>OW028736.1:30292322-35092322 GCA_932294355.1 Aporophyla lueneburgensis
ATCTCCACAGTCACACTATTCCGATTCACCATTACTGAAGAGATTTGGCTTTGATAACTGGATATGAAATGTTTTGTTGTATGTAAACCTTCATCCTCAAGATCAATTGGAATGCCGACCAAACTAACTTTGTGGTCAGATTTTCAATTCCTGAGGATGCGTCCAGTAGTGGGTTCTGGGGAGTTTGTTGCGCCACTTCTACTTCCCAGCTGAAGCGGAGAAAGAAGAAAGTGGAAAGAGCGGGCGTTTTTGGGGACTGTCTTATGTAACTTTTACGTTAAAAAAGTGCTGACTCTCAGCCTAGTTTGAATAAATGACTTTTGATTTTGTGATGATGAGCCGTGACACGGCTCAGATATTGCAAACTGCATCTTCGTGTCACAGTTCCCCCGATTTCTAAATCTGGTTTCCTTTTTAATGCACGTGTATTACATCAATACATCCGGTGTGTACACAAACATTTCGCCCATAAAACTAATTCAAAGACTCCGTAGCTCTGTAGGTACCTATTGCATCTTCCGCAACGGTCATCTCGCTCCCGGAACAACGCAGCAACGTTCCACGGAACATCCCAGACATTAAAAATAGATTACCATGTAGTAGGCACATGTTCCCATGGTGTTTTATTTATATTACTTGTCATTATCTCTGCTGATGTGGCACTGAATCAAAACATTGATGCTCTCTTGTTTGTATGTATATATAAAGTAACTAACTACTATTCGGTAGGTATACGGTATTTTGGTCTTCTGTTTAGATATATGAACTTTAGTGTCTCTTACACTATGGCCTTAAAAATATATTATGGCAAATAAAAAATATTGTGAGTTTGTAAAGTTTTGTAAAAGAAGAATAAATAAAATACGTTCATATGCGATAAATATGATGCTGAGAAAACATACGAACACTAAAAATGAACAAGTTGAGGCAAAACGGCCATCGCTCGGCATAATGCTACGACCCTAAACGAGACATAGCCCAAACACAGGTAGAATGAGCACTTTTCAATACTAAGGATAGTTTTTAGTCATGAATATGAAAAGTTCTCAAATGATAGAATTAAAACAGTAAGTAGTAGTAAGTAAATATAATGCAGTATAGCTTTCATTAAACTCCGTCGGACCATTGGACTGACCCCTGACCTTACCAATTAGTATTTGCTCTGATTAACCTAAGAGGGTCTGGACCTGGAGCTAATAATACCTATAGATAAGGTCTCTTAGTGAATCATTTCAAGAATTTCGTATTTAGAACAGATTCCGTTACAGTATATGGCATGATTTTCATTTAAAATCTGCCTAGCCTTTTCCCAACTATGTTGAGTTTGGCTTCTAACCGGATGCAGCTGAATACCAGTATTTTACATGCGCGACTGCCTATCTGACCCCCACAAGTCAGACTGTATAATACCACTCTTGGTAAAACTGGTTATCAAATTGTCGGGTTTCTAACGACCCATAACGACTGCCAAAGTTCCATGAACGACAGCCGAGACCAACGGCTTAACGTGCTTTCCGAAACACGGAAAGCACGTGGTATGTAAAAAACCGGCCAAGTGCGAGTCGGACTCGCGCACCGAGGGTTCCGTACAAACCTGTAGGTATCCTCGGTTTATGCATAAGGTTTATGTTTATGAAATTAAATGGTTTTTTTTTATTTTTATATTTAAGTTGATTGAATGAAAGGTAAATTGCGGTTTAAGATTTATGACGCATAAAAAAAAACTACTTACTGGATCTCATTCAAACCAATTTTCGATGGAAGTTTACATGGTTATGTACATCATATATTTTTTTTAGATTTATCATTCTCTTATTGTAGAAGTTACGGGGGGGGGGGGGACACATTTTAACACTTTGGAAGTGTCTCTCGCGCAAACTATTCAGTTTAGAAAAAAATGACATTAGAAACCTCAATACCATTTTTGAAGCCTATTCATAAATACCCCACACGTATGGGTTTGATGAAAAAAAATATTTTGAGTTTCAGTTCTAAGTATGGGGAACCCCAATATTTATTGTTTTTTTTTTCTATTTTAGTGTGAAAATCTTAATGCGGCTTACAGTATATATCTACTTACCAAGTTTCATCAGCATAGCTCTTATAGTTTCGGAGAAAAGTGGCTGTGACATACGGACGGACAGACAGACAGACATGACGAATCTATAAGGGTTCCGTTTTTTGCCATTTGGCAACGGAACCTTAAAAAAGTCACCCATCCACGGGCTGACTGCGGCAACTGTAGCTTAACCTAAATGATTGACCCGTGCAGCGACCCCTCTAGTCATTGTACCTATTTATTTTCTTTCATTTCATGTCATTTATTGTTGCAGAATAATACGATTATGTAGGCCTATAGATTAATGATGATAACAAATTACCAACACATTGCATGCTTCTCTAATAAAATGCTCATAAAAGGTACAATGGTAGGCCGACCTCATAACTAAGATTGATCGAGCTATTAGTAACCATTTGTCAATCGAATGAGCCTGTCTATTATGTATATTGGCATTTGCCACCATTCGATGCTTGCATTTTTTTGTTGTATAATTAAGTTATACAGGTCAAACTATTTGGAGAAATTAGTAATAGACTGTCCCTACCTGATATTGTGACCTGCATGCGGGTTAAGATAGGCAGTAAACTAATGATCCAATTAGATAAAAAATTAAGCGGGTTGTTTTCTATTCGATAACAAGCAATTAATTACCTGAAACGGGTTTTTAGTCGATATGCACGAATTTACTCGCCTGAATCAGGCAAATTGACACTTTTAGATAATATACTGTTTCCTTTATGGGACTCGCACGTACTCAATTTATTTGTGGGTGAATCGACAACTCCAGAAACACGTATAAGGAGATTGGCTTGGCATGTTTTGAATTTTGTTCAATACAGTTTTGTAAAAGCAAGTAATTGCATACAATAACGTACATAAACTACAGAATAGGTCGCTTACTAATACGAATCGACTAATAAGGCCCTGATACTTTGGCCCTGGCACATGGGCAACTGAAGGAACACAGGTGGGTTTTAGTCAGTAAAAGTCTGACACGCCTTCCCGCTCCGCCCAAGAGCGAGAGACGTCATTTGATGGCATACGACCCACAAAAAAAGGGCCCTGAAATTTATTAGAAAGTCTTTATCAATTATATTTAGAAATTCATTACCCACTAAACTTACTGAAGTCTACGTCTGTGTCAGTCGTGAATCTTGCTAAAATAACCGAGCCAGTTGCAAAAACCCATTTGAGAAGATTAACGTTACAATAAAGGATCGTGTTGCTTCTCTTTACTCATAGTTTCTAGTCTCATAATGGATTTCTCCTATAATAACACCCTCTAGGTTAACAATAGCCTGCGAAAGTGTGTCGTAGTGTATCGTATCTACCCACATCCCACCCCCACTGTGATCCGACAGAGCATCGGATGTCGGATAAACTTAGCTATACAGATTACCCTTGTTCCCAGCTCCAGCTTGTTAGCTCGGAATAGCTATAAAGGGTGAATATGAAACTGACTAGTATATAAAACATGTTTTGAATTAAAGTAACTGCTTGGCTTAGTTGCATTAAGTTGTTTCTTGAGAAAGTTAGAAGCTTCAACTGAATTGATGAGAAGCTTTGGAAAAGCCTAACTATATACTTATGTTATCTATGATTAATGTTATTTTTCTGTTCTACACTAAGGCAGAAAGGTTATCTTTAAAATCAATTAAAATCAATAGAGAAGGCATCGCGAATCATCACCTTATTCTAATGTTCTGTGTTGTTCATATTTTTGAGTTTATTTAGTAGTGGCCGGAAGGAAAACTAGCTTAGGGCAGAGCACCGGCAACATGGTCAGACGTGATCAAGAGGGCTGTTGGAGGCAGCATCTACCGAGCGGTCCCTACTGTAGAAGACCGGATAACTTGGAGATGCGTCGTATGAAGTCGCGTTGCATTGATGGAACTACGAAGAGAGAGAGAGAGTAGTAGCCATATCAGACTGATATCACGAGGGCAACATCGTCATTATCTTATTCTCCTGCCCGTTTTCCAATTTATTTGTGGGCGGATCAACAACTCTTTTTCTTTCATACTTCTCTAATAGTCGTCATCTTGGTAGTCACCCTCTTTTTAATCATATCATCATTTACACAGTCTATGCATCGTTTCTATGGTCACACCCTACTACTCTGCGCTCAAAACTTTCCTCACGAAATTTTCCTCATTCCTCAGTATGCCAATACCCTTTTACAACCGATTTCCACACAAGTTTTCAGTTACCGGTGCCACTTTCGGCACTTTCAGAATACCTCTTATGCACTATTTTTTTAATCTCTCCATTCGTTTAACACCACACATCCCTGTTAACATTCTCATATCAGCTGCATGGAATTGCCTGTCGTTCATCCCTTTTGTGGCCCAACATTCTGACCCATTCAAGACAGCAGGTCTAACCATGGTTTTATATATACTCCACCTAGGTTTAACGGGAATGCTGGAGTCGTATTAGATTCTTCCCGCAACCTGCCGACTTTTCTTTCATCCAGTGTTAATCCGACCGATCTACTTCGCCACCGTGAAGCCAACAACATTGATAATAATGCTGTAAATAACGTACAGTAACATCATATTGTTAAACACATGTGTTTTACGTTCTAGGTAAACTGTTCACGCAGTGTTAACTTTCAAAGGCCCATCGTCGCTCATAGTGACGTTATTGGACCGCCTCCAAATATTAGATACACATTAAATTTGAAATAGGGCATCGCGTCATATACAATGATACCCAAAATATCTGTGACACTGCATCAATAAACATTGGTGGAAGATTAAAGAGAGAATTAACTGAGTTGGGGAAACTGGTTAGCTAAATGTTTTGGCATTTTGGCACATCAAGCAATGTTAATGGAGTTACATTTCGGATAGCAATCGATTGGTTGTGATTGCGAGTTTTGCTATTACAGGAAATAAACATCAGTATGTCTGTGTCTATTGCCTAGCTCTACTCTTCGAATATAGCTTCAAATAAACCTTGGAAGACTCACTGGCGATTAGTGACGCCAGTAACCAAGGGCAAGGCAAATTTCATGATTTGATGCTTTCATTGAAGTCATCATCTACCAAGCCTTTCCCCAACTTTGTTGCGGCTGGCTTCCAATCTAACCGGATGCAGCTGAGTGCCAGTATTTTACATGGAGCGACTGCCTATCTGACCCACACAACCAAATTAATAGGTAACACGATACCCCTTGGGAAGACTGGTTGTTACACTTTCGGGCTACTGACGACCCGTAACGGCTATAAAGATCTACGAATGACATCCGACTCGAACGGTTTAACTTGCTTTCCGAGGCATGGAGGGGGCGTGTAGTTGTTAACATAGCTACAACCTCTTGAAATAGTAATTAATTCAGTACTTTAAATTATGAACTGATTCCTCAAAACACATACAATCAAACTGGAACATGGTTATTTTCTATAGAAGCTACAAACGTTTTGCTATAATGAATTATTACCAGACTACGGCAAAGCAAAAAGGAGGGTAATGATTTTGATCGGGCATGTATCCCGTCAAACGTCCTTGATGAGAAAAAAAAAATTAAAAAAATAGTGCCCCAAATGTCGCGTGTGCACCCGGATCATAAGAATTCTTTTTGCCTAAAATTAACTTTGGTTGATTAAAATTAACGATTTAATTAATCAAAAAATTTCAAAAAAAAACGGGCATTTTTTCTTATGATCCCCCGGGGGCTCATAAGGACGTTTGACGGGTGGTCCCTCATAACTTCTAAACTACTTATTATAATTTGACGAATGAGGTATCGTTTAAAGCGTCTTGATCGTCCGCTGGTTGTAGGATTTCGCCGACTATAGTCGTGGTCGTACGTATTTTACCCTAACTAAACACTACATTCTAACAGTAGTAAGTGACCATAAGCTAAGCTTATATGCCACTTTGTACTAAAGGACAAAGAAAAAAGAAAGAGGTTCTCTTCGATTTCTTTAAATGTAAGTATGTTCACTCCGTTATTTATAAACCGATTTTTATGATAAAGAATCATTGAAATCGATTCATAAATAACGGAATGAAGACTGAGAGCTACGTAGGTTAATACATATAACATTTTGATAATTAATCAGTTCTTTAGAGCCAACTCTAAATGAATTTATATAAAATTTGATTGTTTATGTAAATAGGGTCAATGCTCAAGTTGGTTTATTTTTTTAAAGATTTTTTATCTATATTTATAAATTTTAGAGCCTGTTTTTTTATAATAATCAGTGTAATGAATCCGTGATGCTATCTAGAGGTCAGGTTAACGTACTCAGTTTTTGTTCACGAAACTTAACACAATACGCTTCGTCGGTGTGAGAATATATCACATAGGTATTGTGTTACAGGGGTGAATGTGCCATGCACACGTCTGAAAAATGGTATAATAATAAGTTAGCATCTACGTAGGTATACATTAACTTGATTGTTTCACACTGATCCGAAGAAAGCTAGCACTAAGAAGAAAGTTATGAGTTTGTGTTTTATTTTTGGATAGATATCTCGCAGGTCAACCTACGAGGTTGTTGGCTACTTAACCGGATTTGCCTGTGCCTATAAATTAAGGCCTCCAGCCAGGGCTTAAAAAACAATTCAAAATCAAAAGTTATTTATTCAAACAAGGCTAAGAGTCAGCACTTTTTGAACATCAAAGTTACATAAGAGAATCCCCCAAAACAGCCGTCCTTCAGCACTTCCTAGTGCTTTAGCTGAGAAGAAGTGGCGCATCAAATTCCCCGGCTAGAGCGACTACTCGCTAACGGCACCCTCATGGGCGTACCCAGGTTCTGGGCCAGGGGGGGGCAAATCAGATTTTTTATAAGAATAAATAAAGGTAAATTAAAAAAGGTATTTTTTTAATTCTTTTTTTTTATATTTAATAGTTATTTTAAAAGTAACTTTCGAGGATCTTCAGCAAAACGGTTTATAAAGTCTTTCATAATACAACAAAGTAAAAGTCTTTCATAACATAACAAATTTTCTATGTAAACTGACCATATAAAGCCCATTTAATGTTCTTCAGTTATGGTCGACATTAGCTCCTTTTTTACGCGTCTGATTGTGAGTGTGTTGAATAACCGTTCAATTGTAGCGGTGGAATCCGTGGAATAATGCACTGCCAGTAAAATTTCTAAGGCTGTCTTCACCTTCGGGTACAAAGATTCTGCTACTCCGTTATTAGCTCTGTTATTCTAATATTTTCAAAGTCCTGCTCCTGCTTATTCATCAAAAAAGTGCGCCATAGCTCGGCTTCAGATGTGATCCCTTCTAATTCATAAAATATAGAAACTTCCTCCATAAGGTTTTGTAATTTTGGAACTGTAATTTTAATTATCTGAGCAGGGTGCAACAATGAAAGAGTAAACGCTGGTGATTGGGTCTTTGCTGAATCTCGCCTTTAATGAAGAAAGTCACGAATCCAAATAGGGCACGCATAACTTTTTTTTTTTTTTTTTTTGTTTGTTACTAACACCATATGGATTATTGTGTCCGAAATAAAACTATTCTATTCTATTCTATTCTATTCTATAACGAGCGACGAAAATAATCGCTAAGGGGCTAGCCACAGTAGGCTGCTGGTTGATTTGCCCTCTGTTGTTGGCGGCTTGCTGTTTTAGGTTCAAATCTGCAGCAATTATTTAAATAAATAAATAAATAATAAAACATTTATTTTCAGGTTACATGACCCATAGCTTACAAACTAACATCCATACCCATAGGTATTATACAAAAACTTGTGTTAATAATAGTACCTTAAACTATGTTAGTAACACTTCACTTCACTAGCTTATCCGTGAGCTGTCCTGTGGCACTTGTCCGCGGAAGCGACGGAACACCACGTCCTGAGGCCAAAAGTCTTCGTCCATGACGATGGGCAGATAACAATTCGGTACACGCACCACAAACGCCTTGAAGTTGACGTTGCGGTGTGACTCCAGTAACTGCACCCTCGGCATGTACTTCGTCTTCTGGCGTACGTACTCTACAATGTCTTCGGCCTTAGTGGTGTAGGTAGTGCAGGCGAGAAATGTACACCGGAGTGTTCGGCTTTGCAGCGCGCAAGTTGACATCAGACTTCGCTGTAGCTTTTCCGCAGCGGTTCTTGTTCGCTCGCGAACGGCGCTTCCTCCTTTGCACCGTCACGAAACCCTCATCATCTGGCTTAGGCTTAGTTGGAACGCCTGGAGCACTCGCAATGACGCTAGCAAAATCCTTTTGTGAGGGTTTCGTCAAGGCTGGAGTCACTGGTAGCGGGACGGGGCGCTGGACTCGGGCGGCGCTGCGTGGAGGAGCCGCGCTGACGGTCGCGGGGCTGCGAGGCACGCGGGCAGGGCGTTCTGCAAGCATAGCAAATGACGGATGCACTGGCGACGAAACTGCTGACGCGGAATTTGACGGCGATACGTCGAGGCCGGCTCCGCGACACATGTTTACGTTTGGCGCATCGACTGTTGACCTAGATACCGCCACACTTTTTCGCAACTCGTTAAATTCTTTGCGCAAATCGGTGACGGTGTTCTGGGATGCCTCTAATTTCGCTAGAACATCCGCGATGCGGGCCTTCAGAAAGACAATGTCCTTCAGAAGGCTCGTTACATCGACGTGGTCGAAAGTGACAGGAGGAAGCTTGTGCAGCTCCTTCGCCAAAAACGTCGGCACGTCATCCGGGTCGGTCTCCTTGAACAGCGTGATAATATCTTGCAGGCTTCTCTTAGTCCCGTCACGCCGGCGAGACACCATCTGGTCGCGCTTGTTTAGCACGTTGAACAACAACAGCTTGGCAGTGGCTATGTCCTCCTCGCTGAAGTTCGTGGCGCAGATTTGGACAGCGGACACCTCGTCCATCACATCCAGCTTCTGCTGCAGGAACGCCAGCAGCTCATTCGTGCACTACTCATGGCGAAAAAAATTACGAGCGACAGCTTGCGCCGCGCTAGTCGATACACTAAATATGCAAACACGGCCGCATTGGAACGCGGCACAAGCAAGCTGACTGGATTAAATCTTCACTCCCTTCTTCCGCAGAACGCCTCTTTTTTGTGGGTGGGAAATCATCTAATGACGTCTCACGCTCTGGATCGGGAGGGCGTGTCAGACTTTTACTGACTAAAACCCACCCGTGTTGACGGTAATTCTTTCGAAAAAATTCTCGCAACCTTGGCAGGCATTGGTCCTAGCTGACCCCTTTAGTTATGCTGACATCTCTATGAGGCGCGCGTGGAACACAACGCGCCGTCGACACGGACGGAGCTACCCATTGCTCGCCACTCGCAAGTCCGCGTCTACGTTGGCCGGGAGTTTGCGATTGACTCTCGACGCCCGAGGCGTCTCCTCCTGCGGCGGCTAGGGGCGTGAGGGTACAGAGACTGCCTATCCCTCACGCGCCCCGCCTCGCCGCGAAGCTGTCACATCCAAGGAGGTGACGGCTTCCCATGCCCTGTCGCTCCGTACCATGGCTTGCACCAGGACCGTACGCGAGAGGTCGCCGCTGCCGATCGCCTCCACGAGGACACGGCGGTGCTCCACCCAGGCAGGGCACACCTCTATCGTCGTTTCTCTCGCCTTCTCTTGAACAGGAATCTCCCGAAGCAGCCAGGTCTGGTGAGGACCTGCGTAAGGTGGAAGGTGAGGACGCCGTGCCGCTCGCTATCCACTCCTCAAAAAGAGGACTTACCGCCACAATAGTGGCGTGCCTTGCACTGGGTTGCGACAATCGTACCCGCCACGTCGCCATGAGAACCTGCGGAAGCTCTGTCCGCCGTGCCGTGATTTCTCGCAGCAGCGGAGTTTCGTCCCGGCGTTTTGCCTCCTCGCGCCGCTCCCACATTTGCGTGAGAACTTTTGCCTCCAGATCCCATGGCGGCACTCCGGCAAGGAGGCTCGCGGGCTCACAGGAGACCATGCGGTGTCCCCGGACTAGCCGGATGGCCATAACCCTCTGGGATGCACCTAACCGGCGTGCTGGGCGCAGCCTCATTGAGGACGGCCCACACGCAAAAAACTGTCTTCGAAAACTACGCTGACATACGTCACAAAATTCGAAACACCCTAAAAAATAGGAAATAAACAATAGTTTAAAAAAAAACGTCTTAAACTATTATTTTTATTGGATAGGTCTAGGTCTTCAGGGAACCACCATATATTTTTTATTGACTTTGCTTTGATAGTTTTTTTGTGTTAGCTTCGTCAATACGTATTAATCCACTTTGTTCAGCGTGATGATATTCTAATACTTCCTGTCACTGCTATTGACTTGGCCAGTAAGGGTATACGAATTAGTGCAGGGTAGATTAAAACGTCTTTGCAAAAAAAAAAACAATGGACTTCCAAAAAAACACAACCAAGTGTAAAATAACTTTAATAAAGATCCAAAGACCGCGACTTCCAAAATTAAAGTTATTTTTGCTTGCAGCGCTGCTAGCGAGTAGGCAGAACGGGCGCGTCTCACGATTTTTAAAAGTTGTATATTGTATTACAAATAGAAAAATGTTATTTTTCTTAATTTTTATCGACAAAAGTAGATAGTTAGTAGGGACATTCACAAACTCCAGGGGGGGGGGGGGCAGCTGCCCCCCTCTGCCCCCCCCTGGGTACGCCCATGGGCACCCTTTCTGTGGGGTATGGACCTTGGCTTAGGGCATTGTTGCAAGGGACAGGCTGGATCGGAACGAGATGAGTTTATGTGTGTGCTTGCTAAGCTAATGATGACTCAGGATACAATCTTTGTAATAAGAAATGGGTGACAATCAATAATTTATACACATACATACATCATCAGCCTATGTTCTCACTGCTGGGGCCCAGACCTCCTCTCTTTGAGAGGAAGTGGGCTGTAATCTACCACGCAGGCCCAGTGTGGGTTTGTAGATGTCACATATTATCTTCGATTTTTTTGGTTCCAGGACACGGCGGTTTCGTCACAACGTTTTCCTTCACCGTTCTGAGAGCAGTGGTGATGAAATAATTTACACAAAGTAAACCGCCACCAGTCTGAGTTATATCTACGACCGTTATACTCGTAAGTCGCAGTTATTACCACTGGGCTGCCACTGCTCTATCCAATATTTATACTTACTAGTGATCGCCCATTGGTCGAAATTCGACCGTACTTCATTTGAATAGAAATACATTATTAAATGAAAAAAAAAAATATGTAATAATAAATATTAAAAAAAAAAATATATGGATATTTGACATTCAGTAATTTTCCCTATTATTTTTAATTAATTATGACAGTTCAAAATGTCATAATTATAACCAGCCTGTACAATCTATGACCAGCCTGTACAATCGTGAGTACACAGTCTACAGTTTGCACACGACACTAAGTTTTGTATGGAAAACTTACTAATGCCATACTTGACACTCCCCATAAAACCACAAAAAATATTTCATAAAAATCTAAACTATATTCCTACCATCGCTAATACAAATAATATTAAAGACAAATATTCTCGATATGATCATAGATTTTAAAAATTAAATAGGTGATATATCTATAAAATTCATTTATTACCTATGGATAAATTTGACATTCAGTAAGACTATAGACACAAAATCAGGCTTACCAACTTAGGGGTTTCCCCAAATTTAGGGGTAAATAAGAGAATTGGGATTTTTAGGGGCGTTCCATTTTTAGGGGTATTCTTATGGATTTTTTGCCATCTTATATTTCTCATTGCGTTTTTGATTACAATAAAAGTATTAGCGACTTCTAGTAATATTACTATACTGTGTGCCGGTCTATGATTACTGAACATTCGTTGGTTATTTTCATTACAATTTTTTAGGGGAATTTTTTAGTAATTGTGTTAATTTTAGGGGTTTTTAACTTAAGCTTTAGGGGTAAATATTTCTGGGTGTTGGTAACACTGTACAAAATATTAAAGACAGATTTGGACCATAAACAAAAGAATATCTATGCATGTGTGTATTAGATACACGGTAATGAATAGTAGTGTGTGTAACGTGTTATTTATTGAAAATAATGTATTTTAACGCATAATTTAAAAAAAATATTAGCATTCGTCACTTCTTCTCTATATAAACTATAAGTGTGCGAAATTTCATTCTCCTCCGTCCGCCCAATTTTCGTAAAAAGGGATCCAAAGTTTTCGCTTCACGTATTAATATATAGATTAAAAATGCGAATATAACTTAGTCTGCCTATCTGTATGTTACCTTTTTACACCACTGAACCGTTTGTCTAGTAAATAGACAGATCAAACCTGAGTATTAATAAAGACTATAATAAATACAAAATACAGGCACGCGAAGTCACAGACAAGAACTATTGAAGATATAAGAAAGCTTAGATAAATTACGCAACTAGCTATTGTGTCTGCTTTCATATTTTCCATCGTCTAAGCAGGTTCCAAGACAAATAAATTCAAGCCCTGGGAAAGAGATGAAGCTGAGTACATTTCAGTAATTACTAAAGTCTGATTTTTAATTTGCTAGACTGTAATGTCGGCTGCATCGATCTTTTTATCAATGTCATTTCAGTTTGGTCCAGCAATTCAACGAATCAGATTAAGTATAGGTATGCCCACGACTCATCTTCATCATTGCAGCCGAAAGACGTCCACAACTGGACATAAGCCTCCCCTAATTTGGGGGGGTTTGCCATAATCGCCAAGCTTGGGAAGCGGGTTGGCGATCGCAGTATGGTGTTAAAATGCATAGAGAACGCTGCTACCTATTCTCTAGTCGCCTTCGAGTCTATAGGTACACGTCTATTTACTGTTAACTGCACGATGTCACTACGCCCGGCTTCATGCATGTCTGCTACAATTAGTTATTAGTCCAGTCACATACGATCCAGCAATTGTGAAGCCTCGTATCGTCTAGAATCGTGTGACTTTAAGAACAAAGCTGCCGACGATACCGTCGTCGTCGGCAGCAACGAAGTGTATAAATCGGTGTGTATACGCCGATTTATACACTTCGTTGCGTGATTATCAAGGCGTGAATGGTTGGGCCTATACGATGTCAAGTTAAGTGACGTATTAGGTTCAAAACTGTGATAGCCTTAATAAACTGCACGCGTAGCATGACCACCATATAAACGGAATTTGTCGACGGAAGAGAAGATAATAGATTGTATCGTAGAAAAATTGTGTAAAACTGAAAAGAAGAGATGTTTCTATTCTTCAGTCGACAAAAATACGATGTCAAGTATGATGCCTATTTTTCTGATGAGATAGAAACATTTTTACAGAACTAAAATACATAAGCAACTTTATTTGTTCTTGGTAGAATAGATATACATAGAATTGGTCATGCTACGCCGGCTGAATACGAAATTATCGTTATTTCAGTGTTTACTAAGTATGTCAAAAGTTAATTGAATTTAATGTTAAAATTATAAATTTAGCAGATTCAAAGCAACACTTGCCAAAAAACGATTAATTAGATTATCTTAGCCGAAATGCTAGGTTATCTAATCATAGGTACGTTTTGGTGATTGTCTAAATAACGTGCAAGTAGGTTTACTTAATCAACTAACAGATTTTTGTTGCTGCTCCACTCCTGTCACATCAGTAACGTGATGTTGAATTGCCAATAAATCTCTCCACAATAAATAGGCTACCCAACACAAAAATAATTTTTCGATTCTGACCTGAGATTATAGCGTTTAACCAAATAAACAAACAAACAAACTCTTCAGCTTTATAATATTAGAATATATGTGGGATATTTTGATTTTTATTATTTAAATCGTTGATTTTTACGAAACCAGCATTATTTATAATCATCTGCATTCCTTTTACATGGGGTAGGTACCTACCGCCCTAAGCCCAAACATAGTTCAGAAAACTTTGTTAGTGGCGTATCTTTGCTCTACTACAGATGTCAGTCTTTTTCATACTCAGTTTTTAGATGAGATAATATTATCATATTAAACTAGGCACTGTTCCAGTATGTGTACAATTAATAACTAAATCGCGGTACCGGTAACGAAATATTCGTTAGTTAGTGAACAGGAATCCGGTTACCGCATGGTTTCTCTTTACTTTATCTCGACAGTCAATCTAGCATTGTCCATTATAAATAGCGCTTCCTGCACTAAAACAACAATTAAATTGTCGTTTATTTTTAGATTGTATGTGATGTTAAATCTCTAGATTAAATTTATTATCTCCATGTATTTTATTTTGGTCTGTTCGTTTGTATGTTACATGTAGAGTATACTTACATGGTTTCTTCTGTTTTAAAGTAAACGGTTTTCATTTTCCTTGATTCGTTAATTGTTTGATGAATATTGGTTAATTGATGGTTATGTGAATTTAAATGCGTGGGTCATTGTAGGAGGAAAGATCCTTGGAATATATCTACGTTTTGGCCTCCTCCTATGGGAACTAACATGCTTGTCTGCTACTAGATAGCATGCTCACTGCTACTTGAATGCTACTAAGTAGAATTTACTTGAATGTAAAATGTTATTGTACAACTAACTAGGTAGCATGTGTATTCCACGCTTGAAGCCTGGAATATACCTGCTACCCTGCTACTAATAAGTATACCCTCAACATCCTATATGGACAGAAAATTGGTGAATTGATCCGGAAAAATCGTCATTTGAGTGTGCAAGCTCTTGCTGAATTCTCAGGTATCAACAAAGAAACTGTCCGTCAGACTTTTCATGAATCATTCAACATGCGCAAAGATTGCGCAAAAATTGTACCAAAACTCCTTGTCTGTGAAGGCGTTCTTCGCAAAATACGGCATCACTATGATGGAACACTCACCGTACTCGCCCGACCTAGCCCCCTGTGACTTTTTTATTACCCAAGGTCAAATTGGGGCTCAAGGAGACAAGATTTGACAGTGTAAAAGAGGTGAAAGAAAAACCGACGGTGGTGCTTGACAAGCTCCCGTAAGAGGACTTCCAGCACTGTTATGAACAATGGAAAATTCGTATGGAGCGCTGTAGGGATCGGAAAGGGCAGTATATTGAAGGCGATAAATAATCGAATGTGATTGGTCATCAGTAAAAAAAATTATAGCATCAGTCCGGTTATTTAATTGCCACACCACGTATGCTCTCAGTCATGTAAAATACTAACTACATGCTAGTTGAATGTTACCAAGTGTTACCATGCTTTTGCACTACTAGGTAGCATATGTATTCTACTCTTTACACTAAATCCAAAGCCCTTAAATAGAGATTTTGGTGAACACCACAATCATTATTAGTTTGCAAACATAGATGTCTTTCTTTATCATTCTCATGTTCATGCAAACAGGGATAGGCACCAATTTTTGGCACAGTTAGCAACACAAAAAATTAAATGGACAAGCAAACCTGTTTTCTGCCTTCCTGTTTGACGGTAAACAATTGTTGCAAATTGACCGCAGCCACAGTTTACATTTGTGAACACCGTTACTTCTCTCTACGCGTAACCAATCCATCGCGAAATAAGAATGTAAATGGGTGTCGGCTGTTTGTTTTGGCAGAAAAGAACACGCACAGATCTGTAGCTTATTGACCTCTAACGACCTAAAAAAATGTGACTACAGGAAGGCTTTGGAAGATAAAGCCATAACTGATAAGGTTCCCACAAAGTACTGAGCTTTTAGATATAAAACCTTAGTACTTTAAGAGAAAGTGTCAGTCAAGGTAGCCCGCGAAATACATTTTTTTTTTTGCAGGTCAGTATTGATTATTTTAGTAATTATAATTCTGTAAAGACAGACGTATTACGGTCAATAATAATATTTTAATCAACATATAACTTAGCATTGCAAAAAACATACGTATAATAAGATAATAATATACTTAAAAGAGTAACCGTGGAGTTTCTTGCCGGCTCTTCTCCATAGGAATCAACAATTTGGAACCGTGCACCTAGCTTCTAACGTTTAAGTCCCATTGTGGGTTTACGTGAAATAAAAATACTTTGATTTGATTTAATTTGAAAAAACATAAGATAATTTGTATATCGCGAGCTACCTTAGCCTTACAAAATATACTTACAAAAAGAACAAGTATGCCTAGGTACTTATTTTAATGCGTCTATTATATTAAAAGATTCTGAAACATTCGTAAACACGTTTCCTCCATTAGATGCTAATGTCTTGCACATTAATCATATGATTAAAATCTACATAATGATAAATGGCTGTCAAATTAACATTATATACATATATCCAAAAGTATGAAAACCATAAAAATACATTAACGCCCATATTCCTAGTATTAAATGGTTTTGTCGATTCTGTACCCTTATAGAAAATACAAGATGATCTAGTTCGAAGATCAGAATATAAAAGAAGTTATCTATTATCTTAAAAGGTTCTCGTTTATTACTTCTACAATGTCTTCAGTATCTATTAGGATAAGATTGAAGGTATTACCAAGACGAACAAAGTATTCTTCTTGAACAGCATTCTGTGACAATAGTTCTGTTTCCAGTCGTTTCCACAAGCCCAACAAGTAGTCTTGAAGGTTGTCAAAGTCTGTTGAGGCCTAGAGGGCATAATTTATTGCTAGTGCACATATTGTCCACGTCTTCGAAGTTTATTATACATAATTGTGTACTTCGGTAGTAACTAAGAGCAATAATGCACATATTATCTTCGATTTTTTTGGTTCCAGGACACGGCGGTTTCGTCACAACGTTTTCCTTCACCGTTCTGAGAGCAGTGGTGATGAAATAATTTACACAAAGTAAACCGCCACCAGTCTGAGTTATACCTACGACCTACAACTCGTAAGTCGCAGTTATTACCACTGGGCTGCCACTGCTCTATCCAATATATTTTATACTTATTAAAAATGCGAATATAACTTAGTCTGCCTATCTGTATGTTACCTTTTTACACCACTGAACCGTTTGTCTAGTAAATAGACAGATCAAACCTGAGTATTAAAGACTAAATACAAAATACACGCAGACGAAGTCACAAACAAGAACTAGTGAAGATAAAAGAAAGCTTATATCAATTACACAACCAGCTATTGTGTCTGCTTTCATATTTTCCATCGTCTAAGCAGGTTCCAAGACAAATAAATTCAAGCCCTGGGAAAGAGATTAAGCTGAGTACATTTCAGTAATAATAAAGTCTGATTTTTAATTTGCTGTAATGGCGGCTGCATCGATCTTTTTATCAATGTTATTTCAGTTTGGTCCAGCAATTCAACGAATCAGACTAAGTATAGGTATGCCCACGACTCATCTTCATCATTGCAGCCGAAAGACGTCCACAACTGGACATAAGCCTCCCCTAATTTGGGGGGGTTTGCCATAATCGCCAAGCTTGGGAAGCGGGTTGGCGATCGCAGTATGGTGTTAAAATGCATAGAGAACGCTGCTACCTATTCTCTAGTCGCCTTCGAGTCTATAGGTACACGTCTATTTACTGTTAACTGCACGATGTCACTACGCCCGGCTTCATGCATGTCTGCTACAATTAGTTATTAGTCCAGTCACATACGATCCAGCAATTGTGAAGCCTCGTATCGTCTAGAATCGTGTGACTTTAAGAACAAAGCTGCCGACGATACCGTCGGAAGCAACGAAGTGTATAAATCGGTGTGTATACGCCGATTTATACACTTCGTTGCATGATTATCAAGGCGTGAATGGTCGAACCTATAAGATGTCAAGTTCAGTGAGGTGTTAAGTTCAAAATTGTGATAGCCTTTATAATCTGAATACGAAATTATCGTTATTTCAGTGTTTACTAAGTATGTCAAAAGTTAATTGAATTTATTGTTAAAATTATAAATTTAACAGATTCAAAGTTTACCCTAGCAACACTTGCCAAAAAACGATTAATTAGATCATCTTATCCGAAATGCTAGGTTATCTAACCATAGGTACGTTTTGGTGATTGTCTAAATAACGTGCAAGTAGGTTTACTTAATCAACTAACCGATTTTTGTTCCTGTTCCACTCCTTTTGATTGTAACGTGATGTTAAATCCATATCCATACTAATATTATAAATGCAAAAGTAACTCTGTCTGTCTGTCTCGCTTTCCTGCTAAAACTACTGAACCGATTTAAATGAAATTTGATTCACAGATAGTTTAGAGCCCGAGAAAGGACATAGGCTACTTTTTATCCCGGTAGTACGTTCCCGCGGGATAATTTCCGACCTCCACGCGGGCGAAGCCGCTGGCAAAAGCTAGTTGCCAATAAATCTTTCCACAATAAATAGGCTACCCAACTCAAAAAGAATTTTTCGATTCTGACCTGAGATTATAGCGTTTAACCAAATAAACAAACAAACAAACTCTTCAGCTTTATAATATTAGAATAGATGTGGGATATTTTGATTTTTATTATAAATCGTTGATTTTTACGAACCCAGCATTATTTATAATCATCTGCATTCCTTTTACATGGGGTAGGTACCTACCGCACTAAGCCCAAACATAGTTCAGAAAACTTTGTTAGTGGCGTATCTTTACTCTACTACAGATGTCAGATCTCCATCTTTTTCATACTCAGTTTTTAGATGAGGTAATATTATCATATTAAACTAGGTACTGTTCCAGTATGTGTACAATTAATTAACTAAATCGCGGTACCGGTAACCAAATATTCGTTAGTTAGTGAACAGGAATCCGGTTACAGCATGGTTTCTCTTTACTTTATCTCGACAGTCAATCTAGCATTGTCCATTATAAATAGCGCTTCCTGCACTAAAACAACAATTAAATTGTCGTCTATTTTTAGATTGTATGTGATGTTAAATCTCTAGATTAAATTTATTATCTCCATGTATTTTATTTTGGTCTGTTCGTTAATATAATGCACTATAAAATTCCGGCTCATTGGTTCGTATGTTACATGTAGAGTCTATCTTACATGGTTTCTTCTGTTTTAAAGTAAACGGTTTTCATTTTCCTTGATTCGTTAATTGTTTGATGAATATTGGTTAATAGATGGTTATGTGAATTTAAATGCGTGGGTCATTGTAGGAGTAAAGATCCTTGGAATATATCTACGTTTTGGCCTGCTCCTATGGGAACTAATATGCTTGTCTGCTACTAGGTAGCACGCTCACAGCAACTTGAATGCTACTAAGTAGAATTTACTTGAATGTAAAATGTTATTGTACAACTAACTAGGTAGCATGTGTATTCCACGCTTGAAGCCTGGAATATACCTGCTACCCTGCTACTAATAAGCATACCCTCAAACTCCTATATGGACAGAAAATTGGTGAATTGATCCGGAAAAATCGTCATTTGAGTGTGCAAGCTCTTGCTGAATTCTCAGGTATCAACAAAGAAACTGTCCGTCAGACTTTTCATGAATCATTCAACATGCGCAAAGATTGCGCAAAAATTGTACCAAACCTCCTTGTCTGTGAAGGCGTTCTTCGCAAAATACGGCTTCACTGTGGTGGAACACTCACCGTACTCGCCCGACCTAGCCCCCTGTGACTTTTTTATTACCCAAGGTCAAATTGGGGCTCAAGGAGACAAGATTTGACAGTGTAAAAGAGGTGAAAGCAAAACCGACGGAGGTGCTTGACAAGCTCCCGGAAGAGGACTTCCAGCACTGTTATGAACAATGGAAAATTCGTATGGAGCGCTGTAGGGATCGGAAAGGGCAGTATATTGAAGGCGATAAATAATCGAATGTGATTGGTCATCAGTAAAACAAATTATAGCATCAGTCCGGTTATTTAATTGCCACACAACGTATGCTCTCAGTCATGTAAAATACTAACTACATGCTAGTTGAATGTTATCAAGTGTTACCATGCTTTTGTTGTACTACTAGGTAGCATATGTATTCTACTCTTTACACTAAATCCAAAGCCCTTAACTAGAGATTTTGGTGACCACCACAATCATTATTAGTTTGCAAACATAGATGTCTTTCTTTATCATTCTCATGTTCATGCAAACAGGGATAGGCACCAATTTTTGGCACAGTTAGCAACACAAAAAAATAAATGGACAAGCAAACCTGTTTTCTGCCTTCCTGTTTGACGGTAAACAATTGTTGCAAATTGACCGCAGCCACAGTTTACATTTGTGAACACCGTTACTTCTCTCTACGCGTAACCAATCCATCGCGAAATAAGAATGTAAATGGGTGTCGGCTGTTTGTTTTGGCAGAAAAGAACACGCACAGATCTGTAGCTTATTGACCCCTAACGACCTAAAAAAATGTGACTTCAGGAAGGCTTTGGAAGATAAAGCCATAACTGATAAGGTTCCCACAAAGTACTGAGCTTTTAGATATAAAACCTTAGTACTTTAAGAGAAAGTGTCAGTCAAGGTAGCCCGCGAAATACATTTTTTTTTTTGCAGGTCAGTATTGATTATTTTAGTAATTATAATTCTGTAAAGACAGACGTATTACGGTCAATAATAATATTTTAATCAACATATAACTTAGCATTGCAAAAAAAATACGTATAATAAGATAATAACATACTTAAAAGAGTAACCGTGAGTTTCTTGCCGGCTCTTCTCCATAGGAATCAACAATTTGGAACCATGCACCTAGCTTCTGACGTTGCATAAGTGCCCTTGTAGGTTTATGTGAAACTAATATTATAAAGCTGAAGAGTTTGTTTGTTTGTTTGATTGAACGCGCTAATCTCAGGAACTACTGGTCCGAATTGAAAAATTATTTTTGTGTTGAGTAGCCTATTTATCGAGAGAGGCTTTGATTTGCTATAGGTTGAGTATAGCCTATTTATCGAGAGAGGTTATATAAACATCACGCTACATCTAAGAGGAGCGGAGCAGTAAAGAAAAATGGTCCAAAAACGGGGAAAATTTATTCCTTTTAAGACTTTCCGTTGCGTGCGCTGCGTAAACGGTTAAAGTAACGCAAAAATCATGTACGACGGAATTGTTCCTTTTAAAAAGTTCTAAAAAAAATCCGCGAGAGCATATGTCTATCTTTTAAGGTTGACTCACTATAACTCAAAAGGAGCGAGCAGCAACGAAAAATGGACGAAAACTAGGAGGCAAATCGATGCGACGGGAAGGGTCAGGGGAGCAAAAATTTGACGCGGACGAAGTCGCGGGCAGAAGCTAGTGTGAAATAAAAATACTTTGATTTGATTTAATTTGAAAAAAAAAAACATAAGATAATTTGTATATCGCGGGCTACCTTAGCCTTTACAAAATATACTTACAAAAATAACAAGTATGCCTAGGTACTTATTTTAATGCGTCTATTATATTAAAAGATTCTGAAACATTCGTAAACACGTTTCCTCCATTAGATGCTAATGTCTTGCACATTAATCATATGATTAAAATCTAGATAATGATAAATGGCTGTCAAATTAACATTATATACAGACAGATATCCAAAAGTATGAAAATCATAAAAATACATTAACCCATTGAATACCGTAATTACAGACACAATTAAAAACCATTGTGTCTATACCAATGGTACCAGTGGTATCTCAGGGACTTAGAGGTTAAAGCCCATATTCCTAGTATTAAATGGTTTTGTTGATTCTGTGCCCATATAGAAAATACAAGATGACCTAGTTCGAAGATCAGAATATAAAAGAAGTTATCTATTATCTTAAAAGGTTCTCGTTTATTACTTCCACAATGTCTTCAGTATCTATTAGGATAAGATTGAAGGTATTACCAAGACGAACAAAGTATTCTTCTTGAACAGCATTCTGTGACAATAGTTCTGTTTCCAGTCGTTTCCACAAGCCTAACAAGTAGTCTTGAAGGTTGTCAAAGTCTGTTGAGGCCTAGAGGGCATAATTTATTGCTAGTGCACATATTGTCCACGTCTTCGAAGTTTATTATACATAATTGTGTACTTCGGTAGTAACTAAGAGCAATAATGCTGTCAACAATAGAATTCATTTCAATTAATATCTCGTAAAGTCGTCTCTGGCGGTTGGATGTTTGAATTCCTATTATGCCTAGAGACCTAGGAAACAATCATTACCAATTCAGTTTATTTTTAGAAACGAACAAGATTTATGAGAGACTTATTGTCCTCATTACTATGCCCCATCATTATCATTGCTCAGGTCAGTTCCTATAAATGTTATGTACTCAGAAATATATCTACATCTATACTTATAATAAAACTGTAGAGAGGTCAATTCTGTACATTGAAAATATATTCAAAATTAATATTGGAGGATGAATGGTGATCGATACTGATGCCAAAAATGCAATCAGTAAATTTTTTGTCTGTCTGTCTGTCTGTCTGTCCGTCTGTCTGTATGTGCACGCATGGGTCAAAAACTACTGAAGGGATTTTAACCAAACTTGGTACGATTGTAGTCCATACTCCTGGGCAGGTTATAGGCTATATAATATAACGCTAAGACAAATAGGAGCCGACCAGTGACGATAAACTTGAAGCAATTCGGATGAAAATGCTGTTTCGAGCTAAAAAAAATTAAACAGGATTAACACATAGGCTTTTTATACGTTCACGCGAGACATTTTCCGACCTCCACGCGGGCGAAGCCGCAGGCAAAAGCTAGTGTATAATAATAATCCAATTATGAAGTCCGCTTTGGAAAAATCGCATCTGAGCCCTCAAACACAAACTCAAAATATTAATCTATACTTATAATAAAACTGTAGAGAGGTCAATTCTGTACATTGAATATACATTCAAAATTAATATTGGAGGATGAATGGTGATCGATACTGATGCCAAAAAATGCAATCAGTAAATTTTTTGTCTGTCTGTCTGTCTGTCTGTCTGTATGTGCACGCATGGGTCAAAAACTACTGAAGGGATTTTAACCAAACTTGATACGATTGTAGTCCATACTCCTGGGCAGGTTATAGGCTATATAACATAACGCTAAGACATATAGGAGCTGAGCAGTGACGATAAATTTGAAGCAAGTCGGATGAAAATGCGCTTTCGAGCTCATATCCTCACATACGTTGATCATACACCAAAAGTTCCCACGGGTTTATTTTCCGACCTCCACGCGGGCGAAGCCGCTGGCAAAAGCTAGTTTCAAATAAAACAATTACATGCACTTTTGAATTGTCATGGGGTCAATCAGTCAGATTAGAGGATGAAGTCCGAGATGAAATTATTATTATTTAGTTCAGCTTAGATAGAGAGGGCTAGAAAAGAAGAGTTCCACAGGACAACCAAAATAAACGACATACCCCGAAGAATTGCCATACTTACGTGGCAGTGGGTAGTGCACATTGATCGCAAAACACATGGCCGATGAGGCCGAAATGTTCCGGCGACCGTGTACCGGAAGACGTAAAGTTGGAAGGCCTCTCACAGGTTGGACCAAAACCCTTGTGAAGGAGGAATTCCCTGGATGCGAAACGCACAGAACCGGTCGAAGTGGCGGAGCTTGAGGAGGCCTATGTCCAGCAGTGGACGTTTTTCAGCTCAAATTGTGAGTTTAGATCTGATGATATACCTAGAAACAAAATATTTGGATCGACGAATCATTCTCAAGAGTAAGTAAAATGCGTTAGGTGGTCAATTATTATTAGCTTGACCGAGTCGAATGCTTTTCGAAAGTCTGAAAACACATTAGTTTTAATATTATTGACAATGCCGGGGAGCTACAATATAGTAAATGTCTTATTTCAGTGAAAAGAATATAAAAATACAGTTTTGGAGACGGATGTGTCTGATTAAGTACTTTCTCCGCTTTACTGACTTACTACTTATTAAAAGTTTGATGATTTGTGAACAGAAAAAGATAAAAAATATTCTAGCTATATAAGTAGGTACTAGAACAGTGGAGCTTTAACTGCATAGTCGTAAAGAAATCCTGAAAAAAATATATTTAGGTCAACGGGTGGGTGAAATTATTTAGAAAGCTGTGGTCATTTGTTTTATGCTTTGAAGTCACGTAACTTGTTAGGGTTTCCGTATTCAATTAGATAGAGTTCTGAGGAAAAATAATGGGTCATGTTTGTTTTATTACTTGCTTTGCGAAAATTACTGAGGAAGCTAGTTATTATGTATAATCACAGTAGTATTTTCCTTATTTTTATTATGTAAAATAACTTCATTAAACTAATCCTTTAGGATTGGTCTAATACCATATGTTTAGAAACTATTCGGTCGATTTTCGGAGTTTCGTATTTTTAAATTGTGTTTGCGTTTGTTTTGTAAATAAGTGTGTGACAAAATGAAAAACTCATTATGTCAGGGTGGTAACTGATAAGACCCTCATAAATGTTTGTGTTTTTAAACCCTTTTTTTAAATTTTCGGCCTATCTCTTTAGGAGACCGTGTGTTTAGCACTAATTATACATGTGGGTGTACTCAAAATGAGATGTTAGGCTAGATCTTCTCCTTTGTCTTGCCAATCTGAACAAGCTCACTTTTCCTGCCTACAAAATAATAGATGAAGATTAAGGGCGACCCTTTCCAGAGGTCCATTATAGAGTAGGTATGCAATTCACCCCCTGCCAATATATCCGAATATTTTGTTATCATTGATCAGGCTGGGGGCATAGTCCTTCTATTTTACAAGGTAACTTATCCAATATTGCCGCTCAAACCCATAGCACAATATATTGCGTTTCCAGGTTTCGCAATAGGCCTGCACCAACCGGGGGTTGTCCTTAGGTGCACTTGCAAAGTGCATACAAAGATAATCAGCGGTTGGCATCTAAATCCATTTAAAATTGTCGATCGAAAATCCACTGCGAGTTCGCTTCGGCTCCTCGTACTCCTTCTATATCCGGGACTCTGGTTCTGGTCTAATACATTAAAGATATTTCCAAAAAAGTTCCTTAATTTACAACTTACCAGGGACATCATGGGCTCTTGTAGCAGGAGTGTCCTTATTGGCGAAGAGGTAGGCTGTCTTCGTGCCGAACAGTAGGTAAGGGTCATCTTGCACGGAGAGACAGGTCTCCTCACAGCTGGCAACGGCCAGCACCAGGAGGGGTAACCACCACATCTTCTAGAAAAGTGGAGATGTGCTCTATAAACTACTGGTTTGCGTCGTCTAAACGAACGACGATCGTATAGTATTTGTTTAGTATAATGGCTATTTAATTTTATCTATAGGTATTTTGTCCCCATTTTTTTCGTTTTAATCTTAGTGTTTAGTTTATCATCGGAAACTTGTAAATGGTCACAAGCCAGAATAACATAAAATAGGACAACCATGTTTATGGGTGCCGATTTCAGAGAATTTCGGGAATATTTTAAGAGTCCTAGGTTCATCTAAGATTAAGCAACACTTATATACCTAATATAAGCAGGGAATTAATTATGGCTTAGTGATACTATGTATTAGAGAATACACGTGTATATAATGCTGTATAATAAGTAATTTATAACTGAAATACATTATGCATGATAGTCAGAGAACTACGTGAGATACTACATGTTTTAATAACAGCTACTTATGCTTTAAGATTATTGTCTTTGCAAATTCATCTTAGTTGTTACCATAACTCGGAGTAGGGAGGTGTATAACTAACTAAAAGACAATTCAATAGCTGGATCTTACGGCTGAGAGTCGAGTGATCGTGATTTACATTTTAAAAAAAACTTGCGGAACTAGTTAGGTACGTATGTACTCATTAAATCAGCATACTATCAACCATTTCTGTCCTCTCGTATATACACAAAAAACTTTTACGCTATTATTAAATATAGATAGTACCCGTCTGTACTTATCTATAAATACCTAATTTGATTTCAAAGGAAAAATAACTGGAACTACTGAATAGCCTACTTCCGGTATTCACAGATTTTTTTAACAAGTACTACGACGCCAGTGTTGATTTACCGGTGACTCTTTTTGACATATGCAAATAAAAAAATATTCTGAAAATTATAAATACGTAGAGTTCATATTAAGAAAACCATAGAACATGGTGGGTACCTTTTTTACTGTATGGTATACAAAAAATGTGGGCACAAGCACAACTCGGTTGAAAGCAAACAAATAACAAAAGCAGCACAATGGGCGCGAACCTGCAGTAATGTGGCACACTTGAACACTTCACTAAAAAGTATTTAACACGGAATAATTAAACGAACGGTACTACACTAATTACCTTTGCGCGGGAAGATTCGGGAAACACTGTTTGTCTATGGTTCAATTACGCGGGAAACACGGCGACCCGCGGGCGCAATGGAGAGGCACTGACTGGTTGGACTGGGCTTGGTATCCAAATACGCGAGCGCTTACCTCGGTTGCCTCACAACTATGGGCCCTCGCGTGTAGTGTAGTGTGCTTCCAAGTTACAACCTCAAAACATTAGCAGTGCTATTGAATGAGGTTGAAACTTGAAATGAAGTTACATCTAAGATTATGACCCGCGTCAATTGCTGAGCGAAAGAATTTTTCTTTCAATGTCAGTCATGTTTATACAGCTGACTTAGCTTGCTTGGATGTGCAATTGTAAAAGTTTTTTTGATGTACTCACATGATCAGTAAATATATGAGCAATACTATAACGTCTGTATAGGTAGATTTAATTGAGAATTTGTCACACTTATCGACGCTGAGTTTTGAGATAGACTCTTCCTAATTTCTCTTAGCTTTCCTCCTGCTTTAGGAGTTTGTTTAATTTAGTTTCTAAGTTAAACCGCGTAGGCGCGGAAATTTTCAGCAATAATATTATTATGTCTCAATCGTAGCAAAGTGTACACAGATGGACTGTAGATGCTTCTTCTTGTAGTAGGTAGAGATGTTGGCTATTAAGATACATATGTACATATTTGCACGTCAGACCAAAACTGTATAGCTTCTTCGTAAAATGTAATAACGATGGTGCATAAAACTTAGGAATTAGGTGCATTTTCTAGATTTGTTTTCGATTACACCATGCATAAACCACATTAACAAGGTAAGGGTATTGATAGTTTTTGTGTCACGCAGAGGCCAGCGTCGATGATATCACGCGGGCTTTGTCGAGAAAATAGCGGGTGAGGTAATCTGTATCGAAAGATTGGTACGTACATTTATCTAAGGACCATGTAAACTGGGAACTTAATCTTATTCGCCTATGTCCTGATAGAAGCTGCAAACTTCCTATGTTTTTTTTTGCAGTAATTTAATTTAGTAATTTAATTTACGTAGCTTCTGATTTGTTTTTATTAAGTCCTGATGCTTACTGCTTTCATCATCTGCCTAGCCTTTTCCCTTTCCCAGCTATGTTGGGGTCGGCTTTCCATCTAACTGGATGCAGCTAAGTAGGTACCAGTATTCATTTTATATGGAGCGACTATTATCTGACCTTCTCAACCCGGTTACTAGGTAATACAATAGCCCTTGGTGCTTACTGGTCTGTAATACCAAATTAAAGGAGTAGATTTCCAGCGCACAAAAGACATTCAGGACACCTTTTCCAAATTTTAAATAGTATCGGGACCAGCTTTATAGACACATAAATAGATGTGGCTTTAGGCCCTAGTTTTCCCAGCATTCCGCAAAACCACCATAAGAAAATAACGTAAACCGTACGCCGTATTTTCCGGCCGTTTGTCTTGTTATTTGATTGTTCCGAGAGAATAATCGTATGGGAACATTTCTTTGTTACGCATCATTGTGATCAATGATCGTTGTGCATCAATTTGTATCTGATAGAAGAATCCTGTGGAAAATACGTTTTCCTGAATGTATTTTTGCTTAACTGCGTCTTTCCTCAAAGTAAATGTGTTTTATTTTTGTCTGGCATATGTAGGTATCCTACGTGATCAGACTTGTTGATTGGCAAATCTTTTATTTTGTAGCTTGAGCTGCAGTAATAACTACTCGTCATTTAGGCTGAAATGTTGATGTAGGGACTACCTATTTACAAGGATCAAAGACGAGTTTTCGCAACATTTTATACATACGTTAATCACCGGTTTATTATAGCGCATATGTTTGTTGTGGAGGTGTAAATAATAACGTGTGTGCCTTGTGCGAGTCGTAAAAACAGTATATGTAGGTAGCTATAATTAACGGACTTAATGACACAGTCAGCGTTGTCCACGACATTATTCGAGCTAACTGAAGCTACAGATGAAATTGCAACGTTCGTTTTTTAGTCTCGGACAGTAGCCTGTCATTTCAAGTCTTTGTGTGTTTGCTTTTTAAAGGAGTTTGACATTACACATGTCAAATTACTATTCCATGTTTACAAAAACTAACGAACTGGTTGTTGGTATAGAGCTACGGAAAGGTGGAATTTTCTGCATTTTTCCAAGTGTAGGTCCCAAAGCTACAACGTGGTTATAATAAGTATTCTACAAATACCGAAAGCTAAAAACCGGCCAAGTGCGAGTCGGACTCGCGCACCGAGGGTTCCGTACAAACCTGTAGGTATTCTCGGTTTATGCATAAGGTTCATGTTTATGAAATTAAATGTTTTTTTTTAATTTTTATATTTCAGTTGATTGAATGAAAGGTAAATTGTGGTTTACGATTTATGACGTTTAAAAAAAAAAACTACTGACTCGATCTCGTTCAAACCAATTTTCGGTGGTAGTTTATATGGTAATGTACATTATATATTTTTTTTTTAGTTTTGTCATTCTCTTATTTTAGAAGTTACGGGGGGGGGGGGGGACACATTTTACCACTTTGGAAGTGTCTCTCGCGCAAACTATTCAGTTTAGAAAAAAATGATAATAGAAACCTCAGTAAAAAACCTAAACCTATTCATAGATACCCCACACGTATGGGTTTGATGAAAAAATTTTTTTGAATTTCATTTATATGTATGGGGAACCCCAAAATTTATTATTTTTTTTTCTATTTTAGTATGAAAATCTTAATGCGGTTCACAGAATACATCTACTTACCAAGTTTCAACAGCATAGCTCTTATAGTTTCGGAAAAAAGTGGCAGTGACATACGGACGGACAGACAGACAGACAGACAGACATGACGAATCTATAAGGGTTCCGTTTTTTGCCATTTGGCAACGGAACCCTAAAAAAGCGAATTTATGATTCAGAGATCGGTAGACTACAGATCAACGAATTTTCTCAAAACATAATCACCCAACTTTAGAACACCTTTTACGAACTTGAGTTGTTGGCATAGAAACACGGAAAATTTTGCATATCTTGCATATTGCCGAGCTACAACGTGGTTACATATCAACGAATTTTCTCCAAACATTTAACCGGCATCATTTTATAGAAGGCATGCATTCAAACAAGGTTTAACTCAAACAATTCTTAGTTTAGCAAAAAATCCCAGTAAGAAAAAGAACAAACATTCTAATCACAGCACAAGCCGCAATCAACATCGGTCAGTGGCACCGGCTGTGACGAAACACGTACCTACCTTCCTACTTACCAGTATTAAAACCTGCGTAGAGTTGCGACCTCGATCGAGCCAAAGCCCGTAGAAAGCGGTGTCGGTAAGCTTGCTGTACACACTCGAGCTTTAGATAAGAGTTATGAAATGGCCTGATAAGCGGATTAGTGTTCTGCTTGCTATTTATGGAATTTAAGATGATGGGCTCGTTCTAATGGCTCTATTATGTTTGTAGTTGCGGTCGTGTTCTTTGACTGTGTCAGGTAGCAATTGTGTTGTCTTGAAACTGCCGATCTATGAAAATGTAACTTAAGAAAATACTTACGTACATCATTACACCACCTGGCAGGAAATCCAAGGTTTTCTATTTTGGCTGCTGTCGATTGTGCACTTTTCACCATCAATTACCTACTTCACCATTTCAGCCGAAATACGTCCACTGCTGGACATAGGCTTCCACCAATTTAAGGGGTACTTACCTGTCATAATCGCCATGTTTGGCAGGCGGGTTGGCGATCGCGGTATGGTGGTAAAATGATAAATAAATAAATGATGAATGACTTTATTTCTGTAAGTAGGTTTGCACAAAAACTTTTAAGTCAATGATATTTTTTTTAAACTACATAGATTGAGAGTTCGGCGTTTCCTAACTGACTACTCTGAGAAGAAAGGCCGAAACATACTCAGAGGTCACAGTCTCTTTTAAAGTCCAGACATAATCTTGTTCACATCATGTGAAGACCATGTAGATTGGTCACTGAAATGGTCTTTTGAGGAAAGAACCACACAGATTGAGTGGACCTGTCCAGTCAGTGCAAGCATTTGTCACTAATCGTTTAGCTCAACTCGGAACATAAGGAGCCCAACGCTTTGACGAACAATACCAAAGACAGGACATTTGGGTAGGGAACGAATGCTTAGAGAACGCTGCTGCCCATTCTCTATTAAGACCTTAATTTAGTCGCCTCTTACGCACCACGGGAAGAAATGGGATGGTAATATTCATTACGTCCGGCAGCACACGGAACATCAATTACTTATGTATAGAATAATCGAGATTTACTCATCTATATCTTCTTGAAACTTCTTGATTACGTCATTCGTCATGGCATGGCGTAACTCAAAAAAAAACCGGCCAAGTGCGAGTCCGACTCGCGCACCGAGGGTTCCGTACAAACCTGCAGGTATTCTCGGTTTAAAAATAAATGTTTTTTTTTTTAATTTTATATTTCAGTTGATTGAATGTAAGGTAAATTGCGGTTTACGATTTATGACGTTTTAAAAAAAAACTACTCACTCGATCTCGTTCAAACCAATTTTTGGTGGTAGTTTACATAGTAATGTACATCATATATTTTTTTTAGTTTTATCATTCTCTTATTTTAGAAGTTACGGGGGGGGGGGGGACACACATTTTACCACTTTGGAAGTGTCTCTCGCGCAAACTATTCAGTTTAGAAAAAAATGATTTTAGAAACCTCATTACCATTTTTGAAGACCTATTCATAGATACCCCACACGTACGGGTTTGATGAAAAAAACCATTTTTGAGTTTCAGTTCTATGTATGGGGAACCCCAAAATTTATTGTTTTTTTTTCTATTTTAGTGTAAAAATCTTAATGTGGTTCACAGAATACATCTACTTACCAAGTTTCAACAGCATAGCTCTTATAGTTTCTGAAAAAAGTGGCTGTGACATACGGACGGACGGACAGACAGACAGACAGACAGGCATGACGAATCTATAAGGGTTCCGTTTTTTGCCATTTGGCAACGGAACCCTAAAAACACGAGGGTCTCTAAGTCTCTATCACTTGATTATCATGTCGCCTTGCCATTCAAGTATAACGGTAACATCAGAGTAATGACTTAGTGAAGTATATTATTACCAACCACACACAGCTCAAATTGCTATGCCTGAGTTCAAGTCTGTTTTTCATTGTGTAAATCTAATGCGTAGACTTTTTAACATTTCTTTAATAATAGCCAAAAAAAATGGAGACGGAATTGAAGAGGACGTAGTTGAAAGTGAGCAGTGCAGTTGAATTCGAGCACTGGTGGCCCAGTATATTGGCCCCGACTTACTAGCTGTAGGTCGTGAGTTCGAACCCAGGCAGGCGCTTTACTGTGAGTAAATAATTTCATTACTACTGCTCTCAAAACGGTAAAGGAAAACATCGTGAGTAAACCGGCATGTCTTAGTACCAAAAATTCGAAGACATGTGACATCTAGCAACCCGCACTGGGCCCGCGTGGTAGATTTCGGCCCACTTCTCACCGAGAGGAGGCCTGTGTCCCAGCAGTGGGAAAAATATTGGCTGATTATGATGAATTGAAAGTTGTGAATGTATTCTGACAAAAATTGGTTACAGGGCACCCTCTGCCGGAGGTATACTGACAGTTAGAGCTTACCTGTTGAGCACAGAAAAACAGCATTACGCCTTGTTCTGACGAAATGTTAGTGTACTGTAATACACTCTCATTTCATCAGTAATGGCGAGTCTATTGCTATTAAACGGGGACACATCCAGAATCAAGACTGCTTCATAGAATAGAAAGTAAGACAAGACACCAGGAGAAGAGTTTACGATAAGAGAACAGGCAGGCAAGTTTTCTCCATAATCACACGATTCATTATGAGTGAAATTTTAGGAAATGGGGTCTTTGGTTGAAACTATGCTATGGCATATGACCGATGATGTGTTGTTGGCCCATGCACCAAACACCCTATAAAAAAAAAATAGCATTTTAGCATTAGATCAGCTGTGTTTGTAGTTTTTGGTGGAACATAGATATTTTTTACGACTTTCCAAAAACCAAAACATAACAGTCGTTTGGTGGCCTCAATGTAAACTGTGTCATTTGAAATGGTGAAAAATAATATTGTTTTTTTCATTTAATTACTTTTCGTGATTCGAACCCAACACGTGGCTACACCATTGCCAGCTAATTTAATTCGACCCTATCTACAAGTCATCAAAACATTCACCAGACATAAATTGTCAATTAATGGAAACACGTATGGTTGCATACCTTCGCGTTTAACATTACTGTAACAGTCCTATACCTATACAGCTAACTATACATAGAGCCACAGCGCGGTGCATGCGGTGCGACCTCAATTTTCATGTGCGGTGACCCGTCAACCGTCCATAAATGCCACCTCATCTGTTATACGGATGAGATGTGTGTCGTGCTTATAGTGGCAATTTAAAAACATTGGCTTTTAAATATAGAACGTTGGCTGTATGAGGTAATATCAGCCTTATTGGTTATGGAGGTATAATTAAATTCGGAAGTTTGCTTATGGCTTGAATTTGTGTCATTGCTTCATTGGATTTGTGAGTATATGTAGACATTTCCCGGAATATTAATCCTTCTGGCATTGGGTGATAGTATTTTAGTCGGGCCCATCAAGACACTGAGCAGCGAGTAACCGTCTGGAAGATGGGGAAACTAATTTAAAAAAAAAACTTGAGGGAAAAAACCAAGGTATTGGTCCTGCTGACTAGCCGTAACGAGTAAATAGGTAGTACTAACCATTGAACTCATTGATTTAATTCATGCTGATCTTGAAAGAAATGGCTACATACCTAGTTGGATGCTCGCAGTTTTACATGTGCCGAATGTAAGATAATTATTGTAGCCCCGTTGTATTCTTATTTTGAATTCTTACGTAATTTTACGGCGTAGCATAAATAATAGCAAAATCGGCAACAGATACCGTTCCCACTGCTGGGACACAGGTCTCCTCTCAGTGCAAGGGAGTGAGCCGTAATCTACCACGCGGGCCCAGTACGGATTGGTAGATGTCACATGTCTTCTTTAAGCTAATAATTAATGACGGCTAGTAGCGGAAGTAATTACGTACGGCTTCACTACATAGTTTATAACAAAGTCGCTTCCCTCTGTCTGTCCCTATGTACGCTTAGATCTTTAAAACTCCGTAACTGATTTTGATGCGGTTTTTTTTAATAGATAGAGTGATTCAAGAGGAAGGTTTATACGTATAATACGCGGGTGAAGCCACCGGAAAAAGCTAGTACCTAATAAGTATAACCGATAGCATTTTGAGTTTTCCTGTTTCGGCGGAGGCCATTTTTGCTTTATAGAGTTACACATATAGGTACCTAATACATCAGCATATTATTGTATACAAATCACAAATCATACAGTTGATTATCTTACTAAGTTCATTAACTGCATGATTTTTACACACGTATACATGTGGTTAATTTTACTTTAGTGTATTTTCATGTTTATTCTTACGTGGGGTGGGTAACATGTTCAAACATGAAAAAACCTCCATTAATAAATTATGATTCAAAAATAATTACTATATAATAACTGCTAACAATTTAATCAGTAAGTTAGTAAATGCATACCAATCACAGAAAGAGAAAAATATTATAAGATCTCACCTTGTGTTAAGCGTGTCCATAATGTCTTATAAAAATATACTCCTATTTAATTAATATTCCTTTTTTTGCACATTGGACATTACCAACGGAGTTGGTAAAAAGTTTATTTTAACATATAATGGCTTTTCAAAGTTTAATTTTCCCGCCATGTTTTTTATTTCGTCTATGGATGACAACTGATCATACGTTTTGTTTTTGTTGTAATTTGGTTGAGAAATCGTATATATATGAATAGTTAGTAGATAATACTAGAGAAGTGATAACGTTATTACTAAATTATCTACACATTTGAATTGTTTTTTGTAGTAAATCTTCATAAGTGCTATCAAAACGCAAGTGCGCCATTTTGAGTGAAAGTAAAAAAATCGTTCTCTATGCTCAGTCACTAATGGCGTGTCTTCCTGTTACACACGTTAAATCGTCAAAATGGCTAAGAAAAAAGGCGACGAAAAAGTGAACCCAGCTCCTCAAAGTGATAATGAGGAGCCCAATTATGACGAGGAGCCCGATTTCGAGGACCCGGAGGGTTTTGTTGACGATATTTCCGATGAAGGTGGGCAATTTTCTGTGACAAGTTTGACCGGCCATATGCGTCACCCACGCATTTTACAACTATAAATTCATATCGTTACTATTTTTAATGTAATTGTGAGGCTGAGTGTATATTGGCAAGTGTACTTAGTTAAATTTTTGAACTTTCCAGTGAGTTTAGCAGTGTAATGAAAGTCATAAATTCCTAACCTAACTTTGACGTTGCAGAGTTGTTGGCCGACCTTTTAGAGCAGAAACCGAAGGAATCTGACAGTTATGAGAACGTGGTCGTGGTCGACGGGTGCCCGCAGGTCGGACCCGAGCGCCTGGAGAAGCTCCAGAGCGTCATAAACAAGATATTCAGCAAATTCGGGAAGATCGTCAACGAGTATTATCCAACCCAGGAGAATGGAAACACGACTGGCTACATTTTCTTGGAGTACAGCAATCCTCAGAATGCCGCCGAAGCCGTGAAGGCGACAAATAACTGTAAATTAGATAAGCAGCACACATTCTTGGTGAATTTGTTCACCGATTTTAAGAAGTAAGTACCCCTATTGAATACTCCTGAATTTTAAAAGTTTCCAGTGAAAATTGATATTCAAGGATGAGAGTGTTATCATTTGTAAAGTTCATTGAGCTCTTAAAAGTACTAACTTTGACAAGTTTAACTTTAACCTTGTGACAAGTCAATTATATGTTTTCCTGTTGACATTTATCTTACTTACCATTGGACATGATATTTTCTGTGATAAATAAACCAATTTCTATAAGTAATTTACTACACGTTTTTCCTTATTGCTAGCAAATAATTATGTTGAATTACCTAACAGAAAAATGCCACTGATTTTGTGATGATTTAGACAGGTAACCCAAAAAAAACAACAAGCTTAGTGAATGTTTTACCAACAATACAAATCTCATTTTCTAGAATTTTACATTCAATGAATGTCAAACCCTAGACTTTCTCGTATAAATTGTTTATTTTCCTCATTAGGTATTCAGATATCCCTAAAGAATGGGAGCCACCAGCACCTCAGCCATTCAAGGTTGCGTCAGACTTACAATGGTACCTGATGGACCCTGATGCATACGACCAGTTCCTGGTTGGCATCGGTACTGGTACTGCGCTACAGGTGTGGCAGAATGCCCTGCCAGAACCTACGCTTATGCAGGAGAGACCGGTATGTTCTACATTGCTTCATCTTTTTTTTGTCAGTGCTGTGCTGTAGTTAAGCCAGTCATTAAATAGTAGAAGTAGAAGTCCTTGTCTTGTAATGCCAAGGAATTAAGAAATGAACAATGTTTTAATATAGCCCAAACAAAATATTCCGTGGATGTTATTCACATGTTACCATAATTGACACAATCGTTTGTAAACTTCTGGATCATAGTGGTAACAACGAATGTTACTATTTGGTACCATGTTTTTAAATTTTAAAAATTAACATTGAGATGTACACTGGATAGCAAATAAACCGAGCCACCCGCTACCTAGGCACTCTAATTCGATTTTCTCAAAAACTAAAAAACCTACAATATTATCAAAGTTGTACCTACAGAAAGTGCGTTTCATGGTGATTAAAATGAAAGGAAACTCATTGGGTTTAATCAATATTTCAGTGTTTATAAAGGATTTTACAAAAACGAGTCGTTTTCCAGTCGTGACAATCGTTAGTAATGATAAAGTGAAAAAAAAAATTAAAGCCAAAAACAAAGATAAAGTCAAAAAAAAGTTTTTAATCAATATTCCGTATTCCCTCCCCTTGCTCGGATAACTGCCAGCATCCTTGTATTCATCCACCTTACGAGGCTGACGATAAAATCTTGAGGAATTGTATTCCACTCCTCTTCAATTGCGATTCGCAGCTCTGGAAGCCTTGTTGGAGCAGGTACCCGGGCTCGAACCCGACGTTTCAGCTCATCCCATAAGTGTTCTATCGGATTCAAGTCCGGGCTTCGAGCTGGCCAGTCCATCGTACGAATGCTGACGTCGCGTAGATACTGGGTCACCACATGAGCAACATGAGGCCGTGCATTATCATGCATCAATTGCATATCCTGTCCGATATATCCTGCGTAAGGTACCACATGGTCTGCGAGAATTTCAGTAATGTAGCGATGAGAAGTCAGTCCACGTGTACGGCCCGTCGGTTCGATGAAAACTAACGCTGTATGTGCTGTTAACGAGATGCCGCTCCAGACCATTACAGATCCTCCTCCATAAGCAACAGTTTCCTTGATGCAACACTGAGAATAACGTTCTCCAGGGCGACGATATACTCTCTGACGTCGATCACTTCCATGTAGACTCACCCTGGTCTCATCAGTGAAGAGTACATTACTCCACTGCTCTAATGTCCAATCCCTATGCTCTCGAGCAAATTCAAGTCGTGCTCGACGGTGTGCTACCGTTAATTCTGGGCCTGTTGCAGCTCTTTTTGAGGTCAGGTTCCGTTCAGCAAGTCTCCTTCTGACGGTATCTGAACTTATGACCACTTGGCGTTCGTCACGCAGACTTTGTTGGACTTGAACTGCGTTGAGGTGGCGATTTCGCAGAACAGTAAGGTGGATATAACGATCATCTGCTGCTGATGTAGCCCTAGGTCTGCCCGTACCTGGACGGCGATCGAATGCTCCAGTCTCTAGGTATCGTCTGTAAACTCGTTGCACCGAAGATCTGCTGATTCGAAGCCTTCGAGCAACTTCACGTTGCGCAATGCCTGCTTGAAGTAATGCTACAGCTTGAGTTGCTTGCTTAGGTGTTGTATCCATTATTTATTAATCGAAAAAAGTAGCAAAAACACACGCGTCTGAGCAAACGATGGACAAAAACTAAAGAAATGATAAGAAATATCCGACTACCCTCATTGTAGAGAAAAAGAACGCAAATTTCAAACTCTGGTGAAAACAGAGCAAATCGTTAGCATTGTGTTTGTTGCTTGATTACAATGTGAGTTGATGGTACTTTCGAATTAATTTGTAGTCATTTTAATCACCATGAAACGCACTTTTTGTAGGTATCACTTTGATAGTTGTAAGTTTTATACTTTTTGAGAAAATCGAATCAGAGTTCCTAGGTAGTGGGTGGCTCGGTTTATTTGCTGACCAGTGTAGATAATATCTACTTAAAAAAGACAAGTAAATAAAATCTGTTATAGAAGTCTTTTCTTGCCCTTGTTAGTATGTCTAGAATTTTCTATTTCTTTCTCTCAGAACTGGACGGAGACTTACGCCGCGTGGTCACCGCTGGGTACATACCTGGCGACGTTCCATTGGCGAGGCGTAGCCCTATGGGCTGGCCCCAAGTTCTCACAGTTCCAGAAGTTCTTCCATCCAGAAGCTCGGTTCATCTCCTTTTCACCGTGTGAAAACTATGTTGTTACATTCTCACCAACTGGTGATAGGGGTGAAGATAAGAAGCTTATTATTTGGGATATCAGGTTAGTAATGAAATTGTTTTATATCATACAAAATGCATTTACAAAAATGAAGCTTAGTGGTACTCTATATCTCAGTGTAAATAATCACAAAATAAATAAATTGAACTGAATAGTTCTCATAGTATTGTAGCTAGAAACTTTCAAGCAATATTTGTTGGTTAACTTTAAAGATGTTTCCAGAACTTAGGAATGTTTGAGATAATTCTTCCTTCCTTATCAATGCAACACACAGATTAAGCATGTTGCATCAAATATGTGCATTGATCTGTATAAGATAAGGAACACATGTTTTAAAGAAATACATAATTCAGTAGACCGTTTTACTGTTAGTTGGCACGCTTGGCACACATATGCTGCAAAACAAGTTATAGTTGACCAGCCAAATGTACTGACAAACATTCAACTTATTTTTTGTGCCTAGTTATTGTATCTGAGCTACCGAGTGCTTTAAATTAAAGTTGGGAAGATCTATTGTGTATTATGACGTTTTAATGCCACCATGATTCCAGTGCGAGGTAGAGACAGAGCCATGCATGACTGATAGCACCATTCGTTTTTTTGGATTGGAATTATAATGACATTAATACTTTATAATACATCTCTCAACATTACAATACTCACACTTAACCCACCATTCTGAGACTTTAACGAGAAATGTGAAAAGTTTCTAAGACTTTAAATAGTCGGTCACTTAAGTGAATTGTTCCAACTCACGCAAACCAGTTCTTTATTACGTATTCTACTCGCGACATAACAGAAGAGAGTTTGAGGCAGTTAGAATACCAATAGGTATTACAGATTTACATAATTATAAACAAAAACTTGTCTTACTGAGTAGTCCTTTATGTGTTAATTGGGTCATTACAGTAATGGTGTAGAAAGTCTATTTTTCACGTTACTTTGTAAAACTTTTGTATTGAAAACAGGCAGTTTCAATTTAAAATTACTTTCCGTAACAATTTCGTACTACTAAAATCTGATATTGCTATAGAGATTTAAGCAAGAGGCTGAAGAACTAAATTATTTGTTTCATGCCTGTGAGTGGAGTAAACATTACATATTATATCAAACTCAGTGTTATGTCTCTGTCTTCTCAATTCGTTACAATTGTCATTATTGAAATAACATCACGCTTTATTTGCCGAATCAGTGCCAGAGGCGAATAGTACGGGTGTACTGTTCACTTCTGCCACCAACCATGCATACCCAAATGTTTGTTGCTCGCGCCTTCGTTCGCTAGACAGTCGTTTCTCTTTGCTAGATTTCTAAGGGTCGAGTCGTCGAGGGAATAGCCTATAACCGCCCTAGTGAATTGCACTATTAAATCAATAAAATATTTTAGAAATCGTATTCCAGAGATTAGTGCGTTCAAACAAGCAAACTCTAGCTTTACTATACTATAAGCAACACAATAAAATAATGTTCTATTTTTAAACAGGACGGGTGTAGAGAAACGTAGTTTTCCGCCCCCAGACGAGTATGTGACGTGGCCCGTATTCCGTTGGAGCAAGGACGACAGGTACTTCGCTAGGATCGGCCAGGATGTACTCTCTGTATACGAGACGCCTAGCTTCGGTCTGCTGGACAAGAAGTCTATCAAAATACCTGGAATCAGGTAAGACATTTTAGACTTTATACGTGTTTGATTTGGGACGATTTTTCGATCATCAGTTAACTAGATTTTCTCTGATGAATAAAATTTGCAGTTTTGTAACTTATCTATAAAACAATATGTCTAGTCACCAGTATTTCTTCTTCATAAAAGTTATCTGATGATTGAATAATCAACACATTCTGAAAAACAAAAAGCATGGAAAATGGCGATGTTTGTTTACTAAGCTTCCTGAATTTTTAGTCACATAATGATGGGTTAGCACCTAAATGAAGCTGAATAATTTTGCGTTTTGCAGGAACTTATAAAAAATATATTGTAAGTGTTATATTTCTGTGCCAACAATTTCTGTATTCAATACAAATTACACATACATTGTTATTTATAACATTTTTCATATAGGTTATACATACTTGCATTCAGGAAATAAAACTGCTTTGTGTTGCAAGTAAATTGTTTTTATTCAAACATCACATATTTTGTTTAGCCACTCAGTTTTAAGGTCATTGATTTAGAGACAATTGAAATGATTTTTTTCATTTTTCGCTTGGTTTCTCTTAGACCCAGAAATGTAAATATCCCTATTTCCAATTACAGAGACTTCAGTTGGTCGCCAACAGACAACATTGTAGCCTATTGGGTAGCAGAAGACAAAGATGTACCAGCTAGGGTAACACTCCTCGAGCTCCCCAACCGCACTGAAATACGGTCCAAGAACTTGTTCTCTGTAGCCGACTGTAAGATCCATTGGCAGAAGAGTGGGGATTACCTCTGTGTCAAAGTAGACCGTTACTCTAAAGTAAAGAAAGACAAAAATGAAATCAAATACTCTGGAATGTACTACAACTTTGAAATCTTCCATATGAGAGAGAAGGAGATCCCGGTTGACTCTGTAGAAATTAAGGAATCTATTCAAGCATTTGCTTGGGAGCCCGTTGGCTCCAAGTTCGCTATCATCCACGGTGATCCTGCTAACATCTGCATTAGTTTCTACCAAGTAAATACCGGTCAGGCACCTACTTTGCTGAAGAAGTTCGAGAGGCAGCCCTTCAACCACTTGTTCTGGTCTCCGTCTGGACAGTTCATTGTTCTCGCTAACCTTGGACTGACTGGTGGAGCTCTGGAGTTCTTGGACACCAATGATTTCACTATCATGAATGTCTCGGACCATTACCAGGTGTGTATATGACTTTTTATTTAATGTAAATGTATATTTACTTTATTGGGTACAACATGAAATTTTTTGTAAGAAAATATGTGACTGAAATTGCAAACAGGTGATGAAAACGTAATAAATTTAGACATTTATTCGATTTACACATGTAAAACCATGTTTAGCATCATGTTTTATGTCATAATCAAAAAACATTTTCTCATTTGAGTTGCATCATATTATGAAATAAAAAATTGGCATTGTGGCTGTTCAGATAAAACTAATAACTCGACAAATTAAAGAGATGATTGGATGAAGGGGATATGTCGCATTTTCAGATGTTCGCTGTTCTATGCATGAATGATGGTGTTATGTGCATACAAACAATTTTAAACCTTAAAAATATTAAACGGTTGACGCCGCTAGACACCCTTGGATAAATGTAAGGCGTTTTGAAATATCCTAAAATGTTTATGTGAAACTTTGAACTAAATTTTCTCGAAATTAGAATTTTGCGACATATCCCCTTCATCCAGTCATGTCTTCAATTTTAATAACTGAAAATCCCAAATTAAACCTAACGTAACCTTCTTTCCCAGATGTCTGGCATTGAATGGGATCCGACCGGTCGCTTCGTGGTGACAGGCGTGTCTTCACTCAAGAGCAAGATCGATACGGGTTACTACATCTGGTCCTTCCAGGGCAAAATCTTAAGAAGGTTAGTAAACAAAGAGATTATTTTCGTATAGCATTTAAACAAAAAATGTAGTGATGAATGTATAAAAATGACAATGATAATTGTTATCTGTGAGTGTTTAAATAGGCGATTAACAGATCCGATATGCAACAGTATTTTATCTAAATAAAGCTATCTCTATGTCTATTCTATACAGATTGCTAAAGTGTTCTAGCAGACACTGGTTGGATGCAATGCTTAATTTTTAATTGATTGATAATGCACTTCAACAACTTATTCACTAAGACACACACAAACAACAATCACATGCAAGTCTTAGGATTTGTGAATTTTCACTTACAAAGCCCTAATCAGGTTTAAAATTATGCAGGACACAGTGAGATATCGTCATGCCAAATGTGTGGTTTACTATTTAGAAATTAGTACAAAAAAATTGTTTATATTTTAAAAACAATATTTTTGTGGTGTTAGACCAAACGTGCCAATCCATGTTCTATCACCACCCTTCAAGATTATTTTGTGTAAACAGGGTCAGAGCATTCTGTTTATTCACAATAACATGTCAAGAATATCAACATAAAAATGATTTTGTTTTATGTTTGTTTGGCCTTATAGTAAACTCACCTTAGGGGGCATCCATAAATTACGTCACACGAATTTCATGATTTTTGACGACCTCCCCCGTCCTTGTGACAGCTGGTCACATTTGTGAGACCCCCCCTCCCTAGTGTGACGTCACGAATTTTATAATTTTACATCTAGAAATAATTATTGAATTAAAACAGCAATTCCGAAATTTATATGTTTTTTTTTTTTTTTAATAAAATGTACATCAAATCAAACACTGCAAGAAATTAACAAAACAAAAAACTATTAATTATATTAATTAAAGATCAAACATAATCATCTTGAGTCCATATAGGTAGGCATATGCATGGCATAGCAGCCACTTCGTTCTCGTTTGGGTTGTTAATGTCAGGAATATTCGTTGTGTCCACATCTTTCTCGTAGGAATATTCGTTGTGTCCACATCTTTCTCGTAGGAATATTCGTTGTGTCATCATCCAAACAAAGAATTTCTCTGGCACGTCTGGCTGAAATTCTTTGAGGACGAATCTTCACGATCGATGGGCAAAACTTGTTGTTTCTTATGTATTTGCTTGTGTTGATTAGTGGCCTTTATGATGCCAAATATAGACCACAAATGCCACATGATCGCTTAAGAGGCCTCTCACAAAATTAGAATGCTCGAGTTTAGGTAAAAGACGGCAATCTTATGCATGTGTGCGTAGCTATCCACACATGCACAATACAAACAGTGTAACGCGAGTGTCGAGCCGGTCTAAACAATCTTGAGTCGTTAGAATTATAATGCAGTATTTAGAGATTTATGAAAATACTTACTTTTATTTAGTCAGTCTAATAAAGATTTCTAGACTAATAAAATATTACAAATATATGTTATGTAAAGTATACAATAAAAATAAAAAATTCAAACAGTTACATATTGGTGCCGAATCTGTTGTACACCGAACTAAACTAGGTATCTCTAAAATTCCTTACTTTTAGCTATGAGAATTGTTACGCTATTCTGTAAGAAATAATCTCTAAATGTAAATAATATTTTGACACGACTAAAATCAAATTTGACAATCGCGACTCAACGTGGTATTTTTTTTTCTTTTGGCTTCGCAACTTGGTACTTGTGTGCGTTACGCAATGAACTTGTTGAGAGACGACGGCGCGCGCAAGGGGGCAGCTTGGACGTGTTTTATATGGAACTAGCTTTTGCCAGCGACTTCGTAGCGTAACGTAGCGTAAGCGAGCTCTAAGAAAGGAAGTAGAATTGCACGGACGAAGTCACGGCCAAAAGCTAGTAAACTACAAAACTTCTGCTAATCTATTACTGTATGCCAAAATTATCAGACTACTGGGCGAGCTTACGCGAGAGCAAGCCACATAGAATTGCCCGTGTGAAAAACAGTTTTCTCTCAAGTCTATACCCACAAATTTTAATGTCTGCCCTTGTGATTCTGGTCATTGCAAAGCACTTTGAGGGGAAACTGTATTCGTTTGAATTCAAAGGGAAGATCATTCAGGATCAATACAAAATAGGTTAGTATTTCTCACCTTAGTATTTCTTTTGGTTTTGCCATATAATACATTTGAAAAAAAAAAAATTGGTTTGGTTGTTTATTTTCATTGTTTTTTAATTTTTAAATTATATTATTTTTGTTCAGGAGTAATTTTGTGCAATTTTGTCTATTTTGTTTTATGTTTTTTGTGCAATTTTTGTGAAATAGATGTTGTTTTCGTAATCAGCGACCCAATAAATTATAAAAACGATACCCATGTTGATTTTCAGAATTTGTCACCCCTTTTCTACCTTTTAGGGGTTGAATTCTGAAAGAGTCTGACACACGTGATTGCTCATTTATTGATAGGAAGTTTCGAATAAAATAGTTTAACTGATCTTGTTTCCCCATACAAACTTTCAAACCCCTTTTTCAACTCCTTAGGGGTTGAGTTTTCAAAAACCCTAGGACACAAAATTGTTTATTTCTATTAGTTAACCTAAAAACAAAGTTTCAGGCTTGTAGCTCTAAAAATGACGGACTTCCATACAAAATTTTAATCCCTTTTTCACCCCCTTAGGGGGCGAATTTTCAAAAATCCTTTCTTAGCGGATACCTACGTCATTACAACTATCTGTATGCCAAATTTCAGCGAAATCCGTTCAGTAGTTTCGGCTGTGCGTTGATAGATGAGTCAGTCAGGTTTGCCTTTTATATATTTAGATTTTAATTTTTTGTTTGAATTCTATAAAAAATATATTACCCACGTGTTGAGATTTATATGTGTGGGGTTTTATAAAGGGAGTCGAAAATGTCATTACTTTTACGATAGGACACGCCATTTTCGAGATATAAGCAAAAGAAAAAAAAAATACAGTACTGTTTTTGAACGTGAGGCGAGGCGTTGGTGTGAATTTTTGTTCATGACCACTAGTTGTATTCCACACCTTTCTAATCGCGATTAAAAATAGTCAGATTTAGTTAAAATAAATTATTTTAGTCAACATTTTTCTACAATTTATTAAAATAATGCTTTCATTGATAATAAACGAAACTCTTATGTTATACAAAAAATAAAATGCGAAGAGTAGCAAAATGTTTTAGTCGGTAGTATATTTTTGCCTTCACGATACGAGTACCCGAAAACTGAGACGCGGGAAAAAATGGCACAGGTCCTGCCTCGTTGGGCGCTTGCGCCGTACTAAACGCTGCCCGCTTGTGCATCGTAATTTATTCTAATTTAGAGTGATTTCAAAAACGATATTATGTCTAATTAAATAAACGGATTTAAATAAAACTTGAGAATTCGATTCGTTATAGAGCATACTTTATATTGACATGAATTTTTTAATGTAATTATGCTTTATTCAAACCAAAAAAACGCGATAAAATTGCGAATAAATCGTAAAAATTGCCATACGACTTATTTTTTTTTACTAATTAAGCTTATTAAACATCAATATTCTTGTACTAAATGTAACAACTAGATTATATATCTGACGTTTTGTGTATTTTTTTTACTCAAATTTCTACATATAATTGATAGAAATAGGAGTCTGTAATTGACCCTGCGCTGATTTTTAAGAAAACTAGTTGTGGGAGATTAATTACTACGAAGTAAACAAATAAGTTTTTGTAAATGTGCTACTAAAAGTAACAAAACAAAAGATTGATCTATTTTTTACATGTGTTCGTCAATCCCAGAGTATTTATAATGATGAGATGAGAGGTAAATAAGGCGACTAAAATCTTAGATATTCGCGCAAAAATGTAAAATGGCTCTTAAACAAGTATGCCTCGACATTGGGGCAATAGCTATCATACGAATATGTGTTTTACTTAACACTTACATGAAAATTGGTTTTGAAATGTGACGTCACGAAATTTAGGACCCCTCCCACCCCCTTGTCACACAATGTCACACTTCGTCGACCCCCTCCCTCTCCCGTATCGTGTGACGTAATTTATGGATGGCCCCTTAAGATGACACTTCTGTATTAATATAGTACTCAGAGTAGCTGTTTTTATAATTCTACCAGACTAAAATACATATTTGTTGATACAGAGTGATGAAGGAAGGCTTCGCCCAGTTCAACTGGCGGCCGAGGCCCCCGACGTTACTCTCCGAGAAACAGCAGAAGGAGATCAAGAAGAACCTCAAGAAATACTACTCACAGTTCGAGTCTAAGGACCGTATGCGCAGTAGCAAAGCTAGCAAGGTAAACTATATCATTACACTAATTAGAATATACAAAAAGTAAATTCAAAAACTAAAACCTGACTACTGAATAATCTTACTCTAAAAAGTATGAAAATTTTCTCATCTGAAAGCCGAGCTCACTTTGCACTAAACCTTATGATTTGTTACTGTTAGAGTTTAGTGTTCTGTTAGGGAATCATAACCATCTTTTTTGCTTCGCCGTAGTCAGGGTAAGAACATAATTATAAAGTTTATAAGTGTAATTACTGCGATATATCGCCTGGCGATTCTCGCTTAAGAATCTCGTATGGATATTCTCGCCTCAATAGCCTTTAAAGTATAAAATGTTTTTCTTTCGAAGTAGCTCAATTTCATAAAATAATCAAAATCAAAATCAAAAGTCATTTATTCAAACTAGGCTGACAGTCAGCACTTTTTGAACGTCAAAGTTACAAAACACAGTCCCCCCAAAACGCCCACCCTTCGACACTTCCTAGTGCTGTAGCTGGGAAGAAGAAGTGGCGGAACAAACTCCCCAGCAGCACAGCTGTCTGTTAAGTTAGAAGAACTTGATTCTATACAATATTGTGTAAGTAATTAATATTATAAAACAAAACATACATTATTCGCCATATGTCAGCTAGCACACGCCAATATACCAACAAAAAAATTGAAAACTAAAGTCAAGCTGAAATAATAAAACAAAAACGTAAACAAAACTTAAAAACTAAATAAAGCCTCCAGGCATAAAGGGCGTGCCCGCTTACATGTCCAACGATGCAAAATGATCCATATACATACATTGATGCATATAGCTAAGTTGAAGTTACAATAGTTAAACTAGCACCTCCGGAGTAGAATAAAATTACAGTTAATACAAATAACAATAACTAAAACCATGGTCAGCAAGACGACCAGTCACCACAAGCAGCACCCGTTCACGAGCATAACGCAAAGGTCAGCCATTACCCCCCTCGCCATATTTGAGGGAAGGTGGTAACCCGACCCCCGACGCTACCGCAAGCAGTGACATCTAAGGGAGCATGACGAACTTGCTGCCGGTTGGTCAGGCAAGAATATTATGAACAGCTGACGAGGTCGCTAGCTAACTACATGTTGCAATACAACTCATTTAAAATCATTGTAATGAGTAGATTATGTCCACAATAAGTGAAATTAAAAGAAAATAAAAAATAATTAACAAAATCAGTTAAATAAAAATAAAATAAAAAAAAAACAATTATATGAACTACCCATATAAACTGTCAGTAGGAAAGCTAATTCTGGATTGAAAGAACATAAACATTGTCTTGAGTTTGTCTTGAGTTAATCACAGCGACCAACTATTCTTATCGTTTAAGTAGTCGTTGATAGAATAATATGCCTTTGAACAAAGGTTGGATTTTACTTTAGCTTTAAACTCATTAAACTGCAAATCTAGTAAAGCAGAGGGAAGCTTGTTATAAAAGGTAATACCAAGACCAACAAAAGAATTATGAACCTTATGAAGCCGGTGAAAGGGAGCACGTAGTTTGTCCTTATTTCTAGTATTAATATTATGAATATCACTGTTTTTAGTGTACAGGTGTATATTTTGCCTAATATATAAGATGTTGGCGAAGATGAATTGTGATGCTACCGTAAGAATACCAATATCTTTAAACAAATCTCTCAGAGAAACTCTAGCACCTAGTTGGTAAATCGCTCGAACAGCTCGTTTTTGAAGAACAAAAATATTTTGAATGTCCGCCGCTTTGCCCCACAGCAGAATGCCGTAGGACATTATGCTATGAAAATAACTAAAATAGACTAATCGAGCTGTATCAACGTCCGTGTACTGTCTAACTTTCCTTACTGCGTAGGCGGCCGAACTGAGCCTTCCCGCATAGTACATCAGTATTATCAACGACACGTGCTGTTACAGTTTTTGTGTCGGAATATCAATTTTAATCGTATTTTAGGGTATAAGATGTAACAGTAACTCAGGGATAACATTCTGAAGCTCAACCTAAATTGGTTCAACTGCAAGCATGTTGCCTATATTGGGGGGCACAATAAACCTACAGTGGTGCAGGTGACATTTGACTAATTAAATGTGGCATTTTGTTTATAGGAATTGGTGGCGAAGCGTACAGAGCAGATGAAGAAGCACATTGAGTACCGCGAGGCCAAGGTGCAGGAGTGGAACGAGCAGAAGCCGCGCCGGCTCGAGCTCAGGAATTGTACGTATTACTACATTTATTAACATGGCCAGCGCATTTATGTCGTAGCAGTAATGACGGATACTATTCATCCGCGGGATGGATTTTGTGTGGAAATATATGTAACTAGCTTTTGCCAGCGGCTTCGCCCGCGTGGAGGTCGGAAATTATCCCGCGGGAACATACTACCGGGGTAAAAAGTAGCCTATGTCCTTTCTCAGGCTCTAAACTATCTGTGTACCAAATTTCATTTCAATCGGTTCAGTAGTTTTAGCAGGAAAGCGAGACAGACAGACAGAGTTACTTTTGCATTTATAATATTAGGATGGAAGGATGGATAAAAGGGAGTGAAAAGGGGAGAATAGTGGTGATGAAATCCTAATATCCTATTATGTATGTTTGTTATTCAAACGGTGGAGGTTCTTGCCCATTCTTTTCCATACGAATCGACCTTTTGGAAGAGGTAATTCTGTTTTAATTCAAATGTTGACGTTCAAAATTGCCTTTTTGTGCCTATTTGAAATAAATGCTTTGATTTTGACTAATCTCGCAAAAATGGCTGAATGGATATGGATGAAATTTGGCACATAGATAGTTTTTAACTTGGAGTAAAACATAGGATACCTTTTATCCAGGCAATATGTTTCTGTGGGATAATTTCCGACCTCCACTCGGGCGAAGTCGTTGGCAAAAAGTAGTTTAACGAACCTTGCCAAACGAAGATCTCATTTGTTGATGTAAAGAAATGTTTTCTCACCAAACTGTGTTTCACGATATGGTCAGTGGTCCTGCAGTATTGCAGATTTACTAAATCTGTGTAATTAACTCATTTTTTTCTTTCCACAGATGTTGATACTGATGCTATCGACACCGACTCAACAACCACGACGGTAGAAGAAGTTGTAGAATTTTTGGTGAAAGAGGAACAAACGATCATCGAGTAGTCACCATTCCGCGTTAACGTTTAGGGGTCGGCGTGCGAACACCGGCCTCGGGTATAATCCGGACAACGGAAACACACCTTTTTAATAAACAGACCACAAACTATACAGTTTTTTTATACTTTCATCCCGCTAAAGTCACAAGAGTATTTTATACGCGAGATTCATTATGTTCAGTGTAAGATTTCGGTTTATAAATTATACAATAGGTAATGTTTATAGAAATCATATTAAATTGATATGTTTCAAATGGAAAACGGCCTTTTAATACCTGTTTGTATTTATTTTTGTTACATTTATTTAAAAGATGATTGTATGAAATAAACTATTGAATAACATCCGAAATGGGAGAATTATTTATACAGCCGATAAAGTTGTGTTCTCTTCTCTTTCTCAAATTTGGGAGTGTTGAAGTTTCCACTTTTATTAGATTACGAAGATCGTGAGCTAATATCGATCGTGATCGTGTGCCTGTATTCTTGCTAGTAAATATATCATTTATTCATTATTGTGCTTCATCAATTTGTAGGTGAGATTTTTGGGAATAAGAAGTTATGTCTTACTTCCCAGTAATTGATTTTAATTAAGTTATATAATACCTATTAATGCCATCTGTATTAGGAAACCTTTATTAGCTAATATCTGAAACACATTTCACTTCTAAAAGCCATATGATACTTCCTGGATATAAACTTTATCATACCACACACCCTGATGGGAAAGCACATGGTGGATCAGCGATCATTATCAGAAGTAAAGGGGCCGCGAGCTACTCAAGACTGTTGAAAAATTAAAAATGGAAATTATATCAACAGGTGAGCCCACTGTCAGAAAAAAAAATACCTGACTTAATAGACTTCTGTGTTATTAAAGGTATCTCGAAAAACTACTTCCAATGCCAGAGCAGTTATGACCTATCTTCGGACCATTCACCGGTATTAGTTACCTTATCAAGTCGCTTCAAAGAAACTCCAGAAACTTGTGTGCTTCACACCAAAAAGACAGATTGGGAGCTCTTTAGATCAATGGTCGATCAAGCTTTATCACCTTCAGTCAGTTTAAAAACAGAAGATGAAATAGTTGCAGCCATTGAATTTTTTAATAATTCGGTCCAAAATGCTGCTTGGGAATCTACTCCTACTAGCAAATCAAGTAAGACCAAGAAATCTATATCCCATACTATACTGGATAAAATAACTGAAAAACGAAGACTGAGAAAACAATGGCAACAATTTAGATGCCCTGATGATAAAAGAAAACTGAACCACGCTGTTAAGAAACTCAAAAAGCTCCTAGACAATAATGTTAATAATAGTGTGCAGGCGTCCCTGTGCAACCTTGATGCTACAGCTGCCACAGAATACTCTCTGTGGAAAGCTACAAAAAAACTAAAGCGGCCTAAAATAGTATCTCCCCCACTTCGCCAAGCTAACGGTTGCTGGGCTCGAAGTAACGAAGAAAAATGTTTAACATTCGCTGAACACTTAAAAGGCGTATTCCAGCCTCACTCCTACGAAGGGTCCCCAGAGCACAAAGAAGAAGTTCTGAGAGAAGTTCTGCTAGATTGTGATCCATCTAAGAGCCACGTGATAAATTTTACGAAGCAAGAACTAATCAGAACTATAAATAACATAAAGCCTAAAAAAGCCCCTGGCTACGATCTGATAACCGGAAGGATTCTGCAAGAACTTCCAGATTCTGGCCTAACTTTCCTGCTGTCTATTTACAATGCCATGACAAGACTATGTTTTTTCCCTCCACAATGGAAAACAGCTAAAATCCTAATGGTTCCTAAACCAGGAAAACTTCCTGAAGACCTGAAGTCATACCGGCCTATAAGTCTACTTCCAATAGCGTCAAAAGTCTATGAAGCGCTCCTTTTATTACGTTTACTGCCTATAATTGAAGGAAACCGCTTAATACCCGACCATCAATTTGGGTTTCGACAGGGGCATGGCACAATAGATCAAGTCCACAGGCTCGTGAGTAAAATTTACAATACATTTGAAGATAGGGAATATTGCGCAGCTGCATTCCTTGACATCTCTCAAGCGTTTGATAGAGTTTGGCATGAAGGTCTCCTCTATAAAATAAAAAACAGCTTCCCAAACAACATCTTCCTTATCTTGATGTCGTATCTGAGGAATCGGTGTTTCTTTGTGCAGAGTGGCGACGCTTCGTCAAAACTATGCCCCATTACTGCTGGGGTGCCCCAGGGCAGTGTGCTAGGGCCCATTTTATATCTGATTTATACTGCTGACCTCCCAATATCCAATTTAGGGACTACAGGGACCTTTGCGGATGATACAGCTGTGCTGGTGTCCCATACTGATCATAAAGTAGCATCAGCTATGCTACAGTCCTGTTTGGACGATATAGCCCTCTGGCTCAAAAAGTGGAGGATAAAAGCTAACGAGACAAAATCGGTAAATGTCACATTCACTAAGAGGAAGGATACCTGCCCACCAGTACAGTTCAATAGAGTTCAACTGCCTCAAGCTGACAATGTCAAATACCTTGGTGTATACCTCGACAGACGTCTTACATGGAAAAAACACATTTTCACGAAACGGAAGCAACTTGGACTGACACTAAGAAAGTTATACTGGATAATAGGTCGAAAATCCCAATTACATCTGGAAAATAAAACCCTCTTATACAAAGCTATAATAAAGCCTATATGGACCTATGGCATCCAGCTATGGGGAACAGCATCACACTCTAATATAGAGATCATACAACGATTCCAAAACAAACTCCTAAGAACAATTACAAACGCCCCATGGTTCGTACCAAATGAAGCTCTACACCATGATTTGAAAATTCCATCAGTCAAAGAGGAAATAAAAAGCTATATCAAGTCATACAAAGAAAGAATAATTCGCCACCCAAATACCCTGGCAAACCACCTAATGGATAAAGAAGGCATACGCAGACTAAAACATAAAATTCCACAGGATTTCATCGGACAAGCATAGCTACATGCTAAATGAGAACTGGGATGTGTCACAGGACGCATACCAAGCAAGACATCTAAGACGTCATACAGATTACTGAATGTCCTAATAGATAGTGACAGATTGTAAGAAAAAGGAGATAATAAAAAAAAAAAAAAATCTGTATTAGGTACTAACTGGAATATAAATTGCAATAGCATTACATGCGCCTTCATCATAGAAAATGCCACAGAGTACAGTAATGAAAATGCCTTCAGGGGCTTACTACGTGTTATGTGCTGCTATAGCCCGTGTTTATCGCGGACTTTATGAAAACAAGTGGCAGTGAATGCGGTAAATATGCAAAAAAACATTGAAATGAAATGCCAATATGTTTTTGTCATGCTTTTGGTTACAATAAAATATTTATAAATAAATAAATCTCGAAATTGGTTGAAGCTGTTTAGTCGTATTCTAGACCAATCCGGTACAATTTTTCGACCTACGCGTAATGCGCTATTGGAACTTAGTCAACTCATCAACTGAGATTTTGTCCCTTCGTCAATCCAGACGTAATGGACTACTTGAAAAATGCATTTAAATACAAAATATTCAAGTAGGTAGGCACTTATTAATTTGATAAAAGGCCTGCGCAGACGACGGACTATTCGCGGGGTACTTGTTTTGGCCATTAGTATAAATCCCCTGTAAACTTTCTTATAACGCAAACAAAGTACAAAAAGTCCCCCTATGGTGGTAAATAACAAATGAAATGGGTATACATCATTCATCATCAGCCTATATTGTTCCCATTAATGGGACACAGGCCTCTCGGTGAGAGGGAGCGGGCTGTATCCACGACGGGGGTCCAGTGCGGCTTGGTAGATGTCACATGTCTTTGATTTTATGGTTGTAGGACATGCTGGTTACCTTACGATGATTTCATTCACCGTTTTGACAGAGCAGTGTTGAAAAAATGATGTACATAAAGTAAAGCGTGTTTTCGATCGCTGGGTTCGAACCTACGACATGCAACTCTTGAAACGCGGCCGTAATCACTGGTAATAATATAAAATACTTCATTGTGTATGGCAAATAATAAATAAATAGGATATGTAAGTAAAGAGACTGCCTTGTTGGTTCAACTAGGTATTTATCAGCAGCGACGGAGCGTGAACGCGAGTACCACAGGAACAAGTCAAGATTTAAAATGTTGAATAGCGTAAATCACTTATAACTGATAGGTATTTAGTTTTATTAACACGTTCATTGAAGCAGTATGTTTTACTTTCGAAGACCGATTGAACCGCCATTGAGTGGACGATAAGAACAATAATTTTGTAAGAAAGGAGGTGTGAAATGTTAAAAAAAATATGGCCAGAGAAATATTGGTTTTGTACCGTTTATATTCACTAGATGGTGCTTTACCTTTACGTCACGTTTCTGAGTCACGGTGTTAAGATTCTCCGCTGTTGAACGACCCTCGCGCGTTTTTGAAAACTATGCATACTTACCTGGCATAGGGGACACTAGACATGCGCAAAATGTGTCAGTGAAAAGAAATGAATGAAGTATATAGGGATGGCGATTCTTTACGAAAAAGATCGATTTTTGAATCGATTCGAATCGTAACCTAATGAATCGATTCACAAAAAAATCGAGGTCCAAAAGATCGATTTCTGAAAAATCGATTTTTTTTTAAGTGAACATTGTCAACGATTACGACGTGCTGGGTTTCGACGTAAATCCATTTTATGATAAAGCAAGATAGATACCGTAATAAACGATCTCTGAAGAAGACATTTATACAAAAAAGAAGACATTTATTTTCTAAATGTATTTGTTACATTAAAAACTTTAGAAAATCTATATCTATACATCTATACTTTATACAAATAAATAAAACTGAAGTGTCTGTTTGTAATTTCAAATTAACAGCTTTTCACTAAATGCATATGAAAGTAAATACGGTACTTACACCAAAAAAACATTTTTTGAAACTTCTGTCTGTCTGTCTCTTTGTTCCGGCTAATCTCTGAAATGGCTGGACCAATTTTAACGGGACTTTTATTGGCAGGTAGCTGATGTAATAAGGAGTAACTTAGGACTTAGGCTACTTTTATTTTAGAAAAATACCTGCATTAATTTCCGACATCCACGCGGGTGAAGCCGCAAGCAAAAGCTAGTAGACAATTTTGCTTAAAATTCCCATTGCTTAATATCTAAGCTTTTAAAAACGACAGTCTGTGAAGTCTAATGGGATCCCAGCGGTTCCACTCATCACTTGCACATTGCAAGTGCCTTGCATCATTGCTATTGAGTGAACGTGATGGATGATAAATAGTTTTTTTGTTCTCACCAGTAAAGTATAGGATTATACTTCAGATGCATAACTGCCTGCGACAAAAGGTGTTTAAATTCTTTGTTAAAGCCCTGACTTTCCAGTGCAAGTGCATTACATGTAGAGAGTTGCTTTTTCACAGGCAACTTATGAAAATCCTAATCCTTTTTCCATATCCCTTCTATTGCTTCCACTTGTTCATTATTATTTTGTAAAAGTTGTTGCTGTGATTTAATATCTAAAATTTAAGTTTTATTCCATTTATTGGTCTTGGTTTATTGTTTAAAATCGAATGTCGATTTTCTAGCATGAAATATCGATTCACTGAATCGATTCCTTATTACAAATCGATTAAAAAAATCGTTTTTTTTCGGTCCGAGAAATCGATTCTTCGATTAATCGATCTCAGATCGACATCCCTAGAAGTATATCTTTTGGCTCAATGAAGTAGTCCACTTATTTAGTTCAGTACTTCATTTAGTTCAGCAGATCAAAACGAATCAATGAGTTATAGAACTCGCATAGTGTGATACGTTACGATGAATGATGCACTTCACTTAGTTCACTTTTATACGTATCTCGATTTTCCTTCATACTTCATACAGGCTTAGGACTGTCAACCATGAAATATGAAACCGACTTTAAAAAAGAAACAAAAAAAATATTAATATAAAATTAACTGTCTGACTGAAGTAAGCAAAATTACTGTAATTATATATATTAAGAAGTGTTTTCTGTTTTTTTTTTTACTGATAGTTAGATTCCTTTTTGTCCATGCATGCGAGGGAAATGAATGCTGAGTTGGTGCGAGCGAAAAGAAAGATTGAACTAAATGAAGTAGAGACACATTTGAATGACTATTGAAGGAAAGATAAGTTTATTTTGTGAAATGAAGTACTTCATTTCCTTCAATCGTTCGCGAACTACCCATGTCTAGGGGACACCGTGATCAAGTAGGCGGTTCCCCCAGGGCGAGGCCTTCCCATTGCACTGCGGCTAGGTTGACCCTTGCGATTATCCCTAATGTGGATAACTCGGATGCGTAATTTTTGATAGTGGGGACTGCGTACGCGCCGTCCCCTCAGAATTCCCCCTTGTTAAGTAGATAGCTAACTAGCTATATCCGTGCTATAAAACTAGCATTTGTTATTTTATCAGTCACCATTATGTCTGCGTGGGGATACCCTCTGCTACAATTGGCACAGTCACAAACTATATACCTACTTCATAGATTTAGAATAGAATAGGATAGAATTGCTTTATTTCGGACACACAATTATCCATATGGTGTTAGTAACATATAAAAAACTTATTGCCTAGTGTTAGTAACAATCAACCTCCGCACAAACTGCTGTACAATCGGAGAGCCAAAGCTCTCGACTACAGTTTTCAGGATGCTGTTTTGACTGCCCCTCACTCTCCTCAGAAGCGACGCAGTTTTTTTGCGTACAATAGCAAAGAAGCCGTCGCCGTCGGTGCGGGCTTGCGCAAACATATTCGACGCGCTACAGTATCGAGGCAGCCTCAACAACATCCTGAAAGCATTGTTATATTGGACGCGCAGGGCATCCAGCGATCTGTTGTCAGCGGTATAATTGACCCATAGATTGCCCGTGTACAAGCTTTGGCAGTAGGCCTTAAAAAGTGTTACTTTAACTTGGTCTGTACACCGCGCAAATCTACGGGACAACATATTACTCCGGACCGCTAGAGCCCTGCGCTCCCTCTCAATGTCTACATCGTCCCTGAGGTCAGCGGCAAGACAATGCCCTAGGTATTTAAAAGTTGACACCCTATTAATTGGTGACCCGTTAATAAGCAACTCGGGTCCCTCTCCACGGCGTTTGCCGCTGACCTCAAAGACCATGTATTCACATTTCTTTTCGTTATATTTTAATCCATGTGCGGCAGCGTAGGTCTCACACGTTCTAAGCATCTCTCTGATTGCTCCCGCTGACGGACTCAGCAGCACCATGTCATCTGCATAGCTGATGTTGTTAATTCTAACCCCATACCTCACACCCCCTGCAGATACTCTACTAAACAATCGTTATGAGAGTAGTGATTGGTACTTTTACGATTAAAACTCACTGAAAGCATTAATTTCAATTCCATTTACTGGCACTTAAATTGTCTAAGGAATCGGTGTCATCCAGAAAGATGAAGTTAGATACCCATTCCAAAGCGTAGTGGGTTCCTATGGAGAAAAAATTCCATACACATTTGAATTAATTCTATAATTAATTTATTTCAGACATTGGTTTAGTCCATAGTTTTACATTAATACATTTAAATTTTAAATTCTAAACAGTTAAAAACCCAAATTATAATTGTTAAAATTTTTGATCGACAACTCATTATAAATTACAATAATATAGAAATAAAGTTAAATTGTTCCTGTTGAATTTATTACATGTGAGAACGATGAAGCTTTCAGACCATCCTCCGCGCCACCATCAGCATCAGTGAGATATTTGAGAGAAAATGACAGCGATATTCTCAGGCGCTCGGGCATTTTCAAGCCAACGAAAGACGTATCCCACCAAAAACATTTCATGTAAAGTAGGTTGCTAAAACTTCCAAACGTAACGTGTAACCTAACTCTACAGTCCTCAACCCCTAACTCTACAGTCCTCACAATCTCACATCATAGTACGGCTTGGCTGTATTGCGGCCATCGCAGACACTTCTATGGGCTTATTAATTATACTTAGTAAGGAATTGTTACTGGTCTTAATTTTTTTGTGTTCAATAGAACGGCCAAACCATAAATTTTGACTAATATGTATCGTATTTTTTGTCGTGTTTTTCGTTTTTTTGGCTTGGCTCTACATTCGATTAAATGTGATAACTTTTTAACAATGAAAGCAAGTAACTCTTGGCATTATATGATATGTATTTGGAGGGATAATATATGTCTTTCATTGACTTGAAAAGCCGCATACAAAATTTCAGGTTTTTGGAACTTCGAGAAGTGACCTAGAGGTTTTGATGACTGAGTCAGTCATGTCACAAAATCGACGTACATAAGATATTAATATTAAACCGAAGTATAACAGTTACACAATTGAAACGTAGCGTGTTTTATAAGTCTGCTAACCATATCATAACCTGAGAATTTGAGCTTTCTAGCGTTATCCAAAATTATGTCTCATTTAGTCGAAGTGACTTATGTTCTACCCCATAATAGATGAGTCTCCATTAGCCAGTCTGAAATGGACTAATAGCCCCTACACGATGTTTTCATAGATATGTACATCGACTATCTACCGTCATGATGAGAAGAGAGAATTGCAGCGAAATTATATAATATGTTTTCTTTGAACATTTGGAAAGTATAGAGGTATGAGGAACGGGTCTAAAGTTCACTCACCAAATTTATAATGAATAATTTATATTAAAAAAAAACTTTCATATTTATAATTAATATTAGATACATAAAATTATTAATTAATATTAAAAATATGAAATTTTGTGTGAATGGATGTTTGTTACTCTTCCAAGCACAAACTACTGAACGGATTTGGATGAAATTTGGCAAACAGATAGTTTATAACCTGGATTAACACATAGGGTACTTCTTATCCCAGTACTACGTTCCCGCGGGATAATTTCTGATCTTCACACGGGCGAAGCTGCTGGCGAACGCTAGTCCTCTATAGAAAAGGAAGGATTCTCCGACAAAACGTGTGTTGTGTCTAGTAGGCTACTGCCCACGATTGATGTCGGGACGTTGAACTCTGCTTGTGCGATGCAAGATTTTGCATGACAACACTGTGTTGCGTAGTTCCTATGTGGTGATGTAGATGGCACTACAAGACCAATGAGGATAGAATAATCATAACCATCATAATCAGCCTGTATTGTTGCCCACTGCTGGGACATAGGCCTCATCTCTGTGAGAGGGAGTGGGCCGTAATCTACCACGCAGACCAAGTGCGGGTTGGTAGATACCATAATGTATCCACTTAAGGGACATACGCCTCTTTGCAGGAGGGAGAGGGTTGTAATCCACCACGGGGCTCAGTGCGACTTGGCATATGTCTTGGGTATTAATTTATAATGTTTTATTCTAGGACATGCTCGTTACCTTACGATGATTTCCTTCACCGTTTTGAGAGAGCAGTGGTGTTGAAACAATGTACATAAAGTTAAGCGTCTATTCGAGCGCTGGGTTCGAACCTACGAACTGCAACTCTTGAATCGCGGTCGTTAACCATTAGTAATAATAAAAAATACTTAATTGTTAGCTGTTGTTGACTTCATTGTTGGTTCAACTACGAATTCACCGTCAGTACCGCAGGACCAAGTCAAGATTTAAATGTTGCACAGCGTAAATAATAAATACCTAATTTGTACCTTTATTTAAAAAGAATTAATTCTTTATTAACAAAGTCATTATTTTTGTATTAAATCTCTTTGTATTATACAAATATCTACTACGAAAGGAGGTGTGAAATGTAAAAAATATAACATCAGAGAAATTTTGGTTTTGTACCGTTTATATTCACTAGATGGCGTTTTACATTTACGTCACGTTTCTGTGTCACGGTGTTAAGATTCTTCGCTGTTGAACGACCCTCGCGCGCTTTTGTAAACTATTCATACTTACCTGGCATAGGGGACACCGTGATCAAGTAGGCGGTTCCCCCAGGGCGAGGCCTTCCCATTGCACTGCGGCTAGGTTGACCCTTGCGATTATCCCTAATGTGGATAACTCGGATGCGTAATTTTTGATAGTGGGGACTGCGTACGCGCCGTCCCCTCAGAATTCCCCTTGTAAAGAAGTAGCTGTATGTGCTAAAGACAACCATTTGTGAGTCATTGTATATCAGCGTGAGCACGTATCGCACATCTCGCTGCTTAAATTCAAAAGGGCCACAAGTCGAATTGTCACTTTTTACAGGAGAGCCCGTCAAAGTTTTGATATCGGTTTTTGTTTATTATTTTTATTAATCTACGTTGTATATCTATGTGTTATATATCATCAGATGTATATTTTAAGCCTCTATTTGTCTATAGTTTGATATTTCCTATAAGTTTTACCCAGTTAATAAAAACATCACATAAATCCCTTTTGATTATAAAAAACATATATAATGTTAATGAATTTTATTAAAAAAAGCCACAACTCAAACAGAAAATAAGTTTTATTGTGTCTTTTCGTATAATGTTTTTTGTTTATTATGCTAGTTTTTGTTTATAACTAAATGGTAGCATATTAGCAATACCTTGGAACAAAATTACATTTTTCTTAAAGGTGCAAATCGTACTTTTCATGCAGCAAAGCCTTGTCTTCCGCGTTTTTATAGGCAGTGCAATCTTCACACTGATCTTTCTTCGGGTACCAAAATGAAATATTAAAATCATTCACGAAGATGTTGTAATAAATTTGGTTTGAAACATGAGGTGTTCCTTCAGTGCACATAGCTCAACGTAGTTTCGATGAAACGCTGCTACCGTATAACCACCCTCAATGTATTCTCGTTTTGTTTGAGTACGGCAATAGTGGCTCTCGATACGTGGAATCGAGTTTATATGCGACTTGACCCCATCCGTTAAATTAGAACACAACTTGTGATGGTTGTCATGTTTTACTCTACATTCCTTGAGCTGATCATCCATAAGATTACAAGTTTTTTTTACAAGGTTCTAATACCAGTATCAGTAACCGCGAGTGTTCATGAAAAAAACTTTGCATACGCGGATGCGTTTATTTTCTCCGGGCACATAATAACCATGGTTGAAATTTTTTCGAGTACTGCCTACACGAATGTATCGATATTTTGGTTCTTAGGTAGTCAGTCATATTTATTTATTAAAACTTTATGCACAAGTAAAACTACTGTACAAAGGTGGATTTAATGCCTGAGGCATTTTCTACCAGTCAACCTTAGGGTGATGAAGAGAAAAATATGGCAGGTGCAATAAGGGATAGATAACTCGAAAAACAATGAATAATAAATACATACATAGGTACATACATACATACATCCATATAACGAAAATGAACATTGTTTGGAGACATAACGATCGGTAGAGGAGAAAACGAAACCAGCAAATCAGCGCTGGGATGATTCTGCCAACTTCTTCCGAATATGCTCTCCTACTTTCACCTTAAATGATAACTGACTGGTTGCCGTCCTTATGTTCAGAGGGAGCGCATTCCAAAGAAAGACCGCCTGAACAAAGAAAGAAGAGTAAATGAAACCAGATCGGTGAGAAGGACATCGTAGAAGGCGATTGTTGGTGGAACGAAGATTTTTACTATGCGCAGAGCGGTTCTCTATTGTGTGACCTAACTTTTTTATCCATAATCTAAAGAGCCATAATTTTTTTTGTCCTAATCATCATTTGTCCGAATGATAACTTGCCCGAACTAAATGTCACATAATATCATATGCCATAAAATTGAAATCCCTAAATACAATATGCCCTAAATCCGTTTGTCATAAATATTATTATCAATAATATACAAAAGACTTAAAACTGTTTTCCATAAAAGTTATAAGTTCTAAATTCAAATTATTTTATGTTTATTATTTATCCTAATTATATTTTTAAAACAAAATATTACGGAGATCATTAAGAATTTATCCTAATTATATTTTTAAAACAAAATATTACGGAGATCATTAAGAATTTCATTATTTTATCAAATCCAACTGATACAATACATAAATACGAGTAGTAAAGATACAAAAGAATTATGGCATTTATCAAGGCCTGGCATGGCGCTGCATGTATTATCACTCAATAAATACAATGTCACTCAATAAAACAGGTGATTGTGAACATGTGATTTTATTTCCCTCTAAGAAACATGCAAACAAACGTACACCATGCATGCAGCATGCATGCAAGCAAGTAACATGCAATCGAGCATGCAAGCAAGCATGCATCATGTAGCATGCAAGCAAGCATGCAGCATGCAAGCGAGCATGCATGCAAGCAGGCAAGCAGCATGCAATTGACCATGCAAGCAAGCATGCAGTATGCCAGCGAGCATGCATCATGCAGCAGGCATGGTTTCTGTCACGGCTCCGGCACTGCGGGGCTTAGGCGGCCCCACGCGAGCTTATCGTCGCAGACGGTTTAACGATCACCACCGCAGCTTCGTCTTGCTGGCCGGCTTCGCCGGCCAGCCTCAGCAGCGGCGGCGAGCGTTACAACCACCTGCTCCTCAGCTCGCTCGATTTTAAATTACACTCTAGGGGTAGGGCAGACAAGACTACGTGGAGTCGGATTTACAGCGATTCGTTTCTGTCACTAAAACCTAACTTGTAGCATTTTTTTACTAATAATGATTTTATTATAAATGAACATTCGGCATAATACAATTTATATAATACAATACTTAGGACTTATGACTTTATAACATGCAAAATTATTTGTCCGACGTCAGAGCGTCCATGATCAACAGGAAGAGGTAAGGACTTAGAGCCGATCGCTGGTGCAATAGCCTACAGCCTCATTGAACTCGTCGGTTTTGCCAGCAGCCGACCGGATGTAGGTACGAGTTGACTGTACATAGCACGAATTAACTCTCCATACTTCCCAGGTAACCCTTTCTCTTTCAGATGTGTTATGGTGGGCACCACAAAACATCCCGAGGTACCCTATCATACGCTTTCTCCAGATCATTGAACATCATGTGCAAGTCTTTGTGTGCACGTCTGTACTTCTCGCACAACTGCCGGAGTGCAAAAGTGCCGTCCATGTTTCTCGCCCTGGCATAAACTCAAACTGATTCGGGGTAATCTCACTCTCCTCTCACAGTCTTTTCTCTATTACTTTATATATATACCTTCATACTATGTGACATGAGCGTTATCCCTCGATAGTTGTTGCAGTCCTGTACATCACCTTTATTCTTAAAGATGGGCATTAGCGAACTATTGCACCATTCTTGTGGGATCCCTCCTTCATGCAACAACTTATTGAAGAATTATGTCAGCCACGTACATCCATCTTCTTTTAAACACTTCCATACTTCTACGGGTACTACGGGTATATTTTTTTATTACCACGCTCTATTCACTTCACTTAATTTCTTCCGTCAATATATTGTTTCGTTTCGTTACTATTGACGATTTGACGTATTTTAAATGTATATTATATGCGTTAAAGTCCCCTATCCTAAATCATTTTTTTTTTATTTCTAGAATTATAACTGCTGCTCATGAATCAATAAAAAAACCAGAGTACATTAAAAGAAAAATGGATATAACAATGTTTACGTAAGCATGGGGAGGGGGGGTAAGAGCTTTGCTTACTTTTGATGACAAGGGGGGTGGGGGAGTAAAAAATTGTAATAAATGTGCTTACGTAATACTTGAACGGCCCCAGTGTCATACAAATGTATTTTTTGCTGAAATGATCCAGACGATATTTCTCTCAATATCTTAAAAAGTAGCAGCAGTTGTATATTGTAAAACATACTATTAGAAACCATATTCAATACTAGCTTCTGCCCGCGACTTCGTCCGCGTCAAATTTTTGCTCCCCTGACCCTTCCCGTCGCATCGATTTGCCTGCTAGTTTTCGTCCACGTCGTTTTGAGTTATAGTGAGTCAACCTTAAAAGATAGACATATGCTCTCGCGGACTTTTTTTTAGAACTTTTAAAAAGAAACAATTCCGTCATACATGATTTTTGCGCTACATTAACCGTTTACGCAGCGCACGCAACGGAAACTCTCAAAAGGAATAAATTTTCCCCGTCTTTGCAACTTTTTTCATTACTGCTCCGCTCCTCTTAGTTGTAGCGTGATGTTATATAGCCTATAGCTTCCCTCAATAAATAGGCTACCCAACACAAAAAGAATTTTTCAATTCGGACCAGTAGCTCCTGAGATTAGCGCGTTCAATCAAACAAACAAACTCTTCAGCTTTATAATATTAGTATAGATTCCAAATATTGAAAAATCGAAATGTTTAAATGGAAAAACTTCGTCTGAATGTTTAAACTGAAATAACTCAAAATGTATTCATTGTAGGGTGGAACATTTTGGCACAACTCGGTCCAATTTAACATGAGAGAAATCTTGGTTTTGTACCATTTATATTCACTAGATGGTGTTTTACATTTACGTCACGTTTCTGTGTCACGGTGTTAAGATTCTCCGCTGTTGAACGACCCTCAAGCGTTTTTGTAAACTATTCATACTTACCTGGCATAGGGGACACCGTGATCAAGTAGGCGGTTCCCCCAGGGCGAGGCCTTCCCATTGCACTGCGGCTAGGTTGACCCTTGCGATTATCCCTAATGTGGATAACTCGGATGCGTAATTTTTGATAGTGGGGACTGCGTACGCGCCGTCCCCTCAGAATTCCACTTGTAAAGAAGATAGTCATGCTTGTGCTCAAAACAACCAGAATCTGCCAGGGTCGCGAGATTTGTGCGAAAGAGATACCGTGACCCTGGCACATATGTAGGCAACTGAAGGAACACGGGTGGGTTTTAGTCAGTAAAAGTCTGATACGTCCTTTCGCTCTACCCTAGAGCGGGAGACGTCATTTGATGATTCCCACCCACAAAAAAAAGATAACCATAATATATGAGTCGTTACTATGTCTGCGTGGGCAACTGGGCCACATTGTATAACACAAACTATACTTATTAGATTTGCAGATACTCCGTTACTTCTGAACAATCTAAAGGCCGTAGCGAGAATAGTAATTACTTAGGCAATTACGATTCAGATTCACTTAAAACGTGTATTTCAATTAAACGGGCACTTTTAAATTGTCAAAGAAGTCAGGGCATTCAGAAAGATGTAGCTAGAATACCCATTACAAAATTCCAAAGCGATTGCTATAGACTAGAAATTCCATACACGGTTTATATAATTTTTTTCAGGTATAGTTGTAGTACATGGTATTACACTCATTAATTTAAATGACAAACTATTTTAAATTCTAAACAGATAAACAAAATATAATTGTGATTAAATAAAGCTGCAAAAAAAAACTTTTTACAAAAAAAATAACAACCGACTTCCTAAAATAAATTAAAGTTATTTTTCGCTTTGTAGTGTTTTTTATTTTAGGAAGTCGGTTGTTATTTTTTTTTGTAAAAAGTTATTATTTTTAACTTTTTAGTTATTGTATATACCCCGCCCTAATCTAACCGCGTTATTCGCTCATTTGTCGCGCAAATACTTAATGCAAATTTAAGACTTATATGGTTTTCACATGGATCTCACTGTCCAAATGGAAGCAAATTAATGTGGGACAGTGGGACCATTCAGGAAGCACCACCTTTCTAATAAAAAAAGAATCATCAAAACCAGTTCACCCAGTCAATAACAACAACACCAACAGTCAACTCTGCTTGTACGATTCAAGATTTTGCGTGACAACACTGTGTTGCGTAGTTCCTATGTGGTGATGTAGATGGCACCACAAGACCAATGAGGATAGAATAATCATAACCATCATAATCAACCTGTATTGTTGCCCACTGCTGGGACACAGGCCTCATCTCGGTGAGAAGGAATGGGCCATAATCCACCACGCGGGCCCAGTGCGGGTTGGTAGATGTCACAAACAAAATAACAATGGCAAAAACAAAATAAAGTTGGGTTCAAACCTACGATCTACAGTCATAACTGTTACCACTAGGTCTCCCCTGATCTCCAGCACAAAGTCGATAATTGAATTCGTAAGCTCCAATCAATGGACCGCATTATTCTGTAGCGGCCTGAAAATCGCATCCCACGCTGTGAATCCAGAGTAAGTAAATTTAAAAAAAGCAACGGGTTTTAGAGGTGTTTTATTCGGTTAATAATGAAATTTGGGATGTGTGATTATAACATAACGCTGGCGTTTCTCGAAGGGGTAGACGGAGTTGTAAAGAGTGGGGAGACTCGCCATTGTCCAGGCATACACTTCAGATTTCTACTGAGGATTTCCATATGAAAAACCTTTTATACAAATTAATTAATTAATTTTTTACAAATTTTGTACTGAACAATACCTGGGAATTTCATTGTTTTTTTTTTACGAAAACATTTTTTAAATGTTATAAACTTGTAACTTAACTTTAAATATTCCCACGATGCCTGCACCGTTGCATACGCAAAATATTTCGCGTTCGTTACAATACGCACAGACTACCTACTGGAAACAGGTAGGTAATTTTCACACCAAAAGGAAAACTTATTTCCCAGCAACGTACAAATTACTTCGACGAACAGAATATGAACGCGATAAAAACAAAACACAAATAAATAAAAGTGAATATTTTAATCGGAATATTTAAATGTACAATTTGACTTATATTTCATTTATTTTTAATATTATACTAATTGGCGCCTGGCGGGTATTTGTCAGTACCTCTCCTTTAAAATGGCTAGGCAGACAAGCCTCCACTCTTCGACAGGGGATGGACTGTACTATCTAAGACGCCGGGCCCAGTGTGAGCTAATAGATGTCATAAGTGTTCGAATTTTTGGTTCTACGCCATGCCGTTCCTCTCGATGTTTTCCTTCACTGTTTTGAGAGCAGTAATGATGACATCATTTACACAAAGTAAAGCGCCTGCCTGGATTCGAACCCAAGACCGCATACAACTCGTAAGTGGGAATCGTTACCACTGGGCCACCACTGTTCTTTAATATTGGATAGGTAGTATTAGGTAGGTACTAAATATGATTTTTGTGAAATAACTAGGTTTTGCCCGCGGCTTCGCTCGCGTTAAATTCGGGTTAACACGGTTCACCTTTTCTGATTTAGAACACAGAAGAGAACTCGGAACAGAATGTTATTTTAATACGCTATTGTAGACGATATTATGTCTTTCCATTTGGGGATAGAATGAAAAGATTCTGGGCATTGGACACACACGAACATGATACATACAATTGTCCATGGGAAAAGTACAGCTTTTCTAAGTTCAACAAAGCCACCTAAAAAAGAAAAAAAAAGTAGCCTATGTCACTCTCCATCCCTTAAACTATCTCCACTTAAAAAATCACGTCAATTCGTCGCTCCGTTTTGCCATGAAAGACGGACAAACAGACACACACACTTTCTCATTTATAATATTAGTATGGATAATAGGCACATAATGTGCTTGTCTTACTACTGATATTTGTGTTCAAATTATACGCGAGGACGCTGGGACCGCACCGTAAACACAAGTTTAATCTTACATTGAGTGCCAGGGTTCATCGAAAACACCCATTCCCTGTAACTCTACATAGTGTTTAGGTAAGTGTTTTTGTACAACTGAAGGTGTTAATATTTTTTTTTTCTCGTAGGTGTATTCAAAAACGTCGTTTTATACGCGTGAGCATATTTGTCATGGGATTTATCATTCGATTTAACAAACACGGATCTCCGTGTTTGTTAAAACACGGCTCGGTAGTTGAAATTGTATCGGAACCAGCTGCTTCCAGTTTGCCCCTACGACGCGCCACTATTGCACCAGTTGTTTTGTAGATGTCCATGGGTATATCTATACAAGTCTCCATTACCTACGCCATCACATTCAGCCCGGCCTGCAGTCCCTCCTCGATTGCAATAACAAACTTTTCCCAGCCCCACTTGTATGAATACCTACAATTTTGGAACAACAAGCCCATAAAACCAACACAAAGATTCAGGTTTCGTGTCACACGACGCATGTCCACAGGTCAAACGGATTATTGTATCCGAGGCTTTTACCGCCATTGTGTGCCTACGCAAAAACTGTCCCAATTCCACGGATCGGTCAGCGAAGCCCGCAAAAAGCTTGTTTTCCTTTCTTGCTATCAAAGATAAGCCATTTTTCTTCAATATTGTGACTAGAGTTGCCACCTTTTTTTCTTGCAATTAAAGTACATTGGTAAGAAAAAAAAGTACATAGTGTAAAAATAAAGTATGACTTATTTGTCTTTATTATTATATTAACCCATTGAATACCGTTATTACAGACACAATTAAAAACCATTGTGTCTATACCAAATGTGGTATCGCAGGGACTTAGAGGTTAATAGTTATTTGTTATACAAGAGTGCAAAGTTGCTTTTTAACCGCGTGTTCAATTTTGATGACCGAGCAAGCGAAGGAATCCGAGCAAGCGAAGAAATCTGAGCGTTAGCGAGGGAATCAAAAGAGCACGAGGTGAAAAATCTTTGCACTCGAGTGCAACACGTAACTTTTCATTCCACCTCAGCGAGGAAATGACTAAATGCAAAAAAAAAACCTTTACAATCACAAGATAGGTACACTTTTATTTCAGTTTAGGTATTAATTACTACATTATGACAGGTAAGTATTACAGAATAATCTTTAAATTATAACAAAATAATACTAAGGTATATTAAGAAAATTTTAAAGTAACGTTGCTACAGTTATTTAAATTGAGTGTAATATTTTTGTTTGGTACTGTCATATTGGTGTTAGTCACTTGTGTACTGTTTTTCGGTAAACTATCTGTCATACTGAATAGTTGTACCGATTCATCGGATTCCCTTGGCGTGAATGTTGGAGAGAGAGGGAGATGGTTAGGTGTTTCATAACGGCTTATTTTTGATGTAGAAGGGCCAGTCCAAGGATCCGATTGAGGCTCTTTCAGTGTAATGGCTCCTACGATGCCTTCACATATTTTAGACTTATTTTGGATGGAATCCTCTATGTATCCCTCTACAACTGCATTGGACTTCCAGCCTCCGTGGTACTTAAGGGACAGGAGATCAGCTCCGGAATCAGCCAAAAGTGTGGCTGAAGTTCGTCGGAAACAATGACCCGTGTACAACAGGGGTTCTGGAAGTTCAAGAAATGTTGCTATTTCTAGTGGGATACTGCCAATTTTATTAGTACCCATAAACTGTCTAACACACTTTCCATTGCGATACTGTAGAAAAAATCGATTGATTGGAGTGTTAGGCGGGCGTAAGGCTTGATATTTCTCAACAATCGTTACGTATTCCTTGCGAATGACGAAGTTGCGGTCTCTTTTTGTCTTTGTATTAGGTAAATTAATTAATAGTAAGTCATCTGAATGTTTCTCAATGTTTTTGACATTAAGTTGTGTTAGTTCATTAGTTCGACATGCTCCGTTTATTCCAATAATAAGAACAACCTGTAACGTAAAGAGTATTGTAGTAGATAAATGAATAAAATTGATATGAACGCATAATTATGCCTATCAACATCTACTAAGTATACTATTTAATTGAGATTAATATACTTAAGTAGATACTGAATGTGCAACTGACTTACTTTTGCCGCCAAATATACGGAATCGGGTGCTTCGTTAAGAAACTTTTCAATATCAGATATTGTGAAAACCTTCGATTTTTTTGGTTGATGACCAGATGAGGCTCTTTTTAAAAATGCCACTAATTTAGGATAGGTATCGATATGTTTGTCTTTTTTCATCTTTATTGTTGCTTTTAGCATCGAATACGTACTCCAGAGAGTGCTTGCTTTCTTGTTCTCGGATAATTCTATAAAATATGCCAGCAAAACGTTTTCTGAGAAAGTTTTGGCTCCTTTTGCTAGTCGCCACGTGTTGAACATATCGTACTGTTTTAAATACTTCTCGCGTGATTGTTGAGGGAGAAAGCTCATTTGCGCATTATTAACAGTTTCAGTCAATTCTGTTGGCGTCAAACAAACTTCCTCGTCGCTAGAATCACTCATTTTAGTTTTTCACTTGTTTTCAAGTTTCTTGTTTTTAATATAAGGTTTAACAATGACGTGAAAAAATGCCGCGTAAAGAACCGCGTACAAAGCAAATTGAAAAAAGAACACCAAGAAGGTTCCGAGTCTGAGTTTTTAACAAATTAAAAAAAAGTTGTATGATATATTCGGCACCATAGAGGTAGCAGTAAATAGGTTTAATGTTTTTTTAAATTCACAAACTTAGTGCACACGATGTTCTAAATTCAATTTAGGACTTTATCCTCTAGAGAATAAAAACGGCTTTTCCACTCAGATATTGAAGATTAAAAATAGGAGATGGTGGGATACGAGATGGTGGGATGAAAAAAACATTTTTTTTGCAGTTTGTATCACAAAAATTTCGTTTAACGAAAAAGTACTTACGACTAAACTTTTCAAAATCCCAAAGAAATCAAATCATGCATAAAAATTTAAAAAAACCCCGACACAAAAACCTAATTTCCCTTTAAAAAGTAAAAAATAATAAAAAATAACTCAATCTTAAAGTACCTAAGAATGTATTAATAATTCAAAAAAAATACGCCGCGTTGGGGGACCGCTTCAAACCTAACAATTTAATTACCAATAGTCTTATTACCTAACTAAGCAGTGAACGACGTCTGCACTCGCGGAGCGGTCCCCCAACGCGACGTTTTTTTTTTGAATTATTAATACATTCTTAGGTACTTTAAGATTGAGTTATTTTTTATTATTTTTTACTTTTTAAAGGGAAATTAGGTTTTTGTGTCGGGGTTTTTTTAATTTTTAATTTAATTTTTATTTTGTACTTTTTATAGGTATATACTTAATATAATGTAGAATCAAACGAAGCTAAGAACACTCTCGATTAATTCATCAATATTCTCTTTCAGTGCGCTTTCATTTGAGACCCCACTCAAGTATATTTGCTGACATTCGGTTACTCTTCCCCACTTTCCCCCCCACAACTTTTAAACGGCTCAACCGATTTTCATCAAACATGTCTAAGAACACTCGCAGATAAGTCACCTTTAATACATATTTTTTTGTATTGAAATCGCATCATCCGTTCGGGAGCTATGATGCCACAGACAGACAGACAGACAGACAGACAGACAGACAGACACGTCAAACTTATAACACCCCTCTTTTTGCGTCGGGGGTTAAAAATAAAGTATTTTCGTGTATTTTATTGTTCTAATAAAGTATAGAGTACAATTATGTGAAATAACGTACAATACTTTATTATAAAGTACGGGTGGCAACCCTAATAATTGTGACCGGTGAATTAGGAGGTAGGTAATCATCTATATTTTGTGAAAATAAGTATTCTTATTCTTACGTATGTCAACGCGTTAGTGAATTTTGAATTTGGAATATCCGTATCATAGATAGGATCTACTTATTATTAATGTCGGATGTTTAACATTAGCTATTGTATTTCCGAATGATTAGGCAGAGGTGCTATGTGCTAAGATTTTGTTACTTTTTTGTTGCTGCCTCCCATGCAAAAGGCAAACCGGGCATAAATCCAAGCTCCTTTAGGTCCGTCTAGGAATTTCTGATGGAATAACTCAATCAAAATCAAAAGTCGTTTATTCAAACTAGGCTGAAAGCAGCATTTATAACGTCAAACTTATATAAAACAGGCCCTCAGAACGCCCGTCCTTCACCACTTTCTAGTGCTGTAGCTGGGAAGATGTGGCGAAACAAACTCCCCACCAGCACAACTGTCGATTAATTTAGAAGAACTTGATTCTATACAATAGTCTTTTGTGACCTGTTTTTCGAACTCTGGTTCTCACATTCAACAATTGTAATTTTAATTCAGTAATCAGTTAATAACATTTTTAATTGTGGATATAACATAACATCACGCCTTGTTTCCCTGAAGGGTTGGGCAGAGGTGTACCTATAGTACACTCACATTCGCCTGTTATGTTTAAGTCCCATGTAATAGGGGGCGAGCCTATTGGCATCAATCGGGCACTAATCCAGACTCCGGGCTGCTACTGAGAAATTCCAGATGGAAAAACCCAATAAAAATTTGCCCGACCTGGGAATTGAACCCAGGGCCTCAAGCTCAGCAGTAGCGCTTGCTACCACTAGACCAACGAGGCAGTGGATATAATTATGTAATATGAAGCCGAAAATATCTAGAACTTGTATTATGAATAAAAAATCATTTACGTTAACGATATGTCCGATTTGTCGAGCTTCGGATATACATAGGTCAAACCGTGATCGAACTTACGACCTAATCACCTTCTAGAAAAAAGGTTTAATTACGATTCCTAAGCCCCGCTAAGGCGATTTATCTTATCTGCTACGAAAGTAATTAGACCAGTCACTTTTTGTAAGAACCTCAATGTTATGGTTTGGTCAAGTTTCGAGTTAGGATCTTTTAGTAGGTAATCATCTTTTATCTAATAGCATATTAAGGTTTGAAGAAAATGTTTTTACCTTCTTAGGTTTAGGTTCCTTTTTCTTGATGGTCGGAAATCATCAAATAACGTCTCCCGCTGGGTGCAGCGAAAGGGAGTGTCAGACTTTAACTGACTTAAAACCCACCCGTGTTCCTTCAGTTGCCTATGCTAGAACTACAGTAAGTCTTCCGAACAATTTTGCGGTTTTGAGTTATCTCTATATGGCCTACGCAAAAGTCCTGATGATCTGATAGCGTCTTGTGACGGGTCGTTGAGCTCCCTAAAATAGGGTTGAGCTACACGATGACTGATACATACATGCCGTCTGTTGGGACAGCTCAGCTCAAACCTGCAATGGTTCGTTCTTCAAAATGCCTTTCCAAACATGGCCCTGCATTGTAAGACTCACATAAAATTCTAATAATATAATATTTGGACTTTAAAAGATACCATTACATCTGGGTTTGATTCGGTATTTCTTATCAGGGAACGGTCAGCTAGGAACTGCCAGCGCCATCTAGTATTAAAAATATTGACGCGTAAAAGCAGAGATGTGACATTTTAAAAATAACAGTATTTGAAATGCAAAATATAAAATACAAAATACCTATTTCCATTTTGTATTTAAATACTTTTTTTTGAAAAGCATTTTATATTTTATTTGAAATACCTTTTAGGACATATTTTGTATTTGCAAAATGCAAAATACTTTTTGCTAAGTTTTGTAAACATCAAAGAATTAATAATTAATGTGATCAGAAATTGTACTTTTTTTCACACACAAATTAATGCTAGTTATAAAGCCTATTTACTGTAGTATTTGAGAGACTAAAAAATATTTTGGTGCATAAAGCGCTTAACAGTTTATTTTGAAATGAAGGTTAAAAAAAGTGCTTAAAACAACAGAACTTCAAAGAAGTTGTTATTTTAGTTGACAAGTTTGATAACTTTTTTACAGGACTTGCTATTTTATTTTTTACTATTTTAGAATAGATGTAAAGGTCGATACCTAAACTTCACATAAACACAATAACATGACGTCAATAAATACTTTGAATTTTCATGAATATGATAGGAGAAAAATGTTCTAATTTAAGCTTTGGTTAGTGGGTCGTCTTGTTACCCACCTCCTTTACCAGCCTGTTACCTGGCTGAAATAAATAAACTTTTTAACAAAATAAAGATACTTTAAAACTAAAAGTATTTTATTTTAATAAAGCATTTTGTAAATACGTATTTTGCATTTAGTATTTTAAATATAAAATGAAAAACTATTTTGTATTTTGCATTTGAAATAACAAAATACAAAAAGTATTTGCATTTTGTATTTGAATACATTTTATAACCTATTTTGCACATCTCTGCGTAAAAGTGTCTTAAAAGATCTACTTATATAAATACACACTTCATTTAATTTCATATGTATCTGGAATTTATCAGTAACAGCCCAGAGTCTGGATTTCGGCCCAATTGAAGGCAATAGGCTCGCCCCCTAATAAATGGGACTAAAACATAACTGGCGAAATATGGTGCTCAGGTATACCTCTGCCTGACCCTTTGGGTAATTAGAGGCGAGATGGTATTTTATGTTCTTCAGTAAGTGTTTTGGAAGCGTTTAAAGTCAAGTTGCAGACATAAATCTCACGTTTACCAGCAACCAAAATCCATCTCGGAAAGTGTTATGTCGTAGTTGAAACTTCGTCCAGACAACGAACTTTCGATCTGTGATTCGTGGTGCAGAAGTTGATAACTTCGTCTGCGTCCGACGCCAATCGTACTGCGGATTTGATTCAGCCCAAAGATATCTAAGAAATGTAGTCAGTAAAAAAAAAATCATATAATCGATTCTTCTTAGAGACTAATAAAAAGGTTTATTCGGGCAATATAACTCATAATAACTAACACTCCCTAGTGTAACATACTTTATTAAATTATTTAATCACCGATCCACGATTACTCTTCCAAAGTACTGAAAATTAAATTGGGTTTGCGGAATACAAAGTTTTTTTTTTATTGAACATTTGTTAAAAGGTCATTAGGTATTTGTCAATTGGATTTTGATGCTCGAGAGAAGCTGAAAAACAAATTTCATTAAACTTATTTTCCGGATTCTTGTAGCTTTCGACTAAAGTAAAGAATTTCTACCAAAAAATAATGAAAAATGTGACATCGTTGATTTAAAATACATAATCAGCCTATAATGTTCCCACTGCTGGGACTCAGGTCTCCTCTGTGAGAGAAAGTGGGCCGTAATCCACCACACGGGCCCAGTGCGGATTAGTAGATGTCTCAAGTGTTCGATTTTTGGTTCTATAACATGCCGGTTTCCTCATGATGTTTTCCTTCACTGTTTTAAGAGCAGTGGTGATGAAATAATTTACTCAATGAAAAGCGCCTGACTGGGTACGAACTTACGAGCTACAATTTGAAAGTCGCGGCTGTTACCACGGGCCAACCACTGCTCTCTGATTTTAAATAACATCAACAAATTGACGCACGTTGTTTATTAGGAATAAGAGCTTCTAGGAACATGCACCGACTGTTTATCATATTAGAATTCCAACTGCAAGGAAAAACACTATGGCATCCAAATAATATCTACTGTAGAAGAACTTTCTTTAGAAAAAGGATAGGTACGTAAGTTTTACAATATTGCGTCCAAAGTTGTATAATACTTTACTCCATAAAATTTTCGCACAAAAAAGGGCAAATGTTGGGATATAAGCGCTGCAAGAGATTACAACTTTCCCTTTATTAGATCCGTCGACGCTACCTGACGAGGGAGCGAACAGAATTTTCTTCGCTTTTAGAACAAACCCCCGGGCGCCCAGTGCACTTAAAGACGAAAATATATTTTCTAGCTAAAGCGCGAAAAAGCTTAAAGTTCGTTGGAAAAACATTCGTTGTAGCTAGCTAGCATGAGAGCGCATGAGCGTGGTCGCGACGCGTCCATTCAGAAGCGCCGCCCTTCAGTTCGACTCAAATTTTCTTCTGAACGCACGCCCGGGGACATTTTCCCGCGCTTTTCGAAATCCGAACTAATTTGAATTCTGATGGTTAAGTTCGCGCACCTTAGTGGCCAGTAACGAGTGTCAAAGTGTCGTATGTGAAAAAAGTTTTAATTTAGAAAAGTTTTGATTATTTCTAGAGTGTTACGGTTTAAGAGGAGAGGTTACGGTTTAAATAAAGTTTTCTTTTTTGTTCGCGGATTTTTTTTGGTTGGCCCGTTCGTCGGTTGTTATTCGGTAAGTACTTATATTATTAAGTTTTTTTTTATTTAAGAATTTTGATGATTTATTAAAGTAATTAGCATCACATTTTCCTCATCACGCAACTTATGACAATTTTAATGTAGTCTGAACATAGATTTTTACGGTCAGTTGCAAGACGTGTTTAATTAAGAAACCATGTCCATCACATGCCAGGCGTATTTCACACGTTGTTGTTTAAAGACAGTAGGGAGTTGGGAAATCTGTCACAAATGTTTTACGTGGACATTAAAATACTCAGGATAAGATCAAAGATCCTTGCTTATATTTTTGGCTTGTGTCATTGACTTGTCTTCCGCTAGAATAAAAAAACTTACATCGGTAAGTAGATAAAATACTCCAATATAAAATTATTTATGGTAGATAGGACTATTACTTGAATTGGACGCTATGATGAGTTTAGAAATAGTTATAAAAGCGTTAAAGAACGTTTAATAAGTTTTATTTTTTCCAACTCCCTTAAGCACGCAAGAAAACTATCTCGTTAAAGTGACAGTCATAGGTTTCATAAGCAATACATATAAATTAAATCACTTACTCAAGTGCAATATGGGCAACGGAAAATGATTAAAATGTTGTTTTTCTTTCATGTGTACATAAGTATGTAAGGTTTTTCTACATAATTTTTATAAAAGAGTGCCGAACGCGCTAGATGCGTCAAAGTACATAAATATTTACAAGAGTTCAAAGCTTACACTTTACACAATAATATTTACAGATTTTATTCACAAAATTGATTCCTATAAAAAAAATTGTTTAGCAAACATTCTATAGGTATTCATTATTACTACATTATTCTATATTCTTCAATATGGTTTTTTCACCAAGTGCGCATTATAGCTAGATCTCTTAATTGGTGGGTCTAAGCGTTTTTAATTAACTTTTGACCTTTCCAGCACTCGTTAGTAGAAATGATTATGAATTTTGTTATCATTTAAGATCTTAAGGAATTACTTAAGCTTTAAAGATATTCGACGGGAATATTGTAGTATAAATATTTTATCATAGCTATAACAGTTTGGCATTTACAAACCGTTTCAACAAGCTCGACGATTTAAAAAATAAAACTGCTGCATGAAAATTCAGAAGCCATTTTGTTAAAAAAGTTAAATGGTGACCATAGACACAATTAATCAGAGCAACGATAAAAAATGTTCGTTTATTTTTTATGTTCCAATTTTCCAATTTTGGTAAATGTTGTTCTCGAATTTCACAGCTAACAGACAACTATTAACTATGTGTGATTAATAGAATTGCTAGGATTTGCTTTATTGACTGTAAACAATGTTTTTTGCAGGGATTACAAACAACATTTATGTTGATTTTTTTCTTCACTTTTTAAACTTCGAATGTGGGCTTATGGGTACATCTTTTTAGGGTTCCGTTGCCAAATGGCAAAAACGGAACCCTTATAGATTCGTCATGTCTGTCTGTCTGTCTGTCTGTCTGTCTGTCCGTCCGTATGTCACAGCCATTTTATTCCGAAACTATAAGAGCTATGCTGTTGAAACTTGGTAAGTAGGTGTATTCTGTGAACTGCATTAAGATTTTCACACTAAAATGGAAAAAAAAAACAATAAATTTTGGGGTTCCCCATACATAGAACTGAAACTCAAAAATGTTTTTTTTTTCATCAAACCCATACGTGTGGGGTATCTATGAATAGGTCTTCAAAAATGGTAATGAGGTTTCTATTATCATTTTTTTCTAAACTGAATAGTTTGCGCGAGAGACACTTCCAAAGTGGTAAAATGTGTGTCCCCCCCCCCCCCCGTAACTTCTAAAATAAGAGAATGACAAAACTAAAAAAAATATATGATGTACATTAATTAAACTACCAATTAAGTAAACTACCAACGAAAATTGGTTTGAACGAGATCGAGTGAGTAGTTTTTTTTTAAAACGTCATAAATCGTAAACCGCAATTTACCTTACATTCAATCAACTGAAATATAAAAATTAAAAAATATATATATTTTTAAACCGAAAATACCTACAGGTTTGTACGGAACCCTCGGTGCGCGAGTCCGACTCGCACTTGGCCGGTTTTTTCTCTTACGTATATAGTGTCTTTTGTTTGCTCATATTTTTTTGATGTTGTAATAAAACAACAAAATGTGTATCTTAGTATAACGGGAGGGCACTGGCTCCTATAACACAGTTATAACTAGCGCAGGAGTCGGAGAAATCTACAATTTTGTGTACAACTTGTTTCATATTTCCAATAAATATTTTTTTATTTGTATTTTGTTGGTATTCATAATTAAGACATTTTTGTATAACGATACGAAATAATATTACGTTACTTTTTTTGAAAACGGCTCTGATATGTGTTATATGGTGGTGTAGATACCTATTATAATGATCTGAAGGAATGGATCGGTATCTAGGCTTTCAAGTGTAGTGGCTAAGTCTTCAGTAATAAATGATACACCAGCATAGGCACTATCGGCCTTCAAATCATCATTTCAGCCGAAAGATGTCCACAGCTGGACAAAAGGGAGGGTTTGCCATAATCGCCACGTTTGGTAGGCGGGTCGGCAATAGCAGAATAGTGGTAAAATCCATAGAGAACGCTGCTGCCATTTTCTAGCGAGTTCCTTAGTCGCCTTTTACGACACACGATTTATAATACTGTGTAATTTTTGTTATGAATATTAAACATTGAATAACAATTTGTGGTCGTTAGATATCCAATAACAACGAATGAATACCTGTTTACTCCACGCCCGAATTAGCAATTACAATTAATTCTTCGTACCGTGAAAGCAATTTAAACTTCAGCATTGATTTATTGGTGAGAGAAAATGGCACCCTGTGACAGACAGATTATAGTCTGTCAGTCTGTAATCAGGGCAGCAGTATTCAATCGCTCTGCGGTTACAAACAACACGGATAATCAATCAATACAGGATAATTACCACTGTCTTTCAATTTGATAGATTGAAATGAGACATTCATTAATTCAAATGGTATAGAATCTACAAAAGCTGTGAAGCGTCAACTTTGTTCGATTTATGAATAGGATATGAACTTACCACTATACCGAATGTCAGTATAACACTCTAACCATAGCCAATAATTTGACGTTAGGTCTTTATTGTCTTTGATTTTGACCCTTCGTAACTTCTATCGGCGTTGAATCCGTATTTCCTTATGAGTGAGCATAATTTTATTTTGGAAGTAAGATACGACACCTTTTGCTCTTTGGCATGAAGAGGGAAAATGTCAACGTCGAAAAAGTTTTATTGCGAACTAAGTGTATAATGTGGGTGCTCTTTGATGAACATTTATGTACTTATGTGAATTTTGTATTGACTAGATTAAGTAAGAGAGAGATTAAAATAAAAAACATGTGGGGTCGAGAGGACGGGTCGTGGGGCTTTCGGGACCAGGACCGCGGTCCCGGATTCCACCTATCAATATAATAAATATTAGTAGTATTTTGGGACCACAAGTAAAATAAACAAAGTTATGTCTTAGAAAAGTACGGTCAACCGAAAAATTAGAAGTTATACAAATAAAATTATTTTTATAAAACGATATAATATTTATTTTATTTCAACAATGGCACCCTTCTATAAGAATTAAATCTAAAAGCCAATACAAAATACTATTTAAAAGTAATCTGGAGTGTTTAAGTGTCCTATCGTCCCCCTAATCACCCACCGAAACGTAACAATAAACTTTAAAAAAACTTATCTATCGTAATTAGACAGCAGCGGTCATAATCATAGCAATTATTTTATATCATTACTATTTTTATAAATTAAACATAATCAAGTGACATTTAAAAAAGTGCAACCCTAATATACTAGCTGACCCTGCGAACTTTGTACTGCCTAGAGTCAATAAATGATGTGTTAACTTACTTAATATTAGGCTCCTATTAAGTTATGAAAACCTGGTACTTCGAAGGCATAAAGCGTTTTCTAGCTAATACATACCCACGTATATTAGGTGAGCTCCTACCGAGTTATGACCACCTGGTACTTCGCAGGCATAAAGCGATTTCTAGGTGACACTCCTATGTTTGGTAAGCTCCTACTAAGTTATGACAACCTGGTACTTCAAAGCCATAACGCGTTTTGTAGCTGTCACACAAAATGTTGAAAAAATGTATATTTTTTTCTCGTATTTTTTTTTCACTGTTCTTTAATTATAATATAAATATTTTTTCTTGTGGCTTAAAATACTACTGCAAAATAATTATTGTATTTTAGTTGGAATCCAGGACCGCGGTCCCGGTCCTAAAAGCCCCACGACCCGAGAGCCAAATTCTTTACGTTTTTTTTTCAACTCGGAATGTAACGTCGTTAACTCTATGTTGAAAATACACAAAGTTTATTTTGATCTCACTGTCGGCTTCAGCACCCTCGAAAAACTGTGATAACTGTCTCACTTTCTCTGTGTATCTTTCTTTTCTATACTAAAAATTTACAAGAAGGATAACGCTTTATGTGACGCTTTCTACAATATTACTACTGCATAGAAAACTTGCACTGCACATTAAACTTCGTTCCAATAAACGGAATAATCGTTGCAAAGTGTGTACTCAAGGTCGGGGTCATAGAGAAAATAAAATTAATTTTGACATTTATGTGGACATCGCGTTCGTCAACATTACAGGTTGCGTTCGTCTTTGTTTCTATCACAAATATTTTACCTATATACGTCTGTGCGTTCAGGATTCAATTTACTCAATGTAAGCCTTAATTTCCTTCCAAAGCGACAAATGGAATAGTTTTATTAAGGTCTAATGTAACTTTAGCAAATACCAAAACATTTGTCCTTGGCAGGACTTGGACGTAATTTTCCTTAAAGTGCTACACAATTTACGTCGTCTGCATCTGGTGATGTTGAATATGGTAGGTAGGTATAAATATACGTTGGTTCGGCTTTCTCTGTAATAAGCTGGGTAGTTGCCATTTAAGTACATGTTTTAAGACTTGAAACTGCTTGATCAAGGCTAATGGTCATCAGCACGGCTGCTTTATGTGATTTTTAGCCGGATAAGAGGCTTTAAAAAGACTTTTTGTACGAAAATATCCCATTGAAGTTTGGAGTTAACAACTTTGCCTAGTGAAAGGCAGGCTTAACTCCTATTACGGGACTAAATTCAACTGTGGCAGACTGTGGACACAATCTCATTTTGAGGAGAATGGCATTAACGTCAGTGCAGCAAATAACGACTCCCGCGTTTTACAACGCCATTTAAATTAGTGATGCGTCACAGAGATAGAGTTGGCGATGTTCATTTAGTCGATTATTATGAATTAATTCGATCATTCGAATTAATTCGCAATCGTTTACTTACGCAATCCGAAGATATTAAATAAAGCTCGGTTTAATTTAATGGCAATCAATGAACGGTTATGAAATTGTGAAGTTATGAATACGATTTGGCAAAGTTTGGTGATTAGTGCTGTTAGTGTTTGTGTTTAATTAATACCAGAGTTTTCCCAAATTATAGGTACGTTAGTTTTTCATTGTTATTTTTGAAATAGTGCTTTGAAATTGCCCACCAGCATCGCTGCTTTGTAAAAAACTCACAATTGACAATATCGAGTCATCTTCTGCACCGACAGTGCTCGTGCAATATCCTGTTTTCACTGTAGTTGCAATCGTGGCTCAAAACTGCGTTTTTACGAGGTAACACCGAATGTACTGCCGTTTCTGTATGTACCCATCGCATAGTATGAAACACAATATATTTATTACGTAAGTACCAATATCTCCCTGTTTGTGTTTTGAATTTCGGAAAGGAAAGGGCAAAGGCAGATGTTGAAAAGCTAACTGTGGTCTGTTGTTGCAAATGTTTAATTAATATCTCTATTATCAAAGTAATTTATTTAAAGAAAAAATAATTATCTTTTACATTTAAATTTAATAAACCAGCCTTTATTGCCCCCTTTACTAGGACTTAGACCTCCTCTGTGTGAGATGGAGCAGGTCCTATTCTTCTACGCGGGCCCAGTGCGGGTTAATGAATGTCACAGATTTACGTATTTTTGTTTCTAGGGCATGCACAAAAACCATTAAATTTTTCTACAGTAATTTTACCCTACCGCCATATATTCTGGTTTGCCTTGCCACATAAACACAACCGCGTGGAACTAATTTTTCACCCTGTTTTTTTCCTGTCGTTATTTCTCCCACCGTCCACGGAACGTTCAATCTGTCTTCATTAACCCTAGATTAAGAGAAAAGATTTTTTATCATTCTACGGATCTCTACAAAGAACAGTAAATACGGGTAAACCGTTTCTTATAAAACACAAAATACTGGATAATGGAGAGATTTGTTCAGTCGTATTTTGGGTAGAACCTTGAGTATAGCAGAAGTACTTGAATTAATGGAGGCAAGACTGATTTGTTTTGGTAAAAAAAAAATACGTGGAGAGACAATTTAATTTTTATGATGGGAACATTAAACAGATTTTATTTGTCGGTAAAAAGATTTCATGCCTCACATTCTCTCCGTATTTACATAAAAGACAAACATACAAGTTGTCATAATTTTCCAGATTACATACCATCACGCCCGTATTCCCCGGAGTGTTAGGCAGAGGTGTAAAAGTCAAAGCATTTATTTCAAATATGCCCACAAAAGGCACTTTTGAACGTCTACAGTTATATGAAAATAGAATTGATTCTAGTTGCCCCTTCCAAAAGGTAGATTCGTACGGAGAAGAATGGACAAGTAACTCCACCGTTACTTTTTTAAAATGTTTTTCAATTCGTATACTTTATCCACACTATCCACACTTCCACACTATCAACACTATATATAATATATAATAATATTATAAATAATCTATACTATCTATACTAATATTATAAATGCAAAAGTAACTCTGTCTGTCTGTCTGTCTGTCTCGCTTTCCTGCTAAAACTACTGAACCGATTTAAATGAAATTTGGTACACAGATAGTTTAGAGCCTGAGAAAGGACATAGGCTACTTTTTATCCCGGTAGTATGTACCCGCGGGATGATTTCCGACCTCCACGCGGGCGAAGCCGCTGGCAAAAGCTAGTATATAATAATTATATAATTGTATGTGAAGACGATGCACCTAAAATAAAATTGCCATACCACAACAGGTAAACCTATAGTACACCCATATTTCATCAGTTATGTTTCAGTCCCATGTACTAGGGGGCGACCCTATTGCCATCAACAGGACACAAATCCAGACTCCAGGCTCTAACAGCTTGTTAGCTATTTGTTAATACCAGATGGAAAACTCAAAAACACTTCTCGGATCTGGGAATCGAACCCAGGATCTCAAGCTCAACAGTAGCACTTGCGACCACTAGAATAACGAGGCAGTCATAGCTCAAATTAAATCAAAATATTTTTATTTCACACTAGCTTCTGCCCGCGGCTTCGCCCGCGTGGATGTCGAAAAATATCCCACAGGAAAGTACTACCGGGATTTAAATTACCCTTTGTGTGAATCCAGGTAAACAATGTGTTATTGCACTGCTAGCTTTGTGTTATCCAAGAAGTAGCGCTCGGATTGATAAATGATTGCTCTAGGATGAATGATCCTAAAACTTAACAATAGTGACGGAGTAAATAACGGAACGGCAAATTAACTACTTGCATGTCAAATTTGAAGACAACTTTAAAGCGAAAATATCATCCATCAGCAGCCTATAATGTTTACACAGGCCTCGGTGAGAGGGAGTGCGCCGTAATCCACCACGCGGGCCCAGTGCGGGTTGGTAGATGTCACATGTCTTCGAATTTTTGGTTCTAAGACATGCCGGTTGCCGGAGGCTCTACACGGGGATCGTGCGGTCCATGGCCCTCTGCGGGGCACCGGTGTGGGCGCCCTCATTGAGGCTGCGCCCAGCGCGCCGGTTGTTTGCGGCCCAGAGGGTCATGGCCATCCGGTTAATCCGGGGATACCGCACGGTCTCGTGCGAGGCGGCGAGCCTCCTTGCCGGAGTGCCGCCATGGGATCTGGAGGCAAAGGTCCTCGCGCACATGTGGGAGTGGCGCGAGGAGGCGAAACGCCGGGGCGAAACTCCGCTGCCGCGACAAATCGCGGCACGGCGGACAGACCTCCGGTGTGATCTCATGGCGACATGGCGGGTACGATTGTCGCAACCCAGTGCTGGGCACGCCACAATTGCGGCGGTAAGTCCCCTCTTTGAGGAGTGGATAGAGACGCGTCACGGCGTCCTCACCTTCCACCTGACGCAGGTTCTCACCGGGCATGGGTGCTTCGGTGGGTTCCTGTTCAGGATAAAGCGGGAGGATACGTCCGGGTGTTTCCATTGCGAGGATCGTCTGGAGGACACGGTGGAGCATACAGTTGAGGTGTGCCCTGCCTGGGCGGGGCACCGCCGTGTCCTCGTGGAGGCGATCGGCGGCGGCGACCTCTCGCGTCCAGCCCTGATGCGAGCCATGGTACGGAGCGAGAGGGAATGGGAAGCCGTCACCTCCTTCTGCGAAGCAGTAATGCTCGCGAAGGAGGAGGCGGGGCGCGTGAGGGAGTGGCAGTCTCTGCGCCCTCACGTCCCTAGCCGCTGCAGGCGGAGACGCCCCGGGCGTCGGGAGTCAATAGCGGACTCCCGGCCACCGTAGGCGCGAGCTTGCGGGTGGCGAGCAATGGGTAGCTCGCCTCCCGGTAAGGACCAAGCTCGGGTCGACGGCGCGCAGTGTTCCACGCGCGCCTCAAAGAGATGTCAGCAGCAGTGTAGGGGTCTACTAGGACCGATGCCTGCCGGGGTCGCGTGATTGTTCGAAAGAGATACCGTGACCCTGGCACATGGGCAACGGAACACGGGTGGGTGTCAGTAAAAGTCTGGCACCCTCCCGCTCCGCCCAGAGCGGGAGAAGTCATTTCATGATTTCCCATCCTAAAAAAAAACAAAAAAAAAAAAAGGAAGGAACACATGCCGGTTTCCTCACGATATTTTCCTTCACCGTTTTGAGAGCAATGGTGATGAAATAATTTACGCAACGTAATGCGCCTGCTTAAGTTTGAACTCACGACCTAATACCCGTACCTCGCAACAACTTTTGCTAAGACGTCATTCCTTAAATTGTTATTAAGATTTTTACTTAAGAGTTCCACAACAGGTGTTCCAGATCTTCAAATTTATTCTCACAGCAGGAAATGCTCTTCACGTGGAATATTTTTTGCTATGGCACCATTTTTATAGCTCTTATACTTACTCTTACTTACTCCACTTTCCAAAATAAATTATGTATAGTCTGTATGTTGCCACGTTCACGATCAGCGGACAGTTGCGCATCATGTTCCGCACTTGTCTCTAGAGACCTAGCAGCAGATGCGTAGATATGCTGAGAACTCAAGCGCAATTCTCTATCAGTGAACGTCTCCGACTCGAGAGACAATGCGTGACGTTCACGATTAGCGGACAGTCGCTCATCATGTTCCGCACTTGTCTCTAGAGACCTAGCAGCAGATGCGTAGATACGCTGAGAACTCAAGCGCAATTATATATCAGCGAACGTCTCCGACTCGAGAGACAATGCGTGACGCACGATCAGCGGACAGTCGCGCATCATGTTCCGCACTTGTCTCTAGAGACCTAGCAGCAGATGCGTAGATATGCTGAAAACTCAAGCGCAATTATCTATCAGTGAACGTCTCCGACTCGAGAGACAATGCGTGACGTTCACGATCAGCGGACAGTTGCGCATCATGTTCCGCACTAGTCTCTAGAGACCTAGCAGCAGATGTGTAGATACGCTGAGAACTCAAGCGCAATTATTTATCCGTAAACGTCTCCGACTCGCTAGACAATGCATGACGTTCACGATCAGCGGACAGTCGCGCATCATATTCTTCACTGGTCTCTAGAGACCTGAATGTAGATGCATAAATACGCTGAGAACGCAAGCGAGCTTCGCGATCCGAAGATGTTTCTACGGAGCGAGTTGCAGCCTGATGTTCTCGAACAGCATCAAGTCTATCCTGACGCTCTTTGGTAGATTCTTGGGATCTTATGATCCTTGGGAAAGATTTGACCTCTTTCTAGGCATGGTTATAGTTTTATTCTGAAGATACCTGATCAATTAAAATCTAAGTGACTGCTCCCCTGCGTTACCGGGTAGGCTACCGTGTCACGAAGATAAATGGAAAATGAAATTAAGCACTCAAATAACATAAGCCCGAAGGCATATTTCTTCGATAAATAAAATAATAATAAAATCTTTATACGTCAACAGAGAGTGCTCATCAGGCTGAACAACTCTTGCTAAGACGTCATTCCTATATATGTAATAGTGTAGCTGGGCTGTTGGAGTTCCACATCAGCGGTTCCAGATCTTCAAATTTTATACGACAACCGAGAGTGCTCATTAGGCTGAACAACTCTTGCTAAGACGTCATTCCTATATATGTAATAGTGTAGCTGGGCTGTTGGAGTTCCACATCAGCGGTTCCAGATCTTCAAATTTTATACGACAACCGAGAGTGCTCATTAGGTTGAACAACTCTTGCTAAGACGTCATTCCTATATATGTTATAGTGTAACTGGGCTCTTGGAGTTCCACATCAGCTGTTCCAGATCTTCAAATTTTATACAACAACCGAGAGTGCTCATCAAGCTGAACAACTCTTGCTAAGACGTCATTCCTATATATGTAATAGTGTAGCTGGGCTGTTGGAGTTCCACATCAGCGGTTCCAGATCTTCAAATTTTATACGACAACCGAGAGTGCTCATTAGGCTGAACAACTCTTGCTAAGACGTCATTCCTATATATGTAATAGTGTAGCTGGGCTGTTGGAGTTCCACATCAGCGGTTCCAGATCTTCAAATTTTATACGACAACCGAGAGTGCTCATTAGGCTGAACAACTCTTGCTAAGACGTCATTCCTATATATGTAATAGTGTAGCTGGGCTGTTGGAGTTCCACATCAGCGGTTCCAGATCTTCAAATTTTATACGACAACCGAGAGTGCTCATTAGGCTGAACAACTCTTGCTAAGACGTCATTCCTATATATGTAATAGTGTAGCTGGGCTGTTGGAGTTCCACATCAGCGGTTCCAGATCTTCAAATTTTATACGACAACCGAGAGTGCTCATTAGGTTGAACAACTCTTGCTAAGACGTCATTCCTATATATGTCATAGTGTAACTGGGCTGTTGGAGTTCCACATCAGGTGTTCCAAATCGTCAAATTTATTCTCTTAGCAGAAAATGCTCATCACGTGAAACAATTTTTGCTATAGTACCATTTTTGTATCTCTTATAGTTTAGCTGGTCTGTTGCGGTTCTGCATCAGGTGTTCAAGTTTCCAAAATAAATTATAGCCTATATGTTGCCCAGATTTAATACCTATACAACAAAAAAAAAAAAAATCATTCATATCCGTCCAGTAGTTCCGAAGATTAACGTGTACAAACAAACAGACAAACAGACAGATTTTCTTTTTTGGTTTTGTGCTCTGTTACTGTTTCTAAACCCCCTCAATTTTTTTTTAAATAAATTCAATGTACAGACACAGTGTTTTTACTGTTTTATTATATGTATATAGATAAACCTACAAAGGCACTCATGGTCATGGAACGTCAGTAGCTAGGTCCATGGTTCCAAATTGTTGATTCCAATGGAGAAGAGCCAGCATGAAACACCACGGTTACTCTTTTAACTTTTCCAATCCTACACCGTTAAGTAAGTATCTCATGTAGGTAGGTATCCCTAGGTGTCTATTCTGAACAGTGCGACCTAGGCGATCGTATCGCTATTGTTTGCGGTCACTCTTCATTGCGTAATCTATACTTCTATACTAATGACAATATAATATTATCAAGTGGTAAAATGATCTAGGATCTTTGATACTACCAAGTAGGATTTGAAAATCATCATTTTGTATTTAACAGTTTAATTTAACATGAAGCTACAAACTTTCTGAGCTACATAAAAATAAAATAAGTCGGAAAGAACGCTTACAATTAGTGAAAACAACGTAATCGTGAGGGCGGGCGATGGGATGCGACGTGGCGGGTCGGGGGTTAAATTTTCAGGCGAACGAAGTCGCGGGCTATGTGCTAGTTAAGCTATGTTACAACATATCTTAGTATTCATCAGTACGGTTTACCTATTTTTTTTTTTTTGAGTGGGAAGTCATCAAATGACTTCTCCCGCTCTGGGTGGAGCGGAAGGGCGTGTCAGACTTTTACTAACCCGTGTTACACCCTGTCAGTAAAAGTTTTATTTTTACTGACACGGTGTACTTTTTATTAATTTACTTAATTACAATTCCTCTTCTTCGTCGTGTCGATGATTCCAATTGTTGATTTTAAATAAGTTTCAACAAGACTTCAGCCACTTCGACAGCGTTATCGTTAGCCTTGCAAAGGTCTACCATACTGCAAGTATTCGTGCACAGAGAGCACTACAGAAGGTGGGGCATAGTTTGCGATGTGACTGCACAGTCGCACTGCGGTTCATCAGTACCCCCACCTGACCAAGTTGTGACGTTAGCAGCCCACCTGGCTTCTTAGTCGATTAAGAGATTTCCAGGTGACCCGCTGGAAGCTCTTTCTGTAGGCTCAATAAAGTCAACTGGATTTAAGAAGCTTCATCATCATTATTATTTCTGCCGAACGCCGTCCAGTGCTGGGCATAGGCCACCCCCAATTTGCGGGGGTTTCCCGTAATCGACACGCTTGACAGGCGGGTTGGCGATCGCAGTATGGTGGTAAATCGCTGCCCATTCTCTTGTAAGTCTCATAGTAGCCTCTAACGACACCCTCGGGAAGAAATAGGAAGTTTATATTTTTACTTCCGGCACCATACGGTACAGCAGAAGCCACAGTTTCAGTCATTCCGCACTAGAGCTACTGTCATATAGGGGAATGGTCTTGTAAGTAATTACTATTTATGAGCTAACACGTGTTCCTTCGTTCGAGGGGCTTGTGGCGAAGTTCCAACAGCCGCACGCGTCGATCGATCAGGTTATGGTACACTTGCCGCAGTTGTTCCATGGCTGGGTGACCAAGACCCCTTCGTGCCTCGGAAAGCCCGTTGAGCTGATGGTCCCGTCTGTCATTGGTGGATCTTTGACAGTCTGACAAGCAGTCTTACAAAGGGTTTATGTAGTATGTAAAAAACTGGTATTCAGTTCTATCAAGTTAGAGTGGAAGCCGATGCTAACATAGTTGGGAAAAGTCTAGGCAAATTATATTTTATATTACGACAGTTTTACAGGCAAGATACTAAAATAAATTACTAACTATATATATGTATATACATATATATATATATATATAAACTTCTTAAACTAAAATACAGATATACTAAAATAAATAACTAACCATACAAATAAATACAAAAACAAGGGACACTTAGGCGTCGAAGTACTCGTCCGCATCACTGTCACCTGGAAACGTGCCCAGAAGACTGCCAGCATTGCCACGTTGAATGGCATGACCCGTATTACGACATATGTGACTACGTTTGTCAGCTAAACTGACTTCTACTGTTTTATCTTCAAATCTCAAAAGAAATTAATGTAAGTCTTTTAATTGTGCCATCTACTCTCAGAGGTGGCATGCTACAATCATGTCAGGTCACAACCCCCACTGTACCTACCATCTTACTTTTTAATGCAAACATAAATTGGGCCTTTTCATTTTTAAAATGTCACCTTAGTAAAACAGTCTTTGAATTATAAACATAATTTCTGGAGAACTCATTTACTAAAGTGGTCTTCTCTTTAAAAAAGTAATTTATTTAATGTTATTTTCGCTATAGAGATATTACTTAAGTACCTATTTATGTTTCTGTTTCCAAATTGGTTCATTTTCAATATATTTTTTTAATGTTTATTATATTTTAAATAGCGGTGTTATAACAATTTTTTTAACTCTATTCTCACTGCGATCCAGATTGATTTATTTGGTATTTTATTGTAGGTAAAAAGACGGGGGGGCTTAAAAGGCAAGATTGTATGTATGTGTGTGTAAAACAATACGGCTACCACCTATCCAGTCAATAAACACAAACAGTTATACTAAGTAGTTGTATATAGAAAATGTAAAATGTATACGTTATAGAAAGTATATATAGTTTGTTATTCTTAAAAACTGATGATCTTCAGCGTAGTATTTACGCCGTGCTAAGGAAATTATTCTGTTTTTTAGGGTACCGTTGCCAAATGGCAAAAAACGGAACCCTTATGATTCGTCATGTCTGTCTGTCTGTCCGTCCGTCCGTATGTCACAGCCACTTTTTTCCGAAACTATAAGAGCTATGCTGTTGAAACTTGGTAAGTAGATGTATTCTGTGAACCGCATTAAGATTTTCACACTAAAATAGAAAAAAAAGCAATAAATTTTGGGGTTCCCCATACATAGAACTGAAACTCAAATTTTTTTTTTCATCTAATCCGTGTGGGGTATCTATGAATAGGTCTTCAAAAATGGTAATGACGTTTCTATTATCATTTTTTTCTAAACTGAATAGTTTGCGCGAGAGACACTTCCAAAGTGGTAAAATGTGTCCCCCCCCCGTAACTTCTAAAATAAGAGAATGATAAAACTAAAAAAAATATATGATGTACATTACCATGTAAACTACCACCGAAAATTGGTTTGAACGAGATCGAGTGAGTACTTATTTTTAAACCGTCATAAATCGTAAACCGCAATATAGTTTACATTCAATCAACTGAAATATAAAATAAATAAAAAAAACATTTAATTTTAAACCGAGAATACCGACAGGTTTGTACGGAACCCTCGGTGCGCGAGTCCAACTCGCACTTGGCCGGTTTTTTTTAGTTACTTTGGTTTTTCTTTCTATAGAGGAAACTAATAGTGCTTCTAAAGGCATATTTATAGAGTAAATTTTACATTTTAATTTCACAACTAAAGGTTGACCAATAACGATGTAGCAAGGGACCAAAAGAACGAACGCAATTATTTTGCAATTACTTATCGTTCCCTCGGTACATTCTTAACACTGATAGATAAGTTAAGTAACTGTATTTAGTTTACTCCTAAACCGAATCATAATCTATATATATAAAAATGAATCCCTATTTCCCTTGGTCACGCCATCACGCGTGAACGGCTGGACCGATTTCACTTTTTTTTTTTTTTGTTGTGTTTGTTATTGACAGGAGAAGGTTCTTATGAAAGAAAAAAATAAAAAAAATACGCGGAAAATTAGAAAATTTAAGAACACTTATTTAAGAATACAAAGTCACCTAACATGGGTGTTTGATAGCTAGAAAACGCTTCATGTCTTCAAATTACCAGGTTGGCATAACTTAGTAGGAGCTCAACTAACATGGGCTATATGTCTTCGAAGTACCAGGTTGGCATAACTTGGTCTAACATGGGTATATGGTACTTGGTGCTCTTTGCTTTGTGTTGGTGGGATCTGATAAGTTAACACAATATTTATTGATTCTGAGGCGGTACGAAGTTCGCTGGGTCAGCTAGTATACAATACATTAGAGACTCTTATCATGTCTGTTGTTTTCTAACCGCGTTGTTCTTCTAATCTTTCTAGTGGATTTTGATGTGGTTTTCAGCTTCATTTAGAAAATTTATTACGAAAGGTTTTAAAGGATAAACTTACATGTAGTAAACAAATCTGTATGTTTTGTCAAATTGGGGTAATTGCGTAAGAGACTGTTCAGTAGGAATGGCGTTTATTTTGACAGTTCAATAATTTTCATGGCGCTATTTACGTTATTGACCTGAGAACATTTTCGAAAATATGCAGCAATGGATTAGCAATTTGCGACAAAATGATTTTCTTAGATTCTGATTGATAGTTTGGTACGCAATTTGGTTATAGGGCCCGTCCCAAGGTCTTCACAATGTACGTATTATATTATCATCATTTCAATTTAAACACATTCTGTAAGAAAGGAATCATATTGTTACATTAGCCGACTTCGTCCGCGTCGAGATTTTTCTCCCGTGACCTTTCCCGTCGCATCGAATTGCCTGCCAGTTTTCGTCCATTTTTCATTGCTGCTCCGCTCCTTGTCATTGTAGCATAATGTTATATAGCTTATAGCCTTCCTTAATAAATAGGCTACTCAACACAAAGAATTTTTCAATTCGGACCAGTACTTCCTGAGATTTGCGCGTTCAACCAAACAAACAAAAAAACAAACTCTTCAGCTTTATAATATTAGTATAGATTGATCATCTGCTGTACCTAAGTATTTGGCGTTATTATTATAATAATTTAACAGACATTACTAAACATCACGCTTGTACTTCGTTAAGAATTAATCAGAGGTGTACCTATAATACACCCATATTTCGCCAGTTTCGGTTAAATCCCATGTAATAGGGGGCGAGCTTATTGCTATCAATCGGGCACAAATTCAGACTCCAGGCTGCTGCTGATAAATTCTATATGAAAAAAACCCAATATCACTATGCGATACCCGGCAATCGAACCCAGGACAACATTAGCGCTTGCGGCCACTAGACCTACTTATGATGTTTGTTTTATATATTGTGTAAGTGCAAATAAGCGGTTATTATTTATTTGCAACGTTGTTATTATTTGCAATAGGAATTAATTACAATGTTTGGATACACGCGTACGATATTACGTAATTTACGTAATACTTTTATCGTCGAGAAATTATGTCGATGTGAAACAGAATCAGAGTACCGAATGTTTCTGTATCTTGGAAGTATTTGACAGGCAGCTGAACATGAACTAGAAAAGAAATGTGTGCGAATTCAGTTCCGATTTATTCTGTAAAATTCTCCCTATTTAAACTTAGGTGGAGCTATTCTTGTATTCGTTGAGCTTTTTAATTCTGATTTGAGCTTGTATGGTTAGGGACCTTACACCTTGAGTTGATGCTGATTGATACACTGATACTGATTGATTGATATTTATTGATAAAAGTATGATTGCATGATAGATGAGTGCACGCGGTATGAATGCTATTCGTGTACTAAATTAGCCGGCCCGGCGCAGGTAAAATGCTGACATATTGATATGAAAACTGTGCTGTGCTTGCACTGTACATGCTCCAGGCCCGGAGAAGAAAAGGGTGCACAGGGTGATATGAATCGTGATGAGTTACAAAGTGATAAAACATAATTGCCTATAAAATAACTTAAATAACACTACATTGATCTGTATTGACTTCCAAAACGTGGTGATGACGCCCTGTCAACTATACGTGTGCTGCTGTGGCTGTTGTCGACAGTAGCGGTCTGTGGCGGTCTCCTTGCAGCTGTCGTATAGTGCACGTTGGGTTCCTGATGATCCTGTTGAACCGTGTCCCTGTGCGCTCGCAGCCGTCGCAACCCGTAGATGAGAATACTGATTAAGATCACTGCGACCACAGTGTATATGGCGATGTAATGGTGGATGTCGTGGGAAGAAACTTGATCTGTCAATGCCTCAACTTCCTTCACTCTGGCATTCTTGATGGCGAGAGTGATGACTTCCAAGTCCTGTTGCCGTTTGATAGTCTCTTTGGTGTCGTTCAGTGCGGCAGCGGATGGTATAGTCAGATTGATGATGTGATTAATAGTTGGAATCTCGATATCCAGGACGTCTGTTTTTGTATGGATTGAGTTAGTTAAGCTTTGGTGCGAATAAATCGTAAATGTTTGACCTTTGATGACGCAACCGTCACCGAGTGTCAGTACCCCGGCCTTGCTGAGTCGTTCAGCAGTAATATGATCCCCACATATGACTCGCACCGTGCATTGTCCACAACAATAATACAAATATGAGTTGACGATGCTTAATTCCGTCCATTGATCTATACATTCTTTGGTTTCGGTTTGACATTGATTTGCAACTTGATCTTTTACACACAGATTGTTGTCTGAGGTCATCTGATAAATAGGCCTTTTTAGAGAACAAATGAAGTCATCCTGGTCGTAAGGCGTACATCTTCCCCAATCGGCTTCCGATATCGGAATGTAGGAATCTTTGTGGATGTTTATCGCTAAATGCTGTGCGATAGGTGTGATGGTGACCATGCTTTCAGCTACTTGCAGTGGGATTGGTATGAGGTTGTAAAGCTCATAGTCTTCTCTAGTCACAAGTGGGATCTTGACTTCAAAAATCATGTATTGTTTTGTTGTTCTCGCTTTTACTTTGAGTAAATGATATATCTTTGCTAGATCCGTTTGAATGTTATTTATGGGTATGGTCAGCTCCTTTGAAAGTTGCCCTGTTATTGTATTGAGTTCATCTCTCAGCTGTGTTGGTGTTAAGAGGTGAAAGTTGAATTTTTCATAGAAAATATTCGCTACTGTATCCACTAGCGTTTCCTGGATATTTTTCAGGTCTGACAGCATAATGTTTGCCACCAAGGCTGATAAAGTGAAGTCACTTCTGCTGTCTGTCTTTTGTATCTGCTCTTTCAGTTTGTTCATTCCCAGGTTGCAGTTGATTATGTATTGATTTACGAGTTTATGTTGTTTTTCCAAGGCGGTTTCTACTCGTTTGATAACATTCAATTCTGCTTCAACGATTGATGTCTGGTTTTTCCACAATAAGGCAAGATGTTTTTGATCCTTCTTGATAAGGTCAATATCTTTCTGATATTTTTCGGCAAAATCTTCGTCCAATATTCCAAATAAACTTCGTGCGATGTTGCCTACTCCATTGATAAAGCCTCTACGTCGGCGCAATCGGTGCATTTGCTGACCGAGTAAAATGCTGTTGTAGTGTTCGAGTTCGGCGTACCCATGACGTAACTGTAATCGGACTACGTCACATTGTGGTATTTGATCCGTTGAACATATGTTTTCCAGGTGATTCATGTATTTGTTGATTACATCTATTCCTCGCCAATATGGAGCCATATCGCAGTAAACTATTAGCTTCCATTCTTCGCGTTGTAGCCGCATATTGGCTACCTTGTCGAAGTAGATGCTTTGATTGTTGCTCAGGCTTGAAAACTTGTATTCGCCTCTTGCTGTAGGTACCATTACCATAAGAATCATGAGAATGGTATAAATTAAGTTGCATAATTTTGATGACGATTGTTGTGTTCGTTGACTTGATACGTTACTTGCGGATTTTTGATGTTCTTGTTCTTCTGATTGATTTTCATTTATAGGCAGTAATGATAACTTTGATATTGGTCTTTTCATTGTTCCATTTTTTGTCCGAATAGTAACCACCCGGACGTACCCATCTTTTCCGGGATGAAGTTGCGTGATTCTTCCCATTGCCCACTTTCCTGATGGTAACTGTACGTCGTGTATGATGACAATGTCGTTGATCTTCAAGTTTGTGTGCGGTTGGCGCCATTTGCTACGCACTGATAATTGGCTTAAGTATTCTGTTCTCCACCTTTTCCATAAATCATCCATGATTTTTTGGGTGAGTTGCCATCTCGTACGCAAATCTTTCTCCGTTTCGATTAACGTCAAGGTTGGTCCGCTTGCTAGAAAGTGGGATGGTGTGAGGTAATCCAAATCTTCTGGATCTTCACTTAGAGCGCACAATGGTCGTGTGTTCAAACATGCTTCGATTTGTGCTAGCACTGTTGAATATTCTTCAAACGTGAGCCTTTGTTCGCCAATCACTCTCTTTAGGTGGTACTTTAAGCTCTTCACAGCTGCTTCCCATACACCTCCCGCGCTTGGCCAGGATGGGGCGTTAAAGTGCCAATTGATCTCCATGTCGGTGATTGCTTCGTAAAATTCCACGTCTAACACTTTTTGAATGTTGATGAATTCTTCATTAAGAATTCTGCTTGCTCCTACGAAGTTCGTACCATTGTCGCTGTATATATGTTTTGGGGTGCCTCTTCTTGCTGACATTCTGCGTAATGCTGATAAAAATGCTGAGGAGCTCAGATCTGAGACCAGTTCCAGATGCACAGCTTTCGTGGCCATGCATACGAACACAGCGATGTATCCTTTTGTTGTCTTTACTCCTCGGCCTTTGTTTGTTTTAATGTAGACAAAGCCAGTGTAGTCAACCCCTGAGTGATAGAAAGGTCGTGCTGGATTGCTGCGAGCTGCAGGTAAGTCTCCCATTAACTGCTCTTGTTTGATTGGATCGTGACGTCTGCACTTGACACAGGTTCTAAGGCGTTTCTTGACTGCTCGATTTCCGCCCTGAATCCAATATTGTTGACGCAGCCAAGCTTGCGTGATTCGAGCTCCGCCATGATACGTCATCTGATGTCCTTGGTCAATAAGTAAGTTACTGAGATGAGAGTTTTTAGGTATTATGAGAGGATGTCTCATATTTTGACTGATATTCGCATTAGCGATCCTCCCGCCAACTCTCAGTAAGCCTTCTTGATCCAGGAATGGGTTCAACTTCAACAGCTTACTTTTTGCGCTGACTTGTTTATGTTTCTGAAGACTGATGATATCTTCTCTGAATTCCCACTGTTGTACTTGCTTGATGATAAAATGTCTGGATTTCTTCATTTCGCCGATTGTTAAAAACTTTGGTTTGTGCTGATTACGTGTTATTGCGCGCAAAGTCCAAGCTAGAACTCGCGTTGCTCTGTTGAAATTGCTACATTTATTTAATATGTTTTGAGCAATGTCATCATTTTGTTGAATGACGCTTGTTTGTACTGATTTTTTCATTTCGTCTTGCGTAACATAAGTTTGTTGTTTATGTTCATCTTCATCAAATGATGGTAGCCACGTTGGTCCATGCCACCATAGTGAATGTTCTTTGAGCTGCTCTGCTGAACATCCTCGGCTAGCACAATCAGCTGGATTGTCAGCCGACTTCACATAGTGCCAGTTCTTGTTTGGGATTACTTCAGTGACTTGTTTCACTCTATTTGCCACAAATGGCTTCCAGCGATTTGGGTCTCCCTGAAGCCAGCCCAGGACCGCTGTTGAATCTGACCATCCATATATCTTGATATTGTAGTTCTGTAAAGTATTCTGAACTACTTTCATCAGAAGTGATAATAAATGTGCTGCGCTAAGCTCCAATCTTGGTAATGATATCGCTTTATTGACAGGAACCAGTTTTGATTTTCCTGCTACTATGGTCACAGGAGTTTGATTGTTCTGATTGTTCTGTTTGATGATCCTGCAATAAATTACGCAAGCATACGCTTTTGTGGATGCATCACAGAAACCATGCAGTTCAATTTCTGTGTTTTGCTGTGTTTGTAGCCATCGCGGTACATTGAAATGTTCTATTTCTGGTAGATCTTTCTTGATCTTCTGCCATTGCTCGTTGATATGTGCCGGTACTTTGTCGTCCCATTGTAGGGTTAGTGACCAGACATTTTGGAATAAAAGTTTTAGCTTGGTCGAGACAGGGGCCAGCCAGCCTAGTGGGTCAAATATTTTGGATATATCTGACAATAAGGACCTCTTAGTAGCTGGCGCTGTCGATTTTGTGTCGATCTTCATTTCGAACTTGAATTGATCGTCCAGCGGGTGCCAACGTAACCCCAATGTTTTAGTTGACTCTTGATGTTTGAATTCAAATGATTGCGCTGTGTTTGCGGTGACGTCATCTAATACCTCTAATTTATTAGATGACCACTTTCTCAAATTAAATCCGCCTGATCTGAGTAATTTGATAAGATCTGATTTTAGTTGCTTAGCTTCTTCGATGCTCTGATGTCCTGCCAACAAGTCGTCCATGTAGAAACAGGTTTCAACAACTGCGGCCGCAGCAGGATACCTTGAGCGTTCATCTTCTGCTATTTGCTTTAGTCATCATGGCGAGAAATGGTGCTGATTTGGTGCCATATGTAACTGTTGTTAACTCATATTCTCGTAATTTCTCTTGAGGTGAGTCGCGCCAAATGATTTTTTGATATTGCAGATCATCGTCATGACAGTAGATTTGTCTGAACATTTTCTCGATGTCCGCTGTAATCGCATATCTATGTTGTCTCCATCTCAATATTAACGTAAGTAAGTCTTGTTGGAGATTTGGGCCACTGTACATGAAATCATTTAAGCTGTAGCCAGTCGATGTTTTTGCTGACGCATTAAATACCACACGTAATGCTGTTGTTGTTGATTCGGGCCTCAATACACATAGGTGAGGTAAAATGCAATCTGGCTGTTTTTTACTCGTACACTCGCGCATGTGACCTAGTCTGATGTATTCATCGATGAATGCTTTGTAATCTTGCGCAATTTTTGGGTTTTTTCCAAACTTCTTTTCCAATTGATAAAATTGTGCGACTGCCTTGGGTTTTGATTCTCCCAAATTTTCCTTTATTTCTGGCTTTAGCGGTAGTCTTACAACATATCTGCCATCCTCCCGTCGCAAAGTTTCTGTCTGATACTGCTGAATGCACTGATGATCCTCCTTCGACATGTTGATATTGCCATCTGCTATGTCTTCAATGGCCCAAAACCTTTGTATGTCTTCAAGATTGTTCATTACGACGTTGCAGTGATATGATTTGACATTTCCGCTTAATATCCACCCAAGTTGAGTTTGTTGTGCTACAGGGAGTGACTCATTTTCTTTGATGATACCTCCCATTATAATTTGTGAATATACGTCGGCTCCTAGTAGTAGATCTACTGGTCGGCTTGTATAGAATCCTGGATCTGCTAGCTGTATGTTTTGTAGGTATGCCCATGATGGTTTTGAGAATGTCCTGTTGGGCAAGTTGTGTAACAGTGTGTTCATTATCAGCACATCTGCTTGAAGTGTAAATTCAGTATGCATTGATGACGCAGTAATACGGATCTCTCCCTTACAGTTGGCTTGACTAGTGCCGATGCCAAATATGACGCCTTTGCATGCTTGTCTTGGGAGTTCTAGTTTTTGAGCTGCGCTTTCTGATATTAGAGAGACTTGTGAGCCTTGATCAATTAGGGCACGCAATGTGTGATATGTCCCATTTCGTGCTTTGACACGAACAAGAGCTGTTGCTAGCAGTATTTCTACAATACTTTCATTTGAGACATGGTTGACAGTGTCTCGTGTTCTGTTTTCTCGTGATATGGACAGTTGTTCTTCTGCTGATGACTTCGTGTTACTTGTCCCGCCGTTGCTGTGGAGCGTATCGTGCAGCAAGGTGTTATGCTTTCCTTGACATACTCTGCATTTTGTCTCCGAGTAGCATGGCTTGTCTTTGTGATCATAGAGACAATTTTTACAGAGGTTCAATTGTTTCACAATATCTCCTTTGGCCTCTGGCCTAGATTCTAAAAATGTCTTGCAACGGAAAAGTCCGTGGTTGTCATTGCAGAGTGGACAGTTTGGTTTATTCATTGCAAAACTTTTAAACGTTGAATTGCGGAAAAATGGTTTGCCTGCATCGTTCTTATTATTGTGCTGATTAGGTTTGCTTTGTTTGTTAGGCTGATGTTCTGATTCTTTTCTGTTGAATGTTTCTTGCTTTGCTTTTGGAGTATACTGCTTACGCCTAGATGATTCAAGAGCGGTGTATTTGTTTTCCAGAAATGATAGGAAATCGTCGAGTGTCGGCAGTGCTCTAGGATTGGTTAGCGATTGAATGTATTCCCCATGCGTATCGCTGTCCAACTTAAGTGCCAGTAGGTGCACAATAAGTGGGTCCCAGTTTGATATGTTGACGCCGAGATTCTTTATGGCGTTAAGACATTCGTTGGTAGTATCAAACATCTTCTTGATCTGATAATCTGCTTGATTTTGCATTGTAGGTATTGCCAGAAGTGCGTTGATATGCGAGCTAAAGATGAGCTTTTCGTTGTTGTATCGATGATTCATGATGTCCCAGCATAATTGATAATTTTCAGAACTGATATTTAAGTGTTGGACTAGCTTTTCCGCTTCACCTTTTAGCTTGCTCTTCAAAAACTGCATCTTCTGAGCACTCGACATTGACTTGTTGTTGTGGATTGTTTCTATAAATAGATCCTTGAATGATGTCCACTTGAGGTAATTCCCGCTGAATATGGGAATATCGATTTTGGGGGTGCAATTTTCACGGTGTGAAATTGAGCCCATCTTGATATTGATTGACTTTTTCATGTCATTGTATAGCTGCTCATATCTGCTGTATGTTTGCTCATAATCTTCATCTTCCTCGTACAACTCACTGTCAATTTCCCAGTGCAACGAGTCGATGATTGACCACCTTTTTTGTACATTACGCAGTAGATCTTCGAGTTCCCATTTTTCAGAGATGTCCTCTAATACCACGCTCTTGATTGTACGAGACAACGCCTTGAAGTTGCTTTTTTGCTTTCGCAGCATTTCCTCCAGTTTGCTTGCATTTCCTTGAGAAACAGTTTTCCACAGTGATTTAGACTTACTGTTACAAGGATCGCTGTTTGCTTGATCGGGGTCAGCTAATGAGGTGCTTGAAGTTTCTTGATGGTGTTTACTAGATGCCGGTGTCGATACTTGTATTGATGGCTTGCCCGGAGATTGGTCTCTCTTACTTTCACTAGGATCCTTCCGTTCGTAACGTTCGATAGTTTCCCGCGCTTCAGTGTAAAAGAGTTTCGTCCTTTGATAGCAATTATCGGCGAAATAGCTGGCACTGCGAGTTTCGAATTCACATAATTTCAAACGATTAGACTGGAACTCAGACCAATAACTATCCAGAGTTTGCAGTCGTTTCTTGATATTGTATGGAGTCTTACGTTCTGCAGAATCTTTCTTGAAGTTCCTTAATAGCTGCTCCATTGCTTGCATGATTTGATCTTGATTTGTTAAAATGTTTTCCATTGTGGAAGTCATGATTGATAATTTTCTTGATTATATTCCTGACCGCTAGTCAACAAGAAGTGCTTTTGCAAACTCTCCGCGATATTAGCGCCTTCTCAATCCAACCGGTGAGACCCGCTTGTGGGAGGCCGGCTGAACCGATTCGCAACCACGGAAAGAAGAGCAAAGCACCCTCTGCGATGATGGAGCCAGCATTCGATGGCTTGATGATGTTGGTAGACCGTTGACCGTCGTCCGCAGGTCGTGTTTACAGGAACAATCACTATTATGTTCACAACGTGATTGGATCTCGCTCATCCGGCTCGAAGGACCATTAAGATGTATGGTTAGGGACCTTACACCTTGAGTTGATGCTGATTGATACACTGATACTGATTGATTGATATTTATTGATAAAAGTATGATTGCATGATAGATGAGTGCACGCGGTATGAATGCTATTCGTGTACTAAATTAGCCGGCCCGGCGCAGGTAAAATGCTGACATATTGATATGAAAACTGTGCTGTGCTTGCACTGTACAGAGCTAAAAGTCACAAATGCGTGTACTGACTGGACAGGTCCATTCGATCAGTGTGGTTCTTTCCTCAAAATACCATTTCAGACAGCTATCAATCTGTGTGGTTCTTTCCTCTAAAGACTATTTCAGAGGTCTACTACATGGTCTTCACATGATGCAACCAAGATTATGTCTGGACTTTAAAAGAGACTTTCTGACAAGAAAGGCCGAAACAAACTCAGAGGTCACAACCTGTGAGTTTAGAGTAGTCAGATAGGAAACGCAGACATAATTGAGTTTAACCTCTAAGTCCCTGAGATACCACATTTGGTACAGACACAATCGTTTTTTAATTGTGTCTGTAATTACGGTAATTGACTGGTTAAAAAAATATAATTGACGTGTAAAAGTGTTTGTACAAACCTACTTACAGAAATAAAATCATTTATCATTTATCTTCCAGATTATAGCTTTCGAGTCTATTATCAGCTCATAATCAGCCTTCTCTCTGTGAGAGGGAGTGGGCCTTAATCCACCACGCGGGCTCAGTGCGGGTTGGTGCTTGTCACATGTCTTACGAGTTTCTAGTTCTAGGACATGTCGGTTTCTTCACGATGTCTTCTTTCACCGTTTTGAGAGCAATGTGCAAAAACAAAAGTGTCTTAGATAATTCGTTCATAAAATAAAACAACTGTTGTGTGGGGAGATCTAGAGTTTTCTCTACTTTAATACCTCAATCACGCAAACAAACAAGGTTTAAGGAATTTGGATGGTACTTTTTATCCCGGTAGTAAGTTCCTGTGGGATAATTTGCGACTTACAAGCGGGTGAAGCTAAACTACTGGAACTTACTTCTAAAACACATAACACCACAAGTCTTACATAAGGCATAACAACAGACTCTGATTCAGAACACAGATGTTTGGAGCCAGATCGTATCTGTTGCTAGACTGTTTGCCTGCAATCAATCATTGTTGTTCCTAGACCCAGTCGAGTCCATATGGACTAACTTTGTACATGGCCTTCGATATAGTTGCTTACCTACTGTTTGTGTATCGATAACGAAGGAACATTGCTTGAAATAGGAAGGTAGGTAATTAGGTACGAATAAAGGCTTAGTACTTTACCAGAAAGATGTACCTAATATATCGACAAAAATTCATTTAATTGTCTACCATATTGGTTGTATATAAGAACAGAAAAGATTTGATGTTTTTTTGGGGATCAACGATCGTTTATAGTCGTATGTTATAAGTATGTTACTGGAAATATGGGTTAAGAAAATCTATTTTTAACCAACAAACAAGAACGGAGAAAAAATTATTAATAAATATATTAATAAATATTATTAATATAAAAAAATATATATAATAAAATAATAATATTAATAATAAGTTAGAAGTTACACGAATTTGGAGACAGGATAAAGTTTATGTTGTCCCTGTAGTTCTATCCACGACTGGTGTTATACCCAACCATCTCCTCCATAGCTTGAAAGTAATAGACCTAGAAGAATCCCTCTACATCAATCTGCAGAAAGCAGCCATCCTAAACACATGCAGAATCGTTAGGAAGTTCATGCAGTTAGACGAAAATACACTAGCAGCATAAAATTCACCACACGCTACACTTACTTGGCTCTGGCCCGTAAATGTAGCTAAAACCAGCCTTGAGCTGAGAAAATTAAAACTCCTGAAAATGAATAATAATATTAATAATAAAATATTATTAATATTATTAATAAATATTATTAATATTATTAATAAATATTATTAATATTATTAATAAATATTATTAATATTATTAATAAATATTATTAATATTATTAATAAATATTATTAATATTATTAATAAATATTATTAATATTATTAATAAATATTATTAATATTATTAATAAATATTATTAAATTATGTTAATATATCTCGGGACCCTAGGATCCCGGTCCTTTGGAAGGCGTACGAGGGGCCGAAGTCAACTCGCAGAGGCCCCTTAGAAAATTTTAAATGATGATGGTGCCCCTCGTACGCCTTCCAAAGGACCGGGATCCTAGGGTCCCGAGATATATTAACATAATTTAACTGACGATTATCCCTGTATGCCCTATGCAAGTGCACCCAAGGACAATCCCCGGTTGGAGCAGAACTATTACAGAATATGGAAACAAAGATTTTTAGGCTATGGGTTTGGATGGTTATAGTGGATTGGTAACCGCAACTATGGAAAGACTATGGCCCCTGCCTGATCAATGTTTTGTATACACGGATAAAATGGCAGGGGGTGACTTGCACACTCGATAATGGGCCCCCGGGAAACGTCGCTGGCACATAGTGACGCAGCGACAAGGGGGCAACACTTCCTGAGGTGCTTGAGAAGTGGAGAGGTATTCCACGGCTTTCAGAACAATCCCAGAATGAGGTGGGAGCTCTGAACCTCGTCAGTGTTCACTGCAGCCGGCTAATAAAGGCAAGCCAGAGATGAGGAACAAGAATTCTCCCAGGAGATCGGGTCCGTGGGGTCACTACTGCCCAACAGCTCGCCACATGCTGCCCTGCGGGTATATTATTAATATTATTAATAAATATTATTAATATTATTAATAAATATTATTAATATTATTAATAAATATTATTAATATTATTAATAAATATTATTAATATTATTAATAAATATTATTAATATTATTAATAAATATTATTAATATTATTAATAAATATTATTAATATATATTTTTTTACATAGTGTATCGATTTTGATAATTCTTTTTTTATTGGATAGGATATATCCCGAATGCGTCCTATGTAAATTTGGAAAGAAAATTCCAACCCTAAGGGTAGGAAAACAGGGGATGATTGATTATTCACTTATTGATTGTAATGCATAACTTCTTACAGAAAAGTCCGATTTTGCAAGCATGTAGTAATTCGTAGTTTATAACGACAAAAAATTTTAAAATAAAAACTTTTTAGCAAAAACTAATGAAACTTTCAGTAATTTTAAGTCGGCGTCAAACAATCAATGAACAAAGATCACTCAAAGCGCCGACTCAAATGACTGAAAGGTTTATTATTTTTTGCTTTTCAGTTTTTTCGGCGGTTTAATTTTTTGTTAAAAAGTTTTTTTTTTTCGATTTGTCTGCATAGTTTACATGAAGAAAAAAGGTTTTTAAACTGGTATTGCAAGTGACTACTCTAACTGCGTTCGATGACCACGCAAAAAAAAAAACATGAAGTTAATTTCTTTTACTTGTCTGTGTTATGTGTTTGTAGCTTGTGGCTAACTAATAACAACCGCACGGGTCGATTTTTGTTTTCAAGTGTAGCTGCGCTTCCCACGGTTGGTTCCTGAATGAGTTCCATCCACTATCTTTACATACGAAGCACATAAAGCCGTTGGTCCCGGATGTCATCTGGGGGTCTTTGACAATGATCTTCGAAAGTCTGACAACCAATCTTATCAAGTGCCTCGTTATCATCTGCAGCCTATAATGTACCCACTGCTGGGACACAGGCCTCCTCTCGGTGAGCGGGAGTGGGCCATAATCCACCACGCGGGCCCAGTGTGGGTTGGTAGGTGTCACATGTCTTCGAATTTTTGGTTCTAAGACATGCCGATTTCCTCACGATGTTTTGAGACCAGTGGTGATGAAATAATTTACACAAGGTAAAGCGCCTGCTTGGGTTTGAACTCGCGACCTACTACACGTAAGTCGCGGCCATTACCACTGGGCCACCACTGCTCAAGGGTCTCGTATTACCTAGTAAATGGGTTGTGGAAGTCCGATATACAGTTACTGTATGTTAAAATACTAGTATTCAACTGCACCCGGCTACACTAGAAAGCAACCCCAACATAATTGATAAAAGGCTAAGCATATGATGATATTATGTTTTTGAGGTAGACTGTACTTACCTTCGTTTCTTCCAGTTTAATGGAGCAATATTGTCTCAGAATTAACGATAGCAATATGATGTTATAACAGTACCAAGATACTTCAAAGATAATCCATTAGTCGCCTTTTACGACGTATCGGGAAAAGATGAAATAGCCCATTCTACGTCGAAGAGACAGAAAATGAGTCTAACAACTTTGTACCTCCATTCCTTTCGATAAAATACAAAATGTTTACAGAGAATTGGACAAAATTGCTACATTATTTGATCAACATTAGCTCGTTTGTCGGGATCGAAGTAAATTGTGTTTGTTCGTAAAATAAATTATATCTGAAATTATGTCTATTCAATCAGAAACTCGAGGGGTACGAGCGGACGGATAAATTGTCATTTACTGGACTCAGGGATGGAGTCAGGGCTGAAGTGTATCAAATATAGAAAAAAAAAATCTGTACAGGGGAGCAGAGGTGGCGAAGTGGTAACGGACGCGACTTATGAGTTGTAGGTCCGAACCTGGACAGGCGCTTTATTTTATGTAAATTATTTCATAACCATGCACTGTTCCCAAAACAGTGAAGGAAAACATCGTGAGGCTTGTCCTAGAACAATAAAATCGAAGACATGTGATATCTACTAATCCGCACTGGGCCCGCGGGGGAGATTACGGCCCACTCCCTACCACCGAGAGGAGACACGTATCCCAGCAGTAGGAACATTAAACGAGGATTATGATGTCTGCACACCTATTTCGTTAAAGATACATCAGTATGCGTCGACCAATGCCAAATATTTGAGATAGAATAGTCAGGATTATACGTTTTTTCACTGTACGTTTTATTTGAATGAAGATGGTTTTGGTATCAGAAATAAAAACAAATTGGTTCTCTGTTCTTATGTGTTTATTACCAAACCAGTGTAGGTATAACCTAATTGTTTCTACAGTTTTATTTTCAATTCGTGGGCGTCCACTACCTGAGTCCGGTCCTCGAGCTAAATCCTTCGTTAATGCGGTCCCTACCCATCGGCCAGAACATAATTTCTGTGCGTGACAGGTGGGTACCCGTCAGTGTACAACTAGGTACACGTAGGTTTTGCGTACCCAGTGTATTTTTTGTTTTTATTTCGTACGCCTGGGATACAATAAACTTGTAATGGGCTTTGAAATCGAGGTTTATTTGTTTTTCAAACGATATTTCTGTATTCTGAAGATAATTTATAGGTTGGGCTGAATTTATAAATACGGGATATACTTTTTTGTAACTAAATGATAAAAGGGTTTATTTATTTAAACTATGCACACAATAAGGTACACAGGCATATTCATGCATATTTATTTGTGCTCAGCTTTATATCACCATTCTCCTGCCCTCATCCCAATCTATTTGGGGTCGGCCCAACATGTATTTTTCTTCCACACTTCTCTATTAGTCTCTTCTCTAGTAGTATCCATATCATTATTCACATATTCCATCCATCCTTTGTTTGGTCTCCCTAGCTTTATATATAACTAGGTAATTAAATTATATTTATGGTTTAAATAGTTTTATGTTTAATACCTATTCTGTACCTATTCAAAAATATTTATTTCTCACTTTTCATTAATGTCACTGTTTTTCTCTGCATCACCCAAATGTTAGAAAATTTCTGTGTCATAGTCAGCCTCTGTAAATTTGTGCGCCTAAAGTATTAATTAAATAAATAAATAACTGAAAAAAAAAACCTTACAATTAGACCCGTTCAGAATAAGATCGTCTTAGAAAGAGGCCCATCGCAAGCAGTAAGAAATATAACATCTTCTTGCAGCTTAGACGGTGGAGACTATTTCGTCGTGAGAAAAATCTTTATTAGTTCAGTAAACTTATGAAACTACTGGGTTTGCTCTGCGTGGAGGTCGGAAATTATCGCACGTATACAATGAGATAATATAAGTAGTTTATGTTTACATTTGAGACCGAAGTAAAAAAAAAACAACCGACTTCCTTAAAAACACTACAAAGTGAAAAATAACTTTAATTTCGGAAGTCGGTGTCTTAGGATTTTTATTTAAGGTTTCTGCCACCGACTTCCGAAATTAAAGTAATATTTCACTTTGTAGTGTTTTTAAGGAAGTCGGTTGTATTTTTTTATAAAAAAGTTTTTATTTTTAAATTTTTAGTTATAGTATCTACCCCGCACTAATTCCAAACAAACAATGCATATTTCGGCGATAGCAGAAATCGCGGTTGATTTGCTGTCATTTTTTAGAGTTCCGGTGTCTGTCTCCAGAAGTCATCTTCCAGATCTATATGAAACTTATATGGGACCATTTCGGAATAAACCCCTTTCGAACAAAAAAAGAATTTTGCAAATCCGTTTAAATATGACGGAGTTATGGCCGAACATACATAAAAAAAAACATATAAACATCCGAATTGATAACCTACTCCTTTTTGAAGTCGGTTAAAAAGTAAAGCATTTACAACTAGTAAGTCGCTGCCGTTACCACTGCATCAAAACCGACAGGTACAGGGAGGCAATCCAATTTTTTTTTCTTTTTATATTATAATTCTACTGTACGTGTGTATGTCACTGAACTCTTCCTAAACGGCTGGACCGATTTGAATGATTTTTTTTGTTTGTATTCGTTTGGTTGGCACCCTGGATGGTTTAGATTCACTATTGGACCCGGTAGGTGGCGCCGCTATCGAGTTCTAGGAAACAGGACAACGTCTGTATGGTCAGCTACTTTCATATAATTATTTCCTACTAAATATATTAAAAAATTGTAACAATTTTGTATTTGTTTGACAAATACATATGTCGCATTGTCAGATAGGGTTCTACGGGTTACATTTTCGTTCACAATAACGTTTAAAATTTGATACGGGTCGTTAGTAGCTCGAAAGTCGAACAACCAGACTTACCAAGAGGTATCGTGTTACCTAGTAACTGGATTGTGGAAGTCAGATAGGCAGTCGTTCCATGTTAAATTCTTGTAGTCGGCTCCATCCGGTTAGACTGCAAGCCGACCCCAACATAATTGGGAAAAAGCAAGGCAGATTATGATCTGCTGAGGCAGAGCTGATCTAAGTAAAACTGCTTCTTTACAACATCTAAACTTCATCATCCAGACATTTTCTACACATACATATATCTTATATCTTTAAACGAGCAATTCTTGTATATATGTATATATATAATCTGAATCTCGGAAACGGCTCCAACGATTTTCATGAAATTTAGCATAAATCGATCTAGCTAGGATTCATTTTTATAAAATGTCGTTTTATTCGTGTTTTCAATGACCAAATTTATCGATAATCAACTTGAACATAAACTTGTTATTTTAAACACAATTTAGCAAAAAACACCGAGCAGAGCTCGGTCATCCAGATATTATACCTTTTATGTATAAAACGTACGTATTTAATCACCACTTAATAACCAAGCTTCAAGAGAGTGGAAGTAAATTGCGGTCAGAGTTGAACGAAGGTTTCACATCTTGACGAGCGTCAGAGGCCCACGTAATTGCTTCCCCCAACTAGTCTAACTACATATGTACACAGAAATAAATCAGATATCTTAGTACACAGTACAAATGGTACAGAAAACGAAGACATCACTGTCTCTGTAATTGTGTGCGATACGTCTTTGTGATTTGTAAATGTGTACGATGAGAAAGGTTGCACAGTGTTAGGACAAAAGTAAAAAAATAGAGAAATACTTTTTAAGAGAGGGTAGTTCGCCATCACTCTTTACAACAACCTCTAGCACAACAAGCTCTACACATCTTTGTTCGCATAACTCGATAAAATATAGGGAACAACAGATATATTTTATCGTATTTTTTAATGATAAATGACTTTATCTTTGCAAGTAGGTTTGTACAAATACTTTTACACGCCAATCATATTTTTTAAAACAAAGATTAGGTCGGCGTTTCCTATCTGACTACCCTGAGAAGAAAGGCCGAAACAAACTCAGAGGTCACAGTCTTTTTTAAAGTCCAGATATAATCTTGGTCAGATCATGTGAAGACCATGTGGATTTGACCCCATAGTAAAAGTTGTTCACGCTCCCGTAAGGTATGTCCCTCGTTTAAATGAATACCCAGTATAAAGATGAACAATCATAGAACATTCGTTTATTTCATACTCTCTTCTGCCAGCAGCTTCGCCCTCCTCGATGTCGGAAGTAATCCCACTGGCACGTACAACCAGGATGAAAAGTATTTTTTGTATTAATCTAGGTTATTAACTACCTATGTGCTATATTTCATCAAAATCCTTGCCGTCATTTCTGCGTGATTGTGTAATAAACATCTAAACATACAAACGGTATCATTGATTAAATTAGTAGAAAGATTCTAAAAGTAGGAAACAGACAGGTTGATATTGGGGTATTTACTTATACTTGATCGATTTTCGCCATGCCAAATCGAGTCATAAGTCAAATCGCGAACCCATTTTCACAGGGCGCAATTTTTAGGGTTCCGTTGCCAAATGGCAAAAAACGGAACCCTTATAGATTTGTCATGTCTGTCTGTCTGTCCGTCCGTATGTCACAGCCACTTTTCTCCGAAACTATAAGAGCTATGCAGCTGTTGAAACTTGGTAAGTAGATGTATTGTCACCAACACAACTGACACAAATTAAACCACAATGTACTGTACTCTTTCATTATTTTTTATGCCTATTATTAAGTTAAAGAATGTGTGTACCTATTTTTAAGTTAAATAATGTAAGTACCTATTATAAAGTTAAATAATGTAAATCTACAAAAATGTAAACGGAACGAAGTAGCTTGGATCTCACAACACAGGGAATCCTAGTGTGAGGTCCAGGAATTCAATCGATTTGAATGTAAACTTGTCTAAATAAATTTATTGTTATTCTTATTGTGTGAACCGCATTAAGATTTTCACACTAAAATAGAAAGAAAGTGAAACTCAAAAATCATTTTTTCATCACACCTATACATGTGGGGTACCTATGAATAGGTCTTCAAAAATGGTATTGAGGTTTCTAATATCATTTTTCTCTAAACTGAATAGTTTGCGCGAGAGACACTTCCAAAGTGCTAAAATGTGTGTCCCCCCCCGTAACTTCTAAAATAAGAGAATGATAAATCTAAAAAAACTAAAAAAAATATATGATGCACATAGCCATGTAAACTTCCACCAAAAATTGGTTTGACGAGATCCAGTAAGTAGTTTTTTTTAATACGTCATAAATCGTAAACCGCAATTTACCTTTCATTCAATCAACTTAAATATAAAAATAAAAAAAAATACCATTTAATTTCATAAACATAAACCTTATGCATAAACCGAGGATACCTACAGGTTTGTGCGGAACCCTCGGTGCGCGAGTCCGACGCGCACTTGTTTGTTCATTTTATATCAACACTTGGTCCTTCATGCGGCGGGCTATCGCCTGCGACCATTTCACGGTTGTTTTTAGTCATCAGTCGTATTCCATCTATCGCCGCACGACATAAGTCGACGAGACTACGCGGCTATATATTCACCTGTATAAAACCTGCACATGGCAGAGAGTAGCTTATACAATTTTAAGGCTTTTATGACAACACTAGCTTCTGCCCGCGACTTCGTCCGCATTAAATTTCGTGTTCCCCCGACCCTTCCCGTCGCGTCGAATCGCCTACCCTTGCGATTTTCCAACATTTTTCATTACATTACATTCCTCGATAAATAGGCTACCAACACAAAAATAATTTTTCAATTCGGACCGGTAGTTTCTGAGATTAGCGCGTTCAATCAAACAAACAAACAAACAAACTCTTCAGCTTTATAATATTATTAAGTATAGATTTCATATGACATGTGTGTATAGATTATAATATACTTAATGATCTATCGATGAGGGTGATATTATAAGTACGAAAATTATTACAAAAAATAAATAATGATAGACCTATCTTGCGCCAGTATTCTTTTGATACAAGAGTCCGTTTCCAAAGTTATTATACCAGAACGACACATACTTCACTTTTATTCCGTTCGACCAATACTTCTGTCAACTATCTCTAGAATAACATTAAAGAAAGGGGCCAAAACCTTTGTGCGTGAGCAATCAAAGGTGTGGTTTCATTGAAAGCCCAATGAGGTTACGAGTGTTGCCAGCCTTAAAATCTTCACCTGTCATGTGACCTCTTTTGTGGCCAATTCTTTTTATTGTCACTTACATTACTTTAGTCTTTACTGGCCAGTATCTTTATAGAAAATAGAATTTAGGAAAAATGTTTTTGGGGCAATGTATTCTAGCCTCTTTGGATCGTGGCTGATTCGTCTAGAGCTTAGATTTGACCTGAATTCTAAGTGGGGAATATTATTTTATGACACAAAACTGTCCTTTTGTAAGCGTATTTCTCATTTCGAATTCGGAAGTATTTTATTTTCCCTTTAATTCTTGATTTCACTTGTACTATGGGAGAAAATGTTTTCCTAAGAAGAAAGAAAGAACATATGATTATTTGTACATCATGCAAAGAAAGAAAGAAAGTCCTTACCAATTCACATACAGGTGAGTATTTTAATGCGTAGGTTTGCGGTTGTTCAAGTAATTAACATGGTTCATGTAGGTGTATTGTATAATTTAAATACTACGGACATTTTATGTTTTCCCAGAACAATGTTCATTTCCATAATGTATATAGATTACGCGGCATGCAACTGTCTTGCCTATAATCATCAATATAGGCGTTAAACGTTGAGCTTATCTATACATATTTTATTTTGTATACTGATGACGTCACATGGGAAATTCCAGGTCTATCGCTATGATGAACACAATTAGAACCTTTTTTTTAAATAAAAAAGAATCTTCAATTAAACTGTTTAAGTAATTTAAATTTGGAATTATTGCTTGATGTATCTGTTATTCCAAATGCGAATGGTTCATAGACAAAAGTGGTTTATGAGCGCCATCTTTAGTTTCTCTCATACGTAAAACTTCGCAATAAAGGCTCCCGTAGACAGGCGCGACTCGAGTCCGGTAGAACAAACTCCATGAAGTTTTCATAGTGGCACCTGTCTGCGGTAACCTTTAAACGGGAGCACCGAATTTTTCATATGAAAAACATATTTTTCATGATATTGAAGAAAGTATTTTACACTTCCTTCCTCATATTTTCTTGGAAGTCTTTACGTTATAGTTTGTCCTAATTCTCTGCCTATAAATCAAAATAACAGCAAAATGGTTATTAGATGGATGTAGCGCCTACGCGTACAGCCGTTACGAAGATTTTTATCTATGCCGCACTATCCGTTTAGGTAAATAGTGTTGGCTGGATGCCAAATGGCTATGTACATATGTGTTAAGGCGTTTATACATGAAATTGGTTATAATAACTTATTTATTGGGCCAAATTAAGGGGGAAATTGGAAGATAAATGTCTTAATCAAAGAAAATGTATGATTTTTTTATTTGGGCAGCTTTGAACCTAGAATAGATTATTACTACTAAGGGGATTACAGATAGAAAAATTGATATGAAAACAAAAAACAGTAAATGACCATATTTATATGGTTAGAGATGAAATATGAATGAGAAAATGCTTAATGTTTTAAAGAAATGTTTATTTTACTAGAACACGTCCATTACAGAACATAGGAATTATCTTTCATCAATCAAATCGAACACATCAATTTCATCTTCTAATATTTTGTATCAGACCAGTATTAACTACGTCTGTCACAGTCACACTTTATTACATTGAAACTTCATTCTATTTTATAACAGTTAGCTAATAGTTGTTAGCGATCATCAACCCGCCTGCCAAGCGTGGCTATTAGGACAAACCTCCCGAAGTTGGGGGAGACCTATGTCCATTAGTGGACGTTTTTCGGCTGAAATTATAATAGCTGTTAAATAAATAGCTATAAAAAGAAATTGCGTTAAAAATACTGCTCGTATCATGTCGAAATTGTCAACAGCAATAACAGCAACAATGTCAAATCAGTCATGTGTGTCGTGTGTCAGTCGTGTGTGTGTGTGTGTGTGTTGTGTGTGTGTGTGTGTGTGTGTGTGTGTGTGTGTGTGTGTGTGTGTCATTCAGTCTATAATGTTCCCAGAGGGAGTTGCCCGTAATTCACTACGCGGGCCCAGTGCGGGTCGGTGTATTTCACATATCTTCGATTTTGTCACATATCTTCGATTTTGTCACATGTCTTCACCGTTTTGAGAGAGTGGTGATGAAATACTTTTCACAAAGGAAAGCGCCTGTCTAGGTTCGAATCTACTACCTACAACTTGTAAGTCGTAGCCAAACATTTATCGTTCACTATTTAGCTTCCCAAAGAGTCAAAGACTTTGAAGTATAAATCGGGTTTTATTAGCCAAAATATACACAAATCGTATCGCTATAATAGTTCAAGTAAATTCGAAGCTATAAACGGTACATTGTATGCACCTGGTCCTGTATGAAGTTATGCACAAGATGCGTCAGAAGTTCTAAAAATAACCACGTTTCACGTAGATGCAAACAGAAATTTATGAGATGATAATACAGGTGAATATTGTCTGCCTGTATGCCCTAGAATTTATCCGATTGTTCTGATGTTATTAAGGTAGATAGATCTTAAGGTTATTTAAGGGCGGCTTTACTTAAATCTGGGTGTGTGTGTGTGTGTGTCATATATCATCATATTCAGCCTATACTGTTCTCACTGTTGCGACACAGGCCTCCTCTCGGTGAGTGGGAGTGAGCCATAATCCACCACGCGGGGCCAGTGCGGGTTGGTAGATGTCTCATGTTTTCGAATTCTTGGTTCCAGGACATGCCTGTTTCCTCAAAATATTTTCCTTCACCGTTTTGAGAGCAGTGGTGATGAAATAATTTACACAAAGTAAAGCGTCTGCCTGCCTTCGAACTCGCGGCCTAGAAGTTGTAAGTCGCGGCCGTTGCCACTGGGCCACCACTGCTCCCGTATGTGTGTGTGATGTGATATCCATTAGATTTTACTTCACTTCGGGATTGACGGCGTATGTCAAATGATTCACCTATAGTTTAGATAAATCAAAATTAACTTTACAACCTGTTTCTCATACCTCCAATCTGTGACCAAAATCGTTAAGGGGAGGCAGAGCGAAATCATTCAAAACAGTTGTCACTGTTAAAGTAATAAAATCAATACTTTTACCACAATTACCATAAAAAATATGTAATAAACACCGCAATGAATGTGTTAACCGATTACAGTTGGCAAAAACTAAATGGTGGGGCTCCGACGGGAGGCAAAAATTAGGTACCTTCGACGCGGACAGAAAAACTGATGTACGCAAGTGTCTCGCCTACGGGCCAGGGGGTGAGGGAAATCGTGCACCTACCTCCTCGTGAAGCCGCTCGATCTTCCAGCAGAATCTCGGAGCTCCGGAGTCCTCGCAGTTCGGCCCACCACGTGTCGGCAAAGTTCAGAGGCACAAACACAGCACTTCAGGTTCAACCGTCGAAGCCACAAAATACACCACTAAAGAAACAGCGGGACTGCTGTGAACTTATAATATTCATATTATATCGTTCTGCGATAAAATAGTACAGCGGGTAAAAAAAAAACACAGCGGGAATGCGATCACAACGGAATCCATATTTGAACTGTTGTAATGTCTTTCTCGAACGAGCCATAAAGATGGCGACGCTCGTCAAGGAGGTGCACGATGCTGATTGGCGGGTAAAGGACTAGCTTGACATCTTGCGTAATAGTTTAACAAAATAAAATAGATGGCGCTAGCACTAAAAATATTGTATAGTTTAATAAACAAAAATTCGTAAAGTTGAACAAAAATCTTAAAATAGCATGCTCGGGTTTAGTTGAATTTTGATAGTAAACTGTTAAATTTTTTCACTAACTTGAATTCATATTAATTTTTTATTATCATACTACAATTTATCGTTTTTAAATTTTCGAAATGACACTTATTTATTTTATCATTAATTTTTGTTTTGATTCCCACCCTGTTTTGAGTCATACGCAACGTACACGAGTCGAAAATTCAGTCGTCCACGAGAGCGCGGAGAGTGGTCACGTCGCATTGTGGAGCGACGCGCCGGTAACGATAATTCGCGATCTATTGTGTACGTATACGTTGCCGCAAAGAGTGAAATAGGGTAAGTAACATTTGTGTTTTTTTGAGTATGACTTATATTTAGTAGGCATAACTAAATTTTACTTTTTGTTTTTTTTTTTCTGCTTCCATATTACTATAACATTTTTCTTAAATATTTGTTTTAGTAAATATGGGAAAGCGTAAGGATAGCTATTGTAAGAAAAAAGTTGGCGCTCATTTCCGTAAAAAAAGCCGTTATCATAAAATGTACGTATTTATATTTTATGATATTAGTTCCAGTTGTTTTTTTTTTTCTCTAACATTCGATATGAGTGTCGTGGCTTTTGGGGGTGGCGTTTGCAAATCTGGCATTCAATTTGAAATCCAAAATGGTGGATGTAGCTTTTTCTCCAATGTTCGATATGGGTGTCCTGTAATGGGTTTTGGGGGGGGTGGTGATTGCACATCTGGCATTCATTTACACTCTATATATTATATATACCATATTTACCTATGATTTTCGCATGTTTTTTTAAATTAAGCAAGGTTTCTATTACATTAGGTAATTATACATTTTTTTATCACAGAGTGGTTTTATTATTACAATACCTACCTCTTACCCATCTACCCTGCCTACCTACTTTACCGAGTAAAATTCCCGGGCGTGCAAGTAAAATTCATAATGCCAAAATTTCATAGCAATGGGATGAGTAGTAACTGATAATGTAGGTATTTTTCTATATTGTACTATATTTATACCTACATTATCCGCTCTATAAACTAAAAACGTTAATTTTTATATAATATAGATTATTAGATTTAATTTCTAGATTTATGTAGGTACCTACATAAAATCATCGAAATAATCAATATGCGTATTTTCAAGTCACTCAACACAACGAAACAAATTTTAAAAATCCTAGGTTACCACCTTTTGTCGTGCAACTGCGTGCGGGCTTCGAGCAAACTTGTCAATGTGTGCGTGGCGACGCACACGACTAGCGCGCTGTAGTAAATACCTATTTGCCGCGCGCCTTGTAAGGTCGGCGCAGTCTTAACGTTAGACCAAAGAAACTAGGCCCAGAAAAAAGATTTTCGTTGTCAGAAGATGTCCTGACTTGATAAGAAATGGCACAAAGTAGCTTTTAAAATGGCGTGTGAATGTGTCAGTAACCCCACCTTATTATTACACGATCATATTATTTTATAATGTAGAGCTGCACCCTAATTGCATACGTAACACACTAATTGTTACGTAATTAGGGTGCAAAGTGCAATGCACTATTTGAATCGTTTTCGAGGATAGTTTTAATCCCGTTGCTTCATATGTTAGAATAATTTGTCTGCTCGACAACTTACATAACGCAATGAACGTTGTTTCACTGTCAAAATGAAAGCCATTGCAACTGTAGGTCTGTTACACTATTACCCCGCATAATAAATTAATGAAGGTAGCGACTTGTAGTACTAACAAGGTAAAATCTAAGTAGCACTAAGGCGATGTCGGAAGCGTAATTTCAAAGTTTCAAATCTAGTCACAGTCTTATATTGGCGAAAACTTGTCAAAAATGAATGAAAACTCGCGGTATTTTTGACAGATTGAAACAGTTCAGATTCTGAACGTTCTTAAAATTTTGAGAATTACCCCTCAGGTACCACGTCATCATCATAATAATGCCAGCGGCGTAAACTGCTGGACATTGGCCTCCCCCAAGCACCGCCATTTCAATCGGTTCTGTGCTTCTCAACTCCAGCGGATGCCTGCGGCCTTCACGAGCTTTCCAGCTCAGAATGGCTCCCACAGTTTTGGCTTTCAGATTTTTCTTCAAACGCTGTACTTTTTTAATTTTGATTTTCATAAGTTTTATTTTATTCGAACTGGAGTGTCTAAACAGAAAATAAACTATAAGCGAAAAATGAAATTGTGAATGAACCGTTCAAACGATAATCGTTCACTCGCCTACGGAACTATAGAAATTAGATGAACGTTCATTCCTATGTAACTATGTCGGTATCATTTGAATGTGGGATGAAACAAAGATGAACCATAAGCCCATTGTATACCATACTGTACCGTTTCTTTACGATACGGACGGCTAGTCGCACTGCAGAATAATCGTGTGCTTTTGTAAATAAGATGGCAGACCACTAGGTGTATGGTATGGCGCTTTACCGTTGTGCTGCCATGTCGGTGAACAAACTTTGAAAGTTTTTGTTTTCTTTATTTAATAAGGGACTTTTAAGACCGCAACTAGTATGACAGTCCCATCGTACCCTAATTACTCACTGCTTTCGATTAAGTTTAGGCCAAGAACCTGAACAGACTCGCCGCATCGCCACCATTTGGTTGGCACAGAATTTTATGGAATATGCCCATATCAAGTCAGTTCAACCTGATACCAAACAGATCATTTCTATGAGTAATATCGAACGCAGTCCATCTGTAATTCTTTCATAACTCCACGAGTTAGTATTTTTCATCATGACTACAAACTTATTTATGTCCAGATATGAGTCTAGCAAACATCCATAGTGATCAATACCACCCTGAGAACACGGCGAATCAACCGTAGTTCTTTCCGGCAAAAACCGTATGTGTAGCGTCTGATATCGGCTTTACAATCCCCACTCGCGGTAAGACATCCAATACAAAAACCACAGTCGGTTCGACGTAAGGGCATCGGCCCGGTCACATTTATCCGTTGTTACTGGGTTTCATTCACTACCCTGACGTCACTGATGATACGAAAACTGACCCAATATATCATAGCCAACGAACGGTTTATTGTGATAGCTTGAACATTTATCTTAAACTAGCTTCTGCCCGCGACTTCGTCCGCGTCAAATTTTTGCTCCCCTTACCCTTCCCGTCGCATCGATTTGCCTGCTAGTTTTCGTCCATTTTCGCTCCTTGAGTTATAGTGAGTCAACCTTAAAAGATAGACATATGCTCTTGGGACTTTTTTTTTGAACTTTTTAAAAATAACAATCCCGTCATACATGATTTTTGCGTTACTTTAACCGTTTACGCAGCGCACGCAACGGAAACTCTCAGAAGGAATAAATTTTCCCCGTTTTTGCAACATTTTTCATTACTGTTCCGCTCCTCTGAGGTGTAGCGTGATGTTATATAGCCTATAGCCTCCCTCGATAAATAGGCTACCTAACACAAAAAGAATTTTTCAATTCGGACCGGATTCGATTCGGAGATTAGCGCGTTCAATCAAACAAACAAACTCTTCAGCTTTATAATATTAGTATAGATAATTAGTTGACCCAGCGAACTTCGTATCGCCTCAGATTCAATAAATGTTGTTATAAACGTACCAAGTTTGACAACCTGGTACGCGGTGGTGATCTGGTAAGCGTTTTCTAGCTGACACTCATATGTTAGGTTAGCTCCTACCCAGTTATGATGACCTGGTACTTCGAAGGCATAAAGCGTTTTCTAGCTGACACTCCTTTGTTTGGTAAGCTCCTGTCAAGTTATGATAACCTGGTACTTCGAAGGCAACGTTTTTGTCATAGTACCACGTTTTATAGTGACTTGTATTCTCTTTGACGTTTTATGTGACGTCTCACGGGAACGCGGTCGTAAAAAGGGGAAAAAAAAAAAAAAAAAAAAACGGGATAAAAAGTATCCTATGTCCTTCTCCTGGCTCTAAACTACCTCCCTGCCAATTTTCAGCTAAATCGGTTCAGCCGTTCTTGAGTTATAAGTGAAGTAACTAACACGACTTTCTTTTATATATATAGATAGTACTATAATCTGGCCATAATGTGCCAGATAAAATGGAAACATAACACATCTACTTGGGTGTTCGTAAAGCGAGCGAAGGCCATTGATCGCGATGTAATCCTTAGAATAAACGTTGGGAAATCCACTTTTAAGATTTCCGCTTTTATGCTGGCTGGTTGGATCGGGAATTGCAATATCGTAAAAGCCCGATAAAGGTATATGATGGGTATAGAAATCACTGAAAGAAGAACCTAGGTATCATCATGGTATCTGGCCAAGGAAACGAATGCTGTTCGAAGTCTGATGGATAAGTTTACTGAAAGACTGCGGGGATTAAAATTATCTTGTGTTAATCCAGGTTATAAACTACTTCCAAAACCGTTGGGCCGTTTTTGCATGATTGCGTAACAAACATCCTAACATCCAAAGATACAAACTTTCACAATTATAATAATAGTAGAATAGGATAGTAGGATTTCATAAATTGAATTTATACCATTTCATTAAATTCATCGAAATATAATTCACAATAGACATTGAAACATGACATCAAAATTCTTGTTTTGTGTCTAAATCTGGATTGTTTTGACTGGAATATTATTTGGAATCAATTGATCATGCCTATTTTGATATAAAAATAGATTATTCACTACGGTTTCGAACAGCAAACAGAATATTTATGACTAAATTAATCATATTTTTGACAGAAATATATTATTACTTTTGTGGAAATCTTCAGATATTTTTCATGTTTACTGTTGGGTGTGTTTGTGTGGTGTTGTGTTGTGTCTTTCATGTTCCATTGTTAATTTTTACATTCCCTTATTATTATTTTTCGATTTAAGTGCAATATTGTTAATGTTCTCTTTCTCGTTGGCCTAGTGGTCGCCAGCGTTACCCTTGAGCATGAGGTTCTGGGTTCGATTCCCAGGTCGGGCATAATGGTATTGGGTTTTTGAGTCTCGAATTTCTCAACGGCAACCACGCACGAATTATACATGGTTGATGGAAAAGGGTTTGTCTCCTATATGATACCTGCTCCAATATTCAAAAATATTCCACTGATCCTTTCATCTATTTATAATTTAATTGAATCTGCAAAATTACCTTCATATTGGTGGAAGTTCGGCTATTTTGAATCTTATTTGTTGCTGCACCATTCTCGAATACCTAAAAGTTTGATTCGTACCGCACCTTAAACCTGGGTTACAATCTTAAAGTCGTGTTGCCAGCCAGTTGCTGCCCAAAGTTACTTTTTCTACGTGGAATCTAGAATTGTACCCCTATTTGGCAATTCAACAGGCATTCTCATAAGTTTTTCTGCGACGAAACAATTTATATGCAGCTTAAAAGACGGGGAAAAACTACAGGGTCCCACGTTCTTAATAAAAACTGTGACGAAGGAGGCCGATAAAGAACGCCACCTGTCACGGGGTCATTTATTATACAACTTGCGCGTTTTAAGGGGTCAAGCGCTTACTCTGTATTATGCCATGGTATTTATTGCTAGACTACGTTGTGCTCACGACTTTGTCCGCGTGAAATATCTTGTTTTAACATCAAATAATAATAGCCTATAGCATCGCATATGATGTATTTAATGCGCCCGCCCTCATTATTATTTGGGTCCACCCTTTATGGCAGAATTTTTTTCGTCATAATATTATTTTGCATAACAGCGGATGGCATAAACTTCATTTCGCAGAAATTCGTTTGGCATACACTCATTTACCATACATTCACAACGCATAATTTTATAAGTCAGAATCATCTTTAGGCATAAATTTTATTCCATAATAATTAAAAAGTAGAACCATCATATCGCAGAAAGTTCGCAGTCAGAATCGTCTCTTGGCATAATTTCATATCGATAGTTATTAAAAGGCAGAACTATCATATCTCAGAAACTTTAAACTTAGAATCATCTTTTGGCATACATTTCATATCGAAGAAGCATGCAGCATGCAAACAAGCGTGCAGCCTACAAGCAAGCATACAGCATGCAAGCAACCAAGCATGCAGCATGCAAGCAAGCATGCGGCAAGCAAGCATGCAAGCAAGCATGCAGCATGCAAGCAAGCTTACAGCATGCAGGCGAGCATGCAACATGCAGCATGCATGGTTTCTGTCACGGCTCCGGCGCTGCGAGGCTCCGGCGGTCCCACGCGAGCTCATCGTCGCAGATGGTTTTACGCTCACCACCGCAGCTTCGGCTTGCTGGCCGGCTCGGCCGGCCAGCCTCAGCTGCGGCGGCGCGCGTCAAAATCACCTGCTCCTCAGCTCGCGGGCCGCCTCGCCCCTCCGCGCCTACGCGGGTTTAAATTACACTCTAGGGGTAGGGCAGAGAAGACTACGTGGAGTCGGTTCTGCAGCGATTCGTTTCTGTCAATAACTTTTGTAGCACAACATATACTGACTTTTTGAGACACTATTTTAATTTTATTTAAGGTCAAAATGCAATATTATACAAATGATAATATGCCTAACAAAATTATTCAAAATGAAATTCTGCCATCTTCATAGTATGCCAAGTGAAATTATACCAAATAATCATCGCACTAAATAAATGTTATGCTAAACGAAATTATGCGAAATTTTAAGTCTGCCAAAGTTAATTATGCGAAATAAAATTCTGCCATCTTAAAAGTATGCCAGCGTAAAGTCGGATATATAAACAGTCGGCCAAACAACGATTATGCAAAACATTTTTTATGCCTTACAAATATTCGTTTAAAGAAAATTATGCCAAGTGTGTTATGCCAAATAAAATTCGGAGCATCAAGTTTCTGCCAGATAGAGGGAACCCTTATTATTTACTTCCTTTTCTCTTTGCATTATTTCTGAATTTTTATGGTTTCTACTCTTTTGCCATTCGAAGGTGCATACACACTTGAAATCGGAGCCGTCCGTGAAACCCCATCTGTGGAGAATTTATCTGCTCCGGCCGACTTGCGTTCGAAGTCTATTTAGAGATTTCCAAGTCGGCCACGGTAACATGTGCTTAGGCGAAAGGCTCTCACATGGTTTAATAAAATTGTCAGGCGGGTTTATACAGCTCCCGCCATAGATTAAATCTTGCTGTGGAGACTATTGGTTGGAGTGGCTGAACCCACGACCCTAGAAAACTTTTCGGCTCTTCAGCCTCTGGGCCACTGAGACGTAGTTGTGCATTGCGTTTCGTGAGTCAGCCTGTAGCTTCACCCTCTCGATGCAGCTGGCTATGGTTCTGCGAATGTTTGGAGGCACAATGCTATGTCAGTGGATACAACATTCGTACTGGAGTCAGTTTAAGACAACCACTCTTAATCCGGCAGGTCTCATTCAGGCGCGGTCAGAGAGGGAGGTCCTAGAGGTCATGACCCCCCAAAGTCAGCCATGCTGTCTAGATTCTGAACGATTTACTTGAAAAACCCAATAATACTCCCACCCTGAGAATATAACCCGGGACCTCATGCCCATCAGTAGCGCTTTCGACTATTAGACCAACGAGTAGATGTAAAAATATTCTTCAGTACTTATGGTGACCCCCCCCAAAATCATAGGCTGCTACCGCGCCTGGTCTCATTTAGAGCTGTATTCACTAGGTCAGAGTGGGCTGAATGGTTCTATGTATACTGGACAGGCGCCATTCCAGATATTCGCAGGACTTGGCAAGCCGCCCCCATCTGGTAGCATTTGTGTTTCAGTCTGGTTATGAGGTTACATTTTATTGCCGTGTACCTATTCGTTAAAGCATTTGCTGGATAGTGAGCACTACACGGCACGATACGGTTCCTCGAAGCCTAATCATGTCACTGTTCAGTAAATTCATGTCAAATTAATCGCTTGTTACCTGTTGTGATTGGATAATTAAACGATAACAGCCAATCTATAAGCAGAATATTAACATTCGATAACATCACGTCTGTATTCTACAAAGTGTTAGGCAGAGGTGTACCGCAGATAACGTGACCCTGGCACATGGACGACTGAAGGAACACGGGTGGGTTTTAGTCAGTAAAAGTCTGACACGCCCTCCCGCTCCACCCTAGAGCGAGAGAAGTCAGTTGATGATTTCCCATCCAAAAAAAGGCATATTTATGATTCTTACTGTCAAAACGTATAAGTTCATTTTTAAGCTCGATGTTGCAATAATGGACACGCTAGACCAGCAGTTTTGCGCTGTATTGACAGTTTGACATTTTTTCCTTCAATTAATATTATAAAATCCACACTTTGATACCAATTACATGGTTGTCCGTCTGTCTGTTACCTCTTGACGCCTAAACGGCTGAGCGGGAGAAGTCATTTGATGATTTCCCAAACAAAAAAAAAAAAAGAGGTGTACCGCACATTTCACCAGTTATGTTTTAGGCCCATGAATTAGAGGACGAGCCTAATGCCACCTGGCACAATTGCGGAATCCCGGCTGCTATTGAACAAATCGAGACTGAAAACCCCAATAACACTTGCCCCGACCTGGGAATCGCACCCAGGACCACTAGGCAAATGAGGCAGTTAATTAACAACTAAAAAAAAAAACGGCTTTTAGAAACCAAGGCCATTAGCAGTGTTAGAATATTTTCCTACACATGGGTCGATCGCTGCGGTTGGCCTATGGATCGGGGACCTTTAAATACAAAAAAAAAATCGTTTAATTCAGGTAACATAACCCATATTAGACAACAACATTAAAATGACCAAAATAAAAAAAACTATGTCACACATAAGTTAATACAAAAGATAAAATATCAATATATAAGGTGTATCTATTCATACACGAAATATTTCAAGAGGTACACTTGTAGGAGGTAAAGAAGCTATAGAAGCAAAAAGAAAAATTTTATCTAAGCGTTTTTGAATTTTCGTAATTATTATAATTTTAAAACTGCTTGAGACGTTTTGCATACAACCTTTACTCCAAATTCTATGAATGGCCCTCCTGACGCTAAGAGGGCGGCGACCGGACGGCACGAGCATGGACGCGGTGTCTCGGGCCGTAAAAAATAAGAAGGAGCCAGTATTTCTTATGTGCGTCAAATCTATACTAATATTATGAAGCTGAAGAGTTTGTATGTTTGTTTGATTGAACGCGCTAATCTCAGGAACTACTGGTCTGAATTGAAAAATTCTTTTTGTGTTGGGTAGCCTGTTTATCGAGAAAGGCTATATAACATCACGCTATAACCAGCAGAGCAGTAATGAAAAATGTTGCAAAAACGGGGAAAATCGCACAGGTAGGTGATTCGACCCAACGAGAAGGGTCGTGGAACACGAAATTTAACGCGGACGAAGTCGCGGTCAGAAGCTAGTAATTTATAAATATTAAATTTTGAAAAAAAAGTAATACATATAGAAAAATTTTTTTTTCGTTGCTTCTTTACCACCTACAGGTGTACCTCTTAAAATATTACGTTTATGAATATACACCTTATATACAACACACAAATTAAATTCAAAATTCATAATCCAGAACATCAATTAATTAAAATTAAATTAAAATCCATTTATTTCCGATCCTGTCAAAAGCCCACCGTACCTCGGAAAGCACGTTAAGCCGTGGGTCGCGACTGTCATTTTTATCTTTAACAGTCGTTACGGTTCGTCAGAAGCCCGTAAGTCTCACCAAAAGGTATGGTGTTATCCAGTAACTGGGTTGTGGACGTCAGAGAGGCGGTCGTTCTTTATTTAAAACTGGTATTCAGCTGCATTCGATTAGACTGGAACATAATTGAAAGGATAGGCACATGATAAGAATATTTCTCTTCAGCGGGGCGAGCACGGCCTACTAAGATAGGCTTTTTTTTGGATGCGAAATCATCAAATGACTTCTCCCGCTCTGGGTGGAGCGGAAGGACGTGTCAGACTTTTACTGACTAAAACTCACCCGTGTTCCTTCAGTTGCCCATATGCCAGGGCCATACTATGATAGGCTTGGGCCACACATTTTTAAACCGAGATAAATTGCGTAACTCAAGCCTATAACAGAGGCCGGGAGAGCCGGCCTCTGTTATGCTGATTAAAGTTAAAATTTATTTATTTCATGATAAACAGATATTAACAAAAAAGTTGTAGAGACCTTCTTTTAAGGACGGAGATACGTGTAGCAGAAGACCTCCCTTTTTCATATTTATGTGAACAACATACAAAGGCTGTTAATTCTACAAAATTAACACAACTGAACAAAAAAACACTAAGACAACAACAAAACAAACACACCAAACAAAACAAAACAACAAAAACAAGACAGAGAACAAAACAAACAACACACGCAAAACTAAGACAAAACAAACAAAACTAAGACTACATAATTTGAAAAAGAATTAACAATTAATTTACTAGGTTATTTTGTTTATTCAGATATCCCCAATAATTGTCTAAATTCTTAGGTAACTTCAAACACTCTTGCTAGTAAATAATCTCAATAACCTACAACAGAGTCTGAAAGAACTTTTATGTAACTAAGTACCTTTACAAAGAATCTTAGTAAGACTCGGTCGTCAAAAGAACTACTATCATACGTAGTTATCTATTTATATGTATATGTAGCGTAACCTACAAAACCACTCAACCGATTTGGGACATACTTTCAGTGATGGAAGCTTAACGAGGACATCTGAAATCTAATATTACACTTATATATTAAGTATAATGGCGTCGCAAAAATGTAATATACTGTAGATACGTAGGTACTCTATGTACGGTCATCAAAAGAGATTAGTAACCGAGGTTGTCAGTTATAGTTGAAGTTTAGTAAGAAACTGATGAATGTTTTTTAATAAAATTTTAAATACAGATATAATTGATATAATTAAACCTGTATTTAAATTTTATTAAAAAACATTCATCAGTTTCTTATGATATTTAATTTGATAAATAAATTGTTTGTTTTCTATTACTATAGAAAACAAACAATTTATTTATCAAATTAAGTATCCATAAAAGCTAAATTAGTTTCTTAATAAACTTTAACGATACAGGTGTCCTAAAAGTCAACTGAATTCAAACGTCTAGCTGTTATCGGATAATAGGACAAGTTATAATAGTTATGAGAAAATTTAAAGAAGATGTCTTAGTTGTGAACATTTTTTTATTTTTCAGTAAAGTCCATCAAAGTTCTGTGAAGTGTTAATTTTGAATATTTGGAGCAGTTGGCTTCACATTTTAGGAACAGATACATAAAAGGATACAGAGAGGATAACAAGCATAAACAAAAAGAAAGAAGTTGACGTTGTAACATTCACAACATAGCAATATGTCTGCTGCCCGACACTTTGCCCGACCTGGGAATTGAACCCAGGACATTATGGTCAACAGTGGAGCTTGCGACCAATAAGGTAGTCCTAACAGTAGTTCATAGTTAACGAATGCAGAGAAAAAACACGCTTACATAGAAAACCAAACTAAAAGGTAGAACATTTTCGAAAAAAGCGTGGGGTGCTTTTTGGGTATTTTTTAATTGATATCAAGTACCTTATTTTGTTGTTTCGAATTTTGTGACTTACGTCAGCGGGGCTTGTGACATATGTCAGCGTAGTTGTTGAAGACAGTTTTTTGCTATCCTGGTAACCCCGGCAAGGATAATGACAAAATTTCTAAAATTATTGTATTGTCATCGGTCCTTGATAAGCATGCCCGAGTTAATCCGACGTTTCGAAGGGGGTCAACATCATGTTCAAAGTTTCCGTTACTTCTAACATACGAATGAAGGTACTAAAAGTGTGTTAACAAGAATAAAATAATTGCATTGGACGTCAAGTCGCAAGCACGACTGCTGAGCGCGAGGTGCTGCGGTCGATTCCTAGATCGGCCAGTGTTATTGGGTTTTTTGCATTAAGACTTTCTTAGTTACAGTCCGGAGTTCGGTAGTTGGCAGTGTAATACCCCCGTGTCTCGGAAAGTACGTCCAGCAGTTGGTCCTGCGCCTGATCTCTCTGCGGTCGTTTCGGATTGCCGTCGCATCGGACTATGAGAGTAAGGGAAGAGCGTGTGCCCTTGTGTAAGTACTATAATATCTCCCGCGCCGATGGCTAATCTCCGTTGAGATTGGCGGCCATGGTCAAAATATAGTCTGAAGGACTATACAAGTTGTTCAACCAAAGCGAACCCTGAATATAGCAGGATCGGAGGAAGTATGGATACCGAATGCTGGTGATATAAAAATATGTTGGAAAGAATTTTCGTTATCCAGATTTTAGAGGATGACCTACTAAAATAAGCTATAATGTTTATATGACGCATAAAATATCGACAGCTGGAGCTTCCAGGTGAAATATAGCATGCATTATTAAATTTTCATCATAGTTTCTAGGAAAATCTATTTTCGTTGTAAACAAAGGTCAGTGACACTGTAAATGAAACTTTGTGACCGTTATTTATAACCGAAGTTCATTCGAAATATGAAAGAAAAATATTGTGATTTCTTGTCTACCGCTTCTTCTTTTTGTTGGTGGAAAATATGACATAACGTATAAGATTTATTTTGTACAGATAGCATAAAAGTAAATGATATTTCAGCAAAAATTATACGAAATTTTGTTTTAATTTTCAACTAAATAAACTTTTTAGAATATAGTTATGTAATACTGCCTCGTTGGTCTAGTGGTAGCAAGCGCTACTGCTGAGCATGAGGTCCTGGGTTCGATTCCCAGGTCGGGCAAAGTGTTATTGGGTTTTTCCATCTGGAATTTCTGAGTAGCAGCCCGGAGTCTGGATTTGTGCCCGGTTGATGGCAATAGGCTCGCCCCCTATTACATGGGACTTAAACATAACAGGCGAAATGTGGGTGTACTATAGGTACACCTCTGCCTAACTCTTTGGGAAAACAAGGCGTGATGTTATGTTAATATGTAGTTATGTAATAAGCTGTACGTCTTATTCTGCTCTCCCAATATATACTGTCAAAGTAACGTGACGCCGCCGACGCCGTGGAGGTTATGAAATTGTGAGCCAACATGATCTGCATCCGAATTACGTAACAAACTATTAATCCAAATCTGAATCATGCATGCCTTTTCATATATTCGAACAATTGTCTTTGTCTTTTCTTTAAAGATGTTTGCTTAACAACGTAAATAACGTAATTCATGTTGATGAACTTGCAAAATGAATGCTATACCTATTCTTAGTCGATTCTCACTGAAATAATGCCAGTGACACGAAGCAGAAGACATATTCAACACAATAATACTATAGTATGAAGAAAAACTTCTAAGAAAGAGTGATCCAACCCAAAACGAAATATTCTGGCGTTATACCTATTTCCGGTAATAATAAAATTGGAAAATTTTTTTGTTCATCAATTTTATTGAAACCTAGCTTTTGCCCGCGGGTTCGCCCACGTGGATGTCGGAAATTAACGAAGGTACTTTTCCAAAATAAAATATTTTTTCTAAAATAAAAGTAGCCTAAGTTACTCCTTGTTACATCAGCTATCTGCCAGTGAAAGTCCCGTCAAAATCAGTCCAGCCATTTCAGAGATTAGCCGGAACAAACAGACAGACAGACAGACCGACAGACAGACAAAAATTGTAAAAAATGTTGTTTTGGTATATGTATCGTGTATACATCCATATACACTTAGTAAAAAGTGGTTATCTTAATATTACAAACAGACACTCCAATTTTATTTATTTGTATAGATGTATAGACTAGCTTTTGCCCGCGGGTTCGCCCGCGTGGATGTCGGAAATTAACGCAGGTATTTTTCTAAAATAAAAGTAGCCTAAGTTACTCCTTATAACATCAGCTACCTGCCAATAAAAGTCCCGTCAAAATCGGTCCAGCCATTTCAGAGATTAGCCGGAACAAACAGACAAAAGTTTAAAAACATGATTTTTTGGTGTACTCGTAAGTACCGTATTTACTTTCATGTGCATTTAGTGAAAAGCTGTTAATTTGAAATTACAAACAGACACTTCAGTTTTATTTATTTGTATACATGTGAACGTAAAGTTACATTGCTAACTGTACCAACCACGCAACCGTTTTTATAGATTCTGTGACAAGAATAAGTTTTCTAAATTCAGGCTTACTTCTGTAATTGTTTCGGGCGATTTTCTTCAGAACTTTGTAAGTAACAAACGAATTAAGGTTCAACGAATACATTTTTATTTCTCTCTTTTCAATTAAAGTTCGGAAAAAGTATGCTAATCTTTCGTACAATGGGTTTATTTGGTACATTTTTATTGTTAAAGTTAATAATTGGTCTGCAGGGTATGGTTGGTATGTTAATTTTGCCTTTTAATACTTGATTGTAGCGATCAGGAGATCAGAAGCTGAAAAGGAGTACTTCCGTAACACTCGTAGGTACAGACGACAATCTGTCAAATTTCTTTAGTAGATTTTCAACTTTATTGCTAAAATGTTAGGTTCAAGATTGATTGGGATAATTTGACAGTTTCGGGTAGCTTGATGTGCTGGCGTCTGTACAATGGAAATGCTATTTATTCATTTTGATAGTTCAACAATATTCATTGCGTAAAAAATATTGTTGAACAGACGAATTTTGAACGAAATCAAGCAATGAATTCGGAATTTCCTTCAAAACCTACTACGGCGCGTTTCCAATGAAGCGGGGCCTTGATTTGGATTTCATTCAATTATTGGTCCATTCCTGCACGTCGCTGCTCCATTTCCCTCGTCTTCGTTTCATTAGCACTGATATTGGTAGGAGAATATTCGTTGCCTTTTGGGGGGGGGGGGGGGGGGGATCATCAAATTACCATAAGATAAGGGCGTGTCGGACTTTTACTGACTAAAACCCACCCGTGGTTCTTCAGTTGCCTATATGCCAGTGCCACGGTAACTCTTTCGAACAATTCTCACGGCCCTGGCAGGAATATTCGTTGCCTATGTCTGCGTTCTGGAGGTCACAGAAAATGTTCAGAGTATATTTTAGTTCAGCACAAACTAAAGCTAGTCGATATCGTTAGTCAGCTAAGCGTTTCTTTAGTTAGCGTTAAATGCATTAGCACGCGTGAATGACAATCTATGAATAAATTACTAGTCGAGGTTTAAACCAGTCGGGCTTGTAAACGAATATTCCTACTTACCCACGATATTACTATAAAATCTAGATAGTGGTATTTTAGGTCTAAAACATTTTGTTATGCTCCAAACTTTTGATGGATCTGTAGAATCCTGTTGATTCCGTATTTGAGTTGAATAATATCACCTCACTGGCTCTCCACCATATCAAGCGCTACCGTGCAGACTTACTTTTCCGTCTCTGTTTTCCCGCCATTGCCTCTGACTGACAGATGACATTAGTGACAGCAGCTGCTCCACTTGTGTGCATGAGACAGTGTTTACATATCTATGGAATAGAAACACTACAATATCTTTTAAGTTTTTTACGATAAATGGAATGCCTAAGTCCGAAATTCGTAGTTTCGGGCGAAGTTCCGAGCGATTCCTACTCCGTATCATCTACCTACAGACATAAGATTGGTTCGGGGCTCGAACCAATAAAGACAACACGATCTGACAGCTGTCCTTATTTCCAATGTCCATTTGACCGTCGACAAAGTTAGTTAATCATATATTGATTACGATAACGCTTACTTAACAAAAAAGAAAGAAATCACGATCACAATACAGAAAAGGTGCACAGAGCTCTGTAGACTACAACAATTTCGAAAAGGAAGTTCCAAAACACAGCAGACTTAAAGATGAAACGGTACAAATATGTAAGACAGATTGGGAATGACATTAAAGAAATGTTATATATGCTCAATACCATGACTCAATTTTGGGTGCCAGATTTCATCATTCCCAAAATAAAATCAAAAGTTATTTATTCAAATTAAGCTGCTGATCAGCATTTTTCGAAAGTCAAAATTACATAAGACAGTCCCCAAAACGCCAGTCCTTCACCACTTCCTAGGGCTTTAGCTGGGAAGGAGTGGCTCATCAAACTCCCCAACAGCAAAGCTGTCTGTCCAGTTAAAAGAACTGGACTTTCTAAAATTCAGCAAAACAAGAAAAGGACGTGCCGGAGAGGACTTGAACGTAGTTTTATGAAAATAAAACTTAGAGACCGAGTGAAAACTAACGTTTATTAGAGAAAAACATAATTGGAGGATCTGATTAAGCAGATACCTAAGCTAAATTACAGATGAGCAGGCAACATTCAGATAACCACAAAGACAGACCCAGGTCGTGACAAATTGGATCCCAAAATAATAAGAACCCAGACCATCCAAAAGGTGGGAGGAGAGCATTGAGAAATTAACTGGCAATTTTTTGGGGAAGAACAGCCAGAAACGTTTAGAAGAGGCTTTTACAAACACAACCCCATCTAAGCCAAAAATATTGCAAAACTATTTTGTTGCAAAACTTTGAATTTTTAAAACGACCCAGAGAAAACACACTTCCCTCGTCGCTAAAAATATACCTAATTCAAGCAAAAATATCATGACATGATTCAGTTATAACAATAATTAAATTAACTCAGCATGTCGAGTAATTATGTCACTTACTCTACGTCCCACTTGCGCGCAATTAATTTTAAAACTTCAACGTGAAGGCTCTTAGAAGTTAATCTTCTTCACTCGTTAGTACTCCGGAATATTAGTTAAATTAATATTATTTTTAACATGGCTAAATCCCTCGGAGAAATCCTTGAAAGAGGTTCTAAATCCAGTATAAAAAAAAAACGTAAAATCTCCAAAAGACAAAAGTAATCAGGGTTGTCGGATATCGTTGAAGTTCGGTAAGAAACCAATGGGTGTTTGCGAATAAAATATTATTTTATAATAATTAGAAAACAAACAGATCATTTACCAATAACCTCCTTTAGTAAAAATACTTTCTGTGTTATAAGTTAAGACTATATTCGACTGAAAATAAATGAAAATAACGGACACACTGGAGATTTTTTATTACATTTCTAAAATAATTTCTGGGTTTTTACGATTACCAAAAAAGCCCAAATCATAAAAGAAACGGTGTAAAAGTTGAGTTTGCTTCTTTTCGTCCATTTGTGTATTCGTCCAAATATCACCGGAAAATGACAACAAGAATAAAACCGTGAAACCAACGTTTTTAAATGTTTGCGAAATTTGGAAGTGTCCCTGCAATTATAATGATTGATACCGTACTCTTTTATTTAATATTAAAAATATGTAAGTTTGTGAGGATGTTTGTTACTCTTTCATGAAAATACTACTGAACGGATTTGGATGAAAGGCACACATGCAGTTTGTAACCTGAATTAACACATAAGATACCTTTTTTATCCCGGTAGTACGTTCCCGCGGAATTATTTCTGACATCCAAGCGGGCGAAGCTTCTGGCATAAGCTAGTATAAAATAAATACCGTACAGATTCCATGTGTAGTCATAGAATGCTTAGAGAAATGTTCTTTGGAATCTAGACGTCAATATAACTAACTCAGTATCGATTAGTTTAGTTTTATAACAGGTAATTGATCATGTTTATTTTAGTTTTCCAATAGACCCTCTAGTTTCAACCACAATCAATTCAAAGCCTCTTTGAAGTGGCCTCAGTTCCTTAAATAATCTACGTAGCGCTGTCAAACTCTTCAGGCCGATATTTGGAACATTCGCCCGATCGCGGCCCGAATCGGATTCCTGTCAAAACTGTATTTTAAAGTTTCAATCGTTAGGTAACTAAAATAGGAATGGGCAGGAATAGGCAGCGAAAGTTTTGGAATTGATGTTTTGAGCCAATGTACACTTACCTAACGTTTTTAGAGTTACGTAGTCGTAAGGCGAAATTGCTCCCGTAGGTTTCTATCACACACAAATTCAAATACCTTTACTTGCTAAGTAATGACAGTGACAGAAAATCATTAGCCAGTTGTTGACTGTCAGACAACTCTTTGTTTTCCGATCCACTCTTCGCAAACATGCTTCCGTACCACCAAAACAATTACCCCATAATCGACGTAGATCCGCTCGAGTATGTCAATACTACACTATCGCTACAGGACCACATTTGCTACCCACCAATATTTCATCTTAAGCTCCAGATTATATAACAAGCTAGAAACCAAATTAACAATAAATAGTCTTAACTCTTTTGAACTCAAACGCAAATTGTTAACTTTCCTCTTAAACCTAAATTACCCTGATACGGAGGAACTCATCCATTCTACTAACTAACAACGAATGCACCAACACAATATTATATAATAAATAACATTCATAAACTAATTAATTATTATGATTTCTTTTCATTTCTTTGACAGATACTTTTCCAAGCATACTACACACACACACAAACACACACACACACACGCGCGCGCACGCACGCACACACAAACACACCTCACTATTATCTCATAAGCCTTTTTAATAAAAATGTTCATCAGAATTATTACGCAATTATATATATTTTGTAAAAATGTGTCAATCCACATAAAGAACACTGTCCTTCAAGATACAGGACTCTCCTAGTTTGAAGGGCAGGGGTCTTACTCATATGTAATAGCCATACCTATCTATAACTGAGACAATACTGATGTTACCTAGGCTAAGTGTTTTGTTAAATAAATGATTACTTACTTACTTACTTGTGGGTGTACTGTAAGTACACCTCTGCCTAACCCTTCGGGGAAACAAGGCGTGATGTTATGTTTTTTTTTTATGTTACTTACTTACTCAGATTGCGAACACTTAAAAAAAAAATCATTAAAATAATGTAAGTAAGATAAAATATTACTGAAGCAAACTCAAAAAACCACTTAGCAAAACTTGGGAAAAAAACAATACTGGACGTATTCAAACCAAATTAAAAAAAAACGAAATCGGTCTATAAATGACGGAATTCACAGGTAACAAACATTAAAAAAAATATATATATTTAAAAACCCTCGACACAAAAACCTAATTTCCCTTTAAAAAGTAAAAAATAATAAAAAACCTCAATCTTAAAGTACCTAAGTATGTATTAATAATTAAAAAAAAAATACGTCGAGTTGGGGGACCGCTCCAAACCTAACTATTTTTTTTACAAATAGTCTATTACCTAACTAATATAGTTAAAAAGTTAAGTTCAACTTAATGTAATTGATATTTAAATATAATGTGATTTCTATATTATGACTAATTAAGAAAAGAAAACTTTTATAAAATTACTTCACAATATTGCATTTAGGATACGACCGTCAACGTCTGCCCTCGCGGAGGGGGCCCCCAACGTGACGTATTTTTTTAAAATTATTAATACATACTAAGTTACTTTAAGATTAAGTTTTTTTATTATTTTTTACTTTTTAAAGGGAAATTAAGTTTTTGTGTTGGGTTAAATTTTTGAATTTAATTTTTAATTTTATACTTTTTATAGGTACATACTTATTATAATGTAATTCTACATTATAATAAGTATGTACCTATAAGCGAAGCTAAGAACACTCTCGATTAATTCATCAATATTCTCTTTCAGTGCGCTTTCATTTGAGACCCCAGTCGAGTATATTTTTGCTGACATTCGGTTTCTCTTCCCCACTTTCTCCCCCACAACTTTTAAACCGATTTTCAGCAAACATGTCTAAGAACACTCGCACATAAGTCACCTTTAATACGTTTTTTTATTGGAATCGCTTCATCCGTTCGGGTGCTATGATGCCACAGACAGACAGACAGACACGTCAAACTTATAACACCCCTCTTTTTTCCTCGGGGGTTAAAAATATACAAACGAACTAAGAACCCCCTTTTTGTGTAGTCGGTTAAAAATGAGATAGATTCATTATCATCAGATTATTGAAGGCAGAATATTCAGTCAACTTTATGTTATGCCTGCCTACTTAGCCATTAAATGAGTTTAGCAACAGAGAAACTAACCATGAAAAAGTATAATGCCAACAGATCGTGAAATATTGCCGGAATAAGGCTGCGAAGCACTCAATTTATGATGTGATCCTATTTATAGGCATAAATGATTTATGCGCCCTTTCTTATTTATTATTCTATTATTATTAGTAACCAAACAAACGTTGACACATCAATTTATCATCTTTATTACTTGGAAATAAAGTATAAATCCATATATTATTCAATGTTGTTCGCAGGGCTATACACATACAGTACCAGTATACGCTGACATCTCACTGTACGAAAAGCCTATACAATGCGAGGTCAGCTAAAACTGGAAAACTATAGTTTGACCTGTACCCGTGTGTACCTACTATTAAATATTCATATGACAATTATGCTAATGTTTTCGTATTTAGTTTATACAATAAGTGTGTTTGGTTTAAAGTTCAGTTTTCCCTGTGGTTTGTATAGGTTTTAAACCTACGCGTTCAGGTTATTTCTGCGACGTACTATTAATGTAAGTATAGGTAACTTAGGTACCCAATGTAAATTGGGGTTTTGGAACTGTATAGCCCGTATACTGAGCATATTAAATAACAGTATTAACACGCCATCAGTAACGATTTGAATTATATTTCATAATCCATTCAAATCAAAAAATTGCAACAGCAAAATAACAAATGCAAATAGCAAATAGCAAATTGTCTGCTAAATAACATTTACAACGCAATGAATTTTGTTGAATTGTTAAAATGTCACCAGCAGAATAGCAGCTCAACAAATGCAGTTTAATAGTAAAGTAGAAAAAGGACGGATTTTTTATAAAACTGGCAACGCGTTGCCAGTTTAGACCTCGTAGGTATGAAACCGCAGATTTTTGATGACGATCGCTGAAAATTTTCTGCGCTAAATAGGAGGTCTCGAATCATATACTGAATTCATGGTTACCGTTTTGCTCGTCGATATTCCTGCCATTTTACGATATACTATAATGTTCCATTGATAGTGATGAGTATTGACACTTTAACACATTTAACGTTGTTTGGCTCGACTGAGAAGAAAATTGAAATGTTAAGTGTCTATTTGTCTCTCCTAAAGGAATGGCTGGTTTCATTCATTCGTTCACTGTGAACTTAAAATTTTCTTGCAGCATTTATATTTTCAGGCCAGTATCTTTCCAATACTGCCCAAAACAAAAACACAACTGCCTACAAATCTGGCTGTTATGCCAGTCATTATGACCGAGACACAAAAGGGATAAGCACTGCTTAAAATTCAATGATTCTTCTACATTTTACTATTTGCACATTTCACAGAAAACGAACCATTTGTATGTTCTGTAACCATTCAGCTTTGTAAGATATTTACAGTGTTGACATTAGCCTAGTTTTAGAAAGTTTTTCTGTTTCTACTTGTAAATTCTGAGCGAGAAGTCGTTTTAAGATTTGTTCGTGGATGCTGTCTTATTTTAAGGGGTTAGTGTTTCCTGTCAGCCATTTTGTGCGCTTATTTATGGGACTAGCTTTATAAAAATGTCATTGGCGAATGTGGTGTTTATGGTTTTTGACAACATTTCATCTTCTTCGTGGTTCATGTGCTAGTAGGTTAACCTGTCAGCAGGTTGGCTACTATGCTTACCTGGCGATAACCACCATTTGCACCTCCCCAGACTAACTTTTGATAGAGAAATATTCATCGTCTAAAATCACATAGTCATTATCAGTGCTCATTCTATCCACTATAAGGATTTTAGAAGAAAGATATACAAGGTAAATTCATGAAACTATTTTATAATTTATTTTTTTCTTTAAGATTCAGCTTTCAATTCATGTAAATATCATAAGATATTATAACGAAAAAAAAAAGATAAAATTTATTTAATTAAAGGTTGCCTTCAAAATATTTTTTACTTCTCTTTAAAAGTTTAATTTTAATCTCTCATCTGGATAACATGTTGAAGATATAAATACGTGGAGTTATATCTGTTCCCTTTAATTACTGTTGCTCGATATACATCAGGCTAGAATATACGGAGGGGACAGAGCTAAAATTGTACATTAGGCAAGAGTATTAATAGCTTGAAAGTCAATTGAGCAAAGGTGCGTTTGCCTTACAGTCTGCAAACGTTTTTTTTTTGTTGAGTTAGCAGCGAATAGATTCGTACTCAGAGTAAATGTTTCATTCTTTTATAAATTGTAAAATTATTTTAAATAGGACGTTAAAATTCTCTGTTTTTGATAATGATGTCACTTCTAAATATCTATATATTAATACGTGAAGCGAAAACTTTGGATCCCTTTTTACGAAAATTGGGCGGACGGAGGAGTATGAAATTTCGCACACTTATAGTATAGACAGAGAAGAAGTGACGAATGCTAATATTTTTTTAAATTATGCGTTAATAGTTATTTGTTATACAAGAGTGCAAAGTTGCTTTTTAACCGCGTGTTCAATTTTGATGACCGAGCAAGCGAAGGATTCTAAAATTTCTATAAAATTTTCTAAAAATTCTCAGCGAGGAAATGACTAAATGCAAAAAAAAAACCTTTACAATCACAAGATAGGTACACTTTTATTTCAGTTTAGGTATTAATTACTACATTATGACAGGTAAGTATTACAGAATAATCTTTAAATTATAACAAAATAATACTAAGGTATAATTAAGAAAATTTTAAAGTAACGTTGCTACACTTATTTAAATTGAGTGTAATATTTTTGTTTGGTACTGTAATATTGGTGTTAGTCACTTGTGTACTGTTTTTCGGTAAACTATCTGTCATACTTAATAGTTGTACCGATTCATCGGATTCCCTTGGCGTGAATGTTGGAGAGAGAGGGAGATGGTTAGGTGTTTCATAACGGCTTATTTTTGATGTAGAAGGGCCAGTCGAAGGATCCGATTGAGGCTCTTTCAGTGTAATGGCTCCTACGATGCCTTCACATATTTTAGACTTATTTTGGATGGAATCCTCTATGTATCCCTCTACAACTGCATTGGACTTCCAGCCTCCGTGGCGCTTAAGGGACAGGAGATCAGCTCCGGAATCAGCCAAAAGTGTGGCTGAAGTTCGTCGAAAACAATGACCCGTGTACAACAGGGGTTCTGGAAGTTCAAGAAATGTTGCTATTTCTCGTGGGATACTGCCAATTTTATTAGTACCCATAGGCTGTCTAACACACTTTCCATTGCGATACTGTAGAAAAAATCGATTGATTGGAGTGTTAGGCGGGCGTAAGGCTTGATATTTCTCAACAATCGTTACGTATTCCTTGCGAATGACGAAGTTGCGGTCTCTTTTTGTCTTTGTATTAGGTAAATTAATTAATAGTAAGTCATCTGAATGTTTCTCAATGTTTTTGACATTAAGTTGTGTTAGTTCATTAGTTCGACATGCTCCGTTTATTCCAGTAATAAGAACAACCTGTAACGTAAAGAGTATTGTAGTAGATAAATGAATAAAATTGATATGAACGCATAATTATGCCTATCAACATCTACTAAGTATACTATTTAATTGAGATTAATATACTTAAGTAGATACTGAATGTGCAACTGACTTACTTTTGCCGCCAAATATACGGAATCGGGTGCTTCGTTAAGAAAATTTTCAATATCAGATATTGTGAAAACCTTCGATTTTTAGGGTTCCGTTGCCAAATGGCAAAAAACGGAACCCTTATAGATTCGTCATGTCTGTCTGTCTGTCTGTCTGTCCGTCCGTATGTCACAGCCATTTTTCTCCGAAACTATAAGAGCTATGCTGTTGAAACTTGGTCAGTAGATGTATTCTGTGAACTGCATTCAGATTTTTACACTAAAAAAGAAAAAAAACTATAAATTTTGGGGTTCCCCATACATAGAACTGAAACTCAAAAATGTTTTTTTTCATCAAACCCATACGTGTGGGGTATCTATGAATAGGTCTTCAAAAATGGTAATGAGGTTTCTAATATCATTTTTTTCTAAACTGAATAGTTTGCGCGAGAGACACTTCCAAAGTGGTAAAATGTGTCCCCCCCCCCCCCGTAACTTCTAAAATAAGAGAATGATAAAACTAAAAAAAATATATGATATACATTACCATGTAAACTACCACCGAAAATTGGTTTGAACGAGATCGAGAGAGTAGTTTTTTTTTAAAACGTCATAAATCGTAAACCGCAATTTAGCTTACATTCAATCAACTGAAATATAAAAATAAAAAAAAAACATTTATTTTTAAACCGAGAATACCTACAGGTTTGTACGGAACCCTCGGTGCGCGAGTCCGACTCGCACTTGGCCGGTTTTTTTTGGTTGATGACCAGATGAGGCTCTTTTTAAAAATGCCACTAATTTAGGATAGGTATCGATATGTTTGTCTTTTTTCATCTTTATTGTTGCTTTTAGCATCGAATACGTACTCCATAGAGTGCTTGCTTTCTTGTTCTCGGATAATTCTATAAAATATGCCAGCAAAACGTTTTCTGAGAAAGTTTTGGCTCCTTTTGCTAGTCGCCACGTGTTGAACATATCGTACTGTTTTAAATACTTCTTGCGTGATTGTTGAGGGAGAAAGCTCATTTGCGCATTATTAACAGTTTCAGTCAATTCTGTTGGCGTCAAGCAAACTTCCTCGTCGCTAGAATCACTCATTTTAGTTTTTTCACTTGTTTTCAAGTTTCTTGTTTTTAATATAAGGTTTAACAATGACGTGAAAAAATGTCGCGTAAAGAACCGCGTACAAAGCAAATTGAAAAAGAACACCAAGAAGGTTCCGAGTCTGAGTTTTTAACAAATTAAAAAAAAGTTGTATGATATATTCGGCACCATAGAGGTAGCAGTAAATAGGTTTAATGTTTTTTTTTAATTCACAAACTTAGTGCACACGATGTTCTAAATTCAATTAGTTTGTCCTCTAGTGGATAAAAACGGCTTTTGCACTCAGGTATCGAAGGGCAAAAATACTCTTTCCGAGATGGGGGGATGAAAAATATATTATTTTCAATAAATAACACGTTACACACACTACTATTCATTACCGTGTATCTAATACCAAATGCATATTTATTCTTTTGTTTGTGGTCCAAATCTGTCTTTAATATTTTTTTTTTTTTTTAATTTATTCCTGACCATGGATACATGTCCTTCAGTCGTAATCATTAAACATACTACTCTTATTCTCAGCTAAGTACATCTGAGAGGCGATGAAATTATCTCATTAATAACAACAAAATATTAGTTAAATATCTCAATAAAAATACATAAAACAATAACAAGTTCATCAAAAGTGTTTACCGCTCATACGAGCTAAGTACATCTGAGAGGCGATGAAATTATCTAATTAATATCAACAAAATATTAGTTAAACATAAAAAAACAATCTAATGAACCCCGAAACAATTAAATTTTTTCTACAGTATTCAGTAAATATCTAAATAATGAATTGAAATAAACTGTGTTGGAAAGTAATTCCTGAACGTGGCGGGGAACACATAAAACAGTTTTGTTCTGCTATATCACTAATTTCACTGACAAGTAACAGTCTTTGCATGGCGAACGATTCACAGTCTAACGTGTTTTATATCCGCATTTTCTTCAGAACAATAGGTACATTTGCTTTCACTGATGAATCTTAGCTTCAATGTCTTCAGTAATTACTTTAAAATATGTATTTATGTTTTTGTTGTATTCTCTTCCGTTTCATCTTCACATTCTTCATCTTCAAAGTTTTCGTGTGATTCGTTCTCAATTAGTAGCAAATCATAGAAGATCTCGTCGTGGAATAAAGCAGCTGTTTCAATGTTAACATTTTCGTAGAAATCTGAACTGTTAACATCAATTTCTTCAACATTATTTGGTTTTTCATCCATATCTTGAATTATATTAATAAATATAAAATTATTGAAAACTTTTTGTATCTTTCCCGCCAATCACCATTTTCCTTCCCCTGTCTTTAATATTTTGTGCAGTGTTACCAACACCCAGAAAAATTTACCCCTAAAGCTTAATTTAAAAACCCCTAAAATTACAACAATTACCTATAACTTCCCCTAAAAAATTATAATGAATTTAACCAACAAAGGTTCCCTAATCATAGACCGGCACACAGTAGTAATATTTTTCTATATTTATTATACGACATTTGTTAATCATTTACTCTGCATTCTTAGTATCGAGGAACTATACTAGAAGTCGCTAATACTTTGATTGTAATCAAAAACACAATGAGAAATGTAAGATGGCAAAAAATCCCTAAGAATACCCCTAAAAATGGAACGCCCCTAAGAAATCCCAATCCTCATATTTACCCCCTAAATTTGGGGAAACCCCTAAGTTGGTAAGCCTGATTTTGTGTCTATAGTCTTACTGAATGTCAAGTATAACCATAGGTAATAAATGAATTTTATAGATATTTAACCTATTTCATTTTTAAAATCTATGATCATATCGAGAATAAGAACGACGAATATTTGTGACGATAGGAATTTAGTTTAGATTTTTTTGGTTATATTGGTTTTATATTTTTTTGGTTTTATGGGGAGTGTCAAGTATGGCATTAGTAGGTTTCCCATACAAAACTTAGTGTCGTGTGCAAACTGTAGAGGTTGTATGCCTCACGATTGTACAGGCTAGTCATAGATTGTACAGGCTGGTTATAATTATGACATTTTGAACTGTCATAATTAATTAAAAATAATAGGGAAAATTCTATAAAAACAGAGCTTTCTGTGATAATTCATTCCATATCCAGCAGTTAAGAAGTATTAAGAAAATAAAGAAGCACAGAGTACTATTTTTAAAGCGGGAAATAAAAAAGAGACTCCTGAAGAAGTATTCTTTACTCATTACACCTACGTCCTGGTGCTGGCCATCACCATCCCGCCAGCGAACCCTCTCCACAGTAGTACAGCGTCAACAATTTGTCTATAGTGTTATTATTTTTTTATATTTATTATTATATATTTTTTTTGCATTTAATAATGTATTTTATTCAAATGAAGTACGGTCGAATTTCGACGAATGGGCGATCACTAGTAATTCTAATTGTATCTGTGTAATTAATATAAAACATTGGACCGGCAGGAGGTTCACTTTAGCCACCCAAACCCTTAATCGAATACCTTTGTTTCCATATCTTGCAATAGTCCTGCGACTATACCCGGGTAGACCCGGGTGTAGTCCTTGGATGCATTTGTAACTCATCAGTTTAGCAGACAGAAAGTATCGAAGATAGTTGTCCTTAGTTGGACAGTAATTACAGACAATCAATATTGAAATGTATGCAGCTGTGGTGGCCCAATAGTAACTGCCGTGACTTGCGAGTTGCAGGTTCGAGCCCAGACAGGTGCTTAATTTTGTGTTCATTATTTTACCAGTGTTCGTAAAACGGTGAAGGAAAACATCGTGAGGAAAGCGTCATGTCCTAGAACCAAACTTTCGAAGACATGTGGCATGTACCCACAAGCACTAGTAACATCTACAGTACCCGCGTGGTGGTTTACGGCCCACTCGTTTTGACGAAGAGTAGGCCCGTGTCCCAGCGGTGGGGACATTATAAGCTGATTATGATGAATATTGTAATGTGAGCAACAGCGATCGGTGACAACGCCTTTCGAAAAACATATCAATAGTTGTTCATCTGAACAAAGTTCTATTACAAGTTTTTCTAGACACCAAAAAATAAAGAAGACAGACAGACGATAGTCTACTATAAAAACGATTGCACAAACATTTGAACTTGAATTGATTCATCGTCAGTTGAGGCTCGAATGTCTCTCTCTACAATGTGAAAAGTCTTTGAATGTTTACAAATGGTTCCATAAAATGAATGCTTCAGCCTCTGTCAGAACTAGGGTTGTCAACTTTTTATGTACTGTAATATACACGGTGGCATGGACATACACAACCTGTTACCATGGATTCTGTACATGATTCTGAACCCCCTGCGTAGAAAATTTTCGTTGGTTATTAAAAAAGTAATCTCTGTCATACATTTTGACCGCGTTGGTATTGTAATTTTCTATGAACAGCAGATTTTAGGTGGTCTAGAACTATGTTTTGAATTCGTGGTTTCAATTTATGCGTCTATTACTCTATATACGGAAAGTTTAAAAAAAAAGTATGTTTTAAATGCAATAATATTTGCTACTTTGATCATTTATTTTTATTTTTATAAATGCCTCACAACTTAAAACAAAATTAATACATATCTCGCCAATTTGCATTGTAATGAAATTTAATAGTTTCACTGAATTTCTTTTTAAAATAAAGCCTTTATTTCCGTCGAAATCCCGTCTGTTTATATCAGCTGAGTGAAACCACGAGTGTACTCGGTTCACCCCAAAGTTAGTTGAACAACACCTGATATTGAAGAGGTTAATAAGTAGGCTGAATGACGCGTGACAACTCACGGCCCAAAACGAAAATATAGCCTAATCATGATTTTTTGACCGAAAATGGCCTAAAATTGAAGTGATTAATTTACTACATAATAAAGCATATTGCCATATTATTTATTAAATATATAAATAGGATTGACAACCCTACTCGTAACATTCAGCTTATAGCATTATTCAGAGGCTTAGCCGTCTTTGAGAAGATGGCACATAGACCGCTATCTCTTTAAATTGCTTTCAAATGGGGTTAAATAATTGTCATCTGTAAACTCCTTATCTTCTCACAAAATCAACGCCATTTCTCTCAACCACAGATCTGTACCTATACGTCATTTTGACTTAGAGATGTGTCCGTCTCTGTCTTGCGTTTGTGGTTCGACAGTTGGGCGACAGGGCTAGGAATAACTAAATAACGCTTAGCCGAAGAACGTGCAAGTAAAGGTGCATTCATACCATAGTAAATATTTGTGGGTAAACGTCTGCAAGTGTTAGTATTGATACGGGAAGTGCGTTGTCGACGGCAGATGTCGATGAATCTTCAACTTTCGCCGACTAGTGTTGACGGCTGGAGTTGCCGCTCGTGTATATGAGCACTTACAAGGGTTCGGCGTTTAGTTAGTACTCAGTGAGTGTATTAATATACTCAAACCCTAGAGCGCAGTACTTCGTCATTGCCGAGAAAAAAATTCCTAAAGTTTGAAAAAAAAAAAAAAAAATTAAATTTTAATAACTCGTTATAAACAATTCCTTTTGAACTTTTATACGTTATTGAATCGTGAATTTAATATTTTATACCTTATTAACATTAACACATGGAAATTTAAAATTCGCATGCAGTTATTTTTAAATAAAACGTAACATATCATACTCTTGCCGTCTCCTTGTTAGTGGGCAAAAACGAACATATCAAGTGTGAAGCGGCAACTAAACCGCCACAAGTGAACTAGGCATCACACTGACGTCAAGCAACATCCTGTACCGCGCAAGGAGAGTTTAACGCACAACTAGCATTATACAACGGCTCGACTTCAATCGTCGGGCACTTGCCCACCAGACACGATACCCGTCTGTGTACGTCTTCCAGTACGCCGCTGCCGTCACCACTCCAGAACCTTCAGAAGCCGTGTGTACTAAATGAAATTACTAACAACATCTGCTTAGCCTTTTCCCAACTCTGTTGGGGTCGGCTTTCAGTGTAACCGGATGCTGCTGTACCAGTATTTTACATGGAGTGACTGCCTATCTCACCTCCACAAACTAGTAACTGGGTAATATGATACCCCTTGGTAAGACTGGTTGTCAGACTTTCGGGCTTCTGACGACCCGTAACGACCGTCTAAGATCTACGAAAGACAGCCGGGACCAACGGCTTAGCGTGCTTTTCGAGGCACGGAAATGGAACGGGAAGATGGTTACGTTTGGTGTGGATACGCCTTAACATTTATAGATGTTCGCTTCAAAGTTAAATAAAAATTGTTTTAGGCTAAAGCATGATAATTTTTAATCCTTTTATAAAAGAGATTTACTTAGTGAGTTTTCGTTATTGCTCAAAAGAAAGCTTAGTTACTCGTAAAGAACTTAATTGTGTTACAGTCATTTTAATTTTCGACCTTGTCTCGTCTGCGAAACCACAATTGGACGTAGTTATGCAGAAACGTTTCATTCCACAGTAAGTTGATTTTGAGTTAAAAGCATTTACGCGTTTCAATGGTATTCTTTTTTATTCTAACTAGTAAAAGTCAATACTAAAGGTTTTATTCTTGAATTATATTGTGTTTAGATAATCATATGTTTAATTTTAGGCTATTCACTTTACAATAAGAAAAAAATGTATTATTGGTATTGGAACATTTTAACATAATTAATATTTACATGAACTTAGCTTCAAATTAATTTTGCACAAACGTTCCAGGTACTTTTTATCCATCTCTACCTTAATTTATGATCTAAATTTTACATAAACATTTGATTTTTTAATAAATATGTTAAACCTGAACATCAAATAAAAGAATAATAATTGCTTATCATTTTTTTATTACTAGGTCACAATTTAAAAAGCAGTATAAAATCTTGTGCTATTGGGGAGGCCTACGTCCAGCAGTGGACTGTTATAAGCTAATCATGATGATAAAATCTTCATACGTCATACTCATCATCCTCTTGCATTTCGAAATCTGGTTCCCCACCAAACCCATCGACATCATCTATGATTCCCTCCGTACTCCTTAGGTTTTTATAAAATTCATGACAATCCTCAGGGAAGTACTGAAACATGGATTGTAAATTTGCTAATTTGGCTGGAGCAATGGCTTTATCATCCGGCCACAACATTTTTTTCGTACTTAATAGTACGAAATTCATGAAACCTTTTAAGTTTTCAAATTATGTTATTTAGGTCTGAAACTTAACGTACATACCACACATTTTGGATCGTTTATGCCACGCTATTGTAATTTTTGCAAAAACGTTCCAAATATAAATGGAACATTTGTTACAAAATAAAATGGTTTAACATGGTTTTGCTAAAACGCTACAAGATTGTTGTGGCGTTTTAACAAAATAAATATATTGTTTCGTAAAACATTACATGTTCCGGTCCTCATAGTACGTTCTAATTAATTTACACAAGTTATTATTTGATAAAGGTTGTGGGTTGGAACTATAAGTGAAAAAAATATTTTCTGATGTATGGCTTAAAACTTGAAACCTTTTTACTAATCTGACCCTAAATGTCATAAAAGGTAGTTTGATCACAATAACTCTATTTCGGGTGACTTGTGGGTTGGAACGTTTCTGCATAACTACGTCCAATTTTAAATCGAAATTAAAGTTTATGTTTGATATTATTGTGTACATTTTTATGCTATTTTATTTACGTATATATTCGATGTCGTTCCAAAAATATATAAAAGTTTTCGCTTCACGTGTAAATATATAGATAAATCCGTCATTTATAAATTTGAAAAATTGTTTGTTTGTTTGAAAGGGTATCATCATCATCATTTCAGTCACAAGACGTCCACTGCTGGACATAGGCCTCCCTCAATTCGGGGGGCTTAGCCATAATTGCCACGCTTCACGCTTGGCGGGTTGGCGATTGCAGTATGGTGTTAAAATGCATAGAGAACGCTGTTGCCCGTTCTCTTGTAAGTTCCTTAGTCGACTCTTACGACACCCATTGAAATAACTGAGGGGAATTGGAAAAAAGGGTATGCACTTTATAGAATGGTCCCAAATAAATTAGATCAAGTTCCAAATGTTGGTTTTTTTGAGTTAGATTCAATTATACGTCAAGTAAGTCATAAAAAGTTACGATGCATATAGCATAATAAAATATTATTAGAGCAGGAAGAACATCGAAATGGGTCAAATTTGGGACGCTCGCACTTCTAGTGTTAAATAACGTATCGCCTTTTAAAAAACCACGTTCGCAAAAAAGGTATGGAAATTGGTTTTTGCCTTAAACTAATGTGAACATCAATTTTGCCGAATCGTGATAAAAGACGATTCCGTATGCAATGTGAACGTCCATCCGTCATGACGTATCGTGTTTTATGATGAATCGTCAATGACGGAACCCGTGTGAATTAGCCCTTAGTTTATATTCATGATCCTATATTTTAACTTTCTGTCACTGTTAATTAATCAGTAAGTGAAGATATACAAAGTGTAGGGTAGGTACGACAGTAAGAAATAAAAAATATTTAAAAAAATGACTTTAAATAACACTACTAAGTTAAAAATTACTTTAATTTCAGAAGTCGATGGCAAAAAAACGAAAATACAAAATCATAGAGGCACAGAAATCAATGTTATTTTTCAATAAATAGTGTTTTTTTTTTTTACTGGAACACGGTTATTTTTTAAACTTTCTTGGAACAGATTTCAAGTAAAAAAATAACAAGTAGATGGAATGTTTGCTAAGTGTCTGATTGGTTTATTAACAGCACACCCTCAAATCAAACACTTTAATTTATTTACAAAATTCAATCGTAATTTAATGAACTTAGACCAAATAGATTTTTTCTGAAGCGATGCTCGTCTCGTGTTTGATTTACGTATCAAAACATCGCGAAACTGGTATTATGAAGGAAAACATCGTGAGGAAACCGACATATCCTAGAACGAAAATTCGAAGACACATGACTATATCTACCGCGTAGTGGATTACGGCCCACTCCCTCTCGCCAAGACGAGGCCTCTGTTTCAGCATTTGGAACAAATGTAATAGGCTAATTATATTTTGCAAAACGTTGTTGGGGTTGTCTTAGTGGTTGTAATAAGGAAATAAAATGAAAGGCACAAGTCCGTAAATTCAGTCTATTCAACGTTTACACATACAGGATTTAGAGAGTGCTATAATAATAATAATAATAATTTTTTTTATTCAGTTAATTTAAAAAAGTACAATATTAGAAAAAACAAAGAACAGATTATAATAAGCCTTAGGAGCTAGTTTTTTACAAATTCCCTGGACCCCACACTAGGATTCCCTGTGTCGTGAGGTCCAGTCTCTTCCCAAGTGAGGCAAACATTTATATTTATTTATTTAGGGAAATACATTAATATGAAAAAAGATAATAACAATTTGAAACAAGGAGTTTTTTTTTTTTATAAAAATAATGAAAAATTTAAACTATAACTAGAAACTAATGTGAAATTTAATACGAAGTACATAACTATAAATATGTGATTAGGTGTTTTTGGATGTGAGTGTGTGTGTACGTGTAGTGTGGACTGTGTGTGAAGTGTGAAGTGAGTGTGGGGGTGTATTCGGTGAAAACAAATGGTTTGGTGCGTACATGTGTTTTTTTTTTAAATCTTGGCATATCAAATATTACGATTTTATGTGCAGAAGGTTCTCCGTTTGGTCGTAATTTTTGGGGTTCAGCCATTTAAATATGGCATTTTTACAGCTGGTGTACGTTAAGTCGAGTACAGATCTATTGTTGGAGTAAAATTTAGAGTAGAGATATGACCCAAGAAATGCATAAGATCTCCGTGCAAAAGAAGAATGTACTCGTGGCCGATCCCACTTTAACGTTCTGGATGACTGGCGGGCCAATTCTTTAGCGTGCCTATGGAAGCGTAACAATGTCGAGGCAATGAACAGCTGCCTCACTCGAAGGAGGCTACATTCCCAGTACAGGGCATCAGTAGAATATCGCCAAGGTTTTCTGTAGGCTATTTTCAGAATAGCACGCTGAGCTCGCTCCAATGCCAGCAGATTGGTTTTGTTTGCTGCTCCCCAGGCTGATACACAATAACTTAATATTGACTGACACAAGGTATAGTAAACAATACGGATTAGTTTAGTTTTAGCGATGGACTTCAATTTTTTGAATATGTGCGAAAGTTTTCTTACACGTTTCACGAGTGCGTCAATTTGCGCTTTCCATGTTAGATGCTTATCAATGAGTATCCCTAGATATTTTATACTGGAAACCTGTTCAATTTGCGGGCAGAGACAGCTCTCATTAGTAACACTGCCACATACATGGATCTTTATTTTCAACTCTTCTTGAGGTGCAGACCGATTAGAAATGCTAAAACACACCAATTTGGTTTTGCTGACGTTTAATGTCAACAAATTGTTTAGCAACCAAATAGCAACCTTCCCAAGTCCCTCCTGAGCCACACAAACGACATCACTCCAGGATTTTGCATGAAAGATTATTGCGGTATCATCCGCGAAAGTAAAGACACTAGCATTATGGAGTTCAAGAGAGCATAGGTCGTTTATGTAGATCAGGAACAACGTGGGGCCTAGAACGCTGCCTTGCGGTACGCCGTAGCCAACATTCGCAAAATCACTGACGTGCTTACCAATACGAACGCGTTGTTTTCGTTCTCCTAGATAGGACTTAAACCAGGCCAAGGCCAAGCCCCTGATCCCGAGTGCCTCTAGTTTTTTTAGTAGGATTGGACGGGAAACTGTATCGAAAGCTTTTGCTAGGTCCAAGAAGACACCGACGCATTTGTGTCCTTTATCTACTTTACTAACCACAGATTCAACAAGATGCGTGACGGCATCCTCCGTGGACCTGCCAGCCCGAAAACCAAATTGATTCCCGGCTAATAAGCTATTTTGTTCAAGATAGTTCAGTAACCTTACATTTATCACCTTTTCAATTACTTTAGAAATTGCGCTCAGGAGTGAAATGGGCCTATAGTTGGCTGGTTCGCATGAGTCACCTGCTTTCAATATTGGTATGACGTTGGCTACCTTCAGGTCATTAGGTACCATACCCGAAGATATGCTCAAGTTACAGATGTATGTTATAGGGCTTGCTATAACATGTTTAGTGTGTTTGAGCATATCGTTGCTAATGTTATCTTGTCCAACAGCTTTACTAGATTTAAGTGTACTTATTAACTTAATTATTTCAATTTCATCTGTTGGTGACAGAAATAGCGAATCAGATGAGGTGTTTCCTGGTTGGCTCGTGTTATTAGCCAGTTCAATTTCAGTTTGTCCTAATCTAGTTAGTGCCGCATTTGCCAACTGATCACCAATGGAGCTAAAATAGTGGTTCACTACATTCAGTGACTCTGCAGAATCAGGTTTAATTTGTAGTAAATCTTCATTTTTATTGGCTACCTTTTTAATGTTACAAATGGTTTTTATTGAGTCCCATGTTTTCTTAATATTATTTTGATTTTCAGTTATAAGTTTTTGTTCGTATTGTTCTCGTTGTTGCTGTAATATATTAATACAGTAATTTCTGTATAATCTGTATTTCTCCTGTAAACTGTGGTCATTAGGATTTTTTCTGGCTTTGCTGTGCAACTCATCGCGGCGTCTGATGCACTTTAAGAGACCTGGTGTTATCCATTTTTTAACAATCACATCGGCACTTCTCACTCTACGTGTACATGTATTCTGGTTAAGGACAGAATTAAATTTTTCGATAAAAAGTTTAGTGGCTTCATTAATGTCAGTTGTATTGTACAAATCGGACCAGTCCATTTCCTTTAGATCATCAGATAGATTTTTGTAGTTAGTTTTAGTGCATGTGTTAATTTTTTTGTCCTTGGGGAAGGAAGATCCCATACTGCACAAGATTGTGCTATGGTCTGTAATATCGGAATGGCAAACAATTACTGTAGAGGCAAGGCTCGATTTTATCATACAGTGATCTAAGCTATTTATACCACGCGTTGGAAAGGTGTGACCGGGAACATAACCATAATGAGTTATAAGGTTTAGGTACTCATCAGCGCGAGGATCGGTTGATGTTTCTTTGATATCAAGGTTAATATCACCGACTAATGCACAGTGCTGGTTGGTGCAGTTTCTCAGGACCTTCTCCAGGGAAGTCAGGAAGTTACTTACGTTATAAACCGATGGAGATCTATAAATTACTATAATAGAGTATGCTTGACCAACATCTACTTGTAGACAGTTGGCTTGATTGAAAGGGGGCTCGGTTATAAGAACGCAAAGCTCTGATTTAGAGAACACCACAATGCCGTCATTTTTGTTGATGTAGTTTCTTGAGTAATTACAGTTGTAGCCTTCTAGAGTTATTGTATTAAAGGAATCATCAATCCAACACTCAGTCAATATAATAAGATCGGGGTTGAATTTTAAACGGTGCAAAAATATGAGTAACGAATCGAAATTCTTATTAATACTGCGTATATTCTGAGACAGGATTGTAAGTTTGCTGTGGGTACCATCGAGATATTCCTTACAAAGATCGGGGGTATCGAGCTCAATACAGTTCGAGAGGGGCGTGCTGTCAATATCCTCAAGGTATGAAGTGTTATCCAACATTGTGCTTAAATAGTAATATTACTAGTAATAATATTAAGTACTTGAAATCGTTATTATTAGATATGAACCAGCACGAACCCATCAAAAGTAATGAGGTTATGTTTGGTTGCCTATTGAATTTTCTAAAGCTTAATCTACAATTTTGATAAATTAAAATCGTAAAGTTTTCGTACTTAGTAGCGGAACATATACGAATTCGTTTGTAGGGAAGTATATGATTATGCACTCGATCGTATTCCCTGTATGAGAGCCTATTTGGGAATAGTTTAGTTGTATTTTGCATGCAGGAGAAGTTGTAATAATATGTTGCAGTAGGAAGTAAGCGGTGTGTAATGGTGTGTAAGTGTAAGTAGTGAGTGTTAGCACCACTATTTATTTCTATTAAATAATTGTAGTAAAACACATAAACACAAAAGAAAGAACAACAGAGTTTTAGCATGCATGAGATTACTATTTCGAGAAATTTTAGTCAATTTGACTGTCTAAGTTTATTGAACTGCATTTCCTCGGTGATACGAACATATTCTGAGCCGTCCTGCTTCTTGACATACACGTTGCCATTAGATGTCCAACAATATTTGTATTTTTCAGTTCTTGCAAAGTCTCTTGCGAGGAAATGAAGGCGCCTTGTTTTGGCGGTAAGAGATTCCGAAACATAAAGTGGCGACGAGTTATCATCTATACCCAAGTGACTGACTTTTAGCTCATTGTTTTTGTTAAAGCTTTTTGCAGATGCCAAAAAATTACTTTTGATTAAGGTACTGGATAGCTCCACAATAACTGTTGACTTCGCTGGGTCCTTTTTATTCGGTACGCGATAGAAATCGCGCACATCACCTGGGCTCGTAACAATTTTAAGGCACTTGGAAAGCTGCGTAACATAATTGAAAAGAGTTTCCTTATTTTCTTTATCAATTCGTGGAATATACTTTAATTCGATGCTCGTCTTTTTGAGGGATTTTTCTAAGAACTCACATTTTTGCTCGATATCTGATATTTGTACAGTGAGATTGTTTCTTTGTTCTTCTAGCCCATCGATTTTAGACTGCATGGACCGGAACTGGTCATTCATGAACTCCAGAGCTTTTTCAATCTCTTGATTTGTGCTACGTATTGAAGTCGTTTGGGATTTAACTTCTTCCAAATGTTTGTTAAGTAAGTCGAACTTTATGTTTTGGGTATCTTGAAAACCTTGTAACAGTTCTCGCATTTCCATTTTGAAAGCCGTAAGTTCATCATAATCATCATCAGAGAGTCGTCGCCGTTTATCTCTCAAGGCTACATTTGACTGATTACGATCCTCGGCACAAGTTTTGGTCATGATATCTGATTCTGACACTGATTGGGCTTTATGTAATGGCGGAGAGCGCTGCATATTTTGAGCGTTGGCAAAAGTATCGGAAAGTTATAAACACAACTATTTTGTATGCAAAATACCAGGCGCACAGATGTAGGTGCAAGCTCAAATAGACACTAAGTGATGGTAATTAAGCACTTTTTAGAATAAATAGTGTAGGTAATATGTATTGACTCACGCGTCTAATGAGCGTCTTAATGAGCTTCGTCCTAATTGGCTCGCAGCACTGGAGGGCAGCGTCCGCGCAGGTGACAATCCTCCACTGGTGGCCGTTGTCTGTTGCAGTAGGCGGGTTTCCGTCTCAAAGTGGGCTGGTCTTCTCTGCCGTGGGATGGGTCGTTCTTACTTTGTACTAACTCTTCGAATTTATGAACTCCGAATATTTCACTTGAATTTATTGACTTTTAAAATCAAATAGAATTTAAAATAATAAGTAACAGCGGTTTTAGTAGACGTTAGCTCGTGTTCGAGGTCCGGGGGGAAGAGGATGCTATACAAGTTACTGTTACGGCGCAGCGCTAACGACTGGTCGCGAAACCGTATGCGCGGGGGCACATTACATTTTGCAGCGCTGTCATTATTGCTACCTGTAGACCCTACATACCTCCCCCCTTTAAAAAAATATAAAACAATAATCAAAACTGTTGGTCTTTTATATCCTGCTGTCCTGTCTTGGCATCATTGTGGCCTGTTACCAACAACACAAACTCTGCAGAATGGCCTCCGGTCGAACAGCAAAATATAATTGACCCATACATTTATACACTATTGTACATGGTTAATCTTAATTATGTTGCTAAAAATTGTTATCGCTAGCAGTGTATGACATAGAATAGATTCTTTTAACATGACAAGGCTTTTAATTCACTACTGCTTCGTTTACATTCAATACAATGTTCACTTATGTCTTAAAATTATAGTTATTGAATAACCGTTCATTATTCCCTGTAATCACTGTGCCGTACTTTGTATTCAGTACTGTAGGTATTACGCGTATGAATCTCGTGGTACGGCCGATTGCTGGGCCGCTGTGACCGCGGGTCCTGCCGGCCATATGGTTGACAACTCTTTTCTTATCCATTTCTTCCGCCGGAGCAACATTGTCTTCCGCACAAACAAATCGTCAAAATGGACAGGACAATGCTAATCACTATAATTATTACACCATAGTTCTCTAATTTAGCCTCTAAGTCTCCGACATGTTTTGCGTAATTAGCTCCCTGTTGTGTAATTATGACTTCCTCGTTTTTAGTGTTATAGTTTCCCATTTTCGTTAAATTTTAATTTTATTATTTATACGATCGGCACTTAGTGTTATGTTTCGTCTATTGTAATGATTCGCAACATTTGGCACAGTGATTTAAACGTTACTATAACTCTAATTACAGTACACTATGGCAGCAAAAATCGCACCGGTGGCTTTACACGCCGGCCACTGCGCGTGGTACGACCTATAAGCGGAAGCGATTTATCGTCGACTGTTTCTTTTACATCGTCTTCTATGCATGTCTGCAAACGATCGGTGTCACTATCCAGATCGTCATCTTGCAACATGTACGCTGGTTTTAGTCTATCTATTGTTAACTGTTTTCTCTGTTAGGTAACTTAATCTTAAAAACCTTATCATGTCTACTTATAACTCTATATGGGCCGTCATACGTAGGACAAAGGGACTTTTTCATCATCTCATTTCTTACAAACACATGTGTACATTTCTTTAAGTCATTACTTACAAAAATATTACGCGAATCGCTACTCGCTCTTGACGCGGGTCGTAGCTTGTTTATCGTTTGCCTAAGCTGTCCTACATATACGTTCGGTTCGTTGGCCTGCTTATTTTCCACGTGGAAAAAATCTCCTGGCAACCTAATAGTTTCGCCGTATACCATCTCCGCGGCGCTATAACCTGTGTCACTTCTGCACGCTGCACGAAGCCCTAACATGACGGTCTGCAGTTGCTCTACCCAATCCATGCTACCTGTCAAACGTGCGGTCAATGCGCTTTTCAATGAGCGATGCCACCTTTCTACTAACCCGTTGCTCTGTGGGTGGTAAGGGGATGTCCTAATTCTTTGTATCCCTAAAAATCTCGTAAGACTATTAAAAAGGTCGCTCTCAAATTGCCTGCCTTGATCAGTAGTTATCCTATTTGGACACCCAAACCTGCATATCCAATGCTCGTATATAACTTTGGAGACCGTTTCTGCTGTTATGTCTGTTACTGGTATTGCTTCGGGCCAACGCGTAAAACGATCTATAATAGTTATACAATAACGGTATCCGTGCTGTGACGTGGGCAAGGGGCCTACGATGTCTGTGTGTATGTGCTCGAATCTGTTACATGGCGGGAAACTAGTTAGTTTGGAAATTGTGTGTCGATTAACTTTTGCTTTTTGACACTGGATACATGCTTTTGTCCATTCATTAAGGTCTCTGTTCATTCCCGGCCAAAAATACCTTTGTGTTATCATCTTACGTGTAGTCCGTACCCCTGGGTGGCTAATGTTGTGAACGCTTTCAAATGCTAGTTTCCTAAACTTGCCCGTTAGATAAGGTCTGGCGGTACCCGTTGAAATTTCGCAATATATTTGCTTATCACCGTCGCCGTAACTACATACCTAAATGCTAACTTACTGCTCGCGTCGCGTCCGGTCGTAACCTGATCGCGCACCTGCGCTAGAGCTAACTCATTGAAATCCAGCGCCGTTGGACAAACAATGGACTCCACACGCGATAATGCGTCAGCAACAATATTCTCTGGCCCCTTAATGTATTGTATGTCGCTTGTAAATTCGCTAATATACAATAGTTGTCGAGCCCTTCTTGGAATTTCCTTATCGTTCCCTACTTTTGTAAACGCGTAAATTAGGGGCTTATGATCTGTAAAAATGGTGATTTGCCGCCCCTCTACCAAATTACGAAAATGAACCATGGCCATGTAAATCGCGGTCAACTCTTTATCGTACGTGCTATATTTCTTCTGAGCCTCTGATAATTGTTTTGAAAAATATCCTATTGGTTTCCACGTTCCGCTTACTTTTTGTTGCAATACTGCCCCTACACATGTGTCCGACGCGTCTGTCATAATGGATAAGGGCGCGTCCGCACTAGGGTGACTCAGTGTAGCTGCTGTTTGTAGGTTGGCTTTACATTGCTCGAAAGCTGTTATACTTGAGTTATCCCATGGTATTTTTGTTTTATCTTTTTTTTTTGCGTTGTGTAAAAACTTATTGAGCTCTACTTGATGCACCACCGCGTGTGGTAAATGGGACCTGTAGAAATTTACCATACCTAGGAAACGACGGAGTTGCTCTACTGTATCCGGTCGTGGATAGTCTGCAATTGCCTTAACTTTGTCTGGTATCGGCTTGATTCCATTCTGCGTAACTTCGAACCCTAGGAATTCTACTCTAAACTGACCAAATTCGCTTTTTCCTAAATTTATTGTTATTCCCACTTCACTAAACCAAATAGCTTACGCAGATGCTCCTTATGTATGATTTCATTGTCTGAAGCTAAAATTACGTCATCGATGTAACAAAAAAGTGCTGACTTACCATTTGTGTTCTCTACGCGCTCTATACCTCTTAGTACGTGTTGGTCCATAAACCTCTGAAAAGTTTGTGCTGCGTTCCTCAATCCGAACTACATGCGTGGAAACTCCCAGAGACCAAAAGGGGTTGCTATGGCCGTTTTTTCAATATCCTCCGCTGAAACTGCTATGTTATGATACGCCCTATTTAAATCTAGTCGCGAAAACCAAGTTTTACCTGCTAGAATATATGTGAAATCACTTACTCGGGGAATGGGATAACGGTCCGGCTTTGTTATCGCGTTTAGCGCTCTATAATCTCCGCACGGGCGTAATTGCCCGTCTTTTTTAGGCACGACATGTAACGGACTAGACCACTCGCCTTGCGATGGCCTGCATATCCCCAATTCATGCATTAGGTGAAATTCCTCCTTTACCTTATTATAACGGTCCGGCGGTAGCGGCCTTGGACGCGCGTGTACCGGGGAGCCGTTTGTTACTATATGATGTACTACTGCGTGAGCTGGCGATTCTCGGAACGACATTGGTTTAGTAATTTCTGCGAATTCTTCTAACAACTCCCGATAGGGATTATTTTCTTGTATACCTTTAACCGACGCTTCGTCGCACCGTATGATTGACCCATTCGTCCTTAAATTAGTCAAACTATCTATAAGCCTCTTATTATGTAAATCTACCACTAATTTATGCGACTCTATAAAATCTGCACCTAAAATTGCTTGCTTGACATCGCTTACAATGAACGACCATTTAAAAATTCTGCGTAAACCTAAATTAAGTTCTAGTACCTTTATACCGTATGTTTTGATCTCCGTGTTATTTGCAGCGTACAGCTTATAACCGCTTTCAGAACGCACACAATTTTTAACACTATGCACTGGTAAAACTGAGACATTTGCACCTGTGTCCACTAGAAAACTGATTCTCGACTTCCGGTCGGTTACGCACAAACGATGGTTCTGTGTTGCGGCTCCGCTGTCTCCCACCGAACAGGACAGCACCGTCTCTAGTTTTCCGATGATGAGCCTTCTTTCCAATTGCACGGTTTCGTGCACCTCCTGGCCTGCTTTCCATACATATAGTGGTAGCTGCACAACCAATCTCGATTCCCTGGAGTGCGGCGTGGACCTCTTGACCTTGACTGCGATCTGCGCCAGTTTCCTCGGTTTCCTCGTCCTCTACTGCGTCCACGTATCTCGTTAACCTCTCTTCGTAGCTCCTTCAATTCGGTAGTCATTCCGGTAATTAAAGATGCTACGTCCGTCGCTGCCGATGATGTCGTCGCAGATATGGCGGCTACCTCTCCACTATTTAAATTTTCCATGATTTTGTCTGCCATTTCGGCCAGCTTGTCTAATTTTTGGTCTTGACATACCGAAAGAACGGCCTTTAATGATCCTGGTAGGCGCGCGATCCATAAGCGTTGTAAGGCCTCTGGAGCTATTTCAGTGTTCTGTGCCAGCTCTGACATACGTCGTAACAGGTGTGAAGGGCGCTGAGTGCCCAGGTCCATTTCTCCGACTAATTTTTGAAATTGCCTTTCGGCACTTTCTTCGTAGGCCGTCAACAGTCTGTGCTTTAACGTACTATATTTGCTCTCGGTGGGGGGTTTAAAAATTAAGTCGCTAACCTGCTGCAACGCATCCCTGGTCAGCCTTGCTATCACCAAATGAAATTTCGCTGCGTCCCCCTGCTTTTGTGGTTTCATGGCGGACTCGAACTGTGCGAACCACATTCGAGGCATGTCGGTCCAAAACATGGGAATCCTGTCAGTGACGTTTATGCTGGCCACTTGAGCTGCTGGTGGCGGTGTCTGCATTGTGGGACCGTTGAAATTCCCGCTGATAGGTCCCAAGTCAACGGGGAGTCGTTTGCCGCGCTTATTCACTCACTAAACTTATAAACTTGCTGCTTACTGTTCATTTACCTTAACGCACTGTCCGAATTTATTTTTCACAACCACGTCACTATTAAGATCACGTCGGGGTCACCAATGTTGGGGTTGTCTTAGTGGTTGTAATAAGGAAATAAAATGAAAGGCACAAGTCCGTAAATTCAGTCTATTCAACGTTTACACATACAGGATTTAGAGAGTGCTATACAAGTTACTGTTACGGCGCGGCGCTAACGACTGGTCGCGAAACCGTATGCGCGGGGGCACATTACATTTTGCAGCGCTGTCATTATTGCTACCTGTAGACCCTACAACGTATCTAAATCTAACTTGAAAAGTCTAAAGCCATTAATAATCTGAGAGAAAGAAAAGGCATTTGCGCCATTTTCGAAAATTCTCATTCAATGTTCTCATCTATTATTATTTGTACGATTTCAGTTGCAAGTCCAAAACAACCTCTCAATATATCTTCGTTTAATCAAGTCAAAACAATGTCTTTGTAAACATAAGCAACACAATATCGTCTAAGACAAACTATGCAGTGGTATCTCACAGACGCACAGTGCGACATAGGTGAGTGTTTTTATTCAAATGCACTTTCCGAAGTCAATTCTTAAATTTCCCATCGTTTTTTCTCGCCATATTGGATCCACTGTTTCGATTTTTTTGTATTTCATATGAAATCTCCTATCTGCAGACCCATGAACCTTAACTCATCATTTTTCACCGAATTTGGGAATGTTTCAAAAAAATTTGGCCGCCATTTTGAATCCGCCATATTGAATATTAATTTTGACCAGGAATTCGTAATCACCGACCTTGAAAACCCCACTACCTCAAGACTTCTCTGTATTTGCTATCAGTATGATACATTAATATACTAAACATGTGACTTTTTGAGGTTATACTGAAAACTGTAAAAAAATTAAGTCTTGAATGAAAAATCTGGCTCGACAGATCGATGGGAAATTTGATGACATATTTTTTTTTTTAAAAAAGCTTGTTATAGGATAAGAATTGACTTCGGAAAGTGCATTTGAATAAAAAACTCACCTATGTCCCACTGTGAGACGCTTTGTGTATACTTATAATGATGAAACAGAATCTCCTTACCATCAGAATTCTTTTGTGGAGCAATCCTACTAATATTATAAATGTGAATGTAAGTTTGTTTGTTACGCTTTCACGCGTTAACTACTTAACCGATCATCATGAAACTTTGTACACATATTCTTGGAGGTAGTAGAAGTAACATAGGATACTTTTATGTTTTTTTTTAACACGAGCGAAGCTGCGGGCAGAAGCTAGTATTTTTATAAAGAACGTAGTATGTTGGAAAGTATCTCATGGGAAAGTAGTATCGGGATAAAAATCTTGTGATTGAGTACCTAGCATAAAAATGTACAAACTTTCATATTTTTAATTTTCGTAGGATCGTAGGACTAGTTAGGAAAAATCCCACGCGAAAGTACTAGCTACCGGGATTAAAAGTACCCTATGCAACACATCCAGGCTTTTTGTTGGTTTTTCAAGAAACACTAATCAGAAATTGACGGAATTTTATCACAAAAGATTTTATCAAATCAATTGATAAATGACGGAGTTCTGAGGTAACAGACATAGAAAAAAATACACCCTGATAGAGAACCTCCTAACTTTTGTGAAGTTTGTTAAAAATTACTGAATTGAGAACCTTCCCTTCTTTTTAAGTCGGTTCAAAACAAGAAATTCCACGTAGGCGAAGTTGCATGCAGCTAGCTAGCAAGCAAGTTAATGTATAAAGTCTTCGAGTATAAAATGTAAGAAACTTTATGAATTTGTTTTCCTCTGTGTGGATATTTTTAAGAATATGTAGTCTAACGTTAATACGTAGGAAGTGATGTTGTCACTCTATCATTTTATAAGCTCTTAGTGTGGGAGTAAATTGCGTTCTTATGAAATCTAACTATACTTTATATATTTACTTAAGGGATGGAAAAACATGTGGGAAGATAATTTTATGTCATTTGAGATGTTTACCTTTTTGTTTTTATAAAAAACCTATAATCTTATTTTTTGCTCGTGGTTCTGCCTGCGTGGACGTTGGAAACTATCTCACGTGAACATAGGTACTACTGGAATAAAAGAAACCTAAGTCCTAACCTGGGTCATGATCTATCTGTGTGTAAAATTTCATTAAAAGTCGCTCAGCCGTTTAGGCGTGAAGAGGTAACAGACAGACAGATAGAGTCAAAGTTAAATTCGCATTAATATAATTGGTATGGAAGTATAGTAATTAGTTATCGAAAGGAGCAATGTTCTCCTGTCATCTTTGATACTGAAATACGGCAATCACCTATCTACTGGCCGTGTTTGTGATGGCAACATCGAGCTTAAAATGAACTTTTATGTTTTGATAGTAAGAATCATAAATAGGTATACCTCCTTTTGATATTATCTTAATCATCATCATCATTTCAGCCGTAAGACATCCACTGCTGGACTTAGGCCTCCCCCAATTTGGGGGGGCTTTGCCATAATCACCACGCTTGGCAGGCGGGTTGGCGATCGCAGTATGGTGGTAAAACGCATAGATAACGCTGCTGCCCATTCTCTAGTAAGTCCCTTAGTCGCCTTTTACGACACCCACAGGAAGAAATGGGGTGGTGTTATTCTTTACGTCCGGCACCACACGGTATCTTAATATTATTGCACAATCGGCCTATAATGTTTCCATTTCTGCTGTCGGCAGATGTCACATGTGTTCAGATTTTTGGTTCTATGATCCATATATATGATATGGCCAGTTTCATCACGTTGTTTTTCTTCACCGCTTTGAGAGTGGATATGAAATTATTTACGAAACGTAAAACTTTTTCCTGGGTTCGAACCCACGACGTACAGACTCCTGGGCCTTGCGTTATCACTCATGCACAACTACTAAATATAAGAAAAAACTATAAATGACCCGAGAAAATAATATGTCGACTTTCTGATTGTTCTTAGACATTCTTAATTACCAACAAGAGAGCCATGTAAGTATTATGAAGTTAATTAGAGTCTGGCTACCAAACTATTGTTTATCTTCGCCTCGAGAGCTTTGTTTACTTAGCTGAGGTTGGTAGACAAACATTTGTTTACGTGATTATGTTGGTAATGTTCTCTCTGTGATAAGGAAAAACTGTTGTACAGACGCCAGTACATAAAGCTACTACAATCTGTCAAAATAATATAATAGGTTTTCAACTTTATCGCTAAAGTATAAGGTTCAAGATTGATTGGGAAAATTTGACAGTAACAGGTAGCTTGATGTGCTGGCGTCTGTAGAAGGTAGAAAAATAAAATTCAGATTTTCTTTCTTGTATATTGCTGCAACTTCAATTCAATATGCAGTCGAACATTTTCAATTTTTCCTTTAAATATGATATCAAATTCAAAGTATTGATTTTAAACTAGCTTTTGCCAGCGGCTTCGCCCACGTGTATGTCAGAAATTATCCCATTATTACATTAACACGTATTTTATATGTTAATCCAGGTTATAAACTATCTGTGGACCAAATTTCATTCAAATCGGCATAGCCTATTCCTTAGTAGGAATTAGTCAGTGTGTGGGTTTGAAGTTATCACAGAATGTAAATAAATGGCATAAAAATAACAAAACCCAATTAAATAAACAACAAGTTTGGTTTTATATAGAATAGTCACTAAAATACTATAAGAACATAGAAATCTAAAAAAAAGTTAATGGTTGTGAAGAAATAAGCGGTTTGCCCTGATACGACGTCCCATCGATAAAATTGCAAACTTTCATCCCTCTCTAAATCTTTTAAAGGGAACATTTGAAAAAAATCCTTTCTGAGTGCTCACTCGCATTATAAAAATATTTTTTGTCTAAAATGCGTGCTTCTAGACTCAGCAATTCCCCGAGGATTTCACATCGGAAAAATTACGTTTTTCCAAACAAACTTTTACTCCTTATTTAACCTTTTTAGGGGATGATTTTTTATTGAATCATTCCTTAGTACTCACCTTTGTCTTAACAAGAAATCTTGTGCATATTGCACATTTACATGGTGATATGATTTTGGACTATTAATGTAGACAATATTTTCATTAAGAAGATAATATTATTTGTTTATTTTATTTTATTATTTATTTATTTAAGGCTCAAATAATATCTTTTTCCCAATATGCTGAAGCTTGAAAACGTAACGATCGCATCTTAGTAAACAAAATCGCCCTTTCAGGATAAGATTTTTCCCATGTATGTATACCTACACATTATATGCATGTCTGCCAAAACGTGCGTTATTTTATCCCGAGCCGGGTTTTTACATGGAAAGGCAATCGAAAGTTAAAGTTCAGTGAACCGGGAGAAGTTCATTTATCTTCATTTATTTAAAAATGGATTCGAATGAGTGGGTGATATTTTTTTTTTTTGTTTGCAGGACTACGGCTCCGAACTTAGACAACCTTTTTTAAACACAGGTTTTGTTATTTTTACGTACTGAGCTTCATGAAAAAATTACCTCACTATTGTGATAGATAAGAATGTCCGTGCCTCGAAAAGCACGTTAAGCCGTTGGGCACGGGTGTCATCTTTGACTGTCATAACGCCAAAAGTCTGACAACTTTTTTTTTAAGTTGTGGACGTGAGATAGGCTGTCGCTCCATGTAAAATACAATATTCAGTTGCATTCGCGTAGACAGTAAACTGACCCCAAAAAATATTGTGTGTGTCAGCTTCGACGTACGACTGGATTTTGCTCCTTACGAACGATTACAAAATATATAAATTAGTAAACATATTATAATGCATAACGAAACGTAACGGAGAATGTTTGATTTTACTCTATAAATTTTCATACCACGGGCTTATATATGAAAATAAATTCTTAAAGGGAAATTCCAAAGAAAAAGCTAGGTAGATTGTTGTTTTTTGTGATAGCCAATACATTAGAAACTAACAAATATTCAGCAAATAAACTATGTAACGTAGTTTGTATAAATATTGAACTTAAACGCAGTTTCTCAACAAGTAAACTATAATGAAAGGTAGATAATGAGTAATAAATGTTGCAGCAATAATTTGTATTTAAAATGACAGTTAGTATAACTTTGTTCTGTTTCCACACAGAGAGAACAAGTTCATTAATTATCTTAGCTAACGAACTGTCTTTTGTTTGACTAACTCTGGCAAATCAGTAATTGGTCAGACTGTTAACAATGTATTTAAACAGTTTTTAAAATGGAGTATGTAGTTGCTTTATAAAAAAAAAAGGTTGACTATTCCTTAAAACGATAGTAGTACGAGAACTCTTTATTATAATGGTTTAAGCTAAACGGCCGGTGTGTTGGTGGAACTAAAGAATAGCATCGACCAATTTCTTCCCGTGAATGCCGTAAGAGGCGACTAAGGGAATTACTAGAGAATGGGCAGCAGCGTTCTCTATGCATTGTACCACCATACTGCGATCGCCAATACGCCTGCCAAGCGTGGCGATTATGGAAGATCCGCCAAATTGGGGGAGGACAGCAGTGGACGTCTTACGGCTGAAATGATGATGAAGCTAAATGTACCTAGATACCCAACATTTTGAAAAATACCAATCCATGAGAAATGGAAAGAATAACTCCTAAATTTTATATAACCGTAAAGATCCTTAGATTAACTTCATTAGCTGATTGTCAATTAACCACTTTATAATAAACCGTGAGATTTTAGTCGTCTTAGAAATATTGTCCACTCAATGTATCCAATATTAATATACTTCTAGGCGTGATTAAAAAATTGTTACTATTATTAAAATTAAGATAATAGGTATAAGAAAAATAAATAATACATTAGAATTATGAAACATCCTGTTAGTAATGTTTACGTATCCGATGGTAAAGAACAGAACTACCCAGCGCACGAGTCGACAAGATCATGCCATTTTCCATGAGACAAAATATCAATTACAAACTACGTCATGCGTCATCATAATGAATAATATTTTTTTTTTTATTCAAATGTTCATTATTTTTTCTTATCGATGTGTAGTAGTCATTGGATACATGAAGTGGGCTGCCGTTGTAAGACGATTAAAATGTTACGGTGTATAATTATAACAGATTTAAGTACTAACCAACATTTCAAGAAGTCAAGAAACTTGATTAATATGTTCTACGAACTGCTACGAGACGCCTACGCCGCGTAGCGTTTCGTAGCGCTACGAAACGACAACTTGTACTAAAATTATATTTCCCGTTTTAAGAACAATTAAATGTCGGTAATAGGATTAGGTATCTTGAAGGTAAGTTAAGTATTTCTTTCGTCAATTTTAATAATAAAATTATAAGAGTTTCAGTAGTCTGTACATAGTGATGAGTTAGTTTAAAACAAAGTCGTATTTCGTGTCTATACGCTTAGATCTTCTAAACTACGCAACGTATTTTAATGCGGTTTTCATTAATAGACAGAGTAATTAAAGAAAAAGGTTATATTTATTGCAAAATACGCGGGCGAAGCTACTGGCAAAAGCTAGTATTGAATAAACTGTTTTTCAATTAAAATTTATTTAAAACAATAATCGAATTGAACGGCTATGAAAGCTGATGTGTTTTTTTCCATAAAGGCTACTTTTTGTACCGGTAACACGTTGTCGTGCAGTCATAAATATAAACCATGTAGAATGAAAAAAATACGTATTATCTGAAGCTAACACAAAAGCTCCTAGTCGAAATTGGCCAAATTTATATGAGAACACTCAGTAAGTAATGCTATCAAACCAGAGAAGAATTTTTCAAATCAGTTTATGCATGACGAAGTTCTGAGGTAACAAATATTAAAAAAAAAAACAAACGTATTGAGAACCTCCTCCTTCTTTGAAGTTGGTTAAATATATGGAATTTGAAGATTGGCTTTGACCACCACGTGCAAAGGCTTTGTCGCTAACCATCAAAGTGACAATGTCCTAACAGATGATATGTTGGCAAAGGTCGCGTTTTATTCGTCCCCATTGTATTATTTTGGTTGAAATATCCCTGATATATTATACAATACGTTACTTCCTTTTTTGTATTGCGAAGTTTTCTAGTTTCCTGGACCTCATTTTATCGTCTGTGGGTGTATTGTTATGTGGAGAAATTAAAGGTTATTGTGTCAGACATTTGTGCTATATATTGAGAAAGAAAGATGTGTTGATTGGCATTATATAATTGAAAATAAAACTAAAGGCAAGCAGAAAACAATTAAAATCATCCCAAAGGGCACGAAGGGGACTAAGCATAATGTCAGATAGACAAGGACGTCAACTCCACCATTTGACTCACGTGGTAACCATTTTAAAAGAAAAGTCCTGCCAAAAAGCGCTCCGAAGATTTTAGGAAAATGTTTGTTTTTTCTCAAAAAATAATCTCATTTTGTTAACCGACGAAAAAAAAACGGAGGAGGTTCTCAATTCGAAACGTATATATATTTTTTTGTTTTGTTTTTTTTTATGTATGACCACGCATAATTTTTTTCATAGTAGTTCGATTGTGAGAATTCTTTTTTATTGGAAAGGGTATACTCAAAAGGTGGTCCCTTATAAATTTGAAAAACAAAATCGAACGCTAAGGGTGGAAAAACAGGGGATGTTGTTGTGTTGAAAAACAGGGAATGTTTAACTACGCATAACTTTATACAGAGTAGTCCTATTTTGATAATTCTTTTTATTGGGTAGGGTATACCTTGCCAAGTATTATTAGTACATTAAAGCCCCAAAAAATTATAAAATAGAAACTTTTTAACAAAAAATTAAAATTACATTTTTTGTTAAAAAGTTTTTATTTAAAAATCCAGACAACTAGACGAGCTAAAATACTGGAAATGTCCGGAATTCGGGCCTGGAAAATAACTCAGAAGGCAAAATTACGTATTGTGCATGTAGAGAATAAAATCGTATATTTCCTTACAATTTACATCATTATGTAGTTTGAGGAAGCATAATAATGTTTTCTCATCTATGTTTTCTTTCTTTTTTCGAATAACAAATATTTTTAATATTTTACGGCCAATATACCAATCCACACAGGCTCGCGTAGTGGATCACGTCCCATTCCATCTGACAGCAAGAAGGCCTGTTGCCCCAGTTGATAATCCTAAAATAAGATAACATCAAAATAACACTGCTTTTAAGAGTAACGATTTATGACTTGTTTAATCTGATTTACGACACAATTTCGTATCTCTGTAGTTGTTGGCAGACGCAATAAATATTAAAGGATAATCATGTACGAGCTCAGATGAAATAGCTTAAGTATGACCAATTAAGTTCTTTCCCCAGAGACTGAAAAAAATAAATATGAAAATGTGTTAACTGTGTTACTAGGTTAGTAAAAAGTGTATTTTTTGTAGGTGTTGCAAATTGGTTACATTTTCCGTTATTTTCACCTCGGTGGTTCACGTATAAGTAGTTTTTGATACAAAAAATATGCGGTATATTATTGCAATATTATTTTATGTACGATGATGAGGTGGATAGAAATTATATCTCATTAAAAATTTTGTATGGTGGAAATTGAATTTATATTATTGCCCGCGGCTTCGCTAACCTTAATTTAGAATTTTGTAATCAATTCGGGTTGTACTCTGCTTGTATTAATATAATTCAATCATGATTCGAAAGATCCGTGGCGCCATTTATTATCAAACGAACGTTATTTTTGTTTTCCTCGGGAACAGTACTTTTTTTCAGGATAAAAGGTACCGTATTTCCTTTTCTGTACACTTAACAATCTATAAGCAAAATTTTTCAGTGGTTTAGGCGTGAAAAGGTTACAAAGTTACTTTCGCATTTATAATATAATATTATATTGTTAAGATTTGGATAAGTAAAAATAATTTTGACCAAGTAAAAAATGAAGATGAATTTAGGTAAGCATGATTCATGATATTCAAATATACTCAAAAACAATAAAAATATTAAAATGTCTTTACTTTATCCCAGATCAATATACAATTCCTTCTCACAACTCAACCAATGTAGGGATTAAAAGTTACCCAATATATACCCGGGCTCAGGGCTTATTGAATTTAATTTATATACTTTCTAAATACGCTACTTTATCTGACTTAATCCTAATGAAATCATACATTGCAATTATCAGAATACTCGTTATCGAATGACGGGAAAATCGGTCACATTGAGTGGTGGATATCGGTCAGATATAGAATCGATTAAAACGATTAAATATGACTCGATTATCGAGTCATATTTAATCGTCGCTAATTAGATTTATGTGTTCCACTTGTTTTCAGAAAATGATTATTAAGACGTCTTTTCATGTAGAATAAAACGATGATACTTTTACGATGTGTTATGATAATTTTGTTCATAGAATTATACCTAAAAATTGAATGCAGTGATAATGCAGTGATAGTAAATGATAATAATTGTTGATATAATGTTTGCGCAAAGATATTGCGATTGGTGATAAGCTTATAATACACTTCTATATTTTACCTAGATGTTGGTAAATTTTTCGATAGATTCTTATAGGTTCAACCTAGACTCGAAAATGTGGAACCAATTTTTCTAGTTAAGTACCTATTTTGAAAATAGGATAAAATATAAGCCAAGTGATATAAATGAAATCTGTAGAGATTACCTGACATCAGCAATGCCTGTGATTAATCTCAGAGGAATAGTAGGGGTCGGGAAAGATCCCCTATTCCCCCATTAAGATTGCAAAATCAAGCGAATAATTGTCGATGTTCGGTATTTGGCATTTTTGCAGATATTCGAAACGGTGTGCGGGGTTCCGTACCTATAACTAGAAGAAAAAAATATCTGTATCTGTCAGCCCACACCATCGCACTGCTAGGCTAAGGAACCCCATAGGACTGCCAGCTTTTTCAATCCAGGGCTAAAGTGGACTAGATTTCGTGTATTTTCTACCCTTGTAAGGCCCAAGGTAAGTTTCCCGTGATGAGTTAAACACCCAATGTACAATACAATGAACAATATCGTCTAACATGGTTTCGACCCAAGCACATTCTTTTAGTTTTCTTTAGGAACAACTTAATTATCTGGTTACTCTACTCTCTTCAGGAAGGAATTTCATACAACTACTTTTAAATTGATATATAATATACACGAATTATTTAAAAGTACTTGGGCGTTTTGGACATTTTGTTTTTAAGTCTGGGCCGGAATGCTGCATGCCACTTTGTTCAATACGTTGGACGTTGGGCCTTACGAGGCTACAGCTCGTTTCGCTATATTCCAAAAAAAAAAAACTGCTTTTTAAAATAATCTTTAGTTAACGCGTCATTATTATATGTACATATACCCACGTGATGTTAAGGAGTCTATCCACTTTATATTGCTGTAGATAAATAATAAGCAATTCTTAGTATATATTCTGAACACAAGACGAACTATTGAGGTATGAGGGACAGGGTGTATAAAGATCACTTCTATTCCTTAGAAAAGGGAGGAAACTCCGGGTGTTGTCTCTGTGGTGTTACTAATCGGTGGGCTACTGCCCGACAACTGATGTTGAGAAGTTCACACGTCAAAAGTTCACCACATAACTTGCGTAAATATCATCATCATCACCAGCAGCCTATATTGTTCCCACTGCTGGGACACGAGCCTCCCCTCGCTGAGAGGGAGAGGGCCATAATCCACCACGCAGGCCCAATGCGTGTTGGCTAAACTATGCAACGCTTGCGTAAATATACAATGGTATATTTACGCAAGTTGCGCGGTAAATTTTGCTTGCGCGATGCAGAATTTTGCGTGACGTCACTGCAATGCGTAGATTTTTTTTTTTTTCAGGATGGGAAATCATCAAATGACTTCTCCCGCTCTGGGCGAAGCGGGAGGGCGTGTCAGACTTTTACTGACTAAAACCCACCCGTGTTCCATCAGTTGCCCATGTGCCAGGGTCACGGTATCTCTTTCGAACAATCACGCGACCCCGGCAGGCATCGGTCTTAGTAGACCCCTACACTGCTGCTGACATCTCTTTGAGGCGCGCGTGGAACACTGCGCGCCGTCGACCCGAGCTTGGTCCTTATCGGGCGGCGAGCTACCCACTGCTCGCCACCCGCAAGCTCGCGCCTACGGTGGCCGGGAGTCCGCTATTGACTCCCGACGCCCGGGGCGTCTCCTCCTGCGGCGGCTAGGGACGTGAGGGCGCAGAGACTGCCACTCCCTCACGCGCCCCGCCTCCTCCTTCGCGAGCATTACTGCTTCGCAGAAGGAGGTGACGGCTTCCCATTCCCTCTCGCTCCGTACCATGGCTCGCACCAGGGCCGGACGCGAGAGGTCGCCGCCGCCGATCGCCTCCACGAGGACACGGCGGTGCTCCGCCCAGGCAGGGCACACCTCCACCGTATGCTCCACCGTGTCCTCCAGACGATCCTCGCAATGGAAACACCCGGACGTATCCTCCCGCTTTATCCTGAACAGGAACCCACCGAAGCAGCCATGCCCGGTGAGAACCTGCGTCAGGCGGAAGGTGAGGACGCCGTGACGCCTCTCTATCCACTCCTCAAAGAGGGGACTTACCGCCGCAATTGTGGCGTGCCCAACAATGCGTAGATCACATGTGACGTAGGTATGCCGCTACATTACTTAATCATTAAAAAAAACTCCTAACATATGTCACGGATTACGCCAATTTATATCAAACATACGCAGTACAACCGCTCTTAATCCCTCTAAGCCGAAATAAAACTACAAAGAAAAAGCCACAGAATAAAAACAACGGTACAAAAGGTCTAAGGTCAGGGACATATGAGCCTCATAACACGAATTATCAGGGCTGACCCCCAGATAAATTGGAACTATTAATTACGGCGTGGGGCTGAAACAGGGTAGGTTTTAGCCTATTGTTTGAAGCTGGTGTGAACAGCCCGCCTTTTGTTGTTCCTCGCTTTTTTATTGCTAAGATTTTTCACAATCTTTTGTGCGTTAACTGAAAATATTTTTGTTTTGAGGTTGGGCTTAGTGCTTTTTTTTTTGTGCGTAATTAATCAACGATGTCTTGTACATTATTTTTATGAGGTGGTAAAATTTATTTTTTTACAATTTATGCACTGATGATTTGTTTTTTAACGTACATAATTCAATGCTCTATCAATATTATGCACCATGTTATGTTATTAAAAAATTATATTTCTTCATTTTTAGGGTACCTCGAAAGGAAAAACGGAACCCTTATAGTATGACTTTGTTGTCCGTCCGTCAGTCTGTCTGTCAAGACCCTTTATTTCGGGCACGCGTGGAGGTATCGAGTTGAAATAAACGCAATATACTCAAGTCTAAAGTCTCTTGAAGCTGTGAAAAAAATCAAACTTATAAGTTAACGTGAGAAAAAGACATGGCCGTTTATGCCGCAAAAAACGTATATTTCGACACTCAAGGGAATCAAAATGTATAAAGCAAACATATAAAAACATATAAAAAAATCTCCTAATTACAATGATTCTGACTGCTGTCAACCCTGCTAGCAAAAAAATAAACCAGAACATATAAAATAGCCTCATATTTACCGAGTAGCACCCACGTAAATATTCACACATAAATATGTGGCATTGGGATTTTCCCTTATCATGTTTATGTCGTAAATCACTTCGAGAGAGAGGCGTTGGTGCTGAAAATTGAGCCGCCTTACGACAGAATAGCCTATTGTGTGACTCTCAACAGTAAATTGATTTTTATTTAGCATTTCATTTGTATTCCCACAGAATCTACAGTCCGTTTCAATATCAAATGATTTTGTTAAAAGATAAAACAGAAATAAAATGCGTTTAAAATTTATCGGATTTACGTTTTCGTGTTTAGAATATAATGTTTCTCAACACAGGGGTGAAATAGAGATTGTTATCGACACTAAAGCTAAATTATTTTCATAACTGATAGTGATAACCCAATGTGGTAACCAAACAAATGAATGCAATGACAATTAAAAAAAAAAAACTTATATTTATAATAAAACTAGCTGACCGTACAGACGTTGTCTTGTTTCTTAGAACTCGATAGCAGCGCCATCTACCGCGTCCAATAGTGAATTTAAACCATCCAGGGTGCCACCCAAACGCATACAATTAAATTCTTTCAAATCGGTCCAGCTGTTTAGGAGGAGTTCAGTGACATACACACGTACTACAGTAGATAAGCGTTCCAAAAGTTTTCACACCTCATTCTAAAATTAAATTCTGGGCTGCCAGTTATAGAAATGATGGCAACTCGATGTCGAAACTCGTTGACATGCCCAGAGTTCCGTCCTCTTTCTAATATAAAAAATCTGCGGCTAGATATTTATTGCCACTTTAATTTTTATGACTATAATACCGCGATGTCATCAAACTTTCGGAAATCAGATTTCCGTTCGGTTTTTTGCTTGCTTGCTTACGAATTCGTTTTCGACGTCTTATTTGAATATTTTAATATTTGATATTCAAATTAAACCTTTTTGATTGGTTCTGAAGCTATCTGTGGCGACAGATATTTCAGAATTCTCTGAATTCATTTCGTGTTACGTAAATGTGTAACAGCTGTCGTGAAACATGCATTTCGCTCGGAAATTCTGAATGCACGTATTAACTGAATTTAGGAATTTGTTGTATATTTGCTCGAAACATGAAAGTCATTAACATTATCCTCAATATCAAGCAATAAAATAAATTGTAATGTTGCAATTGATTTGAAAATAATTTCCACAAAGTGATGGCTGAACAATTTAGTAACTTGATTTTTTTTCGATAAAATCTAAACTACTTTACCTACATTTTATATACGGTTTTAATGGCGATACTTCGATAAAAAATGTAAATTTCCAAAGTGATGAAATATTCAAATATTACCAAGTTGCGTTCTGACTCAAACAGAAATTAAATTATATGGACCAGACTTGAATTTACTAAGCACTTAGTGCTGGTCACATTTGTGCTCTGAATATTCTAACTTAACTGGGTGGACAATTTGGACACCTCAATAGTGAGACGCTGACGGGCGACATAGAATATGCCGCTCCACTTTAGCATGAAAATCTGTAATTTCGAAGCTAATATAACATTAATTTATATCAAGAATCTGACATATTTTGAGAATTCGATATCCAAATTTGAGTATTTTGTACATGGTCTACGCAAATGTCCTACAGATCTAGTAGCGTCTTGTGACGGGTCGTTGAGCTCCCTAAAATAGGGTTTAGCTACACGACTGATACATACATACATCTTGTCTCTTGGGATAGGTCAGCTCAAAGCTGCAATGGCTCTCTCCTTCTTCAAAAGGCCCTGCATTGTTGGACTCACATAAAATTCGAATAATATAAAGTTTGGACTTTAACCCTTTATAGTACGGCTCAGACAAAGTGGTCAGTAAAATGAACAGTGAAGAGTGAAGAAGTGACCGTCCACTTCAAGGTCCTAGGTACCTTGAAGTGACTGTCCAGTTAACTGGCCACGAGCCGTCCTATAAAGGGTTAAAAGAGACCATGATCTCTGATTTTGTTTCGGCATTTTTTCTCAAGGAACAGTCAGCTAGTAAATGCCGGCGCCATGTAATAATAAGGCACCTGCCGGATAATGATGCCATGTGTTCTTTTTGGCGCAGTATCTGGTCGGTGCCTGTCAGTCACACCGAAGGGGATTGGGCTCGAGAAGTCGAGCGAGCCTGCGATCCAATACCAGAAATGGGGGCTGTTACCATCTGCCCCCAAGACGTAGCTCGTGCAGTCCGTCCATTGCCCAATTGGAAGTCTCCAGGGCCGGACGGGCTGCACAACTTCTGGATCAAATGGTTCATTGGATCGCATGCTCGCTTGGCGGCTCAGTACCAGACTGCATTGGAGTCTGGTTCGCTACCCCAGTTCCTAACAACAGGAATTACCCACCTGCTCCACAAATCAGGTAGTACCGCGGAACCCAAAAATTATAGACCGATCACGTGTTTGCCGACGGTCTATAAAGTTCTTACATCCATTTTGAGAGCTAAAATGTACAATCATATTGACACCAACTCCATCATGTCTGTCTCTCAAAATGGATGTAGGAACGGGTCTCGCGGTACTAAGGAGCTGCTCCTCATTGATATGGCCATTAGCCAACAGGTTCGCCGTTCCCGAAAGGATCTGTCGACATGTTGGATAGATTATAAGAAGGCCTATGACTCGGTGCCATATACATGGCTCAAGAGGGTGCTGGAGTTGTATAAAGTTGATGCAACTCTGCGCACCTTCCTGATTTCATGTATGGGGCAGTGGAGGACGGTCCTTCGCCATCCAGGATGTCGAAATATCCAAAGGAACAGCGAACCGATAAGGATCGAGCGAGGCATATTTCAGGGTGATAGTTTGAGTCCGCTTTGGTTCTGCTTAGCCCTGAATCCTCTGAGCACACTGCTTGAAGATTCAGGTATAGGCTATCGGTTGAGGAGAGGTGGTCAGGTTATATCTCACCTCCTTTACATGGATGACCTTAAACTCTTTGCTCCCAACAATTTTCAACTAATGGAGCTACTGAAGGTAACTGAAACCTTCAGTAGCGCCATCAGGATGGAATTTGGTGTGGACAAATGTGCGGTCATGCATGTAAAGCGAGGGAAGATTGTGGAATCCGCGGGAACCCAACTCTCGGATTCCATAAACCTCCGAGCCCTCTCCGCATCCGAAACCTATAAGTATTTGGGTATGTCGGAAGCGTTGGGCATCAATGTTACTGACATGAAGCAATCGTTGAAGGAGCGCTTCTTTGGCCGCCTGAAGAAAGTATTTAATAGTCTTCTATCAGGCGGAAACAAGGTGCGCGCTTTCAACGGTTGGGTCATGCCGGTTTTGATGTACTCTTTCGGCATACTCAAATGGACTCAAACCGAACTAGACGCCCTGGATAGGAGGGTCCGTACGCTGCTGACTGCATATCGAATGCATCACCCACGGTCATCGGTAATGAGGCTGTATATCCCGCGAAAGTGTGGAGGTCGAGGCTTTTTAAACGCTAAGACTCTGCACAATCGCGAGATATGCAGTCTCAGGGAATATTTCCTAGAAACCGACGTGGGGATGCATCGAGATGTGGTGGCGGTTGACAAGGGCCTCACCCCGCTCTCCTTGGCTAACGAGAACTGGCGCAAACCTGTAATACTTGACACCAATGAACGCATGGAAGTATGGCAGAGTAAGGAGCTCCACGGACGCTTTTTCCGGGCCCTACATGGACCCGATGTAGATATACTAGCGTCCGTAGCCTGGCTGCGTTTCGGTGACCTCTTTGGGGAAACCGAAGGTTTTGTCTGTGCAATTATGGACGAAGTTATGATGACGAACAATTACCGGAGATATATTGTGAAAGACGGCACGGTTGACATCTGTCGGGCATGCCACCGTCCAGGGGAATCAATTAGGCACATAATCTCCGGGTGTTCTCGTCTAGCTAACGAAGAATACTTGCATAGACACAACCTAGTAGCCAGGATTATCCATCAGCAACTTGCTCTTAAATACAGCCTTGTGGAATCAGAAGTGCCGTACTACAGGTATGTGCCCGACCCAGTTCTCGAAAATGGAAATATCACATTGTACTGGGATCGATCCATCATCACTGACAGGACTATTATAGCAAATAAGCCTGATACAGTGGTGGTGGATCGAGTAGAGCGGCGCACAATGATTGTTGACATAACGGTCCCACATGACGGGAACCTCGTGAAAGCTGAGAAAGATAAGCAGATCAAGTATCTTGACTTGGCTCGCGAGGTTGTCGACATGTGGGATGTGGACTCAGCAATCATTGTGCCGATAGTCGTCACTGCCAATGGCTTGATAGCCAAAAGCCTCGACCAACATCTAAAGAGGCTCTCGTTAGGCAGCTGGGTCAAGGGCTTGATTCAGAAAGCGGTACTTTTGGACACGGCTCGCATTGTCAGGAGGTTCCTCTCTCTGGAGTCCTGACCGCCGGTAGCTTGGACCCTGTTCCCGATACCGGTGGGCTACTATTTTTTATAATTTTAAATGTTTTTATATGTTTCTGTACTGATATTTAAAAATATAATTTATAAGAGTTTACAAATGAATAAAGGAAATAATAATAATAAGCCCGCAGGGCAGCATGTGGCTTGCTGTTGGGCAGTAACGACCCCACGGACCCTATCTCCCGGGAGAATTCTTGTTCCTCATCTCTGGCTTGCCTTTATTGGCTGGCTGGACTGAACACTGACGAGGTTCAGAGCTCCCACCTCATTCTTGCCTTTATTGGCTGGCTTGAGTGGAGATTCGCAAGAGCGAACGTGCTCGGGGAAAGGAAGTATTCCAGTAAGTGCTCGTAGGGACTTGACCATCTTCCGGGCTCTGGGATTGTTCTGAAAGCCGTGGAATACCTCTCCACTTCTCAAGCACCTCAGGAAGTGTTGCCCCCTTGTCGCTGCGTCACTATGTGCCAGCGACGTTTCCCGGGGGCCCATTATTGAGTGTGCAAGTCACCCCCTGCCATTTAATCCGTGTATTTACAAAACATTGATGCGGCAGGGGCCATAGGCCTTCCATAGTTCTTGGTAACCAGTTTATTTTAGCCATCCAAATACATAGTCCAATATCTTAGTTTCCATATCCTGCAATAGTCCAACATCAACCGGAGGTTGTCCTTGGGTGCATTTGTACAGTGTATACAGGGATAACCGCCGGTTAGTGCCTCACTTCATCTAAATTTTCTAAGGGGCCTCTGCGAGTTGGCTTCGGCCCCTCGTACGCCTTCCAAAAGACCGGGACCCTAGGGTCCCGAGATATGTTAACATATATAAAAATAATAATAATAATGTAATAATATCTTAGGACAATCAACACAACGTTGTCCGATCCCAAACTAGGCAGAGCCTGTACTATGGCAACCAGACAACTGATAAACATACTTATATATTTCTAAATACATACATATTATAGATAACTTACACCCAGACACAGAACAAATGATTGTGCTCATCACGCAAACATTTGTTCTGGGTGGGAATCGAACCCACGACCTCAGTCTTTGCAGTCAGGGTCACTAACCACTAGACTAACAGGCCAGTCAAATGTAGTTTTAAAGTTAATTTTAAATGTTAGTTTTAAATATTGACCAACAAAATATTGACGTGTGACATTTCATTTCAAATCAGCACCCCTAGCCAAGTTGATAATCTGCAATCGTTAACGCTAGTCGCTCAACGTTAAGTCACGTGGTTAGAAAAAACGAACAGAAAATCCGCAGCCAAATTCACATCGTTCAAAATTATAGAATGATTTTTTATCGTTTCTTTAATGTTCAACGCTAAATCCTTTGTTATAATGTGTCGTTTTTCTAAAGACATTGTAGAACGAGCGGCCGACTCAGGCGCTTCAACATGGCTACCAACTTATCGTTTTCTACAATCGCTGACACTGAGGCGTTAGCGATTGTAGAACGGTAAACGTTTGTGACTTGGCTAGGGGGGCTGGTTATTTCTGTCTAATACAATTTGAACGCTCAAAGAGGAAGTTATAATTTTCACGCCTAGCAGACAGGTTAGACAGGACAATTTGTGTGGGCGTCCAATTGTCAAAATTAACTTCGTCTGTGCCTATATCTGATCCATTCCGTCTTTATGTAGGTCACCGTCCATTAACGACAAGTGACAACACAGACTGATTTAACTCGATTAGAAGCGAAAAAAAGAAACTGCCAATCTCCCTTCTCGCGCAATTTGCTCTTAACGCAAATTGATTCAATTTTCAAGGCGGCAGCGCTACAGCCGTATTACTATCACGTCGCTGAATAATGAACCTTGTGCCCTTGTAAGAAGGTTGGCGTGAAGGTGGTGTTGCTGACTGAAACGCAAGCGCTTCTGTTTTTCCATCGGATGTGATTAAAGGAGTGCTTGTTTAATTTCCTGCTGCTTTTTGTTTTAGATAAATCTTTACACTGTCATAGATTTGAGTGATTCGTTTTAATTAAAAGTGAAGTGACGGACGGACTTCAGCAGTCGATGTTATGCCCCCAGACTTCGTCAGCAAAATTGGTTTAGCGACGAAACCGTGAAAACTGAATAACTGAGGGACAGAAAAAGTCGCACTTTTGGGACATCGAAATTATTTTGCTACGAATATATTAAACACATAAACCTTTCAGAAGCATGCCAATGATGGTGACCATTGCATGCCAATCCACTGTGTAGTTTAGAAGATCACACACACACGAAAAGTAGCTTTGTTTTATTATATTTATAATTGGATCGCGTCTATATTACTTAACTAGCTCTTCGCCCCAGACTTCTTAAGCGTAAAATTTTGACCCCTGACCTGCCGCGTCGCATTCTATCGCCCGCCCGCGAAATTAGTTTGTTTTCACTTTCAATTCTTTTCGACTTTTTTCTTTTTGCTCCCTCTCACGTAGAGTAGGCTTGTGTCCCAGCAGTGGGAACAAAATAGGCTGATTATGATGATGATGATCCATCGTCAGGAAGCCATGCAAGAATTAAGAATTTTGAAAGTTTTTTTTTTAATATAACATTTTATTATTCGTTCTATAAGCAAAATCACTAACCCAAAATTATTCGTTTTAGTATCTATGGTAACATTATTTTTCTTTGAACTGTCAAGTTACTGAACACAACTAAACGTCGAACTATACAAACAACCTTACAAACAAACAAATATTGCCTCTTTATAATATTAATTTAGACAAATAAAAGTACCTGCTAAGTGTACTACTCAACAACTAATTCTTATTTCTTTTTGTCAACAGGTAAGACCCTGACACGAAGTTTGTAAAAGCTTTCTCACAATATGATATGATTGCACCTTCCGGAAAAGCTTACAATTCCAACACATTCGTTCAAGATCAACAACACAATAAATGGTAAAGAGAAGGAAGCGAGAATTTGTCGTAAATACGGACTAGGGGGCGGTAATTTGTCGTAATTCCAGTCGGTAATTCCCAGGGTATTACGCCACGCGTTCTGGTTCTTGTGACAGCGACAAATCTAATATTGACATTGCTTTTATTACGTTATTGGGATTGTATTGTGTTACGACTTAAGATTAATGAAGAGAGAGGGTTTCATGCGTAATTATTATGGATTAATACATAATAATAAAATAAAAAAATAAAATGCTTTATTTATATAAAAAGATTTGACAACATCAAATGAAGCCCTGACTCCTGAGCTAGGTGGTACCTGTGTTACAGGAGTCAGTGTCTTCACCCGTTTATAGAGCAATTAATAATCTATACAATCAAAGAATAAAAAATAGAATTTAATACATGCTTGCTCTTGCGTGGTATGTTTGTGTATGTGTTTTATATATGTGTGTGTGTGTATGTGTGTGTGTGTTTGTGTGTGTGTGTATCTGTGACAGGTGGTTGTGCTTTGTGTTATATAATATACATACATAATCAGTCCATTTATAGAAGATATCTGATATTTATATAACAATAAGCAATATTGTAATTATAGAGTCTGTCAATACGGAAGTGGTATAAGCTAGGTATCCATTACTAGCCCAGGGGTAATGGCCGCGACTAATGAATGAAGAGGGTATATTGATAGCGGTGAATTAATTTTGCTATATAGGTATCCTCCAAGAAAACAATAAAATCTTTGAGTGAGACTGGTGTGAAAGAAGTTACACCAGTCATTACCTTTTTCTACGTTTATTCTTCATGAGATTTGGGTCATATTTTACTTGTGTATGTTTTTTAACCCATTCGTTGCTACCAACGCACCATTTGCGTTGATCGAGATAACTACGTCATGCCACCAACGTACCATATGCGTTGCGTGTACTTTAGGACGTTTTTTGGAATTACATAAAAATTATAGAAATTTATTTAAATATTTGCCAACATACGCGGCTAGAAACAATTGTTAAATGTGGAAATACTCTTGGCTTTTTGCTTCGAACTGTCATTCTTGTTTTGGTAAGGAAAAAACGGTTGGTGCTGTGAAGGTCTTGGTGAAGGAAAAATATAAAGTGGCACCCTGGTGATGTTTTTAAAATTTAAGTAGCAATGAATGGGTTAATTAATATAGACTGATTATGCTTGGAATTTTGACTTTTAATACCTTATTTTAACACTTATACCTTAATTAAGATATCTAGTACGGACATTATTTAACAACGGTATAGGTAATTAATATAAATTGCTTACTTAAAGCAAAAGCAAATAAAATATATATTCTGAGCACAGACCAGTGGGAGCGTGCCATGTTAACTCAACTATTTAATGTCCTTACTCTAGTCATAAAAATAAATAAGATAGCTCCATTTAAGACCCGGAACTGGCCCGTTTAACTCTGTATCACCCTTAAGAAAATAAAACAAATACTTTATACACTTGGCAAAGTGTTTGATAGATTCAAATTATTTGAAGAGGGAGATTTCAAAACAGTCGGGGATAAAACTAGTTAACATATTTATGTAGCTCCACTGGCAATCCTTATCAATAATATAAATCGAAAGTAACTGTGTATGTATGTAACCTTTAGATTTCAAGGATTTTGATGAAATTTACATGCACAGAGGTGGACCATATTCTGGGTTAAGATATAGTGACGGATACTATTCAAATAATTTCAGATACTAATCTACATGGTCTTCACATGATGTGATCATGTCTGTGACCTCTGAGTATTTTTCAGCCTTTCTTCTCAGAGTAGTCAGATAGGAAACGCCAACTTCATCTGGTTTAAAAAAATATGATTGACGTATAAAACTGTTTTTACAAACCTACTTACTGAACCAAAATCATTTATCCCGGTAGTACATACATACATACAATCACGCCTTTTTCTCATGGGGGTAGGCAGAAACCACGGAACACCACCTGCTACGATCTCTACACACTCTTTTTGCCTCGTTTAGGTTCATACAATTGGTCATACACACACGCCGGTTGCGAGTACTACGCACCCGACCTTCTAAAGAACAACACCAATAAGGTCACTATATGTCCTCCTAAGGTATCCCCTCCGGGTGTTTCCACTCACATCTGCCTTGTAAATACCTTTTGTGAGCCGTCCTTCATTCATCCTCTTAACATGACCAAACCATCTAAGCCTACTTTTTTTCAATTTTTGTCACTACATCTTCTTTTAAACCACACCGTTCTCTTATCACATCATTCCTCAGCCTATCATTCATCCTATTCCGGTAGTACGGTCACTAAAACAGATAAGTACCCAGGGTCGTAGCATATAGTTGAGGTTAAGTGAGAAACCGCTGGAAGTTTTCGAATAAAATAAAATTTATAGGAAACAAACACTTCATATATCCAAATAAATTGTCATTCTCTAGCAACCATAAAAGAAAAAAAAAGAAGAAAATACGTTTGTTTGTGGTAAACATGACGCAAGGAAAGGCCAAAAAAGCTGGAGGAAAACATGCATCACATCCACGCTAAACGGCCATCGCTCAGCATAATGCTGGGATCCTATGCCACAGAGCCCCAACGCTGTTTCATCGGTTCCTTACAAAAGTTGCAACTAATTCCGACAACCCTAGTTACTCATATCTTTGGTGTCTCTACCTACTTTCTGCATAGTTTAACATCCAAGCGGGCAAAGACCCGGAAAGACAGGCTAAACCTAGCTTTTTCAACATTGTAAAAGGAAAAGGGGGAAAACTCTAGACACTGACCTTTCATGTTTGGCTAAAGGGGTATCCTAGACTGTATTATTGTTATTGCTAGACGTGTAGACGGGAAGATGATGCTGGCTGGTTTAATGGCCACGATTTGTATTAGAACGCTGGTTTCGTGTGGTTGAAAGTTGTACCTACTATTGTTATTGTGGTAAATGCAATACATCATTAATGAAAAAGAGCTTTTTTGGTGTTGCGCCCAAAATTTATAGTAAAATACCCGAGGTCATAAGCAGCATGCCACTAACAAAATTCAAAAAATGTTTTTCTAAATTACTGGTGGAGAAATCTTACTATGCCCTAGACGATTACCTAAATGATAAATCACTGTAACTACTGTACATACTATTACTCGTAATTATCCAATATTTCTCGTGTATGTATTCTATTTTCTGGTTATTTTTTGTTTTATATAATGAATATGGTCTGTCTTTATTTTTATGATAATCTTCACTGATATTTTTGTATGTCGTCAATGGCAAAATATAGCGCATCATTTAATTATTGACACCTTGACCTATAACCTATGTTTCACAAATAAATAATTCTGATTCTGTTTCTGGTATTTGATGCTGCAGTAAATGATATCCTATTTATTTATGAACGATTAGTGTAGAGATTAACTTTAGATAAAATTTTGGAGATATGAGGAGCAGGGTGTAAAGTTCATTCAACCTCCGTAGAAAAGAGAGTATCCTCCGACCAGAAGGCTGTCGTGTCTGGTGGGCATCCGCCCGACGTTTGATGTCGGGACGTTGTATATATTCTAATTGCGCTGTAAATTATGCTTGCGCCATGCAAGATTTTGTGTGACGTCAGTGTGATGCGATGCATGTGGCGTTATAGATGGAGATGCGGAGAGCAATGGTGGCCCACTGGTATCAGCCCTGACTTATGACTTTGCAGGTCGTGGGTTCGAACCCAGCCAGTTGCTTTACTTTGTGTAAATAATTTATTGTAATTACCACTGCTCTCAAAACGGTGAAGGAAAACGTCGTGAGGAAAGCGGCATGTCCTAGAACCTAAACTTCGAAGAAATGTGACATCTACCAAACCGCACTAGGCGGCCCGCGTGGTAGATAACGGCCCACTTCCTCTCACCGAGAAGAGGCCTGTGTCCCAGCAGTGGGAACGGTATAGGCTAATTATGTATGTATGGTGTAGAGGCCACTACAAAATAATTAGGCCTAGACCGATTTTGAAGTCTAGGAAATTAAGTTAAGGAAGTCAGTAATTTTTTTGTGTAATAACTTAGGGCCAGCTGACCTACTGGCGGTCTTATGGAAGATTGGCCATTCAGCAAACGTGGCTGATTACCATTTCAGTTGGTAGAGCGCCAAACTAGCGTTGCTAATGTGCGGAGTCAGGTGAAATATTCTTGATGATTTAAAATGAATATGCGGTCAGGCGGTGATTCGGATAGCCTCTGAAAAGAGGCTTTTTAAAGATTCTTTGACGTGTATTAATGAGCCGGCCTGTATGTAATATACCGACCAATCATGTAATGTTTTGGCCTGGGACTTACTAAAGAATGGGCAGCAGCGTTCTGTGTGTATTTTACCACCATGCTGCGATCGCCAATCCACCTGCCAAGCGTGGCGATTATGTCAAACCCCCTTTGCAGGGGTTTATTTTCAGCAGTGGACGTCTTATGGCTGAAATTATGGTGATAATGATGGTGTTTTGGTCAAGTATGTTTTATGGTATCAGCTTAATAATACACCAAACAGATGGATATTATCTCTTCCATATAAGAGCATTTCCTGACATTATACGTACCCAGACAATAAGAACATTTTCTAAAATTAACAGATGGTATAAATCTCGCCCTTCCCGAACATTACACACGTTTTAGACTCCATTACGTTTTCACACGTCCTCCCTTATGGTCTGATTAATTAATTTATGGCGAGCCTCGCTTTCACTTTCAGTACAGATTTTTTAAATATGTACGTACTTTTTAGAGAGACGCTTTTACGTAGTAGGTCAACGTAGTAAAATGTTTGAAATATGGCTTTGTTTTACTTAATGATTTAAGAATAAGTAAACATGTTTTTTTTTTTATCGTAAACATGAATGGTGGAAATAAATGTTGCATTTTAAGTAAGGATGCGCTAAGATAGCTCGCAAAATTCAATTTTTCTTCCGTTTTTTACAATGTGCAGGTAAATATCAGATTGTTTATTGATTAAACTATGATTCGCGACCATAACAGATACTGGTTTTTAGAATATAATTATTAAAATCATCAATACAACCTTGTCTGGATTCAAATTCACGATTTTACAGCATGTAACTTTGGGCTTATACCACTTGGGTTTTATTTTTTCTTCAAAAGTCTTCTTTATTAAAGCCTGGAATCTCAAACTCTGTCAGTAAAACCACGTAGAACTTTTCATTGAAGACTAACATTTGTTCAAACGAGATACCGTGGCCCTGGCATATGGGTAACAAAAGGAACACGGGTGGGGTTTAGTCACTGTAAGTAAAATTATTTCTAACAATGTTGTAGATACTGAAGGACGATCTTATCGGGCATTATCCTATGTTCGGTAACGCTAACTCTCTCAGAACCCAGCTTATCTCTTGATTAACGTGATAAGCCCACGTAAAACAATTTAATTTGAATTACTGATACGGTTTGTTAACGAGGCATCAGCGTGAATATGACACATCGAGGTTTGGAAGGAGACCGTCATATGTGTTTAGAGGTATAAATGACAGAGACTGAACTATGAAATGTTTATGTGTTTTTTTCAAAATCAAAAGATATTTATTAAAATTAACGGTTAAAAAAAGAAACCAGGTCCGTCCACAAGCGCCTTCTCAAAATTACGGGGAACACCTGAGGCCTCTACTCAGCAGTAGGTGATTTCGGACTCATTTTTTGGAACACCAAAATAGCATAAGACGATTCCCCAAAACGGTCCGCCCGCTCTTCACCACTTCCTAATAATTTAGCTGGGAAGAAGTGGCGCAAAAAACTCCCCAGCAGTTTTGAATGGCTTGTATGAAGCGTTTGACTGTAATAAGCTAGCCACGGCTTTTACGATTATATTATTGTTGTTACGTGTGTATTTTTTTTGATGAACAATCGCTGTCTGCTCACACATGGCAGTTGTTGGGTTAAATTCTTGAGAGCGAAAAACCTCTGATTACCTTAACGCGCAAAATCGACGTAATCTCGAGAACTTTCTGATTTGTTGGTATGTTTCGGAGTAACGTAGAATGCGTCAATATACAGCCATTAATTCATCTATTTTGCGTGGGAATCATCATTTCTCTATTGGCTGGAGTTAGAATATAAGTGACGTCATAAGGTTGAGTAGAATAATTGCTGTATTAAAACAGACAGTATTTATTAAATTTGATTCACACAGTCTAGGAATATTCCCCCTTGTTGCTATAATTTTAACAGGCTTAACGTTTACCAGATAAAACAGATTGAAACCAGGACTGGATTTAGAAACACGAGACCCCTAGTTACCCCCTCCCCCCATCCCGAAGCAATTTTGGAAATCGAGGTCATAAAATTGACTATTACAGATGAAATATTATGCAGCATTTCGTATACAGCGCTGTTTACCGACTACATGCAAGCTACCTGTTAGTAGCTCTAGGCGGGGTGGCTTTAAGCTGCCTGGGCTTCTAGGTTGGTGTCTTATGTATTATGTTTTTTTACTGAAATGTTAAGTAACCCAACTGGCAGTGCAGGATGAAAACCAAGTTGATTACATTTTTGTACTTAATCTGTAACAAAGTAAAATGATTCAGAGCCAAGATGACAACGGCAACAAATCTTCAAATGCCCTGAAATACAAGAAGAGAACATTTCCCAAAGACCTGCTTTTTAAAATTGCAGAAAACAACAGTACAAAGATAAAAGTTGAGAAAACTCTGTACAATCTTGTCTCCCCGCATTTTATGAGATGTTGTTGTATGAAAGTTACACTTCTATCGAATAGGAGGAAAGTGCAGGTGATTGATAGCGGCCCTGAAAGTTTCGTCACGTATAGGTATATGTATTTTCACACTAAAGGGTTGTCACATAGTGATAGTAATCGTTGGTAGTAAAATGGCTAAATTTATTGTATTACTTTACATAATATTACCATTTTTTTTTAATTTCTGTATCTGACATTACTGTGGGCTCTATTAGAATACGAGCGCTGCGACACTTATTTTTAAATATCGCAGCATCATGCTGAGATAGGAGTTTTTTGGCCTCGTACAGGACTTTCCATTTTATTTTTTTATTGTCTTTTTTTAATTTTTAGGGTTCCGTACCTCGAAAGGAAAAAACGGAACCCTTATAGGATCACTTTGTTATACGTCTGTCCGTCCGTCCCTCCATCTGTCAAGACCCTTTTTCTCAGGAACGCGTGGAGGTATCAAGCTGAAATTTATACCAAATACTTAAATTATTGTCCCTTAGAGTTGTGAAAAAATAAAACTTCTAAGCTAACGCAATCAAAAGATATAGCCGTTTATGCAGCAAATTTCCGCAAATTTTCGAAACTCGCAAGGGAATCAAAACCTAAAGGTACTTTCAGTCGATCTAGAATTTTGAAATTTGGTACGAAGCAACGTCTTATAGCACAGATAAAGAAAAAATTGCGAAAACCGTAAATTTTTAGTTACATCATATCGTCGTTTCAGCCGTAAGACGTCCACTGCTGGACTTAGGCCTCCCCCAATTTGGGGGGCTTTGCCATAATCGCCACGCTTGGCAGGCGGGTTGGCGATCGCAGTATGGTGGTAAAATGCATAGAGAACGTTGCTGCCCATTCTCTAGTAAGTCCCTTAGTTGCCTTTTACGACACCCACGGGAAGAAATGGGGTGGTGTTATTCTTTACGTCCGGCGCCACATGTTACATCATATAATAAAAATATTTTTAATAAAAAGCTAACGGCTGCAGTACAAAACCCTTGGTGCGCGAGTCCGACTCGCACTTGGCCGGTTTTTTTTTTATTAAATATATTGTATTACTATACAGGTCGAAGTGGCGGTGCTTGGGGGAGGGAGGCCTTTGTCCAGCAGTGGATGTCTTGCGGCTGAAATGATGATGATGATGATGAAATATATTGTGTTTAGTTTCGGTGCGAGTCTTCTTTCTTTCTTTTTATTACCCGACAGCCCCCCCCCCCCCCAAAAGGAGGCACTTTGTAAAAGCTTTTCTACGCGGGAATCTGTCTCCAATAAAATAATCATCTTACAAATTATGGCAAAAAACAAGAAAAACATAAAATCCATTAAGATTTGTCACCAACCACTTAAAATACATGGCATACCAGGACAGGGCTATAATTAATATTAACAGACCCAAAAGATAATAAAATAAAAGCAAGATTTATGTAAACTGTAATGTATTATATTTGTATTATTTACGAAATGTCTTTGATTAATGTTTTGTTTATTCAAATCATTTCGTTAACTATTTTCCACGTCAATTTAAGTGGCTATAAATTTTAGAAGATATATGTGTAGGATGGCAGGGACCTGTTACCGTGGATTCAGTTCATTATTCTGAACAATTTTTTTTTTGTTGGGAAATCATCAAATGACGTCTCCCTCTCTGGGCGGAGCGGGAGGGCGAGTCAGACTTTTACTGATTAAAACCCACCCGTGTTCCTTCAGTTGCCTGTGCCAGGCCCACGGTAACTCTTTCGAACGAATCCGCGATTCTGGCAGGAGGAACCTGTTACTGATTCAGTACATGATTCTGAACTCTTGCGTTGAATTTTTATTCGGTTATTAAAAAAAGCTGTTCCATACATTTTGACCGCATAGGTTTTGCAATTTTCTATGAAACCATTGATTTTTTATTTGACTACGAAACTTTTTATCCCTAGGGTGTCTAGAGTCACGAGCTGAATTCACGGTTTGCGTGTGGATTTCCCTTCCACCCCGCATCTTCAATCAGATGTAATTTAATGCTATTTTAATAAAATCCTTAGGTACATACATAGTACATCTTAGATAGGCCATGAAAACCCGGTAATAAATTACAAGCAATATTCCATATTACCTTTACAAGCGGTACCAGGGCGTCAGAAACAAAAGGAGTTACGATTAACGACGGCAGGTCTGTTTTATTGTTATCTATAAAACTATTCGTTACGCTGTATACGACCCTAGTAACTAGTCGAACTTTTGGGAGCTGTTTTGTAGTTTCCAAGGTCAAAACCTTTGAAAACTGGGATTGTAGTTACTGTTTAGATGTGTATTGTGTTATAATTGGAACTAGGGTCGAAAAGAGATGGCTTGGGTCAACAACCGGCCATGAAAGAAAAACGAAAATTCTGATTACATTGTGTTCGTACAAACCACTGTCGAACGGAGTTGGTTCATCATCATCATCATCACATCAGCCGCAAAACGTCCACTGCTGGACATAGGCCTCCCCTAAGCTCCGCCACTTCAACCAGTTTTGTGCTTCCCGCATCCAGCGGATTCCTGTGGCCTTCACAAGGTCATCGATCCACCTTGTTGCAGGCCTTCCAACTATACGTCTTCTGGTACGCGGTCGCCACTCCAGAGTTGGTTAATTGTTGCAAAACGAGAATCCATTTCGTGTATTTTGATGTGCTGTTTTGGTTTTCTTGCGCGACTCACAAGCCCTGATCATCATTTGCCTAGCCTTTTCCCAAGTACGTATGTTGGGGCCAGCTTCTAGACTTACCGGTTGCAGCTGAGTATCAATATTTTACATGAAGCAACTGCCTATCTTACCTCCACAATCCAGTTACTGGGTAATAGGATACCCCTTGGTAAGACTGTTGGTCAGACTTTCAGATTCACAAACCCTCATCAGCAGCCTATAAATGTTCCCACTACTGGGACACAGGCCTCCTCTCAGTGAGAGGGAGTGGGCCATAATCCACCACGCGGGCCCATTGCGGGTTGGTAGATGTCACATGTCTTCGAATTTTTGGTTCTAAGACATGCCGGTTTCCTCACGATGTTTTCCTTCTCCGTTTCTTCACAAGCCCAATTTAACAGATTTACAAAGAAGTCCTTGATTTCCATTTGCTTACAATTTGTTTAGATTTGATACTAAGCATTTTGCGTAAACTAACAATATACCTCATGAATATGCACTGAAATTGTATTCATCAAAGCAGCAAACATTCAAACAACATTCAAGAACTTACTCTAGGGGTTCTAAGTTGGTCTTTATTCAGCGGATCTCGACTTAACCCATTTATGTCTTCGAAGCGGGTGTTAAAGTTTCAGGGCTCAGACGACCACTCCGATTAGGAGCTAGCTAGATTATATAGTAATCCATTATTTAAAAGTATGTCTGTGTCTGCTTAAATCCAATTAATCCTACTTTTAAAGTAGGTTTGTGTCTACTTCCATCCAATTAATCCTACGCTAAAAGTCAAAATCAAAATCAATCAAAATCAAAAGTCATTTATTCAAACTAGGCTGAGAGTCAGCACTTTTTGAACGTCAAAGTTACAAAAGACAGTCCCCCCAAAACGCCCGCCCTTCAATTCTATATCTGACTTAATCCAATTCATCCTACTTTTATAGTCGTTTTTATATGACTTAATCCAATTTATCCTACTTTAAAAGTAGTTTTGTATCTGACTTACTGACCAAAACATCCTACTTAATATTAAACATTACTGGCAAGTAGGTGTACTACGTTTTTACCTACAGCTTTGCCTAACCATTCGAAGAAATTGTGTTATGTTTATGTAATTTAACAACAACGAAAACAGTGATAGTTGGTTTTTTCGTCTTTACGCAGTAACATAGCTACAGATTGACGTGATCTTTCGTATAAATATATTTATTTTATGGGCTATAAAGTCACATGGCTACTTTTCTATTCTGCAAAATGCACGGTTCCTTTGGGTCAGGGGAGCGAAATCGCTTGTTAATAAAGTATGTACAATGTGATTTCAAAATGTTAACTATGTTTTAAGTTATAATGTATAAAACATAGTTTAATTAAATAAAATTTAAAAATAATGTTTAAACTATGTTTCCAATTCGTTCGCAGTCGTAGGTTGTATTTAATTTTCTAAAGGTTACAGAATAGTTATCATCTAGCGTTGAAAACTAATAAGCCAACTGGTCTATTCCCACAGGTGTCTTTTTAGTGGTCTAGAGTTATTATTTTATCGGCCTTTCTCCTTTTAATATTAATACCCTCTATAATATTGTGATGAAAATGGAAGAAGGTGTATATTACGGGTTTCGTTCTAACAAATCCGATGAAAAAGTGTTCTAGAACCTATTTAGAGTTTTACATGACATAACATCACGCCTGTATTTCCCAGTGGGGTACACACTATACACAGTGTCATTTTAATCGTCTTACAAAGGCAGCCCACTTCATGTATCCAATTCTACTACACATCTATAAGAAAAAAAAAAATTGAAAATTGAATTAAAAAAATATAAATTATTTATTATGACGCATGACGTAGATTGTAATTGATATTTTGTCGCTTGGAAAATGGAGATAGAATGATCTAGTCGACTCATGCGCCGGGTAGGTATGTTCTGTACTGTCTGATACGAAAGCATTATTAACAGGATGTTTCACAATTCTAATGCATTATTTATTTTTCTTAGTACCTATTATCTTGATTAGGTAATAATTTTTAATCACGCCAAGAGGTATATTATGTCGGATACATTGAGTGGACCGCCTTTGTAAGAGGGCTAAAATGTCACGGTGTATAGATTTTGCCAGATATGTTTAAGATGTGTAATAGGAGGCCAGGATATTGATATCAAGTGGGTACAAATCCAGACTCGGCGCTGCTACTGAGAAATTCACGATGGCAAATCCCAGTAAAACTTTTCCCTACTCGGGAATCGAACTGAGGATCTCATGCTCAGCGGCAGCGCTGGCGACCACTAGACTTGATTTTAATCTATTTGATATGTAAACTTCATTCCTACTTACAATTTAGGAATACAGGAGCAGACGCCCCGGGCGTCGGGAGTCGATCGCAGACTCCCGGCCACCGTAGGCGGGGGCTTGCGGGCAGCGAGCAATGGGTAGCTCGCCGCCCGGTAAGGACCAGACCTGTGTCGACGGCGCGTAGTGTACCACGCGCGCCTCAAAGAGATGTCAGCAAAACTGAAGGAGTTTGCTAGGACCGACGCCTGCCAGGGTCGCTAGATTGTTCAAAAGAGATACCGTGGCCCTGGCATATGGGTAACTGAAGGAACTCGGGTGGGTTTTAATAAAAATCTGACACGCCCTCCCGCTTCGCCCAGAGCGGGAGAAGTCGTTTGATGACTTCCCATCCAAAAGAAAAACCTAATTTCTACTTTGCTATGTACAGTCACCAGTATAGTTGAAGTTTAGTAAGAAACCCACGGACGCTTTCGATTTTCGATGAACCTGCCCCCCTAGCCAAGTCACAACCGTTTCGTGTCGAAATCCGTTCTCCAATCGGTAACGCCTCGATGTCAGCAATTGTAAAAAACGATAATTTGGTAGCCATGTTGACGCGCCTGAGTCGGTCGCTCGTTCTACAATGTCTTTAGAAAAACGACACATTTTTTTTTTTTTTTCAGGATGGGAAATCATCAAATGACTTCTCCCGCTCTGGGCGGAGCGGGAGGGCGTGTCAGACTTTTACTGACTAAAACCCACCCGTGTTCCATCAGTTGCCCATGTGCCAGGGTCACGGTATCTCTTTCGAACAATCACGCGACCCCGGCAGGAAACACATTATAACAAAGGATTTAGCGTTGAACATTGTAGAAACGATAAAAAAAAAAAATAAAAAAAAAAAAATAAAAAAAAAAAATCATTCTATCATTTTGAACGATGTCAATTTGGCTACGAATTTTCTATTCGTTTGTTTTAACCACGTGACTTAACGTTAAGCGACTAGCGTTAACAATTGCAGATTATCAACTTGGCTAGGGGTGCTGGTTACTTATATCCTTTGGTACGTTTATGTAAAAACTACCTTTTGTCGAAAGCTCTAATAGGAAACATTTTTGGGAAATTCTCGTATTATCTTAATAGGAACACATGTTTCACGATACGAACTATAACGAAACCTTATCAAAGTTATCAGTGTCGATATTATTTTAAGGCCTAATCGATTTGATAAGAGTCTGATCCTGATTGCTTACAGTTAACCTGTCATAGTTTTGACGGTATTGAAGCATACTGCGTAGAGGAAGATTCCATTGCTGAATCAGCTATTTAATAAAAGTTTGGTGATAGTAGACTTTTTTTGAGCATCTGAGCAAAGGCCTCCCCCAAATCTCCAGGCTTCCTTTTCCAGGGCCACCTCGATCCAACCCTTGGAGTACGCGTCTAGGTCATCTCGCCACCTCTTCTTGGGCCGGCCTCGGCGGCACCATCCATCCTCAGGCATCCACTGTGTGGAGATTATACTTACACTTGTCTTAGTTAAAAAAAAAAAAAACTCGTATGGGAAGGTTAAGTTTGTCAAATCTAAAATGTAACAGAGACACGCAGGAGAACCGGTATAGCTCGAAGAATTGCCAAATGTAAGTGGCGGTGTACAGGGCACATTGCTCGCCGAACAGTTGGCTGCTGGGGCCGAAAGGTTCTGGAGTGGCGATCACGTACCGGACACCGTAGAGTTGGAAGGCTTCCTCAAAAAAATCTGTTCCATACATCTTGACCGCGTGGGAAATTTTGTGGGAAACGGTTGTGAGTTTTTTTTTTAACGGACGGAACATTTTTACTTTAGGTCTAGAATGATGTGCGGAATTCATGTCACAATTTCACTGCCCTAGTTCAACTGTAAGATATCTTAAAAAAACGAAATTGAGTTAAGTTTTGTTTCATGTGAAAAATTTGCTCTTCCGTCCGGTTCAAAAATCGGATATTTGTAAAACGCAACCAAAGTGCCAAAATTTCAATGTCTTACTGAGACATTTAACCATATTTTTACCGACCTTTAGTTCAAGATTAAAAGCCTTAAAACTATTATACAAAATATTTTATTCATATTGAAATATAAATAACTCCGTAACACATTAAACTAAGCTATAGTTTAAAAAAATCAACCACATTTCAATTAACAACAAGCGAATTAATGTCACTAAAATCATAAAAGTATGAATAACTCAAAACATACTTTGTTCAACGTATCTTACTATTGAACTTGGGCAGCGATTTGTCCCTGCAATGGCCTGTATAACCAAAACGACGAAAGTTTCCTAACTTTCATTATTTTCATTATATATTTATTATCCGTCCTCATTTATCATTGCATTCCGCCTGTCAGCCGGAGACAAAGTTGAAAAGTTACCGTCAAGTATTTGTTATTTCCTCATTTAAGTACTCGTTCTTATCTAGTTTCGTATTTTAACGTCCTTGATGTTTACACGGAGTGACGTCATCTGTAACAACTGTATATATGTTTATCCATTGTTAGGTTATTCAAAAATGTTTAAATTGTCTTTTGAAAACTGTAGATCTACGATTGATATTGCCCTGTTGTGTTGAAAAATAAAATATTTGAGGAATTGTAAGAAGCAAAGCAAACAGATATTTATTTATCGTACCTTATCGTATCTCAAGCTCAGTTTTTTAATAAAATGACGATAGACAAAATGTGGACCTCAGAGGAAGGCATGTCAGACAATCTCTATCCTTTTCATAATCAACTGAGTTGATCTCAAGTTTTGATAAAGTGGATTAAAATCTGAAATAATCTACTCCACCTTTTGCTATAACAATTTATTTCAAAGTTTCAGGTATTATTCTCTATTTTGATCTAGTTGCTTTCTATAATTAAGTTCTCAAACCGAGGTGTCATTATATTATATTAACGCAATATCTATCCAAATACCCTTCTAATTGACGAACAGACACCTACATTCCACGCATCAAAATTAAAGCAAATATCACAACTGCGAACGACAAAAACCAACCTTACCACGATGACAACAGAGTCTGTTTTCCAATAGAAGATCATCTAATACATCTCAAACCACGTCGCAGCCAAATTAAACGTTATTTGGTAGACAATACAGTCGTAATTGCGTTGGTATTTCATAATGAATATAAATAGATATGTCCCGACATACAATATTAATTCCTTCAGCAGCATTATGTCACGTTCAGGGCTTTTTATTGCTTCCTGAGAAAAAGTAATTAAGAACCGCTTTATGGCTCGGTGTATGATTAATTAGGTAACGTAGAAAGTATGTCTGGCTAGTTTTTTTTTAAATGGTTTTTTGTGTCTTTATGCGTGTTTAAAAATGTAATTTGGTCTTTATGACTTAATTTTACTCAAAGATTTTTTTTGGGTTAGTCGGTTTATCTTGGGTGGGAGTAAGGTATGTGGACTTAAAATCGGAAAATAACTGGGCAAGCAGGTAAAAATCGTACGGTCTTTGACTAAAAATAAAAGTTAGTAGATTTAAATAACTTAATTAGATAGATGAAAGAGAAAGCAAAACAAATGTAGGGCATTTTCTTTACGTCTTATATTTTTGTTCACCCGATAACAGCTTTCAAAAACTTTGTTTCTCCACATATTATATTGTGAAATTTTCCACAAGTGGTGGCTGGAAAGTTATATTGAGATAGTAATATAGTTCTTACAGAGTTTACTGATAATCTATTCTTTTCTTTCGTCCGTCGTCTGGAGTTTTAGTAAGCAAAACTCTTCAAGGAGGTTAACCAGTCAATTACCGTAATTACAGACACAATTAAAAAACCATTGTGTCGATACCAAATGTGGTAGGTATCTCAGGGACTTAGAGGTTAAGCTCTTTAACCTCTAAGTCCCTGAGATACCACATTTGGTATGTAAACAATCGTTTTTTAATTGTGTCTGTAATTACGGTAATTGACCGGTTAAAGAGGTTGGTTTACTAAAACATTTTCATCATTAATCAATTTCAATTATCCCCTCGTAAAATTATACTTTGTCATAGAAGTAAGGTTGAAGACTTAAGTATCAAACGAATGTTTTTCCAGGCTTTAAATTACGAAACGACACCTACTCTAGGAAAGTCGAACAACGAGTCTTACCAATGGGTATCTTATTACCCAGTAACTGGGTTGTGGAGGTCGGATAGGCCGTCGCTCCGTGTAAAATACTGGTATCCGGTTAGACTGGAAGCCGATCCTAACATAGAAAAAGGCTAGGCAGATAATGATAACCTACTGGGAAAGTAGCGTGACAACTTATGAAGTACATTTATAATCACGTCGTTTCGAGATTGAAAACAAAGTATATATAATTGATTATAAAAAAATATATACTATAATCCACACTAATATTATAAATGCAAAAGTAACTCTGTCTGTCTGTCTCGCTTTACTGTTAAAACTACGGAACCGATTTCTGAAATTTGGTACACAGATAGTTTAGAGCCTGAGAAAGGACATAGGCTACTTTTTATCCCGATAGTACGTTCCCGCGGGATATTTTCTGACCTCCACGCGGGCGAAGCCGCTGGCAAAACCTAGTTAAAAATTAATTGCCAAAAAAAGCATCAAATGGAAAAATTAAAGAATTACGTCAACCCATTAATTTAATTATAATAGCGTGCCCGCTCTGATTAGGAAAAGAAAATGGCAGCTGTAGGCAATTAGTTGTCAGAATTAATAAAATAAAACCCAAAGCACTTCTCTTTTAATTTGTGTGGGGTGAATGAAATAAGTTAAGTATAATGGGTTTACTGTGTTGGTGGTCACCGGGTAGGATTTCCCAAGGGAGTGATAAGGAGTACCTTAATGAAGTAATACATCAGAGTATAGGAAATTGATTGATTGATTGATTGTTCATTTGGATTTCCTAATATTTGTAAGTACACAGGAACAATAAAATAGTATGTTTTTGTATGTAATTCACATCTTCGCTCACGTGGAGGTCGCAAATTATCCCGTGGAAAGGCATGTGGGTAGGTACCGCGACAATACAAAAAAAGTGCAAACTCAAATCCTACCACACACCGCGCAATCAGAGTTTGCCGCGCAAATAGTTTACAGGGTGAATACAACATCCCAACATCAATCGTCGGGTCATTCTCGATGACGCTAAAAACACCTCCTCCCTCTCACTTGAGTAACAAGCTCAAAGCAAGTCCAGTAAAGCAGCTGACCACCTCATAGGTTGACCTGCGAGATGTAATTCTCAAAAAAAAAAAAAACCGGCCAAGTGCGAGTCGGACTCGCGCACCGAGGGTTCCGTACAAACCTGTAGGCATCCTTGGTTCATGCATAAGGTTTATGTTTATGAAATTAAAAGGTAATTTTTTAAAAATTTGTATTTGACTTGATTGAAGGAAAGGTAAATTGCGGTTTACGATTTATGACGTATTAAAAAAAACTACTTACTAGATCTCATTCAAACCAATTTTCGGTGGTAGTTTATATGGTTATGTACATCATATATTTTTTTCAGTTTTATCATTCTCTTATTTTAGAAGTTACGGGGGGGGGGGGACACATTTTACCACTTTGGAAGTGTCTCTCGCGCAAACTATTCAGTTTAGAAAAAAATGATATTAGAAACCTCAACATCATTTTTGAAGACCTATTCATAAATACCCCACACGTATGGGTTTGACGAAAAATTTTTTTTTGAGTTTCAGTTCTAAGTATGGGGAACCCCAAAATTTATTGTGTTTTTTCTATTTTAGTGTGAAAATCTTAATGCGGTTCACAGAATACATCTACTTACCAAGTTTCAACAGCATAGCTCTTATAGTTTCGGAGAAAAGTGGCTGTGACATACGAACGGACGGACAGACAGACAGACAGACATGACGAATCTATAAGGGTTCCGTTTTTTGCCATTTGGCAACGGAACCCTAAAAAGACATTCGTCGGGAAGCAGCCCACCTGGTCAGACAAGACACCGATGTGGTCGAAGGATCGTCACATTTCTATAAAGAATAACTTCACACCCTGTTCTTCATACCTCTACAGTCTTAACAGGTAACTAAATAAAGTACTAAATATTAATTCTTTGAGTGAACTTTGCACCCACATCCTCATGCCTCTTATGAAATTAAAGCATATTGAAGCTGAAGGTACACGTTACGTGAGACTCCGGTTATGTCGGCAATTGATAGCTGATGCATTCTTAAGCAAAGACGGAATTTTCCAACTTTAACGAAAGAAAATCAAAACACAATAACAGTGCATTCAACTTGTGCACTGCCTCTTGACATTTTGCTGATAAAACATGAGTAAATATGGTCATAATGGCTACTTGAATGAAGGGAAACAGCAATTTATCAACGCTCACCATTTGTAATATTTCTCTAAAGAAATGTATTTTACTGGTCGGGAGTTGACAACGTACCGGAAATTCATTGTTGAAGCACGTAATAGTTCAAAATGGCGCCACAATATTGGTGACTTTTAATGAATCGTAAATAAAATAAAAAAGGCGGGTAGATGTAGACTTAGAGCTAGATTTCGCCAGTTACGTTTAAATGTCTTTTATTTATCACGGAACAAGCCCATCGCCATTAACCGGGCACAAATCTATATTCCGGGTTGATACTAACAAATGCCTGAAGAGAAAAGCACTCCAATAACCACTTTGCCCGACATGGGAAATGAACCCATGACTTCGTGCTCAGCAATGTCGATTGCGACCACTAGATCTACAAGGCAATTCCGCACCCAATTTGTTCAATGTGTGAAGAAAAAGTTCTACGTTTTGGCTAAGGCGGAGCGTGCATTTCAGTCAGGATTGTCTTAAATAGTCCGTCTTGTCAGATTATCTCTATAAAAATAGTGGCGTCATGCGCAGTTTCCACAGTGTTTTGTTTTGACAGGCAAAAGTTATGGCTAAGTTCGAGTTTATATATTAAAGCCGCATTTCATGTCTGTCTGTGTAGAGGCGTTTTTTTCTAAACTACGCAAAGGATTTTTATATACTTTTCACTATCATTTAGAGAATTTATTCCGGAACGTTTATGTATTCAGTTTACAAAATAATAAAGAAATTTCCATCTTCATTCAAGTGTAATAAACCGTGGGGCATAACTGTGTGTTGTGGCGGACATAAAGAATAGCATCATCCCATTTCTTTGCGCAGGTGTCGTAAAGGGCGACTATGGGACTTACTAGAGGATGGGCTGTGGCGTTCTCTATGCATTGTAGGTACCAATATACTGTGATCGCCAACCCGCCTAACAAGCGTGGCGAGTATGACAAAATCCCTCAAAATTGGGGAAGGCCGAAATCCAGCCGAATCCAGCTGGACATAAGTCCAGCAATGAACGTTTTTCGGCTGAAATAATGATGAAACCGTAAGGTGGGTCGCTAGTTTAATACAAAGAACATACCACTCGACAATTTTGTATCCTTGGTTCAAAGTTAATAAGTCTCATCAGAACTTACATTAGAAAAAACAATAAAATCCCATCAAACGTGTCTGTTGTGGACATCCCTTACTAAACGAAGTGCCGTCAGCACACAGGTAGGGGTAAAAGCTTCCTGCCTTAATGAGTGGGGGCGATAACTCACTACAAATTGCTCGATATGACAGACACTGCGGTCGGCGACCTCTGCACGATTTACGTAGCTTTGTTTCTGAACTCATATGTGGTGTTTAATGGCTGCAATTTTCTTACTTTTCGTCGAAAGATTGAACGTTTCTGCAGTTAGGAGATTGTGTGGTGAAATTAAGTTTAGGGTACATAGGTAAGGGAGAATACTTGCTGTTATTAGATTGTTACCTACCTAAGTTTACCTAAGGTCATTTCAGCCGTAAGACGTCCACTGCTGGACACAGGTCTCTCCCAATTTGGGTGGTTTTACCATAATCGCCGCGCTTGACAAGCGGGTTGGCGATCGCAGTATGGTGGTAAAATGCATAGAGAACGCTGCTGCCCATTCTCTAGTAAATTCCATAATCACCTTTTACGACACCCACGGAAAAAATGGGGTGATGTGTCCGTGTGGTCTTGGACGTAAATAAGTAATAATGGATTATAAGTACATAGTGTTTTCCTGATTTGATTGCAGGGGTGTGCGATTAAGTATGTTGATTTAATCCAATTATAGTTTTACATAGTACCATTACCATATTAGTCGTAGAACTGATGACCGTTGTGGTAGACGTGTTTTTTGAGTGGAGACCGCGAATCGGCAGACGAAAGGTAGCTGGTAGCAGCTAGACGAGCTGCTACCAGCTACCTGCCGGAGCTGCCGAAAATTGAGTTGAATGGTGTGCAATTGGCTGATGAATATGATTATGACTACCGGTACATAAAACTGTTTTATTTTTACCCACTGATAGATAGTTACTGTAGTAGATACCGACAAAATTAACTAAATTGTTAATGAGTAAATAGAAAAAGGTTTCGTTATTTTAACAAGTGATTACCGTATTCATAGCAACTGGTAATTGGTACATACGTCCTTTTAAGTAAATTAGCCTATTTTCGGAGACTCCAATCTTTCATATCTTAAGTAAGTATTGATGTGTTTTGGATAAGGTTGGGTATGTACAATAAAACACTGTTTCCAATATTATGTCGTGCTGTCACTACGGCTGTTCTGACTGGACTGTGAGCGTGGCACTTCTGGGAAGCCGTCACCTCCTTCTGCGAAGCAGTAATGCTCGCGAAGGAGGAGGCGGGGCGCGTGAGGGAGTGGCAGTCTCTGCGCCCTCACGCCCCTAGCCGCCGCAGGAGGAGACGCCCCGGGCGTCGGGAGTCGATTGCGGACTCCCGGCCACCGTAGGCGCGAGCTTGCGGGTGGCGAGCAATGGGTAGCTCGCCGCCTGGTAGGGACCAAGCTCGGGTCGACGGCGCGCAGTGTTCCACGCGCGCCTCAAAGAGATGTCAGCAGCAGTGAAGGGGTCTACTAGGACCGATGCCTGCCGGGGTCGCGTGATTGTTCGAAAGAGATACCGTGACCCTGGCACATGGGCAACTGATGGAGCACGGGTGGGTTTTAGTTAGTAAAATTCTGACACGCCCTCCCGCTCCACCCAGAGCGGGAGAAGTCATTTGATAATTTCCCACCCTGAAAAAAAAAAAAAAAAAAAAAAAAGCGTGGCACTTCGGCCTCGCACTCCTATCGCGTGACGCCCACCACAGCACGCATAATTTATTTATTAAACGTCACAAGTATTTTTTACGCTTTTGATTTTGAATTCGTCGTGAAAACGTCCACTGTTGGACATAGGACTCCCCCAATCTTAGGCCATAATCGCCACGCTTGGCAGGCGGGTTGGCGATCGCAGGTTATGTTAAAGTGCATAGCTGCTGCCCATTCTCTAGTAAGACACTAACGAGATTTTTTTAAACCAAGATAAATGGTACGATACTTTAAACTTTTTTGTTTAGACCAATATTAAGTATTATTATGTTCTATGCCCAACTGTATTTTTTACTAGAAAAAAATACTTTCAGCATCAATAAAAATTGAACCAATTAAACCTGTATTACGTGTTTACCGAGTTCAGTTATCCGTCAAATTTGTGAGCAAAGAAAAACTCTTTATCCATAAAATACGATGATTGTGGAGAAATCTATTGAAATACAGACGAAATTACTTACAGTACAAAGGTGCTCGTTAGTATTCTTTTTTATCGTCTGGGATTATTGGCAATTCTGTATACTTGTGACCTGTTAAGACCTTAACTGTTGTACATACATTTTTGCCTTAAACTTCCACCACAATGTGTCTATCTTTACAGACTTCTTACCTAATATAACGAAGTAAAAAGGAAAGTTATGATTTTGGCTGGTATGTATGTATGTGGGTGGGTATGTATGTGTACCTGTGCCCTCATAAGTTTTAAACTACTTATCATAATTTGAAACCATTTAAAAATTTAAAAACTAAAAATAAAAAAAACTTCTTAAATGGAAGAAGTCATAAGTAAAATTTTGATCAAAGAATCTTCGTCTCGAACCGGCTGAACCGATTTTCGTAAAACATCTCTAAGAATCACCGCCAGAAAGCCTACTTTTAAATAACTTAAAACAAACCAAAATCGGTTCACCCGTTTAAGAGCTACGGTGCCACAGACAGACATAAATAGCGGTCAAACTTATAACACCCCTCTTTTTACGTCGGGGGCTTATAATAAGGTATCGTGGGAAGCGTCTTGATCGTTCGCTAGTATATGGCTATTTGACGACTTTTTTTGATTTTGGCACTCTCTAGAGGACAAGATGACGAACTAAAAAAAAATTCAATGATGCCGTGTTGGGTATCAAATGAAAGGGCTTGGTGCAGTGGTTTTTTTGTGATTGTGACTGCGACGTCTCCTTGAAGTGGTTATATAGCCCGCACGGTTAATTTAGACGGCCATAACAATTATCGCCCATTCATTTAGGGTCGTTGTGGTATGGTTGTGGTTCGTGTCATCGGGCCCTAAATAGAAAAAGAACTCACGAAAACGTACAGTCACCAAAAGAGATAAGTAACCAGGGTCGTCGGATTTGTTGAAGATTAGTACGAATCCAATGGATGTTTCCCCCGGGTATAGTTGAAGATTAATACGAAACCGATGGATGTTTTCGAATACTCAGTTAATTCGGTTTCTTCCTAAACTTCAACAAATCCGACAACCCTTGCTACTTATCTCTTTTGGTGACTGTACATTGTAAGGAGTAATACTATAATCTATATATATAAAAGAAAGTCGTGTTAGTTACTTCACTTATAACTCAAGAACGGCTGAACCGATTTAGCTGAAAATTGGCAGGGAGGTAGTTTAGAGCCAGGAGAAGGACATAGGATACTTTTTATCCCGTTTTTTTTTTTTTTTTTTTTTTCCCCTTTTTACGACCGCGTTCCCGTGAGACGTCACATAAAACGTCAAAGAGAATACAAGTCACTATAAAACGTGGTACTATGACAAAAACGTTGCCTTCGAAGTACCAGGTTATCATAACTTGACAGGAGCTTACCAAACAAAGGAGTGTCAGCTAGAAAACGCTTTATGCCTTCGAAGTACCAGGTCATCATAACTGGGTAGGAGCTAACCTAACATATGAGTGTCAGCTAGAAAACGCTTACCAGATCACCACCGCGTACCAGGTTGTCAAACTTGGTACGTTTATAACAACATTTATTGAATCTGAGGCGATACGAAGTTCGCTGGGTCAACTAATTATCTATACTAATATTATAAAGCTGAAGAGTTTGTTTGTTTGATTGAACGCGCTAATCTCCGAATCGAATCCGGTCCGAATTGAAAAATTCTTTTTGTGTTAGGTAGCCTATTTATCGAGGGAGGCTATAAGCTATATAACATCACGCTACACCTCAGAGGAGCGGAACAGTAATGAAAAATGTTGCAAAAACGGGGAAAATTTATTCCTTCTGAGAGTTTCCGTTGCGTGCGCTGCGTAAACGGTTAAAGTAACGCAAAAATCATGTATGACGGGATTGTTATTTTTAAAAAGTTCAAAAAAAAAGTCCCAAGAGCATATGTCTATCTTTTAAGGTTGACTCACTATAACTCAAGGAGCGAAAATGGACGAAAACTAGCAGGCAAATCGATGCGACGGGAAGGGTAAGGGGAGCAAAAATTTGACGCGGACGAAGTCGCGGGCAGAAGCTAGTTATCTACTAATAAGCAGTTGGCTTCAAGTAAATTATGTATAATTATGTTATTATGGTATTCAGTTGTATCCGGTTAGACTGAAACCCGACGCTAAGATATAAATGATGTTTGTTACTGATCGGTGGGTGAATTACGCTATTCTTGGGGCCAAGTATTAACAGCCGCACAGGTCGATCGATTGGATTTAGCTTGCCGTGGTTGATACTTAGAAGGATGGGCATCTTCATACCAAGACGAGGGGTTGTCAGAGGCTCGAAAGTCTGACAACCGGACTTACCAAGGTTTCATGCAAAATACTGGTACTGGGCTGCATCTAGTTAGACTGAAAACAGACCCTAGGCAGATGATGATGAGTCTTTTGATTTGCAAAAAAACCAATGCGTTATTAATTAAACAGCTAACACCGATATTAAAATTATTTTCAGCAGGCGCAGCATGACTAATTCTATCTCTATTCTACCAAGAATAGACAAAGTTCTTTCTATTCAACTCGACATCTCTTCGGCCTGAGCACGGGGCGAACCGTAGACTCGGGTTTCTTGAAGACAGACAGTTAAGCCCGGGTGACACGAGGCTAGTATTTTGAAGCTAGGATAGTAAGCTAGTAAGGGGTCACTAGCTTGGTTTCTAGCTTACCTACTAGCCTGGATTGTAACCAAGCTAGTGCTGTCTACACGAAGCTAGGAAATTTCAAGCTAGTCAAGTCAGTAGTGAGTTGTGCTTAACCTGATAACACGTATACGTAAAAATGAACAGTGTGCGTAAGAGAAAAGCAATTCTACTAAGAAAGTTAATTCGGAAGTTGTGTCAACATGCGCTAGATGAAATATTAGCTCTGCTAGAAGAAAAGCGTACTTGGACAAGACCCTGGATCTTAAGAAGACATAGTCATGGAGCATCTGCATTACTTTTAAAAGAACTGCGATCTGAGGATTCCGGCGAATTCAAGAGTATTTTGCGAATGACACCTAATATTTTTGACAATTTACTGAATCTAGTGGGACCACAAATACAAAAATTAAATACTAATATGAGAGAAGCCATACCGGCTAAAATAAAATTGGAAATAACTCTAGATTTTCTATCATCTGGTGTCAATTACAGGAAGTTAAGTCACATGTATCGTGTTTCAAGATCTACTATATCTAGATTTATACCAGAAGTTTGCAGTGAAATTTATAAGGCATTAAAGAAAGATATACAGGTATGTAGAATTTTATTTATTTCAAATTAAAGTAGGTACTTTTACGCTTACATAAATGGCGAGATTAAATTCTAAATTACAAAATGAGAAATCATAAATGACGACAAAATGTACGTTTACGCTACATAAATGGCGAGAAATGTATCAAGCATTTTGAAATGCTTGATAGATGGGATCTTCATCTTGCTCCAACTCTTGCTGTGGTGGCGGATGGATGATGGGTTCATCACGTTGCTCAGTCTGTTGTAGTTGTGATGGTGGATTAGTGTAGAGTGGACTTGCTGCAGAACTATTGTAAGAAAATGTGGTTGACATATTGGAGTCTGAAGAATTGATAGGTGACTGGTACGAAAATGTAGTATTTCCGAAGTTTAAATCATACATCCGACAGCGGGATAGTGTTGCGTTGATCTGATCCCTAGCTAAAATGGCCTGTCCGGGTGAAAGCTTTTTCAACTGACTTGCTACATATTTTGCAAATATCTCATGTTCATCCAGCTCTGGTTCCTGAAATTCTCGTGAACTGTTTAAATCCTCCTTAATCACCTTAATTTCATTTATCAATGAACTCACTTGCGAAACCTTCCGTTTCTTAAATTGCGGAATGTTACTTCCGGGGGAAATCAATTTAGAAGTTTTATCTTGAATAGACGACATTTCGCTTGCAGGTTGAGACATTTCAACTGTCTTTTCTGACAGATTTTCTGCTACGGGTGGTTCTAATGACTGACTGTTGCTTGCACTGTTGTCATCTTTATTATTGTTTGGAGAATCTTGATTGTTCTGAAAATAAAAAATTTGTTAAAAATATTGTTACAGATTCCAACTACAACTGAAGAATGGGCAGCTATAGAAAATGGTTTCAGAGTGAAATGGAACTTTCCAGCGTGTTATGGCGCCGTCGACGGGAAGCATGTTCAAATCATAGCTCCTGGCAACAGTGGAAGTTTGTTTTTTAATTACAAAAAAACATTCAGTATTGTTCTTATGGCTATTGTTGTTTACGATTATAATTTCATTTATATTGACGTCGGCGCCTGTGGAATGGCATCTGATGGAAGTGTTTTTAGGAATTGCTCCATATATAATCAACTAGAAAATAACCTTATACCACAAGGCGGAGTAATTTTGGCGGATGCTGCATTCCCATTAAAATCGTATATTATGAAACCGTACCCAGGTGACAATTTAACACATGAAGAAAAAGTATACAACTACCGGCTAAGTAGAGCCAGAAGAACTGTAGAAAATGCCTTTGGCATATTGGCAAGCCGATTTCGTGTTTATCAAAGACCAATCGCAGTTGACGTAAAAACAGTAGACAAAATTGTACTAGCATCATGTGCTCTGCATAATTGGTTACGAAAAGAGCAAAAAAGCACTTATTGCATTAGTAGTGATGTCGACCAAGAAGACATTGAAGCGGGAAACATTATTCCCGGTTCATGGAGAATGGAAAATTTATGTTTACCCAGTATCAGTCGACAGGGAAGTAACCACTCTTCTCTGTCAGCTATCGAAAAAAGGGAGAAATTTAAGAGATATTTCAACAATGATGGAGCAGTACCATGGCAAGCAAGAATGATTCGTTAATTCAGACAAAACTACAAGAAAAATTAAAAATGCCGACGATTATTAATATTTCAATAAGTACTTTTAAGGTAAATAATTGTAAAGAGTAAATAATATTAAAATAACTTACCGAAGTTTTTCTCTTCATTGGCACCTTTTTTATGAAATTATGCATTTCCTCAAACCAAATAATTTTTGGCTTATAGACTTCTGCAGTTCCTGCTCCAGACCTCTCAGATTTTTCTATCTTTGTTAATTCTTGACAATATGTAGCTCTTAGATTTTTAATTTTATTTTTAATCTCTTTTATCGACATTTCTATTCCATCTTTATTTAGTATGTCGCGTATTTTTTCTAGTGACGAGTCTCGCATTTGCTTGTCCTTGTAAGATGGAATACTTGCATTCCACAAACATTCCTCTTCTCTGTACAATTGAACGAATTTTAAATTAATTTTGTCCGCTAATTTCGGCATTTTAACAAATTGCACGCACTCTCACCACGCTCTCCGACTGCACACTAGCTTAGGTTCGCTAGCTTCGCGGTTGACACGAAGCTAGTAACGAAGCCAGGATAGTAAAACGGGTGGTGGGGGGCGCCTACTAGCTTGAAAAATAGAACCCCAAGCTATTAAAACTATCCTGGCTTGAGGCACTAGCTTGCTAGCTTCCACACTAGCTTACTAGCTTGTAAACGAAGCTAGTTCCGTCTACACGAAGCTAGTGTCACTAGCTTACTAGCTTGGCAGCACTAGCTTGGCTCACTAGCTTGATTTACTAGCCTCGTGTCACCCGGGCTTTATTCTTTCCATAGCAAGAGAGTGGTAACTAATGTAATTAAGGTGGATCCGCTAAGGACTTTTTCATGCAATAGTCATACGGTGTGATTAACCGATCCTAGCTGACCCGTGCCCACTTCGTTGGGCGGTAAACATTTTAATTGTGATGAAATTATGAGTGTGGTTCGATTAGTACTGAGTGCTATGATTTATTTCCTGACTGCCAAAAGCCCTCCTTTTTGTTTTTATTGCATATGAGACATGCTGCCTTAAATCAGAAAGACGCTGCGCACGTTCAGCGTTAGACTCCCGAGCACGGCCTGGGATGTTCTCACAGTTTGGCTAGCAAGCCGCTGCGAGCGCTCAGCGCTGGACTCCCTATCCCTTGTTGCAGAGACATGCTGCCTTAAATCAGAAACACGCTGCGCATGTTCAGCGCTAGATTCCCGAGCACGGGCCTGCAATGTTCTCGCGCTTTGGCTAGCGAGCCGCTGCGAGCGCTCAGCGCTAGACTCCCTATGCCTTGTTGCAGAGACATGCTGCCTTAAATCAGTAACACGCTGCGCATGTTCAGCGCTAGATTCCCGACCACGGACCTGAGATGTTCTCCAGCTTTGGTAAGCAAGCCGCTGTGAACGCTCGGAGCTAGATTCCCCAGCGCGTGCTTGCGAAATATTTTCTCTTTTCCTCGAAAGGCGCAGACTCTTCCGTACGGCGTACTCGAGCTTCTCTTGTCTGGGATGTCTGACGGGAAAATTGTGATTTCCTTTTAGGCATGATAGACAATCACTGAAACTGTCCGATATCCCAAAAACAGAAATACCACAGCTTCGAACTCGAAGAATGAGAACGAAGTAGTATTTTTGTTTTAAGAAACCGAGCAACCAAAACAATTTTAAAGACCAACAACCAAAACACTTTTAAAGACTAACAACATTCAACCAATTACGTAGAACTCACCTACCTAACGACGAAAGTTAAATAATAACCGGAGAGGGTCATTAATCCGCGGAAAATCTTAACACCGCGACTCAGAAAAATGACGCAATTGCACAATGCAATCTATGCTTCGATCAATAATAGCACTAGATAAAGGATCAGGAACAAAAATAAGGCGCTCAAGTGGCCACGTTTGCACACACTTACACCTTTATATTTCTTACTACGAAATATAGAAAAACGTAATAATAATAATCATAATAATAACAACTTCAGTTTATTATAATCCTTAACACTCAAACATAAAGCATAATTACGATTGCAAAATATTCATATTTAAGTCCTTTTGTCATCGGAGAAAGGTAAAGAGCAATAAATTTAAAATGTCCCTTAATAATCAAAAGTAATTTTGAAATAAGTACCAAATTATTTATTCTTAACTGAAACTTAAAGTCTAAGCAATAAGGTTAAAAACAATGTGTTGACAATTTCGTGCTTACTCTATTTTGGAACAAGACGTAGTTCTTGGTATTACATTTCAATGCTCAGAACACAGTACGTATGGAAAGACGTAGAGTTGCGGAATATAATTTTTTAGGTGAAGGTATGTTTTGATGATGGATGGCAAACATTTTTAATCGATTTAAAAATGTAGTAGGACTAAAATAGTATAATAGTTATTTTATTTTATTAAGTGCGGGTTAAATCAATGTGATCCACCCGTATAAAAACTGAGTGCGTCTACTTTTATGTACCAGTATTTAGAAGTTAAATTTGTATTAAAGCAAATTATTTTTTCATTTAAATTAAAGTTCAAATATGAATTTTTATAAGGTTTGTATATTTCTTCTCCTCTTTCTTTCGCTACAATAGATACCCATTCTGCACAGCGAAATGGCTCGCTAGGAAATCTACAAACAAAAATAAAATATAAAATTACAATACTACTTCATGCATTCTCTGTTCCAGAACAGACAATGTTTGTTACAATAGTTGGTGCGTTGTCGCAAACATTGGTCAAACAATCATAATATGTATTTGCTAAATGATTTATATTTACTATTTGATTGTTTTTATTTTATGAAAAACACTTAAAGATTTAAACTTATTGAAAAAAAGATATTCCTTCCAAAAACTTGGTGCTACAGTGGTTATTTACACAATTTTTGAACGCGTGCTGCGGCATTTAGGACGTCTTATCGTTGGCTATCATTGGACCAAACTAATTTCAAATAAGAGCACAAAAATATTTGTGCTCTTATTTTTCGGGCCGTTTTTGAAGCGCTCATCGGGCATCTAGTACATTTTTGATCGAAGAATCTATGGGTAAATTGATAAAACGTCCGTACAAAGCATGTTCTAATGCGGTTCGTGAATGGACGGCGGCATTTTGCGATTTAGTAATTTTATATTTTCTTCGAAACTATTTAACCAATTGACATACTGGTTTGGGCAAATCGTATCTCTATGATGTTCTTTTGATCATAATAATATTTTTTCGATAAGGTTTAATATTTTGTTTTTTAAAAAATCGTCCAAAGGTACGTCGAAAAATACTTTTTTTAACACATAAAAGCTACTATATCTGCTAAAATATAAAAGATAGAAATATGGTGTCGCGGACTCTTTTGTAGAACTATTCAAAGCGGACCAGGTTGCCATACATTGTTTTGAATTATATACAACTGTTAATGCAGCGCATGCAAATAACTCTGTTGTAAGAGCTATTTTTTTCCGCCTGGCTAGACAAAAATTGAGATAGTTCGGCTAATATGCATGATATCTATATAATTTATAGCCTATAGAACTCACGAATAATGTAGCTTTCTACCAGTGAAACAATTTTTAGGGTTCCGTTGCCAAATGGCAAAAAACGGAACCCTTATAGATTCGTCATGTCTGTCTGTCTGTCTGTCTGTCTGTCCGTCCGTCCGTATGTCACAGCCCCTTTTTTCCGAAAGTATAAGAGCTATGCTGATATAAAATGTTTTTTTTTTATATTTGAGTTGATTGAATGAAAGGTAAATTGCGGTTTACGATTTATGACGTATTAAAAAATAACTACTTACTGGATCTCGTTCAAACCAATTTTCGGTGGAAGTTTACATGGTTATGTACATGATATATTTTTTTGAGTTTTATCATTCTCTTATTTTAGAAGTTACGGGGGGGGGGGACACATTTTACCACTTTGGAAGCGTCTCTCGCGCAAACCATTCAGTTTAGAAAAAAATTATATAGAAATTTCAATACCATTTTTGAAGACCTATTCATAGATACCCCACACGTATGGGTTTGATGAAAAAAACAATTTTGAGTTTCAGTTCTAAGTATGGGGAACCCCAAAATTTATAACTTTTTTTCTATTTTAGTGTAAAAATCTTGATGCGGTTCACAGAATACATCTACTTACCAAGTTTCAACAGCGTAGCTCTTATAGTTTCGGAGAAAAGTGGCTGTGACATACGGACGGACAGACAGACAGACAGACAGACAGACAGACAGACAGATGGACAGACAGACAGACATGACGAATCTATAAGGGTTCCGTTTTTTGCCATTTGGCAACGGAACCCTAAAAAATGTACCCCCAACTGAAACTCCAACTCAAAAGTAGAGAAAAATTAGTCGCCATGCTCGACATCGACATTGTCGACTGAAAAATAGAAATATTTCCTCTCTTCAGTTTTAACTTCGCCGTGCTATTCTGTCTATTCTTCCATCGACAAAACTCGTTTCTATGGTGGTCATGCTACGCGTGCAGGACCTATTAAAAATTCTGAATGGAATGTCTCAATTAATCTTCTCCCTTTATTCTTTCTCGGAAAGTTAAGAGTAGGTCATACGAAAATCTCGTATATTTTTACGTAATAATATTTTTACCCCGATATCATTGTTTTATCTCGGGACCCGTGTCAAAGTTGACATTTTACATGAAGGGTACAAATTGTAATTTCCAACTGTAATAGTATACATCTTTGCTACAGTTTTTTTATGAGGTCATCTTTAGGGAGAAAAGTATTTCTGGAAAATTATATACTTTTCTATGTTAATCGCAACCAGCGAATTGCGGCCTTCACTAGGTCATCGGTCCATCTTATCCGTTTGAAGTGGCAGGGCTTGGGGGACGCTTATATCCAGCAGTGGACGTCTTTCGGCTGAAATGATGATGATGAGATTCTGCCAGTGAAAGTCCCATCCAAATCGGTCCAGCCGTTTAGTAGAGAGACAGAGAGAATAACAAAAATCAAAATTAGTTAAGCTTTTATTTAATAGCACTTGTATGTCCTGGAATTTTGCAATCAATATTTCACCCACTTCTACTAAAGCTATTGGGCTGAAATTTGGCACATACGTTTGGTTTTTGTGACAATGCACGAACAAAGCGTTTTTTTTAATATATAAAAGAAATATTCTAATTACTAATTGAAGTTTACTTCTATCGATTTTCATTTATGAGCCCAGAGTATGAAAATTTATGGGGAGGAAAATCAAATGTTCTCCGTTATGTTACCTTACGTTATACACTTTATATTATGTTAAGTTACTCAATTTGTTACCTCCCGTCCTCTAAAGCGCCGCCTTGACAATGTCACCGGAGAGGATTTTGATGACTTCAAAGAAGAGATTAGGCAAATGTTCGCTTCCATACAGCAGAAGATGGATACTTCACTGGCTAGCATTGAGAGGAGCTTAGATGCTATTTCTTTACAACATGATGAATTCCGTACCAAAATTAACTCACTAGAAAAAAACTGTCTGGATAACCATAATTACATAATTAGCTTACAAGAAAAGGTTGAAGAGCTGCTTCGTGTCTCAAAGCTGACTACTGTCGAACTGAGAAACGTGCCCTATAAAGTTAAGGAAAATAAAGTCGACCTTACAAATTACATTACCAACATATCAGAGTCGTTAAATGTTAATATTCAACCAACGGACATTTACGATATATATCGACTGCCTGGTCGAAAAGATTCAAAGAAAGATTCAAATAGACCTATTATTATCCAGCTGTCTCATCTTTACGTAAAAAACAAACTTCTAAACGCCGTTAAAGACCTGAACAGGTCCAACCTGAACAACAAACTCAATATGAGTCATGCAAGCACAGAGGGCAATACAACGCCCATTTATCTCACAGAACATCTTACTGTGAACGCAAGAAAACTTTTCTACCTTGCACGCCAGCTGAAGAAGGAAAAGAAAATTAAGTACTGTTGGATTACTGATGGCAAAGTGCTTGTAAGGAAGGCGGATGGTGATCAGTCAATTCTCATCAAATCTGAAACTCAGTTTGAAGCCCTGTCAAAAGCCGCCTGACTATGTGTCCAAATCATATTCATTTTAATTTTACTTTTACGTTTTGTTTACTTTTTCAAATTTTTCGTTTTAGTATTTTTTATTTCAGTTTTCCCTCTAAAAATTGCGATACTTTTACATTTTAATTTTAAGTTGCCACGTTGCCAAAATGCCAAACTCATTCAAATAACACTATACAACAACACCCTTCATAAACCCCATACACCACACCCACTCGCTCCTGAACACGCTCACACACCTAATATACACTATCACACTTGCTCTCCCTCGATTAGTATTTCTCCCTCTATTCTAAGCGATGATGCTTGCTACAACATGGATAAATTCCCTGTCAAATCGGTCCATATCAATGTTTATCTTTATATAAATAAGCCCACTATTATACGTCATTCCTATACATATTATAATGTTGGATAATATAACTGAGTTAAGCAATAACATTGATCAAATCTCAGTCTCGAGTTCATTAAGTTGTAAACCGGAGGATTGTTTGCTACATATTAGTGAACCTCGTAATCAGTTAAAATTAGTAACCCAGAATATTCGGTCGATCAACGCAAATACTGACTCTTTTTTGACTCTCTTATCCAGGGTTAATTTAGATATTGACATCATCGTCCTGACTGAGTGCTGGTTAAAAAATAGCAATTCTGTTATCCCACCGATCGCGAGGTATTCTCAATATCAGTCAATGCTTGTCACAAATAAGAACGACGGAGTCGTTATTTATGTTAAAAATCTAGATAACTATACTGTGTTTGAACCTAAACTTATGGATGCAACCTGTCTTGTCCTTAAGGTTGGCTCTGAAAAGGCTTTTATATGCATCTATAGGTCCCCTTCTTTTAGCGACCCACGCAACTTTTTAAATTCCCTTAACTCACTCTTAGTGACCCTCTCGTCATATTCAAATATAGTAGTTGTAGGTGATATAAACCTGGACATTAGTAGTATACCCTGCCCCAATCACATTGCTGACTACCGTAATCTCATGGCGTTTCATGGCCTACTTCCAGCACATTCCTTCCCTACTCGTGAAACTGCCTGCTTGGATCATGTCATGCTAAAGACCAACATGTCAGCCACCACAATAGTTATGGACTCCTCAGTTACGGATCACAATTGCGTGTTGCTCTGCCTTCAGTTAAAAAAACCTTATAAAGCGCAAGGAAGCACAATCTCCAAAATTGACTATCTCGCTCTTGACAAAAGCATAGATTGCTTGGATTTTCAACCCATTTATGAATGCACTGACTCAAACGAAGCCACTAACTTATTACTCAGTACGCTTTCTACTATCATAAACTCCCACTCATCCATCATTAGAGTCTCCAATAAGAATCGCTTGCTCAAGCCTTGGATGACCTTAGGAATGCTCCGCTGTATGCGTAATCGTGATGAAATGCACAAAAAACTCAAGTTGACTCCAAATAACATTGTGCTCCAAATAACGTACAAAAGATACAGAAACTTTTGTACTAAAGTCCTCAAAAAGCTCAAACGAGAGTATGAGAGTGCCAAAATTAGAGAAGCTGCTGGTGACAATAAAAAGATCTGGCAGGTCATAAAAAGAGTCACCAATACTGTAAAGCAAAAAACTTTTACCGCTGATTTGCTTACAACTGCATCTTCCCCTCAAGAGTCCGTGAATCAAATCAACTATTTCTTTACCAACATCGGCGCTAACCTCGCTGCTAAATTTCAACACCATCCTGACAGACAATTGCTCCAAGAATCTGCGAACTCAGTCCTTGATTCTTTTGTCATGTTGGATACCGACGAAAGGGAGGTTAACACACTTATTACCTCTCTAAAATCAAACTCAGCCGTCGGTTGGGACAACATACCGTCCAACTTTCTCAAGCGTTACAAAGAGCTTCTTGTTCCACCTCTTACGTACATTTTTAACCTCTGCTTACGTACGGGTACTTTCCCTCGGTCACTTAAAAAAGCTATAATACACCCAATACACAAGAGTGGGAGTAGGAACTGTGTCGATAATTATCGGCCCATAGCAGTATTGCCATCCATTTCAAAAATTCTAGAACGCATTATCAATAATCGACTTGTTAATTACCTTGAAAGCAAAGGGTTATTGTCTCCAAATCAGTTTGGTTTTAGGCATAAGACCTCTACTAGTAGTGCTGTTTTGGAGCTTTCCTCTCACGTAATAAATAAAATTGACTCCAAAAAAAAGTTCTGTCCATTTTCATAGATCTCAAAAAGGCCTTTGACACAGTTTCTATTCCCATCCTCTTTTCAAAGCTCGAGGAGCTGGGCGTACGAGGTGTTGCTTTTGATATTTTTAAAGACTACCTGGAAAATAGGACTCAGTGTGTTAAAGTATTTAATTATCTGAGCAGTGACCTCCCTGTCACATTCGGTGTGCCCCAGGGAAGTGTGGTTGGCCCCTCCCTCTTCTTGGTTTATATCAATCAGCTGTGCAACCTAGTTCTGGCAAATGGGAAAATAACTGTATTTGCTGATGACACTGTCCTTACCTTTTCTGGTGATACCTGGCACGAAACTTTTGAGGCGGCACAATCAGGGATGAACATCGTAGTTGATTGGCTTAACAAACATCTCCTTACCTTAAACCCGGATAAAACAAAAATCTTAACCTACACCTTACAGCAATCCACACAACCCCCTGATACTTTTGTCCTCGTTGCACACTCTTGCCAATCATCATACGTCACTTGTACTTGTCCTGCGCTTCAACGAGTGCGCTCTTTAAAATACCTTGGGGTAACACTCGACAACGGTCTGACCTTCTCTTCGCATATAGACCTCCTGACCTCAAGAATCAGGAAGCTGATTTTTGTTTTTAAAACCCTCCGCCATGTCGCTGAGGCTAAGGTTGTTAAAAGAGTCTACTTTGCTCTATGCCAATCTCTCTTAACATATTGTATCACCACGTGGGGTGGGGCACCTAAAACCTATCTTCTAAAGTTGGAGAGAGCCCAGAGAGCCGTTTTAAAGGTAAGCACCTTCCGTCCCCTTCTCTTCCCAACAGCTGAGCTATATAAAGGCTGTGGAGTTCTCACTGTGAGACAACTTTTCATCCTCCATTCCGTCGTCCTACAACATCTTAATACTCCTTATGCCAATATCACCAAAAGACGTAGAAACACGGTCTGTCAACCACATAGATGTAAGTTCGCATTCACGAAGAGATTCTTTTGTTTTCAAGGCCCCCATTTATATAACAGACTCAATAAAAAATTAAAATTCTATTCATTTGCGAGTAACACTTTAAAAAAAACTGTAACAAACTTTTTATTGGAACAAAACTACACAGACACAGAGCGGATTCTACTTTCTGGAGAAAAAACTTACTAGCCTATTATAGAGCTTGTAACCATCTCTCACATACACAAAACAATCACATCACTCACACTCACCACCACATTAAACTCATATCCTTTTGGCTTTTGCTTACTTCTTGTTGTTTTTTTTTTTTATATTATTTTTTTATTATTTTTTATTTTTAAGAAATATCCATGTAATTTTTTTATTGTTTAGACCTTTATATGCTTTTTTTTGTTCTTTGCAATGCCTTAGAATATGTGAACCAAGGGTTGGGACTTGTACCCTTAATACAAGTTATCTTGATAACTTAGCAAGGGTGCTAGTTACGACAACATTCAGTGTGCTTCTTACATTTAAGTCTTATGTATGTAATGTTAAATAGCTGTCATGTTGATGTGAATAAATACTTATATTATATTATATTATATTATTAAGTGTAAGGAGTTATGTTAGTGTGTAAGGAGTAAACTGCAGCCGCGCGTCAGAGCTAAGACACACAGTTTTTTCTTTACACGTACCGTATATACTTTCTATTATCATTTAGTAAAAATTTAAAATTTAAAAAACCCCCGACACAAAAACCTAATTTCCCTTTAAAAAGTAAAAAATAATAAAAATAACTCAGTCTTAAAGTACCTAAGAATATAGTAATAATTCAAAAAAAAAATACGCCGCGTTGGGGGACCGCCTCAAACCTAACAATTTAATTACCAATAATCTTATTACCTAACTAAGCAGTCAACGACGTCTGCACTCGCGGAGCGGTCCCCCAACGCGACATTTTTTTTTTGAATTATTACTATATTCTTAGGTACTTTAAGACTGAGTTATTTTTATTATTTTTTACTTTTTAAAGGGAAATTAGGTTTTTGTGTCGGGGGTTTTTTAAATTTTAAATTTAATTTTTTATTTTGTACTTTTTATAGGTATATACTTAATATAATGTACAATCAAACGAAGCTAAGAACACTCTCGATTAATTCATCAATATTCTCTTTCAGTGCGCTTTCATTTGAGACCCCACTCGAGTATATTTGCTGACATTCGGTTACTCTTCCCCACTTTCCCCCCCACAACTTTTAAACGGCTCAACCGATTTTCATCAATCATGTCTAAGAACACTCGCAGATAAGTCACCTTTAATACATATTTTTTTTATTTAAATCGCATCATCCGTTCGGGAGCTATGATGCCACAGACAGACAGACAGACAGACAGACAGACACGTCAAACTTATAACACCCCTCTTTTTGCGTCGGGGGTTAAAAAGCAGTTATTTTGACATTACAAACAGACACTTTAATTTTATTTATTTGGATAGACATTCTATTTAAATTGTATACATGTAACAAAAGGTTAACATACAAAAGTAACTTCCATTCTCTAGAGATGTACCGAAGTAATATCCTCTGCCAATAATTATAGCGAAAGATAATTAGAAACTAAGTTTAACGATACAAGTTAGTAACACTATTATTTGGAATAGTTTCTGGAAACTAACTTAAAATTAACTCTCTACACAACACAACTGACTGTAACATTGATATTTCCATATCTTTTGTGTTGAAATGAGAACTGCTTTGTTCGTTTAGTAGTCGCAAGCGCTATACTACTAGGCACGAGGTCTTGGATTCGATTCCCAGGTCGGGCAAAGTGTTATTGGGTATTTCTATTTGGATTTTTTCAGTAGCAGCCCGGAGTGTGAACACACTGAACCCACTCAGTTGCAGGATCCAGATGTCGGCGTTTAGATTATTAAGGCCTCCTCCAATTTGGGGGACATCCCCGTGTTGCCATAATCGCCACGCGTAACAGGCGAGTTGGCGATAGCAGTATTGTGGCAAAATTCATAGAAAATATTACACATTTTCTAGTAAGTCCCGTATTCGGCCCTTACGACTCCCACGGAAAGAAATGGGATGATATTATTCTGTACATTCGAAACCACATGAAAAGAATAAGATTAAATAATGAGGGTAAACTACCATCAAAATACGCAGGTTCACATAGTTTAATTTTTCCCAAATTTTCACCCTCAAAGCTTCCGAAAAGATACACAAAACAAAAGAAACCACCAGTCTTCAACTTTATTCCCGCGATCAAAAGTCGATTGAACTCATCGTGTGTGTCCTATGAGATAAATTCTCACTCATTTTATTCAAATTACATCCCTACTTTTATCGGATTGCACTGGGGGGTTAGCTTTCTTGACGGTTTAGCTGTACGTTGCACTTCTAATCAGATGAAATGATGTCTTTAGATATTGTCTAGAAAAAGGGCTGCTTATAAGGTTTGCATTCTTGCGAAATGAGAGCTTTTGTATGTGGTAAACATGTTTTTTTTGTTTGGAATTTGATATTTTTGTTTCTCTTGGCGTGTGATGAAGAGAGAGGAAACACATATGACTTTGACAGTAAGACAGGGACATGCATATTAAAACACAGCATCTTACCATGGATTCAGTCCATGTTCTTTGATGTGCGAAGAAATATTTTTCTGTGGACATAAAAAAAATGCTGTTTCGTACATTTTGGCAGCGTCCTTTTCTGTGAAACCACTGGTTTTTTCTGACAACCTAGGGCTAGAATCATGTGGTGGAGTTCATGATTACAATTTTGCTTGCCACCCTGTATCAATATGGGATGTAGAGGGAGTGGAAGGCCAATACAAATATGGATGGATTGTGTGAGGACATTTCACTTTCATATCATATGAAAGAGAAGAGAGTGAATAATAGCGTGATGGCTGACAGAGAGTAATGAAAGAAGAAAACACGTGCGCCAAGCCCAAGTAACATGAGACAGTGGCATTTTGATTTCTTCTACAATGTAATGTCTAGAACATTACAATCTGAAGATGTCGGCAGGGCTTAAACCCTGTGGGAATCCAGCGGGGTGATGTAACACATTTACAGTTGCAAAACTTTCATTGGGACAACTCTACAGCATTTATTGCGTGATTTTCGTGATAGAGCTGAACGATTTTTCAAATATACGAGGCAATGGATTGGAATTTCCGGAAAACTCGTGGGAATTGAACATGTGTTACATAATTGGGATGTTGATCTTGTTAACAACGAACGCGTCGTGAAAACTGATACATAGTTATCTTCGATCTCATCGAACTTGTTTTTCTTTAATGCAAATTCATCGCACCGAGACAGCCAGTACAGTAACTATGCAATCTTTAAATTCTCCTTCCTTTGCATGCACTAAAGTTGACTGCAAAAGACCTTTGCACAGACTGGCTGTAAATAAGTTTAGTTACATCCAAACTTTCAAGCTGATCTAGAAAACGCCTTCAATTATTTTAGCATTGGTTTTTTATTTTGGAAAGAAGGACTTGCATGGCAGACGCGGTACCGTTGACGCGAACGCATGGAATAAATGAAATATGTATTTAAATACACATCAAAGTCTTTTATTGCTTGTATAAAGAGGCTCAGACTCAGGTTTTCTCAATATCGTTATTTTTTCTTCGCAGAATTCTGTCGTTAACAGCAATAAGGTACTTCTATGTCCTCTGATTTTTTTTAGGTTATGGAGCATGGTCATAATTTCGCAGAACTAAAGTTTTTCCTTCCAATCAGCTGAATCTGCCCATAAGAGATGTTACGCTATGTGTTCTTAGTCTCTTAAATTGCAGGTTCCCATCACCATACCGACTGACTTATAAACTGTTTGTTTCCATTAAAAGACAATTGAATTTTTCCATTCAACTTAACCGCGCTAACAAACAAAGGCAAATATTGTCTCTAAAGGCTCGTGCAGACTAGCGCAACGCGACGACGTCGTACACGATTCTTCGATTTATATCCGTAGAAAAATTTGTATGACCATGTTGCGGCGCGACAGGTCGCCCCTTCGTGTACGGTCGCTCGGGTTTTCATAGAAATTGTTCTACGGATATAAATCGCCGATTCGGGCGCGACCGTCGCGCCGCGCTAGTCTGAACGAGCCTTTATGCGTCGAAGGTTAAATAGAGTAATATAATTTACAACATACTACCAATGTAACTTTCTGTTTATCAAATTAGATATTATTCACTAAATCCCTGAGCAACCGAAAGCCCCGAAGGGTTCACTGAGCAAGGTGTAATATTTGAGCAGGATTATTTGCTTTAGCTTAAATAACTTGTCACTTTGAACCGACTGGCTTAAATGTGGCTTCATTTACATTTGCAGATGTAATTTTGAATTTGTGAATTTATTAGAAATAACACAGGCACTCATAAGCCTATTTTGTATAATTTTTGTGAGTAATTCTAAATGGAGGTTTTATTTTAAACTGAATTTTGACACTCAAAACCTCAGACGTCTAAATTTTTGTGAAGGCGTAGTTCAAATAGGAATTGAATAGAAAAGTGTACAACAGTCATCGGAATTCTTAGCCTATCGGAACCAATATCGGCTATCTGAAGTCCAAGTGGCCCTTGCAAGGGTTGAGATGAAGGCTATTTGCGCTCTATCCGATAGAATAACCCTGAGATATTTATGGCCGGTCTTCTTCGTGAATGAAACCAAGAAACTCATTCGTATTCATTCGTTCACTCGTTCGGTTTTGCTAATTGGCCGTTCGGCAATTTCCGGATGGTAAAGGTTATTGCTAGGTAAGGTTTATTGATATAATTTCAGTTTCAGAAGCATTAAAATGGGGTGAAATACCGAATATTATAATTAGCACTTTGCATATTAATGGCGCGAATGTCGTTTAATATCTTAATACTTTGTTATGGGTATTTTATAATTGGCGCCATTATTATTTTCATCGCTTTATTCGTATCCAGTTTCGGTAAAGCCGTTAGTAAAATAATTCATCAGTTAGTGAGTGATCAAGTATCATCGTTGTTTTCCAACAGGGATCCTGAAACTTCAGTGTCAATAACACTTTAGTCAAAGAAAGAACAATGTATACTGGGTGTTTTTTTCCGGTCACTAGCGATTTTTTAAATGTTTTTCCTGTTCAAAACGTATTGAAGTGTGGTCAACACCGTCCCGTATGTCAACTTGATCACTTGTCAAAACAACGTGTTTGGTATTTGTATCTTTTACGGTCCGCAGTTATTATCCTATATTGTTAGGAAAACCTAGATCAGATTTATTGAATCGATACTCTAACAATACGAATTTGCGCTCCAAATATTCTATTGAACACTTTAATATAATATTTTTTTGAGAATGTAAAAAGAGATTACAATTATGTTACAGCTGATTTATACTCACCTTTTCAGTCATCGGTGTCACTTTTAGACTTTTTCTTATATATTTATTTTCATCCCTTTAGTGGCCCAATATTCTGGCCAATATAGGAGAGTAGGTTTAACCATGGAAACAATGACCTAAAATCATGTTGTGAAACATAACAAGTATCTATAAGATAATTGTACTCCTTCCCCGTCAAATTGTATCATCAGCAAGGAAAATTACTCATAAAATTTAAAGGTGTTAAATTTGCCTTAACTATGTTGGGGTCGACTTCCAGCATAATTAGATGTAGCTGAATAGCAATATTTTACATAAAGCGACTGCCTATCCTCCAAAACCCAGTTACAGGGTAACACGATAAACCACTACGACTGGTTGTCACACTTTCAGGCTTCTAACTAACCGTAACGATTGTCAAAGATATATGAACGACAGACGAGATCAACGCGACACACGGAGGTAATGAATGGTCACCAATCCACAAACAGACCGCAGCAACCGTAGCTTAACCATCGACACGTATAACTGTTATTATTTTGCCACCAACCCTTTTTTCCTCACGACATTATAAAACGTAATACATGTTTCATTTCCATGTAACTCGTGTGAATTATGAAGTATGCTGTAATCAAGTTGCAGACGCTATGAATGCTCAGGTTATGAATGAGTCGCATTCACGACGTGATTCTAGATCCGTCTAGGGTTGTTGACAAATGTATTCGCTTCGTTGAGATCTCGGCTGTTATTTTTCAAGCGTGTATTTTAAAATTCACATTGAAAGAAGTAGTTTTCAAGCATTTCTTTTTTTATTAACATATTAGAGAAGGTATATCATGCCTCCGTCTCATTTATATACGTATGTATCTCACAGTAAAATTGTAAATACCGTTACATTGTAATTTATCTAGCGAGATTGTAATCTAAAAAAAAATCGTTACATACTGCATACAATTTAACGTATTATTTTTCGGTAGACTATAATAATCATCATCATCATTTCAGCCGTAAGACGTCCACTGCTGGACTTAGGCCTCCCCCAATTTGGGGTAAGTAATAGATGATATAACAACAAAATCTCTAATATTTACAACATATAACAACGGAACCTATAATTTTATTTAATATACCGATTAGTTAATATAATGAACGATTGTTATAATTTTAAAATAACTAATTTGTATAAGCATAACATACATTAAATATAACATCGTTTGACATAACATACATTAAATATAAAATCGTTTGATATACCACTCAAAATATATAAAACATATTTGGTCTAATACGATGAAATGCGCTAAGATAGGTCGACGGCGGCGGCGACCTCTCGCGTCCGGCCCTGGTGCGAGCCATGGTACGGAGCGAGAGGGAATGGGAAGCCGTCACCTCCTTCTGCGAAGCAGTAATGCTCGCGAAGGAGGAGGCGGGGCGCGTGAGGGAGTGGCAGTCTTTGCGCCCTCACGTCCCTAGCCGCCGCAGGAGGAGACGCCCCGGGCGTCGGGAGTCAATAGCGGACTCCCAGCCACCGTAGGCGCGAGCTTGCGGGTGGCGAGCAATGGGTAGCTTGCCGCCCGGTAAGGACCAAGCTCGGGTCGACGGCGCGCAGTGTTCCACGCGCGCCTCAAAGAGATGTCAGCAGCAGTGTAGGGGTCTACTAGGACCGATGCCTGCCGGGGTCGCGTGATTGTTTGAAAGAGATACCGTGACCCTGGCACATGGGCAACTGATGGAACACGGGTGGGTTTTAGTCAGTAAAAGTCTGACACGCCCTCCCGCTCCGCCCAGAGCGGGAGAAGTCATTTGATGATTTCCCATCCTGAAAAAAAAAAAAAAAAAGAAAAGATAGGTCGACGGAGCCCCGCTTTGCGGGGCTCCTATTTCTGGGTGGTTTAAAAAAAATAACCACGAAGGCTAAGGCGGGAGCTCCGCTACGCTTCGCTCCCGCCTTAGCCTTCTAACCTAACCTATCCGAGTCGGGGTACTCTGAGTCGGGGTGTTAACCATGACGTTTTTTATATACCTATATTAAACGTTAGACCTAATGATTTTCGATTAAATAAACAAAATACATATTAAACGTTAGACCAAATGATTTTCGATTACATAAACGTTATATCAAACAACGTTATACTAATTAAGTTTTAGAATAAATAAATGTTATATGTAATGAAATTATATCAACAGTTGGTGTACGCTGCCAGACTAGGCCTCCCAATACGATTTCAAGTGCGCAGTGGAAGAGTTATAATCGTGGGGCTCTAGAGACAAGAGTGGCTAGCGTACTGTCCGCCGTACGCGGAGCAGACAATCAAATCAAACACTTACAATACAACAAAAGCACTTACCTGGTGGTTGAAGGACACTGCTCTGGTGCCAACCTGGAGATATGTATGTAAGTGAGTGTATGTGTATCGTGTCGTGACGTTATGAGTATTCTTCAGGTTAGATTCCGCTTCAACCCGGCTGGAGACAATCACAGCATGCGGTCTTCAAATCACTCGTCCCAACAGCGTCACACTTTGCTTAACCTTCAAACTATTTAACCGAGATATTTCCAACAAATAAAACCCGTGATATGTCAAATTAGGGGTTATTAACAATCCAAACAATGGGTCATGACCTATCGTCCCAAAACGACCGGGGTAAGGGATTAATTTCAACAAAAGCCGCGAGACCCAAACGGCGGCGTGCTTTCCTTGTTAAGCACCAAATTCAAGAGCTGTCAAGTGTCAACGTCAAAAAATGACAAGTCAGATGTCACTTCGTTACACGCGCATTCCATTAGGCGCACAGATAATAATCGGGACAGAACATCTACCCCCCCCGGACGGGCCTTCCCGTCCGCTAATCACTTGGCAATCCCGACAAGGTTGCGTTTTATCAGTCCACCTGACGCGCTGCTGGAGGATGTGCAAATACTCCAAGCTCCAACGCTTCCAAAAACTCTGAGCGAGCTGCTGCACCAACTGAAACCGCGATAGCCAATTTTGGCTCACATCGACAAAAGGGTGCTCCGGCAGGGCGGCAAGTGGCTGTCAAATCAAAAAATGGCCCGGGGTCAGGGCCTCCAAGACGTTCGGGTCCGAAGACAGCGGGCACAATGGACGCGAGTTCAACACAGCTTCAATGCGGCAAAATACCGTAGCTAACTCCTTAAAGGTGGGAACGGTGTCTCCCAACAATCTGCGCCAGAGTCCCTAACCGCCTTCACCGCGGCCTCAAAATACCCCCCCAATGGGGGCAGGCTGGCGGGTCAAACAATAACAAACAACAAACAACCAAACAACAATTTAATGGCCCTCCTTAGGCAACAAAAGGGAGTGACGGACCCCATAAGGAAGGCTAGAGTGACTCAACCGTCAACAACCAAACAACAAAAGACCCGTATCGACCAAAAGGGGTTCAACTTACTAACGGCTCCCGACAATATCCAAAACTCTCGCTGCAGAATGGCCAACAGCGCATTGCAACCGGCATGCGAGTTCTTAATGTGACGATCAGTCACCAACAATTCAACAACAAAAAAACAACAATTCAACAATTTGTCGAGAGAGCTTTATCGACTCAACAAAAAATCAGGGTCCTTCGTTCCAACAGCGAGCACCTTGAGCCCGGGCAAAGGACCCGACATCAAGACTGACGATCGAGGCCAATCATCCTCGGGATGAGTCAGCCAGTCTGGTCCCCACCATAGGGGGTAAGCAAACAAGCGGGGTGCCATGCACCCGCGTGAGGCCACGGCGCCTGGGTTCAAATCTCCAGGCACGTGCCTCCAAATCAAAGGCGTATTAGACTTTTGAATCTGGGACACTCGGTTCGCAACAAAGACCTCCAAAGAGTGGACGGACGTCTTCAACCAACACAAAACAATTTGACTGTCCGTCCAGGCGTAAGAAAACCGAATGTCCACAGTTCCACCCAAAGTGTGAGCAACGTGGTTCAATAAACGCACAAGACGCGCCGCCCCTGACAATTCAACTTAGGGATGGTCAGTGCCGTCCGGAGGGGGGCCACCTTGCTCCAAGGCCAGTGACAAATTCACCTGGCCTGTTGCGCAGACGGTGCGCAGACAAACAACAGCTGCATATCCGTGCGAAGACGCATCACAAACAATGGTAGCAGTGTAGCTCCCAGGGGGGAGGATAGCTCGGGGTAACACGACCTCGTTAACTGCAGGGAGTGCGGATACAAATTGGAGCCACTCTTCCAACAGGGTTTCCCAAATTGGCTCGGGCCCAGCCAAGTCCCGCAGTCCAAAGGCGCTCAAGAAAACAATTTTGCCCAAAACAATACAAACAAACAACAAAACAATAGACAAAAGGCAACCCTGGGCTCCCATGTCCAAAATGACACGGACCACAACAGAGTCCCCCGTGGGCCCCCAGACCCGACCGATGCCGTTGGCAACAAAACCGTGTCGATCTGAGGGGTACCTTAGCGGGGCAGGCGCCAATGTCCTAACAATGTCTGGGCGGCGACCGATCGCCACACCCAGACCCAAGTCTTTCCCGACGAGGATGGAGTTCAAACTCCTCGTCCGCGCGGTGTCCCGAGCCACGCGCCATCGCTGGAAGGGCATATCCCACCGGATGCCCGAATGGCGGGGGGCGTGACTCCAACCGGGGACGTTCCGCCAAAGGAGGGGAGGGAAGGCGGTGCTGGTCTGGCCAGCGCTGCCTAGCAACAACTGCGTAATCGCCTTTACGCGGGGAGACCAAATGGCGGTTGCGCGGCTCCCGATCAACTTGCGCGGGGGGTGGAGTGCGGCGCTCAAAATTGCGGGCCTCTCCCCGGTTCTGAACCGGCGAGGCAGAAGCCCGGTGACCAACTCCATGGTACCCCCCCGTACGCGAACCTTCATCAGAGGCTGGTCTGCCAGCGTGGTTCGCGTTAGCGCACAATATGTCCAAATGGGACCCCCCACAAATTCTACAAGGGCGGGGGTTGGGGCAGTCCCGATGAAAGTGAGCCCCCAAACAAGAGAAGCACATGCGGCGTGCATTGGCAATTCGGCGGCGGGCACTCACGTGCAACTTCAAAAAGGCCGCGCAAGTTGCCATGCCATGCCCCGTGTCCCTACAAAACTCACAACCAGGACGACTCTGGGTGCCAGCAAAACGAGCGGCGGGGCGACCATCAACAGGCCCGCGAGCCCTAGTCCGTCCCTGGTCTCGTGGCCGGGAAGACGGCTGGCACGACTCAGTGGCAACGCCAGAGTTGTCCACAAACCGACACTCATCCTCACCATACTTTTGCTCGAAACGAGCCCTCAAATCGGCAGGAAGCCGTTGCAGCACAACGTGCACCAAAAGGTAAGACCAATGGTCCACCGGAGTAGGGTAATATTGGGCATTCTATGCCACTGTCGGCAAGTAGCTCGGCTAGTGCGCCTCGCTACGCGCCAGTGGCATAGTATGCCCAATATTGAACGATCGACTCGACTGTGTAGTATATTACTGTACTCGCCTGGAGATCATGTGAGTTATACCACTGGCCGTCAGTAGCTGGGCGAGTTCACCTCGCTGCGGACGATGATATGGATCATTGTGCCATGCGTTTCGTTGTTAGAAACGACTTGATGATAAGTGATATGCGCTTCAAATGGTGGAAACGACTTGCTGGTTTTTTGTAATGCGCTTCAACAATGGAAACGACTTGGTGATTTGGTCATGCATTTCAGTATTAGAAACGACTTGGTTTTTGTAATGCGCTTCGTGGGTGGAAACGACTTGGTGTTTTTGACATGCGTCTCAATATTAGAAACGACTTGTTGGTTTTTATAATGCGCTTCAACAATGGAAACGACTTGGTGATTTTGTCATGCATTTCAGTATAAGAAACGACTTGGTTTTTGTAATGCGCTTCGTGGGTGGAAACGACTTGGTGTTTTTGACATGCGTCTCAATATTAGAAACGACTTGTTGGTTTTTGTAATGCGCTTCAACAATGGAAACGACTTGGTGATTTTGTCATGCATTTCAGTATTAGAAACGACTTGGTTTTTGTAATGCGCTTCGTGGGTGGAAACGGCTTGGTGTTTTTGACATGCGTCTCAATATTAGAAACGACTTGTTGGTTTTTGTAATGCGCTTCGTGTGTCGAAACGACTTATTAACTCGCTGCTTTGAAGTGGATCTGCATAATAAACAAGGTACATATTATATTAGGTTTATTTTTCGTAAAACATTGGTTTTTCAAGGAATAAAGTATCTACCGAGCGCACGAACTCTTGTAGTTTACGCCACTGACACGAATCCGCGTCGGTCTGGAACTTGAGTCGCAAAAGCGCCTTCTTCCACAGCTCCAGGGAGTCGGTGTGGCGAGCGTCGTCAGCCTTGTACACCTTGCAGTCGATGTAGTACTCTCCGTTGATGCTCGCTGCTCGCCGCTCGCAGCCGTTGGCGACTCGGTTAACGAAGAATGATGATAAACATGTACTCGATGAGTCGTCTTTTGGCGCGGTGTCAGACCCGTAGTTGTTACTGATACCAAATACATCATTATCAGTATTGGTTTTTTTACTGAAACAACAACGAAAGCTTCTATTAGTTCATCATACACTTACAGGTTACGTTTACTGTTTAGATACGCATAGGGGAAAAAAAATACACTCGGTCAAAAAAGGGACTTGCAGAACATGAGAGACGTACTTACGAATAAAAATGACAGATGATTTAAACTGGTATGGCGAACTAAATTATTGAATAGTTTGTTTACCTCGTACGAATTAAATTCGTTGATGGTGGATGCGACTTGCGTTTCCTAACGTTGTCTGCAGACGGTTTGCGGCTGCGTTTGGTTTTCTGATCGGTGATCGGAGCTTGTTGAAAGTATTCGCACTCAGACTCAGACCTGAAATAAAGATACAACAAAATAATAGTTAAACATAAGGATTACGACTAGTACATCGGGTCAGATCTCCGAACTATGTACTGAGTGGAAAGTTTTATACTTACATTTTCCAATTATGTCCAAACGGTATGGCAGGCTGGCAGGTGTAGTGACTGACGACCGTAGGCAGCGGTTAGCTATCAAAACTGATATTGATGGGATAACGCAGCAGGATCGCAGAACACTTCTTGAAGATTACTTCCACACTTGTAGACTTCAGTTAGCTTGTACCGAGTACTTCGAAAACATGTAGCTTATAAATCGGAAAACGAATGATAATTCACTATATTAAAAATTACTACAACCGTTCATATAATGTTGTGTAAAACAACTTTTTTCCTTAGACGCATTATAGTTACTATCGAAGAACTTCATATGTAAGCAGTTTGAAAACAAAATCCTCTGAGCACGATGCGCAGCAAGCAGAAATAGTCTTTACGATGTATAGATATAAAGTTCTTCGACGGTACTTCACCAAAAAGTGAAGACTAAGGATGTTTCAGGTAGCATCGAATGACGACACAGCGAAACGACTTAGGGTTGACAAAACGTTAACCAGTAGATAAGTTATCAACAACACTAATAGGGAATATTCTTGTAAGTAATTTAATTATTTGGCAATCCAGAGATAATCATTAGATTAGTATTTATTATGTTATAGATCCAAGTTTTACTTGTAATACTTACTTTTATGTTCGAATGAAGTAGCTACAGGAAATAAGTTAACTTGTAACAGTAACAAATTTTAAATGAACTTAATTTTTAATTCTATACTTAAGGGTAGAAGCCAAAGTACTACATTTTATTTATTTTATGATAGTGTACCTAGTTTCTGATACTTATCCATACCTTAATATGTATGCGTGACAACCTTGACTAAAATAGCTTACTGTTGTGAATGCAACTTAGCTAACGAAAAAAGAAACAAGGTCACACGTGTAATGTTTTACGCAATAACAATTATTTCAATCAAATATTTTATTGATTGTTCGAAAATTGATAGTATGAATAGGTACTCAATAACGAATACTTCGTTAGTTAGTAACGTTTAAAAGTCAAAAACTAAAAATAAATTTTACATTATCTCAAAGCTACGCCGCGTGACGGAGTGACCTTTAATCATTTAAAAAATATATGGATTCATGGCGAATGTCGAAACACCCACAGTATTATAATCTCCCGAAGCAGCTAGTACCTGACGTTTAGTATGGTGATCTGAATACAGCCACACATTTGAACTAAGTACATAAAATTGAATCATTTATGTACAACATTAAGTAATTTGCGAGAAGGTAACTATTGAAAATGTTTGGTATTTTCGTTTCAAATGTTGTTGATTTTAATAAAAAATAGGTACTAACCGATCTTTCTTTTTTTCAGAAACATATTGATACCTACAGTATTATAATCTCCCGAAGCAGCTAGTACCTATCGATTAGTATTGTGATCTGAATACACCCATACATTTGAACTACATAAAATTGGAACATTTATGTACAACATTAAGTAATTTGCCAGAAGGTAACTATTGAATAAGTTTGGTATTTTCGTTTAAAACGTTGTTGATTTTAACAAAAAAAAGGTACTAACCGATCTTTCTTTTTTTTTTTTTTCAGAAACATTGATACCTAATCAGATGCACTGGTTGACGAATAAGTAATCATCAAACTTGAAGACGTATGCAGACCTGGTCCAGATTAAATAATTTAACAATTCTATCACACTATATTTACTTCGATTCTTCATTAGTTGGTATACGTGGGTAAGATCGTTTCATTTCGAGTTTAGCGTCTGTATTGGGAGATAATTAATTTCAATTTGTAAAATAATGCCCCACTGTTCGGTTTGCAACTTATTTGTAGATAATCGTAGATGGTCTGGTCATTTACGTAGTAATGTTCATAAAAATAATAGTGCGACCACTGTTTTTGACAATGTCGCAATTATTAATTCTGCGTTTAAAAAACGAATCGTTAGTTACAAAATCATCGCAACTGGCGAAGAAATAAATAATTTTCCTGAAATGTTTCTCATTAATATTAGTGATCAAGTTAAAACTCTAATAAACCTATCATTATTGAAACATAAAGCTGTGAAAATAAATTTCGAACTTTTTTCTTTTTTTCTTTTGTTAAAAAATGATCAAAAGGAAATGAAATCGTTCGCCACAAAAAACATTATTATTACTTTTAATTACGATTTTGATTCAATATATAAAGCAACGGTTGATTTACTGTTAAAGAAAATTGAAGAGTTTCAGGAGACAGATAGTGGCTGGACATTTTCGAACAATTCCCATGTAGAAATAAATATTAACAAATATCAACCTCTCGGCGGATCTAAATTTATAACTTTACCGAAATGTATAAAACATAAAAAAGCTTGTTTGAATATTCGTAACAATGATGAGTATTGCTTTTTATGGTGCGTAGTGGCGGCTCTGTACCCCACTAACCAACATCCCGACAGAGTTTCATCTTATCCCTACTTCCAGGATGTTTTGAATGTTGATGGTTTAACATTTCCAATAACATTTTCGGACATAGCTGTCTTTGAGAAGAATAATCCGTTTTTGAATATTTACGTGTATGGTTTAAAAAATGATAAGACTATCATTGGACCTTTGTATTCAACATCGAATCATAAATCTAAGAGCATCCATCTATTGTTCATTGAAAATAAAACTAATACTCATTATTGTCTTATCAATGATTTACCGCGTCTAGTCAGAAATCAGATGACCAAACATCATGGTAAACTGTACTTCTGCGAAACGTGCTTATTGTTTTTTCCAACGCGCAGCCGAATTGAATCACATCTATGTGGAGGGATTGCCACAGTATTACCAGAAAAAGGAACATTTTTAAAATTCAAAAATTATGATAGAAAACAAAACATTCCTTTCGTCATATATGCCGATTTCGAAACGATACTCAAACCAATTTCCGGCGATGAATTCAACACCGCTAACACGTCATACTCACATCGTCACGTGGCGGCCGCGTTCGCCTATAATGTAGTGTCATCATTTAACGATAGGGTTGATGGCTATAGAAGTTATCGCGGAAAAGATTGTGTTTCAAAATTTATACATTTACTGACTGAAGATGCTAAAACAATACACAGAATTCTAACTAAAAGCGAGCCTATGATATTCACAGAAATAGATGCTCTTGATTTCAAACGCGCTGTTAAGTGCTACCTTTGTGAAAATTTACTGTTGACCGATAGAGTAAGGGATCACTGTCATATTACAGGCCGGTACCGAGGTGCAGCACATCGACACTGCAACCTACAACACAAAGTACCAAAATTCATCCCAATATTTTTTCATAACTTAACCGGGTACGATTGTCATTTATTTATTAAAAAGTTAGGCGAAATTCCAGGACAAATTAAAATAATACCCAAGACTAAGGAAAAATATATATCGTTTACAAAGTTTATTCCTATTGCTGATAACGAGTTTATACAACTAAGGTTTTTAGATTCATTCAACTTTTTAGGAACTAGTTTAGACAAACTTGCTAAAATATTGCAAGTAGATGATTTTGTTAACCTTAAATTATTTTTTACTGATGAAACACAATTTAGTTTGCTGACTCGTAAAGGTGTGTACCCATATGACTATATGAAAGATTGGAAATGTTACGATCAAAAGTCATTACCATCTAAATATTATTTTCATAATTCTTTGACTAACGAAGGTATTAGCGATGAAGATTATAATCATGCTCAGAATGTGTGGGCTGAATTCAATATTAATGACCTAGGCGAGTATACAGATCTATACTTAAAAACAGACGTGCTTTTGTTAACAGACATATTTCAAAAGTTTCGGAAAACATGTAAACAACATTACAAACTCGATCCTGCCTTTTACATAACTGCACCCAGTTTATCGTTCGATGCAATGTTGCTAAAAACAGGTGTTCAGTTAGAACTGATTTCGGATTTAGCTATCGTTAGAATGATTCAAAGCGGTATACGAGGAGGTTTGTGCATGTGTTCCCATCGGTATGCAAAAGCAAATCACAAATACATGCCGGAACATAATGCATCACAGCCTCAGAGTTTCATAGTATATCTAGACTGTAATAACCTATACGGCTTTAGCATGTGTCAGTATTTACCGTATTCTAGTTTTAGATTTCTTGATGAAAATGAATTAACTAATTTTCGTGTTGAAAATGTCGAGCATAACTCTGAGTGGGGCTTTATATTAGAGGTCGATCTTTTGTATCCTGAACATTTACACAAACACCACAATGATTTACCATTTTGTCCTGAGAAATGTATACCTCCAGGAGGTAAAACGAAGAAACTAGTTGCAAATTTGCATAATAAGTACAACTACGTAATACATTACGTTCATTTAAAAAAGTGTTTAGAACACGGTTTAATATTACGTAAAGTTCACAAAGCTATTACTTTCAGACAAAGTCCCTATTTAAAACAGTACATAGAATTAAACACTCGATTAAGACAAAAGGCAAAAAGTTCTTTCGAACAAGACTTCTTTAAATTGTTAAACAACAGTGTTTTTGGTAAGACATTAGAAAATACTGAAAATAGAGTAACTGTTCATTTAGTTAATCAATGGTGCGATCAATGTAATCGAACTAAGAAATTTACATCCGCTGAGAGACTTGTAGCCAACCCCTATTTCCATAGCGCTTCTATTCTTACTGAAAACTTAGTTGCAATACAAATGAAACCCGACCAAATTATTTTAGATAAACCTATTTATATCGGATTCACTGTATTAGAACTTTCTAAGACACATATGTATGACTTTCATTACAATATTGTAAAACCTTTTTATGCAGACCGAGTACAGTTGTGTTATACAGATACCGATTCGTTTGTCTATAAAATATTCACGTTTGATTTTTATCGTGACATGAAGTTAAATTTTTTACAATATTTCGACACCAGTAACTATGATGTTAAAAATGATTTTAACATACCAATTATGAACAAAAAAGTTCCAGGTTTGTTTAAAGACGAAATGGGGGGAAAATATATCTCAGATTTTGTTGGTTTGAGATCAAAACTTTACTCGATAAAAACAGTCGATAAAATCATTAAAAAAGCAAAAGGAGTAAAATCAAGTGTAGTAAGAGACTTAAATATATCAGATTATGAAAATATTTTGTTAGATGGTGGAATTATTCGTAGAAAAAATGTTATGTTTAAATCCATAAAGCACGAAATATTTACTAAGAGTGTCAACAAAATTGCCTTATCTCGAAATGATGATAAACGTTCAATATCTGTAGATCGAATATCAACGCGAGCCTGGGGTCACTCACTTATTTTAAAGAGCGAAAATTAATTTTAAGATTAAGCTAATTAGTAATAGAGTTCGAATATAATAGATGTAACCTATGTAATATAATTTTAAAATATACCTAGATAACTTTTTAATGTTTGTTATATATAATTCATAGTTTTAAAAACCTAAGTTAATGTAAAACATTTAAATAAAATGTGGATAATTATGACTACTTATTTAATTTATGTTTTAAAACATCATCCTCCTTTTTGTAGTCGGTTAAATAAAATGAAACCTGACCAAGATTCAATTTTCAACATGAAGTGCATGTTGAAACTTGAATCGTTCATTTGTCAGAGGTAAAATGTATTTTGTATGTAATACAATAAGACTGATTATACAATTTTCGAAGAGCTATGTTTGCGTCAACTGCATAACGCTGATCATACAAAATACCTACTACAAACACACAACAGTGCATTGTCCTCACAAATGCTTAGTTAACATTCTAATCTAAAAATAGAGTTCGAATATAATTTATGTAACCTATGTAATATAATCTTAAAATAGTTCTTAAAATATACCTAGATAACTTTTTAATGTTTGTTATATATAATTCATAGTTTTAAAAACCTAAGTTAATGTAAAACATTTAAATAAAATGTGAATGATTATGACTACTTATTTAATTTATGTTTTAAAACATCATCCTCCTTTTTTGTAGTCGGTTAAATAAAATGAAACCTGACCAAGATTCAATTTTCAACATGAAGTGCATGTTGAAACTTGAATCGTTCATTTGTCAGAGGTAAAATGTATTTTGTACGTAATACAATAAGACTGATTATACTTTCGAAGAGCTATGTTTGCGTCAACTACATAACGCTGATCATACAAAATACCTACTACAAACACACAACAGTGCATTGCCCTCACAAATGCTTAGTTAACATTCAAATCTAAAATGTGAATTATTGCGAAGGTATATTTTTTTTTTTGTCATTTACGAAATAATACTCATCTTGAGTACTTGTACTAAGCACACAGTGTTGTACTTTTTGCGAGCATGTCATCGGTAAGTTTCCCAATTTATTTTTATATTGTTTAGTAACTATCGATTGAACTCGCAGCAATTTTGCTCACAGTTTTGAGTGAATCTGCTATGAATATTTTAACCCGCTGAAAATTCGTTTATGCATCACTATATCAACATCTACGTTTAAGTTTAAAATTAATGAGTGTCTCTTTCTTTCCAGATTACAGAATCAGATATTATGTTTAGCCAGTACGCCCAAAATCCTTATGAAGGATTCTCTGAAACGCTTCACAACGAACCCGACCACAGCAAACAAGTGACGAAAGAAAAGAAATCAAAACAACGATGCAGGGAAAAGTCGAAGAAGCAAAATCCAACTAAATCTTTTGTGATGAGCCGATTACAGCGACGAGGGATCAAATTAATTAAAATATCGGTCGTAGATCTGTGCAATAACACTCCGCAAACCATTGACAGTGACAGTGATAGTGAAAACGTTATTATAAGTGCTCAATACATCGTTAAAGACGCTATCGATAATGTTATGGACGAAACAGAATCTTTGGTTAAAAAAATATCTAAATCTTTAATAGATAGTGATTTTTAGTACTTAACTGTTTGCGTAAGCAATTGTTTAGGTAAATTCTTAGTACTTATTACGTTGTTTTATTTAATTTTAAAGTAGATTGTTTTATTTGAAGATGTGTTGGGTGTTTAACAAAATAAAAGCAGATTTAATATACAAATTATTTTTTATTCATGAAACCAATAACCTTAAAAGTAGGTACACATTTATAACTGTAAATACTTTCTTATACATAACACATTTTTAAGAGCACAATGCTTTAAATGATTATTACAATTTAAATTAGTTTTTCCTTCACAGTATCTTTTATGTAAAATAAAGAAGTTAGGACATTTGTCGGTCCCCAGGTCTGATACTTTACAGTTCTCACAAAGTTCCTTTATCCACTTTACTTTCTCCAAACCATTAACAACGATTTCCTTATTTGCTAGATAGAGAGCGATTATACGACGAAATTCTCTATAGTCGATATACCCTTCGTTCCAATAAATACCTCTGTTTCTTTCCAGCCATTTAACTTGCCTCTTTTCGTCACTCGTTAAGTGTTTAAACAAGTATGGTGGTTTTATTAAAAATGTTTGGGTATAATCATGGCTAGCAAAAGCTAACTCTTTTATTATAAAATTATTGTACAGGTCTTTAAACCCTTGAACATCTACTATAACAGTATTCGGATTCATGATATTTTTCTCACAGTATTACTTAAAGGTTTATATTCAATAATACAGTCGCTCAATATAAGACAATACGCAGAAGTTTGATCTGGTATTTCCGAATCACTCTCAATTTCCACTCTTACGTCCACAATAGGGCCTGTCTTTACATTATCAGCTTGTCTAGAGCAATCGATGACAAATAGTGGCGCCAAATCTTTAAATTGTTTTTCACTTAATAAGGGCTCCGGTCGGCGACCGTGATAAGACTGTTGAAATCTGACGTATTGCTCGTATAATAAAGCGATTCTGTTATTCGCGAAACTCACATTTAGGTTTTCATACGGGAAATAAGTAGAGTTGAGGTACACTCTAACATCACGAACATGACAATGATCGAATTGAGACATATCAGAACTGCTATTGTTTTTTCTATTTGTCTGTAGTCCCATAATAATATATCTTGGTTTCTCTATTTGCGAGGATATTTTGATTGACCAGGTATGTTTCGTTGTTTTAGGTAAAGTAGGATATTCGTACAAATCCCAATTTCTAAAAATCATCTGGAGCGGTCGATCTTTCTCTAGCAGTTTTAACAAACTTATTTTCTCTTTATCTGACACTTAAACATGCGGTACACGCCAAACAATTTTATTTATCTGAACATCATCTACGACTTCACCAGTATTCAGTTTTACAGCGTTGAGGTTAGTATTGCTTCGTAACAATATCAATTCGTGTCTACTATTTATCACTACTTTCTTAAAATGCAAATCCGAGAATGTTACAAAGTGGTATTGAAGCAGAAAAATTACCTCCATTAATATTTTTTATGCCATCGATATTCCAACCCCATGCATAAGATATCTTCGATTCACTCTCATTCATAGACACTAATGATTTCATCGTAGTAGTCACACCAGCGTTTTTTATTTTATCAATTTCCACTCCATTTAATTCGTATCTTATATCTTGAAACAAGTAGAGTAGAAAATTATTTGTTAAAGAAACACTACTCGCTTTATCTTTTGAATCTTTTTTGCTAACGATTATAGTTCCTTCCAAATACAAAGTGCTCGCTGACGGTAGTATATACAGATCCTGTTGATTAATAGGTATGCGGATTTCATCGTTCCTGTTGAAGCTTGTTACGTAGGGTTTGTAAGAATGAAATTCAATTCCTTCAACAGTGTTGTCGTAAGTTGGAGCAGATAAAACATCTAAGATATTCATTTTAGCAAACCAATTGCTTTAAGAAATTCCTTATTGTCTCTTGTTAATTTAATTTTTTTCTTAGACCGAGGTCTTATTTGTTTGATCACTTTAGTTGAACTGACGTTCCCACTTTGTTGATGCACATATTTATTGTAGTCAATCATTTTTTCTTCTAAGATGTAAATATAGCTGCACTTCTTCACCACGTAAGTTTATTAATCGATTGTTTATATCTAATAGCCTGATATGTATACAGCTTATGTTGTTTTGATTGATTGGAAAGTATATGGCGTTTTTCGGAATTTCTATAATTCTATATCCAGGTGGCACATTGAGTGCGAATTCGTGTACAATGTGACTGGGTTTTCCGTTTATGTACGAACCACTTACAATATCACATTCTATCCTGATCACAGTCGTAGGCAAAATGTTGACTGGTAACTCAGACACATGCCATTTATTGGCTTTTAAAATCTGTTTATTAAACCCTAATAATCTCCTAAAAGTTCCTTCTTTAGTAAAATTGATATCTTTGGTACAGTATATCAAAGTTTTTAGAGTATTGTTATTACACTGTACTTTTATTGAACAATCTTTTATTTCTGATTTTAAATAATCGCCGATATCTTGTAATTCATAAGTGCCTTCAGGTATTTCCAGCACTTCGTTAGAGCCGTAATATAACTTATTATTCGTTTTGTCAATGTTTGGAATTGAATTAAATGTTGAGAAATGCAATAAGGCACACTCATAAGGACCATAAAGTTGTAATGTATTAGGATAATATGTACATAAATCGGACGAATTTGCAGTTATCGACAAGGTGAGTGACATGATGAAAATGATTGAAATAAAAGAAATACATAATATTTATACGTATTTATTCCAAAATTTCCGTAGATATTCTAAACATAAGTGTCCACAGTTTACTGTATTAAATTGTTGAAATCTAGTATAGTTATAAAAAACATTACAATTTTTAAAGTACTGCATTAATTCCATCGGTGGTTTCAAATCCCCAAAGCTATCAAAGTATTCACAACAATTGTTTATTTTAGCATAAGCTACCCAATGCGTTCCCTCATTTCGTGAATCATCTAAGTTGACGACAGCACATTCAATACGTTTTGGTGTTCTTGGCAACCGATCCTTCATATAGACTCCTCGAAAGTATGGGATGTCACGTGCATGCTCTCTGATATCGATATTAGTTAAAGGACGATTAGGTAGCTTTTTATTTAGTTTTTTGAAGACTTTATAAACAGTCCTTTACCGTTTTTATGAGGCTTGAAATACAACCCTTTGCCCAACGCTAAAGCTTCCATGGTCTTATTGTGTCGTTCTGATTCTTGCAAGCTTTTTTGGCCTGCTTTGTATTCGTTTACGGTTTTTGCAATACCAGCTGCACCGCCAGCTAAACTTCCTAAAGCAGATAATCCAGCGAAAATTGGAATTAAAGGTAAGACTCCTCCTGTCTTTGGTATGGGTATAACTCGTGGTATGCGAATCTTCTGAATGTCTGGAAATATCTTTTTCGCAGCTGAGTAAGCAATGTTGATTAATGTTCTACTATTTTTAGGTTTAAGTTTCTTAATTTTTTACTTAATTTTTGACACAAAAGCATTGAATGTTTTAATGCCAGCACCCGACTTTAGTTTGGCTTTCATAACTTTACTCACTAACCATGAGCTAAGTTTTTCACCTTTCCCTGCATCTTTTGATTTTAGTCTTTGTTTAGCCATGTTTAAAAGTTGTAAATCCGCTTTATGACGATTAGTTAAGTCTGTGTGATTTGCATATGCAATGTCGTGATGCATACAAGCTTCGTCTAGTTTATTCACACCTCTATCGCCTCGCAGCAATCGCTTCTCAAGTTTTGTTCCCGGTCCACAATAGTTATAACCAGGCAAATGAAGTTCGAACGGAAGATTATTAATCACACTATTGACTAGTCCACCGCCTTGCATAGTGAAAAGTGTAATGAATGAAAAATCCTTACAAACATGGTTATATTCATAATCCTAATCCACAATTGCATCTTTATCAATCCAACTGTTTTCTTCGTTGCTTAAGCCCAGCCATTTCACGTAAACTTTCTTTCCTTTCCTTCTAAGAACCTTTTCTATCAAATAGACGCCTGGATAGCTAGTTTTTTGAAGTTCTTGTTCATAGAAACATCCTCTAATGGTTTGCTTTCGATGATCTTCTAAATGATATGTTACTGGTATGGTTTTATTAATCTTTTTTACAGTAAATATTTCAGTTGACCAATTAGGAGTGTAACCTTTATCAAAAATATGTTTGTATTTACTGATCCGAACATTTTCACCTACTTTGAACTTAGGTTGACATCGACGTGATGTAAGTTTCTGAGTTTTTTGAATATTTTCTCTTATCTTTGACTCGTTCAACTTATTTACCTCGAATGGTTTAAATTTAATTGTACGATGTTTTGTACTATTATAGGTTTTTAGAATAACTTCTAATGGTAAACCTAACCATTTGTAATTCCCAATGAAACTGAAGTGCTTATACAATTTATTTTTAATCGTTTTAATAACCCGTTCTACAATCGAAGCTTTCTTGGTAGAATACGAAGAGTAGTGGTTAATATTGTAGCTCTTCATAAGCTTTTGGAATGTTACGTTATAGAATTCTGTCCCAGAATCTGTTTGTAAATGGTTAGGTTTTCGATTGCTGGTAGTTAATATTCGCTCAAATGCACGACTAACATCAAGTTTACATTTGGATTTTATTGGTTCTGTCCAGGTATACTTCGAGAAACAATCAATTACCACTAAAATATAATTATATCCTTTATTAAACTTTTTTAGATTTTGCATATCTATCAGATCAGCTTGCCATAAGTCATCTATGCCTTTTAAAATAACTGAACGTCTCACAAAGTTCCTTCGTGCTGCTTTGTGTAGTTCATTAACAATTTGTTGCTTCGCCATCACGGAATTTTTTCAAGTAATTTTTGGACTTCTGCTTTGTTATAAAACTTATCTTCCAACTGAACTAAAACTTCAGGTATCTTCGCTTTTAAAGTGGCTTGGACTGTTATTTGTGCATCTTTTATGATTTGAGCACGCAACAGTCCAATCATTCTATTCTGTTCCTTTATTATCTGATCGTACAATCGATCGACGTAATCCTTGTTAACAACATCATCTGTGTCTACAGGAGATCTAATTCCTCTCAATCTACATTTTTTCAAGTCAAAATCGCCACTTTCAGATTTTAGCAATGCATTTTCATTGACCTCTAATAATTCAGAGAAACGCATTCTCTTATGAATGTGGTGTCCAAATTTATCTACATTCATATTTAAGGTGTATTATATTTAAAGGTTGATATTAAAATGAACGGTGAAAATTTCATACCATTTATTTATTACTTAATAATTTTACTTTCACGCAGTTCTTCAATAATAGATATAATTTCGTTGTCTAATCCAGTGTTACCAGCGTCTCGAGATGCAATTAATAATTTTAGCCTATCCACAAGTTCATTAGGATTATCCCAATATATAAAATCCATATTTTTTTTCCACATTTTTGTCAAGGGTAGCCCTTTCCCCTTTGCTTGGCTGTTTTGAATAGTATTCGGCAGTTTGAAAAGTGGTTTTATAACTTGCAAATATTTTTGACCTTTATTACTTTTTATTGGTTTGTTTGAATCAAAGTCTCGACGATGTGCGTTTGTGGCAATCAACATCATTTTATAATTCTGCATATCAGACTCTGTAACTGTGCTTAAGTCTACGTCCTTTTTCAATAATAATTGTTTCAGTCCTGCAGTACTTCGATATTTCCGTCCAGTAACGGTGATGTAATCATCGCTGATCGTTATGATAGCAGAACCTAACATCAATTGTCCTCGCTCCGCTCGAACACCAAATGGAATATCTGTGAGTGCTTCTGCAGATACTGACCAGGATGATGTATTACGCTCTTGATTATTGTCTCCTAATGATTTGTACGACTCATCACTGTCAATATCACATTCATTTTCTTCTACATCACTATCTTCTTCGTTATTAGAACTGTCTTTCTGTAAAGTATTGTTTTTAAATGGAACTTTTGTTTCTTCAAGTTCTTTAGATCGCAAGAGGTCAGTTTGCTTATTGGTGTTAGCTATAAAATTAAGAGACTCTGTTACAGGTCTAAAAACTGATTCCAATGCTTGCTTATTTTCAGTCTCCAAATCTCGCATCTTTCGTACTTTTTTCTTTACAGCTTCTGCAGCATCAACAATTTGCTTTTTCAGTGATTTTTCCATTACTATGATTTTGCGGACTATAATAGTTATCGATGAAGAGTTAGCCAAGGAATAATGATATCATGTAAGTACCATGTCTTAAATATTTGTATTTCTAATCAAAGACTACGAAAGTGTCAAATTTATTTCTATAGCATCCGTTATTTTTGGTGCAATCCTTATTAATTACAACATAATTAAAGGGCTCACTCCATATTTTAGAACACATTTCACGAAATTCAAGCCATGTCATATCAGTGTTAACATGTTCTTCATAAACATGTCTCAAGTTAATATCATCTTGTTTGAATAATATAATTAAGTTAGCATTATCTCTTACTAACTGTTTAGGGATTTTGCTGTATGTTTGATTGAGATAAAAACAGTCGATGTGTTTGTGCCTACCCATTGCGAAATAATCACGCATGTTAGTTTGATTCTCGCAAGCAACGTCATCAAATATAATCACAGAGTTGGGTTCTGCGTCTTGAACGCTTATAACTTCCACATTCCCTTGATATTTCTGGAATGAGATAATTGGTACCTGTTGTAAAACTCTTTCTAAAAAAATGTACTTTGGTTGGTGTAAGGTTTTTGAATAGACATAAACATTTTGAAACCGTAATCCATTTTCATGTATAAGAAGACCAATAAGTAAATTTGTTTTTCCACAATTCGATGGTCCGCAAATGATACATCGTATTGAATTAGGTAACAATTCTCCATGACGAGAACTAGTTTTACAAAAATCATCGCAAATAGTGCTTACATGCAGGGATTGTGGTTGTTTTACAAATTTCATGATAACTGTTGTCAACAAACTGATTAACAATGAGTGTATGTGTATATTACAACATTATTTATAAACTTAAACAGTAACAGATTTCGCGTTCGTTTATCCAAAGTGAGAAAAAAAAAACTCGATCGATCATCGGTTGATTATAGAGCGTTTTATACCACTGTTTACTTCGCCGAGCGGTAGACGGCGGTGTATTCAGAATGCTTAAATGTATCCGAACGTGTCGTCCTCGCCCAGCTACTGACGGCCAGTGGTATAACTCACATGATCTCCAGGCGAGTACAGTAATATACTACACAGTCGAGTCGATCGTTCAATATTGGGCATACTATGCCACTGGCGCGTAGCGAGGCGCACTAGCCGAGCTACTTGCCGACAGTGGCATAGAATGCCCAATATTACCCTACTCACCGGCAAGTCCAATTGCTTTAAAGCGTTGGTCGCTGCCACCAACGGGTTCAACAGGTCAGTACGCAATGCTGACAAACTAGTAATGACCGGTAACCTCAAAATCAATCCAATATGAACGTCAGCCAAACAACGTTTATTTTGGTACCGCCGGGTGAGTAGTTCCACAGCGGTAGGGTAGGCTGAGTCAGTCAAAGACAGATGCTGTACCAAGGCTCGGGCCTCACCTTCCAGGACAGACAACAAATAGGCCAACTTTAAGGCGGGTCTGAGGTCCGAGCGTGCATCAACCAAACTTGCAAACAGGTTGTGGAAACCGTACCAGTGGTCCCAGCGACCGTCAAGTGTGGCAGTTCCAAAGCAGGCAATCTACTCAATAGTCCGGGACCTGAAACAACCGAGGTCTCCGGCTTGACCTGGACAGGTGTCCGGCACTGCAATATTTCCATCTGTATGCCATTGCACAAACAAAACCATACAAATAAACAAAACAATTAAATTATCAAATAACAAAGTTCAATCAATAAATAACAAAGAAATCCAACGCAAACAATCAAATAAAATAAACCAAGCAAAAGGTAATTAAGTAACAAAGTTCAAACAATATATTACAAAATAACTACAATCAAACTACCAAACTGACTAATCAGCTACTCAAGAACTAACATTAAATTGTTTCAATTCAATTCAACAATAATCTTTTATTTTAATTCAAAATCAATATCAACGTTCAAAATTCTATATCATATTCAATTCAAATATTCAAATTCTAATCCAATTCCAAATGTTAAGTTCACAAACCACTGTGTCAAAGGTACAACAATAATAAACCTTTATTCCAATTCAAAACAATGGTAATACTCAAAATTGCCAATTTCAAATATTAATATTCACAAATAACCATATCAATGGTACAAACTCAACATTTTAATGTCTTCCTGACATTCAATACAACACAGATCAGACACAAAAAGGGGCTACAACAAGGGGCTGCACCACAGCCCAATCCAATCCACTTTATTAGCCCGGCTGACCTTGGCAACATCAGGTTACCCGTCTCAACAAATTTACAAATTATTTCAAATAAACTAGCAATCATAGTTAACAAACATTTACAGCGCATTACTACTTCCCTTATAGAGACTGCCAAGTAATTAGCTCACTGTAAATTACCAATCTGTCGGTTATATGTCTCATAACCACGCTCTGCTACCAAAATGTACGCTGCCAGACTAGGCCTCCCAATACGATTTCAAGTGCGCAGTGGAAGAGTTATAATCGTGGGGCTCTAGAGACAAGAGTGGCTAGCGTACTGTCCGCCGTACGCGGAGCAGACAATCAAATCAAACACTTACAATACAACAAAAGCACTTACCTGGTGGTTGAAGGACACTGCTCTGGTGCCAACCTGGAGATATGTATGTAAGTGAGTGTATGTGTATCGTGTCGTGACGTTATGAGTATTCTTCAGGTTAGATTCCGCTTCAACCCGGCTGGAGACAATCACAGCATGCGGTCTTCAAATCACTCGTCCCAACAGCGTCACACTTTGCTTAACCTTCAAACTATTTAACCGAGATATTTCCAACAAATAAAACCCGTGATATGTCAAATTAGGGGTTATTAACAATCCAAACAATGGGTCATGACCTATCGTCCCAAAACGACCGGGGTAAGGGATTAATTTCAACAAAAGCCGCGAGACCCAAACGGCGGCGTGCTTTCCTTGTTAAGCACCAAATTCAAGAGCTGTCAAGTGTCAACGTCAAAAAATGACAAGTCAGATGTCACTTCGTTACACGCGCATTCCATTAGGCGCACAGATAATAATCGGGACAGAACAGTTGGTATATCTCACGTTGATTATATCTTATGAACGATAATAAAATGAAATTAGACCAAATAAGTTTATACGTTATGAGACGCACCCCCCAATTTGGGGGGTTTTGCCATAATCGCCACGCTTGGCAGGCGGGTTGGCGATCGCAGTATGGTGGTAAAATGCATAGAGAACGCTGCTGCCCATTCTCTAGTAAGTCCTTTAGTCGCCTTTTACGACACCCACGAGAAGAAATGGGGTAGTGTTATTCTTTACGTCCGGCACCACACGGCACAATTATAATAATATCGAAGTGAAACCGTGAAATTATGAAATGGCATGCGACAGAATGCTACTCGTACGTAGTTAAATTTGTTTGATGTGGAATATAAATTTTACCGTAGCATTATGAAAAACACGGCCGGTGAGCACTGCTTCCAAGCCGATGGCACTTGACTATTTAGTAATTAGTATTAGTGCAAGATGCAATCCATCGCAGGTAAATTTAATACGTGTGAAAAATTTGTCGGTTTGCTATGGTTAGATTATAATCTATCGAAAAGTAATGCGTTAAATTGTAAATGGTTTTTGCAATTTACAATTTTTTGATAGACCTATCTCGCGGGATAGATTGTGATCTAACGGTGTTTACAATTTGATGGTGACATAATTCTGATGTTGATTTAGCTAATCTATATAACTAAGAGTTAATTCTAGGCTGACAACTTCGCCAATATGGATTGGGGTCTAACATTCACAAATTATTTATATTAATTCAATAAAAAATTATAATATTCTCAACTTGAAAATTTCAAGTTCTGATCACCTTCGGCTGATGGCAAAATATTACGACCACTGGGCCGAAATGAGAAATTTTGAACTGTCAAAACAAATGTAATTTTCAGACCTAATGTAAAAATATTAGATCGCATTCATAGTGGAATGTTTTCTCATATATATTCAAGGGTTTGTTCGGTATAATAATAATTTAAAATGAAGCGAATTTTCTTGTTATCTCGCCGGTTTCATGTAGGTACTTTCTTGATCTCTATTTGAAGGTTATCTGACTGTGTCAAAATATACAGCGTGTATTATGGTTTAAAGACCATCAAAATGAACCATTTTTTGCCATGGGACCAACATCATTATCACGAAAAAAAAAGAAACTGGCTCTCGGGCTGGCTGTGCCAATGACTGAATCTATAGATTTGACCATGCTTATCTTCTTTTTCTTTTTTCCACGTGCCAGAAATATGTGACCAAATTTTAGAAAAAACATTTTAATCATGTCAGTTGAAATCAAATTAAAGAAATATCGCAACAATGCTTTGACAGATAAGCTTATGCCTAGCCTAGTAAAACTTAGATATTTAAAATAATAGACCCCATTTTCAGGGTTGGCTGCCAGGATTACTTTATGAGGAACGGCTGTTATTTTTCCTATGAATACTAGCTGTAAACCGTGACTTCAGCTGCGTGTATTTTGTATAGCATATTCTTTTAATACAACTATCCAAGATAAAAAGACGTCAACGTCCCAGCTAGGTAACTATCCAAAACAATCGATTCAGCGGTTTACTCGTGAAATTGTAACAGCTCACGTTATTTTCGAATTTATAATATGTATTAGTATAGAATTTATTAGGCGAAAAATTCATCCGCATCGCTGTCGACAGGTAATGTTCCCAAGAGACTGGCGGCATTATCACGTTGTATGGCAATGCTTAGCCTCTGGTCGAGGTAAAAACCAGCACATGACCTAAGGGCTGCTTTAAGGAAGTGTATTCGTTTTAGCATGGATTTATATTAAGATAATTTATATTAAGATACACAAGATAGAACTTCCTAACAGGCATAAACTTAGTGAAATATTGTACGACGATATTTATGACTTTTCAAGAAAAATTCTACCCTCTTTTATAAAATCTTAATATTATAAAAAGGTAAGAATATAGGATGAATGTTATTTTCTTTTTTTGGTCATTTTGTAAAATGTTTTATTTTTAAAATTGAATTTCAACAAAGTATCAGATCGATGTTTTAAAAATAATTATTTGGGTTTTGACGTCATTATCTTAATTAATAAAACCAAATGTCGAAGATCAAGAGGTCTCGGAGCATTTCTGTAAGAATATTCCAAAACCTGTTTTTCCTACGACAACTTTTAAAATATTTTCTGAATTTTAGATTTTCGTTGACTTTTTCCAAAGACGTTAACTTTTGTATTAAATTCTGCTAAAAGGTCAGTTTGCAGTAGTTTTTAAATGTCGTTAGTTTTTATAAACTCATTACCGTTTCTCATTAATAACGAGGCGAAGCAACCTTCGTTTAATGTTATTCGATAAAAAATTACATAACATCTCGCCTGTAATCTCCGAAGGGTCGGGCAGAGGTGTACTTATTTAGTGTATTTATGTGTATTATTAGTTTATAATCTATTTATACACTAGTGTTCCCATCTTATTTATAATTCAATATGATAATTTTAATAGTATTTTAATCAATGTTCCTCTCAAGCAAAACACCTGCCATCTAATCTCTTCACCATCCTTGGTTGACTGGTAGAGAATGTCTAAAGCATTAAGTCCGCCTTTGTACCTTTTTGTGAGCGGGAAAATTTAACAAATTACATCTAGACTTCGCCAGTTATATTTAAGTCCCATCAATCAGGCACAATTCTAGGTTCCGTACTGCAACTATGATATTCCAGAAAAAAAAAAAACAAAACTTTGGCAAACGCAGAAATCGGACCCAGGACCTCAATATATCGTATTGTTTTTTTATTTATTCATTTTACTAAAGGCCGTAATGATTCGAATGTACCGTAAATCGGATTAAATATATAAATCCAATTTTCGAGATTGATATGTTTTGATGAGAATTATGTCTGTTTGTACGTTTGAGTGGTTCATTTCGTTATTTTTAAATGTTTATTGGTTGTTTAAAAATTAAAAGTTATTTTTAGCATGGTACCTAAGTTTAGAACCTAGTGAATAACTAAGTAAGACTATTTTGACTCAAGCTTAAAAACTTATGGAAGATTCAATTTAACTTTCTTTTTGTTTTACGTAACGATCAAATACTTTACTCTTTAAAACTACTAAACTTGAGTTAAACTGACGTTGTGTACTTAAGAGGGATACGTTCCTTCGTTTTTTTGCAATTAACGTAAACGTAATTTTCCAGCACTGTCACGCGACTGTAGAAATGCATCACGCTCCGGTTGCAGGAGTGCAATCGGAGCGTGAATGAGTTGTCTCTGGCTACGTGCATCTTTTGTTCATATGTCTAAGCAGTGACGATGCTATATGAAGTAATGGTGCTTTGAAAATTAGTTGCCTGTTACTGTGTCTAAGACATTTCAACGTTGTTTGGTACGTACCTACTTACTTTGACCTAGAAATGTTCTTGTCTCCACTTGTAATTTGATAGTAATGCGACGCTGATATGACTAATGGTACCGCTAGCCAAAGTATTTACCAAGTAAGTTTAGAGATTTTGGCATTAGCTTCTAACAAAAACACATTTTCACAATTATGTTTACTGTTAAACACTGTTTTGTTGCAAGACGATTAATGTTTTTGTATCTTATTCATCAAACTTGTAAGCAGGGTCACCTTCACGTGATTTATAAAATAATCGGTTTTGCCAGCAGCTTCGCCCGCGTATTATACATATGTATGAACTCTGTTTATTAATGAAAACCGCATTAAAATCCGTTGCGTAGTTTAGAAGATCTATGCTAACAGACTCAAAATGAGACTTTGTTTTATTTTAGGATAGGGATAAAGGATAAGGATAAAGAATTTAAGCTACAACTGTTGAAGAGAAGCTTAATCACGCGATAAAAGTGTCTATTACTTTTCAGTGCAGCAAAAGTCATGTTTTTTACACCGTCAGGTGCTTGTATTCCCTACGTTGTTGTAGTCGGTGCAAGAATATGATGAGTCATTGTTTTCTAATTTATACCTTTAATACAATAAATGTGATTATAGTGGAGTTGTGATAATTTTATCATAGCTACGTACCAAATATTTAGGATCTAGACACGCGGCAGCATGTCAAGCCAAGTTCAAGTAACAGAACTGTAAAGCAGCACCGTGTGCACACATCTCAAACGGTTATTTAAATATTTACGTCCAAAAATCGTCATTTTTATCACTGACTGACCTATAGATCAAAACTCTAACCCAGTTTCAGATGACCTAGAAAGTTCAAATTTGGCATGCAGATAGGTAATTAGGTAAATACAAAGGAATAAATTAGAAACTGGTAAATTTTTATCATTTTATTATAATTTTTCACTTAATTGATTCTATTAGGAACACTTATAACAAAAACCATATGGTATTAATTTTGTTATAAATTTGGTATAAATAAGTACCTACTAATAATTTATGTACAAAAAGTAATGATATCCCATCAAAAACATAAATGTGAAATGAGAGCCAAGTTCAATATTATGACATATGCCTTGGTTGTTGACTTCAACGACAAAAGAAGTGAGATCTAAATGGGTGCCAAGTTCAATGGTCAGTCCTGACTTGGCTAGTTTTCATATACGAATTATATTATAGCCTTCGCAAGTTTTAAACCTGTTACTTGTTGGTTCTTATTTTATTATTCCGAAAATTTGGCTTGCTGGTAGAAACTAGCCATCGAACATAATAATTCGTATATGTGAACTAGCCAAGTCAGGACTGACCATTGAACTTGGCACCCATTTAGATCTCACTTCTTTTGTCGTTGAAGTCAACAACCAATGCATATGTCATAATAGTGAACTTGGCTCTCATTTCACATTTATGTTTTTGATGGGATTTATACTACTTAATTTGTCTTTGGCAGGTAGAGATTTAAGGCCAGGACATTGTTTTCTTATAAACATACTTAAATTAAATTAAATTAAATTAAAATTCATTTATTACAGATAACAGGGATCCATATTATGTTAGTATTACAAAAACAACTTATATTCTAGTGTTAGTAGTAGTTAAAGGTAGGTATAAAATAAAATAAAATACATTGATGCACACTCCACGCAGAGGACGAGCAGGCAAGAAAACATGTTTCCTACCTGATCAACCTCCGGATAAAATTCCGAATATTTGGAGTATAGCTCTCCGCCACAGCTCTCAGGATATAGTTGCGACTACCCCGCACTCTGCTCAGCAGCGATGCGGTTTTTTTACGGATTACTTAGCTTCTATGCTCGAATTGGTCCGCGTGAAATTTTTTGTTCCCCCGACCTATCCCGTCGCATCGCATCGTTCGCTCTCGCTATGTCTTGGTTTTCGCTTAGTGTTCTTTTATAGTTTTTTTCTTTTTGCTCGGCTCCTAAGAGTCCTAGCGTGATGTTAAATAGCTTGTAGCCAATATCAGGAATGAGGCTTTTTTTGCAAATGCATGTAAAAAATTAAATACAAAAGTACGTATCTGCATACATTTTTGGCAAGGCCAGACGTACATATGTGTTCTTTCAAACCCTTTAATTAAAAGCGAAAGTCGTACAAAAACTGCAATTTTCTGGTTTACCGCACGCGCCGTGAAAATGCACCGCGATCGCAACCGGAGCGTGAATAGACAGGGTTGTGTTCGCGACGTGACGAAGGTTGCCTTTTTATGGGAAGCTTTACCAAATGGAGCGTGACAATTTTATAAATGTTTGCTTAGATTTAAAATAAATTGTTTTAGTGTGTATTTTCGTTGTAAACTAAACATAGGAGTATTTTGGTCTTAGATGTGTTCGGTCATTCAGTGCAAGCGTAGCGTGACAGTTGTATTGGGCATGAAGGACGTGACGGCGTTGCAAATGCCCTTTTTATCGAGCGTGACAGCAAATGGGGCATTTAAAAAACGTGTTTATTTGTTTATATGTAAATTAATGTCTTTTGGCATTTAACATAAATAAAGCATTCCTTTGAAATCAGTTGCAAACTAATCGTATACGAGAATTTTTCGGTCTTTATTCACATTTCTTTCCTTTCCAACCGAAACGTTCCCGGCAATAAAATAAAAATGGAGACGCAGTAGCCGGGCGGAGCGTACTAAAACAATTTGTTGCAGGCGACATGAAAACATCGCCCAAGTTTATTTTTGAAGAGATTTTATTTTCTATTCATTGAAAACAACATCCGTTTTTCGTAAAAAACTGACGGTAAAAGTAATATGCTGATGTGAATGACCGAATTTATACCTACGTCTAAAAAAAAAAGTGACTTTCAACCATCTTTTTAAATGCAAGTCTCTGTTATCCTCAGGAAAAATGTTCCTTCCATATTTAAAATCATCAGTCAACTTTATTTTAAGAGCCAATTTATAAACAAAATCTTGTTCTATTTTCAAATATACTTCACAGTAGCGCTCAACATTTTGTCAATGTCAATGTCGTTATTTGGTTCATGATACTTTGTTGTAGTTGACAAGCTTGAGAATTTTAACGTCATTTTATGCTTCTTGGATTGATCCGAGATCAATCCAAGAAACAGAACCTTGGCTGGAGGACAGGAGCCAATAAAGAAAACATTTAGAATAGTTAAATAGAAGGTTCATTCAAATACGGACCTTCATTTTACGACAACTTAAGTCGGGACGATCTCCGACAGAAATGTCTTTTAAGAGTAATTTTCTATTGTTGGTTCGGAACCTTCTGACAATTTTTCAGTTGGTCTATCATTAATCTTTTTAGCTAGAACTACGCAAACGCATCATAGTGATTTATAAACGTCTTTATTTATAAGTTAACTAGTTTATTTACTGAACGGTTCGATCGTCAACATTGTTTCTCCAAAAGCTTTTCTGTCAGAATTGTGTAGGCGAGTGGCCTTCTCCTTCCATTTGCGAAGAGAGCAAAACATTAGGGTGACATTATCCTCAATCTATCTTTCGATGACTTTATTGCTATCCAACATCGACCTTTGACGTTCACGAAAATATATGCGCACCATTTGGGAATTCTGTGAAAATAGTTCCGGGATTTTTGATTTTGATCGACTGATATACAATACATACACACGTGAGAATTGACTAATATAATTATTATATGTGCGCGCCAAATACTGCCGAATTTTCGGTTCGTTAAAATTATAACTGAATCTTCGACCGAATCTTCGATAAGCGTAAGCTTAATTATTAAGCTTACGTTTACTTGAACTAGTGGTGGGCTAAATAAGGGTTTTACCAAATATAATAGGCCGAAGATTCGGTTATAATTTTACCGAACCGAATATTCGGCAGTATTTAGCCCGGTTTATCGGGTACTGCAGTTCAAAAATTCAAGTCTGTGTTTGTCGAGCTCGTTAAAGCGCACGTCCCTTGTGCCTGGTGACGCCGCTATTTCTAGATGGCCCGGAATGTTATTGTTTCATCTAGTCTTGTTCTTTATACATTTTGCCATTGTCTTAGCTATAGTTTATTTTTGGTTATGTTAAAAGGGCCCATTTGTATTAAATATAATTATGCTCCTTCATATATGCATACAGGCTTTTAAAGTACAAGATTATCCGGTAGAAGTTTCTGCATTTTTGCCGAATGATCGGACGAATACGAATGTTCGGTATACCGAACATGCCGATTACCCAACATAAAAACGGATATTCGGCCCATCCCTAGTTTGAACGCGTATTCTAGAAAAAATTGCATTGACAACCAAATTCTTGAGGAAGGTTATAAGCTATTTATCATCTCGCTACGGCCCTTACAAGCCCAGCAAAAAGAGGAAGAAAGAAATAACGCTAAGAGTGAACGAAGTTATAACGCGGGCAGGCGATTCGATATTCGATGTTTGCTAGTACACCCAAAAATTATTAAAGTTTTATATTCCTTATAAGGGCGAACCATTTGGGAATTGTATGAAAATAGTTCCGTGACTTTTGATTTTGATTGACTGGCAGACAACTCACTGCCTGCACCGCTGAAAATAAAAACATTATGGAAGGAAATATTTATTTTCCTTATAGGGTTATAAAGGCTTTTCTTGAAAGGATTTTGATATTGTATGAAAACCTGATCATCGAATGACCTTCATCTATTTGCGAAACATACTTTTAACCATAATCAAAGGTTTTAAAGTAATTGCTTCATATCGACGCTTGAAAGGCAAAATTGACTAAGCGACATAGGGCCACAATGTCGCTTAGTCAATTTTGCTCTTCAAGCGTCGATATGGTTGGTAAATTCATCAATTCTGCAACGTAAATAACTTGATGAACATGGCTGATAGGACAAAAACCGACTTCCATAAAATAAACTATTATACTGTATGTAACTACCTATTATTTAAAAAAAATCACCAATGTTCAACATTTAGCCGAAAGACGTACACTGCTGGATTTAGTCCTCCCCCAATTTGGGGGGGTTTGCCTTAGTCGCCACGCTTGGCAGGCGGGTTGGCGATAGCAAAATGGTGATAAAATGCATAGAGAACGCTGTTGCCAATTCTCTAGTTAGTCCCTTAATCGCCTCTTACGACACCCAGGGGAAGAAATGGGATGGTGTTATTCTTTTCATCCTGCACCACACGGAATGACATGTTGAACACCAGTGTCAAAGATGTCAACAACAATTTTAGCAAATTAATATCTCGTTTTAAATCTATATATATATAAAAGAAAGTCGTGTTAGTTACACTATTTATAACTCAAGAACGGCTGAACCGATTTGGCTGAAAATTGGTGGATAGGTAGCTTAAAACCAGGAGACGGGTATAGAATACTTTTTATCCCGTTCGACCGCATTCCCGTGTGACGTGACATAAAACGGCAAAGAGAATACAAGTCACTATAAAACGTGGTATGACAAAAACGTTGCTTTCGAAGTACCAGGTGGTCATAACTTGGTATGAGCTTATTAAACAGCAATGTCAGCCAGAAAGAAAAACGCTTTATGCCTTCGAAGTACCAGGTTATCATAACTGGGTAGGAGCTAACCAAACATATGAGTGTCAGCTATAAAACGCTTACCAGAACACCACCGCATACCAGGTTGTCAAACTTGGTAGGTTTATTTCAACATTGATTGTATCTGAGGCGATACGAAGTTCGCTGGGTCATCTAGTTTAACATACTTGTATGCCAATTAATGGCAAAAAATGTAAGAACACAATTTTAATAAAAAGAACTTATTGTAACATGTTTTAAAGCAAATAAATATACTCTATTCTATTCTATAGTAGGGATTGATATCTGGTGATACCTACATGTCTTGGGAATCGATTGAAAGCTCGGCTCCATTACAAGTGATATATCAGTGATGTCCTCTCATTATTTCCATTGTCCATCTTTATTTCGTAGTTTTGAAAAGTTTTCATCCATTGCGAAATATCAATCTGCCTACTCTTTTCCCAGCTATGTTGGGCTCGGCTTGCAGTCTAACCGTACGCAGCTGGATACCCGTATTTTACATTATGTAGAGCGACTTTCCATCCGGCCTGTTCATAACCCAGTTATTGGGTATCACGATACCCCTTGTTAAGACTTGCCAGACTTTCGCACTTTTGACTACCCGTAAAGAATTTCAAAGCACTACGAAGGACAGCAATGGTTTAACGTGCTTTCCGAGGCACGAAGAGGTCTCGATATGTAAGGGACTATTACTTATCCACAAAACCACCACGGCAGGCGTAGCTTAATCTTCGATCGACCCGTGCGGCTGTTTTTGTCTAGAAGTACCAAATATGAAAAATTTGCCAAAAGTCTTCCGATACATAGACGTATAATGGTGTTAGTCAGCTCTGTTCACGGTGTAACCGGGTTTCAAGACCAATTTTGGTTTTGCCAGCCATCAAAGAGCTCACGAAAGGAGATATAAGTAGTCTGGGTCACTCTCGCCGGTCACGTGAAGAGGACTATAAATATCATTTAATTTGTGGTGGAATACTTTTTGTAGAGCGTGTTTTGTAATATTAAAGAGACGTTGTTCACGCAATGTTGTCTATAATACTGATATTACCTAGGTGACCTAGGCTTAATAGGCTAGGTAGTTAATTATTTTTGAAGGACGTGTACGATGGTCGGTATGAAGGTGAACACTGACGTATCAAACTTAAAAATTCAATTTGTAAGACTATATGAGTAAACCTATGAATAACATAGTAAGACCTAGATAAGTCTACTTTTTAGCCTATGTCCTTTCTCAGGCTCTAAAGTATCTGTATACCAAATTTCATTTAAATCGGTTCAGTAGTTTTAGCAGGAAAGCGAGACTGACAGACAGAGTTACTTTTGCATTTATAATATTAGTTTAGATTTAGATTATAAAGTTTATCTCTCAGGAAAATCACTCTCCGTCCGTCTTACGAATTTTCGATCAGGTCACGTGTCCTGACGCGAGTTTAACATTTTTTACCCATTACAAAAAAGTGCACAACGCCGCTAAAGAAGTTTTCACTTCAAAAATCGAAATCATGTGACATCTTCTAACCCGCACCGTGCTCGTGTTTTGGATTACGGCACACTCCCTCGCACCGAGAGGAGGCCTGTGTCGCAGCAGTGGGAACATTTTAAGCTGATATTATCATCATCATCATCATCATCATTATCATCATCATCATCATCGTCATCATCATTATCATCACCATCATCATTATCGTCATCATTATCATCATCATCATCGTCATTATCATCATCATCATCATTATCGTCATCATTATCATCATCATCATCGTCATTATCATCATCATCATCATTTCAGCCGATAAACATCCACTGTTCCGGGGGGTTTGCCATAAACGCCACGCTTGGCAGGCGGGTTAGCGATCGCAGTATGGTAGTAAAATGCATAGAGAATGCTGCTGGCCATTCACTAGTAAGTCCCTTAGTCGCCGCTTACGACACCCACGGGAAGAAATGCTATTCTTTATGTCCGGCACTATACGGCACCGGCACCACACGGCACTAGCTGATATTATAGGTACTTAATGAAAATTATGTATGAATAGAGTGAAAGCTGATTTGGCGAGAAAGGAAGAGACTATAGCACGCGTAGCATGACCACCATAGAAAGAACTTTGTCTATTCTTGGTAGAATAGAGATAGAATTGTCATGCTACGCCAGCATAAAATGGTACAAATCTTACTACAATCCTTAATTCTGTCTTTAATCTTTCTACAATTTGTAATTTTGTCTGTTCTTCCGTCGACAAAACCCATTTCTACGGTAGTCATGCTACGCGTGCAGAGATGACGACTAACAGCGAAGTATGTGAGTATGTGAGTTTCACTGACCTTAAATAAATTGGTATGAAGACAGGATAACCATAATGGTGGTTTTTGGTCCAAAACATCAGTCTTGTAACAAAAACCACCTTCCTAGAAGATTTCTTGAACCTTAGACTAAAAAAAAAATCCTAAAAACCTATCTATATATATAAAAATGAATGCCTATTTCCCTTGGTCACGCTATCACGCGTGACCGATTTCACTCTTTTTTTTTGTTGTGTTTGTTAGTCAGGAGAAGGTTCTTATGAAAGAAAAAAATTAAAAAGTGAAAAAAAAAAGTGAAATCGGTCCAGCCGTTCACGCGTGATGGCGTGACCAAGGGAAATAGGGATTCATTTTTATATATGTAGATACCAATTCGAATTAAATAGTTATCGTTAAGACAGGACAACGTCTGTCGGGTCAGCTAGTATTGCAATACAAAACACTTATTAGCGGCGGCTATTTTTTACTTCAACAAATGAGATGCTCAACCTTTTTGGGCGTCACTAAATTGACAAGGTATTTCACAATTTCTAGGTAACCTCATTTCACTTGATTCCTGTTTATTAGCCAAGTAATATTGATGAGTCTGGTCTCAAAGGTTTTGTATCAGATTTTAACAAGGGACACGATTTATTTGCCTCTGTACTCGGATTTGCTACTGAAATATGGACACTGAATAACCTAATGAAGGTCGAAAATGGACATGAAAAATCTAGAACATTTTTCGGCGTCTCACAAAAGAATTATATTCATATTCTGTTGTCGCTGTGGTATGTTTTATTGCTTTACTCGAAGTTGGAAATTGCGTGGCTCTATATTCGGGAGTAGCTAACGCGAAAATCTCCATATTTTTCTAGAAATTAGGGTTTGTTTTAGCTCATACTGCGTTTTTCCAGTCTGTTGTTAGGATTGATTAAAAAAAAAATGCTTAAACCATCTTTGTAAAAAAATAAATTTGTACGTGCGGGCGAGTTTTGTGCGAGTTGACTAATAACCTAGATTACTCACTGATCTAGCTAGGAGACCTCCGATTCATTCAAATAAACAATTCGTTGTACCTACACCTTGTAATACTTTTAAACTCCCTCGTACACAAAACCTTTTTATATAATAAAACTAGCTTCTGCCCGCGACTTCGTCCGCGTCACATTTTCGCTCCCTTTCCCGTCGCATCAAATTGCCTGCCAGTTTTCGTCCATTTTTCGTTTGCTGCTCCGCTCCTTTAAACCGTAGCGTAATGTTATATAGCCTATAGCCTTCCTCAATAAATGGACTACCTAACTTAAATAATTTTTCAATTCCGACCAGTAGTTCCTGAGATTAGCGCGTTCAATCAATCAAACAAACAAACTCTTCAGCTTTATAATATTACATAGTATAGATAAATTATTATTTTCATATTATTTATTAATATTAAATCATCCGAGCTCAGATTGAACGACGTAAGATGTTTCGATATTCTTAAATGTAAGGTATTAATTAATAATCTTTAAGATGAATGACATGAAACACCCAACGATAAATTAAGACTTATATTTATTTATTTAATAAATAATAATCAGAAATAATAAATTCTCTATACCAAAAAGAAAGGTTATTGCTGACAAAGGTAATAATTGAAATGAATGTCTACAAACAACAATTGGACGTAGTTATGCAAAAAGGATCCAATCCACAACTTGGTCAAAAATGAGTTAAGTGCACCAAACTGATCCAAATTATACATACTACGAGTCAGTAAAAACGACCTAGCTAAAAATAGCTTTATTTTTCGTGTACTTTAATTTTTAAAACCAATGGTATGGCGCTTCTTATTTTTTTTTTGCAGTATAAACTATTTAAACTTTCCGGTTCTTAACTAGTATTTGTACCAGAATATGTTAATATACCATTACTAATAAAAAACGTGTTAATATTCCACATACCTTTTTTTTTAAGTAATGAAAAAAATACCTCTTGAACTTAAAACGTCAATAATTCAAAATTAACTGAATGTGGATTGGATCCTTTTTGCATAACTACGTCCAATTTTAATGCAATTGTGCATAATTTGAGGTCCTCAAAACAATTAACGAAAACATCGTGAGGAAAACAGCATGTCCTAGAACCAAAAATTCGAAGAAATGTGACATACACCAATCCACACTGAGCCCGTGGTAAATTATGACCCACTCCCTCTCGCAGAGAGGCTGTGTGTGGTCCCAGCAGTGGGACCGTTATAGGCTGATTGTGCTGTGCAAAGTTTGCCGTTGCATTCGAGAAAAAGGACGATTTCCAACACAACATGTAAAACGAAAACATCGGTTTCGTGCCTACCTTGATGTCGTCAGGCAGCCTAATATTAAAACACTAGCTTCTGCCCGCGACTTCGTCCGCGTTAAATTTCTTGTTCCCTCGAGGTACTCCCTTTCTTCTGCTAAAATTGTTTGTCCGAAAATCATTATCCATAACACGTTAGCTATAAACGGCAATAACCATAATATTCAAAAAGTCGAAATTTTGATTTACATAATTATCTTTGCTTCTAAAACTATTCTGTCATAATATCAAATACTATAGTAATTAAATCTTCTAATTTTGCATGTTATAAAGTCATATGTCCTAAGTATTGTATTATATAAAGTGTGTTTTGCCGAATGTTCATTTATAATAAAACTAGCTGACCCGGCAAACGTTGTTTTGCCATATAAATAATTTCCTAGGCGGGGATAACTAATTAAATGACGATTGATCAGTTTTCGACCGGAGAGGAAAAATGATTAAATTACTAAAATGGCTATTAAAAAATAAGGGTTGATCGTAGAAGGGTGAAAATTGAGGATTGTATGTATTTTTGTATGGTGTATCATAAAAAAATAGAAATTAAAAATTTGTCTAAAAAATAAAAAAATAAAATTAGGGGTGGACTACCCCTAACATTTAGGGGAATGAAAAATAGATGTTGGCCGATTCTCATAGATACCGGATAAGCACAAAAAATTTCATCAAAATCGGTCAAGCCGTTTCGGAGGGGTATGGCAACGAAAACTGTGACACGAGAATTTTATATATTAGATCGTTAGTAGTATAAAATTGCTACAAGTTAGGTTTTAGTGACAGAAACGAATCGCTGTAAATCCGACTCCACGTAGTCTTGTCTGCCCTACCCCTAGAGTGTAATTTAAAATCGCGTAGGCGCGGTGGTGATCGTTAAACCGTCTGCGACGATAAGCTCGCGTGGGACCGCCTAAGCCCCGCAGTGCCGGAGCCGTGACAGAAACCATGTCTGCTGCATGATGCATGCTCGCTTGCATACTGCATGCTTGCTTGCATGCTCTATTGCATGCTGCTTGCATGCATGCTCGCTTGCATGCTGCATGCTTGCTTGCATGCTACATAATGCATGCTGGCTTGCATGCTCGATTGCATGTTGCTTGGTTGCATGCATGCTGCATGCATGATGTATGCTTGTTTGCATGTTTCTTAGATGGAAATAAAATCACATGTTCACAATCACCAGTTTTATTGAGTGATATATTTATTGAGTGATAATACATGCAGCGCCATGCCAGGCCTTGATAAATGCCATAATGCTTTTGCATCTTTACTATTTATGTATTGGTATCAGTTGGATTTGATAAAATAATGAAATTCTTAATACATATTTGTTTTAAAAATATGATTAGGATAAATAAGCATAAAATAATTTGAGTTTAGAACTTATAACTTTTATGGAAAACAGTTTTAAGTCTTTTGTATATTATTGATAGTAATATTTATGACAAACGGATTAAGGGCATATTGTATTTAGGGATTTAAATTTTATGTCATGTGATATTATGTGACATTTAGTTCGGGCAAGTTATCATTCGGACAAATAATGATTAGGACAAAAAAAATTATGGCTCTTTAGATTATGGATAAAAAAGTTAGGTCACACAATAGAGAACCTCCCTCGACACTTCCCGTCGTGTCGAATCGCCTACCTGTGCGATTTTCCCCGTTTTTGCAACATTTCTCATTACTGCTCCGCTCCTCTTGATTGAAGTGTGATGTTTATAGCCTATAGCCTTTCTAGATAAATAGGCTACTTAATACAAAAATAATTTTTCAATTCGGACAAGCAGTTCCTGAGATTAGCGCGTTCAATCAAACAAAGCAACAAACAAACTTTTCAGCTTTATAATATTAGTAAGTATAGATAGAAATAGAAATTGTGGACAAAATATATAATTTGATTTAAATACACAGTTTGCATAGTCACAAAAAAGCATTATAGTATAAAGCTAAAAGATTATTCGCTGTGACTTAAAAAAATCGCACATCTCTGACTAGTACCTAAGAGTTACCTGAAGATTCTTAGTACTAGTCTACTTATCTCTGATTAGTACATCTGAGAGAGTTATCTGTGGCGTACTTTTCCGCACTAGTGTGAGAATGCCAAGCAAATTTATTTGCGTTCAATACACTTGCACTGCATTATGAACCTGAAAGTGGTGACATAAAAGTCAATTTTGGAACATGTAAAGAGTGTTCCAAAATTGTTTCCCACTTCAAATTTTCTTTAACCCTTTCTGTTCAAATCGTACTACTTCTGTAAGAATTAAAAAAAGGAAAAAACGAGATTACGTGCTCATTTTCTAGCCACACAACTACATAAGATTGTGATATGACACAATGCCTCGTGCACAGTGCAGGTGAGGTGTTACATGAGAGACACTAGACACGAGCGAGTGGATGTAGGCACGTCACTAACATGCACGTGTGTTTTTGAACGAGTCTGAGTAATTATCACGGTAGCTTACGAGGGTTAGTGGAGAAAATCGGGGTTAAAATGATCACGTAAAAGAAAACGTTTAATATTGCTGATGCCAAAAATACATGTGCTCACCTTTTTGGAGTCTTTTGCTTACGTTTTGTTTTTTCTAATGTTAAAATATCTGTCAATTTATAGTATTCTTTTTGCTGTAGTCTGTCTGCATCAATTTGAAATAAATATCTTGTAAAGTTGAGTTTTGTATCTGTTGTCTGTGTGATCGCGTTGATCTTCTATACAACGGATTAGACTACGCAACGAATTTTTTATGAAGTTTTTACTGTTAAATGAACTTAGTTGTAGCACAGAAATGTTGATTTTTTGGCATTTCGCCACATCAATAACACCTGTAAACAACAGGGGTGGTTTGCTAGTAGAGAAAAGTCTTGAAACTGACACTTTCAGGTAAACAGATAAACAGCATAATCATAATTAGCCTATAATGTTGCCACTGACTGGACATAAGACACCTCTCGATGAGACGGCGGTGGCTCTAATTATAATCTACCATATAGGCCCAGAGCGGGTTGATAGATTTCATGTCTTTGAAAATTTTTGTTCTATTAGGACATGTCAATTTCCTCACGATATTTTCCTTCACCGTTTTCAGAGCAATTGTGATGGAATAATTTACGCAAAGTAAAACGCCTGGCTGGTTTCGAATCTACAACTCGTAACTCACTACTCTCAAGTACCTTCATCACTTATAGTTTATTCATAAAACCCTTTAAATGGGTGTTGGATCACGACTGGGATTAAGTGAGGGCCATTCAGTTAAATGACTGGAGGGTTTTATAGCCTAAGGGTCCGATAAAGTATTATAGAATTTTCGGAATAGGATTTTCTGCAATGATGATATCGTATGGCCGAACGAAATGTATTTGGCTGTAGTATTTGTTTGCATTATCTACAAAAAAGAAATAAGTAACCAGGGTCGGTATGAATGTTTTCGAATGAAATTAAATTTGATCAATGAACGGTTTGTTTTCTTTAAATAAATTAAATTCAGATCGAAAGACCATTGATTTTTTACAAACCTTCAACTATATCCGAAGATCTCTGTTACTTATATCTTTTGCAAACAGTCTATTAGTTTAATAAAATTTTGTTCGAAATATCTATAGGTGTTTTTTTAAAATTAATCTCCAAATATATATCCGAAAACCTCCGTTACTTATTTCTTTTGGTGACCATACCCATATACTGCTATAAATAAAGTTGCACTCCAATTGTGTAATATACTTTAGGCCATAATGATGACCATGGTTTTGTAGGAAAATCCGAATCCATTGCTTTACATGTTTGTAAAATTGGTCTGCTAGATAACGTAAATGTCGCAATGAATATTGTCAAATTCTCAAAATAAAAGGCATTGCCATTGTAAGTGTGTAACGTAATTATGCCGCTGATTTAAGAATATCCGATTTGTGTGTTTATTGATTTTTTTTGCATACTACCAGGTATTTTGATAAAAGTCAACCACTTCTTGAACACTTTATTCTTGCAATCTAGCAAACTGATACGCAATTTTTCAAGATAAAAAATAATAAAAATAAAATAAGTTTATTACATATCATTTTAGCTTACATTGCATGTCAATGAGTTTCCATTCAGGCATATACAATTCCATTTAAGATACATTCTTAGTTTTTATTCCTCCTTTTCAAGTCTAGATAAAGTTAAATTTAAAGTTTAAAGATCAGAACAAAAACCTCTATAAAGTAATAAAATATACGTACCTATTGGCCTTTTAAGTTTAATAAGAAGTTGTAAGAAATATTTTGATTTAAGGATCGTTGTGTCGAAACGGCTGAACCTATTTTGAAAAAATGTCTAAGAACCACCACTAGAAAGCCTTTTTTTAAATGAAAAATACCGCAACTCTACCGGTTCACCCGTTTAAGAGCTACCGTGCGTGTGACAGACACACATAGCGGTCAAACTAATAACACCCTTCTTTTTGCGTTGGGGTTTAAAATTGAACCAATTATTTCTCATCAACTCTTCAGCAAGAATTATCGTAAGATTTTTTCACACCGAAGCGCTGAAAGATGTTGGAACAATGTCTTCAGAGAATTTATAGTGTGCAATAACTCTGGCTAGAACTGGCTGGGATTAAGTGGCCACCGTTCTCCTTAAGAGTCTTATCTCGTGGACGCCATTTTCCTCTGATATATGCTGGTAATTGAATTTAAAATTGGAATTGTCTGTGACCCTCTGAGTTGATAAATTATGAACAGCTGTTGTTTTATGACTATAATAATTATTGCATTGTTCTATTGAATTTGGCACAACAATGTTGAAACCCCATCCAAAAAAAAAAAAATTGATCTGAAATGAATGAACATTTCATTTCAATATTGTTTTTAGTAAGTAGATTTTTTAAGACACTTTTACACGTCAATATTTTAAAACTATTTTCTAGATGACTGATCCTAAGAGCAGTGCTGGCACGTGGGTTTGAACCCAAGCAGGCACTTTACTTTGTGTTCAAAATGGTGAATGAAAATATCGTGAATAGGGCGCCATGTCATAGAACCAAAAATTCAAAGACATGTACCAACCCGTACTAGGCCCGCGTGGTAGATTACACTCCACGTCACCGAGAGGAGGCTTGTGACCCAACAGAGGGAACATTATAGGCTGATGATGAAGATCCCTGAGAAGAAAGGCCGAAACATGGCTCTTTTGAAGTCCAAACATTGTATTATGAGGATATTATGTGAGTCAAGTAATGCAGGGCCATGTGCGCAAGGGTCTTTTGAAGAAAAAGCCATTGCTACTTTGAGCTGACCCGTTCCAACAAATGTCATGAATAAAAAACATGCATAATTGAACTTTTAAGCATTTTAGTACCTAAGTATAAAAGGGTATGCTGACGTTTCACGTTCTATTCATTTTTTTTTACAAGATTTCAGTTTTTCAATTTTTATTTTACAAGACTTTATTTAAAGGGATAATAGTCTTGAAAGAAGAAAAATATAATGAAGACGATAAAAGTTGCTGGCTATGCAAAGTGAGTATCTTTTTAACGAGCGCGGTATCGAAACTGCTAACTTGTAATTTTTGTTTAGGAGCCGATAGATTGTTTAGAAAGACGAAGAAAAATGTCGTAGAATAATCTTGTACAGACGCCACCAGGTCAAGCTACCCGAAACTGTCAATTTTTCCCAATGAACCAGGAACCTAATGCTCTAGAAATAAAGTCGAAAATCTATCAAAGAAATCTAACACATTGTAGTAGCTTGATGTGTTGGCGTCTGTACAATATTCTTTTTAATTTGTAAGAACATGTTTAAAATTGTGTAGGCAGCTATGTAAATACGTTTAGATATTGTTCAATAGATTTAAAATTAATAATTAAACATAATAGATTTAAGAAGTACATTTGAGTGTGAACTTAAATAAACGAAATATTGTGTAACGAAATACATTGGAATAGATTATATCCAATAAAATCTGATGAAAGTGTAAACATGTTTGCGTCAATTTCTTACGCATTCATTCACTAAAGAGATATAACAGGTAAAGAATTCATCTTTATTTAGACATGCAACTAAAAATCTCACAAGTTTTTCAAACAATTACTTTATTAATTAGTGTCACATCCAGTAAAAATCAAACTCATACATCCATGTTGTGTTTTGGTTAAGTTACGATCGAGTTATTTTCTGTTTATCCACATAATTTCATTTTTAGGGTTCCGTTGCCAAATGGCAAAAAACGGAACCCTTATAGATTCGTCATGTCTGTCTGTCTGTCCGTGTATGTCACAGCCATTTTTTTCCGAAACTATAAGAGCTATGCTGTTGAAACTTGGTAAGTAGATGTATTCTGTAAACCGCATTAAGATTTTCACACAAAAATAGAAAAAGAACAATAAATTTTGGGGTTCCCCATACATAGAACTGAAACTCAAAAATTTTTTTTTCATCGTACCCATACCTGTGGGGTATCTTTGGATAGGTCTTCAAAAATGATATTGAGGTTTCTAATATCATTTTTTTCTGAACTGTATAGCTTGCGCGAGAGACACTCCCAAAGTGGTAAAATGTGTCCCCCCCCCCTGTAACTTCTAAAATAAGAGAATGATAAAACTAAAAAAAATATATGATGTACACTGCCATATAAAATTCCAACGAAAATTGGTTTGAACAAGATCTAGTAAGTAGTTTTTTTTTTTTAATACGTCATAAATCGTAAACCGCAATTTACCTTTCATTCAATCAACTCAAATATAAAAATTAAAAAAATAACATTTAATTTCATAAACACAAGCCTTATGCATAAACCGTGAATACCTACAGGTTTGCACGGAACCCTCGGTGCGCGAGTCCGACTCGCACTTGGCCGGTTTTATTTTTGCTATTTTGTTTTGTTATTTTATATACGTACATTTGTGCGCTCTAATATTAATCTTAGTTTTAAATATTGTTTCTCAGTAAGTGAATTTATACTGCAATTCTTTATCTATACTTATAATAAAACTGTAGAGAGGTCAATTCTGTACATTGAAAATATATTCAAAATTAATATTGGAGGATGAATGGTGATCGATACTGATGCCAAAAATGCAATCAGTAAATTTTTTGTCTGTCTGTCTGTCTGTCCGTCTGTCTGTATGTGCACGCATGGGTCAAAAACGACTGAAGGGATTTTAATCAAACTTGGTACGATTGTAGTCCATACTCCTGGGCAGGTTATAGGCTATATAACATAACGCTCAGACACATTGGAGCTGAGCAGTGACGATAAATTTGAAACAAGTCGGATGAAAATGCGCTTTCGAGCTAAAAATCAATAACCTGGATTAACACATAGGCTACTTTTTATCCCGGTATTACGTTCACGCGGGATATTTTCCGACCTCCACGCGGGCGAAGCCGCTGGCAAAAGCTAGTGAGAAATAAAGTTGTTCTAAGCCGAAACAGAATTAGTGTTATTCAAACAATAAATATTGGAAAGGATCAAGTTAAGTTGTAAATGTAATTGAATAATCATCGACTAAAATTGTGGTAATAATTATGAAATATAACGAAATTATTATTGTCAAATGAAAACAATCTAGGCAATTTAGAATTAGAATTTCGGTTTTAGGTTTTAGGCATTCAAACAAAACCACTCGATTGGTAAGCGACACTACAAATTGTCATTCATAGGTCAGTTTTCCAGTCCATTTATTTATATTTCCATCAAATAATTTATAACACACCGTAGTCTGGATCCTCGTTGATGTTCTTGCAATCTTTGCTGTCATAGGCGGTGCAACTAACCTTACCTTATTTTCAAAGGTAACAATAACACTAACGTAGGTAACGTAACTTAATTCACACATATTATATCTTTACCAACCTATTTAACACACGCCCATGTTAGTATTTATTGAAGCAACAAGTCGCTTGCACGCAAAATATGAAATGTTTTTGGAATCCGCGGAATAATTTACACGGCCATTTTGTTAGCTTCAGGTTCGTTGTGTTTAAATTTAGAACAGCCATTTATTTTTTAAAGTACCAAGAATTTATGGTCCAAGTTTTCGTGAAAGGTGTGGGTTGTGAACCATTTGTCGTACTTAGGTTTAGGGAAGTATTATACTTTTATAATCCAGTAGTTTGTGGCGAAAATAGTCCTGAAGCTATTTTTGCTGAGTAGCTTAAGATATGTGTGGTTTGGCGTTATCATGATGAAAGTCCATATCTTTTCTGATAATCAATTTTTGACGATTTTTCTTAATTTCTTGCTTGAGTCACATCAACTGTTGACAGTAGAGATCCCGATCGAAGGTTTTTTTAGGTAGAAGCTGTGGTGAGCTTGAAGCAAGACAGGCACTTTAATTTTTGAATAAAATATACGACATGAAAGCATTGATGCTTTCAAAACGGTGAAGGAAAACATCGTGATGAAATTGGCCCTTTCGTCCACTTTCGTAACTGAATTTTCGTAACCAGCTACGAACATGGAATTTTCTTCCCGTTTGATAACTGGCTACGAAAACAGAATTATTTTTCTCTTTTTGTAACTGGTTTTCCTAACCAACATGGAATTATTTTTCTCTGTTTGTAACTGGTTACCAATACAATAGAATTACATTAATTTTTAGTAACTAAAAAGCCTGTTATATAAAACACAATGACAACGAAATATTTTTTTATTTTAATCGTCACTTGAAATACATGTATGCATGTATGTATTATGTATATACTTTTACGGTAAAAAAAAACAAAACTCTAATTAACAATTAAAAGAAGAATTTTATTACAAAACATATAAGTAATAAGAGTAATTTTTTGTTTTCTGGAAACTTATATGGAGAAATCCTAAACTAAATCTTGAAGGTTGGCACGCTAGGCTTAATAGGTATATAGGGCGTAAAAACCCTTCTCTGGCTCAAGTTCTGGATGTTTTAGTTAAAGAGACTAAGATACGTGTTCGTAATAAAACGAACAATTCCCGAAATTATTTAGAAATTGATACCGTAATCAATTCGGCCATCACAGACCTAGAAAATATTATTATAACTGTTGGGCACTGTTTGGAAATAATTTCTATAATTGGAATAATAATTTGGAATAAATTGAATAAGTAAAAGTATATTTACCTTCATGTATTTCAAGTGACGATTAAAGTAAAAAAATATTTCTTTGTCGTTGTGTTTTATATAACAGGCTTTTTAGTTACTAAAAATTAATGCAATTCTATTGTATTAGTAACCAGTTACTAACAGAGAAAAATAATTCCAAGTTGGTTACGAAAACCAGTTACAAAAAGAGAAAAATAATTCTGTTTTCGTAGCCAGTTATCAAACGGGAAGAAAATTCCATGTTCGTAGCTGGTTACGAAAATTCAGTTACGAAAGTGGACGAAAGGAAATTGGCATGTCTAGAACCAATCATTCAAATATATGTATGTCACATTTACCAATAGGCCTGCGCCCGCGTGGTGACCCACTCTCATTGAGAGTAGGCCTTCTCAATGGAAACGTTATAATCTGAATATACTTATGCTCTGGCTATGCTATGAGTTCAAAAATAGTTGTTCTTCTTTGTCGGCTATTCAAACGTAACACTTTTTAACCAACTTCAAAAAGGACTAGGTTCTCAAATGGTTTATAGGTTTTATTTTGTATGTATGTTCCGTGATATCTCCGGCAATTTCGAAAGTCGGTGTCTATGCATAAATATTTTAGTTTTTTGACACCGACTACCGAAATTAAAGTTATTTTCCACTTTGTAGTGGTTTTCCACTATACCAATACACACACAGGTTAGTCGATCATTTATTCAGAAAGTTAATGCCTCGTTTCAAATCTAATATTTATTACCAATTACTCATACAAAGGGATCTTGGTGTTTTTGGGTCATTTATTATTAAGTTTCTGACTTCAATAAACCTCATTTTATAGTCTAGACAGTAAGTAGACATTTCAATTCTAGTGTGACTTTGATCGTCAGGGATTTTATTATATATTTACGTATAATAATTGAACAATATATAGTTGAATTCGGGTTTTAATATTGTTTCTTTTACAAAACATTAACTTTTATTAACACTTTAATATAAAGGCTAAGTAAAGCGTAATGAAAACACATTTTCCATTAAAGTTTTTTATTTTAAAAACATTACATCGACATTATTAAAGTTGTACGTTTTTTTTGAGATTGACATCTCGTAGGTCAACCTATGAGGTGATTGGCTGCTTAGCCGGGCTTGCCTGTGCCAGGGCTTAATAATAAACTTAAAACTGAGACTAGAGCAACTACTCGCTAAGGGCACCCCTGTGGGGTACGGATATCGGCTATAGAGCATTGCTGGTATAGGACAGCAAGGGACGGGCTGGATCGGAAAATTGTGGATCGCACTATCTATAAGAATCTGAATCGTATTGAAGATTATTTGTAATCCATTGCATCATTTGTTCGAATAAATTGTCGGCTCTACAACGTAAATAATGCAATGAATGTTGTTTAACTATGAAAATGAAACCGATTATTGCTGATAGCAAGTTACGCAATTAGCCCTCTGTTTATATTCAATTTTAGTAAGTTTATTATTGATTCCACTGTTGTCAAGACGTCCACTGCTGGACATAGGCCTCCCTCAAATTTGGGTGGTTTGCCATAATCGCCACGCTTGGCAGGCGGGTTGGCGATCGCAGTACAGTGGTAAAATGCATAGAGAACGCTGCTGCCCATTCTCTAGTAAGTCCCTTAGTCGCCTCTGACGACACCCACGGGAAGAAATAGGATGGTGCTATTCTTTATATCCGGCATCACACGGACAAACTCTTCAATAATTCCACAATTATAAATGAAACCGTCAATTTACCTCCAAATGACAGTGACAAAAAGCTTATTCGATAGTTGGCAAAGTCGAAAGTTCAACAGACCATCAGAATTTATTTACGGTCAATTAATCAAATCCGTTTATTTGCCACGGTCACTGGTGTTATCAAAGTTTCCAGTGAATTAGCCATGAAAGACATTGGAAACTGAAATTTATATGACATCGCTTTTTAAGTGGATGTTAACAAACAAAATTTTAAAACTGATTTTTGAATGAGAATATGGAGACCTGCCCCCTAATTGCGTAATGCACTATCTATCAGAATCAGAATCCTATTGAAGATTATTTCTAAACCATTGCGTCATTTGTTCGAATACATTGTCGGCTCAACAACGTAAATAACGCAATGAATGTTATTTAACCATGAAATGAATCCGATTCCTACTGGTAGCAAGTTACGCAATTACCCCTCTGGGCATACACGCAAGCTGGTTGTCAGTACTACACTGGATACGACGGTTTCGTCTTGATGATTTTTTTCACCATTTTGAGAGCAATGATGATGAAATTAAATACACAAGTGTCCCGGCTCGAACTCACGACCTACAACTCGTAAGTCGGGGCAAATACCAATGGGCCAGTGCTCTCACGCCGAAGAACCACCCTTGATAATAAGGCACCACCAATTCATCAAACAATTTATGGCATTGTTACCAATATTCACAAATTAAGTTTAATAGTGGTTTCAATTAATGTGATAAGCTAATCACCACACTGTTTTCAAATCAATGAACAATATATGTATAGGGTAACAATGGACTGAACTTTTCTTTAGACAAAATATCTTCTTTCAAAGATCTGTCTACAACGACAGGAATTTCCACAGCGGAAACAATAGCAAAGATGGTCAACTTGAATATTCCTTAATTACAGCTTTTCCTAATGGCTGGTGGAGCACACTTCGGTGGAACAGGGCTGTTATTGTGACGTCACGCACTGCTATTGTTCCTGTTGGTTGATGCTACAGTTTTATAACTAGTAAAGTAGGTAGACTTTTCATGGGACAAACGAGGGATGTTGCACAGGAATCTACTTATTAATTTGATCCAATATAATCTGAGATAGAGTATACCGACAAGAAATCTATACTTAATATTATAAAGCTGAAGAGTTTGGTTGTTTGTTTGTTTGTTTGATTGAACGCGCTAATCTCAGGAACGACTGATCCGAATTGAAAAATTATTTTTGTGTTGAGTAGCCTATTTATCGAGGGAGGCTATAGGCTATATAACATCACGCTACAACCAAGAGGAGCGGAGCAGTAATGAAAAATGTTGCAAAAACGGGGAAAATCGCACGGGTAGGCGATTCAACGCGACGGGAAAGGTCGGGGAAACAAGAAATTTAACGCGGACGAAGTCGCGGGCAGAAGCTAGTGAACTATAAAGGGGAGCTAGTGGTCGGGACAGGTAAGAGACAACAACGGCCGCCTAGGAAGTGCTGGGCAGATGATATAATTGCATTAGCAGGAAAACAATGGACAAAAAAGCCGCTGACAAAGAAAACTGGAATAAGCTGGAAGAGGCATTACCTGAGACTTTACTTCTTTACACTTCATATTAATATAATTATTTTTCTTTTATCATCATCATCAGTGATCGGATATTCGGATGCATATTTACCTAATGTTACTATTTAGCTGTGAAAGCACGGAAGCGGCTTCGTATTTTTTTATTAAAGCCGGGTTCCTTGGATCATCATTTTTATTTAAAATTAATGTTTAACCCCAGATGCTCAGATGTGTATAGGGTGGTATGTGTTAGTTAAAACAACACACAAAACACGGTAAAAACACTCTTTTACACTAAAGATATCGATATTTCCTAATTTAATTGACTGATAATGACAAATCAATCAAAATAGCGAAATATCTGACAGCCATTTGCGAGGTTGCCAAATTTCAGAATGTAGCCAATACATTATTTCAATACTTTTTACTTTGACAGCTTCTTTCATAATAAATTATCAGTTTCTCTGGGTGAGACGTATATTTTTTTTAATGTGATTTTCGGCTTAGGTGACCTTAATTATTCGCTATATTTGTACATATATCTATTTAACTTAATTTAATCTGCTTTTACAATGAATAAATGTCCTAAATTGGATGTCAGGTGTCAATATATATTACGTAATTGACATGCAAAGATTGAGTGTGTGCATGCGAGAAGTTGTATTAATATGTAAATTAGGCGTATAACTCACTAGGTACCTATAGTTTGCTACATAGTCGTTTATACTATTAGTATACCACGTGTAACATAATTTAACGCAAGACCTCATCATACACCCCAATTAAAGTATCTATTGAGTTAAAAGCATACCTAATAAAATGACCAAAATGTTTTTTTTTAAAGCTACCAGTCAGCTTATTAAGAAATTCGTGTTGACCCTAGCATTATTTTATGTATTTTTAAATTATTTAAATTGAGTCGTATTGCCTTGAAATAAGACTGTTTCGTTATCAATCGGCTGTAGGTATGGTAATGGCAATACATAATTTTGAAAAAAAAAAAAAAAAAACCTACATTAAAAATTACTAAAATCGATTCAGTAGTCAATTACGAACAAATCTTGTATAAAGAGATAATATTTTGGAGTATATCGGGGATTTTTTCGGAACTACTGATCCAATTACGATTTTCTTTTCACAAATGCGAAGCTACAGTATTGCCCAGTCTGACGATATATTTCTCGAACAAAGTCGCGGGCAGGACCTACTGCAGGGCCTAGTTGGTACATAATATTAAATAAGTATGTCATGCGTAGATACATATAAAGGGGAATATCGTTTTTCGGATTTGATGTCTTTTAGCCCGAGTGGTATTTGTACCACACAATACCAACGAATATTGTATCTACAGCGTTATTCCTTGGCAATCGAAAGAATGGCCAAATGATTGCAAATTGCTGTGTATTTGCTTTACTTTTTTTAGATTTTATTGTGAAAGTATGTTAAGATTTTCCACTGTTTAACATTCAGTCCCAATGCACTCCTCAAACTTCCGTTTAAACTTTAAAATCTCCAACAGCATTGAAGACCCTTCAGAAAAGTTTGGATGGCTATTTTGATGGTTCTTAGCTGCTGTTATCCCTAACGTTGACTTAAAAATGTCATAAAATCTTTATCTTTACATGCTAAAAAACAAAGTCGCTTTTCCTGTTTGTACGTTTAAACTTTTAAACTACGCAACAGATTTTAATGCGGTTTTCATTTATAGATAGAGTGATTGAAGAGGAAGGTTTAGATGTATATTACTCGGGCGAAGCCACTGGCAAAAGCTAATAAAAAGAGCAGTTAATTATACCAACTCATAAAATCATAGTTCATGCAACCAAAACGGTTTGTAATGACAATAAAAACGAAATTATTCGTCCTTTTAATACTCCACAAAATTGGCAAACTTTTAATAGCAACAAGCACTCAGTCGACCAGTGGACATGAGCTCTGCAACCCGCATCGTGTCAGTAAAATTCTGAGCGCAGTGAAACATTCATTGTAGTTTACAGGTGTCTAGGTAAAATTGTTATTAGTTTTTAACATAATTATGAATTCCTTTGTTTTAACCACTGTTTCTGACATCCATTTAAAACACGTGACAGCCTCGTTTAACTATAATTTAGTGAAAAACAAAATTTGTTTTAATAGTTTGAAATTAGTGAATTTTGTGTTTCGTGTGGTGCCGGACGTAAAGAATAGCACCATCCTATTTCTTCCCGTGGGTGTCGTAAAAAGCGACTAAGGGACTTACTGGAGAATGGACAGCAGCGTTCTCTATGCATTGAACCACTGTACTGCGATCGCCAACCCGCCTGCCAAGCGTGGAGATTATGGCGAGCGAATGGGACCTCTACTAAGCTCCGTTAAAGCGTGGCCGTGCGATTCTCCACGTTTCAACCGCGCGGCCATGGTTAAACCTTTATACTGAATATATGATTTGCCTGCTAGTTTTTGTCCATTTTTCGTTGCTGCTCCGCTCCTTTTAAGTTATCGAGTCAACCTTAAAAAATAGACGTATGCTCCTGCGGACTTTTTTTTTGAACTTTTTAAGAGGAACAATACCGTCATACATGATTTTTGCGTTACTTTAACCGTTTACGCAGCGCACGCAACGAAAACTTTCAAAAATAATACATTTTCCCCGTTTTTGCAATATTTTTCATTGATGCTCCGCTTCTTTTGGTTGTAGCGTGATGGTATATTGCCTATAGCCTTTCTCGATAAATGGGATACTCAACACAAAAAGATTTTTTCAATTCGAATCAGTAGTTCCCGAGATTAGCGCGTTCAATCAAACAAACAAATGAACAAACAAACTCTTCAGCTTTATACATATATACTAGTGATCGCCCATTGGTCGAAATTCGACCGTACTTCATTTGAATAGAAATACATTATTAAATGAAAAAAACATATTTATTAATAAATATTTAAAAAAATCTGGTTATATTTGACATTCAGTAACACTATAGACAAAAAAACAAATATTCTCGATATGATCATAGATTTAAAAAATGAAATAGGTTATATACAAGATTATTTTTAGTATATGCGAAACCTGAATATAGTTTGTTCAGAATCAGTAACTGAATCGATTCCAATATTTTTTACACCATGTTATATTTTGTACCAAAAATATTTAATTACGCTTCCAAGTCGCGGGCCTTAGTGTTTTGTTTCGATTTTAAAATTATCATGTCTTTCTCGTATTCAAACGTCCATTACACGGAGATGGTACGTACACTAGCTGTTTGTGGTGATCTGCATATGTTTTTGCGTGGACAACTAGGTAACTTATCAAGCTTATAACTTTGTGATTATTAATGATACAGTTTTGAAATTTTTTTCATAGATTCTTTACATAAAAATACTAGACCCGTGTTTCGGGTTTCGCATAAACAAAAATTAATGTTGTATATATATAAGGTGTATCTATTCATATACGAAATATTTTAAGAGGTACATCTGTAGGTGGTAAAGAAGCTATAGAAACAAAAAGAAAATTTTTATCTAAGCGTTTTAGAATCTTCGTAATTATTATAATTTTAAAACTGCTTGATACGTTTTGCATAAAACCTTGCTCCAAATTCTATGAATGGCCCGCCTGACGCTGCGAGGGCGGCGACCGGACGGCACGAGCATAGCCGCGGTGTCTCGGGCCGTAAAATATAAGAAGGAGCCAGTATTTCTTATGTGCGTCAAATAATTTATAAATATTAAATTTTGAAAAAAATACATTTAGAAAAATTTTTTTTCGTTGCTGTAGCTTCTTTACCACCTACAGGTGTACCTCTTAAAATATTTCGTGTATGAATAGATACACCTTATATAGGTATAATCTATCTATAAAATTTATTTATTACCTATGGTTATACTTGACATTCAGTAATAGTTAGGGAGCTGGCGAGCAAAATTTCGATATGATCAGCACACAAGGCAGACGTTATTAATAGTGATAATTATACCCTAAGAAACATCAAGGACCACGTCTGCCACCATGGTGGCGCTGCGTTGTAAATTTACAGCGCTTCAACAATGTTTAAAAAAAAAGGTGTGCTATATTATGCGCACACGTCTGCTTCTGAGGCTGATGATCACAGTCATCTTGGAAACAGAAAGAATCGAAAAGGCAGACATCCAGGGCTCTGACTTTTGTAGTATTCATTTTTTACATTTATTTTTATGATTAAAAAAACTCTATATGAAGTGTAGGCAGATTTGAATTGTTCGATTAGAAACAATGAGAAGAACCACGGAAAAATAGTCTGCCAACATGTTGCTTCTGCGTTGTCTATTGACAGTGCTCCAAAAATGTAAAACAAAAGGTGTGCTATATTATGCGCACACGTCTACTTCTTGGACTGATGTTTGAATTCCTTATGAAAACCAAGAAAATCGATGAGGCAGACGTTCAGGTCTCTGATATTCCAAAGGCAGACCATATGATTTTTTTTTTCAACCCGACGCTCGCGCCAAACCAAGCAGGTATTAAATATCCTCATAGTTCCTTTCGTGGTGTCTCTCTTTTATTTGGGAATATGAGTGAGAACGGTATAAATCAGTTCCGACCTTTTCCGTATTGTGAAACTAAATGTATAGAGCGTATATCTATATACAGCCTCCCCTTTTATTTTGCATGCTTTTGCTCTCTCTCGCTCTCAGGCACTTTCACACGTCTTGGTTCAAAATCTACGTATTTTACACAAATAAAACGTGATTAAAAAAGTTAAAGACTGTTCCTATCCAGATCCTAATCCTATTCAGATTACAATCAAGCATGCAAATTAAAAAAATACTTTCTAACTAAAGTTCCAAGCGCATTTCGTTTCTGGTTGGCATTGAGAAAAAATTTGATTGCATAGATTTCAGATCCAGAAGTTTAATCGTTTCCGTGAGTTTAGAGGATGATATTAAACAAAATTATAAGAATAAAATTGTAAGATGTACCGTGTGGTGCCGGACGTAAAGAATAACACCACCCCATTTCTTCCCGTGGGTGTCGTAAAAGGCGACTAAGGGACTTACTAGAGAATGGGCAGCAGCGTTCTCTATGCATTTTACCACCATACTGCGATCGCCAACCCGCCTGCCAAGCGTGGCGATTATGGCAAAGCCCCCCAAATTGGGGGAGGCCTAAGTCCAGCAGTGGACTCTTACGGCTGAAATGATGATGATGATAAGAATAAAACTATAAATAATAACAATAATCCCACGTAATACCCGCTGTCCCTTGATTCCGTGAATTTCAAAAAGTAATACAGCTGAAAATCAGTGAGCAAAGAGTCTGCCACATGTTTTTCGAATCCACAGAGTCATAGTGTATCGAATGGGCGCAATGAGAACCGCGTGCAAATGACTTAGTAGAGCTTTTTTTTAACATTTTTACAACTCCGTCCCATGATAATGCAGAGTCCTGAATGTCTACCTCTTCGATTTTAATTGTGACCATGAACTCTAGAGGCATACATGTGCAAATGATTTAATACCCCGATTTTTTTTCAGCAACTTTAATCCGCTGTAACGCGAAAACGCAGATGATTTAAACTGCAATCCACCTCGACGTGAAACGTGTGCAAATCATATACCGAAATGCTCGCCAGCTCCCTAACTATAAGACTATAGACACAAAATAAAGACAGATATTGTCGATTGGACCATAAACAAAAGAATATTTATGCATGTGTGTATTAAATACAGGTAATGAATAGTAGTGTGTGTAACGTGTTATTTATTGAAAATAATATATTTTTACGCATAATTTAAAAAAAATATTAGCATTCGTCACTTCTTCTCTGTATAAACTATAAGTGTGCGAAATTTCATACTCCTCCGTCCACCTAATTTTCGTAAAAAGGGATCCAAAGTTTTCGCTTCACGTATTAATATATAGATATAGCTTCAGCTTTATATAATATTGGTATAGATAGTATAGATATTGGATCGACGAATTTACGATTTTCACCGATATTGTCGAGACTCACACTGATAGATAGTTAATGTTATAAGGAGTAACATAGTCCAGGTACGTAATTAGGTTCATTATATCACACCACATGCTCATTACCACAACAAGCACTATTTTGCAGACCTAATTGCACCCTAATTGCGTGACACACTATTAATCAAAATCTGAATTATATTGAATATTATTTCTAAGCCATTATTTCATATGTTCGTAGAAATGAACTGCTTAGCAACGTAAACAACGCCATGAATGTTGTGGAAATGTCAAAATGAAAGCGGTTCCTACTGATAGTGTATTACGCAATTACACTCATCTTTATTTGTTTCCCGCCTTTCTCCGTGACTGACAGATGTCATTAGTGACAGCAGTTGCCTCCACTTGTCTAAATGAGACAGTGTTTACATATCTTTTTAATAGATACATTATACTGATCCCGGACCTCATACATTATTGGAGCAGTAGTGGCCCAATGGTATCGGCCTCGACTTACGAGTTATAAATCGTGGGTTTGAACCCAGACAGGCACTTTACTTTGTGTAAATAATTTCATCACCACTGCTCTCAAAACGGTGAAGGAAAACATCGTGAGGAAACCGGAATGTCTTACAAACAAAAATTCGAAGACATGTGACATCTACCAACCCGCACTGGGCCCACGTGGTAGATTACGGCCTAGTGGGAACGTTATAGGCTGCTGATGATGTTCTATAATTTTAAGCGACGTTTGGTAATTATGTCAATGAATTAAAATTTGTGTTTTTGAGAATACACCGCACCGTAGTTCAGTGTATCGATGTTATAAACAGTTCCAAAGAGGAGATTTCAACTTGTCTAACCCTGTCACTGAGAGGAGGCTTGTGTCCCAACAGTAGGAACAATATAGGTTGATTATGATTATGATTATTGACCCCGAATAAATTGAGGTATAGGAAAGCGAGCGAAACGAAACGAAGCAAAAGAAGTATGTAAAGTGGCGTTCTGTATTTTTGCTCTACCTCTCTGGGAAAAAAGCGTGAGTTAATGTATATATGTTTAGTGAAGATGATATTGGTGAAGCTACAAGCAAGTTCATATATACTTACCGATAACTTAATATTTTATTTATGTAGTGTAAAAAATAATAATTTGAAAGTGCAACTCGTCATAAAATAGCCATAAAAGTGTCTAGTTCAATATGTTCTTTAACGATCTCATATTTCGGTAACGACTCTTAGGGATGTGACGAGGAACTGATGTTTGATGTCGATTTTTATGGCATCTCTGTGATTTATGTAATACTCAGCTGAGTACACAGGGTGACAGGGACGCACAAATCGTTCATGAACCCATGAATCTGAGCCGAAAAATTTCAATACTAGAAGGGTCTAGTATGGTATTGAAATTCTGAGTCATGGTACGGAGCTAGAGGGCATGGGAAGCCATCACCTCCTTTTGCGAAGCAGTAATGCTCGCGAAGGAGGAGGTGGAGCGCGTGAAGGAAGTCTCTGCGCCCCCACACCCCAAGCCACCGCAGGAGGAGACGCCCCGGGCGTCGGGAGTCCATTGCAGGCTCCCGGCCACCGGCGTGTGTTTGCGGGCGACGAGCAATGAGTAGCTCGCCGCCCGGTAAGGACTAGGCTCAGGTCGACGGCGTGTTGCGTTCCACGCGAGCTTCAAAGAGGTGTCAGCCATACTGGAAGGGGTCTGCTAGGACCTATGCCTGCCAGGATTGTGTGATCTGTTCGAAAGAGTTACCGCGGCCCTGGCGTATAGGCAAATGAAGGGACTCGGGTGGGTTTTAGTTAGTAAAAGTCTGACATGTCCGCCCGCTCCACCCAGAGCGGGAGACGTCATTTGATGAAAAAAAAAAAACACGTGGATAGCCCAATTTTTGAGGACGGCTATGTTATTGAATATTACGCTAAAACCCTTAGAAATAGAGAAAAAAGACAAATTCAAAGTAATACCGCGGGAAGGCGATGCGATGTGACGGGGTAGGTCGAAGGAACAAGAAATTGCATGCAGAGGAAGTCGTGGGCAGAAGCCAGTTTCGATATAACAATAGACTCATAAGAACGATGGTTTAATAAATTAAAATAAATAATCATCATCATCATCATTTCAGCCGTAAGACGTCCACTGCTGGACTTAGGCCTCCCAAAATTTGGGGGGCTTTGCCATAATCGCCACGCTTGGCAGGCGGGTTGGTGATCGCAGTATGGTGGTAAAATGCATAGAGAACGCTGTTGCCCATTCTCTAGTAAGTCCCTAAGTCGCCTTTTACGACACCCACGGGAAGAAATGGGGTGGTGTTATTCTTTACGTCCGGCAGCACACGGGACTAAAAAATAAATAATACAGAAACATATTTTCAAAAATATTCTAGAACCAGGAAATAAAGGCTTATTTTATTCGAATATTCCAGCTCCATCCCAAAATGTTTCTATTGCTGGAATGAAAGTCTTGTTCTGGTTTAAGGTCTTAGATAAACTATTTTACGACACCGTCTGTCGTTAGAATTATCGATTAAAATGTAATGTTTCTTCGCACGCCTTTATTCTGTACTTTGTATTTCATACATAAAATACATTATTTATTTATTTTCCTTAGACAGTTTTGGGCCATGAAAAGCGTACTTATTAATATTTACGTACGTTTTTATACACCTGAGGCACATCACTATGTTATTGGTAAAATAGCTTAATAGCATAATCATCCTATAATGTTCCCACAGCTGGGAAACTGGCCTCCTTTCTTTAAGACGAAGTGGGCTATAATCTATCACGCAAGTCCAGTGCGGGTTGATAGATGTCACATGTCTTCGAATTTTTGGTTATAGGATATGCCGGTTTCCTCACGAAGTTTGGCTTTGCCGTATTGAGAACAGGCCATGCAAGGTCATATAAATATAAAAATATTGACTGTGAAATGTTGCTACTGCCTACACTTTATGTTAAATTGCGAATCAACTGTTAATTCAGGGAAACTATTTTTACGTCTTATTTATCGTATATCAGATCCCAACTGTCATTCTTTGACAGTTGTATGACATAGCAAGAAGAAGTAGCTACTGGGTAATACTATACAGTCAGACTTTCTTAATAATTAATTTCCCAGGGTGATTCACAATGGACAGTTAGTCTCCACCGTGTTCGCTTCCAAAAGAGATGGGGTTAGGCCAATCGTGCCAGGTACATCACAGTTGAGAGCAGTGGTGGCCCAGTGGTAATGGTTGCGGCTTACGAGTTGTCGGTTGTGGGTTCGAACTCAAGGAGACACTTTATGTAAATTATTTCATCACCATTGCTCTCAGTAGGTTGAAGAAAAACCTCGTTAGGAAACCGGCATGTCTTAAGATCAAACATTCGAAGACTTGTGACATCTGCCAACCCCTACTGGGCCCGCGTGGTAGATTATAGCCCACTTCCTGACACTGAGAGGAAGCCTGTGTCCCAGCAGTGGACGGTTATAGACTGCTGATGACATCACGGTTAAAATAAAATAAAAAAAACTTCACAAGCAATTGAAAACTCATCGAGAAAACAAAACATGTACAGTTATTTGTCTTAAACACTCAATATCTTGCCACTGGCAATGTTGTAACAAGTTGAACTTCCACAACAAATCCACGAGCTAGCCAATACGGTTATTTACTTATTTATACAACTACACGCAGCATGCAGAGGAGTCCATGCAATATACATACATTTTAAGCTAGGAATGGCGTTTATGAGCTTCATTGAACGTTGAAAGTGAAAAATTGACGGTTTTCGCATATTGTTGTACGGTCTCCGAAAGAGACAAGTAACCAGGGTTGGATACAGTTGAAGTTTATTAAGAAACTAATAAATATCTTGGGACAACCAACACACTGTTATCTGATCCCAAACTAGGCAGAGCCTGTACTATGGTAACCAGATAACTGATAAATATACTTATATATTTCTAAATACATACATATTATAGATAAATTACACCCAGACACAGAACAAATGATTGTGCTCATCACACAAACATTTGTCCTGGGTGGGAATCGAACCCACGACCTCAGTCTTAGCAGTCAGGGTCACTAACCACTAGACTAACTGCAGGCCACTAATGGATGTTTTCGAATAAAATTTAACGTAATGAATAGAAAACCAAACAGTTCGTTTATTAAAGTTTTCATTCGTAAATATCCATGGGTTTAATTCCAACTTTATCTGACGACCCTGGTTTCTGCTATCGCTTTTGATTACTGTACCAAATATTTGTTGAAAATGTTAAAAATACGTACGCTTGTGTAGAAATATTTATTGAGTTATAGATTTAAGGGGTGGGTTTAGGATATAAAAGAGAACGAAGAGGACCATGATAAACTACTAATTACTCGAGAGTATATTTTTTAAGATATTAATTTGATTGGATAAAAAAAAATTGCATGTGTTTCTGTGACATTAAAAACAATTTTCTTTTCTTTAAATATGTGTACAACAAAAGTGTAAAAATACCCACACCTGCCTAACTTTTAACGGCTACTTACCTCGGTAGTTTCCCAAAGAATTCCACTCACCATAAAATACTTGATTACGGGCCAAATTCTCGGCATTCCGAAACACATAACAACAAAGAAGTTAAAAGACACTCAAATTGGTATGGTTCATAAGTCAGGATAGCTCTTTTAATTATGAAGCTCCATCCTTACTTTAGTTATGGCCACTTTTATTGGCCTTTCTGGAGGTTTGAAATTACTTTGTTGGTATCGTTAAAATGGACACGAATTGTAATACTGATCGGGTAACAGTTTTCATGGGCCGATGGGGCGGAAGCGTTACGGCGAAATATGTAATTGCTTTCGTTTTGGCCCCTTGCTGCATCGTGTTTAGTTAAGCTTTATTTATGCAATTAATATATAAAATACAAGCTTTTGCCAGCGGCTTCGCCCGCGTGGAGGTCGGAAATTATCCCGCGGGAACATACTACCGGGATAAAAAGTAGCCTATGTCCTTTCTCAAGCTATAAACTATCTGTGTACCAAATTTCATTTAAATCGGTTCAGTAGTTTTAGCAGAGAAGCGAGACAGACAGACAGATAGACAGAGTTGCTATTGCATTTATAATATTAGTGTGGATAATATATAATTAATATATAATACTAGCTTTTGCCAGCGGCTTCGCCCGCGTGGAGGTCGGAAATTATCCCGCGGGAACATACTACCGGGATAAAAAGTAGCCTATGTCCTTTCTCAAGCTCTAAACTATCTGTGTACCAAATTTCATTTAAATCGGTTCAGGAGTTTTAGCAGGAAAGCGAGACAGACAGACAGAGTTACTTTTGCATTTATAATATTCGTATGGAAGTATGGATATGGAAGTATGGATAGTATGGAAGTATGGATAGTTTGGAAGTATGGATATAGTGTGGAAGTGTGGATTTAAGGATTTCAAATTTAGGCTTAGATTTGTCCACTTTAGAAATACGATTACTCTTATTTTCTTTGATAGGAAAAAATGAGAAGCACTTACGAAAAAATAAACCGAAGCCCATGTTCACATGCGCGGGCTTGCGGGCGGCGAGCAATGGGTAGCTCGCCGGCCGTTAAGGACCAGGCCCGTGTCGACGGCGCGTAGTGTTCCACGCACGTCTAAAGGAGATGTCAATAAATTGAAGGGGTCCATCCACGAGGACCGATCCCTGCCAGGGCTGTGGATTTGTCCGAAAGAGTTACCGTGGCCCTGGCATAGGCAACTGAAGGAACACGGGTGGGTTTTAGTCAGTAAAAGTCTAACACGCCCTTCCGTTTCACCCAGACCGGGAGACGTCATATGACGATTTCCTACCTTCAATAAATAAAAAAGGGGGAGACATTGACGAGAAAACTGCCAAAAAATTGCCCATGTCCTCATAGACAACATGCAGTGGGAATATTTCGACATCCTGAGACTTATTCTCGCTGCACCCTGTTGTATTCTCAATGCTAGCTTCAATAAGTGCGTGAAAATCCCGCCTCGATTTTATTATGTCCGTCCTTATGAACTTAGTATGGCGTAAATACTTCATGGATGGTCATCAGTATTTTGATAATAAAAAAACTACATGTTTTCTATAACGTATACTTTGTACGAAGCTAATAGCTAAATTAGCGCGTGCACCGCCCATTCTAGCCAGAGACGCCACACTTCAATTAGCACCAGAAGCTCGATGCGCCCTTAACGTGTGACAACTATGCTCTGGAAGGCGCATCGTGGTCAGGTTCTTCAGTAGTTAGATCAAAGACCTGGTGATCACAGAATATAACATCACGCTTATTTTCCCTGAAGATTAAAGCAGAGATTAAGGACAAAGTAACTTATTTTCCAGAAACACGGTACTTAGGGTATACAGTCTACAAAAGAGTTAGTAACCAGGGTCGCCGGATATAGTTGGAGTTTAGTAAGAAACGATGGATGTATTTAAATGAAAACTAATACAGGAACTTCCATAGCTTTCTTACTAAAAAAAAAAATGGAATGGCAGGAATGAACTTCATTTTGATATTTCAACGATTTTGATTGCATTATTTACGTTGTTAAACAAACAAAGTTTTCGAACTTATGGAGCAATGGATAAGCAATAATTTTCAAAAAGATTCAGATTGAGATTGCTAGTGTGTTACATAATTACGTTGCAGGTCAAGGCACTGTGGCGATGCTAGTGGTAGATTTTTATCCAGAAGTGAAACTCTTACTTGAAATTGACAAAAAAAATGAAACAGATTAAATCAAGTCAGCTGGGAATTAGGTCAGGCTTATTGAAAGTCGAATATTGCGAGTGGATGCTGAGAAATAACTTCCTGATACAATGTTAACTAATATTATAAAAGGAAAATCCATAATTTTTTATGATTGTTTGTTACCCTTTCACGCTAAAATGTCTGAACAGGTTTGTATGAAATTTGGCACATGGGACCATAACCTGAACTAGGACAAAGAGTTCTTTCTATCCGGATATTCCTACAAGATCAAGCTCCGCGGGGCGCAGTTAGTCACATATATTTACATATTTAAAAATGCATTGTTCTCAAAACTTGATTGAGTTCATTTACCTTTAAAAGACGTTCATGTGAGAAATGGACGAAAAAACGAAACAAATAGAATTTTCAGCAATTTTGATTAAGCCTACAATTTTGTTTACTTGTTTTGAAAGCTATGTCTAATCCTTGTTTACCTTATCATCTTTCAACCCTATTTAAATTTAAAGCTAACTTTTACCACCCTGAAATGTTTAAAAAATAAAATTGTATTTGTCTAATGAAGTCTTCGAACTAAGTACTATGGAAATGTGCTCTTTTAATAAATATTAAAAGAGTTCATTTCCATAATAGTTACAACGTGGCGATATTATAAGTTCACCACGTTCATAAAATGTATGAAAATGTGTGTATATTGTAACGTTATCGTTTAACTAAAGCAATATTTAGTGTGATTCAAATCGTAAAGTTGATTTGTAAAATGGAATTCCATTAATGTTCTAATGTTATTTATAATAATGTGACGGCAGAATATGGAGATCTTACTTCATCTTACTTTATGACAACATCAATGTACAGACGGCAACACATCAAGCTACAATCTGTCAGATTTCTTTGATAGATTTTCGACTTTATTTCTAGAGCATTAGGTTCAAGGTTCATTGGGAAAAATTGACAGTTTCGGGTAGCTATGTTATATGTTTGATAAGGACATAAAAAAAAAAAAAAAAACATCACCTGCCTAACTATGTTAGGGTCGGCTTTAGTCGGTCCCAACTATGTTTGACCGACAGTATTTCATATGGAGGGACTACCTATCTGATCTCCACAAATGTTACTGGGTAACACCATACCCCTAAGACTGGTTGTTAAACTTTCATTTTCTGACTCGTAACAAACCAAAGCTACATTTCCATGCAAATAACTTCGCTGTGTTATCGTGATGTCGTGACATTGACATCCATGATAATACTGCTACGTTGTGACTAAGTAAAAACAGCCGCACGTTTCAGTAGATCAGGTTCATCATCATCATCATTTCAGCCGTAAGACGTCCACTGCTGGACTTAGGCCTCCCCCAATTTGGGGGGCTTTGCCATAATCGCCACGCTTGGCAGGCGGGTTGGCGATCGCAGTATGGTGGTAAAATGCATAGAGAACGCTGCTGCCCATTCTCTAGTAAGTCCCTTAGTCGCCTTTTACGACACCCACGGGAAGAAATGGGGTGGTGTTATTCTTTACGTACGGCACCACACGGTACAAATCAGGTTAAGCTACGCTTACCGCGATTGGTCCGTGGGTGGGTGACCATATTTATATGCAAACACCCCTCCGTGCCTTGGAAAGCTCGTAAAGCTACTGGCCCCGGTTGTCATTCGTACATCTTTGGTAGTCGGGAAGCCCAAAAGTTTGACAACCAGTTTTAGCAAGGGGTATCGTGCGATTTACCTAGTATCTAGGTTATGAAGGTCGGATCGACCTATCTCTGCATGTTAAAATACTGGTACTCAGCTGCATTCGGTTAGACTGAAAGCGACCCCAACTACGTTGGAATAAGGCTATCCAATACAGACGATGATGAAAAATGACAAAAAGGTAGATTATGTTATAAGTTTTACCGCGTATCGTACATAACCCGTGTTACAAATCTTATTACGGCAGTTCCTCGTCCGACGCCCCCATAGTATTAAGCATTAATAAACTTGAACCTTCCAACTCCCTTCGTCTTCGAGAAACTTTGTGTCGAACGAAATTGGGTGCACTGTCTGTCAAGATCGATTTAGTACAGCGACGGCAGAAAGTTTTGTAAGAAACGACACGGGCCAGCGTGTTTTATTGAGCGAAACTTCGAGGGCGCACTGTACTTTAACTAAAACAATATAAGTACTTAGAAGTAAAGTGTTCGGGTCGTAGTTTATTACATTTGGGTTATACAGTTAGAGGAAGTTTGATAACTGGGTTATGTTATAACTGTCTTTTTGTGGATGTGATTCGTTCTGATGTAGCTTTTTGAGATTCTGTTTCAAACTTTGTTTTGATCGAGAATGAGTTGAATCGAAACTTGGATATGATTTGTTGAACAAGGTGGTAGGGACATCGTTGTGCAAGATGTAACCATAAATTCAATAAATTATTCTGAAAACCCCTGCACTGAACCGGCAAAAAATATCTACGCCACTAGCGTAGAAATTTTTCGTCGGTTTAGAATCGTGTGCTGTATTCCTTGGGTTACAGTTTGCGCACCTATTTCCTTTCCATCTTGTATGTTTATGCAAATAGGTGTAATAAAGTTAGGTATAGTCAAATCATACAAACGCTTATAGAAATGCCAGGGTCGCGAGATTTGATCGAAAGAGATACCGTGGCCCTGGCATATGGGCCACTGAAGGAACACGGGTGGGTTTTATTCAGTTAAAACCCACCCGCGACGCGACGCACAGTGGGCCCATACTGAAAATTAGTGGTCTTAGGCAACAAAGTTCCAATATCTATGCGATTTTTTTTAATGTGAAATTTAATAATAACATATAATTAATATGTCATTTTTGATAATACCTCGTAGTTGGTTTGCTAGGTTCAGCTGCACTTCCCAGGGTCAGCCTTTGGATGGGTGACCATTTAGTTTATGTGTGGCGTTTTGTCGCAGGTTCGCTAGGTTCAGCTACACTTATCAAGGTCAGCCCTTGGATGGGTGACCATTTAGTTTTTGTTTTGTCTCGTGTCGCAGGTTTGCTAGGTTAAGCTGCACTTCGCAAGGTCAGCCTTTGGATGGGTGGCCATGTCGTTTTTGTTTTGCCTTGTGTCGCAGGTTCTTCAGGTTAAGCTACACTTTTCAAGGTCAGCCTTTAGATGGGTGATTTTTTTTTATGTGAAACATCTATAGGCGAGGGTAAAGCTATATGATGTTATGTTTGTTACCTCACAACTTTCAACTGGGTGAACCGATTTTGATGATCCTTTTTTATTTGAAAGCTGGTGCTTCAGACTAGGGTGGTACAGAGTAGTCCGTAATTTTGATAATTAACATATTAATGTATAATTAATTTGTTATTCTTGATTATACCATATTTATTTCTTTTCATAAAGTATGCTTTATAAATATTATCTTCACAAAATAATTTCGATGGTTCACATCTGCCAGGCGCTACGCGACGGATTACATTTTTTTATTGACGTTTTATCTCGGAGAATCTGCCTCCTTGGAAATCTTGAGTAGGTATGTAGGTACAAGAAAAAAAGGATATAGATAGTTTATTCCACGACGACGCGCCCCTCTACGTCCCTTTCCTTTGTTTTTTGGGGCGCGTCTTCATGGATTGAACTATCTATAATTAATTAAATATAAAAAAAAACATGCTAGGAAAAACAAAATATAAAAGCTAACAAAAACATAGCTCCGTTTAAAGTATAAAAGACGGCCTGTTGGTCTAGTGGTTAGTGACCCTGACTGCTATGCCGGAGGTCGTGGGTTCGATTCCCACCCAGGACAAATGTTTGTGTGATGAGCACGATCATTTGTTCTGTGTCTGGGTGTAATTTATCTATAATATGTATGTATTTAGCAATATATAAGTATGTTTATCAGTTGTCTAGTACCCATAACACAAGCTCTGCTTAGCTTGGGACTAGATGGCGTTGTGTGATAGTTGTGGAATATTATTATTATTTATTATATTATAAAAAGCAATAAAAGACTACACAACGGTTATACGCACCAGCATTTAGTGGACAAAGAGGGTTAATATGTGGAATGTCCTCGGATGCGCCGGCAGCCGGGAGCCGGGACAAAGAGTGGTATTGTCCGTACACTTTCTGCACTCAACTAACTTGCTGGCCAGTCTGGTACACTTGATATTACGGATTATTGGACAACATGTCCCTGAAATTAAACTTTAAATAATAAAGGGTAAGGTCAATGCTGGGAAGTCCGTACACAAGGCATCTCCGTCTGAACGCCATAGCGCTGGGTTATGGTTATCTATGCCGCCTCCATCTCGTTCGGTAAAACAGTATTGTGGTTCTAGTTCGAATTCAGAATCATAGATGTCGCTGTAAGTCGTACTGCGGAAGAAAATTGACTTCCTTTTTTAGTCGTGTTGTGATCTCAAACAACGAGTGTCATGTGTTGCGGTGAAAAAGAAAAAAAGTACCGAATCCAACAAAGTGAAGCGTAGAGTGTATATTACGTAAGTAGTTAAATAGCCCTTCTATATATTTCTTTTATTGAATTGATCAATGACTCTAAGAATGTTGAAATATCAAGTGTAATAAATATGTATCCTTAAAATGCAATAGTTGGAAAGACCGTCTAAGACGCACGAGGTAAGTCCGTCATAAGCCGGTCTTGCCTCGAAGCACAGATCGTCAACCTTTTTTGTAGCGTGCGCGTATTCTTAAATCATTATATTTCGATTTCTCAGGTTTCAAAGGGTCAAAACAAAATGCCTTGCATTTTGTTTTGTTTCTAGATAATTATTGATAGTGAGTGTAAAAATGCCTTACCTAACGCCCTGATGCCTTTTATACCTGAAGGGTCGATTTATATACACCCCAAATGCAGCGGTTTAGCTTGCACGTTGCTGACGTTAGATAGGTATAGTGACTATGCGAGAGAAACCAACAAATGTTTTTTTTTTTACAGAAATACTTAAAAAATAATGGATATGCCTTTGGATGTTGATCGTTTTTTATCTAGAAATGATTTCGAACTTTTAAATCAGCATATATGGCCATGGCTTGTGACACATTTTATACTGTCTAGAAGATGTTATCATTGTGGTTATTACACAGACTTAAACTTACCACCCCACTTCATGATACATAAATGGAACTTACAATTGTTATTACATTTTGATTTTTTCTGGTGTCAAAGCTGTCTGCATATGGCAATTTACGATCATTACCCTGAAGACGAATGTACTTACTGTTTTTAACCTACTTATTTCATTCCACAAAAAACGGTACGTATAAATAATTAACTTCTAATTCATTTTCAAGTATTTTTTTATTCCTGTGCCTAAATGGTACCTATTCCCTCTTTGCTTTGGGTCGGCCGATACAAAAGGTTTAGCGCGATACAAAACATTGCACATAAGACTGCCCTACGGTATCCACATTATATTGGAGAAATAAATCTTTTTTTTTTTTTCAGATATCTTTGCTTGCAATCATGGTAAGCAATTACAAAAGAAAAACAAACAAAGGATCATATTCGAAACAAAAGTTACAAGAAGCAGCAGAAGCTGTTAGAAATGGCCATCTGAGTGGCTATAAAGCTGCGCAAATTTATAATATTCCTCGCATGACTATTATGGACCATGTGAAAAACAGGAGATTTAAATCCAATTCTCTTGGCAGAAGCACTGCGCTGACTTTGGAAGTCGAAACAAAATTAGCTTCGTTACTACATTTAATGGAAAAATATGGTTTCGGTTTGACCAAAAAAGAGGTCCTAGAAATGGTTGGCCAGTATGTAAACCGTAATCTCATATCGACGCCTTTCAAAAATGGAGCTCCAGGGCAGGCGTGGTTTACTGCATTCAAAAAACGACATCATTTTTCCGTGAAGAAACCCCAGGCAGTGGAATACGCGCGTAAGAAAGCCGTAGACCCATTTATAGTTTACCCATATTTTGAATTGCTTAATAATACATTGAAAGAATTAAATTTATTGAATCAACCAGCCGCCATTTGGAATTTAGACGAAACTAGTTTTTCGAATGATCCCAAAAAATCAAAAATTGTTGGCATGAAAGGACACGCCGCGACAAGAGTCATTTCCTCGCCTGGTAGAGAAAACACTACTGTTTTGCTTGGCGCCAGTGCATTAGGACAAAAAACACCCCCACTAATAATTTTTAAGGGCAAAAACGTTTGGGATGAATGGACATCTCCGTATGCTTATCCCGGCACATCCTACGCTGCTACAAAAAAAGGATGGATGGAGACCGACGTCTTTGAAATGTATTTTAAAAAAGTTTTTTTGCCAGCTGTTGGAGATCAACGTCCGATTCTTCTTATTTATGATGGACACGCTACTCATGTAGGATTAAATATAATCGAGGAAGCGCGTAAAGCAGATATAACAATACTTAAACTACCTCCGCATACTAGTCACATATTACAACCGCTGGATGTAGCGGTCATGAAATCATTTAAAGATCGGTGGGATCCAATGCTCGTAAAATGGCAGCGTTCAAATATCGGAGTGAAGCTCCCAAAGAAAGAGTTTGCGAGGTTAATTGGAGTGGTTTGGGCTCAAATTGATAGTCAAGTTTTAAGAAATGGCTTCCGCAAGGCTGGAATTTACCCGTTCAATTCTGAAGAAATCAAAGAAAGTCTGTTTGATTCGTTACAGCTAAGACGTTGGAAAGAACTCAAAGTTCTTAAGTCCCAAGAACGACATGAATATGACCACAATAATCAAGAAAGACTCGTTTGTTACAATGACGAATCTTTGTACGTTGCTACAACATACGAGCCACAAAGTTTGCTTTCGTTAGCCTTAAATTGCACCATGAAAGTAATTGGCATTAATTCTTATCGTAGCATTAGCAATCAGCACTGTTCTGCACATTTTGTAACTGACGACCGTATTCAGAATGATGATTTAGAGAAAAAGGGTGCCAAAAGTTTAAAAGAAAACCAGTTTATAGGAGAAGAATCTCATCAAGAACTGGAACAAGAATCTTTCGTATCCAATAAGGATTTAAAACGAGTTGACAATAGTAGTAATAGAATCCAAATATTAGAAAACAGACTAGTAACTTTTGAAGAACTACTTTTGATGCAAGTTAAAGCTGGAGTTAATGTAAAAGGTAAACGACAAAAAATAGCTGCAGGAGCCGAAGTTATAACACATAATGACGTTGTTAAGCGTAAAATGGAAGAAAAAATTGAAAATATAAAAAAAGAACCACAGACAGAGAAAAATACAACTATGAAAAAAAAACAACCAAAGACTAACAACCTAAACAAAAAAAAACAAAAGAAAACACAAAGAAAAGCACCATCCAACAAAACTGACATTACGAGTGACGATGATTCAGATGTGACAACTAAGCGAGATAGTTCATTTTATGGTCCATCTACTTCAACAGGAAAGACGGGTATAACAAGAAATAGGAAACGAAACCGATTGCCATCAATTGACTCCATAACTAGTATATCTGATATAATGAGTCTATATAGCGATACGAACATCAGCGATAGATCACTGTTCGACTATGACTTCGATAATGAAGTCAGTTGTTTTGCAGACAATTATATAGTGAATCAAGAAAATCTTAGTGACAATGACATCTTACAGATTAACGTAACAGGTAAACAACAAACAATAGCTCTAGAAAGAATAAAAAAAGAACCGAAAGCAAAGAAAAATACGACCATGAGCAAAAATCAACCACAGAAGACTAACCTAAGCAAGAAAGGAAAAAATAAAATACAAAGAAAAACAACTTTCAACGAATCGACACCTGACGTAACGAGTGACGACGATTTTACCAAAACGTTAAGTGATCCTGAAAACGACAAAGAAAATTCCGTTCCTGCATCTCATGCAGATACAACATCAAAAGGATTTACTTCATTTTCTGGTCCAACTACTTCAACAGGAAAGTCATTGAAAAGAAACCGCCTGCCATCATCCGACTCCATAACTATTGTTTCTGATAAAATTAATAATCCTAGTGACAATGACATTTTACAGCAAACTTACAGTATCAATGATTCCGTGCTTGTGAGATACCGTATGAGACAAAAGTGGAACTATTACATTGGATTTATCGAGAAAATCAAAGTAGTGGATGACGAAACATACTATTCCATAGATTTCTTAAAAACTATTAAGAAACCACAACTAGTTTTTAGTATGACAAAGAGAAAAGATCGTGATGATGTACCCACAGTGTCGATAGTTAAAAAAATTGAAATTGAGACTGTGAATGCAAAACAATATTACTTATGTAATATTGAAGATAAGGTATATTTTTAAATAAAAATATACCTTGTAGTCAATAATTATGTAATATTGTTTTTTATTATCAGTTTGTCTTTCTATTTCGGCTAAATTTACGGGTTTGTGTGATTAAAGACTACTACTTGTAGTACTTTACGGATTTCATAGAGAATCATTCTGGTAACTATATTTTCTTATTTTTAATAAAACAAATAAGACTGATTTTAGTGATTTGTTAAATTTACGGCTGTGTGCATGATTAAGGGAAAAGATTGCATTGTTTTTGTTGTTTACGTACTTTACGGATTTTATAGAGAATAATTCGGATAAATAATAACATTATTCTTATTATTAAAAAAAATGTAACACTTTAATGATTCGTTAACTTTTTGTAAGAAATTAAAGCTATATAACTGGTAAATTACAACCAAATATCATTTAATAATTTAATTTTACATAAATAAGTAAGAAGACTGTTTATTTTTATATCTTTTTGTAAGAAAATAATAACTAGTGTCTGGTAAACGAAAGTTGATCCTGAAAACACGCGCGAAATTTTAAAAAAACAAGACTGTTTATCCCTGTACATAGTGCGATAACACGTGTTGATAATAGAAATTTAATTTCATTTAAATAAAATAAAATGTCAAGTGTCAACACGTATTAACGCACTATGTACGAGGATAAACAGTATATATTTTTTAAATTTCGCGCGTGTTTTCAGGATCAACTTTCGTTTGCCAGACTCTATCGGTTTATTCTCACATAAGTATATCCGGCATGACGAATCATGATTTTATTTTGGACGGATTCAACTGCTTTTTGACTTATCTATGTGCAATAAACAATTGAATCCGTACTAAATAAAATCTCGATTTCTCCTCATGTCGGATACATTAATTATTAGCAGTTAGTAATTGCTTTGTAACAAAATAAATCATGGTTCAGAATGTATATTTTTATTTTATTTTATCGAAAATGTTTACAGCCCCATCACACAAATATATGCCGGTCTTGCCTCAAGTATGAGAAATTTAGCTATTTAAATTAATTGCAGCCTTATAAGTACGACTGTAAGGCACATATTTCAATGCCATTCATTACTTTATCGAAATAAAATGTTTCCATCATGTAATCTATCAAATCTGGTGTAAAATGACTACTAGACGGACTTACCTTAAAGAGCAAGGCAAGTCCGTATAATCGTCGATTTACGAAAAAAAATGCTCTATTTAAGTGATATTTGACATTAAAGCAATACAAGTGTTTTTAGAATATTCAAGATAATATTTTCATCATTTGTAACTATCAAGAGATATCCTAGAATGCATAGTTCCATTAGTTAGTTCCAATGAAAGTTAACTATTTAAAAACTATGCCGGTCTTCCCCACATTGACCTTAAACAAATTAATGCTATGGAACGTAATATTTAACTTTGTGTATTCATCATCATCAGCAGCCATGTTCCCACTGCTGGGACACTGGCCTCCTCTCAGAGAAAGGGAGTGGGCCATAGCCCACCACGCGGGCCCAGTGCGGGTTGATAGATGCCACATGTCTTCGAATTTTTGGTTCTAGGACATGCCGGTTTCCTCACGATGTTTTCCTTCACCGTTTTGAGAGCAATGCTGATGAAATAATTTACACAAAGTAAAGTTTGCCTGCTTGGGTTCCTGCGCTACTGAGCTACCACTGTTATCAACCATCTCATCCAAAATTGTGTATAATCATAGATAGTGGTAAATAGTAGTATACCTTGTAAAATTACTGATGTCACTCGAATAGCTGCCACGCTTAAATGGTATTGGGCTGGACTCTGCCGTATGTCAGACGATCAAAATGAGCCAAAGAGTATTCTGGGTATTGAACTTGTGGACCGGGTTAAGAATACAACAATCCGCTCCATTACTAAAATAACTGATGTTACTCGGAAAGCTGCTACACTTAAATGGAATTGGGCTGGACACATCTGCCGTATGTCAGACAGTCAACAATGGGCCAAACATATGACTCTGTGGGTCCCGCCCACATCGCGGCCAGCCCAGACGGAGATGGCGGGATGAGCTACGGCCGAAAAAAAGCGTGTTTTTGTGATTTTTTTTGGGGAAATGATTGCAGGTTTCAAACAGTTTTTTTTTTCCATAGTAAAGGGTATATTTTTGATTAAGTTTCGTAATTTTTTTATTGCAAAAAATTTACAAATGTGTGAGATATAATATATTTCCCATATCACTTTATATAATAAAATACTTAGGACATATGACTTTATACCATGCAAAATTAAGAGACTTAATGACTATAGTATTTGATAATGACAGAATAGTTTTAGAAGCAAAGATCATTATGTAAAACAAAATTTAGATTTTTTGAATATTATGGTTACTGACGTTTATGGCGAACGTGCTAAGGAAAATCATTTTCGGACAAACAATTTTAGGAGAAGAAAGGGAGTTTCTTTAGAAACACTATTACTAGTAGTTTGCTTGATTGAATTTTGTTTCATAAAGTATTGTAAAAAAAAAAAAAAACATATATGTCCACACAGATAAAATCGCAGCTAGATTTTTTCGACACGGTGACACTCATTTGCGCTGCACCCTGTTGGATTATCAATAGTAGAAATTCAGTGCGCGAAAAATCCCGCCTCGATTCTATTACGTCCATCCGCACGGTTCGATAGATCAGGTTCAGCTGCGTTTGCCACGGTTTTTCCGTCAATAGGTGACCATATTATACAAACACCCCTCCGTGCCTTGGAAAGAACGTAAAACCATTGGTCTCGGCTGTCATTCGTATATCTTTGACAGTAGAAAATACCAAAAGTTTGACAACCAGTTTTAGCAAGCGTGTTTTGTCGTGCGTTTTACCCAGTATCAGTGTAAGAGAGGTCAGAGAGGCACTAGTCGCTGCATGTAAATATACTGCTATTAGGTGCATTCGGTTAGACTGGAAGCCAACCTCAGCTTAGTTGGGTGAAACCACTGCATATAAAAATACTGGTATTCAGATGCAACCAGTTACACTGGAAATCGACCTCAACTAAGTTAGAAGTCTGAGCAGATGATGATGAAAACTGATAAAAGAGCATATTATGTTAAGAGCCCTCTTACAAAATTTGAACGCTCGAGTTTAGGTAAAAGACGGCAATCTTATGTATGTGTGCGTAGCTATCCACACATGCACAATACAAACAGTGTAACGCGAGTGTCGAGCCGGTCTAAACAATCTTGATCCGTTAGAATTATAATGCGGTATTTAGATATTTATGAAAATACTTATTTTATTTATCCAGTCTAATAAAGATTTCTAGACTAATAAAAAAAATACAACTATATGTTATGTAAAGTATACAATAAAAATAAAAAATTAAAACAATTACATATTGGTGCCGATTCTGTTGTACACCGAACTAAAGTAACAAAACTATCTCTAAAATTGCTTACTTTTAGCTATGAGAATTGTTACGCTATTCTGCAAGAAATAATCTCTTTTAAAAATTATTTTGACACGACTAAAATCAAATTTGACAATCGCGACTCAACGTGGTATTTTTAGGGTTCCGTTGCCAAATGGAAAAAACGGAACCCTTATAGATTTGTCATGTCTGTCTGTCTGTCCGTATGTCACAGCCACTTTTCTCCGAAACTATAAGAGCATGCTGTTGAAACTTGGTAAGAAGATGTATTCTGTGAACTGCATTAAGATTTTTACACTAAAACAGAAAAAAAAACAATAAATTTTTGGGTTCCCCATACTTAGAACTGAAACTCAAAAAAAAATACCATACGTGTGGGGTAAAATGGTATTGAGGTTTCTAATATATTTTTTTTCTAAACTGAATAGTTTGCGCGAGAAACACTTCCAAAGTGGTGAAATGTGTGTCCTCCCCCCCGTAACTTCTAAAATAAGAGAATGATAAAACTAAAAAAATATATGATGTATAAACTTCCACCAAAAATTGGTTTGAACGAGATCTAGTAAGTATTTTTTTTAATACGTCATAAATCGTAAACCGCAATTTACCTTTCATTCAATCAACTCAAATATAAAAATAAAAAAATAAAAAACATTTAATTTCATAAACATAAACCTTATGCATAAACCGAGAATACCTACAGGTTTGTACGGAAACCTCGGTTCGCGAGTCCGACTCGCACTTGACCGGTTTTTTTCTTTGGCTTCGCAACTTAGTACTTGTGCGCTACGCAATGAACTTGCTGAGATACGAAGGCGCGCGCAAGGGGGCATCCTGGACGTGTTTTATATGGAATTTTTCATTTTTGTTTGAAAAATAAAAAAAAATATTACCCACGTGTTGAGATTTATATGTGTGGGATTTTATAAAGGGGGTCGAAAATGTCATTATTTTTGCGATAGGACACGCCATTTTCGAGATATAAGCAAAAGAAAAAAAAAATACGTACTGTTTTTGCACGTGAGGCGAGGCGTTGCCGTTGGTGTGAATTTTTGTTCATGACCACTAGTTTTACTTCACACCTTTTTAATCGCGATTAAAAATAGTCAGATTTAGTTAAAATAAATTATTTTAGTCAAAATTTTTCTACAATCTATTAAAATAATGCTTTACTTGATAATTAACGAAACTCTTACTCAAAAAAAAAAAAAAAAAAAATTTAATGCGATGAGTAGCAAAATGTTGTAGTCGTAGTATATTTTTGCCTTCACGATACGAGTACCCGTAAACTGAGACGCGGGAAATATTGACACAGGTCCTTCCCCGTTGGGCGCTTGCGCCGTACTAAACGCTGCCCGCTTGTGCATCGTAATTTATTCTAATTTAGAGTGATTTCAAAAACGATATTATATCTAATTAAATAAACAGATTTAAATAAAACTTGAGAATTCGATTTGTTATAGAACATACTTTATATTGACATGAATTTTTTAATGTAATTATGCTTTATTCAAACCAAAAAAACGCGATAAACTTGCGAATAAATCGTAAAAATTGCCATAAGACTTTATTTTTTTACTGATTAATGTTATTAAAAATCAATATTCTTGTACTAAATGTAACAACTAGATTATATGCCTGTTGTTCTGTGTATTTTTTTTACTCAAATTTCTACATATTAATGATAGAAATAGGAGTCTGAAATTGACCCTGCGCTGATTTTTACGAAAACTAGTTGTGGGAGATTAATTACTACAAAGTAAACAAATAAGTTTTTGTAAATGTTCTACTAAAAGTGACAAAACAAAAGATTGATCTATTTTTTACATGTATTCGTCAATGCCAGAGTATTTATAATGATGAGATGAGAGGTAAATAAGGCGACTAAAATCTTAGATATTCGCGCAAAAATGTAAAATGGCTCTTAAAAGTTGTATCCCATATCGCACAGAACCCGTGTCACAAATCTTATCACGGCAGTTCCTCGTCCGACGCCCCCATAGCATTAAGCATTAATAAACTTGAACCTTCCAACTCCCTTCGTCTTCGAGAAACTTTGTGTCGAACGAAATTGGGTGCACTGTCTGTCAAGATCGATTTAGTACAGCCACGGCAGAAAGTTTTGTAAGGAACGACACGGGACAACGTGTTTTATTGAGCGAAACTTCGAGGGCGCACTGTACTTTAACTGAAACAATATAAGTAGGTACTTAGAAGTAAAGTGGGGTCGTAGTTTATTACATTTAGGTTATACAGTTAGTGGAAGTTTGATAACTGGGTTATGTTATAACTGTCTTTTTGTGGATGTTATTCGTTTTGATGGAGATTTTGTTTCAAACTTTGTGATCGAGACTAAGTTGAATCGAAACTTAGATATGATATGGTGAACAAGGTAGTGGGACATCGTTGTGCAAGATGTAACCATAAATTCAGTAAATTATTCTGAAAACCCCTGCATTGAACCGGCAAAAAATATCTACGCCACTACCATAGAAATGTTTCGTCGGTTTAGAATCATGTGCTGCATTCCTGGTCACAGTTTGCGCACCTATTTCCTTTCTACCTTGTATGTTTGTGCAAATAAGTATACTAAAGTTAGGTATAGTCAAATCATACAAACGCAAGGGTTATAAAAATGCCAGGGTCGCGAGATTTGTTCGAAAGAGATACCGTGGCCCTGGCATCCATATGCATGTTCCTTCAGTTGCCCATGCAACTGAAGGAACACGGGTGGGTTTTAGTCGGTACAAGTCTGACACGCCCTCCCGCTCCGCCCAGAGCGAGAGACGTCATTTGATGATTTCCCAGCCAGAACAAAAGGTTTATAGAAAAAATCAGTAGCAGCAGAAAGAGAACTTTAGCAACAATCGTTTTTTTATTGACGTTTTATTTCGGAGAATCTAAATCTTGTGTAGGTATGTAGGTACAAGAAAAAAAAAGATAATTAAGTAAATATTAAAAAAAAAAACATGCTCGGAAAAACTAAAATACAAAAGCCAACAAAAACATAGCTCCGTATAAAGTATAAAAAAAAAAACAATAAAAGACTACACAACGGTTATACGCACCAGCATTTAGTGAACAAAGAGGGTTAATATGTGGAATGTCCTCGGATGCGCCGGCAGCTGGGAGCCGGGACAAAGAATGGCATTGTCCGTCCGCTTACTGCACTCAAATAGCTAGCTGGCCACTCGGTATACTTGATATTAGGGATTATTGAACAACATGTCCCCGGAATTAAACTTTAAATAATAAAGGGTAAACAAGTTAAGGCTATGAAACGTAGTATTAAACTTTGCGTATTCATCATCATCAGCATCCATCCCACACCTGGGATACAGGCCGCTTCTCAGTGAAAGAGTGTGAGCCATAATCCACCACGCGGGCCCAGTGCGGGTTAGTAGATGCCACATGTTTTCGAATTTTTGGTTCTAAGACATGCCGGTTTCCTCACGATGTTTTCCTTCATCGTTTTGAGAGCAGTGGTGATGATATAATTTACACAAAGTGTGTCTGCTTGGGTTCGAACCCACGACCGTAATTCACGGCCGTTACCATTGGGCCACCACTGCTATCTGCCATCTCATCCAAAATTGTGTATAATCATCATAGATAGTGGTAAATAGTAGTATACCTTGTAAAATTACTGATGTCACCCGGAAAGCTGACACGCTTAAAAATGAAATTCGGCTGGACATATCTGCTGTATGTCAAACGATCAATAAGCCAAAGAGTATTCTGTGTGTTGAACTTGTGGACCGGGTTAAGAATACAACAATCTGTTCCATTACTAAATTGCCTTTTGTCACTCGAAAAGCTTCCACGCTTAAATGGAATTGGGATGGACACATCTGCCGTATGTCAGACAATCACTGAGAGCAACTTACGACCTAGTGGCTCCTAGTTAATGGTAAACGTCATCGTGGCAGGCCCAGACGGAGATGGTGGGATGAGTTGAACTCTTCTAATAATAATTGGTACTTGGCAGCTCTGGACAGAGAGACATGGAAAGAGTGTGAGGGAGGTCTTTGTCCAGTAGTGGGACATTAATGGATAATAATAATAAGCATTGCCATACGACGTGGTACCTAATGCCGCCAGTCTCTTGGGTACATTACCAGTCGACAGCGATGCGGATGACTTTTCGACGATATTTTTTTAATTGGTAAATAGTTTTGGTTAATTTAGGTTGTATATTTTTTTATTAATTTAAATATGTAAACCATGAAATAAATAAAATTATAATTTAAAAAAATATAATAATAATAAAAAATATATAAACTATTTCATATAGTTTTGCCCTTAACATCTTGTCTACTTTTGAATGAGATTTGTTTATCTAAGTGTATTGTATTTTAACTAGTAAATCTCCGAAAGTTACTTACCTACACGTAAAAAGAAATCTTCTCGCACAAAAATTAGAGACGTAGGTATTTTATATAGATAAAATATGATAATTATTTTAAGTTTAGGAAGGTACAGACGCCAACACATCAAGCTACTACAATCTGTCAGATTTCTTTGATAGATTTTCGACTTTATTTCTAGAGCATTAGGTTCAAGGTTCATTGGGAAAAATTGACAGTTTCGGGTAGCTTGACCTGGTGGCGTCTGTACCCTTCTTTGTACACAATTAGTATAAACTAGAATAATTTTTATTAAGTAGGTGCTTTTGCACTTAATTTAGTTCATGACATACCTGCACAGTGATTTTTCAGGGTGGCTGGTAGCAGCTGAATGAGAGTTGCTGAAAATTGAGCTAAATAGCGTGCAATTGGAGAGGCCTGTGGCCTATGTCCAGTAGTGGACTGCTGTAGGCTAATGATGAGTAGATATGTCATAAAAACAGGAGGTTCTCAATTCAAATGTTTTTTTTTTAAATGTCTGTCACCTCACAACTCCGAAATTAATAATCTTCTTTTGTTTCAAACGGGTTGGAGTTTTCAGTTTATTTTTTTGCTAAAATCCTATACAAAAATGTATGTAAATTCCAATAAACATTAATATGACCTGCGAAATAATAACATTACGAATAATAACTGGTCAATGTAACAGAATTACCGGTATTTATTGCTTTCCCGCTCACTCGAACAATGTGGCATTAATCATCCCTCTATTTATAAATACCGATATTTTATGCTTTCCATTCATAATTTGGCGGTAATTTCACCAATTGGATTATATTATAATACATTTCAGGCAATATATAAACTGTTTACTGCTTCACTAAACGCTGAAATTATAAAGTTTGGCTGATTCTTTTGTTTACCACCTGCACTAAGAGTATTGCTATCCCTTACAGACGTACAGCGAAAGAAAAAGATAAGTGAAGCTTTAGAACTGTCAAACTGAATTTAGTATCAATTGCCTTGAATTTGGCGCGATTTTAAGCATGATGTTTGATGAATTTAGTTCGTCGTAGTGGCGTTGAAGAAAATCTTAGTTGAACTAAATTTGACAGCTCTTATTTATATCTGCCTCTTTCTTGTTTCATTCGAAGGAAAAAGATAGCAATAACCTAAATTAAGTTTAGTTGGTGCACAACAAAATCATCACACGTATTCAAATCAGTCGTACATTTCAATGTAATAATTCAAAATTGTGTGTTAAATGAAATAGAAGAAAATAGAATCCGTTTGGCAGGTGCCGGATGTAAAGAATCACCATCCCAATTCTTCCCGTGGGTTTCGTAAAAGGCGACTAAGGAACTCACTAGAGAATGGGGAGCAGCGTTCTCTATGCATTTTACTATCATACTGCGATCGCCAACCCGCCTGCCAAGGTTGGTGATTATGGCAAGATCCCATGTTTTAGGGATACTTATGTCCAGCTGTGGATGTCTTTTGGGGAAATGCTGATCAGAATTCTCTGATTTAAGGTAAAAATAGTCATTAGATAAAGATTCACTAAAGAAATCTTTGCCGAGACACGAAAGGATCTCGGTATGAAACGATTGTAACCCATCCACGGCCCAACCGCGGCAAGCGTAGCTTAACCTGGTCGATAAACCCGTGCGGCTGTTTTTACTTAGCTTCAAACCCTTCTCGATCGTGTATGCTTATGTCAATTCCTAGCCATGACGACCGAGTACATGCAGTCACCTAAAAATGGCTTCGCATTTGGCCTACTGGTACATAATAACACGAGTTAATATGGCCGCCACACGAAATGGATGAGTCGTGTCGCCAAATATTTCACATAATAAAAGTCACCGTAACACTCTCCAGTTCGCGTGTTCCACATCTGTTATTGTTAATACGGGTTTTGTGGTTTCTTTTTTTCGTTCTGAAGTTCCATTGACACACGTTTCTTGACAATGTTGATACCTATTGGATTTTGCTCTCTAAGTGCTTGATGGTGGCCACCAGGAAGTATGTCGGATATTTATCAACACAAGGAACGAGTTGCTAGATTAGTGACAAAAAAGAAAAGACAAATTTAAGTGTGTTATTAAGTTTTCCATTTTCACTCTTAGGTACCCCAAGTACCTAACGTACCCGGTTTTACGTCGAACTGAATGCAGCTGTCAAAGAACCAGTATTTATATTGTGTGACTGCCTATGTGATCTCCATAACTCAGTTATTGGCTAATACGATACGCCTTGGTAAAATTACTATTATCTATCGGGCTTCTGGCGACCCGAAAATATGTCGAAAATACACAAATGACAGCTGTGACTAAGGGCTTGGTATGTAAAGATGGTCGCCCATTCATAGACATTGTAGCAAGCGTAGTCTAACCTGCACCCAAATTGTGGAACGCACTATCATTCAGAATCTGAATCGTATTGAAGATTATTTGTAATTCATTGCATCATTTGTTCGAATAAATTGTCGGCTCAGCAACGTAAATAACGCAATGAATGTTGTTTAACTATGGAAATGAAACCGATTACTATTGATAGCAAATTACCCCCCTGATCGATTGACCCGTGCGGTTGTTAGTACTTTGTCACAAGCCCCTATGAGAAAAGTCATATCACTACATAGTATAAAACAAAGTCACTTCCCTCTGTCTGTCCCTATGTATGCTTAGATCTTTAAAACCAGGCAATGGATTTTGGTGCGGTTTTTTTAAATAGATAGAGTGATTCAAGGGGAAGGTTCATACGTATAATACGCGGGCAAAGCCGCTGGCAAAAGCTAGTAAATTAATAAAATGACAATATTGAAAATGAATTATGTATTGTTTTGTGTTACTATCATTTGTTTAAATTGAAACAATACCAACGTTTATCTTGACACAGTATTGCTAGGAAGCAACGAAAGTATCATACCCGTAATTGCATAGCCAACGCTTGCCATTATTGCCTTACAAAGGAAATTAGATAATGAAAACAAAACACCAGGTACTTTCTTTTGAGACCAGTGGCCTGGCCACTGAGTCTGTCATTATGTTTTACGTAGCCGGTACCTATCACCCCGTTTTTGTTGCATACGACGGAGTGAGCCACGTGTTTTGAGGTAGAGAATAATATAAGAAAGAAAGAAAGAATACCGTTTATTTGACACAGTAAAATAAAATAACATGAAATTAAAAAAAAAAAAACAACAATGTGTGCCTCACGGCTGCGCCAAAAAGGTTCATTTCAGCATTAATGCCAGACAGATGCTGTCTGACGCTGATTTTCTAATGAACCTATAGGGACAAGTGACGAGGAGTACAAAACAGTTTCAACATATGTAATTATGTATATTATTTAAAACTTATAAATAAAGAAATGAACTAGCCATTTATCATATAAATTTACTCACAAACACATGACAAAACAAAACGAAGACAACAGAAACTAAGGCAAACCAAATATAGCATAGTGGAAAATATGGTTTATCTATCCCTGGGTGGTACATTTAAGTTCCATAGTCGCTGTGTGACTAAGTGGCTAAGTAACAACCGCACGACTCTTGCCATGGTTGTTCCGTCGATAGATGACCATCTTTCACCATCATCATCATAATTTCAGCCAAAAGACGTCCACTGCTGGACATACGTCTCCCCCGCACCGCCACTTCAACCTGTTCTGTACTTCTCGCATCCAACGTATTCCTGCGGCCTTCACCAGGTCATCGGTCCATCTTGTGGGAGGCCTTCCAACGCTACGTCTTCCAGTACGTGGTCGCCACTCTAGATCTTTCCGACCCCATCGGCCATCTGTTTTGCGAGCAATGTGTCCTGCCCACTGCCACTTAAGTTTGGCAATTCTCCGGGCTATGTCGGTTACCTTGGTTTTCCTATGGATCTCATCATTTCTGATTCGATCACGTAGGGACACTCCAAGCATAGTCCTGTCCATTGCTCTTTGGGTGACTTTTAGTCTTCTTATGAGGCCCATTGTGAGCGATCACGTCTCAGTGCCATATGTCTATATGATGAGCATCTTTACATACAGAGAACTTTCCGTGTCTCGGACAGCATGTTAATCCGTTGGTCCCGACTGTCCGTTGTTGTTTGTAGAGGTCAGATAGGTAGTTGCTCCATGTAAGATACTGGTTTCCAGCCATATGCGGTTAGAATGGAAACCGACCTCAATATAGTTGAGAATAAAGCCTTTTCCTCAATATAATTGGGCAGATAGTCGTAGTGTGACTACTCGTAGTATCTTCTACTACCTTGTGCCAGCGAATTCGTTCGCGTCAAATTTTTGCTCCCCTGACCCTTCCCGTCGCAACGAATTGTCTGCCAGTTTTCGTCCATTTTTCGTTTCTGTTCCACTCCTTTTGATCATAGCTTTATATAGCCTATAGCCTTCCTCAATAAATAGGCTACCCAACAGAAAAAGCTTTTTTCACTTCGAACCAGTAGTACCTGAGATTAACGCGTTCAACCAAACAAACAAACTCATCAGCTTTATAATATTATATATAGTAATATAGTATATAGGTACTATAATATAGTATATAGTATAGATTGAGTTATAAGCTGTATTAGATATTTCCATCGCTCAGAGTTAGTGGCAGAAGCAGCTCTTCTGTGAACTCAAATAATGAGGCCACACCGTAGACTGTTAGCGCAAGGTCATCAGGTATATGATCAAACAAAAAACTCATTACAAGTAATAACAAAACCAACATTAGACCCGTTGATCCCAAAAAAAAAAAACGTCAAAGTCTACATTTTCGCAAGTTCATTTATTTGGCCTTGTATTCACATGCACACATAACAGGATATAATGTAAGACCTACATGTACATTACACACAATTTATTACCAACATGGAAGAATTACGATCGAATTACAGACTTATATTTACGAGTAACGCCATTTCGATGGTCTACAGACATAAATGAACAATTTGAATTGATATTCTGTTCGTCTAGACTCCATCAATACTCGTGATGGTATTAATTCTGCCATTTAAAGCGATGAATCTGGATAAACTTACGCAAAAGACACTTGTGTATAGAAAGCGAGATTTTCTGAAACATTCATAAACTTTTCTATCGAACTTTCTTCTTTGAATAGAATTGGTGCTTGGACTTCGGACTAACTTATATATTTAATTTCTTACTAAAGACTTACTACTTTATTAGATACGATTTGACAATTGTTTAAATATAGTAACTGATTCTCAGCTTTCTCTTAAAATTATTCACCAAAATATCAGAAGCATTACTCGCAATACTCCAGGTTTACTAACTTTATTACAAAGATCACAAATAGATTGGGACTTCATCATTTTGACGGAATGCTGGTTATCATGTGCACACCGCATTCCACTTCTTGAAGGTTACAATTATTACAAAACTAACAACAACCTTACCCAAAATGAGGGGGTTGTTATCTATTGCAAAAATAACCTTGACGTGCGCATAGAGGAACCTACTATTTCTGATTGTAACTGTTTAATGATCAAAATTGATCAGAACACGGCAATGCTAGCAGTTTACCGACCTGCTGGTTACAAAAACCTTAGTAATTTTCTTACTGCTCTTGACGTTTTTTTAAGTAGTATCTCTAATTTTAAAAACTTTATCCTAATAGGGGACCTCAATGTGGACATAACGGAGACTAACACAGACTCCAATTCTGCTTATTACCTTAACCTTTTAGCATCCCATGGCATGTTGCCGGCTTATACTTTCCCTACACATAGAAAAACATGCTTGGATCATATTATATTAAAAACGCGACTGTCAGCTTCTTGTTACGTGGCTGAAACCTCTATCACTGACCACGATGCCATCATCCTTATATTGGATTTAAGCAAACCTCAGAATAAAACCAATAGAGTGATTAAACGCCTTAATTACGAAAAAATGGACGAAGGAATGATGAACCTCAACTTTAATGACTTGTATTTATTGACTGATGTTGATCATGCTGTCCAATACTTCGTTAACTCCATCAACAGAATCATAAAATCTAACACTCAAATTATAAAAACGTCGAACCGTAAGAAAATTACTAAACCTTGGATAACAACCGGATTATTGCGGTGTATGAGGAATCGTGACAAACTGCACCAAAAAGCAAAAAAAAATCCTAACAACCAAACCATAATAACAACATATAAAAGATACAGAAATTTTTGCAACGAACTTTTAAAAAAGATAAAAAGGGGGCATGAGAGACTAGCACTGCAGACTGCGGCTAAAACGAACAACAAAGCATTATGGAATACAATAAAGGACATTGCCTACACACAAAAATCTAAAAACGAATCCAGACAGCTAATTAATAACCTTGATCCTATTACTTCTACTAATAAAATCAATGAATTCTTTGTTAACATCGGCAAAACTATCGCTGACCGCTGCGGTTCAGGTAACAATATCCCCACACCACCACACAATATTCAGTCCCACTCGATGGTTTTTTTCCCCACGGACCCGGAAGAGATTGAAAATATTATTCATAGTCTTAAGTCTGATTGCGCAGTGGGCTATGACAACATCGCTACCGGCATTGTAAAGAGATATAGACAGACCCTCATTTCTCCAATCGTTTTTATCTGCAACCTTGCCATTGAATCTGGCAAATTCCCAAACGCCTGGAAAATAGCGGAGATTCGACCCATCATCAAAACTGGCGACGGCACCCGTGTCGACAACTATAGACCAATTTCCATCCTCCCAGCTTTGTCTAAGGTATTGGAAAGGATCATGAAGAAGCGCCTGGTCGACTACCTTGAAGCTAACTCACTGCTATCACCTTCACAGTACGGTTTTCGATCGGGCTTGTCGACCAGCGATGCCATTCACAGTTTAACTAAGTTTGTTTCTGAAAACCTCGACAAAAACAAAAAGGTAATAGTGATCTTCATGGACCTTGCCAAGGCCTTTGACACAGTTTCCGTCCCTCTGTTGGTGAAGAAATTGGAGAACTTTGGTGTAAGGGATGCACAATTAAAGCTTTTCTCTGACTACCTAACCAACAGGTTCCAAAGAGTTAAAGTAGATGAGTGGACTAGTAGTGATCTTCCTGTCGTGCACGGCGTCCCACAGGGCAGTATCCTTGGTCCCCCTTTATTTCTAACTTTCATCAACGACCTCTGTGAACTCAAGATGCCCAGTGGAAGAATCATAACTTTCGCTGATGACACAGCGCTTTTGTTTGACGCCGACACCTGGCCCGAAGTTTACAGTTGCGCGCAGATGGGGTTCAACTTGGTATTATCATGGCTAGCTAATAATAGGCTCGCTCTCAATGTTGATAAGACAAAGTATATTACTTTCTATATAAAAAATCCTCCTAGTTCTCTTGACAATTTCAAAATTACGGCTCATTCATCCTCATGCATTCAGTCTTATAGTGCTCATTGTTTATGTCCCCACCTTATTAAAACAGAGTCAATAAAATACTTGGGAGTCATGCTAGATAGCAAACTAAGCTTTCACCCGCACATAGATGCTCTTTCCACAAGAATTCGTAAGCTAATATTTGTGTTTAAAAATCTTCGTCATGTGGCGGACTCTAGCGTATTAAGATCAGTCTATTTTGCGTTATGCCAATCGCTAATCTCGTACTGCATAACTGTCTGGGGAGGTGCGACGAAAACATCAATGCTTGGGATCGAGCGTGCACAAAGGGCTGTCTTAAAGGTGAGTAATTTCCTGCCTTTCTTATTTCCCACCAGGGAACTGTATGAGAGAACTGGAGTGCTAACTGTACGTCAACTTTTTATTTTAAATATGATCTTGCGCAAGCATTCTCTTCTTACTTATAATCCTGCTCTATTTGAAGGTAAACGACGTAAAGACGCAGTTTGTCCAACTACTCGATTCCAAACTGTTTTCTCCCGTCGACACTTTGATTTTCTTGGAAGTTACTTATATAACAAAATTAACGGAATTTTGTCAATTTATTCCCTACCCAAGCAACGTTGCAAAACAATACTAACAACCTGGCTACAAAAATTAGACTATGATAGCACGGAGCAGCTACTCATTATTCCGTCGTGATATTTGATATTCTTGACTGTAACAAACACACCACACCATCATTCTATCTCTCCACACACAACCTACACACTCACACCATCATTCTATCTCTCCTTACACTTAACTCACACACTACTCACTAATAACACTATACCTTTTTTATTATTCAGTTTTTTTTTTTTTGGTTAGTTAATTTAAACATGTGTGTTTTTTTTTTTTCCTCCATAAATATATATGTTGCTAGAGTTTTAAAATTGACCACTGTATTGTTGATTAGATTAAGTTCGGGGTGAGAGCCTGGTGATCCGTCACACAGGGTATCCTAGTATGGACGCCAGTCTCTCACAAAGGATCATGTTTGTGAACTTTTGTTAAAATTATATAATTCCTGTCTCTATGCTATGTATGTGAACCTTTGTGAAGAGAGAAAAAAAATAAAGATAAAGATAAAGATAAAGATAACTTTAATTTTCAAAATTTTGTTTGTCTAGAAGACTAAGAACTACACTGTAATGTGAATGTTAAGTTTATAATCAACTTAATCATTTTCTCAAAACCAACTGTATATTAATTAAACAGATTAGTCTATCTGTTCAGTTTAATTTGCAAAAAAATCTAAAACCTTTTTTTTCTTTGTTTCAGGTGATTTTCTTACACGCGTGAAACGCGAATGAAAGTGTAGTGAGAATAAGTGTTAATTTAAACAGTGTTAAGTGTCGTAAAAATTACGAATCGCGTAAAAAGTAGGATCGGTTTTTACAAAAAAAATGCTATAAATTTAGAAGCGTGCGTTCGTAACTAGACGTGTGTTCCCTTCGACGTCACAACGAGGACTACGACTAAACAGCGATGGCTCGGCCTGAGGTTGTGCGATGAGCCGGCGGAAGAGGAGGGGATGGATGAGCCTAGTGCCGCCAAGCGGCCGTCAGTGCTAACTATAGATAGAGCTGCCTTCTTACTATTGAGGGTTAAGAGAGCCTTTAAGAAGAAGCGGCAGCAAAGGAAGGAGAAACAGTAAGTAGAAGTAGAATAACAACAGATCAAAAATCTTGTCTGCATAACTTACTCCTTTTTCGAGTCGGTTAACTTTTTGTGAAAGAAAAAGGTTTTTAATTTCTCGTGGATCTTAAGCCCCTATTATACTACACGATGTTTAGGGTCCAAAAAATTTGGTGATGTGTTTGTTTTTAATACCCCAACGCCCCCCTTGCCCTTTCTCATATTCCATAATCTAGATTTTGGGAAAGAGTCCCTAACTATTACGTAATGTATCAGGCTATTAAGTAAGCCTAATCAAGACTTCCGAAAGCCTGTCTTGACGTCTCTAGGCTTAATTTTGGATACAAGGCACGTGTGCTAGCAAAGTTCGGACCTGTTTTGCGAACTTGATCAAAGGCATCCCCCGGGGTTTTTACTAGCTACCTACGAAACTACTTATGTACGTGTGAGAAAGTATCGTGTTACTTACTTAATTACTCCCCAGGGCATGATTAACTTTCTTAAGAAGGACTCCAGTAAATGTTAGCCGATATCAATATTGTGTGTTTTGGGAATGCCGCGGTCGTATTCACGTCTTATTAAGTTAAGAATTCATAAAGTTCTTATGAACAAAAAAAAAAAAAAAAATTCGAAACCGACTTTCAAAAAAGCCACGCTTAAAAAATGTTATTTTCATAATTCTTTGTATCAACAATTTAATTTTCGTCCACCGTCTTTCGAAATTAAAGTAGTTTTTTTTTTTGTAAATAGGTTTTTATTTTCACATTTTTTATTACGGGACTCACACCATTTTGTTTACCACTTCTTGCTATGTAAATAACAGTGACAGGAAATATTAGAATATTATCAAGATATACAAAAAGCAAAGGCAGACGAATTGAGAATCTTCACCTTTTTGAAGAGGGTTAAAAACCATGACCTTGTATTAATTTGACATATTTTAAACCATTTCAAGATTGCGTTTCTTGAGAATGACAAAGCCATAGTTATATTCACATGATTAAATTAAGAATTTAACATGATGTCCATATATTTGGTCCCATTAAATAGATAAGGAAGGTCCAACCATCTACTCACCTCCATTAGATAAAAACTAATTAACTCCTATGAATAATAAAAATAACCCACGAAAAGAAGCCTTAATTACCCTGACCCCAATCAAGAATTGTGCGCTCATTACACATTACCTGCAGATAATTCCCTTTGCTTATACAAATGCAAATGAGGGTAGTTCGCATTAAAGGCACGTACCACGTTTACTGAGCCCGCGATCTGCCTACGTAAATCGTATATACGACGCACATATTGACGAAGGCGATGTACACTGCTTGCTCACAATGCTGGTAATCTTTGGCGAGAGAGAGGAGCGAGCATAGAATAGAGAGTACCGCGTAATTGTGCGAATAAATAAAAGTCGGAGGTATGTTGGTACGAAACAGCTTCATTGCGCTCCGGTCATTTGACCCGAGTGGTCGTGTTTGCTATTTAACTTATGATTAACGCTCATTTAGTTTGATGTTGGGGTAAATACTAAGAATAAACCTATAACCTTCCTCACGACGACGACATTTTCATTCACAATTTTTAGAGCAGTGCTGGCAAAAAAATACACATGAAGTAAACTGCTTGCCTTGGTTCGACGTGATTCGAACCCACTACCAATTCTAATAAATACTCAAGGTGCTTTTATGTCGACTACCACAATACAGCTGTACAAAGGGTTCTTTCCTTTAAACATGGATTATAATTTATAATTTATGAAGAAACCAAAATACTGAACATTACACAGTTATATATTTGCATGACATGTATTTTCATTCGAAAGGCGCTCAACAAAAGCATACAGACTAATTTAAGGTAAGCAATAAACCCAAGATTGAAGACGCTGAGCTAGTTTTCTGATTTTACCGAAGATGAGAACTAAGTTTGGCAAAATTATGTTAGCGTATCGGCAAGCGTAGTGTGGGACGCCCCCAGCTAGATGGACCGACGATCTTAGGAAAGTGGCTGGGGTAGACTGGATGCGCAAGGCCGAGGACAGGGTGTTGTGGCGCAGCATGGGAGAGGCCTATGTCCAGCAGTGGACTGCGAAAGGCTGATTGTTGTTGAAGATGTTAACTTTTGAAGGAGCACAATTATATTACAAAATACCGTCATGTAAAAAAATACACTCATTCAATGCATTCAAACTAAATTAGCTGCATATTTAATTACAAATACCACCTTTTATAAAAGCTGAATGCTTTGGATGGGTGTATTATAATTACTAGAATAACGTCAGTGACGAACTTTTTATAAAAATAATTTATTTTAAGCATTGTACTCATGTAAGTGACTTTGTGTCTTTTTTGAGAATAAACATCTTCAATATATATACAGTAGCGCTCAAAAATATTTTGACAAGCATATTTCCGTTAATATCTCAATGTCGCGTACCCCTAGGTAAACAAATTTTATTCTACACTAATCTTTCCAAAGAGCCTGCAAATATTAATGAAAACAAGTTGTAACTTGTTTGTTCACTTTCCGTATATTCTTAGAAATGTGTTCATATTCAGCTCAAAAGTATTTTGACAAATATTGTGTTCTTGTTATTCGCTGACAGAGTTAGCCCTAGCTATTATTTTTTATTTTCATAATATCGTTATTATCTATTAAACATGTCTATGACAAAAGAATATTAAAGTGATTTTAAAAATGCTGTGATAACTGCTTTGAAAAGTGAAAAGACGCAAGCAGAAGATGCTCAAAACTTTAATGTGTCTCGGCAGCTAGTCAGTGCGTGGAATAAGGTTTATACTAAACGTAAGACAGTAGAAAATAAGCCTCGAAGTGGCCGTCCCCAAAAAACGACTCCCCATGAAACCATTTAGTAAAAAAGTTATTGAAGAGTGATGTGCAAAAATCGGCTGTGCAAAAAAAATTAACTTCAAGAGTACTATAACGTGAATGTACATGTTTCTACTGTGAAACGTCGGCTAAAAGCCTTCGCACTACAAGGACGACGTCCGGCCAAAAAACCTTTGATTTCTGAAAAGAATAAGAAGCTGCAGCTTGTATTTGCAAAACGGCATAGATCCTGGACTAGCTCAGAATGGTCCAAGGTGTCGTGGAGTGATGAAAGTAAGTTTAATTTGGTGTTATCTGATGGAATACGGTATGTTTGACGTCCGACAAACAAAAAATTTGATGTTCGATACCAAATACCCACGTTCAAAGATAGAGGTGGTAATGATAATGTGACTGTACCACAATTACCCCAGGCTGATAAAATTTTCGTTTTTCCTAATTACGTTAATATTAGTATTTAAGTCGGTCCCCCCCGTAGGGGGGAGGGCGGCACCCCACCCCGTACCGCCCTGTAGAGCTCGTCACCAGACCTGGTCACTCTCCCACCAACAGAGATAAAATGAATTCCAAATGTGAGGAAGTCCAATTCCTTGTCACATCTAAGGAGCAAGGAAAGGATTGAAAGAAATAGTAAATAAAACTTAGGAATTCACACTTATAGAAATATATTGGATGTGGTTCTAGAAAGCTAATAACCAAGGGAGAGGGAAGCTAAGTGTATTTTTATATAAATGTATTAGTAACCTGTACGCTAGCGTAATAGGTATTAGGTCAATGGTAACTCACACGATACCTCACTTCAACACTTGCAGTACTCAGGGCAACACTTCCACAAAGTGACGCAAGCGGCTTTTCAGCGGCTGTACGTCGTACTTGTTCATATGGAACAAGGTCCCTAGCAGTTCTTTCGAACTGAAAAACGTGACGTGGCGGCTTTTCAGCGGCCCTATGTCGACATCATGCTCTAGGAGACATGGTCCCTATCAGTCCGTAGACTGAATATGTGATAGATGTAGCCACCCAAACCCCTGGAAGTTCACCCGTTGTACAACAAGCATATCTGTACGACACGTGCTACTGTTAGTCTGACCGAATTATCGAACTGAGATTAAGAATGCAAACATTCAAGAATTATAGATAATAGCTATAAATAAGACATTGAGCTGAGAGTCGTGACTCAAGAATAATTTGATAGAGTTGTGGAGCAACTCTCTTGTAGATCTAGACAGCCCCAAAGGGCCCACCCTTCACCACTTCCTACTTAGTCATAATGACTTTAATAACCCTACCAACCTAAGGTAACTATCATAATGAAAGTCTCATTCAATCGAACCTCAAACACACTCACACATAATTCGGTGAATACTAAATTAGTCCAATCTGGACTTCAAGTCAAATACATTCAACTTATCTAATTATAATTGCTCTCTTACAATAAATAGCTCACTTGCACTTAACATGGCCTCTTGGCTTATACCAAGTCTCCTCCCTCACAGGTGAGCGCTAATCCCTGCAATAAAGTCTTAATTATGTGGAGAGGTAAAGGAATCGTTGCGCTTGCGCTTAAATTCATCTTTTATAGCTACGTTAATTTATCAGTGTACAGTTTACCCACTTCAGTGAGACGGGGAACCGTTTTATAACGTTTGTCTCCTTGTACGTGCTCCATTAGACCTAACGCATAGAACCTATGAGGACACTAATACGATTCTAACGAAACACGTTCCCTAAGCAGCAATTAAATGTCTTTCTCAATCCTAGGGCAGTGTACTGCGAAGTCCACGGTTATCGAGAAAGACAAGTGTTGAGTAGCTTTAAACACGTACTCAAGTGAATGACACCCTTATAGCAGTCTCTATAGTACTACTACAGTCCCTTTCTGAGGTAACACAAAACTAGCACAAGCGCAACGTAGACTCAGTCTCTAGCAAAACTCATTGCGATCGTCCTTGGTGCATACCGAAGTGGAATTTCGTCACTTCACATTTCCTTACTCTTCCCCATTAGAGGATGACTGCATCCAGATTTCGTGTCTCGCTAAATAGTGTCGATTCAGTAAGAGGCCGATAGCCAGGTTTGGGGTTTTAACGAGACACGGTCCCTAGCGTTCTTAGAACGACTACCAATTCACTTAGTGAACGTGTGTGAAGCCTACCCCCTCTCCCAGAAATGCGCACACAACAAGCCTCACGCAACGCGCTTTGTGGCGAGGCCTTTTTGGATACAGTAATCATCACTAACGTTTGGTTGGTTTATAAAACAAATATAGGCCTGCTTTATAGCCTAGTTATGATGTATCTACGGTTCGGCCTCCCGGCTATTATATGTTAGGTATAGCGCGAGGCTTTCCCCGATTCCCTATAACCAACCGTCAACGACAAATATCTGTTAAGGGACGGATTAGGAAGTGGGCATGCTATTTCTAGATAATCTTATTTCGTTGGTTAAAACATAAAAGTAGTTTCGTCGTGCCAAAGTAAATGGTCAATAATGGATTCTCTGCGATAACACTAAACTTCTATGTATAATTCACAATATACGATTACCCTGCTAGAACCATAAAATTAATAGTTCAAAGTTACGCTGAATGCACTATTACTAAAGATAAAAGGTAACACTTACCAGATAACTCCTTGGAGAGAAATATATTACTTACGAAATACTGTGTGTATTACCAGCCATCTTAACACCATTCCTCACAGTTCACACGTCTCCTAACTTCCAACTCTCTAAGATTCACACGCCTTTCATTAACTCTAGTCTACTATAGCTTAGTCTAAACTATACACCTGTTAAATATTTAACGTAATAATAACACTCTCGCTATCACGACCCTTCCACACAGACATAGTCACACTCTCTATTATAAGTTCTAACTCTCTCAGCCTAGCCTAAATCGACCGCCTCTCCTGGTGCCCTAAAGCCAACTCCCAACCTCCACACATCTTTCTCCCATCCCAAATTCACCACGAGCCTGAGAACCCTCGCAATTCCCATACTTTTGTTAACCGACTTCAAAAAGGAGGAGGTTATCAATTCGGTTGTTTATATTTTTTTTTTATTTTTTTTTTTATGTATGTTCGGCCATAACTCCGTCATTTATACACGGATTTGCAAAATTCTTTTTTTGTTCGAAAGGGGTTTATTCCGAAATGGTCCCATATAAATTTCATATAGATCTGATGATGAGTTCCGGAGACAGACACCGGAACTCTTCAAAAAATGACAGCAAATCAATCGCGATTTCTGCTATCGCATAATATGCTTTGTTTGTTTGGAATTAGTGCGGGGCGGTGCGTGTACCATAACTAAAAAATTAAAAATAAAAACTTTTTTACAAAAAAAAACAACCGACTTCCTTAAAAACACTACAAAGTGAAAAATAACTTTAATTTCGGAAGTCGGTGGCAAAAATCTTAAATACAAATCCTAAGACACCGACTTCCGAAATTAAAGTTATTTTTCACTTTGTAGTGTTTTTAAGGAAGTCGGTTGTTTTTTTTTGTAAAAAAGTTTTTAGAATCACTTTACGACCGTTTTTGCGTGAAATTTCTCAATTGTTTTAAAAACTATCGTTTGGGTTCAAGTTATGACAACCAGATGTGAGACTGTCCGTCGCCTTTTATCTATCTACCCTTAGTTCTGAGAATTTGTACCAATTAAGGGGCTTCAAATATTACTTTCGACTGATTGTTGGCACTTTGCTGCTCGTAAAATATAAATGAATGGCTTTGTAAGTAGTTCGATATTGTTTTGGGATTTTAAAGAAATATATTACTTCGTTATTTATTACAGTAACGTGTCGAGCTGTCAGGCCATAAAGTTAAGATTTAATGTGCTTCCTCCTAAGAGGCACGTTATCGTGTCACAATTTTAGAAGAAATATAATAATTTATTTTAAATAGGTGACATACCGTCACAATAACATTACCACCTCATAAAAACCAAATCATAAGATTTGGGGATGTTTTTGTCGTCACGGAGTTGGACCTTTATTTAAGATAGATGGGACTATGGATCGTTTTAAATATGCTGAGATATTAGACAAGCAAATGCGATCGTACACTCGAGATAATATGCCTCCTGGTTGGTACTTCCAACAAGATAATGACCCGAAACACAAATCTAAGCATGTTAGTAACTTCATAACTCTGAAGAAAATCAAATTATTGGAGTGGCCAAGCCAAAGTGCTGATTTAAACCCGATAGAACATCTCTGGGAGCAGCTGGATCGTCGCGTGAGATGTTGAAATTATTCAAATAAGGAGGCTTTATATGAAGCACTAAGTCAGGTATAGAGCAAAATCCCCATCTTCCAAAAATCAACTTACAAAAATTAGTAGACTCAAAGAGATTTAAGACAAATAGAGAGGCCATCTGAAGAAATGTCAAAGAAAAATTGTGATCCCATGACTCAGAAACGCCATCTAGCATAGTATAGCAAAATTAGAACGTCTATGAAAAACATTTTTGTACAAAATTTTACTCTCCAGCGTCATTAACGCCATCTAGCTTTGAATAGCAAACATTCGAATACAAAAACTTGATTAAGGCTGATTTCATCAATTCTCTATCGATATAATATATCGATAATATTGAAAAGTGACTACATTTTTTTCACATTTGAAAAATACCAGACAATTTGGAATGATTACTAGATTCAATGTTTACAAGTTATTTATTTATAAAAATCTTTTTACAGACTAATTACTAAATTATCATTATTATGGGCACTGTCAAGTGAAAAAAAAATATAAGATTGACGTGTAAAAGTTTTTAGACGTGTCAACGTCTAAAAACTTTTACACGTCAATCTTATTTTTTTTTTAAATTACATGAGGTCGGCGTTTCCTAACTGACTACTCTGAGAAGAACTGCCGAAACAAACTCAGAAAAGAGTCTGTGACCTCACAGGCTCTTTCACCGATCACTAATGTCAATGTGATAAATTAAAATTAAACCTTAATTAAAATTAAGGCAAAAGTTAACAAAATTGATTTTATTTGATGGGATCTAAGTTAGGTCCCATCAAATAAAACCAGTTTTGTTAACTTTTAAAAAGGCCTAAAATAGTGGAGCAGACAGATATCAAAAGTCAAGTGAGTAGTGGGAATTATAGGGAATGTTCTAGTTTACCATACATACATAATGAACGACTACGAAAAATGTATAAACTTCTCTTGTAGTACAAGGTACCGATCCTTTTTTTAAAAGTGATCGACCCGTCTTTCCAAAGTAAATGTCTCCGCTTTTTAAATGCTTGGAACATAATTTTGACGAAGCAGATGGAAGCCAATTTACTTCTCTACGATCTTTTTGAACAAACTGTATCCACTTTTCACGTTCTACTTTATTTACATTCGGAAACCTAAAATAACAGAAACCAATTTTACGTACGCACATATACAAACAGATAAGAATAGCAAAATACATGTGCATACAAAAGTAATGCTTATTTCTAAAAAAATATCTTCCAGCATACCTACCTCTGATAGAAGAGAAGATAAAAAGATGTAGTCAGCGTGTGTAAAAGAGAAAATAAAAAAGCAGTTCACTTAAAAAAATAAAACAAATAATATGAGAATAATACTTACGTAGGTACATAAATACAAACATAATATATATATACAGAGTTCTAAAATAAATATCTACGTGAGCAAACAGCACTATTGTTGCTAAAAAGATATTAAAATTACATAAATAAGTTCAAATATTTTGAATTTTATCAACCTAGTTAAATACTATCGATAACAAAGTCGATAAACATCATAACATCTCTGCAAGGCAGTAGTAAAGCTACTCAGCAATAGAGGGCGTTTATTACAAAATTATCGTATGTTCTAGAACCATCGATGAATATTATTTAATTAAATTAATGAAAAATATTTACGAAAACAAGCCGAAGTTAGGTCCAGACGTTTTACCATAGCGTGATTTGCAATATCGTAAAGCGCAACTCGGCATATTTATCTAAGAAATGTTTTTCTTTTCTTGTTAAACGGACACAAATGCGTGTTGACATGCAGACATGCCATCCTAGACTAAACGCCATATGACCACTAGGACACAAGTATTGGATTACGAGTTTGTTCGTTATGTCCCGTCTATATAATTTAATGTCTTTGAGTAGACTCAATGCCGAAACGATGCGAAGCTGTCTTAAAGGCAAGTGGATATGCAACTAAATGCTGATTATTAAATGTCAAAAATATTTAAAAATAAGATCAAGAAAAAAAAATTTTTTTCATTGTCAAAATACTTTTGATCCACAACAATCACAGAAAAAATTAATATTTCTTATTCTTAAGCAATTCCTAATATCAAAGTGTTCCAATTTGTAAAACATATCCTTATTATAAATAAATAATTTGATTCAATTTAATATTCTTTTTATTTTGTTTTATTTTTAATAATGTATTGTTGTCAAAATACTTTTTGAGCGCTACTATAGGTTTATAAGAGCGTAAAAGGACAATAATGACAAAATCGTTCTCCCGAAACAAATTTTTAACTCAAGAACATTTTAGTATTCTGATCTTGCTTCGGTAATTTCTCCAAGTCGAAGTCGAAATCAAACTACGTTTAAACGTAAATTTTGTCAGACTTTGGGAATCTAATCTTTGATCTTAGCCACGATCTGTCCTGGTATGAGGTAGATGACTTCGGTAAGTTATTGGATTACTATTTATGGATGGTTTACTTGTTTTCACCTCCATATTTAACACGTCAACGTCATATTTTTATGGTTCATTATTGTGTGTTATTCACATGAATTGTACGTAACGGATATGAAACTGATAGGAAAATAAGTTGAATGTAATGTAACAGAAAATGTAACGGAAAAGGAGTCAGAACAACTTTTAAATTAATTATGATATTCGTACTGCAGTAAACTTCTTTGCCATGGACATAGCTTTACCTTTACACATCAGAGAAACGTAACAGAAAAGTAACGTATATGAACAATGACCACATGTCTAACCTACAAAATACTATGTAGTGTCGAAATAAGTTTGCTTCCACGAAAACCTACGACCTATTTAACTTCTTACACCACATTTCTGTTCTTGTAATAATATAAAAACTTTGGTTAGTATTTTTAACCAAAGTCAAATAAACCACACAAACGAATTTCTTAGATAAAAGACGAATTAGAACGTCACACACAAAGATACTCGCACTGTGCTAAAACACAAATTGACAGAATCCATTGCCACGCCACCTGTTACAGTGTTAGATGTGTAACGTTGCCAATAAATAATTTGATTTACAAGATGGGTATAATTTTGTAAAACCCTGTAACTGACTGGAGTAACGGAGACAAAATAAATTTTGGACATGCATCTATGTAAATGTTATGTATTAATAACTATCTATTGTATTTTGATTATATAATAACATAATTTAACGCATACCAATGCAAAAAAAAAACATAAAATTACATACCGATACCATTGTACTTCGAAAAATACATTTTAAAGTTACTTTATGTAAAGCGGGACAAGGTTTTTCTGTATGAAATTACTTCGGCCACAGTATTAATATTTTAAATTATGAAAAATCTACTGACTTATCGACAGTTTTAATAAAAACAAATGGTTGTTCAATAGTTTTAGAATTAGGGTGAACTGAAATTAGGTAGCAAATAAAAATAAGCAAGCTGGACGCGGAAAGCGTAGCAATAGTACATTTTTTTTTATAATACCCAATTTCTTTACTATTGAGCAGTTACTAACACTATTCGCAAGTTAAATCTGGCTTTTACAAGTTGCATCTCTAGAAAATATACAACATGAAACGGGCTACGTAAGATTTACTAAAACAACGCCATTGTAATCCTCTTTTTACTTTATTAACTACATTTTCTCATTTACACTGCATTAGGCTTGCTAGCAGGCTCTACGATAATCTTATCCCCTTCTTCAGCGGGCTTCTCATTTTCAGTTTCAGCCGCTTTTTTTTGTTGAGCGCTTAAATCCTTCTTTACTGGAGGAGGTGGTCTGAATGCATTGATATTATTTTCTAATTTCTTATCACCGACAACGGTTATAGCGTCTTTGGGAACTGCGTCTCTTTTCTTTGAGTTAAAATTGTACTTTGGCAAGTCGAAGTTGCTCATGACAGTAGACAAGTCTTTTTTCTTCGGGAACAGGAACACTTCTATTGCTTTTGTCTTTGTAGCAGGTAACATTGATTTGTTTGGGATTATGCTATCGAAAAGGAAGGGCATCATCGGAAGAGGTGATCTCGCTGGGCTGGGCTTCATAGGTTTCTGCTGTTCGGGAGTGAATTCAAAATACACGGAACCTTCTTGAATGTGCTCGTGAGAATCACAACATAACGTAGATCGCACTGGATCGTTGTTATTGAACGAGAACATTTCGTTATTTGAAAGAATCTTGTTAATGAGACCGGTGGGGTTGGTCAGGAAGGAATCTCTGGTGTTTCGGTGTCCGGAGCATAGACATTGCTCTTCAGTAACTGGTTCAAGTTTTGGAAAGAAAGCAGGTGGAAGCGCTGGGCCATGGTCTGGTTTCATCGCATGGGAAGGACCATCTGAAATCATTAAGCTATGTTATATTTTAGTGAATAGACAAAATAAAACCCTCTAGCAAATACGTCATAAAATTTCCTCAAAGTCCTTTTGAGACATTCAATATTATATTTGTATGATTTAGTTACACTTTTCTCTTTTGGGACGGCGATATATTTTGTAAAAATCTTACCTCGACCGTTACCAGAGAAATAAAATGAGACTTCCATTTTTCCGAGATTCACAAGGGAGTTGGTTATGGTAGGTATGGGCCGAAGCGTCTCCCGCGAGGAGGCGACTGCCATAAACCCCACCAGTACGGTCAGCGTGAGCAAAAACATATTCTGGGAATAAACACAATTTTATTTTAGTGATGTTTTATGGGAATTTGGGATTTATTGCTGCGTTTTCGTTGGGATAAACCAAACTATTTGCGTGAGGTTATTGACTATAGGTTTCTGGATAAATGGATTATGCTTTTTGTATGCAAATTGTAGTCTTTTTCTATACCGATCAGTACTAGAAACTCATAAACATGACGGCATTTAGTTTAATTGCTTTGATATGACGTATTATGTCACCATTTTCACTTCCTATGTTAGCGAAAGCAAACATAGTAATGGATTAAGTTCTAATTGACTGCCTCGTTGGTCTAGTGGTAGCAAGCGCTACTGCTGAGCTCGAGGTCCTGGGTTCGATTCCCAGGTCGGACAAAGTGTTATTGGGTTTTTCCATCTGGAATTTCTCAGTAGCAGCCCGGAGTCTGGATTTGTGCCCGGTTGATGGCAATAGGCTCGCCCCCTATTACATGGGACTTAAACATAACAGGCGAAATGTGGGTGTATTATAGGTACACCTCTGACTAACCCTTCGGGGAAACAAGGCGTGATGTTCTGTTATGTAAGTTCTAATTGCATAGCCATTCAAATGTACCTACTGTATAATTGTTTTAAGACAGAAAGGACGTTAGTAGATTCAAAAAGTAAACACAGAACAGGCTCTAAATTAAAGCAAAATAACGACCAAAATCCAAAAGTCAAAGATTTAAGAAAAGCTCAGAAGTGAATAATTCAGTTTTCGCTTACCGTTTGTCCTACTCTACGAGCAATAACGAATTGATTGAAATTCTGCTCAAATCAAATTCTTTTTGTTTCGCAACTTTCAATTCTGTTTTATTGGTTTTCCATTTTATTGTTACGATTGAGAAATAGGAATTATTGGCAAATTGTCGGTTCAAACGATATTACTTATGAATGCGATGTTACTGGCTTTCTTATAACAATTTCAAGAATAAAGGAATATCTTTATGAGTCTTTCGGTGGAATGGAAAGGACTTACAAACGATTATGAATTGTTGTTTTTATTCCTTTATACAATACTGTTAATGACACATTGGCAGGTTTTGACGACCTCAAAAGAATTGGTTTGGGGGTAGGAGAGTGACGAATGAGCGTGGATATTCTCATAGTCAGAGTAGCAATTTAGATGGTTAACGGTTTTCCAATTAAATTCAGTATTTTTATTTCTTTTCTTCAAATAACACAATACTTCAAGCTTGAAACCTGAATGAAGAGGTAGTGGTGTAGTCCCTAAAATTGGCCAGTTATGTTGGAGTATACTTATCTTATATCTTTAAACGAGCAATTCTTGTATATTTGTATACATATATATAATCTGAATCTCGGAAACGGCTCCAACGATTTTCATGAAATTTAGTATACAGGGGGTTTCGGGGGCGATAAATCGATCTAGCTAGGATTCAATTGCTATAAAATGTCGTTTTATTCGTGTTTTCAATGACTAACTTGAACATAAACTTATTATTTTAAACACAATTTACCAAAAATACCGAGCAAAGCTCGGTCATCCAGATATTATATATTATAGGGACGAATCTTACTTCTATTAACAGAGCATAAAATCGAGATTCTGAGCTGCTATTGAGAATTTCCCATGCAGAAATCATCATTATACATTTAAGACTTTACCTGGGATTGACATCACCATGCTAAACAGTTGCGTTTGCGACCAATTGATTAGAGGAACGAGGTAATTTAAGATTAGTTGTAATTCCTTTCCTTATTTATTAAGGGTTTCACTAATATGATAACAAATTGTAATGCGTCAATTATGTAAGGAAAGTACTCTCTTCTCTTCACTTTTTAACGGATACGACATACATACGCCTTTTTCCCATGGAGGTAGGCAAAAATCACGGAACGCCGCCTACAACTATCTCTACACACACCTTTTGCCTCGTTTAGGTTCATACAATTGGTCATACACACACGCCGGTTGCGAGTACTACGCACCTCACCTTAACGGATACAAGTCAACGAAATTTTCTGTATTTCTATAGTATTAAACTCATAATACATAGTATTTCTTACATAAGTTCTAGGGAACTGTAATAGCTTTTTCGTGCATAAACGTAAGTGTATGTATTATAGGAGCTTTATGGGCTTCCTGTATTAATTCTTGCGTGTTGGGTCTGTAATGACTACACCGATCACATTCCAGTTATTTTGTTTATTCTAAGCTTTCGTGTATATAATCACGCGCCTACCAAGGAGGGGCTTGTGGCTAAGTAATAACAGCCGTACGGGTCGATCGTTCAGGTTAAGCTTCACTCGCCGCGGTAGGTACGTGGATGGGTGACCATCTTTACATACCAAGACCCTTCCGTGCCTCGGAAAGCACGTTAAGCTGTTGGTCCTGGCTGTCTTTCGTAGATCTTAGACAGTTGTTACGTGTCGTTAGAAGCCCTAAAGTCTAACAACCAGTCTTACCAAGGGGTATCGTATTACCCAGTCAATGGGTTGTGGAGGTCAGATAGGCAGTCGCTCTATGTAAAATACTGGTACTCAGCTGCATTCGGTTAGACTGGAAGCTACCCCAACATAGTTAGGAAAAGTCTAGGCAGATGATGAATCACACGCCTACCCTCTTACTCTGTCTTTTCGAAACAAAAAACCTATTGTAATTCATTTGAAAGTTGATTTGAAAAACGCTGGAATGTTCGAAAGAAACTAAATTCATTTTATTGTCTGCTTGTGCAACATAAAGTCGACTTTTGCAGACAACCTACACAGTATATCTATTTAGCACCCCTAGCCAATTCGATAATCTGCAATCGTTAACGCTAGTCGAAAACTAATCAAATGTATGGGAATGAAATCATTTCACCGTTAAGTCACGTGGTTAGAACAAACGAATAGAAAATTCGTAGCCAAGTTCACAGCGTTCAAAATGATAGAATGAATTGCTATCGTTTCTACAATGTTCAACGCTACATCCTTTGTTATACCTAATGTCGTTTTTCGAAAGAATTTGTAGAACGAGCGGCCGACTCAGGCCCGTGAACATGGCTACCAACTTATCGTTTTCTACAATTGCTGATACCGAGGCGTTACCGATTGGAGAACGGAATTCGACACGAAACGGTTGTAACTTGGCTAGGGGGCAGTATACTGTTTCGAACATCGCTGTCTGGCGTTTCACGAACGAGTTAAACTACACGATTTTACCAGAAGATAATCTTTATGGATTTTATGATGATCAAAATATCATAACATTGCTGTATTAGTTCCATGATCTCTCTAAGAGATTTGATAGAGATAATAATAGAAATACATGGTGCAATAACTAATACTTTTGATGGATTATGGAAAAACTCTTATAGGTTGACTGCCATTTCAGCATTTATTATACTCAATGTAGTAAAAATGTATGCAATTGTTGTTTTACTTTGTTTTAATCGCTCAATGTCAAAAACTGGTGTTGAGCTTCAGTCAGTAAGACTGGAGGCCGACACAAACATAGTTCTTTTTTTATAATATATCTTAGGACAACCAACACACCGTTATCTGATCCCAAACGAGGCAGAGCCTGTTAGTATTGCAAAGCACTCGAGTCCTCGAGTCGTAATTTTAAAGACTCGACTCAATTATGCAAGACAGTGTGCTCAAAAGGCTCGGAATCTAGAGTCAAGCCGAGCCCGAGTCATTTTCGATTTTTTTTGTACGCAAAGTTACATCATAACCACTAATTTATTGCTTTCTTTCGAGTCTTTTCGAATGATGAGGTACAAGTTTCATCTTCATGCTCAGAGTTTTTCTTTAAGACTCGAGTCCTTTTTAAGACTCGAGCCCTTTTTAAGACTCGAGTCTTTTTTAAGACTTGGGTCCTTTTTAAAACTCGAGTGCTTATCTGTAGACTCCGATCCTTTTGAGCATAATGAGTCTTGCATATTTGAGTCGAGTCTTTAAACTTAGGACTCGAAGACTCTCGTCCTTTGCAACTCTAGAGCCTGTACTATGGCAACCAGACAACTGATAAATATACTATATATTCAGTCCACATCCTTCCTAGGGACTTCCTGCCTGCTACATAATAGCCACGCTCGGCGATTGCAGTATGATGGTAAAATGCATAGAGGACGCTGTTGCCCATTCTCTAGTAAGTCCTTTAGGCGCTTCTTTTAGCACCCACGGGAAGAAATGGTGCTATTCTTTACGTCCGGCACTGTACGGAAAATTAGGCAAATGAAAATGTGACATAACATAATGTGATAACTATGCAAGGCACATTTTCGGATAACAGCGATACGGACGAGTATTTCAACGCCTTACTATTCTATTGTTTTGTATTTATTTGTTTAGTTACTTAGTCATTTCATTTGGAGCCTAGTGTAAATAGTAGTAAATAATTCTGATTCCGAAACATACTGAAAGTTAAGCCAAAGAATCCTTAATTTTATTTACATCATACATCGGTGAAGGAACTCTACATTATGCCTACACTTTGAAGTGTCGTTTTATTTATTCCTATTTCGATCTGAATGCATTTCAGCATCGCGTATGCAGGCAATAAAATGCGCTTAAATTGTATTTATTTATAAACGTCCATTTCTGAAACTGATCGTAAAATTTCGCACGTTTCGTGTTGCTAGCGTTGGCGAAAATTCGCAAAATCAGGGAAAATATTATCTGTTGAAAAATATTATATTTTGGTGGCCTTCTAAGTCTCTTTGCTTGTGATCGGCTCCCATTCCTGCTAGATTCCATCGAAGTTACTTGAATAAGTACCTCTTTTTTACAAAAAAAATAAACTTCATTACGAAATTGGAGAGAAAATGCTAAGCTGTTCATTGGTTTCTAGGCATGCATTGCAGTTACGACAATAAAAAAACCGGCCAAGTGCGAGTCGGATTCACGCACCGAGGGTTCCGTACAAACCTGTAGGTATCCTCGGTTTATGCATAAGGTTTATGTTTATGTAATTAAATGTTATTTTTAAATTTTTATGTTTGAGTTGATTGAATGAAAGGTAAATTGCGGTTTACGATTTATGACGTATTAAAAAAAACTACTTACTGGATCTCGTTCAAACCAATTTTCGTTGGAAGTTTATATGGCAGTGTACATCATATTTTTTTTTTAGTTTTATCATTCTCTTATTTTAGAAGTTACGGGGGGGGGGGGGCACTCATTTTACCACTTTGGAAGTGTCTCTCGCGCAAACTATTCAGTTTAGAAAAAAAATATATTAGAAACCTCAATACCATTTTTGAAGACCTATTCATAGATACTCCACACGTATAGGTTTGACGAAAAAAACGCGTTTCAGTTCTAAGTATGGGGAACCCCAAAATTTATTGTTTTTTTTTTTCTATTTTAGTGTGAAAATCTTAATGCGGTTCACAGAATACATCTACTTACCAAGTTTCAACAACATAGCTCTTATAGTTTCGGAGAAAAGTGGCTGTGACATACACGGACAGACAGACATGACGAATCTATAAGGGTTCCGTTTTTTGCCATTTGGCAACGGAACCCTAATAAAAAAGGTGGTACTGTTTTTAATATTATCTTCCCTTTCGCGGCTTTCCTCGCGTGTTATGTCGATAAAAGCCGATGTCCTATCCCAAGGTTTTAATTACCCCATATAACATCTTTACCGTCATTTACAGTCAGGGTCTCTTTCTATATGCTCATAACCACACTGTCAAAATAACCTAACAATCTATATACGAAATTTTCTTCCTTTCCCTGGCAACACAGTACATTGGCGAATTTATTGGTTCGTTTCACGTCAACAGTTAAACGGAATGGCGGGAACACTTTTGGCATTCACATTATTGGTATGTAGCATGTGTGATATACATACAAACATACATCTTTATGTATGTAAGACTTTGTTTTACGTCTCCCGAATCACGTTCTTTAGGCGTTAGTCATAGGGGCATACATCAATTGGCTGTCTGTGGAGTTTCGTTTGTAGTTTTTTTTCCTTATAGATAGATAGATAGATTTAAATAGAATTAGTGCCTTGTTGGTCTAGTGGTCGTAAGCACTACTGAGAGAGCATGAGGTCCTGGGTTCGATTCCCAGGTCGGGTTAAGTTTTCCATTTGGAATTTCTCAGTAGCAGCCCGGAGTCTGGATTTGTGTCCAGTTGATGGCAATAGGCTCCCCCCAATTACACGGCACTCAAACTGGTTAAATGTGGGTGTACTATAGGTACACCTCTGCCCAACCCTTCGGGGAGACAAGGCGTGATGTTATGTTATGTAAATAGATATGTAATTCAACTTTTATATAGGTACTAGCTTCTCACGACTTCGTCTGCGTTAAAATTTCTTGTTCTCCCGACCCTTCCCGTCGCCTCGAATCGCCTGCCCATGCGATTTTCTCCGTTTTTGCAACATTTTTCAATGCTGCTCCGCTCCTCCTGATTGTAGCGTGATGTTATAAAGAATTTTTCAATTCGGATCAGTAGTTCCTGAGATTACCGCGTTCAACCAAACAAAAAAATAAACTCTTCAGCTTTATAATATTAGTGTGCTATTGGTCGAGACCTTTCCGTCAGGGACCTTCACAATATAAGACCGTTTCCTAATTGGTTAGATGCGGTCGACAGCGGTACGATGTGACGGCTAAGTAATTAACGTATCCTCGTATGCGGAAACGAATTATACTTATATACAACATTAATTTTTGTTTATGCGAAACCCGAAACACGGGTCTAGTATTTTTGTGTAAAGAATCTATGAAAAAAAATTCAAAACTGTATCATTAATAATCACAAAGTTATAAGCTTGATAAGTTACCTGGTTGTCCACGCAAAAACATATGCAGATCACCACAAACAGCTAGTGTACGTACCATCTCCGTGTAATGGACGTTTGAATACGAGAAAGACATGATAATTTTAAAATCGAAACAAAACAGCGCGGCCCGCGACTTGGAAGCGTAATTAAATATTTTTGGTACAAAATATAACATGGTGTAAAAATTATTGGAATCGATTCAGTTACTGATTCTGAACAAACTATATTCAGGTTTCGCATATACTAAAAATAATCTTGTATAACCAGTTTATAAATTTCCACTGTTAGGATACAGGCTTTCTGTCTGTGTGAGGAAGTGGACCGTAATCTATCACCCAGTGTGGGTTGGTAGATGTCACATGTCTTCGATTTTTTAGTTCTAGGACATGGCGGTTCAATCACGATGTTTTCCTTCACCGTTTTGAGAGCAATAGTGATGATATAATTTACACAAAGTAAGGGACCTGTCAGGTTTCGACCTATATGTCATAAGTAATGTTTCCACAGAGTCTCCCCTACTTTCCACCTTTGTACATCTTGCCTTGAAATCTTTTTTTGCTTTCTGAAAAGACACTTTCTTATGCAACCCACAGCAGGAGTAGGGTCAAACTATCAATTTTATTTGTGTACGAATATTAAAAGAAAATTGAAAGTTTGACTGAACGATGCAAATTATAAAAAAAGTGTGGTGTGTGGACTCCCGTTAGGAACAAAGATCATCACGTGATACTCGCACACACACAAAAAAAAAAAAATGATAGAAACAGAGGGAGCGAAAACGTGTTTAAATACAGAGCTATCTAGTATAAGTTTTAGAAGCGCTGTATAAAGTTTTCGCTATCTTGGATTTTCATTTTGACCTCACTCACCTCACTATCGGGTTTTGCACCCTCGAAAACTACGAAAATTATCTCTCTCTATTTTCTTTCATCTATAAAAAAAGTAGCATAAGGCTTTCGTTACGTGATGAAAAAGCCTTATTAACCAATTAAGTTCTACCACAAGTTGAATTCTATTGTAAATAACTTCGTTCCAAAAATATCAATCATTTTCATTATCTGCATCGGATTTGTAGAAAAAGAAAACGGTTACATAAAAGAAAATGTGAGCAGCCGTTGCACGTGCCAATCGTACGTGCGTCACATTATATTCGATAAGGTTACTTTTTCTAGAGGCGGGCTTTGAGTTAATAATATTTCTTATCGTGTGAGAGACAGAATTGGATTAGCAGCTTAGCCGAGTAATAAAGATGTCGGTTTCTTTTTGTAAATATGGGATTAACAAGGTAGTTTTTATCGTTCAGTACACAAGGATGCCAACGGAACTCTATTGGATTTATGCCTCCGCTGTCCATTCCTCCGTCATCTCATGAACCGTAATAGGTCGAAATTTACACAGTTTGTGTATTTCTAAAACCGTTACATTAACAAATCTATATATTAATACGTGCAGCGAAAACTTTGGATCCCTTTTTACGAAAATTGGGCAGACGGAGGAGTATGAAATTTCGCACACTTATAGTTTATACAGAGAAGAAGTGACGAATGCTAATATTTTTTTAAAATTATGCGTAAAAATATATTATTTTCAATAAATAACACGTTACACACACTACTATTCATAATCGTGTATTTAATACACACATGCATAGATATTCTTTTGTTTATGGTCCAATTGACAATATCTGTCTGAATTTTGTGTCTATAGTCTTATAGTTAGGGAGCTGGCGAGTATTTCGGTATATGATTTGCGCACGTTTCAAGTCGAGGTGGATTGCAGTTTAAATCATTACGAATCGATTTGGTCCAATCAATTAAGGTCCTATATTGCTGCACACCTTTTTTTAAAACATTGTTGAAACGTTGTAGATTTACAACGCAGCACCACCATGGTGGCAGACGAGGTAATTGATGTTTCTTAGGGTATAATTATCACTATTTATAACGTTTGCCTTGTGTGCTGATCATATCGAAATTTTGGTCGCCAGCTCCCTAACTATTACTGAATGTCAAGTATAACCATAGGTAAAAAAATAATTTTATAGATATATTGCTTAACCTATTTCATTTTTAAAATCTATGATCATTTGATGATCATATCGAGAATATTTGTTTTTAATATTATTTGTCTTTAGGGATTTAAGTTCCTTGGTCTATAGTGTTACTGAATGTCAAATATAACTTTAAAACTATATTTTTTTATATTTATTATTATATATGTTTTTTTTTTCATTTACCTACTAATGGATTTCTATTCAAATGAAATACGGCCGAATTTCGACCAATGGGCGATCACTAGTACAAATAAAATAAAGTAGAAATTAAAGGGACATACAAGAAACGTGTTAAATGCTGTATGCTGGTAAGAAACCTTACGTGTGCTACGATTGGATTCGATTTCCAGGTCGAGCAAAGTATTTTTGTTTTTTTTTTTGCCTCGAATTTTTCAGTAGCAGCCCGGAGTGTGGATCTGTGCCCTGTTCATGGAATCAGGCTCGCCCTCTATTACATGGGACTTAAACATATCAGGCGAAATGTGGGCGTACTATATGTACACTCAATCTTTTGGGGAAACAAGGCAAGACGTGTATGTTAAGTTATGTGTATTGTTAACATTTCCATCAGATACTATTGGAATCACAGAACAAATTGGAATAGACTGTACGCATTTGATATAATCATTATTCAAGTAGGTTTTAGTGATATTTGATTGCTTATGCCAATAATATTGATGTACCTATATATTGTATGTTAGTGATATTGAAATTCCTATACTAAGTAATTTATTCAAATATAAATCACGTTAACCTTTGAACCACTTGGGACGCTGTCGTTGTATTTATCAATTTTATTATTCCATTTCCGAAAAGTCGATAAATAAAAAGTAAACAATGTTTGTTATTACCCATTTATAGCCTGGGGTCGGTCGGTTGGTGGTAATTTGTTGTGCGTGCTGGTCGAAAGGTGTTATTTTATTTGTGCTAGCTTGGGAACAGTGGTTATATGGGTGATTGGGGGCACCTCTATCCACTATAATTACGATGATTGATAGAAAATTAAGTGTAAGTATAGGTTATGTCGTATTTTTTATTTCAACGTTCGAATATTTCTTGGGTATAGACATTACTTTAGGGTCAACATCCTATTAACTAAAGTATTAAAAGCTTTTCTGAAATTTAGGCAAAATCCTCCAGAAATATGTTTCAAATTGTCTAAGTTTTGTCAAAAACGTGTTTGTAAACTAACAAACAGCAAATTTAAACAAAAACCGAAAATTCAAACAATAAACTTTTATTTTATTCTTCAGAAAGGTCAGGTGCGTAGTATCAGTACTACGCACCTGACCTTTCTGAAGATCGTTGAGCTTGTATGACCAGATGCATGAATTTAAACGAAGCGAAACGAGGATAGATGGATCGTAGTTTTGCAGTTTCTGCCTACCCCCATGGGAAAAAGGCGTAAGTTTATGTATGTGAACTTTTATTAATTTTCCAAAAGTTCAACATCAGCTCATTTGTTTAGAAAATAACTTTGTTTCTTATTAAAACAGTTAAAATGAAACGTGACGGTTTCAGAGAAACATTTATAGAGAAATCGTGCCGTTCAGTCGAGGAGTCAAAGCCACGAGCGAGAGAATCGCGACGGATCCGCGCTTCTATCATCGGGTCGTCTCCACGAACGAGCGATTATTCCGCCAGCGTATCGTCGCGACTGGTAACGGAATCGCCGCGTGCCCGCGACGACTTGTAACGGAAACGCCGTGTTTCCGCGACGAGGCATTGTGCAATAGTTTTGTTGAAAGAGTTCAGTTAGGTGCCACACGAGAGCGAAATAAGTAGTGTCTCAGTCAATAAATTACATTACAGCGCGCCCGCCGCGCGCTCGCTGCGAGAGCGCCACGTTCTGCGGCGAGCGCGCGGCGTGCGCGCCACCAGTAGCGACGATACCGCGGCGATACGACGACGACGTTACGCGCGCACATTGCCACTCGTCGCATCGCCGCGATAACATCGCCGTGTGGAGACGCGTTCATAGAGAGTGTATAGAAATACGTGGCACGACGATATTATCGCCGCGATTCTCTCGCTCGTGGAGACAGCCCCTAAAATAGACTCGCCCGTCTTTGTTCGAAAAGGGTGTAAGTAGTTAAAAGGGTATGTGAAATAAGTGGGTGCATCAGCATCTAGTATTTATGATCAAATTAGCTCTTGGGGAAGCTTTAGTCTAAGTCGAAGTTGTGCCATAATATATTTTTTTTTTTTGGATTGACATCTCGCAGGTAGTAGGTTGTCGGTTGCGTAACCGGACTTGCCTGTGGTTACCTTAATGAATTAGGCGTCCAGCTAAGGCTTAAAAACTTAAAACAATAGCGACTACTCGCTAATGTTGGTTATAGACCTCGGCCTAGGGCATCGCTGGTAGAGGGCAGCAAGGGAAAGGCTGGATCGGAATGTTCAATAATTAGGGACAAATTTAAAGCTACAGGCTCAGCGACGAGGGCTGGCTTGAGCAAGGGTCGGGAAAACGTGCCATGATTCCTGCTTCTCAGACGTATTGTTTTTTTCTCTCTGAATTGGCGTAACTGCTCTTGTCCTCAATGAAGCCTGATGGAAAGCGATGGATAATGCTTTACATTTAGTTTTAGTTTAAACCAGTCTTGCCCAACGTGGGCGATAACGCCCCCTTGTGGGCGCTGCAGGCCTAAAGGGGGGCGGTAAGAGACCCAGAAAAAAAAAGGGGGCATTGTGTAGGGCTTTGGGGTCGATTTACAATTTCATCTACCTAGCTAGGAAGACTCTTAGACACCGACTGAGCTCTCGACTCTCGACTACATCTTGTGAACATCAACTAATATTAATTAAAATATAGCTCAAACTCGGTTCGATATAAAAGACCGCGGGCAATCATGTTTTAACAAGTTTTTGTTAAATAATCCAAATTGTACATTCCTATACCAATCGGCTGGTTCTATAATACTTGTTCTTGCTTGTCGAGTACGATTGGGCGTCGAATGAGATAAACGAGTTTATGCACGTTTGTCTTATTCCTGTTGGTGCGTGCTGCTTATGCAATCCTAGATAAACGACGTAAATTTATTTTATTTTCATTTGCGGTTTCGCGCATAATAGATAAGCAGTACTTGATTTCAACACTTACGTATTTCTTAAAACAAAACAATGTCGGAAGTAAAAAAGAAGAGACGGCAATACTCTGCGGAATATATTAAATTCGGATTTATTGAAAATCCCACAAACCCGTCGTCGCCTTTGTGTCTTCTATATCTAAAAACATTTTCGATCGAAGCAATGAAGCCTTCAAGACTGCAAGATCATTTGAATAAAATGCTTCCAGATAAGACAGAAAAGAATGTAGCATATTTTCAAGACCTAGAGAAGAAGCATAATACTCAGCCAAGTGTATCAAAACTATTTTCGGCGGCTGCTAAGCAAGATGACGATGGACTTCGAGCTTCGTACAATATCACTTTGTTAATTGCTCAAAAAGGCAAACCACACAACATCGGAGAAGAGTTAATTTTGCCAGCAATAAAGGAAGTAATAACTACTGTGCTTCATAAACCGGCCGCAGATATTATCCGAAAAATTCCTTTGAGTAATAATTCTGTGCAAAGACGAATTGATGAAATGGCTGAAAACATTGAAGAATCATTGTGCAATCATCTGAGGACTAGTCAATTCTCAATTCAGCTCGATGAGTCCACTTTACCAACTAATGAAGCGTTGTTGCTAACTTACGTGAGGTTTATTAAAGATGAGAAAATACGTGAAGAACTATTGTTTGCCAGAAATTTGGAGACAGATACAAAAGGCGAAACCATATTCAATACATTGGAAAAGTTTTGTGAAGAGAAAGAGATTCCTTTGAAAAATATTATAACAGTTGCTACGGATGGCGCTCCGGCTATGACAGGGCGCCATAAAGGCTTCATAGCATACTTAAAGAATAAAATTCCAGATGTCCTTGCTATACATTGCGTTATTCATAGACAACATTTGGTTGCTAGAAACTTAAGTGAACGACTATTTCAATCACTGCAATATGTCATCAAAGCAGTCAATAAAATCCGTAGCAGCTCTTTGAATGATAGATTATTTCATCAGCTTTGTGTTACTAATGACGAAGATTTCAACCGTTTGTTGCTTCATACTGAAGTTCGTTGGCTGTCAAGAGGCAATTGTCTGATTCGATTTTACAACCTGTTTGACTCTATGATAGAGTTCTTGGAAACTAAAGATACAGAACTGCGCAACAAGCTCATAACATCAAAGAATGATATAGCTTACATGACAGACCTGTATAAAATGTTCAACGACATGAACCTCCACCTGCAAGGCGATGAACTAAATTTAATTAAAACAAAAAATGTCGTTGCTGCTTTCGCAGCCAAACTGCTTCTGCACAAAAAGAATATGGACAGACGTGAGTTTCACAATTTTCCGAATTTATCAGTATACTGCAGTAACGACGACTTGTTTGCCTACTGCCAACATTTGGAAAACCTCCACATTGACTTCACCGAACGATACCAGGACATTTTAAACTTGGAAATACCAGACTGGGTGTTGGATCCGTTTTCAAATGTCAACACAGCAATGTCACCTCAACTGGAAGAAGAACTTATAGAATTGACAACAAACGAAGAAATAAAAATCAAGTTCAAAAATGGATATCAAGAATTTTGGCTACAAAAACCGATCCCGCAATTGTACCCTGGATTGTGGTCAGTTGTTCAACGATTTTTGATAGCATTCCCATCGTCATATTTGTGTGAACGTGGATTTAGTGCTGTGGCAACGCTGCTTACTAAAAAGAGAAATCGTTTGCGTGTTACCGAACGTGGCGACTTGCGGCTGTTTTTGAGTAAATTGGAACCTGATATCAACAAACTTATTGAACAGCATCAGATTCAACCTTCACATTAGTTTTTATATAAGAATTGATTATGTTTGTTTTATTTTCAATAAAAGATACTCTGTCCGAATACTATAAATTTGCGTTTCAATAATCAGTTATAAGTACTTAGCGGTTTTTACGTATGTTTAAAAAGGGGGGCGTAAAAAAATAATTTATTCTTAAAGTGGGCAGTAGACAAAAAAAGGTTGGGAACCCCTGGTTTAAACGATGTATCCAAAACTTTGTACCGTCGTATTTTGAATGAAGAGTGTCCATGGAGTTCAATAGCGTCTGTTAATTGTTTTCACAATTGGTCTATATTGTTCCCACTACTGGGATTCAAGCTTTCTCTCAGCTAATTTAATTTGACCCTGTACACTGTATAGTTTGCAAATCATACCATAAAAACACGATCTACTCTTGGAAAAGAGTTTAGAACAGCAAATTACAAATTAAAACATTAAAACTGCCACATCAAAAGATTTCGTACACAAGATAGATAAATACGTTTTATGATATCTAAATTTACGGGTTCAATAAAACCTGCGATCGATTTGTAAATAAACATTATTTGTCTGTTTCGTTTTGTGAATCAGCTGTCTAAGAAATTGAATTGAAAACAGATGCTTTATTCTTTCTACTCTCGTTTGCAACGCTCAGACTTTGTTATATTTTGGGTACGAATTTCGTCTTTTCCCTTCATCTGATGTTGAATGAAAAAGTTATTAGAGTGTCTACCAGATTCATTTCAGAATATGCTGGCTGCAAATAGCTCGAAATATTGCTTGATTGCTAATCTTCGGTGAGTTGATCTAGATCTAAAGATGTGCCATCCATATAATGATAAGGCAATATTAATCAACAACCTGATAATGATGCGATATGAAAGAGTGTTTTCAAGATATACCTTGTTGTTTTAGTAGAACGAGAGGAAAATAGAAGTTCACCAACATTTCACAATATTCTATCAATTTTGAACTAAAACAAAAGAATACAACAAGTTAAGGAAAAAATCGTTCATAAGGACAAACTAAACGAAGCTGTTTTAAAATTTTGAATTCGATTTTGGAAAATACGTAGGCGTTCTTAGAAAGTTATATGAATAGCATTATGGATTTGTGTTTCTTGATTTGAATTTAAACGATCCATGAAATGGAAAACACACAGGCGTTCTTAAAAAGATATATGCCCAGCAATACACCGTGATATTTTAATCGTCTTACAACGGCAGCCCATTTCATGTATCCAATGACTACTACACATCCATAAGAAAAAATGAACATTTGAATAACTAAAAAATAAAAATATTATTCATTATGATGACGCATGACGTAGTTTCTTTGATATTTTGTCTCATGGAAAATGGAGATGGAATGATCTAGTCGACTCATGCGCTGGGTAGGTATGTACATATGTTCTCTACCATATGATACATAAACATTATTAACAGAATGTTTCATAATTCTAAAGCATTATTTATTTTTCTTAGTACGTATTTTCATAATTGATAACAATTTTTTAATCACGTCTAGAGGTGTATTATGTCGAATACATAGAGTGGACAACCTTTGTCAGATGACTTAAATGTCACGGTGTATAGATTTGTTATTCTTATAATAATATTTGAATTTAAATTATCCTTGAAAATGTTTCATTATAGATTAGTTTGATGAGTTAAATTTTTATCAGCATCATTTAGTAGAAAGTTTTCCAATGATAGACATAGGCATCCCTTAAGGTTCGCTTCTTCGACCGGGCCTTAACTTCCCGCGTTCACAGGATTCTTGCAATATTTAACAAGTCATCGGTCCACCAGGTCTATCCTCAAACTCATAATTTAATTTATTAATAACTTAATAATATTTTTCGTAGATATTAGCAGGACTGGAAGATATTCAAGCCAATCTAAACCATCATGGTGGTGCGATAAATGCAAAGCCTCATTTAGACTCTAAAAGGCGAAGTGAAATAGTTGACGAAGCGTTTTTAGAACAAAAAGATATTTTATTAGAAATGGTACGTATCTTTTGTATTATTCAATTCAGCTTTAGTATGGTAAAATTGGGATCAATTGATCAATTGATGGTTTGATACTAGTTCGACACTAGACAGACACTAATCTCATACTAGTTTGACAGTTGCCCACACAAGTCGTGACTAGTAAAAATCTAGTTCGACATGACAATAATCCACAGTTACTATGGACAAAATTATTTATTAGTAGTACTGAACAGTAGCATTGTCACATTTTTGTCAATTCCTTTATATGGAAGTCCGTGAAAACTGAAGTGGCGAACATGTGATAGTAGGTACTCATTCAAAGTACAGATAAAGAGGCAAAAATACTTTTCACCTACGAATAGCAGAAGTTGATTGTTAAAGATCTCAACAAAAAAATACAAAACAAAAAAGTCACAGTTTCCATTACAGAAAATGAACACCCAATTAGAACCAAAGTGTAAAAACTTTTCACGAACATACAGCGATCTCAGTTCAAGAGTTCACCAAGTTCCAACGAAATTGGTGATACGAGTTTTGGTACATATAACAATTGCTTCTTTGGTGAATTACTCTTGATGTGCGAAGTTCGAAACAAATCAATTATCTGATGCCGTAGGCTTCGGGACGATCGACTAACCTTGTTAGGAGTGTCCTGTATGATGCGAGTTGGATGTGTGAGATACGATGTCGAAATATATCTTGAGATGGATATATTGTAATAGGTACTAAAATGCAAAGTTACAAAGTTAGAAGTCGTTTTAAATTTAGAGCCTAAGAGATCGCATTTTCAAACTTGGTCACCTTAATTACCCGGGAGTTATGAGAATGAAACAAAATGTGATTTTTAACCTCATATACGTGGTCATCATGATCATCATCATCATCTCAGCCGCAAGACGTCCACTGCTGGACATGGGCCTCCCCCTATTTGGGGGGGTTGCCATAATCGCCACGCTTGGCAAGCGGGTTGGCGTTAGCAGTATGGTGGTAAAATGCATAGAGAACGCTGCTGCCCATTCTCTAGTAAACCCAGTCTTAGTCGCCTTTTACGACACCCACGGGAAGAAATGGGGTGAAATATGGAATTGACGAATTTGCGACATAATGTTAATAGTGGCACGTCTCCATCAAAGGCTTAACTAAGCTTGCCACGGTCGATTTTTGGATGGGTGGGACCATCTATAACGTTTCGAGACTCCGTCATGCCTCGGAAAGCACGTTCAGCCTTTGGTTCCGTCTGTTATTTGTTCGGATAATCCGGAGCCTGAAAGTCTGACAACCAGTCTAACGAAGGGGTATCGTATTACACAGTTACTGGGTTGTGGAGGTCAGATAGGCAGTCGCCATGTAAAAAACTGGTATTCAACTGCATCCGGTTACATTTGAAGCCGACCCCAACATAGTTGGGAAAAGGCTCGGCAGATTGACTTAGTGAAATATGGAATTAATTGATCATTTACATTCAATGTGCATCATCATCAGCCTGTAGTGGGCCATCGCTGGACATAGGCCTTTCGAATTACACGCGATTCAGCTTGAGTCTCGGCAACTCTCATCCAGCTGCTACCACCCACCCTGCGAAGATCGTCGCTCCATCTAGCCTGAGGGCGTCCTACCTTACGTTTGCCGATTCGCGGTCTTCACTCAAGAACACGTCTACGCCGCGTCTTAGTTGCACGGCTAATGTGGCTTGCTCACTGTCACTTCTGCTTGCTAATCCTTTGAGCTACTTCACTATGCATCTTTATTCCTTATTTTCTTTTTGTATTCTAGCGTATTTCATTTTGCAATGACTATAGTGAGATAAGTATAATTCTCTTCATTGCGTGAAGGAAAATACTTCGTAATTAACAATTCCAAGTATCTTCATATATCTATTCTCTTTATCTCAACTTGTTGGTACTTACGTAGGCAGTTTACTGTTCTTCCGAACATAATCAATACAGATCGACTAAAGTCAAGGTCAAATCCATCACTGATGTTTGTTCTTATTAACTTTGATGAGATTTGCGTTATTTCTTCTATTGGCGTAATATCGGCCATTATATCATCAATCTCTTTGCGTTTCATTTCTTGTTCAATTAGTATCTAAGTTATTTATGTTATTACTTCTATTAAGCGTTACTTCTTCTTCTTTTTTATCTTTAGGTTTATTTGTTTTTCTTTTTAAAGAAATAATAGTCAAGACAAAGCAGATGGGAATTTATGTATTTTATGTAGATGGTTTGTTGTGTTATACAGGCTAACTTGTAATTTGACATATATAATGTGATGACATAAACCAGTTTATTAATTTGATTATCACTGAATTTATAAATATTTCAATAATTTTCAAATTCGACTATTGCTAAATATTATTATTTTTAACCTTTGTACCTCGTTAATTATCTGACAGAATGAATATGTTTGTCCCGTAATTTGTACACCTAATGTTTTAGTAACATTTTGAGACAGCAAATGTCGAAGTATAGGTACGCACATATACTTTTAACTAGTTATTTTAAAGAGAAAACGAGATGATTTTAGAAAATGGTAATTAAACTTCTACCTTTAACTTTTAACTGTTTGATGTCTAAGAAAATATGGTTATATCGAAATGTGTATTAAAGTATTAGAGACCCCATGGATAAGTAATGAAAGCCATTCAATTTGGCGGTTTAGAGAAAAGCAATATTTAGTTATGAATTCGAGATTTCTTTTAAAGTCATAACATCTGGGATTTCTCGAATCTCATGAATTTTGGCCTAAGCGTTATGGGATGCTTAATTACTGCAAATGCACTTTCACGCCTTGGAAGGAATATGTGAATTTACAAGTCATCCTGTATATTGTATCATCATAATTAGCCTATATTTTTCTCGCTGTTGGGACACAGATCTCCTATCGGTATATTGTATTGAAGTTGTTTAATTTATTTTAAAAAATGTAACTCTTTTAAATTAAAAGCATTTATTGCATAATTTAAAATTAATGAGATAGCTTTTTTAAGATTTATTTAAAACTCGATAAACTTAAAATATTTGTTATGTAGACAATAAATTAAAATAAATAATCTTGAATAAATAAAAATATTAATTACAGCTGGAAACAAAACTGAAAGAAGTCAGAGATAAAAGGAAAAAGAAAACAGTTAACGGTGTTGATAGCAACAATACTAACAATGTTGCTGAAACCCATGACAAACTTGGTGACAAACATTTGGAAAACGTCGATGTGAAACTTAGCGTTAACGGCATCAGTGCTATTGGTGACACTAATTTGGAACTCAAATATGGAACTGGTATGGAAACCTGCAATGACAAATTTTTATTTTCAATTTAATCATTAATAGGCATGTGAGACTTTCCTACTAAGGAGTATCATGTTATCCAATAGCTCAGTTAAGGAGGTCAAATATGCAGTCGCTTCGTGTAAAGTACTAGTATTCAGCTACGTTCGGTAAGACTGTAAGCTGATCCCAAGTTGTTAGTGACATAATTGGAAAAAGCTAGGTAGATGATGTGTCATGTGCCCCTTTATACTTGTCTCCATACATATGGTTAACAGCTGTAAGTCCTTAACCATCGATATCCGTCATTATTACTTCATTTCAGCCGTAAGACATCCACTGTTGGACATAGGCCTCCCCCAATTTGGGGGGCTTTGCCATAATCGCCACGCTTGGCGATCGCAGTATGGTGGTAAAATGGATAGAGAGCGCTGCTGCCCGATCTCTAGTAAGTCCGTTAGTCGCCTCTTACGACACCCACGGGAAGAAATGGGGTGATGGTATTCTTTACGTCCGGCACCACACGGCCGTCATTATTACTTAAGATGAACAAACTTACTATCTGTTGAAATCCTGTATAAGCAATTTCACCATTGGACCAACTTCCAAAATAGGAGGAAACTGATTCGTATTATTTTGAAATACATTTGCAAAATCCTTCTTTCGTTTGAAAGGATGTACTTATAAGGTGGTTGCAAATAAATTCGGCCAAGTTCCGAGCAGTGATTTCTTACTTAGCTTCAACAATACTTATTTTTTCCACTACAGCTGTATGTTGATTGTGTAATAATTATAATTAGTGGTCACCCCTTTTTGTGGTCAAAATCCACTATAATACATTTACATTTTGTTAAAATTTTGAGAAACTTAATAACTTTTTATCGACATAAAAGCAAAATGTAACCTTCAGAGATACTTAAATTAAATCTACCAAACGGTGTTATCTATAGACAGAGACATAAATCCACCCTGGATTTTACAGTAGATTAAAAAGCCTTTGCAGCGTCAGTATATTCTTTTACGGAAGATATATGCTTCTAAATAAAATTGTATATATTTTCACCAGTATTTATGAAAGACAATGTATTCCCATAATATGGAAGTTATATTTCTTCACTAAGATACCAGGAAATAGAAAAATTTTGTCAGTGTACGCCTTCCTTTTAATAATATACGCTAAAGTTAAGTAAATTAAACCAAGTCCTCCCTAAGTAATGAGTGCTGACAGGGTAAATTAATTAGTCGTGACGTAAGCTTTTAATTACATTTGATATAACACGAAAAGCTCCTGAACATTATATTTAAACAAGCTTATATCATTCAGATTTGGTTTAAACGTTTACAGGATTTCTGTGGCTGAGATTTGCAAAGGGTTAAAAAACCGTTACGAATTAAAAGAAAAAGTAAGAATTGTAATAATACATTTCCGATTAGAATCTCAACCTTTCCCCACTATCTAATATTATAAATGTGATACTTTGTATTTTTGTTACTCAAAGACGACTGCACAGATTTGGATATTTAGCACACAGATAGTTTAAGCCCTGAATTAAGACACAGGATACTTTTTAAATCCCGGTAGTATGTTCCTGCGGGATAAATTCCGACCGCCACGCAGGCGAAGATGCTGGCAAAATCTAGTGCTAAATAACTTGACTATATGATCTAGTATCCTGTAAAAGGAATACACGATACGATGAAATTTTCTCGATACAAAAAATCGCAAAGTTCTATCTATGATTATGATTTTTTTAGCCTCAAGGCGCTATGCGTGTGTATTATTAAACATAGTTTACTTTAAAATATTGATTATAATTGTATCTAAGTTTTTGTAAAACAGTTTTCGTTTTAATAATACTCTTCATTCATAAAAAACGGCGATTCGTTTTGGTACATACGTTATTTTATTCCAAGCGCAGACACATTATCGCCATCTCTTCTTTTGCCTATCATAAGTAGTGTCATCACTTTCATTCGTTCATAAATCAGTCGCCCAGTAGGGCTCATCGACCACGAACCTATGTCACTTTTTTACAAATCGGTGCGATCAAAATTACGTTTTTTAAATATTTGTGTTCACAGAAAAAGGTAGTAGTTAAGCATTTTGCTGTAATTATTTAATATAATAAGGGTTGGCTTTCCAAATAACTTTGTATTTCGACTGTATATGTGTCTATTTTTGTGACTGTGAACAATATAACATTCTTTTTCTATTACCATTTTGAGACGACCTAAATTATGTATGAAAATGGGAAGAACCATAAACCAAAAATGAACAGTACCTTCAAGGTTAGAAGTTGCTTCACAGGGCAATTAATTTATTCATTTTGCAAGAATGAAATACCAATAAGATGATGATAACAATCAATCGAATTCACCACCTTCACTAAAGCATTACAGCAACAATCTATTCTCACTTTGTAAAATAATATTGAGTAAACACCTTATTTTCTAGAGAAGAACGTCTGTTTTATCCCAAAAACTTATAATAATCATTCATTTAGGAATAAAATAAAATATATAATTAGTTTTTTGGTTTGAAGTATGTCAAAAATATATGTAAAGTACTGTTACTTCAAATGCAAGAGCACAACGAATGAATGGAGTAGCATTAGAATTGTAAAAAAGGTGAGGTTTTACTTGACAGCAGCCCAAAGAAGGGTAATGATTGAATGAAATTTAAATAGGCTGTGTCAAACGCCAAACTAGTTAAAAAAAATATAATTGGCATGTAAAAGTGTTTGTACAAACCTACTTAGAGAAATAAAATCATTTGTCATTTATAGGAGATGTGAAGTTTTATTGAAAATATAAATTTTAATTTCATATACCAATCAATCAATCAAATCAGTTTATTTCGGGCTACAAAGACCCAAATCATAATACCATACAGACTATCATACATACAAATAAAAACCACGTAAACATAACTATTGTACATGAAGTGACGGCGACGTGTTGCGCTGCGTAGTATTGCGTAGCCTTCCGCGGAATCACCGATACACGACACCCTTCGGCCAAAACTCTTCCTTGAGGAAGGTCTCGATTTTATGAGTTGGAACTCGCACCACGAATGACTTGCAGTTCGTGTTTTGGCACGGTTCCAACTTCTCGACCCTCAAGGTCCAGTTGGACTTAACATGTACAAACTCCACGATCTCCTCAACTTTCATGGTGTAATGTAGACGGGACACATAGAGCTGCGTCGTTAGTGTAGCTGGACGCAGCAGCATATTGGGTCCTGCTACCGCGGTCCCACACTGGTTCCGACTACGAAGCTTCTTCCTCTTCTTCCTCTCTGCCTTCACGAAGCCATCCATGTCAGGCACGTGGCCTGAAGCCGGGCGTAGCTGTTTCGAACCCTAAACGAGGGCGGCACTGAAAACTTCGGGAATCACAGGAAGTGACAAAACATTACTATTTAAAAATATATTCATTGCTTTTCGAAGTATTCTCCGCGAAATTTGACTTATTTTTCCATACGATGGAACCAATCATTGAAGCTACCATTCCATTCGGAAGTTGGGGTCTCGAAAAAGGCCGTTTTGTAGGCGTCCACAGCTTCTTCAGGTGATGAAAATCTCTGACCACGCAATTTATTCTTTATTTTAGGGAAAGTATGGAAATCATTAGGGCTTAGGTCTGGGCTGTACGGCGGATGGTCTATTAATTCTATGTTTTCTTGCTCTAAAAACTCTTTTGTTCTGTGCGCGGTGTGAGAACTCGCATTGTCGTGATGGAGGATAATGCGGCGTTTGCGGTTCTCCTTACGGAGTTCAGAAACGACCTGTGGCAAACAAATGCTAGTATACCATTCTGCATTAACCGTTCTTTGTCCCTCAAGAGGAATAGTCGCAACATGGCCGGTTTTGCAGACAAACGTGGCCACCATTTTTTTTGCAACACTCCGTGAACGAACAATTTTTGTTGGCTTTAACTCATTTTTGAATACCCAAACTCGTGACCGGTTTTTTGTTTCGGGTTCGTACGCGTATATCCAGGATTCCCTGGAGGATCACCTGATACGATGTTGTATACAGCATTTGAGGACCCTGCGTGGAATCTTTCGAGAGTTCTGATGCACCAAGTAACGCGAGCCGCTTTTTGCTCTTCACAGAGCGAATGCGGTATCCATCGGGAAAACAACTTTTTTACACCTAATTGTTCATGCAAGATTATTTGTATTTGACACATGCTAATGTCTAAAGTTGCCTGAATTTTGCGGTACCTCAATCAGCTTACGCACCACATCAACGTTTTCTTGGGTGACTGCAGTTTTTGGACGACTTGACACGTTCACGTTGAAATTCAGCAAACCAGCGATAAATTGTGGTTTTGGATGGGGCTTCATCACCAAATGCAGAAATCATCCGGTCAACACACTGTTTTTGTGTTAAACCACTTCGAAAGTCATAATAAATCATCGCTCTTGAATTTACTCGAGTCAATTCCATTTTCTAAACAAGTTTGACAAAGCCTTGTGAGAAGACCGTGAATCTTTTTTTAATAAATAAATGGTATTCGATTTTTAAAACCAAGGAGTTTTCAATTAAAAGATTTTAATATGACAGGAACAGTGGAAATATTCCATTCCCGATACTTTTAGTGCAGCCTATGTATGTACTGTGTTTGATACCTAATCATTAGCAGCCTATAACGTTCCCACTGCTTACCAGCAGTGGCCTGTGTCCCCACAGGCCTCCTCTCGGTGAGAGAGAGTGGGACATAATCCACCACGAGGGCCCAGTGTGGGTCGGTAGATGTCACATATCTTCAATTTTTTGGTTCTAAAGGCATGTTTTACTCACGATGTTTTCCTTCACAGTTTTGAGAGCAGTGGTGTTGAAATAATTTACACAGAGTAAAGCGCCTGCTCGGGTTCGAACTCGTAAGTAGTAGCTGTTGCCACTGAGCCACCACTGCTTCTCAATATCTAATTGATATCTAATCAAAGGTCTACAAGAGTGCTTTCTGAAAACATATTGGCTATTTATAATTTTTCATTCCTACAAGATTTTATGGATGATCAAAACAATGGTGTTTTACGTTGTTTTGAATAACACTAAACATACTTCTATAATCTTATGAAGACTGTTTAGCAAATTATTTGTGTACTCCATCTCTGAATTACCCCTAACCCCAAAATAACTGTAATGAAAAATAAAGTTAATAAAAGAACAAGCATACATACGAGTTAATAGGCTGATAACCACATTGCCCTCTGCAGTCGGGTAAAACACCCAAATAAAAAGATATAATCTAGACATAGTCACAAAATATCGGCAATAATATCGGTTTTGGTTTTCTAACCGCAGTCACACGTAATTACTAAAATATGTATGTATAAGTCAAGTAATTTTGACATTTATCATACACATTGCCATACGAAATTGAGCTTGAAAGAAAAAAATAAAAAAAGGCCTGTAAAATAAGGTGAAAAAAATACTCATAACTAGTATTACGTAATGGACGAAGTCTATGTAAAATATTGTAATTGTCATTTACTAAATAAATATATAGTAATCGGTGAATCGAAATTGAAGTTTATTAATCTCTTAAACACCATCATATATTTTATTTATAGATCTCTAGAAGATTAATTCGTTATTTTTAATTTCATGTTGTAAATCTATATATTAATACGTGAAGCGAAAACTGTGGATCCCTTTTTACGAAAATTGGGCGGACGGAGGAGTATGAAATTTTGCACACGTATAGTTTATACAGAGAGGAAGTGACGAATGCTAATATTTTTTTTAAATTATGCTTAAAAATACATTATTTTCAATAAATAACACGTTACACACACTACTATTCATTACCGTGTATTTAATAATACACACATGCATAGATATTCTTTTGTTTATGGTCCAAATCTGTGGTCTATAGTCTTACTGAATGTCAGTTCAGTTCAGTTCAGTTTATTTATTTGTTAACATAGCTAAAAGATACAGATCTTATTTAGAACCACATTATTTTTTTATATATATTATTAGATATATTTTTTCACTTAATAATGTACAGACGCCAGCACATCAAGTTATCTCAATCTGTCAAATTTCTTTAATAGATTTTCAACCTTATATCACAATAGTGGAAGGTTAATTTTTGATTTGTAAAATTTGACAGATTGGGGTAGCTTGACCTGCTGGCGTCGGTACTTCTATTCAAATGAAGCACGGTCGAATTTCGACCAATGGGCGATCACTAGTAATTAATAAATACTTAAAGTGTTTATTATATATTTTAATTATGTTGAGTTAATCAATCTCGTATAACCCAACATCCATACATAAATATTAGCTAGCTTTTTCCCGTGACTTCGTCTGCGTAAATCTTACGTTACGCGGACGCAGGTGAAGTCGCGGAATAAATAGGGTTAATGGGTAAAGAATAATGTTTAGTCGTGAAAGAGTAACAGACAGACAGAGTTAGTTTCGCATTTATAATATTACGTATAGATAAAGAAGATAATTGCTGTAAGATAGTTTTACTGCTTATAATAGAATATTTGTATTATTTGTCTACTCCATCGCACGCTATGTGCAAAAATTTCACAGACCGACTAAATTAATGCTACTTTCACGTACTTTATTCTAAGATGTTTCCGTCTCTACCTTGCTATTGTAGTTTGACAGATGTGCAACAGTGACAGGAATAGTGCTTACAGCAAGGGTATGCTAAGTTAGTAACGTTTTTTTTTATTTCGAGACATTTTCTGTCATTAGTTCAACTTTTGGCCGCTGGTTTTCCTATTCTCTATAAAAGGTTCAGATATAAGTTCGTGGCCGCCGGCCACTTTAGGTTGACCCGCCATAAACCACGCCCATCCTACTATCATTCACTTTCAAGGTGGGACCTTAAAACAAAATAATTCAGCCTTTTCTGTGTATAACAAAATTAACATAACATAACATAAACATAAAATTAGATTTATTTTCTCATCACAAATGTTGCAGGTTGGTACATAAAGTGCTAAAACTAATTAAAAATATATAATAACATTTGTGAGAGACTGGTGCCCGAAGAAGGTATTGAATACCTGTGTTACGGGTCACCAGGCCCCTCAATTTTTACAGTTAGACTTTGTATATTATTAGATTAAGACAAGTATGAGCTAAATGTGTGATGGAGTTTTCACTGTTTATTTTGAGATATAAAAGAAATATATATATTTAAAAAAAAAAACGATTAAATAATGGATATGATTATGAGATTTATGTGTGTGTACGAGTGTATGCCAGTGAGTAAGTGTAAGTGAGTGTAAGTGGGTGAGTGTGTGTGAGTGAGAGTACGTGGGTGAGTGTCAGTTTGAGTGGGTAGTATTGTGTAGATAGCAAAGGTATACGAGTGTTTGAGGATATGAAAGAGGGTTGATGTGGTGGAAGAGATGTAGGTTAGCGGATTAGAATCAGCAGACTTTCAGTTTCGTGATAATCCAGAGCTTTCAGCCATTGAGATAAGGTTTTTTGCAGATTGACTTACGAAGAGAGTATATTGATAGCGTTGAATTAATTTTGTTATACAGGTATCCTCCAAGAAAACAGTAAAATCTTTGAGAGAGACTGGTGTGAAAGAAGTTAGTAGGACAGACATTATCTTTTCTACGTTTATTCTTCATGAGATTTGGGTCGTATTTTATTTGTGTATGTTTTTTAATTAATATAGTAAGTATAAAGGTCTGCCTGACTGTAAGTACATCCCAGCGCTTATATAAATCAGACGTTGGAAAACGGAAAGGTAGTCCAGCGCCAACCTTGCGAATGGCTCTTTGTGCCCTTTCCACCTCTAGAAGGTACACTTGTCCTGCCCCTCCCCAAGAGGTTATGCAGTAGTTGATAATTGACTGGCAGAGAGCAAAGTGCACACCATTTTGGTAGTTTTAAGATTCGCTACATGCCTTAATGTCTTATATATATATATATAAGTTTACGAATCCTAGTAACGAGAATGTCGATGTGTGGCTTGAAAGTGAGTGTTTCATCTATGTAAACTCCAAGATATCTGATGATATTCGTTCTCTGAAGGGGTGGACCGAGGCAAGGTGAAGGGGTTAAGTCGGTACAGGTGTGAGCAATAATGTTGAGAGTTGTTGGTGGAAGAAGATTTCTCCTAGGCGCAAAGGCAATATATTTGGTTTTTGTTACGTTTAGTGTCAAGACATTATTTTTCAGCCATAGGCAGACCTGATCAAATCCATGTTTAGCACTTTGCCATATTTTTCCTCTAAATAAGAGCGTTGTGTCCGCAAAGGAGAATAGCTTCCCGTGTAAAAGTTGGAGTTGACACAAGTCATTAATGTAGACTAGGACCTAAGACACTGCCGTGAGGCACACCATAGTAAAGAGAGAGTTCATCGCTAATCCAGTTGTCAATTTTAACGCGTTTTTTCCTATGCCTTAAGTAGTCTGTGAGCAATTGCAAGGGAATACCTCTGACACCTATTCTTTCCAATTTGTGAACAAGCAAAGGTATAGGCACCGTTTCAAAGGCCTTTGCTAAGTCTAAGAACACCGTAAGGCACTTATTTTTGCTGTCAAGATTAGTAACAATCTGGTTAGTGAGTTCATGTACAGCGTCATCGGTCGACCTGCCCGAACGAAAACCAAACTGGACTGGTAAGAGGAGGCTGTTAGTTTCAAGGAAGTTCATGAGGCGTTTATTAATTAGTCGTTCCAAGATCTTGGACATAGTAGGAAGGATCGAAATTGGCCTGTAATTATTAATGGAGTCTTTATCTCCTCCCTTGTAGATAGGTTTGACGAGCGCTATCTTCAGCACCAGTGGAAAGATCCCAGTAGAGAATGACAAGTTACAGATATGAGTGAGTGGCAGAGTAAGTGTTTTAGCGTAGCGTTTGAATATTTTACCAGGTATCTGATCTACACCTACTGCTGCATCTTCTCTGAGGTCAAATATGAGTTGCTTCACCTCGTCTTCATCAGTAGGGAAGACAAAAAAGTTGGATAATGAAGGAATAGAGTTTTGGTAGTTATTAGGCTGATGGACGGTACCAAAATTTTTTTCAGCTAGCCTCTGACCCACACCAGTGAAAATAATATTTGTTAGCGTCATCAACACTGGTTTTGGGATTTTCAGGTTTGATAAGGGCTGAAGAATGGTCGGCTTTTTTGTTTGTGCTACATACATTTTTTATCACTTCCCATAAATTTTTTGTGTTATTTTTTGATTTTTCAATTTCCTGTTTCTCATACAATCTCTTCTGCTTCTTTAACACTAGATTTACCAGACCAGTAATTTTGTCTGGTCGTGCAATTTCAATTCAAAATTCCCATTACATGTAACATTTGCTTTCCGAAATGATGTTATGACTTTTGTAGCTTTAAGTAGAGAATACATTTTATGAAATGAATGTTACTTTATATATATTAGTAACAAATATATTTTTTGTTGTTAACATTTATACGTTTGCACGACCAGTCAAAATGACTGGTCTGGTAAATCTAGTGTTAAAAAAAAAAAACAAAAATCAAAAGTCATTTATTCAAACTAGGCTGAGAGTCAGCACTTTTTGAACGTCAAAGTTACACAAGACAGTCCCCCCAAAACGCCCGCCCTTCAACACTTCCTAGTGCTTTAGCTGGGAAGAAGAAGTGGCGGAACAAACTCCCCAGCAGCACAGCTGTCTGTTAAGTTAGAAGAACTTGATTCTATACAATACTGTGTAAGTAATTAATATTATAAAACAAAACATACATTATTCACATATGTCAGCTAGCACACGCCAATATACCACCAACAAAACACTGAAAACTAAACTCAAGCTGAAATAAATAATAAAACAAAATCGTAAACAGAACTTAAAACGTAAATAAAGCCTCCAGGCATAAAGGGCGTGCCCGCTTACATATTCAACGATGCAAATTGATACATACAGCTAAGTTGAAGTTACAATAGTTAAACTAAGGACCTCCGGACCAAAATAAAATAACAGTTAATACAAGTAACAATAACAAAAACCATGGTCAGCAAGACGACCAGTCACCACAAGCAGCACCCGTTCACGAGCATAACACAAAGGTCAGCCATTACCCCCCTCGCCATATTTGAGGGAAGGTGGTAACCCGACCCCCGACGCAACCGCAAGCAGTGACATCTAAGGGAGCATGACGAACTTGCAGCCGGTTGGTGAGACAAGAATATTATGAACAGCTGACGAGGTCGCTAGCTAACTACATGTTACAATACAACTCATTTACAATAATTGTAATGAGTAGATTATGTCCACAATAAATGAAATTAAAAGAAAATAAAATAAATTAACAAAATCAGTGAAGTAAAAAAAACAATTATATGAACTACCCATATAAACTGTCGGTAGGAAAGCTAATTCTGGATTGAAAGAACATAAACATTGTGTTGAGTTAATCACAGCGACCAGCTATTCTTATCGTTTAAGTAGTCGTTGATAGAATAGTATGCCTTTGAACAAAGGTTGGATTTTACTTTAGCTTTAAACTCATTAAACTGCAAATCTAGCAAAGCAGAGGGAAGCTTGTTATAAAAGGTAATACCAAGACCAACAAAAGAATTATGAACCTTATGAAGCCGGTGAAAGGGGGCTCGTAGTTTGTCCTTATTTCTAGAATTAATATTATGAAAATCACTGTTTTTAGTGTACAAGTGAATATTTTGCCTAATATATAAGATGTTGGCGAAGATGAATTGTGATGCCACCGTAAGAATACCAATATCTTTAAACAAATCTCTCAGAGAAACTGTAGCACCTAGTTGGTAAATCGCTCGAACAGCTCGTTTTTGAAGAACAAAAATATTTTGAATGTCCGCGGCTTTGCCCCACAGCAGAATGCCGTAGGACATTATGCTATGAAAATAACTAAAATAGACTAATCGAGCTGTATCAACGTCCGTGTACTGTCTAACTTTCCTTACGGTGTAGGCGGCCGAACTGAGCCTTCCCGCTAGGCTCGATATATGTGATCCCCACTGAAGTTTGGCGTCTACTGTTATGCCCAGAAAAACTGCCGAGTTAACAGTTTCAAGCACCTCATTATTTAAAACGACATTAGGTCCCAGGTTTCTAACATTCGGCAAGGCAAACTTTATACATTTCGTTTTCTTAGCATTAAGAACTAGGTTATTTGTAGTAAACCAATCCGTGGCCATTGAGAGCGCATTATTCACGTCGTCAAAATCTTTTCTATTCCTGTCTACTTTAAAGATAAGTGAGGTATCATCAGCAAATAGTACAATGTCACAGATATTCTTTAAATAGAATGGCAAGTCATTAATATACACTAAAAATAAGAAAGGACCCAGTATTGAGCCTTGAGGTACACCTAACTGAACTAGTAGCCCGGAAGATTTTACACCATTGATATCTACACATTGGTGCCTATTTTGCAAATAAGAACTTATGACATTGAGAGCTTCGTTTTGAACACCGTAATGACGCAGTTGACGCAAAAGTGTGTCATGGTGAACGCAATCAAAAGTTTTGGAGAGATCACAGAAAACTCCGATAGCATTTTGCGAGGTCTCCCATGCGTTGAAAATGTGTTTTAGCAGAGCAACACCCGCATCTGTTGTCGAACGACCTTTTGTAAAGCCATATTGCTCATTATGAAGGAGGCTATTTAAATTAAAATGTCTTAGTAACTGCTTGAGTATTAACTTTTCAAATATTTTACTAAATGCAGGTAAGATAGAAATGGGCCTAAAATTGCCAACGTTATTTTTATTACCGGTTTTAAATAATGGTATGACTTTACTACTCTTCATGAGGTCAGGAAAAGATCCTGAATCGACACATTTATTAAAAGTTACAGCTAGATAGGGGGCTACGATGTCTATTATATTACTTTACAGTTTAATGGAGATGCCCCAGTAATCTCCAGTGTTTTTTGACTTAAGTGTCTTAAAAATATTAACCAAGTCACGAGGCGTTACATGTTCAAAACTAAATAAGCGACTACATCTGGGCACACTACTATGCAAAAGGTTTTCAGCTTTAGACGGGGACGAATTTAAGGTGCAAGTCGTAGTTATAGGTATGTTGGCAAAAAACTCATTAAATGCCTCAGCTACGTCGGCAGCCTTATTTACCAATTTGTTGTTAATCATAATCTCTAGTTGTTTTTCCTGTTTAACCAATTTACCCGTTTCATTGTTAATAATTTTCCAAGTGGTTTTTATTTTATTACTGGATTTTTTATGGTATCGCTTAAAAATTTAGATTTAGCGAAAGCACAGATTTTTTTAAATAACTTTGAATAATTTCTGACATACTCTAGAAAAGTAGTATCAAATATATATTTTTTTAAACCATATAACTCGTATAGTCTCGCTCTACTTTTATAAATACCTGGAGTAGCCCATTGGTTGAAGCTAACAGAGGTGCTATTAATGTCAATAGTTTTGGTCTTGAAAGTAGATTGGTATTCTTTTTGCACAATATCAAAAAGGGCTCCATAGATTTCATTAGGATTATCGTGTTCTACTATAGATGGTGTAATCCTATGAGCAATATTATTTTTAAATTTGTTGCAACGACTAACTGTATAGGGCCTGCATTCTATTTTATGCGGCTTTTTTCTAATGGCAAAGGGAAGCTGGCTAATAATCCACTGTGGTCAGACGTTAAGTCACTTAACACTAACTTATTATTGGCATCACAATCACTAAATATATTATCAAGACAAGTCGAAGATGATGCTGTGATCCTAGTAGGTTCGAAAAACAAGTTTGTTAAATTAAATGACTTAAACAGATTGAGTAGTCTAATACTTAAAGGAGTAACATCTAAAATATTAATATTAAAATCTCCACATAAAATTATACATTTATTAATTGATTTTAATTTATTGAGTGAGTCCTCCATGACCGACTCGAAACGAGTAAAATCCCCAGAGGGTGGACGATAGACGCATATTATGACGTAACGCTCTAGCTCAACACAAGACAACTCAATAGTGCGCTCGATTGAAAGATTAACTAAATCTAAACGTTGTTTACCTTTCAACTTGTTTGAAACAAGAACTAATGATCCACCGCGTATAGCACTTTTTCTCACAAATGCACTTTGCACAGTAAAAAATCATCATTCATAAACACTATTTCATGTTCTTTCAACCAGTGTTCAGTCACACATAATACCTGAACATCATGGTTTTCTATAAATAAACTTAACTCTAGTTCTTTGCCGGACAAACCCTGCATATTTTGATGAACATCATTCAACATATGCGGCTTACCTGTTGTCGCACCTAATAGTTTAAACTACTAGGTGTATCAAAAGTGGTGCTAGAACCACTACTAACAGTAATCACTGGTACCCTACAAGTACCAGTGTCACGGTGTAAATTGTATGCTAAAAGATTAGCAATTTGTCTCCTACAACTAGGTGGCAAATACATAGTATAATTTGTTAATTTGTAATCAGTAATAAATTGATTACAATCAAAATATAAAATAGCGTCACTGTGACAACTAGTCCTATTATAAATGAACATATTTAAATTATTAATGTGCCTGTTTTGCTCCTCAGACAAGTATTGAGAATAAGGCAAGGCACAGAAAATAAATTTACAGTGATTGGTCTCATTGAGATGTAACATCAAATGGACACATTGAATTATTTCTTTTTTTCTAACATTTAAACTATCCCCATATAATAATATTACTGTAGAACCAGGGTTTATTTTTGACAATTTAATTTTAGTTAATAATTGGCTAATACTGGCACCGGGTGAACAATTATTAATTACATACTGTTGTGAACACTGATTAAATATGCTACCATAACCTTGACCAAATGCTTGCAATGCTTAATAAAGCATTGCAGAAATTCCTATATCTTTTGTATGTTAACTGAAGTGCTTCATCGGTGGGATTCTTTTTTAGTTTTTTGTAGAGGTTGTCTCCATGCATGCATACAAACCAGTAGTAATCCACGGTTTATGTATTAAATTTATCTATACTTATATACTTATAATATTATAAAGCTAATATAAAGCTAAAGAGTTTGTTTGATTGAACGCGCTAATCTCTAGAACTACTGGTCCGAATTGAAAAGTTCTTTTTGTGTTGAGTAGCCTATTTATTGAGAAAGGCTATAGGCTATATAACATCACGCTACAATTAAGAGGAGCGGAGCAGTAATGAAAAATTTTGCAAAAACGGGGAAAATCGCACGGGTAGGCGATTCGACGCGACGGGAAGGGTCGGGGGAACAAAATTTAACGCGGACGAAGTCGCGGGTAGAAGCTAGTAATAGATAATAATAATATGTGAAGTATTGGATGGACTCTGTTTGGAAAAATTATGTGGCCAGGAAGGAAGTGACTACGAGATGACGACTAATGGAGAGGTATGGAAGAAAAAGGGCAGGAGAATGAAGGCACGAGAATGAAGAAAGGCGCGACGCCTCAAAGAGATGTCAGCAACAGTGTAGGGGTCTACTAGGACCGATGCCTGCCGGGTTCGCGTGATTGTTCGAAAGAGATACCGTGACCCTGGCACATGGGCAACTGATGGAACACGGGTGGGTTTTAGTCAGTAAAAGTCTGACACGCCCTCCCGCTCCGCCCAGAGCGGGAGAAGTCATTTGATGATTTCCCATCCTGAAAAAAAAGGCGCGACGCGACTCTCGTGGAACATTTTTTTGAAAATTGTTCTATGTTTTTCGCACTTGTTTGAAAGAGCCTACATGATAAATAACAAATATAAAAGTTAAGCCCTAGGTGGCACTCATACCCTACGTTGTATAACTTAACGAATTATTTTGAAGACTAAAAGAAACAGTGTGTTTACCTTATTTTCATTTAGAAATACAAAGAGTAACGATTAAAACGTTATATACCTGTAATCACAAACTCAGAAACTGACATTGGCACTAAATGCAAGGCTATTTAAAATACCTACTGATATGGAAAATCCGCCTGATCTCTAACATATATTAACTACGGTTAATGTGATATTCTCGACGTCAAAATCTGCCTTGACATGGAAAATCATATTTAATTGTGAGATACTTCAGTCAACAGGAGGACACTCAGCCGGGTAGACCGGAAAATTGTAGTAAATCATGTGAATATAAGTAGGAAGGTTATGGAATCTATCTATCTTACTTATAAAAAAAACTGTAGAAAGGTCAATTCTGTACATTGAATATTTATTCAAAATTAATATTGGAGGATGAATTGTGATCGATACTGATACCAAAAATGCAATCAGTAAATTTTTTGTCCGTCTGTCTGTCTGTATGTGCACGCATTGGTCAAAAACTACTGAAGAGATTTTAACCAAACTTAGTACGATTGTAGTCCATACTCCTAAGCAGGTTATAGGCTATATAACATAATGCTAAGACACATAGGAGCCGAGCAGTGATGATAAATTTGAAGCAATTCGGATGAAAATGCGCTTTCGAGCTCTAATTAAATAAATCTCTGTAATTAATCGTCGGATTATATTTATTTTCCGTGTGGTGCCGGAAATAATAGCACCATCCCATTTTTGCCCGAGCGTGTCGTAAAAGGCGACTAAGGGAGTTACTAGAGAATGGGCAGCAGCGTGCTTCATGAGTTTTACCACCATATTGCGATCGCCAACCCGCCTGCCAAGCGTGGCGATTATGGTAAACCATCCCAAATTGGACTATGTCCTGCGGTCGTCTGAAAACGTATTTTGGCTGAAATGATGACTATGATGATGAATTGTCGGATTTGAAAAAATATTTTGCATTTGATAGCTCAAATCTTGAGGAAGGCTATCATGTAACTTTACGAAGCGTAGGAGCTGAGCAATAAGAAAAAGAAAATGCCAAAAAAATAATCGCTATGTAAAATAAAAACGAAGGAGTAGAGCGGGACTTGTATAAAAATATGTCTGTTTTTGTATATCGTCTCTACGACTTCCAAGTGAAAGAAGTCGCGGGTAGAAGTTAGTTAAAATTTATAGTGTGAATTATTGGACGATTTTGAGCTCTTCTATAAAAATAATACCAAAACATTTAGCCCGAAAATTAACCTAGAAGAAAACATTAGCAACACAAGTTTTTTTTTTATAAAAAATGGCAATAAAAACAATTTTTTTCTAACAAACTGTAATTTAGCGACACCAAGCTAAAACGTTTTCACGAAAAGAAATAGGCCCTGAAAAAGTCTCCTATCCAATATAAGCGTTGATAATAAGTAAACATGGGACAAGCTGGGTTCTAAAAGAAATAGAATTTATGAAAATCCTCCTTATGTTTAATATATTTTTTAGGTAAAGGCTTGGTAAACTTGGATGCTCACGGAATATCTAACATTGGCAACGTTCATGTGGAACTGGGGGTCGGTGAAACTGGGCTTTTCATACCAGGATTGACTGGATTATTCGCTGGTAAGGATAATCATTTACATTTATTTGATTTAAGCTCTTAAATGTCGTTCTTGTTATATTTAAGGGCGTTAAAACATGCGCTATTTGAAAACGTGTTCCTAGCGAGACGGTTATTTAAGTCAACGCTTACACGGACGTAAAAATAGTGCGGCAGTGTTTTATCACACTCTGGATTTTTAACTCTTGGTGTTGAACTGAGTATTGAGAATCCAATTTGGTTAGGACTCCGCCTGGGACTTGCGAGTGTGATTTGAATTGTGGGAATTAAAAAAAGTTGAGATAACATCACGTAGACGCAGCTAACTCGCTTAACACCCGTGGAGAGCACATTCATCAACCGCCTAACTGGATACGCGCACTCAATATCTGTGTGATCACGCCCTAAATCTGAGCAAATATCTGCAAATTTTAAGGACTTAATTTATTGTAGAAGAATTATAGAAATAATATTTCTCTTTATATTTCACAAAATGTGAAATGATAATCTTGTTCGCATTTTATTTTGATGTGTCTGTTCGTGACATAAATTTAATTTGACAGCATCGACAGAATCCAAGCTTGGTTGGTTTATAAAAGAACCATACTATTTCTTTAATATTAAGAAGTTAGACTGAAATCCATTCCAAAGAGTCAGCTATTTTAAGTACTTTTATCCATTTCACTCTTTAAAATAATATATATTCTTTTCAAAGATCGTGGGCCCGTAAACTCCTCAAAAAATGTGCCTGTGAACATTACATCAACTGCTACACCAATCACAATAAAGGCAGAAGATTCTAGAAGAAGTGGTAACAATGCTAATTTAAATGAAACAACTGCCAAAGTAGCAGTCACTTTAACAACTGCAACAGTAACTCGTAAGCATCATACAATAGTTATTGATCGTGCAACTGCAGTGAAGAATTCTACTGTCCAAGTCTGGAATACACCGGATGTACTGCCTCTTGTAACTGTCAATTCGACAGGTACAGTAGCTGGTAATAGTACTGTTTAGTTAAAAAAATGTGTTTAATTGTAATAAAGAATTATTTGACATGGGTTTTTATAAATTTTTGCCAAGTCCTCGAACAAAAAACGTGTTGGTTTCGGGGGACCTACGTCAGTAATGATATTTCTTACGCTTTTTCTTCAACTCTCAATGTAACTTCGTTTACTATATCTTTAAAATACTCAAACTTTATTTAGACCTCACCATCGGCTTCAGCACCCTCGAAAACTATAAGAATGACATCCATGATAAAAGCTTTGAAAACTTTCGCAGTCGCCATCTTGGATTTTCATTTTGAACCCAAAGATGGCTTCAGTATCCTCAAAAACTATGAAAACTATCTCACTCTCCATCTTTCATTTCTTCTCTTTCTGTTATAAGTTGCATTGAGGGCACATAACATAACGCTTTTTCCGTTATATGATAATTTCGACTGCCTCGTTGGTCTAGTGGTAGCAAGCGCTACTACTGAGCATGAGGTCCTGGGTTGGATTCCCAGGTCGGGCAAAGTGTTATTGGGTTTTTCAATCTGGAATTTCTCAGTAGCAGCCTGGAGTCTGGATTTGTGCCCCTTTGATGGCAATAAACTCACCCCCTATTACATGGGACTTAAACATAACACGCGAAATGTAGGTGTACTATAGGTACACCTCTGCCCAACCCTTCGGGGAAACAAGGCGTGATGATATGTATGTGATAATTGCTACAATTTTACTCCTACCAAAAGGTGTGTTATAGAAGTTTCGTTCCGAAAATTCGAAGGCAAGTGGCATCCATCCATCCGAACTTAGTTGCATAGACTACAGTCCACTTCTTCTCATAGAGAGAAGGCTTATGTTTCAGTTGCGGGAACATTATAGGCTTATTATACTCATTATTTCTTCCATATTCTTTATTAAATCGAGAGGTAACAAAAATAGCTATAATTTAAAAATAAAACAGCCGAATATGCGCTAATTGTGGCCTTTTAATATCACAAATGCAGTCAGTATTTTGATAATGAATGAAAACGATTTTAGACAGTGAATAATGTTGTTTCCATATTCCAATTACATCATTTCGTTCCCGTGTATATGGAAATGGCTGCGTAATATGAAACTTTATTTTTAAGTTCTACCGATAGGGTGTGAGTAGTATGAGTTAACAGGGTTTAAAATGTTTAATGGGGGTAAATAAGAAATACCAATAAACTAACTTAATCTCTTTGTGATTTAAATGTAATCGAATCCAGGAAGTGTCTTTTTTTTGGTGGGACGTCTCCTAGTTAACCTGTATAAAGTTATGTCTACTTAAACGGATTTTTGCCCGGCGATTCTTAAAAAGTTAACTTTTTAGACCGAAACCAGGAAGATCGCCCACCGTTCTTAAATTATTCCTTTAGAAATTTGAGGTGTTTTATTGCAGAATTCATAATCTTACTCTAGCCTTTTCCCAACAAAGGGGTTGGCTTCCAGTCTAATCGAATGCAGCTGAGTACCAGTATTATATACATAGAGCGACTCCTTATCTGACCTCTACAAGTCACTTGGTAATATCTCACCCCTTGGTAAGAATGGTTGTCAGACTTTCGGGCTTCTGACGATCTCTCAGAGTTTAAGAAGACAACCTCCTGCGTCGTGAGAAACTGGAAGATGGTGGTATCCTGTAGGTTACCGGGATGCAGAAGGATTGTAGGTCTCAAATTAAATAGACGAGATGAGCAGATGATGAATGACGATGATGTTCAATAAGTATAGTTCTATGCCCTAAAAGATGTTGCTTAATCAAAAAAAAAAAAACGACGGGTTGCACTCCGGGAGTGCCGGCAGAAGTGAAAACTTGAATATTAGCGTTGTGCATTTTTGATATTTTGGAATGGTTAGGGAATAATTTTGCACGACTTATCAGTATAAAAGAACTATCATTTATGTGGTAGAATACAATAATTATTTATTGCGCTATCGTACACAAACATGACAATTTATATCTCTCAGAAAAATCACTCTCCGTCCGTCTTACGAATTTTCGATCAGGTCACGTGTTTAATGTGAAAAATCACTCTCCGTCCGTCTTACGAATTTTCGATCAGGTCACGTGTTTAATGTTTTTTACCCATTACAAAAAAAGTGCACAACGCCGCTAAAGAAGTTTTCACTTCAAAAAAACTGTACCCAAAGACATTGCTTTCCCACGATAAACCTGCGCAATACTCAACAGCAGCTAATGAGCGTAATTTCACGTAGGTTACCGTACAAAAAAGGTAAAACTCAACAAAAATAACACGCCGACTGTAAACGACGTCCATTTTCTCCCGCGCTTCTATAATCAAAACTCCTCAAATTCTATTGGGCGACACGGCGAGGGCTTTTGGCGTGAAATGAGCGTCGTTCACCGCAGACGGCGCCAGTAAGCGCCATGTTGTATTATGATGTCACGAAGACGCTGGAACGGAGAATAAGGTTGTTAAAATACAATATATTGACGATATAAATACAGGGAAATTGCAGGATTATTTTCGCGATAATAAGGAAGCAGAAAGGCTTATATTTGTTGCGTAATAAGGGCAAGTATTCGTATTTCAGTGGATTTTGCGAAAAGAGATCATTTACTGTCGGATAGGTAAGTATAAAAAAGTAAACAAAAGTGTTATCTGACTGCTTCATTGGTTTAGTTGTTGGAAGCGCTACTGCAGAGCATGGGATCCTGGTTTCGATTTCCAGGTCAGGTAAAGTGTAATTGAGTTATACTAAAATTTTAAAAAGAAATTTCTGTACGAGACCTAAAGGCCTCTCAGCATGATGCTGCGGTATTTAAAATAAGCAATAAGCAGCTCTGGTATTCTGATAGGGCCTGCTGTGATATGATGTCACGGACAGACTGATCCTATGGATACACCTTAGCTCAACTCTTTAGAGACACAATGCGTGATGTTAATTATATGTAACTAAAGAGTTGAAACATCTTGCTTCAACTAAGAACGGTATGTGATAAACATGATCTAATTATAAAGAGAAGCATAAAATTTGGGACAAAATAATAACAAAGAAATAATAGGGTAAGCAGTGGTGCCCCAGTGGTATCGACCTCGAGTTAGGTCGTAAGAACGACACGGCACTTTACTTCGAATATTTAATTTCATCAGCACTGCTCTCAAAGCCGTGTCGGAAAACATCGTAAGGAAATCAGCGTGGCCTAGATACAAAAAGTTCGAAGACATGTGACATCTACCAAACTGCAATGGGCTCGCGTGGTGGATTTTAGCCCACTCTCTCTCACAGAGTGGGGGCTTTTGTCCCAGCCGTGGGAACTATTATAGGCTGATTGTGACGAGGGTTTCGGATGAAAGAAGGGAGGAAAGATGGCTAGATGGTGTGGGGAATGACATGAAAGGGAAGGGAGTGAACGATAGCGTAATGGTTGACAGGGGAGCATGCCATAAGAAAATATTTAGCACGACCGAAGATGATGATCAAGGACGGCTACGTGCAACAATGAGATTTACAGGATGCTGTGAAATAAATTATCATCGTCAATATCGTTTCAGGCGAAAAAAGTGTCCTGCTGGACACACCCAAGCACCGCTGCTTCCAATGGTTCTGTGTTCTTTATATCCAGTGGATTCCTGCAGCCTTCATCAGGTCATTGGTCCATCTTGTGGAAGTCTTCCAGTACGCTGTCGACATTCCAGAACCTTTCGGCCTTATCGGACACCTGTTCTGCGAGCAATATGACCTCCTCACTACCACTTAATTTTGGGAATTTTCAGGGATATGTCAGTTACCTTGGTGTTCGTACGGATCTCGTAATTTCTCTCTAATATTAGATTGCGTAGGGTATATCCAAGCAAAGCCCCCTCAATCGCTCTTTGGGTAACTTTGAGCCTTCTTATGCGGCCCATTGTGAGCGACCAGGTTTCAATGCCATAAGTCATCACTGGCAATACGCACTGGTCAAAGACTTTCGTCTTGAGATAGCTAGATAGTAGCTTCCCGAACGCTGCACAGCTGAGTCGGATACGACGATTGACCTCTTTCTTGAAGTTGGATCTACCTAACTGGGCAATTTGTCCTAGTTGAACATATTCGTCTTCGTAGATTATATCTACTATGTGAACTTTATAACTCCAGTAGTTTAGAAATTACATAAATATTTTCACTAAATCAGCTGCGTAAGTATCTTTCACATCAATGTCGATTTATCTGACTTTGAAGTACGCATTGAATTTTTGAATCAACATTAAATATTATAATGTAGAAGCATATCTAAACATCTATACAAATAAATAAAATTGGAGTGTCTGTTTGTAATATTAAGATAACCACTTTTCACTAAGTGTATATGGATGTATACACGGTACATATACCAAAACAACATTTTTTTACAATTTTGTCTGTTTGTTCCGGCTAATCTCTGAAATGGCTGGACCGCTTTTGACGGGACTTTCACTGGCAGATAGCTGATATAACAAGCAGTAACTTAGGCTACTTTTATTTTAAAGAAAAATACCTGCGTTAATTTCCGACATCCATGCGGGCGAAGCCACGGGCAAAAGCTAGTCTGATATATAGCTCATATTATTTTCTACAACTAGCTCGACAAATTGATATTCCGAGGAGAAAAAATAAAACCATTCGAAAAATTTTAACTCACGATTTTTGGTTTTTAGGGTTCTGCATCCAAGGGTGTCAACGTGACCCTTTTACTTAGGGTCCGTTGTCCATCTGACTATCTGTCACAGGGCTGTATCTTTTGAACAATAATAGGTAGACACTTAAAATTTTCACCAAGTGTGTGTTTGTTTGTTTGTCTACTGTAACCGCTATAACAACAAATACTTAACATTGTATTAAGTTAAAAATTAAGGAGTATCCAAAAACGTGTGAAAAAAATATGTAGTGTTCAATATTGTACGTTGGTACGGAACCTTCGTGTACGAGCCTGACTCGCACTTCGCCGCTTTTTACAGAAACGAAAGTAGAAACGTAATTTCTTTATCTAAGAGTACAATTAGCATTTATCAAGTTCCAATTTTACGTAAAAGAATCCTTGTCTATGAAACCTCATTCATTTTCTGCCAAATAGTTTTGAAGTTTCCATAGCTCTGTAAAATCTAGTGCCTTAGAATATTCTCTGTGAGTTATTGTAAATTGGATAGTATCTTGATTTATTTCTCCAATCTGAAACTTACTAAATTCGCAAAAAGTTAATTTATTGCCAGTTTTGTGAGTAAGTTCATTAGAAATCATTTGATCAAGCTCCAAATTTTCAAAATCTGTTTCAATTTATAAGATGTCATCTTGGTTGGAGCTTTAATATTTATTTGAAAGTCTATTCTATTCTCTGTATAGCAAGCATATTAATTTTGACAATTTGAAAAAGGAATAATATGCTTATATGTCGTTAACTTGATATGTCCATAATTTCAATTTTGCAAATTGTCATTTTCAGGTGCTGTCCAAACGTAGGGCACTATAAAAAACTCAGTTTTTTGTCGCGCAGTTGGTTTTGTAATATGTATTGGACAGAAAAAAATGGAGTGTGATTAAAGAAAATACTCCTTTGCTAGACAGAGCTCACAAAAATATTTTTCGCCGTTATATTTTCAAAATGTTGAGCATTATCTATCATATTTTATGTTATGATGATAAAGGGAATTTCAATCAACACAAGAAATATGTACCTCAATTTTTTTTCCACGGAACGGTAATTTATTTTAAATTGAATAAAAAATAAATGTTTATTTCATCAACTTATGTAAATTACATTGTAAACTTTGGAGACCTTTTAAGCCAAGATTTGCTTGCATTAGGTGGTTTCGCTCTTCCAATTTACATCGTGTTGTGAGAGAATAAACAATCGATAATTTTGAAAGCACAACAATACAAAAAAAAAAAAAACTTTTTTTATATTGGTGGTCAAATGTAATTTTTTTTAGAACCTAATTAGTAGCCACGATGAGTTAGCGTTTTGCCATTATTACTGAATTCAAACACGTCTCAAAAAACAGTTACTGAAACTTCTTCTAACCTAATCCTTAAGATCCTGTATATAATTATCACCTATGTTTATGAATAAATGATTCTGATTCTAAGATTCTCATTTTCTCTCTACCTTTCTTGAATACAAAAGCTCATTCACAATCTCCAAAGTATCTAGTTTCTTGAGCTGTCATCCGAGGTGAATGTCAAGGTACCGACTACCCGCGTTGCACGGCTGTTACGTAAAACAAAATGGTGGATCGTGAGAGCTTCTTGTATGATTTGCAAGCGCGTCTATGCGTGTCATGTTTCTTTTTTATATGATTTTTACGGGGTTATGTTATGCCTTTTCTCCGTCATTTTCTTTAATTTTGGTGTTGTTGTGTTATATTGTTTCTCGTGACGTCTTTCGTGTTCTGTATTTTTATCGTCCGTGTTGTTTTCTGTGCTACGGTGATGTTTTTTATTGATCGATAATCAAGACTCTCTAGTTTCTAGACTTAAAAGAAGGAAGAGTTATTTAAATTTGTCAGCTCGACAACGTAAATTAACACAATACAGGTTTTTGAACTGTTAAAATCAAGCTATTTTTATTGTTAGTGATTTATACAATCCTCCTGCCGAACTGTGATTAGCATCTATGCTGTAGAGAAAGCGTTCTGAAAATAATTTAAAATTTTGAAACAAAATACAACATCAGTTCAAGTTTCATTCTAAAATACCTACAACTGTCAGTTTTGTAGTGAGAGTGTCGTATTTGCTATGACCATGTTTAATTTATTGTTACCAAAAATCCAACTGATGCCTAGTTAAAAGTTTTCCCAGTTAAATCTGAAGTGTTAGAGTTGTGCGAGGTTATTGATAACTAGCCTGTACTGATTCTTTATATTTTTATTACTTTCCTTTTTAACCCCCGACGCAAAAAGAGGGGTATAATAATTTTTACCGCTATATGTGTCTATCTGTGGCAACGTACCTCTTAAACGGGTGAACAGATTTATGTGCGGTTTTTTAAAAACGGAACCCTTCTAAGATCACTCTGTGGTCCGTCCCTCCGTCTGTCCGTCTGTCTTTCAAGACCCTTTATCTCGGGTGGAGGTATCGAGTTCAAATTAAAATAACCTTTTTTTACTTTTTTAATGTAACTTTCCGTCTGTACTAATATTATAAAGTGATATTTTACTTTTGTTTTGTAATGTAACTAACATTTGGATTGGAACATTACTTTTTGCATATGATAGGCCAGTACTTGAGGAAGGTTATAGACTAACATCACGGTATGACCCTAAGAAGTCGAGTAAAAACAAAAAAAAGTAGTCAGAAAGCTAAGAGAAAGTGAAGTTATATCGCGGGCGGGCGATGCGATGCTACAGGATATAATATTTTATGTTAATGGTAGGTCCCACAAACAGGCGCGGCACGACAGCGCGACGCGAATCTTGTGAAACAATTTCGAACAATAAATTTCGAACGGATGAAGTCGCGAAGCGCAGTTAGTTCGAAGTAATCATTGATGGGTAAAGTTTATAACATTTTTCGCCCATCATAGTCATGAAAATTCAAAGTATTTATTGACGTCATGTTATTGTGTTTATGTGAAGTTTAGGTATTATTAACCTTTACATCTATACTAAAATAGTAAGAAAAAAAATTTGCAAGTCATATAAAAAAAATCATCAAACTTATCGACTAAAATAACAATTATTTGAAATTTTATTATTTTAAGCACTTTTCTATCTTTCATTCAAAAATAAACTGTTAAGTGCTTTATGCACCAAAACAAATTAATGCTAGTTAAAAAGCCTACAACTGTAGTATTTGAGAGACTAAAAAATGTTTTGGTGCGTAAAGCGCTTAACAGTTTATTTTGTAATGAAAGTTAAAAATAAGCTTAAAATAACAAAACTTCGAAGAAGTTGTTAATTTAATTGACAAGTTTGATGATTTTTTTTATATGACTTGCTATTTTTTTTCTTTCTATTTTAGAATAGATGTAAAGGTCGATACCTAAATTTCACATAAACACATTAACATGACGTCAATAAATACTTTGAATTTTCATGACTATGATGGGCGAAAAATGTTATAAACTTTACCCACCTCCTTTGTGCCTTAAAATAACGAAGAATTATTTTATAGAACAGAATGTTTTAGTTTTAGGGAAACGGACCTTAGAATTATGGTAAAAATAACAATACCAGAAGAAACGAGAAAAAAAATGATAGTACGTACATAATGGTTGAAGAATTGCCAAACTTAAGTGGCAGTGGGCGGAGACATTTCTCCCGGACCAGATGACCGATGGAGCCGAAAGTTCTGAAGTGGTGACCGCTCACCGATAGGTGAAGCGTGGGTGGACCCCTACAAGTATCCCGATAATCTGGGGCATATCAGACGATAGTTGATAATCCGGCAATTTTACAAGTTTCTTTCATAGAAACCGTCTCCTCTCCGTCCACCTAGGTGGAGGAGGGAAAATTAAAATTATATATGAGAGCAGTGGTGGCCCAGTGGTATCGGCCTCGACTTACGAGCTGTCGGTCGTGGGTGGGGTTATACAGGTGCTTTAATTTGTGTAAAAATTTCATCACCACTGCTCTCAAAACGTTGAAGGAAAACATTGCAAGGAAACCGTCATGTCCTAGAGCCAAGAAGGTATGTGACATCTACCAACACGCACTGAGCCCGCGTGGTAGATTACGGCCCACTCTGTTCCACTCAGAGGAGGCTTATGTCCCAGCAGTGGGAACGGTATAGGCTGCTGTATATAATGGAAGTGTTCCAACTTCCATTACATACAGCAGCCTATACCGCAGTTTGTGGAGTAAATCAGAGCACTGATTCTAACAGTACTTAACCAAGGTACTCCAAGTACCTTCGTTTTTGAGTTTTATGACAGCACCTGTCATCTTACAACCAGTCTTACCAAGGGGTATCGTATTCTCCGGTAACTGGGTAGGAGAGGTCAGATAGGCACTCGTACTCAGCTGCATCCGGTTAGACAGGAAGCCGACCCCAACATAGTTAGGCAAAAGCTACGCAGATGATGACAGCACCTGTCGTGTGAATGTGACAGTGATTAATGTCAGGTTCACAAGTATTAACTGGACGACCTGGAGAAGATAGCGGGAAGTTGATTTGTTGGAAAAAGCCTATGTATTGTGGGTTTCCGGCTGACTGATGGCGACGATCTGAATTTCCCCCCTTTACGTCGATTGTTTAAACAACGCCTATTGAGTTTTTTTGGTTTCATCGCCTGAATGTCTAACTCATGTATGTATTCATGATACAGCCTGGGAAATGATTTGTTTAGCAAATGAATACCATACGACAGTTTGCCTTGTTAAAGCCTTTTCACACAACTGTCAAAGAATGACAGTTGTAATTTCAATACACGGCCAAATTAAATCGTTAGTCAATTTGCTTGTAACAATTAAATTCCCTGACTATACATCTGATATTGTTTCCCCCATTAATCGTCACTGTTTTCTTCCTTGCAGTGCGGCGGCGGCAGCGGCGGCGGCGGCGGAGGCACTGGGCGGGGGAGGGCGGCGCGCCCCCCCGCCCCTGCTGCGCTCGCGCACGCTGCCTGCCATCATCGCTCCTGGCTTCTCTATACTACATGCTCAAATCGACCCGCAACGAACTAATAATGGTAAGTGGAATACTTATTTCATTTATTTTCAGACATTAATGAGTAGGGTTTTTACGTACTAATGCTTAATGATATTTTGTCTCTACTTGATCTGGTTCAGGAGAGAGTAAGTTGAGTCATATAACACGAAGGTAGAATGTTTCCCTAAAAATATGGTGAATGGTAAAATCCCATGGTAACATATGAATTTCAGATATGATAGATAAACATATTAAAATAAAAGTTTTATTACTGTTTATCGTTGCGAGGTAACCCTGTCAAAAGTATCATTATAACCTGTCGGGGCTGCCTCAAGTCTAAGGTGTATGTGAAACAATAAAACATTTTATTTATTTATTATGGTATATTTGAATATTTGAACTTGTTCATAGCTTATTAAGTACTATTAAGCTGGTTGATATTTTTTAGGAATAAAACAAAATAAATATTTACTATTCACTATTTGAATCTTTAAAATGTATTTTCGGAACACTACACTGCACACCAATACATAGATACTGATGTTGCTCAAAAAGGTGCAAAGTTGAAGTAGGACTGACCTAGCACCTCTGCCGGGGTCGCGTGATTGTTCGAAAGAGATACCGTGACCCTGGCACATGGGCAACTGATGGAACACGGGTGGGTTTTAGTCAGTAAAAGTCTGACACGCCCTCCCGCTCCGCCCAGAGCGGGAGAAGTCATTTGATGATTTCCCATCCTGAAAAAAAAAAAAAAAAAAACCTAGCACCTCACAACACCTCACTCCCCCCTAACGTGAGGAGGGCCGCAGAGGCGAGCCAGTACCAGACGGGGATCGCGGAAGTCGCATTAGATTCCGTGGTCCCCGATTGAAGATTTCCAACAGGAGATCAACAAAAAATAATAATAATAATAAGGACTGAGCTGGCCACATAACGGGCTGAGTTGTGGGCTAAAATAACCACCGCGACTGACCCCGTAAAAAGTGGTGTGGTGGGCTGGACAAAATAAACTACCAGTAGTCTACATTAGGTCTGGATCGGGAACACTGAAAGTTATGGGGAGAGGCCTTTGTCCAGATGTGGGATGATACAGCCTGACAGTTACTGATTGAATAATTAAAATATATTGCGGCCTATCCGTAAAAGCTCATTTTGTCTAGAACCTGTGTGTATTTTCTTTTTAATCTACTGGATCTAGTCTCCTTTTACGACCAAAATATAAAACATTTATGCTTCGCAATCAACGAAAGTTTTATGGCTTCGAATAATGAAGGCAAAGGTAGTTGACACGATAGGCTGTAAACTGAAACTTGCTCTGAATTGCTTGATAACAATTTTCAAACTCATTTTCTGAAGCCAAAATTATTACTGAAATTTACAGTAAGCATACTACAATACTTTACGAGTCTATGACGAATGTTTTATTTTATACCTACTGATTGCATTTCCAGGTAAGGCTGTGAAAAAAAAAACACTATAGTTAGTAAATTTTTTTACAAAATTAAAACCTGATTACTGAACAATCATATACTAAAAAGCATGAAACAGGAAAATATCTTCAACTGAAAGCCATGGTCGTATGCCGCCAAAACATACATTATAATTACTTATTCAGTTTAAAGTGCCGTCACATATCTTATAAGCAGTGGAAAATTAAGACACTTCCAACGATAACTCATTTGTCAAATTATGATAAGTAGTTTAGAAGTTACTAGCTTTTGCCAGCGGCTTCACCCGCATATCTATACTTATTATATTATATTATATATTATTTATTATTAATATTATAAAGCTGAAGAGTTTGTTTGTTTGTTTGATTGAACGCGCTAATCTCAGGAACTACTGGTCCGAAATGAAAAAATATTTTTGTGTTGGGTAGCCTATTACGGGTACGCTACAATCAAGGGGAGCGGAGCAGTAATGAAAAATGTTGCAAAAACGGGGAAAATCACACGAGTAGGCGATTCGACGCGACGGGAGGGGTCGGGGGAACAAGAAATTTTACGCGGACGAAGTCGTGGGCAGAAGCTAGTTATACATATAAACCTTCCTCTTGAATCACTCTATATATTAAAAAAAAAAAATCCGCATCAAAATCCGTTGCGTAGTTTGAAAGATCTAAGCATACATAGGGACAGACAGCGGGAAGCAACTTTGTTTAATACTATGTAGTGAGAGTGATAAGGGAACAGATCAATTTACAGGTTTACATACCCACGTACATACATGCATAGCGCCCAAAATCATAACCCTCCTTTTTGCTTCACCGTAGTCAGGTTAAAATATGCACCTATGTTTTGGTGTCTTAGGAAAGCGGTTTAATCATATTATACTGGCGGTCATAAATATCTGTCATTATTACCGGTAGTTGTCATTAAGGTGCCACAAAACGCTTATGTGTATGTAATATGAGTCGGAGGTGTGTCTATGTGTGTGTGTGTGCCTTATATCATCTTTTTTACAATATGGTTTGGTAGGAGAAAAGTAGGTTCGTACAAACACGTTTACACGTCAAAGTTATTTTTTAACTAGATGAGATCGGCGTTTTCTTTCTGGCTACTCCGAGAAGAAAGGCCGAAACAAACTCAGAGGTCTCTTTAAAGTCCAGACATAATCTTGGTCATATCATGTGAAGAACATGTGGATAACGCGATAAATGAATAAGCATTATGTAATAGCCGATATTGTATGACCGTTCTAAGGAAACCAAAACCTTACTTACGGACCATGAAGTTACCTATTTATGTTTACCTACCTTTTGAATTACCTCATAACCACAAAACTTAAGGGTTTTTATTACGGCAATTAAAGCAATGCCCGTTATTACCCAAATAACCCATTAAAACTAAACCCTGTTGGGTCTAATTTCAACGATTCCGATTTAATGTTGGGAAATTGTCCAACTGGTTAAAAAGAAGGAGGGAGGGAGGCTCTCAAGCCGACACGCATGTTTTCCTTTCCTTTAGGTTCTGTTAAAAGGTTTTTTTTAGCTTAGAATAATTAGAACAGTTACCGTTATTTCTATCTTGTGAATTAACAGTAACTCAATTTGCCTATACTTTTCCCAACAGTTTTGAGAGAGGTTTTCAGCCTAATAGACGCGACACTCACTCACTCACTCACTCTCTCACACACACACACACACTCACACACACTCACACACACACACACACACACACACACACACACACACACACACACACACTAGCACACGCACACGCCTTCTTAGATATAAGTTGATTTCATTGTATGTACACTCCTACATTATTGTTTTTAGTTTTAGAAGAGCGGGGTCTCCTAGCACAGGTATTTGTATACTTAAAAGGAGAACTCTATGTAAGATTAAATACTGTAGAAGTTTGTAAAGTTATTTCTAATAAAATTTTGTATTTTGTATTTGTAACGGAATACAGCTGAATTGCAGTATTCACATGAGACGACTGGCTATCTGACCTTCACAACTCAGTTACTGGGTTGAAAGGGTAAAAAGGAAAAAAAAATATGTGTAGGCACCCTTTTTTTGTGGGTGGGAAATCACCAAATGACGTCTCTCGCTCTGGACGGAGCGAGAGGGCGTATTAGTTTTGTACTGACTACAATCCACCCGTGTTCCTTCAGTTGCCTATATGCCTGGGCTGCGGTAAATTTTTAGAACAAATCTCGCGACCCTGGCAGTGCACGATACCCCTGGTTGTCAGAATTTTGGGCTTCTAACCGTACCCGTAACGACTGACAAGATCTATGAATGGCAGCCGGGATCAGCAGCTGAAGGTGCTTTTCGAGGTACGGACGGGTCGCGATTTGTATGGGATGGTGACCTATCGACGAACTGACAGCGGTATCCATAGGACGACCCGACCCGAGCCACCAGAACAATTAAAATTCATAATGACTGATTTCCTTTCAACATACAGAGAAGGACCTCCATTAATCCGCTGGATGCGAGAAGCACAGAACCGGTCGAAGTGGCGGTGCTTGGGGGAGGCATATGTCCAGCAGTGGACGTCTTTCGGCTGAAATGATGACGATACTAAAAAAAAAAAACTATTGTGGAACTTATGGTAACATTTTCTGTGCTAACGATACGGCACTTAGCTTGTATTCAGTAGCCACATCTTTTACTTTGTGTTCCTTTATAAATGAAACAAAACAATAACGAGAGATAAAACGGTGCCGTCAAGCGGTTTGTTTTCAAAATGTTTAAAAACCGCGTCCATTTTCCAGATGTGAATTACTCCTTTGAGATGCTTTTCTTTTATTCGAAGTTTTTCTGGACTGAAGTACGCGGTGCTTACCTACGCAAACAAATGAACTCACTTTTTATTCCCCGTGAAATAGCTTTCGCACCAAGTTTTTTTTTTGTAGTGGTCCGTACGTCCGAATGAAAAAACAATATCCTTAAAGGATCACTAGTTTGCCTGTCTGTCTGTCCGCCTGTCACAGCAATGTGCTTAGAAAGTAATGGCCCGATTTAGTAGCAATTCGGTACAGATATATATTTTTTTTTACTTTTGAGAGCTTTACTGTATGATATATCGACCTTAGTGTCTCAAACAATTTTATTTCTTATATTTAGAAAACAAATAGTTTGAAGTCAATAAGAAAATTTATGAAAATTTACCATTACCTCCGCCAGTAATCTCCGAACCTGCAGAAAATATTATTTTTGAAATAAATAATGTTGCATGCCTAATTTAAGGTAGATTGTACAAGGATCACCCATATTATTTGTCACATCTTATTTACTGTACCTGCAATCTATGCAAATAAAATTTTACTTTACTTTACTTTACTTTACTTTAAAAATAGCTATCTACTTACATATCAGAAAAAAAAAACGATAAGAGGTCTGTGGTCTTAAATAAAATGGGAAATCTCTCAATATTGTGCGTAAAAACTTATGTTATCAGTTGGATTGTATGGGAACACAATCATCATCTGACTAGCCTTTTCCCAACTATGTTGGGGTTGGCTTCCAGTCTAACCAGATGCTGCTGGGTACCAGTATTTTACATAATTATGTTGTATGGGAAAACAATATTAAACTAAAATGTTAAGTTAGATATATATGATTCTTGTGATAAATTCATTCCATCTACGCAACCTTTTACTGTGTGTGGTCCGATACCTGGCCGTTTTTTTCTAAACTTGAATTTCTTATGGACTATTTCCCTACTTCCATTGTTAGAAACTTTTGAGTTTTGGAATCTATTTGCTGTCTTTGATTAGTTTTGGTACTCAGATACACCCGGATAGACTGAAAGGCAACCCTAATATAGTTTGGAAAAAGCAGATGGATTATTTTTGGTATCCTATTTTCTTCACGACTCAGAAAGACTTTATACGGATAGTTTAATAACCTATCAAGAAAGTAAACATGTCATAAATCGAGAGACCTTTGAACCTATAAAATACTAATACAACTAAGTATATAGTTGTAGTAAATGGAGGTCGTGACCAGTGGTCATTAACCGAAAGATATCCTTTAAGCACTTTTCTATAAAAAGAAATGCCAAGAAAAGCTTAAAGATAAAGATTTATACAGGGCTATCTTGAATGTTTGCATGTTTCCAAAAATTACGGTAATTTCAACAGAAACAGCTTCGTACAGAAATGAGATGGGTGGAATGAGGAAACAGTCCATTTTAAAATACTTTTTTGTATTATATCAACAAAAAAGTATTAAAAAAAAAGAAATATATTTACTGTAGCTGACGCGGGCTCTGCACTTGCTGCAATGAATCGTGACTTGGCTTGCATCAGTGTTTGGGCTAAGTCATTTGGTTTGCAAATTAACCCATCTAAATCTCAGGCCATGATCATTGGCAGTAGATGTTCGCAATGCGGCTGATGTTGCATCTCTGATGCCTTTGTATCTAGATGGTGTTCGTATTGAGTATACCGAAACCGCTAAAGATTTGGGTGTAGTTATTGACTCCAATCTTTCGTGGCGTACTCAGGTCAATGAGGTCAGTCGAAAGGTACATTTCTCCTTTCATTCGCTGAAATGCCTTCAAAGTCTCTTGCCCTAGAAGACTAAAATTTCTTTGGCACAAACACTTATGCAGCCGATTATAGATTATGCTGACGCCTGCTACTTGGATGCTACTGAGGAGCTATTAAACAAGCTTGAGCGCCTGCAAAACCTGTGCATTCGCTTTGTTTTCGGTCTTCGAAAGTATGACCATGTTTCTCACCTTCGCAAGGAACTCAAGTGGCTCCCAATCCGCCTTCGCAGGAACACTCGGATTTTATGTCTCCTCTTCAACCTCCTACACAACCCGTCTTACCCTTCCTATCTGCGTGAACGTTTTTCTTACGCTCGCCCTAGCGATGCACCGTGCAGATCACACCTTAGATCCCTCCTTAAATCCCAACCCCATAAAACCAGTTATTATTCCTATTCCTTCTCTGTTCATGCTGTTAGATTGTGGAACTCACTTCCGCCTAGCATTCGAGATCTAAAAACTATTTCCCTTTTCAAATCCCGAGTAAAAGAGCACTACCTTTCCTCATAATTGTGTGTATTTATATATATATATATATATATATATGTATATGTATTTATTTGTAGGTATATTTTAGCTTTATGTATTTTTTTAAATATATGTTAATTTCTTGCATTATATATGTATAAGTATATTTTAGTTTAAGACTTCACATATTCATATCTTCTCTTCTTGTTTTCACACACTATTGTCTACATTTCTTTTTCATTTCTCCTTTCGCAGGTCTGCTGGAAGAAATTTCTTAAGAAATAAGCAGTACCTTTGTACTCAATTGTATTAATATGCCTTATCACTCTGTTTTTTTACTGTGTGTACATAAATAATAAAATAAATAAATAAATAAATAAATATGAACTGCTTCAGGATCCGCACAAGAGTGACCCACGAAATTGGTGATTTTAATGACAATAATTCTGTGAATACTGTTTTGAGTATGAATGTCGATAGCTATAAGAGTAGAGAGAGACCAAAGAAATAATGGATGGACTCTGTGTATTATGATAAGGATAGAAAAGGGATGACTACTGAGATCACGAGTACGTAATACAGAAGTGTGGTAGAAAAATACGTGTTGTGCCGACCCCAAAGAGATTGGGATAAAGGCAGCAACATAATGTCTGTGTTACGGTTGCGAATCATATTTTGTACATATAATACAGCTTGACACTGATCTGCAATTTGCAAAACACGGAAGAAAAATTGAATTCCGCGGGGTTTAGCGTATTCACCTTAACAAGAATGAACTTCTATATTTCATTCCAAATATTCAGTTCGCTGTTCGTGCTCTTCCCTCGTTAGGACGCGCAAAAAAGACGCGTTTTAAACTCAACAAAAAGAAAATGACAATTACCTAGTACACCTCACTTAACGCAAGAAAAGTCTATTCCAGGAAAAGTTAAGCTCTTGGATCTAAAGGAATTTAATTAGACAAAAAGTGAAACAAAAAAGAGAAGTAGTTTGTAACTTTTCTCGTTAGCAAACTGTTTCGTGACTCTGTGTCTACTAATCCTACTTTTTATCCTGGATTTTCAGTATGAAAAGTCGCACCAATTTAAAAAATTTCGAACGTAAACATATTTAGTTATGTTTAAGTATAAATAAATTGTCAATAGGTGCGTTGTAGTACGTTTTATGGCTTCATTTGTGAGGCATGTTCAGGACAATCATCTGCCAAGCCTTTCCCAACTATCTTGGAGTCGGCTTTCAGACTAACGGGATGTAGCTAAATACCAGAATTCTCCAGATCTCCACAACGCAGTAGTAGTAGTGATTCGCGGATTCTGGCGCAAGCGCCAGAGCCCGCGCTTGCACCAGAGCCCGCGAATCTGTAGCACCCATCGTAAAAAAAAAAAAAAAAAAAAAAAAAAAAAAAAAAAAAAAAAAAAAAAAAGGTTTTGGTGTGCTCTGATCTCAAATCTGCGGTCCATTTTAGCGTAGGATGCGTGGTTCTGGAGTTATGCAAATCAATTAACTGTTATCTCATTGATTTCCGGTGGTCCTGCACCCTCATTAGCATTCCATTGTTCGCCTAATCCTTTTATCTATTATACTTCGAACACCTCATTACGTTGCGCCAGAACCCACGAATCTGTTGCCTTACGGTTGATTTGGCGTTCTTATCTATTACTCATTGTATGTCTGCTTTTCTATGTCATCAATAAAACACATTCATTTTTATTTCAATATTTTATTACTTTTTTCTACAAAATATGAGCGGAAGATCTCATCCACAAAAATATCATTGTGCAGTGTGTTCCCTGTAAATATGTTCGTAAAACTATGCATTGAACATCCCTGAAACTTAAATAGCAAATACATTAAGCAATATTCACCACAAACTGAAGTCCAATCATTCTGAATCCTATCAACATTCCAGTCCCATCTCTTACAATTCCTTTTCAAAAACTGGAGATGATATCGCTCAGGTGTTCGTCCATATGAATCAAAATATTGACCGATACCATTCGTATCGATATGTACAGCTACCCAGTGTGAACCTGGTTTATCATCCGCATCCAAATTGCATATTATATACGTTGGTACATGTGTATACATAGGTAGTCTATTAGCAGCATAAACATTATTTTCTAGACTGGGATGAATCTTTTTCATATGTTTTTGTAATTCTAGTGTATCCATGATATTACTGTTATTAGCAGATTATTACAGTACCAATCTATTCAATGGTTGTCATAGGAATGTTCAATTATAGTGATTTGTAAATATTAAATCGCATTCTTTGTGGGAGTCACAAAGCTTAGGATTATCATTTTGCTGCAGCTAATTTAAAGTTTGTTATATGGGTCTGATTATATTAAATAAAACACTTTGAGTACATAGACATTTTTAATTAACTGATCAACACAATAATTATTAAATAAATAAATTAAATACAGACATATTATTATCAAAATACCATTTTCTAATACACACAGCATTATTCAATGCACAATTCAATTTATGGTTCACACAATTAAAATCAGTTTTATTTTTACAGAACTTTTTTTTTAATGTCGCAAAATTAGGACATCCCTTCTCACCTATGTCAATCACTTCACAGTTTGCACATAACTCTTTAATCCACGTAATCTTTTCCAAACCCTTTGTCATAATTTTTTTATTTTCTAAATATGGTAAAATAACACGTTTAAACTCTTTGTAGTCTATGTAGCCTTCACTCCAGTAAATTCCTCGATTTCTTTCTAACCATCTCACCTGCTTTTTTTCTTCTAGTGTTAGGTAATGGAATGAATATGGTGGTTTCACCAAGAACGTCTGTGTATGATCATGACTCGCAATGGCCAATTCTTTGATAATAAAATGATTTAAAGAATCTTTAAATCCTTGGAGTTCCACTATAAGGGTGTCCGTCTTCATGATATCTTCTTAACAATGTTACTTAATGGTTTGTATTCAACAATGCAATCGTTCAGAATGAGACAATATGCTGAAGTTTGATCTGGTATCTCCGAATCACTTTCAATTTCTACTCTCACGTCCACAACTGGCCCTGTCTTTAGATTATCCACTTGTCTAGAGCAATCAATGACAAACAGCGGTGCTAAATCTCTAAACTGTTTTTCGCTTAATATGGGTTCCGGTCGACGTCCGTAATACGACTGTTGAAATCTGGTGTATTGCTCGTTGTAAATATTAAATCGCATTCTTTGTGGGAGTCACAAAGCAGGTTGATGCCTGTTGCGAAGGAACGTGAGATAAGTTTGTTGACTCATAGAGTTACAATCAGTTTCGTTGTACTTAGTAATTTGCTTTAGATAAGAATAAGGAACGTGAGATAAGTTTGTTGACTCATAGAGTTACAATCAGTTTCGTTGTACTTAGTAATTTGCTTTAGATAAGAATGGTGCTATATAAGATCGAACAGTTGCAGTCATGCAGTCAGTCTATGGTCGTTTGACCACAGTGTATTGTATACGTCTACCAATACTACGTTTGTGTTACTTCAACGCATCAATGGCCATGGAGGTAAGTGTTTATTCTATTGACAAACTTACTTGTATTTCTGTTGTTGTTTCCTAACGTGTGTGATTAAGTGTAAACAAATTGATATTAACGTGATAACTCTGTTGTTGCAGAGATCATTCAGCTTCGCAGACGATAATGAAAATACCTATAAACAGTATTACTACTCGCCACTCTCTCCTCAACACGAAGAAGAGAGTGATGACATCGTCGTTAATAACACAGACGATGGTGGAAAAAGGAAATCGCAACCGATTGATCAATTTTTTGAAGTGGCACCAAAAATAAAAAGGAAGAAGCTGCTATCCTCGACTGTGACACGAGCTGCTAGAGATGGCGTATCATACATCTCTACAAATTCTGACGACGGAGACCAAGCGACGCATCTCATAAAAATTGAAATGTATGATATGAAGAAACTATCCAAGATTCCAACTAGTGATCACTGGAAGCACGCTACCACGAGGATTAAATATTACATAAAGAATAATAAGGATAGCATCTACGACAACACAAACGGCCTCGTATACAATATTACAAAGACAATAGCAGAAAGTGAAAAAGTTAAAAAATACTTTTTTAACAATGACACTCATTAGTGGATTAGTGAATGTGATTCTGTTTACTTAAAGTACTTCTGTGTACTCATTAGATTTTACATGACTTTCCTAATCCTTTGTTAGACTATGAATATTGGACATTATTTGAAATTGGGTATCAGTTGCTCTACCAACACTTAACTGTTACTTACTGTGCTACATACTTTCTTCTTTATTATAAAGATGGAAAACTTCAGTGAAATGTGCACCAGTGCTTTCTTTTCCGCGCCCATTGAAGAGAATATAGAACAATCCAACAGCGAATTCAATCAGGAGCTGTCTAAAGTTTGTGATGAAATAGAGAAGCATGAACTGTTCGATTCATCGTATGATGATGAGTTGTATAATCAATGTTTGATGGTTGAAACAAAGTTGATGTAAGTATTAGAAGTACAAACTCAATAAGAAATATTATTGTAGTAATGTTTTATTTTAAGATTTGTCTAATAATTTTCTTTTTGTTACAGTCAACAACAAGTTGGAAGAGGTATCAAACGAGGTATCACTACTGATGAAAATAAGGTTACCAAGAAAGCAAAATTTGATGAAGGAGCTTCTACATCATCAATTGAAACCAATGATGTGGACAACAATAAGGTGGAATGTGATACATGTCATGTTTATATTAATAAAAGGTATCTAAACAACCATTTAAAAAGCAATTCACATAAAAATAATCTTTTAAAATCACATAATTCATTAACAAATGTTACAGTTGTTGAAACCGCTTTTGGCAATCGAATTTTAACATATAGAATTAATAGTAAAACACTTCAATCGGGACAATATTTTGAAACACCGGAATCGTTTTTAAATTCGCTAAAAATTGATATCTTATTTTTGATAAATGAATGTATTCAACAACATACAATTTTTAAAATAAACTTCATATTGCATGCTGATTTCATACAACAAACTAAAGATATTAAAAATACGTTTGATTTTCAAACGTTTAATTACATAATTTGTCAGGGAGATGACTTAAATATTTTTTATTCATCATTAATAGACACTGTAGTCGGTAAAATTTGTCAATTTGAAAAAAAAGATAGTGGTTGGAGTCTTAATCAAATTAAATACATAGATATGAATGTTAACAAATTCAACCCCCTACGTGGTAGTTCATATATCGACCTTCCTCAAGATATTAAATCAAAAAAAGCTGTAATCAATGTTAAAAATAATGATAATATGTGTTTCAAATGGGCATTACTCTCTGGTTTATATCCTGTATGTAAAAGTGTAGATCGGGTAGCATCTTACGCAATTCATGGAAATAAACTAAAATTTACTGGTATTTCTTTTCCGGTTATAATTGCAGATATATCAAAAGTAGAGAAATTAAACAATATTAGTATTAATGTTTTTGGCTTAGAGTATAATAAAGAAAAAAAGTGTAATTCTGTTGTAGGTCCTTTATATTTAACAAAATGTCGTACACCTAATCATATTAACCTACTATATATATCGAATGGTACTAACAATCATTACTGTTATATTAAAAACTTATCGCGATTAGTTAGTTCACAAATATCAAGACATCATTGTGCAGTTTATATATGTGATTCATGTTTACTTCATTTCCCATCGGAGGAAAGACTTAATAACCATCAACAATATGATTGCGCTCACATTTGTACGGAATTACCAAACGGTGAGGATTCCAAAAAGGATTGGTTTGGTAAAGCAACCTCAAATAATAAATTAAAATTTGATAAATTCGTGAAAAAGTTGAAAATGCCCTTTGTGGTTTATGCAGACTTTGAGGCATTTTTGAACCCAATAGAATCATGTAGTAACGATCCATCCAAGCCTAGTACAATTAATATTCAAAAACATGAAGTGTATAGTTTTGGATATTACATTAAATGTTCATATGATAACAGATTATCAAAATATGAGACGTATAGTGGGTCAAACTGTGCACAAGTGTTTATGAATCGCCTTTGTGAAGATGTGAAAACAATATTTAAAAAAAATAGTTTCCAAAAATGTCTCGTTCCATTATCAGATGAAGATAAAATTAAAATTTCAAATTCAAACATATGTCATATTTGTGAAACTGAGTTAAATGAAGATCTTTTTTACGATTTTGATTGGCACACTGGCAGTTTTAGGGGTGTTGCACATCAAGTGTGTAGTTCTAAGTACAGAACCCCTCGTCATATTCCAATATTTTTACATAACCTCAGTCATTACGATGCTCATTTCATTATCCATGCATTAAACCTCGATGATGACAAAGTTGAAGTTATTCCACAAAATAAAGAACGATACATATCATTTTCAAAACAGTTAACAATAAATAATCAACCAGTAAGTTTAAGATTCATAGATTCATTGAAATTTTTATCGTGTAGTTTAGATCAACTAGCTAAAAATCTTAATGATGATCAGTTTACAGAACTAAAAAGGAACTATCCTAATAATGAAGATTTTTCACGTTTAAGACGGAAAGGTATTTATCCTTATGAATTTATGTGTAATAGTGATTGCTTGAAACATCCATCACTTCCTGATCAACACCAATTTTATAGTTCACTCACAGATTCAAATATTTCAAATGATGATTATAATCACGCAAAAGATATTTGGCAACATTTTAAGTGTAGTAGTATGTCTGATTATTCCAATTTATATTTAAAAACTGATGTTTTACTTTTGACTGATGTATTCGAAAACTTTAGAAAGCTTTGTATTAAAACTTATGGATTAGATCCTGCTCATTACTATACTGCCCCAGGTTTAAGTTGGGATGCAATGTTAAAATTTACCAAAATAGAATTAGAATTGTTAACGGACTATGACAAAATTGCTTTTTTTAAAGCTGGTATTAGAGGGGGTGTATCTCAGTGTAGCAATCGTTTTGCTAGAGCAAATAATAAATTCATGGAAGATTATGATAGTGAAAAACCTAATTCATATCTAACATATTTTGATGCGAATAATTTATATGGTTGGGCAATGTCTCAATCTCTTCCTGTTGGTGGTTTCGAATGGATAGATTCTAATACAGATTATAATGTGTCGGATAACTCTGATTTCGGTTATGTTTTAGAAGTTGATTTGGAATATCCTGATGAACTTCATAATTTGCATTCTGACTTTCCGTTATGTCCTGAAAACATATGTGTGGGTAATACTAAAGAAACTAAATTAGTTCCTAATTTAAATAATAAAAATAAATACATCATTCACTACAGGAATTTAAAACAATGCATTGAAATGGGGATTAAATTAATTAAAGTACATAGAATTTTAAAATTTAAACAGAGTTCTTGGTTAAAGAAATACATAGACTTAAATACTAGTTTGAGAACGTTAGCTACATCAAACTTTGAAAAAGACTTTTTTAAATTAATGAACAATTCTGTCTTCGGTAAGACTATGGAAAATATTGAAAAAAGAGTAAACGTTAAACTACTAACTCACTGGGATAATCGTGGTAAAGTTTTAGGTGCTCAGGATTGGATTGCAAAACCAGAATTCCATAGTTTATCAATATTTTCAGAACATTTAGTTGCAATACAATTACACAAAACAAAATTAATTTATGATAAGCCGATTTATTTAGGATTTTGTATTTTAGATATATCTAAGACCCTTATGTATGAATTTCATTATAACTACATGATTAAAAAGTTTCATAATAAAATTAAGTTATTGTACACCGATACCGATAGTTTGATATATCAAATTTTTACAGACAATTTTTATGAGGATATAAAACCAGATCTACTTCACTATTTCGATACATCAGATTACCCGGAAAATAATATTTACGGATATCCAAAAATAAATAAAAAAAAGTTAGGTTTTTTTAAAGATGAGAATAATGGTAAAGTATTGAAGGAATTTGTAGGGTTGCGATCAAAAATGTATGCCTTAGAAATAGAAGATAAATTTATAGCAAAGGCAAAAGGGGTTAACAAAAGTGTTACCAAAAAAATGAATATGGAAAATTACAAATCGTGTTTGTTTAATAAAAATGTATTATATTGTAGTATGCTTCGATTTAAGTCAATCAAACACACTATTTTTACACAAAAAATAAATAAAACATCTTTATCATATAATGATACCAAACGATGTATTATGAACAACAACATTGATACATTGGCTTGGGGACATTATAAATTACGCTAAGTGTAATACTTTTTACTTTTATTTCTGTGTGTATATACAAATTTTGTACTGATTGTAAAATTATGATATTACTGTAATGTTATATAATAGTTTATTACATATTTAAAATTTATTGTTTGATTGTAAATAATGTAAAATAATTGTAGTTTTTATTTGTGTGCTTAAATTTGACGTTGAGGTGATTGTGAAATTCTGATAAGTACTAATTGTGTTAGAAATAGTATACAGATCATTCTGTTTTTCACAAATTACATGTTTTATATAATTTTAGCAATATATATATATATTTAATTTTTACACCAAAATTTTCATTTTTATTTCATCCCTTTAAAACTCTAGACGTGTGAAATGTTTCACTTTATCCATCCGTTTACTGCTATTGTGGCAGGACCAAGTGGATGTGGGAAGTCAAATTTTGTAACAAATTTCATAAAATCAGTTAAAGAAATATGTAATTGTGATTTTAATCAGATCACATGGTGCTTTGATGAAATGCAGGCTTTAAATAATTTACCAAATGTTAACTATCATCAAGGAATTCCAAATCTTAATATGTTTGATGGTGAAAACCCACACCTTATTATTATTGATGATCTAATGAGAGAGTCTGATGGAAGAATTGTGGATATATTTACAAAAGGTAGTCATCACAGGAATCTTAGTGTATTTTATTTAACACAAAATTTATTTCATCAAGGTAAAGGTCAAAGAGACATTTCTTTAAACTCAAGTTATATAATTTATTTTAAAAACCCTCGAGATAAAACTCAAATAAGATATTTAGCACGACAAGTGTCACCAGATAACCCAAAATTCATTGAAGACGCCTACAGGGATGCAACTTTAGAAGCGCATGGATATTTAATGGTAGATTTAAAACAGAATACAAATGATTTTTGTCGTATCAAGACAAATGTATTCCCATTTAATGGTTACTGCACAGTCTACGTCCCCACGAAAGAGTTTAAATACACCAAGAATCAAACAATTCAAATCATTTCTAAATGATACATCGTCGACTCACAACGCATAAACATTTGCTAAACGCTTTGCAGTTTAAATACACCAAGAATCAAACAATTCAAATCATTTCTAAATGATGCATCGTCGACTCACAACGCATAAACATTTGCTAAACGCTTTGCATACGCTTAAACCAAAATATCAAAGAGCGTTACTTAAAACGTGTGATGAAGAAGAAATAAATTGTATTTGTGAATGTATTCATAACGTTTTACAAGGAAAGATACCTCTTAAAGATCAAGATAAACAAAAATTGAATAAACACAAAAATATACTCCGTAAACTGGTGCATAAGTGTAAACATAAACTAAGAAAAAATATTATTATACAAAAAGGAGGGGCTTTCTTACCAATAATATTAGGTGCAATATTGAGTGGATTAGTAAGTGGACTAGCCAGTTAACATGGAAAATGCTAAGAAAATGATACTTATTGAACCGGGATTGATTGAAAAATTAAAACAAGAAAATAAGGTTACTAGTAATTTGTCTCGATTAGATATTGAAATGCAAAATATTATGAATAGTAAGACGGAAGACCGAAAGAAGTGGATGTTATATTTACAAACACTACAAAGATACCTTCACTTTACCGAAGAGGATCGTCAACCACTCAGATTACCAATTTATTCTGATACATCTAATGAAGATTCAAATGGGTCTAAAATTGGTTTTAAAAATAAAGATAGAGATCTAAAAAGTTCAGTTGATGCTGAATCTTTGTTGGAGGAGAAAGGATCTATTAAAAGTATAGAAAGTGAGGCAAATCCACTGTATTCATCAACACAAATACTCAGTTTAATACCAAAAACTTATAATAAAAAAGGTGAGTCATTATTAAACTTAATTGGAACAAGTAAAAGTAAAATACGTTGGGATAATGAAGGCACAGTCATAATTGATAATGAAAAAATTCCAGGAAGTAATATTGTTGATTTAATAAATGATTCACTTAGACCCTTAAAAAAAAGTGATCCGATAGGGTGGGATAGATTTGCTAAAGCATTAAAAGATATTAAAGTACCACTTACTTATATTGGAAATCCAAAGAGATGTGAGTTTATTAACCAACTTCAAGTAAAAGATCTGAACAAAACCTCTGAGATTGAAGTTCAAGAGTTTTCTACACCGAGCAGTGGAGATAAAAGATCTATAACTAAAATACATAAAAAGATCGATTGGGAAAAATGGACCCCGTACTAGAAGAAATTAACAGGATTTATTATGATCCATCTAACCCCGCTGGTTTTGGTAGTATTGATAAATTATCAAAAGCTATGAAGGGTAAAATGGATAAAAAGCAAGCAAAGGAATGGTTACAATCACAAGAAACATATACATTACATAAACCCATTCGGAAAAAATTCCCGCGTAATAAGTACATTCTATCAAATATTAATGAGCTGTGGCAAGCTGATTTAAGTGATATGCGAACTTATTCTCAATATAATGATGGTTTCAACTACATACTTTGTGTTATTGATGTATTTAGTAAATATGCTTTTGCAAGACCAATGAAAAAGAAAAACTCAGAAACAACTAAAGAATGTTTTGAAAGTATATTTACTGAAAGTAATACAACACCTACTCACATACAATCTGATAAAGGTACAGAATTTGTTTCAAAAGATGTACAAAAATACTTTAAATCCAAAAAGATAAATTACTATACCACTAACAATCCTGATATTAAGGCTAGTATTGTTGAACGATTTCAAAGAACTCTAAAAATGAAAATGTGGCGTTATTTCACTCATAATAATACTTATAGATATATAGATGTTTTACAAGATTTAATATACTCTTATAATCACAGCATTCACTCGAGTATTAAGATGTGCCCATGTGATGTAAGTTCCAACAATATTATGACAGTTTGGACTAATCTTTATGATAGAGGGTCAAACAAACTTTCTTTAGAAAATCCAAAACCAAATTTCAACGTGGGTGATTATGTTCGAATAACTAAATATAAACATGTTTTCCAAAAAGGATATGAATCAAATTGGAGTGATGAAATATTTATTATATCTTCAATAATTGATAGATCTCCATGGGTTGTTTATACAATAACAGATTTACAAAATGAACCAATAGTTGGTACTTTTTATGAAAGAGAATTACAGAAGGTCACTTACAACCCCACCTCACAATATAAAATAGATAAAATAATTGGCACTCGTTATTCGGGTAACAGAAAAGAAGTATTAGTGAAGTGGAAAGGTTATCCAGATAAATTTAACAGTTGGATTTTAGCTTCTAGTTTAAAAGAAATATGAATAAAGAAAGTTTTTATTTAACTTTGCTCAGCAATAGTTCAATGGAATACTTTCCTGATAACAAGACCACAAATTTTTCAACAAAATTACCAAAAGCTATGAAATTAGAAGGTGAATGGTCGGTTGGAGTTGTCGAGTTTCAATATCCATGCACCATGTTTACTGTTCAAGATCATGAAAATGTTGTATACATCACAAAAACCATGTTAATGCCTAATGAAGATAAACCATCAACAGTGTACTACAAAAAACATATTCCCGCTACCAACTACGATAACGTTGAACATATTTTAAGAGCGTTAAATGGTATCAGAGAGAGCTTGAAATTTCGTTATGATGAAATAACAAAATTTGTGTCTGTTTCTGTTTTGGATAAAAATATAACATCCGTAACATTATCACCCAAATTAAGTTTACAACTAGGTTATGAACCAAATACAAATCTCCTAGTCAGAAATTTTGGTAAGTGTCCTGCTAATTTACACTTACCATCTCAACTATTTCTATATTGCGACATTATCGATCCTCAGATTGTGGGTGATGTTATGACTCCACTATTAAGAGTCATTTCATTAGATCCTTCAAAATACATTTATGGTGCGAATAAAATGTACATTTTCTCTCCACCTCACTACTTACCTGTTATGCGAAGAGAGTTCGATACGCTGGAAATAGATATAAGATCGAGCACAGGACAAAAAATACCATTCCAGTTTGGAACCGTGTGTGTTAAACTACATTTCCGCAAATTATAATAATGTATTCTCCTCATGATCATCATAAATGTCCATATGAAAATTATTATTCACATCAAGCTGGATCAGGAGTTGGAGTAATTTATAAGGGTTCACCATACCAACGCGGTCATGGTATTGGGAGCTTCTTAGGAGGGTTATTTAGATCAGTTTTACCTTTACTTTCAAGTGGTGCTCGAGTGGTTGGTAAGGAGGCATTAAACGCTGGAGTAGGACTTTTATCGGATATGGTTCAAGCCCGTCCTATGGAAGCCTCAATAAAAGATCGTCTAAAGCAAGTTAGTACAAACTTAAAACGAAAGGCTGATGACAAAATTGATCGATTTAACATGACAGGATCTGGGTATATAAGTAAAAGAAAACGATTGGCCTCGTTCATTCCACCACTAACAGCTAAAGTGAAAGCTACGAAAAAACTTGGTCTAAAACCAAAAAACATCAAAGATATATTTTCAAATTAAGTATGTCTTTCCTTCATAATCATTCTTGTGAGTGCGTTAAGTCAGAATTAGATTTGTTTGCATTACCGTCTACACAAACAAGCATTGAAAATGGATTGTGGATTCACTATAAACCAATTTCATCTCTTGCTGATGATGGACCTATCGAGTTTCAAGTTCCTGGAACAGGCGATGACTACATAGATTTGTCTCATACATTACTCCACATAAAGGCAAAAGTATTAAATCAAGATTCAACAAACTTGATATCAGCTACAGCAGTAGCACCTGTAAATAATTGGTTGCATTCACTTTTTAGTCAACTCGATGTTTATTTAAACCAAAAACTTGTATCACCACCTAATAATACCTATGCCTATCGAGCATACATGGAAACCCTTTTAAACTATGCTCCTGCTGCTAAACAATCTCATCTTACTTGTAGTCTTTGGTATGATGATACAGCAGGAAAAATGGATTCCACAGATGGTAAAAACATAGGATTTGTTAAAAGACAGGAATTAGTTAATGAAAGCAGGGAAATAGAAATGATTGGTCATCTTCATGGTGACATTTTCGATCAAGATAAATTTTTAATTAATGGCGTTGAAATGAGTGTAAAATTAGTTCGGTCAAGAGAGAGTTTTAATTTAATTGCTGGGTCAAATGATGTAAAGTTTAAAGTTTGCATTACGGACGCAACTCTTATTGTTCGAAGAGCACGAATTAATCCAAGTGTATTACTCGCACATCAGAAAGTTTTAGCTTCTACCACTGCTAAATATCCTATTACTCGTGCTGAAGTTAAAGTTTTAACAATTGCATCGGGTGTTCAAGGAAAAACTCTTGATAATATATTCTTAGGACAGGTACCCAAAAGATGTATTATTGGTTTTGTGAATAATTCTGCATTTAATGGTTCACTTACTAAAAATCCATTTAACTTTGAAAACTATGGTATTAACTCTTTCAGCTTATATATTGATGGTCAACAAATACCTTCCAAAGCTTTGCAACCATCTTTTAATAATAATATATTTACATCAGCATATCATACTCTATTCTCGGGGACTGGTATTCACTTTCTTAATGAAGGAAATGCAATCTCTCGTGAACAGTATGCCAAAGGTTACTGTCTTTTAGCATTTGATTTAACTCCTGATTTATCAGCTAACTCATCAGCCCATTGGAATCTCATAAAGCATGGTAGTGTAAGATTAGAAGTACGATTTGAATCCTCACTAATACAAACAATTAACTGTATTGTTTATGCTGAGTTTGATAATATTATTGAAATAGATAAAAATAGAAATGTTACTGTAGACTATAGTAGTTAGGATTATAATGTGTGTTGTGTTTTAGATATATGTGTTATGTTTAATGCATTTTGTGTGTGTGTAACTAAAGATAACATTATAAAATTAAATAAAACAAATTGTATGCAATATACTATCAAGGATTTAAAGATTCTTTAAATCATTTTATTATCAAAGAATTGGCCATTGCGAGTCATGATCATACACAGACGTTCTTGGTGAAACCACCATATTCATTCCATTACCTAACACTAGAAGAAAAAAAGCAGGTGAGATGGTTAGAAAGAAATCGAGGAATTTACTGGAGTGAAGGCTACATAGACTACAAAGAGTTTAAACGTGTTATTTTACCATATTTAGAAAATAAAAAAATTATGACAAAGGGTTTGGAAAAGATTACGTGGATTAAAGAGTTATGTGCAAACTGTGAAGTGATTGACATAGGTGAGAAGGGATGTCCTAATTTTGCGACATTAAAAAAAAAGTTCTGTAAAAATAAAACTGATTTTAATTGTGTGAACCATAAATTGAATTGTGCATTGAATAATGCTGTGTGTATTAGAAAATGGTATTTTGATAATAATATGTCTGTATTTAATTTATTTATTTAATAATTATTGTGTTGATCAGTTAATTAAAAATGTCTATGTACTCAAAGTGTTTTATTTAATATAATCAGACCCATATAACAAACTTTAAATTAGCTGCAGCAAAATGATAATCCTAAGCTTTGTGACTCCCACAAAGAATGCGATTTAATATTTACAAATCACTATAATTGAACATTCCTATGACAACCATTGAATAGATTGGTACTGTAATAATCTGCTAATAACAGTAATATCATGGATACACTAGAATTACAAAAACATATGAAAAAGATTCATCCCAGTCTAGAAAATAATGTTTATGCTGCTAATAGACTACCTATGTATACACATGTACCAACGTATATAATATGCAATTTGGATGCGGATGATAAACCAGGTTCACACTGGGTAGCTGTACATATCGATACGAATGGTATCGGTCAATATTTTGATTCATATGGACGAACACCTGAGCGATATCATCTCCAGTTTTTGAAAAGGAATTGTAAGAGATGGGACTGGAATGTTGATAGGATTCAGAATGATTGGACTTCAGTTTGTGGTGAATATTGCTTAATGTATTTGCTATTTAAGTTTCAGGGATGTTCAATGCATAGTTTTACGAACATATTTACAGGGAACACACTGCACAATGATATTTTTGTGGATGAGATCTTCCGCTCATATTTTGTAGAAAAAAGTAATAAAATATTGAAATAAAAATGAATGTGTTTTATTGATGACATAGAAAAGCAGACATACAATGAGTAATAGATAAGAACGCCAAATCAACCGTAGGGCAACAGATTCGTGGGTTCTGGCGCAACGTAATGAGGTGTTCGAAGTATAATAGATAAAAGGATTAGGCGAACAATGGAATGCTAATGAGGGTGCAGGACCACCGGAAATCAATGAGATAACAGTTAATTGATTTGCATAACTCCAGAACCACGCATCCTACGCTAAAATGGACCGCAGATTTGAGATCAGAGCACACCAAAACCTTTTTTTTTTTTTTTTTTTTTTTTTTTTTTTGTTTTTTTTTTTTTTTTTTTTTTTTTTTTTTTTTTTTTTTTTTTTTACCATGGGTGCTACAGATTCGCGGGCTCTGGTGCAAGCGCGGGCTCTGGCGCTTGCGCCAGAATCCGCGAATCACAACTACTCGCAGTTACTATACATATAGTACGATACCCATCGGTAAGACTTTCGGGCTTCTGACAACCCATAATGACTGTGAAATATCCACGAATAACAACCGGGGCCAACGGCTTAACATACTTTTCGAAGAACATCACAATCTTTAGATTCCGAGACCCCTCGTCCCGGAATGTAAAGATTGTCACGCAACCGCGGTAAGCGTAGCTTAACCGAATCGATCGACTTGTGCTGCTGTTATTACTTAGACACTAATTATTAATAGGCGCGAGAACGAGTCTGATGACGATAATAGAGTTTTTAGATTTTTTGTCCGTTTGTTTGAATAATAGATGCAGAAAGAAACAATGTTCATTCAAAATACAACAAATATATATAACGCTATTTACAAACTAGCTTTTACTAGCGACTTCGCTCTTGTAAAGATCTTTAAAACACGGGAGCGTACTATCCCGATAAAAAAGTGTCCTATGTGCTAAGCCAGGTTATAAACTAGCTGTGTGGCAAATTTCATAAAATCCGTGCGACCGTTTTTGCATGATAGAGAAACAAACATGCAAACTTTCATATTTATAGTATTAGTAGGTAGTAGGTTGGCCTGTTACACAAAATGTTATCGAAGAAACTGTTTTATCCATCTTTATTTTGCCCGAAAATATAATAGGTATTACGAAACTTCGTTCTTTGCCAAACTATAAGTCGAATCGAATCCAAAATTAGATTCTGAACCACTGTATTATTACAGTTATTATGTCAGGATATAACATTAGACGTATCATAAGATATATCTTCGGATATTTTGTATCATGTTGGCTGCAATAAACTGGATTGCGACATCTGTTGGCAGTAAATTGTCGAAAGTATATCATTATTGTAGATTAGTATGTACTAGTCTACGAAAATTTTGTTCGTCTATGTCTATTTAGGATTAAAATGGTTTATATTTCATGTATGATTTTGCTTAAACATATCCATATTATGTTATACACGAGATTATAATAACTTGCCACGAAATATTTTACACAAGCGGCTAGACTTCTTCGCATGGTTTTTATGACTGGACAAAATACGATTAAATTACTATTTGCAAAAGAAAAGCGCCCAACTCAATTTTCAATTGACAAAAAAAAAAACTATAAAGAAACCGAACGGCACGATCAGTTGTCTGCTAATAAAGTAGGTAGCTACCTAGTAGGTAGGTACTTGAAAGCACGAAAAGAAACGAAGTCAACAAAAAAAAAAAACGCTCGTTAAAAAAAGAAAAAACACAAACCTACCAATTCCAAATTCAAACAAATCACCGAAAAGAGTTCAGTAATCTTTGTACAGCGATAATCAACCTTCGCACGCTCATGAAAGATAGGTTTTTTCTACGATAGCCCCGAAGATTGCGTGTAAAGGAAATGCACCGGCTGCCTCTGGGGAAACTATTGTGAAACACGCGAGATTTAATGGAATTTTACAAACTCACATTAAACAGTAGGAAGCACTAGGGTTATTTTTAACTTTCGAGTCGTTTTCAGGTATAATAGCTACGCTTTCAGGCAGTAAATGTGCGGCATTGCGGTAATTTTTATGCATGTTTGAAAAATGAGCTGTTACGATCTTTTATTACTTTAGGAAGGAGGTATGTGCATTATTGTAGGAGTTTCTTGGCCTGAGCCGAAGTTGCTGATGCAACAGAATGTTATTCGTAGTAGAAACTTTTTCACGCGGGACTTTTTAATAATAATAATCACATTACTTTTGATATTTTTCATCATAAACACCATAATCAGCCTATAATGTTCCCATTGCTGGGATACAGGCCTCCTCTTCGAGAGAGAGAGAGAGAGAGGGCTATAATCTATTACGCGAATTTACCATCTACCTATGTGGGCGTTAATTAACTACGTGAGGTAATTTGGGCGACTTCTCGGCCCCCGAAAATCTCACGCGAGATTTTTTACAATGCCTATTTTTAGTGTCAATATGTTAATCAAACTGTAGTTATAGTTGCTTCAAACTGAATAAATACCACGATAAATATAATTTTGTAGGATTTAGCCGTATTTTAGTTGATGAACATGTTATACTTAATTATAACAATATATATATATATATATATATATATATATTATATTGATTTAAATTTTTCGTTCTAATCTTCATTATGTTTTTAATTTTGATTTCAAATTTTAGTTTTCATTGATTATGATTTGAGTTTATTTATTTTTGTAAATCTATACTAATATTATAAAGCTGAAGAGTTTGTTTGTTTGTTTGATTGAACGCGCTAATCTCAGGAACTACTGGTCCGAACTGAAAAAATCTTTTTGTGTTGGGTAGCCTATTTATCGAGGGAGGCTATAGGCTATATAAGGTTGACTCACTATAACTCAAAAGGCAGCAATAAAAATGTACGAAAACTAGCAGGCAAATCGATGTGACGGGAAGGGTCAGGGGAGCAAAAAGGGCATTGACTAACTTGTATGGGACTTTGGCCACTTATGAACAAACAGTTCAGCTAATAATATATGATTGATTTAATAGTTCATATCAGTAAGAAGGCCAATATAAACCTAGTTTTGTATCAAGATTTATATATAGATCTTTTTTAACATTTTATTGAAATTGGTTATGCATGAAATAAAACTTGCTATAGATGTGCCAGGTTCCTCATAAATACAAGGTTCAGGGTCCATGGAAGTGCCGGGGTCGTCAAGAATCGGAATCCATTTAGAAACAGCCAAAGTAATTGCGATAAAACTTACAAAAACAACACTTACGATGCAAAAAAAACAAAGCGAATGATAACTGTCATTTCGACAACTAACACAACATTTTTAAAGCATTGTGTTGCCAAATAAAAAAAAGATAATTGTATCGATACATATGGAATCGATTATTGTTTTATAAGTTCTTCACGTATAATGCACTCTTCAGTTTATCATTTTTATGTCTTTAATCATTTATATCGTATATTAGTATTTTTTTTAATAATATGATTAAATGAAAACGGCGTTAAATACATTGGAGAGATTACCCTACACTTTAAATCGATTTGAATTTATTGTTAATGCAGTTTTTGTTCGGCAACACTGAAGTCAAATTCAAAGCCAGACTTGGTCAAATCATATTAAATTCCAAACGAAAAAGATATTTTTACAGTGCATATTCACACATAGTTATTAGCATCAGATATTTACTAAAATAGAATTAAAATTATAGGTAAATTACATTTTTGTGTAGCAGCGTGTTCAAAAATGGCCAACTCTGGACAATTCCCTTTGACGCGGACGAAGTCGCGGACAGAAGCTAGTTTTGTATATGGGTACAATGCCTGAATTAAAACGCTATTTATTTTTTATTATTTAAAAAAAAATAACCCCGTTTTGTGACAAACATGTTTCCTGCCGAAAAACAACGTGATATTTAACGAGACCACGTGAGATTGGGTGAGATTCGGCTCGAACCCCTCCCCCCTAAAAGCGTTAAGTAATTAATGGATGCCCCTATACTATCTTGACCATAGCCTCTTGCTTTTCAAACCTATTAACCTAGACCAAACCAGTGAATGTAATATAGTAGGTACCTAATTAGTGTGCAAACAAGACGTTATGAACATTGAGTAAAATAACATAATCGAATCGCAAATATCGGAGCAGTAAATAAAGACTATTTAGTTTGTATCGTAGTTTTGAATAAAACATGACGATACACCCACGTTGTGTGTGCTTGTTTGTATTAGTATTTATTCACGTGCAACCGTGCATGTTATCGGGATTATTTAGACTCCCCTTGCTTGCCACCTTGCTTTTATTTCTAAAAATCACTACAAACTCAAAAATAACTTTGATTTCGGAATTCGGTGATTTTGGATTCGTATTTTAGTGTTTTCGTCAATTTTTAATCATGGTATCTACCCATCACTAATTCATGTAGGTACCACTACTGGCTAGGTCAATAGCAGTGACAGGAAGTATGGGAATATCGTCACAATAAACAAAGTGGATTAAATACGTATGATCGAAACAAACTCAAAACTACCAAAGTCAATACAATTTATATGGGACCATCCCTGAAGCATAACCTATCCTTTAATAATAAACAATATTTTTTTAAATCGGTCCACAGTTTGCGGAAAAATCGGTGAACATGCATACAAAATATATAAATACAGTAAAAGATAAATAACCTACTTCTTTTTGAAGTCGGTTAACAAGCTAATAAAAGTAACCGTAAACACCAGCGTGAGTAATACATAATAATGAAAACTCCGAGATTAAAAATGTTCGATGTGTTATTATAAACTATCTGAGCGCTAAACGTCATCCCAATCAGTTCAGCAACTGGGCTCCGGTGGTTGATTACGGCCCACTCCGTCTCACAGAGGCCTGTGGTCCAGCAATAGGAACGATATAGGCTGATTGTGATGTCAGAATAATCACGCAAGATATAGAGGCTAACTGTGCAGGGTGAGTTGGTGACTATTTGAATACATCCTGAAGTTAGCAATACTCCATGCTAGAAATAAAACTCAACGTCTTCTTCGATAAATGATTTTATTTCTGCAAGTAAGTTTGTACAAACGCTTATACACGTCAATCATATTTTTAAAACTAGATGAGGTCATAATTTCCTACCTGACAACTCTCGATCCTGATCAATATGATCCTATACCGAAGAACGTCGAAGAAAAGCCCTAACAGCTCTATGAGATAGCAGCTCATCACTTACGTCATATAGCATCACAGTTCTGTCTCGCTCATGTGTGGAATAGCTCGCGACTTGCCATCTAATGCATTTGTCAAACAGACGCTGTTGAAGCCACTTGTTTCTGTGTCATCAGCCATTTTGTAGACAAACAGCTTTTAGAAAATATTGCAGCGGAAAGTATTTTCGTGAAAGGAGAGAAATAGGATTGTGATAGTGGATTTGGTACTGAAAGAGATCTAATAAAGATTTGGGAATTTTATATGTTTGGGGAGTTACTTGTATTTTTGTTGAAATGAATAGATAAACCTATAGATAGAAAACTTAACACTATTACTAATTATCTAAAAATAAGAACTTTTGAGAGTTCGTTGCATATTGTGTACGATTTACAAAGAAAAAAAAAAAAACTTTTCGTGGGTTAAAAAAACAGGAGTTTAATCCATACGCGGTCAAAATGTAAATGTAAATGAACAACGTTTATTTTTTTAACCTACGAAAAGTTGACGTCTTTGCGACGCCCATTTTTTTTTTTTCAGGATGGGAAATCATCAAATGACTTCTCCCGCTCTGGGCGGAGCGGGAGGGCGTGTCAGACTTTTACTGACTAAAACCCACCCGTGTTCCATCAGTTGCCCATGTACCAGGGTCACGGTATCTCTTTCGAACAATCACGCGACCCCGGCAGGCATCGGTCCTAGTAGACCCCTACACTGCTGCTGACATCTCTTTGAGGCGCGCGTGGAACACTACGCGCTTGCGACGCCCATGGGACTTGAACATAACTGGCAAAATATTGGTGTACTATAGGTACACCTCTGCCCTATCCGTCGCGGAAACAAGGCGTGTCGTTTATGTGATGTATGACAAAATAAGATTATTAAAAACAAGTCCGCAACTTATGTTCCTACAAACACCATACAAAAACTGGCTAACAAATTATTACGATATCATCGTAAATCATTTTCAAACAATGTTCCACTATAAAGTATATTTAATAAAATTATTCTGGAGTAAATCTCTTCGATACGCTACAAATCATTTTGATCGAAGCTTTAATTGGGAGCAGCTGTTAGTTCATGAAACTTCTTCACAGTTTCATGTTTCCATCTTGTTATTAAAGAGAAATTGATAGCGTAATTATTAAAGAGAATAAAACAAAGAAAACATATTTATTGTGACTCGTACAGGAATATCACTAACTAAAATGAACACACAAAAACTATGAAAAAAGGAAAAAACAAAAAGTCCTGTACAGGGGCAAAGGGCTCCAATCTCAGTATGATGCTTTGACATTTAAAAAACTTTTTAACAAAAAATTAAACCGCCGAAAAACCTTAAAAGCAAAAAATAATAAACCTTTCAGTCATTTTGATTTTTGCTTTTAAGGTTTTTCGGCGGTTTAATTTTTTGTTAAAAAGTTTTTATTTTATAATTTTAATGTAGCTTCTCATCTACTAATTACTACATGCTTGCAAAAGTAAACAATCAATCATCCCCTGTTTTCCTACACTTAGGGTTGTTTTTTTTTTTTCAAATTTACTTGGGGCCACCTTCAAGATATACCCTTTCCAATAAAAAAGAATGATCAAATTCTTATGCGTGGTCATACACAAAAAAAAATATATACTGGTCGACTTGCGAACCTCCTCCGTTTTATTCGTCGGTTAAAAAGTGTCACTACGCTGGTATTGAATACCTTAGTATATTCTTAAATTAATTACCAATGGACATTTAATGTTACGTCATTCCGAATGGAAACTTTCAGGGATCTAATAATGTAATAATTAATTCTTTGAAAGTTCCAAAGCAACTAAAGGTCACAAATTGAAAGATCTCAAAGACCCGTAAAAAGCAACATTTTGTTCTCTATTTAAGAGGAAAAAGTTTGCAACGGAAAGGATTCGAAAGCCTAAAAGGGGGTTTTTATTGAGTTTCCGACAAAATTCACCCGCTTTGGCGAACTCGTTTCAAACTAGAGAAATGTATCGGTCTTTGTATTGAGATTTTGAGGGTAGGTAACCTAAAAATCTTTCTTAAATTGCTTACCTACTTCATCATCATCTTCGACCAGTTCTTTGCTTATCGTTTCCATCGGATACCTGCGGTGCTCTTCACCTTGTGGATGGTCAGAACCCTTCAGCCCTATCGGCCATCTGTTCTGTGAGCAATGTGCCATTTAAGTTTGGCAATTCCTCAGACTCTCGGTCACCTTGGTTCTCTTGCGGTTCTCTTCATTTCTGAATCAATCCCGTAGAGAAACACCACCTTATTTGAATTAATTACTTAATTAATTCTGCAAAATGTGATTTAGGTTTTATAAATGTATTTCATTTAAATCTTTATTGCCTACGTGTATCTTGTTATTCTAATGCTGAGTATGGTTCGCTCCGGGATTTCTCTACCGTCATAATTAAAGTCATAACTTAGGCGGTATTCAGACTAACTGTAATGAACTTGTGACCAAGTTTGCGTATAAAGATCATTGCTTAAATTTGTTGTCTATAAATTCTATAAATGAAAATACAGGGTGGTAAGGAGATTGATGGGTTATAATTTTATTCCGTACTAGCTTTTGCCAGTAGCTTCGCCCGCTTTTGGATCACTCTATCTATTGACGAAATCTGTTACATAGTTTAATAGATCTGTGCCTACATACGGGGGAAGCAAGTTTGTTTTATGCTATGTAAAAAAGATGGTCCGGTAATTGAAAAGTTATGGTCATGGTATTGACATGTGATACGGAGGATTGAAGAAAATCTCGTGAGTGTTTGAATATCAATGTCGATGGCAATAAGAGGGGGATAGGAGGAGACTAAAAAACGATGGAGGGCCTGTGTGAATGATGATATGGTTAGAAAAGGGGGTGACTACCAATATGATGACTAAAAAAAAGTATGGAAGTGAAAAACATGTTGCGCCAACCCCCAAATAAATTGGGATGAATGATGATGATTATCGAATTCTATATTTTTGTTTTTTTCTGGGATGATAACACACCTGAAATGTCTCTGATAGAAGGGCTCCGGCAGACCTCCGGCAGTGGTGACTACTTACCATCAGCGGGGTAATTACACACTAACAGTAACAATGCCTTTCATTTGGACAGTTCAATAACTTCATTGCGTATTTACATTGCTGAGCAGATACATTTTTGTAAGCGAACATTTATTAAGTTATTTGATTAGCAAAATCATTCAAAACGATTCCAATTATGATTGATAGTCTGTTACGCAATTAGGAGGTAGGTGCAATTTACAAAAAAGAACGACTAAGCAGAATACTTAATTAACATTTTACTGTTTAACGTACTTATTGTTTATAATCTTTAGTTATGAAAACAGCGATAAAACACAAAACTAAAGCTTACCGGTAAATAAAGATTGACGAACACAACTATGCATATTTCCACCTAAGCTCAATGACACACAGTCGCGTAAAGCCTTCAGAAAAATACTTCTTTTTAAAAAGGATTCTGTTGGCATTCGACATAGATCTGTGCTGAGTGGGGTTCGACGTTAAGCCAGTGTAGATCCCTCATTTATAGTAAGAGGAGCCAATCAGTAAGTTTCAAGATGGGATGTCAAAAGTTTTTTTAGATAAAGTTTTTTTTATATAATATATTCATTTAAGTTTTTTATTTTTCTTTTAGCTTGATTATTAATGGAACATAATCATATTTATCTTTTAGTAGCTTTTGCCCTGCGTGGTGCATGCGATTGTGCACTAATCTTCAGTTCTCCTATTTGTTCGTACATTATATGTCTATCTATCTCAAGTAGTTTCTTAACTAGCAGTGTTTTCTGAGGACACTGCTTCGTTAGACATGTTAAAATCTCCTCTTTGGAACTGTTTATACCATCGATAAACTGAACCACGGGACGGTGCTTTCTCATTAAACACAAATTTTAATTCATTGACACAATTACCACTCAAACCGCGCTTAAAATTATAGAGCGTAATTGCTCGAAAATTGCGAAGCATTAGGTCTGACATCTTGTTGCAACAAAAAAATCACAAAAAAATATAAGAGGTAGATTTCTTTTTTACTTGCTACATATATGCTTCTATCTGTAACGGTTAGATAGTTTATACTATAGATACATAAAGGATATCTCAAAACTTTGCAAATAACCTACGTACCATGACAACTAATTTTCTCACAACTTTTCAGTCACCGCTGTTACTTTTAGGCTTCCTTTTGTGTACTCATTTCTGAACCATTGTAACTTATCAGTCACAAATTCTTCTGAATCCTATACCTCAATTTATCCCTGGAAGTTGCTTCCTGAATGTTCATTTCAGTTTTGTGTTAATCTTTTCCTAGATTTATCTCCTCTATTCTGGCGTACCAACTGATGTCACACAAAAAGCTAAAGATGTGACACTTGCACGAAATATGCGCGTGAGTGCGTTCATAGTTTTGGCACGAGTCTAGCTAAAATTAAACTGTCTAAATATTAGATAATATATTTCAGAGATTAGAATCAAGGTTGACAATATTGTGTCAAATGTAAGTTTTAGTTAGATCTAGTGGCCTTCTTTATTAACGTTTTATTAAACTAGAACCGGATAGGATGATAAAAGTGTAGCTATACTACTGCATACCATCCATACTTATTAATATTGCTAATCAAAAGCGTCTGTCCGTCTGACTGTTTGTCCCGTTTCCACTAATCAATCACTAAGCCGATTTTAATTAAACTTATAGATGAGAAAAACGATGGCCTTTAAACCAAACAATCAAAACTAGATGCAATATTTATTGTGTCTACATTTAAATATTGAAAGACAATGCCATTTTTATATCCACGCCATCAATGTCCATTGCAAGGTTATCTGAAAGAGATTAGGCCACCCATTTGTGGTGTTAAACGTATCTTTGCTTTGTTATATGTTTCCTGGTGTAAGATCGTTTGTTATTTAACCACGCCAAAACGGCCGAACGAATTGGGATGAAATTTGGAACACAGATAGTTTATAACCTTGTTTAATATGGTACTTTTTATCCTAGTCATACGTTCCCGTGAGATAATTTCCTAGTAGGTGACAAAAACTAGTAGGAAACGTATATATATATGCATAAATAAATCAAGTTTATCTATATATTTTCATCTTCAAGTTTATATTGAATAATCCAAAATTAAAACGTTTTAACGTATAGTCTGTTTTCAACCGACGAAAAAAACGGAGGAGGTTATCAATTCGACGAGTATATTTATATTTTTTTTTATGTATGACCACGCATAACTTTTACATAGTAGTCCGATTGTGATAATAATTTTTTGATTGGAAAGGGAATACTCCGAAGGTGGTCCCATATAAATTTGGAAAACAAAATCGAACCCTAAGGGTCAAAATAAGTCTGCTTATATGCTATATCTGTTTTTGGGACAAACTCACACTATAATCTTAACACGTTGACGGACAGTATTCTCGTACTGGTTAATCGTGTAATGACAGTACAAATTATCATATACTAGCTTTTGCCAGCGCCTTCGCCCGCGTTGAGGTCGGAAATTATCCCGCGGGAACATACTACCGGGATAAAAAGTACCCTATGTGTTACTCCAAGTTATAAACTATCTGTGTCCCAAATTTCATCTAAATCGGGTCAGCAGTTTTTGCGTGAAAGAGGAACAAACATCCATACATACAAACTTTCGCGTTTACAATAAAAAAATGTTGGATAGCATAAAGGCGTTGTGTCCACAGTAACTATCCATGTGAGCGCAGGACACACTTTTGTCAAATATTTTTTAACTTCACGATATGTCAGTAAAAGCTTAAAATACTATCCATGATGACACTACAGAATGCCTTGCCTTGTACTAGGATAGAAAATAAAACGCCGCAAGGCGTACTGATTATATGCCAGTCAAAAGTTTGACGTCGACAGACGTATTATTGTACTATTTTATACAAAAAGTACGTCGACAGACGTTCTGTCCATCAACGTGTTAAATTGTGCTCTAAACTACTTCTATTTCTGTAAATCAGAACTTACTATGGCTAGTTTATGTAGGTTTATACCCAAAAAGATGATGATGGCACGAGTAATGCCAGTTTGGCAATTCTTCGGGCTAAGTTACCTTGGTTCTCTTACGGATCTCTTCATTTCTCATTCCATCCTTACCTCTCCATTACTCTTTGGGTGACTTTCAGTCTTCTTGTGGGGCCCATTGTGAGCGGTCATGGTTCAGTGCCTTATATATGTCATCACTGGCAACACGCACTGGTCAGACTTTCGTCTTGTGAAACTGCGGTACGTGGGACGAGAAGAAATTGCGCATCTTCGCGAACGCTGCCCAGCTGAGTCGGAATCGACGATTGACCTCATTCTAAAAGTTGGACCTATCGAACTGGATGGATAGTCTTAGGTAAACATAATCGTCAACTACTTCGAGTATAGAGTCTTCGATGTTTATGAGAGTGAGTGTTACATGGGCATAGTAATTTATGATCAGATTTAAAAAAGTTATCCAATTGTGCATGTCTAGTGTAGGTGGGTACCAAAATCAGCACCCATTGATGGAAAAAATATGGATTCGAATACCGCAAATCAGTTCAAATTATATTGGCACGAGAATGAAAATACAAAGGACTACTATGTCAAGTTGTAGACTGCTAGACTGACAGTTGTGATTGATTTATTGAGGACGAATAGACTTCAAAACATTTTTGAACTGAAATTGGAGAAATATAGCACAATAAAGTCATTTCATTGCAGTGCATTTCATTTTTATAATAACCATTACCCTCCTGCTCTTAAAAACCAATTCATCGGGGTCAGCAATAAATTTGAAGACCGCAGCCGCCATCTTCATTTTGCACTCACTGGCGGCTTTGGCACCCTTTACAACCATGAAATGGACACCCATGTAGAAAAAATTAAAAAAATCGCACCCGCCATCTTTGATTTTAAGTTTATCCTTTAACACCCTCAAAAACCATGAAAACGACACCGGTGTTGAAAAATTTAAAGAAATTCTCAGCTGCCTACTTGGACGGTTATTTTGACCTCACTATCGGCTTTGTGGAAGTAATCATTCAATTTGCCCTCTATATAGAGGGCAAATTAAGAAACCCTAAAAAACCATGAAAACGACACCCATGATGAAAATTTGAGAATTTTCGCACTCACCATCTTGTTTATATTGACTTCACTATCGGCTTTGTGGTACTAATCATTACACTCCTGCTCTTATGTACCAATTTATTCGGGGTCGGCAAAATACGCATTCTTCTCTTCAACTCTTTGAACCGTTATCTTAGCATAGAAATGAAATGAAGATGTAAGAGTTATATATATATAAAAGTTACTTATTATATCAAATAGAACCATAATTAGCCTAAAAATGTTTCCATAGCTGGGACACAGACCTCTTCTCTGTGAGGGGGAGTGGGCCATAATAAACCTTGAGGGCCCGGTGCGGGTTGGTAGATGTCACATGTCTTCGAATTTTTTGTTCTAAGACATGACGATTCCTTTCACCGTTTTGAGAGCAGTGGTGATGAAATTAAATACACAAAGTAAATGCCCTGCCTGGGTTCGAACTCATGACCTACTAATTGTAAGTAGGGGCCGGTACCAGTGGCACACTACTGCGCAAAATTAGCCGTGAATTGCATAAGCTCTCTAAAACACAAGTTTAGATTTCCATGATTTCTACTCTTTTCTGTTCTTCAAGTGAAAATTCAATGTCACTAGTTGCATATTAAGTTATAAATAGTTTTGGCACAGACATTCACGTTATTATTGTAATGGCCTCTTAGTAATTTGTTATGACTGACGGCAAACCGTTTATGTAAACACGTTGAGCGAATCTAAATAGTTTTATTACATGTGAAATGGTTGTTAAATGGCCAATAAAAATACAGCTGCAAATGTAGCATATGATGATTTATTAGATCTTGAAAACATCTCAAATATATTGTGTTAAAAAAAACAATTTTACGTTACCTATCTATGCGGTTGTTCATGTAAATACACCTCTGCCTTAAACTTATTAAAAAAAAAAACTATTATTTCAGACCCAAAGTCCATTTGGTTAGTATACAAACAAAACTAGTGTTGGTACTTATATCTACCAACTAGCTTCTGCCCGCGACTTCGTCCGCGTCAAATTTTTGCTCCCCTGACCCTTCCCGTCGCATCGATTTGCCTGCTAGTGTTGCTGCTCGCTCCTTTTGAGTTATAGTGAGTCAACCTTAAAATATAGACATATGCTCTCGCGGACTTTTTTTTAGAACTTTTTCAAAGGAACAATTCCGTCAAACATGATTTTTGAGTTACTTTAACCGTTTACGCAGCGCACGCAACGGAAACTCTCAAAAGGAATAAATTTTCCCCGTTTTTGCAACATTTTTCATTACTGCTCCGTTCCTCTTAGTTGTAGCGTGATGTTATATAGCCTATAGCCTCCCTCGATAAATAGGCTACCCAACGCAAAAAGAATTTTTCAATTCGGACCAGTTGTTCCTGAGATCAGCGCGTTCAATCAAACAAACAAACAAACTCTTCAGCTTTATAATATTATATATAGTATATAATATATAATATATAGTATATAGTATAGATGAATTAAATTAAAAACATTATTACGCCACAGTGGCATGTAGGCGTATACAATGTCTCAGTATGGGGCTGTCCCACCTATCTGCTATAACATTCAGGATGCTGTTAGGGCTGGCGCGTACCCTGCGCATGATGGCGGCGCATCGCTTGCGTATGATGGCATGGAAACCATCTATTCCTGCGTCTGCGAACATGCTGGAAGCACTGCAGTAGCGCGGCAACCCCATCAACACCCTGAATGCATTATTGTATTGAACACGCAGAGCGCTGTATGTCCTCTACGTGTAGTTGACCCACAGACTGCACGTATAGAATGACTGACAGTACGTTGTAAACAGTTTAGCTTTTACTTCAGTCGTACACTTGGCAAATATGCGAGCCAACATGTTGCAGCGGACAGCCAACGCCCTGCGCTCACGCTCAATATCCAGTCAGTATTTCATGTCTTCGGACACCCAGTCGCCCTGGTACTTGAAGGAAGACACTTGCTCTAAGGAAATTCCGCACAGTTTTAACTGCGGTACAATCGGATATGTTTTAGTGTCCGTCTTAAAAATTAGTATCTTATGCGATCTCAGAACTTTTTTGAAGTTTCAAATTATGCTCTTACATTTTGGTACTGTTATTTTGTTGACTCGGCAATCTTGATATACAGTCATACACACATACATGCATGCATGCATAAAGATTGTAGTCAACTTTCATATTATCCAGCTTCTGGTACTTCTCAAGGACCGTATCAGCGAGTTCCTGTATTCTTAGACAGTGCAGAGTAAGACTTAGCATAGTCATGGTCAGTTTCTCATTCTTCAGTACTAAAAATGTCTGCACCACTTTTTTAGATTTGTGGACGCAAAGGACTTGAGCTTAGAGTATCAGTAGGATTTAATATGCAAATCTACCCAGATTAATCTGGCAGATTGACGTTGGCATATGCTTGGACTTGGCGCAAGTTAAGTCCAAGCATATGCAACGTCCCTGGTGTCAGTCATGTTGCTACCTGCCATACTCTTTGCAACTTTTCTGCTTTAGTGATATAAAAAGTAAAAGTAGTTCGCGATAAAAAACAATATGTAAGAGATGATCTGGCAATGCGAAGCCAAAAGATATAAATAAAATTCGTAGAACAATTTCTAGCAATAATTATCCACAAACCACAACAAAGATGTTTTATTATTAGATCCTGGTACAGAGAGATCCTGAGGCACGGTACTTTTTATTGGAAACGAAGCTAGTTACGGTATTTTTTGACCTACTAAATACTGCCACAGCGAGTTTCCGAGGTAGATTTTATCAAAAGTAAATACTAGGAAATATGAACGGCAATATCCATAAATACTTTTGCATATTCAGTTCTAATCTGTAGATTGCTGAATATATTTACATTTATTTGAAACCTGGGTCACTAGAGGTTTTGTTGAACAATTCATACAACCTATTCTTTCCAATGACCGTAAAATATGAGGTCAAATATTTTTTGAGTAAAGCTGCGGTTTCCTAGGTAAGCGATTCTGTCAAGATGTATTATAATGGTCGACATTAAAATCAAAAATTTTCACCCATACTTGATATTAAGGTGCCAAAACACTTTGTATTTTCCATTCACCACTTTCTTTGAAAATCAAATCTTAACGAATATTGGTGCTATACATTCAACATTTTTATTATTAAAACCTTTTATTTAACTTCACTTCTACGTCCTGGAATTTCGCAATTAATATTTCACCCACTTCCACTGAAGCTATCGGGCTGAAATTTGCCACACACACTTTTAGCATCATCTCATGATACTGATAATGCACAATAAAACCGTTTTTTTTGTAATATTTAATTATAATATTTTATTTTATTAAACTACTTGTCCAAAATATGAAGTGGCATTACGCATAGAGTCAAAAGTTTGTATTCTGAATTTAATAGTCATCTTGTAAAAGTATAAACGATGGTAGACTATTTTGCACGTTGTAGCGTGCAAAAGACCACTCGTCAGTGGTAGCACTTTGATGTTGTGGTGACCTATTGTAGGTACTAGTAAGTTTCCAAATAGCATGCTGATTTTATAGCCATGTATACACGGCGGGACAGTTCTGACTTCTCATTGTATGGATCGGTCTGTTAAAACTGAAAATGAATAGCTTGATATGAAGACAAGTGTACGTGCAGCTTACAGTACAAAAGAAATTGCACTTTTTCAATGACGTCACGAATAGTATATGGTACCAGCCAAATAAATTCCCTTGTTATCCATTGCCAAGGTATCTACCACAAAATCCATCATACAGCTAACAGATTCTGGCAGCTTTCCAAACCGATTACCGCCGCTATTGGGCCGCATTACCGTCGCATGGGACACGAACACCTATTTAACAGAATTGTACCATAACTTTGTGAATTTGGCACTCCGTTTATTTTGTGGTGGTGAGTCAGTGAATTGGGAATGGCATTATTAAGGTTTTTTTTTTTGGAGAATTGTTAGCTACTTTTTCATCCTACTAATATTATAAATTTGCAATTTTTTTTCTTTCGTTGTTTTTTACTTAATCATTCAAAAACAACCGATCGGATTTGGATAGAAATAAGCACACTAACAGTTTGTAACCTGGATTAAGACAGGATACTTTTATCTCTATTTTGTCCCTTGTCATTTCTAACTTCCACGCGGGCGAAGCCGCTGGGAAAAGCTAGTTATGTAATAAAACTGAATGAGTTCAGTGTTTCTTATTCCACTTCTCTGAGAAGAAAGACCGAAACAATCTCGGAGGTCACAGTCTCTTTTAAAGTTCAAACATTATCTTTTTGTTGGCGATGAATCTGTAACAGATGCATCTTTCATGCTCCGTGCTTTATAACCCCGTTCGTTCGGATGGAAAAAATAAAATTGGCACTCGCAGTGTAACATTATTTTTACCAGCATTATATTATGCAGGCAAATTGACCCGTTGGTGAATTGTATTTACCGTATGTAAGTATCGATTTAGAACAAATAAAAAGAAAAATTGTTTATTGTGTACAAACAAAACGCACACAACGAAAATAAAAAATTGTGTGCAATTCACACGTCGTGAAACCTTACAAAATTTTGGCTTCAAGATAATGAGACGAATGTAAAAAGTCAAAAGTCTATTTATCCAAAAAGCCTTCTCGAAAAACGTCAAACAGAAAAGTAAACTTTTTCATGGAGCATCCTTACTTAAGGATTTCCATGACCCCAAGTGTTAGAGCGAGACACAAAACATAATGACGTTGTTATGTGTCTGTCTCTTTTTACTGTCGCTTTTTCGTTTCATAGACTTTGAAACACATCGGTGCTAAAGAAGTTTTCACTTTAATATACATAAAATGCACACATACAAAGTAGCCAAAAGCCTCGTATTTCAGTCACTAAAAAATTAAACAATATGTGTTTTTTTTGTACCATGATGCAATTCTGCCTCGTTTATGTAGTGCTCGCACGCGGCACCGCGAAGCATGAGGTCCGGTTTTGACTTCCAGCACGCGTGGCAATGACCACCAACCAAATGGGTTTTGTCGACGGAAGAATAGACAAAATTACAGATTTTAGAAAGATTAAAGACAGATTACAGTTTGTAGAAATATTTGTATCGTTTTATGCTGGCGTAGCATGACAATTCTATCTCTATTCTACCAAGAATAGACAAAGTTCTTTCTATAGTGGTCATGCTCCGCGTGCTGGTTGGACAAAATATTGTTGGGTTTGAATCAGGATTTTCTCAGTAGCAGCCCGAGTCTGGATTTGTGCCCGGTTTTTGTTACTGAGGGATATCGTATTATCCAATAAGTAGTTTGTAGAGGTCAGATAGGCAGTCGCTCCATGTGAAATAGATACTAGTATTTAGCTGCATCCGGATAGACTGGAAGCCGAGCCCAATATAATTAGTAAAAGCCTAGTCAGATTTCTTGATGTAGTAGCTATAGGCACGCTCCCTATTAGATAGCACTTAAAAGTGGTGAAATGGTATATGGTAGCAACGCCCCGGGCGTCGGGAGTCGATAGCGGACTCCCGGCCAGCGTAGGCGCGAGCTTGCGGGCGGCGAGCAATGGGTAGCTCGCCACCCGGTAAGGACCAAGCTCGGGTCGACGGCGCGTAGTGTTCCACGCGCGCCTCAAAGAGATGTCAGCAAAACTGAAGGGGTCTGATAGGACCGATGCCTGCCAGGGTCGCGAGATTGTTCGAAAGAGATACCGTTACCCTGGCACATGGGCAACTGAAAGAACACGGGTGGGTTTTAGTCAGTAAAAGTCCCGCTCCGCCCGCAGCGGGAAAAGTCATTTAAAAAAAAAAAAAAAAAATGGTAGCACTTCTGTCTAACTGTATGGCATGATTATTTTTTGTACGATTAGGGATCCTAAAAACAACACCTAAATATCACCAAAACGTATTTTACGTGGTTCTCGAACGGAGAGGAGAACGGTTCTCATTGTATGTATGAGTATATTATGAATTTAGAAAACAGTTTAAAACAAAATTTATCATTTGCTCGCGACTTCGTCCGAGTCACATTTTTCTCCCCTTCAATTCCCTGCCAATTTCCTCCATTTTTCGTTGCTGCTCCGCTCGTTTTTATCGTAGCGTGATGTTATATAGCCTAGCATTCCTCAATAAATAGGCTTCCCAGCACAAAAAAAAAACCGCGGACCAGTAGTTCCTGAGATTACCGCGTTCAAAAAAACAAACAAACTCTTCAGCTTTATGATATTATAATTATAGCATAGATATAGATTTGCATTATGTACTGGTAGAGTGTTGGTCTAAAGTTAAGACAAACACAAAGTTAGTTAGTTGTTTGGTATTAAGGTTTGTGGTTATACTATTCCCTTGAAGCAAAAACTTTGTTCCTCTTTTTACGAAAATTACTCGGATGGAGGAGTATGAAGTTGAACTTTATATGGAGAAGGAGTGTAGATAGCTAATATATATATCTAATAACTAGCTGCTGCCCGCGGCTTAGGCCGCGTTGATGTCAAAAAAATCACCATTTCAACCCCCCATTTCACCCTCCAAATTTCATGTCTCTAGGACTAGCGGTTAAGGCTGTGCGTTGATATATCAGTCAGTCACTCAGGACTTGGAATTATATATATACTAGCTGACCGTACAGACGTTGTCCTGTTTCCTAGAAGTCGATAGCAGCGCCACCTACCGGCGCCAATAGTGAATCCAAACCATCCAAGGTGCCACACACGTACAGTAGAATTATACAGACTGTAAGGGTAAACACCGTTGTCACTTAACCCATGGGTAATTTGACTTAAATATAAAATAACAGAGCGAGTTAAAAAAAAATATATATATTTTCCTAAAAAGGTTTAGAACGGATTTTATCCCAGACCGCCCGCAAATTCATGGATATGCGCATCAGTGACGTAATCATTACAACGATCGCCAGCCGTCCCGTCCACACAACACTTAAATACATATTACCTGTGATGTAACTTTCCCATCATACTTATCTTGGCTTAGGACAGCCACAAATACCTACCTTTGGTATTGCGTGACGAGTCTAAATGTAAATTTGATTCGAAATGGCTTTGGATTCTAAATGATTTGAAAACATTTTGTTTTTAATAAACCAAACCATTGGGTAGGTACTTTTAGCGTTTTTAAAAAGTTAATCACAATTTTATGTACAGTTTAATTAAAAATTAAATTAAATTTACACTGACTGAATAAAATATCAACACTTACCGACCTACATTAACCTCAACACGTGTTCAAAATGGGGTCCGTCCAACATTCTGTTGTTATCGAGGTTATTGATAAGCCACTGCGAAAATACCATCCGTGGTATGCGATCGTTATCATTTAGTTCTTGGACCGGCTGAAATGATATGGATGTTGACGATCGATGAGGAGAGTATTGTCCATAGTGTCCAGTGGGAAACATTGAAAATTCCGCCGGCACAGTGAACTGGCCGTAGGTACGTTGCGCGCCGCCAACATCGTTTCACGGTTTGGCACAGGTTGTCCAGGGAACAATTCTGTGTACATCCTACGCGCCCCGTTCAGATTATTACCCGCAATGGCGTAAAGCCGAGCCATTTCGGTTCACTGTTCATTTGTGTAAGACATTGTAATACACTCAATTCACGCGCGAGAAATGAGCGACGAACGCTAAGACGCGGCGTTCGTGCGATCGCTAGCGAGACTGCCAGCTGACTGACTGCGGGGTCGCGACCCGTGTCGGCGTCGCGTCGTGCAACGCGGTGTGGTTCCCGAAGTTTGTTGCCCTCGCGCATAGGGTGAAATATTCTTGTGGAAAAATGCAGATTTTCTTTAAAAAAAAAAGTTTTTTTTTTTCATTGATTTTATTAACGAAACCAAATCACTGGTTTCAAGGATAACGGTGTTTACACTAACACCCAGTATATACAAGGTGCAGTTTTGGATCTGCAAAATATTTTAGGAGGTAATTATGTTAGTGATTCTCGACCCGAATCAACAATAAAATGGGCAAGTATTTTTTTTTTCATTTTATTTTTATTTACCCAATCGGTAAGTGTGAACTCCCTTTTTTAAAACGCGGCCAGTCTGTACGTGTCCTTAAACTGCGCTGTCACACACACAAAGAAACGCAACCGACATTTCTTTCATAATTTTTTGAAGAGGGTAATTAAGAGAGTTATACTGAAAAACAATAAAATTGAAAAATCTAAAATAAAAAGTATTATTGATTATTGACTTGGTATCGTATTGTTATAGATTATTTACGAGTCTCATAACAACCTCCCGAAATGTTTTGCAGGTTCAAAACTGCATCTTGTATAAAGATACCCATCAAAACATAAATGTGAAATGAGAGCCAAGTTCAATATTATCATATATGCCTTGGTTGTTGACTTCAACGACAAAAGAAGTGAGATCTAAATGGGTGCCAAGTTCAATGGTCAGTCCTGACTTGGCTAGTTCTCATATACGAATTATTATGTTCGATGGCTAGTTTCTACCAGCAAGCCAAATTTTCGGAATAATAAAATAAGAACCGACAAGTAACAGGTTTAAAACTGGCGAAGACTATAATATAATTCGTACATGAAAACTAGCCAAGTCAGGACTGACCATTGAACTTGGCACCCATTTAGATCTCACTTCTTTTGTCGTTGAAGTCAACAACCAAGGCATATATGATAATATTGAACTTGGCTCTCATTTCACATTTATGTTTTGATGGGATATCATTACTTTTTGTACATAAATTATTAGTAGGTACTTATTTATAACAAATTTATAACAAAATTAATACCAAATGGTTTTTGTTATAAGTGTTCCTAATAGAATCAATTAAATGAAAAATTATAACAAAGTGATAAAAATTTACAAGTTTCTGATTTATTCCTTTGTATTCACCTAATTAACTATCTGCATACCAAATTTGAACTTTCTAGGTCATCTGGAACTGGGTTAGAGTTTTGATCTATAGGTCAGTCAGTGATAAAAATGACGATTTTTGGACGTTAATATCTAAATAACCGTTTGAGATATGTTTATGAAATTTGGAGCACATATGTATCTTGCAGGTCTCACTATATGAGCCAAATTTGACACGTTTGTGTGAAATCGTTTTTGAGTTATGAGGGGGTCAAAAGTGGCTCCAAATGGTTCGTGTAATATTACACACGGTGCTGCTCGCCAGTTCTGTGACTTGAACTTGGCTTGACACGCTCCCGCGTGTCTAGATAGATGAAATAGAACAGGCTTAAAAATGAATGAATGATAGTCTTTCGACCACTGGCCGACCACTAGTATTTTAGTCTATATTATTACGTGTAGCAAAAACTTCGTAACACTTTTTACGAATATTACGCGGACGGAGTATGAAATTTGGCACAGTTAAAGATTCTGTAAAGATGTACCTAGTGCTGAAAGCAAAATGTTTGATTATTGTTGATTAAAATCTAAATAAATCATGTTCGAATTTCAAACAACCACTAGTACATTAACAAATTCATAAAATGTAATGTATTATTACGATTACTGACTGGCCTGTTAGTCTAGTGGTTAGTGATCCTGTCTGCTAAGACTGAGGTCGTGGGTTCGATTCCCACTCAGGACACATCTTTGTGTGACGAGCACAATCATTTGTTCTGTGTCTGGGTGTAATTTATCTATAATATGTATGTATTTAGAAATATATGAGTATGTTTATCAGTTGTCTGGTTACCATAGTACAGGCTCTGCTGCGTTGGTTGACCTAAGATATTATTATTATCATTTTATTACTATTTATGCTTGCCTTTATTCCTCGAGCACAATTCTTAACTAGTCTGTATCTCATAATGGAGTATAAAATTGAGAGATTGTTCATTAGGGGATAAGTTTTGTACTGAAAATTAATTCACTTTATTACGCTAGCACGCGAGACTGACCGCAGACAGGTACCGGCTAATTAGTTTGCAAACTAGGGATTAATTTAGAAATATTATGATGCTAAATTAAAAGATTTCATTTAGCAATGTAGCTGCATTTCATTAAGCTATATTTAAATGAGTATCATTAACGTTTTCGTAAGTACTTAGCCCCGAGGGGTAATTGCGTACTACTCTATCAGTCGGAATCGCTTTTATTTTGAGAATTCCGCAATAACATGGCGTTGTTTATTTTGCTAAGCAGATATTTTTTTCTAAATATAAAGAAAATGGATTAGCAATAAAGTTCAAAATAAATCATATTCTGATTAAAAGTGTATTACGTAATAAGGAAAGAAAGAAAGAAAATACGGGCAGGGGCAGGTTTTGAAGACTGAGGATTTAGATTGAGCAGAATTCTTTTGCAGTCTGTTCGTGAGTGGTTGATGTAAAAATGACTGAAGGTCCAACGTTGTTAGTCAAAAAGGGATGGTGGTCACTGTAACTTTATAATTCAATTGCATGTGCACTATGAGTCTAGAGTATTACAGCTTTTATGCAAGCTATACTTTCTGTGTACTCTTAAATTAATTTTGAGTGGAGAGTATTAGTACTGTCAGTTGTTGCAATAGTGACATCATGGAGATGGCTGCGACTTAGGAAAGTTGCTGATAATGATCAGCGGTATAGTGATAAGACCGACTAACATATCTTGAGAACGACTACTTGGGTACTTAACCTTATTGTATCACTAGTGCTCTCAAAACGGTGAAGGAAACCAGTACGTTCTAGAACCTTTTGGTTGACGTGACATCTACCAACCCACATTGGGCCCGCGTGGTGGATTGAGACCCACTCCCTCTCACCAAGAGGAGGCCTGTGTCCCAGCATTGGGAAGCTGCTCATAATGATGACACGCACGACGCTGTCACGGCAGTCCAAGACGATGATGGTGGGACAAATTTGACTTCTATCGAAAAGACTGGCCAGCACTAGCAAAAGACAAAATTGCGTGGAAAAGGGAGAGGCAGGCCTTTACCCTGCAGTGAGACAATACAGCCTAGTTAGATAGACTTAAATTTTATACCAATTTATGCGCAAAGTTTTGCAACAATGCCATACTTCATGTCTTTACCAGCAATGCGGCACTATTTAAATATCGTAACGCACTCTAACACCGTAATTCAATAATCATCATTTCAGCCGTAATACGTCCACTGCTGGACTTGACCTGCCCAAATTTGGGGGGCTTTGCCAAAATCGCCACGCTTGGCAGGCGGATTGGCGATCGCAGTATGGTGGCAAAATGCATAGAGAACGCTGCTGCCCATTCTCTAGTAAGTCCCGTAGTCGCCTCTTACGACACCCACGGGAAGAAATGCATCGAAGGAGATGGTAATTAAATAATACACTATTAATAATAAGAATATATTATTGCTAATCCATTGCTTCATATGTTCGAAAAATGTGCCTGCTCAACACGTAAATAACGTAATGAATGTTGTTGAACTGTCTTGACTTAATGTCGGCAGATATTAGCGGAAGAAGCAAACTTGTAATGGCGATATCTGTACAAGTTTAGCATGCTAACGTCCCAATTACTTTGTCGTAAGTGCAGTTTTAAGTTGAAGTTGAGCGTAGAGATCTTACACACGAGCGGCATGTTGTCAGCGGCAAAGGCAATTGCTGCCGTTGACGCGTCGACGGCGGCCGGCGACATGCCATCTTCAAAGATCAGCGTCATCATCGCGTGTCGACGGCTGCAGTTATCTGCCGTTGGTAACATGCCGCTCGTGTGTAAGAGCTCTTACTAATGGAGTTGTTATTCCTGGGACTCGTTTTAGAAATTGAACTAGTGAAGTTCTGAGACTACATTCAGCATTCAACGTCTTTTGAGTGTTGAGGGTTTTGTCCTTGAGTCTCTAGCACAAACGCGAGATGAAAACGTATGTCTATGTGTAAATGTATGTCTTAAGAAGCATCCAAACTTGGTGGTCTCATCAAACTGTAAGCTCTTTTCAAAGATTTTCAATATTAAGCACCTTCCGATGGCATCTTAACCACAGTTCCGTCGAACTAGAAACTTCAATTCCGAACTGAACTGTCCAAGTTTCAGGTGCGGTACCTACCTATCTACTGCAATTTTGAATTCGATTTACATAGTACCTAATGAATATTAATGCTGGGTTGCTTTAAGTTCCATTATTCAATTTGTATACTGGAGCTGCATCGAAGGAGATGGTAATTAACTTAGCTTTGGATGAATATTGAAGGCAAAACTGATTCATCTGGGAGGAGGGTTACAAAACCGGTATTATAGGGATCCCGTACTAATGGTCTTGTTGTGATACCGATCCCAAGTGCTGCCGTAATGCGGTGCTTCATATAATCTTTGAGACGCTTATGAATAAGCCTCTTGTAGATTTTGCCGAGGACGTTGTGGAGACTGATGGAGCGGTGGCTGGAGGACTTAGACTTTATCGTGCTTTGTAAGTAGTGTTATCTACCTACCTATTAATTTTTTTGTGTTGAAAATCATCAAATGACGTCTCCCGCTCTGGGTGAAGCGGAATGGAGACTTTTACTGACTAAAACCCACCCATGTTCCTTCAGTTGCCTATGCCAGGGCCACGGTAACCTAAAGGTTTAAGCAGATCTCCTTCTAGCTAAACCTTTTGGGAGTACAGCTGTGAAGTTTTTGTTATAATGCGTATTATTACGGTCATTAAATACACTAGTTAGGTACGTTCATCATAAAGTAGGCACACTCTCAACAGTCTCAATTGAATTAGATCTTCAACATAACTCTAAATTACCCTGAAGTACGACATCCGACAGCACAACCCTTATCCCGCTTAGGTAAGCTGACAATTAAAATTCAAGTATTATGCTAATAAGTACGAAACGACTTTCAACGTCAATTTTGAACGAAACCCCCATAAATATGCACAGTTTGGGCAACTTCTGGTCGTATCTTATGATTACTAGTAAAACTGGGTAAGATTATTGAGTTTTGGGTTGAAATATGAGGAGAGTGGCTTACTTTGGATGCTTTTTAAGGTATTTTTTTATTGATATCAGGCACCCCACGCGTTTTAGTCAGTAAAAGTCTGACACGCCCCTCCGCTCTACCCAGAGCGACGGGAGACATCATGTGATGATTTTCCACCAAAAAAAAATGAATAGCTAGATAGATATCACTACTTACAAAGCACGATCAAAGTTCGAGCCCTCCAGCTATCGCTCCATCAGTCTCCACAACGTTCTCGGCAAAATCTACAAGACGTTTATTCATAAGCATCTCAAAGACTATGTCGAAGCAGCACATTACTGCAGCACTTGGGACCGGCATCACAACAAGACCATTATTACGGGATCCCTATAATACCGGTTTTGTAGCCATCCTCCCAGATGAATCAGTTTTGCCTTCAATATCCATTCAAAGCCAGGTTGATTACCATCTCTTTCGATGCAGCTCTAGTATACGAATTGAATAAAGAAACTTAAAGCAAGCCAGCATTAATATTCATTAGTTACTATGTAAATTAAATTCAAAATTGCAGTAGATAGATAGGTACCGCACCTGAAAGTTGGACAGTTCAGTTCAAAATCGAAGTTTCTAGTTCGAAGGAACTGTTTAAGATGCAATCGGAAGGTGCTTAAATTTGAAAATCTTTGGAAAGAGCTTACAGTTTGAGGAGACCTGACCAAGTTTGGATGCTTCTTAAGACCTGAAATTTCAGTTAGCCAACGATAGAGAATATAAGTTTTAGATATTTTTCGTTGTAGGAAAGATTATGAAGTGAAATCTTTAGCAACTTCAACGAACGTGTGTTGACTGATCTTATGAGGATCTAAATGTGTTATCATTATAAGAAGGAACACATTTTACGAGTTCATGGTAGTTAATAGAACAAAATTGTTGCTGTTGTGTGCAGTTTAGTTACAGTAACTGGCCCTTTTGCTCACTTTAATGTTGATATTGTTATTAATAATGACCTATGTATTTTATTTATTTTACGAAGATGATCTGGGTCGTAAAAGCTTTGTGAAAATAATTCAGCATTGCATATAAGCTGACACGCCCTTTAAACCAGCAGGATTTTATTTTGGTATTATGCTATGTTTACTTTTTTTTGCTTGAGTATAGTTTTCATTTTATTTCAGCTGACATTTGGCATATGATTTAAGTAAATGTTCTGTGTCTCGTAATGGTAATTACTTTGGCTACCTACTATTGTATTGAATTTATCTAAATAAACAGTCAGCTATGCTGCTGAGGAGTTCCACGTCTTTTTCTCAGCTAAAGCATTAGGAAGTGGTCAAGGATGGGCGTTTTGGGGAACTGTCTTGTGTAATTTGACTTTCGGGAAGTGCTGATCCTCAGCCTGATCTGAATAAATGGCTTTTAGTTTTGATTTTAAAAATTAATTAAACAGAAACTATAGCATTCCGCGACGGTATCGAATCAGGAGCCTACTCTCTAAGAACTCATTTACGGAGACGCGGGGCGTCGTGCGTGGCGTTGGGCGGCGCGGCCCGCACTAAATTCAAACATATAGCGTTGTATGAGTGCGTTTACGGAGAGGCGATTTTACACGCGTTTGTTTGAAATAGAGCGTTTTTTGCGGCGTCGCCCGCGGCGGGCAACGCCGCGTCGCACGCGGCGTTCATCGCGGCGGCGCCTGCAGCGGCAATTCTCGATGAAGGGGTGCCCGCGGCGGAACCTTCTGCCTGTCTTATTTTTTTTTGGAAATCGCATAACGCTGACGTATTTACCGTAGGAATGGAGTACAATATCATCGACTTTTTAGCAGAAAATTTTATGTTAAACGTGAATTATTTAATATAAGAATTAGCCCACTTTACAGCAACGGAACACGAGAAGTTTGGGGAATATGCAATTCTTTATAGGTCAATAAGAGAAAGTGGTTATGATGTTTTTCATGGCTATACACAGATGTCTACTACAACTTTTGATTATAAAGTAAACAATATCGAAATAGTTGGTTTCATTGAGTACCGCGCGTACGCCGCAGCGTGCAGCGATCCCCACCTCGTGCGCCGCTACACGTTTAAAACGTCGCGGCGGGCGACGCGGCGTGCACCGCTACTCTGCCCGCCTCGCGTCTCTATGAACAACATCGTATATTGCTATATGTTTGTGTTTACGCGTGCAATGACGCGTGCCGCTTCACGCGCCGCCTCTCCGTAAACAGCAAAAACGTCCGATGCGCCGCGCGACGTAAATGAGGCCTAAGTTCGTCTGCGACGATACGGGCACATCTGAAAATAGCTCTGTACTTTAGATTGAACTGTACTCCCGATTAATGATGATCCTTAAGAGGGCTCTACCCAGTCCGGCTTGTTGTTTCATCCAACGCAATGCAATCGAAATGCAACCGAGTGAGTACGCGATAACATCGAACGATAATTGGCGCGGAGAGACTCCACAAAACTCGTTCCAGGAAACACGTATTTTTAATACGTTTTACAAGTTTTTGGCAAAAAAATGTTTAGAATCTCCATTTCATATACCAGGTTTATGTGACGATGTTTTCTTTACTTTTTCAATGTATGATTAATTTACTAAAAGCTGATTTTCAAAGGCCTTTACTGAATATGTTTCTCAAAAGTTATATTTTAATTATATTAAAAAAAATATAAATTAATATAAACCACAAAATACCAGTTATTTCAAAATCTATTGAGAAAAAAATTGTATTACGCCATAACCACGTACGAGCGTTTGTATAAGAATTATGACAGCTTGGTCGCTCTTAAATACCCAGATTGCAACTATCCCAGAATTCCGATTAGGATGAACAATGAATAACGATTCAGACCAAAAATAAACCTGAATTAAAAAGTCAACAGCTAAAGCAAATACCAACAACTAGATAAATGTTTTGATTTGATACTCTTTCTATTTGTTTATGAAGTTTGCCGTTCCGTAACTGAAAATCGGAATGTTTACAAGTTGAAATGACTGTGAATAAATCATTATATTGAATACTGTAGATTAGTGTTGCTCTTACCTTTTCTAGTGACAGTATATAATCTAAACTTAATATTATAAACCTGAAAAGTTTGTTTGTTTGGCTGAACGCGGTAATCTCAGGAACTACTGGTCCGAATTGAAAAATTATTTTTGTGTTGGGTAGTCTACATCACGCTACAAACAAAAGGAGCGGAGCAGACACGAAAAATGGACGAAAACTGGCAGGCAATTCGATGCGACGGGTAGGGTCAGGGGAGCAAAAATTTGACGCGGGCGAAGTCGCGGGTAGAAGTTAGTTGTAGTACCTATATTCATGTATGATTCGTGCTAAAGTGAGATCTAGTGATCATCATTCTAGCGGAATAAGTCCACTGTTGGACATAGGGCTCCCCCAATTACGGTTTGCCATAATCGCCATGCTTGGCAGGTGGGTTGGCGATTGCAGTATGGTGTTAAAATGCATAGAGAACGCTACTGCCCATTCTCTAGTAAGTCTATTAGTCGCCTCTTTTTTTTTTGTTTGGGAAATCATCAAATTACTTCTCCTGCTCTGGGCGGAGCGGGACGGCGTGTCAGACTTTTACTGACTAAAACCCATCCGTGTTCCTTCAGGTGCCCATGTGCCAGTTGCCATGTGCCAGTTGCCCATGTGCCACTTAGACGCCTCTTACGACACCCTCGGAAAAAATCTACCACGCAGGCCCAGTGTGAGTTGGTAGATATCACATGTCTTCGAATTGTTGGTTCTAGGACATGCCAGTTTCCTCACGATGGTTTTCTTGGCCGTTTTGACCGCGATGAAATTATTCACACAAAGTAAAGTGCCTGCCTGGGTTCGAACCCACGACCTTCGACTCGTTTACCATCGGGCCACCACTGCTCACAGTAACAGTAACAATCACTGCTAAATTAAGCACAACTAGCTTTTGCCAGCGGCTTCGCCCGCGTGGAGCTCGGAAAATATCCCGCGAGAACGTACTACCGGGATAAAAAGTAGCCTATGTGTTAATCCAGGTTAATTTTTTTTAGCTCGAAAGCGCATTTTCATCCGACTTGCTTCAAATGTATCGTCACTGCTCAGCTCCTATGTGTTTTAGCGTTATGTTATATAGCCTATAACCTGCCCAGGAGTACCGACTACCATCGAACCAAGTTTGGTTAAAATCCCTTCAGTAGTTTTTGACCCATGCGTGCACATACAGACAGACGGACAGACAGACAGACAGACAAAAAATTTACTGATTGCATTTTTGGCATCAGTATCGATCACCATTCGTCCTCCAGTATTAATTTTGAATATATTTTCAATGTACAGAATTGACCTTTCTACAGTTTTATTATAAGTATATATAAAGGGGTTAAACTGTAATTATTACTCATAAGAACTCGTTACTACACCCTGAACAGATTAAGGGGAAGTTTCCAAGTAATCGAGAAGTATAACGATTCAATTTGAAAAGTTGTGAGAGAACCGTACCTTAAGTTAAATCGATGTTTCGAAACATTTTCAGATGTGATCGTCACATGTTTCGGTTACTGAATTTACCTATAGAACTCGTTGCAGAGGGATTACATAAAGTGTGAAAACCAATTAATTGATTGGGTTGGTAGATACTGCAGCGTAAATTCGCTGCGGACGAAACTTTTTGGTTTCTAAATCAACCTTTTTTTTAGAAACACTGGCCTTTATATTTTTTTGTTCTATTTCAAATTTCGATCCTGTAAAATCTTACGCCAAAATTTTTGCTTGTCAACTGGCAGACTGCAGATGGGAGCTGAGCGTTTCACATCAATATTCTTATTTTCGGAACTCCCAAGTTTAAATTAACAATTTTAACTCTATAATTATATTTCTAAACCTACGTGTGTCCTATCTGGTGCTACTTTTAAAATTGTTCATATTGATAAAGTTCTTTGTGCAACTCTTCCATTTAACTGGTACGTATTACGTCTTTTCTTTTCCTTTTACTATTCTAATCTGTTCTACCGGCGATTCTCGCTAGCTATATCGAAGATTCCGCTTGTAACCTTGGTCTGACCGTCCTGTTTATTTGTCTTTAGACGACGACCATACAAGCCGAATTTCGGCTTTTCCCCCCCGACGGGCTATCAGCCGTCGGATTAAAACTGAGGTCAGCGGCGTGTTGCGGACGATTGCCACCGACGCAGAGCCCGACGCCCACATAGACGGTTGCTTCCTGCCGTCGCTGCACGCGGCACCGACTGTCCTGCTTGCTGCCGTCGCTGCACGCAGCACCGACTGTCCTTCTGGATTGTTTCGCCCGGCTGGTTATAAGGAACCTTTTAACTCACCTATTTTTTCCTATTTTCCTGTAATAGATTATCTAGATAATTTTCTATTTTTTTACGATGTAACGTGCATTTCACGATTCAACTAGGTGTTCGTTATAAAAAAGAAACCTATAAATCGACGTGCATAGGCCTTTTTTTTAATCGATTGCAATCGTATTGGGGATAGGTCGTGCGCGAAGATAATTTCCGTTAAATCTAATTAACCATCTAGTTTGAATCAATTCTCTTTTTAAACAAAACCAAATATTTTTATAGCCACATCTGCAGTCAACCATATACTTGTTTTTTATATTTTTTATATTACTGCTGTATTTTTTTTACTTCATTTTTCGTTGAAATTATAAAAGTGGTGTGAATATGGTGTTTTTCTTTAACCGTCTCGCTACAAAATGGCGCCCGAACTAAAGGTAAGTTCATTACCAATAATTTAATTTTTTTGTTATCTCGTGTGTGGTTGCTCCATATGAGCAAATTTTAATTTCATTGTGAGTTTCAGATTTTAGTATCAGACAGAATCTTGTGTGGAACTAGAAAGGAGTTTGTGTCTCGGATGCTTCGTTGAATATACCTCATACGCGATTGGACTACGGAACTGCTTACTGAAGTTTGTGTTCCTTGTTTTAATGTGATGTTTTTGAATATAATTTCAAAAAATAACTTTGTAACCATACCCAATATCTATCTCTTTTATTTCTCCCCCAATGAAATACATATTCATCCCGTGTTTTATTCTATTCCTGTAGGTAGCTGTAGTTAGCTTCCCGTAGTGTATGTTTAGGCGTCGCGATAATAAGGTAAGCTTTTTGAATGTTGGTTTGCTAGTGTCTATTTCCTTTTTTGATTCTTAGCCCAACTGTTTCCTTTGTCATGTATTTGTCGTCCTATTTCTCTATCGATCTTTCCACTCGGTATCTAACGCATTCCAGCTAGGTTCAGCAGATTTATCATTTATCCCTGTTTTTTCTTTTGAGTTATAAAACATGGCAGAAGAAGCTTCTATTAGTGAGACATCCCTTCGCGAAAGTCCGATTATTTCTAGACCGCCACCGATTCCACCTAGGGCAACTCCAGGTTCTAGTCTTCCTTCTCCTATGAAATCTGAAGATTGTCCGCCTTTCCCACAAAAGAGATTCTCGCTTATGAAATGGCACATTAGTTTCTCTGGCGATACGTCTGTTAGGGAGTTCTTCACGTCTATTGAGGAACGAAAAGAGGGAGACGACATATCTGACGGTTATCTCCTTAAACGCTTTTATGAACTCTTGACCGGCGATGCTTTGGAGTATTACAGGTCAATTCGCCGACCTGATATGTCTTATTTCGAATTAAAACAAAACTTTCTAAAATCATTTGGATCTATAGATTTCGAGTTCAAAACTGAGCAACAGGTTAGAACTCTTGAACAAACGCCTGATCAGTCTGTTAGAGATTTTACTAGGAAAATCTCTCGATTGAACGATTCCTTGCGCAAACCGATCAGTAAAGATGATTTATTAGAAATAATTATTCATAATATGCACAATAAGTATTTTCCATGTCTATCGGTTCAGAAGTTTAAAAATTTGGATGAACTTGTTGATATAGTATCTCATTTTGAAAGTTTTTTGACCAAGTCTACTAAATCTTTTTCAAGCGTAACCAGTACACAACAATGTCCAAAATGCAAAAAACCCGGACACTCTTATCGTTCTTGCCCTAATTTTCCTGGTGTGCTATGCTTTAAGTGCCGCACACCTGGTTTTATAACTCGTGATTGCCCAAAATGCAATTCAAAAAAATGTTTAAACCACCGGCGACACGCATTGCTCCGTACAGTGTCACCGGTGATAGCGTCCGATTGGTCTGATAACCGCCCTTTTATCGAGATTTTATTGTGTAACCAGGTTGTTAAAGCTCTCCTTGACTCTGGTGCACAAATGTCCCTTATTAGTGATCGTTTAACTCAGCAACTAGGTATCTCACTGAACACAAATGATTCATGTCCTCGAGTTATTTCTGCTAATAATTCGCCTATCGATATTTTGGGAACTATTTATCTTCCAGTTAGGTTTAATGGTACAACCTTTGTACACGAGTTTTTAGTAGCACGTTCTATGTCTTCTTCTGTAATCTTAGGTATTGAATTCTGGAATAAGTTTGGTTTAACTTCCGTTTTTAGCCGAGCATTTAATAAAAACATCAAAGGTAATATGTTCCTTCCTTCCGATACTCATTCTCCTCCTCCTCAGGTTTCTTCCGTTGAAGAGATTCGTTACATTCATCCTCGTAACATTCTTTCACCTGATCAAGAACTAAGCCTACAAAAGGTCATTGATGAGTTTGAAGATATTTCGTCTGATAAAATTGGCCTTGGTAAGACTACTTGGCTATCACACAAAATAAACACAACAGGACCACCTATTAGACAACGATTTTACCCTCTTTCTCCAGTTAAACTAAAAATTCTCAATGAGGAAATCGATAAGATGTTGGAGATGGGTGTCATTCGTCCCTCTCGTTCTCCTTGGGCCAGTCCAGTGGTAATGGTTACTAAGAAGGATGGTTCTGTTCGTTTCTGCGTTGACAGTAGGAAGTTGAATAGTGTTACTATCAGGGATTCTTATCCTCTTCCCCGTATTCACGATATCCTTGATAACCTTCGCGGTGCAAGATATATGAGCTCGCTTGATTTTAGAAGCGCATTTTGGCAGATCCCCCTTGCCGATAAGGAGAGTTGTGAGAAAACCGCCTTTATAGTACCTCAACGTGGTTTATTCGAATTCGTCAGAATGCCATTTGGTCTCACAAATGCAGCTTCTGAAATGCAGCGTCTTACGGATATGATTGTCAATTTTGAATTTACTTCAAATAGTGATAACTTTGTTTTCGGTTATGTTGATGACCTAATTTTGATTTCCAAAGATTTCAACAGTCACCTCGCACTCCTTAGAAAAGTACTAAAACGCCTTAAGGAAGCCGGTTTATCTATTAACCTAAAAAAATGTGAATTCTGTAAAAGTGAATTAAAATATTTGGGTTATATTGTAAATGAAAAGGGTTTACAAACTGATCCCAGCAAACTTGATGCTATTAGGGACTATCCAACTCCTACTACCGCCAAATCGCTGCGCGGTTTCATTGGAATGTGTTCCTATTATAGACGTTTTGTTGATGGTTTTTCATCCATAATAGCTCCACTCACTGCCCTCATAGGAAAAAGGAAGGGTCGTGACCCTATAAGTTGGGATAATGCCGCCGATAAAGCATTTACCAAATTAAAGGAGGCGCTAATTAAGACTCCTGTTATGGCTTGTCCAGATTTTTCGAAGCCTTTCATTTTACAATGCGATGCATCATCTGTTGGTCTTGGTTCAGTTCTTTCACAAAAAATTGATAACGTTGAACATCCTATTGCTTATTATTCACGCTTATTCTCCAAAGCTGAACGTAATTATAGTACTACTGAACGTGAACTTTTGTCTGTTCTTGATTCTATTAAACATTTTCGCTGCTATTTAGATGGGATGAAGTTCTCTGTTATTACGGATCATATGGCCTTAAAATGGCTTCTTACGCTGAATAACCCTTCCGGACGTTTAGCTCGATGGGCTACTATTATTTCTCAATATACTTTTGATATCGTTCATCGCAAGGGTGCACAACACGTCGTTCCAGACGCTCTATCTAGAATGTATGCTTGTCCAGTTACTTTCGATCAAGGTCCAGACCATACTAATGACAGATGGTATAAAAAGGTTTATTTAGGTGCTCGCGATACTCCACAAATGTTTCCAGCGTACATCATTCGGAACGGTGTTCTTCTAAGACGCATGCCGATCGTTAGTCCTTTGTGTTCTGATCCTTGGCGCGTGGTGTTACCCGCTGAAAAGGTGCCATCCGCAATTTGGGAGGTCCATAACAATCCTCACTCCATACATCCTGGAGTCACAAAGACTTATTTTAAGCTCAAGGATGTCTTCTATTGGCCGAACATGTATCGGGATGTTACGGAAACAATAAGGCAATGTGAGACATGTAAAGCCTATAAGATCGCGAATACTCAACCACGCGGTCAAATGTGTTATCCCAAGGAGGTTTCCTTGCCGTTACAAATGATTTCTATCGACATCATAGGACCTTTACCTATCGCTTATTATGGGTATAAATATATTCTATCTATGGTCGACGTTTTCTCTAAATATGTCTGGCTTGTTCCTCTTAAAAAGGTTGACGCAAGTTCAGTTATTAAATCCTTGGAATCTGAAGTATTTTTTAATTTCGGAGTTCCGCGGTCTATACTCTGTGACATTGCTACAGTTTTTCGTAGTAATCAGTTTATAAATTTTCTTAGGTCATTTCACATTGATTCCCCAACATATACCCCTTACTATACTCCGCAAGCCAACATGGTAGAACGCTATAACCAAAGTGTCGTGACGTGTTTGAGCATATTGGTTGGTGAAAACCAAAGAAACTGGGCAAAATTGTTACCCAAAGTCAAACTTTATCTTAATTCCTGTATTAATTTAGCGACAGGTTTTACACCAAACTTCCTCATATTCGGTAGAGAAGTCTGCATGGATTCAGTTCGCGCTGGTAGCCAGACTCTAAGCACTAATTTAGCTGAAAGTCGGGAACAACACGCAAAGAATCTGACTTCTCTGGCTGAGGTTTATGCGAAAGTGGCAGACAACCTTTCTTCTGCTTTCCTTCGAAATTCTCGAATTTATAATACAAACCGGACAGCAATTACACTTAACACTGGCGACATTGTATGGAGGCGTAATTTTTCAAAGTCTTCAGCTAGTGAATATTTTTCAGGAAAGCTTGCTCCTCGCTTTATTAAATGCCAAGTGATCAGGGTCGTCTCTAGGACCACATATGTCCTACAAGACTGTGATTCCTCTCATACCGGCAAATATCATATAAAAGATATTCTTAAATAATTAACTTCGTTAATTTAACCTTTCTTATTAATATTAATTTTCTTTGTCTGACTGATGATGTTTTGTCCTACTGAAGTCTGACTGAAGTCGTTTATTATTCTTTGTTCTTGTATATATTTAAGGGGATCCCCAGGATTTAATTAGGTCGTTTATTTTTCATTAATTAATTCCTAGATTTCTTGACTTTTGTTATTGTTAGGTTTAGTGGACACATCTGGAGCTCGCACTGATAACGTTTAAGTGAAGGTCGATTTTCAATTTTATTCTGTATCAGCTGCACTGCGATGTTGTTGATTAGATTTAAATAGTCTTTAATTCGTTTGTTGAGTCATATCATTTATAGGTTGATTAAGTTAGTTTATTTAGGTTAGCTTATTTAATTCTAGCAGGGTTGTCTTCCTCTCTAGGGTTGCCTCCTCCTTATACATTTTACTCTGTTATAGATTTGGCACTCATATATAGTGGTCACTCACTTAGGGTTGTCATTTCCTTTTAGGGTTACCACACTTCTTTTTTTTGCTGGAAAAGGGGTGCTGCAGCGTAAATTCGCTGCGGACGAAACTTTTTGGTTTCTAAATCAACCTTTTTTTTAGAAACACTGGCCTTTATATTTTTTTGTTCTATTTCAAATTTCGATCCTGTAAAATCTTACGCCAAAATTTTTGCTTGTCAACTGGCAGACTGCAGATGGGAGCTGAGCGTTTCACATCAATATTCTTATTTTCGGAACTCCCAAGTTTAAATTAACAATTTTAACTCTATAATTATATTTCTAAACCTACGTGTGTCCTATCTGGTGCTACTTTTAAAATTGTTCATATTGATAAAGTTCTTTGTGCAACTCTTCCATTTAACTGGTACGTATTACGTCTTTTCTTTTCCTTTTACTATTCTAATCTGTTCTACCGGCGATTCTCGCTAGCTATATCGAAGATTCCGCTTGTAACCTTGGTCTGACCGTCCTGTTTATTTGTCTTTAGACGACGACCATACAAGCCGAATTTCGGCTTTTCCCCCCCGACGGGCTATCAGCCGTCGGGTTAAAACTGAGGTCAGCGGCGTGTTGCGGACGATTGCCACCGACGCAGAGCCCGACGCCCACATAGACGGTTGCTTCCTGCCGTCGCTACACGCGGCACCGACTGTCCTGCTTGCTGCCGTCGCTGCACGCAGCACCGACTGTCCTTCTGGATTGTTTCGCCCGGCTGGTTATAAGGAACCTTTTAACTCACCTATTTTTTCCTATTTTCCTGTAATAGATTATCTAGATAATTTTCTATTTTTTTACGCATCCTGATGTAACGTGCATTTCACGATTCAACTAGGTGTTCGTTATAAAAAAGAAACCTATAAATCGACGTGCATAGGCCTTTTTTTAATCGATTGCAATCGTATTGGGGATAGGTCGTGCGCGAAGATAATTTCCGTTAAATCTAATTAACCATCTAGTTTGAATAATTCCTCTTTTTAAACAAAACCAAATATTTTTATAGCCACATCTGCAGTCAACCATATACTTGTTTTTTATATTTTTTATATTACTGCTGTATTTTTTTTACTTCATTTTTCGTTGAAATTATAAAAGTGGTGTGAATATGGTGTTTTTCTTTAACCGTCTCGCTACAATACCTACATTTGAATTAGATTTCGGAACGGTATCCTTTGTTTTAGCAAAATAGATCTACTTGAGTATTTTTTTACAATACCAGATCTATATACTTTAAAATTTTGAAGGCAAATTGATAAATTGATGAAACCTATAAACATCAACACCTCTGCCTTACTCTTGCAGGAATAAGGCGTGATATTATGTCATATATTATAGATGGCAACTAAAGTAAAAAAAATCTATAACCACATTTCTCACATGTGACAAAAAATGAAATACTAAAGCCATATTTTAAACAAGGACCAAAAAAATCGGATTATTGAAATGTAGCATTTTTATTCTCTAGTAACATTTCACTCTCCACGGATATCATTATATGTTCTAATCAAACTAGCATGTATTGTCCCACAGGGCAGATACCTTCGTTTCCCTTTTCCTAGTTCTGGCCACAGTAGAAGTCAAGCTCGTCCCGCCATCTTCGTCTCTGCCTGCCGTGATGGCGTCCTGCGTTTAGTGGGATCCAATTGGTGGTTCTCTTAGACCATTTATCAGCTAAAGTATAATAAGTTAACCGAGTTAAATAATTATTAGTTCCGGAAAATAATCAGTGAAATGGAGGAGTCGTGAACACGCTCGTTTTTCTTACTTTTTTTTCTAGATCTTGATGTATGGGGTCTCGTCGCTAATGAAAAATGAAAGAAAAAGGTTTTACTGTTTTCGTAAAAGGAAGGAGTTTGGTTGTTTGTTATTTTAAACGCGTTCTTTAAGGAGAAGTTTATTTGAACGGTCTCGTGGAAATTATTTTCTTTTATGAATCATCTGTGGTAGCAGCAGGTTTTTGAATTGCTTAGTTCAGCAACTCGCTGACAATAAGAAGTTTGTATGGAATTCGAAAATTAATTAATTAAAAGATAATTCGTGTTATGTAGGTACAATATAGTAAATGATTGTGCAACTAACATTTTTATAAGATGAAGCTTTCATAAACCAAGGTAGGTATATGAAAGCTTCATCTTATAAAAAAGCTATACCTTTACTGTATCGGAACTAATGTCGCACAATAATAAATGATCATTTTTTTTTTTTTGATATGAAATTGTTTAATTTAGAAGGTTTTGACATTTTATTTAAAACTACTTGACTTTAAATTGTAAAATTATAGACATTATATTCAAATCTGTTTCGCACTACGTATATTTGATTTCACTTGGAGATTATTAAATAATTCATAGTTCTCTGTATTTGCATGTAAATTGCATGTGTATATTTTGATGAATTAGGACTTAATGTAACAATTTGTTTTTTATCTGTTCCTTTGTTCTTGTCCTTTTATACATATTTATGTGTGCATAAATGGTATAAATAAATTAAAATATTGTTTTACAAAGTCATAACAATCCCCTATTTAATCCATTTGAATTAAACACACGTTATTGAACATCCTGTATAAGTCTTCATATACAGCGTGTCCGAACACTGACATCATATTTTGAACGGGATTAAATATAATGATCACCATAAAATGCTTTGATACCCTTAGTTCTTTAACCAAAAATATATACTTGACACCAGAAAAATAAAGTCTAAAATTACAATAGTACTAGCTATTTTAGTCACGACTGCTCTTTAAATTGTATTCGAACACCAAATGTAGTAAATGATCACCAAATCATAACTTGTACGACAAAACTGTACTGCGACTCACAATAGTTCGAATGCACGCTTGTGCGATACACTCGAGCCCACATAGTACACTAGGTTAGGTTAGGTTAGGTTAAAACTGTGACCTCCTATGCACGAGCCGAGCGAGCGAAGCGAGCGGTGCCGCGGCAGCGGCCGGCGAGTGCTAGAAACGCCTAGATTCAGTGTGTCGCATAAGCGTGCATTCGAACTATGGTGAGTCGCAGTACAGTTTTGTCGCACAAGTGTTATTCGCACACCCATTTGTCGAACTCACGTAGTACACTCTTAATAATTTCGTGTTCACTAACTATTTTTGGGTTAACAATGATTTTTTTTGGAGTCAGTTTGCTTAAATAGGATAGCAAGATGTAAAAACTTTGGTTATAATTTTACATTGAAATGCTGTGTTAATTTTGGTGATCATTTACTACTTTTGGATTAACAATGATTTATTTGGAGTCAGTTTGCTTAAATAGGATAGCAAGATGTTAAAATTTTGGTTATAATTTTACATTAAAATGCGGGTTTAATTTTGGTGATCATTTACTAGTTTTGTCTGTTATATGTTACTATATCTGGTGGTAAGTTAAACATAAGCCATTTTGAACTCCACTCGTGGTGGAACGTTGATTTATATTTTGTCACGTGTGATGCAAAATTTATGGCACCGCGCGCCGTGCCTCGGGGGCTGACGTGAAAATGTGGCCGACGAGGGTCGAGAGGATTTACACTTAACTTTTAATTTGTGCAAGGCCGCGTCTTTGAAATTTTTGCATATATTCTGGTGTTCTGGTTTATCCATGAAAAGGCTTTAGCATTTTTGCATGTTGAAATAAATTAAGATCAATCAACATCATTCAGTATCTTGCATCAAGTCGCTCCGTAGCTGATAGTTTGGGTTCCAAAGCGTAAATGTTGGTAACTCTGGCATATCTATCTATAGCATTATAAGCCTATATTGTTCCCACTGTTGCACTGCTGGGACATAGACCTCGTCTTTGCGGGCCCAGAACCGGTTGGTAGAAGTAACATGTCTTTGAATTTTTGGTTCTAGGACATATTTCTTCAAGATGTTTTCGTTCACTGTTTTGAGAGCAGCGATAATGAAATAATTTACACAATGTAAACCGCCTGTCTAGGTTCGAACTGACGATCTACAACACTATCTTAACTACCTATAATTTAAGCATGTTATAAATTTGATTGCTTTGTTCTTCTAAACTTCGTAACGGCTTTTGATGCGGGTTTAACTCTCATTTAGAAAATTTATTCCAAAAGGGTGTATATGATGATTTATATTAATCAATAAAAATAAATAAAATTGGAGTGTCTGTTTGTAATATTAAGATAACCACTTTTTATTAAGTGTATATGGATGTATACACGGTACATATACCAGAACAACATTTTTTTTAATTTTTGTCTGTCTGTCCGTCTGTCTATCTGTCTGTCTGTTTGTTCCAGCTAATCTCTGAAATGGCTGGACCAATTTTGACGGAACTTTCACTGGCAGATAGCTGATGTAACAAGGAGTAGGGGAGACCGAGGGGAGTTGAAACAATTTTCACATTTTGTTTCATACACCAAATACTATAGACAGAAATCGTATGATATTTGTACCAATCGATAGGTCAGTCTTTAAGCTTGCAAATGACTAACTTAAAGAAATTGTAAGCATTAAATATTACGGTGAAAAATCGACTTAACCGTAACAAGTCAACTTGTTTCAACTCTCCTCATACCGAGGTAAGATGAAACAGGGGTCGATGAGAGTTGAAACATGTGATTTTTAAGAAAATTAAGGGTTGTAAAATAATCATTATGATATAATTTAAAGGTATTTATTAGAATTAAACTTTTAAAGTACGAAACAAACTTTTTTATTAATATTATGTACTGATATGTTTAAATAAAATAAAATCGCAAAATTACTTCTTCTGTTGCGAGATCATATATTTCGTGACTCGCCATACCTCTGTATGTCTTTCTTTTATGATTAGTAGGCATTCTGAAACAAATTAAATCACCAAAAACAATTTTATTTTTTGTGCCCGTTATTTATTGACTGCTGTCTAACGAGGACAGTTGAAAAAGTCTGTTTCAAATCTCCTCAGTAAGAAAAAACCTCCCAATTTTTATTCAATCCACAATCAAGAAAAAAATACACAGAAATCAATTGTACCAAACATATATAATAAACCTTTACTTAATGAGCTTTAGAAACATATGTGACTTAAACCAAAAAACAAAACCCTTATCAAAATATAGGCATCGTAAAAATACGTTAAAAACTTACTTTTCGCGATTTTTGTCACATGGCACGCAGAACTCCACAACCATGCGACTTAAGCCACCAACGCAAACAGACACGTCAGCGGGCTAAGAAAAGTGATTGTTATGCAACATTGCTAATTCGCTAACGGTTTAAAGTTCCGAGAAATCGACACTGTTTCAAATCAACTTTGTTTCAAATCCCCTCGGTCTCCCCTAACTTAGGCTACTTTTATTTTAGAAAAATATCTGCGTTATTTCCGACATCCACGTTGGCGAAGCCGGCAAAAGCTAGTACATGAATATTATTTTAAAACAAACGCAGTGTGGTAGGAGGACACACAAGCGCTCGAACCGTTCGCCGCCCGCTCGCTGCCGACACCCGCGCACCGCGCGCCTTCAATCAGACGTAGGAATGTAATGCATAGACAGGGGCACCTCATTATTTAAAACTAGCTTCTGCCCGCGACATCGTCTGCGTAAATGTCGGTTATCGCGGACGTAGACAAAGTTACAGAATAAAAAGTAGCCTATGTCCTTTCTCAGGCTCTAAACTATCTGTGTACCAAATTTCATTTAAATCGGTTCAGTAGTTTTAGCAGGAAAGCGAGACAGACAGACAGAGTTACTTTTGCATTTATAATATTAGTGTGGATAGTGTGGATAATAAGTTTAAAGGAGAAGCACCAGCGTAGTCTGCAAAATTCAAATTTGTTATGTTTTTTTTGCAATTTGCAGGACTGTATGTTGAACAAAATAATATGATTTGCGGCCGTAAAAATGATGTTTAACGGAATACGATTAATTAAATCTATACTAATATTATAAAGCTGAAGAGTTTGTTTGTTTGTTTGTTTGTTTGTTTGATTGAACGCGCTAATCTCAGGAACTTCTGGTCCGAATTATATAACATCACGCTACAACTAAGAGGAGCGGAGCAGTAATGAAAAAAGTTGCAAAAAAAAAAAGTTGTATTCCTTTTGAGAGTTTCCGTTGCATGCGCTGCGTAAACGGTTAAAGTAATGCAAAAATCATGTATGACGGAATTGTTCCTTTTAAAAAGTTCTAAAAAAAAGTCCGCGAGAGCATATGTCTATCTTTTAAGGTTAACTCACTATAACTCAAAACGACGTGGACGAAAACTAGCAGGCAAATCGATGCGACGGGAAGGGTCAGGGGAGCAAAAATTTGACGCGGACGAAGTCGCGGGCAGAAGCTAGTTTATTAATATAACCCTCTAAGTCACAATGTAATACTTAAAAGTAAATTTGAATTCGGCCACCTTAGTGCCTCGTTCTTAAGGTAGTTCAAAGCTTTTGCATTCTACTGCATGCGTAGCATAATCACCGTAGAAAAGGGTTTTGTCGACGGAAGAATAAACTAAGTGACGTTTCGTGTAGACAGTACGCTCTCCTATAAAACCGTGATTTTGTAGATCACCATATATGCTTTGAGGCCGTCGATTAAAAAGTTTTCTACTGTCTTTAGCATGGCGATTATAAAATCAAATTGTTTTCCCTACCTTAGGCGACTGACAGTTGTCAGTGTGATTTTGACAGTTGGGATAGAAAACTTTCTTCTAAAATAGTCTACATTAAAAAGGACCTAGAGGAGGATCTTTAGAAACGAAAGAAAAAATGACAGATTGTAGAAAGATTTGTACGATGAGATGTCAAAAATGAAGAAACAAAATGTCACATCGTATGAAAACAGCTGTGTCTATTTTTCGTAGAAATAGAAAGCGTCATGCTTACGCCTGCTGAAAGCAGTTATATGCTGCAAACGTGTTAATGTTTTGTTAAAATTGTACAAGTAAGTTTTAACAGTCGTAATGCATCAGGCCTTTGGGACCTTTGAGCGAGTCAGTCTGTGTGTAAATTAGAACGTTAATGTCCTTTTGTGCAAGTTTGCGTCCTTGAACCTTAGTAGCGGACGTTTTCAGAAAAGTTGTACACATAAATATAAATTTTGAAAAGCGAGGTCGTGGCACTTGCTAATTCAAGTGAAGGATGAGGCAAGGAACGGTGAATCTCTTCTTATTAGAACAGCTGCATGGCGGCAGATATAGGAAGTAAAAAATCGCTTTAGAATGTTGCGAAAGTGACATATGCCCTTTAAGTTTGAGTTTCGTAGGGTATCTTGGCGGATCCCGCACAAAGTCAAACGACAAACATACCTACACAATTCTTCAAGAAAGTAATCCAAAACGTCAGCCCTTCACTTCCTAGTGGAAGCTGGGAAGAAGAAACAAATAGAAAACAAGACTAAGGCCAGTGATTGGATGTCTTTCAGCTAAAAATATGATGTTAATAATGACTATATTCAAAATACCTACATTTAAAATTATGACATGCCATTTCCTTGTGACGTCCAACTCTACATATTATGATATTTCTAAATTCAAACTCCATAAAACCATAGAGTTATTAAATGCGTACGCGTGACATTTATGAGTGGCCAGCAACGTTTATGGCTTTGCTATTAGAGTGGTTAATGACTGCATTAGTTATAGCTGCAGTGTGATTTTATACCCCACCTATATAAGGGGGAATTTCCACTGAAGCGGTACGTGCATGCAGGAAAAAGATATTAATAGTCGTTCAGACCAATTTTGGTAAAGATAACTAATCTCAGCGGAGAGCAGCCTACGAAATTGATTGCATATTTACGTTGTTGAGGATATTTAAATATCTTTGAATCGACGAATCGCAGGCGAGACTAGTGACTTCGTGCCTATTTCGACCAAAGTTCGACCAAAGTGTTTGGTCGATTTCTGAATGTCTCATGTTTGTTCAGTTAATTTCCGTCTGAGTGGAGACGCATCCACATTATGGTGTTCTAGGGTAAGGTTGTGACCTTTTGCGTTGCGGGGTGTAGGTATAGAGTTATCGTTCATTGTTTTTGTATTCTATCGTTGATTTATAAGAATGTCCTTGGAGTTTCTTGCCCGTTCTTCTCCATGGAGATCTACTTCTTGCAATGTGTAACTTGCGTCAACTTTCTGACTAATTGACCGAGTCTTTGGTGATTCAAAAGTATGTCTAAATGTTTTAATTGAAATAAAAGTTTTGAGTTTGAGTTTGAATTTCGTTAAAATTGAGCGGTAGAGTCGGACGTCAAAGTAACAATAGATGTACCGTGCATTTGGAATCCAAATCATTTATTGTAATAATTCTTTGCAGAACATCATAGTTCTTTGCAGAAAAAAAAAACACTATTTCTGGATAGATTTGGAAATGGTCTATACCTACTAATCTTTTTTTGAATTCATCATTTTAGTTTATTAAATATTATCAAAATGGTACATTTAGCCAACAGTAGTAAATTTCCCATACAATTTTATGGTGCCTAAAAATAAATTATTTCTAAAATATTTTTTATTAAAAATGCAAGTGATGACGCTTTGAAATTAGAATGTTAGGTAGCGATCCGCCAAATCTAGGTTTATTCAAACCTGCTTTCACTGCACTAAAGATCAAAAGTGACTGTAGTTTCAAAAAAACCGGCCAAGTGCGAGTCGGACTCCGCACCGAGGGTTCCGTACAAACCTGTACGTATTTTCGGTTTAAAAATATATATATTTTTTAATTTTTATATTTAAATTGATTGAATGTAAGGTAAATTGCGGTTTACGATTTATGACGTTTAAAAAAAAAACTACTCACTCGATCTCGTTCAAACCAATTTTCGGTGGTAGTTTACATGGTAATGTACATCATATATTTTTTTTAGTTTTGTCATTCTCTTATTTTAGAAGTTACGGGGGGGGGACACACATTTTACCACTTTGGAAGTGTCTCTCGCGCAAACTATTCAGTTTAGAAAAAAAATGATAATAGAAACCTCATTACCATTTTTGAAGACCTATTCATAGATACCCCACACGTATGGGTTTGATGAAAAAAAACATTTTTGAGTTTCAGTTCTATGTATGGGGAACCCCAAAATTTATTGTTTTTTTTTTCTATTTTAGTGTGAAAATCTTAATGCGGTTCACAGAATACATCTACTTACCAAGTTTCAACAGCATAGCTCTTATTGTTTCAGAATAAAATGGCTGTGACATACGGACGGACGGACAGACAGACAGACAGACAGACAGACATGACGAATCTATAAGGGTTCCGTTTTTTGCCATTTGGCAACGGAACCCTAAAAATGGTATTAATGGCCCACACTATTTGGTAAATGTTGAAGATATCTAAGTGTTAAGGTGAGGCCTTAATTCTTAGGGGTTCTTTTTGGGGTGTGGCAACCAAAATGAATGATTTTTTCTTCTTTAAATTACAGGAATTTATTGCTACTATTAAATACAATGGTTTTAGAACGACGAACAATGTTTTAGGACATGTGGGGTTGAGGCAGTGGAAGCGAGGCAAAAAAAAGGGCCGGAGCCGGCGTCGTCGTGTGCTTATATAGGCTTGAGTCAGCGCCTCTTCGCGGTGGTTGGATGAACTATTTAGCGTGACGAGTGACGTAGGCGCATGACAGTTGTGTAGACCATTATTTGTTCTTCATCGCGCCTTCTGACGATGCCACTAGATGGCACTGTCCTCAACACTAAGAGACTCGTTTTATGCATCACACTCAATTTTGACCAAGTTGTGGGCTGGTTCCTGTTTGCAGAACTAATCCAACTGTTAGAGAACTGTCTGAAATCTTCTACAATGTAGGACCAGTACTAATAAATCAAATATATCCAACTTGATGTTTCTTAGCTATAAAAGACAACAATGTCACTAAAGCTCTTAGTCTAGACGGCAGCAGAACGCTTTTCTTAGAAAACTGTCACAATTTTTAACGCCAACGATAAATTTCCAATGCCTGACGTTTTATCGGAAACCATTTAGGTATCCAGACTGGGAAATACTGAAACCCTGTAACTGAGATGAATTTATCGCAAAATTTTTACGTAGTGGTAAATTGTTATAGATGAAGAAGGGTTAATCGATCGATTAAATTAAGCTTCACTTGCCAAAGTTGGCCCGTCGGATGGGTGACCATATTTACATACCAAGACCCCTCCGTATCTCGAAAAGCTCTGTTATTTCGCCCCAAATAATGCAGCAATACCTTAAGGTATTGCTGTATTATTTGGGGCGAAATAACAATAAAATATAGGGGCCCAGGTCCTTACCCCACAGGAGGTGCCCTTAGTGTGTAGTTGCTCCGCGCTGATAAGATTTTAAGCCCTGGCTGAAGGCCTTAATTTATTAAGGTAGCAGGCAAGTCCGGTTAGGCAGCCGAAAACATCATAGGTTGAACTGCGAGTGTCATTCTCAATAATAGAGCCTCGGAAAGCAATGAAATGCAACGATGCTTCTGGTAAAATAAAGTCGTGACTCGTGTTGCTACATGTGCCAAATGTGATTCGTCTTTGTAACGTATCGATTATTCCTTGATTATTTGACTGGCCTGTTAGTCTATTGGTTAGTGACCCTGACTGCTAAGACTGAGGTCCTGGGTTCGATTCCCACCCAGGACAAATCTTTGTGTGATGAGCACGATCTTTGTTCTGTGTCTGGGTGTAATTTATCTATAATTTATGTATGTATTTAGAAATATATAAGTATGTTTATCAGTTGTCTGGTTGCCATAGTACAGGCTCTGCCTAGTTTGGGATCAGATAACGGTGTGTTGGTTGTCCTAAGATATTTATTCCATTTCTTTGTTTTAAATAAGCTTCGACCAGAATTCGGCGACTGCGACATCGTTATCTTTGGCAAGGGTCTTCCATAGCGTAGGCGTTTATGCATAGATATACCGGCAAGAGGTGGGGCATAGTTTGCAAAGTGGCTCCACAGAAGTACTGCGGCTCATCATTACTCCCAGCTGACCAAGTCGTCGCTACCGTTGGTGACCTGCTAAAGTCTAACAATAGATCCAGCCATGCGTATATTTAATAGCCAAAATTATAAGAAAAGAGAAGTTACTTCGTTAGATGCAATTTAAAAGCACAGTTTCCTTTATTGGTACAAATGTGGACCCGCCAGCACTGTAAATCTTTACGATCAAATTTAGAACATAGCGAATGTTCTGTTTCTGTTGAATTTGAAGATGATAGAGACAGAATATTTTATACCTTTAAACGAGCAATTCCTGTATATGACGGATGTTCGAGCGGCTGAGACACCACGTGTCGATGCTGAACCATCCCCTGTTCGTCCTTCATAGTGGGCGTGTACTTGCAGGTGTTTTAAAAATAATACTAGCAAAATAACTCACTTAATTTAATTGAACTAATTACAATAAAACTTAACGTTAAAAAGTAACGATTGCAAAGATAAACACTGATTTAAATAAAATCACATTAATTGTTCAACTGAAGTTCAGAGCCAATGGATTTATGCGTGTGCACCGCGTGGTGATCGCATCAAAAAGTGATCGCTTCCGCCGCCATGACACTCACAACCCCATTCGGTGCTACCCACTCTAAATTAAAATTACCACTAACGAAATAAATTGTCAACCATAGAGTAAAAATAATGATTACAACTTTTAAAAAGTGTTACAATAAATCGCCTAAATCATCACGCGCCGTTATATATATATAATCTGAATCTCGGAAACGGCTCCAACGATTTTCATGAAATTTAGTATACAGGGAGTTTTGGGGGCGATAAATCGATCTAGCTAGGATTATTTTTTATCTTATACCTTTAAACGAGCAATTCTTGTATATATATATAATCTGAATCTCGGAAACGGCTCCAAAGATTTTCATGAAATTTAGTATATAGGGGGTATCGGGGCGATAAATCGATCTAGCTAGGATTCATTTTTATAAAATGTCGTTTTATTCATGTTTTCAATGACCAACTTTATCGATAATCAACTTGAACATAAACTTATTATTTTAAACACAATTTACCAAAAAATACCGAGCAAAGCTCGGTCAACCAGATATTATTAGTTATGCTAAAGCATTAGGCTACGTACGCACTGACAGGTGACAATGCTACATAATTTTTGCAACTGACCTCACTGCGCGTCGACTTGACTGTTTCGTTTTACTTCATATAATTAATTGGACAGAAATTAACAAACTTTTCATCTCGACAATTGTAGAACGATTTCGAAAATTATTTTTGTAATTGATACAATATGCTTCAGGAATGTTTCTTTACAAATTTTAGTAACTTACATACGTATATATCATAAATATATAGATCTAAAGTCCAAAGAAACTAGTTTTTAAATAATTATTCATTGTCACTTAAGTTATTTTACATATAAAAGAATACACCATCTTAATCGCTAGTCACAGCCTCATTATCCGCTGCCATCATCTGAAGGATCCTAAATAAATGGAGGAATTATAAATGAAAATGAAATCATCAATTACCAGTTACATTTTCCTGAAAGTGTAATACCTGTAGCAAGTATGCTCCATACAGTGCTCTCTCTCTCTACCAAACCACGCTCACAAACGGCCTTCGTCTCCAGTAACTATTCTTTATTTGTTCTAAACTCATCATAGCTGCAAGGTGTGGTTCATCTGTATGTCGTTCACGATGCACATCTGAGAAAAAGAGTAAATTTGCTGTTATTATGCTGTTCTGACAATTAGTTCAAAAGCTATACTAGCGAGGACCTAATGAACATGGCAGCTCATCTTCCTGCCCCCGTCACAACAACATCAACATTTGGGGTAAAACGAACTGTCAAATTATTCTTCTATCTTTGTCACGTAAAATTATCATTTGTTACTAAAGGTGTGAGTCATTATAGCGTTCCTGTATTGTAACATCAAATCGTACCAGTGCTGCCCAGCATGGACTTTAAAACGCATACAATGTTGCCATTTTTTGGGATATATAGACCTTTTTTTAACCATGGCATAGATTTTTCTAGGTTTTGAAAAATCATTTTAAAATTTCCAGACAAACTCTTATCCTATCTTCGGAAATTGTACGTAAGTTAAGTTAGACTTAAGGCAATGAAAGTTAATATATTACCATAATCACTATCTACGGACTCTTCCTCTGAATCGCCATCAGAACCACCGTCAGAATTTTCGTCAGAATCTTCATAGGAGTCTTCTTCAGAGTCTTCGTCGTAATATTCATAAGAATCTGCATCAGAATTTTTGTTAGAATCTTCGTCAGAATGTCTGACTGAGTTTTCGCTAAAATATCCTTCTTTTTCTTCGTCGAAATTTTCGTCAAAATCCTTTTCACTATCTTCGTCAAAATCTTCAATGACATCTTTGTCAGAATATTCATCGGAATCTGTGTCAAAATATTCTTTGAAATATTCCTCTAAATCTTCATCAGAATATTCTTCAATGTCTTCGTCGAAACTTTCGTCAGTATTTTCGTCTAAATATTCGTCGGCTCTTTCGTCGGAATCTTCATCGGAGTGTTCATCGGAAATTTCGTAGACATTTTCATCGAAATCTTCGTCAGCACCATCATCAATATTTTTGTCAGAATCGTCGTAGAAAATGTCGTCAGAATACTTACACATGGAATCGTCGTAATTTTTTTTGTCAGAATCGTCGTCGGCATCCACGTCACTATCATCGTGAGGGACTTCGTAAAAGAATTTGGCAGTGCCTCCGTCAATACGATAATCAATGATGTGACCGATATGATATTTGTGAATGTTTTGGCCAAAGCGACGATAGGGGATATTATCTTTTTGTAGTTGTATAATTTTTCGATACGTCCAACCACGTCCACGAATAGCTAATAATGACAAAATTATTATTAACAATATAAATAATATTCTCATGTTTCAAATGTTTTAGTGTGCACTTGTAATACGGTTCGTAGTACTTGTTGTAATAATTGTACTGATTGTTCATTACATAGGTACTGATTTTATATCAAAGCGATCATTTGAACAATGATACCAAAATTAGAAATATTGAAACAATGAAACTTATTTTAAAATATTCTGATTATAAACATACAGGTTTAATTGTTTTCACCTGTTCTATTAAACACTTGTGTTATTTCATAAAACACTTTACCTGTAGATACCTTTAATTATATTGATTATAATAGTTAGTCACTGCATAATGTTGATCATGTTAACCTCTAAGTCCCTGAGAAACCACATTTGGTATGCAAACAATCGATTTTTAATTGTGTCTGTAATTACGGTAATTGACCGGTTAAAATATAACTTATTGATTTATAACTTTCTAGTGGTCACCCAGTGGTCTAAACTGATCATAACTCGTTGAAATGTTAATCAATAATATAAGCTTCTGCACTCCTTCTCCATATAAACTTTAAGAGTGCCAAATGTTGGGCACGCCACAATTGCGGCGGTAAGTCCCCTCTTTGAGGAGTAGACAGAGAGGTGCCACGGCGTCCTCACCTTCCGCCTGACGCAGGTTCTCACCGGGCATGAGTGCTTCGGTGGGTTCCTGTTCAGGCTAAAGCGGAAAAATACGCCCAGGTGTTTCCATTGCGAGGATCGTCTAGAGGACACGGTGGAGCATACGGTGGAGGTGTGCCCTGCCTGGACGGAGCACCGCCGTGTCCTCGTGGAGGCGATCGGCGGCGGCGACCTCTCGCGTCCGGCCCTGGTGCGAGCCATGGTACGGAGCGAGAGGGCATGGGAAGCCGTCACCTCCTTCTGCGAAGCAGTAATGCTCGCAAAGGAGGAGGAGGGGCGCGTGAGGGAGTGGCAGTCTCTGCGCCCTCACATCCACAGCCGCCGCAGGAGGAGACGCCCCGGGCGTCGGGAGTCGATTGCGGACTCCCGGCCACCGTAGGCGCGAGCTTGCGGGTGGCGAGCAATGGGTAGCTCGCCGCCCGGTAAGGACCAGGCTCGGGTCGACGGCGCGTAGTGTTCCACGCGCGCCTCAAAGAGATGTCAGCAGTGCTGAAGGGGTCTGCTAGGACTGATGCCTGCCAGGGTCGCGTGATTTTTCGAAAGAGATAACGTGACCCTGGCACATGGGCAACTGATGGAACACGGGTGGGTTTTAGTCAGTAAAAGTCTGACACGCCCTCCCGCTCCGCCCAGAGCGGGAGAAGTCATTTGACGATTTCCCATCCAAAAAAAAAAGAGTCAAATTTCATAAAAAGGATTACAAAGCTCTTGCTTCATGTATTAAATTATGTATAATTAAAGAATAATAGGAATAAGTGTGCATAAATCAACATGCCTAGCCGTTTTCAAACTATATTTGCGATCGGGTCGCGGTTACTATGCAGCTGAAAACCAGTACTTGGAGCGACTACTGGACCGACTATCTGACCATAACAACTTAGTATGACTGGTTGTTAGACGTTCGGGCTTCTTACGACCTGACAAAAATCTATGAATTACATCAAGAGCCAACGGCTTAAAGTGCTTTCCGAGGTACGGAGGAGTCTCGGTACGTAAAGATTGTCCTATCTACGGACTAACCCCGGGAAGCGTAGACCTTAATAGATAGATCAACCCGTGCGGCTACTTGGCCATGGCCCCTCGAGCCAAGAAATAAATCGTCATCAATGTTTATTAAATCAAAATAAAATAAACTAACCACACCTAAATAAATAAAATCACTAATAACATTTAAAAACCGGCCAAGTGCGAGTCGGACTCGCGCACCGAGGGTTCCGTACAAACCTGTAGGTATTCTCGGTTTATGCATAAGGTTTATGTTTATGAAAATAAATGTGTTTTTTTTAATTTTTATATTTCAGCTGATTGAATGAACGGTAAATTGCGGTTTACGATTTATGACGTTTAAAAAAAAAAAAAACTACTTACTCAATCTCTTTCAAACCAATTTTCGCTGGTAGTTTATATGGATTTAATTTATTTAAATGTTACAAATCATGGTTGTGATAAAATATCAGATTTTAGTTAAAAATTTATTTATTTAAAAAAAAATGTTATTTATAATTGACTTAAATATTAACAATAATTTCGTGTTAATGCTTACAGTTAATTTTAACAATATATTATTCTATTGAATTGCACGATGTCATCATTAAATCAATATTAGTTTGTTCACAAATATTATTTTTAACAAAGCTAAAGGTAGATTATGTCGCGAAAATAGTAAACGATGTTTTGTTAATAATGCATAATAAATAGTATTATGTTATTTCCTCTTGCATAACGAACTAATGCTACAAAAACAAAAAAAAAGACAGTTAGTATAGTATCAGTTTTACTTAAAATATCGAAAGGAATTAGAAAACGAAATTCTCAATCGAATTTCACCTCTTTTATAACTAACGAATTGGTCGTAGTCTCCCATAAGTATCGCGTTCGAGCGGCGATCTAAAACATTTCTCGAAGTGTGATCCCATAAAGCGAGGTCCACCTGAAAAAAAAAGAATATAATACTCTTTACTTGCTGTATGAGACTCCAAAATCCTGTAGGACACGCTTACATTAAGATCTTTTCAACCAAACACTCGATACTCCGCTGTTCAGATACGTTCAATGACATGTATTAAGAAGTTTTTCCTATATCCAAATATTGGGTTCAAAAGCACCTACATGATAAATGTACAAAAAATCTATGGGTCCACCCTTTATGGCAGATTTTTTTTCGTCATAATATTATTTTGCATAACAGCGGATAGCATAAACTTCAATTTCGCAGAAAATCGTTTGGCATACACTCATTTGTCATACATTCACAACGCATAATTTTATAAGTCAGAATCATCTTTAGGCATAAATTTGAAGGAGAACCATCATGTCGCAGAAAGTTCGCAGTCAGAATTGTCTCTTGGCATTATTTCATATCGATAGTCCTTAAAAGGCAGAACTATCATATCTCAGAAACTTTACTATTAGAATCATCTTTTGGTATACATTTCATATCCATAATAATTGAAACGCTCATCTATTACATTACAGAAAAATCATAGTTAGCACGCTGCATGCAGACATGCAAACAAGCATGCACCATGCATGCATGCAAGCGAGCATGCAGCATGCAAGCAAGCTCACAGCATGCAGGCGAGCATGCAATATGCAGCATGCATGCTTTCTGTCACGGCTCCGGCGCTGCGTGACACCGGCGGCCCCACGCGAGCTCATCGTCGCAGACGGTTTAACGATCACCACCGCAGCTTCACCTTGAAGATGGTGATGTTTTCCGGCCCAATTCAGTCTCTTTTTTTTTGTTAATAGCTCTGAGGAGTGGTTTCGCTACTGCTATGCATCCCTTCAGTCCAGCATCGAGTAACCTTCTCTTAACTGTAGTCACACTGACAGGTTTACTGCGGCCCACGTTAAAGTCTGCTGCTATTTCGGGTGTAGTCAGGCGGCTATTGCGTTTACTTTTTATTACAATATTTAAGTCTTCAGTCGAAGTTGTAACCTTGGGTCTTCCTGAACGACGGTTATTGGATGTTGTGCCTTGAGCCTTAAATTTCTTAATAATGTAGTGTACAGATGATAGTGGTACCTTCTGAAGTTTAGAAATTTCTCGAATGCTTTTGCCGGATTTGTGAAGACCTATGATAGTTCCTTTTATCTTCTCAGAATATTCTTTACTTTTCCCCATTTTGTGTGTCTTTTTTTTACGAAAACGCACTTGTTGAAAAATCTTTAACTGTAAGGTATTGAATCACGGTTAATTTATCAAATGAGACAAGATAATTAAACTGAAAGTATGTTATGGGCTTAAATAAAACATGAACGAATTAAACTAATCGAAAAACCAATCCTGCGAATCAATTCCGATACAAAAGTAAAAATACTCAGAACATTTGTTCTGAGAAATTCAAATGCAAAGAAATTCCTATTGTGCCTAATGATGAGATCCCAATAATAATGCGAACAAAATTATGAATCCAATAAGGTTAAGACGATGGTTTCCGAAGAACAAAGAATAATTATACGTTTAAATACGTTTTAATTATATATTTTTTTGGTTTGTTTTATTTTAAATAGAAATATGCAGGTGTTCAAATACTTTTGGACGGTAGTGTATACATGCTAAATACATATATAAGCTAAGAAAATAAAAGACGACTACAGATTATCATTGCTTAACACACAAACAGTTGGAATGGATGAGCAATATCCTTCAAAATGATTCAGATTTCGATTGACAGAGTGACGCAATTAGGGTCCTGGTCACATTTTTGCATGAAGACAATTGCATTGGATTATCGATTCAGCCAATGCATGTTTTTTACACTACAGCACGTTCTTTCCATTAGGAATGCACGCGGTTACTGCCTTTTGTGTAGACAAGTATTGTCCTATACCTACATTCAATAACCGTGGGATTTAATATGCAAAAGGTGTATCTGCGCTTATGACAGCTATCAAACGCACGTCTATTGATCGTTCAAAATGAATTTCACCAGCCATAAATTATTTTTATTGAATGGCAAAATAGAGTGAACATTATACACGATCATATTAAATTAGGTGGCAAAAATACACGGACGTAACAGGTACCGATATCTAATAAAACAAAAGGTTTTGAGCTTATACATTTTAAGTAAAAAACTGCCCAGAGTCAATATTCACGGAACGCAAAAATTTTGGCGCAAATTTTTATGTTTAGTTTTGCCAGTTTATTTAATTTGACCGTGTTTCGGAAATGCCAACAATTTTGTAAGCTACAGCTATTTCAAATGACAAAACTTATTAAATAAATTACCTTCTTCACTATCTTCGTCAGAATCATCACCAGAGTCGTCGTAGGAATCTTCTTCAGACTCGTTATCGGAATCTTCGTCAGAATCGTCATATTTTTGCACAGTATAGTCGTAAGAATCATCGTCAGTATCTCTGTTCATATCTCTGCGATTATAGCGGTAAACATCTTTGAAGTCATGTCTATGTGGTACTGACGGTCTTCGTTCCCTCCCTCCATGTCGATACGCTGCTGCTGATGCAATCACGAAGAATAAAAATATTAGAAATATCACTCTCATTTTGAATATAGTGTGGACTATATAGAACTCTTCGTAGTTATGTTGTGAATTCTGTTCCTACCTCCATTATATACAGATCGTAAAATATTTTAGGAAAAGTGATTCATGGAGTCAGATCATGGTGTAAAATATATTGATTATGAAAATAGAATAGTAGGTTTTACCTGTACCAGGATAAAGTTGACCATGCAACAATAACATATTATTGATTATTTATTAATAACTTATTCGTTTAGAATCCTACTAATATTATAAATGCGAAAGTTTGTGTGTATGGATGTGTGGATGTTTGTTACTCTTTCACGCAAAAACTACTGAACAGATTTGGATGAAATTTGGAATACAGTTATTTTGTAACCTGGATTAACACATAGAGTACTTTTTATCCGGGTATTACGTTCCCGCGGGATATTTTCCGACCTCCACGCGGGCGAAGCCGCTGGCAAAAGCTAGTTATAGATAAAATATATTTGTTGCAGACAATCGGTACCTAGTGACCTAGGTGATAAGCGCCAAGTTTTGCAAATCCAGGCTGCAATGTTTACTTTGCTCTGAAAACAGTGTAGGAAAACATCGTGAAGAAATTGCCTATAATGTACCCAGATAGTTGGCTGTAATCTATCACGTAGGTCCGGTAAGGGTTGGTGGATATCACATGTCTTTGAACTATTCCTTCTAGGATATGCCAGTTTTCTTACCATGTGTTCCGTAACCGTTTTGATAGCAGGAGTAATGAAATAATTTACACAAAGTAAAGTGCCTGCTTGGAATTATCACTGGGACACCACCGTTCGAGGATCTGGCATGACCTTGAATAATAATTCCAAGGCATACTATGTGGCCTAGTCTGCATCATTGGACTTCAGACTTTTACTGACTAAAACCCACCCGAGTTCCTTCAGTTACCCATATGCCAGGGCCACGGTATCTCGTTTGAACAATCTCGCGACCCTGGCAGGTTTTGGTCCTAGCAGACCCCTTCAGTGCTGCTGACATCTCTTTGAGGTGCGCGTGGAACACTACGCGCCGTCGACACGGGCCTGGGTGCTAACTCTCGATTATAATTCCAATAGATCGACATTGGTCAAACGTCAGTTGGTTGAGTTAAACGTCAGGGATTGGCTAGACTCATGAGTCCAGCCAATCCCTGACGTTTGACTGACAATTGCAATATCGAGCTATTGGAATTATATTCGAGAGTAAGCACCCTGGTCCTTACCGGGCGGCAAGCTACCCATTGCCCGCCGCCCGCTAGCCCGCGCTTACGGTGGCCGGGAGTCTGCGGTCGACTCAGCATTATTGGGTATTTCCATGGGAATTTTTTGTAGCAGCTCGGAGTCTCGTATTGTGCCCGGTTGATGGCAATAGGCACTACCACTGGCAATAGGAACACCCCAAACACGTGGGACGTAGAAAAGGCGAAATGTGTGTACTATACGGTACACCTTAACCCACCCTTCAAAGAAAACAGAAGTATAATTATGCCCACGTGGTGGATTCATCATCATCATCATCATTTCAGCCATAAGACGTCCAATGCTGGACTTAGGCCTCCCCCAATTTGGGGGGCTTTGCCATAATCGCCACGCTTGGCAGGCGGGTTGGCGATCGCAGTATGGTGGTATAATGCATAGAGAACGCTGCTGCCCATTCTCTAGTAAGTCCCTTAGTCGCCTTTTACGACACCCACGGGAAGAAATGGGGTGGTGTTATTCTTTACGTCTGGCACCACACGGTGTATGTGATGGATGGATCACGTGTGGATTACGTCTATTTATTTCAGTTCGCAAGAGTTTGACTTTTATTTGGAAATTGTCATTCAGTTTCACAAATTCGATTAATATTTGGTTTATGTATGCGTCTCTCAAACTGGTTGTAAGATAAATGTCCAAGCTGTCAAAAACTTCTCTGTTGTAGTTGACCTACGTGGTTCGGTAAATGGACCAACTGAAAAATAAGTAACAAAAACGTATTTCCTGTTAACATACCGACTTATACAAAGTAACAACACCAGAAAGCCAATTCTCGTATTAAAAAACGTTCAAAATCTAGTCGCTGTCTCACAGCGGCGACAGTCGAATGTCAAAAACTTGTCAAAAATGCATGGAAATTTAAAGTATTTTTGACAGATTGTCCCTCAGGTTTTAGTACCCATTTACCGTATTTGATGTATTCAAGAGATTTTTTTTTTCGAAATAATAAGATATGCACCTATGTATTTAACTATTGTACGCAATTAATTTCCCATTTCTATAACACCACCCCATTTCTTCCCGTGGGCGTCGTAAAAGGCGACTAAGGAACTTACTAGAGAATGGGCAGCTGTGTTCCACCACCACACCGCACCGCACCGCATTTTACCACCTTACTGCGATCGCCAAAACGCCTGCTAAGCGTGGCGATTATGGCAAAGCCCCCCAAACTGGGGGAGGCCTAAGTCCAGCAGTGGACGTCTTACGGCTGAAATGATGATGACTGTTGACACAATTAATTATTACTTATCGCATCACGCTCATAAAAGCAATGACTACATAAATAGAAATAATGAAACAATGCTTTTATGTTAAATTAAATACCTACATTTTGTATTTAATGTTAAAATTTTAAAGAAACTTGTGATATTTATTTTAAAATTTTACCTCTTAAAATACTACAATAGAATTAGCTTACTGATGGCTATAATAGGAATTACCCAGTTACAACATGGCGTCGATCATGTTAGAATAAACTATTGATTTACAATTTTAGAACAGAAAACTATTCATTTATTTACTTATATACTTTATTGTACACACGGCTACATATATTAGCTTACCTTACATTGTATAGGATTTTCGTACAATGAGCGGTCAGCTTATACTGGAAATTTAAAGCTTGATTTGTGGCCATATGTACACCACAAAAAAACAATGAGCACTACAATATATACCATTGTTTATTGTTTCTAATTTAGTAATCACTAGCTATACCCGCGACTCTACCTGCGTGATTGTATTGAAACGACATTATTATTTAGTATATAAGAGCATCATCAGTATTATACTCTTGCCCCTATGCCATTTTTTTTTTTATAAATGTAATAAACGGTGGAGCTATTTAATTTTATACTACCCAGAAATATTTTCTTAATTTTTAACCTTCAATTATAAAGTAATTTAAGTGTCAGCGTACGTGCTGAAAATATGTTTTTATTTCTATTCCCTTCTTTTTCTATTATTTTATGTTGTATTCTATTTTCTATCTTCACTATTCCTATATTCTATGTTTTAATTCCACATATTTTTCCCATTGCTAAGCGTTTCACCGGTTTTCCTTAAAAACAAGAACATACAAGCAATGCGTTACCTAATATTTATGGTGCGTGTCTGCGCAGGAAATTAAAAGAAAGCGCGCTATATATCAACCGTCTACCTTTATGCGCTGGCAGCCCTACATCCGTTGAGATTTCCAAGTTACTTTACTAATGTTGCCAGACTTCTAGAAAATAATTTAACATCAAAGTGTGGGTAGGTAGTGTAAAGTCAGGGATATTATTTGTCAAGCTCCATCAAGCTCGTTGAGCTCCCTAAAATAGGGTTGAGCTACACGATGACTGATATATACATGCCGTCTGTTGGGACAGGTCAGCTCAAAGCTGCAAAGGCTCATTCTTCAAAAGACTCTGTTAGACATTGCCCTGCATTGTCAGACACAAAATTCTAATAATATAATGTTTGGAATTTAAAAGAGAACATGACCTCTGAATTTGTTTCGGCGTTTCTTATCAGAGTCAGCTAGGAAATACCGGCGCCATATAATTTTTAAAACATTGACCAAAAAATGTTCTCATTTAAAAGTGTATTTTATGATCTACTTACAGAAATAAACATTTCATTTAATTTAAAACAAACGGACACCTAGCCGCAGCAACAGTTCTAGCTGTATTCTGTCGAGCTGAATGGTGTGCAATCCTGGAAAGGCCTATTTCCAACAGTGGACTGCAGTAAATTGATGATGAAGATGAATTTGACACAATTGTCAATTTCCAGTATTACAGCAAGCTTCATACAAATGTCAAACAATGACAGCTGTGATTAAAATATACAATCAACTAGCTTCTCTCCGCGACTTCGTCCGCGACAAATTTTTGCTCCCGTAACCATTCCCGTCGCATTGAATTGGCTGCCAGTTTTTGTCAATTTTTCATTGCTGCTCCGCTCCTTTTGATTGTAGCGTGATGTTATACAGCTTAAACCCTTACTCAATAAATACGCTACGCAACACAAAAAGAATTTTTGAATTCGGACCAGTAGTTTTGGAGCCTATTCAATACAAACAAACAATCAAATCTTTCTTCTTTCTTTCTTTTTATCTTTTTTCCTTCATTCTTTTTCTTTCATTCTTTCTTAATATTATTGCGACTATAAATTGAGATGTAAGCTATCCTATCTTTCAAGTCGAATCAAAATGCACACTGTCTGAAAATTTTATTAAAATCGGTTTAGTAGTTTAGGAGTCCATCCCGGACAAATACCGTGACGCGTAATTTATATATATTAAGATTTGTTGTACTCAATTTGCTAAACCTTTGCCTTGATGGTACCTAAGAATAAATTAATTAACAAAAAAAAATCAAGTTGAATGAGCCAAGGTTAACTCAGAAAGTTACTAGGTATTTAACTTTACTTTTTTAGCACATAATATAATTTTGACATCTGAAAGAGGTCGATAAGGCTTTTTATTCTCAGATATTGCAATGTGGGTAGTTATTACCGAACCAATAGTAATATAATTCTCATAATGGAATTTTTATGAATAAGAAATAAGATTATATTGGATTTCTTATGATAGAAATGTAATGTAAGTGTGAACATGAATTCCTTTATGGGCGATAATCGAAATCCAAGATTCTTTGCAATATCAGAAGCTGTAGGTTAGGTGTGGTTGTGCCAGGGTCGCGATATTTGCTCGAAAGAGTTACCGTGGCCCTGGCATATAGGCAACTGAAGGACTACGGGTGGGTTTGAGTCAGTAAAAGTCTGACACGCCCTCCTGCTCCACCCAGAGAGGGAGAGGTCATTTGATGATGTCCCACCCACAAAAAATAAAGGTTAGGTATGGTTGGTATTGTGGCAGATAAAATAGAATAGAAGAGAATAAACATCTATAACATGAAACTTGAGTGGACTGGACCAGATTGAGAGCAGTGGGGTTGCAGTGGTAACGGCTCCGATTTACAAGTTATTGGTCGTAAGTTGGAACCCAGGCAGGAGCTTTACTTTGTGTAAATCATTTCATCACCACCGCTCTCAAAATGGTGAAGGAAAAAATCGTGAGAAAACCGGCATGTCCTAGAACCAAAAATTTTGAAAGAAAGAAAAGAAAGAAAAATTGTGTGTGTTTGTTGTGTGTTTGTGTTGTTGTTGTGTTGTGTGTTGTTGTTGTGTGTTGTTGTGTATTGTGTTGTTGTATTGTTGTTGTTGTTGTTGTGTTATTGTTGTTGTTGTGTGTTGTGAATTTGAAGACATTTGACATCTACTAACACGCACTCGACCCGCGCGGTAGACCACTCCCTCTCACTGAGAGGAGGCCTGTGTTCCAGCAGTGGGAACGGTATAAATTGGTTGTGTAAGGTCCTAAATTATTGTTCTGTCCCGTTTATTATCTGTGCGCCTAACGGAATGCGCGTGTAACGAAGTGACATCTGACTTGACAGTTTTGACACTTGACAGCTCTCTCTTGTTAATTTGCCGCTAAAAAGCCCCGTCGCGCTATTGGGACCTCGCGACGCGTTTGTTGATATTAATCCTTTTAAATCGATCCGTTTGTGACAATTAGTCGTGATCCAATTGTATTAATTGTAATAACCCCTATCTTGACGTAATAATACGGGTTACGTTTGTTAAAACTGAAGTTTTGAAAGGGATGGTCGCCGCTTGGTATCTTGCGATCTTTTGTAAAGTAATCCCTTAATCCCTGAGAACCGGTCGTTTTGTGGACAATCTGTCAAAACCCGATGTGTTAGTGACGCTATTGGGAATGAGTGATTTGAAGACCGCATGCTGTGATTGACTCCAGCCTTATTGCAAGCGAATTGTTACCAGGAGAATACTCATAACGTCACGACACGATACATATACACTCACTTACATACACAACTCCAGGTTGGCACCAGAGCAGTGCCCTTCAACCAACAGGTGAGTTCCTTTGTTCGTTGTATTGTAGTTAAGTTACTTGCAATTGTTCCCTTTGCATATTGTAGTTTGGCTCCGCGCACGGCGGACTAGTTCGCTCGCCACTCTTGTCTCTAGAGCCCCATGGTTAGCACGCTTCCACATAATAATTAAAACCTATTGTAGGGGTCTAGTCTGGCAGCGTACAATTATTCTTAATTACTAATTTTGAGTCGGCGCCAAACAAAAACAACGCAGAACAGTCAATCAGTCATTTGTTGGCGCCTTTATTTTTGCGACTGAAACACACTCTGAGACTACGTTTTTTCGGCTTTTAAAATATTTTCCCACCTTATTAATAAATCTTTATAGTATACCTACTCGGAAAGTACCTCATTACCATATTTATATAAAAAAAAAGGATTTTTAAATGATGTAGAATGTAGGCAGAAGGTACGTAATTACCGTTGTACATATTTGCGGGTTGAAAACATGTATGAAAATCCATTAGTGCTATTTTTTTTTGTTTTTAATAACAGTATACGTAATGCCAAAAGAGAAAAAGTTTTTATCATTAAGCGCAAAATGAAATTGGCCACACTTTTGCTGAACAATTATTCAAAATTCTTTGTAATCTCAATAAGTCCGTTGTCACAAAATGACAGCTGAATTTTGTTTTTTTTTGTGTTCGGAAGCTTTTATCATATTGAATACCTAATATATTTAACATCAAAGTAGAGAAACTTATGGATGGGTACCCAAATGCATCTAATCGTTATTACTCGATTATCTCAAACTATAAACTGACTTGTAGGTATTACAGGGTAAGGAAAATAACACGTAACACATTGTATCATTTAAAGGTACACCACACACCTCATTTGTTTCACATAGGCACACCTTTAAATAGAATTGACTCTAGTTGTCCGTTCCAAAGAGTAATGGCGCTTCTTTAATAAATGGTATACAATGTTATAAGTACTTACTATTTAAGATATTATAGTAATAAAACTTACATGAAGTGGTGGTCACCAATGTACCCTACATTGCTGAGCACTCATAATCCGTCCGTCTTCGATGCTGGCCCCGAGCGAATAGGCCGCCGGGTGCAACCCCGTGTTCTCAACCGTTGTCTCAGAACCTCGTTATTTCAAAACTAGTGCTGCCAGTATTATCCATCAAAAGTCCAATAATCGACTAAGACAATATTACAATTTAGTATATTATTTTAAAACCTAACAATCTATAATATATTACTCGAGAGAAAGTGTGATTCCCAAGTCGTGTGTATTAGGGCCCGAGGCTCACTTCATCCCTCGTTAATTAGTCACTTTCTCCCCAATGTATTATTACGTATCAACAGATCCAGAAATATTAAGGAGCACCCATAAGGTCGGTTGTTCAAACCATTGAAGGTCTAAATGAAGCAACCCACGAACTGTGGGTTAATCCGTACGGAACCCCCTATCTAATGAAATGTTTGCTGCGGTCAGCTTCGTTAGTTTATTTATTTACTAGTGAGTTCCTAATATTCATGGTTTTGTGACTTCACATGCCATTGAGATTTCTTGATTATATGTAAGTTTTACATGAATGTGTAGTAACCGCATCAAAAGTCGTAGCTTAGGAAAATTAGACAGTTGTTTTTCTAAACTACGCAACTGATTTTGATGAGGTTTTTTTTTTAAATTTTAATAACTTTACATTTTTTTTTTTAATGCAATGAATATATTAAGTTCTTGCACTTAGCTCGCGTGAAATTTATAGCTCTTGTCACTCCGAAATAACTTTCCGTAGGTGAAATAATCTTTCAAATAGTTAAAGCAATTTTAGCATTCATCAATTTAAAAAAAAAAACTTATCTCTTCTCTTTATAATATTAGTGGAAACTGTAACTAGCGACCCAGCCCTGTTTCGCAAGGTTTTAACGACTGTCTCTAATTAAAGGTAAGTTTAATAATTTATTAAACTAATACACTTTCCCAAATAAGTTACTTATACCATCGTGACAACCGCATCAAAATCCGTTGCATAGTTTACAGGAACAAATAGATCACCGCGGTCACACAGACAGTCATAAAAAGTGACTTCAATCTGTATATTCTAAACATATAATAAAATAGTGATTATCTTACATAGCGCGACTATCAACCTAGTTACTGGGTAATACGATAACCCTTGGTAAGACCGTTTGTTGGAGTTTTAATCATTGTTCTATATATTTCGCTGAAAAAGAAATTGCTACGCGATGTGAGACCGAGTCTGCCGAGGTCGCGTGATTGTTCGAAAGAGATACCGTGGCCCCGGCACATGGGCAACTGAAGGAGCACGGGTGGGTTTTAGTCAGTAAAAGTCTGACACGCCCTCCTGCTCCACCCAGAGTGGGAGAAGTCATTTGATGATTTCCCATCCAAAAAAAAAATGTGAGACCGAGTGTGATGCCAAAATATAGCTTTCAGAATTTTTGTATGTATTCCGGATTGGCGCAAAAACGGCTGTACGGATTTGGATGAAATTTGACACACAGTTACTTTATAACCTGGATTATCACATAGCATACGTTTATCCCGGTCAATATCTCAGGGCAACGTCCATATAGATATTTGCCGACTTCACGCGGGTAAAGCCGTGTGAGCAAAAGCACTAAATGGAATAGTTATATTATGGTATGTATAGGTTTCAACCGTTTTTCTTGGCAGACGGTGAAATTAATTGTTATTGCATTTAGCTATTGGTTTTAATTAATTCGTCGGCAGTGATTTAAGGTGTATTAATGTCAGTGGGAGATATTGGGTTTACGGTGCAACTAGCTAGGTTATTTGTTTTGTCTAAGCTTTAGCTATATACGAGAAAGTATTTGCTATATAAATGTTTAGGGTAATACCGAATTAGGACTTTTATTCTCTTGTCAAGTATTTTTTTTTGGCAGGCCGAACTCAATCCCACTGCAGGTCCAAACTGGAGAAGAGTTGCAAAAGACAAAACGCGATGGAAAACCGAAGAGGCTTCCACTCTGAACCTGGTTTCATGCGGTGCCGGACGTAAAGAAAAATTCTATTCTATTTCTTCCCGAAGGTGTCATAAATAGCGACATAAGGACTTGCTGTAGAATAGACAGCAGTATTCTCAATGTATTTTACCACCCTACTGCAATCGCCAACCCGCCTGCCAAGCGTGGCGATTATGGCCCCCCGAAAAAATTTACTGGTCCAAGTGCCGGTTCTTGGGAAAAGCTTATACCTAGCAGGCGCACCATGAGCACCGTTTTGTCGACGAAAGTAGACAAAAAAGACGTTCCGTGTAGACAGCACGACGGCAGCAAAGTAGACAGAGTCAACTGCACTTTTTACAAAATTCAGAATACTTTATTTGGTCATAGTGTTTTTTTTTGTTTGACTCTCAATTTTCACTAATATCACGTCACGTATGTATTTATAGACAAATACGACAATTTCTCTCAAAGTGTCGACGTACTGTAATTTGGAACAAAAAAAATATCACAGTAATATTGGCGCTAACCATTTCCTTGGTAATGCCCTATTAACTAAATGATGTAAATCAGGAGAAGATAGCTTTGATCTTCTATTAATTATCACAGTTTGGCGTTCAAAACGCTCTCCTGTAAAATCTCAATTTTGTAGATAACCGTTACACTTTGTGACCGTCGAGTAGGAAGTTTTCTATTATCTTTGGCATGGCGACTTCTACTGATCGAAGCATGGCGATTACAAAATCATATTGTCAACACTACCTCAGACAAGTGACGTTTGTCAGTGTGATTTTGACAGTTTTAATGGAAAATTTTCTTCTGAAATAGTCTACATCTTTAAGGGCGTAGACAAAGAAACGAATGACAAGATGACAGATCGTTGAAGGATAACTAAGGTCGATTTCAAAAACAGACAAACGAACTGTCACTACAGAAACGACTACGAAACTGTAGAAGAGCTGTGTCTATTCTTCGTAGAAATAGAAAGCGTCATGCTACGCCTGCAGCAGTGGATTTCTTTCGGCTGAAAGAAAAAAAAAGAAAAAAAAATGAAAAATAAATAAATTATAAATGAGTCTCACGAGAAAAGGGTTATTGACCTTATTGTTTGGATAATTTCATATGGTATATCATGCACTTGCACTTGAGCATAAATGTAATATTCTAATAGCGTAACATGCATTGTATTTTTCTTTTTTGTTAAATAAATTATACTTATACAAATAAAAATAAAACTTATGTAGCCGCATAAAATATATCACAGTACGTGGTTGGTTCAGAACGGGTATACCTACGGGCCAGCATAGTTTATTCATTGTAAATGTGTCTTTTCAAAGTTGTTGTGTCGGCTTCCTTACTTATGCATGTGGCTAACATGAGGAAAACAGGGAAAATTTACTGCTTATTATTATTCTAAGCAAGTTGTTCTTCTGAAGAAACTTGATTAAAGTTATCTAACCCTCCGACGAGGTGGTGAGGAACGTGAGGGCAGCAGGTAGTTGGTAGATAAAAGTTGAAAAAGGGAAATAAAATTAGAGTAATATTAATTTATAAGGTGAAAAGCCTATTGCCAATAAATAACTTAATGAATTTCTTACAGACAAATTCAGTTGATCTGGCTAACATTTAACGACATTCCGTATAGCTCTAGATAGGGGCTAAGTGCTAGTTGGACTCGTACCCGAAGGATTCCGTACAACTCGGTAATATATAAAACTAAATATTATATTTAAACGCCGAAAAACCTAGGTTCTTGTATGGGGACCTCATTAAATTTTTTATTTAATTTTACTTTCCTCATTTGTTGTTAAAGCGCTTATAGTAGCTCACGCTGAGAATTTCAAGTGTCTACCTATACAGACAAAGTGAAGTGGCACCAATAACTGAAAAGTTGTGTGGGAATCGGTTGTCTTGGTATCACGTGATCCGGAGGAATGAGGAAAATGTCATAAGGAAAGTACTGAGTATGAATGGCGATGGCTTTAAGAGTGGAGGGAGACCAAAGAAAGGAAGGATGGATTGTGTGAATTTATGATATGGATAGAAAGGGGGTGACTACTGAGATAACGACTAATAGAGAAGTGTGGAAGAAAAAGACATGTTGCGCCGACCACAAATAAATTGGGATAATGCCAGGAGAATGATGACCTATACAGACAGAGTCAAATTAATTTAGCTAATAATAATAAAAAAAAAAAAAAAATTTAATTAGCCATGCATTGCGTAAACTGCGATATCGAAAACAACGGGAAAGAAAAAACAGATTAACAAAATGCATGCAGCATTTGTTTGATGGACGAAGATCAATGACCGAAGTCCGTCAGCTGGTTTTTGTAATTTTTCGCTGAGAGGTTATTTTTACGAATTTATAAAAACTTTAAAAAAACATAATAGTCGTTTAGTTGCCTAAATGTACTTGTCACATTGGTGTCAATAAAGTTTTGAATAAATTTGGGATATTTTTCATTTGTTTTTAATATCGACACTCAACACTTCGTTAAAGTATTGCCAGCTCATTAAATTTGAACCTAGACTCCGGTTTGAAAGATACAGCCCTATGATAGACGGACAGACGGCGGAGCCTTAGTAATTGGCTCTACAGCGGATCCTCAATAATTGTTCCCCTTTGTGTACGGAACCCTAAAAAACAGGAGCAATACAAATAAAACCATAATAGACCTCATAATGTGTTTACACAGATTTAAATGTTTTATTTGCCAATAAAAGCGAATGGCTATCAAACAGACCCTAGAACCTATAACTATAGGTATTTCAGCAAGTAAACTTCAGATTATTTGGTTTCCAATAGATTCAATGTTTAATGAAGTTAAAAACTTTTTCTTTGTAATATCGATAGCTCTTTGTAACTTTTCTTTCTTTGAAAATCGTTAAAAATTGATCGCTGAAATACTTTGAAAAGTTTGAGATTTTATGATCGAAGATTTAAAAGGTTTAATTGTTGATTGAATGTATTGTGAGTAACTTTACTATAGTTATGATGTTTGTATGTGAAACTTTTTGATTGATGTCATGGAACTTTGTTGGTATAATCTTTATTTCAAATACATTAAAATGCGTGTATGTGTACGCTTAAGTGTCCTTTTGCTTTTGTATTTATTTGTATAGTTGGTTAGTTAGCCATTTAATATACCTGCCAGGGTCGCGAGGTTTGTTCGAAAGAGTTACCGTGGCCCTGGTATATAGGCAACTGAAGGAACACGGGTCAGTTAGTCAGTAAAATTTCGACACGCCTTTGCGCTCCACGCAGAGCGGGAGATGTCATCCCACCCACAAAACAACCCCATAATATTTTAAACGTAATTTAATATTAATTCCGGTCAAGCACGTGTTCAAATGTTGCCACAAAGACAAATTTTAAATCAAATTAAGTTCTGCAATTCTTAAAAAACCTAACAATAAGGTGTTCATACTAAGAATGCTAAAACACAAGAATAATATCTAGGCGGGACAGGGGCAGGTAATTTACCTGCAGAAAACTTCAGCGCAATACTTTTGCAAATACGATAATAAGAAAAGAATGGTCCCCAACATAAGTATACTGAAATCACTATTTGTCAAATCAAATGGACATAATAATTTTCATATTCAAATGTTTACCTATTTGTAAGCAAATTGGATTACATGTCAAATTATCAAAGATAAGTAAGTACTTCGTCGTTTTTTATAAACCAGATAATTATGTCCGCATTCGGTGGTACCCCGACCTTGGAGTTATAATATCGCCAGGTCATAATAGAGCCAGCGGTAACCAGAAATTCGAAGACATGTGACTGGAGACCTGTAACACAGGTATTCCTAGTACAGGCTCCAGTCTCCACAACATCAATGTACGTGTATGTTTGTTACCACTATTATGTATTGTGCTTATTTATCATTACTAGTGATCGCCCATTGGTCGAAATTCGACCGTACTTCATTTGAATAGAAATACATTATTAAATGAAAAAATATAGATAATAAAAAATAAAAAAATAATAATATGGTTATATTTGACATTCAGTAACACTATAGACAAATTGTTGACGCTGCACTACTGTGGAGAGGGTTCGCTGGCGGGATGGTGATGGCCAGGACCAGGACGTAGGTGTAATGAGTAAAGAACACTTCTTCAGGACTCTCTTTTTTATTTTCTTAATACTTCTTAACTGCTGGATATGGAACAATATGGAATGAATTATCACAGAAAGCTCTGTTTTTATAGAATTTTCCCTATTATTTTTAATAGCTTCTGCCCGCGACTTCGTTCGCGTCAAATTTTCGCTCCCCTTCCCGTCGCGTCGAAATGCCTGCCAGTTTTCGTCCATTTTTCGTTTGCTGCTCAACTCTTTTTGACCGCAGCGTGATGTTATATAGCCTATAGCCTTCCTCAATAAATGGGCTTCCCAACACAAAAATAATTTTTCAATTCCGATCAGCGGTTCCTGAGATTAGCGCGTTCAATCAAACAAACATACAAACAAACAAACTCTTCAACTTTATAATATTAGTATAGATTAATTATGACGGTTCCAAATGTCATAATTATAACCAGCCTGTACAATCTATGACCAGCCTGTACAATCGTGAGACATACAACCTCTACAGTTTGCACACGACACTAAGTTTTGTATGGGAAACTTACTAATGCCATACTTGACACTCTCCATAAAAATACAAAAAATATTTCTTATAAATCTAAACTAAATTCCTATCGTCGCTAATACAAATAAATAATATTAAAGACAAATATTCTCGACATGATCATAGATTTAAAAAATGAAATAGGTTATTTAGCCATAAAATTAATTTATTACCTATGGTTATACTTGACATTCAGTGAGACACAAAATCAGGCTTACCAACTTAGGGTTTTTTCCAAATTTAGGGGGTAAATAAGAGGATTGAGATTTTTAGGGGCGTTCAATTTTTAGGGGTATTCTTAGGGATTTTTTGCCATCTTACATTTCTCATTGTGTTTTTGATTACAATAAAAGTATTAGCAACTTCTAGTACGGTTCCTCGATACTAAGAATGCAGAGTGAATGATTAACAAATGTCGCGTAATAAATATAGACAAATATTACTACTGTGTGCCGGGTCTATGATTACTGAACATTCGTTGGTTATTTTCATTATAATTTTTTAGCGGATTTTTTCAGTAATTGTGGCGGCATGTTTAGTGGTTTTTAACTTAAGCTTTAGGGGTAAATATTTCTGGGTGTTGGTAACACTGCACAAAATAATAAAGACAGATTTCGACCATAAACAAAAGAATTTCTATGCATGTGTGTATTACATACACGGTAATGAACAGTAGTGTGTGTAACGTGTTATTTATTGAAAATAATGTATTTTTACGCATAATTAAAAAAAAATATTAGTATTCGTCACTTCTTCTCTGTATAAACTATAAGTGTGCGAAATTTCATACTCCTCCGTCCGCCCAATTTTCGTAAAAAGGGATCCAAAGTTTTCGCTTCACGTATTAATATATAGATGTAGTGGTGAAAATAAACGTTTATTATTATTATTATTTAAAAAAAAAACTCCTAACCCGCACTGGGCCTACGTAGTGGATTTTATGGCCCACTCTGTCTCACCGAGAGGACGCCTGTGTCCCAACAGTGGGAACATTATAGGCTAATGATGATGACTTTGACAATAGGCATAGCTTTCATTATGACATCTCAACGACATTCATTGCAACATTAACGTATTTAAGCATTAATTTTTTTCGAATTTATAAGGCAGTGGATTCGCAACATCCTTCCAAATTATTCCGATTCTGAGTGAGAGTGTGTTACGCAATTAAAGTGCTGATAATACTGGTATTTTTAATACTGATGTGTGACATATAGTCTTTTATTGCAAATTTCGCTTACGTTAAACAAACATAGCGTGGCAATACACCCACTCCAATATTTGCATATAATCAAACTCAATTTCTGATTGCTGTGCAAAATGAACCGATAGTGTTGTCAATAATTTTGCTGTTGTGACGGGAATGAAGATAGGCTTATGTTCAGTATGGAGCTGTGAGAGCTGTGATATGCTTAAACTAGTTAATTGATTGATATGCAGCAGATGTGGAACCGTGTTTTCGAAGAGTCCATGCTTAGCCCGTTTTCAACAGACATCTACAGATTTTTTTTTGCCCATATGTCAAGCCATACTATTGTTACTTCACGAACTACGAATCGCCAGAAGCCAGAAAGTCCAACAACGAGTCTTACCAATTGGTATCGGATTACCCATTAACTGGGTTGTGGAGGACAGATAGGCAGTTGTGTGTAAAATATGGTCTTCAGCTGCAACCGGTTAGCCTGGAAGCCGACCCAACATAGTTTGGATAAGGCTAAAAAGATAATGTTGATAGTAACACGAGCTGGGCTAGACATATGAATTTATCTGCCGCATATCAGATAACAAATGGGCTAAGAGAACCACCGACTGGGTCCCACTTAACGCGCGACGACGCCATTGCGGTATGTCGAGACAAAGATGGTAGGATGAGCTTGACTCACACCAAAAGGACTGGCCAGCACTAGCTAAAGACAGAATTGTGTGGAAAAGAGAGTGGGAGACATTTTCTCTTCAGCGGAACATGCAGACTTTAGATTAGACTTGAATAGTAACAATAACGGGTTTGTGGCGAGTGACTACTATTAGTAGGCCACAAATTCTTCACAACAACCAGTTGTGAGACTAGTTTTTTAGTATTCAAACAGATTCAACGTTTTTAGTTCCAACAACACCAAATACCCCTAACTTCCAACAATTTAAAGGACCACATGTTTTCCTGCTCCTTACGACAAATTGTTTTGCAGCCTATTGGCTGTTCCACGCCAACTATTAAACTTCTGCCCAACTCTGCTCCAACGAAATTCATAAAGTTAATTATCGAAACCCTTCAAGGCGTTAATTAACGTCGCGATTAACAAAACTGTTAGTCAATTATATAAGTTATAGTTAGCTGGACCTTCGTCAGGATAGTTAGCGAACTTTCATTAAATAGTTTTGGACATAACTGTTGTGTTGTAAAATTATTTGGAATTTTCGAGTAGGTACTAACACTACAAACTACATAATGTCTTTTTGCTAAGGAAATAAAGACAAACTATAAAATGGAAAACCCTAAGACAGTGTAACCTGTCATTTGACGTATTCCTTTCATGACGTGGTAGTGTAACCCATTTGCAGTACTTAGGCATCCCATAAATCTTACACGAACAGCTTAGAAATAAACCCATTTTTTATTTCTGAAAATTTCGTCCATAACTTTTTAACTGCTAAAAGATTTAGAACATTTGCATACATCAAAGGGTTTGTTAACGTCCTGGGTACCCAATAAAAAGCAAAAATACATAAGAACTGTGTTTTCTCGAATCCCATGTTTTTTTGCGGTTTAATTGTTGGTAATGGGTCACACTATCAGGTCCTGGGATACGTAAAATTACAAGTCAGCCTGTATAATGTCCAAAATGTGACATAAAAGTACCAATTTATTTACTTATTTATCAAGGAAGGTATAATTTTAACCTAGCGCAAAAAAATATAGTACCTACTTACATGGCAAAGATTTTGTAATGTGGGACGCCTCACAGCTTGATGGATTTTGTAATTAAGAAGTTGCCTGGGACAGACTGTATGCGGATGGTGGAGAACAGGGTGGTAAGGAGCAGCCTGGGTTTGGCATATGTCCAGCAGTGGACTGCTGGACTGTGGCTTAGCTGATTGATTGATTAAACAGAAATTATCTAACTTAGACGACTTTACATAAAACTGACAACACTTCTTTCATACCTAAATATGGCCATATCTTATACTTCCTGTTGATTTAGAACCAATGCTACTTCCTACTATCCATACTTAATATTATAAATGTGAAAGTGTGTGTGTCTGGTTGTCCGTCTTTCACGGCAAAACGGAGCAACGAATTGACGTGATTTTTTAAGTGGAGATAGTTGAAGGGATGAAGAGTGACGTAGGCTACTTTTTTGTCTCTTTCTAACCCCCCACTTCCCTAAAATGGGGGGTGGCAGGCGCTAATCTCAGGAACTACTGGTTCGAATTGAATAATTATTTTTGAGTCGGTTAATTAGCCTACTTATTAAAGAAGGCTATAGGCTATATAACATTACGCTATGATCAAAAGGAGCGGAGCAGCAACAAAAAAATGGACGAAAATTGGCAGGCTGCGATGCGATGGGAAGGGTCAGGGGAGCAAATATTTGACGCGGACGAAGTCGCGGACAGAAGCTAGTAATATTATAAATGCGAAAGTTTGTATATATGGATGCGTGGATGTTTGTTACTCTTTCACACAAAAACTACTAAACAGATTTGGATGAAATTTGGATCACAGTTAGTTTATAACCTGGATTAACACATAGGTTACTTTTTATCCCGGTAGTATGTTCCCACGGGAAATTTTAAACCTCCACGCGGGCGAAACCGCTGGCAAACGCTAGTAAATAATAAAGACCTTGTGAAATAGAACACAATTCAACAACAAAGGCCAAAATCGAAGGATATCCTTTACATTTTTCGTCTGCCCCTAATTCTTTTTTTATTTTCTTTCCTTATGAGATTCCGTAAATTGCATGTGATCCTCGATAATTTACTGCCTATAGAACTGAAATTGATTCACTTCCTTATAAAATTGACTCATAGGTACATTCATATCGATACCCTTTTTTTTTGGATGGGAAGTTATCAAATGACTTCTCCCGCTCTGGGCGGAGCGGGAGGGCGTGTCAGACTTTTACTGACTAAAACCCACCCGTGTTCCATCAGTTGCCCATGTGCCAGGGTCACGGTAACTCTTTCGAACAATCACGCGACCCCGGCAGGCATCGGTCCTAGCAGACCCCTTCAATATAGATACCCTTCGAGGCACTTCTATGACAATCGTTCAGAGTAGTCAGAAGCTCAAACCGTCAGACAACGAGTCTTGCTAAGGGACATAATGTGCTACCCAGTAACTGGGTTGTGGAGTTCAGATAGGCAGTCGCTCCATGTAAAATACTGGTATTCAGCTGCATCCGGTTAGACTGGAATCTGACCCGAGTATAGTTGGGAAATGATTAGGCACTTTCATTAAGGTACGTTCCAAACATATTCTAGCTAGAGCGTTTCAAAAAAAGACGAGGCTCTGTGTTCCACTGTAAATAGATTTTGTTTTTTATTATGTAGGTATGTTCACCGATTTTTCGGTCGGTTGGTCCCCATTTCTTCCCGTGGGTGTCGTAAAATGCGACTAAAGGACTTACTAGAGAATAGGCAGCAGCGTTCTCTATGCATTTTACCACCATACTGTGATCGCCAACCCGCCTGCCAAGCGTGGCCATTATGGCAAAGCCCCCCAGATTGGGGGAGGCGTAAGTCCAGTAGTGGACGTCTTATGGCTGAAATGATGATGAATGATAATGTTCACCGATTTTTCTGTCACCTGTGGACTGATTTCGGAAATTCTACTGCTTCAGGGCTGATCTTAAATAAGTTTTATTGACTTGGTTTTGGTCGTTTTTGCGTTAGCTTCGACAGTATATAATCTACTTCTTTATCATGATTATGTTCTAATATTTCCTGTCACTGCTGTTTACCTGAAAGTAGATGACATATTTATAACCCACCGTTATATTTTAATCGTCTTACAATGGCAGCCCACTTCATGTATCCTATGACTACTACAAATCCATAACATAAAAAAATTACATTTGAATAACTAAAAAATAAAACTATTATTCATTATGATGATGCATGACGTAGTTTGAAAATTGATATTTTGTCTCATGGAAAATGGAGATGGAATGATCCAGTCGACTCGTGCGTTGGGTAGGTATGTTCTCTATCGTCTGATACGTAAACATTATTTTAAGGCTGTTTCATAATTTTAATGCATTATTTATTTTCCTTAGTACTTATTATCTTAATTAATGGTAACAATTTTTTAATCACGCCTAAATGTCACGGTGTAGAAGCTAACACCAAAACTAAACAGAGGAATTACGCTAAAGGCTGCACAGACAGATACGACACGACAGTGCAACCTGATTCTAGTAGAAGAATTTTCATAGAAATTGTTCCCAAAAATCACGTCGCACTGTCTCGTCGTGCCCGTCTGTGGAAGTCTTAACGCTCGGTTAGACATTCAAGGAATTTTATCTTCAGATATTCTGTTCTTCAAGCGCACTTATGAATTATTTATAAAAAAAAAAGAAACGAGATACGTCGCCATTTGCGTGTTATATTTCCACCAAACGTGTCCTATTTCAAATGAGGCGTTCTATTTAGCCCGCTTTCTTATGTTAGATATAAAAATAGGAGACGTGGCTTTAGCAATGTTTTTTTTTTCTGCTAGTTCCTCTAATCTATACTGTAGTCTACGATGGACTATAAATAAATGTATGATACAGGCAGGTATAAAGCATTCCGTCCAGCCCGTCCCTTGCTGCCCTCTACCAGCGATGCCCTAAGTCGATCTCGACCTGAGCGAGTAGTCGCTCTCGTTTTAAGTTGTTTAAGCCCTGGCTGGAGGCCTTAATTATTTATTAATGTAGCCACAGGCAAGTCAGTAAGCAGCCGACAAAAAGACAGGTATAAATATTCAGGATTCTTTTCGCATACCTGGTATTTATAAATAAAACATAAAATAAATTCATTTATTGCAGGCATAACCCAAATTACAGAAATTAATTTTCACAATGCTGCAGCAGAAAATACTAAAATGTCATCAACAGCATAAACAAAGTCACAGAATTTAAATTAAGTAAAATGTCAAATTTACGGGTCAAGAATTGGATTTTTAAATAAAATGTAAAATTTACAAATTTTATTTTATTTATCAAAGTTGAGTTTTTTTTTTTTAATTGAAAGCGGTTTAACGACAATTCAGAAAACGCTTTCAGGATTATTTGAGCATTGGAAAACTATGTTTTACTTACGTTATCTTTAGCCACATCTCATCTTATAAAAATAACTTTTTATAAATCTGTCTTCGGCAATTCTATAACAATAATTCTGCCAGAAATCTAATAATAGAATCATTCCGAATTCACATCGGATGGTCGCCCCTCATCTTGCAATGTGCGCTGACATCTTCAATGGTTGGTGTCTGCTCCACTGAGCGTAGTTATACCACATTGTATTTACTCATATCTTGGGAATAACGTGTGAGATTTTACTGAATATTCTGTGGAAAAAGATGTTAACACTCGGATTTTCTAGACTTCATATGATCGTGAATCTCTTTAGGCTATTATTTTTAGCGGTGGTTAAGAAACTCTGTATAAAGTTATGCGTGATTATACATATATTATAACTAGCTTTTGCCAGCGGCTTCGCCCGTGTGGAGGTCGGAAAATATCCCGCGGGAACGTACTACCGGGATAAAAAGTAGTCTATGTGTTAATCCAGGTTATAAACTAACTGTGTTCCAAATTTCATCCAGATCCGTTCAGGAGTTACAAAGTATACAAACTTTCGCATCCTACTAATATTATAAATGCGAAAGTTTGTATGTATGGATGTGTGGATGTGTGAATGTTTGGTTACTCTTTCAGGCAAAAACTACCTTCCTACCTACGTTCGGAATATACCCTTTCCAATAGAAGAAGAATTATCACAATCGGACCACTATGTAAAAAGTTATTCATGGTCATATATAAAAAAAAATACGCGTCGAATTGAGAACCTCCTCCGTTTTTTTTCGTCGATTGAAAAGGATAGTAAGATGATGTTGTTTAGCTTGTCTATACACTGAGAAAACTGACAATCATAAAAGAGGTGAATTCAGCTTAAAGTATGATGAATTCACTCAAAGGACGGAGCATAGTGATTCACCAAAAAGAACGATGATAATACTGATGTTGATGATAACAGTATTTAAGATGATGTGTCACCATGGATTTAGTTTTAGTTACCTACTATTTTTCGATGCCTTCCTCATATATCCAGTTATATCCTATTAGTTTTCCTACAATTTTTCGGTGACTTCCTCACATATTCAGTTATGTCATACAATTTTTCCAACTATTTTTCGGTGCCTTCCTTATATATCCAGTTATATCCTATTATTTTTCCTACTATTTTTCGGTGACTTCCTCACATATTCAGTTATATCATACAATTTTTCCTACTATTTTTCGGTGCCTTCCTCATATATCCAGTTATATCCTATTATTTTTCCTACTATTTTTCGGTGACTTCCTCACATATTCAGTTATGTCATACAATTTTTCCTACTATTTTTCGGTGCCTTCCTCATATATCCAGTTATATCCTATTATTTTTCCTACTATTTTTCGGTAACCTCCTCGTATTTTAGGTTAGGTCCTCTTACTTTTCCTACTATTTCCTCATATCTCTGGTTATAGCCTATTATCTTACGGAGGTCGCCCTCAATAGGAGGATTGTGTTTTTTAATAAACCAATTAATATCTCTATAATACACCAGTGATTAGTTGTAGTTCTACTCATTCTCCATCAGTAGGACTACAACTAAATACTGGTGGATTACACAGAAATTGTTTGGATTATTAGAAATCACAATCCTCCTATAATTGAGGGCGCCACTGGACTTACATGATCCCCTTATTTTTAAGTATCCAATATTGGTTCTTTCCTTTTAAATATTATTAGGTGTGAGCTCAACATTAAAAAAAACTGAAGAACCCTAAACTTGAACCTTAAAAAAATGGAGAGTAAGTAAAAAAAATAGAAAAAAGTACCTTGGCAAGAATGGTAAGAAGGTGAAAAGGGATGTATGTATAAATTAAACAGAAAATTGAATGGTATTTTTATTTCCATAGTATGAATGAATAATTATTATATACTCTAAACATTTATATTCAGTATAAAAGAAGACTGTTTTGTTTAGAAACATCCTCGCCTTAATGATTACAGTATCTATTTGTCGGTCATTATAAAGAATCATTATATACATTATGTTCAATAATTCTAGTTTTTACAAATTAAAATAAAGGTTGAGACGAGTAGAAATTTAATTTACAAAAAATAACAAACTTTACATTAATGTACCTATAACTAAAACATTTTTGCCCTTAAGGTGATTGCTTCAGGGTAGCCGTTTTTTGCAATTTGCAGGCCAGTGCTAGGTTGTATGTTAATTAAATGTTGCACGCGGGTGTAAGTACATAAGTTGTACTACATACGTCTTACACCCGCGTCTAACATTTCAATCAAAACCTAGCACTGGCCTGCAAATTGCAAAAAACGTAAGAAAATTTGAATTTCGCGGGCTACCCTGACGCTTTCACCTTAAAGCTGCATACAATAAATTGGTTATATTATTATAGTAAATATCTATTTTCAAGTAAAGTGCTACTATAAACACTCCGATGAGACTAATCTATCCCTCATACAAATACTTTACTTTAAAATCTATTACTAAAGGTGAACGCACACTTTTCAGAGCCGAAGGAGGCGAAAGAATCGAATTTTAGAATTACTTGTATGAAATCCTATGGAACCTCGCACACTTACCGAATCGGACGAATAAGGTCGTACGATTCGGTGCGGATAAGTGTGCGAAGTTACATTGGACTTCATTTAAGTAATTCTAAAATTTGATTCCTTCGCCTCCTTCGGCTCTGATAAGTGTGCGTTCACCTTAAACCAGCTATTGGTGCTGGCTCATACCATTACTTTATGCGGACACCGTTATCGGGCCGTCTTTATAGGATATCCTAAAGGGATATCCGATAAATACCGTAACTAAGGGTAGATTACTAGTTGAGCGCACTCTGCTATAAAAAAATAACTGCCCTTGGACTCTGCAGTGCCTCAAACTAGCAACGCCGCGTACGGTATAAGTACATAATTAATAATTATGTAAACGTTTCCAAAAAAAATTGATATTACTGGATTCAAAATAAAAACACCTTAAAAATGAGCAAACGAGTTAACTCGTTTGCGCATTTTCAAGGTATTATAGCAGCGACCGTAAGCCGTTAGAATACCTACAGAATTTTGAAATTTTTACTCTAGGTACCATCTACTTGTAATATATGACGTGTTACCTCGCATTAGAGTGAGCGTGTTAGGACACGGAGAAACGGCATTTTGGCAAGGAAAGCACAAATAATCATTACCACGTTTAACTTCATAAGAATTGTAATGAGAATTAAATTCAATAGTTTCAAACATACAGCAACGGAAAAAAACCTCTTCAGTATCTGTCACCAAAATTGCATCAATTTGGCCAAAAGTGGGTAAGAATTGTTCATCATCTATATCTACAGTAACAATAGAGTTCCGCTGCCATATAACACCAGCTATTGTAGCGGAAGTAACCGAATATTTGAGGACAACGCCAGTGCCGAGAGAAAACTTGACAGTGTCTCCTGAATTTAATGCAGATTTTTTTCCTAGTATTTTTGTTGTAGGTATTGTATTTTTCACAAACAAGTCATTGAGCATAAGTTGACATTTTATTGCTAGAGTCTTGCAAACATTGACTCGATTAAAAGATGATCTAGCCACTAACTTAGATACCCTGTGCTTGGCTTCAAAACGCATAGCCCACATGTTACGTACGGGGCCGAACTTCATTAGCATGGTAGGATAATGAGTCAGAAAATGAAACTTTGGCTTCAGGGGTGATTTTGTTAGCTCCGTGTACAATTGATTAAATTCTGCTATTATAACCCGGAGTTGAATATTGGTGTCACTGAAGACCCTATGACTTAATAACCTGTCGGTGATTTGCCGCAACATAATGTATAATTTCCATACTTTATTTTCTAAAGGAATGTAAAACCCGGCTATTAGGCTGAAGTATCTAATAAGGGTAAGCATTTCTGATGCTGAAGTTTTCAATTTTACTTTCGAACCTTGGACAACTAAACAATTACTTGGTTTTGAATTCCTATCTGGTCCATAATCAAATGAAATTATTCTTTGTTGCAATACTGAGATCTTTAAAAGACCTTCGGCAAGGAAGTGGTTTATGACAAAGGTCATTACATAACGAGCTACACCTTCTAATATATCATGCATTGGGTCTACTGCTACATTTTGAAATAAATCAAATCCTGTCACCTTAAGCCAACAGCATGATTCTTTAATGCCCGTGTTAGGTGTATCGTTTTCTTGCAATTGAGCGTGGTATGAAGTCATATTTCTAAGCAAGTTACTGTTTTCATATAGAGCAGTTTGCAAACCTTTCTTGTCAATGTTACAGATTCTGCAACACTTGTTAGCTGAAAAACTTTCAGTAAACCCGAGAATTGAATTCAGGCCTAAATTATCGCCAGTTATAGCAACAACCTTCAATTTTACGGTTCCTTTAAAAAACTTATTTTCTATAAAAATTCCTTTGTTTTGCAAGTAATTCAATTCCTCAATAACAGGGTCAAAAATAGCTTTGTTTCCATATTTAGTTTTGTCAGCAGAATGGCAAATAGCTAACAGCAAAATGTTATTCAACAATGAAAATAAATGTGGTGGGAGTGCTGGCAAGGAAACGTATACACCACCAAGCTTATGCACCCCAGCGTGGCTCCCCAAAGGATTTCCAATTTCAAAATCATCATAGTATACTACTAAAGGAAGAATAATGTCCGACGCCTGCGGTGTACACATTGCCAGCCATACAGATCCCTGCATTACATTTTCTAGACACATTGGCCTCATCGGATTTTCTTCACGGATTATTAAATTACCCCTTAGGTGGTTCAAATAATCCGTTACATCTTTCCAAATAGTGTCAATGGAAAAAAAATTCTTCAAAACCTGGCGAAGTTGAATTACTTGCATTGTACGTGGCTTGGTGTGTAATGTTAAAGTGTTACTCCTTTGTGAAATGTCAGGACAATAACCAACGATTACTTCATGTGGTGGTATAAAAGAACCTAATAAATTCAATTCTCGGAATCTCAAATATTCTGAACGAAACGGAAAAAAGATGCCCTTCAAAGCTGTGTTGAACTTATGAAGTCGTTTATTAATTTCGCTTCCAGACATGCTTTCCTCATCAGCTAGCACAGGGCCGAATACGGACATTAAAGACGGTGCGATATTGTCAAGAAGGGTTTGCAAATGACTAACCATAGCTTGTACAGACGATCGAGATACAGAGGGATTTACATAGAGCGTTGAAATAAATTTCAAAACTTCTTTATGAATAATACTATCAGCATTATCAAGGACTTCCGGTTCACTATCAGCTTCAATGTATATGTGCTCAGTTGCTACTTTGGTAGTCTCTGTTTCACACATAGGAACTACGCAAGCCTCGTTTGAGGTGGATGGCAAATAACGAGTGTTTACTTTATTCAAATGTTTTAAGTTAACATGTTTTCTAAATTGTCTAACGTCCGTGAAATACCGGTAGCATGCGTCTTCACCACATTTATAAACTCCAGTAATATCAATTTTTTCACATTCTTTCCTTATGTGGGTAATAAGTGAAGAAAACGTGGGAAAAGTCCTTTTACAACTGTGACACTTCATCTTAATTTAAATTGTGACTCCGAGAGTAACTAATATCTCCTTCACAGATTGTGACATACGATCGTACGATGTTTTGACTTTGTAAAAACCAATTTGGATAATAAGCCAAATGTTATAGCTTTCAGTAGGATATTTAGCCGCAGTAGCATGAAATATTTTAAAAGTCACATCAACAGCCTCAGTTAGTGTTGTGAACTTGTAAAACGTATTGTCACATACTGTGAAGGAGACACCTGACTGGCGGCACCAAATTATAAATGGTTGGAGGCTAATACCTAGGTTTTGAAGCTTTTGGCGACGCTCCTCAATTACCACTTGCACGTCTGCGTCATCATCCACGATGGTCACAAATCCATCCAATATCTCCGCTCGTGAAGCTTGCCAGTCTTTTCTAGATCGACGGGCAGGAGGAATATTAAAGAGACAGCCGAGTAGCAATATCGCTGCTATTAATTTTGTCTCCGGTTGTTCATCTGGAAAGAAAATAATAATAGTATATTTGACACAACACATCATCATTAACTGAGCAAATAGGGAAAAGTATCAGAACAAAATAAAATCTATCTATATAAGTAAAAATGAATTGCCGAAATGTGTGTCCACCCGCCCGTTACTTCTGAACGACTGCACCATGTTAGATAATTTTTAAATTCTTTTTTGTCTATATATTTTATAACGGGTTCACCGACCCAGGGAGGTCGAGCACCTAGAACTATATAACAGAATCATTTCCTTACCGTCACAAATTGCCAATGTATCAGCTATTTTTCGACGAAGAAACGAGTCCTTTGTGGTGTTAAGCTTCTGCTGAGCAGCTTTTAGTATGTTTTCCGATGAAGCATCCAAGGCGTCGAGGCCCCCGGATTTATCAGGGAACAGTGCTTCGTAGTCATGAGTCAGGAGTCGCCATCCATCACTTGACTTCAGGATAGGATACTTATTGAAGTACTCCTGTAATGTCCCTTCCTCGTAGTACAAGTACCGGAGGCGAGCTCGCACCGTCTCCCGCCACAGGGCACTGACCTCCTGCCACGGACCAGCTGAAGGACTTGACAGCTGCTCTAATGCTGACGCTACGTCCTCCACTTCACCTGCACACAAAAATTAAAACGATTAATAATTAGTACAATGACAATAACGGTTCTTAGATTCAGATATTTTGTAATTTGTAACGAAAATTTATACTAATTCAGATATTTTTCTCAATAATTTTGTTCTTGATAATTTAATTCAATCTGAAAACATAAAATTTCTTGAAAAGGAGTTACCTTCTTTAAGTCCGGTCAGGTCGATTCCAGCGAGTGGAGGGGTGTCTAGCCTAGGACTGGACTTGGAGCGAGAACGTGACTTGGGCTTTTCAATAAGGCCCAACGAAACTAAATGCTGCCGTCGAGCCCTTCTGGCGGTGACTAACCAGCCAGAGATATTGCGCTTAGCCTGGTAAGCATCAGCCGGCAGGTACGGCGCGTAGTATAGGGGTGGTGACTCCTCTTTAAATAATCTGCCAATGTCGTAGGATAGAGCAAGCAGCTGCGAATCTGTCAGAAGTACCGGGTTTTCGGCCGTAATGAGCTTCTCCATAAGCAGCTTGCATAAACGCCCACGCACGTTTGAGGGTAAGGTGCCCGTTTTCTGCCCAATTGCTATTATTTGTTTTCCCTCGACTGATGAATTCAGTATGGTATTCACCTGAAACACAAATAGTATAAGTATGGCATTACAAACTAAATATGCAAGGTAAAAGTTAAAAAAAAATGTCACTAAAATGTTGAAAATACAGGTTCAATACCTACCTTCCATTCAGTATAATGATCAGTTGGAGTCGGTGCCAGTCTAGGCATCATGCATTTAGTTGTTAGTTATAGCTGTCACCAACTCCAAATATATTACTGATCTTTGTGACATATAGTATAGCTCCTAAACGGCCGTCCGTACACACATACAGGACAGGACAGGTACAGACGTTAAACTTATCTGTTTACGCCGGGGGTTAACAATATTGAATGTCAATTTAAATTCCTTATCAAAAGTACAGGATAATAGGCAATAACTTACTAAATTGCTCCCGGTGGACTCTTGTCTAACTGCTTCACCCACTGACGACGACGAGTCCAGTGGTATCACCAGTATGTCACCATCCTAAAATAATATTTACTTTGAGACAATGTTATAATAGTACATGTAACAAAAAGGTGTGATAATATGAGTATGTACGGTCAATTAACCTCAATAATCGTTGAAATAATCACTAAATGTGTCCGAGTGCGACCGTTAACTAACAGGCTATAGCTAGCCCTAGCCGGAGATAACTCAAGGGAAGTGTTATATTTTTTTACTAGTAATCGGTTCAGTATTGCAGGTGTGAACGGTCCTGCCCTCGTCCCTTGATCCGGCCCTGATAAAAACTAATCGATCAAGATCAGGACTGATCCTGGTCTCAAAGAATGTCTATACCAAATTTTGCATCGGTTCAGTGTCTTAGGTATGAAAATGTGAAAAGGTCCTGCCCCAGCCGACAGATAGACAGACAAACTTACTTTCGCATTTATAATATTAGTATGGATGTAATTACAAATTAATACATATTGCTCTTGAACCAAAAAACAGTAAGTACGAGTACTTTTCTACAATTTTGCAGAACTTACCAAATTTTCCTGGTTAAGTCCTGCTTCGCAGTCTTGGTTGAGGATTGAGCTTTGCAGTCCTTCACACGGTGGCAGAGGCTCTAAGTTACAAGGTAGACTAGTTAACAAGTCATTCCTCAGGACCTCTTCAAAGAGTGATGAATTGTAGGAGTTATCCTGAAATTTAACAAGAAATTTAAAAAGGTAATAATAATGTACTTAGTTGGTAAACTAACAAGACTGATGAAAAGTTATGATTTTATTCCACTTTTTAAATAAATACTGCACCGGTTAAATTGTTAGGTATCTTAAGAAGACTTTAAAATAATAAAAGTTAATAAGTAGGTACCTACCTACCTACATGCAAGTAGGAGAATGTGCATTTAAGCGACGCAGGGCATGTGTAAGCAAAAAGTTTAAAACAAAATTTACTTTTTTGAAATACAATTTAACATGAAAACAAACCATATCTTTTGGTTGGTCGCTTTTTAACATGGCCAGAGCTGCTTCAAACCGGAGTCTGTCCCCTATTTGAGGGAACATACTATGTATGTCTTGTTTACTAAGCATCTGCATTGTTGCGATATCAATTCTTTCAGCTGAAAAAAAAGGTAAATTTAACAGCGCCCTGATTGCAGCTGTGAAATGCACTACGTCGCATCGACTTTATAAAATGTAGGTTGGTAGAGCTCGTCTAAGCTGAAATGACGCGCCCCACTACTTAAATTTGTATACGTACAATACGGTAAATGCGGTAGTGGGGCGCGTCATTTTAGTTTAGACGCACTCTACCTATTTGTTTTTTTTTGGGTTGCAGTTGCACATCGAATCTAGTGTATAATATAAATATGAACGTATATCTAGGTAGGTGGGTAGGTACCATACGACAAGACTATTCTTGGTTGGAGTGTACAGCGGCCAAAAAAGTGTTATTTTCGCAAATCGTTTATTTTCTCGATTCTATAGTATGTAACACCTAGAAAGGCTAAAAGTGTCTGGGTGTTTTTTGTCTCCGACCAACCGTTTGTCGTAAAAACGATGTCGAAGGGATCCATAGGTAAGGTTATGTTAGAACTGTGACCTTGAAATTGGTCGCGAATTTTTTTTAAGTATATTTTCATAGTGCCTCTAAGACGACACTCTGACCCTATTCTTGCTAGAAATTAGAATGTGTGAATGTAATGTGTGAGCTCATGCTAGCAACTTACTAGGTAGGTTTGTCAACTTACTTTCAAAACGATCGATGTAGCGTTCCAAATTCCACTTCTTCAAAAGATCACGCGTAGCCATATCCATTTTTGCACTGATCAAACACGTTCACTGGCACTAATGGAATTGTTATTGCTATTAATTAAACGAGTCGTGAGTCGTGACTTGCCGGCTGTAGCGGTGAAATACAAATGGCCGACCGAAATGGCGCGGCGGCGGAATGAAGTGAGAGAGGGAGACCTCATTATATAATGCCGTCACCTTAAATTTGTAGGACATCATTCAAATGCTACTCATAAATGGGTCTCTGTAATAATAATTTAGTAGGATACACATAAAATAATATGACTATATTATTGAACTTTGATGCTTACTCTAAAAATATGAGATTATTTAATCGTATTATCATAGGATTCACATAAAATAATATGACTGTAATATTAAAAAATGATGCTTACTTTAAAAATATAAGTTTAAAGCATTATAATTTAATATAGTACATTAGGGGGAGGTCATCGTATTTTTAGAGATACTTCTTCATATTAAACTATGAAATCTATTTATATTACGGTGACTGTCATTGTGTTTTTTAATTAGAATCTTATTTATAATTATCATACTAATTTATGGGACAGTGGACCATTTTCTATTACATTGTGTTATTATTTGAAGAAGACAATGTTATTTCATAATTACAAATTTTTACGATGACAAGTATCATAATATTGCATTATTTACCCAAAAAATTCGATTCCATCTTAACACATTTCAGTTCTAGCGTAATATTTACTTATTATCAACATATTATAAGACAACGCATCTATTTTAAACCAACGTCACGATATTTTAAGATTATGCCAAAATGACATTTTTCTCAGTGTAGAATGTTACATTTTCTTTACTTTCACGGATATAATCAGGTAATAATAACCTAGACAGCAGCGGTTGGCCTTACCAACTATCTTTCATAAAAAAAATCCGATAAACGACAAGTGTAGCTATTTATTTTGCGCGAGAGTCTACACATTTATGTACGCCGACAAAACATAAGGCTGCTTTCCGAATTAGAACATAATCGCTCATGGCGACATAGTTATCGCGCTCACGCTAATTTGAAACGCGTGTTAGCACGCTCAATCGACTACGGTGTAACTCGCAACTGAGCCTAAATCAGTTTGATTTCTCTTGGCGTACACTGATTGGTCAGAGTTGCCAGTCCATTTGATTGACAAGTATAACTGGCTGGTATTATTGAGAATTTGAAGCTGTTCCATTTCAAACAGTCGATATGGAACAGAGGGAAATGGAATGGAACTCTAACTTTTATAAAGTAGCCTTCGAAATTCAAATTTTCTTATGTTTATTCTAATTTGCAGCTCAGCGCCAGGTTGTATGTTGACTAAAATATGATTCGTAACCGTAACAAATATGGCTTTACAGAATAATAATCACTAAAATTATCAATACAACCCTATAAGTTGTTCATGAAATAGACCCCCCTTAATTTGTCACGTTGATTCGATTTTTCATATGTTGAAGTGGCACCGGTGAGGGAAAAGTTCTGTGGAAATTGGTTGCCATGATAAAGGCATGTGATGAAAGAGGAAAATGTTTGAGGAAAATTAAAGTATGAATGTGACTGGCTATAAGAGTAGGAGAAGATCAAAAAAACTATAGACCAACTGTGTGAAAGATAATAGTGCAAGAAAGAAGGTGAAAAGATGACAAATAAAGAAGTATGGAGAAAATACATGAAGCGTTGAATAAAAAAATAAAATGTATTTCAAATTTAGAATATTATGTGTTAGTCCTGTTCCTACCCTATATTTGAAAGACGAACGTAAATTACATACGTAAAACAGACTGCCAACAAAATATGTTAGTTCCGGAATATACTCATACTTGTATTTTGTTCAAGAAAACCTCATTTACCACCATAGCAACTCGTTGTACTGACATTTATTATTCTCCATAAATAACCTCATAACACCTGACGCCACGTAAGCGATAAGATTCTGAACTAGTTCGCACATTCAGAGTGAACTATGTATTTAGTTCATTCGTTCTTTCGTAGCGATCCATAATGAGCTGTCAGAAACTCCCGCTAACTCTATTATTAATATAACATAATAATATATTTCTTTTCGTGGCTTGATTAGATACGTTGAGAACTTACTGTATGTAGAAATACATTACTTCATTCCATCACGCTTTTTGCCGAAGGGTTGGACAGGGTTAGAGCCCCGTTATCTTCATTATTTCAGCTGAAGGACGTCCACAGCTGGGCATAGGCCTTCGTTAAGGAAGGATTGCCATAATCGCCACGCTTGGCAGGCGGGTTGTAGATCGCAGTACGATGGTAAAATGCATAGAGAACGCTGCTGCCTATATCTCATAAGTCCCTTAGTCGCCTCTTACAAAACCCACAGGAAGAAAAGGGATGATGATATTCTTTAGTTAGAAATCTGCATTTCGCCAATTAGATATTTTTCAGTCCCATGACATAAGGTATGAGCCTGTTGTCCTCAACGGGGCACAAATCTTGACTTCGGCCAGATACTTTTAACTGGCCTTTACTTTTTGACTGGCCTCTTAGTCTAGTGGTTAGTGACCCTGACTGCTAAGACTGAGGTCGTGGGTTTATTTATTTATTTAACACTTTAAGCACATAAATGTACAGAGGCGGACTTAATGCCATAGGCATTTTCTACCAGTCAACCTTTGGGTGATGCAGAGACAAACAGTGGTAGGTGCAATGGATTTGAAGATATTCAAATATAAACTATTTAACCCTGGGTGGGTTAAATAGTTTATATTTGAATATCTTCCCAGGACAAATTTTTGTGTGATGAGCACAATCATTTGTTCTATGTTTGGGTGTAATTTATCTATAATATGTATATATTTAGAAATATATAAGTAGGTAAGTTTATCAGTTGTGTGGTTACCATAGTACAGGCTCTGCCTAGTTTGGGATCAGATAACGGTGTGTTGGTTGTCCTAAGATATTTATTTATAACACAGGCCCACAAAAAAAAAGTATCCTGCGCGAAAGACCATACCACTTGAACTATATGTTTTCGGGGTCGCTGAGTCCGAACATAGTGCCAGAATAGCGAAGTTGGTTCGCGTTTTTTCAGAAATCAGCAATAATGCTGAAAATTTAAGTTTTTCGTAAAACATGAATTCTGTTGTTAAAAAAACGCGAAGTTCCAATGTGCAATGAAATAAATTTTACAAAAAATGTCTCGCTAAATCAATAGAGTCTTTACTTAAAGTTAAAATCACCAATTGATTTCATATTTTCTCATCATAGAGGAAAAATGCTGAAAATCTATACTGATATTATAAAGCTGAAGAGTTTGTTTCTTAGAACGCGTTAATCTCAGGAACCACTGGTTCGAATTGAAAAAATCTTATTGTCTTGAGTAGCCTATTTATCGAGGAAGGCTATAGGTTATATAACATTACGCTACAACTAAGATTAGCGGAGCAGTAATGAAAAATGTTGCAAAAAACGGGGAAAATCGGACGGGCAGGTGATTCGACGCGACGAGAAGGATTTCGACGCGTTTTCTTAGAATCACACATTCTTCTTAAAGGATTTCTTATGCGTTTTATACCCCTCTGAAAAACCTCTCTCTTTAGGCACCAGCAAAAATCGGCCATCATACTGACCCCAATTTTTCATAGCTTTTAACTAGTTTATCTACAATTACTTTATAATCATGACTTTTCTCGTTCAGAAACTAATTACACCAAAATGGAATTGGAAGTTCTAAGGCTTAGCATATTTTTTTCAACAAATCTCTCATTATCTCATCAGCAAAAAAAATTGGCAATTCTGACTTTAAATATGAATTCAGCAGATCTAGAAACATACATATATTGTGAATGGTTTTATCCACAACAACTGGTACTTTTGCATTTTCAACGATCGTATACTGTGTAATGACAAATATCCGATACTAGCTTCTGCCCGCGACTTCGTCCGCGTTAAATTTCTTGTTCCCCGACCCTTCTCGTCGCGTCGAATCACCTGCCCGTCCGATTTTCCCCGTTTTTTGCAACATTTTCCATTACTGCTCCGCTAATCTTAGTTGTAGTATGATGTTATATAGCCAATAGCCTTTCTCGATAAATAGGCTACTCAACACAAAAAGATTTTTTCGATTCGAACCAGTAATTCCTGAGATTAGCGCGTTCAAACAAACAAACTCTTCAGCTTTATAATATTATAAAGTATATAAAGTATAGATTTTCAGCATTTTTCCTCTATGATGAGAAAATATGAAATCAATTGGTGATTCTAGCTTTAAGTAAAGACTCTATTGATTCAGTGAGACATTTTTTGTGTAATTTATTTCATTGCCCATTGGAATTTCGCGATTTTTTAACAACATAAACCATATTATACGAAAAACTTAAATTTTCAGCATTATTGCTGATTTCTGAAAAAACGCGAACCAACTTCGCTATTCATGCACCATATTCGGACTCAGCGACCCCGAAAACATAAAGTTCAGGTGGTCTGGTCTTTCGCGCAGGGTACTTTTTTTTTTGTGGGCCTGTGTAATCGTCACGCTTGGCAGGCAAGTTGGCGATCGCAGTATGGTGGTATAATGCATAGAGAACGCTGCTGCCCATTCTCTAATAAGCCCTTAGTCGCCTTAGTCTTACGACACGACAAGAAAAAAGGGGTGGTGATATTCTTTAGTAAGACTGTATGGGGGGTTTCCATTTCGCCATTTAGATATTTTTGAGTCCCATGAAGTAGGCAACGAGTCGGTTACAATCAACTGGACAAAATGCTCTACTTTGGCCAGATAGTGCAAAATTCCTGGTGAATAAAATAAAAACCTAAATCGTCGACGTGGGAATTGAAGATCTCAGGTCCTCATGTTAAGCAGCAGAGGCGAGTCTATTACCTATTCAAACAAGAATGTCTTACTAATTGTAATGGAAATTGGTTCAATTGGATCATCTACCAGAAATTACGATGTAAATGCTTTAGTATTGGACAGTGGGGCTTCGAATTGCAATGATTGTGGTCGAAATCCCGCAGAGGGACAAATATTTGATGCTGTCTGGAAACAAATATTTGATGCCTCTGATACTGTGACCACAATGCATTATGTAATCTCGGAAATTGCAAATGCGGGATTGTAATTGTCTGATGTCTAGGTCTTCGTCTGCGTAAAATTTCTTGTTTTCCATAAAATATACCCATCGCCGTCCAGTAACGAATCGACTTTATAGTCGTTACATACACATTTATTCGCCCGAATCGGGTGAATGGACAATTTTCAATAATATTTCCTATTTTTTTAAGACCATTTGCACCATGTTAATTAATTTGTGTCTCTAAATTCCAAATTACGTATTTTGTAATTGGCATGTTTTTAATTTTATGCAATATTGTTAAGAAAAAAAAATCTTTTACTTGCTAAATAATAGAAGAATATAGACTTTATTTTTTCAAGTTCATTATTTTTCTTTTTAATCTGGTTATATTTTATCACCAAAACTCTTGTCATTACCCAATACTTTTAGTAAAAAATAACTCAATTCAGACCCAGCGTTCACGGACGTATCCGTGAATGCTGGGCCCTGTTGGGTATACTTGAGGTTGAAGTGGATCCTTGCAAATACGGGAACAATGCACAACAGGATCGATGGCGCGGCACGATTTAATGAGATCCTCCACTTACCTAGGGCTGTCGCGTAAGCTAAAAATAGTTTTTCAACAATAATAAAGTAATTATTGAAAACTATCTTTTCATAGTTTAAAACGATGTCGGTTCCCGCGTCTGTGCGGTTAAATCTTTTAAGCTTCGCAACGGATTTTAATGCGGTTTCATCAATAGATAGAGTGATTCGAGTGGAAGGTTTTTAGGGTTCCGTTGCCAAATGACAACGAAACGGAACCCTTATAAATTCATCATGTCTGTCTGTCTGTCCGTCCGTATGTCACAGCCACTTTTTTCCGAAAATATAAGAGCTGTGCTGTTGAAACTTAGTAAATAGATGTATTCTGTGAACCGCATTAAGATTTTCACACAAAAATAAAATAAAAAACAATAAATTTTGGGGTTCCCCATACTCAGAGCTGAAACACAATTTTTTTTTTATTATATCATTTTTTTCTACACTGGATAGTTTGCGCGAGAGACACTTCCAAAGTGGTAAAATTTGTGTGTCCCCCCGTAACTTCTAAAATAAGAGAATTATAAAACTAAAAAAAAAATACGATGTACTTTAATTACCATGTAAACTTCCACCGAAAATTGTTTTGAACGAGATCTAGTAAGTAGTTTTTTTTAATACGTCATAAATCGTAAACCGCAATTTACCTTTTCAATCAACTCAAATATAAAAATTAAAAAAAAAAATAATTTCATAAACATAAACCTTATGCATAAACCGTGAATATCTACAGGTTTGTACGGAACCCTCGGTGCGCGACTCCAACTTGCACTTGGCCGGTTTTATGTATTATACCTACGCGGGCGAAGCCGCTGGCAAAAGCTAGTTATATATAAGCGCAACGCACTCTCAACCTCATTGCTGATGACGACGACATACTCTGTTGCACTTTGGGTGAATCAAGGAACTTAAATCCAACCTGGAATGCGCACAGGCTGCCAATACGCGGTCCGAGCGAGATAGCTTTGCGAGAGCCCTCTGTCCCTTTCATTAGGGTGACCAAGCAATATGATGTAGGTAGATACTAATATAACAGGATATAATATATTAACCAATAATTTGATTTAATAAAATAATAATAGTTACGCTTTAAAGATGGATTAAAGTAAAACGGAGTAAACATAAATGCAACGCAACGCATAAGCTCTGCTATCGAGTACCTGGAATATCTGGCGCGCTGGGCAAATAACCATTTTGTTTAGTATTAATTGTCGTAAAAATCTAACAGACGTAGTTTTTAAGAAAAATGGTTGGGACACTTTTTATTGGGCAAATGCGTCAAAATTTTGGACTTTACCCGTAAATAATCTTATAATTTCGTTCATTATGGGCACCCTACTTCAAGAAAGGGACACAGGGCTCTCGAAACGCTTTCTCTCTCGGACCGAATTTCTCTTTGACCAATTGATTGTCTGTAATAGAACTTAGTGTCATATAAATAAGGTATATTTTTATAATAGTATCAAATTGACAATGCACATTCCAGAGGGGTCGGGTATAAGTTCCTTGGGGTGAATTTGATAGAATGGCTACCTATAAAATATTACTTGACAAGTAGTGAAACTATTTAATTTTGAAGTGTACTAAAATGTCGGTGTAGCCTGTAAGGATATTGTGTGCTTGGAGTGAATAAATAAATTTGAAATACGCAAGCAACCTCATGCGCAACAGTAGCGCTTTACAACTAGACCAACGAAGGGGTTTGTATAATTGTTTATTGGATTTAATACTAATTAATCTCATTTAAGTTTATTTTTTTAAATAAGTAGGTACTGAACTTGTTAATTTAAAATATTTTTGAAAAGTATTTTAATTTTATTATTGGTGCACTGCAACTGTAAAACTTGTCTGTTGCTGGCAAGAGAGTCAACTGATAGGTACTAAAGACCAAACATAGTATGAACCTGTTTTTAAGAAATACATTAATATACAAAAAAAAAACAGCTTTCTGCAGCACTTCTTCTCCGTATAAACTTGAACGGGGCCAAATTTCATAATCCTCCATCCGTGTAGTTTTCGTAAAAAGGGCTAGTGAGCATTATTTTGCTTCACGTATTAACCAGTCAGTTACCGTAATTACAGACACAATTAAAAACCATTGTGTCTGATACCAAATGTGGTTTCTCAGGGACTTAGAGGTTAATGTAGGTATCATCATCTGCCTAGCCTTTTCCCAACTATGTTTCCCAACTATGTTGGGGTCGGCTTTCCTTTTATGCATGCTGAATACCATTATTTTATATGAACCAACTACCTATCTAACCTGCTCAACTCTGTTACTGTGTCTTAAGATATTTATTTTTATCCTCACGTACTGATATACAACATTAATTTTTGTTTATGCGAAACCCGAAACACGGGTCTAGTATTTTTGTGTAAAGAATCTATGAAAAAAATTTCAAAACTGTATCATTAATAATCACAAAGTTATAAGCTTGATAAGTTACCTGGTTGTCCACGCAAAAACATATGCAGATCACCACAAACAGCTAGTGTACGTACCATCTCCGTGTAATGGACGTTTGAATACGAGAAAGACATGATAATTTTAAAATCGAAACAAAACAGCGCGGCCCGCGACTTGGAAGCGTAATTAAATATTTTTGGTACAAAATATAACATGGTGTAAAAATTATTGGAATCGATTCAGTTACTGATTCTGAACAAACTATATTCAGGTTTCGCATATACTAAAAATAATCTTGTATAGATTAATGTTTTCATTGATTAATATTTCCTTAATATAAGTTCTTAGCAGAACAGTTTTACGACTCCACCTGTAGCCAGATAAATGCAAGGGTATTAAACATCCCTCGTAAAGTAAAGGAGGCATTGGTGCCGATTCCCTTATTCACAAACTAAACTAAATTTAAGTACAGTGCATCTTTTTCTTTCTATTTCATTAAGAAAAGGACAGAAGATAAATTTTAGTTTAGTCCTGTCAAATTAATCAGCGCTTGACGTAAATTGACGTAATTTTAGTAGGCAAGTTTTTAATCACGTCTAAAGTTGTATGGAGTAGTGACAGGCGCTGATTAATTTGACAGGACTAAACTAACATTTTTCTTTTGTCCTCTTCTTAATGAAATACAAAGAAAAAGATGCACTGAACTTAAATTTAGTTTAGTTTGTGAACAAGGGAATCGGTACCATTGTCCACAATCACCAACGCATTGTGCTCGGATGAGCGATTTTATGACGTCACTAGCATACGGTTGGTTGGATTCCGGCAGAACGCGTGTGAATAGAAAGCTTTCGAGCTTTACGGCTTTAAACATAGCTTGCCAATAGTATAATGGCCCGAATCGTTTGTACACTTATAACTGGTTGTAAAAAGATCCTTGAAAACAGATTGATTAGGAAAAATATTATTTAGTTATAAAATTATTTGACTTACAGCACCGATGACAGCGACCCAGTAGCAATAATATTAAACTTATCAGCATTATGCTGAGCCGGCCGTTATGGCCGTTTTTCGTGGATGTGACACATGTTTTCCCTCAGGTTTTTTCTTTTTTCTTTTGTATGTTTAGTTTTTAATCTTTCGGGGAAACAAGGCGTAACGTTATGTTGTTGTTGTTGTAATTATAAAACAAAAAACTTAAATAACAAAAATTTAATTATATCTAGTGGCTGGCAACCCTATGTCTAATAAAAAGCCGATGGGCCACACTCTGCATTTTTAACGAGAAACGTGACAAAGTTATTCGAGGACCCAGGATAATGACTTTGTACGCCACACTGGACCACAATGGCGCGGTTTTTCGCAATACCTAAAAATCTTTATTTTAAATTAGGCGAGTCTTTTGATGTTGAATTTGCATAAGAAAGACTTTACTGATTAAGAAGCAAACGATTTCTGTAAAAGCTTGTACAATTAGTGGTTCTGTCGCTTCTGCAAATGAAAAAGTACTTATTTAGGAAAATCAAGACATTTTTGTAGAAGTCTACGCGTTGTCGTATTCGTATATACCGAATACATTTAAATCAATGTATACGATATCTATACTTCTATACTAATAATATTACAAAGCTGAAGAGTTTGCCTGTTTGGTTTAACGCGGTAGTCTCAGGAACTACTGGCTCGAATTGAAAAAATATTTTTGTGTTGGGTAGCCTATTTATTGAGAAAGGCTGTATAACGTCATGCTCGATTAAAAGGAGCATAGCAGCAACGAAAAGCGGACGAAAACTGGCAGGCAATTCGAAGCGAAGGGAAGGGTCAGAGGAGCAAAAATTTGACGCGGACGAAGTCGTGGGCAGAAGCTAGTCTTAAATAATATGGATTTTGAACCTGCAAAAAAATTGCTGACATTTTAACTGCGTAAGTATGGTAGTGATCTATAAAACAGTTGCTTTTGTTTTTAAGACCAACAAAAAAAAAATGTTGTCATACTTTGTGCGTCGATGTCCCTGCCATCCTGTAGTATAAGTCTTTTTTTTGTCGGTGGGAAATCATCAAGTGATGTCTCCCGCTCTGGGTGGAGCGGAAGGGCGTGTCAGACTTTTACTGACTAAAACCCACCCGTGTTCCTTCAGTTACCTGTGCCAGGGCCACGATATGTAGACATAAGTCTGTAATCACCAACTCATCTTCACCAGCATTCCAGGTGATCAATGGTCGTGTGCCTTCTCTGTATAGCAAGCCTTTTTCTTGCAGTGCCGTTGCCGGCTGGTGATATTATTTTATCTTCTATTAAGTATATCAAAAAAGCTATATTTCCGCTCGTTGTTCATTGGGGAATGGCGGTAGAAACCTAAAGGGAGAAGTGCCCCTGCTAGGGTTACGAGATTTGTTCGAAAGATAAACCGTTGCCCTGGCGTATAGGCAACTGTAGGAACACGGGTGAGTTTTAGTCAGTAAAAGTCTGACTCGCGTTTTCGCTCCGCCCAGAGCGGGAGATGTAATTTGTTGATTTCCCACCTACAATAAAAAGGGAGAAGTGCCAGTTAAGCTGTAGAAATTCAAATTTTCTTATGTTGTTTGCTTATTAAACAACCCACTAAGTTCATTTAATCCCGTTGAATGACTTTTAAATGAGATTGTATTGATTATTCAAATTGTAATAATTCTATACAAACGTATCTTTTACGATCGTTAAACATATTTTGTTTCAACATACTGCCGACACTGACCTCCAGCGCAGACAGCATAAGAAAAACCATAAATATAATTTAAAAAAAAAGATTGATTCAATAAAAAGTTCCAGACATCTAAATCAATTTTCGAACGCAAACTCAATGAACTTTTAAAAAATGTCAGCAGGCAAAGTCGAATCCATCAGGACAGAAGAAAATATTGATGATACAATAAAGCTAGGGTCCCAAGAGATCGTAGTTTTGGGGACAAACTTTGTTATCTTGAAGTATATGATATTTGACGTTATTCGTGGAACGTGGACGGCATTGGACGACTTAGAACGTGTCTGGCATTGTCCCTAAGTTTCAAGTGCTTTAGATTATGTTCAGTTTAACCCCAGATAACTAAACTATTTTCATTGTTACATGTTTATTAAACATTCGTCGAACCGACTACGCCAAATAAAATGCATTTTTTTGGAAAAGTATTTATTAATCACAGGAACTTCTGACATTGGTGTATTCTTTGGATCATTATTAAACAAAAAATAATCGAAACAGTAATTAAGAACTATTCCACACAGCCACAGCATATATCGATGTTCACCTAGAAGTACACGAACACGAGAATCGCGGGTAGGTAGGTCGTCGAACGGACGAATGTTTAGTTATCAAGGGTTAATAGTTTGATTGGATGACGTTTATTTTGGCGAAGACGTCGAAGATTGATAAGTTTTGCCAGTTCTAGGTTGATTTGAGGATTCAATTGAAGATTGTTTTGAGTTAAAGATTATCTTGGTAGAATTACGGAATTGAAGAGCAAAAAATGGACTATTCAGCGTGATTTCTCTTCACCTTATTGGTGATGTTCTTCAGAAAGGTTAGGTGCGTAGTACTCGCAACCGGCGTGTGTGTAAGACCAATTATATGAGCCTTTTTTTTTTGGATGGGAATTCATCAAATGACTTCTCCCGCTCTGGGCGGAGCGGGAGAGCATGTCAGACTTTTACTGACTAAAACCCACCCGTGTTCCTTCAGTTGCCCATGTGCCAGGGTACGGTATCTCTTTCGAACAATCACGCGACCCCGGCCGGCATCGGTCCTAGCAGACCACTTTAGTTTTGCTGACATCTCTTTGAGGCGCGCGTGGAACACTACGCGCCGTCGACCCGAGCCTGGTCCTTACCGGGCGGCGAGCTACCCATTGCTCGCCACCCGCAAGCGCGCGCCTCCTGTTGCCGGGAGTCCGCTATGGACTCCCGACGCCCGGGGCGTCTCCTCCTGCGGTGGCTAGGGGCGTGAGGGCGCAGACACTGCCACTCCCTCACGCGCCCCGCCTCCTCCTTCGCGAGCATTACTGCTTCGCAGAAGGAGGTGACTGCTTCCCATGCCCTCTCGCTCCGTACCATGGCTCGCACCAGGGCCGGACGCGAGAGGTCGCCGCTTTTGCCTTAACGAGGCAAAAGTAGTGTGTACAGATCGTAGCAGGTGGCGTTCCGTGGTCGCTGCCTACCCCCATAGGAAAAAGGCGTGAGTTTATGTATGAGTTTATGTATGTATTTCCCTTCTATTGGTAATCAAGTTATTAATGGGAGGAATGCAATGCAACTTTGAGTCATCATATCACAATCAGCCTATAATGTTCCCACTGCTGGGATACAGGCCTCCTCTTAACGAGAGGGAGTGAGCTGTAATCTACCCAGTGCGGTTTGGTAGATGTCACATGTCTTCGAATTTTTGGTTCTAGTACATGCCGGCTTCATCAAGATGTTTTCCTTCACCGTTTTGACAGCAGGAGTGAAGAAATTATTTACACAAAGTAAAGCGTCTGCCTGGGTTCGAACCCGCGACCCACAACTCGTAAGTCGGGGCCGGTATTACTGGGCCACCACTGCTCTCATTTTAGTCATTAATTTTTTTCATACAAATATATCCCAGTCGACATCTGCCAAACTAAAGTTTTGCAACATATTGTTTCACCCAAAAACCTCTTGCAAAATCTTCGGGTTCGCACTTAAATGTTACAATTTCAGAACCCTATCCAGACAAAATGTTTCCTCTGTGCAATTTCCGACTCGATGGAACATTTTTGATTACAATACAAACCGCATTGTGTTGCCAATATCGCTTGAAAACCTATTCAATTCGTTAAAAGGTCCCGATATGTATTGTTGCATATTTAGAATTCACTCCGAAAGGCAAAAAGGTTCTTGTATTTTTTCGTCAAGTAGCTTATTAGGCAGGTTTTTTGGTTCGTTTTAGAATTTATTTTAGCAAAGGTTGCTTTTACAATTTGGCTTGGAAATTCAAGTGATTCGGCTAATACCTAAGTGTTTTTTTTTTTCGCATTTTTAATAGTAATAGTTGAAGGACTACTTTGGATAAGCAGCGGATACCATATTTTATTTTCAACCAACTTATAAAGGAGGTGGTTCTCAATTCGACACATTTTTTTTTTAAGTATGTTTCGTTGTCTCTTTGGCAGATGTGGATCGGTTTCGAAAATTATTTTTTTTTGGTTATAGTATAGTTCGCGGGTGGTCTCAGGGGTAATTCACTTCATGTAACTTGATGATGCTCTAATACTTCCTGACACTGTTTTTTTACACAGCAAATAGTGGTTTAAAAATTTGGTGTGGAATAGGTACATAACATAACTAAAATGTGATAACCATAAAAAAAAATACAAAACAAAGATTTCACAAAAAGACACGATGAAGCGAAAAATAACTTTAATTTCGGAAGTCGGTGGCAAAATACTAAAATACAGATCCAAATAGACCGTCTTCCAAAATTAAAGTTGAGGTTTTTTATATTTAGTGTTTATGAAATTTTTTTTCTTTAATACCTTATATCGACATCTTTTGATTTATTTAGCATTACAGCCATTCATAGACTGTTCCAGAACCTACTTGAGTTATTAAGCGTAGCAAAAACCAAAAAATACCCTTCTCTGGTGTTTCAAAAGTTTCAGTTAGTGCTGTACTACGTAAATAGACTTCTTAAGTCAAAAAAAAAAAAATGTACGGATTACAAACTAAAGTCGCTATTCGTGTCTGTATGTTTAATCGCGTTGTTCTTATAAACTATGCAATGTTTTTTTATACAGTTTCACCACAATTGAAGAATTTATTCTTGAAGCTTTATACTTTTACCCGTGACTTCGTCTGCGAGAAATACGTCCCCCAACCCACCACATCGCATCCCACTACCCGCACGCGCTATTGCTCCGTATTCGCTTAGCGTTCTTTCTGACTTTTTTTTTCTTTTTGCTGGTCTCCTCAAGACCGAAGCTTGATCTTCAATAGCCTTAAACGTTCCTCAAGAATTGGTCTATCAAATACGAAAAAGGTTTTTAAAAATCCAATTGGAAAGTTCAGATTTCATCCACTACATACAAAGTTACAAACAAACATATTTTACCGCGGTATAATTTTAGAAGTTTAAATAAATATCAAGGTCATCGTCATTTCAGCCGAAAGAGTCCACTGCTGGACATAAGTCTCCCACAAGCACCGCCTCTTCGACAGGTTCAGTGCTTCTTGCATCCAACGGATTTCTGTGGCCTTCAGCAGGTCATCGGTCCTACATGTAGGATGTAACGCTTCGTCACCCAGTACGTGGTCACATCTCCAGAACTTTTCGGCCACATCGGCCATTTGTTCTGCGAGCAATGTGCCTGCCCACTGCTACTTAACTTTGGCAATTCTGCGGGCTACTTCAGTTACCTTGGTTCTCTTACAGATCGCCGATCTAGATAGATACGATTAAAATATAACCTATACCTAAGAAATCTTGGTCTAGGGTCGGGTCACTTGCAATGGAGTCAGCATCAATATTATCGGGATGATCAAACTGATCTAAACAACTAAGAAAATTAAATATTAGCTTAATGACACAGGGAATGTTTCATAAAGAAGACAGTACCCGACAACTGTCATTCTGACAAGAACTTTATCCGATTGAGATAAAGTTAAAATTTCATAGCTGTTTAGATTATTTTGAACAGACTGTCATGATTTTTTTTTTGACGCTAACTGTACATAGGTAAGTTAAAGCTACATTAATAATAACAATAACTGTTTCAATATAAGTGAAACTCTTCCGTCCGGTGGCCGCTTATTTCCCAAGAGATCTCAATACATCCACTATAGGAAGCTGGAGAACAGATGGGCACTTGTAGCGAAGTTACTACGATGTAATTGTTTGATTTTACCAATTAAATAAATAATGGTGCAGTGGATATTTTTGCCAGTACACCTAAATCTTTTGCTGGCTTGTATGTACCAATGGTGGAGTGGATGGATAACTTTGCCAGTATACTTAAATCTTGTACTGGCTTGTACCAGTCAATCCTCATTAAAATAACACTGCACAGCCACTCACACACTTAAAAAATAACAGGCCATTAATTCTCTATGTTATGATATAAATGTATTTTCTTTCTTTCTATGATAAATAATTTTCGTAATCCTCAAATAATTGTAAATAACTAACCTTAAAACTGTACTAATTTTGGTAAAGATTTAAATGTTAAATTCCTGTAGCGAAATTGTTATAATCGTAAAATTGTAACTGTATTTTTTGGTATTATTATTTAGTTAATACATTGTCAAATACCTTTTTTCTTATTCAGTTTATTTTCCGGGAAACACTATGACATTTTGCCATTCAAAAAGTATGGATTCTCAGCCTTATTTGAATAAATGACTTTTTATCATTTTGATTTGTTATATTCAGCACTTGAACTGTAGTTTTAAGTTTACTCACATTTCACTATGTAAACCAACTCAGTATCATTAAATTCAAATGAACTCCCCTTAATACAGAATCGATAAAGTGTCAAATTATTAAGACAGATAAACAGAAGATAGGGATTAAGAGCTACTATTGAATATACAATGAGATATAAATGAGCTTATCAGAAGCTGACGTGGTGTTGAATGGATCCTATTACTATTTTAATTGACGCTGGAATTATTAATAGCGGTAGATAGGAATCATTATGAACATTCAATGCACGTAAAGTTGTCTAATCAAAAGCTTTTATCAAAGAGTAATTGCTATTTTAAAAAGTGACTGTCAAATGAAAGATGAAAGACACAGTGTAAGAATAAAAATCAGAGAAAATTCCCGAAAGAATCACTATCGTTACTATTGAGTTTAGCCCCTGTCCCTTCTGTGCAATTCATTCCTAGTGCCACTAAAACTAGAAGAAAGAATTGCCTATGAGAATAAAATTCGACTATAAAATGGACGATGAAATAAATGCTTGTTTGAAAGCATTTTCTCACTGCGAATTTTCTTGAATAAAAGTCTAGCAGCAAATACAGGGTGCTTGGCCTATAGACCGACAAGATTTTTTTGAAGGAATTCGGTGGGTCAGTGGGTAATGTGCTATCTTTCAACCATGAACCCCATGTCCTAAGTGTCACTCATGGATTTAGACCCCTAAGTGTCACTGTATTTCATAGATTAATTCATTTTTAAGAGTTTGAAAGCTCGACTAGTTTTTTTTTTTTTTTTTGTAATCTGTGCTAAGAAACTGTGTTTTATTTAGAATAATCATAGATTACAGAATGCAATAAAAGTTACTTGTCGCAAATACTATATCATCATCATCACCATCATCATTTCAGCCGCAAGACGTCCACTGCTGGACTTAGGCCTCCCCCAATTTGGGGGGCCCTGCCATAATCGCCACGCTTGGCAGGCGGGTTGGCGATCGCAGTATGGTGGTAAAATACATAGAGAACGCTGCTGCCCATTCTCTAGAAAGTCCCTTAGTCGCCTTTTACGATACCCACGGGAAGAAATGGGGTGGCGTTATTCTTTACGTCCGGCAATACACGATACTAATAGTAATACTATATAGTAAACTAAAAAAAATATTTTTAAATACAGATATTTTTCAAGAAACTAACAAAAAAAAAAAAAACAATCGTTTCTCGATTACAGTTTTATGTCGGTCTATGCGCCAAACACCTTGTATAGATGAGTGTCCAGAGAGCAAAGAGTTTTTTCATTTTGTTTCTCTTGCAGGAATAAATACATAACGATAGAGAAAAAGCCAAGAAGATCATTTACTGCGTACTCCAACTAAGTAAGTTTATTAACTTGGCAGTTTTGTAAACGAAAATGTCTGCAACAATCACTGTATTTTTTTCTGCTCAAACATGAATGAATGAAGAAAAGCTACTTACTTATTCTACAGTTGTGTCTGATCTTTATTTTTAAAGAGTTTTTAGTTTTTAAAAGGTTTAAAAGACCCAGGCGTAGATGGCACGATGAGGGATTGGTCCTTATTGGCTCAGGATAGGGTTGAGCGGAAAAAGGAAAGGGAGGCTTTTGCCCTGCAGTGCGAAAATTCAGGCTGATTATTACTATTATTAGCTGCAAACTTTGGTACACGACTTTATGGCATTGTATAAATTCTTATTTAGAGGGAAGATGGTAATTAATTGAAAAATAAACAATATACTGGATTTTGTAGATGAACTTAGCGTTACATAGTAATTCTAAATACTCAGTATCGCGACGTAATCAATAAAAACATATTTCATCAAAATCCGTTCAACCATTTTAGCGTAAAACGTAATAAACAAACATACAAAAAAAATCTAATCTTTTCTCTTTGTAACATTAGTTAAGATTCCTTGAAACGCTCCCACCATGTTTCGCATCGTGAAAAATACAGCAATAAGGAAATTCACATAACAATAAATCTTTTCATAGCCTACGAGTTTCATTTAGGTAAGCCGCCAAACGGTCCATAAGCGTTCACGACGGAACAGAGCGAGACATAAGACGATAAACGTGACGGTAACACGTGATGTAACGCGAGCATTTAACTACTTAACCACCTAAAAATACACCTAATCTGACCCCACCATAATTACGAGTGAAATCGAGGATAACCCCAATCAGCTCTCTTTAACAATAAAATACAAGATAAAGTCAAAATAAAATCAGATACAAAGACAAACGTGAAACTATAATCTAAGCCCACATAATCATCAGGATTGACCTTTGACGAGCGTTTGTTCTTGAAAATAAAAGGTCTTATTCTACCCCCGAGACTTCAGAGAAAATCCTTTTACCGAAGAAAATCAACCGAATCTAACAACTATCCCAATATCTATTTGGCAGAGGCAATAAAAAAATTCTTGCCTTCGCTTTTTCGCCGTCCCAAATATTTGTCTTGTATGCCAAAATGTTCGGGATAATGGGACCCAATATGCTCACTGCATAAGCGGTTTGGTATGATTTTATTTACCCGCGCATTGCTTCAGATGATGGTACTGAGCTACTTTCGAGGATTCTTTGAATAAATAAACAAATGGAATTTTGGCTCTGGCATAAGTATGTAACTTATGCCAGAGCATAAGTATGAGTATCTTTGAAGAGAAAAATGCTTCCGCACAATTTCATTTCCGTTTATGTCTTCAAAGGGCTATAAAAAAAAAGTTATTATTTCAATAACATTCTGTGTATATTCCTTTCGTTAATACCTTCTCCTGGTTGTCGCCAGTTTTTGACTGTTAAGACAACATTGACTAGAAAAAGTATGGCAATTGAGAGTATGTCATGCTCACACGTGTGTTGAATCATTCGGTTCACTACAAAATGGTTGAGCTGGATGGTGCTGGTGAATTGCGAGTTTTGTTTGTCAACGCTATCGATTGACACTGGTCATCTAACTTCTAGGACTTGTCTTAAATCTTATAGCCAAACTAATTTTGTAATATCTTGATTTAAAAGAGTGCCCTCAGTATCTCTTGCCCGTGAAGCCCAGGGATCTACGTTTTGGAACGTGTAAATAACTTCAACTTTCTGATTAACTGACCGACTTTTTGACTATTTGAAAATGACATTTCAAAGTGCTTCTAAATGGTGTACCTGAAATAAATGCTTTGAGCTTGAATTCAACAAAATCAGTTTTGCTGGTCCCACATCTAACTACCATAGCTCAGACTACATTCCATTTTATGCAATTATAAGTTTATAACTTACTAGCTTCAGCCCGCGACTTCGGCCGTGTCAAATTTTTGCTCCCGTGACCCTTCCCGTCGCATCGCATTGCCTGCCAGTTTCGGTCTATTCGTTACTGCTTCGCTTTTTTGACTGTAACGTGATGTTATATAGCCTATAGCCTTCCTCAATAAATAGGTTATGCAATACAAAAAGATTTTTTCAATTCGGACTAATAGTTCTTGAGATTAGCGCGTTCAACCAAACAAACAAGCTCTTCAGCTTTATCTACACTAATATTATAAAGAGGAAAACTTTGTTTGTATGTTTGTTTGTTTGTACTGAATAAGCTCAAAAACTACTGGACCGATTTTAAAAATTCTTCGTTAATTCGAAAGCTACATTATCCACGAGTAACATAGGCTATATTTTATTTTGGAAAAAAATAGGGTTCCGTAAGATATTTGGGTTTTTCGGACACAAGGTGTAAAAAATCAACCAGAAAAGTTACTTATTTTGCGTACGCTGCCTAAACTATAAAAGATAGAACCATAAATACACTAATATTATAAAGAGGAAAACTTTGTTTGTATGTTTGTTTGTTTGTACTGAATAGGCTCAAAAACTACTGGACCGATTTTAAAAATTCTTCGTTAATTCGAAAGCTACATTATCCACGAGTAACATAGGCTATATTTTATTTTGGAAAAAAATAGGGTTCCGTAAGATATTTGGGTTTTTCGGACACAAGGTGTAAAAAATCAACCAGAAAAGTTACTTATTTTGCGTACGCTGCCTAAACTATAAAAGATAGAACCATAAAATGTTGTAATTAATTGTAGATCTTATAAATATCTACAAAAAAGTCCGCGACACACTATACCCATCTATGTCGAGTGAGGCACAGCAACCATTTTTTTATTTAAAAATCTTGAATTTTTTTTGGACTACATTTAAACGCGTTTATTTTACTCATGCTATTAATCCTTATCAAAATAAATGATTTCATCACTAAGAACAGTTTATGGAGATAATATTTGGTCTTTGAATGATTAAAATTGGACGTTTGGTTTTGAAGTTATGGCGAAATTAAAATATTACGATTTCTGCTGCACGGCCCGTTGCGAAGTGGGCGTCACCAAGGCGGGGGTGCGCGTGCGGGAGGGGGGGAGTTTAAATCTATGACTAAGGTACCCGCGCGGCTCAGTCGCGAGGTCGGCTCCCTACGCAGCGGTCGTGCGCGAAGTCTAATAATTTTCGTGCGATTTTTTTTAGATTTCGTTCTTAAAACTACACCTACGCAAAAGTTCTTCTCAGAGCTAAACAAAAGTTCTTTTCAGGGCTAACCAACAGTTCTTTTCAGGGCTAACCAACAGTTCTTTTCAGGGCTAAACAACAGTTCTTTTCAGAGCTAGACTATTACACGCTATTAACATTTTCTTAAACATTTGAAAATGCCTAAGAGAGCCAGGTCTCAACTTTCTAAACATAGTTCTCAAGCACGGGCAGCAAGAATACGTCGTATGGGAGAATCTTCACCTGAACGTTCACAACGCCTTGCTGAACAAAATCAGAGAAACTCTCAGGTACGCGCACGAGAGTCGAGTGTCGAACGTTCGCAACGCCTTGCACAACAAAATCTGAGAACCTCTGAGTTACGTGCACGAGAGTCGAGGCTGGAGCGTTCCCAACGTCTTCATGAACAAAATGTAAGGACCTCTGACTTACGCGAACGAGAGTCAAGTGTCGAGCGTTCGCAACGCCTTGCCGAACAAAGTCTGAGAACCTCCGAGCTACGCGCTCAAGAGTCGAGGCTGGAGCGTTCCCAACGTCTTCATGAACAAAATATAAGGACCTCTCAGTTGCGCGAAAGAGAGTCGAGTGTCGAGCGTTTGCAGCGACTTAGAGCTCAAGCAGAGAGACAGCAGTTGTCCACAAACACAGTTCGCAATCGAATTTTAGCTAACAGCAACAGACTGGCTTTCAGATATGATCCGCAGGTTGATTATGCACAACAAGCGTCCGTCCAAATCGGAGTCATGAATAAGATCTGCTCTAACTGCTCTGCCAAGAAATGGACAGACGAACCTAATGGTATGTGCTGTGCTTCAGGTAAAATTTGTCTTCCTAACCTTCAGGAGCCACCACAACCAATAAAAAATCTTTTAACTAATAACCATCCATTATCTGGTCATTTTTTAACAAACATACGTAGATACAATAGTCTTTTTCAAATGACTTCGTTTGGCGCAAAAGAAATCAGGGAAGGAAATTTTATGCCCACTTTTAAAATTGAAGGACAGGTGTATCATCTCATTGGTAGCCTTTTACCACCGTCAGGCCAAAACCCACAGTTCTTGCAAATATATTTTATTTCGGATGCAGACCAGTTATCGTTGCGATCAAGCATCGCACCAACCTTAAAAATGGATTTAATTCGTGAATTACAGACCGCTTTGAATAATCATAACGTGTATATACGAAGTTTTAAACAAAACTTAGAACTTAACTCCTCAGATAATTTAAAGTTAATTATTAATTCAGATCGCACTCCACAGACAGCACACAGAGGCAGATATAATGCTCCTACTGTAAACGAGGTAGCCGTTCTCTTGGTCGATGAAGACAAAGGTGCCAGGGATATAGTCTTACACGGTAGAGACGGACAGCTCAAAAGAGTTTCTGAGCTACATCGGTCCTATGATCCACTACAGTATCCTATAATGTTTGCGACAGGAGAAGACGGTTATTATTTGACTATCCCTCAGCAGGGTTCTGCGCGTAATAAAACTGTTTCGTGCATGCAATTTTATGCATTTAGATTAATGTTTAGAACTAACTCTTTTAATCCGTTACATTATTACAGAGACTTATTTAGTCAATATTGTGTTGACATGATGGCGAAAATGATATCGGAAAGATTAAATTATATTTCTCGGAATCAACAAAGACTGAGGGCTGATGACTACATTCATCTCAGAGATGCCTTAAATCATGACGCAAATGTTGACCCAACAAATATCGGTCAACATGTCATATTGCCATCGTCATTTACGGGTTCTCCGCGTTTCATGCACGAGAAAACGCAGGACGCGATGACGTACGTCCGAAATTATGGTAGACCTGACTTATTTGTCACTTTTACATGTAACCCCGAATGGCCTGAAATTAAAGCGGAGCTGCTACCAGGACAACGGTCTTTCGACCGTCATGACATAATTTCACGTGTATTTCATTTAAAGATGAAGAAATTCATCAAATTATTTGTCAAAGAACAGATATTCGGTAAAGTAAAATGTTATATGGCAAGTGTGGAGTGGCAAAAGCGCGGTTTACCTCATTGTCATTTGCTTTTCTGGCTAGAAACTAAAATACAACCAGATGAGATCGACAGTGTTATAGTTGCGGAGCTACCCGATCAACAAATTGATCCGGTACTACACGACATTATAACTAAAAATATGGTACATGGACCCTGCGGAGAACATAATTTAGCTGCACCATGCATGAAGAACGGTGTCTGCACAAAAAAATACCCTCGCCGTTTCATGAACGATACCCAGACCGGAGAGGATGGGTATCCAGTTTATCGTAGGCGCGATACAGGAAATGGCGGTCGGAGCACTACGCTACAAATCAGGGGCAACATGGTGACGATAGATAATAGGTGGATTGTTCCATACTCCCCGCTACTACGTAAGACTTTTAACGCTCATATAAACGTGGAGTATTGCCACTCTGTCCAAGCCATTAAATATATATGTAAGTATATAAATAAAGGTTCAGATCAGGCAACTTTTAGCCTTAGAAACCCACACGATGAGGTTGAAAACTATTTAAATGGCAGGTACATAAGCACATCTGAAGCTGTCTGGCGCTTATTTGAATTTCCCGTTCACGACCGGCATCGTGTAGTACATTTGGCCGTTCATCTAGAGAACGGTCAAAGGGTGTATTTTACACCAGGGACAGCTCATCAAGTGGTCCAAAACCCACGCAATACAACATTACTGGCATTTTTTGCTCTCTGTAATGAAGATGAATTCGCGAAAACTCTTCTGTATCATGAAGTCCCGCAATACTATACATGGGCAAATAATAAATTCACTAGAAGGAGGCGTGGTGAAGATGTAGTTGAACATCCGGGGATAAAAAAAGATACCGCTTTAGGTAGAGTCTACGGGATACATCCATCCCAATCAGAGTGTTTTTATCTTAGGATTCTACTGCACCACGTACGCGGTCCGACCTCATTTGCATACCTTAAAACTGTAAACGGTATTGTCAAAGAGACGTATCAAGCAGCTTGCCGTGACCGAGGTTTACTTGAAAACGATGACCATTGGGGTAACAGTTTAAGCGAAGCTTCGTTATCACATTGTCCAAAAAAACTAAGGGAGTTGTTCGTAGTCATACTTTTATTTTGTCAACCATCGGAACCATTGAAGTTATGGGATACTTTCAAAGATCAGTTCTGTGAAGATATTAGACATCGTATCAGACAACAAAATCAGGATAACACTTTACCCTTCACTGAAGTCATTTATAATGAAGGATTAATCGAAATAGAAAACAAACTTCTAGAATTAAACGACAAAAATTTAAGTGATTTTGGATTACCTTCTCCCGTTCGTACCCAGAATAATACTATTGACTCAATGGTACAACAGTATAACAGAAATGATCTAACAGCGTTTGTTAATGACAATGTGCCAAAATTAGTACCAGATCAAAGACATGCTTATGAGACTATTGTGGACAGCGTGAACAATAACATGGGGAGATTATTTTTTTTGGACGCACCAGGAGGCACCGGAAAGACTTTTCTCGCAAATTTGATACTTGCTAAGATACGGCAATCAGGGAAGATAGCGATTGCAGTTGCTTCGTCAGGAATTGCTGCAACTCTCTTGAACGAAGGAAAAACTGCTCACTCTACGTTTAAACTCCCGCTATCCGTATCTTTAGATCAACGGTCTACGTGCTCTATTCGGAAAAATGGGCCTCTTGGTAAGTTGCTGCAAGACGCGTCGTTGGTAATATGGGATGAATGCACCATGAGTCATAGAGCTCATGTGGAGGCCGTGGACCGTACTTTAAAAGACCTCCGAAGCTCTGCTAATGTCATGGGTGGTATCACTTTTGTATTTGCTGGAGATTTCCGACAAACGCTTCCAGTCGTCAACAGAGGTACGCGAGCAGATATTATGAAGGCATGTTTAAAATCGTCTCACCTTTGGACATCTGTTCAACATTTGAATTTGCGCACCAATATGAGAGCTCATCTACATGGAAATACGCATAGCAATTTTCCACAACAGCTGCTGAAACTTGGAGAAGGAATTTTTCCATCTTTAAATTTGGGCACCGATTATGCGGTTACTTTGGATGAGTCTCTAGGCCAAATAGTCCATAATTTAGATAGTCTGATAGATGCTATATATCCTGACATCGAAAACTTACATCAAAATGATTTTCGTTGGCTGTGTTGTAGAGCAATAGTTTCTCCCAGGAATGAAACAGTCAACGAAATAAACAGTTTAATTATGCAGAAAGTACCGGGTGAAGTTAAGTGCTATAAATCCATAGACACCGTCACTAACATCGAGGACGCTGTGCACTACCCCCAGGATTTTTTAAATTCTCTGAACCCCGCTGGGCTACCACCTCATGAACTGTCGTTAAAAGTTGGCACGCCGATAATGCTTCTCAGAAATTTAAGCCCCCCCAACATGTGTAATGGCACGAGACTTCTTATAAAGGAGCTAAAAGATAATTTAATAGTAGCGAAGATTATCACCGGCCCTGCAGCTGGTGAATTAGCTCATATACCAAGAATACCCATGATCCCTACTGATTTGCCTATACCCTTCAAAAGGCTCCAATTTCCAGTAAAAATTTCTTTCGCAATAACGATAAACAAATTAGTAGGAATTGATTTACGAAAAGAATGTTTTACGCATGGGCAACTTTACGTTGCCCTATCACGGGTCGGGGCTCCCGACCATCAGTATATTTTGTTACCTGAAAATAATTTAACGTCAAATGTTGTTTATGGAGAAGCTCTACAATAATCGCTTTAGTTATCTATCCTTAAACAACGGGTCGCGCTCCGGGACTGCCGGCAGAAGTGAAAACTTAGTATTAATTACATTTAAATATTTTCATCATTAACAACTTAACATACACAGAAAGACAATCTGTGCAGCCTGCGGATAATGACTGCGTCGTCAATGTTACTGTCGGTGTCTGTGAATTGACCTGGGAATCATTTTGCTGACCGTGTCTTTCCTGGGTAGGCTTTTTGCAGCGGTAACCGACATCCACGCGGGCGGAGCCGCGGGCGACCGCTAGTTTCTTATAATTGCGAAAAGTGGTTGCCCAGTGGTCGAAATTAATCAATAAGAATTAGAAATATTAGCTGTCTGCAATCCAAATTGTCCATCTCTATTAACTGTGACAAATGTCTTAGTCATTCAGTTGCGTAATTTTCGTAAAAAGGGATAGGTACAAAGTTTTTGCTTCATGTATATTAGGATATAGATTATGTGCAAAGAGTTTGCAATCGTCATTAAAACACATCTTCATTTTGTCAGTTTAACAATATTTGCTGTGTTATTTACGTTGCTGAAGGATTTCTCTCAAAAACTTTTGGATTCTTAAAGAAAGTATGTTACGCAAATGGGGTGCACATTTGCGGTATCTCTTGAAATTACATGTTTTTTTTTCATATCAAACTCTAGTAAAATTTAAAAGTTAAAATTTCTGTGATGGCTTTCTACGGAACCGAAACCTAACGCATTATTCGTCAAATAAATCCTAGTAAAATTCAAATTCTCTTTGTTCCAGACATAACCCAAAGTCAGATGCTATGCCGCGGCGTATCGGGCCACAAAGTGGGCGGATTCCGAGCGCACGCGCCGCGCATCTCATTCACCAGTAAGGATGAGCCGGACCCACACGAACTGCGGCGGAAATCCGCGAGCAGCCGCCTCGGCAGCTCGCCCAGGAGTAGTATCGCGAGCGAGGATAGAGCTGATGGCATTGCACTTAGGTAAGTACCTAATTTTAGAAGACGACCTTTTCGAAGTAACATTTTTATGTGTTTGTTATTTGTAAGAACGGTCTCTTTAATTCACCAATACGACACTTTAAGAAAGAAATAAACAAAACAAAAAGACAACAATTTTTAAGTCAAAAATAAATATTTGGTTTTAGAACATGTTTGATTCGACGAAAAAGAACTGTTCCTGTGTTTATCATTTGTAGGTACGATTTCTTAAATTCACCAAAACGACATTTATGAGAGAAATAAACAAAACAAGAAGACAACGAATTTTAAGAAGTCAATAATACGTTTGGGTTTTAGAAGATGTTTCATTCCACGAAGGAGACGATATTTTTCTGTTTGTTATTTATAAGCACGGTTTCTTAATTTCATCAATTCAACACTTCACACCTTGATCTTCGAACAGGAAGAAAAATATTTGTCGGTAGTCACAAGACAATTCTTTTTGTCCTTATGTAAGTAACCAACTCTTCACACCTACTTATCTTTGTGTACTTTGTAGACATCTATGTACATATATACCGTATTACATTAAATGACTAGATAACTAAGACGTATGTTGCAAAACTCAAAAAATAAATAAAAATTAAATGGGTTATACAAAGTTTCCCTTAAATATAAAAGTAAGGGATTGTAATAAGTAAGACTCCGACTTCAGTGAATTTATTCTCGTACTTCCACATATCGGATAGACTTTTAAAAAGAAGCATCTGCAAAAATTGCGGAACGCTCGCCTTGGGAGAGCACCGCAAATATTACCAGGGAATCCCTTGGCGCAATCCTATCTCCTCCATTGTGAATAGAATAGTGAATAGATACGTCATTGCATTGAAAATTTATGTGGATGCATTAGATGTTTAATGGACTGTGAGACTCAGCAAGCGCAGTTGGGATTGGATTGCAGTTTTGATTGCTGTAACCAGCTGAAAAAATTGTAAGTTTTGTTACGTTTGCTAAACTCCCAACTGATCTCGCACAATGTATAGTAAACAGTATGAGCACCAATATTCCTATATCACAAGGTTATATTGGTTTTTAGGTTTTTACCTGCTAGCTGTTCTGCCGAAACGCTATTTGGGTTACTGTTAGTGAAGTCTGATTGGGTTCTTCACCCTAAATTTCTTGAGTCTTGTCGAACGCAGAATTTAGATGTTTGCAATGGGAATGTATTGTAATCGTATTTTTGAAACGTTCACTACAGCTTATAATTATACTCTGCAAAGTTTACGCTGACGCCATAATGCCACCGATAGGATTTTATAGGAGAATTCAGCCTCAAGCTAGGGTTTAGTGCCAGCTGTCATGAAAATTATGACAGTGGCAAAGATTTAAATCGTTAGATACACCCTACCACGTCTAAATATAGTTACGTTTCTAATTAGTTTTGACATCTCTGACACACGATGATGCAGTAACTTGACTTGATTGTTATAGAAATGCTATATATATATAGCTCATTTTTCTCAGTTAATTCGTTTCCATCCCGTTCCTTACTGCCTCACCTCCCAGCTTAACTCTAAGTCGAAGTCCGTACCCAGAGACTTACCAACAGGTGTCCTTAGCGTGTAGTCGATTAGTTTTAAAGTTTTTAAACCCTGGCTGAACGCCTTAATTTATTGAGGTAGCCACAGGCAAGTTCGGTTAAGCAGCCGACAACCTCCTAAATAGTCCTACACGATGACATTCCCAAAAAAATACTCTTCTCAACATGGACACTTTTTTGCATGAGTAAGTAGTGAGACGACTTGATATGACGAGTGTCAGATTTTCATGACGGCCATTATAATATGACGGAACCGCTTTCCTTAGGAGCCCAAAGCTTTAGAGTCGATCTCGATAAAAGAATGGCTGATAAAAACTTGAAAGATTATTCACAGTTGTTTTGGGCAGTATTTACACTGCCAAGGTCAAGTCCGAGCAGCAACCTCAGAACTTGGAAGTTGGCAAACCGCCTCGGAAATTTCCTTTACAAAACTATGTTACTCATAATATTTGGCCGGTTACTATGTAAAAGTATACCATTTATCATGTAAACATTAACATGTATCATCTTTTTACAGGGCTTTGGTTTTGTTTAGGTTGTGTAATCAATTCTTGTGGGTGTTTTTGGTCATATCATATTTTCACCTATCTACATATCGACGGGTTCCGGGCTATTTGTATTAACCGACGTTTTTGAAACTTTACACCAGAGCAGTTTAAAGTTTCGATTTTTAGAAAAAAAAAAATAACTTTAGCAAATCGCATTATTTCTTTAAAAAGAAGGATATTACTGTTTTTATAACATATTCTCCATAATCAGATTTTTTTTTTCTAATATCCCTATTTTTAATGATGATAAATGTCGCTTAATACAAAATGACCCATATTTTACTTTTTTTTGCTCCAGGCTAAATGACTTAACCGCCTATGATTATTGTTTCTTATTCCAGGCTAAATGAGTAAACCACCTAGGTATCTTGGAACAAGAAATAATAATTTCTTGTTCCAAGATAAATGACTTAACCGCCTAGGCATGCAAATAATGGCTCTAAGCAAGTGCTTTAATCAAAGAGTTGGTCGTATTTCAAACCCAAGCTAATTGATTTAAATACCATATCTTAAACTCATTAATGCATGGCTAATTAGTTTATGCGACAGATTTTTTTTTAAAATAAATTGGTTGTAATCATACTTGAATAATGAAGTTTGCAGAAATTGGCGGTTAAAACATTGATAAATTAAAAGGTACATACATAGGGTGTACCTACCTATCTTGTTAATAATTATGAAATGAGAAATAAAACACATTATAAATTGTTTAAAGATAAGTTTTTTATTTAAAATGACAAACACCTAGGAACAGCAGTAACTTCTTAGCTTACCAAGGTAACAACTAAAGTTTTTATCACAACTGTATAGGAATCAGAAGTTAAATAGGCTTTTTATTACGTAGCCTCACGATTTGCGTCAACTAAAACGAGGTGGGAGACGCCTGAAGCGCCCGTGCGGGGTGGCGAGGGCATTTAAACTCGCGTGGTTTATCGCGATGGCGCCAATATCATTGTTTTAACCAACGTCATAATAGTCAAACCATATAACATTTTAATTGTATTAATGTGTACCCTACAGTACCTACTCTTTGTATCCGGAGGTTGACAGTTCAACACCATTCCTTGAGCCATGTGGGTATGTTGCTAACCAGTTTTTTTTTTTTTTTGAACAAATGAAGAAATGGATTAGCAATATTTAAAAAAAATTATTCAGATTTAGATTGATAGTGTGTTACACAATTCGGGTGCAGTAGATACTGTAGAGGTTTTGTACTTAAATGCAACCTTTATGAAGGAAGGTATTCATAAAAGCTTAATGCCATCTGGCGGAATTACGAGACAAAATTAATTTAAAAATAAGTAGACATCCGATGAGCTGACAAATAAAGATGAAAAAGATAAAATATAAAACGTAGAAAGTTTTCCAGGAATAGTTATTGAACTGAAATAAACTCTTATTTTAATTGATTCCTCCCGGTATGAAGAGCTTACAAGAGCTCTCACAATTGCAGTGTAGGTACATTATAAGATCACGACAAAATGAAAGGTTTTAATGATATAAAAAAAGCTTCAGTCCTCCGAAAGCGATGATATGTACCTAACCCACCTACTAACAAACTGTGCCTGGATCGCATATAATTCTCAAGTTGCTTCCAGCAATCAGGAAAGCCTTGAAAACGTAACATAAAATCTCTTACAATTATCATCTGCCTAGCGTTTCTCCAACTATGTTGGGTTCGGCTTCCAGTCTAACCAGATGTAGCTGAGTACCAGTATTTTACATGGAGCGACTGCCTATCTGACCTCCACAACCCCGTTGCTAAGTAATATGAAACACCTTGGCAAGACTGGTTTTTATTACACGCTTTATATTAGCTTAACTTGTATGTTTGTTTGTAACCGAGTCCCTATAGCGCGATTTTGACCCAATTTAAACGACCAGGATATCATTTAAATTCTTACCTTCTATGCTTTAGACTTATCGAGAACCGATGACAATACTATAATTTCATAAATTTGTGCCATCATCCTTGCCAGGGTTACCAGGATAGCAAAAAAACTGTCTTCAAAAACTACACTGACATACGTCACAAACTACGCTGACATACGTCTCAAAATTCGAGACACCCTAAAAATTTAAAATAAATAATAGTTTAAAAAAAACTTAAAAACACGCTTCCATAGGATTCCACGCTTTTCTATGGAAGCGTGATTTTTTGTTTTTTTTTTTTTACTATTATTTTTTGGGCTTCTGACGACCCGTAATGACTGTCAAAGATGTACGAATGACAGCCGGGACCAACGGCTTAACGTGCTTTCCGAGGCACGGAGGAGTCTTTCGACGGACCAAGCCGAGTCGATCGCTCGTTACTTGCATATTTTATTTACAATATTAGTAAGGAAACATACAAATTGTATCCCTGTCATACATACGTCAATACTCTCAAATGATCACGTAGCCGCGGGCGTGTTCCCATATTGCTACTTTTTTCCTCCATTACCATAAATCCCTTTGTAACATTTCCTATGAAAATAAAATTCGCTTGTGTAATCCGAGATCGACTTTGTCCTAATCCTGAATTCGTTTGAAGCCTTTTTTTGTAATGTTTACTTACGGAGAAAGTCGGTTTCTTACGGTAGGTTATTTCAGCATTTTTGACACATTATTTACTATTTTCTACGTCTTATTTAACTAGATTTTTATTTTAGTCAAGGATTTATATTTTTTTTTCGTTATGAAGTTGTGTAGGTATATTAGTGTTTATTTAACACATAAAATTAGGGATTCATTTTTATATATATAGATTATGGTAATCTATATATATAAAAATGAATCCCTATTTCCCTTGGTCACGCCATCACGCGTGAACGGCTGGACCGATTTCACTTTTTATTTTTTTGTTGTGTTTGTTAATGTCAGGAGAAGGTTCTTATGAAAGAAAAAAATATAAAAAATTACGCCGATAATTAGAAAATTTTAGAACAACTTATTTAAGAATACAAAGTCACCTAACATGGGTGTTTGATAGCTAGAAAACGCTTTATGTCTTCGAAGTACCAGGCTGGCATAACTTGGTAGGAGCTCAACTAACATAGGTGTGTGGTAGCTAGAAAACACTTTATGTCTTGGAAGTACTAGGTTGGCATAATTTGGTAGGAGCTCACCTACCATGGGTGTGTGGTAGCTGGAAAACGCTTTATGTGTCATAACTTGGTCTAACATGGGTATATAGTACTTGGTGCTCTTTGCTTTGTGTTGGTGGGATCTGATAAGTTAACACAACATTTATTGATTCTGAGGCGGTACGAAGCTCGCTGGGTCAGCTAGTACATAATAATATTATATATAGGTGGTCAGGTGATATCACACCTCCTTTACATGGATGATCTGAAACTCTGCCCCCAACAATTTGCGACTGATGGAGCTACTGAAGGTAACAGAAACGTTCAGTGCCATCAGGATGGAATTTGGTGTGGATAAATGTGCAGTAATGCATGTAAAGCGAGGGGGGATTGTAGAATCCGTGGGAACCGAACTTACGGATTCTATACACCTTAGATCCCTCTCCTCAACCGAAACCTACAAATATTTGGGTATGTCGGAAGCATTAAGCATCAATGCTACCGACATGAAACAATCGCTGAAGGAACGCTTCTTTGGCCGCCTGAAAAAAGTAATTAATAGTCTTTTATCAGGCGGCAACAAGGTGCGTGCCTTCAACGATTGGGTCATGCGGGTTTTGATGTATTCTTTCGGCATACTCAAATGGACTCAAACGGAACTAGACGCTCTGGATAGGAAGGTCCGTACATTGCTGATGGCAGAACGGATGCATCACCCACGGTCATCAGTGATGAGACTGTACATCCCGTGGAAGTGTGGTGGTCGAGGTTTCTTAAACGCTAAAACCCTCCACAACCGCGAGATCTGCAGTCTCAGGGAATATTTCCTTCAAACTGACGTGGGGATGCAACGAGATGTGGTTGCAGTGGACAAGGGCCTCACCCCGCTCTCCTTGGCAAACGAGAATTGGCGCAAACCTGCAGTATTAGATACTAAGGATCGTAAGGAAGTATGGCAAAGCAAAGAGATTCACGGTCGCTTTTTCCGGGCTCTCCATGGGCCTGATGTAGACTTTCTGGCGTCCGTATCCTGGCTGCGCTTCGGTGACCTCTTTGGGGAAACCGAAGGTTTTGTCTGTGCGATTATGGATGAAGTTATCATGACGAATAATTATCGGAAATACATTGTTAAGGACGGTACGGTTGACATCTGTCGAGCATGCCACCGTCCCGGTGAATCCATCCGACATATTGTTTCCGGTTGTTCTCGTCTTGCTAACGGCGAGTACTTGCACAGACACAATCTAGTAGCTAAGATCATCCACCAGCAACTTGCTTTGCAATACAACCTTGTGGAATCTGAAGTACCATACTACAGGTATGTGCCCGACCCAGTTCTCGAGAATGGTCACGCCACATTGTACTGGGATCGATCTATCATCACAGACAGGACTATTGTAGCCAATAAGCTTGATATTGTGGTGATAGATCGACGAGAGCGTCGTGCAATGATTGTTGATATCGCTGTCCCTCATGACGAGAATCTCGTGAAAGCTGAGCAAGATAAAAAAATCAAGTATCTTGACTTAGCACACGAGGTTGTCGACATGTGGGAGGTGGACTCTGCAATCATTGTACCGATAATCGTTACAGTAAATTGCCTAATAGCGAAGAGCCTCGACCAACACCTTAGGAGGCTCTCATTACACGGCTGGATCAAGGGCTTGATTCAGAAGGCAGTACTCCTGGACACGGCAAGCATAGTCAGGAGGTTCCTCTCGCTAGAGCCCTGACCACCGGCAGCTTGGACCCTGTTCCCGATGCCGATGGGTCACTATTTATTATATTTTTAAATGTTTGTTTCTTTTTTAGATTTTTGTTAAAATATTTAAAAATATAATTAATATGTTTGAAAATGAATAAATGAAAATTAATATGTACAAGTATAAAAGTAAGGAGAGCAAAGATTCTTACGGCATTAGACAATTAGTCCGCATCGCTGTCAACAGGAAAAGTGCCTGAAAGGCTGGTAGCATTGCCACGTTGTTTAGCAATGCTGATATTTGGCAAAAAAAAAATGAGCCATCAGCACTATGCTCACGTGGAGAATCGACCAACCGCTTGACGTCGTTTCTAAAGCCATGAAAAGAAAAAAGATTTAGGTTTTTGTAGTCGACAAGATAATCCTCTTTGTTTCGCCATGTCTGCCCGTCCGTCTGTCCATCTGTCCGTAGCTTAGCTCAAAGACTCTTAGTACTAGAAAGCTGCTATTAGGCATGGATAAACATATCAGTCATGCCGACAAAGTGCCCAAATACAATATTTTTTTCGGTACCTCCTCTGCACGTAAATTGGTGTTGTTTTTCAGGTCTTTCAAAAATATTGCTGGTTTGTGAGAGTAATTATCCAATGTAGGGATCTGTTTGTAAAATTTTAAGCTTTAAATTGCAATTTTATTTTATTTGAATTTGGAATTAACGAATAATAGTCGACCAACTTACATTTGCAGTTGCAATGTACGGCAGAACAACTGTTCCAACCGAAATGAGTTTTTTCATGCGATAAATTCATTCCAATAACGGAACCCTTCATTGTGCGTGGTCCCTCAGTTCAATCACATTTTGCATAGGTTGACTGGACCCACTGCCAAATTTTTATTATTTGTACAGGCACGGAGTAAATCCGAATCTGTTAGTTTTATGACTTAACTAGCTTTTGTCAGCGGCTTCGCCCGCGTATTATACGTATAAACCATCCTTTTGAATCAATCTATAAAAAAAAATCGCATCAAAATCCTTTGCGTAGTTTTAAAGATTTAAGCATATATAGGGACAGACAAGGGGAAGGGACTTTGTTTTATACTATGTAGTGAAATATACCAATATTATTAAATTAGGGATTTACACTTACGCACCACACGTCCACACTAATTCAAATCTTAATAGACAAGTGTTCTCAAGCTGTTCAAAAGATTTGTCTGTTCCAATTTCTAAGATATTTGAAGAAGAAAGCATGGATACTGTCAAAGACAACGGCAAAATGAAGACTCACACTTGGCCGGTTTTTATTTATATTACAGGAATTCTGGTAGAGAGTTGTTTTTTCGGTTTATTTATTAGGTATAATGGTTTCTGATTTCAATAACTTCCTCAAGGAAGAATAAACAAATAGGTACTGTTTCCACTCAAAATGATTAATTTGGTTTGTTTTTAGGTAATAATTTCGACCAATTAGGAATAAGGAAAACAGTTTTATTAGGATATTCACCATTTATCTTGAGCTAGCTTTTGCCAGCGGCTTCGGTCGCGTGGAAGTTGGATATTATCCCGCGGGAACATACTTCCGGGATAAAAAGTACCCTATGGTAAGTTATAAACTATCTGTGATTTAAATCCGACCAGTCGTTTTACGTGAAAGAGTCACAAATATTCATACTCACAAAATTTCAGATTTATAATATTACTAGCTTCTGCCCGCGACTTCATCCGTATCAAATATTTGCTCCCCTGACCCTTCCCGTCGCATCGCAACCTGCTAGTTTTCGTCCATTTTTTTGTTGCTGCTCCGCTCCTTTTGATCGTAGCGTGATGTTATATATAACCTTCCTCAATAAATAGGTTACCCGACTCGAAAATATTTTTTCAATTCGAACCAGTAGTTCCGGAGATAAGCGCGTCAAACCCCCATTTTAGGGAAGTGGGGGGTTAGAAAGTGACAAAAAGTAGCCTATGTCATTCTCCATCCCCTCAACTACTCCACTTAAAAAATCACGTCAGTTCATCGCTCCAATTTTCCTTGAAAGACGGACAAACAGACATACACACTTTCCCATTTATAATATTACAGTATGGATGTAGTAGGATTATTTCATAGAAATACTATTAACAAATAAACTCAAGCGAATATTAATTTAGTTATCTAACTAACTACCACAATAGATTACTTATAGACAGCTTACTCACAATAGAACCACCCAATAAGAAGGCCAAAAGTCACTCAAAGGGCAATGGAGAGGGTTATGTTTAAAGTTTTTCTACGTGATCGAATCAGGAATGAAGAGATCCATAGGAGAACCAAGGCAACCAACATAGCCTGAAGAATTGACAAACTTCAGTGGTAATAGCAAGGGCACGTTGTTCCCAGAACAGATTGCTATAGGGATTTAAAGGTTCTGGAGTGATGACCGCGTACCGGAAGACGTAGAGTTGGAGAGCCTCCCACAAGGTGGACCAATGACCTTGTGGAGGCACAGGAATCTGCTGGATGCGGGAAGCACAAAACCGGTTGAAGTGGCGGAGCTTGAGCGAGGTCTATATCCAACAGTGGACATCTTTTGTCTGAAATGATAACTTGTGTAGTCAACTAAACTAACAAACTATAACACACACGACAAAAAAAGCCGGAAGCGTCCATACTTAGTCGTTTAGATACATACCTTACCAGATAATTATTATGTACCTCTGATCTCACTATAAATAAATGTTATAATTGTCTTAATTAATTATAATAATATTTATGTATTAAATACTAGCTTTTGCCAGCGGCTTCGCCCGCATGGAGGTCGGAAATTATCCCACGGGAACATACTACCGAGATAAAAAGTACCCTGTGTCCTTTCTCAGGCTCTAAACTATCTGTGTACCAAATTTCATTTAAATCGGTTTAGTAGTTTTAGCAGGAAAGCGAGACAGACAGACAGACAGAGTTACTTTTGCATTTATAATTTATAATAATAATAATAATATAATAATAATAAGCAAACGGGCTGATGGCCGATACCCTCGACCAACACCTGTCGAGGCTATCGTTAGGCGGTTGGATCAAGAGCCTGATCCAGAAGGCAGTACTCCTTGACACGGCTCGCATCGTGAGGAGGTTCCTGTCTCTGGAGCCCTAACCACGGGTAGCTTGGACCCAGCTCCCGCTACCAGTGGATCACTATTTTTTAATATTTTTAAATGTTTTTTGTATTTTTTTTTGTTGTAAAAATATTTAAAAATGTAATGAAATATGTAGAAAAATAAATAAATAATAATAATATAATATATATATATATCAGTGTGGATAGTGTGGAAGTGTGGATTTCTTAGTTGTCTCATAAGTTTATCTTCATCATGATCATCATCACCATTTCAGCCGTAAGACGTCCACTGCTGGACTTAGGCCTCCCCCAATTTGGGGGGGCTTTGCCATAATCGCCACGCTTGGCAGGCGGGTTGGCGATCGCAGTATGGTGGTAAAATGCATATAGAACGCTGCTGCCCATTCTCTAGTTTATCTTCACTTATTTTAAGTAGTACTTAGTAGTTTTTTGCTTTTTTATTTATTTATTTATTTATTAAAATAACTCTTTGCTCGAAACTTCGTCCTAGTCAAATTTATAGCTTTACATAGATTTAAAAAAGATCGGTTAAGTATTTTTTGAGTTTATCCGTAACAAAAAATCAAATCCTTCCTCTTTATAATATTAGTGTAGACATACCTATGTATGCTACGCAGTGCCCTACGTACAGAGTCCGCAATTGTATCTTACCATGAAACCATTGTAAGGACTTTAAAATATAGAATGCAAATTAAGATATGAGTATTAACACAATAGGTGCAGGTACCTTTCGTTTAATATGTCCGTGGATAACTTTTAATCCATATGTTATGGTAAAGTCTGAACATTTCAACATTCGAGGAGTTACCGGCAAATCCCAGGATTAACGGCTTGTCTTAGCTTAGGGCAGAAGTTAAGGTACAAAGTTTTGATATGATTTAGATAAGTTACCGAAACTTACTGATTTCTTATTGTAACTTAAGTCTTTATAAGATCACTCATTCTTATGAGAATTAAAGGCGACTATTAAAAAGTATTTATTTACAAGGCAGATGTGAGTGAAAACGCGAGGAAAGGACGCCCTGGAAGGTACGTTTAGTGACCTTATTGGTGATGTTCTAAGAAAGGTCAATTTGCAACCGGCGGCGTGCCTTTGACCAGTAGGCCAATTCTCATCATTAAAAAACTTTTTTACAAAAAAAAAAAAACAACCGACTTCCTTAAAAACACTACAAAGTGAAAAATAACTTTAATTTCGGAAGTCGGTGTCTTAGGATTTTTATTTAAGGTTTTTGCCACCGACTTCCGAAATGAAAGTTATTTTCACTTTGTAGTGTTTTTAAGGAAGTCGGTTATTTTTTTTTTGTAAAGCAGTTTTTATTTTTAAATTTTTAGTTAAGTATAGTATCTATCCCGCACTAATTTCAAACAAACAATGGATATTTATGCCATAGCAGAAATCGCGGTTGATTTGCTGTCATTTTTTAAAGAGTTCTGATGTCTGTCTCCGGAAGTCATCATCAGATTTATATAAAACTTAAACGGGACCATTTCGGAATAAACCCCTTTTGAACAAAAAAAGAATTTTGCAAATCCGTTTATATATGACGGAGTTATGGCCGAACATACATAAAAAAAATATAAACATCCGAATTGATAACCTCCTCCTTTTTGAAGTCGGTTAAAAACGTTCAAAATCTAGTCGCAGTTTCATCAAATGTCAAAAATGTACTGAAACTTGAGGTAATTTTGACACATTGAGACTGAGATCAGAATGTGAACGTTCTTAATATTACGAGAATTGCCATTCAGATGTAAAGGAGTAAATTCGTAAGGCTCGAAGCAGATGGCATTCTAGTTTCTGCTTACCCCCATGGTAAGAAGGCGTGTATTGATGAATGTACCTATGTAATTCTTCTAGCTATTAGGTAGTAATAGAAACAGAATATTCAGCACCATAAGGTTAATTTTTACTTGCAACTCATTTTTTAACACGCCTTTATTTTCGACTAATTAGGCATGTTATGATTCTGACACGCACTTCCACTCCACCTAGAGCAGGAGAGGTCATTTGCTGATTTCTCACCCACAAAAAAAGGCATGATAGGACATTATTTTGTAATAGCTTCTGCCCGCGACTTCGTCCGCGTCAAATTTTTGCTCCTCTGACCCTTTTCGTCGCATCAAATTGCCTGTCAGTTTCCATCTGTTTCGTTGCTGCCTATAGCCTTCTTCAATAAATTACCAACATAAAAAGATTTTTTCAATTCGGACCAGTAGTTTCTAAGATTACCGCGTTCAACCAAACAAACAAACTCTTCAGCTTTGTAATATTAGTGTAGATAAAAATGAAAGTTTACTGTACGCTATGTAGGAAAGAAATGTGTTTGCAAATTGCGGGGTTTGTTGCGTAACACACTAATAGTAGGAATGGCTTCCATTTTGACAGTTTGGCAAGATACATCGCGTTATTTAAATGGTTGAGCTGACAAATTTTTCGAACGGATGAAGCAATGGAATATCAACATTTTTCAAGATGATTCCGACTATGATTCATAGTGTGTTCTTTAACATTTTCACTCTATAACTATTCATTTCCTTAAGTAGTCTGTGAAAATACCGATTATAATCTTTACAGTGAGCTTAATAAACAACCTTCTCCCATGAGGGTTGTTAAATTAATGGCAAAGTATTAATTACTTAGTAATCAAATAGCTTAAATGGTTAGGGATGCCACTGACCCCCAATTCTTGCCCCTAAGGATACTTGTTATGATCAGGAATTTATTCAGTGATGTGAATGATATATGGTTGATAGGCCTTGGACCAATAGGTTTAATTAACGTGAAGTAAAGCCTTTCTCGTAAGATGAATCAATAGTCTCTAAATAACACCAAATGTTAAATGTTCTGCAGATCTGGTAGCGTCTTATGATAGATTGTTAAGCTCCCTAGAATAGAGATGAGCCATAAGATGACTGATGCATCCAAGCCGTCTGTTGGGACAGATCAGCTCAAACTTGTAATGGCTCTTTTTCAAAAGGCCCTTCTATACATGGCTCTGTATTGTTAGACTCACATAAAATTCTCATCATTTCAGCCAAAACACATTCACTGCTGGGTACAGGCCTCTCTAAAGGAGGATTTACCATAATCGCCACGCTTGGCAGGTGGGTTGGCGATCGCAGTATGGTGGTAAAATGCTTAGAGAACGCTGTTGCCTATTGTTTAGTAAGACACTCACGGGAAGATATGGGATTGTGGTATTCTTTACGTCTGGCAACAAACGGGTCCGGACAGATCGTTAAGTTCCCTAAAATAGGGTTGACCTACACGATGACTTGCATGCTTACCGTATTTGGAACAGGAGTTAAATGAAAATCAACTAGAATGACATATGATTTTATTATTTCTGTAAGTAGTTTATACACAAATAGCCTCAATCATATTTAAAAAAAGCTAAATGACGTCGGTGTTTCCTATTCAGATTAGAGAAGTTAGTGACTCTAAAAAGAAATGACGAAACAAACTCCGACGTCACAATGTCTTCTGAAGTCCACACAATAATCTTTTTCAGATCATGTGAAGACTGTATAGATTGGTGTCTGAATGGTGTTTTGAGAAAAGATTTACACAAATTAAGAGGATCTGAACAGCCAGTGTACGCACTGGTTGGTAAACATGCAGCTCAATTCAGAACTCATGGAGCTATGGATGACTGGCACACCATAGGCAGTCTTCTCTACAACAAACTTTCTGACCGGCTAATAATACCTATACATTTATGATGTCACCAACTATTTACTTTGCCAAGAAACCAATAAAGCTAAATTATTGGCATTAGAATACCATCAGTTTAAACTTAACCATGTTCAGTGATGTTCAGCGCAATTGATTCAAATCGTATTCGTATACAATCTGGTTCCCCTTGGTCGTGCATGATCTGTTGTATTATTGCGATAATAGCTTACACGACTGACTTGAATGCCGTTGGGAAATTCCTATTGCATTCGTTTTCGGTTTTCATAAACAACAACTCAAAATCAACCTTAAGCTTTGAACGAGAAAGCTCAGTTTTAAGGAGCTGGAATCGGAATCACTGTATTTGTTGAACACCAACCTTAAGTTGACAGGTTCTTGGTTAAATTTCCTAGAGCCCGATAGCAGAGACTTTAAATCGCTGTATCTAGTCCACCGGGATAGGTCTATTTATACTGGTCTTATTTTCACATTATTTATGCAACCATGTTACTGTGACACCTGACTTAACGAAATTCCTTCCGAATGTCTTGCGACGTGAGGGAACGCATCCGGTGGTACTGAAAAACAACTGAATTTAAACGTTATTTCTGTGTAGGTAAAGTTGGGAATCGTCTATGAGACGGGTAAGGTTGGGTATGATGAAACTTACTTTACTGCGAGGGTTTAAATGGAAAATGAGAACTTTTGGCTTCGCCAGCAAAATACAAATACCTACTTACTTTCTTATGTCTATGGTGCGTAGGCTTTCAATTTTGACTTACGATCGGTATAGAAAGGTAAAGCTACTTTCTGTGAACTGGAGCAGAAATAATCGTTCAGATATACATATTTTTTAACTGAAAAAAATAGCATTGAGGCAAGGAAGGCAGCCAAAAGAATTCCTAACTATGCTGATGTCACCTCCAGTCTTAAGTTAGAGTTAAATTGCTTATTAGCCTTTTTGGCTAGATCGTAATTAATTACTAAGAATTTTGTTCTTACTAATAAAGCATTAAAAAAAAACTTCCAGTCTTACTAGCTGAATAACAGTATTTTACATTAAATTACTGCCTATCTGATCTCCACAACGCAGTTACTGGGTAACACGATACCCCTTGGTAAGACTGGTTATCGGACTTTTGGGAAAATGAAATGAAATGAATTGCACCGATATCCCAGCGTGGTTTGACCAGACTCGATTAATCGAATGAACCCCAAGATTTGCACTAGCCTTTGAAGCCTCATGATTCATGGTGCTACATAGGCCATTGCATATCAAGAAGTAGACCGGGGGGCGCTGTAATGGTAGGGAAGACGTGCCCATAGGATAGGAAAGGATTACGAGCCTACCGACTATGCAGCCTTAAGTAAGCATTGGACTAGTGGAGAGAAGGGTGATATTTGTTTATAGGAGGGCATCTTTTCACGTCGTCACCGGCGTGTTGATCCAGGTTGAGCTCCACCCATGCATCTTTTGGTGGAGTTAACCGTTTGCTTGGCTCTTTTCTATGTCAATGCTTCGCTATGTTCCGTGTTGTTGTTTTCTTGGTCGTCTTCTGAGTTCTCGCTGCTATCAGTTTCTGGTTTTTTGTAGATATCACTAGCCGCTTTTTTGATCTTATTTCTGTCTCCAGCCGTGTCTCTCCAAAACTGGATTTCTTTATCGAAGTATTTCATGTCCTGTTTTAGGTTGTCATTCCACATGTAGATAGGTCGTCCGACCTTCTTAGATTTGGCCCTATACTGCATAGCTGCATGTAACAGGTGTGGTTCAGAGCGTCTGAAAATGTGTGCCAGGTAGCACATCCTGTGGTTCTTGATGCGTTTTGTTATGGTTTTACCGTCTAAGACCCGTAACGACTCAAATCAAATCAAATCAAAATATTTTTTTTCACATAAGCCTGCAAGGGCATTTATGAAACGTCAGAAGCTAGGTGCACGGTTCCAAATTGTTGATTCCTATGGAGAAGAGCCGGCAAGAAACTCCACGGTTACTCTTTTAAAAATAATTGGCTTTTACAATGTTTTCAAATAACAGTGTTAATAGGTATGCGACAACAGTGTAGGACTGTCAAAGATCCAGGAATTTCAGCCGGGACCAACGGTTTCATTTGCTGTCCGAAGCACGAAGGATTTTTGGTATGTAAAGCTGGTCACTCGTCCACGAACAAACGTCAGTTCGCGTTAACCTGATAGAACGACCCGTGCGGTTGTAATTACTTAATCTAAAGCCCCTGGATAATAATATTAGTATTATCGGTACAATACTACTAATTACTCATTTTATACCTAATTAACAATATTTATGCGTATTCAAAAGAGAAGTGAAATACGATTGCTCCCTTGAATTTTCAGTTTCCACTTCCTAAGAGATCACTAATATTAAGGAGATGCGCCAGGACAGCCCGTGATTTTTTTTTTCATTTAACTATTCTTGCAATTTGTACATCAGTGTCACACTGTATGTTGAACAAAAGGTGATTGGTGAAAATAACAAGAATGTATTTACAGAAATTTAATCGTTAAAATCATCAATGCAACCCTTCATTTTTTTAGATGGGAAATCATCAAATGAGGGTGTGTCAGACTTTTACTGACTAAAACCCACCCGTGTTCCTTCAGTTACTGAAGGAACACGGGTGGGTTTTAGCCAGGGCCACGGTATTTCGTTTGAACAATCTTGCGACTCTGGCAGGCAAACAATACAACCCTCAGTTTTTATAATCATCAAAAATTTCATTAAGTGGGATTATATGATTTTTTGCTCCGTCTGGTGCCGGATGTAAAGAATAATACCGGGATGGTGCTATTTTTTCCCATCGGTGTCTCGAAAAGGTATGTAAAGATGACAAGACTTAATAGAGAACGGGCAGCAGAGTTCTCTATGCATTTTACCACCATACTGCGATTACCAACCCGCCTGCCAAGCATGACGATTTTGGTAAAGCCTTCAAATTGTCGGAGGCATATGGTGGGAAAGGTATGATGATATGATTTTTATGATGATTTGAATATCGTGAGCTACCGTAGACCTTCCCTCTCAAGAAAAATAATGTTATTTTCAATATGAGAAACTTCGATAACTTTAACGTAGTAACAGTTCACTACGAGTCAGTCATAAACTTAGTTATTGCATAATGCTTCAAGCGGTGCTCCAGACAGTACGCTCTGATTGGCTAACGGGTGCTTGATAACAATGTTACGCATCAATGGCGCAATCATTTGTTGTTTACGTTGTTTGATAAAACAACTTTATTCATGCTTTAAGCGAAAATCTTGCCTCAATATTAACTCCTTCTGAATTAATTTTCGACTTTACTAAAACATCGTGAGGAGACCTGAATAAACAGCCCATAATATTCTCTTACTGCTAGGACACAAGCCTCCTTTTAGTGCGAGGGAGTGAGCCGTGATTCAGTAAGCGGGCCCAGTGCGGGTTGGTAGATGTCACATGTCTATTAATTTTTGGTTGTAGAACATCTTTCGATGATTTTTCTTCACCGTTTCCAGACGATGATTTTTCTTCACCGTTTGAGAGCAGTGGTGCTGAAATAATTTACACAAAGTAAAGCCTTCGTAAGGCGCAGGTAAGGGCCACCACTGTTTGGGAGGAAACCCGCACGAAGAGTTAATATAAGTCAGATATCGTCCACCCAGGCGTGGTGTTCAAGGCTCACACCTTCTCTGTATGACCCTTATGCTTTTATCCTGCAGTGGGATAGTAGAAGACTGGTATTATTGGTATATATACTGCCTCGTTTGTTTAGTGGTAGAACGATACCCTTGGAAAACCCCTTGAAAGTCTGGTTGTCCGACTTTCAGGGCTCCGACGACTTGTAACGACTGTCAAAGATCCTTAAATGATAGTCGGGACCAATGTCTTTACTTGCTTGCCGACGCACTGCAAAGCCATCCACGGACCAACCGCGACAAGCGTAGCTTAACCAGATTAATTGAACCGTGCAGCTGTTATAATTTAGCCACAAGCACTGTATCCATACCTATGGGTACTCATTTAAGTTTGCCGCATTTCAAATCAAAATACGAAAGTGACATTTTAGGTTTTAGAACCGTTCGGATTTACGTTACCTTTACTTCGCGGGTTTCATGAAACTTTTGAAGATTTTAAGAACTTTGAGGGTTGTATTGATGATTTTAATTCTGTAAATACATCATTATTATTGTTTTGAATCATATATTGTTCAACATACAGTCTGACACCGACTTCTTACAAAAATCCTGCGCTGCGTTCGTCGTATGACCTTTGTTTTCGATCCTCGAAGCAGGCAAAAATTTAAAACAATCGGTAAATGCCAAATAGATACCTCATACACATTTCCACGTGTTTCTATTACGGTTTCCATCTCGCAATACCTACTGTAGGAACATACCTAGTCGCATATATCAATTGCTTATCGTACCTTCCAGTCCCACACACTCTTATACATTATACAAGGCATCAAGAAAGCTCAGTGATTGAGTTACCCAATCACAATCCATCACTGTGTTGCGCACACAAATCTACTAATCTTTACCTACAGCGAAATGATCGATTACAGCGATGTATCGATTTTGACATCTTTCTGTGTTGGGCATTATAATAAATTATTTTTATACCTCACGTATCCTTTTTTTTTGTCGGTGGGAAATCATCAAATAACGTCTCCCGCTCTGGGTGGAGTGGAAGGGCGTGTCAGACTTTTGCTGACTAAAACCCACCCGTGTTCCTTCAGTTGCCAGGGCAACGGTAACTCTTTCGAACAAATGTCGCGACCCTGGCAGGACCTCACGTATCCTGGCGGCGAGTTATATGTTGATTGGTACTTACATCGAATTGTAGATAGAAACTATCATAAAGGTAGTAAATGTGTGGGTGAAGACAAATTGGTTTTTTAACCGACTTCACAAAAGGAGGAGGATCTCAATGCATTAAAAAAATGTTGTTTACTTCAAAACTCCGTCGATTATAAATCGATTTGGAAAATCTTCGTTGGTTTGAAAGCGTGTACTTACCGAATGGTCTTATATAAATATGGTTAAGTTCTGGTAAGTGGTTTTTGAGTTACCTTCAATAATACGTATATTTTCCGCAAAACAAGGAATTTCTGTGTGGATGTACCTTAACAAAAATCACAAATAAGCTAAAATATATTCCAAATGTTAACTAAACACACTAGGCATATATTCTACCTGACGTGTACAGGATAAATTACTAGTGTGAGCCAATATTTTGTTGGCACAAAATGAAATCTCAAATACACCAATAAAATTCTCCGTAGGTTAATTCCTGGTAGCAACAGAATTACCCTACACGGACCTCTCTCCTACCTCTATTAGCGGCTTAGTCAATATGTGGGTCAGTATTTTGCCAAAATTCCCGGGATAAACGCGTGAAGAAAGACAAAAGAGTTATCGTTACTAAACTACTTATTATTGTGGTTCTACTAGTACTTCGTCAGAGTATATTCCGTATTTTCTCCCGCGCCACTTCGTTCGTATAGATTCTGTATTTTCCCCTACAAAGTATAACGTAAATACTAAATTATTAATGACTAGCTTTTGCCAGCGGCTTCGCCCGCGTGGAGGTCGGACATTATCCCGCGGGAACATACTACCGGGATAAAAAGTAGCCTATGTCCTTTCTCAGGATCAAAGCTATCTGTGTACCAAATTTCATTTAAATCGGTTCAGTAGTTTTAGCAGGAAAGCGAGACAGACAGACAGAGTTACTTTTGCATTTATAATATTAGTTTAGATTTAGATTTAATTAGAGTATTATTCGTGCCAAGATTCAAGTTTATTAATTCAAGGAATATGATTTTTCATGCAAAACATGTTGAACCAGCAATTTTAAACTCGTTTCCATTCATAAGTGCATATTTATGTATCATGTTACACATGTTTATACAAATAAATGCATCTTTATCTTTATCATACAAACTAAACCCTCGTTTTCATCCTCTTGAAGGTTGAATTGCCAAAAATCCATTCAAATGCTCCCCTTTTTAAAAAAAAACAGTGTGTAAAATTGCACGTCCTCAGTCCCAACAGTTTCAGCTGTGCATTGATAAATGTCAGTCAGTCAATTTCTCCTTTTTTTAAATATCCTCTCCTTGTTCCACTTTCATTTCGTTGTCGTTGTTTCAGCCGTAAGACGTCCACTGCTGGACTTAGGCCTCCCCAAATTTGGGGGAGTTTGCCATAATCGCCACGCTTGGCAGGCGGATTGGCGATCGCAGTATGGTGGTGAAATGCATAGAGAACGCTGCTGGCCATTCTCTAGTAATTCCCTTAGTCGCCTCATATGACACCCGCGGGAAGAAATGGTATGGTGCTATTCTTTACTTTCGACACCACACGGTACGGCACTACTTTGATTTAAATCGAGCTAAATAAAAATTATTGCCCCGTTGGTCTTGTGGCCGCAAGCACTTCTACTGAGCATGAGGTTTTAGATTACTAGGTCTGGCCAAGAGTTATTGGGGTTTTCTGTCAGGGATTTCTCAGTAGCACCCCGGAGTCTACATTTGTGGTAACAGGCTCACCCCCTATTAGGGGAAGGTGGTACAAAATGATCCCCTTAAGGGAAAACAGCTCTAAAACAAGTGTTTACAACTTTTTCTTAAACTTAAAACATTAATGAGTAGCTATTTAATCGAACTACAAATTGAGTACGCGTTGAGTCGCTTAAGCTATAAGGAATAGTTCTTATTAATATTTTCGTAACTGTCTACATAAGGATCATTTTGTACACCCCTGTATCCAAAACGATCCCCAGTGTGCGGGTAAAATGATCCGGGGATCCTTTTACCCCATGATTTAAAATTCAAGCAAGAAATGAAACATAAGTTAAATAAAAGTAAAATAAATATTAGTTTCGAATAGTTTTATTGTACGCGGTCGCCACTCCAGAACCTTCCGGCCCCATCGGCCATCCGTTCTGCGAGCAATGTGCCCTGCCCACTGCCACTTAAGTTTGGCAATTCTTCGGGCTATGTCGGTAACAGACAGAGACAGTGCGTATTGGAAGCCGGAGCGTTGAAAGGCCTCCCACAAGATGGACCGATGACGTGGTGAAGGCCGCAGGAATGCGTTGGATGCGGGAGGCACAGAACAGGTCGAGGTGGCGGTGCTTGAGGGAGGCCTATGTCCAGCAGTGGACGTCTTTCGGCTGAAATGATGATGATGATGAGTGTTATTGTAAACTCAATTTTAGTAGCAAAAACAACTAAATATTTTTTAAATTTTCGTATACCTCTATAACAGTAACTCCAGCTTTATGGTATATAATATTATTTTTACTATAACATAATCATTAGTTAGTTCTATAGTTGTTTAGCATTTGAGAAAGCAATCAATAATTGAGTATTAGGAATGTTTTTAGTAAGGAATTTGCTAGTTAAGCTTGTACCAGAAAAGGTGGGTAAGTGACACTGATACAGATGCAGAGGGTGGATTCACCTGCGTAATAACACGGGTGAATATTGGAAACAGGTACCCCTTAGGCCTCTTGTTAACTGACAAAGGGCAGTCTCTTGCGCTGTGTTCTTTAAATTTAATCCTTTGTAACGAAGCGTGAGCCCACGGCGCGTATTAAGCGGACGCAGTGCGTGAACAAAATTATCACACTCATTTAAAGAACACTACACAAGCTGACAACGGTCTGTTGTGAAAATTCAAACCCAAGTAGAAGACTTAATAAAACTTGCTCAAAATTATAATTTTGTTTTAATTTCGTCTAAGGGCAATATAATTTTGATAAACTATACGTTTATAAAACTCCTATGTAATGTAACCTCAACTTCATAGATTTTTGCTACTATTTTGTGTCACTATTGTGCCACCGTAGTGTAAATTTCTGTGCGACTTTTGTGTCACTGTCGCACAACTTTTTGTGTCACTATTGTGTCATTTGCGTCAATATTTTGGACTTCACCCATATACACCTATTTATTGAAAGTTAACTGAACACAATTGGCACGGGGTAAAATGATCCTGGGATCATTTTGCCCACCCAATGTAGGGATCATTTTGTCCCAAATGCCTTATTAACGAAAAACATCAAAACATAACCTATGATTTTTAGATACTGTAATGAAAGACGGGTAATTCGATAGCTTATTGACAGCAAAACCCGAGACAAACATACCTGTCACATAATATGTACATAGACTAAAGCTACATAATATCAAATAACAGCATAACCTAGATTGAACACAGGAATTTTGAATATTTTGTGATCAAAACTTTTCTACAGCGAATAACGCCATGACACTAACAGAGATTGTACAGCTAGGCCGTAGGAACCAGAAATTCACATAAAATATCCTAAATGGCGCTATTAAGTCGGTAAAACTGTCAGAGATCGTTTTACCTCGAAGGATCATTTTGTACCACCTTCCCCTACATGGGACTTAACATTAACTGTATTAAAAGGAGGTGTGCATACTAATGTACACATCTGCCTAACCCATCAGAAAATTATAGGCCTAATGTTTTTGATGTTATTATCTATACTAGTGATCACCCATTGGTCGAAATTCGACCGTACTTCATTTGAATAGAAATACATTATTAAATGAAAAAATATAGATAATAATAAATATAAAAAATATGGTTAAATTTGACATTCAGTAACACTATAGACAAATTATTGACGCTGTACTACTGTGCAGAGGGTTCGCTGGCGGGATGGTGATGGCCAGGACCAGGACGTAGGTGTAATGAGTAAAGAATACTTCTTCAGGACTCTCTTTTTTATTTTCTTAATACTTCTTAACTGCTGGATATGGAACAATATGGAATGAATTATCACAGAAATTTGTTCTGTTTTTATAGAATTTTCCCTATTATTTTTAATTAATTATGACGGTTTCAAATGTCATAATTATAACCAGCCTGTACAATTTATGACCAGCCTGTACAATCGTGAGGCTTACAACCTCTACAGTTTGCACACGACACTAAGTTTTGTATGGGAAACTTACTAATGCCATACTTGACACTCCCCATAAAACCACAATAAATATTTCTTATAAATCTAAACTAAATTCCTATCGTCGCTAATACAAATAATATTAAAGATATATTCTCGATATGATCATAGATTTTTAAAATGAAATAGGTTTTATATCTATAAAATTAATTTATTACCTATGGTTATACTTGACATTCAGTAAGACTACAGACACAAAATCAGGCTTACCAACTTAGGGGTTTTCCCAAATTTAGGGGGTAATTAAAAAATTTAAAAAATTGCGCGGAAAATTAGAAAATTTAAGAACACTTCTTTAAGAATACAAAGTCACCTAACATGGGTGTTTGATAGCTAGAAAACGCTTAATGTCTTCGAAATACCAGGTTGGCATAACTTGGTAGGAGCTCAACTAACATGGGTGTGTGGTAGCTAGAAAACGCTTTATGCCTTTAAAGTACCAGTTTGTCATAACTTGGTCTAACATGGGTATATGGTACTTGGTGCTCTTTGCTTTGTGTTGGTGGGATCTGATAAGTTAACACAACATTTATTGATTCTGAGGCGGTACGAAGTTTGCTGGGTCAACTAGTGTTAAATAAAACTTACAATGGATCAAATCATCAACATCTGCCTAGCCTTTTTCCCATCTATTTTGGGGTCCAGTCTAAGCGGATGCAACTGAGTACCAGTATTTTACATAAAATTATGAAACAGCCTTAAAATAATGTTTACGTATCAGACGATAGAGAACATACCTACCCAACGCACGAGTCGACTGGATCATTCCATCTCCATTTTCCATGAGACAAAATATCAATTTTCAAACTACGTCATGCATCATCATAATGAATAATAGTTTTATTTTTTAGTTATTCAAATGTAATTTTTTTATGTTATGGATTTGTAGTAGTCATAGGATACATGAAGTGGGCTGCCATTGTAAGACGATTAAAATATAACGGTGGGTTATAAATATGTCATCTACTTTCAGGTAAACAGCAGTGACAGGAAATATTAGAACATAATCATGATAAAGAAGTAGATTATATACTATCGAAGCTAACGCAAAAACGACCAAAACCAAGTCAATAAAACTTATATAAGATCAGCCCTGAAGCAGTAGAATTGCCGAAATCAGTCCACAGGTGACAGAAAAATCGGTGAACATTTTCATTCATCATCATTTCAGCCATAAGACGTCCACTACTGGACTTAGGCCTCCCCCAATCTGGGGGGCTTTGCCATAATCGCCACGCTTGGCAGGCGGGTTGGCGATCGCAGTATGGTGGTAAAATGCATAGAGAACGCTGCTGCCTATTCTCTAGTAAGTCCCTTTAGTCGCATTTTACGACACCCACGGGAAGAAATGGGGACCAACCGACCGAAAAATCGGTGAACATACCTACATAATAAAAAACAAAATCTATTTACAGTGGAACACAGAGCCTCGTCTTTTTTTGAAACGCTCTAGCTAGAATATGTTTGGAACGTACCTTAATGAAAGTGCCTAATCATTTCCCAACTATACTCGGGTCAGATTCCAGTCTAACCGGATGCAGCTGAATACCAGTATTTTACATGGAGCGACTGCCTATCTGACCTCCACAACCCAGTTACTGGGTAATACGATACTCCGTGGTAAGACTGGTTATCAGACTTTCGGGCTTCTGACGACCCGTAACGACTGTCTAAAATCTACGAAAGACAGCCGGGACCAGCGGCTTGACGTGCTTTCCGAGGTACGGAATGGTCTTGGTATGTAAAGATGGTCACCTATCCACGGACCAACCGCGGCAAGCGTAGCTTAACCTGAACGATCAACCCGTGCGGCTATTATTACTTAGCCACAAGCCCTTCACAATGGATCAAAGTAATTGGGCTTATAGTTGGAAAATCACACCGTGGTATCTAACAGGAAAATTATATCCACATTAGCGAAGATAAGGACAAAAGCTGATACTTGAATGAACAACACAATAGAAGTTCGTAATCTAGATTGTGTTTTGTTTACAAAAAATCTATACTTACTAATAATAATATAGTGGAAAAGTTCGTTTTTTGTTTGTTGGAACACGCTTATCTTTGGCTACAGATCAAGCTACACATTTCCAGTTTATGCTGACCTCGCATTGTATAGACTTTTAGTATGAGATATCAGCTTATCTGTACCTAATGTATTACTTTATGTGTGGCCGTGCGTACCAGTCGGAACTGAAACAAATATATTTTGATTTGATAGCCAAATTCTTGAGGAATGTTAAAGGTTATTTAACTTAACGCTAGGACCCTGAAGAGCCGAGCAATAAAGGAAAAAAATAGTCAGAAAGAACGCTAAACGAGAACGAAGTAATTGTGGGAGCGGGCGAAGCGATGCGGGATGGGTCGGGGAACAACAAAGTTCACGCGTACGAAGTCGCGGGCATATAACAAAAAAGTATTTTATGTTGATTTTACTGTCAATAAAAAATAAAACCGCCGAAAAAACTGAAAAGCAAAAAATAATAAACCTTCAAATTATGAGTCGGCGCTTTGAGTGATCTTTGTTCATTGATTTTTCAGCGCCGACTCAAAATTTTAAGGTTTATTATTTTTTGCTTTTCAGTTTTTTCGGCGGTTTTATTTTTTGCTAAAAAGTTTTTATTTTATAATTTTTTGTGGCTTCAATGTACTTATAATACTTGTCAAAGTATACACTATCCAATAAAAAAGAATTATCAAAATCGGACTACTCTGTATAAAGTTATGCGTGGTTATACATTACAATCAGTGGGTGAACAATCAATCATCCCCTGTTTTCCGACCCTTAGGGTTCGACTTTGTTTTTCAAATTTATATGGGACCACCTTGAGAGTATACCCTTTCCAATAGAAGAAGAATTATCACAATCGGACCACTATATAAAAAGTTATACGTGGTCATACATAAAAAAAAAAAATACGCATCGAATTGATAACCTCCTCCGTTTTTTTTTCGTCGGTTGAAAATGGTTTCCCTGTTTCAAAGGTTCATTCAAGGACTAAACAGAATCAATCGGATGCTTAAATACCTAAAAGTTATGATTACCATTTAGGAAATTCCGAAGGAAGGAACATATACACAACAAAACGACAAACACACGATCAATCGTAATTTAACAAATTTTGGAGGATCTTGCTTCATATGTTCGTAAAAATTGTCTGCTCAGCAACATTAATAACGCAATGAATGTTGTTGGACTGTCAAAATGAAAGCCATTGCTACTGTTAGTGTGTCATCCCGCTGTGAGGTTCCCGTTGCTTCCCGTCGCATCGATTTGCCTGCCAATTTCCGTCCTTTTTTCGTTGCTGCTCCGCTCCTTTTGATCGTACCGTGATGTTATATAGCCTATAGCCTTCCTCAATAAATAGGCTACCCAACACAAAAATATTTTTTCAATTCGGACTAGTTATTCCTGAGAATACCGCGTTCAACCAAAAACCACCAAACTTAAAGTTATTTTTCACTTTGTAGTGTTTTTTTTTTTTGTTAAATCGTTTTTTTTGTTTCTTACTGCGATTAAAATTCCCCAGTAACAGAGATTCGGTTTTACAAAGAACAATAAATGATTATTGATAATTTTATCCTAAAATCACTATAGGTCCACTATAACACACTATTTAATATAGATAAATAACAACCCAGAGACGGTCATTAGGCACCAAACTTTGGTCTGCCTACGGACCAACACTGCAAACTATTTGGCCAGACAAAATTGTAATTAATCTTAACTATTTAGTTTAACGAGCCAACTGTCTGGTTGAATATTGTTTCAGAAGATATTATAACGTTAACTGCTATGTCGGACTATGTGTCTGATACTTTTTGTTCCATTCAGGCCTTGTCGGACTATATGACCGACAACACATACAAAATCTGAACATGTCGTTGCTGCCTGGCGGCCATGTTTATGGAATAAATAATCTATTTAAAGTGAAATAACTCTAAGTACATTTTTTGACTTTTTCTGATTTCAGCCATGGCAGCTAACGTGTTAATACCTATAACAGTACAACACACCTGAAATGGTTCTGATACATAGTAGTTGGACAACTAGCACTGGTGACAGCTGACCATCACCGGAGTAATTGCGTAAAACAACATTCATTGCGGTATTTGTGTTGTTGAGCTGACAGTTTTTCGAACAAACGAAGCAATGGCAATATCTTTTAAAATTAAAATCATTTAGATTGCCGTTGATAGTGTGTTGCGCAATAAAGGCGCTGTTTTTTTTTGCAAACTGCAAAATAGTTTATCAGCAGCAAGTTTCTAAATGATTATTTATTTTGGTATTCAATGAAGAGCACTAATAGCATATACAGACATGATGCATATGCTTCCAAAGACACTGGAAACCGCAGACATGTGGCACTCCCCAGGATTGGTTCAGAACCTACCTCAATTGCTTAACCACCGTGATATTTCTAGCATCCTACTGGCGAGTATCGCTTTAGGAATCACGCAGGGCAGCACACTCGGCACAACTCATTTCTTACTCTAAATTAACTACATCTAAAATCTTTCTCTCAGCAATTTTTTTTCATGTCACACTGACCCGAACTGGGTTTATTGCATCCAGCGGATTCCTACGATCTTCACCAAATCATCGTTCCACCTACAATTTTGCAAGAAAGGACATAATCTACTTAGTAACATCCTCACAATTTTACTATAACTTTCTGTATCCTAGCAGGGGCGTCAAACTTATGTGTAATGAATAAACATAACACGTGTGGTGTACCACGTCGATGGTGAATTAATTACCGTGTGTAGGTGTGAAAGGATTTAACGCAGATTAAATTCCCTTATCAAACCACGTAATCAGCTTGTGGTCATGTTGCGAAGCGACGTACTCTCAAACATATACAGGATAAGTTTTTAACCAGTGCGAAAAATTTACCAAATTAAACTAAAACGGGTTATAATAACCATGCAATATTTATTTTGATATATCTTAGCACAAAAAAAAAAATAAGTTATCGTTAACGAAAGATGTTTATTTTGAAACTGGATTTTTATGGTAACTTGCGCGCGATGCCAGCGCGGCGGCGAATGACCGAGCGTAGCTACTAGTACCTACCACCTGTTCGATCGGTCAAAATTCTAAGAAGTTCGAAGTACTTACGCCAGCGCACGGTTACTGACCTATTACTATTTCGATATCATTTTATGAAATATGTAGGGTGTCCACAGTTTACTGATTTAGGTCGTACAAAAATTAAAAAAAAAGTATTGAAAAAATAATTGAAATGTATTTTACTACTGATTCTAAAACACCAAAAAACAAAAATTGCGCACTGGTTAAAAAAATCCTGTATGAATCGCACTGAAATAGTAATCGCATGTTCAATGAACAGAAAATGAATGTAATGACGATAATACTGTTCTTCTTCTTAGCGTATAGTAATCTATATACATAATGATGTATCAGTCATCCTGCAGCTATTTGTTGAGCTACATGATGACTCATACAAACATGCCGTCTGTTGGGACAGGTCAACTCAAAGCTGCAACGGCTCTTTCTTCAAAAGGCCTTCCAGACATGGTCCTGCATTGTTATACTCACATCAAATTCAAATCATATAATTTTTGGATTTTAAAAGAGACCATGGCCTCTTTGATTGTTTTGGCATTTTTTCTCAAGGAACAGTCAGCTAGTAAATGCCTGCGGCATCTAGTTTTAATAAAATAGACCAAATAAATATTAACATGTAATATTTCCTATTTAAAGATGTAAAAAAATATATATATATAAAAATCTTTATTACTAAAACAAGAGGTACAGTAAATCTCCTTAAAAATAGAGTTTTTCTTCTATTGTTTGCACCCTGTATCACGAATGCCATCACCTTCCTCCGGACCAACTAGAATAAATAGTTCCTAATACTATACAATATTATTTTCAAAAAGAGATGTACAAAAATAACATATAAACAAAAGGAGTATGTATGTGTATATTATGTATACGTGTGTGTGTGTGTGTGTGTGCGTTGGTGCGAGAGTTAGTTAACCCACTAATTGAATGAGTTTCTTCAGAGAAGATCTACTTAGGTACATAAAAAACATTTCATAACAGTCAGCCTAGAATTGGGCTACGAGCATGGCACTTTCAGTAGCGTCAATCCTCAGCGTGCACACGACAGGACACGCTGGACACAATATAAGTGCTCCATTGTTTGTGGGACAACAGCACATGTACACTCCAGGGCCGAGTTATCTGTGAATCTCCACCTGAGCAGGATTTCTTTGGTTTGGTGGGTTTTGTGGGCCTCGGAAGTCTATTTAATCCTTAACCACTGACGTACGAATGACATTCGTCACCCAAATAGTTATTCGTTAAAAACTTTGTTTTGCGAGGGGATACGTGTTTGTCGTTTTTGGTAATTTCCTAGTATCTAGTGACGCGTGCGCAGCGGGGAAGGATGGACCTTTGGTGCAGTCCTAAACAGGTGAGTTTGACGACCTGACGAATCACATTCGTATGGTCAGTGTTAGTGCAACTTTTTGAGTTTTTGTTTTTGTTTCTTTTGTAGTTAAAATGAATCGAAAGCGGTGTAATACTTCGCCTGGGCCCTCTACATCAAGGATAAAACAACGAGTATAAGGGAGCAGCGGTATTGGAGACCAAGTAATAGAATCTTGGCTTTGTGAATCTGACCAATCACCCGCAGATGAAGATGACTGTTTTCACTCAGACCACAGAAATTCTTCGGAAGAGGAAGATCACACTGGATCACCAACACCAACGACTTCAATGGTTCTTGAAGACCCCTCAGATGATGATACTCCATTATCACATTTTACCCGCTCAACGAACTCTGAAGAAAGAGAATCTGCTATCCAGATAAACGAACCAGAGACAGAGGCAGTTGCCGGTGACACGCAACGTTCACGAAAATTTCTATGGCAAAAGGCGTTGCATGAAGTGGTCCGCAGAAGGGCCATCAAGAATCACTCGAACTCCTGCGCACAACATTCTATGAGCAACTTTCACATGAGCTCATGAGCCTTATAGGGCGTATCTTAGGGAAAGATATGCCTACTAAATCGAACCAACAAAGCACTAAAATTCAAAAGTTTGAGATATTGAAGAATTTTTTTTTTTTTTAATTTTTATTTCCAAAATACTTATTCTACATTACATGGATTTTGCCATACAACGAAAACCTCTCAGGGTTTATCTGTGTGCTGGCGAGCCGTTTACATTTTTTTTTTTGACAATCGTTTCAAGCAATTTTAAAAACAATACAAAAAGAGAAAAAAAAAAAAAAGAGAAACATGTTTAAAATAATATCATTACAATTCATTCTACAGAAAACTTTTGTATAAAGTAACGTTTTGATTTAGGCTTATAACTTTTCGAACTAGTTTTGTATAATTTTTGTAGGTCTTCTGGAAGTTTATTAAGAAAGTAAGGTATTAAATATTGCTACATGTGTTTCAATCAGAAATGACGCAGAAACCATTACGGGTGCACAAAGTGCGGTCAACCGATCTGCTTGCAGTGTTCAAAACTAACCTGCAATAACTGCCGTTAAAAAGTGCCTAGATATAAGATTTGATAGTAATGTGATTTTGATCTCATAAATACCATTATATTTAAGTTATAAAATGATGAAAAAATGTTCCTATAGTTAATAGTCGTTTTTATGTTGATTTTTTTAAATTGTTTGTATTTATTTAGGTAGTATATGTTGATTAATAAATATTTGTTCATGAGTATTTTTACTATTTTATTTATCTTTAAATCTTAAATATGATACGTTTTAATATTTAACAAACAATTAATTCATCAACAATACTTGATTTATGCAAGAGAGGTCTTTAAAAAAACAGACGAATGTCATTCGTACGTCAGTGGTAGTGTTACGGTACGACACGTCAGTGGTTAAGGGTTTAAATACTTCAAGGTAAGCCAAGGTAAATCCTGCCCAGGTGCAGGACATTATACTGACTTATAATAAGTACTTACTAGTGATCGCCCATTGGTCGATATTCGACCGTACTTCATTTGAATAGAAATACATTATTAAATGACAAAAAAATATATATCTGTATATTAATACGTGAAGCGAAAACTTTGGATCCCTTTTTACGAAAATTGGGCGGACGGAGGAGTATGAAATTTTGCATACTTATAGTTTATAGCAATGAACTGGAAGTAGAGAGAAGGGTAAAACAGACTTGGAAAAAGTTTTGGAGTTGTAAGGAAATATTTAAAAGCGAAATGCCTATCAAACTGAAGAAAAAAGTCATGGACTCGTGTCTCATTCCTTGTCTTACCATGCCAAACATGGAAATATACCAACAAAGTGAAGAATAAAATAATTACATGTTCACGGAGGAATGGAACGCAGTATGTTAAATATCAAGAAAATACAAAAAATAAACCACAACAAAATACGGTCAAAATCAAAAGCAATAGATGCTCTCAAATACAGCCAAAAGCTAATGTGAAATTGGGCCGGTCACATAGCACGTCTTAAAGATCGTAGATGGACCAAAACGGTTACGTCATGGAAAGGCCCACCGGGCAAACGGCATAGAGGAAGACCGTTCACTAGATGGGACGACGATATTAAAAAAATTGCTGGTCCAGAATGGCAACGAATAGCCCAAGACCGGGAGAAATGGAAAGCTTTGGATGAGGCCTTTACCTGAGAGGGGTTCCAGTACAGTAAAACAAAAACTGGTACTGCCTATTATTATAATATTAGTAAAGTTTAAATAGTTATTAAGATAATTGTATTTAAGTGTATAGATACTAGTTTCTCAATTTTTTTATCCTTTTGTTAACTAAGTACTATAGGTAGGAGACAATATTTGCATGTTAATGTTCTTACTGGAAATAAAAGGCTTTTTTATTTTTATTTATAGTTTACTAGCTTTTGCCAGCGGCTTCGCCCGCGTGGAGGTCGGAGTTTTCCCGCGGGAACATACTACCGGAATAAAAAGTAGCCTATGTCCTTTCTCAGGCTCTAAACTATCTGTGTACCAAATTTCATTTAAATCGGTTCAGTAGTTTTAGCAGGAAAGCGAGACAGACAGACAGACAGACAGACCGACAGACAGACAGAGTTACTTTTGCATTTATAATATTAAATATATAGTGTGGATACAGAGAAGAAGTGACGAATGCTAATTTTTTTTTTTTAATTATGCGTGAAATATATTACTTTCAATAAATAACACGTTACACACACTACTATTCATTACCGTGTATTTAATACACACATGCATAGATATTCTTTTGTTTATGGTCCAATCGAGAACATCTGTCTTATAGTTAGGGAGCTGGCGAGCATTTCGGTATATGATTTGCACACGTTTCACGTCGAGGTGGATTCCAGTTTAAATCATTACGAATCGATTTGGTCCAATTAATTAAGGTCCTATGTCACTGCGTTTTCGCGTTACAGCGGATTGAAGAAGTTGTTTAAAAAATCGGGGTATTAAATAATTTGCACATGTATGCCTCTAGAGTTCATGGTCACAATCATCTTGGAAACGAAGAAAATCGAAGAGGCAGACATTCAGGACTCATTATCATGGGACGGAGTTGTAAAAATGCTAGCAAAAATAGCTCTACTAAGTCATTTGCACGCGGTTCTCATTGCGCTAATTCGATTCACTATGACTCTGTGGATTCGAAAAAACATGTGGTAGACTCTTTACTCACTGATTTTCAGCTGTATAACTTTTTGAAATTCACGGAATCAAGGGACAGCGGGTATTGCATGGGATTATTGTTATTATTTATAGTTGTTGTAACATGTTGGCAGACTATTTTTCCGTGGTTCTTCTCATTGTTTTTAATCGAACAATTCAAATCTGCCAAGTGTGCACTTCATGTAGTTTTTTTAATCATAAAAATAAATGTAAACAATGAATATTACAAAAGTTAGAGCCCTGGATGTCTAACTTTTCGATTCTTTCTGTTTCCAAGATGACTGTGATCATCAGCTCCAGGGGCAGACGTATGCGCATAATATAGCACACCTTTTTTTTAAACATTGTTGAAACGCTGTTTTACAACGCAGCGCCACCGTAGTGGCAGACGAGGTCCTTGATGTTTCTTAGGGTATAATTATCACTATTAATAACGTCTGCCTTGTGCGCTGATCATATCGAAGTTTTGCTCGCCAGTTCCCTAACTATTACTGAATGTCAAGTATAACCACAGGTAAAATTAATTCTTTAGATATATTATATAACCAATTTCATTTTTAAAATCTATGATCATATCGAGAATATTTGTTTTTAATATTATTTGTCTATAGTGTTACTGAATGTCAAATATAACCATATTTTTTATATTTATTATTATACATGTTTTTTTCATTAAATAATGTATTTCTATTCAAATGAAGTACGGTCGAATTTCGACCAATGGGCGATCACTAGTAATAATAAATATAAAAAAATATTATGTTTATTAATAATTGTTACCCTAGGTGCCGAGCCGAGCATTATCAAAATCAAAAGTCATTTATTCAAACTAGGCTGAGAGTCAGCACTTTTTGAACGTCAAAGTTACAAAAGACAGTCCCCCCAAAACGCCCGCCTTTCGACACTTCCTAGTGCTTTAGCTGGGAATAAGAAGTGGCGGAACAAACTCCCCAGCAGCACAGCTGTCTGTTAAGTTAGAAGAACTTGATTCTATACAATATCGTGTAAGTAACTAATATTATAAAACAAAACATACATTATACGCCATATGTCAGCTAGTACACGCCAATATACGAACAAAACATTGAAAACTAAACTCAAGCTGAAATAAATAATAAAACAAAATCGTAAACAGAACGTAAAACTTAAATAAAGCCTTCAGGCATAAAGGGCGTGCCCGCTTACATATTCAACGATGCAAAATGATACATATACATACATTGATGCATATAGCTAAGTTGAAGTTACAATAGTTAAACTGGGACCTCCGGAGTAAAATAAAATAACAGTTAATACAAATAACAATAACAAAAACCATGGTCAGCAAGTCGACCATTCGTCAGTCATTAAAATTTTAACAGTGTGATTCTGTTTAGCCATTACTTACGTGTCACCTTAGTGTTTGTGAAAACTGGCATCAGACGTTTGTCGGTAATTCAGTAGCTACAAATTTTTTCAGAGCTCTTTATGTTAGAGGCTCACAAAACATTGATGTATTCTTTCTGATATGACAATTGAATTAAATACACTGCCGTACGTGAACGTATTCCTACTTACTGAATTCTTTTTTTCTTTTTTTTTTTGGGTATGGCATCTTACAGGTTAACCTATGTTGGCTGCTTATCAGGGCTTACCAGTGGCTACCTTAATAAATTAAGGCCACCAGCTAGCGCTAAAACTTAAAACTAAAGCGACTACTCGCTAAGGGCACCTCCTGTGGGGTACGGACCTTGGCTTAGGGCATCGCTGGTTGAGGGCGGCAAGACGGGCTGGACCGGAATGACTACCTTATTCATTACCTACTTACTTAATAAATTAACTCATAGCCACATACACTTAGAGACCTTTCAGACAAACATGAGCGCAAATAAAATGTACCGTGACACTAGTCTATTTGATAAAACACTCCGGACAACCGTAAAACTGTTTAACTGCCACATTAAACGGAATCGTAAAATTTAGTGTTTATTTGTTCAGTAAACGTATTGGTACTGGACGGACGAAACTGTATTGGACATTTCGGTGTTATAGAGAAAAATGTTGTCTTGAAAAGGGTTCAAGAAAATATATTCTGCGTCATCAAAATCATTTCAGGCGAAAAAGGGGAGGCCAATGTCCAGCAGTGGACCTGCTGGACATTGGCCTCCCCGCAATAGGGTGTTTGCCATAATCGCCACGCAAGGTAGGCGGGTTGAGGACACGGTGGAGCAAACGGTGGAGGTGTGCCCTGCCTGGGCGGAGCACCGCCGTGTCCTCGTGGAGGCGATCGGCGGCGGCGACCTCTCGCGTCCGGCCCTGGTGCGAGCCATGGTACGGAGCGAGACGGCATGGGAAGCCGTCACCTCCTTTTGCGAAGCAGTAATGCTCGCGAAGGAGGAGGCGGGGTGCGTGAGGGAGTGGCAGTCACTGCGCCCTCACGTCCCTAACCACCGCAGGAGGAGACGCCCCGGGCGTCGGGAGTCGATTGCGGACTCCCGGCCACCGTAGGCACGAGCTTGCGGGCGGCGAGCAATGGGTAGCTCGCTGCCCAGTAAGGACCAGGCTCGGGTCAACGGCGCGTAGTGTTCTACGCGCGCCTCAAAGAGATGTCAGCAAAACTGAAGGGGTCTGCTAGGACCGATGCCTGCCGGGGTCGCGTGATTGTTCGAAAGAGATACCGTGACCCTGGCACATGGGCAATTGAAGGAACACGGGTGGGTTTTAGTCAGTAAAAGTCTGACATGCCCTCCCGCTCCGCCCAGAGCGGGAGAAGTCATTTGATGATTTCCCATACAAAAAAAAAAACCCTGGCACATGGGCAACTGATGGAACACGGGTGGGTTTTAGTCAGTAAAAGTCTGACACGCCCTCCCGCTCCGCCCAGAGCGGGAGAAGTCATTTGATGATTTGGGTTGGCGATCCCAGTATGGTGGTAAAATGCACAGAAAACGCTGCTGCCCATTCTCTAGTAAAACCCTTAGTCGCCTTTTACGACACCCACGGGAAGAAATGGGGTGGTGTTATTCTTTACGTCCGGCACCACACGGTACCGTCCGGTTCATTGTGTTGCCTAAGGTAAAAAATAGCATGATCCCATTTCTTCCCGTGGTTTCGTAAAAGCCGACTAAGGGACTTACTGGAGAATGGGCAGCAGCGTTCTCTATGCATTCTACCACCATACTGCAATCGCCAACCCACCTGCCAAGCGTGGCGATTATGGCAAAGCCCCCCAAATTGGGGGAGGCCTAAGTCCAGCAGTGGACGTCTTATGGCTGAAATGATGATGATGAACACACGGAGCACATGTCATATTCTGCGTGTGAAGTATCTATTACAATTATCGGGATCCCTCCGTGTCTCAAAAATCACGTTAAGCTGTTGGTCCCAACTGTAATTCCTAGATCTTTGAAAACTACTCTTACCAAGGTAAATCGTGTTACCCGGTAACTAGGTTGTAGAGGTAAGATAATCAGTCACTCCTTGTAAAGTACTGGTACTCAGCTATACCTGGCTAGACTTGAAGTTAACCCCTTAGAAGCAAGCAAGTTGTTTGGTTTTAAATCATCATCATTTCAGCCGAAAGATGTCCACTGCTGGACATAAACCTCCCCCAAGCACCGCCACTTCGACTTGTTCTGTGCTTCTCGCATCCAACGTATTCTTGCGGCCTTCACCAGGTCATCGGTCCATCTTGTGGGAGGCCTTCCAACGCTCCGTCTTTCAGTACGTGGTCGCCACTCCAGAACATTCCGTGGTTTGGTTTCAAATATTTCAAGGTATTCTTTGTAACAATAAGTACTCACTATCGGAAGTCGTTGGTATCGACCAAAATAATATCGTTATTGATGGTCTTTCAGACTGAATGAGTAATCGCTCGTTTCTTTTGCGCACTCGCTGCTCATTACTCGCCAACTCGTTTTCAGTTGCTAGCTCTACTAGTTTTTTATTATTCACCGGCGCTTTGACACGTGCCTTAATTTCTTCTTTGACGATACACGTGTCGCTGTGTTCTTATTTGATGTCATGTGTTACTATCTACCTGTAGTCATAAGTGCATGAAGCTGTGTGAAGATAATATGCTTCAATGAACCTGTACTGTGGTGTCGATAGTATACCTGGAATTATTAGTATTGTTAGAACGCGTGTTAGGATATTGTCGACACAATGGCTGCGATCATTATCTAGCACATTGTTTGGTGTGGTTCCAAGGTTTGATGTTGACCTTGACACCTATGACAATTAGCCTAGAAACTATTCTAGATCCTTGAAATAATAAAGTTGAAATAAAACAATAACCCTAATGTACATATTAAACTATGTACTAAAAATTAAAGCTCGTTTGTTTGAACACGCTAATCTCTGAAATTCCCTGTTGGGATTGAAAAAATATTTTTGCATATAGGTAGCCCATTCCTTAAGGCAGACTATAGGCTATTTAAAATCACACTTGAACTCATAGCATTCGGCTGCTAACAGTTCAAGTGCGATATTAAATACTAAATGTTAAAAGAAACGCTAGGTAAAAACGAAGCAGGAGCGCGGGAAGGCGATGCTATGCGACGGGTTGGGTCGAGGGAACAGGATATTTCACGCGCATGAAATCGCGGGAAGAAGCTAGTAAGTCATGCTTGGATAGAATACCTAATTGTGTAGTACATGTTTTTATTATACCATTTCGAAATGATATAGATCATAAGTTTAGCTACATATGCGAGCCATGAACGCACAAATTCTTCTTATTAATTTATTAACATAGAAAAATCACACTCAAATCAATAGACGATTGGTTTGAGTGTAGACTACTTTAATTTTTTTATATTATTGAATTTGATACTATATTTTTGTGTTGTTGGTTCTTTTTACCCTAAAGGTTTTAATGAAAAAGAAAGGGTGATGTAAGGGGCTTTTAATCATTCATGTAAAACGATTTGAGTGGGGTGAGGTTCCGAACAAGTAGTATTTTTCGTACATGGGGATTAGAGGACTCTAGATTGTTGTTACGTAAACATCAGAAAAGTAAGCATAAACATAATTTTTCATATTCTTGCTTGACCTTGTGAAAACCACAGGAATCCACTGGATTCGGGTAGCATAGAACCAGTCAAAGTGGCAGAGAGCCACTGGATGTGGGAGAGCTATGTCCAGCAGAGGCCGTATCTTGACTAAAATGATAATGAATGATGATATTTTGGCTACTTTATTTGAAATGAGATAAAGAGAATTAAGATACTAATCTTAGAAAAGATTAAATGGCTACGTACGGTGTCAGAAAGTGGTTGGATTTGTCTAACGTAAGTAATGAATAGACTCTAAACACTTCGTTGCAATTTTCCTCGAGATTTTGTCGAATGGAGTTATCGGGGGTTACTTTGCAAGTCAATCACTTATATCCTCTACCTGACATTATTACCGGGTTTCCCATAATTCCCGACCAATCTTCCCTGCGTATTTCTTACCCTAATATTTCCAAGTGGGTCATCGAACCAATGCTTTAATGCTGTAAATTCGTTACCGACCTATTGAAGGATCTAATGTTTTATGCATGAACCATCGATTCTCTTTTGTATTGTTTTTGTTTACGAGAGCTACACACACAGAAATGTATGCGGCTTAGTATTTTTAATCGTGATATGGGAAGTAGGACGATTTCATTGTTTGTGACAGAACATCGTTTGAGAACCATAAATGTCGACATAGCTCACAGAATAAGCAAGCTGAACTGGCGGTGCGGGTTGGTAGATGTCCCTATCTTCGCATTTTTGGTTCTAAGATTTGTCGGTTTCCTAACAATGTTATCCTCCACCGTTTTGAGGGCGTGATGATGAAATGACTTAAAAAAAGGGAAGCGCCTGCCTGGGGCCGATATCACTAGGCCACTGCTCCAATATTGCACTAATGGTGAACTTTTGTAAGCTGATGATAATACCATAGGTAAAAGCAATAATACGCAATATATTTTCTTTCAGAATTCTGACAATCTCCATTACAAACTAAAATACCTACAGTCGAAATGAGCATCTCTACCTCTGTGGTCTCTACCTTTTCGAAATCGATTAAAAAGAAAAACACTTATGCACTGTGCTGTCATGTACGGAAACAGTATTTATGTTATATAATATCTTGACAGAAGCACTACCCTATTTGTGTGCGTAACACACTATCAATCACTCTCAACTATTTTGAAGGATATTCATAATCCATTGCTGCATAGGCTGGAAAAATTTGTCTGCTCGACAACGTAAATACCACAATGAATGTAATTGAACTGTCAAAAAAAAACCCATTCGTTGTGCTAGTATGTTACGTAATTACCTCTCTGGTTCTATCTCAATGATCAAATACCCAATCCACTTATAATTAATGATAACAATCTCGGTTGTTATTATTGCTTAATTAAAAGGCTTAACACCGAGCAAATTCGTGCAGTTTGTGTTAGGTTGACGACAAACGAGCATTTAAAGCCACGAGCAACAATAGCGCTCGGTTTGAGCAATAAGCTTGTTTCAACAAACCAATAATTAATAACAAACAACTATGTATAATAAGTTGATTAATATTTAGGTGTTCTGAAATTAATAATTATTGTTTGACACCGGGTTATAACTTAACATAAAATAACGCCCAAAATCAAATCAAAAGTAATTTATTCAAACTATGCTGAGACTTAGCGCTTTTCGAACGTCAAGTTTAAATAAGACTGTCCCCTTTCGCCACATCCCAGTGCTTTCGCCCACATTTCACCCGTAATGTTTAAATTCCATGTAATAGGGAGCGAGCCTATTGCCATTAACAATATAGCCATTAAGGATTTGTGCCCAAATCCAGGCTCCGATGTGCTACTGAGAAATTTCAGGTAGAAAAACGCAATCGGGCAAAGTGCCCGAACTGGAAATCGAAACCAGGACTACATGCTCAGCAGATCAACGAGGACGTGGAGGATGGGTCATAGCATTGTTACAAATATTATCATGTATTATAATATTTTTAAAGCAGATTATGGAGCTCAAGTGGAATTGGGTAGGTCACCTGACAAGGCGCAGTGAGGACAGGTGGAGTAAGGCTTCGATAGAGTAGCATCCAAGGACTGGAAGACGAGTTGTCGTTCGTCCGGCTATGACATGGGCAGACGAAATTGTTGCAATCGCGAACAATAACTGAATGAGGCTGGCTCAGGACCGTGGGGACTGGCACAAGAAAAGAGAGGGCTTTGCCCACCAGTGGGTGAAGTTGGGCTGTGGATGATGATTATAATATATACAAGGTGCAGTTTTGGATCTGCAAAACATTTCAGGAGGTAATTATGTTAGTGATTCTCGACCCGAATCAACAATAAAATGGGCAGGTATTTTTTTTCATTTTATTCTTATTTACGGAAATCGGTAAGTGTGAACTCCCTTTTTTAAAACGCGGCCAGTCTGTACGTGTCGTTAAACTGCGCTTTCACACACACAAACAAACGCGACTGACATTTCTTTCATAGATCCACAGCCCGAGGGTTGTTAAGAGAGTTATTCTGAAGAAGAATAATATTAAAAAATCTAAAATAAAACATATTATTGATTATTGACTTGGTATCGTATTGTTATTATGATTATTTACGAGTCTCATAACAACCTCCTGAAATGTTTTGCAGGTTCAAAACTGCATCTTGTATAGTTGTGTAAAGGTTAAAATAAAAAAAAAATCATAAAGGTTTTCATTGATTAAATGACCATTTTCCCCATGGGTGTCGTAGAAGGCGACTAAGGGACTTACTTGAGAATGCGCAGCAGCGTTCTCTATGCATTTTACCACCATACTGCGATCGTCAACCCGCCTGCCAAGCGTGGCGATTAAGGCAAACCCCACCAAATTGGGTGAGGCCTATGTCCAGCAGTGGACGTTTTTCGGCTGACATGATGATGGTAATTAAATGACATGAAAATATGTTAACTTGTTAATCCTTAAATAGCTCCCTACCATTTTCGATTTTCGGAAGGTTCAGAGCTAGCTTATTTAAATAATAAACCTACCTAAATGAGCAACTATATCTTCACAAGTTTTGATTTTTAAATAACTAGGTATTTCAAAATGGTGCACATACTAAAGAAGATTCTAGTCTATTCTATTCCATGGCGTCACTTGCTATGTTTTCATTTTTCAAAGGTCCTTCACGTAAAGTAATGTTCAGGCTACACAATAATCAATAGCATATTTACTTACACTTACACTTCTTATCATATTATCATAATTTATCAGTCAACAAGTCTCACCTGTATAAATAATTCACGACGCAGTCTTTAGTTTGTGGTGTAAGATTTGAAGATGAGCGATTCGTATTTAGGTAAATATTGGCTTGGAAACTTTAAAACTATGTCAAGCTCACTCAAATGTCTCGCTGGTGGTGGCGCAATGATGGCACTTGTGTTGAATTATTCAGATATCTTCAAAATGGTTCACCATAATTATAATCAGTCGGACATCATAAAAAAGACTTAGACCTAACATGAAAAATTTGAAAATATTCGCAGCCGCCATCTTCAATTTTAAATTTCAATCATGCTTTACGGTTCAGTCCCTTCAATAATCACGAAAACTAGCTCTCTTTCCCTCTATCTTTTTCTATTATTCATAAAAGAGTCCCATAATACTTTTTTGTTACGTGACCATTCCTACAAATTGACGGTACGTGACAATTTATACATTTTACTACAAGTTTATTCTTACCGCAACTGGCATTAAAGAACTTTGTCCCAAAAATTGAAACTAAAAGAAGCCTGGCTTTTATTCATACATTCGTCTCATAAATAAGATTGTGGTAAATTATTCGGGTCCTATAGACCTTTTCTGAAATTTCGGTAGATAAATGTCTTGGTCAAAATATATCTGCGGCTACTTTAGGTATATCTAGTAACGTGGTCTACATATTTAGGTTACTGCCTTTTCGGTCTAGTGGTTGCAAACGCTACTGCTGAGCATGAGGTCTTGGGTTCGATTCCTAATTATTATTTTTTTATTTATATTTAAGCCAACAAGGACCAATTACAAATCATAAAATCATAACATAAAATAATACATAAATCAAACACAGTCACAATATAATATAAAATACAATTCAAAATAATTAAAATAATATCTCCACATTATCCCGTACGTGTACCATGTCACAGTGATACACGTACTGGCAGTCGAAACGCTGGGCGAAGGCTTTCAGGATACTGTTCGGGCTGACCCGCACCCTGCGCACCAGGGATGTGCACCGCTAAGTCGAACAAGGTGTAAATTCAACTCCTGTTTTATCCTCTTAGGGATGGAATTTCAAAAAACCCTTTCTTAGTCCTCACAAAGAACACACCCTCCAAATTTCATGTCTCTAAGACCAGCGGTTTCGGCTGTGCGGTGATATATCAGTCAGTCACTCAAGACTTTGAATTTTATATATACACTAGCTTCTGCCCGTGACTTGACCGTTTCGTCCGCGTTAAATTTCTAGTTTCCCCGACCCTTCCCGTCGCGTCAAATGGCCTACCCGTGCGATTTTCCCCACTCCGCTCCTCTTGGTTGTAGCGTAATGTTATAAACAAACTCTTCAGCTTTATAATATTAGTATAGATATATAGTATATATACTCGCATATATATATATATAGATTTGTCGGTAGCAGCCCGGAGTCTGGATTTGTGCAAGGCGATGGCAATAGGCTCGCCCCTTATTATGGGACTAGAATATAACTAGTATTTTGCGGATATACTGTAAATATACATCGGTATATCCATGTACCAAACAAGGGGTGATGTTTTGCTAGGTTAAATTTATTATACTTTTTCTATTAAAAAAGGAGGTCAAAAGTCCTTTCCTATCTCGGTAGTGTGATTGTAAATCCACATACTTAATTACTAAAATTTACATCATGTTCCGTACTGTAATATTATAAATGCAAATAAAGTAATAATATTAGTTCGATTTTCTCATTTTTTCTTGGAAGAAAAATACAATTTTATTGTTAACTTAATTGCTTAAAATTCAAAAGGTATCAAATGCAATGCCCTTAGCGAGTGCTTTTGTTTTAATTTTTTAAGCCCTGGATGGGACCTAAAAACTTAAAACTAGAGAGACTTTATTTTCCTAAGGTAGCCACATAGCCACAAGCAAGTCCCGTTAAGCAGCCGACAACCTCATAGATCGAACTACGAGATGTCATTCCCAAAAAAAAAAAAATGCCTATTTGTATTTTTCCAAATGTCGATACGCCCACAAATAAATTAACTTCGTACAAATCGTCTACAGAAATATTTTATGATATTATTTTAGAGTGTTCGCATGTTTTAGGAGAGTAAATTCGTGTGAATCGTCTATAGTCTGTGCCAGATGTGAGAAAAAAAGTCGTTGACACCTGCCTACCAATGTATTCAAATTACTGTTTTGACCGTGCTAGCGACACTTTCTTTACATTTTCGTCGTATCGTTTTAAAATATTTGAATACATTGGAAGGCGGGTGTCAACGACTTTTATTTTTTTCTCATCTGGCGCAGACTATAATAAGCCATAAATGCGAATGTAAATTCCTGTCCTTTTCACGCCTTAACGACCAAACGGATTTCGATGAAACTGTGACACACATGTAGCCCATACCCGGGGTACTTTTTATCCTCGGGATTATTTAGGACATTGAATACTTTTTATCCTGGTAGAACGGTTCCTGAGGGAGAATTCCCGACTTTTACGCGGTCAAAGCCAATGGCAATAGCTAGTAAGTAGATTATAATATGTGTAATGTGTGTAAGTAATGCAAAGAAATGATACCTCACTCCTACATACGATAGCACAGGTAACGACGGACGCAGTGGAAAAAAAAGGAAAACATATATTTTTGGACGCCCTTAGTGTTAGAATTTATAAATCAGTTTTTTTAAGACTGATTTACTCAAAAATTCATAAGTCATAAGTAGCTTTCATAATTCACCTCTTAAATATCCTGAAACGCTCGCTCGGTTAAGTAGTGCGCTGTGTAACGAAACCATAGTGCGATACAGGTTTTGCGTCTGGCGGTACAACGCCATCTATCGAGCTCGTCAGAACTACGGGATCTAGTACTTGCGTTATGAGCTAAATGTTGAATGTAGGAGTTTCAGTGTTTTTGTGCACCTTAAACGATATTTTAAGTGTTGACTAGATTGTCCTAAGTCATAATATCGTAATATTTTCAGCAGCAGGTACTACTGAAGATGTCATTATTTTTCTTTTACACGGTAAATGTCAGAAAGGAGTGATCATATTTAGGTTTACTAGCCCAAAAAACGTGAACTGACACTTCAATTAATACATATATTTTTGTAACCGATTCATACCAAGTTAGTTTATTTAAAGAAGAATCGACAGCTCCATAAATACATATTAGGCACGTATTGAGTTGTATGCAATACAGTTATGAGAAAACGTGCATGCAATAAAGTGTTACCTAACATAAATGTGTGTTTAGGTAATAATATTTTTTATTTTATTTTATTCTAAAGTAATATTCTGATTTGACAATTTTTAATATTATCTATTGTATATAAAATTTTAAGAATTCCAACTGTGACATCTTATGGACTCAATTAATTTCTTTTTAAATTAAATTTGGATAGCCTTACAATTTTTATTTCAAACTAGCTTTTGCCCGCGGCTTCGCCCGCGTGGATGTCGGAAATTAACGTAGATATTTTTCTAAAAAATAACTTTTTTTTCTAAAATATAAGTAGCCTAAGTTACTCCTTGTTACATCAGCTATCTGCCCGTGAAAGTCCCGTCAAAATCGGTCCAGCCATTTCAGAGATTAGCCGGAACAAACAAACAGACAGACAAAAATTGTAAAAAATGTTGTTTTGGAATATGTACCGTGTATACATACATATATACTTATTGTAAGTAAAAAGTGGTTATCTTAATATTACAAATAGACACTCCAATTTTATTTATTTGTCTAGACTCCAATTTTTATTATTTGTCTAGATGTCTAGATATACCAATTCCCCCAAATTGGGGGAGGCCTAAGTCCAGTAGTGGACGTCTTATGGCTGAAATGATGATGATGATGATGACCAATTACAGGCAGTTTTGAATTGCCAAGTGGCGGTATGTCAGAGAAATAAAGCTATTTGCCCATTCCAAAGCCATTCCAAAGCGTACCTATGGAGAAAAACGGACAAGACACACCATAGCCACTCTTTTAAAAATAATTGGCTTTTACAATGGTTTCAGATTACAGTGGTATTAGATTAGGTATGTTAGGTATTTAGATATGGCAGAACAATGTAGGCCTGCTAACAAGTGCCAGGTACTTACTAAAATAGAAAATGTTCTAGAAATCTACAGTCTACACTCAACAACGTTCTCATATTTACAAAATAAAAATTAATCTGCATAACTGAAATGAGAAAAGATTTAAATCAAATTACATGATTGCCATGACAACCACTAATAAAGAGTACAAATTACAACTGTAGATAAATAATGGCAAATAATGAGTAGTTTTGTCAAAGAAGTATGAAAAAACAAAAAAAATTACTTCGTCATTTAGGAACTTGTAGATGGTAGTAAAAGTACAGCCAAGAGATGGCTAGTACCAACTGATGGCGCCCGTTCACAAACATGGCAATGAATAAACAAACATGACAGCACTGTAGCTGATATGCCGTTGGACTCGACTGACATTCGCAGAACTTTGACAGTCACTTCAGTAAATCAGTAGTCCGAAAGCCTAACAACCAGACTTAACAAGGGATATCGTGTAATTCAGTAACTACGTTGAGAAGTAGGAAGATCAGTCCATGAAAACTAATGGAATTTAGGCTGCACTAATAGCATTTAACTAAAGGCTGCATCAGGTGAGACTGGAAGCTGAACCCAGCATAGTTTGCGCTGATGATTAGACTTTAATAAATATGAGCTTGTTTTTTACACGCTTTATATTAGCTTCACTTGTATGTTTAAATGTTCGTATTTTAGTATGTTTGTTTGTTTGTAACGACTCCCTATATTTTGACCCACTTTAAACGACCAGATTTCATTCAAACTTTGCTCACCTATGAAAAACTGATGACAATGCAATAATTTCATAAATTTGTGCCATTATCCTTGCCAGGGTTACCAGGACAGGAAAAGCCGTCTTCTAAAACTACGCTGACATACGTCACAAACTACGCTGACACACGTCTCAAAATACGAAACAGCCTAAAAATAGAAAATAAATAATAGTTAAAAAAAAAAACTAAATACACGCTTTCATAGAAAACTAAACTAAAAAGTAGAAAATAATGGAAAAAGCGTAGGGTGCCTGATATCAATAAAAAAATACCTTACCGAAAAAAGCATGGGGTGCTTCCCCACGCTTTTTTCCATTATTTTCTACTTTTTAGTTTGGTTTTCTATGGAAGTGTGTTTTATAGTTTTTTTAAACCTGTTATTTTTAAATAAAGATTTAGCCGATAATCTATACCTACTTAACAATATAAATGCGAAAAACGCTGTCTGCTACGCTTTCACGACTAAATCACAGAACTGATTTTGATGAAATTTGGCACAGGGTAAGTTTGCACCCCAAGAAAGGACGTAGGTTACTTTTTATTCCGCGACGTCGTCTGCGTCCGCGATAACCGACTTTTGCGCGGACCAAGTCGCGGGCAAAAGCTAGTCTTCATTATAAAGATTAAAATCAAGATATGTCCGGCAAACCACACAAGTGATTGACTCAAGTATTGTTACTTGAATACAGCTTCAATATCTAGCATATCTATCTAGCTATCATATCGCAATCGCTCTCGTCCGGAATTAGTTTATCACTTTGGCTCTAAGCGATTTCTACGTTTATAACGTGTCTGTCAACTACAGGGAATGTTTGTTAGTGATAGACGCTAATACTGTTAGGTAAAGGTTTGTCAGATTTGTGAAACGGATGTGTGATTAGGTAGTTAGATAATTGAATAGCATGTATTTATTGGTCGTCTTATTATTCCCATTTTCCGCTCCATAAAATATTTTGTAATAATATTTCATATAATATTTTGTTGTTTTCAGATTATTTCTTAGAATGCTAAGAAATAATCTGAAAGGAAGTCTGAAAGTGGCACCGATAACTGAAAAGTTTTGTGGGAATCGGTTGTCGTGGTATGGTCACGTGATACGGAGGAATGAAGAAAATGTCGGAAAGTACTGAGTACGAATGTCGATGGATACAAGAATAGAGGAAGACCAAAGAAACGATGGATTGGCTGTGTGAATTATGATTTGAATAGAAAGACTAGCTTAAATATAGTACCTATATTTAAGTTAGTTTTAGTAAGATTAGTAAGATAGAATTAAACACTATAATCTTCTTCAAAAAGCATTTAGCGCTCTAAACTCTAAAGTAATTGATCCAAAAACTTGAACAACGCCTAAACAATTAATTCCTTTGTATAATCCTCAATGAGTTTAATGAGCCATCCCCTATCATTTGAGGGTCAGAACACATTTTGTAATGCACTGGTGATCAAAGGTTTATTCTGTTTTTAGACTCTAGAAGCGTCACACGCTTGACTTGTCAATTTAGAGCGTAGTCTACAGTTAAGTGCTTCCAAAGTGCATGTTTATACGTGATTTTAAGTTCACTGCACTTAGTTGGCAATGACATTGGTGTCAGACTAATAGATAATGCTGAAAGCCTGATAAAATTAAACTGTGTAGGTATTCACTAGGCAACAAGTGCGGTTTGAAAAATTGCATTTTGTTTTATGATGTTGCTAAATCGAATTTAATTTTCTTTTCTTGAAATATTTGTTAAAAGCAGTGGCGGCCACCACTGCTTTTAACAAATATTTCACACACATAACTCAGTAAAAAAAGAAAATCTGAAATAATAGTACCAAGAGCACGCAATCGTTGTACTAACGAAGTGAAACGAAAAAACCCGAGTCATATTTCTTTTCCTTCCAAGTGTCTTCTGAATGTAAAATGAATCCACTGAGAGTTTTCTCGGTGAAATCTCAAGTAAGATGAGAAAGTTGACAATAGTAAACAAAGCGTTTGAATATCCTTGCACCTGTCTTTAAGGCAAATGTTTTCTTGAAAAACTCACTGCATAGACGTCCAGTGAATGATCAGTATGATATTTTAACCCAACTATGGCGAAATGTGGGTCTACTATAGGTACACCTCTGCTCAACCCTTCGGAGAAACAAGGCGTGATGTTATGTTATGTGTATGGTGTAACATAAAGGAGAGTATGATTATGACCGGTATGTACGAGTATGTTCGTATGTTCCCTCATGACTTCTAAACTCCGTATCATAATTTGACAAATGAGGTATCATCGGAAGCGTTTTGATATAGGTTTGGTGCCGTCACGTCATTAAAATGTAAGTGGCCTCCTCTAGAGGACATAAAGTAACAAAAATAAAAAAGTGAAATATAAACAAATACAACGACACAAGTTTACAAAGGAGAAAATTTTCTTGTTTCATACTTTTAAGAGCGCGAGTTAGTTTTTTTTCTGTGTTTAAAATCAAATTATCTTAGGAAAATTAGAGATGACGACCATTTTGATTTTCCTACTAACCTATTGTGTGTGCCATCAGAAATTTTTCAAATGTCTGGATTGATGGTAATAGGCTCGCTCCCTTTTTACGAGACTGAGTTTTGCGATAGCAAAAATATATCAAATTATGAGATTCTTACAGTATTGTATATATTGAAAGCATAAGATTTGTTGCTAACGAGAAAATAAAGAACAATTTTCTCTTCGCAGTTTCTTACACCAAGTAAAACTTATTTATTACCAAAAAGCGGGTAGTACAAGTAAATAGTAGTTTCCGGTTAAACTTTCATTAGTTGTCGAGTAACGAAGTTTAAATAGCTTGTAGTAAAGTGTTGAATAAAGGCGTGTTCCAAGTGAAATAAATTGAAAGCAATGTTCTTAGAAATGCGGGCAAAATGTGCGATTAAATTTAGAAAATACTTTTTTCGTTCACAGCTAAATTCATTTAAAAAGGTCGTTATTTATTCTTAGAAAAGACTTCTAGAAAAGTTAGTTATTTCTGTTTACTAAAATAAATGTTACCTTGTTTCTAGATGATAAGAGGTATTTCATTATCATGAGCATTCTCTTGCCGTTATCCTCCGTTATCAACGCAGTATCTTTTCAACAGACGAAAAAAAACCGAGGAGGTTCTCAATTCGACGCGTATATATTTTTTTTTGCTTTTTTTTGTATGTATGACCACGCATAACTTTTTACATAGTGGTCCGATGGTGATAATTCTTCTTATATTGAAAAGGATATACTCCTAAAATGGTTCCATATAAATTTGGAAACAAAATCGAACCCTAAAGGTCGGACAGGGGATGATTGATTGTTCACTCACTGATTATAATGAATAACCACGCATAACTTTATACAGACTAGTCCGATTTTGATAATTCTTTTTTATTGGATAGGGTCTACCTTGCCAAGTATTATTAGTACTTTAAAGCCACAAAAAAAAACTTTTAAACAAAAAATTAAACCGCCGAAAAAACTGAAAAGCAAAAAATAATAAACCTTAAAATTTTGAGTCGGCACTGAAAAATCAATGAACAAAGATCACTCAAAGCGCCGACTCATAATTTTAAGGTTTATTATTTTTTTCTTTTCAATTTTTTCGGCGGTTTAATTTTTTGTTAAAAAAAATATTTCAATACTTCTTTATTAGTCGTAATCTCGATAGTAGACCCCTTTCTAGCTGTATCATCTTTCACACAGTCTTTCCGGCATTACTTTATTTAAAATAAATATATAAAATATTTACTATTATTTATTCATTTATGTTCACACTGATATTATCATACCAGAGGGAACAGAAAAATAGGTACATAGGTGATTCTTATTTCTAAAGAAATCTCTTCCAGCATACCTGCGATTGGAGAGAAGATAAAGAGATGTAGACAGCGTGTGTAAGAGAAAATAGAAAACATAAAAAACACTACAAAGTGAAAAATAACTTTAATTTCGGAAGTTGGTGTCTTAGGATCTGCATTTGAGTTTTTTGCCACCGACTTCCGAAATTAAAATTATTTTTCATTTTGTAGTGTTTTTGAGGAAGTCGGTTTTTTTTTGTAAAAAAGTTTTATTTTTAACATTTTAGTTATGGTATCTACCCCGCACTAATTCCTATACCACTACTTGCCAGGTGAAATTTAATACTTTACTACTGCTGTAAATAGTTGAGGAATTCCCTCGACTGCCTGTCTATGGTCTCCATCATCAGACCTGTAATGGTAAGTACCATATGCCTTATGGGGGCTTTCTCATCAATAGAAATGAATTAAGTTCAAACATCAGGTAATTGCTGTAAATCGTTGAGGAGTTCCCTCGACTGTCTTTCGGCTTCTTCATCAGAGCAACTTCAGACCTTCATTAAATAGTAGTGCTTTAAGATAATTAATGAAAATAATAATAAACGCACTAGTCACCACTACGATTTTCAAAGGCTCCCATCGACTTCTCTAGGATTCCATCATCAGATCCTGGTTTTCTTATCATGATACCACCCTTGGGATATCTCTTTTCCAACAAAAAAAGAATCATCAAAATCGGTTCACAAACGACGAAGTTATCCGTGAACACACATTTAAATCTCCTCCTTTTTTGAAGTCGGTTAAAAATAAAAAAAAATTAAGAAAAAATACCAGTATTATTGATGAGGTTTCCTATTTATGTGTGTGTATAACTAACTATACTCTTAACAATACTACCAAGTCATCGTTATATATTCAGACTTCAATCCATACTATTACTATATTTACTATATTTTACTATATATATAATAATATTATAAATGCAAAAGTAACTCTGTCTGTCTGTCTCGCTTTCCTGCTAAAATTACTGAACCGATTTAAATGAAATTTGGTACACAGATAGTTTAGAGCCTGAGAAAGGACATAGGCTTTTACTTTTTATCCCGGTAGTATGTTCCCGCGGGATAATTTCCGACCTCCACGCGGGCGAAGCCGCTGGCAAAAGCTAGTATCATATAAATATCAAATATGTTATTAGAGTTCCTAAAACTACAAATGACTTTCAAAAAGTTCCTAAAACAGTATCACCACATTTTCCACAAGGCAGAGAGAAATATTTCCTTTGCCAACAAAAAGTCTTTGAGAAAGAAGTAATAATTTTTCAGAATAGACTTTGTATTCACCTTGGAATGTAGCCAGAATTGCTCTATGTGGTAGAATGCTACACGTATGATGTATGGAACTATCATACTTTGTATGATTCTACTTATTGTGAAGAATGCTCACAGGAATATAGATGAATTCATACTGATTCGTATTTTCCTTTGTGACTTTTTATATTTGAGGTTAAAGGCAATAATGCCAATTGGATTAAATAGGTTACTATGTTTTATTTATAAAATACTATCATATAAGTAGATTCTTTTATATTTTGTGAATGTGAGAACGTTGCAGGCCTTGTAGACTGTAAACAGTTTTCTATTTTATTAAGTAACTAGCTGACCCAGCGAACTTCATACCGCCTCAGAATCAATAAAACCCATGTTAAGTGAGCTCCTACCAAGTTATGACAACCTGGTACTTCGAAGACATATTAATAAGGAACTTTTTTGGATGATTTTTTACACCTTGGGTCCGAAAAACCCAAATATCTTACGGCCCCTATTTTTTTTTTAAATAAAATATAGCTTATGTTACTTGCAGATAATGTAACTTTCTAATGGTGAAAGAATTTTTTTAAAATCGGTCCAGTGGTTATTGAGTTTATCCATTACAAACAAACAAACAAACAAACAAACAAACAAACAAACAAACAAAAATATAAACTTTTCCTCTTTATAATATTAGTATAGACTAGTACTTGTTGACAGTCCTACACTTTTCTCCCACACCTATTAACACTGTAATTTGAAACCATTGTAAAAGCCAATTATTTTTAAAAGAGTAACCGTGGAGTTTCTTGTTGGCTCTTCTCCATAGGAATCAACAATTTGGAACCGTGCACCAGCTTCTGTCGTTTCTTAAGAGCCCATGTAAATTTATGTGAAATAAAAATATTTTGATTTCATTTGAAAGTTAGACTCTTTGGTAATTCTAGACGAATTTGCACTAGTTTCAAAACCTTACGCTTTGCCTCATTACTTGAAAAAATAATTAATCAAATTTTCTTTGTTCTTTGATAAATATAAGAAAATTATAATCACCAAAATTCTCTTTCAAGTTAACTAGCAAACTTCTTAAGGCTGAAAATATATAGTGCTAATTGAGTTATTAATTAAAATAACCTTTACGAACCTTGAATAATAATCACCTTTTAAAGATTAATTGCTATCAGATACTCGCCTCAAATTAAACGACCCGTCCTACCCAAGGTCCTTCTATGCCTCGGAATCTAGATCTTTGACAGTCGTTACCAGGTAGTTGAGTAGTCAGAAGTCCCAAAAAGCTGACAACCAGTCTTACCAAAGGGTTTCGTGTTAAACAGACACTCTGTTGTGTCGGTCAGATAGACAGGCACTCCAAGCAAGAAAAGTGTTGTGTGAAAACTTAGCTGCATCCGGTTAGACTGAAAGACGACCCCAACAAAAAAAATACAGGCGAATTGATAACCTCCTCCTTTTTTTGAAGTCGGTTAAAAAAGGAGAAAGGCACGGCAGTTAGACTCACTTCAAATTTCAAATAAGATTAAGTAACATTTGCTTCCTTAGAGTGAGTTGCACCAACTAACTTTAATCATAACTAATGCCTTGGTTTTGTCAAATCTCCGGCTAGGGGCCATATCCGTAAATTACATCATACAAATTTCATGATTTTTTTAACCCCACTCCCCTCCTTGTCACAACTGGTGACATTCGTGACACGGAGGCGGAGATTTGATAGCTGACATTTATATAGGCTTTAGGCATTGGTTATGCTTAAAGTTAGTTGGTGCACTCACTCTTAATGAAATAAATGCACACTCTAAATTGAAACTAGCTTGAAAAACCGCAGAGGTTTTATTTTTGCCCAGTGACAGATAATTTCTCGAAATAAAACCTTTTACCTTGATCTTCCTTTTCGCTCCGTTATGAAATAAAAAAAGTTTTCACCAAAATTTACCGGTAATCTTAAGTTGAAAAGTATGTCAATTCTGTTAAAACTTTTGATAACCCAAAGCGATGACGTCCCATTAACCTGGTTTGCGACTGAGAAATGCTAAGTAATTCCGGGATTATGCGAAGTTTTTTGTTGGATAACATTGATTAATTAACAATGGTATGGCTTTTGAAGATCAGAAAATTATTATTTTCGTGATACTGGAAAATGCTGGCTTTACAAACAAAATATCCTGCATTGAGATTACATTTTTGTTTCATACTTTTTAGAGCGTGATTTTTATTTTTGGGATTCCCTAATAATATATATTTAATAAAAAATATGTTACATATACAAATAATTACTGAGTAGTAATTATGAGTGAGCGGTTCAAGCTTTTACATGGGAAGAGCGAGCGAAGCGAGCCCCTCAAAAGACCAGCACGAGAAGCAACCCTATTACCAAAACTAGCAAGCGGAGTGAGCTTAAACACCCCACGAGTGGTTAAAGTATAGTTTCACATTCGTAGAGCGAGCGAAGCAAGCCCCTATTACAAGAAAACCGATTTTACTTGTACTATGAGCGAACGAAGTGTGCACACTATGCGCTATTGTTCTTCACTCGCTCGTGGCGAAGGTAGGCTCACTTCGCTCGCTCGTCACGATAAAAGCTTTCTTCCTGTCGTTTTTGTGAAGAAGGCTCGCTCCGCACGTTTTTCTAGTGTGAAAGCCGCCTCGTGGAGTTGGGGCCTTGCTTCGCTTGCTCATTTCTTGTATAAGTGTTTTGCTCAAACGTGGGCTTACTTCACTCGGTCATCACGAAATTGTGCTCGCTACACGGGGCTAAGTTAGACAATTCCATCGTTTAGTCAGATTAGTTTAATGTCAATATGACCACCTTTCATTAATAGTTTGCTTAGAGCAAGCCTCGCGTAACTGAGCCTAGCAAAACTGACTATGGATTAATATGGGAACTTCTCACATGAGATTATAAGGAGATAAGTATTAGATTTCAGTTGTAATCAAAAGTTTTCATGAATACAAACGGCGCGAACTCGAACTGCGTCAATTTTTTTTAGTTCATGTTTTTGTCCTCTAAAAGGCACCACATTCAATATAATGTAGTGTCACCATAGCTTATACCCAGTGGCCAATCAAGACGCTTCCAAAGATATCTCATTTGTCAAATAATGATAAGTACTTTAGAAGTTATGACGGAACAGATAAACATATAAACACACAAACATACATACATACAGATCAAAATCATTACCCTCTGTTTTTTGTTTCATTAAACGTTTCTCGTTTCACACTGTAACAGATTCAAAGTACCTAAGTTATAAACGGCGTGACCTAGTGAGGCGAACGTGTGAGGTCGCGGTTAGTTGCCAGTTAAGTTAAACTGAAGTTCAGCTTTGTTGTTTAAGACGTTAAACTTAGTTTACGAGCTTGATAAGGGGATATAGAGTCAGGTTGGCTCCTTTATTAGTTAACCAAGTTTGTACAGGGAGTGAGTGGAGGTTGTAAACAAGACATAGGAAATGCATACAAAAGGCGAAAAACTTAATAAATTCATCTCTAAAAATAAACTTAAAAATTATGTAATAGGTACAGTCAGACGTCAGATTCAAATTATTCGAATTATTTCTTTCTATTCGATGTAACCCTACATTGTTAAATTATATTTATTGTAACAGATTGTACAACACCTTTTGAAACTGATTGCTACTTAGGGCGGATTTCACGAAACTAAATGCGATCAGGCCTTTAAACTGCATTCTATACCTGTCAATTTCAATGTTACGTAACAATTTTGATATCGACAGCTCTTGAACGCAGTTAAGAAGTGTTTAACTCTCTCAGTTTCATTGGTGAAAGTCGCCATAAGTATATGGGTATTTAATATCTTTTTTTTTGTTTTGTATTTTTCTTTTGATTGTTTATTTCACACTAGCTTTCGCCCGCGACTTCGTCCGCGTAATGGTGTTATCGCGAACGCAATCGAAGCCGCGTAATAAAAAGTAGCCTATATACTTTCTTGGGGTACAAACTTACTCCGCACCAAATTTCATAATAATAGGTTTAGTTGTTTAGTCGTCAAAGCGTAACAGACAGACAGAGTTACTTTCGCATCTATAATATTAAAGTATAGAAGAATATATTTTTACATAGCAATAGTGTTTATCTAAGTTTGAAATTAAATCATACAATTGCATAGATGTATCTTTACAGTTGTTTAACGTTTTCTTATGTACTGTATGAAAGATTTTCATACTTCAAATTTTAATCTCCACCAACTGAGAAACTGTATTTCTACCAGCGTGCAGGATTTGTCGCACCTGTCCTAAAGATCTCGCATTGTTATCCTCAGTTATTTCGAGGTCTTTTTTTTTTGGATGGGAAATCATCAAATGACTTCTCCCGCTCTGGGCGGAGCGGGAGGGCATGTCAGACTTTTACTGACTAAAACCCACCCGTGTTCCTTCAGATGCCCATGTACCAGGGTCACGGTATCTCTTTCGACCAATCACGCGACTCCGGCAGGCATCGGTCCTAGCAGACCCCTTCATCGAAGTCTTAACATCTCATTCGTTTGCATTTTAGTTTCTAGAGTACCTGCACTTCAGACACGTCAAACAAACTTCTCAAGTTATTTACTTAAGTCTTCACTTAGGAATTCCTGTGCGGTGTGCTTGAGATTAGCTAATTCGGCACGTTTTGCTTCGTGCATCGCTGTGTACTACTTAACATTCACTTTATGACACTGCAGTAAGATAAAACAGATCTTAACGTTACCAAATGAAGGTACTAACTCTCCTGAAAGGCTGTTAGTCAACATAAATGTTGGATTAACTTTAATACTAAAGAACTGGATCGAATAAAGTACAAGTAGGCAAATAAACTTACACTGCACATTGCGGGAAAATTACAGATAGAACAATAATACTCACTTTAAAAATCACTGACTCGTTTATTTCTTAATAATTATTATTTAACGCTTGGAACGCTTCTCCTACGCCCGTCCTTTTGATGCACCTTGCAGGTCGCATCTTATAAATCTCCTCAAGTCCCCTCCCCACTCAACCGACTTCTACTCCTACTCCTTCACCGTGCATACGGTTCGGTTGTGGACCCTACTATTGCTGTATTTAAAAGAAGAGTGAATGAACACTATCTCTCCACTTTGTCATAATTGCTCATGAATATTTTCATTTTTATTACATTATTAGTATTTATTTTTAGTGACATTTATTTTAGAAGTATTTATGTATGTTTGTATGTATTTATATTTTTATTTTGTATGTTTATATTTAAATTATAGTATTATTTATCTTCTACTATTACACACGTTGTCTACATCTCTTTGTATATTCTCTCCTGCAGGTATCCTGGAAGAGATTTCAATAGAAATAAGCATTACCTTTGTACATATTGTGTTATAAATGTATTTAAATAAATAAATAATAATAAATATTTTTCTGTTCCTTACTTTTTGTCTATTTATATGTGTGCATAAATGGTTAAATAAATAAATAATACAATAAATTCGTTCAGCATACTTAAGAAGCACTAGAGGGTTATATCCAAATTTGACAAAAGTTGAAATCAAACTGCCAATCCCCAATGCCGCCTATGATCTCCCCATCCATAATATTTTAAAAATAATATTTTTAATATTACTTCCGTTCAAGTATGTGTTCAAATGTTGCCAGAAAAATAACTTTTAAATCAAATTAAATATGCACTGCAATTTATAAAAACCTAACATAAATGTAAAGTTATTTTAAGTTAGATAGATCGTAGTCGTATCGTTATATAAATGACTAAGTCAGGATCATTCTCTTTCCCTTACATACATAAACTCACGGTTTCGTCCCATGAGGGTAGGCAGAAACTACACAACGTCACCTGCTGCGACCCTTACATACTAATTTCGCCTCGTTTACGTTCATACATCTGATCAGAAATGTACATCGGTTGAGAGTATTACGCACCTGACCTAATCCCAATTTGTTTGGGATCGGCGCAACATGTATTTTTCTTCCATACATCTTTATTAGTCGTCGTCTTAGTAGTCATGACCTTTCCAGCCATATCATCTTTCTCACAGTATATCGTTTCATCTTTTACTCTTTTAACCATCCACTTTTACACTCCAAAGTTTCTTTACGATATTTTCCTTATTCCTCCGCACCAGATTCCCTTATTCATCATTTCAGCCGAAAGACGTCCACTGCTGGACATAGGCCTCCCCCAAGCTCCGCCACTTCGACCGGTTTTGTGCTTCCCGCATCCAGCGGATTCCTGCGGCCTTCACAAGGTCATCGGTCCACCTTGTTGGAGGCCTTCCAACTCTACGTCTTCCGGTACGCGGTCGCCACTCCAGAACCTTCCGGCCCCATCGGCCATCTGTTCTGCGAGCAATGTGCCCTGCCCACTGCCACTTCAGTTTAGCAATTCTTCGGGCTATGTCGGTTACCTTGGTTTTCCTACGGATCTCTTCATTCTTGATTCGATCGCGTAGGGAAACTCCAAGCATAGCCCTCTCCATCGCCCTTTGGGTGACTTTCAGCTTTCTAATAAGGCCCATTGTGAGCGACCACGTTTCGGTTCCATAAGTCATCACTGGCAACACACACTGGTCAAAGACTTTCGTCTTGAGACACTGCGGTATATGGGACGAGAAGATATTGCGTAGCTTCCCGAACGCTGCCCAGCCGAGTCGGATTCGACGATTGACCTCTTTCTCGAAGTTGGACCTACCTAACTGGACAGTCTGTCCTAGGTACACATATTCGTCCACAACTTCGAGTGTAGCGCCTCCGATCTTCACTGGAGTGGGTATCACATGAGCATTGGACATGACCTTTGTCTTGTCCATGTTCATCCTGAGACCCACTCTTTCGGAAGCTCTACTGAGGTCATCGAGCATTGTACTGAGGCCCTCCATAGTCTCAGCCATGACAACTATATCATCGGCAAACCGAAGGTGTGTGATGTACTCGCCATTGATGTTGATGCCAGCTCCTTTCCAGTCCAGAACCTTGAAGACATCCTCCAGTGCAGCGGTGAACAGTTTCGGAGAAATAACATCTCCCTCTCTCACCCCTCGCTGCAGAAGGATAGGTTTCGAGGTCCGGTCCTGAAGTCGGACTGACATAGTGGCGTTTTCGTACAGACACTTCAGCACCTCGATGTGGTTAGTCGATTCATTCGATAGTCGATCTGGCACCGTTGAAGAGACTGCAGTACAGCCCAGGTCTCGATCGAATCGAAGGCTTTTTCGTAGTCCACAAACGCTAAGCAGAGAGGCAGGTTATACTCTTCGGTCTTCTGTATAACCTGTCGCAGCGTATGTATGTGGTCTACGGTGCTAAAGCCTTTACGGAATCCGGCTTGTTCGGGAGGCTGGAAGTCGTCAAACCTGCGCGCGAGACGATTCGTAATGACTCTTGAAAACAGCTTGTAGACATGGCTCAGAAGTGAGATGGGCCTATAATTCTTAAGTAGGGCATTGTCACCCTTCTTAAAGAAAAGTAAAGATTCCCTTATTATGACATCAGATTTTCACACTACTTTTCAGTCATCGGTAGCAATTTCAGACTTCTTCTTATATACTCATTTATTTTTCTTTTCATTCGCGTTACAACATACGTTCCTCTTAGTAGTCTCATCTCAGCTGAATGCAATTGCCTTTTGAGGCTTTTGCAGACATGAGACACAGAGTGTAAAGTTCACTCAACCTCCGTAAAAAAGGGGGATACCTCCGACCAGACGGATGTCGTGTCTGGTGGATGTTGTACTCAGCGGTCTCGAACGTCATAGAGCAAGATCGGTAGAATTGCCAGTTAAAAACGGTATATTTGTACCCAAAATCGGTAAATGACATTTCCATGTGTACTGTGAAATCGTAGAATATTCGTTATATTTCGGTAGAACAGAAATCGGTAGAGTAGAAATACCGAAAAATCGGTAGGTTCGAGACCACTGGTTGTACTTAACCTTGTTGCGCGGTAAACTTTGCTTGCGCGATGAAGGTTTTTTCATGACGTAAGTGTGACGCCTAGTTTGCATGTGGCAGTGTAGGTTCAACATTGTGATCTATATGTAAAAGATAGCTGGTCTAACCTAAATCTAGAAAACACAGGAGTTGCAGATTATTACCTTGAGCTGTCGCCATTTCAACAAATTGGCTACAGACAGAATTAAAGATATTTAAGTGCCCTAAAATATTTTGTGCTCTGGACCATGATCCAAAAGGTCCAGAGATACAAAGTTCCGTTTGCCTTAATATTAATTTCAAATGGTGCTTTAATGAATCAAATGCTTGTCACTAAATTCTATAAAGGCAGCTAAACCAGTTCCAACTGTAGTCAAGACATAATTATACGGTAAACGGATAACGGCATTGTAATCAAATTAGCATGTACACCTAACCGAACTGCATGTAATTGGGTCATAGTCATAACCCATAGTTCTCCTCGCCACTAATCACGTCAATTAATCAATTGAAGCGTCAATTGACACGTCAGTTGGCCCTTTTGGACATGGTTTTGACTACAGTCCAATTCAGGTAACTTTTTTGCCGACTGGTAGCGGTAGTAACGGTTTTTCTTCAATTCCAAATGTAATTCTATACGGAGATTTAGATTGTTGACTTCACAGCTGTCATGTTGTTTTTTTTTTTTCATTTTGACTTCACTATCGGCTTCAGTACCCTAGGGTTTGTTTCACAATCAATATGCATAGCTTTGAGTAGTTACTTAACGAGTTAACTACTTAGAGGTTAAATCCTTTCGTTAACTTTTTTGCGTTTCACAATCATCCAATCGGTAAATTAAAGTAAAGAGTAACTAATTAATACTTACTCAAGAGTGTGCTGGCAACATTAGAGTTTAACGTTTCGTTTCAAGGCACGCATAATTTAGGTGATTTTTTTTTTAAAGTGTAATAAACACAGAATAATCACTAGAAATATTTTTAGTTTAATTACCAAGTATATTAAGTTAAGTTAATATAACAAGACAGTGCGAGTCGGACTCGCGCACCGAGGGTTCCGTACAAACCTGTAGGTATTCTCGGTTTATGCATAAGGTTTATATTTATGAAATAAAATGTTTTTTTTTTTAATTTTTATATTTGAGTTGATTAAATGAAAGGTAAATTGCGGTTTACGATTTATGACGTATTAAAAAATAACTGCTTACTAGATCTCGTTCAAACCAATTTACGGTGAAAGTTTATATGGTTATGTACATCATATATTTTTTTAGTTTTATCATTCTCTTATTTTAAATGTTACGCACATTTTATCACTTTGGAAGTGTCTCTCGCGCAAACTGTTCAGTTTAGAAACAAATGATATTACAAACCTCAATACCATTTTTGAAGACCTATTCATAGATACCCCTAACCCCACACGAATGGGTTTGATGAAAAAAAAAATTAGTTTCAGTTCTAAGTATGGGGAACCCCAAAATTTAATGTTTTTTTTTCTATTTTATTGTGAAAATCTTAATGCGGTTCACAGAATACATCTACTTACCAAGTTTCAACAGCATAGCTCTTATAGTTTCGGAAAAAAGTGGCTGTGACATACGGACGGACAGACAGACAGACATGACGAATCTATAAGGGTTCCGTTTTTTGCCATTTGGCAACGGAACCCTAAAAACGTGCTGGAAAACAAAAAAAGTGATGCCGCTACATGGGCGGAAAGAGAACAATGTTGGCAAAAAATAGAAATAAATTGTAACAGTATAAGTAGTGTTCGATTTCGTAGTGCGAAAGCACAAAAAATGCGGATTTCGAAGCGCATTTGAGGTTATACTTATAACATTTGTCAAATTTACTTATCCAGTAAACGGCTACTTAGCAGTCCATCCGATGATTAATTTACTGATCAGATAAAGTGGTGATTAACCTTACTGTGGGATTGTGAAACGTAATTAAGTAGTTTACTGAGCAGTTATGTTCAAAGTAGTTTACTTAGAACTTTACTTAGCGATTGTGAAACAGGCCCACGAAACAAACACGAAAACGACACCCGCGATAAAATTTTATGCAGCCTAGATTTTCACATCTAAAAAAAAACTAAAACGACGAAAACTATCACTATTTCTGTCTCTTTTCATTATAAAGTCACAAGGAAGGGGTTAGTTACGTGGCGATTCCCACAATTTTCGTTATGTGACGATTTCCACCAATTTCTACGTCCCAATAAGCATAGGTAAAATGTGCCAATGATGTCTGGCGATCCAAAACTTTTAGGTTTGGTGTCAAAGGTTCGTTATTACGTATGTATGTGGCATCCAAAATAGATTCAACCATTGCGTTTTAAGTGGGATCTACATAATTAATATATTTCCTTTTTAACAAAGCGTGGGTACGAGAAACTCAAAAGCTGGTGATTGAATAAATTGTGAATAAATATAATTTTTAATTTGAACTAATTGAGGGGGGATATCAAGTTAAACTACGCTTGTCGCGATTGTTCCGTGGACGGGTGACCATCGTTACATACCAAAACCCCTCCATTTAAATTAAGACGTTGGTCCCGGCTCCCACTCGTAGAAACAATCGTTACGGATAGCCAGAATTCTGAAAACCCTTGAAACCAGTCTTACCAAGGGGTATCGCATTATCTAGTAACTGGATTGTGAAGGTCAAATAGGCAGTCGCTCCATGTCATCATCATCATCATCTCAGCCGTGTTAGGTCGTTGAGGATATAGTAATGAAACAAGCGGGGTTGAGACACTAAACAGTATTGGTTTATTTTATAAAATGTTGGGCTATTTATACACATTCGTAAATTTAAATAAAATGTGGGCAACAAGTAAACTTTATAATTTAAGTTAGCCAATCGCTGTGCAGCACGTATTACTCCGTAGTTCCGCAAAACTACCGACGGGGGCGCCACCATCGTGGTGACGGTAGCTAAGCGCTAGGGCTCCCCGGCCGGTCGATGGCGTGGCGCGCGCGGCGTGCGCGGCGCGCTGCGAGCGTCGTAGGCAGTCATGATGATGCAGCTACAGTGCTCCCTCTCAAGCGAAGCGTACGGGTCGCCGGACAGTCCGTCCGGATGAAGTCTTCTGTACGGGAACGTCAGGTGGCAATGTCGATGAGGCGTCGTCGTTGACTGTGTACGCCGGCTTCAGCCGATCTATTGACACTGAACTTTGCCGACCTGGTAGCTGCAGTGTAAACACTTTGTTTTACCGCTTTAACACGGTGTAAGGCCCCTCGTACGTTGGTTGCAGTGGTTTTCGTACTGCATCAACTCTAATGAAAACTGAGTGGCACTTATCTAGGTCTGAATGAACGAATATGGTACGGTTGTTGCTGTGCGGCTTGATGCATGTTTGCTTGACACTGTCTATTGTTTTACGTATTTTATCGACGTATTCTGAGTCCATGATTTCACTGCATGGTGCTGATGAGAAGAAATCACCTGGGAGTCGTATATTACAGCCGTAGGTGAGCTGCGCAGCAGTAACACCAGTATCAGTGCGACAAGCAGCGCGGAGTCCAAGCAGTGAGGTCGGTAGCTCGTCGATTCATGTGCTTCCCTTTGTGAGACGTGCTGTGAGCGCGGCCTTGAGTGATCGGTGCCAGCGTTCTATCATACCGTTGCTTTGTGGGTGGTACGCCACAACACAACACGCCCACTGCTGGACATAAGCCTCCCCCTATTTGGAGGGCTTTGCCATAATCGCCACGCTTGACAAGCGGGTTGGCGATCGCAGTATGGTGGTAAAATGCATAGAGAACGCTGCTGCCCATTCTCTAGTAAAATCCCTTAGTCGCCTTTTACGACACCCACGGGAAGAAATGGGGTGATCCTATTCTTTATGTCCGGCATCACACAGGTCGCTCCATGTAAAATACTTGTATTCAGCTGCATCCAGTTAGACTGTATCTATATAGTTGGGAAAAGGCTAGGCAAATAATGATGAGCTAACTAGCATAGATTTACATAAATAATTAAACTTATAAATTAATCACGCTTTTGAGCTCACCGTAAGATCAATGACATGACCTGAGGCACGTTGTATTGATATGATTTGATAATTAACCTTGTTAGACTATGATTGAGTCGTAATTATGCATAGAACCTTCCATAATTAAAGGTTAATTATGATAGTCTAGCTAACATCACAAAGTTACAATTACAAATTCATTGGGTGTATTTAGTTCATGGAAAATAGATACTACTTTATGCAGGGCCAACAAGAATGTGGGTGTGAGTTGACTTCGACTACTGACTTCAACTATGGAAACTGTTAGTTCCAACAGCTCATGTATTTCTGCTGTGACAAGCAATGTAATGACTCTTCCAAGCAATCCTTTGTTTGTGCAAATGGTATTTATGCCACTTGCAAAAAATTACTTTTATGATTCTATGAAATATTAATTGCCTATTATGGATTCATCTACCAACACGGTTTGATCCGTATAGCCACTCCCTCTCTCAGAGGCAAGTTTAGATTAATCTGGCCACACCCTCTCACAGAAGAAAGTTCTACGTACCAATAGTGGCATATTCATCATGATTAAAATCAGCCTATAATGTTCCCATTGCTTGCCGGTACGCAGGTCTCCTTTTGGTGAGTGGGCTGTAATCCACTACGCGGATCTAGTGCGTCTTAGTAGATGTCAAATGTCTTCAAATCTTTTGTCTTAAGACATGCCGACTTATTTATAATGTTTTGACAGCAATAGCGATGAAATTTAATACACAAACTGAAGTGCCTGGCTGGGTTCAAACATATGACCTGAACTTGTAAGTCGGGCTGATACCACTGGGCCACCATTGCTCTTACTAGCCAATTATTTGTAACGATTGACTATGAAAACAACTATTTAATTAGCACCATCATCTTCTAGCTTATTCGCCACATTTTTCCAGAATTCAACCCCAATGCGCCCACATGCTACGTCTATAGAAATCAAGTTGAGCACATTGAATGCTTTGAGTCGGAAGCAGCGACAAATTGTTACAGATAGGGATGCCGCGGAGACAACTGGAAATTACGAAACTGTCAACTCGTATTGTGGTTCAGAATATAGACAATACGGCGATCGTATCTGACGGCATGGTTGATGCTATATATAAGCGGATTACTTTTGTGCTACTGTAACGAGTCTTACATTGGGTGACATTTTCAAAAAATAATTCCAGCCCTGAGGGTTATGTTATGAGGGTCTGTCTATAGGCGACTTGCGTGAAATTAATTAATTAGTAGGTGAATTCGAAGAATGTTCAGTTGATGGTTCCGTGTGGTGCTAGGCGTAAAGAATAGCATCATCACATCTCTTCCCGTGGGTGTTAAAACTGGCGACTAAGGGACTAATTGGAGAATGGGCAGTAGCGTTCTCTATGCATTTTACCACCATACTACAACCGCCAACCCGCCTGTCTAACCGGATTCAGCTGAAAATCAGTATTCTACATGGAGCAACTGCCTATCTGACTACCAAAACTCAGTTACTGGGTGATATGTAACTTGATAAGATTTAATTTTCAGACTTTCGGGCTTTTGACGACCCATAACGACTGTGAAAGATCCACAAATGTCAGCCGAGACCAACTGCTAAACCCACTTTCCGAGGCACGGAGGAGCTTTGGTATTTAAATGGATGGTCACTTATCCACGGATTAACGAAGCCACGCATAGCTTAACTTGATCGATCGACCTGTTCGGCTCTTATCGCTTACTACAAACTAGGGATGTTATGGATATGAAATTTCGGATACGGATTGGTTTCGGATGTAGGAATGATTATTATACCGGATACGGATACGGATACGAATACGAAATTTTTTCGGATTATCCGTTAGTTTCGGATAATTTCGGTTACGGATATTAAATTTTTAAGGAATTTCAAAAGTACAATACAAATAGCTAATAAAATGGTTTTATTTATATATCACCATTTGGTAGGAATTACAATCAGTCTGCGAGTAATTATTGCAGCTATTTAAAATAAAACATATTATAAATATATACTCAGTGTTATCTAAATAAAATAATAATAAATAATAATAATAATAATAAAAGTGGAATATATAATATAATATAATATTATAGTATATTATAATATAATTATTATTATATTATTATTATTAATATTTCAGTGGACATAAGGAGCATTCTGGAGGATGCGATTCGTGAGTACCGGTTCATATCACCTGACCTTAGACCACGGCTACCACGTTTGCCCATGAATAAAAAAAACAAAGCACTGGTGTGCGCCCTGGATGCGCTGCTGCCAAATTTTATTGACAGCAGTGCAGACCTTTGCGATACACACTCAATCTTGTATTGCACGGCTGTTGCGGCTTGTCGTATAGCTCGAGTCAAATTCCCAAACACTGATCGAGCTATACGACCAAAACCTGTCGCACCGGCCTGGCAATGCAGGATTGAGCGTCGTATTAATGAGGCCAGGGTGCTCATCGCGAAGCTCATCTGCTTCAGGGAGGGCAATACACGCCCAAGGGTGATGCGCTTTGTGAAGCGGGCGTTCTCGGGAACTAGTATTAGTCCCCGAGAATATGTATCCCGTGTCACAGAGCGCATCGACTTCCTGAAGCAGAAAGTTTATGCATGGGCAAACCGTATCCGTCGGTATAGGCGAAGAGTGGACCGGTTCACTCAGAACCGCATGTTCCAGAGCGATGAAAGGTGGGTGTACAGAGCCTGGGAGCGACCCAACCCAACTCAAGGTGTGACTGACGCGTGTCTACCAAATAATAACGAAATGAGTGCTTTTTGGCGAAACATTTGGTCGGTGCCCGTCAGTCACACTGAAGGACCCTGGATGCGTGTTGTTGAGCAGGCATGTGAGTCAATACCAAACATGGAGGCTATTAGCATCAGTCCTCTGGATGTGGCCCGTGCAGTCCGTCCGTTGCCTAACTGGAAATCCCCAGGACCGGACGGACTGCACAATTTTTGGATCAAATGGCTACAAAGGTCACATGCCTGCTTAGCCTCACAATTCCAGTCATCTTTAGAGACTGTGTCGCTACCACTGTTCTTTACAACAGGAGTTACCCACCTTCTTCATAAATCGGGTAGTACTACGGAAGTTAAAAATTATAGACCCATAACTTGTTTACCGACGGTCTATAAAGTTCTTAGCAAAGGTCTGCGCTGCTGCCAAATTTTATTGACAGCAGTGCAGACCTTTGCGATACACACTCAATCTTGTATTGCACGGCTGTTGCGGCTTGTCGTATAGCTCGAGTCAAATTCCCAAACACTGATCGAGCTATACGACCAAAACCTGTCGCACCGGCCTGGCAATGCAGGATTGAGCGTCGTATTAATGAGGCCAGGGTGCTCATCGCGAAGCTCATCTGCTTCAGGGAGGGCAATACACGCCTAAGGGTGATGCGCTTTGTGAAGCGGGCGTTCTCGGGAACTAGTATTAGTCCCCGAGAATATGTATCCCGTGTCACAGAGCGCATCGACTTCCTGAAGCAGAAAGTTTATGCATGGGCAAACCGTATCCGTCGGTATAGGCGAAGAGTGGACCGGTTCACTCAGAACCGCATGTTCCAGAGCGATGAAAGGTGGGTGTACAGAGCCTGGGAGCGACCCAACCCAACTCAAGGTGTGACTGACGCGTGTCTACCAAATAATAACGAAATGAGTGCTTTTTGGCGAAACATTTGGTCGGTGCCCGTCAGTCACACTGAAGGACCCTGGATGCGTGTTGTTGAGCAGGCATGTGAGTCAATACCAAACATGGAGGCTATTAGCATCAGTCCTCTGGATGTGGCCCGTGCAGTCCGTCCGTTGCCTAACTGGAAATCCCCAGGACCGGACGGACTGCACAATTTTTGGATCAAATGGCTACAAAGGTCACATGCCTGCTTAGCCTCACAATTCCAGTCATCTTTAGAGACTGGGTCGCTACCACTGTTCTTTACAACAGGAGTTACCCACCTTCTTCATAAATCGGGTAGTACTACGGAACTTAAAAATTATAGACCCATAACTTGTTTACCGACGGTCTATAAAGTTCTTACATCCATTCTTAGAGTAAAAATTTCACACCATATTCAAAGTAACACAATTATGTCGGTGTCTCAGAATGGATGTAAGAATGGGTCCCGTGGTACTAAGGAGCTGCTCCTTATAGACATGACCATAAGCCAACAGGTTCGTAGATCCCGGAAGGATTTGTCGACATGTTGGATAGATTATAAGAAGGCCTATGACTCCGTGCCACATACATGGCTCATGAGGGTGCTAGAATTGTACAAAATAGATGCAACTCTACGCACCTTCTTGATGTCGTGTATGAGACAGTGGAGGACGGTCCTTCTCTATCCAGGATGTCCACAAATCCAGCAGATCAATGAACCGATCAGGATTGAGCGAGGAATATTTCAGGGCGACAGTTTGAGTCCGCTTTGGTTTTGCTTAGCCTTGAATCCTCTAAGCACACTGCTGGAGGATTCAGGTCTAGGCTATCGATTGAGAAAAGGTGGTCAGGTGATATCACACCTCCTTTACATGGATGATCTGAAACTCTTTGCCCCCAACAATTTGCGACTGATGGAGCTACTGAAGGTAACAGAAACGTTCAGTAGTGCCATCAGGATGGAATTTGGTGTGGACAAATGTGCAGTCATGCATGTAAAGCGAGGGGGGATTGTAGAATCCGTGGGGACCGAACTTACGGATTCTATACACCTTAGATCCCTCTCCTCAACCGAAACCTACAAATATTTGGGTATGTCGGAAGCATTAGGCATCAATGCTACCGACATGAAACAATCGCTGAGGGAACGCTTCTTTGGCCGCCTGAAAAAAGTATTTAATAGTCTTTTATCAGGCGGCAACAAGGTGCGTGCCTTCAACGGTTGGGTCATGCCGGTTTTGATGTATTCTTTCGGCATACTCAAATGGACTCAAACGGAACTTGACGCTCTGGATAGGAAGGTCCGTACATTGCTGACGGCAGATCGGATGCATCACCCACGGTCATCAGTGATGAGACTGTACATCCCGCGGAAGTGTGGGGGTCGAGGTTTCCTAAACGCTAAAACCCTCCACAACCGCGAGATCTGCAGTCTCAGGGAATATTTCCTTCAAACTGACGTGGGGATGCACCGAGATGTGGTTGCAGTGGACAAGGGCCTCACCCCGCTCTCCTTGGCGAACGAGAACTGGCGCAAACCTGCAGTATTAGATATTAAGGATCGTAAGGAAGTATGGCAAAGCAAAGAGCTTCACGGTCGCTTTTTCCGGGCTCTCCATGGGCCTGATGTAGACTTTTTGGCGTCCGTATCCTGGCTGCGTTTCGGTGACCTCTTTGGGGAAACCGAAGGTTTTATCTGTGCGATTATGGATGAAGTTATCATGACGAATAATTATCGGAAATACATTGTTAAGGACGGTACGGTTGACATCTGTCGGGCATGCCACCGTCCCGGTGAATCCATCCGACATATTGTTTCCGGTTGTTCTTGTCTTGCTAACGGCGAGTACTTGCACAGACACAATCAAGTAGCTAGGATCATCCACCAGCAACTTGCTTTGCAATACAACCTTGTGGAATCTGAAGTACCATACTACAGGTATGTGCCCGACCCAGTTCTCGAGAATGGTCACGCCACATTGTACTGGGATCGATCTATCATCACAGACAGGACTATTGTAGCCAATAAGCCTGATATTGTGGTGATAGATCGACGAGAGCGTCGTGCAATGATTGTTGATATCGCTGTCCCTCATGACGAGAATCTCGTGAAAGTTGAACAAGATAAAAAAATCAAGTATCTTGACTTAGCACACGAGGTTGTCGACATGTGGGACGTGGATTCTGCAATCATTGTACCGATAATTGTTACAGTAAATGGGCTAATAGCGAAGAGCCTCGACCAATACCTCAGGAGGCTCTCATTGCACGGCTGGGTCAAGGGCTTGATTCAGAAAGCAGTACTCTTAGACACGGCACGTATTGTCAGGAGGTTCCTCTCTCTAGAGCCCTGACCACCGGCAGCTTGGACCCTGCTCCCGATGCCGTTGGGCCACTATTTTTTATATTTTTAAATGTTTTTTGTATAATTTTTGTAAAAATATTTAAAAATATACTTAATATGTAAGAAAATAAATAAATGATAATAATAATATAATAATAGCTAATAATAGCTGGCAACACTATCGACAGGTCATCTTGTGTTCCTAATTCCAACAAAAACAATAAATTTGACGCAATTTTACAAGAAATTTACAATAGAAAGGAAATCCCCAATAGTAAAAACCTTTTGGAATAATAAAATACAAGAAATTTTTACCATAATGTAAAAAACTAATGTTAAAAGAAGCGAATCGGAGGTGGCATGACAGATGTCATCTCCGATTAAATCCGATAAAATGAAAATGAAAATATAAATACGGAATGTGAGTAAATGTTGACAAGAGCAGCTGCACGGAACGCACGACTACCACCTCCGGACTCGTCGCTCAGCTCCGCCTCGCCGCCGCCGGAACCCAGCGCCATCGAGAGTGCTGTGACACAGGCCGCGGCAGTTGCGTCGAGCTCGAGCGACGAATATTTTTCCCCGCCGGCGTCGCCAACACCTGTACGTCGGCAGGGGAGAGGCCGGCCACCGAAGAGCTTGGGACTTAGGGGCCAGCCGGCCCCGAGCCGGGTCCCCGCTGCCGGTGGTTGTGTGCGGCGCATGAGATGGACTCAGTCTATGAACGAGAACGTCATGCGCGCATATTACGGGTCTACAGAGGGGGGAACTAACCTCACTGCGTATCGTGATAGGATGCTGTCTCTGTTCCAGGAACTAGAACCAACCGTCAACGTCTCGGCCCAACGACTTTCGGATCAGGTGCGGGTTATCCAACGCAATCACAGGTTGGACGACACCGCACTTGAAAGGCTGCGCTCAGAAGTACTGAGCAACTATGTCGTCTCGACTCCGACACAAACCGCGGCACAAGGGTCATCTATTACTGCCGGGGTCGCGTGATTGTTCGAAAGAGATACCGTGACCCTGGCACATGGGCAACTGATGGAACACGGGTGGGTTTTAGTCAGTAAAAGTCTGACATGCCCTCCCGCTCCGCCCAGAGCGGGAGAAGTGATTTGATGATTTCCCATCCTGAAAAAAAAAAAAAAAAAAAAAAAAAAAAAAAAAAAAAAAAAAAAAAAAAAGGGTCATCTATTAACGCAATTTCGCCGCGGTTCCATCATGTTGAAGAAGAGGATGATATGGTTGCCACAGTAAGTAGCCAGTGCAACAACCGACTGAGGAGCGCTCTGGAGGATGCGCTTCGGGAGTATAGGTCTATCCCAACTGAACTTAGACCCCGATTACCACGGTTGCCTATGCACAAGAAAAATAGGGCGCTGGTGTGTGCCTTGGACTCGCAGCTTAAGAATTTATTCGAGAGCAGCGAGAATCTCGTTGATACACACTCGATCCTGTATTGCGCGGCTGTTGCGGCATGTCGGTTAGCTAACGTCAAGTTTCCAAGCTGTGACGGAGCTACTTGACCAATGCCAACCGTACCAGCCTGGCAATGCAGGATCGAGCGTCGTATCGATGGGACCAGGGTACTCATCGGCAAACTATACTGCTTCAGGGAGGGCAATACTCGACCACGAGTGATGCGCTTTGTAAGGTGGGCATTCTCGGGGACTGGAATCAGTCCTCCAGAATACATGTCCCGTGTTACAGAGCGCATCGACTTCCTGAAGCAGAAAGTCTGTGCATGGGCAAGCCGTATTCGGCGGTATAAGCGGCGGGTTGACCGATACAAGCAGAATCGTATGTTCCAGAGCGATGAGAGGTGGGTATATAGAGCTTGGGAGCGACCCGAACAAAATGTGACGGACGTGCGCTGCCCGGATGACGCCGCCACGAATGCATTCTGGCGGGGCATTTGGTCAGTACCCGTCTGTCACGTTGAGGCTGGCTGGATGCGAGATGTCGAGCGAGTGTGTAAATCATTACCAGAAATGGAGCCGGTGGTAATTACGCCAACAGATGTAGCCAGAGCAGTCCGTCCGTTACCGAACTGGAAATCACCGGGACCGGACGGACTGCACAATTTCTGGTTAAAATGGCTCACTAGTTCACACAGTCGCCTGGCATCTCATTTCCAGTCATCCTTAGAGTCTGGGTCGCTACCGCAGTTTCTAACAACAGGCGTCACCCACCTGCTCTATAAGTCAGGTAGTACCGCGGAACCTAAGAATTATAGACCGATCACATGTTTGTCGACGGTTTATAAACTTTTTACATCCATTTTGAGAGCGAAAATTAGTTCGCATATTGATAATAATTCCATTATGTCTGCGTCTCAAAATGGATGTAGGAACGGGTCCCGTGGTACTAAGGAGCTAATCCTCATCGACATGGCCATAAGCCAACAGGTTCGTCGATCCCGCAAGGATCTGTCGACATGCTGGATAGACTATAAGAAAGCCTACGACTCTGTGCCACATTCATGGCTCAGGAGGGTGCTGGAGTTGTACAAGGTTGATACAACACTACGCACCTTCCTAGAGTCGTGCATGGGGCAATGGAGGACAGTCCTTCGCTATCCAGGATGTCCACAGATCCAGCGAAATGATGAGCCTGTATGGATTAAGCGGGGAATATTTCAGGGCGACAGTCTGAGTCCACTTTGGTTTTGTTTAGCCCTGAATCCTCTAAGCACACTGCTGGAGGATTCAGGTCTAGGCTATCGGCTGAGGAGAGGTGGTCAGGTTATATCTCATTTCCTCTACATGGATGACCTAAAACTCTTTGCCCCCAACAAACTACAACTGATGGAGCTACTGAAGGTAACTGAAACTTTTAGTAGCGCCATCAGGATGGAGTTTGGTGTGGACAAATGTGCAGTCATCCATGTAAAGCGAGGTGAGGTTATGGAATCCGAGGGAATCCAACTTTCGGATTCCGTATACCTCAGATCCCTTTCCTCATCCGAAAGCTACAAGTATTTGGGTATGTCGGAAGTGTTAGGCATCAACGATGCTGACATGAAACAATCGTTGAAGGAGCGCTTTTTTGGTCGCCTGAAGAAGGTATTAATTAGTCTTCTCTCAGGCGGAAACAAGGTGCGCGCCTTCAACGGTTGGGTCATGCCAGTTTTGATGTACTCTTTCGGCATACTTAAATGGACTCAGACAGAACTCGACGCCCTGGATAGGAGGGTCCGTACAATGCTGACCGCAAACCGGATGCATCACCCACGATCATCGATGATGAGACTGTACATCCCGCGGAAGTACGGGGGTCGAGGCTTTTTAAATGCAAAGACCCTCCACAACCGCGAGGTGTGCAGTCTCAGGGAGTATTTCTTAAAAGCCGAAGTGGGTATGCACCGTGATGTGGTCGCAGTGGACAAAGGGCTCACCCCGCTCTCCATGGCTAAAGAGAACTGGCGCAAACCTGTAGTACTTACTACCGATGACCGCAACGAAGTATGGCGAAACAAGGAGCTTCACGGGCGCTTTTACCGGGCTCTTCATGAGCCCAGTGTAGATTTCTTAGCGTCCGTATCCTGGCTACGTTTTGGTAACCTATTCGGGGAAACAGAAGGTTTCGTCTGTGCAATTATGGACGAAGTTATCTTGACGAATAACTACCGGAGACATATTATGAAGGACGGGACGGTGGACGTGTGTCGGGCATGTCACCATCCGGGTGAGTCCATCAGGCATATTGTCTCTGGTTGTTCTCGTCTGGCTAACGGCGAATACTTGCACAGGCATAACCAAGTAGCCAGGATTATTCATCAGCAACTTGCTTTGCAGTACAAACTAGTGGATTCTGAGTAGAGGATACAATCCCGAGCATGTTTTTCAATCCCGGGATTACGGGATTTTTGAAGCGTAATCCCGGGATCCCAGGCCTATCCCGGGATTAGAATATGTGGTTTCTAATTGGGCTAAAATGAAAAAAAAACAAGTTAAATAATTTAAAATAAATCTTTTTAATGTTTTTGCACAACAAAAATCACAATATAATAAGAAAAGATAAATACTAAACAAAGAAACTATATTTTTGGAAGAAATCAAAAAGACAACACAAAAAAATATATAAATTCCCAAAATATAATTGCAAAAAATTATTAGAGTAGGTATCCAATCTTTGACTTCCAAGCCTGCTTCGTAGTTTATTGTCAACATAAGCAGCAGCTGAAAACACTCGCTCAGGTTTTACGCTGGTTGGAGGAATAGACAATACGTGTAGATACTAATATGCTGTTTCTAAGTTATATCCACGAACTCCTCCATTTTTGAACAGGCTCAACTCATGTCTAATACTACAATATTTGCCAACCCCAATTCATTTTGTACTTGTACTTCAGGATCTGGGGATTTCATACTCTTGTTAATTTCCAGCTGTAACTTTTCCTTTAAGTCCCTTCTAAGTTCTACGACAAACATATGTATATTAGGACTGTACCTGTTTAGTGTGTACTGTGTATAGTAGGTACGTATCGTACGACGGCGTATCTAGGGGTTGTTTTTTGTCATTATGTAATAAATGCTATTCATATAATCTAGGCAAGGTTATTTTCAAGGCGCAACGGACTACGGATTACAAATTAGACTTGTTTGTGGCAATCCCGAAAATCCCGGGATTAGCCAAGTACAGTCCTGGGATTTTCGGGGCCAGAAAACGGTCGGGATCCCGGGATCCCGAAGTTCGGGATCCCGGGATTGTATCCTCTAATTCTGAGGTACCGTATTACAAGTATGTGCCCGACCCAGTTCTCGAAAATGACCATGTCACGTTGTACTGGGATCGGTCTATCATTACTGACAGGACTATTGTCGCCAATAAGCCTGATATAGTGGTGATAGACCGGTTAGCGCGCCGCACAATGATAGTCGATGTTACCATTCCGCATGACGGCAACCTCGTGAAAGCTGAGAAAGAGAAACAGATGAAATATCTCGACTTAGCACACGAGGTTGTTGACATGTGGAATGTTGACTCAGCTGTCATTGTGCCGATTGTCGTATCAGCCAATGGGCTGATGGCCGATACCCTCGACCAACACCTGTCGAGGCTATCGTTAGGCGGTTGGATCAAGAGCCTGATTCAGAAGGCAGTACTCCTTGACACGGCTCGCATTGTGAGGAGGTTTCTGTCTCTGGAGCCCTAACCACCGGTAGCTTGGATCCTGCTCCCGCTACCGATGGACTGCTATTTTTTATATTTTTAAATGTTTTTGTATAGGTATTTACTTTGTAAAAATATTTAAAAATGTAACGAAATATGTATGAAAATAAATAAAAGAATAATAATATTCCACAACTATCACACAACGCCATCTAGTCCCAAGCTAAGCAGAGCTTGTGTTATGGGTACTAGACAACTGATAAACATACTTATATATTTCTAAATACATACATATTATAGATAAATTACACCCAGACACAGAACAAATGATCGTGCTCATCACACAAACATTTGTCCTGGGTGGGAATCGAACCCACGACCTCCGGCATAGCAGTCAGGGTCACTAACCACTAGACCAACAGGCCTGTCATAAAAATGTAATGACAAATCCGATATTATCCGAAACTTTTATTTTGGATTCGGTTACGGATAAATTTTTATATCGGATATCCGATAGTTTTGGTTACGGTTACGGAGCTCCATAACATCGCTGCTAAAAACCCTTCATGTTGCATGTAGCCAGTATACGTAAAAAAAATGTATACGTAACACGTATAGTGTTATTTCACTTTATTTAGATTGTTTATTCCATAAATACATATAAATCGTATTTATTTTATTATGTACAGCTTATTTTCATATTTTTTTCCATACTTTGACTTCATACTTTCCACAAAGTGTATGAGAGTAAATGTAAACAAAAGTTATATTGACACAGTGGTTTTTGTACTCTACGGGACACTTAATATACCTGAAAGAGTAATAAACATGGCCACCAGGCAGCAAGGACACGTTCAGATTTGGTATGTGTTGTCGGTTATATAGTCAGACAAGGCCTGAATGGAACAAAAAGTTTCAGACACATAGTCCGACATGGCACTTAACGTGTATTAACGCGTTAAGTGCCATCACATATAATTTTTCAATTTAGGTGTAGTAATTTTTTTTATCTAGATCAACCCTAGCTCTAAATCTAGACCGCGTCCAATAGCCTGTACACTCGATAGGCTAGACTGAAAAGCTCTCCACCGGCTTTAGTTGGTCAAGTAGTCAATAGGCATCCGGAAAAGGTTGCAACTAAACGTTACTTTTGCGTTTTACTACGGACAAGTTAGCTATATTAACGTAGTGTAGTAAAGAGAATCGAGAAATAAACTAATGTTTGCAATATTTATTTTTACTAGGTCGTTTTATATTATTAAATGAAAATAAATTCTTAAAAACGAAGCTAGTTATTATGTGTATTGTTATATTTTTTTGTTATGTACTAGTAGGCTCTAGGCGATGATATTATACTTTGTAATTTTTTTTGAAAACCAAAAATATTCCATTTGTTTCATGAACAATGGCTGCCCCATTATGTATAGTTTTTTAATTTTACGAGCCGATGTTACCTAAGATAACGCAACGCTTCTAACGATACCAAATACATTGATAGTGGTTAAGCCGTTAAAAGGTTATGGTGGAATAAAGAAACTCACATACATACATGAACCAGGAAAACTTAACACTCCTTTTTTTGGGCATTTCGTTGAAAAGTAACTGATAACTATTCTTGCCAACCGTATCTTCAATTTTTAAAGCATCTCAAAACGTTCTCTGAAAACGTTTTCCTGAACGTAAATGTATTGAACAAACTTTGCATTCCATATTGCATTTGCTGTCAAAAGTAAACACATTTGTTTGCTAGCACTCCCCTGTACTTTGTGGATTTACGTGTTCGTGTATTTCTAAAGTTTAAGATATGTTTGAAAAGTTCGCGAGCTGGGGTCGGGGTATATAATTTTTACCTATTTTATTGCAAACACTGTCAGTTTAATCAAATAATCACCAATACAATCAGAAACTTTAATCAGAATCACAAACAATGGTAGTTGTAGAACAGATAATTCTGCAATTCGATAATAGATGGCAGTGGCGTTCCTAGATTGATCCAGTTCGTGTAGTTCTGCTACCCAATACAGAAGGCGGTATCGTAACGTCACTCATTTGAAATGACTCATAGTGATTGATCGCGGGACTTTCATTCCCGGGTCGGGCAAAGTGTTACCGAGTTTTTCCATCCAGATTTTGTCAGTAGCAGCCCGGAGTTAGCAATAGGTTCATCCTCTGTTACATGGGATCACCATTTCAGCCGTATAACGTCCACTACCTCCCCCGATTTCGGGGGGTTTGACATAATCGCCACGCTTGGCAGGCGGGTTGGCGATCGCAGTATGGTTGTAAAATGTATAGAGAACGCTGCTGCCCATTCTCTGGTATAGTAGGAAGCAATGGGATTGGCACCACACGGAAAATTACATGGGATAGAATTATCGAAAAGTGGGTAAACTATAGGTACTAGACGTGTACCTATAGTTCACCCACCTTTCGATAATTCTATCCCATGTATCACTTATCCTTCGGGAAAACAGACATGACTTTATATTATGTTAATTATACAAACAAAAGCATGCATTTTCTCCAAAATTGAACCTAGTTTGTGTCATAATATTATTGTGACGCTAGAAATAATTTATAGAAGCGAAATAGTTTTGATTAAAACTGTATCGCATTACTTCACTCACTAGAACAATGGTAGTTCTAGGCTACAATAATCCTCTTAAACGATCGAGGTGTTCTATATTAAACATTGTGGAAGCCCCTAGATCTATTTACATGTTCTGAATTCTCAATTCATGGCGTTTACTTGATATTAAGGGATTTAGGAGCTAAATTTAGGGGCCATAAGGATGTTTTCAAACGAGATTTGGTGTAAATAGTTGACTGTATATTGTCTATTTTAATATCTTGTGCCTAGTGCATACATAGATAGATAAATATTATCGTGCAGCAATTGGGTGATGACCCGCACTAGACCCGCGTGGTGAATGGTGGTCTGGTCCCTTTCACAGAGGAGACCTATGTTCCAGCAGTGAGATAGTTCATCGTTAACATCTGCCTAGCCTTTTATCAACCATGTTAAGATCAGCTTCTAGTCTAACAGAATGCAGCTAATTACCGTTATTAAACAAGGCTAAACAAAGCTGATACGATGAAGAATTGTAGCATTTTTAGGGTCCCGCACCTCAAAAGGAAAAGCGGAACCCTTATAGGATCACTTTGTTGTCCGTCCCGCCGTCCGTCCGTCCGTCTGTCAAGACCCTTTTTCTCAGAAACGCGTGGAAGTATCTAGCTGAAATTTATAAGAAATACTCAAATTTTCTGTTCCTTGTAGCTGTGAAAAAATAAAACTTCTAAGTTAACGCGATCAAAAGATATAGCCGTTTATGCCGCAAATTTCCGCAAATTTTTGAAACTCGGAAGGGAATCAAAACCTAAAGGGTACTCTTCCAGTTGATCTAGAATTTTGAAATTTGGTACGAAGCAACGTCTTATAGCACAGGTAGAGGAAAAATTGCGAAAACCGCAAATTTTTAGTTACATTATAAAATAAAAATATTTTAAATAATTTTAAACTTACTATACTACCCTTTTCTTCATGAACGCGTAGAGGTGTTAATTTGAAATTTATATCAAATACTCAGGACTATAATACCTTTAAGCTGTAATACCTACAGCTTTGTACGGAACCCTCGTTGCGCGGGTCCGACTCGCACTTGGCCGGTTTTTTTTATTCCTAAGTGGTACGTGGTAGTCAATTCAGCTTCCAGCCTTCTTCATTGCCCAGTTAATATTTATTCTCATCATCTGCCCAGCCTTCTCCCAACTATGTTGGGCCAACCCCAACATAGTTGGGAGAAGGCTGGGCAGTTCCAGTCAGAATACAGCTGAATACCAGTATTTACCTAAAGCGACTGTTTATCTGTCCACAACCCATTTACTGGGTAATACGGCCCCCCTTGGTAAGACTGCTTGTCGGACTTTCGGGCTTCTGACGGCTCGTAACGACTGTCAAAGATCTACAAATGACAGTAGGCACAAAGCTAAGGCAAAAAAGGTCACCCATCCACAGCCTAACCGCGGCAAGCGTAGCTTAACCTGATCGATCTTTTAGTGTGTCCGTTATTACTTAGCAACAAGCTCCTCTCAAAATATTTTAATTTCCCAAATAATAATATTGAATATGAAAAGTGATTCATCAACACTCTCTTGAACTTATTACCAAAGATATTTCTCGAGTTTTCGGGTAGGTTTCAAATATTAAATTACATTACATGTTACTATATTTCAAAAGGTTAATGTTAGTAGCTATTTTTATTAAAAATATGGAACATAACATAACATCACGCCTGTAATTACCAAAGGGGTTAGGCAGAGGTGTACCTATAGTACCTACCCACAATTACATTTCGCCAGTTTTGTTTAAGTCCTATGTAATAGAGGACGATCCTATCGCCCTATTGTTATTGTGAGATTAGCAAAAGTATCTGTACAAGCATCTTTTATGAAATACTAGTTTTTGCAAGTACCTTCGCCCGCCTATTATCCATACAAATCTTCCTCTTAAATCACTCTGTCTATTGATGAAAATCGCATTAAAATCCAATGCGTAGTTTTAAATTAGCGTACAGACGCAGGAAGCGACTTTGTTTTATATTATACTAGCTTTTGCCAGCGGCTTCGCCCGCGTGGAGGTCGGAAAATATCCCGCGTGAACATATTACCGGGATAAAAGTACCCTATGTGTTACTCCAGGTTATAAACTATCTGTGTGCCAAATTTCATCTAAATCGGGTCAGTAGTTTTTGTGTGAAAGAGGAAAAAACATCCTATCATACAAACTTTCGCGTTTATAATATTAGTAGAACTAGCTTTTGCAAGTGTCTTCGCCCGCCTATTATCCACATAAAACTTCTTCTTGAATTACTCTGTCTATTGATGAAAACCGCATTAAAATCCGAATCGTAGTTTTAAATATCTAAGCCTACATATACGGGAAGCAACTTTATTTTATACTATGTAAAAATGTACTTTAGGTAAATAATTTTTGTTAGTCGCCTTTCATTCCTCATCTCAACATGACCAAACCATCTTAGCATACTCTTTTCAATGTTTATCACTACATCTACTTTTAAACCGCACCTTTTCCTTAGCAGACCAATTGACCACATAAAAAGTGTGACAAAAAGTGAAATAAAAAACCTACATACAAAATGAAAAGAAAGAAAACACCTTTACCCATTTTACCTTTGTATGTAGGTTTTTTTTTATTTCGTTTGTTAAAATAATTTGCTTTAGTTTATTTCTTGAGTAATAACTGATTAGGTGCTTCCAATAAAAAATGATGTCGATGTCTTAAAATATAATCAAGTAAAGTTTAACTTTTCACTGAACAACTGCTAAAATTACGCCACGCAACAACGATTAAAGTGTTCAAATCTGGTACACGTGTAAGATTATAACTTTGCAAGTTACAAGTGCTCCTAAGTGTTCTTATCCAGCTAACTGTAATATGGAATGTCCACCCACTGGATATCTTGTGCTTCACGAACTAATCTTATCTGGTGTATAATCTAAACACTATTAATAAAGCTGAAGAGTTTACTTTTTTGTTTGAACGCGCTAATCTCTGGAAATACTAAGAGAATTTGAGAAATTCTTTTTACATTTGATATCTCATCTCTGAGAAAGATGTATAGTGTAAAATTGGCTACTGGCACTAAGCGTAAATGAAGTAATAGACCGGTCGAAGCTATGCAACGAGATGGGTCTGGGGTCAAGAAATTTCACGCATACAATGCACACGGGCACAAGCTTGTGTAGTTTGCCTAGTTGGTCCAGTTGACCATGGATTTGATTCCCAGGTCGGGAAAAATAGTCTGGAAATTGAATTTGTGACATGACTTGGTTGATTGCAATAGGCTTTTTTTTTTTTTTTTTTTTTTTTTCAGGATGGGAAATCATCAAATGACTTCTCCCGCTCTGGGCGGAGCGGGAGGGCGTGTCAGACTTTTACTGACTAAAACCCACCCGTGTTCCATCAGTTGCCCATGTGCCAGGGTCACGGTATCTCTTTCGAACAATCACGCGACCCCGGCAGGGCAATAGGCTTGCTTCACTATCATATCGGACTTAGACATTATTGGCGAGTGTAAAAGATACAACTACATGTACCGTTCGGGGAATAAAGGCGTGACGGTATGTTATGTATTAAATTACAGTTTTTTTTCTTCTTCGGTACTGACTCGATGAAAGAAACATTTCATTTATGAAAGTTATTACAAACATTTTTGGTCTTAGCACATGAAACAAATAAGTTGATAATTTTATTTTCCGTAACTCTTAAATCTTAAAGTGTATTAAGGTGACCTTGGGCGTATCTAAACTTCCTAAGATATTAGTGTATTTAACGTCATAAACTAGCACCGACTTATCATATTCCAGCCTACAAGTTTCCCTGTCTCCTGTAATACAGTTTTTTTAACTAGTACAGGATACAGGTGATCTTTTCCACTACCGTTAAGTATATAACTGTATTGTATTGAAAAGTTTTTTTTTTGTTTATCTGCAACTGATGGAAATATGTTAAGTAACACTGTTTTTGGAACAATAAATTTTTTATTTATTTATTTTATTTATTTAACAAGTAAACGAAGTAAAGCAATAAATAATTGTATGATATATCATTTCTACCAAATAAATAATAAATGAGTGAAGACAAGAAACAAACGATGTAAGAAACACACGTAGGTATAAAATGTTCAGTAAAAACACAATAACAAGAAGATTACTCATTCTCAACAGCCTACTCATACTTACACCACTATCTCCAAAGATTAGGCAGTCTAACAACTTAATAATTCTGTGACGTTCGTAGGCTGTGTATTAAAAGTTTTCTTCATTAATTACCTTCATGGAACTCAGCATGTCCCGAACTTGACTTTCGGCAATATTCAGCTCTTGGCAAACAGCCGATCTAAGAATTTATGTTCATTGCAGCTAATAAAACTAGGGAAAACGGATTGGTTTGTGATTAAAATGCGTGACTATGCTAAGAGAGGTGGACGGACATATTTATAGGTTTAGATTCTTTCTTTAGTAGAAGTGGCTAAGTAATTAAAACCACAAAGGCCAATCGTTCAGATAAAGCTATTCATGCCGCGGTTGGTCTGTAGTTAGATGGCCATCTTTACATGACAAGATCCCACCACTTTTTTTTTTGTGGGTGCTAAATCATCAAATGACGTCCCCCGCTCTGGGCGGAACGGGAGGGCGTCTTAGACTTTTACTGTCTAAAACTCACCCGTGTTCCTTCAGTTGCCCATGTGCCAGGGCCGCGGTAACTCTCTCCTACGAATCTCGCGATCCTGTCAGTAGATAGCCATCTTTACATGACAAGATCCCGCCATTTCTTTTTTTTGTGGGTGCGACATCATCAAATGGAGTCTCCCGCTCTGGGCGGAGCGGGAGGGCGTGTTAGATTTTTACTGTCTAAAACCCACTCGTGTTCCTTTAGTTGCCCATATGCCAGGGCCACGGTATCTCTTTCGAACAAATCTCGGGACCCTGGCAGGCATCGGTCCTAGCAGACCCTTTCAGTACTACTGACACGCGCCGTCGACTTGAGCCTGGTCCTTACTGGGCGGCGACCTTCCTATTGCTCGCTGCCCGCAAGATCACACCTACGGTGGCCGGGAGTCTGAAATGGACTCCCAACGCCAGGGCGTCTCCTCCTGCGGCGGCTAGGGGCATGAGGGCGCAGAAACTGCCTCTCCCTCACGCGCCCCAAAGATCCCGAGACCATGCCTCGGAAACCTTGTTTAACCGTTGGTCCCAGCTTTGTTTCGCGAACCAGTCACCAAGGGGTATCGTATTACACAGTAACTGGGTTCTCAGTCGTGTGTGTGAGTCGACCTTCACACGGACGCAATAATATCGCAGTAGGAGTTTTAACGCACTGAATTTCCAACTTACTGCTTAGCGCCTAGAGTTCAAAATCGAACAGCAAGTTTTTTCGACGCGCTGAGATGCTCTGCTGAATTCTCAATGCTCAGTTCAACACCGAGAGTTTAAATTCGAATGCCCGATAATATCCCGCAACGATAACTTCGACATATTGACTAACCTCCAGCTAACACTGAAGTTCAATCAAGGACAAACATGTTCCAGTTTGCCCATATCATCTGGTTGTCACGGCCACTTGATAAGGGTCCATATGACGATAGTTTCAACCAATTTCTATTGAGCCGGTGACGGGTTACTTGTGACAAAAACATGGATTTATTGTTTTTCACAGATTTGTTTTCTGTTAGCTGTCAACCCTTTTATTGTTTGTAGAAAGTGAGTCTTAAATATAAAGTGGACGTTTTGGTTTGGAAGAATTTCTTTTTATAATATTAGTTTAGTACAGATAAGTAGATCGCTTATTTGTAATTATAATATAATAATCTTTATTGGAACAATAAACAATACATTTACAATTTCACTGAGTAAAATAATAGCCAAATCTATACTAATACTAGCTTCTGCCCGCGACTTCGTCCGCGTTAAATTTCTTTTTCCCCCGACCCTTCCTGTCGCGTCGAATCGCGCACCCGTGCGATTTTCCCTATTTTTGCAACATTTTTCATTACTGCTCCGCTCCTTTTGGTTGTAGCGTAATGTTATATAGCTTATAGCCTTTCTCGATAAACAGGCTACCCAACACAAAAAGAATTTTTCAATTCAGACCAGTAGTTCCTGAGATTAGCGCGTTCAAGCAAACAAACAAACTCTTTAGCTTTATAATATTAGTATTTTATAGTATAGATTATAAAGCTGAAGAGTTTGTTTGTTTGATTGAACGCGCTAATCTCAGGAACTTCTAGTCCGAATTGAAAAATTCTTTTTGTGTTAGGTAGCCTATTTATCGAGGAAGGCTATAGGTTATATAACATTAAACTACAACTAACAGAAGCCGAGCAGTATTTTTTTTCCTTTTGAGAGTTTCCGTTGCGTGCGCTGCGTAAACGGTTGAAGTAACGCAAAAATCATGTATGACGGAATTGTTTCTTTTAAAAATTTCTAAAAAAAAAGTCCGCGAGAGCATATGTCTATCTTTTAAGGTTGACTCACTATAACTCAAAAGGAGCGAGCAGCAACGAAAAATGGACGAAAACTAGCAGGCAAATCGATGCGACGGGAAGGGTCAGGGGATTTGACGCGGACGAAGTCGTGGGCAGAAGCTAGTTAGATATAAACTGTGTCGCAGCTATTAACGCCCACCTCCTTGAAGAAGATGAGATTGTTTCAGATAATGCTTTACTGTGTGATGCCGGACGTAAAGAATAGCACCATCGCATTTCTTCCTGTGGGTGTCGTAAGAGGCGACTAAGGGACTTACTAGAGAATGGGCAGCAGCGTTCTCTATGGACTATACCACCATACTGCGATCGCCAACCTACCTGCCAAGCGTGGCGATTATGGCAAACCCCCCAAATTGGGGCAGGCTTATGTCCAGCAGTGGACGTCATACGGCTGAAATGATGATGCTTTACTAGAATTTTAATTCACTAAATAAAACTAAACTGAAACTGAACCAATTCAAAACAATATAGGTTAAAAGAGCGTCCAAAAAGCTTGTGCGGCGGGCTTTTTGGATGCTATTTATTTTGCGTAGATCGATCAGATTAAGTAACACGTGCCGTAGTTGGTCCATGGATAGGTGACCATGCCTTGGAAAGCACGTTTAGCCGTTGGACTCGATTGCCAATTGAGGGTCTCTGACAGTCGTAACGAGTTGTCAGAAGCTCGAAATTCTGACAACCAATCTTACCAAGGGGTATCGTGTTACCCAGAATCTAGGTTGAGGAGGTCGGACAGGCAATCGCTCTATTACTGGTATACAACTGCATCTGTATCAATACCAACATAGTTGGACAAAAGCGCGAAGGTGAAGATTTAAAAGTGGCTCCATTGAAGAATTGTAACCTAGGGGCCTGCTGTTAACCTTGCCGGATTGTCTGTCTTTAAATCAAATAACTACAGACGAAGAACAAAGCACGTGTTGTACAGAAATCCTAAAATGAATAATTATTCGTTATTTCAGAGAGTCCAATCACCCGAATGACTTAAAATAAGGTCTTACTTATGCGATATTTCCCGATTATTTGGTTTTGAAATTGTTGTGAACAGTCACCGTCTTCTTACATGACGAGTTCTAAAGCACGTGTAAGCTAAAACCATCAAGCCAATTAAGTATTTTGAACTTTATTTCGAACTAAGTAAGCTTCACAAAGCAAAACTAACAGCTTGAACTCAATTTTAACGTTAATTTTTAATTAGAACTTCAGCTTTGTCGGATTATAGTTCGAAATAAAAAAATGGCTCATTGGGTCAGGTCGGGGTCTATAGATACTTACTTAAGCCTAGTTTTATAATGAGGTCGTGAAATTTTAAAACAGCGTCGTACACATGAATATCGCTGTCAAATAATCTTTTGCCATGAATCGTAGGGTCATCACTCATTAGGGTCGCAAGATTTGTTCAAAAGAGTTACAGTGACCCACGCATATAGGCAACTGAAGGAACACGGGTGGGTTTTAGTCGGTAAAAGTCTGACACGCCCTCCCGCTCCACCCAGAGCGGGAGACGACATTTGATGATTTCTCACCCACAAAAAAGGGGTCATCACTCATTTTAACCACAATGACGCCGACGCAATAAAATCCCAGCCGGAGTTTTTCACGCACTGAATTTTCAACCCTTTGATAGTGCAGCGTGAATGCGTCACAGCGCGTCAAAAAAACATAGTATTCGATTTTAAACTCTCAGCACTAAGCAGTGCATTGGAGATCGAGTGCGCGAAAAAACAACGCTGCGATTTCACTTCGTCCGTAAGAACGTGCTATCGGCCCGTCACCGTCTTGAAAAGTTCGCCGCTTGTCTCCAATGCGCCGTCAACAACACGACCATTCACTACTGACACGCCACGAGTTGACAGCTTGCTGCTCTCGCGCCCCTTACTAGTTGGTAGCTTATTGTTCACGCGGCAACGGCTAATTTTCAGCTAGGTGACCGATTTGTGAACATTAGTGAGTATGATAATTTGCAGGTGTTGACGGCAGCGAGACGGCTTGGCTTTGCGAGCGGAGACCGCTCGCAGGAGCTGTAACCTGTATTGTCATCGTAAAATGTACTCTAAAACAATCGATTTAAAATCCTAACTTGAATCACAAGGTATTTGATGTGTCGGAGCGGCGCTGTGTTAATGAGTGATGATCATAATTCTGTTTATCTTTTGTTTCAGAGTGCCAACACCTCGTGGGTCAGTGTCCAGCACAGGCAGCACAAGCACCGGGTCCCGGCTGGCCAGGTTATTGACTCAGGGAGTCCGGGGGACTCCTGAGGATATGGCCATCGATACGCCGAGGAGACTCAGTTGGGAACGGTAAGTGTCATCACTCTTTATTATTGTGTGGGATATGCAAACTAAAATAATTATAGAGTTTCAAAGCGTGGATGGAATAATGAAAAAAAATCTTAAGTAGCAAAAATTACTAGTTTTGACAACAGCTTTTTAAGGTACGGTTGTCAGTGCTGCGCATCATGTCGAACTCGTCTAATAAAGCGCCACTTAGACTCGCCCTACTTAAACCAATAGAAGACGCCGAGAGGGTTGAAATTTCCTGTTCTTTGAATGAAATCATAAGAATAATCCTAGTGCGTAGATATGAAACACCCAAGAATGTTCGTCTAGCGCAGCCCACTCCCCACAAAGCTCCAGTGACGAAGAGACATATTTTGTCAGAAATTGACAAAACAAAAGTCGGTTGAACAGTGCTAGTTCAGTGGCAGTGTGACAAGATCAAACGTAGTTTGTATTGCCGTGTCATCAGCCCGTCACAATCTTGGGCCGAGATCGGCCATCGCACAGAAGTACTTGAAACTTCAGCTGGTAGAATGACGGCGCTCGTATGACGGACGTGCGATGGGCATGCAGCCATCGTAAACGATTGTATCGCTACTTCGACGCCGCCATTTTGTTTTCGGTATACAGACGCACTAACGCCTGGGAATATCCAGTAATGATAGTTTGTGTTAAAATAATTATTTTAACTAGTGATCGCCCATTGGTCGAAATTCGACCGTACTTCATTTGAATAGAAATACATTATTAAATGAAAAAAAAAAACATGTCTAATAATAAATATTAAAAAAATGGTTATATTTGACATTCAGTAACACTATAGACAAATAAAATTAAAAACAAATATTCTCGATATGATCATAGATTTTAAAAATGAAATAGGTTATACATATAATATATCTATAAAATTAATTTATTACCTATGGTTATACTTGACATTCAGTTATAGTTAGGGAGCTGGCAACCAAAATTTCGATATGATCAGCACACAAGGCAGACGTTATTAATAGTGATAATTATACCCTTAGAAACATCAAGGACGTCATCTGCCACCATGGTGGCGCTGCGTTGTAAATTTACAGTGTTTTAACAATGTTTAAAAAAGGTCCCGTCACGTCTGCCTCTGGGGCTGATAATCACAGTCATCCTGGAAACAGAAAGAATCGAAAAGGCAGACATCCAGGGCTCTGACTTTTGTAGTATTCATTTTTTACATGTATTTTTATGATTAAAAAAACTCTATATGAAGTGCACACTTTGCAAATTTGAATTGTTCGATTAAAAACAATGAGAAGAACCACGGAAAAATTGTCTGCCAACATGTTGCCTCTGCGTTGTCTATTGACAGTGCTCCAAAAATGTAAAAAAAGGTGTGCTATATTATGCGCACACGTCTACTTCTTGGACTGATGTTTGAATTCCTTCAGGCCTCTGATATTCCAAAGGCAGACCATTATTTTTTTTTCAACCCGACGCTCCCCCCATACCAGGTATAAAATATCCCCATAGTTCCTTTCGTGGTGTCTCTCTTTTATTTGGGAATATGAGTGAAAACGGTATAACTCAGTTCCGACCTTTTCCGTATTGTGAAACTGAATGTATAGAGCGTTAATCTATATACAGCCTCCCCTTTTATTTTGCACGCTTTTCCTCTCTCTCGCTCTCAGGAACTTTCACACGTCTTGGTTCAAAATCTACGTATTTTACACAAATAAAACGTGATTAAAAAAAGTTAAAGACTGTTCCTATCCAGATCCTAATCCTATTCAGATTACAATCAAGCATGCAATTTAAAAAAATACTTTCTAATAAACGTTCCAAGCGTATTTCGTTTCTGGTTGGCATTGAGAAAAAATTTGATTGCATAGATTTCAGCTCCAGAAGTTTAATCGTTACCGTGAGTTTAGAGGATAATATTAAACAAAATTATAAGAATAAAACTATAAATTATAACAATAATCCCATGCAATATCCGCTGCCCCTTGATTCCGTGAATTTCAAAAAGTTATACAGCTGAAAATCTGTGAGCAAAGAGTCTGCCACATGTTTTTTCGAATCCACAGAGTCAGTGTCAATGCCAATCGAATGGGCGCAATGGGAACCGCGTGCAAATGACTTAGTAGAGCTTTTTTTTAAACATTTTTACAACTTCGTCCCATGATAATGCAGAGTCCTGAATGTCTACCTCTTCGATTTTCTTCGTTTCCAAGATGATTGTGACCATGAACTCTAGAGGCATACATGTGCAAATGATTTAATACCCCGATTTTTTTAACCAACTTCAATCCGCTGTAACGCGAAAACGCAGTGACATAGGACCTTAATTGATTGGACCACATCGATTCGTAATGATTTAAACTGCAATCCACCTCGACGTGAAACGTGTGCAAATCATATACCGAAATGCTCGCCAACTCCCTAACTATAAGACTATAGACACAAAATAATGACAGATATTATCGATTGGACCATAAACAAAAGAGTATCTATGCATGTGTGTATTAAATACACGGTAATGAATAGTAGTGTGTGTAACGTGTTATTTAATGAAAATAATATATTTTTACGCATAATTTAAAACAAAACATTAGCATTCGTCACTTCTTCTCTGTATAAACTATAAGTATGCGAAATTTCATACTCCTCCGTCCGCCCAATTTTCGTAAAAAGGGATCCAAAGTTTTCGCTTCACGTATTAATATATAGATTTATTTCCACATTTATTTGTTTGGATAGTATTTTACTTAATTCCATATTTATCGGTTTGGATTTTATCCAGGTAAAGGCCACGCATTTTATCATAGACTGTTGGAAAGAATAAATTTCCAAATGGGACGGTTCACGGAACGGCACCGATTTGAAAGGGAAATTCAAATAGGATTGGTACGGCACACCTATACGCTTTACAATATTATTGGTCTGACCTTTCTTTATCTGGTCCGGACAGAAAACGCTATTTATGAATAGATAAGGTTTTATTAGCAGAATTGGCCGAGATACTTGCTTACCTATCTCCTATTTTTATTTAGAACAAGCTTATGCCCGCGGCTTCGCTCGCGTTAAATTCGGGGAAACACGGTTCCCCTTTCCTGATTTAAAACACAGAAGAGAACTCGGAACAGAATGTTATTGTAATACGCTACTGTTGACGATATTACCTATATGTCTTTCCATTTGGGGATAGAATGTAATGATTCTGGGCATTGGACACACGCGAACATGCTACATACAATTGTCCATGGGAAAAGCACAGCTTTTCTAAGTTCACCCTTGCCATCTATAAAAGAAAAAAAAGTAGCCTATGACACTCTACATCTCTTCTACTATCTCCACTTAAAAAATCACGTCAATTTGTCGCTCCGTTTTGCCGTGAAAGACGGACAAACAGACACACACACTTTACCATTTATAATAATAGTATATTAGTATGGATAATACTCGACAAGAACTATTTGTTACCTAGTATATATTTAATAATATGTAAGATAACATAATAACTTAAAATAATAACATGTACATGTACCTACATAAAAAAGAGGGAAAATAATAATTTCATAAAAAAGTATCACATAAAAAAATCGTCCGCGTTGCTGTCATCAGTAAAAGTACCCAAAACGGCTGGCAGCATGTTATATGGCGACGTTGGCCACATTCTATGGCGATGTTAATTCTTTGCTCTAAAAATATTTCAGCCTACAAATCACTTAAAAAAACTTTTTACAAAAAAAATAACAACCGACTTCCTTAAAAAAAGAGTACATAGTCAAAAATAACTTTAATTTCGAAAGTCTGTGTCTTAGGATCTGTATTAAGGTTTTTTGCCACCGACTTCCGAAATTAAAGTTATTTTTGACTTTGTAGTGTTTTTTTTTAAGGAAGTCGGTTGTTTTTTTTTTTGTAAAAGTTTTTATTTTCATCTTTTTAGTTATGGTAGATACTCCGCACTAATCTAATCGCGTTATTCGTTCATAAATAAAAAAAAATACTTAATGCTTTAAGTCTTATATGGTTTTCACATGGACCCCATTGTCTGATTGGAACAAAATTAAAATGGGACCATTCGGAAAGCACCAACTTTGAAATAAAAAAAGAATCATCAAAATCGGTTCACCCAGTTAAAAGTTATGAAGTAACAAACATTAAAAAAAAATATATAAAAATACAGGCTAGGGACGTGAGGGCGCAGAGGCTGCCACTCCCTCACGCGCCCCGCCTCCTCCTTCGCGAGCATTACTGCTTCGCAGAAGGAGGTGACGGCTTCCCATTCCCTCTCGCTCCGTACCATGGCTCGCACCAGGGCCGGACGCGAGAGGTCGCCGCCGCCGATCGCCTCCACGAGGACACGGCGGTGCTCCGCCCAGGCAGGGCAAACTTCCACCGTATGCTCCACCGTGTCCTCTAGACGATCCTCACAATGGAAACACCCGGGCGTATCCTCCCGCTTTATCCTGAATAGGAACCCACCGAAGCACCCATGCCCGGTGAGAACCTGCGTCAGGTGGAAGGTGAGGACGCCGTGGCGCCTCTCTATCCACTCCTCAAAGAGGGGACTTACCACCGCAATTGTGGCGTGCCCAGCACTGGGTTGCGACAATCGTACCCGCCATGTCGCCATGAGATCACATCGGAGCTCTGTCCGCCGTGCCACGATTTGTCGCGGCAGCGGGGTTTCGCCCCGGCGTTTCGCCTCCTTGCGCCACTCCCACATGTGGGCGAGGACCTTTCCCTCCAGATCCCATGGCGGCACTCCGGCAAGGAGGCTCGCCGCCTCGCAGGAAACCGTGCGATATCCCCGGATCAACCGGATGGCCATGACCCTCTGGGCCGCACTCAACCGGCGCGCTGGGCGCAGCCTCAATGAGGGCGCCCACACCGATGCCCCGTAGAGGGCCATGGACCGCACGATCCCGGTGTTGAGCCTCCGGCAGGAGGCGTTTGGACCCCCCAGATTGGGCAGGAGCCGCTTTAAGGCAGCCCCAGCCCGCTTCAGTCTGGGAGCCAAACGTCGGAAGTACTCGACGAAGTTCCACCGGCTATCGAGGACAAGTCCCAGGTACTTCATCGTCGACTCGACGCCGATGTGAACCCCTCCCACCGTTAGTTGGGAACCCGCAGGTGGCGCGTTCCGAGGATCATGAAAACCCATGGCCTCGGACTTGTGCAATGCCACCTCGAGTCCCAATTGCCGGATCCTATCGACGATTGTCGCAACCCCGCGTGTCATAAGTTCGGCCGCCGCCTCGTGCGACCTCCCCCGTGCCAGGACAAGCGTGTCGTCAGCGTAGCAAACTACGCCGACGCCGCTAGGGAGGTCGGCGCGCAGCACCCAGTCGTACCCGATGTCCCACAGATGCGGCCCCAAGACCGATCCCTGTGGGACACCGCACGACATCTCTCGCCGGTTCCAGTCTCCCTGGAGACCGGGGTAGATGACGGCTCTATCCGTCAAGTAAGCCTCGACTACGCGACAGAGGTAGGTCGGCATCCGGTGATACCGAAGTGCCTCCCTAATGCAACTCCAGGGGCGTTATCCTATTAAAGGCGTTGGCGATGCCTAGAGACATCGCCAAGACGACCCCACCCCGGGCCACTGCATCCCCCGTCGTGAGGGCTCGCACGCGCATGATGGCATCCACCGTAGAGCGCCCCTTGCGGAAACCGAACTGGCTGTCCGCCAAATCCGGTCCCTCCCGCACCAGCCACCCAACGAGGCGGTCTGCAATTACTCTTTCAAAGAGCTTGCCCACCTCGTCGAGCAGCACGATGGGCCGGTAAGCGGACGGAGAGTCCGCTGGGCGCCCCGGCTGCTTAATGAATAATAAATAATAATAATAAATAAATTATTTATTTCACCACAAGCCATGACATTAAATATCTATAAAACTAAAAACATTTAAGGCTTATTACTAGGTCACATTAATTAAATCCTCTGACTCCTAAACTAGGTGTAGGCCTGTGACTTAGGAGTCAGTGATTCTCCGTAAACGAACAAAGCCAAAATAAAGTAAATTAGGACGTTTAAACAATAAGAGATGTGGCAAAGAAAACAGATTCTAATGAGGACCAGTTTGCCCGTCTTCCACGAAGTGGGAACTGGCCCCTCCCCAAACATGCGCTTAGGAGCCCCCTGAGTCGAGGCCCGAGATCCTCTAAGGCTAGGACCCAGGCTTTGCCAGGCAAGCCGTCGGGTCCTGGGGCGGTATTTTTGGCATTTAGCCGACGTACCGCCACTCTCAACTCTACCTCGGTCACCTCTGGAGCGTTGTCGTCGTCATCGGTGGTGTGGTCCGCATCGGGCACCGCAGGAGGTGGAGCCATGGGTGGGGGGCTATGTTCCCCTCGCGAAGGGAACAGAGCGCTCACCACGTCCTCCACAAGCTGGGGCCGGAGACTCTGTGTCAGCGGGGGAGCCCATAGGCGGAGTTTCTCCCGGACGGCCTTGTAGGGCCGTCCCCATGGGTCCCTGTTCAGAGTCTCCAGCGACTCCTTGCGGGCCAGTCCTCTGGCCCGCAGGATCTCCTCTTGGAGGGTGGTCTTCGCCGCCCTGTACCCCTCGTATAGCTCCGTGTAACCGACACCTTATAGCGCTATTTTAACCCATTTTAAACGACCAGATTTCATTCAAACTTTGCACACCTGTGAAAGACCGATGACAATGCAATAATTTCATAAATTTGTGCCATTATCCTTGCCAGGGTTACCAGGACAGCAAAAACTGTCTTCGAAAACTACGCTGACATACGTCATAAACTACGCTGACATACGTCTCAAAATTCAAAACACCCTAAAAAATAGAAAATAAATAATAGTTTAAAAAAAATTAAAAAACACGCTTCTATAGAAAACCAAACGAAAAAGTACAAAAGAATGGAAAAAAGCGTGGGGTGCTTTTATAAGGTATTTTGTTTTTATATCAGGCACGCCACGCTTTTTTTTCACATTTTACATTTTAGTTTGGTTTTCTATGGAAGCGTGTTTTTTAGTTTTTTTTAATTGTTATTTTTCACCAAGGTTAAAAGTTACTTGAATCGATATTTCATGTTATGCATTAAAACTTACGGATATGCAGTTTAACTGTCAAAGCACGTCTGTGAAATCAAAAAATGGAATTGAGCTAAATCGACAAAATTTTGTATACGGCCTTTTCAAGATCTTTAACGAAACAAAGGCTCATAATTTACAATACGACCTATATTACTCTAACACTGAACACGTCAAAGAAAATGTTAAATAAAACAAAAAGCTACAAACACTCCAGTGTGAGAAAAATGAGTAGACACTTATTCTTCACTGCAGACATATTCATTCCGTCTACAAGATAAGGCTTGGTCTAGACAATACGTGTGTATTATGTTAACTAGAACAGCCGGCACAAGTCAGATAAGTTACCTACATTTTAGTATAATATTTATTTTCCTACGTAATAGCTACTCTAGTTATATAAAGTGACAGTTACAAAATGCTTGTAATCACAAACTTGGAAAGATTCTTATTCGGTGAAGGCAAGAAGAGCCGTGATTCATTTGTTTTCTCGGTCCATTTATTTGCACGGCCTAGTAGTTTGTCGTAAAGTTGTTATTCGGAAAAATGTATTATTACCTGTTACAATGCCCTGGTGATGAGAGGCCAGTTTTTCAAGGTTAATTTTTCGACGAAATTATAGAAAAGTAGCCAATGTAATAATGATGAAATAAGAGCAAGACATAGTACTCGGTAGCGGCTCAAACGGCTTCCATTTAGGAAACTGAGGAAAAAGTTAAAAAATAAAATGCATCATCGAAAATTATCTCGATCTTGATAATTTCACTGGGACAAACATAACGCTCCTTGTTTCCCAGAAAGGTTGGGTTAAGGTGTACCTATAGTTCGCGGAAGAATAACGTGTGCCCGTGTTCCCGCCATAAGCGGCGCAGGAGGACACCGTGAAGTTTTAGTGGGTTGAAGTCCCACATAACTGCACTATCTCCCCGTGGTAGTGCAGTATGCATGAGCATTTCTCCTAGTTAAAAAAAAAGGTGTACCTATAGTACACTGACATTTCGCCAGCTGCAATCATACGCAATCGAGCAACATCCCTGTTGCACAGAGTGCATGCCAGCTCCAACAATATCCTGGGAGTCCAGGAGACAGTTGGGAGATCCAGTTTGTTTCGCTAACAAACTGGATTGCCCTATTTTTTCACTTTTTAAACCAGCTACATGTACCGGCTAAAAGGGACTTCGTTTATTAGTTGTAGTGTATTGTAAATATTACTAACATAGTTTATAAGTAAATTGTTACGAATGACATGAGTCCAAGATACTCGTACATGAAAATATTTTTTTTGTCAATTTTATTTACTAAATAAACTTTCACATTTATAATATTAGTAGAATTAGTAGTGTTTGGGATCTTAATTTAAATCACTTCTTTAATTTACGAATTATTACTATTTATTCAGCACACTGTTTTTCACTGTTGTGCACCAATATTAGTCACAAGGTCAAATTTAAACCTATTTATTCTTAATAACGATTGTAAAAGACGTGTGCACACTGTTCATGACGTGAAGTTAGAAGGGCACATAACATCTGTCAAGTTCATATTTAGTTTAACAACTATGACATGTCTGTTTTACTAAACATGTAGGTTAAGTTAATCAAAACACAGTAACCGTTAAATGTATGCACTTGCTTATTAAGAGCTTTCGATGATCAACAATCTGCTACTGTCGCGTCTGAAAAATATTACCCTACATTTACACAATCGTATTCGCCATTCGTCTCATCACTCGACAAACATTCGACGACACATTCGTAAACGAGTGCCGTCCCGAACTACTGTTCACACATTCGTAGTGTGAATTATTTTGTCATTCGCACACGTGACGTGAAAATAATTGCGTCTACATGTACCGTTGAGTCGGGCGCTAGCTTGTCAACTGAATGCAGGCGAATGTGTAAACAGTAAGTTCGTGTTCGCCATTCATGCCCTTTGATTCGCGTCCGAAAAACTACTCTCAACGCGAATGCTCGAATCGCGAGGCGAGGCACGAGGCGAATAGCGAGCGCACTGTTAACATATGCGTGTTCGTTATTCGCCTCGCCATTCGCCTCGCGATTCGCACGAATGTGTAAATGTGGCATTAGAGATAAGGATCGAGGACAAAGAAAACTATCGAAACGCTTGGCATTATGTAATAAAATTTAATTGAATATCAAATAATGCCTGAAAACATGACAGATATTCAGCAAAATAGTATATAAATATAACATACAAACACTGTTATTTATCTATTCGAAGATTTCCCAGAAGGAATAATATTAAGTTAATAACACAAATAAGTAGCGTATAAATATTTTATTTGCATAAATAATATCCTAAAAATGTCATGAAAATATAAAAGCAGTCTAAAAATAACTAGAATTTGTTACGAATTTTCTCTCATATGTGAGTCCGCCTCTTGAAGAGTAATGTTGTACATCATTAGTGTTGGTTTGTGTGCCTATTCAGTATTCACAGCTTCTGTGTAATTATGACACTTTTAATGGGGTTACAAACTGAAAGCTCACCATAGATGACAGTACAGGTCAATGTCTACAAATCGCCATATGTTTGTTTTGTTTACTTTTGTGTCGATCATAAAATTAATCAAACACTAGATGGATATGTATGAGACTTTGAGTGTATCATTATTAAAATAGGAGGTAAAGAAAAGGGAAGCGGCTACAAGGGTTATAAAAAGCAGTTTCAATTAAAAAATATATTTAATTAAGATCTTTTCTTTGTTAACTTTGAGTATTTTTGGATATAGACTGGAGGCGTGCGACAAAAATAAACTTATTGGAGTTGAGAACCACCTAAAGGGCGATCGTCCTGACTGAAAAACTTCAGAGATGGTAATTCAAGCACAGATTTAATAAAATAAAAAAAGAATCATCAAAGTCGGTTCACCCAGTCAAAAGTTATGAGGTAACAAACATAAAAAAAAATACAGACGAATTGATAACCTCCTCCTTTTTTTGAAGTCGGTTAAAAATACACAAAAACACACCATTACTACAGTTTACCTACGAGTAATATCGCACCACAAGTGTCCGTCGCTAACAAAAATGGACTTATTATACTTGAAGCATTACTAATTGTATACGAATTTTGCCGAAAATGTCTTCTGGTTTAAAATGGATAGCACATAACCTCGACGTATTATTGGGTTTCCAAATTTTTCCTTGGACAGCTCCCTACCATACTTTTCTTCTTTTAACATGTTTGGGGAATACATGTGTCCTTGGATGTTTGCAGTCAACAGCTACGCAACGAGAGTACTAGATTCATTATATATGTGTTTGCTTATGCTTTTTTACCTACATGAGATTATTGTGAAAAATAACGTTTGCATTAAACGTATAATTACTTTTTATAACATTGCATATCCAACATGGGTAGACCTTTGAGCACATAAATGTTATGTTTAAAAAAATAAAAAATGCACATAGATCTGTTATGAAATATATCATTATCCTTTTTTTGCCTATAAAATGGAAAAACGAAAACATACTCAAAATACAAGCGATAAAAATAATCATGTTGAGTGATCTTAATATAATTTGGTAACCGAAGAGCCATCATTATGATCCTTCCATAAAAATTATCTCCAAAATTAATATTCTTTTCGTTCGAGAAGTGGTTTCGACAAGTTTTTAATTAATGCCTTCTTTTTAACGCTGATGAATTTTTCTCTGACAGGTATTATTTTTAAGTAAATTTATTTTAAACATGATATTCTTAGGCAAGTTCTAATCGAGTTATTTCATATTTTTAACAGAATTTAATGAAAATCAAGTAACTGAACCTTATTGTTCGTATTTTCAGCCAGTTACTTCGCGCTTTTATCATTTTTAACTCGACGATATTATCGTGTATAGCCACAACAACGTCACGTTATCGCGATAACATAAGGAAGAAGTATGGAAATATGTCAATCATTTGTCAACAGGGCAAATCAAGTGGTCAGCCTCTCTTAGTTATGATGAATTAAGTGGGGTTTACAAGTTAACCAGTAACAGTCGACTAACTTACATTTGCAGTTGGAATATATGGGGAATATACAACATTAATTTTTGTTTATGCGAAACCCGAAACACGGGTCTAGTATTTTTATGTAAAGAATCTATGAAAAAAATTTCAAAACTGTATCATTAATAATCACAAAGTTATAAGCTTGATAAGTCAACTGGTTGTCCACGCAAAAACATATGCAGATCACCACAAACAGCTAGTGTACGTACCATCTCCGTGTAATGGACGTTTGAATACGAGAAAGACATGATAATTTTAAAATCGAAACAAAACACTAAGGCCCGCGACTTGGAAGCGTAATTAAATATTTTTGGTACAAAATATAACATGGTGCAAAAATTATTGGAATCGATTCAGTTACTGATTCTGAACAAACTATATTCAGGTTTCGCATATACTAAAAATAATCTTGTATTTTTCAACTACAATGTTAAGTTTGATCTTATGATAAATTAATCTTATCTACGGAACCCTTCATTCCTCCATCACGCATTTGGTCGGTTTTTATGACGAAAACGTTTTCATTTCCTGAAGCATCATCACCATTATTATCATTTCAGCCGAAAGACGTCCACTGCTGGACATAGACCTCCCCCAAGCACCGCCACTTCAACTGGTTCTGTTCTTCTCTCATGCAGCGGATTCCTGCGGCCTTTACCGTGTCATCGGTCCACCTTGTGGGAGGCCTTCCAACGCTACGTCTTCCAGTACGTGGTCGCCACTCCGGCCCCATCGGCCATCTGTTCTGAGAGCAATGTGCCCTGCCCACTGCCACTTAAGTTTAGCAATTCTTCGGGCTATGTCCTAAAGCATAGACCATGGGAATGCAGCCAAGCATGCATTCCCATGGTCTTATTCTGTATATTTTTAGTTTGCCACGGCATTTGTAATTCAACTTACTCCATAAATAACACACTTAATTATCTCTTCAATAATTTTATCGCAAAACTGTTTCCATAATAAAATCAAAGAAAATATTTCATCTTTATTGCAAAGTAAAACCAAACAGCAAACTAAGGTAAAATAAATAAACTTGATATTTACAAAGAACAGATTGTGCTTTGAAAAGACTGCTTAGGTACCTTCGAGTTCACTTTCACCAGTGTTAAGAGCTGTTTTAAGATTGTATGTTTCAAAAGGCTTTCGGGTAAGCATAAAAGCTTAGGTATGAAGAGAAATTAGAGAGGTTGTAGTTCTACATTTTAGAGTTCGTGGAATCGTATTTTTTTAAAATCTTAGCGCACGTAGGATGTGAACTTATTTATTTATAACTAGCTTTTGCCCGCGGCTTCGCCCGCGTGGATGTCGGAAATTAACGCAGGTATTTTTATAAAATCAAATATTTTTTATTATATTTTCTAAAATAAAAAGTTACTCCTTATTACATCAGCTACCTGCCAATAAAGTCCCGTCAAAATCGGTTCAGCCATTTCAGAGATTAGCCGGAACAAAAACAAGACAGACAGACAATGTTTTTTTGGTGAAGTACCGTATTTACTTTCATATGCATTTAGTGAAAATCTCTTAATTTGAAATTACAAACAATTACTTCAGTTTTATTTATTTGTATAGATAAACACACCAATAGCACAATCACTAACAATTCAATTGAAATAAAATTTAAAATTGGCACTTTAGTAACCATCGCTATCGTTATCGTTAGTTTCACATTTTCTAACCATTCGTAATTTTTTAAATCTTATAAAACCACTTGCGACCTGCCCCGCTCTGCTTCTCACGATTTGTAAGACATGACAACACATCAATATTTCTTTAACATATTTAGGCAATGGTTGGCCGGTTAAATGATTAAAGGTATTTTGAATGATTATGTATTATTTTTTAGTTTGCTGCACTCTTTTTCCTTAACTATCGTACTTTTATTGTGCCAAATTTCATACTATCATAACAGTTATACACAGTTTTTACCGCACGTATTACTATATAGAATAAGTAATATTTACGATCATATTGAAAACATATACCTTCCCGAATAAATTCTCTAAATTATGTAATCTTATACCTTTAAACGAGCAATTCTTGTATATATATATAATCTGAATCTCGGAAACGGCTCCAATGATTTTCATGAAATTTAGTATACAGGGGGTTTCGGGGGCGATAAATCGATCTAGCTAGGATTTATTTTTAGAAAATGTCGTTTTATTCGTGTTTTAATGACCAACTTTATCGATAATCAACTTGAACATAAACTTATTATTTTGAACAGAATTTACCAAAAAATACCGAGCAAAGCTCGGTCATCCAGATATTGTATGTAATCCGCAACAAAATCCATTGCGCAGTTAAGATGAATAACGTGGTAACACTGACAGACACGAACATTGTTTTTAATTTCAGTTTTATGTATATATTCATAGATATACCGATATATTCGTAGGTATCATGAAGATTTAATACAATAACTTTAAATAACCACTACCTAGAAGTTATTTCATCTTCTTTTTCAAGTTTAAAATTACTCAACTTATCACAATACAATTTCACTGAAGCCAAGCTCTATAGACTCGCAGTTAATCTCGTAAATCTTCTCGACAGCTTTGTAAAATAGAACCAGAGTATACAAGACAACATACAATGGACACAGAGTAAACCAACAATACAAACAAGTGTGGGACTACTGGTGGATTGTTTGTTTAATGTTCCTTGCTTTTGTTAGTCTGTGCTTGGGACGTAATTGTCAGAAAATACCTCATGTTATTTATTGACATTAATTTTGGTCATGGGGTTTATCTATGGGTATACCTACGAACCCTACGAATATACCAACTTATCCTATGACTAGGTGTTAATTTAATTTAACGACCCCTTATATTAATTTTCGACCTATTTCACGATGACGATACTCAAGTCTTCTTTGCAACCAACTGACAGTGTGAAAATATTAACAGCATCATATTTTGGGAATGTTTTAAAACAGTCAAAAGTACAACCGTTGTTAAAAAAATTAATTTAACGGCGTTTTTTTTTTTTTTTTTGATTGAAATCTCGCAGGTAAACCTAAGAGGTTGTCGGCTGCTTAACAGGACTTGCCCGTGGCTACCTTAATAAATTAAGCCCTCCAGCCAGGGCTTAAAACTAAAGCGACTACTCGCTAAGAGCACCCCCCTTCCCCCCTTTTTTGTTGGTGTACGGACCGCGGCATTGGGCATCGCTGGTAGAAGGCAGCAAGGGACCTATTCTTGCACAGATACGACGCACGGCTCAATTGTTCTTATTTTTATGGTATGTTTATCACAAAATTTGCCAATAATGCACTCTGCATTCAGCAATTTTTGTTTTTGTTTTGTTTGTTATTATGTAATAAGTAATTGTCAATGTCGTAGCGCATATCTATCTGTATTGTCTTTGGTCAATGGTCCGTAGCCATGACATCAACAAGCAATGGACAATATTGTACAACCTTTTTAAGTTTGAATACGGGGCTTTTGGCAACTTTGTACATGTGTATTTTTTGTTACTATTTTATATTGTGCGTTTTGTTTGTGCAGAATAAACAGTTTTTCTTTCTTTCTTCTTTCTTTCTTAAGGGCCGGGCTGGGTCGGAATCATTTTTATTTAGGGGCAAATTTAAAGCTACAGGCTCAGCGGTGCGGGCTGGCTCGAGCAAGGGTCGTAGCGGTGCGTTTTTCATATATCTATATGATATTACTAGTTTCTGCCCGCGACTTCATCCGCGTCAAATGTTTCGTCTATTTTTTTATGCTGCTCCGCTTCTTTTGACCTTAGGGTGATGTTTTATATCCTATAGCCTTCCCCAATAAATAGGCTACCCATCACAGAAATAACTTTTCAATATGGATCAGGAGTTCCTGAGATTACCGCGGTCAAACAAACAAACTCTTCAGCTTCATATTAGTATAAATATGTATTATTATAGTTATTTCTTCAATTGCATATGTGAAACTATTAGAACATCAAAATTATATAAGATAGTCCCCCAAAACACCCACCCTTCACCAGCAATATCAGGCGGACGGTCGATCGAATGCTTAGCCACGCTTGCCGAAGTCGATTCGTGGCTCGTGGCTATAACATATCGATAGGACTTGCAGGACAACTTATGTACCGTAGCCCTGGCATATGGGCAACTGAAAGAACACGGGTGGGTTTTAGTCAGTAAAAGTCTGACATGCCCTAGCTCCGCCCATAACGGGAGAAGTCAATTGATGATTTCCCATCAAAAAAAAAGAAAAAAAAAGTGCATCCTATGTGTTGACCTGCGAGAGGTCATTTTCAATAAAAAAAAGAAACAAGTGATCACAGTTGCGTTCCAGTTAGGTAACAGATAATATTATTAAGCAAAGGCAACTAACTTAAAAAAAAAACTAGTGAGTTTTGATCTTGAAAAGTCCTCTGGACTAAATGAAATTAATGTGGATTCGTGCAGTTACTTACGCGTAAAAGTTCAGAAAATATAAATTGATTGCATTCACAAACTTTACTTTTTGTGACGGTCAACTGAATTTCTTTAGAGCTGTGCCCCCATTTTGTAATTATTATTATACATTTAAACTAGCCACGTAGTTGCATTGCAATTAAAGTTTTTATCCTGGCACCCTTCGTTTTTTTATTTTAATTTGTGAAGGAGTTTGTTAGTATACATACTTACACACTAGTTTAAATAAATGTAATGAGACTTGTGGTGAAGACGTAATTAAAAACGGTCAGCGACTTATAGAGTTTTAGTTTCGGTGAATGTTTTCATATAATCTTGAAAGAAAATTTAAGACTGGCTGCCTCATTGGGCTATTACACACAAGAGCTACAGTCAAGAATTAGGTGGGTTTGATACCAAGGTTGGGCAAAGTGTTATTGGGTTTTCAATCAGTAAAAGCCCAGATATGGTAAGCCATAATTGGTAATTTATCTCATAATTTTAGACCCTCATAGAAATTGTTGGTCGGTTATCAAACAATAAGTTTCATAAAGTGCAATACCTACGCGGTCAAAGTGTATAGAACAACCAATCATTGTTTTGCAAAAATTTCAATACAAGGGGGTTTGGACTCTTTTACTAAATCCATGGTTAGGTGGCGTGTTGATGGCACCCTGTTAACCATTATCCGTCTATATTGCTCCCACTACCCGTGAACAATATAGGAGGGCTGCGTCCCAACCCAACACAGGCCTTCCCGTGAGAGGGATTGGGGCGAAATCTACGATGTGGGCCCAATGCGGGTTGGTAGATGTCACATATCTTCGAATTTTTGGTCCTAGGTCATTTTCTCACGATGTGGAAAACACCGCGAGAAAATGTCCTAGTTCACCGTTTTGAGAGCAGAGGTATTAAAGTTATTTAGCAAAGTAAAGCGCCTCCTTGGGTTCGAACCCACGATCTATAACCCGTAAGTCAAGCTGATACCACTGAACCACCACTGCTTCCACCCTATATATGGGACTTAATCATAAATGGTGAAATGTGGGTGTACATTAATAAACCTGCCTTACCAATTGTGGATTACAGGCATGTTGTCATCATAAGCAACTCCGAACCAAAATATTCGAAGAGTCTCTCACACACACACACATGCAAACAAATTTATATCCTCAGTTAATCAAGAGAGCGGTCGTATTGGCTTGACAAAGTGTGCGACAACTCCTGACAAGTCATTTTGACTGAGCGACACGCCGGAGGAACTTTATTCGTTTTCAAAACAACAATTGGGACCGGAAAGTTTATTTGTTTCATCTAGAATGGGCTGAAATGAAGCATCTTGAACCTAGATTATTTAGCTTTTTGTAAACATAACGCCTGAATTCAACTAAGGACTAGACAGTAGTGTATAGTGATAGTACCTCTGGGTAGTTCGTGGAGGCGAAGCTGAAGGCATTCATTCAATCAAGTCCTGAGTGATAATTGTGTAACACACTAACAATAGGAATAACTTTCATCAACAACATTTTTTGGGCTAATTACGTTACACACATACACAAACTCACGCCTTGCCCCCATCCGCCTTGTTCCCATGAGGGTAGGCAGAAACAACGGAACGCCACCTGCTACGATTCTTACACACTTCTTTTGCGTTGCTTAGGTTCATACAATTGATTATACACACACGCCGGTTGCGAATACTATGCACCTGACCTTTCTGAAGAAATTCACCAATTAGGTCCCTATATGACCTCCTAAAGCGTCCCATTCCGTTGATTACGTTATTGAGCAGATATTTTTTTGAAGCTTTAGCCTTCAAAAATATTCAGATTCTGAGTAATATCTAATTCAAATTCATCAAAATCAGGCTAGACTTCGACATCGGGCTCAGGACCTCACAATGAACAGTGGTGCTCGAAATAAATAACACAAAGTCTCATTAATATTCGACAATAAAACCGAATACGATCAGATAAAATACAAAGTACAATAAATATAACCATTACCAATCACGATGCTCTTTTTCTATACCGACGAGTCCCACGATACCTTATAGATTTTTTAAACTGAGGACTAGCTCTATATTTATCTGCCAGGGTCGCGAGATTGTTCGAAAGAGATACCGTGACCCTGGCACATGGGCAACTGATGAACTCGGCTGGGTTTTAGTCAGTAAAAGTCTGACACGCCCTCCCGCTCCACCCAGAGCAGGAGAAGTCATTTGATGATTTCCCATCCAAAGAAAAAGCTCTATACTTATTCGATTTGGAGTAATCACTAACATAAAGTAACACAACTTGGGTACTCGAAACAAAACCGCAAACCAATATTTCTACGGTTCAAGAACCTACCGATATAGCCCCTCTTAATTGTAAATAAGGCCGGGCTATATACATCATTGTCACAACACAACTAACATTCACACTTCCTTTAGTCCCTTTGGTCACATTCAGCCGCTACGATTAATGCTGGCTATTTATTTATCGCTACGAGCTACGACGCTACGTGGCTACGACGCTACGTGTGCTACGCGTTGCTACGTTAACAAGTGCTACGGCGTAGCTTACAACTATTTGAAGTACGTGACTCAGTTTTTGTGATGTGTTTGAAAACGTGAACTTTTATTTTATTGTTGGGGAAAACGTGGGTCATTTCAATTATTCTACGTACTACGTAAGTGTGATCTTTTTTTACATTAATATTCGATTTTTCTGAATTTTATTCAGTTCGCTTTCATTTCAATAAAGATAAAAGTATCTTTGATGAAACTGATTTGGCAAGTATATACCTGTATTTATAATTTATTTTGACCTTATTAGCAGCGTTCTATGCTTACAAATGGAAAGAAATTGTTTAACTCGTTGCATATGTACGTAATTTATTCAGTCAGATACAAAAACCACAGAGCTCTGGTTTTTGCCTGAACTGAAAATGTCACTTACAAATGTTCCAAGACATTGGAATCCTGCCAAGTTTCATACTCCACCTGGTTTCGGCTTCGCTTCGAAATAACAGTCACATTCAGAAATGGGTTGACTGTCACATTTGTGCAAATGTATTGCTATAGCCAAACGAGGCTAATGACGCATTAGATATGTTAACCCTTTTGTTTTCTTTGAAAAGGTTAAACGATTGTGGGAATCATACGTAATGTAGACGCATATGAACAGTAAACCGAACTTCCGCGAGCACATTGACAGCGCCTTTATTTCGTAGCAGTTCACAATCACATAAACACCCCATGCGCATGCTAAAATAAAAATAATTTTGTCAATTTGTTTTTGATTATTCCAATGTTAATCTGCATTTTAATTTGATTTCAACTTATATTAATTTTAATTGTGATTGTAATTTTTATTTTGCTTTTAGATTTTATTTAAATTTTATTATAATATTGTAATTGAATTTATGGTTTAATTTCTCACTTATGTATCGTTAATTTAAACCGGTAGCGGTAGTAACTAATTCAAGCAATGCTATGCGTAAAAGGTACTTCCTATAGTTATATTGTTATTTACATAAGTTGTAGAAAAATTTTTTTTTGTTACGTCTGTTTTTGTACTTCAAGTGACGTTCACTGAAGTACGTGAAGTACGGTCTTACGCCTTTTACTTTAAGGTAACTAGTGAAATGTAGGTGTATAGTAGGCCATCAATAGTAACAGAACCATAATAAGATGGCTTCAAAGCCTAGATTCGCACGGGCGATTATTTCCTGCGGCGATTATTTTTCGCACACCAGATTTGCAACGCTTTGCTTATACAATTTAAAGTACAATAATTTTATGTCCGTGCAAACGTGCTCTTATTCTATTGAAAACCGTACTACGCCAGGTCAGCTCAAGGTCAACGCGTAACTACCGATTTGCGGTCGAATGTATTATATTTACTAAATATTGCTGCTTAAAACTTTGACGAATTGAAGCGTGAAGTTGTCTTATAAATAACTAGATTCTGCCCGCGACTTCGTCCGCATCAAATTTTTGCTCCCCTGACCCTTCCCGTCGCATCGAAATCCCTGTCAGTTTTCGACCATGTTTCGTTGCTGCTCCACTCCTTTTAACTGTAGGCTTCCTCAATAAATAGGCTACCCAACAAAAAAAGATTTTTTCAATTCGGACCAGTAGTTCCTGAGATATGTGCGTTCAACCAAACAAACAAACAAACTCTGCAGCTTTATAATATTATAAGTGTAGATGTCATGTGAGGTACGTATCGCGTTCAGTAATGTAACGTATTATTAATGTGACAACGAGTCACCTTTCTGGGTCGATGGGTACGCCGTACTGACGTGGAAACGGTATAATTATGAGGAAATTAATATTGGTATCAATAAAGGTGCAATAACCTCAGTTTAGTTCTTGTTACGTGTATTTTCTTACCATAATTAAAATGAAGCTAAGGGCCTTGTAGCTAAGTAATAACAGCTGCATAGATCGATCGATCAGGTTAAGCTACGCTTGCCGCGGTTGGTTCGGGGATGGGTGACCATCTTTACATATCAAGACCACTCCGTGTCTCGGAAAGCACGTTAAGCCGTTGACCTTGGCTGTCAATTGTGTATCTTGGACAGTCGGTACAGAAAGAAGCCCGAAATTCTGATAACCAGTCTGACCAATGGGTACCGTATTACCCAGTAACTGGGCTGTGGAGGTTAGATAGGCAGTTGCTCCATGTAAAATACTGGTATTCAGCTGTATCTGATTAGACTAGAAGCTGACCCCAACATACTTGGGAAAAGGCTAGGCAGATGATGATTTAATCATTTTGGACTTCCTCGTTAGTCCAGCTACCACTAGAGTAGTTGCAACCGCTACTTCTGATCATGAGGTTAGGGAGGTTAGGGAGGGCTTACGGGTCGGGCAAAGTTTTATTTGGTTTTTCCATCCTGAATTTCTCAGTGGCAGCTCGGAGTCGTGATTTGTGCCCGGTTGATGGCAATAGGCTCGCCCCCTATTACATGGGACTTTAACATAACTGACGATATGTGGGTGTGCTATAGATATACCTCTGCCTAACCTTTCGGGACAACAAGGTGTGATGTTTGCATGGATTGACCGTTCAGGTTACTGAACGGTGCGGCAGTTATTACTTAGCCAAAATGATTAAATATCAATATTTTTTTCTAGTTTTTTCTCAGCAGTGCAACTGAATAGCAGTATTAAAGTGAACAAGGCAAAATAAATATGACATGATAGTAGCCGATGACATTCCGCAGTTTCTACTCACCAAAGGAAAAAGGCGTAAATTTATGTATGTTTATTCAGAAGTCTTCTCAAACTTTCTACTCTGTGAATCTACTTCAGTTGCAGACTGTACGAGTACAAGACAACGCTTGTACGAAGTACAGTTGACATTTTTATTACTCACATTACTCCCTGTAGAGATACACGGCACAGAAACAATGTCAATTGCTTCCTGAACGTGCCTGAAACATACAATGTATTGAATTAAACTGAACTGGAAGAAGATTGAAGTGGTATGTCAAAGTAGTAGCAGGTGGTGTTTTGTATTTTCCTTTCCTCTTAATGAAATAAGGGGGAAGTTTATGAATACAAAGCGCATACTGGTGGGCGAAAGGGATTAAGTTCGATGCGGTGTACTATACAAAACTCACGCCTTTTCAAGTGGGGGTAAGCAGAATCTACAGAACGCCACCAACTACGATTCTTAAATACTTTTTTTGCTTCGTTTATGTTCATACATCTCGTCATATACACACGCCGGTTACTAGTACTAAGCACCTGATCCTTCTGAAGAACATCAGCAATAAGGTCACTATATGTTTTCCTAGGGCGTGTCCTTCTGGCGTGTCCAGTCACATTTACGATGCGGTGTATTATTACCAAAACTCAATGTTCACAAGGATTTTAGGTCAGCTGTAATGGTTAAACGGTCTGAAAGGTACAAAAGTAAGTAAAATCAGAGAAATATTATCGGCCTCAATTTGCCCGTTTATTCATATCACAATTTTCATTCTTTAACGGTTGTGTGAAATGACTATAACCGGAAAAATTCCTTAACTATTAATTTCCGTGACTCTATAACCTGCATGGATCTCTTAGCCAGTCGCAATTAAAACCCAGCCAGTTTAAGCACAAAAGCTACATTCCACGGTCACAAAAAGTAGATTAACCATTTAAGACTTTTCCTCATTGATCGGCAAACGCAACTTCCATACATCGAAAAGGAACGAACATTTATCAATGTTCAAAAAAGCCTTAAAAAATGCCACGGTACAAAATAATCCCTTTAAGTTAAAATGTTCCGCCAACTCATCTGTCAGATAGGTACCTACCTACCCTCGTAATTTATTCATACGACTTAAGTCAGCCATATCAGACGTCTGGCCTTCCACGACGGAATGATGAAGTGCCAGCGAGTTTCAGGCTGAAAAAAGTTGATAATATTATGTTAAGTTGCAAAGCCTTGAAATATTCGAGGGAGGATAATTGAAGCTGGTGTTTCTTTTTAAAGTTAGGGGTGATTTATCAAATGTCAGATAATAAAAAGTTATTTTAAGAATATATGGCGGCGATACAGTTTCTGAAATAGAAAATATGTCAACAGCCGCAAAAGTTATCTATCGATTGAAAAATCGGCCCTTAGAGAACTGTTCAACTGAGCGTATACAAACCTATAAATATTTTACTGATGAACACTTTTTAAACACACAAACTATTATCTTTCTGGCCATTTCTCACAGTCTCACAGTTGGTAACCAAGCAATGACACCCCGGCCAGGTTTTTATCCTTGGAATAGACAAACAAGTCTTTTGACCAATCAAGACGACATCGAGTTAAAAAACAGTTTCAATAAAATTGAAATGATAGAAATTCCTACTTTAGTTACATACATACATACATATGTATAAATATCCTACTAATATGATTAATGTGATAGATTGCATATTTAGAAGTTTTACTCAATCCTGCAAAAACGACTCAACAGATTTGGATCAAAGGCACAGCGATTGTTTATATCGTGGATTAATACATAGAATATTTTTTATCCCGGTAGAAAGTTCCTGTGGGATGATTTCCGCTATCCACTGGGTTAAGCCGCAGGAAAAGCAAGTGTGAAATATATTGTATTTTTTTGTATGAAACGTGATGTTATATGATTAAGCAGGCTTTCCGTTCTGCACGGTTTTACGGAAGTACACTTTGTTTTACATTTTGTAAGCAAATATTAAAAAGAACTCGTTTTAAATCAATCAACATCATGTTCATATTGTTTACTTAAAAATTTAAGTAGAAATTAACATAACACAACATACATCACGCCTATAATCACTGGAAGGTCAGGCAGAGGTTTAACTATTCCCCCACAATTCCCCGAAACACAGGTTTGAATCAACCTATATTGGGCGGGTACCTAACTGGTAGCGCTACCTAACATTCTAATTCTAAAAATCCATCATTTGCACTTGTAATAAAAATATTTTAGAAATAGTTAATCTTAGGAACTATAATTGTATGCGAAATTTACTACCGTTTGCTAAATATACCTTTTTTTATTATTAAATAAATAAAATATATTTCACCATTTTTTTACAATGGGTGGAGCGGAAGGGCGTGTCAGACTTTTACAGACTAAAACCCACCCGTGTTCCTACAGTTGCCTATACCAGGACCACGGTCACTACACTTTGGTAAGCCTGGAGGTCGAACCCCTCAGCAGTAACAACTAAAAGCAAGACATTATTCAACATATTTACCATCTTCAGGGACATATCTACACACATTTCAGTTGAAGCGAAGTCAAAATTATATTTAGGATGGTAATTTATTGACTTAACGTGCGTCGTGCACCCCACTCGTGTCGACTTGATTGAAAGCGATGTCGACATCGGCAATGCGACGTCAATTGACGTTACACGCGTGACTTACCACGCGGCGGAAATGTGTTACACGCGTTATATTGCCGTGTTACAAAATTACATTATGTCATTCATTATGAATCTAGATGATTCCATGGTTAACTAAACTAAGTCTTGTAAGTTACTGGATTTACCCTAGAGATTCCAGGTTTGTGAATACCTTTTATAACCTTCTCAAGACTAAATAGTTATTACTATGCCATAGCTTCTTTTTTCTTTTGACCCACTGCTGGTCAAGGATATACTCGTACATAGTTCTCCCTCGTAGCTTTCTACTGTTTCCTGTGAATTCTATTTCTGAGTAAGTGTTTGGGCTGGAAGTGCTCATAATATTTAAGATTTCTTTCCATCTCCGCCAACAGAAGTACTAACTTAAGGCTAAAGTTTTTTAGCAAACAAAATCACAGGTGTTTATCCCATTTTTAGGGTTCCGCACCTGAAAGGGAACAACGGGACCCTATTAATCATAAGCCTCCGTTGTCCGTCCATCTGTGTTGTTGTCTCTCAGCGAGTTGTGTCATATAATACGTAATAGGTAGACAGTTGAAATTTTCACAGAATTTGTATTTCTGTTAGAGCTATAACAACAAATATTTACATAAAAGCAAAGTTAATAATGAAAGGGAAATATACATATCATACAAGAAACATGTTTTTTTCGGTGTTTTTGCCTTCTGCCCTTCGTGTGCGAATCCGACTCGCACTTGGCCAGTTTTAAAGATATTGTCACATTTGAAACCTTAATACCTACCCCTCCGGTAATTTTTCTTTCCCTTAATTAACTAAAAATATAAGTAAAAATCTCTTCAAACTCTAGGCGGCAAAAGCTTCCTCAAAATTCAAAATTTCTTAGTTTTTTTGCATTTTTCAGTTCAGTATCGATTGTACGTCAATGAGAATATAATCAACAACTGTAACAAATATCTATTTATGGAATCATAATCATTTATATCCTCAATACAACTCTCTAGTTAGGTAGTTATATTCACAGATCGATGGCAGCATAAGCCACGTAAATTCAAACTCGATCAACGCTTTTAATTTTCTGCGTCCATTCCAACAGAACAGTGAATGTTTAGGTGGCAATATATCGACAAGTATTGGACAGTTAGCCGTGTCCATGTGTCCGTGTCCCGTGACGTGACATCGGATGCGTTTCCGAATTCCAGCGTGACGTCAAATCACGTTTAACATGTGACTACACTCGGACTGACGCGATTAGGAAGGTAATTTATAGTAGAGGTATGAACATTTTATAGATTGGTATAGTTGGAAAGTTAATGGGAGATGGACTTGAAAAAATATTGATAGTCAGTCACTCCCAACCAGCCATCGAACCAAGCAACCAGTCTTACAAAGAGGTATCATATTACCTAGTAGGTAATGTGTAGAAGAAAAAAACTTACAAAAATTATTACCAATTAGAGGATTATATCTAAGATAAAGATCTTTGGAAACAGGCTGGTCCTGCTTCATAGGACAAACTAGAGTCTAGACTAACAACAATTGGTTGCTAATTGAATAGTGCAATTAATTATTTGTAGGATATTGACTTACACTCTGTGATTACTTAAACTCACACACTAATTAATTACTTGTTAATATTCGTGGAACATCGTATACATACTTTTACAATGTTTATGAATGTCTGTGAGAACCATGTATATTTCATATTTTTGATTTATTGTTCATTGTGTAATTTTAATTATTTGTACATTATTGTGGTATGGTAATTTTATTCTAGGTGCATCATTTTGTAATATCTATACTATTAATATTATAAATCTGAAGAGTTTCTTTGTTTGTTTGGTTGAACACGATAATCTCAGGAACTACTAGTTTGGATTGAAAATATATTTTTGTTTTGAGTAGTTCATTTATCAAGGAAGGCTATAGGCTTTATAACATCACGCTAGGACACTTAGGAGCCGAGCAAAAAGAACAAGTCAGGAATACGAAGAAGTCGCACGGACTGGCGATTCAATGCGATACGACGAAATGAGTCGGGTGAGGCAGAAATTAAACGCGGATGAAGTCGCGGGCAGAAGCTAGTATACAATAAAATAACCAGTTACAACTACAAACTTTCCAATGTGATATTTATCTCCCCTAATTCTATTACCAGCGTGTTATCCTAATAAACTAACTTTTTAATTAAACAAATAACTTTCCCTTATCAAGTATCTAATACCGAAAGCTTTTAAGACTTTATTACTTAAAAGAGGGTAGTATGAGGAAAATGCATTCTCAAGGCTGCGGCAAATTATCAGTCTTATGACGTCAGTGAAGGTCGAGGTCGATCTGAATTGCCAACTTGTTGTGGATAACAAGGTTTATGGTATTTCAAAATAAATAGAGAAGGAACTATTTTATATCTAAACTTTTTTGGTATCACTTACAAGGACTTTTGAGTGTATAAAGGAAAGTGGTAAAGTAGCTCGTGAAATAAAGTTTTTCTTACTTTTTTCGCAATTTATAGGTCTATGTCAGGCTGTATATTTATTCAAATCAAATCAAATCAAAAGTCATTTATTCAAACTAGGCTGAGAGTCAGCACTTTTTGAACGCCAAAGTTACAAAAGACAGTCCCCCCAAAACGCCCGCCCTTTGACACTTCCTAGTGCTTTAGCTGGGAAGAAGAAGTGGCGGAACAAACTTGATTCTATACAATTGTAAGGAGGTAACATTACGAGACACAAAATATTAAATTAAATGATTTGCCATATGTCAGCTAGCCAACCCAATATTCCAAGAAATAAAATGAAATCTATACTCAAGCAAACGCAAAAAATATTTTTATAAAGTAAATAAAAGTACCAAAATAAAAGCCTCCTGGCATAAAGGGCGTGACAGCTTACATATGCAATGCTGAATCACGTTCACATAGCTGTTACGACCCGAGTTACAACTCGAGGCGAGTCGAGGAGGATTGAATTACTAGCTTTTGCCCACGGCTTCGACCGCTTGAATGTGGGAAATTGTCGCAAGGGGGCATAGCTACTACCGATATAAAGTGTATCCTATGCGTTAAAGAATAACCATAAATCAACCAACCAAGAAAAAGTCATAATAACTATCTGTGTGCAAAATTTGAGACAAATCTGTTCAGTCTATACCAAAACCCCTTCGTGCCTCGGAAAAAACTACACGCCGTGGGTCCCGGTTGACATTCGTAAATATTTGATAGTCGTCACGGGTCATCAGAAAGCCTGAAAGTCTTAAAACCAGTGAAGTGGTCCGGTTGGTAATGTGGACCTGGGCCACTTCCTATGTAGTCTATCTCACGGGTGTTGACAATTGAAATTAAATCAGCAGGCAACAGTTAAACTTATTTAATTACGATTCTACTTTTACTTTACAAAATAACTTAATTACTAAACAAGGCCTAAATAATTAATAACAATAAGCAACAGCGATATAGTATATAAGGCGAGAAGCGCAGGCTAGGGAAGCTAAAGCGGAGTGAGTCTAAACAATGCTAGCACAGGGAATTTATACTAATGAGACACACATGCATTAAGGTCCAAATTGCCAAGGACGCTCGTCGGCCATTTTACTACACGGCGACGAAACAAACGAAATGATTGGCGCTCGCAGGATCGCGCGATATGACGCAGCGGTGGTGCGACAATCGGCCGAGGTCCAACCGTTCATAGGCGGCAGCGGTTGTCGTAGCGGTTTTGGTCGCTACACCAGTATTACCATGGGGTATCGTATACCCAGTAATTGGGCTATGGTGGTGAGATAGGCAGTCACTCAATGTAAAATACTGGTACTCTGCTGCATCCAGATAGACAGGAAGCCCACCCGAGCATAGTTTGGAAATAGCTAGGCAGATGAAGACTCGTAGATAATAACAATCTTTTTCACTATAGAAGTTCTTGACACATAATATCTATCAAAACTTTCTGCCACTCTATTATACCCATTCACCAATCCCTTAAGATGTTTATCCGATAATGGCCCCCGAAGGTCATTGGGGGAACAAATGCATGTTGACGTCACCCCCATTAGCCGTGACGTGTTTATCCGAGAACTGCTATTGTTCCTACACAGGACGTCCGATACTCAGGTTACCGTCAATAGACGGTCAGTCCGGACATGTCTTCGGTGGAGGACAACGTGTCCGATTGGATTATTTTTAATGGAATTATTATTAGTTGGAATATTGGCGGCTTATTAGTTTTGAAGTGTGACAAGAAAAACAAATGATGACGAAACGGGAACAGGTTCAGCAATAAGCAAAATAAAAGTGGCAGTGCCATTTAAGAAAAAAATGGTGATAGGCATACGAAATTGGAGTTTTAACTAAACTTTTGAACAAAAACACAATATCGACGCTTTCCGCTACATAGGGCTTAAAGGCCACTATGGGATAATTTACTATTTGATGCAGACTTACTTTATTTATCGCCTGATCTGTATATTTATTTTAAACTAACATTTGCCAGCGGCTCCGCCCGCGTGGTGGTCGGAAATTATCCCGCGAAAACGTACTACCGGAATAAAAAGTACCTTATGTGTTAATCCAAGTTGTAAACTATCTGTGTGCCAAATGTCATCTAAATCCGATCAGTCGTTTTTGCGTGAAAGGGTAACAAACATCATACATACATACATGTGTAGGATTTGCACAAATGGTTTTAAAGTCCGTAGTGGCGGAAAGCGTCGATATAAGCCCAACAATTCATAAAATATGAATCGTAAAACAGTATTTTTGTACCTTTAGTACTTTTATCTCATGAAGAATACGCGCACCTCACTTGTGCTTACCAAATGTACACATACGAGGTGAATGTGTGTGTAAGCGCAGGAGCTTGCGGTACCGTCCGTAACAATCGTGAAATTGGAATTATATGTGTATGTTATGCCGCTACTTCTCTTCACGTACACATTTACATCGTGTTTGTTCACTAAGTTACCACAAACAAAGCGCGCGTTGCTTTATGATATAAAAATACTATAATGTTGTGTGTTATACGTACGGCTACATATCAAGCTATACCTACAATTCCAGCTTTAACAGACCTCGTATTGTATAAGCTTTCCGTACAGTGAGAAGTCAGATTATACTGGAAATTTATACCTTGATTTGTCGCCGTGCGTACCTAGTTCGGAGCGTAAAGCGCCGCAGTATTTGGTTGCCATAAAAAAAAAACACAATGCATTTCTACCATATTATAAAATACTTGTGCATAAATATATACAAAGTTCATAAATAAACTTTATATTTTTAAACACTGCATTTTTTATTGCATAAGTTGTACATAAAAAGCTACGTTGCTATTATTTGTACTATTTATTCCATTATTTGAGCACAGAAATGAAACTCAGTCTCTTCTTTCCAATTAACCCATTTTTTGCTATTCAAGTCAAACCGAGAACTTTCTTGAGCTGGATTGCAGGTCACCTAAATAACGGGAGCTGCATTTCTGTAGTAATTCTAGGAAAAAAGGCTTGAGGAACTTTATACTCGAGTGCTTTAAATTCTACCATCTTTGTTGAATGTTGGTAGTTTTAAAATGCAGGATAGGCGAGCACTTTGGTTACCTACATAAAGCGGAGTAAAACAAACTTTGCTTTTCAACAAAAAGTGGTACGTACATAATATACGGCTGAACTACAAACAAAACCTCCACCCTCTTTTTTGTGGGTGGGGAATCATCAAATGACTGCTCCCACTTTGGGTGGAGCGGAAGGGCGTGTCAGACTTTTACTGACTAAAACCCAACCGTGTTCCTTCAGTTGCCCATATGCCAGGGTCATACTTACTCTTTTGAACAAATCTTGCGACTCTGGCAGGAAACCCTCCACCCTAATAGCGTAACACACTATTTATCAGAATCTGAATCATTCTGAAGAATATTGCTGATCTATTGCTTCATAAATAAGGAAAAATTATCTGCACATCAACGTAAATAAAGCAATGAATATGGTTGAACTTTTAAAATGAAATCCATTTCTACTATTATTATTTTACGTAATAACCCCGCTGTTGTCAGAATTTTAAAGATTACTTATATTACTATAAGGCTACCTTTACAACGTTACCGGAAGATTTATTGAAATAATTATAGATTGGACAGAAATGCGCCGAGGCAAATCTCTTTAAGGCTCGTGTAGACTAGCGCGACCATCGACGGATATAAATCGCCGATTCGCGCGCAACCGTCGTGTCGCGCTAGTCCGAACGAGCCTGTAATTGAGGCTCAAATTAATAAAAAGATTAGTAGAGCTTTGCGAAAACTTACAAATGTCGTTTTATCTTTTATCTTTTCGAACGTTATAACAAAAGTGAATGGATGACTTTTATCTAAATCTTATACCTTTAAACGAGCAATTCTTGTATATATATATATAACCTGAATCTTGGAAACGGCTCCAACGATTTTCATGAAATTTAGTATACAGGGGGTTTCGGGGGCGATAAATCGATCTAGCTAGGATTAATTTTTTAGAAAATTTCGTTCTATACGTGTTTTCAATAATCAACTTTATCGATAATAAATTTTAACATATATTTATATTTTTTTGTTTTATTGGAAGAAAAATAACAAAATGTTATTTGTATTTAAATATAATTTCTAAAAAACACAATTTACCAGAAAAAAAAAATAAATACCGAGCAAAGCTCGGGCATCCAGGTACTATCAATTAAAATGACTAAAATATTCTAAATCCATGCCGCATTTTGGATTCTCAATTTAACCCCTCTTCCTCTAAAACCATGAAAACTATCTCATACTCTCTTTGTCTCTCCATAAATAATCAAAAGAAAGCTGATTTTTTTTTGGAAGGGTCTCCTGCCGCAAGCTTCGATAAAGAACTTAATTCTAATAAAGAAAAAATGTTGTTCTTTTTTCACCGTTTAAAAAACTACAGTCAGCAAATCAAGTCCTCTTCATAAAAACTAATTTATTCTTCAATTTTTAGGCCGAAATTCCTTTCCTTCAATTTTCAGGCCCTAAATTCCTCCATAAAAGTTCATGTTCTATATGAATTTGCCTGTAATGCTGACAGTACTGAAATTTCCTGAAGCCGATATTGAAAAGATGACTCGATAATTTAAACTTCAGATATGGAGTCGAACTTCACCGACGAAGTGAATGACTGATCGGCTCGTGAACGAGGAAGTTTGGTATGTCGGTAATATGTGTGAGAACTGTGATAAGGTAAAACGTTTGCTCGGAAAAAAAAAACTGACAAGAAAAGGAATTTTGTTGACACCTGTCTCTAGTTTACTTGTAAATAAACATGTGATATAAAAATATAAAACATTATAGACGAGAGAATAGCACCACCTAATTTCTTCCCATGGGTGTCATAAGAGGTGACTAACGGAATTACTAGAGAATGGGCAGCAGCGTTCTCTATCGCATTTTACCACGTTACCAAGCGTAGCGATTGTGGCAAAAACTCCCCAAATGTCCAGCAGTGGACGTTTTATGGCTGAAATGATGAATATAAATAGCTTACTCCTCTTCTCATCAAACCATCTTTACAATATAATAATTTTAGGTAGCAATCTTCTTATTACATTTTACTTACGTTTTTATCATTATTAGGTCTTCTGTTTTTATTTTTACAAATTATTCACATTACCTAAATAAATGCAAATATTTGCCTAAGTTGGTAATAGATTGGACCCTAAAACATAGAGAATCTAATCTAGGGTCCAGGGCTTTAGACAAATCTAGGAAAAATGGCTCCTATGTAATCTGTTTTTAGTTTTTTGAATATTGTAGTGTTTTTTTTAACAGAATAGTGACATTTAAATATAAACTACTAGCTTTTGCCAGCGGCTTCGCCCGCATGGAGGTCGGAAATTATCCCGCGGGAACATACTACCGGGATAAAAAGTAGCCTATGTCCTTTCTCAGGTTTAAAACTATCTGTGTACCAAATTTCATTTAAATCAGTTCAGTAGTTTTAGCAGGAAAGCGAGACAGACAGACAGACAGACAGAGTTACTTTTGCATTTATAATATTATATATAAATATATAAAATATATAAATTTATTATTTATTTATTTATAATAATCCTTGAATATTATGAAGAACAATAAAACTAAAATGAGTTGCTCTGAAAAGAGAAAATTTAATTCTATTACATAAACTAGTTTTAAGACTTTTACAAAATATTCTTTAACATTAATTATTCACTAGTTTTACCTGAAAAGAGAAACAACATTTAAAGCTATTGTTTCACCAGTTCTTATTAATACACTATTAATATTCTAATTACATTAAAATTATCACTTTTATAAGCTTTACATTTTCCATGTTGCATCAGTCATTCAATATGACAGCTCGCTCCATAGAATACTTAAAAGGTCTTCACAGATAAATTATAAATGAAGTGTCACGCACTTTGTTTACATATATATATATAATATAATATATATATATATATATAGTGTGGATGGAGTTTTTTGCCCATTGTTCTCCATACTACCTTTTGGAAGGGGCAACTAGAATTGAAATCTATTTTCTGGTACATTTTGTCTTTCAGAAGTGCCTCTGAATGACTTAAAATTAATGCGTACTTACTTCGCGCTGTGAATTCCCTCACTCATATACCTCAGAACCAAGAATCAATCATTAAAAAAGTTTCGTCCAAAAAATCAACTTCCAACATTGTAGAATGAACGAAGGAGTTTCGGACCTCAAGAAAAAATATGACTGAAAGTTTCTCGTTCCTAGGTGCACCTGCTTAAACCACACATTTCGAATGCAATTTAAACTTGGAACGTTTTACTGGCAATAACAGATTTTGGCGGGAACTTTTTCAATTTCGCGTAGAATAAGCTGGTTGAGATGGAACTGGACGGGCCATAAGGCTATGGAAACGACGAGTACTGCCAATCCGGAAATTACCAGTGTGATGTACGTATATGTGTCCCATAGTCTCGTGTGATTGGTTTGTAGATCATTTCAGAGGTTGTTTGTAAGAATCCTGTAGCAAGAGCCTTTACTGTGGGTGTTGAAAAAAAGGAATTAATCAATGTAATCCAAAGCTGTAATTTTCAATCGAAGCCCCAGAAGCTCGCAACATTTGTTTGAAGGTATTCAGGGCGTAATTCTCGTAATTTTAAGAACGTTTTCAATCCAATCTCAGTGACAATCTGTCAAAAATAGCCTACATTTTTATCAAAATTTTGACATTTAACTGTCGCCGAGATGAGACTGCGTCTAGATTTTGAACACTTTTAATTACGAGACTCTTGCACTGCACTCAGGTTAATTGGAACTAAAATCTTCAAAAACCATTAAAATGCCAATTTTATTTGCCATTTTTACTAATATTTTGAGCCATTTACCAACAAACAGTAGTGCACCAAGAGCTATTTCCGCATGCATACATCTAGTTCTAGGAATGGCGCAGTGAGAAGACGCATTTTGGATTTACGTTTAAAGAATTACTAAGAACGAGGCAGTCGCAAAGAGTTCTGCTTTTTTTTTTTTTCAGGATGGGAAATCATCAAATGACTTCTCCCGCTCTGGGCGGAGCGGGAGGGCGTGTCAGACTTTTACTGACTAAAACCCACCCGTGTTCCATCAGTTGCCCATGTGCCAGGCACACGGTATCTCTTTCGAAGAATCACGCGACCCCGGCAGGCATCGGTCCTAGTAGACCCCTACACTGCTGCTGACATCTCTTTGAGGCGCGCGTGGAACACTACGCGCCGTCGACCCGAGCTTGGTCCTTACCGGGCGGCGAGCTACCCATTGCTCGCCACCCGCAAGCTCGCGCCTACGGTGGCTGGGAGTCCGCAATCGACTCCCGACGCCCGGGGCGTCTCCTCCTGCAGCGGCTAGGGACGTGAGGGCGCAGAGACTGCCACTCCCTCATGCGCCCCGCCTCCTCCTTCGCGAGCATTACTGCTTCGCAGAAGGAGGTGACGGCTTCCCATTCCCTCTCGCTCCGTACCATGGCTCGCACCAGGGCCGGACGCGAGAGGTCGCCGCCGCCGATCGCCTCCACGAAGACACGGCGGTGCTCCGCCCAGGCTGGGCACACCTCCACCGTATGCTCCACCGTGTCCTCCAGACGATCCTCGCAATGGAAACACCCGGACGTATCCTCCCGCTTTATCCTGAACAGGAACCCACCGAAACACCCATGCCCGGTGAGAACCTGCGTCAGGCGGAAGGTGAGGACGCCGTGGCGCCTCTCTATCCACTCCTCAAAAAGGGGACTTACCGCCGCAATTGTGGCGTGCCCAGCACTGGGTTGCGACAATCGTACCCGCCATGTCGCCATGAGATCATACCGGAGCTCTGTCCGCCGTGCCGCGATTTGTTGCGGCAGCGGAGTTTCGCCCCGGCGTTTCACCTCCTCGCGCCACTCCCACATGTGCGCGAGGACCTTTGCCTCCAGATCCCATGGCGGCACTCCGGCAAGGAGGCTCGCCGCCTCGCACGAGATCGTGCGGTATCCTCGGATTAATCGGATGGCCATGACCCTCTGGGCCGCACTCAACCGGCGCGCTGGGCGCAGCCTCAATGAGGGCGCCCACACCGGTGCCCCGTAGAGGGCCATGGACAGCACGATCCCCAAAGAGTTCTGCTTGCATTACTTTTGATTCCATATTCAAATGTGGGCATGAGCTGGTTCGTGAGGCAGTTTCTTCATTACAACTTGTTCATGGGCAGTTGCCGTAATCTCTGTGACATGCTTCTGAGAAATAAGTGAGAAGATTTCTTATATTTTGTAATGAACGTGGAATTTTGATGAATGGAGGAATGTAGACATCATTTTGTTTTTTTTTTACTTAGATGCACCAGTAATTTGACTAGCATTACTCATTAGTTAACATTTCACAAGTTTGACTTAGTTTGGGAGTTGGTAGATCATGTATTATGTGCTGTTGTACAACCATTAAACGTTATTTTTATAAATTGTTAATTCTTAGTTAAGTTTTTTGTTGTACTCTGAGAGCGAAATAAATTATTAATTAATTATTAACTTTGCGTATAAGTAACCAGAGTTAAGATTTTTTAAATTATTTACTGTATTCCATAAGATAGAGAATTTATTTTATCATTTCCTACTATATCCTACTTACTAATTTATTTATGTATATGTATAATATTAGTCATGTTTAAGTGTGTAATTTGGGTCGTTTACAAATGTTTGAATGTTGCTACTCTATTATACAAAATCGGCACACAGGTTTAGATGAAATTTGGCACCCAGGTAGTTTAAAACTTAGATCAACACTTAAAATCTATTTATCCCGGTAGTGCGTTCCCGCGCATTCTTAAATTCAACTTGAGCGAAGCCGCGGGCAAAATCTTCTGTTTAAATCAAAATCATTCGACCCAAATAATACTCGGTCCAGTAGTCATTTAGGTGATCAATTTACCTTAACCTCTACTATAAAGTTATGACCGTCTGAGGCCAATGTTAATCAAGCTCTTGTTAATACATTTTCATTTTACTTTGTAATCACAGTCAACTAATTAGAAACATAAATATTAAAACATAAAGTTTATGTTTAAATGAATAAGATATTGTTTTTAGTATGTATCCCATCAAAAACATAAATGTGAAATGAGAGCCAAGTTCAATATTATGATATATGCCTTGGTTGTTGACTTCAACGACAAAAGAAGTGAGATCTAAATGGGTGCCAAGTTCAATGATCAGTCTTGACTTGGCTAGTTCTCATATACGAATTATTATGTTCGATGGCTAGTTTCTACCAGCAAGCCTTTTCGGAATAATAAAATAAGAACCGACAAGTAACAGGTTTAAAACTTGCGAAGGCTATAATATAATTCCTATATGAAAACTAGCCAAGTCAAGACTGACCATTGAACTTGGCACCCATTTAGATCTCACTTCTTTTGTCGTTGAAGTCAACAACCAAGGCATATATCATAATATTGAACTTGGCTCTCATTACACATTTATGTTTTTGATGGGATATCATTACTTTTTGTACATAAATTATTACAAACAACAACAACATTATTATTATTATAACAAAATTAATACCAAATCGTTTTTGTTGTAAGTTTTCCTAATAGAACCAATTAAGTGAAAAATTATAATAAAATTATAAAAATTTGCCAGTTTTTGATTTATTCCTTTGTATTCACCTAATTATCTATCTGCATGCCAAATTTGAACTTTCTAGGTCATCTGGAACTGGGTTAGAGTTTTGATCTATAGGTCAGTCAGTGATAAAAATGACGATTTTTGAACGTTAATATCTAAATAACCGTTTGAGATATGTTTATGAAATTTGGAGTACATATGTATCTTGCAAGTTTCACTATATGAGCCAAATTTGACACGTTTATGTGAAATAGTTTTTGAGTTATGAGAGGGTCAAAAGTGGCTCCAAATGGTTCGTGTAATATTACACACGGTGCTGCTTGCCAGTTCTGTTACTTGAACTTGGCTTGACACGCTGCCGCGTGTCTAGATCTACGCGTTAGTTATGCTTTACTAGACTGTTAAGATACTTTTCTGATTTTAAATATTAGACTGACAGTTTTTTTTTTAACTTTTGTAGATCATCATTAATATTAATTTATGAAACTGTGTTTAATGTCCTAGTATTTGTTTTAATACTTTATGGAACAAAACAGTTGGAAAAAGGCTAGGTAGATGATGAGATGAAACTAAATGGTACTGTAGAGAGAATAAACCTTTTATAATTTATTTTAATTTTTCAGTATTTGTATAATGTTTCAAGCTCAACCCCATATCGCAAATGTGGTTTATTTTATCCACAAATACGCTGCTTACTAAAACTTCTAACAACAGCTTTAAAAATAAAACTTATTTTTATTACACTTTAGTTACTCTCAAATTTTAACCAAGAAAAATCGGTAACCCTTAGACAAAAAAAAACTAATCTCATTCACAAAATCTTCATTCATCCAAAACTATACAACCAGCACTCGTAAAATTACTTTACAATGAAAGCAACAACGTCTAGGCAAGCCCCGGACATGTGAAACTCGGCCAAAGCATAGACAAACATTACTTTCTTCCATTGTCACAACGGAAGAAAAGGTTTCATGCAGCAAGCCATCTCGTAGAGATTGTAGGCACACTGCCAGGTCTCGTAATAAGATTTTTGTGAATAGTTTACTTAGTACATCTCTGTTTTGTGCATCCGAGTCTATTATGTGGGGCTTGTTTAGCTATAAGATTATACTGCAACTTTCTTAGAAGTTGTATACAATAAAGCTCGACCCCTTTTACACGGGGCTTTTTTTTGTGGGTGGGAAATAATCAAATGACGTCTCCCGCTTTTGGGCGGAGCGGGAGAGCGTGTCAGACTTTTACTGACTAAAACCCACCCGTGTTCCTTCAGTTGCCCATTTGATAGAACCACGGTATGTCTTTCGAACAAATCTCGCTACCCTGGCTGGTTTACATGGGGCTTAAACATGATTCGCGAAATGTATTGTAGTACACCTCTGTCCAACCCTTCGGGGAAACAAAGCGTTATGTTATGTGTTGTATACTACATTCTAATAAAATCTGTTGTCTTTGCTTTTGAATTTTCGTTTTTTTGCCACCGACTTCCGAAATTACTTTTTATTTGTCACTTTTTAATAATAGAATTCACACTTCCAACTAATAATGCCAAGCATTGTGTTGCCGCTACCACGCGTAGTCGGCAACCGATTTATCGACTCAATATTAGTAAAGTTTTAGTTGGCAACGATCAAAGTTGGTTACCAGAGGAAACTGTTATGTACTTTGTAAGACTTTTTTTTTTTTTTTTTTCAGGATGGGAAATCATCAAATGACTTCTCCCGCTCTGGGCGGAGTGGGAGGGCGTGTCAGACTTTTACTGACTAAAACCCACCCGTGTTCCATCAGTTGCCCATGTGCCAGGGTCACGGTATCTCTTTCGAACAATCACGCGACCCCGGCAGGCATCGGTCCTAGTAGACCCCTACACTTTGTACGACTTCCTAAAGTCGGTATAGGAACTTACTCAGGTTTATAAAGATTTTGTGGTAGTTTAAGGGAAGGGTGTTGAGTTATTCTCTTATTTTTGACAGCCATGTTTCTAGAATCAAATACGCTACTTATTTATAGCAGTGGAATCAAAGGTTTGAATTGAGAACGTCAACTTTTTCCTTTGTACTTTGTAGGTGAATCATGGAAATAGTATGCACTATAAGCTAATAGTAGATTATTAACCAAGGGGATAAAGCATTGTCTTCTGTCGCGGGTGACGATTTAAATCGCGAGCGTAACGAAGGACTCGGGGTTTACTCCCGAGCGTAGCGACGGTGTTAAAAACTTAAATCACGAGCGAAGCGAGGGATTTAAGACGAGTCCTGAGTGTAGCGAGGGATTTAAGTTCACCCAAGACTAAGACAGCTTTATCACCGAGGAAAATACTCTATTTTTCGTACCATTTGCGAAAAACTTAACACAATAATAATATGAGATAAGCATTTATTAAAAATAATGACAATTAAAAGTAAAAGTTAACATTCGAAACATTGGTCCAATTAACGTTTATGTATTTGAAGAAAACAATAACGCGGCAAATTCCTAGACTAATATTTTTTTTGTCGGAAAAGCAAAGGCATCAAGCTCATACGGCCTCGTCGGTTTTCGTAATTTTATTTAATAATCATAACTGCATAATAAATGCGTATTCCTTTTTCAAAAAGATGTATAATGCTTTATATATGTTACGGCTAAAGGTGGGTGTGAACACAAACTTAAGATTAGCCGGCTAAACTTAGGTTTATCTTCGAGGAGGTGTTAATGTTAGTTTCTTCTATCTTTAGCCGGCTATACTTAAGTGTAACTGGAGGCCCTTGGCTAAAAATGTAGAAGGAAATGAAAAAGGAAACAATGTAATAATGTTTACCATTTTGACACGAAAACTTTTATTAAAAAATAATCACTCTCATTACGGTTACGTATTATAATACCTAATTTTGTTCTAACAATTTTCAAGATAACTACGGTTGATTGACAAATGTTCATAACGCATATTGGTCGACTCAACTACTGTTTCACTAACTTAATGTTGATTACACTAAAATTAATTGCACTAACGAACGAGTGATCTAATTTTTTTTTCTTTAAGATTATTGATATTTCAACTATGTATGAAATACCTAATGGACGACTCGCCTGCAGTTTATTAATACTGCGCGCTGGAATGATTTCTAAAGTGGTGGGTAGTTACAATGTCAATCTCTTTACACGAGCAACTTGGAAGTAGCGCTCGCCGGCCGCTGCCGCTGCTTGCGCGCGGTTAGTCACAGTTTTAACCTAACCTAACATATTTCACCCAGTTCAAAATAATAAATCATACAATCTGGCGCTGAAGTGTTTTAACCATCGTCTAATTATCCACTCGCAGGCAAATTTTAGTTGTAATAAGTGTTAACTAAACGAAAACATTGCCACGTGTGCGCGCATTGTCTCCCCACCGCCCCCTCAAGCCCTCCGCCGGCCCGGCGCGTCCATCGAATACATTTTTAGCCGTTTCGTTTCGGTTAATGTGCACATTAGCCGGATAAAGATGGAATATCACAACGCAAACTAACGTGATATCAAACTTTAGCTGCTTCTCGAAGATAAACCTAAGTTTAGCCGGCTAATCTTAAGTTTATGTTCACACCCACCTTTAGCCGTAACATATACAAACTCAATGGTGTAAACACAGATGTAGTTCAGTAAAAATTTCGGTAAGTATTTCAAATTTAAATCACATTCTCCCCCTAGAGGATAAATGAAATTCAGTACAATTTTCTTTCCCTGTTTTTAACAGATTAAAAATATATTTTCTTTGTCTACTGTTTATGACGTTTTAAATGTCAATCAAAGTTATTCACTATCTTTGAAATTTTTCGGCAGATGATAAATCCTCAGATTAATATGGGCCCCTGAGGCACACCGTATCCATTAAAAATAGAATTTTCAAAATCGATCCGTAATTACCGGAAAAATCACGGTACGTACATTGTAAAATGCCTACAGGATGAATTGAGAGAACCTTTTCCTTTTTAAAGTCGGTTTAAAAGACAGTAGGTATCCTCATCAAAAGTAACTTACATACCGAGACACTGCCAGGCTCGAGAGATTTGTTCGAAAGAAGTACCGTGGCTCTGGCATATGGGCAACTGAAGGAACACGGGTGGGGTTTAGTCAGTAAAAATCTCACATGCCCTTCCTCTCCACCCAGAGCGGGAGAAGTCACTTGATGATTTCCTACCCACAAAAACAAAAAAAAACCCTCCGTGCCTTGGAAAGTACGTTAAGCCGATGGCCCCGGCTCAGTATTCAGGAGCCCGAAAGTCTAACTATCAGTTTTACCAAGAGGTATAGTGTTAGGCAATAAATAGGTTGTAGTGGTCAGACAAGCAGTCGATCCTCGTAAAATACTTATATTCAGCTGCATCCGGTTAGATTGGAAAACGACCCCAAAAAAGTTGCGAAAAGGCTAGGCAGATGATGCAAAAACAAAGCAAAAATATACCGTATCATACACATATAAAGAAGAACAGCGGAAGTAACTGATGGAGTCGCAGAGTACACAGTAAAGACACATTAGTTCTACAAGGTATACACAATTGTAGTAACAAGCAAACCTGACAGTGACAAATGCCAACTGACGTTTAGTTTACAGTCTACAACAGTAACAACGTTTTTTTTTGTAAGAGTGTTAAAAATGTTAAAAGCTTTCATTATGAACAGAAGTGTTGAAACTAATAATGAAGTCTCTTTTCGATTAGGCCAGCGGAGCAAAAATGGCCAGGTCTCTGTGGAAGGAAAATAATGATACTTCCGGAAAATTATAGCGAATTCTTTAAATAACTTTGTGGTACTGACGCGCCCAAATAAATAGGAAGGAAGGAAAATGTAATTATATTTACAGGGAAATCAAGTCAAAGACAAAATCATTTTAAGTTGAAAAAAAAAATATGTGGGCTCAAAAGTATTAGCAAAGGCCCCCCACTGCTAATATTTTTAATGGTACAACTGTACTCTTTCACCTTTCAACCACAACTAACTCGCACTAGATAATACCATTTTAAATGATTTTGGTGCCCCACCTAGAAATAACGATATTATAATCGTTGTTTCTAAGTATTGCCAATGTACAGACGCCAGCTCTTAAAGCTACTACAATCTATCAAATTTCTTAAATAGATTTCCAACATTATCGCCTAAACATTAAGTTCAACATTGATTGCGAAAAGAGTATAGCAGGTTAAGTATTGAAAATGTGCCCCCAGAGCCAAATTAATATGATATTGTTAAGTACGCTGCTCATTTGCATTACTATTTATGTAGTTTTTGACTGCCTAGCTCTAACTGTCATTGAGTAACCTTGGAAAATATCCTAATAACAGACAATTTTTTAAACTTTTCGTTCTCTAAAACTAATAGAGCTAGGAATGTGATTCTAAAGCCAAACTGTAGACAATATTATGACAAATATTACGTATATCGATCTTACTTAGTTTGCTAAAAATATTTTTTTTTTAATGAAATAATTTTGTTTTCGCTATTATTAGTAAGTTCTAACAGAGTGACCACTTTAAAAAAAATATCAGTAATAGTACTTAGTGTGTTAATTATACTGTTATAAGTTTCATCCAAATCCTCTACCTGCAACATACTCAAAAAAAAAGAAAAAGGTGTTCAGGTCCCTATTTGTGACACTACACATACAATTTTTAAATGATATTTTTAATAATAATAATACATAATAAGAAAAAGTTATTCTCCATCAACTCTACTAACCCCGTAAGGGTTTGGCGTGCAGTTAAGTACGCAAATCGAATTCAAAGTATGCAGATCCAAGTGTATTTTTATTCAAGACCCTTTAAACAGACTGTGCGTGTATACCTCGTGGCACACTTATTGAACACCGATTGATATACCCTTGTCGCTCTTCCGCAAAACATGTAAAATCTGTTTACGGATATTTTGCACTGTACACACTTCATGCATGTTATTTAAAAAATATATTAATTTTTAGCAAACTAAGTAAGTTCGATATACGTAATATTTGTCATAATGTTGTCTACAGTTTGGCTTTGGAATCACGTTCCTAGCTCTATTAGTTTTAGAGAACGAAAAGTTTAAAAAATTGTCTGTTATTAGGACATTTTCCAAGGTTACTCAATGACTGTTAGAGCTAGGCAGTCAAAAACTACATAAATAGTAATGCAAATGAGCAGCGTACTTAATAATATCATATTCATTACATTTGGCTCTGGGGGCACATTTTCAATACTTAACCTGTATACCCTTTCTTAAATAGATTTTCAACATTATCGCCTAAATATTAAAAGTTCAAGTTTGATTGCGAAAATTTTACAGTTTCGGGTAGCTTGATGTGCTGGCGCCTGTACAATTCATACATTCAATTGCTTGAGTTGCCATACTGAAAATAAATTAAAAAGATGGAAGATATTTGTACTTTGACAGTGTTGCCACAGAGGATATTACTTACGTGGGTCACACTAAAAGTTTTTAGAAAATGAAAAATTGTTATCATGGTATCTATGTGATGGTATTTATAGGTTTTTTTTTTACCAGTGGGGAAATTTTGATGTGAAAAATCTATAGCGGCGAGTCAGACCGACTGTTGGCGTCACGTCGCTAAGGCATGTTATTGCTTTTCGAAGTAGTCTCTGTTTCTTTCTAGGCACCGTTGCATGCGATGGAATCATTGACTGAAGCAGTAAGCGCACTTTTGTTTAGGGATTTCTTCCACGCCTTTTTTAAACTCGGCCACAGTATCTTTAGCGTTCATAAAACAAATTCCTCTAGGTTTATCTTTTAATTTTGGAAATAAATAAAAATCCTAAGGTCGGACTGTAAGGAGGATGACTCACTAATTCCACACCTTCGATTGACAAATATGTTTCATAGGCTGGCTACTTTTCTTACTGGCCTATTGTAAAAACTTTCAGTGTGGCCCCCGTATAATTAAACCTAATGGTTTTAAATTTTAATATACTTTTTTAAATTAACAGAAGGGCTTGTGACTAAGGGCAGATTTTACCAACGCACAGTGTTTTATGAAGACGAGTTTTCGGACATTGCTTTTTTATATAAAAAACGGATAGTTTAAGTTATTTAAATGCAATATTTCGTATCCCCATTTCACTAGTATGTTTAGTTTGTGAGATATAATTTTTTGAAAATCGTCTTTTTTTCAACCAGGTATTTAGAAAAAAAATCATATCTCTGAAACTAAATATGATACGCAATTGTAATCTAAGAAACATCGAAGGCGTTTTTTATGTTGCATATTTTAGAGTACAAATAAATCTCGGAACTTCATTAGATTCAGACTTATACGAGGTTTTCAGTTTTTAGTTTTTATTTTTTTTCTCGGTAATTTCGTCGTATTTGGAAAAGTTATTAATATTAAAATTATGCCCTTTATCTTCCCTACATACCACAAAAATAACACATCCTAATTGCCTGGAATCTAGAAACCACAACATTTTTAAGTTCGATCCGTATTCTACGTCGTTAGGGTTGTCACGCGGACATATTATATTAGTTCATATCCGGATCTGAAGTTATCTCTATATTTAAACCAAAGTTAGCCACACAATCAGAAGAATCGCCAAACTTAACGGGCAGTGGGCAGGGCACATTTACATTTTAATGACATTTTTGATTTCAGAACTACCTCCAATAGAAATATTTAGGGGTTTTTAAAGATCGTATGGAGGAATCTTATTTCTTAGGTTAATAAACGTAAAACTTAGCACAAAATCAAATCAAAATAATGATTGTCATTGCCGATTCTGTTGTACACCGAACTAAACTATCTCTAAAACTCCTTACTTTTGGCGATGAGAATTGTAACGCTATTCTGCAAGAAAAATTCTCTAAATTTAAAAATATTTTGACACGACTTAAATCGAATTAGACAATCTCAATTAAAATCTCTCGACTAAAATTGAATTTGAAAATTCGACTCAGCGTGGTATTTTTTTTTTTCTTTTGTCTTCGCAACGTGGTACTTGTGTGCGCTACGCAATGAATTTTTTGAGAGACGAAGGCGCGCGCAATAAAAAATCGTGTTTTATATGGAAATTTTCACTTTTTGTTTGAAAAACATAAAAAAAAATTACCCACGTGTTGAGATTTATATGTGCAGGGGTTTCATAAAGGGGGTCAAAAATTTCATTATTTTTGTGATAGGACACGCCATTTTAGAGATATAAGCAAAAGAAAAGGAAAACACAAAATACAGTACTCTCTTTGCCCGTGAAGGCGAGGCGTTTGTGTGAATTTTAGTTCATGATCACTAGTCTTATTCCACACTTTTTTAATCGCGATTAAAAATAGTCAGATTTAGTTAAAAATAAATTATTAAGTCAAAATTTTTGGTGAAAACCGGCAATCTCAGAATAGCAAAATTGTCATTTTCACCAAACTAATAATTCAGTGCAATCTTAGTGCTACCAAACTAAAATATAGTTAAGTTGTGTCACTTTTAGTCTATTTCAGAATAGAAAATCGTCGTTTGACAGGGATAAACCAAAGGGTTTAGCCGGATAAGTATGACGAGTCTGCCCCCAAATAGAAACCTGTATCGAAACTTATGTTTTAATATCGACTTGATGAGTAAACACAATTTATGTAAGTTTTGTGATCGGCTTTCGCTTTGACCTTGAGATACGAGAAAAAATAATCGTGCGCATGACTATTTTTCAAAATAATATATCTCAAAACCTGATTGAGCTAAAGGAATTAAACTAATGCCAGGCTTTAGGTTACATTACAGAGTATATCATATATTTTTTTTAAATTTTTAAAATAACTTTTTAAATAAAAAAATAAATAAATAAGTAAATAATAATTTCTTTTTTTGTGTTCTCTAAAACTTACAATCACGAAAATAATATATGTTATGCTCCTTTATATGAACTATTACTTATAAAAATTGCGTTACAAAAAAATTGGTGCAACACTTCGAAAAAAAAAAAATGTGATTCGCGCCTTATAGTAGTACCCTTTACTATAAGGCCCACATCACAATTTTTTTTCGAAGTATTGCACTAACTTGTTTCAGAATATAGATAACTAGCTTTTGCCCGCGATTTCGTCCGCGTAAATGTCGGTTATCTATACTTAATATTATAAAGCTGAAGAGTTTGTTTGTTTGTTTGATTGAACGCGCTAATCTCAAGAACTACTGGTCCGAATTGAAAAATTATTTTGTGTTGGGTAGCCTATTTATCTAGAAAGGCTATAGGCTATGTAACATCACGCTATAACTAAAAGGAGCGGAGTAGTAATGAACAATGTTGCAAAAACGGGGAAAATCGCACGGGTAGGCGATTCGACGCGACGGGAAGGGTCGGGGGGAACAATAAATTTAACGTGGATGAAGTCTTGGGCAGAAGCTAGTCGCAGAATAAAAAGTAGCCTATGTCCTTTCTCGGGCTCTAAACTATCTGTGTACTAAATTTCATTTAAATCGGTTCAGTAGTTTTAGCAGGAAAGCGAGACAGACAGACAGAGTTACTTTTGCATTTATAATATTAGTGTGGATAGTGTGGATTATGTTCAAGAGGTAGAATAAAAGGTTAAAAAAAAGAAAAACATACAGTGCTCAATATTTATAATTATCGCCACTTTTATTACTTTTAGTGTTAATCAAAATTAGTTATTCTTTTCTTGTTGGGGGGGGGAGGGGGTTCGATGTCATCCGGAAACTTGAATGGGGGTACGTGGAGCCAGAAGATTGAGAAACCCTGTAATAGACGATCTAAATAATCTTTCAGTACAATATGTGAAATGGCAACCATACAGTGGAATGCTGTTCACATACAGCACCTATTATTTATTATCTGTCGTATGGACGATATTTGTCCAAAATTGTGCGTCCTGCTGACATTGTAACTAAATTATTTGCGACTCAAAATGTTCCAGTAGTAATTACTCACAACAGTGATGATGATTAATATTTTTTACTAGCTTTTGCCAGCGGCTTCGCCCGCGTGGAGGTCGGAAAATATCCCGCGGGTATCGTCACTGCTCAGCTCCTATGTGCGTTATGTTATATAGCTTATAACCTGCCCAGGAGTATGGACTACAATCGTACCAAGTTTGATTAAAATCCCTTCAGTAGTTTTTGACCCATGCGTACACATACAGACAGACAGACAGACAAAAAATTTACTGATTGCATTTTTGGCATCAGTATCGATCACCATTCATCCTCCTATATTCAATTTGAATGTATATTCAATGTGCAGAATTGACCTCTCTACAGTTTTATTATAAGTATAGATATAGATTTCTGGTATTTTGATTAACACTAAAAGTAATAAAAGTGACGATAATTATAAATATTGAGCACTGTATGTTTTTTCTTTTCTTTTTTAACCTTTTATTCCACCTCTTGAACATAATTATCTATATTCTGAAACAAGTTAGTGCAATACTTCGAAAAAAAATTGTGATGTGGGCCTTATAGTACAAGGGTACTATAAGGCGCGAACCACATTTTATTTTTTTTCGAAGTGTTGCACCAATTTTTTTCTTACGCAATTTTTATGAGTAATAGTACATATAAAGGAGCATAACATATATTATTTTTCGTGATTGTAAGTTTTAGAGAACACAAAAAAAGAAATTATGATTTCCTTATTTATTTATTTTTTATACAAAAATATATTCTAAAAATTAAAAAAAAAATACATGATATACTCTGTAATGTAACCTAAAGCCTCGCATTAGTTTCATTCCTCTACCTCAATTAGTTTTTGAGATATACTATTTTGAAAAATAGTCATGCGTACGATTATTTTTACTCGTATCTCAAGGTCAAAGCGAAAGGCGATCGCAAAACTTACATAAATTGTGTTTACTCATCAAGTCAATTATAAAACATACGTTTCGATACAGGTTTCTATTTGGGGGCAGACTCGTCATACTTATCCGGCTAAACCCTTTAAATGATTTTTAGTTTAGTTTAGAGAATTTTGTGACAACAGAATCGGCCCGTTATTCGTTTTTCAAAACTACCGTCAAAATACAGTTTTAAAGGGTGTTAAAGTTTTTATGAAAATATGCGCGAACGAAGTTGCTGGCAAAGTGTAGTTTCAGTATAAATAACTTATCCCAATACTACGGAATTATCGAGAACAAAATAAATAAAAAACTAAAAACCTTTTAGAAGTCTGGATATAACAAAGTTCCTAGGTTTAATAGTCGAAATTTAATTAAATAACCAATACGTCCCATTAAATAAAAATTGAGTCATCAAAATTCAGATTCGAAAGTGACAACCCTAGCAAAACAGTTAATTTGGAATAACTTCTAGATTCCACGTAATTAGGATGTGTTATTTTTGTGGTATGTAGGGAAGATGAAGGGCATGATTTTAGTATAAATAACTTTTCCAAATACGGTGGAATTACCGAGAAATAAATAAAAACTAACAACTAAAAACCTCGTATAAGTCTGAATCTAACAAAGTTCCGAGATTTATTTGTACTCTAAAATATGCAGCATAAAAAACGCCATCGATGTTTTTAAGGTCACAATTGCGTATCATATTTAGTTTCAGAGATATGATATTTTTTCTAAATAGCCGGTTGAAAAAAAGCCGATTTTCAAAAAATTCTATCTCAATAACTAAACATACTAGTGAAATGGGGATACGAAATATTGCATTTAAATAACTTAAACTATCAGCTTTTTATATAATTAAGCAATGTCCGAAAAATGGTCTTCATAAAACATTGTGCAACGTCAGATATCTTTTATCCTGGGAATTAAATCGACGTTTGACAGTTTCAGTACGAATAAACTGCCAAAAATTCAAAATTTATTCTCTGGATACGACTTATTCTAGGTATAAAAGTTTGGTGAAATCCGCCCTAAGTAATAACAGCGGCACGGGTTGATCGTTCAGGTTAAGCTACGCCTGCCGCGGTTGGTCCTTGGTGGTCCTTCTTTACATACCAAGACCCTTCCGTGCCTCGGAAAGCACGTTAAGCCGTTGGTCCCGGCTGTCTTTTCGTAGATCTTGCATAGTCGATACGGGTCGTCGGAAGCCCGAAAGTCTGACAACCAGTCTTACCAAGGAGTATCGTATTACCCAGTAACTGTGTTGTGATAGGCGGTCGCTCCATGTAAAATACTGGTGATCTGCATCCGGTTAGATTGGAAGCCGGCCCCAACATAGTTGGAAAAACGCTAGGCAGATGAGATGACATACTTTTTTAAATTATATCTATCAAATCCCCACATATGACAACGTGGAAGGAAAGTTTAATCACGATTTACAGTAGTCTCACCTCCAAGCGTGGTCCAGTTTTTCTCTTAGCTCGATTATATATTTTTCCGAGATAAAGATAATTGGAAAAAGAACTATACATTATTTCAAACAGCTTTTCCGTTCATATTCGTGTTTAAGGCGAGAGCAGTACGGCGGCGCGCGTAATCTAATTTTCTTCCTTTTTTGCAATTTGCATCTTAGCATCAGGCTGTACCAATAATTAGGGATGTTATGGATATGAAATTTTGGATACGGATTGGTTACGGATGTAAGAATGATTATTATACCGGATACGGATACGGATACGGATATGAAATTATTTCGGATTATTCTTTAGTTCCGGATAATTTCGGTTACGGATATAAAACTTTTAAGGTGACGTAGCGAGATAAACGTGCTTTTTCTTTTTAGCGTACCTTTCTTACCGTATGGCATCCGTACTTAATCGTTTAGTGTATGTTTTTTGACTATATGATCTAGTATCCTGTAAAAGGAATACACGATACGATGAAATTTTCTCGATACAAAAAAATCGCAAAGTTCTATCAATGATTGTGATTTTTTTAGCCTCAACGCGCGATGTGTATGTATTATTAAACATAGTTTACTTATAACATTGATTATAATTGTATCTAAGTTTTTGTAAAAGAGTTTTCGTTTTAATAATACTTTTCATTCATAAAAAACGGCGGCGGTTCGTTTTGGCACATACGTTATTTTATTCCAAGCGCACACACATTATCGCCATCTCTTCTTTTGCCTATCATAAGTAGTGTCATCACTCTCGTTCGTTCATAAATCAGTCGCCCAGTAGGGCTCATCGACGACGAACCTATGTCACTTTTTTACAATCGGTGCGATTAAAATTACGTTTTTTAAATATTTGTGTTCTCAGAAAAAGGTAGTAGTTAAGCATTTTGCTGTAATGATTTAATATAATAAGTGTTGGCTTTCCAAATAACTTTGTATTTCGAATGTATATGTGTCTATTTTTGTGACTGTGAACAATATAACATTCTTTTTCTATTACCATTTAGAGACGACCTAAATTATGTATGAAAATGGGAAGAACCATAAACCAAAACTGAACAGTACCTTCAAGGTTAGGAGTGCCTGCACAGGGCAATTAATTTATTCATTTTGCAAGAATGAAATACCAATAAGATGATCATAACAGTAAATCGAATTCACCACCTTCACTAAGGCATTACAGCAACAATCTATTCTCACTTTGTAAAGTAATATTGAGTAAACACATAATTTTCTAGAGAAGAACGTCTGTTTTATCCCAAAAACTTATAATAATCATGCATTTAGAAATAAAATAAAATATATAATTTGTTTTTAGATTTGAAGTATGTCAACAATATATCTATATGTGAAGTACTGTCACTTCAAATACAGCACAACGAATGAATGGAGTAGCATTAGAATTGTAAAAAAGGTGAGGTTTTACGACAGCAGCTCAAAGAAGGGTAATGATTTAAACAGGCTGTGTCAAACACCGAACTAGTTTAAAAAAATATCATTGGCATGTAAAAGTGTTTGTACAAACCTACTTACAGAAATAAAATCATTTATCATTTATAGCAGATGTGAAGTTTTATTGAAAATATAAATTTTAATTTCATGTATCAATCAATCAATCAAATCAGTTTATTTCGGGCTACAAAGACCCAAATCATAGTACCATACAGAGTATAATACATACAAAAAAACCACGTAAACATAACTATTGTACACGAAGTGACGGCGACGTGTTGCGCTGCGTAGTATCGCGTAGCCTTCCACGGAATCGCCGATACACGACACCCTTCGGCCAAAACTCTTCCTTGAGGAAGGTCTCGATTTGATGAGTTGGAACTCGGACCACGAATGACTTGAAGTTTGTGTTGTGGCACGGTTCCAACTTCTCGACCCTCAAGGTCCAGTTGGAATTAACACGTACAAACTCCACGATCTCCTCAACCTTCGTGGTGTAATGTTGACGGGACACATAGAGCTGCGTCGTTAGTGTAGCTGGACGCAGCAGCATACTGAGTCCTGCTAGCGCGGTCCCACACTGGTTCCGACTACGAAGCTTCTTCCTCTTCTTCCTCTCTATCTTCACGAAGCCATTCTTGTCAGGCACGTGGCCTGAAGCCGAGCCTAGCTGTTTCGAACCCTATATGTACCGTGTTTGATACCTAATCATTAGCAGCCTATAACGTTCCCACTGCTGGAACACAGGCCTCCTCTCGGTGAGAGAGAGTGGGACATAATCCACCACGCGGGCCCAGTGCGGGTTGGTAGATGATCACATGACTTCGATTTTTTAGTTCTAAGACATGTTTGCTCACGATGTTTTCCTTCACAGTTTTGAGAGCAGTGGTGTTGAAATAATTTACACAGAGTAAAGCATCTGCTCGGGTTCGAACTCGTAAGTAGTAGCCGTTGCCACTGAGCCACCACTGTCAAGATTTTATGGATGATCAAAACAATGGTGTTTTACTCTGTTTTGAATAACACTAAACATACTTCTATAACCTTATGAAGACTGTTTAGCAAAATATTTGTGTACTCCATCTCTGAATTACCCCTAACCCCAAAATAACTGTAATGAAAAATAAAATTAATAAAAGAACAAACATACATACGAGTTAATAGGCTAATAAACACATTGCCCTCTGCAGTCGGGTAAAACACCCAAATAAAAAGATATAACCTAGACATAGTTACAAAATATCGGCAATAATATCGGTTTTGATTTTCTAACCGCAGTCACACGTAATTACTAAAATATGTATGTATAAGTCAAGTAATTTTAACATTTATCATACACATTGCCATACGAAATTGACCTTGAAGGAAATATAAATAACTTGTAAAATAAGGTGAAAAAATACTCATAACTAGTATTTCGTAATGGACGAAGTCTATGTAAAATATTGTTATTGTCATTTACCAAATAAATGTATAGTAATCGGTGAAATGAAATTGTTATTAATCTCTTAAACACCATCATATATTTTATTCATAGACCTCTAGAAGATTAATTCGTTATTTTTAATTTCATGTTGTAAATCTATATATTAATACGTGAAGCGAAAATTTTGGAACCCTTTTTACGAAAATTGGGTGGACGGAGGAGTATGAAATTTCGCACACATATAGTTTATACAGAGAAGAAGTGACGAATGCTAATTTTTTTTTTTTAATTATGCGTAAAAATACATTATTTTCATTATTTTCAATATTAATACCATATTATTTTTTATATTCTTTTATTTCATTGTACAAACATATAAATTATATTTTTAAATATTAAAATAACAAAAATTGTAAAAACCTTTAAAAATATAAAAAATAGTAGCCCACCGGTATCGGGAACAGGGTCCAAGCTACCGGCGGTCAGGGCTCCAGAGAGAGGAACCTCCTGACAATACGAGCCGTATCCAGAAGTACCGCTTTCTGAATCAAGCCCTTGATCCAGCTGCCTAACGAGAGCCTCCTTAGATGTTGGTCGAGGCTCTTGGCTATCAAGCCGTTGACTATCGGCACAATGATCGCTGAATCCACATCCCACATGTCGACAACCTCGCGAGCTAAGTCAAGATACTTGATCTGTTTATCTTTCTCAGCTTTCACGAGGTTCTCGTCATGTGGGACCCTTATGTCAACAATCATTGTGCGCCGCTCTACTCGATCCACCACCACTATATCAGGCTTATTTGCAACAATAGTCCTGTTAGTGATGATGGATCGATCCCAGTACAATGTGATATTTCCATTTTCGAGAACTGGGTCGGGCACATACCTGTAGTACGGCACCTCTGATTCCACAAGACTGTATTTCAGAGCAAGTTGCTGAAGTTGCCTCAACTACTAGCTACTAGGTTGTCCTAGTAGCTAGGATTATCCACCTATTGGTAATCTAACTAGCTAACGAAGAATACTTGCATAGGCACAAGCCTATGCAAGTATTCTTCGTTAGCTAGTCGAGAACACCCGGAAATTATGTGTCTAATTGATTCTCCTGGACGGTGGCATACCCGACAGATGTCAACCGTGCCATCTTTCACAATAAATCTCCGGTAGTTGTTCGTCATCATAACTTCGTCCATAATTGCACAGACAAAACCTTCGGTTTCCCCAAAGAGGTGACTGAAACGCAGCCAGGCTACGGACGCTAGTAGATCTACATCGGATCCATGTGAGGCCCGGAAATAGCGTCCGTGGAGCTCCTTACTCTGCCATACCTTCATGCGGTCATTAGTGTCGAGTATTACAGGTTTACGCCAGTTCTCGTTAGCCATGGAGAGCGAGGTGAGGCCCTTGTCAACCGCGACCACATCTCGATGCATCCCCACGTCGGTTTCTAGGAAATATTCCCTGAGGCTGCATATCTCGCGATTGTGGAGAGTCTTAGCGTTTAAAAAAATCGACATCCACACTTTCGCGGGATATACAGTCTCATTACCGATGACCGTGGGTGATGCATTCGATATGCAGTCAACAGCGTACGGACCCGCCTGTCCAGGGCGTTGAGTTCGGTTTGAGTCCATTTGAGTATTTCGACAGAGTACATCAAAACCGGCATGACCCAACCGTTGAAGGCGCGCACCTTGTTTCCACTTGATAGAAGACTATTAAAAACTTTCTTCAGGTGGCCAAAGAAGCGCTCCTTCAACGATTGCTTCATGTCAGTAACATTGATGCCCAACGCTTCCGACATACCCAAATACTTATAGGTTTTGGCTGCGGAGAGGGCTCGGAGGTTTATGGAATCCGAGCGTTGGGTTCCCACGGATTCCAAAATCTCCCCTCGCTTTACATGCATGACCGCACATTTGTCCACACCAAATTCCATTCTGATGGCGCTACTGAAGGTTTCAGCTACTTTCAGTGGCTCCATCAGTTGAAAATTGTTGGGGGCAAAGAGTTTTAGGTCATCCATGTAAAGGAGGTGGCCAAAACTCTGAACAATATAACATTTTTTTTTTTGGTGGGATATAACCTGACCACCTCTCCTCATCCGATAGCCTATGCGTGAATCCTCCAGCAGTGTGCTTAGAGGATTCAGGGCTAAGCAGAACCAAAGCGGACTCAAACTATCACCCTGAAATATGCCTCGCTCGATCCTTATCGGTTCGCTGTTCCCTTGGATATTTCAACATCCTGGATAGCGAAGGACCGTCCTCCACTGCCTCATACATGAAATCAGGAAGGTGCGAAGAGATGCATCGACTTTATACAACTCCAGCACCCTCATGAGCCATGTATGTGGCACCGAGTCATAGGCCTTCTTATAGTCTATCCAACATGTCGACAGATCCTTTCGGGAACGACGAACTTGTTGGCTAATGGTCATATCAATGAGGAGCAGCTCCTTAGTACCTTATATACTTATTATTATTACCTCCTTTATATTTATTATTATATATATTGTTTTTTCACTTAATAATGTATTTCTATTCAAATGAAGCACGGTCGAATTTCGACCAATGGGCGATGACTAGTAATATAAATACTTATATTTTTTATTATATATTTTTAATTATTTTGAGTTAAACAATCTCGTATTACCCAACATCAGTACATAAATATTAGCTAGCTTTTTCCCGCGACTTCGTCTGCGTAAATCTTACGTTACGCGGACGCAGGTGAAGTCGCGGAATTAATATTAATGGGTAACGAATAAGGTTTAGTCGTGAAAGCGTGACAGACAGACAGAGTTAGTTTCGCATTTATAATATTACGTATAGATAAAGAAGATAATTTATTGCTGTAAGATAGTTTTATTGCTTATAATTAAATATTTGTATTATTTGTCTACTCCATAGCACGCTATGTGCAAAAATTTCATAGACCGACTAAATTTATGCTACTTTCACGTACTTTTTTCTAAGATGTTTCCGTCTCTACCTTGCTATTGTAGTTTGACGGATGTGCAACAGTGACAGGAATAGTGCTTACAGCAAGGCTATGCTAAATTAGTAACGGTTTTTTATTTCGAGACATTTTCTGTCATTAGTTCAACTTTTGGCCGCTGGTTTTCCTATTCTCTATAAACGGTTCAGATATAAGTTTGTGGCGGCCGGCCACTTTAGGTTGACCCGTCATAAACCACGCCCATCCTACTATCATTCACTTTGAAGGTGGGCCCTTAAGGAATTTCAAAAGTAAAATACAAATAAATAATAAAATGGTTTTATATATATGTCACCATTTGGTAGAAATTGCAATCAGTCTGTGAGTAATTATTACAGCTATTTAAAATAAAAATGATTATAAATATATATTGCGTGTTATCTAATCTACCTAAAATAAAAATGTAATAACAAATCCGATATTATCCGAAACTTTTATTTCGGATTCGGTTACGGTTACAGATAAATTTTTATATCGGATATCCGCAAGTTTCGGTTACGGTTACGGAGCTCCCTAACATCCCTGCCAATAATTATAAATTCAATTATACCTGAGACAAAAATGTTATACGCGCCCGCAACAAATATTTATTTACCGAAAGAAGTATCACACTGACAGTTTGGATGATTATTAATTTTCATGAAAACGTGATATTTATGGTCAATTCTAACTAAGAGGATTTTAATGATGATTATTAATCATCATGTGATAGGTACAAAGTATTCTTGTTACGGGCGCATCTAATTTTTCTATTACCTTAAATTCTGTCCAGAGAATTGTATAAAAACTAAAGAAAAACTGAAGATCGTTCGCCACAGAAAACTGCACTGTCTCCAGTTTCACTTATAATGAAGGTGTTTTCACGAAGAATTGATAAGATCTGTGAGATTCAATGCTCGTCGGATATTACATCGCTATCTACGACCGGTGACCGACAGACACTGATGTCACGATCAGATTAATTGGACAGATTGCCTTCTAAATTCAGAAGATTATTTTCACATCGAAAGTATTTTTAGAAAAATATATTTTTAGCATGAAAGAAACGAGTGTTTCTTTTTTTGCCGAAATTCGTCATCCTTTTAGCTGTAAGACGTCAACTGCAGGATACGGGCCTCGCCCAATGATCGTTACAACGCTCTATAAATTCTACATAACTTTAAAAAATCCATACTATATAATATTATAAAGCTGAAGAGTTTGTTTGTTTGTTTGATTGAACGCGCTAATTTCAGGAATTACTAGTCCGAATTGAAAAAATATTTTTGTGTTGAGTAGCTTATTTATCGAGAAAGGCTATAGGTATCACGCTACAACCAAGAGGAGCGGAGCAGTAATGAAAAATATTACAAAAGCAGGGAAAATCGCACGGGTAGACGATTCGACGCGACGGGTAGGGTCGGGGGAACAAGAAATTTAACGCGGACGAAGTCGCGGGCTGAAGCTAGTAGTTAATAGAATTCATTTATGTTACAAGATAATTTAAAAGATTTAAGAGGCGATGTATGCGGGAGTACCAAATTGCGGACATCCTTAATTTCTCATCTGTGAGTTTTGCAGAAACCCATTTATTTAAATTGATCCTAAGATATTCACTCAATTTTTCTATATATTTCTGTTTTTTCACATCTAAAGATGAGTGTAGGAAATTCGCAGAAAAAGATTAAAGATGAATTCCTAATAAAATAAAAATAGCATATTTTGATATTTTTAGAGCACTTTGCGGAACCATTTGGCAATGCTATGGAATTTCTGGAAACTGGGATGATTGAAATTACCGGTAACTAATTGCCCTAATGCCCAACCGAGATCGTTTCAAATAATATTTACTAGCTGTACCATCAGCTTTGCCCGCATGGATGTGAAAATGGACGTGGTACCAGGACAAAAAGATAGTCAAGAAAAAAAAAGTAATAGTCTATGTTATTTCATATAACACTAGGTATGTGCGAGTGAAAGTCCCGTCAAAATCGGTTTAGATGTTTCAGAGATTAGCTGTAACAAACAGACAGACAGAAAAAAAATTGAATAGAAACACATATTCATATGCATTTAGTGAAAAGCTGTTAATTTGAAATTACAAACAGACACTTCAATTTTATTTATTATACTTTGCTTGCTTGTTGCTTTGCTATTTGTTTATTACGCATCTGCGCTAAAACTGCTGAACGGATTTGGATTAAATTTGACACACAGATAGTTTATAACCTGGAGTAACACATAGAATACTTTTTATGTCGGGTACGTTTTCGTGGTAGAAATTCAGATACCCACGCGGTCGAAGTCGCGGGAAAAGTTAGTACAATAATATATTCAGACCACTTCTAATGTTTGATGTCCTCATACAACCCAGCAAGCCCTATTATGTTCCTGAAACTTCGCTAAGTGTACAAAGCACTTGAAGTCAGAATTTACATTATATACCCAGACGTTAACTCGTTCAATTTACACTCCTATACGAAACGAATTATCCTGAAACGCAAAGGTTCATCAATACATTCTTTTGCCAATATTTTGTACAATCGATTAAATGTTGTGCTCAATCACAATGTCTTGCACCGAATGGAAAAATAAACAAATATTCCTTTTCATATCCCATAACTTGAATGATTTTGTATGAAGAATACAACGTAAAAAAATACATATATTCAAACGCTAATTGATTCTTTGACATGATCTCATTAATATATCAATAGAACACCTTGTATAGTTTACAATATATGTCGTAACACGTGACTAAGGGACTTACTAGAGAATAGTCAGCAGCGTTCTCTATACATTATACGACCATACTTTGATTGCCAATCCGCCTGCCAAACTGCGATGATGGCAACCCCCCCCCCCCCCCTTCCAAATTCCAAATTGGGGGAAGACATATGTTCAGTAGTGGACGTTTATTGGCTGAAATGATGATGATAAATTAGCGTAACGTAAGTAAAGTTGTATGTTTAAGTTGTAGCCCATACAGAAGCTAACTTTATATCTCGTAAATATAGGTATCGGCGCCTACCCTCATCTAGACATCTAGACAAATAAATAAAATTGGAGTGTCTGATTGTAATATTAAGATAACCACTTTTTACTAAGTGTATATGGATGTATACACGGTACATATACCAAAACAACATTTTTTACAATTTTAGCTGTCTGTCTGTTTGTTCCGGCTAATCTCTGAAATGGCTGGACCGATTTTGACGCGACTTTCACTGGCAGATAGCTGATGTTACGTGGAGTAACTTATGCTACTTTTATTTTAGAAAAATATCTAATATTTTATCTTATCTTAAGGACAAACTAATGAAAAACTTTTTTAGGTTAAATACCACGCAGATGAAGTCGCGGGTAACAGCTATTACCTATATAACCTGGATTAATGCATTCTTAATACATTAACCGCGGTTGTAAGTCCTCTTGTGATAATTTCTGACTTCCATGCGGGTTTGCCCGCGTGGATGTCAGCTATTGTATACTATAACCGATGATGAATAAAGTACAAAATATGTATTAATGATGGTTAGCTTTAAAAACCAACTGTTATTATACGTCATCCTATTGCTGCATGTTTATGTTTTGGAAGTTTTATAATCGCTAGGCGCACGGGGGATATGTCATAAGACGCGGCTCCATGCGGGTTAGCGAACGATTAGGTCGGGTCGCAGCAGACCAACGTCGGAGACGGCGGGACAAGCTGGTTGGCTGGATAGGTTCCGTCAAAACTGGAAGGGGGTTGCGTGGGCTAGCGAACTATGGACTAACTGAAATTAATGCTGAAGAAATTGTTTGAATTTTGGTCAAAAAACGTGAATTTCAATTGATTAAAAATATTTGTAAACCTGGAATTACAACTACCAAACAGGACTCGTGTTGGTGGAACACGCACCAGTAATACAGTGGTAATATGGATCACTAGTCGTTTGTTTGGTCCCTCACGTCCCACCATCTTTTACGGTGCCTGCTGCGACGCCTTCTAGCTGTCTCAAAGCATTCACATAAAACCTTTTGGGCCCACGGCTATCTTAGTATTACACAAAAATGAACCATAATGAGCAGTCGGTAGGTTTACTTTGGTTTGACTGTCTTAACCGAGGCGAAAGAGATAGCCAGAAAATATGACACTTACTTGCTTACTTATTACTTGCGTATTTTTTTTAAGTCCCATGAAAGTATATTTTACTTTGTCCACTAAACACCAAAAATTAAAATTAAACTTATTTTATAGGTACTTTTTTTTTTACATTTATATACAGTGCCGAGATGGGAATTTTTCGTAAAGATGATAAATTAATTCACGGGTGCCGAGATGGGAAGGTGCCGAGATGGGACTAAACTGGCTCATTAGGCATACGGCAGATGTGGCCAGCCCAGTGCCTCTCTAACTGTGCGGCATTTTGAGTAAATAAAACGTTCTGATAAAATCATAATTGCTTAGAGTTGGATTTCAACTTCATACCACATCGACAGTAATTATCTATATCATAAATAATTTATTCATACCATATATTTTCCGTACTAACGATAGGGTACATAATGACTCTTATCAAATGACGTGTTAAATATTTAATGTATAAAATAAACATTTGTTTCAAGCGCACGCCCTTACTATATAAATAAAAATGAATGTTGCTAAGCGCAGAACTCGAGAAGGGCTCGGCCAATTCGGTTTTTTTTTTTGTATGTTTTTTGAGGCCCACGGAAGGTTTTCAAAATTATTAAAAAAGTTACGTGGAGAGAAAAAGTCACGAATACGAAGACCTCGAACGCGAAGGTGTATCGATGCGACGGGATGGGTCGGGGATCAAGAATTTTGACGCGGACGAAGTCGCGGGCAGAAGCTAGTTTTAAATAAAATCGTCTCAAAACTATCTCAAACATCTTCTGAGGCAAATATATTTATTTTCCTCAGAAGATCTTTGAGGTAGTAGAGTAGCGAACATTTTTATTTTATCATTATTTTCTGTTTTGGCAGTCTACTCAGGTGTTATTCGGTGAAGTGTCGTTGATATCAGTGCTCTGAGTGAAATATCTCTTTCAGCCTCGCCACAGTCTTGACAATACACAATATCATTATTTTTTACTTCGACAGCATCATTGATCTAGTGGTCACAAGCGATACTAATGAGCATGAGGTCCTGGGTTCGATGCCCAAGTCGGGCAAAGTGGTATAGAGTTTTCCTATCTGAAATTTCTCAGTAGCAGTCAGAAGTTTGGAACTTTGTGCCCAGTTTATGGCAATAATCTCGTGCCCTATCACGTGGGACTTGAACATAACTGGTGAAAAACACATGCGTTTGATTCGCAACGGGCCTCCGCGGCGAGTCCACCGCGTGTATTTTGTATTCCATAGATATATGAAGTACCGCGCAGTGCAGTAAAATATATGCACCGAAAAAGATACCAAGCAATACTATCTGAATTAGTTTTTTAGATACGCCCATAAATATGTATATCTTGTGAAAAATTAGATCTTAACAGGCATTAAGGTCATCTAGGGATGCTCCATAAACTGCGCGCTAGCCCTAGCTGCCGAAACACAACAATGCTGTTAACATCGTTGTTACAACGTCAGACTTAGGTAAGGTGTTGCCACCAAATCGATCCGAAAGCTTTGCCCTCGCAAGGAATTTACTATTGTTATTAAAATTAAAATATAAATGGGTCAAGGATGAAACTGACTGGTATCAAAGACCATATAAAAGAAAGAAAGGGAAACAGCGTCGTAGAAGGGAGGATGACATTAAAAGTATGGCTGGCATTACGTGAAGAAGGAAGACACGTGATCGAACTCTGTGGCAAGCTTTATGGGAGACTGGAATCGAACTCTGAGGTTAGCTTTATGGGAGAACTATGCTGGGAAGCAACACAATCTTAGCGAAAGTGGTGTCAAATAATGTAACTTAGTATGTAAGAAAAATATATATTAAAAAATTTTGAATAAAGGCATTATTATTAAAATAATTTTATTTGAATAATAATGCCTTTATTCAAACGATTTTTGGCCATTTGGTCAACATGCTCTTATTCTCATAATCATATCTTCATCACTAACCTTATTAACATTCATAGACGTAGCCGTCTCTCAGGATTTAAACAAAGTTTTCCAGCTCCGAGGAATGCTCTCACAAATCTTGAACGATGCAATTTTTAACAGCTTTCTAATGGAAAATGTTTTCACAATGCTTTTCATCGCTTTTGTAGAAGATGAAGTCTGAATAAGTTTATCTGTATGCTAGTTAGAATAAAAAAGATAAAAAAGTAAATACTGTTCTTCTTTAACGAGAATACACCAAGGTTACGATAAAAGTTCAAAGTTAAACTTACTTGTCTAACTCTAAGTATATTGCGGAATCTTTTCTTAGTATTGTAGAGCTCTCTTGTATAACTCAATTGCTCAATTTAGGATGTCAAGACACAAATTATCCCGCGGGAACATACTACCGCGATAAAAAGCTGTTCTAATCGAGGTTATAAACTGTGTGTCAAATTTCATCCAGATCTGTTCTGTAGTTTTTGTGTGAAAGAGTAACCATTGTCACAAACTTTCACATTAGGTGTAGGATTTTGTTGCTCATACCTTACTTTTTGAAGAATTTTTAACACAACCTGCTGTCATATTAACAAGCGCAATGTGCTACATAAGTGTCAAAATTATTTGTTCATTTTTTCTGTCGCCTGGCTCGATGGCTCCGCTTTATTATTTAAATCTTTCTCTTGTTTAATCTACTCAATCCATAACTCACACACATAAGTTTCATCACTCGGTAAATGGTCTAATAGATTTTTTCAATTCGAGCTAGTAGTTTCTGAGAATAGCGCGTTCACCCAAACAAACTCTTCGGCTTTAAAATATCATAATCTTATGGATTTAAATTTGTGTAACATGGTTTAGCAAATTTAAAACATGGTTTTAGGAGCTTCACACGCTGCTAAGAAACATTAGCAGCGTGTGAAGCTCCTAAAACCATATTTAAGAGTACGGTCATAAGGCTACAATTAAACACAACTTAAAACAAACCCAAACAATTAATTGGGTTTTACCATAAACCATCCCTAATTACCAACAAAATATTATTAAACCAGGTGTCAAATGCACAGTAATAAAATAAATTGGACCGGTAGGTAACACTTGGGCCTGAAAACCCTCGCTCATATTAATATAGCGCCATCTGGTGGATGTCGGTGACATGAATTTAGTCGCGAAACAGAATAATGGCTTGAATGGAATGTAAGATTATTTGTTTGTTATAATAGCTTATAGAGTCATCACCATTATCATCATCATTTCAGCCGGAAGATATCCACTGCTGGACATAAGCCCCCCCCCCCCCCCCCCCCAATTTGGGCGGTTTGCCATAATCACAACGTTTGGGTGGGTTGGCGATCGCGGTATGATGCTAAAATGCATAGAGAACGCTGTCGCCCATTCTCTAGTAAGTCTCTTAGTCGCCTCTTATGACACCCACGGCAAGAAATGGGATAGGGCTATTCTTTACGTCCGGCAATACACGGAACAGGAAGCAGGGAACTTAAAGAATTGTGGAAGTTAAAAACTTAAAGTCAAATTGTGGATTATCTTAGATTCTCCTCCTGAAGAGGCACAATATTTTTTCAAATTGCCTGTTCTTGACATTTTTCTACCTAACTTTGAATAAGTTTAGATAGGTAGGTTAGCATAAGGGTCAGTTCAAACCAATGCGCAAGGACGTGGTGGTCTAGATATCAACTATAAAAGTACATTTTATTTTATTTGAACGTTTGTTTGTTTCGGTGATAGGATTTTTTTGCTCAATCACGCAAAAAAGGGCTGAACGAAACTTAGCGCACAAATTGCTTATAACATAGATTATCACATCGGTTTTTCATCTCGTTGGTACGATCCCACATTTTGATATGTCAATTTAAAGATGATCGCCGATCCCCGGTCCAACCGCGGCAAGCGTAGCTTAACCAGACCGACCCTTGCGTCATCATATTTTAGCCATAAGCCGTCCTTCTCCTTTAAGTTTTCTATACAATTTTTGTTTTATTTTTATTATTTTTTTACGATGGTTGTAACGCTTTCACCATAAAACGGCTAAACAGATTGGGACGAAATTTGTTACATACATACATGCACGGCACGTAGACCATGCCTAGATTAGGACATCTATATACGTTTTATCCTCGCAGAATGCAGCTAATGTGACCATAAAAAAAGAATAACTTTTATTCAATAAAATTATCACACGATAATATCACCAGGTTTTTTGCTTGCTAACGATTCTGTTACCTATCTTATGTCATTCAGTCCCCAGGCAGAAGAGTGGCGCCTAACAGCGTCTGACCTTGGACAGCCCTTTGTAAAGCCCACGCTACTGATAGCGATAACCTATCACAGTAAAGAATATCTAAATACATATCCTTATTAAAGACGGTCTGTCCATTCGTCAATCGGATTAGTAAAAAAAAAAATCATCAACATTCATTGCGTTATTTACGCTATTGATTAGACAAATTTTTCGAACATGTCAAGCAATGAATAAGGAAAACCCTCCATAATGATTCAGATTGTAATTGATAGTATGTTATAATTAAATTTAAAATTAAATTTAATAATTAGACGAGAATTTCAAGGACACGTCACCTTGGCGCACGTTTCGTTACATGAGAGAGAAAAACGATAAAACTGTTTTTGTTTCTCACACAAAATTCCTCTATGTTTTTTTTTCAAAAGTTATAATTCTATCACGGGTACAATGCTGCATGTGCCTATTTTTAATTGGAAAATATTTTATACTTGAACAGGAAACATGTCATGTTCTCCTCATCACTCTTAGTTGACTTGTAGAGAATACCCAAAGGCGTCCATCTTTGTACTTTTGCTGTGCCCAAAGTTAAACAAGAAAAAAAAATATGCCAACAAGGTAAACATAAGAAAAAAAATCTGTATAATAAGCAAAGGTCAGTCCTGGCCCAGTTGTTAAAGCCACAACTAGTCAGCTCTCATGCACGAGGATGTTGGTTCAAGTTCAGGCAAATACCAATGTAACTTCTTCAATTCTCTTATCCGTAACACAGGGTTTCCCTAGTACGGACTCCAGTTTCACACTGACATTTACTGATGATGACTAGTCCTAAGATGCTAATTCTAAGCCAACCTTTGTAGAGAAAGAAATAAATTTATATTGTACTAGCTTTTGCCAGCGGCTTCGCCCGCGTGGAGGTCGTTAATTATCCCGCGGGAACATACTACCGGGATAAAAAGTACGCTATGTGTTACTCCAAGCTATAAACTATCTGTGTGCCAAATTTCATCTAAATCGGGTCAGTAGTTTTTGCGTGAAAGAGACACAAACATCCATACATCCATACATACAAACTTTCGCGTTTATAATATTAGTAGGAAGTAGGATATCATAAAAAAAACGAATGTATATTCTTTAAACCAGTGATGGTCCAATGGCGGCCGCGACTTACGAGGTTGAAATCGTAGATTCGAACCCAGACAGGCGCTTTTTGTAAATTACTTCATCACCACTGCTCTCAAATGGTGAAGGAAAACATCGTGAGAATACAATTCCTAGAATAAAAAATCGAAATCATATGACATCTACCGAGCCGCACTGGGCCCACGTGGGCGTAACTTAACCTGATCGATTGACTTGTGAGGCTGTTATTACTCAGCTAAAATCCCCTCCAGATTCAGCCAAGACTAAGTAAAGGAAATAAACAAGTTATTTGCTTGACGACTACTTCGTGTCATTCAATATATTACTAACTAGCGACCTGCCCCGGCTTCGCACGGGTGGACATTTATTTTTTAAACTCTCTGAGCCGACCGCGCGAGTGAGCCGCGCGGCAACCTGCTTCATAGATGTGCACCCCCCTGCGGTTTCGCCGTGCGAGTCGTGCGACACCATCATTCATTTTAATACCAATTACAATTTTAAATTCGTAATATCTTTTGAATGGATTGTCCGATTGGAATAAAATAAAAAATAATTTATAGCTATTGAAACAATCTTGCTCAATGAATAGTTTATTTGGATAAGGATTAGTATTTGACGATAATATGATCAATAAACATAGGCTAATAATTTTAATTACTTTTATTCTATGGAAAAGTGGTTATAATGGCTAAAATATAAATGTTTGGTTTATACTATCGCGGACTTTTTTGTAGGCATTATTGAGTTCTACAACTTTTCTATAGAAGTCAACCATACATCTCTAACCATTTAGGCAGCGTTCGCGAGAATCGTTAACGTACGGCAGTTTTTTCGACGCCTTACTCCACAATTTTCACTATCACGAAAAATCCTATCTATTTTCCGGGATAAAATATAGCCTATACGGATTCGGAAGAATTCTTCTAAGTAATGGTAAAAGAAATTTTGAAATCGGTCCAGTAGTTTTTGAGCCTATTCAATACAAACATACAAAAATACAAAAATACAAAGGTTTCCTCTTTATAATATTAGTATAGAAGTCATAATCATCATTTCAGCTGAAAGATATCCACTGCTAGACGTAAGCATTCCCAATTTGGGAAAAATGGTGGTAAAATGCATAGAGAACGTTACTGCCCATTCTGTAATAAGTGCCTTAGTCGCCTCTTACGACACCCACTGGAAGAAATGGGATGGTGCTCTTCTTTACGTCCGGCACCACACGCAACACTAATAAAAACAGACAACGAGGTCGCAGAAGAAGAAAAAAAATCCACCCAATCAAGACCCATTCATCGATAAGAATGGTTTTGTATTGCGCTGGATTAAATATAATCTGGTTGACCGAGCTTTGCTCGGTATTTTTTGGTAAATTGCGTTTAAAATAATAAGTTTATGTTCAAGTTAATTATTGATAAAGTTGGTCATTGAAAACACGAATGAAACGACATTTTCTAAAAATGAATCCTAGCTAGATCGATTTATCACCCCCGAAACCCCCTGTATACTAAATTTCATGCAAATCGTTGGAGCCGTTTCCGAGATTCAGATTATATATATACATATATACAAGAATTGCTCGTTTAAAGATATAAGATTAATTCGCAAGTGAAACCCTGAGCATAACTTGTTCTAGATTTAGTTGGTTCTCTACTTATGTATGTAGGTGGCTCTTATATTTATTTGTCGCGCATTTATCTTTTAGCGCCACTAAGTAAGTGATTATTAGGGTTTTGTTGAAAATGTTGTTGTGTAGGTGGTTCATTATATTTTCAGGCGGTACAATGTAGCTGAAAGGTACTGAATAGGTGGTAGTATCTTTTTCTAGCTGTGCCTGCGGCTTCCCCTGTGTGGATGTCGGAAATTATTCTACGGGAATGTGTTACCGGGTGAAAAAGTATTCAATGTATTAATCCAAGTTATTAAATATCTGTCTGCCAAATTGATTGAGTAACAAACATCCAAATATATAAATATACAAAACGTTCATATTAATAATATACTAGCTTTTGCCAGTGTCTTCACCTGCGTAGAGGTTAGAAATTATTACACAGGAAAGTATTGCCGGGATAAAAAAGTATCCTATGTGTTAATCCAGGTTATAGAAGATATGTGATTAAGCAACAAACTTTCACATTTATAATAGTAGCAGGATACATATTAAAATAGTAGTATATCAGAGGGTTATTACCGAGATGACGACTAATGAATAATTATGAAAGAAAAAGACATGTTACGCCGACCCCAAAGATATTGGGATAAGGCCAGGAAAAAGATTATGATTTTCCATATCATGCTTAGGTTTTCATTTTATCACAGTACGTAAATGGTAAATACAAAACCTTCAAAATCACATCGATGATTCACCATTTCTTCATAATTTGTCCCGGTAAACAAACAATTTCATCATTATTTCCAGGAAGGAGGAAACCCATTTTTTTTATGAATTCTTGGAACTTTCGCAGAATTCGTAACTAAACACTTTTCTCAAAACTTTTAAATTGAATAATCTTCCATTGGGCACCTAATATATCAATAAATCTTTCGATTTATCCAAATTTTCTAAAACATCAAGCTGCTGCAAAACTGAAATTAAATACGCAAAAAATTGGTCGTTACGCAAAACTTTATGGAAATCCCATGAACTTTCGCAAAGACTTTATAGAGTGCTTAAATTGTTGCAAATGGGTCACTATCATGTCCTGTAAGGAATACGTCAAATTATAAATCACAGTCCAAGTAACCAAAGATTTCTCCTACGTATGAATTAAACTAAAAACTTTGCCTTATTTTCAGACTTTCCTTACACTTTTCCTTCTCACTCAGTTCTACTTAGCTTACAAAACATACAACTTGAATGTATTTCAGTGTGACAAGCAATCGCGTTTGTTATTATGTTGTGGAATATTTATTTTTACTCGATAGTCATTGCAGACTTGTTGATTTTAAACGGCAATCCATTGGTAGAATTTGTATTAATTGGAATGTTGTTGTTCGTGCACTGAACTGAAAAATAATATGGCACGTCTATATATGAAAAACACAGAATAATATGGAATCGCGATGCTACTTTTCCATTTCTATTATTAAAACAATGGCATTCTACATAAGCCTCTCTACTGTTACTCAATTCGACTAACTTCTTCCCCTACTGTATTCGCCAGCTATTTTATTAAACTTTCTCATCAAATCGATGCCTATAATGTTCCCACTGCTGGGAAACAGACTTCCTCTCTTCGAGATCATTGTGCCGGTTTCTTCCGATGGTGTGATACCCCTGTGCCTCGAAAAGCACGTTAAGCTGGTGGTCATACGCCTGATCTCTCTCCGGTCGTGACAGATTGCCATTCCATCGGACTATAAGAGTAAGGGAAGAGAGAGTGCCCCACACACATTTATGCACTATAATATCTCCCGCACTGATGTCTATATCTCCGTTGAGATTGGCCACCATGGCCGAAATACGGTCTGGAGGACTATATATGTATATGGGCCAACACGTCTCGAGATCTCACTAGACATTGCAAAACAAAAACTGCACGATCGTTAACAATGATATTCCCAGTACCTCTGTGCTTTGCATTAGTAATGGTGATTACAGCATAAAACGAGAAATGAATTAAAAGCCAACGGTTAAATTGAATTTAATAGTCTCATTTTTAATCCCAAAGATGTTAACGAAACAACTGGAACATGTTTTAAACATGAAGTCAAGATGTCGAGAAACGAGAAAACAATTAGGTTCAAAAGTTTTTCATAACAAGTTCGTCTAGTTTTAGTTATTTTTATTTTTATTAAAACAGCTGCTGACACCTCGCCTGTAGATAGGGTTGGCCATGATTGAATTTCTTGACACAAAGCTATATTTAAGTAAGTAGGATCTATCATTTTGAATTAAGGTATCATAATACAGTGTTTCCCATTTCTTCCCGTGGGTGTCGTAAAAGGCGACTAAGGGACTTACTAGAGAATGGATAGCAGCGTTCTCTATGCATTTTACCACCATACTGCGATCACCAACCTGCCTGCCAAGCGTGGCGATTATGGCAAAGCCCCTCACATTGGGGGAGGCCTAAGTCCAGCAGTGGACGTTTTACGGCTGTAATGATGATGATGATGATGATGAATACAGTGTGGTTTTAGAAGTAAAGAAAAGCACCACCCCAATTCTTCCCGTGGGTGTCGTAAGAGGCTACTAAAAAAATTCTAAAGAATGGGCAGCAGCGTTCTCTAAGTATTTTACCACCATTTTGCGATCACCATCCTGCCTGCCAACCGTGGCGATTATGGAAAACCCCTTCAAATTGGGGGAGGCCTATGTCCAGCAGTGGACGTCTTTCGGCTGAAATGATGATCATGATGATGAATACAGGATGGAAGCTAAGTACAGACGCCACCAGGTCAAGCTACCCGAAACTGTCAATTTTTCCCAATGAACCTTGAACCTAATGCTCTAGAAATAAAGTCGAAAATCTATCAAAGAAATCTGACAGATTGTAGTAGCTTGATGTGCTGGCGTCTGTACATCGACGCGCAACCTAATTGGTTGGATTTAAACCATGATTCTGAAAATATAACCGAAAAGAAATTTACAACCAAGATGACGACTAATAGTCGTCATGGGTCGTCAGAAACCCGAAAGTCTGACAACCAGTCATACTAATGGGTATCGTCTTACCCAGTAATTGGGTTGTGGATGTCAGGCAGTCGCTTCTATAAAATACTGAAACTCAGCTGCACTCGGTTAGACTAGAAGCCAACCCCAACATGGTTGGGAAAAGGGTAGGCAGATAACGATGATGATGACGACTCATAAGAGAAAAAAAAAACAACACAGGGGGTGGTGAAATTTTTTTCATCCCACCATCTCGGAAAGAGTATTTTTAATCTTCAATATCTGAGTGGAAAAGCCGTTTTTATATAAAGTTTTATAAAGTAAATTGAATTTAGAACATCGTGTGCACTAAGTTTGTGATAGTGCACACGATGTTCTAAATTCAATTTACTTTATCCTCTAGAGAATAAAAACGGCTTTTCCACTAGATATTGAAGATTAAAAATACTCTTTCCTCGCTGAGGTGGAATGAAAAGTTACGTGTTGCACTCGAGTGCAAAGATTTTTCACCTCGTGCTCTTTTGATTCCCTCGCTAACGCTCAGGATTCTAATTTTGAATCACTCGCTGCGCTCGTGATTCAATTTTAGAATCCTTCGCTTGCTCGGTCATCAAAATTGAACACGCGGTTAAAAAGCAACTTTGCACTCTTGTATAACAAATAACTATTGTCAGTTGTTATGAATATATAAACTTTCCTATGAAACAGCCCTTTTTATAACGGACGAAATATTCTTTAGCTACGCTCGGGTCTAAAATAATGTGATGAATTCATTGTCATAATTTTTGCTTCAATGCCCTTGCTAGACTGTTCCTACTAGGCATATAACCGTAGTTACTAACTATGCTAACAATAACCTAATAGGTATATATAAGTAGGCTCAAAGAAAAAATAAAAAGCCGCCCAAATGGAAGTGGAGGGGACAACACTTGGAGTTTCCTTGCGTGATAGAATAAAAAATTTGGACACCCGTAGGAGTACCAGGACAGCCAAAAAGTCTGAACAGTTGTCAAACTTACGTAGATCTGACAAGCACGTTGCCAATAAAAGAAAAATTATAGTGGTAAACATATAGCTTGGTCGATTCTGATATTAATGTCTGTACCGATTCTCTATGGTTATTTACCAACAGTATATCCCTACTTATTAAAAGAACGTTAAATAAACGTAATATCTTTATAAATATAATTCTACTGTACGTGTGTATGTTACTGAACTCCTCCTAAACGGCTGGACCAATTTTATATTTTTGAAGTGAAAACTTCTTTAGCGGCGTTGTGCACTTTTTTTTGTAATGGGTAAAAAATGTTAAACTCGCGTCAGGACACGTGACCTGATCGAAAATTCGTAAGACGGACAGAGAGTAGGAGAGGAAATAGTTAGGGATAGTAGTTGGGGGATAGCCCCCTCTCTTTCTACGGCGCGGCGAAAATGTATTCCTGCGCCTGCTGTTTCGTTTAGGCGGCGCAGGACGCTTGCGCGAATGTTCATGTGTGTTTATGTTACAGCGTGCCACGCGCATCTATGGATGGTAACAGCTGAGAATTTTCCCTATTATTTTTATATAATTATGACAGTTCAAAATGTCATAATTATAACCAGCCTGTACAATCGTGAGGCATACAACCTCTACAGTTTGCACACGACACTAAGTTTTGTATGGGAAACTTACTAATGCCATACTTGACACTCCCCATAAAACCACGAAAAAATATTTCTTATAAATCTAAACCAAATTCCTATCGTCGCTAATACAAATAATATTAAAGACAAATATTCTCGATATGATCATAGATTTTTAAAATGAAATAGGTTATATACCTATAAAATTAATTTATTAGCTATGGTTATTCTTGACATTCAGTAAGACTATACCGTAGACCTTAGAATGAGGTTTTTTAATCTAAGCCGTAGACAGTCGAGGCTATAGACACAAAATATTAAAGACAGATGTTCTCAATTGGACCACAGATTTGGACCATAAACAAAATAATACCTATGCATGTGTGTATTAAATACACGGTAGTGAATAGTAGTGTGTGTAACGTGTTATTTATTGAAAATAATGTATTTTTAACAATAATTTAAAAAATATTAGCATTCGGCACTCCTTCTCTGTATAAACTATAAGTGTGCGAAACTTCATACATCTCCGTCCGCCCAATTTACGTAAAAAGGGATCCAAAGTTTTCGCTTCACGTATTAATATAGATATAATTAAAGCAATTCGTGCAAAATTATTCCCTAACCATTCCAAAATATCAAAAATGCACAACGTTAATATTCAAGTTTTCACTTCTGCCGGCACTCCCGGAGTGCAACCCGTCGTTTTTTTTTATGCGTTTGCATGTCACCCTGGATGGTTTAGATTCACTATTGGACCCGGTAGGTTTCGCTGCTATCGAGTTCTAGGAAACAGGATAACGTCTGTACGGTCAGCTAGTATTCTGTAAAAAGTTTGAAGAACCTTTATCACCAATCCGTCCCATCGACGGATTGGTGAAGATCGTGGGACTGGTTTGAAAATCGAATAGGGGTTTTTCGTAGATTCTAGAAGTGTAGGCCCCTTCTGGACTTCTAACGTATTAGTAATAGTAGTAGTAGTACATCTTTTTATTTATATCTTTGCTGTCCCTCTACAGGGCAAAAACCTCCCCCAAATCCTTCAAGGCAAGGCAAGGTTTTTTCGCGGTCTGCGTCTACTGATGTCCGGGTTAAATATCCCAAATCTCATTAAAAAAATATGCCAAAAACCCGTCAACCCTATGAAAGAAAGTTTTAGTTCGATTAAAATGCAAATGGGGCGGTAAACATGGCCAGCGACGCGACGCCGCCACGCCGCGGCGCCTATGGCTGCAAATAATAAAAGTATATCATTAATTTTAATTCAAGCCTGATGAGGGGTATACGTGTGGTAGGATTAAGCTATTTAGCTATGTTGACTGTGTAGAATTGCAAGCGTAGGTACCTCTTTTGTCTTCTACTAGCATTTCACACGCCCCTTTTCCGCGTGAAATTTTGGCCACTGACTGCCGCGCCCGCGCTTTTTTATTTCGTTTTCACTTTGCGTTTTAGCCAATGTTTTTCTTTTTGCTCGGCTCCTAAGTGTCGTAGCATGATGTCAAATAACCTACAGCCTTGCTCATAAATTGGGCTATCAAAAGCAAATATTTTTAAAAAGAACATGTAGTTTCTAGAATTACCTGTAAAGAAAATTTGCGTCTAATATTAGTATAGACAACGAAATTTATTTCACATTTAACCGATTGCCGTTGAGGTATCTATAAGTGGAAACCGATTGCCAACACAGGTTAAGACAGCCTCAATCTAGGTGGGTGATGGTCTTCACAAGGAGGCTGGTAGAAGCCAAATAATATAAAACTTTATTTCCTCTACGCAAGTTATGAACTTAATGCAAAAGTAAGACAGTAGTGAGAATGAAGAAGAAATTACGGGAGTGTGCAAAAATATAAATTAGTGCTTTGTATACTCTTTACGGCTTTTCGGCGCTTAGCCGTATGCTGAATACGATCGTATTATATAGGAAGTATTGTTTAACCTGGGAAACCTTCATAATATGAAGGTCATATAGGGTACCCTCATATAGGGTACTAGATAATGTAATAGTCGATAATGGATCGGGCTAAATAGGCGAGGAATTAAATAGCCGAAGTCCAGCTGTGAATTGCTTTTTCTTAGCATATTGATGGCCATATAATACGAGTTGGCCTGAGGCCCACCGTGTCGTCCCTATCCATATCCGCCCCGACCCTTGCTCGAGTCAGCCCACGCCGCTGAGCGTGTAGCTTTAAATTCGTCCCTAAATAATAATCATTCTGATCCAGCCCACTCCTTGCTGCCTTCTACCAGCGATGCCCTACGCCGAAGTCCGTACCCCACAGGAGGTGCCTTTAGCGAGTAGTCGCTCTAATTGTAAATTTTATAGGCCCTGGCTGGAGGCCTTAATTTATTAAGGTAGCCACAGGCAAGTCCAGCTCAGCAGGCCAAGAGATGTGACAAGTCATTGCCAAAACACAATCCTCAGGCAAAAAAAAAATAGTCCTCCCTTTTCTATAGAAGATGAGTGAACTTTTTACCCTGTTACTCATAAATCTATTATCCTAACACACACAATAAGCCATACAGAATGTTGTAAACTATAAAATAATAACAGTACTGTTACACTGTATACTGTTACATGAGTCAACTTGAGTTCCGTTACAAACTCGAAACTTTATTCAAAGATACTGTAAAGGCTTTGTTAATGCAAGAGCAAAGTTTCCTTACACAAAGTTATTGTAGTAATCATGCTAAGTTACCAAGACACCAACTTACTGCTTCGAAGGCTTCGTATGTTCTGAATTATGAATTAATGTTAGCATAGGATCTAACTGAATTTAGACGAATGTAATTTGTAAACTATGCTATATGTTCTTTGTTAAAGGTTATGATTTCTGCTCTTAGTCCTTCAGCTAGACCCTTTTGAGTGGGGCCATGGCGGCCATCGGTGGTTATTCCGACCAGCGCGCCGTTCTAGAAGTTGATTATATCTCCTAGTCTAAGTAATTTACTGTATTTGTGTTGAGCTTGTAGGTATTTCAAGATATATGTAAGAAACTGTGTTTATTATGAATAAGAAATAGACAGAAATAAAGAATAAAGGTTAATTTGCGGTAAACCGGAAGCTAAAAAAAGCTGGGTGAAAATATGCGTCACATACACGCAAAACAGCTATCGCTCAGCATTATGCTGCGACCCAATGCGAGACAGAGCCAGAACGCTGATTTTCAGGGACAGCTGAATGGAGAATCAAGAACGCTTATTGCCACTTAGATTCTAGAAAGTTCTCTCATATGTACTACTAGCTTCTGCCCGCGATTTCGTCCGCGTCAAATTTTTGCTCCCCTGACCCTTCCCGTCGCATCGATTTGCCTGCTCGTTGCTGCTCGCTCCTTTTGAGTTATAGTGAGTCAACCTTAAAAGATAGACATATGCTCTCGCGGATTTTTTTTTAGAACTTTTTGAAAGGAACAATTCCGTTAAACATGATTTTTGCGTTACTTTAACCGTTTACGCAGCGCACGCAACGGAAAGTCTCAAAAGGAATAAATATTCCCCGTTTTTGCAACATTTTTCATTACTGCTCCGCTCTTCTTAGTTGTAGCGTGATATTATATAGCCTATAGCCTCTCTCGATAAATAGGCTACCTAACACAAAAATATTTTTTCAATTCGGACTAGTAGTTCCTGAGATTAGCGCGTTCAATCAAACAAACAAACAAACTCTTCAGCTTTATAATATTAGTATAGATTAAGCTCAAGGGAATGATCAAGTAGCTGAATCTGATTCTAAAATGGTAAGAAAAAGTTCTGAATTTTTAGATAGTGTTCCATTGAGTTGGTCAATATTTTCAGAGCGTCAGAGATTCTTCATTTATTTTCATGTTTTTTTATGAAATGGTACCTTTTTGTGTGACTATATGATAGTTATCTGCTGTTGGCAGATTCACCTTCAATCAGATAGATAACAGTATATATTATTAGTCCTCTACCAACAAAAAAGAAAGAAAGTAACAAATATGCGTTAATTTCATTTAAAAACATCCATAAAATGTTAAAAGAAAGCTTCAATTCACCATAATGTCAGATGACGTGATTGTCAACCCCGTCTCATCAAAGATAAATGTTTCTAAATATGATCAAAAATCTGTTTTTGTTTCAGCCGTGAATCAGCAGGCCAGCTCCCCCGCTCAGCCAGCATCGACTCGATGGTAGAGGCCGCGATCTGCGCTCGACACTCCGAGCCGAGCCAGCCAACGACACTCCAACTGCCGAGGGCTGACCGAGCCTTCAGCCTCGCTTCGCCAGTCGTCGGGAGGAGGGCCAAGACGCAGAGGGGACAAGCTGGTAAGCTGGAGCGATATTTAGAAGAAAACTTGTCTCTATAGGTTCATTAGGAAACCAGCGTCAGACAGCATCTGTCTGGCATTTATGCTGAAATGAACCTTTTTGGCGCAACCGTGAGGTACAAACTGTTGTTGTTTTTTTTATTTTTATTTCCATGTTATTTTATGTTTTACGAACTGTGTCCAAATTAACGGTACCTATTCTTTCTTTCTTTTTTAGAAAGAGATTGAATAATTTTACTTATGACTGTAGAGTGGCGGTACGGTAGGCGAGCATTATCTACCAGCCTTCAATTTTTTTACAGGAACCGAAATTTACAGGATGAATATCTTTGTTTACCTCCACAAGCTTGTTATTTTGTTTTTGTTTTCACAACAGATCATTCACTTTTAATGCATATAAACGACGATAAAATCATTACATTTTATGGCATGCAAAATGAGTCGCTGAAATCACATTGTAAACGGTTTCACATAACGAAGATTTATCGCCTTTCAAATGGAACGAGTACGTTGGCCCTCGCCAATTTAATGCAAATAATATTAGATATTCACTTGGTTGGGCCCTCTGGCCCTTGGTCATCCCTTAAACCTTCTAGGCTAGACGTAATTTAAAATAAGGTGGTTTAACATAGTAACTTTTATTACGCATGTCAGTAATAATAAAACAGTATGAAACCATTTAGTTATAAAATTAACCTGACCTGCCCAACACGCTTCGCACAGCAAATTACCTCTCTGCCGTGCAGACCCTAAAACGCAGTAACAGGTTTTTTGTCATTTTTTTGTTAAATATTGAACCTTAATGCACACGGTATAAGGAACATGAAGATCTAATCAGGTTTTTGTTAGGATTCTTAAAACGTTTATAAAATCAAATTTGTGAAAGCAGTAAGTTAACTTTGCATGTCTAAATATATTAGAATACCAACTAAAATACAGTTATAGCAGTTACGTCTACCACGATCCGTCACTTTACGAAGTTAAACGCAGTAAATATCTATATTACCACAAAAAATCTGTATTTTTCACCCAAAAAAATATTGAGAGATATAAATTAAAACGCAGTAAGTAGTTTTTGTACCAGCACTGTTAATACTGCATGTTAGATCACTAGTTTATTTCACATGAACTACAGATTAAAATGCAGCAAAGTAGTCAAATGTGGTATTTTATTTAGTGTCATTCAAGTAAGTTTATATCGTGAAAACCAACTAAAGTGCAGCATAATCAAAACTTCTTTCTTTTACATTTATCGTAATATGATTTTTAAGTGTGAAGATACTATTTAAATTGCAGTATGTTCATTATTTACTGCAGTATAGTCGGTACTTTTCAAAAGATGAAAATAACTTAAATGCTAATTAAAACGCAGTATGACACTCTGTTACTGCATTATAATTGGTAACTTGAACGATTTTACTAATTTTACTGCAGTACAGGTCATATTTTACTGCGTTCTAGTAATTTTCAATATTTCTTTCGCCAGGCTTGGACACGAGGAGAGTGAATCGTGCGAAAAATTCAATATTCATAATCCGACCATACTAAAAACGGCTCGTTCGTTTTTAGTATGGTCAGGATTATGAATATTGAAATTTCGGAATTTATCGGAATTATTATTAGTAGTGACATAGCCGGTTCAAAAATTATATTGAAGTATTTCGAGCCAGGACATGTCTGCCGACTCGTTCCACCACAACGTGGAACAATCTTTAAACAAAAAGAAAAAGATTTACGATTTCGACGATTTTTGCCATGCTGTTGAGATTGCTGATTCCGCTATAGTGGAATAAAAGGTAGTCGTAAATAGAGGAAGCTACTGCCTATATTAAAAAATTATAAAATAAAAACTTTTTAACAAAAAATTAAACCGCCGAAAAAACTGAAAAGCAAAAAATAATAAACCTTAAAATTATGATTCGGCGCTTTGAGTGATCTTTGTTCATTGATTTTTCAGCGCCGACTCATAATTTAAAGGTTTATTATTTTTTGCTTTTCAGCTATTTCGGCGGATTAATTTTTTGTTAAAAAGTTTTTATTTTATAATTTTTTGTAACTTTAATGTACTAATAATACTTGGCAAGGTATACCCTATCCAACAAAAAAAGAATTATCAAAATCGGACTACTCTGTATAAAGTTATGCGTGGTTATACTCGTACATTACAATCAGTGAGTAAACAATCAATCAACCCCTATTTTCCGACCCTTAGGGTTCGATTTTGTTTTTCAAATTTATATGGGACCATCTTAGGAGTATATTCTTTCCAATAGAAGAAGAATTGTCACAATCGGACCACTATGTAAAAAGTTATGCGTGGTCATACATTAAAAAAATATATATATATACGCGTCGAATTGAGAACCTCCTCCGTTTTTAACAATACAGTCAATTTAATTGCTTAAAATAAAAAATAACTTCCCAGACCTGATAAAAGATGCACCCCCAAAGGTACCAGTTCACCAGGAAGCTAAATATAATAAAAATCTTGGGGCCATTGATGCCAGAAAACAGAATGGCATTCTGGAGAATGTTACCTTTATCGGCTGTAGAAACCGAAGATGCACTAGAAGCATTTGCTTTTGATGATGATACCGAATCATAGGTAATTTGATTATGCATGTCATATAAAAATGTACCGAGCGTTAAGCATTTATGTTTTTTTAAACACATTCGTTTTTTTTTGTGTTTTATCGTTAATCAACTTTTGTTTTTGGTAATGAAACCGATTAAATGATACTCGTATCATTACCATATTTTATTATTTTTATATTTATGCATGCCATATAGAGATGTATCGAATGTTGAGCATTTATGGTATTTTTGATACGTTTGATATTTTTTGTGATTTATTTTTAGTTATAATTGAAAGATCTCATGTTTCTTGCGAAACCAAAAAGCTTTATAAGTACCATTTATTTTTTATCGAAATGTATTTATAACCGCTTGTGTTTACACACCTTAAATTTAAGTTACAATTACCCTATAATATTATAAAATGAACGACAATTTTATACATACATAAATGTATTTTTTTTTGTAAATTCTTACCTAAAACATACTCGTAAGTTGGAAGAAATTGTTATATACTACATGTGCAATTAGTTCAAGACACAAATTAAAATGCAGTAAAGAAAGTCTTATGCTGCAAATTAGTCTGCAAAGTAGCAAAAAAATCAAAGTTTTTGTAGTATCGAGTATTTTTACCGCATTTTAATCTGAATATGTGTAACTTTTTGCGTGCAGTAACTGCTAAGATTTTAAAAAACCCGGTTTTAATTAAAATCTAATAATCTAAATTAACATTTGTTTTTGTAAATACCATCTTTGTTGTCACTTAGTCCTCGTAGTAATAAAAATATGCACCATACACATTAATAATATAAAAAAAAACAGTGTTAAAAAGTTTTTCGCGGTTTTCTCGAAACCGCTTTTTTCCTCATACTGCACTTTAGGGCCTGCACGGCAGCTCTGGTCTGTGGAAAGGTTGAATATCAAACAAAATTACTTAATAATTCGAGTATATTAAACGTAAGTAAACCTTACGCGTCGGAAAGTTCACCCAAGCATAATGCTGGTGGGCCAAGTTTTGTTAGTAGCAAAACTTGGCCCACCAGCATTATGCTTGGGTGAACTTTAAGACGCGTAAGGTTTGTTTACTCATTCTCACACAATCTTCTTGTCACTTGTGTATTATCTTCAGTAAATCTATACTAATATTATAAAGCTGAAGAGTTTGTTTATATGTTTGTTTGTTTGGTTGAACGCGCTAATCTCAGAAACGGCTGGTCGGAATTGAAAAAATATTGTTGTGTTGGGTAGTCTATTTATTGAGAAAAGTTATAGGCTATATAACATCACGCTAAAATCAAAAGGAGCGGAGCAGCGACGAAAAATGGTCAAAAACCGGGAAGGGTCAGGAGAGCAAAAATTTGTCGCGGACGAAGTCGCGGGCAGAAGCTATAGGGAAAAAAAGCCCAAACAAAAACTTGTTTTCTTCGATTTAACTGATACGCTCTTGTTGGTAGATCACCAGCCTATCCTGGCAATCAGAATCTTAATTATTTTGAAGGATATTTGCTCATCCATTGCTTCAGATGTTCGACAACTTTGTCTACTCAACAATGTAAATAACACAATGAATTTTGTTAAACTGTCAAAATGAGTAAAACATTGCAAAAAATGGCAGAATGGCTTTCATATCGATCTGTGCTGTTATTTCGTAACACGCTATCATCAATCGTATTCCAAATAATTTTGAAGGATTTTACTAATCCATTGCTATATATATTCAAAAAACATTGATTGAACAGCCACGCAATGAATGTCGTTGAATTGTCAAAATGAAAGGCCTTTTTATTGTCAGTGTGTTACACAATTACCCCTCAGCTCCTTAATCACTTGAATACGTCACGAGTTCATAATGTATACTCCTCATCATCCTTGCGTTATCCCGGTTGCATCCTTTCGGAGCCCGGGGTCCGCTTTTCTGCTTTTAGCTCTCCATTTCGGACGGTCTTATGTATCCCTTATGATGAGTTTGTTGGTACGCATGTCATCCGCTACGACGTCAAGCCAGCACTTTTTGGGTCTGCTCCTTCTACAGGGACCCGCATTCATAATCTATACTGTCTCTGTGAAAAAAAATCAATGAATCGTGCTCTTTATTACGAAAATATATTTCACTTTACCACCAAAAAGCACTTAACCTTAAAATAAACTTCAACATAAGCAATGCATAACTCGCCTCAGTGCCCATTTAATGTAATTGACAAGAAAACTCCGACAAAGTTCTGATAGCTAAGAATCTAGCTCTGCGGCCGCAAAGTTTGCAAGTTAAGCACATGTCGAGGCAACACAGAACACGCAAACTTAAAACTTAAAGTTGTTCCAAGCCACCAACTAGTTTTACAGCATAGTATATTCTTTGAGAATGTGCAAAAGCTCTTACGTAAAATTTGGAACTCCGTATTTTGATTTTCACTTAAAAACCTAACTAACGTGATAATAAGCAAACTAGGTTTTTATGTGAAAGTGTCAGTTAGTTAAACGTGTATTAACACGTCATACTAACTAAAAAGTAGAAGTAGGAACAATCGTAATACATATATCTAAGGACTAGCTGTGCCCGAGGCCTCAGCCGCGTGGATGTCTGAAATTATCCCTCAGGAACTTGCTACCAGGTCAAAAATAAACTCAAATTACTCCCTATAACATCAACTATCTGTTAGTGAATGCTCCGTCAAAATCGGTCCACCCGTCTCTAGATAGATAGACTAAAGGGCACAAACCAACAGACAAAAAAACTTCAAGGCACTTTTTTTGTTATAATTATAATATTACAAACAGACATTTCAGTTTTATGTATTTATATGTTTAGATAATTTTAACTTCTGTCTCAATTGATCCTGTATTTTTATATTACACAGGAATCTGAGAATGTTCATGCAGAAAATGTACCTATATCATGTCTCCGAAGGAATTACTAATAACAACTTATCAGATAGTGCTCTGGGTCTGCCATGGCTCTGGCATAAGCAACTGAAGGAACACGGGCGTTAGAAAAAACTGACAAGCCCTCCCGCTCCGCGCAGAGCAGAAGACGTCAATTGATAATTCCCACCAAGAAAAAAAATTATGATAGTTAGAAATACCTATAAGAGAATATAACCAAAATCTACACCGGCTAAAAAATAATAGCTGCTTACTTAAAATTAAGTTACCTTCGAAAAATTCAGGGAAATCCCTAAGTATATCGAAAGGATAAGTGCACATCTAAAGGGTACAATATACGACGTAACTGCCGTTGCGGTCAGCGTTCTGCATGGCGATTATGGTAAACGTATCGACAATTCAGGGTAAACCTCTTTCGGGACCATTCATTATTGGGGTTTAAGGTACGCATGCTGTAGAATGGCTGTATATTCAAACTAATACGGATGGTATAAACTGTCGATTTATGAGTGTATGTATAGGTACTAAAGTGGTGCCAGACAAACAGAGAACAAATAAAAATGAATATCCTAGCATCTTGTCACAGAGACAAGGATTTTAGTAAGTTTTGGAAGCACACTAACAAACTGAGCAGCAAGTCGAGCCTTCCTGCGACCGTGGAGGGTGTTAGTGAGTCTGCCTCCATAGCCAATCTCTTTAAAAATAATTTTGCAATGAAGTCCCCTTTAGGGGTAATGGGAGAGTCATTGACGGTAAAGGAACCAAGGAAACACTGGAGTTGGTTACAGCTAAAGAAATAGCTGCAGTGTTGAAAAACATGAAGCGCGGTAAATCACCTGGGCACGATTCTCTCAGCATAGAGCATTTACAAAATACAGGTGTTCACATGCCCAGAGTGCTGGCAATGTTTTTCAACTTCTGCTTCTCACATACGTATCTGCCTGATGACCTAATGAAAACCTTAGTTGTGCCGATTATAAAAAATCGAACTGGAGACGCGTCTGACATAAATAACTATAGGCCCATATCTTTGGCTACAATTATTGCCAAAGTTTTGGACAGTGTGCTTGACAAGCAGTTAAATAAACATCTGTCGCTTCACGACGCTCAATTTGGCTTCAGATCGGGTCTTTCAACAGAACACGCTGTTCTTTGTCTCAAGCACACTGTCAGATACTACACGGACAGGAAAACCCCCGTGTACGCGTGTTTTGTGGATTTGTCAAAAGCTTTCGATGTGGTGTCCTATGGTGTTTTGTGAAAGAAGCTGTACGAAGAGACAACACTTCCGAGTGAGATGATTGAGTTGTTTAGGTTTTGGTACGCTCATCAGTCTAATATGGTGAGGTGGGCAGGCTCGCTATCCGATCCGTACGGGCTGGAGTGCGGGGTCAGACAGGGGGGTCTGACTTCGCCGAAACTCTTCTGTTTATACGTAGATCGGCTGATTCGTGAGCTCAGCAGCACTATGGTAGGCTGTTCCATTGACGGAACATTCGTCAATAACATAAGTTACGCCGATGACATGGTGCTGCTGGCCCCATCGATCAGCGCCCTCAGGAAACTCATTTCTGTTTGTGAGCGATATGCGGAAGCCCAGGGCCTTAGATATAATTCGAAAAAGAGCGAGTGTCTATTGTTTCAGGCAGGTACTAAATACTACCGTGAAGTTCCGCCAGTCACACTCGCTGGGACTGCGTTGGAGTGGGTAACATCTTTTAAATATCTAGGGCACTGGGTGACGGCAACGCAGACGGATAGTGTTGACATGGAGAGGGAGCGTAGGGCGCTGTCAGTCAGGAGCAATATGTTGATCCGTAGGTTTGCAAAGTGCTCGAGGGGTGTAAAAACTACATTGTTTAGGGCATACTGCCAATCTTTTTACACCTGCAGTCTATGGGTCGACTATACGCAGAGGGCTTACAGCGCCCTGCGTGTCCAGTACAATAACGCATACAGGGCGCTGGTGGGGTTGCCTCGACACTGCAGCGCATCAGGAATATTTGCAGAGGCGCGAATAGACGAATTTTACGCAATCATGCGAAAGCGTGTCGCCTCTCTGATGCGGCGGGTGCGGAGCAGCCCCAACAGCCTCTTGGTCACAGTGGCCGATAGGGCGGAAGGTCGAATACTCGGACACTGGACCAGAACACAAGTATTTCCATCAAACCGTGCCTTGAAATAATGTTGTTGTTTGTACTGTTTGCATTTTTTCTCGTCGACATTTGATTATTAATGATTTTGACATGGTTAGTGGTGGTTTTTAATGGTAATTTTGACATGATTATGAATAATTTGACATTACTATTAATTATTTTGACATCACTATTAATTGTTTTGACATTATTAATAATAATTATGTATAATTTGCAAAATGTTAAAATGTGTATACTAACACTAGGTTTAAGATGTGTAAGTACTAACAAAATTGGATTTTATGATCTGCTGAATAAATTATTTGATTTGATTTGATTTGATAGGTACTTAGCATAAAAAAATAGCCTAACTTTGAAGTAACAAGTAGCGGGCAGGTGAACACGAAGACGACATATTTAAAGACGGACACATACATATACAGATTTACATAGAATGCTAGTAATTTATTAATAGAACCAAAGCACAGTCCTTGAATATTTCTGTCATATACAGACATAAAACAGTTTTGTTTTTTCTTCTTTACATAATGTAATAGAAACAGCCAACATACTGTAAAAGAAAAACGAAATAAGTACCGTATGCCGAGTTATTTCCTCTTTTAACCCATTGGCCCAATAACCCAATATCTCCCACAGAAAATGCCTTCGTAGACACTAGCATAAGTGACATAGAAAGATCTCTATATTTAGATAACACGGCATATATTTTGCTTGAAGAGTGTGCAAAAATGCGAGCACTCGGGAACCTTGTTTAGTCATGCCCGCACACCGCTTGGGGAATAATGACGAGCTTGTGTAGACTGTAGGTAGATAGTACGTATACATGGTTCGAAACACGCAACAGTGGCTTGGATAACTATCACGATTCCTTTTTTTTTCCAATATGTTTATCTGCTGGATGCGAGAAGCATAGAGCCGGTCGAAGTGGCGGTGCTTGGCTGAAATGGTGATGATGATGATGATGACGATGTGTTTATTGGAGCTGGAAACCTTTAGTATCTGATTAAAAAAAAAAACCACCTTTGCCTTTGCCTTTGCACCATGCTCGCCTTTCATTGCTCATCTTACTTTCAAGAGAGATTTACTTTCCATGATGCGATCTTCAATGGAGCAGGCTTGTCTGGAAGTAAACTATTCGTTCCCGACTTGAAGATACCCACTAAACTAATTCCTCGGAGACCTTGAAGTTCACTCAAGAAAACGAGATCTAATTTTGCGACTAGAACCTATTTAGGTGACTTATTAGTCGATTCGCCCTAGAGTACCAACCCAAACTAGGTCCGCGTGCCCATTTCCCTATCGCAGAGAAGAAGCCTTTGACCCAGCAATGAGGAACATAATTAGGTTGATTATGCTTATGCTAAATTAGTCGATTCACACGAATTTACTCGCCTGAATCAGGCGTGCGCGACCCAAGCGTAGAGTTTTTTTTATAGCTAACTTAAAAATATTTCTCATTAATTGATTTTAAAAGGAAATGTGTGTGTTATCGATATTGGGATCGTCATCTCCATAAAAATTCCCCGTTTCACATTCGCTTTGGCGGGGAAGTGGCTTAGTCATGGACAAAGCTAGTTATTCCCTGTTAAATCCAAAATGCAGCCCAATTTTCAAGTGACCCAGCGAGTTCTTGCCTTGTTTTAGATACGCGTATGGTAAAATGTGGATTTTTGTGACCCTAGACAACAAAAAATCAATTTGAAAAAGAAAATGACTTAGCCGATTCTTCCTCTTAGAAGACAAATAGTTAGTCAATAATAACAAATAGTTTCTTTCACGCGGTAAAATTTAGTTTATCAACTAACGGCTACTTGGGAGTGACATATATGTACTTACATACAACTAACAGTTCGAGACAATTTATAGCACGCGCGAGTTGGGCGGGCGTAGTAGTTCGGATAAGCGGTCGTTCGGTTGATCGACGTTCGGATAATCGACACTCTAGTGTATTTTTATACGACAAGAACATGAAAATTGGTGATGTTCTTCAGAAAGGTCAGGTGCGTAGTACTCGCAACCAGCGTGTGTGTATGACCAATTATATGAACCTTAACGAGGCAAAAGGATTGTGTAGAGATCGTAGCAGATGGCGTTCCGACCTAGTGGTTTCTGCCTACCCCCATGGGAAAAAAACGTGAGTTTATGTATGTAAGTAAGAAAATGAACTAGTAACCAAGTTTTGTTAAAATACTCATTTTAGAGGGGCATTTTTCGTAATTTTAGGAATATTTATTTATAGTCTGATCTCAGTCTCAATCAGTCAAAAATATCGAGTTTCCATACATTTATGAAAAGTTTTTTGACATTTAATTGTCGCCGAGAGAAGACTGCGACTAGATTGAGAACGTTTTTAATTACAAAAATTGTCTTTCAGAAACCAACATTCTAACTTAAGCAGACGGATTGGGTACACTGAGAAAAATGTCATTTTGGCATAATCTTAAAATATCGTGACGTTGGTTTAAAATAGATGCGTTGTCTTATAATATGTTGATAATAAGTAAATATTACGCTAGAACTGAAATGTGTTAAGATGGAATCGAATTTTTTGGGTAAATAATGCAATATTATGATACTTGTCATCGTAAAAATTTGTAATTATGAAATAACATTGTCTTCTTCAAATAATAACACAATGTAATAGAAAATGGTCCACTGTCCCATAAATTAGTATGATAATTATAAATAAGATTCTAATTAAAAAACACAATGACAGTCACCGTAATATAAATAGATTTCATAGTTTAATATGAAGAAGTATCTCTAAAAATACGATGACCTCCCCCTAATGTACTATATTAAATTATAATGCTTTAAACTTATATTTTTAAAGTAAGCATCATTTTTTAATATTACAGTCATATTATTTTATGTGAATCCTATGATAATACGATTAAATAATCTCATATTTTTAGAGTAAGCATCAAAGTTCAATAATATAGTCATATTATTTTATGTGTATCCTACTAAATTATTATTACAGAGACCCATTTATGAGTAGCATTTGAATGATGTCCTACAAATTTAAGGTGACGGCATTATATAATGAGGTCTCCCTCTCTCACTTCATTCCGCCGCCGCGCCATTTCGGTCGGCCATTTGTATTTCACCGCTACAGCCGGCAAGTCACGACTCACGACTCGTTTAATTAATAGCAATAACAATTCCATTAGTGCCAGTGAACGTGTTTGATCAGTGCAAAAATGGATATGGCTACGCGTGATCTTTTGAAGAAGTGGAATTTGGAACGCTACATCGATCGTTTTGAAAGTAAGTTGACAAACCTACCTAGTAAGTTGCTAGCATGAGCTCACACATTACATTCACACATTCTAATTTCTAGCAAGAATAGGGTCAGAGTGTCGTCTTAGAGGCACTATGAAAATATACTTAAAAAAAATTCGCGACCAATTTCAAGGTCACAGTTCTAACATAACCTTACCTATGGATCCCTTCGACATCGTTTTTACGACAAACGGTTGGTCGGAGACAAAAAACACCCAGACACTTTTAGCCTTTCTAGGTGTTACATACTATAGAATCGAGAAAATAAACGATTTGCGAAAATAACACTTTTTTGGCCGCTGTACACTCCAACCAAGAATAGTCTTGTCGTATGGTACCTACCCACCTACCTAGATATACGTTCATATTTATATTATACACTAGATTCGATGTGCAACTGCAACCCAAAAAAAAACAAATAGGTAGAGTGCGTCTAAACTAAAATGACGCGCCCCACTACCGCATTTACCGTAGTGTACGTATACAAATTTAAGTAGTGGGGCGCGTCATTTCAGCTTAGACGAGCTCTACCAACCTACATTTTATAAAGTCGATGCGACGTAGTGCATTTCACAGCTGCAATCAGGGCGCTGTTAAATTTACCTTTTTTTTTTCAGCTGAAAGAATTGATATCGCAACAATGCAGATGCTTAGTAAACAAGACATACATAGTATGTTCCCTCAAATAGGGGACAGACTCCGGTTTGAAGCAGCTCTGGCCATGTTAAAAAGCGACCAACCAAAAGATATGGTTTGTTTTCATGTTAAATTGTATTTCAAAAAAGTAAATTTTGTTTTAAACTTTTTGCTTACACATGCCCTGCGTCGCTTAAATGCACATTCTCCTACTTGCATGTAGGTAGGTAGGTACCTACTTATTAACTTTTATTATTTTAAAGTCTTCTTAAGATACCTAACAATTTAACCGGTGCAGTATTTATTTAAAAAGTGGAATAAAATCATAACTTTTCATCAGTCTTGTTAGTTTACCAACTAAGTACATTATTATTACCTTTTTAAATTTCTTGTTAAATTTCAGGATAACTCCTACAATTCATCACTCTTTGAAGAGGTCCTGAGGAATGACTTGTTAACTAGTCTACCTTGTAACTTAGAGCCTCTGCCACCGTGTGAAGGACTGCAAAGCTCAATCCTCAACCAAGACTGCGAAGCAGGACTTAACCAGGAAAATTTGGTAAGTTCTGCAAAATTGTAGAAAAGTACTCGTACTTACTGTTTTTTGGTTCAAGAGCAATATGTATTAATTTGTAATTACATCCATACTAATATTATAAATGCGAAAGTAAGTTTGTCTGTCTATCTGTCGGCTGGGGCAGGACCTTTTCACATTTTCATACCTAAGACACTGAACCGATGCAAAATTTGGTATAGACATTCTTTGAGACCAGGATCAGTCCTGATCTTGATCGATTAGTTTTTATCAGGGCCGGATCAAGGGACGAGGGCAGGACCGTTCACACCTGCAATGCTGAACCGATTACTAGTAAAAAAATATAACACTTCCCTTGAGTTATCTCCGGCTAGGGCTAGCTATAGCCTGTTAGTTAACGGTCGCACTCGGACACATTTAGTGATTATTTCAACGATTATTGAGGTTAATTGACCGTACATACTCATATTATCACACCTTTTTGTTACATGTACTATTATAACATTGTCTCAAAGTAAATATTATTTTAGGATGGTGACATACTGGTGATACCACTGGACTCGTCGTCGTCAGTGGGTGAAGCAGTTAGACAAGAGTCCACCGGGAGCAATTTAGTAAGTTATTGCCTATTATCCTGTACTTTTGATAAGGAATTTAAATTGACATTCAATATTGTTAACCCCCGGCGTAAACAGATAAGTTTAACGTCTGTACCTGTCCTGTCCTGTATGTGTGTACGGACGGCCGTTTAGGAGCTATACTATATGTCACAAAGATCAGTAATATATTTGGAGTTGGTGACAGCTATAACTAACAACTAAATGCATGATGCCTAGACTGGCACCGACTCCAACTGATCATTATACTGAATGGAAGGTAGGTATTGAACCTGTATTTTCAACATTTTAGTGACATTTTTTTTTAACTTTTACCTTGCATATTTAGTTTGTAATGCCATACTTATACTATTTGTGTTTCAGGTGAATACCATACTGAATTCATCAGTCGAGGGAAAACAAATAATAGCAATTGGGCAGAAAACGGGCACCTTACCCTCAAACGTGCGTGGGCGTTTATGCAAGCTGCTTATGGAGAAGCTCATTACGGCCGAAAACCCGGTACTTCTGACAGATTCGCAGCTGCTTGCTCTATCCTACGACATTGGCAGATTATTTAAAGAGGAGTCACCACCCCTATACTACGCGCCGTACCTGCCGGCTGATGCTTACCAGGCTAAGCGCAATATCTCTGGCTGGTTAGTCACCGCCAGAAGGGCTCGACGGCAGCATTTAGTTTCGTTGGGCCTTATTGAAAAGCCCAAGTCACGTTCTCGCTCCAAGTCCAGTCCTAGGCTAGACACCCCTCCACTCGCTGGAATCGACCTGACCGGACTTAAAGAAGGTAACTCCTTTTCAAGAAATTTTATGTTTTCAGATTGAATTAAATTATCAAGAACAAAATTATTGAGAAAAATATCTGAATTAGTATACATTTTCGTTACAAATTACAAAATATCTGAATCTAAGAACCGTTATTGTCATTGTACTAATTATTAATCGTTTTCATTTTTGTGTGCAGGTGAAGTGGAGGACGTAGCGTCAGCATTAGAGCAGCTGTCAAGTCCTTCAGCTGGTCCGTGGCAGGAGGTCAGTGCCCTGTGGCGGGAGACGGTGCGAGCTCGCCTCCGGTACTTGTACTACGAGGAAGGGACATTACAGGAGTACTTCAATAAGTATCCTATCCTGAAGTCAAGTGATGGATGGCGACTCCTGACTCATGACTACGAAGCACTGTTCCCTGATAAATCCGGGGGCCTCGACGCCTTGGATGCTTCATCGGAAAACATACTAAAAGCTGCTCAGCAGAAGCTTAACACCACAAAGGACTCGTTTCTTCGTCGAAAAATAGCTGATACATTGGCAATTTGTGACGGTAAGGAAATGATTCTGTTATATAGTTCTAGGTGCTCGACCTCCCTGGGTCGGTGAACCCGTTATAAAATATATAGACAAAAAAGAATTTAAAAATTATCTAACATGGTGCAGTCGTTCAGAAGTAACGGGCGGGCGGACACACATTTCGGCAATTCATTTTTACTTATATAGATAGATTTTATTTTGTTCTGATACTTTTCCCTATTTGCTCAGTTAATGATGATGTGTTGTGTCAAATATACTATTATTATTTTCTTTCCAGATGAACAACCGGAGACAAAATTAATAGCAGCGATATTGCTACTCGGCTGTCTCTTTAATATTCCTCCTGCCCGTCGATCTAGAAAAGACTGGCAAGCTTCACGAGCGGAGATATTGGATGGATTTGTGACCATCGTGGATGATGACGCAGACGTGCAACTGGTAATTGAGGAGCGTCGCCAAAAGCTTCAAAACCTAGGTATTAGCCTCCAACCATTTATAATTTTATGCCGCCAGTCAGGTGTCTCCTTCACAGTATGTGACAATACGTTTTACAAGTTCACAACACTAACTGAGGCTGTTGATGTGACTTTTAAAATATTTCATGCTACTGCGGCTAAATATCCTACTGAAAGCTATAACATTTGGCTTATTATCCAAATTGGTTTTTACAAAGTCAAAACATCGTACGATCGTATGTCACAATCTGTGAAGGAGATATTAGTTACTCTCGGAGTCACAATTTAAATTAAGATGAAGTGTCACAGTTGTAAAAGGACTTTTCCCACGTTTTCTTCACTTATTACCCACATAAGGAAAGAATGTGAAAAAATTGATATTACTGGAGTTTATAAATGTGGTGAAGACGCATGCTACCGGTATTTCACGGACGTTAGACAATTTAGAAAACATGTTAACTTAAAACATTTGAATAAAGTAAACACTCGTTATTTGCCATCCACCTCAAACGAGGCTTGCGTAGTTCCTATGTGTGAAACAGAGACTACCAAAGTAGCAACTGAGCACATATACATTGAAGCTGATAGTGAACCGGAAGTCCTTGATAATGCTGATAGTATTATTCATAAAGAAGTTTTGAAATTTATTTCAACGCTCTATGTAAATCCCTCTGTATCTCGATCGTCTGTACAAGCTATGGTTAGTCATTTGCAAACCCTTCTTGACAATATCGCACCGTCTTTAATGTCCGTATTCGGCCCTGTGCTAGCTGATGAGGAAAGCATGTCTGGAAGCGAAATTAATAAACGACTTCATAAGTTCAACACAGCTTTGAAGGGCATCTTTTTTCCGTTTCGTTCAGAATATTTGAGATTCCGAGAATTGAATTTATTAGGTTCTTTTATACCACCACATGAAGTAATCGTTGGTTATTGTCCTGACATTTCACAAAGGAGTAACACTTTAACATTACACACCAAGCCACGTACAATGCAAGTAATTCAACTTCGCCAGGTTTTGAAGAATTTTTTTTCCATTGACACTATTTGGAAAGATGTAACGGATTATTTGAACCACCTAAGGGGTAATTTAATAATCCGTGAAGAAAATCCGATGAGGCCAATGTGTCTAGAAAATGTAATGCAGGGATCTGTATGGCTGGCAATGTGTACACCGCAGGCGTCGGACATTATTCTTCCTTTAGTAGTATACTATGATGATTTTGAAATTGGAAATCCTTTGGGGAGCCACGCTGGGGTGCATAAGCTTGGTGGTGTATACGTTTCCTTGCCAGCACTCCCACCACATTTATTTTCATTGTTGAATAACATTTTGCTGTTAGCTATTTGCCATTCTGCTGACAAAACTAAATATGGAAACAAAGCTATTTTTGACCCTGTTATTGAGGAATTGAATTACTTGCAAAACAAAGGATTTTTTATAGAAAATAAGTTTTTTAAAGGAACCGTAAAATTGAAGGTTGTTGCTATAACTGGCGATAATTTAGGCCTGAATTCAATTCTCGGGTTTACTGAAAGTTTTTCAGCTAACAAGTGTTGCAGAATCTGTAACATTGACAAGAAAGGTTTGCAAACTGCTCTATATGAAAACAGTAACTTGCTTAGAAATATGACTTCATACCACGCTCAATTGCAAGAAAACGATACACCTAACACGGGCATTAAAGAATCATGCTGTTGGCTTAAGGTGACAGGATTTGATTTATTTCAAAATGTAGCAGTAGACCCAATGCATGATATATTAGAAGGTGTAGCTCGTTATGTAATGACCTTTGTCATAAACCACTTCCTTGCCGAAGGTCTTTTAAAGATCTCAGTATTGCAACAAAGAATAATTTCATTTGATTATGGACCAGATAGGAATTCAAAACCAAGTAATTGTTTAGTTGTCCAAGGTTCGAAAGTAAAATTGAAAACTTCAGCATCAGAAATGCTTACCCTTATTAGATACTTCAGCCTAATAGCCGGGTTTTACATTCCTTTAGAAAATAAAGTATGGAAATTATACATTATGTTGCGGCAAATCACCGACAGGTTATTAAGTCATAGGGTCTTCAGTGACACCAATATTCAACTCCGAGTTATAATAGCAGAATTTAATCAATTGTACACGGAGCTAACAAAATCACCCCTGCAGCCAAAGTTTCATTTTCTGACTCATTATCCTACCATGCTAATGAAGTTCGGCCCCGTACGTAACATGTGGGCTATGCGTTTTGAAGCCAAGCACAGGGTATCTAAGTTAGTGGCTAGATCATCTTTTAATCGAGTCAATGTTTGCAAGACTCTAGCAATAAAATGTCAACTTATGCTCAATGACTTGTTTGTGAAAAATACAATACCTACAACAAAAATACTAGGAAAAAAATCTGCATTAAATTCAGGAGACACTGTCAAGTTTTCTCTCGGCACTGGCGTTGTCCTCAAATATTCGGTTACTTCCGCTACAATAGCTGGTGTTATATGGCAGCGGAACTCTATTGTTACTGTAGATATAGATGATGAACAATTCTTACCCACTTTTGGCCAAATTGATGCAATTTTGGTGACAGATACTGAAGAGGTTTTTTTCCGTTGCTGTATGTTTGAAACTATTGAATTTAATTCTCATTACAATTCTTATGAAGTTAAACGTGGTAATGATTATCTGTGCTTTCCTTGCCAAAATGCCGTTTCTCCGTGTCCTAACACGCTCACTCTAATGCGAGGTAACACGTCATATATTACAAGTAGATGGTACCTAGAGTAAAAATTTCAAAATTCTGTAGGTATTCTAACGGCTTACGGTCGCTGCTATAATACCTTGAAAATGCGCAAACGAGTTAACTCGTTTGCTCATTTTTAAGGTGTTTTTATTTTGAATCCAGTAATATCAATTTTTTTTGGAAACGTTTACATAATTATTAATTATGTACTTATACCGTACGCGGCGTTGCTAGTTTGAGGCACTGCAGAGTCCAAGGGCAGTTATTTTTTTATAGCAGAGTGCGCTCAACTAGTAATCTACCCTTAGTTACGGTATTTATCGGATATCCCTTTAGGATATCCTATAAAGACGGCCCGATATCGGTGTCCGCATAAAGTAATGGTATGAGCCAGCACCAATAGCTGGTTTAAGGTGAACGCACACTTATCAGAGCCGAAGGAGGCGAAGGAATCAAATTTTAGAATTACTTAAATGAAGTCCAATGTAACTTCGCACACTTATCCGCACCGAATCGTACGACCTTATTCGTCCGATTCGGTAAGTGTGCGAGGTTCCATAGGATTTCATACAAGTAATTCTAAAATTCGATTCTTTCGCCTCCTTCGGCTCTGAAAAGTGTGCGTTCACCTTTAGTAATAGATTTTAAAGTAAAGTATTTGTATGAGGGATAGATTAGTCTCATCGGAGTGTTTATAGTAGCACTTTACTTGAAAATAGATATTTACTATAATAATATAACCAATTTATTGTATGCAGCTTTAAGGTGAAAGCGTCAGGGTAGCCCGCGAAATTCAAATTTTCTTACGTTTTTTGCAATTTGCAGGCCAGTGCTAGGTTTTGATTGAAATGTTAGACGCGGGTGTAAGACGTATGTAGTACAACTTATGTACTTACACCCGCGTGCAACATTTAATTAACATACAACCTAGCACTGGCCTGCAAATTGCAAAAAACGGCTACCCTGAAGCAATCACCTTAAGGGCAAAAATGTTTTAGTTATAGGTACATTAATGTAAAGTTTGTTATATTTTGTAAATTAAATTTCTACTCGTCTCAACCTTTATTTTAATTTGTAAAAACTAGAATTATTGAACATAATGTATATAATGATTCTTTATAATGACCGACAAATAGATACTGTAATCATTAAGGCGAGGATGTTTCTAAACAAAACAGTCTTCTTTTATACTGAATATAAATGTTTAGAGTATATAATAATTATTCATTCATACTATGGAAATAAAAATACCATTCAATTTTCTGTTTAATTTATACATACATCCCTTTTCACCTTCTTACCATTCTTGCCAAGGTACTTTTTTCTATTTTTTTTACTTACTCTCCATTTTTTTAAGGTTCAAGTTTAGGGTTCTTCAGTTTTTTTTAATGTTGAGCTCACACCTAATAATATTTAAAAGGAAAGAACCAATATTGGATACTTAAAAATAAGGGGATCATGTAAGTCCAGTGGCGCCCTCAATTATAGGAGGATTGTGATTTCTAATAATCCAAACAATTTCTGTGTAATCCACCAGTATTTAGTTGTAGTCCTACTGATGGAGAATGAGTAGAACTACAACTAATCACTGGTGTATTATAGAGATATTAATTGGTTTATTAAAAAACACAATCCTCCTATTGAGGGCGACCTCCGTAAGATAATAGGCTATAACCAGAGATATGAGGAAATAGTAGGAAAAGTAAGAGGACCTAACCTAAAATACGAGGAGGTTACCGAAAAATAGTAGGAAAAATAATAGGATATAACTGGATATATGAGGAAGGCACTGAAAAATAGTAGGAAAAATTGTATGACATAACTGAATATGTGAGGAAGTCACCGAAAAATAGTAGGAAAAATAATAGGATATAACTGGATATATGAGGAAGGCACCGAAAAATAGTAAGAAAGAAAGAAGAAAGAAAATACGTTTATTTGCGGTAAATAAGACGCAAAAACAAACTGAACACAACAAAAATATAAAAAAATAGCTGGGGAAAATATGCGTCAAATCCACGCAAAACGGCCATCGCTCAGCATAATACTGCGACTCTGCGAGACAGAGCCCCAGCGCTGGTTTTAGCGACAGCCGGCGCTGACGTGTGACGCCGGACGGTGCAGCAAATCATAATAAAAAGAAGTCACAATACTAAATCTTAAATAATAAATAACACAATATTAAAAGGCAAATAAAGAGCGAAATACAATTTTAAAACTTAAGCATTAAAAAACACACTACAATACAGTGGCAACATAATAATCGTTGCAATTTGACGCACGCACCGCAGGATATTATTTATCTGTGCCATTCTTGACAAAGTCCATGCATAATGTTTGTTTTGACTGTGAGTTACATAATAATAAAAAAAAAAAAAAAACATCATGGCAGCGTTTAGCGTTGGCATTACGTAATTAACAATATTGAATACGATGCTATGTTATGAAATTGTTAAGTGTTATTGATTATGGAAAATGTGTGTATGAAAGTGTGGGATGGTGTAGATCACTGACTCGGTAAATTAAAACTAGGAGATCGAACACAGTTCGGTAACAAGTTGGTAAGTAAAGTTACAAAATAGAATTAGTTAGGCACGAATGCATTAGTGAAATACTTAACTGTAAATACGTCATGTGATTCATAATAAATGAATATTATTATTAAAAAACAAATTAAAATGGATAATTAATTAAATAAATTAGGATTAATTTAATGTATGTTATATGAATTGAAAATAGTAGGAAAAATTGTATGATATAACTGAATATGTGAGGAAGTCACCGAAAAATAGTAGGAAAAATAATAGGATATAACTGGATATATAAGGAAGGCACCGAAAAATAGTTGGAAAAATTGTATGACATAACTGAATATGTGAGGAAGTCACCGAAAAATTGTAGGAAAACTAATAGGATATAACTGGATATATGAGGAAGGCATCGAAAAATAGTAGGTAACTAAAACTAAATCCATGGTGACACATCATCTTAAATACTGTTATCATCAACATCAGTATTATCATCGTTCTTTTTGGTGAATCACTATGCTCCGTCCTTTGAGTGAATTCATCATACTTTAAGCTGAATTCACCTCTTTTATGATTGTCAGTTTTCTCAGTGTAGGTAAGGGTGTTGTGCGTGTTATTAATGGGGTCCAGGTAAATTATATGCGAATTTAGTTTATACTGAATTTGATAAATATTTAATAAAGGTTCACAATAACTTGGTTATAATTAGTACAGTAAATAAGAACGTGGCAGGGCGATGGTAAGCGACTGGCGAACGCCACGCGGGCGCTCCTGTACAATATCAAAAATGCAATTCAGCAATCGCATATCCAGGGTCGCTACAAGGGTATATAGAGGTGAAATACCAACTACCAACCCTACCCTTCTGATAAATTGGAATCGCAAATCTTTTTCCTCAGTTAACCAGAGATCACAACTTTTTTTTAAATCCCCTACGTCCCCAGAGTACCTTCGCTGCTCGTAAATTGAAATTTCCAATCGGAATGCTCTCGATACAGTTTTACGGTTTGGTTCACACCGATTTTTGTCTCGGTGGAGTAAAAAACCGTATTCGACCGTAATTCGTGTTGATTAATTTGGTTTTTCTTTATGATTAGGTATTTGTCTGGCTTTAGAAAGATTACGTGAGCTATTGAAGGAAAATTTTGTGTAGATTTGTTCCGTAATGAGAAATAAATCAGAGGCTTGGTTTCCAGCAGCAACTCATAAATATTTGACGACTTAGAGTGTAGATAGGTACACTTTATTGGTATTATCATATTATTCTATAGACTTGAATTTAGGACTTATTGTATTAAGAGAAGGTTATTTATAAAAAAAAAACTTTTTACATAACATAACACACGCTTTGCTTCCCCGAAGGGCCTGTAATAACTACATTACAGTACAACCACTTTTCGCCAAATGATTTAAGGCCTTGCCATCAACTAGGCCCGAATCTCAGCATCGGGCAACTACTAATGAATTTCGGATGGAAAACCCCAAGAACACTATATTCGACTTGGGAATCGAGCCCGGGATCTCATGCTCTGCAGTAACGTTTACGAACACGAGACCAATGAGAGCAACTTTCTTACTTTTAACCCTTTTTTCTTCTTTTCGATTCATATGCATTGGCTAATATTCTTACAAACCATTTGTAAGAATATTAGCCAATGCATATGAGCCATTCTCATATACTAAGCTAGTCTGCAAGGATGAGTAAAATAGCTGGTCTATAATGTTCCCACTGCTGGGACTTAGGCTTCCTCTCTTCGAGAAGGAGTGGACAGTAATCTACCACGTGGGCTCAGTGCGGATTGGTAGATGTCAAATATATTAGAATTTTTAGTTCCAGCACAATGTTGGTTTCCTTAGGTATCTATGTTTTCCTACACCAATTGAGAGCGGTAAAAAGCAGCAAATAGCTGTTGAAAATAATTTAATCTTCTTTCTTTGGAAGTCTCGAGCGAAACCGTAAAATAATATCCGATTAATATTTTTTTAAGGCAACACAAAATATAAAACGCTACTGGAACGAGTCGGCGGCGCCTTTGATATGAAAATGAGGTCGCGGCCGCACTGGACGCTAGTTGCTAGAAGCTAGTGATGTGCGTGAATATTAAACTTGCAAGTAAAATAAATTAGTTTGAAAGTTTTTGAGTAAACGGCAGTGTAGAATACAAATCAAAGCTCGTATTAAGAAGTTTTTAAATTAAATCTAGGGTGTCCGGATTTTAAAAATAATAGATTACGTTTTTCAAAATTATTTCCTCATCCTAGGTGGAAGCAGAAGATTAGATGTCTAATATTGATTGATTGTATTGATTGTTTAATATTGTTCCTTGTGGTGTCGGACGTAAAGAATAGCACCATCCCATTTCTTCCCGTGGGTGTCGTAAGAGGCGACTAAGGGACTTACTATAGAATGGGCTGCAGTGTTCTCTATACATTTTACCACCATACTGCGATCGCCAACCCGACTGCCAAGCGTGGCGATTATTGCACTCCCCTTGTGGGAGACCAATGTCCATCTGTGGACGTCTTTAGGCCGAAGTGATGATGATGATGATGTGATAGACAGGGTTTCCAGGTCTTAAGAGGTGGCATGCAGTATGCGCGCCTTAATGGGAGGATGTGCAGTCGATGGGATGGCATGGGTTTTTTATTTTGTGCGTTTGAAATCATTAAATGACATCTCCCGCTCTAGGGTGGAGCGGAAGGGCGTGTCAGACTTTTACTGACTAAAACCCACCCGTATTCCTTCAGTTACCCATATGCCAGGGCCATTGTATCTCTTTCGAATGATCCTCGCGACCCTGGCAGATGATGGCCTTGCTAGGCATGGCGGCCTGATATCAGTCGAGAGTGCACCGAATTTAAAAGCATCTCCTGGGTCCTCGACACATGATACTAGAGAGAATGGTGGGTTTTTAGTCGGTAGGAGTCCGACATAACACTCCGTTCATCCCAGATAGAGAGTATCCATGAGGATGGCTATAACGACATGAAAAAAATGAGTTTTTCAGGCCTAAAATAGTTTTTCAAAATTATCTTGTCGTAAAAGCAAAACTACACATCACGGAAACAGAAGATTAGATGTCTTTGTTTAATAATGCTTTAAAGTTTTCCGAAAACTTAAACTTGTACAAAACCGAAATAAAACCACAAAGTCTCATCCCTGTACAAAAAGTAGGAAGGTAGCTAGTTACTTTGTTTTTCCCCTTATTACGGTGGATAAGATGCCATCTTAGCAACATTATTAGGAGCCCCTTGAGTTTATCCCGGTTATCAATTGCTTTAAGTAGCTTTCCACAATGGGGTTTGGCCTTTAACCCTTACAAAAAAGAATTTCATAGTCAACCAAAATTGGTTTATCTTCGGTAAGAGCTGAATTGGTTTGAAATTTTTCCCTTTTTCGGAAAAAAAAAAATATAAAGGAGGATAGAGGTTACTTCGTTACAGGTATACTAGGAATCTTTTGCCGCAGTCAACTAAAACTCCTTAAAACTCGAAGCAGGTACTTTTGAACCGTCTGTCAGAAATATGAAATTAGTTGCCCATTTAAACCGTGGTCTATATGGAGTGTATGTATGGAGAAGAAAGGACAAGAAGCTTCATCGACACTATTATCTTATATTAGCTTTTGCCCGCAACTCCGTCCGCGTCAAATTTTCGCTTCCCTTCCCGTCGCATCGAATTGCCTGCCAGTTTTCGTCTATTTTTCGTTTGCTACTCCGCTCCTTTTAACCATAGCGTAATGTTATATAGCTTATAGCCTTTAAATAGGCTCCGGACTCAAGTAGGCCGAAGTAAAGAAAACCTGTACAAGTGGAAATTCATAGATGGCTCCGGGCTGGAGTGCAAACGTGGTGCTGTCCCACAAACAATGCGGCACTTAATATTTTGTCCAGCATGTCCTGCTGTTTGCATGCTACTGGAGTTGATGGATGCCTCGGAAAGTGCTAAGTTCGTAGCCAAATTCTGAGCTGACTATATGTAGATTCCTATAGACACGCTAAGAAGAAGATAGGCTTTCTCGATAAATGTACTACCTAACACAAAATAATTTTTCAATTCGAACCAGTAGTTCCTGAGATTAGCACGTTCAATCAAACAAACACATAAACAAACTCTTCAGCTTTATAATATTAGTATAGATTGGTAAAAAAAATCAAACAGTTTTCATTAATGGCATTTGGTACAATTTCTGCTTACATACCTTAGCATAAACACACTAAAACGCAACACGTTTATTAAACTATTCTAGCGAAAGATGAAACAATTTAAATATTTTATCAACATTTCTAATGCAGCTCAGTGGAAGAGTTATTTAGGCAAATGTAAAATATACATACCCAAGTATTAATATTATCATGAACGTCAAAATGCTAGTGCCTTTGAGTGATTTACTTAAAATATGGCATAATTTAGACTGTGGAGCGACCTGCTAATGGACCACACCGTTGCAACTTAGCTTAACGTCGTTTCGAAGAATTTAAGTCATAAAAATAGTTTTATTGAACATTTCAAGGATAGACTATCAAAGTTGGAGCAATTAGGGTTGAGTTTCGAATGTAACTGACACAATTTGTGGAACACTCGAGTTAATTTAACGTAGAGTAGTTGAACTGAAATAATAGCCTTTCGTAGAACAAGTAGTCGTAAAATTTCCACAAGTTTGAAAGAGATATCTGATTAAATAACCTCTAACTTCAGTCAATTTTGTTTTGCGATGATATTTTAAATTCTTTGTTCCCACAAATTTTTCCGCATACAAATCAAATACAGTGTGATTTAACTGCACTGCCATAAATCAAGATACGAAGTTTCTACAAACGCCTGCACTAAACGCCTGCGTGTGTTGATTGCTAACAAGATATACGTTTACACAACATGCTGCTATAAGCAAAGTTGCAGGCGCTTAATTATTTCGATTCAACTTAGTACGTGTTAGTTTGTTTTCTATTACTGGTACACAATCAAGTGAGTGTTTGTTTCAGCGAAATCTTAATTACATTTATGTTATTGCTATAATTAAACATGCATGGATCACTGCAAGTCAGTGCATAGGTACTTACTTATAGAGGGATGAAGGATACCTATAGAGGCTCAAACTCAGAGATGGATGAAAAAAAATACTAATATTGATGAGATAACTGTCTATAGTTAGATCTATTATAATACCATTATCTATAGGTATCGGTCCGCAATGCCATGTCCTTTGACATCACGTATCATTATGAAAAAAAAAACATTTTGCTTTTGCAAGATTCCTTTTGGAACTGTATTTTTTTTTTAGTTTTAAATCCTCGTCATGGTCCTGAATATTCATCGAAAAAATTCTCTTTTATTGCAATTATTGCAGCGAGATTTTCGTACGGGAAATGGAATTTTTAGTCTGTAAAATTGTATGAATAGTGAGTACATAATTTAATTAAGCATTTTCGAAAAATTTCGAAACGAAAATTTTTGAAAAAATAAACATTTTTTATTCATAGATATTTCCATATTACTTTCCGCACATAATTGCCGTAAAGGCGGCCACCAAGAGCAAAAATAGTACATTATGGTACAAGTGTGTAATGTTGGTGATTACCGCTGAGGCGCCATTGAGACCCGAGCCGTCAGGTGAGGGTCTTAAGAGAGCCGAGGACGGTAATCATCAATACACACGTGTATCATACGACGTTTTTCAACACACTTGCGAGGAAAAAACAAATAACAGCAACAAATGCGATACAAACAAAATATGAAAATTAGGGGAAAATTGGGAAATGGCGCGCAATTTTTTTTTTTGCACGCGCCAAATGTAAGTTGATTGATTACAGCCATACAGCCTACTTCAAAATGATAATTTTTGTGATAAAATGCAAATATTTTATAAGAAATTATTGTGAATTAAAAATAATTTGATAATAATAAATGTTTTTTCGTCTTAATTAGGGACACATTTATTTATTTCAAAAATGTAAATAGATTTTCGGTAGCATAAAACCTCTTTGTTGTTACAAAAAAAAAAAAAAAACTGTATTACCCGGTTAAATTGAAAATGCTCTGTTTACTCGCATATAATTTGCAGTTAGGTACTAACTTAACTTTGTAGGGATCATTCTATTATGCACTAGTGTGTAATATTATTATGCACGTGTATGTTATAGTTCGGTTTATGGCCCTAAGAACGATATAATAAGGCTCACTTTACGAGCAAGTGTGTTGAAAATAAAATTGTAGATCGGGACAAAAAGAAAAGTCTACAACTGTGATATTTTTCGAATGAAAATGTTAAAAATTGTGATACGAATCCTACCATTTCATTAAAAGTTAAAACGACTTCATTACTACAGTCAACCAGCAGTGTATAAAATATCTAGCGAAATTAACAAGTGAATTTGCCTAATGCAGTCACTGAAATCCTTGTGTAGATTGTCATCTGTCTATCTGACAATCAACTGTATTACAATTTTTGCTGTAGTCACAATTGCTACCTTTAGGTTATAATGTGACTAGATCTTGTTGATTGGGTGCATAATGTTTTGTAAAAGTTTTATTTAATTATTTAAGACTCTCTATGACCGACTTCTGGTGCTACACATACCAACTCCTGTTAGTAAATGGCAGTCTATGGCCAACTGGATTAAAATGATATTTAAAATTTTTAACCGACTTCAAAAAAAGGAGGAGGTTTCTCAATTCGACCGTATATATATATATATTTTTTTTTTATGTGTTTTCACCGATAACTTCGTCGTATATGGACCGATTTTGATGATTCTTTCTTTGTTGGAAAGGAGATATCCCAAGGGTGGTCCCATGATAAGGAAACCAGGATCTGAAGATGGCATCCCAGAGAAGTCGAAGGGAACCTTCGAAAATCGTATTGGCGACTAGTGCGTTTTTTATTTCTTTCTTAAATAATCATAAAGCACTACTATTTAATGAAGGTCTGAAGTTGATCTGATGATGAAGCCGAAAGACAGTCGAGGGAACTCTTCAACGACTTACAGCAATTACGCGGTGTTTGGACTTAATTCATTTCGATTGATGAGAACTTTGCACCCATATGGGCTATAAGTGCCATTACAGGTCTGATGATGGAGACCATAGACAGTTGAGGGAATTCCTCAACGATTTACAGCAGTTCCCTATTGTTGGGGTTACTTTATACGGTTCAAAGTGCCAATTTTATCACTACTATTTAATTAAGGTCCGGAGTTGATCTGATGATGGAGCCAAAAGACAATCGAGGGAACTCCTCAACGATTTACAGCAATTACCTGGTGTTTGAACTTATTTCATTTCTATTGATGAGAAAGCTCCCATAAGGCTTATAAGTACCATAACAGGTCTGATGATGGAGACCATAGACAGACAGTCAAGGGAATTCCTCAACGATTTACAGCAGTAGTAAAGTATTAAATTTCACCTGGCGATTAGTGGTATAGGAATTAGTGCGGGTAGATACCATAACTAAAAAGTAAAAAATAAAAACTTTTTGACAAAACAAAAACCGACTTCCTCAAAAACACTAGAAAGTGAAAAATAACTTTAATTTCGGAAGTCGGTGGCAAAAAACTCAAATACAGATCCTAAGACACCGACTTCCGAAATTAAAGTTATTTTTCACTTTCTAGTGTTTTTGAGGAAGTCGGTTTTTTTTTGTCAAAAAGTTTTTATTATCAGAACTTGCATGGCACCTCTTTGCTGTTTTTAGAAGAGCAACCAGTAGAACGGTATAAAAGCACATGTCAGTGCATTTTAAAGCCAGTTAAGTATGTGGATATTTTCTTGTGCGAATTCGATCTGATTTCCTACACAATAAAGAATATCTTTCTGGCAATATATTTGTTTACTGTTACCAAAAAGTTTTGCACCAGATAAATTTACCGATAGCGGAAAGCCACGCGAAAAATAAACACATTATTTTTAGCTTATCAGAATGCAAAATCATTTCAATCTCAAGGGATATTCATACAGAACTATCAAATACACACGTTGATAAGTTTACAAAACATTTTCAGTTCTTTTTCCTTTTTTATTGTTTCGAGTTGAATGCCTCGTTGGTTTAGTGGTTACAAGCGGTACTGGTGAGCATGAGGTTCTGAGTTCGATCCCAAGTCGAGCTAAGTGGTATTGGACTTTTCTATCTGGAAAATCTCAGTAGCAGCCCCCGGAGTCTGGATTTCTGCCGGGTTGATGGCAATAGGCTCATTCCCTAATACATGGGACTTAAAAACATAACTGGGGAAATGCGGGTGTACTATAGGTACACATCTGCCTAACTTTTCGCGAAATCAAGGCGTGAAATTATACAAAAAAAAAATTTACACTGCTTGGATGTCTCTAAATTGTTCTTGTTGGGAAAGCCTAAAATAACAAAACAAGTATTTTGACAAGAACATGATCTAGCAACCGTGTTTTGTTAAAGTACTCCTTTCAGAGGGTAATTCTCGAAAAAAGAACGTTGACAGCCTGATCTCAATCTCAATTGTCAAAAATACCTCGAGTTCCCATACACGTATGACCAGTTTTTGACATTCGATTATCGCCGAGATGAGACTAGATTTGGAACGTTTTTTATTAGAAAATTGGCCTTCAGGTTGCTTTTGAGCCTGCCAGGGTCCCAGAATTGACCGAAAGAGTTACCGTGACCCTGGCATAGGCAACTGAAGGAACACGGGTGGGTTTTAGTCAACAAAACTCTGACACGCCCTCCCGCTCTACTCAGAGCGGGAGACATCGTTTTATAACCCAAAATCAAAAAAAGTTCCTTTTAAGGCCAAACAAAAGCCATGGTTTTTCAAGGAAAACACAAGGTATCACAATTCTAAATAGGTCCTGAAAACCCAAAGAAACATAATATAAAACGAAAGTATACGGGATCGCAAAACTCCTGCGCTCATTAACATGTCAAAGGCGCCGCATTTTGCCCTTTTATTCACGCAAGTTTCACCGCAAAGGAAACCTCATTATTTACACTGCTCTACTTCTTATGTTAAAATAATACTTTTGGAAGCAATCAGATTGGCGAGACAGCTTTGAAGAATTCTCGTAGAAAATCTTTTAAATTAAATGTTTCAACTTTTTTGTTGACTTGCCCATGCCGATTAGGTTTTACAATAAATAGTACACCGGTAATTGATACTGTTGTCAGTCTGTTAAAAGAATAAAATTATAATAACTTAATATTTTACTAAAATAGAAATAAGAATTCTTCAAAGAAAACGCGTGGAGCGATCATGCCTTGTGACCGCAAAGGTGTACCTCATAGGGTAGTACACCCGAATTGTGCCTTTAGTTATATTTAATTTTTAAATTTAATTTATTTAATAAGTTTGGATGACTTAAAGCTAAAACAAACAGAATACAAAATAGTGTGTGAGACTGACAGCCAATTAAAAGTCAATACTTATAGAAACAGATTGGATAGAAAGAAAGAGTACGAACAGCACAACACAGTTACCACAAAAGAAGAAAAAGAAAAAAAAAATAGTATAACATTCAAGCTTAAACTTTAAGTTCCATGTAATGAGGGCGAAGCATATTGCCATCAACCGGACACAAATTCAGACGTAGGACTCAGAAAAAAAAACCCAATAACACGATGCCCGACCTGGAAACCGAGCACAGAAATCTCATACTCAGAGATGAGTTTGCGACCACTAGGCCATCGAGGCAATAGGTTATGGAGTTGTTACCAAATAATCACAAATCAAGTTTAATAATGTTAAATACTAAAACGAAAAACAAGGCCCCACGACTGGAATGTTAATTGTCATTAATTATTTTAATTGCGTATGTTTAAAATACGTTATGTAGAATACATGGTTTCAATTACATAATGTGATACAACCTAATTGTGTCCTTGTATATGCCAATTGATCAGAAGACTCCAAAGCTACCGCTGATCTGTCTTTTGTTTCTTGGTACATCCGCAAGAATTAGCTCCATATACCTCTGCAACCTCGCTAATATTTTTTCACAGCAAAGGCTATTCTTTGGTAGCTTTTACCGACAATAACCGTAGAATCAAAAGCATGACCCAAGCAACCAAAATAACAAGTTACATATCCATCACATAGAACAAGCCATAACTTCTCCATATTTCAGATAGTTTCCCCATGAATCACATCACAAAACTGCAGCTAACTGTAAAGTCTCCTGCATCCCGTCTTCATTAACTACATCAAGTTTATATCGCCTGCGGCCGTGTTGCTAATAACGAGCTGGTTTAATATCGCATTATTGTGAGGAGGACAGGTGCTCATCGGTTAGAGCTTATTTACTGAGTTTATTAAGGAGAGCTATCTTAAATGTATGTATAAGAGGTTTGGGACTTCTGGGGACAATGTATTTTCACCTTTATGACTTTTTGCTATAGCTATCTCACATATTTTACTCGCTGTATCTCTATCTATACTCTAAAGTTCTTTTTATGTGTCTATTTGAAATAAATGCTTTGTCTTTTACTTTTACGTGAAACAACATATTTATACCCCTTTTTACAAAAATTACGCGGGTAGAGGATTATGAACATTGACACATTTAGAGATTATAAGCAGAAGAAGTTCATAAAACTAATATTTTTATATAATAATGCATTCGAAAAAAAATTAAGATTTAAATACATTTTGGTCAAATTTTGACAAACTTAAACGTTAATTTGATTGGTTAAGAAAAAAAAAACAATTTTGCATCCCAGAGTCTGGATTTGTGCAAGTTGATGGCAATAAGCTCGCCCCATTGTAAGTGCTACTTTAGGTACCTCTGCCTAACCCTTCGGGGAACTACAGGCGTAATGTTATGTATACGTAAGAGTTATGTACGTAGATATTTATTTTATCATTCCTTGTTTTTTTTTTCATTTAGTTGTAATTAACTCAAACGTTGTTACTTTATTTCACTGAGCCTGTTATTTAATACATAATATACTTATACAGCAAAAGGAACTATGTTCCAACCGGAATTTCGGAGACATCTCTCGACTTTTTTATGTCCCAGCCGTATTTAAGTTTATTACAAAATTATGTTTCATGACGTTTATGCCGTTGTTGGTCGCTAGCCGTCGGTCTGAAAAGGTCAATCGCTGTAATTAGTTACCTACTTAATTAACTTTAATGTTGGAGAACCAAATTCTAGTTTATTTCGTAGTAACCTCCAAAATTACAGATGATTTAAACCTATTTTACAAAAGAATACTTAGCTATATTCTTTTTAGAATAAAGCTTGATAAAGTGTATTTATTGCTTTAAGTGGATAATTGTTGCTATATACCGCAAGTTGATGGTTCCCCTCGATTTCGAATGCAGAAACAGTTAATTTAACCCCGTTTTACCCCTTGACACTGAATTGCTAAAGAATGTCTCCGGGTTTCGTTTATGAGTTTCAATTTTGGAGGTTTTATAGACTTACTTAATTCGTTAAGAGTGTGCAACCTATCACTCTCCATGCGTAACACGCTATAATTCAGAATCTTAATCATTTTGAAGCTTATTGCTAATCCATTCTTTCGTTTGTTTGAATAAGTTGTTTGCTTGGCAACATAAAAAACGCCATGAATGTTGTGTAACTGTCAAAAGGAAAACAATTCCTAATGACAGTGTATTACCCCTTAGAGGGGTAATTGCGTTCTACACTATCAGTAGGAATCAAATTTCAGCTCCTGATTACTTTATAGACGAATTTTTTTTACTTACTTAGCAGTTAGTTGAGGCGTACGTTGTACACGAACCATATGTTTTACAGATGAAATTTACTACAAGTTTCAAAGCTTCGGCTTAGGTACTATAAAAATATGTTCAAAATCTAAAACCCGATTACTGAAAAATCATGCTCTTAAAAGTATGAAACAAAATAATATTCAGATCTGAAAGTCGTGGTAGTATAATTATCAGTTTGCCTTCAAACTTATGATCGCTTACTGCTGTTAGAATTTAATGTATAGTCGGCTTCGACAGATTTTTATCAAATGTGAATATTTTATTGTTTCATACGTTTTAGAGCCTATATTTGCGCTAGTCGAGTTTTAGTTTTTGAATCGTACTTTTATTTGAATGATTTTGTGGTTAGCTGATAAACATTTTGAAATGTGCCCCTTTCATTTCACACCCAACAGTGCATAACAAAACAAGAAAAAGCATAAGCAAAATAAAAAAATAAGTCCTCTAAAGAGCGCAATATTCAACTTAATAGGCTATGTGATGTAACGGACAGAACAAGACGCTTTCAAGGAATCCTTATTTGTCAAATTATAATAAGTAGTTAAGAAGTTGTAACAACCATGCCGGTGAAAATCATAAACCTCGGTTTTGCTTCGCCGTAGTTGGGTAGCACAGACCCCTTTGATGTTTTAAATTTTTGCCGGAAATCACAAGGCTAACGCCAGCAATTTTTAATCAAATCAACTCAATGAAGTCCAAAAGTGATGATCACACAATTGATCATCATCATCATCATCATTTCAGCAATAAGACATCTACTGTTGGATATAAGCCTCCCTCCATTAGGGAGGTTTGCCATTATCGCCACGCTTGGCAGGCGGGTTGGCGATCGCAGTATGGTGGTAAAATACATAGCGAACGCTGCTGCCCATTCTCTAGTAAGTCCCTTAGTCGCCTCGTACGACACCCACGGGCAGAAATGGGGTGGTGCTATTCTTTACGTCCGGCACCACACGGCACATTTCACTCGGTACGGATCACACATTTATCTTTACCATATCTAATTCTAAACCTATATCACTCCACCATTACAGTGATATTCAACCTAGCGCGCATGATTTCCGTAGTCAATACCGCTCGGTGATCTACTGACACCGCACGCGCAAATAAGCGTGTAGATGACCGATCCGATATGCTACCATTAACTTCTGAGCACCTGGTACTTTTCCTGTGAATGACATCTGGTATTTGTTCGCAGCACAAGGTAAATAATTGTTATGCCCAGTGAAATAGAAAATTATTTAACTACAATGGGATGATATGACGTATGATAAAGGGGACTAGTGGCTAAATAATAATAGCTGCTCGGATGGTTAAGCTACGGTTACCGCAGTCGATTCGTAGATGGGTGGCCATCCGATCTATGTTGACAGCCTTCCGTGCCACGGATAGTACTTTAACCTCTAAGTCTCTGAGATACCACATTTGGTATAGACACAATCGTTTTTAGGGTTCCGTTGCCAAATGGCAAAAAACGGAACCCTTATAGATTCGTCATGTCTGTCTGTCTGTCTGTCTGTCCGTCCGTATGTCACAGCCACTTTTTTCCGAAACTATAAGAGCTATGCTGTTGAAACTTGGTAAGTAGATGTATTCTGTGAACCGCATTAAGATTTTCACACTAAAATAGAAAAAAAAACAATACATTTTGGGGTTCCCCAACTGAAACTCAAAAACTTTTTTTTTCATGAAACCCATACGTGTGGGGTATCTATGAATAGGTCTTCAAAAATGGTAATGAGGTATCATTTTTTTCTAAACTTTATAGTTTGCGCGCGAGACACTTCCAAAGTGGTAAAATGTGTCCCCCCCCCCCGTAACTTCTAAAATAAGAGAATGATAAAACTAAAAAAAATATATGATGTACATTACCATGTAAACTACCACCGAAATTTGGTTTGAACGAGATCGAGTGAGTAGTTTTTTTTTAAAACGTTATAAATCGTAAACCGCAATTTACCTTACATTCAATCAACTGAAATATAAAAATAAAAAAAAAAAAACATTTATTTTTAAACCGAGAATACCTATAGGTTTGTACGGAACCCTCGGTGCGCGAGTACGACTCGCACTTGGCTTGTGTCTGTAATTACGGTAATGGACTGGTTAAATCGTTGTTTGTCAGTCGTTACAGGTAGTAAGAAGCCCAAAAGTTTGACGACCAGTCCTGCCAATAGATATCCTGTTACCCAGTTACTGGGTTTAAAGTCAGATAGGAAGTCGATCCATGTAAAATACTGGTATTTAGCATCCGGTTGCACTGGAAGCCGACCCCAACATAGTTGGGTAGGTAGGATGATTTTGACGGATGGTAATATTACCTTCCATGTCATTGTTTTGTGAACCCATAGAAGTGACCCTTTAAATAATATCGATACGCTTTTTGGACCGAACCATCAGTTTTTTGTTTAATTTACATACAGTGTCAGCTTTGAAATAAGGCAGACAACCACGTGCTTTTTCTTTTACACTTTTCGTGACGCCGAATAAAACAACACGTGTTGCCACTTGCCAGGGCAGAAATTGGTTCCATTCTTTCGGTGCGAGTGGCAATTTTCGCCTCCATATTATTAACCCATTCCATACTATATGAAAGATTTACAGTTAAGAGGAATGCGAAAAGGTGTTGTAGAGCCGACCCCAAATGAAATGGGATAAGGCTAGGCAAAGAGAGAGAGAGAGAGAGGAATGCGAAAAGGTACCTTGTGAAATTCAATTAATATTAATTCTTGAAAAGTTCATATAATCCCATTAAATTTTTTCATGAAATAGTTATTCAATGGAATTATATTAATTAAGAGGGTTGTACCTACTGATGATTTTAATTTTAAAGAAGATATATTCTTTAAAGCTAATCCTATTTTAATTAACAAACACTAAACTCCAAATTGCGAAAAAAAGGAAGAAAATTTAATATCTCTGTCTACATTAGGGTGACATGTGTACAAAGATGTTCTACAGTCATATTTTGCCAGTGTTTCAATTACCATAGGTGTAAGTAAGCCTATTAATAATCGACAGCCGGGTATAACAGACTACTACTATGCTGACTTGTTGTAAAATAATTCAAACAGTTTTTATTTAACTCATGAATTCACGTAGAAATTACATCAGTCGCACACATTAAGCTAGCTAGCTGTAGTAGAATCCATTTAGAATTCTAGACACTAGGAATCAAAATAATATAGATATTCCATAGCCAATTCAGCCGTATCAACTGGTGACGCAGGAGAGCCGTCAGGTCCAACCTGTTTATCGAATACAGTTATATCACGGCCGATGGCTACCGTTGCGTTTCCTATATCAAGTTTTTCTTAACACAGTTCACCTGACATGGATTTATCTTGATTTTAGTGTAAACCTTCCGATATATTGCGGTTAACTTGGCTGTTCCACTTTTGAATTGATGTAGGATAGTGTCTATCGGGATACTCTGAACCGTAAGTTAGACATTGGACTTATAATTAGATTTTGCCAGCGGTTTGGTCCGAGTTCAGGTCAGAAATTATCTCGCGGAAACGTCAAAGTCAAAGTCAAAGCATTTATTTCAAATAGGCCCAAAAAAGCACTTTTGAGCGTCAAGTTACATGAAAATAGAATTGATTCTAGTTGCCCCTTCCAAAAGGTAAAGAATGGACAAGAAAATTGGCAAATACGTACTACCGGCATAAAAAATATTGTATGTGTTAATCCCGGTTTTATTATAACCGTGTGTGCCAAATTTTATTCAAATCCATTCAGTGATTTTTGGATGACAACATCTAAACTTACAAACCATCATATTTACAATATTAGTAGCATAGTAGAATTATTAGTAGGATACTGTAAATAGGTTGTTGTAAATTTTATAGATGAAAAAACTAATAAAATAAGTAGGTATCCATAAATAATATTCAAAACTTGTTGAATGATAATAAAATTAAGATTTACGATTCCGAATTAAAAAGATACTATTAAAAGTTTATTTGAAATCTCGTACGTTCGGTAGATTTTCTCACTTCGTAAATTATGTTACACAGCTATAAATTTAACCAATTTTAGCCATTTTTTTAAGTCATATTATACAAATTAAGATTATTAATAATATGTAGATGTATGGATGAGGCTAAAATGTGTGTAATAAAGATTCACGTAGTTTTTTTAAGTGGCTATTATCACTTCCATGGGAAAATTGGGAGCTAACAAAAGTATGTATGAACATTTCATTTATAAATACCACCACGTATAATTAAATAAGATTGTAGGTAAATAAAGGAAATGACGCCATTTTTTACCATTATGTTCCGTCATAATATATGACGCGTTGCGTTATCAGTTTTCTTACTATCGTTATGTTATCTCTTGTCTTAGACGTAGTTTATTTAATTTTGTGTTAAAACATAGACAAGGCTGGTGACGTCACAGAAAAATACTATTATATCAAGATGATAGTTTAACGTAACATACAGTAATGGGTGATGTTGGAATCCAAAAAATTGGAAGTCACAACAATTTATTACAAAGAAAATTTATCACAATTTATTACAAAGTCATATATTAGATTATTATGTAAGTAAATATAGATTTGAAAACTTGTACCTTATGTATGATTCAATAATTATAATAGGTTAAAAGTTCTGACTGGAGAGGAGTGGTAACTCAGCGGTAACGACCGCGACTTACGAGTTGTAGCTCATGGGTTCGAACCCAAGCAGGCACTTTACTTTGTATAAATTATTTCATCACCACTGCTCTCAAATCGGTGAAGGAAAACATCGTGAGGAAACGTCTTTTTTTTTTTTTTTTTTTCAGTATGGGAAATCATCAAATGACTTCTCCCGCTCTGGGCGGAGCGGGAGGGCGTGTCAGACTTTTACTGACTAAAACCCACCCGTGTTCCATCAGTTGCCCATGTGCCAGGGTCACGGTATCTCCTTCGAACAATCACGCGACCCCGGCAGGCATCGGTCCTAGTAGACCCCTACACTGCTGCTGACATCTCTTTGAGGCGCGCGTGGAACACTACGCGCCGTCGACCCGAGCTTGGTCCTTACCGGGCGGCGAGCTACCCATTGCTCGCCACCCGCGAGCTCGCGCCTACGGTGACCGGGATGAGGAAACGTCTTAGAACCAAAAATTCTGAGACATGTGACGTCTACTAACCCGAACTGGGCCGGCTTGGTGGATAATGGCCCACTCCCTCTCAAAAGAGGATATATGTGTCCAGCAATGAAAACATTTATAGGCTGCTAGTGATGAAAAGTTCTGACTTGAAGCTCTTCCATTTGTCAAATGCGATATTTTACTAACAAGATAACTTTTAGGGAGGAATCGAAAGGATGCGCTAAGGTAGTACCTAGCCCGTTAAATTCAATTTTTCATACGGTTTTTTAGCAATTTGCAGGTCAGTGTCAGTTTGTTTTAATATAAATTAAACTATGGTTGGCGACCATACCACGTAAGTATGTATTTACAGAAATATTATTATTATCATTAAAACCATTCATGCGGGCAGTTGAGAGGTTGTACTGTAAATACTTACTTTTATTGTAACGAATCATATTTTGTTCAACATACAAATCAAATCAAATTTATTTCGGATTAAAAGATATATAAATAGATATATGATACAGCCTGACACTGACTTGCAAATTCCAAAATATGTTAGAAACGTTGAATTCCGCGTTATAAACTGGCGCTTCCCCCTTAAATCAATTCTATCATTTATTTATCTATGCCTAACAAATATTATTACAGTTATTCTAAAAACCAGTTCTAAATCAGGCTAGCTTACTCATCCCACTACAACTTTTACTAAATCAAGCCGTATTTTGACCGTACTTACCTATATTAAGCTGAACTGCAAGTGACGCGAGCGGAAGTCTTGCAAATTCAACATAAATCAAAACAAAACAACTACGCCTACATTGCAGCGTGCATATTTTAATCCGGGCCAAAGTGGAGGCTCAGGTTAGAGCTTTTAAGGCTGCCATATCACCCCTCTCACTCACACCCAAACGAAAAAACATCGCTGCCTCACTCTCCCCGCCGCGCACGCTAACTAGCGGTAACCCGGCGAACTAGTTGACAGTTGCCTAAGCGCATGCTCTTTGTATTGTGTCGCGTCCTTGTTATTACAACGTTAATTCGTTATAAAGTGTATTTTAAAACTTTTTGTAGCAAAATGCGTAAAAATGAGTGCGGTTATGGAAGTGAACGGAACAAAATAGTGAGTTTGTGTTAGTAAATGGGTGCCCGTGGTATTGTTGACATACCAGGATTGTTTTTTACTTGGAGTCCGAAGAACAGTATCAAAATAAAGCTCAAACGTATGTATTTTTCTACTTTTATTTATTTACTTAACATGTTGTGTACTGAAATGTGTTTCAGACGAACATAAATATGAACTCAAAACTCATTACTAACTTTAAAAATTACAAACATAAAATTGTAATTTTACGACCCTTAATTGTTTAATTCACCCTAAACTATTTAATTAAAAGTTTAATTTGGCTAACACAAATGCGTTCATTAACATCTTCTGCTCATTTAACATACGATTATTCACGTGAAGTTTTGTTCATTAAGAAGAACTTAAGTAAGTATTTCGATCATAACGAAGCGAAAACTTATATTCACTAACCGAAAATTAAACATTGTTAAAGGATATTTTTGCCCCAACAACACTTTTCGATCTCGGTCGGTTTTACGTAAAGACACATTTTGACCTGATTAGTCCTGAATATTGTATACAATATATCTACCTATTCATACAATAAAAGAAAAGTTTCAAAAAAGTAAGATTGAAACTGCCCTGACTCTGTTCCTCTGAAGGTGACCTCCTGGCTCGACCATTCGTATTTTTTACTTATTTCTGCTCTTCCTCTATGCATAATAATAGCCGTTGGCCCCGTTGTTCATGGATTTTTGGCAATCGTTACTGATCGTCAGAAGCCCGAAAGTCTGACAACCAGTCATACCAATGGGTATAAAGTAAACCAGTTACAGGGTTGTGGAGGTGAGACAGGTAGACACTCCACGTCAAATTTTGGTATTCAGCTGCCTCCGGTTAACTGGATGCACTCCAAAAAGATGTAGTTGGGAAACGGCTAGGCAGGTGATTCGGCATTTCTCCTAAAAAAATTACAATAACACAATTGTTTTAAAAAACATGACGATGTTTCAAGGGTAACCCTACTTACCGTTTATAAGTAACATCAATAAGTTTTACATAGAAGAACCTTCCTTGTTTCAATTCTATGGCGATTTCGGCGACCTTCTTATCTGCTTAAAAATGCACTACAGTCCCCCAAATTTTCCTCATATCACAAATCTACCTTATTTTTTCCACAGCCTCGATTCCGACTGTACCTATATATAAAATGCTTAGTTTTTAATTTGAAATTTTGCCAACGTCTGCGACAGCCGACGCAAATCGCGGCGCGCATTTTAAACAGTGGGTAACATTCGTTAGCAAATTCCTTATGCTATATTAGGTTTAGTTGAGAATAATAATCGTATAGCAGCCAACGGGTTATAGTTTTAGGAAACTGATAAGGACGTTGTTACATGTGTATATAGCTTTAATTGCACCGCCCTGTGATACAGCGGTCACTGTAATCAGTAATTGTACTTGCTCTGCCATTTTTTGCGCGCAGTTCCGAGCCAATTTGTAAATGTGAGTTACAAGTCTATCAGCTGATTGACAGTTTTTGTCGGCAATTTCAAGAAATAGCTTAACGATGCCTATTTGTATTCGCAATTTAAGGATAGGTTGCTCTTTTATTTAAAACTAGATTTTGCCACGACTTATCGGTCACAGACGAAGTCACGGAATAAAAATAAACCTGTGTCCTTTTTTGGGGTTCAAACTAACCCCGTACCAAATTTCATCAAAATTGGTTCAGTGGTTTAGTCGTGAAAGCGTAACAGACAGACAGAGTTACTTTTGCATTTATAATATTAGTATAGATTAGTATAAATAACATGTTTTTTCCCATATCCTAAATTTTAACGATTGTTATTGGCAAACTCACGTCCTAAAAGCTACGATAGTTCCGAAACTATTTGTTTTTGTAACTCCACCTTTAAGAGGCATCTCCGAAAACAATTCCCGCTACTAAAATACGGAAGATATAAAGCCAAAAAGCAACTTTGCATACCGTAACCAACATTTTAGCATGGCAATAAACCCGGCCTTAAGTCACACCACAACGCGATAAAATTGCCGCAGAGCAGCTTTATGGCGCGTCAACCAATCGTTGTTATGAAATAAATGTTCAACAATGCAATAGCATAAAATAAATAAAGATTAGTGATGCTGAACTGTAGCTAGAAACATTCCTTTAAGATAAGAATGTAACTACGTTTAAGCTAGTTCGTATTGCTAGGATCATCACCATTCTGCCACGGTCGCGGTTTAGTTGGAAAGAGTTACCGAGGCCCTGGCAAAGGCAACTGAAGGAACGCGGGTGGGTGTCAGTCAATCTTCTTCTTTCGTGTCGATGGTACACGTACACTTTTTACTATATTGTTTGAGCCCAGTAGGTGGCCACGTTTATTGCGGCATCAGTGGCATTTTTGAGATCATCTGAGGTGCAGGTGAACGGGCACTTGGGACACTCCAGCTGGTGGGTCATGGTCTGAACAGACGTACCACATTCGCACTGGGTGTCGGATGAGTCTATAATCCCCCACATTGACAAATTGTGTCTACAGCGGCCTACCCGGGTACGCAATCGATTGAGGGCTTTCCATATAGGCCACTGCAGATCACAAGGCAAGTGTTAGTCAGTAAGAGTCTGACATTTTCCCTTCCGCTCCACCTAGAGACGGGAGACGTTATTTGATGATTTTCCACCCAAAAAACAAACAAAAAGGGTCATCAATATTGGCAGCTTTATTCCACCCACTACTGAGAGCAGGCCGCCTCTCTTAATTGTTATGCTTCCATGGTGTGTTCGTGTCTCATACAGCACCATAATTTCGTAACACACACTAACAATCAGAATCGAAATAATGATCTAAAACATACGATTTATGTCGAAAAATCCAACAAATTCATTCACCCCAAAAATCCCGACACAATTCAAAGTCTTGAGTGACTGAGTGACTGACTGACTGATATATCAACTCACAGCATAAACCGCTGGTCCTAGAGACATGAAATTTGGAGGGTGTGTTCTTTGTGAAGAGTAGATATCCACTAAGAAAGGGTTTTTTTGAAATTTCACCCCTAAGAGTGTGAAATGGCGGGTTGAATTTTCTGTGAAACTTTTTATTCTCTGAATCGATTGACACGCGGACGAAGTCGCGGGCAGAAGCTAGTTAAGAATATTACAAATACATTGCTTCATACGTTCGAACAATTTGTTAACAATGTAAATATCACAATGCATGTTGTTGAACTGTCAAAATAAAAGACATTCCTACTCTTATATGTCGGTTACCCCGCACATTTTCCCTAAGCTCTTTCGTAGTTCAGCCAACGTTTTTTCTACTAACTATTACGTTAAGGCTCCACCTGCCACAAAGTCTAGCTCGTGCCCACCCACCCATTGCTAGGATGGTTGAGAATAATTTGCATGGCGAAACCTTTAGCTTAGAATACCAAAACTAGACGTAACTAAAATGGGAGCAATGTTAAGTAGACATAAAGTAAACCACTTTAGTATTCTTCAAACGTTGCATTGTTAAGAGCACTAAATTACATTATCTAGTCTCTGATACATAATATATTTTGATAGAAATTAACAAGTTCGGTGTATTTTTAGAGCGCTCTATTAAATCTGGAAACGTTCATCGTCATCCTCATTTCAGACGAAGACGTACACTGCTGGACATAGGCCCTCCACCAAGCACCGCAAATTTTTGTTCTTTTTTGGGGGGTTTTGCCATAATAAACACGCTTGGTAGCCGGGTTGGGTATCGCGGTGGGGCGGTAAAATGTATAGAGAACGCTGCTGCGTATTCTCTAGTAAGTACCTACCTTAGTTGCCTTTTACGGAGTAGCGCTATTCTATAGTCATACACAGAACGGTCTGAAAACGTTACCTAAAACAAACGAATACTCATTATATTAACAATAATTGCAACACACAGTGGCATCATTTTTGACACAGCTGTAGTGTTGAATAATAAGTCAATATCTGGATGACCGAGCTTTGCTCGGTATTTTTTGGTAAATTGTGTTTAAAATAGTAAGTTTATATTCAAGTTGATTATCGATAAAGTTGGTCATTGAAAACACGAATAAAACGGCATTTTATAAAAATGAATCCTAGCTAGATCGATTTATCGCCCCCAAAACCCCTTGTATACAAAATTTCATGAAAATCGTTGGAGCCGTTTCCGAGATTCAGATTATGTATATATATATATATATATATAATCTGATATATATATATATATATATACAAGAATTGCTCGTTTAAAGATATAAGATAAGATAAAGAAGGCTTGAAAAATTGTCCTTGAAGAAATGGGTGAGACAACTATTGGTTCTTCGTGCAGACTATAAACCTACCTCGACGTGTCTTCATCATAGCCAGCTGTATGTACTCTGTGTCTTCAATTTTAAGTAAATATAAGAACTGACGAAATTTTGCATCGAGAATTTCTGACCTTGACTCCAAAGGTGTATGATTGATTATTCATCAACTTTGCTTTAAATTCAGTTGTGATTCTGCATACTTAGCATATACTGCTGGAACACAGGCCTCTCAATGAGAGGGAGTGGACCCATTCCACCAAGTGGGCCCAACGGGTTGGTAGATCTCACATGTCTTAATTTTTTTTGGTTCTAGGACATGCTGGCTTTCTCACGATATTTTCCTTCACCGTTTTGAAAGCACTAGTGATGAAATAGTTTACTCAAATAAAAGCGCCTGTGTGAGTTATTAGGGTTGCCACCCGTACTTTATAATGAAGTAATAATTGTACTCTATGAGAACAATAAAGTACACGAAAATACTTTATTTTGCAAGATTTGATTTCTTTGGGATTTTGAAAAGTTTAGTCGTAAGTACTTTTTCGTTAAACGAAATTGATGTCATACAAACTGCAAAAAGCAATAAAAAATATGTTTTTAAATACATATACAAATAAATTATACTTAATTTTATACTATGTACTTTTTTTTTCTTACCTATAACCGATGTACTTTAATTGCAAGAAAAAAAGGTGGCAACCCCAGTTCTGATCTACAACTCGTAAGTCGTGGCCTTTACTATTGCACTACCACTGGCAAACAAACATGTTTTGACGGCGGTTCCGGGACAGAGTCCAGTTTCGGACGCACGCAATGCAGTCTGACTAAGCACAAGCACGTCCAATTTGCCCGCTCTGTCAATCGACCTTATACGTAGCGAAATGGCACTTTCTCTAGAGTTTGGGGTCACATAACGGACGACACTTTAGTGCTTAAGTTATTGAATATATTATGTACTAGCACTTCGCCCGCGACTTCGTCCGCGTGAACCACAGGAACTGTGCATTTATCGGGATAAAAAGTAGCCTGTGTTACTCAGCTATAATGCAGTTTACTAGTGATGAAAGAATTCATAAAATCAGTCCCGTAGTTTCTGAGTTTATTCGTTACTAATAGACTAAGCGGTGGTATGGCTTTTTGCTCACACCGTAGCATTTTTCTTACTTTTAGCATTATTATACCCGTCGTAACTTCTAAACGAAAGGTCTGATTCAAATAATTTATTTGGATAAGGATGATACCTTCGATCAAAAATGTGATACGAATGTTATCATCTTTCATCTTTCTACTCATGTTTTTATTGAAGTAAAAGCGGTTATTCTGACTTAACTATAATATTTAGACATACAGCCTTGCGGACTTTTTTGTGGGTAATGATGAATACTATAAACATGTAGTACATTATTATATGTACCATCAATAGTTTTAGCAGCATACGCCAAATAATTACTATTATAGGCAATGTTTTGATACCTTGGCTTACGTTATTCTAATTTTCGTAAGATTCTCTATTTTTTTAAACAAAATATAGTCTATATGTGTTGATGATAATGTAGCTTTCTATTGGTGAAATAATATTATTATTAAAATCGGTTCAATAGTTTTCGAGTTTATCCACTACGAACATACAAACAATCAAATCTTTCCTCTTTATAATATTAGTTTAGATAACACACGCATGAGTGTGGGTCAACGGTTGCGTGTTTTAGATCATGCTGTATCACGGTATTGGGCCAGTGGTCTAGATATAGTCTTTTAACATAGCTTGTGTATAACATTAGATGTTTTTTTTTTTTAGTTTCTAATTGTATAAGTACTGCAATGAGTAAATGGTTTTTTTTTTAGTTTTTTTTTTTTAATGATCCATCTTATAGTAGGCTGAGCCTACTACCAGATGGTGGTTTTGATTCCCAGGACGGGCAAAGTGTTATGGGTTTTCAATTCGTAATAGTTGTTACGGGTCGTCAGAAGCCCGAAAGTCTGTTATTTTAGGGGACGATGGGGGAATTGCGGACGCTTAAGCGGAATTACAAATAAAACTCATACTATTAATAATAATCAGTCTGTCTTTATTCATTATTAAACTACAGTTATTTGTCTATTAAATTTATATTAATTATCATATGAAATTAATCAACATCTATTAAATTTTAATCAAAAACAAAAACATGCATGTCCGTAATTACCCTTAGCTCTTGGGGTAAATACGGACCAGTGCTGGGTTTTGTATAAAGGCCTACAACGTCATAAGTCGTAATTTTGGTGCCCGGATGGTTGACCATTACCTGTTATATGCCATTTTTAGTGGGCCATGGAAAGTTAAATCTGAAGGCTGCATTCTATGGGATGTATGAGGAAGCAAAGTTGAAACATGAATAAAATTCTAGGGACAAAACTCGTAAGCTCTCAAACTAAAGTGGCTTTCGTGATGGTCCAGTATTAGAAAAATAGGAACATCTGCAGGTGGTTTGCAAATTCGTTAAAATGCTGAAGCCACTCGACTGAAATTGATTCAGTTATCCAGCCTGAGTCAGAAACACAAGCTACCATGTTACTATCACTGTGCTTCATAAGCAGTGCAGTTTTTATAGAGTCGAAAATGTTATCTCAAAAAGGGATTTGCAACATTTTAAAATGAATTCGACCATTTCCTTTTCTTGAAATTAATTAAAAACTGACTTTTTGCCTCTTTTTGGGATGGTACTAACACAGACTTAATTCAGTTGCATAATTCAGCCAGACAAAAATAGTCTTTTTCTCCCTCATTTCGTGTACAGCTCTTTGTAAAGATTCAATGGTATAAGTTCGTTCTTTTTTCCTAATATATTTTCGAGGCAGCTGGAATAATGAAATATTGCTATATTTTTTGATAAATTACTTATCTCGGGGTAAATGCGGACGTCCGTATTTACCCCAGGTACTTTGTCTGCAATTAACCCGAACGAGAAAGAAACAATACATCGACAAAATTTTTAGATTAACAAAATTTATCAAGGCAAAGGGCTTTGCTATTTACTCGTCATTAGCAATGCAATCAACAGAAAATATGACGTTTTACAGACACTTGTTTTGTTCAGATAACACTCAAAATATTAAATATGAAAAATTAGATCAAAATTAGCAAAAATGATAAATTTCACTTAGCTTGAAACGGGTGCGCAGCTGTCCTTCTGGAATATTTGGTGAGCACTATATATAGATGGCGGAACGTATCATATGATCATGGCGGCCGGGCGCGGGGTTTAGGGATTGAGTAGATATATGTAAGTCCGTATTTACCCTGCGTCCGTAATTCCCCCACTGTCCCCTACTACCCAGTAATGGAGTTCTGGAGGTCGGATAGGCAGTCGCTCCATGTAAAATACTGGTACTCAGCTGCATCTACTTGGATTGGAAGCCATATTTATACTATCTATACTAATATTATAAAGCTGAAGAGTTTGTTAGTTTGTTTGGTTGAACGCGGTAATCTCAGTGACTACTAGTTTGAATTGTAAAATTATTTTTGTGTTGGGTAGCCTAGTTATCGAGAAAGGCTTTAAGTTATATAACATCACGTTACAATGACAAAAAGCGGAGCAGCAACGAAAAATGGACGAAAACTGGCAGGCAATTCGCTGCGACGCGAAGGGTCAGGGGAGCCAAAAATTGATGCAGGCGAGGTCGCGGGCAAAAGTTAGTTGTTAATATAAAAACACACTTACGTATGTTTTCAACAAAAATCGTTGCTTGTTTTTATATCACTGCAAAATGTAATAACAATCGTAGTTACGTACCTACCAATAATAATGAGTGCAGTTCTTCTGCATGGTTGGGTGATTCAAAAACATTGATAAATAATTCGATATTTTACTAGTTGCTGGCGTAACATGAAACTAAATTAATCATAACGTTACGTTTGCTCCCTAATTGCGTAACACACGACCGATCAGAATCCGAATCATTCCGAAGGATATCACTAATCCATTACTGCATATGTTCGCAAAATTCGTCTGTTCAATAAAGTAAATAAAGCAATGTATCTGGTTGAACTGTCAAAATAAAAGCCATTCTTACGGTTTACGGTTTAAGAGATTTATATCGCTCAAAAAAATACAATTATTCACTTCTATGAGGAAAACATAATAATTAAGATAAGATAAGCGACGCTTTCGCGTGGTAATAAACTAAAATTAAGATATATATAAACGGTAAAAACTTACAATTTATGCATTTTTCAGATGGTACTTTAATAGCCTTTTAAAAGTTGGAAGTGATTTAGAGTCCTTGATTTCTTTAGGTAAAGAGTTAATAGAGTTCAGCCTCCTCATATACGACAGTCCTTCTACCGTAGTTAGTCCTTGGTGCTCTTAAAATTATATGGTTAGCCTGCCTCGTCATGCGCTTTTGGATTTGCATTCTTTTTGTAAATGTTATTTGTGTATGTATGTCTTTATTAATTATTTTACGTACAAGTATGCAGGTGTTGTATTTATAATTTTGATTACCTAATATTCATTCATTTTATTTCTTTAAAAACTTTTTCAGAAGATATAAAATAATCATAATTGAATAAGACTTTAATAATTTTATTCTGAGATGTTTTTAGTTTTTTAAGGTGAACTTGGGCAGTACTTCCCCATACTTCGATTAAATAATCAAGATGTGGTTTAACCATAGAGTTATAAATAATATATATATGACTTGTAGTGGGAGACAACGGACAATTCTTCTAAGTGCACCAGTCAGTGATGATATCTTTTTTCTTAGTTTCTCAATATGAGGTTTCATTGTAAGTTTATCATCAAGAGTAAGACCTAGATATTTCTCAGTATTTGTTTTTAATAATGATTGACCATTTATATTTAATTCGCCATGTGTATTAAGTTTTTTATTTTTAGCATTAAATATCATGTATTTGGTTTTACTAGCATTTATGGTAAGCAGATTGCATTGGAACCAGATAGCGAGTCTATCAAGATCAATTTGTGCTTCTTTAACGATATGTTCTATATCACTGCCAAAGTAGTGGTTCTTACTGGGAGTGTGTTACGCATTCATCATCATCATCATCATTTCAGCCGAAATACGTCCACTGCTGGACATAGGCCTCCAAGCTCCGCCACTTCGACCGGTTTTGTGTTTTGTGATCCGTAGGAGAAGCAAGGTAACCGACATAGCCCGAAGAATTGTTAAACTGAAGTAGCAGTGAGCAGGGCACATTGCTCGCAGAACAGATGGCCGATGGGGCCGAAAGGTTCTGCAGTGGCGACCGCGTACCGGAAGACGTAGAGTTGGAAGGCCTCCAACAAGGTGGACCGATGACCTTGTGAAGGCCGCAGGAATCCGCTGGATGCGGGAAGCACAAAACCGGTTACGCATTTACCCCACTGTATTCCAAGAACGAGTATATAAGGTGTATCTATTCATACACGAAATATTTTAAGAGATACACCTGTAGGTGGTAAAGAAGCAAAAAGAAAATTTTTATCTAAGCGTTTTTGAATTTTCGTAATTATTATAATTTTAAAACTGCTTGAGACGTTTTGCATAAAACCTTTACTCCAAATTCTATGAATGGCCCGCCTGACGCTGCGAGGGCGGCGACCGGACGGCACGAGCATGGCCGCGGTGTCTCGGGCCGTAAAAAATAACAAGGAGCCAGTATTTCTTATGTGCGTCAAATAATTTATAAATATTAAATTTTGAAAAAAATACATTTAGAAAAAAAAAATTTTTCGTTTCTGTAGCTTCTTTACCACCTACAGGTGTACCTCTTAAAATATTTCGTGTATGAATAGATACACCTTATATAGAAGAGTTGTCTCACATGTCGGCAGCTATGTTTAAGGCACCTACTTACCTAAAGTAATTAAAAAAGGTCAGTCCCGTAAATACCGGAATTGAAATTATCACACAGGATTGCTTTCCCTAGCTAGTGGCAGTAGGCAAACTAGGGTGCGTTTATTTGTTTATTTATTGAAACTTCTAACACACAAAAAGGTACAAAGGCGGACTTAATGCGTTAGGCATTCTCTACCAGTCAACCAAGGGTGGTGACGAGATTAGATGGCATGTGCTTTGGTTGAGAGAAACAATTATAAAAATACTATTAAACCTAAAATCATCATATTGAATACATGGGTTATGGGTCTTTATTACATAGGTCTTAAACATATCTGGCAAAATTTGGGTCTACTGTAGGTTCACATCTGCCTTACCCGAAGAGGACACAAGGCGTGATAATGTTATGTTAATGGTTATAGGATCCTTCTTTAAGGAACTTACTGAAACATATCAGACAAAATTGGGCGAAATGGTAGGCTGTACACATCTGCCAATCCCTTTGAAAAAGACAAGCGTAAAGCTATGTTATCACTAGGGTTGCCACCCGTACTTTATAATAAAGTATTCTACGTTATTTCACATAATTGTACTCTATACTTTATGAGTACAATAAAGAACACGAAAATACTTTATATTGCAAGATTTGATTACTTTGGGATTTTGAAAAGTTTAGTCGTAAGTACTTTTTCGCTAAACGAATTTATGTGAGACAAACTGCAAAAAGTTATTTAAAAAAAAAAAATGTTTTTAAATATAATAATGAAGACAAATAAATCGTACTTTATTTTTATACAACGTACCTACTTTTTTTTCTTACCTATAATAACCAATGTACTTTAATTGCAAGAAAAAAAGGTGGCAACCCTAGTTATCACCTGTCAGGGTCGCGAGATTTGTTCGAAAGAGATACCGTGACCCGCGGGAGACGGGTTGGGTTTAGTCAGTAAAAGTCTGACACGCCCTTCCGCTCCACCCAAAGCGGGAACGTCACTTGTTGATTTCCCACCCAGAAAAAAAAAGCTATGTTATGAGAACAACATAATGCACCAAGACACGGACTCCGGAAAAGACAGCAATCAGCTTCCGTTTTATATAAAATCTTGATTAACAATGAACTAACAATACGTTCTTTACATTATAATTGTATAAAGCTGGTTAAACCGGCAGTTATCTATATATTAATACGTGAAGCGAAAACTTTGGATCCCTTTTTACGAAAATTGGGCGGACGGAGGAGTATGAAATTTCGCACACTTATAGTTTATACAGAGAAGAAGTGACGAATGCTAATATTTTTTTTTAAATTATGCGTAAAAATATATTATTTTCACTAAATAACACGTTACACACACTACTATTCATTACCGTGTATTTAATACACACATGCATAGATATTCTTTTGTTTATGGTCCAATTGACAATATCTGTCTTTATTTTGTGTCTATAGTCTTATTGTTAGGGAGCTGGCGAGCATTTCGGTATTTGATTTGCACACGTTTCACGTCGAGGTGGATTGCAGTTTAAATCATTACGAATCGATTTGGTCCAATCAATTAAGGTCCTATGTCGCTGCGTTTTCGCGTTACAGCGGATTGAAGTTGCTTAAAAAAATCGGCGTATTAAATCATTTGCACATGTATGCCTCTAGAGTTCATGGTCACAATCATCTTGGAAATGAAGAAAATTGAAGAGGCAGACATTCAGGACTCTGCATTATCATGGGACGGAGTTATAAAAATGTAAAAAAAAAAGCTCTACTAAGTCATTTGCACGCGGTTCTCATTGCGCCCATTCGATTCACCATGACTCTGTGGATTCGAAAAAACATGTGGCAGACTCTTTGCTCACTGATTTTCAGCTGTATTACTTTTTGAAATTCACGGAATCAAGGGACAGCGGGTCTTACGTGGGATTATTGTTATTATTTATCCTCTAAACTCACGGTAACTATTTTTATTTAAACGGATTAAACTTCTGGAGCTGAAATCTATCCAATATTTTTTTTTCTCAATGCCAACCAGAAACGAAATGCGCTTGGAACTTTAATTAGAAAGTTTTTTTTTAATCGCATGCTTGATTGTAATTTGAATAGGATTAGGATCTGGATAGGAACAGTCTTTAACTTTTTTAAATCACGTTTTATTTGTGTAAAATACGTAGATTTTGAACCAAGACGTGTGAAAGTGCCTGAGAGCGAGAGAGAGGAAAAGCGTGCAAAATAAAAGGGGAGGCTGTATATAGATATACGCTCTATACATTTAGTTGCACAATACGGAAAAGGTCGGAACTGAGTTATACCGTTCTCACTCATATTCCCAAATAAAAGAGAGACACCATGAAAGGAACTATGAGGATATTTTATACCTGCTTGGTTTGGTGCGAGCGTCGGGTTGAAAAAAAAATCAAATGGTCTGCCTTTGGAATATCAGAGGCCTGAACGTCTGCCTCATCGATTTTCTTGGTTTTCATAAGGAATTCAAACATCAGTCCAAGAAGTAGACGTGTGCGCATAATACAGCACACCTTTTTTTACATTTTTGGAGCACGTCATGGTGGCAGACGAGGTCCTTGATGTTTTTTAGGGTATAATTATCACTATTAATAACGTCTGCCTTGTGTGCTGATCATATCGAAATTTTGCTCGCCAGCTCCCTAACTATTACTGAATGTCAAGTATAACCATAGGTAATAAATTAATGTTATAGATAGATTATATAACCTATTTCATTCTTAAAATCTATGATCATACCGAGAATATTTGTTTTTAATATTATTTGTCTATAGATAGTGTTACTGAATGTCAAATATAACCATTTTTTTTTAAATATTTTTATTATATATTCTTTTTTCATTTAATAATGTATTTCTATTCAAATGAAGTACGGTCGAATCTCGACCAATGGTTGATCACTAGTCTTATTAAACAAAGCTATTATTAATTCATTGTGCGGCTAAGTCATTATGTTTTCAATTAATTCACTTAGGAATTTTATAATTACTTACTTTGAACATTTTAAGGTCGTTTTAAATTATCAAATGCCGTTGCGTTATCTCTTATGAGATTTTAGTATTCATTTGTTTTAATTATGTGACATTTATGAGAGATTTTTATGATGATACATAGGTATATCTTAACTCAAAAATCTATTGTCAAGGTAAGTTTATTGCAGAATAGGTAGGTAGGTACGTAGGGTAGGGTAGGGTATAGGTAGGTATTTTTTATCTCAATCTTAACGTTTTTTGCTGTGTCGGATAAAGGTGACTGTTAGAACACTAGATAATTAAACAAATGAGGTATCTTTAGCGACAAGCGACTTGATCGTATGCCAGCTACCCTAATCTATACTATAATATTATAAAGCTGAAGAGTTTGTTTGTTTGGTAGAACGCGGTAATCTCAAGAACTACTGGTCCGAATTGCAATATAACTTTTTGTGTTGGGTAGCCTATTTATTGAGGAAGGGTACAGGCTATATAACATCACGCTGTGATCAAAAGATGCGGAGCAGCAACGACGAATGGACGAAAACTGGCAGACAATTCGATGTGAAGGGAAGGGTCAGGGGAGCAAAAATAATTGAACGCGGACGAAGTCGCGGGCAGAAGCTGGTAAAACAATAAATTGTAACAATAGTAAGCGATCATACTTTTGTTACAATTTATTGTTTTACTAGCTTCTGATCATAAGATTTAGGATAATAATAGTTTAAAAAAACTAAAAAAACACGCTTCCAAAGAAAACCAAACTAAAATGTAGAAAATAATAGAAAAAAAGCGTGTTTTTAAGGTATTTTTTTATTGATCAGGCACCCCACGTTTTTTTTTCCTTTATTTTTTACTTTAGTTTTCTTTGGAAGCGTGTTTTTAGTTTTTTTAAACTATTATTTATTTTCTATTTTTAGGGTGTTTCGAATTTTGAGACGAATGTCAGCGTAGTTTGTGACGTATGTCAGCGTAGTTTTAGAAGACAGTTTTTTTGCTATCCTGGTAATCCTGGCAAGGATAACGGCACAAATTTATGAAATTATTGCATTGTAATCGGTCTTTGACAGGTATGCAAAGTTTGAATGAAATCTGGTCGTTTAAAGTGGGTCAAAATCGCGCTATAAGGAGTCGGTTACAAACAAACATACAAACATACTAACATTCAAACGTACAGACGCCAACACATCAAGCTACTACAATCTGTCAGATTTCTTTGATAGATTTTCGACTTTATTTCTAGAGCATTAGGTTCAAGGTTCATTGGGAAAAATTGACAGTTTCGGGTAGCTTGACCTGGTGGCGTCTGTACAAATACAGCTAATATAAAGCGTGTAAAAAGGGCAGACGAACACGGCTTCCAGATGAGAATATTCTCTTTTTTCATACTTTTTGCAGCGTAATTTTACAGTGTATCGTGTGGTGCCGGACGTAAAGAATAACACCACCCCATTTCTTCCCGTGGGTGTCGTAAAAGGCGACTAAGGGACTACTAGAGAATGGGCAGCAGCGTTCTCTATGCATTTTACCACCATACTGCGATCGCCAACCCGCCTGCCAAGCGTGGCGATTATGGCAAAGCCCCCCAAATTGGGGGAGGCCTAAGTCCAGCAGTGGACGTCTTACGGCTGAGATGATGATGATGATGATGAATTTTACAGTAGTCGGTTTTAGTTTTTGAATATTTCTACTTTTTTAAAGAAATTCAGTAGGTCACTCCCGACAAATCGTCAAACCCTACAACAACATGATTATAATTTGCATCATTAACTTTAGACAACATAATTTTCCTGCCCTTACCTATCCCAATTTATTTGGGGTCAGGGCAATGTTTTTTTTTTCTACTTCTGTATTAGCCACAAGCCATAAAATAAAATCATTTTGCTTAGTCTCATAACACAACATCACGCTTAAATTCCGCGAAGAGCTGGGCAGACCTTAATACCATATCTACAGCTTCATTTTGTTAGTAAATTTCTAGTCCCATATATTAGGGAGTAAGCCTATCGCCATCACCGCCGTGTCCTCGTGGAGGCGATCGGCGGCGGCGACCTCTCGCGTCCGGCCCTGGTGCGAGCCATGGTACGGAGCGAGAGGGAATGGGAAGCCGTCACCTCCTTCTGCGAAGCAGTAATGCTCGCGAAGGAGGAGGCGGGGCGCGTGAGGGAGTGGCAGTCTCTGCGCCCTCACGTCCCTAGCCGCCGCAGGAGGAGACGCCCCGGGCGTCGGGAGTCAATAGCGGACTCCCGGCCACCGTAGGCGCGAGCTTGCGGGTGGCGAGCAATGGGTAGCTCGCCGCCCGGTAAGGACCAAGCTCGGGTCGACGGCGCGCAGTGTTCCACGCGCGCCTCAAAGAGATGTCAGCAGCAGTGTAGGGGTCTACTAGGACCGATGCCTGCCGGGGTCGCGTGATTGTTCGAAAGAGATACCGTGACCCTGGCACATGGGCAACTGATGGAACACGGGTGGGTTTTAGTCAGTAAAAGTCTGACATGCCCTCCCGCTCCGCCCAGAGCGGGAGAAGTCATTTGATGATTTCCCATCCTGAAAAAAAAAAAAAAAAAGCCTATCGCCATCCATCAGCCGGATGCAAATCCAGACTCCAGGCTGCTACTGACCCTGCCAAGGTCGCGGAATTGTTCGAAAGAGTTACCGTGACCCTCGCATAGGCAATTGAAGGAACACGGGTGGGTTATAGTCAGTAAAAGTCTGACACGCCCTTCCACTCTACCCAGAGCGGGAGACATAATTTGATGATTTCACACCCATAAAACAAAAAAAGGCTGCTAATGAGAACTTCTTAAAAGAAAACCCAGAAACATTTTACCCACCTACAGGGTTGCACAACACACTAACGGTAGGAAATATGGCTTTAATTTTGACAACAGTAATATTCATTGCACTATTTACGTTGTTGAGCAGACAAATGTTGCGAAAATATGAAGCAATGAATTAATAATATCCTTCAAAATGATTTAGATTGTGTGTTTCAAAAATAAGGCGCTGGATAGCAAACCCAAAAGCCCACCTTCAACCAGTCGCCTGCAAACCTCTAGATCAATGAGCCAGTTTTCACTTTCTTGAAAGTAAAAAAACGTTTATTAAATGCGATCTCACTTCCTCATATCATGATACTATTTCTTTGAGTCATATATGGCTGTGGCCAAACTACTAATTAGTTTGTTTATCTAATAATAAAATCAATAAACGTTTGGCTAATTGTTGTGTGCTACCTTATATGAAAGTAATTGGTATATGTGAGGTATTGTATTGCATGATCAAGTATTCGGAAGAGGCCTTAATATCCGAAGGCAATGGGGCACCAGATCTTCTTCTTTGTGTTGCTGCCACGGTAGTATTTCAAACCTTATTCTCTCAAAAATTTGCCTCTTCCACAGTGTCGTTGGTGGTAGCGCAGAGGTCACTTGTTGTAACTAACCATTAAATTAGATTGTAATTAAAGAAAACAAAAGAAAATTAGGAAGAACGGTGAGAAACGAAGCTCCTTACGTTCAACTCTAAATATAACGTCTTTTACTTAATATTTAGAATACTCAAACTTTATTTTGAATTCACGATCTGCTTCAGCACCCTTGAAAACTAGGAAACCGACACCCATTTAGAAAATTTTGAAATTGTGTGCAGTCGCCATCTTTAATTTTCATTTTGACCTTAGTTTTAGCGCCTTTGAAAACAAACTATCTTACTATCTTTCTATCTCTTTCTTTAATAATAAGTCGCATGCAGGGGCAGAATGCTTTTTGTGACTTATCGACTTCTACAATATAACTCCTACTAGGTACAAGCTGAATTAAACAGCTTCGTTCCAATACATGTATTTAATCACATGAAAACATCGCAATCAGAATTATAACACATTTAAAATATTGAAAGTTCTGATTTATTTCAATAAATTACAAAGGAGAACGGGCGTTCTAGCCTAAAAACCAATAACAACATGCGATATATATGTCATTGGAAAGGTTTTTTTATGTACTACAACTATTGTTATGGCGAGAAGTTCCAAATCGCTGTGTGGAAAAAGTTATTGCACAATAAAGCCAGAGTTAAGCAAAACAATTTTTTTTTCAGCATTTTCTAAATATATATGTAACCGTAAGGCGTCATCCTAAAGATGCATATGTCACTTTTTGTTCGATAAATCGGAACGCGTGGTCTTACGGAAAGAGGGCGCCTTTCGGTTTTTCGAACAAGAAATGACATATGAACGTGACGATCGCGTATTCGCGTAACCATCGCTTTATATTAGAACGACGCCTTACTTGTTTGTAACACTGGTTTCGTGTGCTTTTCCTTATCACGTCCGATGAGACAGCCACTAAGAACGAGTAGCAAGAGGTGTTTGCGGATGAGAGGGGTAAGTAAGCGGCGAGCAATGGGTAGCTCGCCGCCCGCTAAGGACCAGGCTCGGGTCGACGGCACGTAGTGTTCCACGCGCGCCTCAAAGAGATGTCAGCAGAACTGAAGGGGAGCCAGGACCGATGCCTGCCAGGATCGCGAGATTGTTCGAAAGAGACACCGTGACCCTGGCACATGGGCAACTGGAACATGGGAGGGTTTTAGTCAGTAAAAGTCTGACACACCCTCCCGCTTCACCCAAGAGCGGGAGACGTCATTTAATGACTTCCAATCTAAAAAAAAAATATAATAAAAATCATTAAAATAAAAAAAGGGATAAGTGAGCCAGGCCGGCACATAGACAAGCGCGCGCATGTTCTTTAGTTGATATTTTTTTCATTTGAGGGTAGCAAATAGTAGCTCGCCGCTCGGTAAGGACCAAGCTCGGATCGGCGGAGCGTAGTGTTCCACGCGCGCCTCGAAGAGATGTCAGCGAAACTGAAGGGGTCTGCTAGGACCGATGCCTGCCAGGGTCGTGAGATTGTTCGAAAGAGATACCGTGACCCTGGTACATGGGCAACTGAAGAAACACGGGTGGGTTTTAGTCAGTAAAAGTCTGACATGCCCTCCCGCTCCGCCCAGGGCGGGAGAAGTCATTTGATGATTTCCCATCCAAAAAAAAAAATGTTAGCAAATACGTTTTACTATTACTATTAACATTCGTCATAACTAGCATTCGGCGACGACCTTTGGCTTTGTTTATCGGACTCTGTGATTTGTTATATGTTATACTACTGGCTTTGCTTATCGGGATCAGAACTATACTTTTAAAAACGGCCTGCTTTAGTCATGGATGAACACCACAACAATCGTGTTATGTGCCAGCGTGGGCTACATAACAGAACGCATCAGCGTCACATTTTGGCTGAAAATATTCCACAAGATCAACCTGAGCTTGCAGATTATTTACGGGAACATGCACTATTGGAGGTTTGTTTATTTGTTTATTACAGTGGATATATTATACTAGGATTATATTGTGTTCGCTTATCTTGTGGTGCCCTTATTTTAAAGCCATACCTACTAAGAGGACATGTTAATTAATACGAGTAGTTGGATTAGTTATTTTTTTTTTCTATTTATAATCCCACAATAAACAACTTCTAGAAAGGTAGTTAAACCAATTCATTCACTCACTAAGAGGATTATATAAGATACTGATTGTTTTCTTTCCAGGTTATATTCAACAATACACGTTTTGTGTGGCACCGGTGCTGCCAAAGGGCTCAACATGCAATAAGACCTGTCCAAAATGTCCACCCAGAACAAAATGAAGCTGCAACCATCTGCTATTTACAGAAGAGCACCAATTAGCGAGAAATGACATTTCTGTGAATAAACTCTAGCTTTATTGCGCCATAACTTCATTTACACAGCGATTTGGGACTTCCCGCCATAACAATAGTTGAAGTACATAAAAAAACCTTTCCAATGATATATCGCATGCTGTTATTGGTTCCTAGGCTGGCTTCTATACATTTTTGCCCGTCCTCCTTTAAATTAATTATAAAACTAAATTATTGCTGCGTCGAAAATTTCATCCGCATCGCTGTTGACTCGTAATGACTGGCAATATTGAAAGTAATTTTCCCGAAACATACACCCTTTTAGCAACTCGTTGTTTCCTAATTTTGAACCGAAAGCAAGTATTAACTTCCAACCTTGTAGTTCCCTTTGCTTGTACGTAGAAATGAAACCAACATTAACCAAGACAATGTAACCGACATAAGCCAAGGCAATGTTTATTTTCATATTAACCCGAAAACGAACAATATCAGTAAATAGTAAAGCTCCAAGCTACAAGACTAACTTAACTCTAACTTATTTCAGAATAGCGCTCAACTTACAACAGAAGTACTAAAAAGTAATCGGTACGTGAACAAGTTATTGTAACTTAAGATATTACAGTGAACAAAGATATTTGCCAATGAACGTGAACTAAATTAGTTTTATCGCCACCAATAGATGGCGTTTTTCTTGTTTACTAGCTTTTGGCCGCGACTTCGTCCGTGCAATTCTACTTCCTTTCTTAGCGCTCGCCTACGCTACGTTACGCTATGATATAACCGAACTCCACGCGGACGAAGTCGCGAACAAAAGCTAGTGAAACAATATAAATAGAACGTCGTTTTCCTATTTCATTATTAATTATACTAGCTGAAAAGAGATTTTTGCACCATTTGAAAGAAAGAAAGAAAGAAAAAATATTTATTCTGCACAAACAAAACGCACAATATAAACTAGTAACAAAAAATAAAAACAAATAAAAATACACACGTACAAAGTAGCCATAAGCATTTAAGTAACTTGATTGTGAAAACCGTTAGTTTATACAAGGTGTATAAAAGAATAAACGTAAGTTCTGACAAACTAGTACCTACTATGTTTTAAAATGATTTTAGTAGTATCCTATTAGGGGGGTCAGTGGGTGTCTCCCTGCATGTTCAGTAGTTTTACTGTGTACAAAGATTTAATTCTTTTTTTTTTTTTTTTTTACTAGCCCACACCCTTTCGGTACACACTTCAATGAGAATCTGAATCATTTCGAAGAATATTGCCAATCCTTTGCTCCATATGTTCAGAAAATGTTTCTGCTCAGTAACGCAAATGCAGCAATGAATGTGGTTGAACTGTCAAAATGAAAGACATTCTTACTGTAAGTGTGTTACGTAAGTACCCCGTTGGTTAGATAAGTTTAAGTTTAAACTAATCCTTTCCAGTCGAATAGATTTTATTTTCTCGTAAACGTTTTAATGAGTTGCTCGGGAAGACACAACTCACTGAATCTCGTTTAATTTTATGTTCCACGATAAGATAATAATTATGGAGTCATTAAATTTACTTTAATACATTTCCTTGCGAGACCAAAATGATGAGAAACGTTAACTTGGTATTTCAAGGCCTACGCTAAGATTTGTCACCATTTACCTACTGAGCAATTTTGCGCAAAAGGAACCAACTTACTTATTAAATAACATACAATACCTTTCACCAAAACCAAACCTTTGCAGCCAAATTATTATGAACATCCACAGAGTGTATTAAATACCTACGTACAATCGAAGCAAATGCAAAAAACTACTCAGGCAAAGATAATAAAATTATAACATATAGGGACCACCCCTAAGGCATACCTACCGTATCAACCACAAAAAAGGCGTACCTAAACAATTTCCGGGGATATCGCGGAACATACAAACAAAAAAAACAATACCGACGAATTTTGAAGTCGGTTAAAGAGTTCAGACCCAAAGCAGAAGAGTCCAGTCAGCCCGTCCTAACAATAGGTAACCAGACTATCATTAGTCCACTGGTAGACAAATAAATGTATTTCCAACCAACCAAGCAATAATATTAAGAGAAAAAACTTAAAAAAATAAAAAAAGCCAGTACGAAAAGTTTACGCGTGGGAATGCGGCAACTCAATTTTTCCCAAAATTACACACCATGTCGAAACATCCCCTTCGATTTGAATGACCGAGCCGAACAGTTGGCCTGACATATGGTAACAAAACACCATGCCACACTTATGGTACGCACGGTCTCAAGTCAAGCTATACATTTCCAGTATGAGCTGACTTCTCACCGTACGAAAAGCCTTATATAATGCTAGGTCAGCTAAAACTGGATATAAATAGCTTGACCCATAGCTGTGTGTACAATCAGCCACAGTTTTAAGGTGAAGTTTTTGACAGAAACAGCGTGTTTATTACCTGCACCCTAATTGCATAACACACTATTATTCAGAATCTTAAACATCTTGAAGCTTATTTGTCATCCATTCTTTCAAAGGCTCGAAAAATTGTCTGTTTAGCAACGTAAACAAAGCCAAATCAAAACCAAAAGTCATTTATTCAAACTAGGCTGAGAGTCAGCACTTTTTGAACGTCAAAGTTACATAAGACAGTCCCCCAAAAACGCCCGCCCTTCACCACTTCCTACTGCTTTAGCTGGGAAGAAGAAGTTGCACAACAAACTCCCCAGCAAGCCCCGTCATGAGTGTTGCAGAATTGTCAAAATGGAGCGATTCCTAATGGTAGAGTATTTCGCAATTACCCTTCCGGTTGATGCGCTAAGGAAGCTCGCGACAATCAAATTGACTACGTTACGTTTTTTTGCAATTTGCAGATCAGTTTCAGACTGAATGTTGAACAAAATATGCTTCGCAACCGTAACACGTATTTATTTACAGTCATCAATCAATACAACCCGCAGTGATCATTTTAGGGATTACAATGCTGCCATATTAGTTACGGTTGTGAATCATATTATAATCAACATACAACCTGATACTGAACTGCAAATTGCAAAACGCGTAAGAAAATATTAATTTGCGGATAACCCTTTTTTTATGTGGTACAAAATCATCATATGACTTCTCCCGCTCTGGACGGAGCGGGCGTGTCAGACTTTTACTGAATAAACCCCACCCGTGTTCCTTCAGTTGCCTGTGCCACGGGCACGATACCTCTTTCGAACAAATCCGCGACCCAGGCAGTTCGTGGGCAACCCTGGCCTCCTCGTTTGATTGAGTTTGCTCATCATCTACCTACGTATTTTCCTATCGATGTTGGAATCTACTTCCAGACTAATCCAATGGAGCTGACGCTTAGTTGACAGACTTTCGAGCTTCTAAAAAACTATCTAAAAAAAAAAAATAGGAATGACAGCTGGAGTGTTCTTTCTGAAACACGGATGTTTCGGTATAAAATTGTTCAGTTGACTGTACTAGGGAACTGGCCACTAATAATAATCATATTGCAGCCGTCATGCTCGCGTTGTCTTGGCTGATTCAACTTTCCTTTGCCGATAAGGATTGTTTATGAATAATGACGTCATCAAAACGTGGTGGTATGCTGGTGTCGGGTTTGTTTTAGTTTTCTACGTTGGCGAATAATAGGTGATTAGAGAGGAAGGCTACTAATAAATGTAGTAATAAGTTACTTCGTCAATTTTCTTTTCTTGGAACTTCAGGACATCCGAAAATGTCAATTATTCTAGCTTTAACAATGTGATCTGTGCGTGATCTTAAGGTAGACACACACGCACATCAGAATTGAAGGAAATTAAGGAGCCCAATGAATTGAATTTTAAAATTACAGGTATCCGAAGAACGTACACTTATCCGAAGAATTCTAAAAGTTTTCTTTCATTCGGCGCGGTTGATCCTGTCAATAATGCGTTCACCTTAAATCACCTACACTTTTTACTAGAAATAATTATGTATCTGCAAAAGTAAGTGATCAAACAACTTAGACGTACGTCTCCTGGTACATGTCGGTGTCTTCAGGTCGTGACAAGATAGGAATCTTGTTTGCGGCTTCCAAACAAGAACCCCTGTAATCCAAAGGTTTAATATCTACTCCTACTTTTGACACTAAAGCGAAATACTAGATACAAAAGAACATTTCTAGACAAATATTAATATCAAACAAAACCTAAGCCTCTTATATCTTCCTCATTATAATCTCAACATTTTCCAGTCATTACCCATGCATAGAGAAGGGGGTCACGATTGATTGACTCTCTAATTTTAGCAGAGAGTATTAGAGGCATAGACATCAAATAGCATTGGATTATTTTCCAATCCAGGTTGATTTTATCTTAAATAATATAGGTTCGCAGGTAGATCGACGCGCCAAACTGTAACCATGAATTCAGCGAATGATTCCAGAACTCCTAGTATAGAATATTTTCGTAGGTTATCAAAAAGAAAACGCGATATTGGAAAACGTACTATAGAACTCAAATGGAGTTGGGTAGGACACTGTGATGACAGGTGGAGTAAAACCTCCAAGGACTGGACGACGAGATGTCGGTCTTCCAGCGGCGTGATGGGCGGACGACATTATTGCTATCGCGGGGAAAACCTGTATGAGGCTAGCATAAGAGCTTGGAGATCGGCAAAAGTAAAGAGAGTCACATGCCCAGCAGTGGTTGAAGTCGGGCTATGGATGATATTAAAGATGAATATAATAATAATAAATATCTTAGGACAACCAACACACAGTTATCTGATCCCAAACTACTATACTATGGCAACCAGACAACTGATAAATCTTTATATATAATTCTACTGTACGTGTGTATGTCACTGAACTCCTCCTAAACGGCTGGACCCATTTTGTTGAAATCTTTTGTGTGTAATTAAGTGACTCCCTGGATGGTTTTGATTCACAATTGGACCAAATAGGTGGCGCTGCGATCCGGTTCAAGGAAATATGACAGAGTCTGTCCGGTCAGCTAGTATACTTATATTCTAAATACATACATATCTATACTAATATTATAAAGCTGAAGAGTTTGTTTGTTTGATTGAACGCGCTAATCTCAAGAACTACTGGTCGGAATTGAAAAAATCTTTTTGTGTTGGATAGCCCATTTATTGAGGAAGGCTATAGGTTATATAACATCACGCTACGCTCAAAAGGAGCGGAACAGCAAACGAAAAATGGACGAAAACTGGCAGGCAATTTGATGCGACGGGAAGGGGAGTGAAAATTTGACGCGGACGAAGTCGCGGGCAAAAGCTAGTTATAGATAAATTACACTCAGATACAGAACAAATGATCGTGCTCATTACACAAAGATTTGTCCTGGGTGGGAATCGACCCCACGACCTCAGTCTTAGCAGTCAGGGTCACTAACCACTAGACTAACAGGCCAGTCTAAATATCTACGAATGGAGAATAAATATTTACCACGCGGACAAAGTCACAGGTTAAAAGCTAGCCATAGACGTATCTCGTGTCCTTAATTCTTCAAGAGCCTTTGAGACCTCTCAAATCCACGCTCCGAAGATAAACATTATCTTTCTTATGCTACATACTATATTTATTTAGTTCATGTTCTTCTATTTGTTAACTAATAATGTATTATTAAACCTAAGTGGTCTGGCTAGATACGTAAACTTAGTATACCTAAGTACTTGTTAAAAGACGTCTACGGTATAAGTGGACATATCGTAAACTATGCTTAAATTGTCTCTAGACTATCTAATGATAATGGGACCTAACTAACTACCACACCCAGAGACGATAATTAAACTTTGAACTACGTCTAACGAGGTGCCTTGGTAGTACCTAAATGATGACGCAGTATTGAGACTGAAATTATGGGCGACAGTCAATTGTTTATCAAATGTAGTGATTTTATCTGCTCGCAGTGCATATCATTATACTCTTGCTCTTATCCCAAATTTAACACACTTTAATTATTTTGGTGCTTTGATGTGTATATGTAACGGAATTTTGAGCGTGATTTTCACCCCTTGCGAAACGTCGGGTTAGTTTGAAATTTTGCAAACTTATTAAGGAATACAATAATTCCATAAACTTGTGCCGTTATTCTGGCCAGAATCACCAGGATAGTAAAAAACACGCTTTGTAGCTAGCCAAACTAAAAATATAAAACAAAAAATAGTTTAAAAAGTTCGAAACAGTGATTTTTAAACTATTTTAAAAATGAAGGCATCTCGGTAGTCACCCTCTTTCTAGCAATATCATCTTTCGCATACTCCATATTCATTTCGTATCTGCCTGCAGTGCATATAACCTAGCAAAAATATAAACTAGCACTAGACGTCTATGATGGGCTTGTGGCTAAGTAATAATAACCGCATAAGTCCATCGTTAAATGATGCTTGCTGCGGTTGTCTCGTGGATGGGTTACCATCTTCACATACCAAGACTCTTGTAAGCCTCAGAAACATGGTCCTGGCTGCCATTTGTAGATCTTTGACAGTCGTTACAGGTCGGCCGAAGCCCGAATCTCTGATAAACTTGTCTTACAAAAGTGTATTACCCAGGGTTATGAATCTATACTATAATAATATTATAAAGCTGAAGAGTTTGTTTGATTGAACGCGCTTATCTCAGGAACTACTGGTCTGAATTGAAAAAATATTTTTGTGTTGGGTAGCCCATTTATCGAGAAAGTCTATAGGCTATATAACATTACGCTACAACCAAGAGGAGCCGAGCAGTAATGAAAAATATTGCAAAAACGGGGAAAATTGCACGGGTAGGCGATTCGACGCGACGGGAAGGGTCAGGGGAACAACAAATTTAACGCGGACGAAGTCACGGGCTGAAGCTAGTGTCAGATACGCAGTCACTCCATGAAAAAAATCGTACTCAGCTGCGTCCAGTTACACTGGAAGCCAATGTCAATATAATTGGAATAAAGCAAGGCAGGTTGACCAGAAATAGGTGTCTTTAGAAAATCGTATCATTCTGAATGAGGCGGTGAGGGTTACTTTGATATCAATTTCAGATAGGACAAGTTGTCATCCTGTACGATATATTCCCTATTGTCAGTACCTAACATTATATACCTACTTAGATAGGTACCCTAAGGAAACTACAGCCGATATTTGTTGAATGGGAAGAACCTACCTGAAGTTACACAATACCTAAAGATATCCATGTATTATATCAACGATAATAGCTGTACCTTTGTGATTGATCAGAACACCTTACATACGTAAGTGATAAGTAAAGCCCAGTTACGGATTTTGTAGACAAAGCAAATAGTACCCAGATATTCCGCATTTAGGGAATGCCATCTTGTCCCTTCAGAGACGGAGTAATCTGTATGGCTGTGTTTTAATTAGTTAGTATATTTTACTTCTAATATGCTGAATTTTCAGACTTATCTGTAATCAAATCAAATCAAAAGTCATTTATTCAAACTAGGCTGAGAGTCAGCACTTTTTGAACGTCAAAGTTACAAAAGACAGTCCCCCAAAAACGCCCACCCTTCGACACTTCCTAGTGCTGTAGCTGGGAAGAAGAAGTGGCGGAACAAACTCCCCAGCAGCACAGCTGTCTGTTAAGTTGGAAGAACTTGATTCTATACAATATTGTGTAAGTAATTAATATTATAAAACAAAACATATAATATTCGCCATATGTCAGCTAGCACACGCCAATATACCAACAAAAAAATTGAAAACTAAAGTCAAGCTGAAATAATAAAACAAAAACGTAAACAGAACTTAAAAACTGAATAAAGCCTCCAGGCATAAAGGGCGTGCCCGCTTACATGTTCAACGATGCAAAATGATCCATATACATACATTGATGCATATAGCTAAGTTGAAGTTACAATAGTTAAACTAGCACCTCCGGAGTAGAATAAAATAACAGTTAATACAAATAACAATAACAAAAACCATGGTCAGCAAGACGACCAGTCACCACAAGCAGCACCCGTTCACAAGCATAACGCAAAGGTCAGCCATTACCCCCCTCGCCATATTTGAGGGAAGGTGGTAACCCGACCCCCGACGCTACCGCAAGCAGTGACATCTGCCGAATTAATGACACGCGGGGTTGCGACAATCGTCGATAGGATCCGGCAATTGGGACTCGAGGTGGCATTGCACAAGTCCGAGGCCATGGGTTTTCATGGTCCTCGGAACGCGCCACCTGCGGGTTCCCAACTTACGGTAGGAGGGGTTCACATCGGCGTCGAGTCGACGATGAAGTACCTGGGACTTGTCCTCGACAGCCGGTGGAACTTCGTTGAGCATTTCCGACGTTTGGCTCCCAGACTGGAGCGGGCTGGGGCTGCATTAAAGCGGCTCCTGCCCAATCTGGGGGGTCCAAACGCCTCCTGCCGGAGGCTCTACACGGGGATCGTGCGGTCCATGGCCCTCTACGGGGCACCAGTGTGGGCACCCTCATTGAGGTTGCGCCCAGCGCGCCGGTTGTTTGCGGCCCAGAGGGTCATGGCCATCCGGTTAATCCGGGGATACCGCACGGTCTCGTGCGAGGCGGCGAGCCTCCTTGCCGGAGTGCCGCCATGGGATCTGGAGGCAAAGGTCCTCGCGCACATGTGGGAGTGGCGCGAGGAGGCGAAACGCCGGGGCGAAACTCCGCTGCCGCGACAAATCGCGGCACGGCGGACAGAGCTCCGGTGTGATCTCATGGCAACATGGCGGGTACGATTGTCGCAACCCAGTGCTGGGCACGCCACAATTGCGGCGGTAAGTCCCCTCTTTGAGGAGTGGATAGAGAGGCGTCACGGCGTCCTCACCTTCCGCCTGACGCAGGTTCTCACCGGGCATGGGTGCTTCGGTGGGTTCCTGTTCAGGATAAAGCGGGAGGATACGTCCGGGTGTTTCCATTGCGAGGATCGTCTGGAGGACACGGTGGAGCATACGGTGGAGGTGTGCCCTGCCTGGGCGGAGCACCGCCGTGTCCTCGTGGAGGCGATCGGCGGCGGCGACCTCTCGCGTCCGGCCCTGGTGCGAGCCATGGTACGGAGCGAGAGGGAATGGGAAGCCGTCACCTCCTTCTGCGAAGCAGTAATGCTCGTGAAGGAGGAGGCGGGGCGCGTGAGGGAGTGGCAGTCTCTGCGCCCTCACGCCCCTAGCCGCCGCAGGAGGAGACGCCCCGGGCGTCGGGAGTCGATTGCGGACTCCCGGCCACCGTAGGCGCGAGCTTGCGGGTGGCGAGCAATGGGTAGCTCGCCGCCCGGTAAGGACCAGGCTCGGGTCGACGGCGCGCAGTGTTCCACGCGCGCCTCAAAGAGATGTCAGCAGCAGTGTAGGGGTCTACTAGGACCGATGCCTGCCGGGGTCGCGTGATTGTTCGAAAGAGATACCGTGACCCTGGCACATAGGCAACTGATGGAACACGGGTGGGTTTTAGTCAGTAAAAGTCTGACACGCCCTCCCGCTCCGCCCAGAGCGGGAGAAGTCATTTGATGATTTCCCATCCTGAAAAAAAAAAAAAAAAAAAAAAAAAAAAAAGCAGTGACATCTAAGGGAGCATGACGAACTTGCTGCCGGTTGGTCAGGCAAGAATATTATGAACAGCTGACGAGGTCGCTAGCTAACTACATGTTGCAATACAACTCATTTAAAATCATTTTAATGAGTAGATTATGTCCACAATAAATGAAATTAAAAGAAAATAAAAATAAATAAATTAACAAAATCTGTTAAATAAAAAAATAAATAAAAAACAATTACATGAACTACCCATATAAACTGTCAGTAGGAAAGCTAATTCTGGATTGAAAGAACATAAACATTGTCTTGAGTTTGTCTTGAGTTAATCACAGCGACCAACTATTCTTATCGTTTAAGTAGTCGTTGATAGAATAATATGCCTTTGAACAAAGGTTGGATTTTACTTTAGCTTTAAACTCATTAAACTGCAAATCTAGTAAAGCAGAGGGAAGCTTGTTATAAAAGGTAATACCAAGACCAACAAAAGAATTATGAACCTTATGAAGCCGGTGAAAGGGAGCACGTAGTTTGTCCTTATTTCTAGTATTAATATTATGAATATCACTGTTTTTAGTGTACAGGTGTATATTTTGCCTAATATATAAGATGTTGGCGAAGATGAATTGTGATGCCACCGTAAGAATACCAATATCTTTAAACAAATCTCTCAGAGAAACTCTAGCACCTAGTTGGTAAATCGCTCGAACAGCTCGTTTTTGAAGAATAAAAATATTTTGAATGTCCGCTGCTTTGCCCCACAGCAGAATGCCGTAGGACATTATGCTATGAAAATAACTCAAATAGACTAATCGAGCTGTATCAACGTCCGTGTACTGTCTAACTTTCCTTACTGCGTAGGCGGCCGAACTAAGCCTTCCCGCTAGGCTTGATATATGTGATCCCCACTGAAGTTTGGCGTCTACTGTTATGCCCAGAAAAACCGCCGAGTGTACAGTTTCAAGCACCTCATTATCTAAAACGACATTGGGTCCCAGATTCCTAACATTCGGTAAGGCGAACTTTATACATTTCGTTTTCTTAGCATTGAGAACTTGGTTATTTGTGGTAAACCATTCCGTAGCCATTGAGAGCGCACTATTTACGTCGTCAAAATCTTGTCTATTTCTGTCTACTTTAAAGATAAGTGAGGTATCATCAGCAAATAGTACAATGTCACAGATATTCTTTAAATAAAATGGTAAGTCATTAATATACACTAAAAATAAGAATGGACCCAGTATTGATCCTTGAGGTACACCTAACTGAACTAGTAGCCCGGAAGATTTTACACCATTGACATCTACACATTGGTGCCTATTTTGCAAATAAGAACTTATGACACTGAGAGCTTCGTTTTGAACACCGTAATGACGTAGTTTACGCAAAAGTGTGTCATAGTGAACGCAATCAAAAACTTTGGAGAGATCACAGAAAACTCCGATAGCATTTTGCGAGTTCTCCCATGCGTTGAAAATATGTTTCAGCAGAGCAACACCCGCATCTGTTGTCGAACGACCTTTTGTAAATCCATATTGCTCATTATGAAGGAGGCTATTTAAATTAAAATGTCTTAGCAACTGCTTGAGTATTAACTTTTCAAATATTTTACTAAATGCAGGTAAGATAGAAATGGGCCTAAAATTGCCAACGTTATTTTTATTACCTGTTTTAAATAATGGTATGACTTTACTACTCTTCATGAGGTCAGGAAAAGATCCCAAATCAACACATTTATTAAAAGTTACAGCTAGATAGGGGGCTACGATATCTATTATATTACTTAACAGTTTAACAGAGATGCCCCAGTAATCACCAGTGTTTTTTGACTTGAATGTGTTAAAAATATTAATCACATCACGAGGCGTTACATGTTCGAAACTAAATAAGCGACTACATCCGGGCACACTACTATGCAAAAGGTTTTCAGCTTTAGACGGGGACGAATTTAAGGAGCAGGTCGTAGTTATAGGTATGTTGGCAAAAAACTCATTAAATGCCTCAGCTATGTCGGCTGCTTCATTTGCCTAATAATCCCACACCTGGCGATCCTAAAAGTTAGCGCAGGTACCTAACATAATTGTACCTAACGCTTAAGTTTAAATAGGTAACAAATGGCCGAGTGATATAGAATTACTTGAGAAAGGCAACTTGGAATGATCGTCACAATTATCACCCGAAAAGTGGATACTTACATAGTCCTTAATCTTGCCTACCTTATACCTCATAATCAGCGTAAGTATATTGTTCCTACTGCTGGAAAACAGGCCTCCTCTCCGTGAGAATGGGTTGTAATCTATCACGAGGGCCCAGTGCGGGATGGTAGATGTCTCATGTCTTCGAATTTTTGGTTCTGGGACATGCCGGTTACCTTACAATGTTTTCCGTCACCGTTTTGCGAGCAGTGGGGATGAAATAATTTACACAAAGTACCTGTCTGGCTTCGAACCTACGACACACTTCGTAAGTCGCGGCCGTTACTACTGGGCCACCACCGCAACCCTTCCTTATATCTACGTTTTAATTATAATTATTATTTTCACATTTTCCGAAAGGAAAATGCAGAATAAATTCCTATAATAATGTTTTTGAAGTAGTAGTAATAGTTTGGTTTGGTTATGAAAATTATGCGCGCCCACTAATTTAAATGACTCGTGGAATTACCCAATAATTCAACCGCAAAACCACAATAAACAGATTTAAGGAAAATTTGTAACATTCGCAAAATTTAATTATTAATAATTATGTAAAACATGCAAAACACCACCAAGACATAATTTGTCAATAACTTAATGTAATAGGAAAATCCCACAACTTTTAATCTTCCTTAACACGCAAATCGGTGATCTTAGAACCTCGTATTATGTGTAAAAAAGTGGAAGTCTCCTTCAATTAGGGCCATAATGACGTCAATGCGCAGACGCAGACCGAGTGAACATTGAACAAGCAACATTTGCATAATAGAATCAAATCTTCGCCTTCGTTAGTCCTTTGGCGAACAAACTGTCGGAATAATTGGATAAATTATACAGCTGTGTTCTTGAGTAAGTTATGTTTATTTGTTGGGACAGTGCGTAGAACTTATGTTACTGTTCAGTTGGGTCGAGCAGAAATCTTAATTAATCTACTTTCGTAATGTTAGATTCATGATTCGTGAATTTACAACTCAAATTTAAAGCATTTATTTCAATTTAACCAATTATAGACACTTTTGCAATTGTCAAGAGGTCGGTCATAAAGATGAGCAACTAGTTTCATCTTTCAGGTATCTACCTATGAAGAAGAATAGGCAAGAATTACATGAACAATGAAAATATTGTTTCAAAATATTTCTTACATCATTCATGTTGAAATTATACATATGAGAACGATGGAGGGAAAGACGCACGTCTTTCCCTCCATCGTTCTCATATGTTTGCGTCCCTCATAAAAATATTTTAAAAAACCTAAAAAAAAAAAGCTTAGGCAGCTAAAAGATGACCAGTCTCTTCTGAGAGCACCCGTTCCCGAACATCACCATTCAGTTCAACCATTTTAAAGATAATGATCTAACACACACACTGCAATCAGCGAGGCATTGGAGTGAGCATGTCACACTCTCAGCAGCCAGGGCACATTCAAATCAGTCATTGATTTCGTCGGACGTCCCTAGTAAATGGTAGCTTTATTAATAGTTGTTGTACATAGTACTCGCACATATGCTATGCAAAGTTAAACACGATTAGCCTTAAATGTACCTCAATAGTTTGTATTGACTAATGATGTTGACTATTTTGAAATAAACAGTTCAGTTGATCACTGGCGCTTTACTTTGTGTTAATTATTCCATCACCACTGTTCTCAAAACAGTGAAAGAATACATCGTGAAGAAGTCGTCCTGGAACAAAAATTCGAAGACATGTGACATCTACCAACCCGCATTGGACCTACGTGGTGGATACGCCCCCGCTCCCGCACAGAGAGGAGGCCTGTATCCCAGCAGTGGGAACATTATAGGCTGATTCCAAGTTCAACTGATAGCTATTAAAAGACTCTATAAAACATTAATTGCTACAAGAAGGGGTTGTTGACCACAAGCACAAACTCACTTAGCGCTAAGTTTAAGCCACAATTTCCCTATTCAAGTTATATTCCTGCTTTTGACCGCAGATCTACAGCTTAAGCCCCAATTATCCGTTTAAAGCCACAACTGTAGTCCCTCTGTGGCTAAGGTAAGGTAATTCCGTGCATTTTCTGACTGAAACCACATTTCCCGCTCCAATCAACTCGATCCATCGCAGTTTACGAACTATAGCTATCTGCATATAAATTTTCAGTGCAGTATTTGTTACGTTGAATTAGAAAGCCTCTCACAAGATGACCTTGTGAAAGGCTGAAGGAATCCGCTGAAGGCGGAAAGCGAAGAACCGGTTGAAGTGGCGGAGCTTGGGGGAGACCTTTGAACAGTAGTAGACGGAACTGACGGATCGGATCCATGAGGGATCTGTCCTTGTTGCGAATTTCTCGTGTGCAAATACACAATTGTCTGCATCTATCGTTTTTCATTAGAGCGTGTAGATTTTTTTGTTTTAAACCAAACAAAACATTGTCGAGTAAAAGTAATAATTAAGAAGAAGGAGGATAGGAGAAGAACCTCTTCAGTCTAGCGAACGCAAGCACTAATACTGAACATGGAGTCCTGTGTTCGAAATCCTGGTACGGCAAAGGGTTATTTGGTTTTTCCATCTGGAATGTCTCAGTATCAGCTGAAATCTGGATTTGTGCCCAAATAATGGCAATATGCCCCTATTACATGGGACTTAAACATAACTGGAGCAATTCATGCGTAGATACATATTATAGGTCACCTTTGCCTAACCCGAGAGAAACAGGCGTGAAGTAATGAATAAATTCAGCCCCAAGTCTAATATAACCGCTATGAAATTACTTGATTGTTGCTTACCTATTTCCTTAAGTGCCATTCAAAGATTTCTTGGCACTGGACCTCCCCTATTATGACGTTGTAGTGCCTTATCAGCTAACGCCTTCATTGAGTCATAAGAGAGTTCAATATGGGCTTAGAAGTATAAGCTTGTTGCTTTTATTATTGTGAGTCAGAGGATAGCGTCTGGTTGTCTGCTGTGCTATTTGATTCTATTCGGTAATACGTACATTGAATAAATAAATATTTTGCTATGTAGATATGGGTGAGAGCGTTATTTCGGAGTATGTCGAATTATATATGTATATACCTACAATTCTAAATTGTAATATTTAATATTGGTTCTCATGGCAATATGACATTTGGTTTAAATAGTGTAATATGTCTTATTTATGAAATAAGTACTATAATTTATGTAGATTATTTTATACTTTGTGAATGTGAAAACGTTTGTAGGCCTTGTAGACTGAAGACAATTTTCTGTATTATTCAGTACCTGGTACTTGTTGACAGGCCTACACCGTCCTCCCACACCTATTAACACTGTAATTTGAAACCGTTGTAAAAGCCAATTATTTTTAAAAGAGTAACCGTGGAGTTTCTTTCCGGCTCTTCTCCATAGGAATCAACAATTTGGAACCGTGCACCTAGCTTCTGACGTTTTATAAGTGCCTTTTAGGTTTATCTACACTAATATTATAAAGCTGAAGAGTTTGTTTGTTTGTTTGATTGAACGCGCTAATCTCAGAAACTACTGGTCCGAATAGATTTTTTTTGTTGTGTTGGGTAGCTTATTTATCGAGGAAGACTATAGGCTATATAACATCACGCTACAACCAAGAGGAGCGGAGCAGTAATTAAAAATGTTGCAAAAACGGGGAAAATCGCACGGGTAGGTGATTCTACGCGACAGGAAGGGAAATTTAACGCGGACGAAGTCGCGGGCAGAAGCTAGTGTGCAATAAAAATATTTTGATTTGATTTAGGCTGCTAGCTTGAGCCTTGTTAGATCCTATTTCTTGTTGGCTATGGGGTTTCTTTGATGATATTCAAACGTGGGTAGGCACACTGATAATATTGGTGGTGGTATAAGCATGAACTACTAAATATGACCGACATTACTGTGGCTTCCCGTTTGATTCACATTCCGCATAATGTCGCAGCCAACGATACGATCCAACACTACCACTGAAAATCTGTTTTCGAATAAGATACAGCATTTAATTGTAACGTAATGAAAAGAGCAATATCCCAATGGTAATGACACTAACTTACAAATTGTTGGTCACGGGTTCGCAACAAGACAGGCGGTTTACTTTGTGCAAATAAACACATCACCACTGCTCTCAAAACTGTGAAGAACAACATCGTGAGGAACCAAGAACTAAAAAAATCGAAGACATGGTACATCTACCAATCCGTAAAGGACTCTCGTCGTGGGTTACAGCCCACACCAGTAGTGGGAACATTGTATATTTGTTTTTTTGTTTTAAATTTTTTTGGTGTACCTACAATAAAGTTTATACAACATTAATTTTTGTTTATGCGAAACCCGAAACACGGGTCTAGTATTTTTATATAAAGAATCTATGAAAAAAATTTCAAAACTGTATCATTAATAATGACAAAGTTATAAGCTTGATAAGTTACCTGGTTGTCCACGCAAAAACATATGCAGATCACCACAAACAGCTAGTGTACGTACCATCTCCGTGTAATGGACGTTTGAATACGAGAAAGACATGATAATTTTAAAATCGAAACAAAACACTAAGGCCCGCGACTTGGAAGCGTAATTAAATATTTTTGGTACAAAATATAACATGGTGTAAAAATTATTGGAATCGATTCAGTTACTGATTCTGAACAAACTATATTCAGGTTTCGCATATACTAAAAATAATCTTGTATAAGTAAATAAATAAACGTATGCTAAATAATGACTGCCGTATTTAATAGTGCATTCTTATATCACCCAACACTATCAAGGTACTCACTTATGAATATCATCACAGTTTCTAACAGAAAGCGTATGGAGACCGATTTTATTTTTCCTCATCCAACATGGACATTATCGTGATACACTAAGTACCGAATGAGTAAGTGATCTCAGCATGTTTTGATATACGTATGTAATATTATTGGAAACTACAGTAATTTACTAGGAACTGCTATTGAGTCCTCATTTTACAAAATATTTTAAAACATGAAAAAGTAAAACCATAAAAAGGAACCAGTTACAACTTTCAAAAAGATATTAACTGTACTTCTATTAATAAATGTTATTACTCCGTATCGGCTTTTCTAGGTGATATATTTTATGTGTATCAATGTTTGATGATAAATTGCATCAACGTTTGCATGCCAAAATGGTAGAACATGCAAGGATTGTTTAATAATTATGTAACCACATTATTATAAGTACCTACATTCTGAGCAAATAAATGAATATTCCATTGCTTTCAAAGCGTTTTGTTTTCCTACAACCATTCAGTAATTCTCGATGGCTTATGTCAATCCAGTGCATTTTCTACGTTCCTATCATCGTGATTGCTGATGTCCAGGTTCTATTCTTTATCTATTGTCTCACTGCTTTATACTTTACACTATCCAACAGAATCAGAATAATTTCGATGAATATTGCTTATCTTATTGCCTCGTTGGTCTTGTAGTAGCAAGTGCTACTGCTGAGCATGAGGTCCTGGGTTCGATTCCCAGGTCGGGCAAAGTGTTATTGGGTTTTTCCATCTGGAATTTCTCTGTAGCAGCCTGGAGTCTGGATTGATGCCCGGTGAATGGCAATAGGCTCGCCCCCTGTTACATATGGGACATAAACATAACACGCGAAATGTGGGTGTACTAAAAGCACACCTCTGCCTAACCCTTCGGAGAAACAAGGCGTGATGTTATGTTTGTGTTATTGCTTATCCATTACTTCATATGTTCGAAATATTTTGACTGCTCAGTAACGTAAATAACACAATAAATGTAGTTGAACTGACAAAATGAAAACCAATTCTATTCTTACGCAATTATATTGATCTGCAAAACAATGCAAAAATTTATGAAGCTTCATTTGTCTGTACTATGACAGGAAGCTTCCCGTGATTATTCAAATGAGAGAAATTGATTCCTGTGGCAATCATAACGCGTTGCTACTTATGCACAATCGTGACTGCATATCGTGATTAGCAATACTAATGCGACAAGTATTGTTTCTACAACATGGTGGATATTATCATTATAAATGCAACTATGTATGTTTGCTAAAGCAGCCTTTCCTAAAAAATATGTCACAATCAACTGGTGAGAGGACGAATCTTGGGTAGACTTAAAAAAATAGGACGGTATAAAGATAAAATTTCTAGAACTTAAAAAAAAAACAACCGACTTTTTTTAAACAACTTTTTGTATTTTTACTTTTTAGTTATGGTATCTACCCCACACTCATTCGTATTTTATTTGATTAGGTATTACAATTTTCGATTGTAACTGAATATTTTCTTTTCTTCTGATCAGTCCTTCACTTATACCGTTGTGTCCCTTTTTTCCATGTCAGCCAAGAGGTGAGTCCTGAATTCGGAAGTTTTTGTAAGTTGAGTCGCGAGAACCACTGTGTTAGAGGAGTTGGCAAATTTGAGAGTTCTATCGTTTACTTATTGAACCTTATTTTCCCTCAGCTGAGTCGGTAGGTCATTTTTAAACAGCCCCATTGCTGAGCAAAGACCCTGAGGAATCTTGATCCACCAATAACCACCTATTATAAAAATCTCAGTGCAACTTCCCATTATCTGACACAAAACCAATATTCCAAAGTTGACAAAATAAATATCAGGTATCAATAAATGTATATCGACAAACAATTATATTCATTCATGTATTCACCATCTAAAATAAAATAAAAGTATTTCTATCTCTTACTGACGAACCGCTAAAGAAGACAAGACAAGTGGCATTTTAGAACTGTCAAACTGTACTGTATGTCTCGATTACCTTAAATTTGACGTGATTTTCATGATGAATTAAGTTCGTCGTAGTTATGCCAAAGACAATCTTAGTTCAACTAAATTTGACATCTCTAATTTATTTCCTTCTATTCCTTGTTTCATTATAAGGAAAAAAATAGAAATAGCCTAAAAAGATTTCAATTGGTGCACTACAGAATCATTAACGTTTTGAAATTATTAACCAAAACACAATTTTTAACCAAACTTCTCCACTCAGACAAAGCTCAAAATCGTAAACAAACAAACCGAAACTCTACAAAAGCACTTATCTTCATTTTCAACGGTAACTGTGCTTCAATTCTGCAATAAAGTGCAAAAAAACCAGCGCAGTGAGTTGACCCACTTAAACTGGATGCTTGGATCTCCTCATAAATATTACACAGCAACGCTGGCTATATTTCTTCGGCCTGACCTGTCAAGTGGTGACGTATGAGCATGTTATACTATTAACAAGGTAATAGGTACTGGAAAAGCGATTAAGGAAACCTTGTGGATGCTTTGAAAATTATAATATATAGGTTTTTAATGTTGGTAACTCTAACAGCTAAGCTGACTGGTGAGTTTTTTGGGTGACTTATCTTGTCGCATGGCAAAATTTTCATATCAATTTAGTTATCCAATTAGTGATCGAATTTTACTTGGATTCGGTTCAAACAGCCGTCACATCCTTTGTTGCTTTCTTGTATTTAAATTATATTTCTTTTATTTTGATTTATCGCTAGTGAATGGTGGGGTGATCTCCCAATTTTAAGTACTGTAAGAGCTTCGCAATCTCACAGAACCAGACCCGTGACAAGTAAACTAAACCACAGCAGGCGTAGCATGGCCAATTCTATCTCTATTCTACAAAGAATAGACAAAGTTATTTCTATTCCATTCGACATCTCTTCGGGCCGAGCTCGGGGCGACCCGTAGTCTCGGGTTTCTATGAAGACAAAGACAGTTATTCTTTCCATAGCAAGAGAGTGGTAACTAATGTAATTAAGGTGGATCCGCTAAGGACTTTTTCATTGAATAGTCATACAGTGGGATTAAACGATCTTAGAGTATTGTATTGATGATTATAATTAATATAATTCTGTAAAAAAAAATGTACCCCCAACTGAAACTCCAACTCAAAAGTAGAGAAAAATTAGTCGGCATGCTTGACATCGTAGAATTTTGTCGACTGAAGAATAGAAATATTTCCTCTCTTCAGTTTTAACATCGCCGTGCCATTTTGTCTATTCTTCCGTCGACAAAACTCGTTTCTATGGTGGTCATGCTACGCGTGCAGTTAGTCATTTAGCAAAAAATATTCCTAGAGATCGTTCTATGTTATATATTTTGAAATTCTTTTTCTTCGCTTGATATGACATCTGACGTTTATTGTTTTTTCCACTATTCCATTTTTAAATTTGTGGGACACTCCAAGCATAGCCCCCTTAGTTACCAACAGAATACAAAAACTAATATTTTTGAAATGCCTACAAAAGTCTTCAGATCTGTTTCAATTAATTTACCAGGGCAGGTAAATAAAATCATGAAAATAATTCCGTAAAACAGTGGCGAGTACAAGTGTAGTCTAGAAATTTATTTTCAATTCTGTGCGAATCCTCCTGGATTTGAGAGATTAATCACCTGAAAAACTGCCTGAAGTCTGGTAGTAGCAGCATTTTTATCTGAAGGTTTTATGTAAGCTCAGGCTTATTTATAGCCTTTTTGTACTAGGAGCAGAACTAGATAGGTCGATTGATCTGATTGGCTATGCGACACCCGACAGCAAATTGAGAACCAATGTACTCTCCAGGCATGGCATTCTCGATTTACTTTTATGCTTTCGCTATACCGTTTGTTATAGGAGAATTAATGGAAGCCCAAAAGGCAGAGTAACCTATATCGCATTGCGTAGTTAAAACTGATATTCAAAAGTTTCACTGAAAGTCGACTACAATATCGTTAGGAAAAGGTCACTAGAGCAATGGGGTCTAAATGCTCTCTTAGTTTTTCGAGATATAGCGAAACGGGAGATCGGCTCTTCATATGACCAGAGGTCTGGCCTATATATAATACAATTTTATTCGGAAAAGATTATGTTGGATTTCATATCAGTGTCATTTAAAGTTTTTAACACGTTTGGAATTACGAAAAATAAAATCATTTTTTGTTTCTTTTTATAATTAGATTTCATTTTTGCCAGCTAATTTAATTTTGACCTTGTAATTAAGATATTATATTGGTACTTAATTTAATTTATTAATTAGATATAAGTGGTTATATAAATCACATGTTTACCCGTGGATGTAGTAGAAGCGACTAAAGGACTTACTAGAGAATGGTCGCGTTCTATAAGCTTCCCCCCCAAAAAGAACCGGTCAACTTGGCGGTGCTTGTGGGAGGCCTATATCCAGCAATTGTACTGATGATGATGGTTATATAAATTTAAATCTGATTAAAAATGATATAAATATTTTGACTTTGTTTAAATATCATCCTTTGAATGTTGTAGTTTCCTGAAAACATTAGGTAGTACTATAGTTTTCAATTCAACATGTGTAGTAGACTGTTTTCAGGAGCGTAAACTACCTACTACACACTGTACTTGTACCGATCACTTAAATATTTACATAGCAGGCACGTGCGTCATTGTTTCAGAAGGCATTGTCTGATCGGAACGAAATGTTCAGGTAATATCACAAGTCACTGTTAGTCAGTTACCTGTAATGGCACAACTTTTTACGAATTCCGTTACTTTTTATCTAGTTATTATTAGATAGCGCCAAAGCTTTATAATGTTTCGATAAGTGCACGTAATATCTTACTTTAGCTAATGGGGAATTGATGTACCAAATATAAGTACTATATGTAACTTAAGTAACTGATATTATAAATGCGAAACTTACTCTGTCTGTCAGTCTCTCTGTTGTCTTTTCACGCCTAACAGCTGAACGGGTTTCAATGAAATTTGGCATACAGGTAGTGGGTTAGGGGACATACGATTAATTATACCAGTGGTACGTTCCTGTGTGATAATTTCTTAAGCGAACGAAGTTGCGGGGAAAAACTGGTAAGTAATTAACAAATAAATAGTACTTCATTGTTAAAATTCAGCTGCATCCGGTTAGACTGCAAGCTGACCCCAAAAATAGTTGGAAAGGTTGATGATGATGTCTTTATTCAAATAAATTAAAATGGATGCGATAAATTAATTTCGTTTTTTGCAATTTCCAAGTGTACATATGTTGAACAAAATATGTAGGAATCGCGAAAATTACTGTTTCATGAAAAAGTAATTCAATGGGATTTAATAAACTCAGAGGGATTGAATAAACTAATTGATGATATTAATGATTATAATCCTGTAAATACATACGTGTTACGGTCGTGAATCATATTTTGTGCAACATACAGCCTGACACAAAATTCAAATTGCAATAGTAAAGTACCCAAAGATTATTTGGATCATCAAAACAACTTTTTGTAAAAAATTAATCATTGTTATTATTCGACAGCTTTGCTAGTCATAGAAAACGTCAAAATGGTTTCTTCGACCTGACGATCGAAAAACCATTCCTTTATTTATCTAAGTCACAAACAGCGACATTTACGTATACAAAGATTCATTGTTGGTGCTACAAAAGGTTCCCAAAAGGTTTTTAAATAAATATTTACGTAAAATTCCGGATATTGGATTAAGAGCTTCCCACTCGGGTTTCATTAAAGAGGGCTACGTCCTCAAATATTGGAGGGATCGAGGGTTTGCTGATTATTGCGCGGGAAATTTTGGTGCTTACGTTTGAGTACTGGAATTAACGAAGATGTATTTTTAGAACGGTTTTGTATATTTTAGTCACTTATTCAATTTCAGGAGAGCAAATATTGTTTAGTTTTTCTCACGAACTTTTTGCTAGTTTTAAAATTAGGATAGAGCTTTTTGCATGTTCTTTCATATTTTAAAATACATCTGGATAGAATAAAGCGGGAAGTAGCCATCTTTGCAACAATTTACACGGTTTGGTCATGATGACAGGATGAATGAGGGGCGACTAATAAAAGGTATTTAAAAGGCAAATGTGATTGGATACGTCGGGAAGGGACGCTCTAGAAAGACATATAGAGACTTTATTGGTGATGTTCTTCTAAAAGGTCACGTGCGTAGAACTGGCTTGCGTGTATGACTTGATGTTTTAACGTTAACGAGGGAAAGGGAGTCAAGTGGAGTAGACTTAAGGATCGTAGCAAGTAGCGTTCTGTATTTCCTGCCAACTCCCATGGGAAGAAGGCGTTCCGGAGATATTTCAAAGTTTTCTGAAATCCTTCTTAAAACATACTGAGCGTTTAGGGTGCCAAAAAAGTTTGGTACTGAACTCTAAAAAGTACTAAGACTACGTCCGCACGAACTTGAAAATACCGCAGCGATATTTTGCCACGCATCGTATTTTAAACTCTCGGAGTTTGACCGAGCATTGAGAATCCAACAGAGATCATCCCAGCACGTTCGCGTTCGCGTCATTTATTTTACTGATTGTTTGCTGCACCCATCGACGTCATCACGTCAGGACCGGCTGTCACTGAAAACCAGCGCTGGGGCTGTATCTCGCATAGGGTCACACACAGAACTACGCTGAGTGATGGCAGTTTTGCGTTATGTGACGCATATTTTTCCACACATTATTTTTTATTTCTGTTTGTTTCTGGTCTTTCTGTGCGTCATGTTTGCCACAAATAAACGTATTTTCTTTCTTTTATTTTCTTTCTTTCACGTCGAAAATACATACTGTTCGATTTTGAACTCTCGGTGCAAAGCAGTGCGTCAAAGATCCAGTGCAGAAAAAATACCACCACGATTTTATTACGTCCGTGTTGACATTGACTCATTCATTCATAATTTCAGCCGAAAGACGTACTTACACTGCTGAACATAGGCCTCCACCAATTTGTTGGGTTTTGCCATAATCGCCACGCTTGGCAGACTAGTTGGCGATCGCAGTATGGAGGTAAAATGCATAGAGAACGCTGCTGCCCGTTCTCTAGTAAATCCCTTATTTGCATGGGCCAACATATTATAGGTATAAATATGTAAATAAAAAAGCATTACACAGTTTAAAACAAAGTCGCTTCCCTCTGTCTGTCCCTATGTATGCTTAGATCTTTAAAACTACGTAACGGATTTCAATGCAGTTTTTTTTTTAATAGATAGAGTGATTCAAGAGAAAGGTTTATACGTATATTACGCGGGCGAAGCCGCTGGCAAAAGCTAGTAAATAATAAATAAATGTACGATGGCCCGTTCCTTCAATGAAAGACTAATGGCACAGCTCGTTTGTGGCTCATTTGAAGCACCAATTATATTTCATAACGGTCTCTGGTCAGCTGGGACTTGCGGATTGGAACGAAAATTGATGCAGATGTGAGAGTCTGAACTGAGTTCTGTTAAAATAGCACATTATCTTATAGTACCTCTATTTTGAATTGTGCATGTAGTTATATATTTTTTTATATGTGCTGAAATTGGTTCGCCAGACTTTCCTTTCTTACATTTTAACGCCCATATTTGAATTATTACCTCACAAACAAAATGTTTGTAAATAAAAACCGGCCAAGTGCGAGTCGGACTCGCGCACCGAGGGTTCCGTACAAACCTATAGGTATCCGCGGTTTATTATTATTATTATTAATTTTTTTTTGAGTTTCAGTTCTAAGTATGGGGAACCCCACAATTTATTGTTTTTTTTTCTATTTTAATGTGAAAATCTTAATGCGGTTTACAGAATACATCTACTTACCAAGTTTCAACGGCATAGCTCTTATAGTTTCGGAGAAAAGTGACTGTGACATACGGACGGACAGACAGACAGACAGACAGACAGACAGACAGACAGACAGACAGACAGACAGACAGACAGACAGACGGACTGACAGACAGACATGACGAATCTATAAGGGTTCCGTTTTTTGCCATTTGGCAACGGAACCCTAAAAACGTGTGTGGTAGAGCGCACACTAGTCCGCGGTACTATGTTCCTTGCGCTTTTTCTTCAACTACTCAATCTTTAAAATACTCAAACTTTTTTAACTTCGAGGACGAAAACCATGACAACGACACTCATGATGAAAACTTTGAAATATTTCGCAGCCGCCATTTTGAATTTTCATTTTGACCTTACTATTGGCTTTAAAATAGAAGGAACCAATTTTCGTTACGTGACGATTTCTACAATTTTACTCTGACAAGCAAACAAGCAACGGCAAAGAAATTCGTTCCAATAACATAGATGCTCTAGCTCCTGCTCTCTTCCAAAGTTTGAAACGATTCTTATACATCTATAGATACACAGCCACACATCCTCCTACAAAATTAACGCAACAATGCACAAATTAATGAAAAACTTGAAATAGAAACCAACGGAAATCTACCACATCCTTCAAAGCGTTCGCAGTCATCATTATGAAACAGAGACTCGTTAAAATTAAGCGGCAAATCGTCACAATCATGGCGGCGACCTGCCGTCACGGCGCGCCACAGTCTCGTTAGTGCTCCCATCTCATTATTGAACTCCTCGTTCCTACTTGTAGAATGATATTTCCACTTCGTTGCTCTTCTCTTTTTGTCTATCTTTTGTTTCAGTAGTGATTCTGAATACAAATGCTGCTCTGAAAGTCAGGAAAATGGGACTTATGAAAATTGGTTACAAATATGTATGAACATTTTCAAAAGGCATTGTTTTCTTTTAGATGAACATTCATTGAAATCCTTAAGGACTATCTCTTTATGTATATTTGGGAACTGTTAGTAGCTGCCCAGTCTGGATGTGTGCCCGATTAATGGCTTCTTTGGTCCTGTGGTCGCAAGCACTACTGCTGAGTATGAAATCATGGGATTGGTTCTGGAGTTGTGCCCGGCTGGTTAATGGCTTTCTTACAGTACTAAAACATAATTAGCCAATAAAGGCACATTTCGCTAGGGGTACATCTCTGCCTTCTTGTTTGGAGAAAACAGGTATGATGTTATGCTATGTGATGACAAAAGATTGTTCTTACAATATCGATGCCTTAGTTCACAATTGCACTAACTACAAAATTGACAATTTTGAGGAGAGAGCTTAAGTAAAATAACACAAAAAATATGCATCTATTCATAATACTAGTCCTTTAAATCTATCGTAATATCTCAATATTGTAATATGTAAAATTTAGTGTGGCATTAAAAAGTGAAAATTGAAAATTTTGTAGTTAGTGCAATTGTGAACTAAGGCATCGATATATGGGTTTTCTACATACGTATGTCTACCTGAAGGAATGTGAGCGAGTTCATTTTATGTGTGTCATATTTTCTCAAATCATCATCATAATCATTATTTCAGACGAATGACGTCCACTGCTGGACATAAGTGTACCCCAAGCTCTGCCACTTCAACCGGTTTTTTTGCTTGCACTGAAAAAGCTCATTAAAATACTTTTTATCCTCTCCAATTTGCACTGCATTCTTTAAGAAGACCATTAAAGTCTTCAGTATCTCTCCGTTGACTAATTGAAATGAGCAACTTCTCCAGAAAACTGCTGAATGTTTTAAAACTTCGTAGCTTATCTCATAGCGAGCGCTAAGTTTCTGAACTTTTCATCAGAGCTATGAAGGAAAACACTGTTAGGTGTTTATCTTTCTACGGGGACTGAAAGAAATCACCAAATGAGAAGAGCTATTTTAAGATTCTGAGCAATCCTAAGTTCCACGTTTTGAAGAAACCAAGATGTGTCTTCTGTGAGATCTTTTCAGTTATGTGAATTTGTATTTTATTTTCTTAAACAAAACTCATTTCACAGCACGTATTAACTGTTTACTAATTTTAACCTTGATTTTTGTGGAATGCAAGGTATTACCGAAAAGAAAGATGGGGGTTAAAATGTACTTTAAGCCTTTGTATTATTAGATTGTTATTGCTAAATTGTAAGAGAAACATAATAATGACAAGTGCCATAGGATATGTTATATGACGTAATTGACTTCCACGAGAACAAAGTCGCTGGCAGAAGCTTATATCTTCTAACTACATCCTTTGCAAGGTAAAAATAACAGATTTCAAATAACATGTGAATAATAAAAAACTGGGAAAATAATCACAGGGCATCAAAAAATTTGTCTGCATTGCTGTTAAAAAGAGAACTGCCCAAAAGGCTGGCAGTATTTCCACGTTGTATGGTCGAAAAATAGGCTAGCCCTCTGGTTACGTGAAGAGTATAATGGAATAGAATACACAATAGTCTATTCCAACGTGTCAAGTCGCTCTATATTTTACGTTTTCAATACGTCACATTATTGATTACAAAGTTTTCACGAAGTTCTCACATTTTACCAGAATTCCGTTAAAATACAATTGAGATCCCTTTCCAAGCCGGATTCATCAATCTTTTTCTTCAATACTGTCTATTCCACGCCATTTTTGTCTAAATATTTTTTTTTTTCAATAAATAAGGTCTTTGGTGAATTAAGACAAAAATTAATATGCGAGGCGAATTCAAAAAGTCAATCATCTATACTAATATTATAAAGCTGAAGAGTTTGTTTGTTTGTTTGTTTACTTGATTGAAGGCGCTAATCTCAGGAACTCCTGGTCCAAATTGAAAAATTCTTGTTGTATTGGGTAGCTTATTTATTGAGAAAGGTTATAGGCTATATAAAATCACGCTACAACCAAGAGGAGCGGAGCAGTAATGAAAAATGTTGCAAAAACGGGGAAAATCGCACGAGTAGGCGATTCGACGCGACGGGAAGAGCCCGGAACAAAATTTTTTCCGTGGACGAAGTCGCGGGCAGAAGCTAGTTTATTATAATTATCTTGGAGCTTGTCCAAAAGTTTTCATCTCCTCTTTACTTAAAACTAATAGAGATAATTTAACACTGAATCTATCTATAATTTAGAATGCTATAAATTATTCAAAGCTACCGTTTCGTAACCCTTCTTTAGTCATAAATTACCTATTTATTAGGATATTAATTCTATTCAACGTAGAGCAATTTGCATTCAAAGAGGTTAACTCATTAATCAGAAATAATTCGCAGTAAGTAAGTATTTCACGAGTACAATTCACGCTATTTTCCTAATTGCTAAAGTAATTACTCAATAATAATTACTGAATCGATTGTTTCGTGATAAACAATCATAAATGTCTGTCGCTCCACTCGAACTGATTTACTTCAGTAATTAAAGCATTAGTTGTTAAAACGGTCGATGAGAATTTCCAAACTTATTACATGTAAACTATTTCAAGTATTTCATTCTGAAAGGAAGAGGACTCTCTTGCTTATAGGTGCAACATTAAACTAGTATTTCAAATAAAGTCTATAGCTAGGTTACAATATAGGTATTATTTATAGCCAGTGAGCCCGAAACTATACAGATAGTCTGTATCTTGGGACTACGATTGGGATACCACTGTATAGCAATGCAATGTATCGAGCATTGATTGGTTAACATGGAAAGTTGTCCTCAACATGGAGCCATCAGCTCCATATTTTAAGAGTTATTTATGTATTACATCAGTTTGCACTGTAAACTACCTATGTTTACACAGATGTCTGGTGACATTGAACAACAACAACAGCTTCGACAACGCCAACACGAGACGTCACCTTTTTTTTTTGGATGGGAAATTATCACATGACTTCTCCCGCTCGGGGCGGAGCGGGAGGGCATGTCAGACTTTTACTGACTAAAACCCACCCGTGTTCCTTCAGTTGCCCATGTGCCAGGGTCACGGTATCTCTTTCGAACAATCACGCGACCCCGGCAGACATCGGTCCTAGCAGACCACTTCAGTTTTGGTGACATCTCTTTGAGGCGCGCGTGGAACACTACGCGCCGTCGACCCGAGCTTACCGGGCGGCGAGCTACCCATTGCTCGCCACCCGCAAGCTCACGCCTACGGTGGCCGGGAGTCCGCTATGGACTCCCGACGCCCGGGGCGTCTCCTCCTGCGGCGGCTAGGTACGTGAGGGTGCAGAGACTGCCACTCCCTCATGCACCCCGCCTCCTCTTTCGCGAGCATTACTGCTTCGCAGAAGGAGGTGACGGCTTCTCATTCCCTCTCGCTTCGTACCATTGCTCGCACCAGAGCCGGACGCGAGAGGTCGCCGCCGCCGATCGCCTCCACGAGGACACGGTGGTGCTCCGCCCAGGCAAGGCAAACTTCCACCGTATGCTCCACCGTGTCCTCTAGACGATCCTCACAATGGAAACACCCGGGCGTATCCTCCCGCTTTATCCTGAACAGGAACCCACCGAAGCACCCATGCCCGGTGAGAACCTGCGTCAGGCGAAAGGTGAGGACGCCGTGGCGCCTCTCTATCCACTCCTCAAAGAGGGGACTTACCGCCGCAATTGTGGCGTGCCCAGCACTGGGTTGCGACAATCGTACCCGCCATGTTGCCATGAGATCACACCGGAGCTCTGTCCGCCGTGCCGCGATTTGTCACGGCAGCGGAGTTTCGCCCCGGCGTTTCGCCTCCTCGCGCCACTCTCACATGTGGGCGAGGACCTTTGCCTCCGGATCGCATGGCGGCACTCCGGCAAGGAGACTCGCCGTCTCGCAGGAGACCGTGCGGTATCCCCGGATTAACCGAATGGCCATGACCCTCCGGGCCGCACTCAACCGGCGTGCTGGACGCAACCTCAATGAGGACGTCCACACCAGTGCCCCGTAGAGGGCCATGGACGAGACGTCGCCTTGCGAGGACCTCGTCATTGATAAATAAATGGCAATATTACTCATTCTGATAAATCAAGAGCGTGTAGATTAAGTTTAAAAACTTGTCATAGCCATAAACCAATCTCCAAATATAGTAAGAAAGAGAGCAAGAATGTATATAAAGTTGGTACTACTGCAACGCATTTGGAAATTGAGAGTGTTTCCCAACCGCGTCGTCGGTAGCTAATTTCTCTATCTCCCCGTAATACTTATCTGGCTCACAAATACGTATTTAACAATTACATAAAACACGTAATAACATACCCAGATAAGGAATGGTGGAAAGCTAATTGTGTAGGATGAGACTGAACGGAACAAAAGAACTGTTACGTTGCGTAACATTTAGGGTCTCCCTATTGTTCGAACGATTTGAGTAAAAGCGGTTCTTTGTGTCTGAATTTGTGGTAATGCGTGAGCAGGGTTGTATTTCCGCGAAGAAGGCCATTGGCGTGATTGGTGCAGATTTGTCGTGATTAAATGGGGGCAAAATAGTGCAATTAATTAATAATAATAATAATATTCCACAACTATCACACAACGCCATCTAGTCCCAAGCTAAGCAGAGCTTGTGTTATGGGTACTAGACAACTGATAAACATACTTATATATTTCTAAATACATACATATTATAGATAAATTACACCCAGACACAGAACAAATGATCGTGCTCATCACACAAACATTTGTCCTGGGTGGGAATCGAACCCACGACCTCCGGCATAGCAGTCAGGGTCACTAACCACTAGACCAACAGGCCTAAAATAATGAAATAATTTATTTATATAATTTTGTTTCAACTCACATCGGGATCATATTTTTTACATTTTAATTACATTAAACATATTAAAAATAATTAATTAAATAATAAAATCAAAACAATTAAATTTAAATTAATCAATTAAAATTAATGGTGACCTTATCATCATGATAGTTAAGTTATCATTATTAATAACCTCCTCCACTGTTGTGGCCAGGAGGGAACGCCATGGTAGCCCGTAAGATTCATTTTCTTACGCATTTTGCAAGTCATATTGAACAATATGTGATTCGCGACCGTAACATTAACTATTTCATAAAAATTCATTCAATGGGATGAAATGCACTTAGACTACAAATTTGTTTGTGACATATTTGTTATGATCGTGAATCTTATTGTAATCAACATTTATCCTGACGCTGGACTGCAAATTGCAAAAAAAACAAGAAAAATTGAATTTCGCAGACTACCTTAGCGCATATTCCTTAATATAAAAGTGTTGTACAAATGAACTTTGCTGAAAATATGGTCTATAATAAAGCATAATAATCCCCTGATTTTATAGGACTATACTATACAAGCTCGTTTTTCTCTCAGCCTTGACTAAACATCAATAACCACACTGTCCCGGAACTTGTCATCACTCCTATCACTTCCTAAACGTTTCCCCCATCACCATTATTACTGGGAGCATCAGCCGCATCGCATAATGTTCCATTATACTCAGTTAGCGCCACCACTTTCACTATCGGCGCTACTCTAGCGCAACAGCACGTGTGTGTCAACGACTACAGCTTGAGGTGGGATACGGGTTTGTTTGAGGAATAAATAATAGTTAGAAAACTAAGTTTCAACCAAATTAAAAAGTAGAAAATAATTGAGAAAAGGCATTTTTAATTGATAGATTAAGCACCCCACACTTTTTTCGATTATGTTCTACTTTTTAGTTTGGTTTTCTATGAAAGCGTGTTTTTTTGCTATTCTGGTAACCCTAGCCAGGATAATAGCATGAATTTATGAAATTATTGTATTGCCATCGGGTCTTGATAAGTGAGAAAATATCAAAATAATCTGATGTCTTAAAGTGGGTGAAAATCCCGTTTAAAGATTTCGCATATACATAAATACATTCCAAGCTAATAAAAGCGTGCTAATTATGATTAGTCACTTTAAAAACTGCAAATAGAAAAGATCTTTCAGCTGACCATAGAAAACCATCAGATGGATCATGATAATGACTTTTCACTCTTATGTCGAGATGTTTTAATACTTAAATTACATTAACATTAAAACATTATTGGTTTAAAATTAATTCGATCCTGCAACTTAAATTCAAGGCTTCAAGTTTCATTATCTTCACCTTTTCTCAAGTTATTAATTTTAATTATATCTTCCTCTGGATCTTTAATCCTTTCATAATTAATTCGATAAGCATCTCCGTCTTTGAAAATTTGTCTGTGACCATCAAATCATTTAGTCGTAACGATAAATTGTCTTGTAGCGTAACTTCTTTAGTATTCATGAAGGTTTTGCTCCATGAAGCTTGAGTAAATAGTTACCTACTTGACATTTCAACTACGTACTAGTAAAAATCTTTAGAAACACGAGACGACTCTAAATCTCTGAAGATTTAAGTCTAGGATGAAAGCGAGAGGCATTTTTTCTACCATATAATACTCTTTTCTAGCCTTTTTGAAACGTTGGTATACTTTATTTTTCTTGAACATTTTTGTCTTCGTATTTTTACGACTATTACGTGCTTTTTGGCCTAGTTGGAATCTGTGTTTACAAACCGGTTCAGATGTTAACTATCATGATTTTTAACGGTTGAATTAATTGTTTATATTTTTTAGAATAAGAAAATAAAATTCATTTTCAGTTTTATAGAACTCAGTCTTATTAAATGTAGCTAACGAATTCATCAAGTTCTAAGACCCTTATTTGTTCAACACAGTTACGATTTCAATTGGCTGCAAGGAGTTTTACTAATTTATTCAACAAGTTTGTTCCTTTCAGTTTGATTAAGGACGTATACTGGGCTAGTGGACTAAGTTACAACATAATTATTTTAGATTCGTTTCCCTTCTGGGCTGAAACTGATTTAGAAGATGTGAATTACGGAAAGTAGGAAATCCAACATTTATCCTTTATTATTTTGAGCTTAACTCGAAATACTTAACCTAAATCCTACAACTTGAAGTATTCAAGAACCATTATTTGAGCCTATACGTATACCGCTTTTAATTATGTTGGGATCTGTCGACATTTTATTAACATCCCATCAGAATCGTCTATTTACTGCATCTGTTTACAAAATTACAAGCAGTTCTTTATTTTAAAACTTACTCTGTCAAACATTGCATGTAGCGACCAGCGCAATCTAAGAGCAGAATGCAGTGATCGAACAGGTTCGTCAAAGTTCATTCGGTCCCCATTCATTACTACAAAGGCCGTTGACTGCGGCGTAGTCGCCGGTCGGCCATATTGCTCCGCCATATTGGCAGCATTGACGCCATCTTGATTTATGTTGGTACCCCCGGCAACTGCAGCTAACTTCAAGATACACTGGTTTCACGCGAACGTTACGTTAGTTATGTTTTGAACTGTTTGTGTATCGGCGTATGGTTTTATAAATAAACGAATTTTGAATTCTCATCAATGGAACGCACTTGTTTATTTTCTTTGACAATCGAACGACGGTTTTTGTGTCATTTCTGTGTGGTTAAAAGTGTAGTTATGTGATTATGTGCGTTAATAATAACGTATTAGTGAAAGTTTGGTTATGTTGACAGTTGAACTCATTAAATCAGTTGATTGTAGCGTGTTTAGACAAAAAAATGTGTAATTAGGTAATGATTGATTCTGTGATTTTTTGTGGCAGGTATCGACAGATTACTCGTTACTTGACATGAAGTGCTGATTTATTGAACCCTACCTGACGAGATCTCGCAGAGCCCGGTCTTAGACCTTCAACCATGTATGGCAATGATTCGAATTATTATTTTTTCTCGAAAAGGCATGACTAAGTTACGGTCCATTGAATTAAATTTATGTTGGCTAACAACTGTTTCCGGAGAAACCATCGTAAAAGTGTCCAAAACTTAGTTTTACTGTGCTAAGTTTCATGATCTCTGCAGTAAATTATGTACATAATTAAAATAGTTATATAGTGCTTATTTTACGGCTGCCTTCAACTTGCTAAGTATCTAGGTATTAAATTAACTAATTTAATAAATGTCTTGACAAAACGTGTTTACATGTTCTTAATTAAAACATTAAATAATTACAAAACAGCTGTAACAAAAATAACATTGTTAAATAATTTTGTTACATAATAATTAATACTTTGTAATAGTAATAATAATTGCTTACACAACCGAAGAACAAAAAACTGGACCAGTAAGTAGGGTATCGGTATCGCTGTCAATTAAAAGTATTCGGACTATTTGTTTACTAACAATTAGTGTACTTGCCTAGCCTACGCCTAGCAATTAGTAGGTTGGGTTAGATAATCTTAATAGTTGATTTAATGAAGTTACTTTTGTATTTAGTTTTACAAACATTTAATTTAACGTAGGTAATGCCCCTCTGTCCAATCCTTGAAAAACATTACCTACCTATTACTTCATTCCTGTCTGCGACAACAAATGAACGAAATGGATTGCAATGTTTTCTTCTGTGTTAGTTGTAATACCATAATACTATGCCCAATAAGGCTTCTGCGAGAGGGGCAAGAATGGGGAAATGTAACTGATATAGGAACCTTATTTGTGTTCTTCTTCAAAAAGCTTAAAAGCGTTGAAGGCAATCGACGTGCGTATACGATCCTGATTATAATTCGCGTAACACACCCACTGTAGAAATGGTTTTCATTTACATTGTGGAGTAGAAACAAATTTTTCGAACATTTCGAGCAATGAATTAGCGGTATCCTTCAAAATTATTCAGTTACTCATTGATAGCATGAGACGCAATTAGCGCGCAGATTCATGAACGTAATCGAAGCAAAAAGAGTATAGACCAAGTAGAGTATAGCTTTGCGTTCGTTTCTCAGGTCGGGCAAACTTTTATTGAGTTCATCAGTAACAGCCTAGGCTGAATTTATGGCGGTTTGGTGGCAATAGGCACACCCTCTAGGTTATGGAGGTGCACCTACGAAGGTACTATAAGTTCACCTCTGCTTAAACCTTCAGGGATTAAAGGCGTGATGCTATTTGATGGGAAGCTTACACATATACTTTTATGATAAAGAAGTAAAATTTGTTTGCTTGCAAGTTTGTATGTAGAGAATAATCTCTGAAACTACCAGTCGTAGTTGACATGAACTGCTTTTGATTGCCCAATTCTTGAGGTTATAATAATCGGTATATTATTTAAGATCACGCTATAATCCTTAGGAGCCGAGCAAAAAGAATAAAAGTCGGAAAGAATCCTCAGTGAAATCGAAGGATGCGATGCGACGCGGCGGTGTAGTGCCAAATTTTACGCAGACGAAGTCGCGGACGAAGTGTTTGTAGAAATTTTCTTTGGATGATCCCTGTGAAATAATTACATCATTAATTAAATGAGGATTCTATTACTCATGAGGTATATGATACCTCCCTTATAGCGTGTTACAAGGAGGTAGAGGAAATTGTTAATATAGGTAATTTAAATAAAAGTATTTACAAGGCACAATACAATAGATAAGGTAAAATAAAACTATGGACAAACCTCATAAGGGTCAATAACAATTTTATGTCTATTTTTTTAAAACCACATAACCTATTTAATAAAGCCTGTCCCACCACTTTAAACCTACAAAACCTCGAAATTGAAAACCATAACTACGCGTACTATTTCATTTTGTTTTCCATTGTCCCCTAATGACACACAATAAGTAATAATCCATCATTTTATGACATAAATGTGAATAAACCTATAGGTTTTCCTGTGATAATAATGTTATTGAACGATTAACAGGAAAATAATGTAAATTCATTAATACAAATTAACCTACTTTTACAAATTAATGAATGTAACAAATTAATTGAAATAGCCAATTCGTTGGCAGGGAAATTATGTAATCACATTATGATTTTCAGTCGGAATCATAAAGACACATTTTGACGGAAAGTGTAACAACTGGTCTATTTTAGACGGGTTTTTATTTTCTGGTCGATTTTTTGGTCGATTTTTTTCTTAAATGACGAATTAATTTAGAATCATTAATACTGACATTAAATTATTTTGACATTTTAATTATTTTGACATTTCAACTATTCTGACATGTTTTTTATATTTTTTTTGACATACGAATTCTGACGTTTTTATAATTCCTCATTTAGGTCTGACATACATAATTAAAATATTCAATTCATTTTCTATTTTGATACCATAATGCATGATTTTTTTAGATATTTTTTAGTAAATGGTTAATTGTAATCTTCATCTTAATTTGGACGCCATATTTGTACGCCTCCTGGCATAACATAGCGCTCTGTTCATCAAAATAAGATCTGTATATTTTTACCTATGTTAACAAATAAATAAACTGAACTGAACTGAACTGAACTTAGCCATAGAATCGAAATAACAAAAACATACCATCACGCCTTGTTTCCTCGAAGGGTTAGGCAAAAATGTAACTTAAGTACACACACATTTCGCCAGTTATGTTTAAGTCCCATGTAAATAAGGGCGACCATATTGTCATCAACTGAACACAAATCACGACTCCGGGCCGCTACTGAGACATTCCAGAAAGGAAAATCCAATAACACTTTGTCCGCCCTGGGGAACGAACCAAAGACTTCATGCTCAGCAGTAGATCTTGTAACCACTAGACCAACAAGGCAGTCGGAATATCGGAAACGAGGTTATTAACTATGTCTCATCCGTAGCCGTTTCCGGTTTATAGTCAGGTAACCGGTAATGCTTTAGCAAAATGTCAAAGGTACCTCATCAAAATCAGTAATAGGAGAGTCAGTGGTGCCGATTCTGTTGTCACAAAATTCTCTAAACTAAACTAAAAATCACTAAAATTTGGTTTAATCCTGTCAAACGACGATTTCCTATTCTGAAATAGACTAAAGTGACACAACTTAACTATATTTTAGTTTGACAGCACTAAGATTGCACTGAGTTATTAGTTTAGTGAAAATGTCAATTTTGCTATTCTGAGTTTGCCGGTTTTCACCAAAAATTTTGACTATAATAATTTATTTTAACTAAATCTGACTATTTTTAATCGCGATTAAAAAGGTGTGGAATAAAACTAGTGGTCATGAACTAAAATTCTCAACAACGCCTCGCTTTCACGTGCAAAAACAGTTCTGTATTTATTATTTTCTTTTTGCTTATATCTTGAAAATGGCGTGTCCTATCGCAAAAATAATGAAATTTTCGGCCCCCTTAGTATACCCCGGCACATTTAAATCTCAACACGTGGGTAATATTTTTTTTATATTTTTCAAACAAAAGTGAAAAATTCCATATAAAACACGTTGAGGCTGCCCCCCAGCACGCGCCTTCGTCTCTCAAAAAATTCATTCTACGCAATGCACACACAAGTACAACGATGCGAAACCAAAAGAAAAAAAAAATACCACGCTGAGTCGCGATTGTCAAATTCGATTTTAGTCGTGTCAAAATAATTTTTAAATTTAGAGATTTTTCCTTGCAGAATAGCGTTACAATTCTCATAGCCAAAAGTAAGGAATTTTAGAGATAGTTTAGTTAGTTTAGTTCGTGTACAACAGAATCGGCACCATTTTCTCCATTTTGTAACTCAACGAAACCACCCGCTTCGCCCACAAAATTCACACTTCTAAAAAAAACCATTTTTGGGAAACCGTATTCTTTGTCTAGAATTACCTACTTAAAGTTATTCCTGAACAAGTCAAACTCATAACATACATTATACGACTCATACAAGTGTAAACTTAAGTCTTAAAAAGTAACTTTCAAGTTCCCATAAGTATCACAAAACAAAGTTAACAAAACTCAGTCCCCCACGCTCGCTAATATGCCCCGAACTACTAGAAATAAGGCCAGCTTTCATGTCCAATCGAAGCAGTTTCCGGCAGTTAGTCAGTTGCAGCACCCGCAGCGCCATGCAGCGCTGATCATGTATTGTGTAGCGCTTCAAGTTGCGCAAACAGCATTCATTTAGCGCTTTGTGTAAACGTCGAACTTCGTTCTATTGCTTCTTGTTGGCTCAAAGTGCAAGCAATTGTGAAACTTCTAGTTATTTTGTAGCGATATTTTGTAGCTTTCGTTGGGAATTGATTTAAGGTACTGCTGGTATTTGAAACATGTGTACAACAAACCGTTGCGAAACCACTGTTCAGTGTTTACCCACTTAAACTTACAATACGACGCTATCTGAAGAATTGAGAATTCTTCTAACAAATTAAAATATATCAGCTGGACAACTCTCGTAATTTTAAGAAAGTTCACGGTCTGATTTCAGTCTACATCTGTCAAAAATACCTCGGGATTCCGTAGACTTCTGAACAGATTTTGACATTTGATTGTCGCCGAGATGAGACCGCGAGCAAATTTTGAACGTATTTAATTACAAGAAATGACCTTCAGGTAGAAGAGAAAGAAATTCGTATCGCGTAGTTTCAAAATTAATCGAGGATTCAGTAAAGAATGGATGTTGTTTTACAGGCAAGACTGAATAGATTCAAACTAAAATAAGCACAATTTCACAACGTTTAACAATAGATATTTAATGTAACGTCAGAACACAACAATCAGTTCAGTTGTAAATTGTGTGATTACGTAATACAGGATGCCATCGCCAGCACAGAGCATTAAACTAAAACTACACTTAATCAATCTTCATGTGTTCCCGTCCGATACGGAAATACGGAACAAGCAGAATCTCGAGTTCTCCATCTAGATGACAAAGTCATAACTCAAACTGTCCAAATAAGCACTTCTCGACTCGTTTTAACGACACGAACTGTGCTCTTCAAAATCGCATCTGGCGCTCGCTCCAAGAATGGCGTTCGAAAATTGACATAGCTCGCTATTCCATTGCGCTGTTACTACAAACTATTCGGCGAACGTTATTCAAATAACTACGGAAAAGCTCGATGGAATGTAAAATAAAACGCAAAGGAGTCTCGATTCAAGGGACGCCGTAGGCTGACATCGGAAATTACCATTTTAATAGTATTCTTCGGAGTTCCACTTCCGTTACATGCACAAAATCAACAAATTTACATAAATATCACAGAGACGCCGATAAAGGGTCTGTGAATTAACTCATTTCCTCTCTATTTATCCTGTTTCGTCGTTTCCTGAACTCTGAAGGAATTGATTTAGGAGCAATTTGAACTTTTCGAGATTTTGCCCAATAAATACGCAACTGTCGGAGCTCGCTATGAAATAGTAATTGTATAATCAACTGAATTATCAATTGATGCGGTTCCATTGCTCACGCTTAGTTAAATTTGATATGAGATTGTGGGAATACTAATATTTGTTAATCTTCGGTGTTTACTTTGTCGCAACACTCATAAAATTACTGTATGTTGATAAACTTCTCGCTTTTGTTATAACATTTAAGAAATTGAACAGCGTAACATGGCCTTAACTAAAAGTGTTGACCGTAGTAGTGGTTCAGCAGCTTCATCAGGATTATGCCCATAGAGTATTGTAATTGTGCCTAAATATAGCAAATTATCGTCGACGTGGTAAGACTAGAGTTGCAAAGGACTCGAGTCTTCTAGTCCTAATTTTAAAGACTCGACTCAATTAAGCAAGACTCAGTATGCTCAAAAGGCTCGGAGTCTACAGATAAGCACTCGAGTCTTAAAAAGGACTCAAGTCTTAAAAAGGACTCGAGTCTTAAAAAGGGCTCGAGTCTTAAAAAGGACTCGAGTCTTATTATGAACCCGTGAAGATGAAACTTGTACCTCATCATTCGACAAGACTCGAAAGAAGGCAATAAATTCAAATTAGTGGTTATGATGTAACTTTGCGTAGAAAAAAATCTGATGAGTTATTCGAGTTTTTTCGGATGATGAGCTACAAGACTCGAGTTCATTTTAAGACTCGAGTCATTTTTAAGAGTCGAGTCCTTTTTAAAACTCGAGTCCCTTTTTAAAACTCGAGTCCCTTTTTTAGACTCGAGAATGACTCGGACTCGGCTTGACTCTAGACTCCGAGCCTTTTGAGCACACTGAGTCGTGCATAATCGAGTAGAGTCTTTAAAATTACGACTCGAAGACTCGAGTCCTTTGCAACACTAGGTAAGACAGCGGCTCCTGTGACATTATCTCTGCCATCGACGGCGACGTTTAGTTAAAGTGACATTAATCAGTCAGTATAACTCTCCGACCCATAGAGCAACACGGACCAGAGGGGAGTAGCCATACGCAGGCGTTCCCCTCTGTCAAAGTACAAGTCCACGCGGTCCTATGCGTACAATAAAACTAGTTGCAGCCGCACTGCTCGGTAGACTAAATCTAGTTGCGCGACAAAATTGACATCCTACAAAAATGCCGAATTGTTCTGTATTTTGCTGCAAAAAGAGATCTGCCACGTCAAATTTACAAAAAGATGGCGTTACCTTTCATATGTAAGTAATTTTTAATCACATTATTCCTATTTACTTCTATAAAACTTAAAAATTACAAAATCATCGGTCGTGTTGTTTCGGATTTGTTTACCAACACAGGCCGCTCGCCCTCATACAATATGCGGATCGGTCGAGCGACTGATCCGAGTCTATTTCCGAGAATACACTGTCACCGAGCGATAGTGTTGTTACTGGTTTGTTAGTAGATAGTTATCGATAAATTTGGCAAAGGAGTCTATATCCATACAGAGACATATTTGAGATTAAGTTTTCTGATTTATTTAAAATATTATATTGTAAGCTGTATATTAATATACATAGTTGTATAAAAAAAAGCGTTAAATTAAAAATATTATAAAACGTACGAGTTAACACATTTTATTAAAATTACTTATTGTGAACTTCAAACATAATATTTTTTAATTTATTTATTGAAGGTTTCCTAAAGATCCAAATTTAAGGGATATATGGAAGAAATTTTGTAATAATAGACTAACCTGGAGTCCCACAAGAAATAGTGTCATTTGCTCAAAACATTTCAAGACCTCTGACTTTCATGTGTTGTCGAACAATAGGAGGAGATTAGTCGAGGGCACCAAACCAACTCTAACACCACACAGTATTTGTCCCGTAAGTTTTTTTTTATATCACGGAAAAGGTAAAACAGCCGACCTGATGTAGTTCACATTAGTTATAGTGGTGAAATGAAGTTTAGATTTCTCAACTTGAAAAATCAATAGTTTTAAACCTAATTTTCCAGAGTCATCAAAAATCATTCAGTCTACCAAATGACAGACTATCATCTCATGATGCCATTAGTGCCACTCTCACTATTCCTGAGTATATTCATACTCATTACTGAATATACTGCTTAAATCATTGAAAAAACCTTTTATTTTACCTATCATTCACTTACATTGTCGCAGCACTATGCAAACCATGCCCCTGTACTGCGTTTATACTACTCACGTACCACTATATTTTTCTATCGTAATGGTATAAAGTTGATTTCGACAATGTACTTCAATAAAACTACATTGGCGCATAACATTTACTTTCATGTGATAAGAAACACCATGGTTTCGCAGATTTGTAGTAGCAGATCGATTTTTACAGCTAGAAACTGCACAATTAACCATTTTTGGAGAGAACTTATTTTCGACACAATACGATATAATATATAATGGCGGCGGCCGCGCATTCAATTAGTTTTATATAACGTGCATGGTATATATAAATGCTCTAAGGTGATAGATACACATCCACTCGTTTTTAAAATGACGTAAACCTTAATTTTATTTGTTAAATGATAATTATTGTAGTACATAATAAATAAAGTCAATCTTTATTATAATATCTATCTTTGTATCACTTTTTAAACCTAATATTCCGATAAAAAAAAAATAAAGTCAATCTTTATTATAATATCTATCTTTGTATCACTTTTTAAACCGAGTTCTTGAATTTATCGATAATGCGTATCGACAGTAGTTGCAACCACGGCTGGAAGCAACTTGTCAATGTAGTTGCGTCATCTCATTGTACTGTAACGACACATAATGTATCTATGTGTGTATGAAATTGTTAGTGTATGCTTTAATTTTTATGTGTGAGTTTCGTAGCAACAGACGATTATTTTTGTGTGAGAATTTGAGAAAGTGTGGGTAGAGCAGATTTCCCCCCGCAAAAAATGACAGACAGTTTTGTATCGGGAAAAAACGCTATGGCGTCTCCCCTCCGGTCCGCCGGTGGTCCGTGTTGCTCTATGCTCCGACCCCTTCGGTGGTTCCTAGTAACTTCGTAACAATACTAGATGGCGCCACTTGCTGCGCCATCGAATTCATATTGGTAGTCTTGGTTATTGAGTCTATGAGCACTTATAGCTTTTTTGATCCAAAAATATTCTTTTGTACAATTCGTGCGGCAAATTGCGATGCCTTGATCAATTATCTAATGTCTATTATTCATAATTAATTTTACCTTGTATTCCTTATTTACATAATCACGAAATCAATAATTGACTTCCCAATCATAGCTGTCATGTAGTCTTATTTTACCTATTTCGCATTCAGATTAATTTTTGATTGTAGAGAAATCATGACATTGTTGAAATAATACGATATTGTTTTGCTACCGAAATAAAGAATCGAAGAAAACTAACTGTTTATTTTTTGTTTGAAAATATTAGTAGCCCACAATATAAACTGGCTTACTATTGTGTTCTTAATTTCACGCGAACGACGATAATAGGATATTATGCGTCAAATAAGCTGTTTATTCGGTATTGTTTGATTCTCTATAGAATCTATTAAATTTGAATGAAAGAAAACATTTATCGATTTTAAAATAAACTAAAATCTATATCAATGATTTCATCAGAAGTGTCGTAAGTGATAATCAAAATATTAGGCCAATGTACACAAACACAATGAACTGAAAAGAATTCTATGAAATTAATTGATGTCATCATTCATCATAATCTATGATTTATACATTTATGTCAAAATTAGCGCACTATTTGAATGGTAGCTACTGGCCACGTTAAACGGCTTTGGAAAACGAAAAAAAAAAATACTAAGTTCCATCACTAAAACCCCAACATGTCGGCTCTAATAATCATGGAATTGATTTCACAGTCTCATTGCTCTTTGATCTCCCTTAATTATAATTGTTGTCACACACATAAACCCTTATTAAACCCTTGTAATTATAATATGCCCCAAGTGACCGTATCTCGGAGACATATGCTTTTAATTACCACTAACTTTCACGGCCGGGTGGAGAGGAGTCAGAACGTTATTTGGTTCATTTCGGTTTTAGTTGCAAAGGATTTTAATTAGATTCGCTTTTGTGTGAAAACCAAATTCTGACTATCCAAGATTAATAGCCAATTAGTATTTAATTATCTAAGGGTTTGTAGCACTAAAATAAAATAAATTAATTTGGTACTTAATTCTATAAATCTTACTAACATAAGCGTGGTATTAAGTTTTTAAAAACCCAAAAAAACTCTTCCTCATTCGAACTTTGCTATCTTAAAAACCTGCTAAATGTCAACGGAAAGCTTTATTTGCAAATTCCGGAACGTAACAAAAACCGCCGCATACGTTGAAAGATAACAAAGAGCCGAAGAATTTAAGTGCGAGGGTCGCACACGCACTTACATTAGGGACCAAAGCACCTGCTACCTGATCGACACATGACTAGCTTCACATCGGTTCTAATTTTGAAGTTTGAAACCGAGTGGTTTTTTTTTTGGTCGGAATTTTAAAATTGGAACAATACAGAGGAATGGTGCTTTTGTTACCTTGTTCTCTTTCTACGTATTTGATGGTTTACAAAAGTCTATGGTTTTAAGAAGCAAGCAACCGAATAATTTTTATTTTTTTATCTCTTTTAAGAAATCATTGCCTTTTATGATTAGCAGGCACAATGGCTCCAAATCGATTATTGACAATGAATTGGTAAATTCAAGTATTGATACTTGAATTTAACTTGGACGTGGTCACGCGGACAAAACGTCCAACTTGAATGATTGTAGGTGCCACTTAAGCTTATTTCATTATTTATCTAAAAATGAAGTGCTTAGCGATCAATAAAGAGGTCGTTATGTTGGGAGGACTTGTTTATATCGAAGTTAAGAATTGAAACCGATTTGGGTCAACTACAGACTCTTTATCGCGTTGCCCTTAGTTATATTTTTTGTCTTACGGTTTTAGTTATCTATCGACAAAAAAGTAGCCGGCCGGTGTTATTAAACTGGTAATTTGTTGGTTAAGGCGGTAAAGTTATATTTTTTTTCACTTATTATGGTCTTAGGATAAATGTGTATATTAGTTTTCAGGCAAGATATTGTAATATTTACATAGCATTTAATTTTGTTCAAGTTCTCATATAAAAAGGAGGGGAAAGAAGCATAGGACATCCCTGAATTCGTACGCAATGCTTTCAACAGGAAAAGGTATCCAGAAGGCTAGCAGCTTTGCAACGTTTTATGGGAAAGCTAAGAGCAGTGGTTGCGCAATGATATAAGTCCCGACTTACGAATTGTAGGTCATGAAATCGAACCTAGGTAGACACTCGACTTTGTGTTTTTAAATTCATTACCAGTGCTCTCAAAACGGTGAAGAAAAACATCGTAAGGGGGCAAACAAGTCGCGTGATTGTTCGAAAGAGATACCGTGACCCTGGCACATGGGCAACTGATGGAACACGGGTGGGTTTTAGTCAGTAAAAGTCTGACACGCCCTCCCGCTCCGCCCAGAGCGGGAAAAGTCATTTGATGATTTCCCATCCTGAAAAAAAAAAAAAGGGGGCAAACAAATACCAACACATCTGATATTCTTCAAACTGCACTGGGCCTGGAACGTGGATTACGGGCCACTCTCTCTCACAGGAGGGGCCTTGTGTCCCAGCAGTGGGAATGTTTTAGGCTAATTATGCATGGGAAGTTAAATTGATTAAAAATATGCCCGCCCTCTGGTGACGCATACAAGAATAAACTATGGCGATGTCTCGAAAAAAAAAGATGACGTAGGTAAATTAAATTTCCGTTTTACGTATAGGTACGGAACTGCTGATTGACAGCAATTGATAAAAACCGAGTAATACCTACCTGTGTAATAATCCATAATAATATGTACCTACACTCGCTTCTCAACCAGTTCCTTCTTTAATTAAAACAAGTCTCGTGATCAATTATATTGTATCAATGAAGTCTCAATAAATTCAATGCTGACAAATTGACTACTAATTTTACTTCCATACTAGTCGTAGCACTCCATTATAATAATGGCGGTGATCGTTTAATAAAATTGTTTCCTTTTAAAAAAGTAACTGAGGTATGTCCGACGTGCCTTATCGAAGACAAATGAGGCGCGGATGGTGAAAAAGGTTGTAAGTATACTTACCAGATACAAAATTAAAAAGTGAAGTGCCTGACCGGAAATAAGTTCGCATGAAAAAGTTTCGAAGAATAATTTGCAATTGGACAAATCTTAAATGTAATTCAGTACACTATAAATGAAGTATGTGGATATTTTTCTGCCATTTATTTACTTAACAAACACGTTACTCATTATGTTAGGTATGAATGACTGTGTTCCTACACTTTCTACAAAAATCAACAACGGCAATATAAATGACATGAGAGCTGCTTGGGCCATTAAAGATCCATTAAAAAAATACTAAATTGAAAACTTAGACAGGTGCTTCGTATTTATTTAGTTTCCCAATAAGTCAAGTAGAGAGAAATACACTATACCTATATAAACGATTTTAAATAAAATAAAGCTAAATAAAAAGTGAGGAAAAAAACGCTGTTCAATTAAAACTGGAATTCCGGTCGGATTTTAAAATCAAGCTGAGGGACATTCGATTGTTTTCCCGCTGAAATCCAAAGCGCTGCCGCGGTGTTCCGCCATTTCGATTTTAGAAATAGTGCCGTTGCCTAGCTTCGCTCGACTATTTCAAAAGCATAGGCAACAAAAAACGCTACTACGTCTTTACTGAATTTGCACGTACGTTCCGATTTATTTTAAATGGAATTATTTATTTCTCTCGAAACTGGTTCGTAGAAGTAGAACATTCTTGTTTTGTTACACTCTCCCAGTCTCGTTATCTTAAAATTAAATACGCCTACCTTATATTTATTTGTATAAATATTTTCGCTAAGCTGTCAAAATGGTAACAAGGTCTGTGGCGTCATTTATGTATGTTATTGCTAATTTTGCGTCATATTATGTACTAAAATGAGACTGAACTTTGTCTCAGGTTACCTAGTATTCCTATCTTGGATAAGTTGGGAGAACTTTCGTCTCATTATTAAGTTTCAAACTATGATTTATAAAGGACTTCACGCAACTTAGCTTAGGCAAGATAGTTTATAGATATTGATGCGGTAACAATATGGGACAGTATCTAGAATCTAGATCTTATTGATTACTCGAACTTAAGTATTAATAGAAGTTCTCAAGAGTAGCATATTGTTAAAAGGGGCAATCATAAAAGTTATTCCTAGTAGCATTATTCATAGTTATTTATAGTGTATATGAAAGCAAACGTATTTTTTAAAATATTCAAACATGTATTCATCTTTTCCTACCATATAAAAGCAATCTTAAAACCATTGCTACTTAGCATAATCTTTACTTAATACTTTCAAAAGTAAACCAAAACGGTTCAATTTACTTATCTTCAATTGAATAAGTAAATTAAGCCCGATTATAAGCACTTTCATTAATGTAATGATGTTCCCAAAACCTCAATCGGAAATGCAGAGAATCATGTAACTTACACATAACAGTAGAAGTTACCTAACTTCTAGTTATCTCAATCACGTGGAGTTATGAGCCAGTTCAACCTCGTTCACTGGCATTGTCCAATAAATTAAACGAATGATCGATCTCGGCACAGTTGCCGGCACTCGGCGCCGCTCGTGTGCTCTGCATCACCGTAAATCAAGCCCCGCCAGCACGAACATTGCGAAAGAATCAATACCAACTGTAAAAGCAATGCACCTCTATGATAGCTCAGCATTTCAAATCAACTTATCATTGTGTCCTTATGATTTATCTCAGAATTCACGTCACAACAAATCTGACTCGTGAAATGCGTATGCCAAACAATCATATCTTATCAAATCAAATAATTGTGCAAATGAGAACAGTTTATCAGACGAGCGCGTCGCTCCGGGCTACTGCGAGGTCTCAAGCGGCCCTACCATTTACCACGTTGTTGCAGGCCGCATTCGACACTACGACGCCGCACCGAGTGAACGTCGGGAAGGAAGCGACTCACGTAACTATCGTTAGTGAATAGAGTGCGCGTAGTCGATCGTGACGTGCAATGCCCAGGGCCCAGTGCGCCCCGCTACCCCTCACAGGGCTATGGAGACCCTCCTCGATAAGTTCAAGAAGGAGCAAAGTGGCTTACGACGCTCCAGATCCGTCCGCGCTTCCCTACGATTGATCGGCAACCGCTGGCGGTCCAAGGACGAGGAAACAACAACTGAAGATATTGAAAAGATCAAAAGTAACGGAATATTATTTGCGAAGCAGATCTGGACAGAGAAAGATTACGACGTAGCGTATACGGGTATCGAAGGGACGTATAAACCAAAGACACCAGCCATGGCCAAGCGGAAGCCGGAGCCACCCAAACAGAGGAAGAAAAGTGGAGACATCGATTTGAGTTTGAAGCCACAGAGGCCGAAGAAAGTGGAAAAGAAGTTCAGTGATTTGTTTTCAAATAAGAAACAAAAGAGTGTGTCGGCTAAGAACCTGATAGTGCCGGAGAAGATACCACCTAAAGCAGCAGCCCTCCTACATATACATTCACCTGAGAGTGACAAAATGAAGAAGAAGTTAAAAGTGATGGGAAAATCCGAGTCGGCGAAGTCAATGTCAGAGTTGATGTCGCATAAGCGCGTGCGCAGGGGTTCGGAAAGTGATATGTGTCCGAACCAGTCGCGCGGCTGCGTCAACCCTGCGTTTGTATACAGCACCCCGCCGAAGGACAGGAAGATGCCGATGTCACCCACCGCTTTCTTGAGTATGTATTTTAATATTTATTTTCCTCAACTAGGTAACTTTCTTATCGACCGTTACCGGCACAAGCTAAAATGAGACTAAAGGTCAAACAAGAACCATGGCAGTTTGTCAGTTTTCGTCTGCAGTCCTCTCCCCTCCCTGTTCAGTTTGCTGAGGCTGTTGAAAAACTCATTGTGTGTCACAGTAATCAAACTGAAGTGTCACTAATTATACACGACAGTACGTGCGGTGCACTTGTACTGTGATTAGGAGATATCATTCGAGTACCCAGTGCTCACACCAGTATCACATTCATAGACTCTTGCATAATAATACCATATATCACGCCTTGTTGACCCGAAGGATTAGGCAGAGATGTACCTATCGTATCCGCATATTTTGCCAGTTATGTTTTAGTCCCATGTAAAAGGGGGCGAGCCTATTGCCATCAACCGGGTACAAATCTATACACCAAGCTGCTACTAAGAAATACCCTATAACACTTTGACCGACCTGGGATTCAAACCCAACATGTCATTTTCTAGCGCTTGTAACCACGACACCAAAGAGGCAGACTATGTATAATAATGCATAAGTAAACTTGTACATTATGTTGTTATATTTGCCATAAACGAATAAGGTCTTTATTTTAATGTTCCCGGAACTTTCTTTAAAATGTACAGCCTAATAAAAGTAGCCGTGAAACTGCTAGCACATTTAGTAGCTTTTCGTGGCTATTGTTTTTAATGATATTTTTGAGATACCTTGATAGATAACTGAAAAGGAAAAAGCTCTCCGAAAAATTAAATTCAACGCAGTGCGCTGCGCCGTCACAGTTCTATAAAATAAATGAGTTGATAACAGCCCTACAAGGCTTTATTTTATGCATTGCCTAAATATGTAGATCCATATTATGTTATTTTAGTCAATAATAATAAACATGTTCCGTTGCATTAACATCAATGACGTCGGTGGACGTCAAACTTGACCTGAATATTAAATCTTAAAACTCGCTAACAAACACTTTACCGTTGACATTTAGTTACGCAAGTTATATGTTACACCAATTAAATTTTATTATTGGATTCCGCGCTTTCGTAATTAATTTCACCTAAAAACTATCTATGCGAAAACGTGCTTAAACGCTCCTTACTTACTAAATCACTTCGCAACACTCAAATCGATTTAGACGAAAGTTTATACGGGGAATTATTCGAAACCTGCAATCAACACCATTATTCGAGATATTGTAATCGAGACTGTAATGTTTTAAGTAAATCAGTACAAATTACAGTTTCTTTATCTTATCCGGACTAAGGCGCGGGCAAGGTGGGTTGGACTCTAAGCAAAGGCGGAGTAATACATGACAGAAACCAAGTAGGTGTATCAATATCGTAATTTCGCACAAATTGTAACAGGTTCCTAGACAAGGTAATGCGTTTAGTACGGTCGATTAAAAATGTTATGTCCTCAAATAAGTAGCTAATTTATTGTTGTTCTTTTTTTAAACCTACTAGAGCTGTCAAAAATGTACGTATTGAGTACCTTCTAACTAGGATCACTGGCTGATAGCATGCCGGTAAAAAAAGATATTTTTCTAATTTCAAATAATTTAAAAAGGAGTGTCTCTAACAAGCTGTTAGCACAAAGCAAACTTAGCTTAAAATGACAATAATCAAAACAAATGAAATTAACACCATTCATCCAACTGAAATACTTAACCGCGGATTACCAGCCACGACTGGGGAAAATAACTAATCTGCCTTTATAATTAAAATGAAACCGAAGATTAGTGAGATAATGGATGAAATCTCTGGCTCGTTAGTTGGTTTTATCCAACAGTAATTAAACAATAAACTTTGATCTTTATTCTTCTCTTCAGATCACTTTAAGTACTTTTAAAGGGCCCTAGCTTTTAAAGGGTTTTTCATATCAATAGCTCTTTACAAATAGCCCAGCAGCTTATGGTGTTATAAGATAATCCACAACACAATGGAAATACTATAGTGCTTTTTTTCATCACTTTTAAATCTACATCTCAAAATAATAACCATCTAATAGCCATCCAATTACTCAGTTTTACGTACGTAATATTTCACAGAGGAAAACTTCAAAGAAAATTAAGGTTAAAAGACCGACAAATCATTTGCAACACTAATAGTTCTTTATTCCGCCATGTTGAAGTTTTAAATAAAAACGGCGAAAGTGCAGTTTTAGGCGATTTAGTTATGTTAGTGGTGTGTGAAATTACATACCGTTGAAAAGCGGTCGCACAATTATTCGATTTCGTATTTGACTAAATGGCCCGTTATTGGTTAACGCTAGCTTTTAATTTGGATCCCAACTAAACCTAATTACGATTCAAAATTGCAAAATCCATATCGTGAACTGAATATTAAAATAGTTAAAAACCGTATCGATAAAATCGATTAGTTAGGGCGCAACGCATATACGAAAAAAATAAAAAATAATTTGAAGAAAAAAAAAACAATATAAATCCATAACTGACACCAGTTTAAAATAGGAATACCTTTTAAAAGAGTAGAAGAAATGTTGGTATGCATAAATGCTTTTGAAAATCGAACAATTATCAATGGATGCAGGATCTCACAATAAAAGGTCTGTTTCAAAAATTGCACAGTTTTCTATGGCATGGAACGGAAAATGCTCGTTCAAACAAATGCGGATGTTCTTTATTCTCGTGTATTGCTTAATCAACAGCCACCATAAAGGATAAAAGGGAAAAAAATACAACTTTCGATCCAGGTTTCTGTCTGTCAGTTCAGGCCAGTTTCAAAATGGAGGACTGAATTTTCGCATTTTTTGCACATTCTAAAAACATATGTTATGAATAAATCACTAGACTTCTAGTCTTCTAGTTGAGTGAAGAATTACCGTCGTGCGTGTGCGTCGTACCTTATCAAGTAAAAAAGTTAGCTCGCCGTGAACGGATCATTAGGTCTGTTGCAAGTGCTAAAATTATGTGTTTTTTGGTAGTATACCATTATTACTTAACACCCGTATAACAAGGTAGTCATTAACTACTGTTTCGTAACTTGTTATCTACATTTTCCTTATTTTACATAGCAAGTTACTTGCAAGACGTATAATTCAATATAAAATATTATAAATTATTGCTCATAATTAAATTAGTTAAATAGTTACCAACCAATTTGATCATCTAAATTTCCACGTTTAGACCCCACACCCGGCCTACTCTCAAAGTCTTTCATCGAAGATAAGGACCCGTCCGAAAGCAGTTCAAAACTTCGGAGAGAACTCTACACCCGAATAAACATTTAATTAACTTTTACGACCGATCAAACCACTTTGGGAGTAGAAACAACTGTCAAACCGTATTGTCATTAATGTTTTGTTCGAAACCCAAAAATCTTATGCAATCTTATGTCAACTTCAGCAGAAACTACGAATTTCGTGCTTAGTATAGGCCCCCTGAGATTAAAATCTAAGAAATCTTGTTAAAAATGCAGTTCTGATAAGATTGGTATTTTATCAATTTTCCTAGTAGGTATTGGTCCCATTCGATATGACAATCAAAAGAGACAATGACCGACGTTGTAAACATTACATTCACAAAGGTTTTCGCCAGCATGATGCAATTCCTCCACCTTTTTTTTATGAGAAGCCCTTAGAATGTTTTAATCATATTGGGCTAACGGTACAGATAACTGCAGACATAAATCTGCGATACTGGAATGCATCTGCGCTTTTCCTCAGATGGAACTTAATTCAGTCATTCGTTTTCGCGAGCAAATTTACTTTATATTATTTTTCATTGAATCGACTTACTAAACGGGAAACTAAATTAGTAATACAGATTCTTTTTCATTTAAACATTTGACAACGTGATGAAATTCTAGGCTTTCTTGATGACATTATGATTTATTTTGCAATAAGAGATTCTGTTTGAGGCCAAATTAAAGTCTTAATTAAAACTGTTTATAGCATATTTATTCGGTTTCCTTCCTGTTGTTGGAACCATCAATCCATTCATCAATGTGGCAATATCCTCAAATATCACTAACCATATTGAGGTTAGGGTGAATGGCTTCTTAGTAATTAACATTTAGGTCTGAATATGCATGCACTACCGTTGCATATGTAGTAACGACCTATTACAGTAACATAGAAGCTAAGAAGGGACAAAAAGAAGAAAAAACTCAGAATACCATTCATTGTCTATACGACTAGCCAAAATTACGCGCCCCATAACTGCTAGAACAAACGAAAGTTTCGTAGAGCATTTTTAGCTCCAAAACTTCATTAAATAAAACATTTTAATGACTAAACCTAAGATTTAGCAAACATAGAAATAGGCGATATTTAGGTTGCTTGTTGCATGATATTTTATTTCGTTGATTTCCTTGACGTTCTTGGAAATCCAAATTAAGTATTTCATCTTCTTTTATTTTTGTTATACCTATAGAAATAATTCTTAATATTACGCAAGCAACGCTAAACATGTATTTATGTGCAGAACAAAATAATAATAGGCTCCATTCGACTACGAATTAATCTGTCTTACATTTTGCTGATCAATCTAACAAAGAGCCTATTGTGTTAGTAATTCCCATACGAGTGAAAATATTTGATTTTCCACGATATTATTATCGCCTATTAACGCTTTCTGGTATAGTGGAATGGTTACTAAATTACCAGTAGCTATTATTTATTCGGATAAAAGAAATAATGTCAAACTGAGTTAGCTAAATTAAACCACCGGATTCAAAATGATTACGTAAATAATACACGAAAACATGTGAAAAACGCAAAAATGACGTCATTAAGATTTGCCAAACACGAAAAACATTTGAAAATGGAAAGTTGGCACAAATATTTAAATTAAAATAATGAGGTTCAAACAATAGAGGATCAAAATACTTATCATTCATTGCGTACTTGGATGTAATTTGGAAACATAAAAACTCTTTACATAATAACCAAACTGACAATGGCTGGTGAGAATTTCGTACTAAGTAACAGTTACGAAATGTTATGAGGAAAGCTGAGACATTGACCTTTTCTTAGAAATGCTTAATGACCAACAAATTGCATTATGGCGCCTCTTCAGTAGCTTTGAATTTCTATAGACAATACTAAAATACCAACAGCGTTAATTTTGGAAGAGAGGTGTGGTAGGTAGGAATTATTTGACATGTTTTCTCGTCAGTAAAAGTATTAGGAGCCCAAAAAGGTTTTTTTATGAAACCATAATTAAACTAATTAACTTATCCCTATGTAACCCAAGAGCCCTTTTATGCATAGGTAATGAGCACATTATTTGAGTTTTTAATTTTGCTTTCCAACCCCCAAAAAATCATAAATACAACATATGACTTGAGTTTAATATAGAATTATCTACAAGTCAAACGAATGCCTTCCTTTTTTTTAGGGTAAGTTCGGATTTCCATACAAACCAATTAATACCTTAGAGTATCTATTATTATATTTGACCCTCTTTATTTATTTAAACTTCTCGCACACAAAAAAGATATAAAGGCGGACTTAATGCCTTTGGTATAATCTATTTAAAAGCACCTGATAATTCTACAATTCACTGCAGAACTATCTACAATAAATACAAAGAATGGTTGTATTAATTTGGCAATTTTTAATTTCAATTTTTTTGTAGCCGTTAGGATTAAGCTTAGGTATATGGGAAAAATAATCCCAGAAAATTTTATTCGGGAAAGTGATGAATTCACCACCCATTTTAAAAGATCTATAAAAAATTCATCAACTGATCCGAAACTAGATCACACAGTCAACTAATTCCGTATATTTCCAATTCAAATTACGCTGCCACTGATTTGATTACTTTCTCTGAGATATTTTGTCATACTCATACCAGCTACAGATGAACTTCCGTCATGTCATTTGAATCGTATTATTTATTTATTATGCGATTAACCCAGATAAACCTGAAACTTTTTTTTTCTTAGAAAGTTGTGATTTTTATATACAAGGCTTAATATAGCCCCAACATCTGAGGAAAAATAATAAAAAAAATCTTCAGCTTCCGGAAAAGCTGGAAAATCATGTCCCATATATGGGTCGGTCGGTACAACCTTACCTTTTTGCTAATATCCTTTTAATAATAGATGAAACTTTAAATAAAACTATTTTTATTGAATCAAATGTATTACTTTTAATTTTTAACACATATTATAATTTTTTTAAATATTTTTTATGTGGTATGGTAATTGAAAAAACATTCTTTGGGATGTAAATGTATGTTACACTTAACGCAAACATAATTACAATTTTTTTTGCATAATTTGCATTTTAAAATTTTAGTAACATAATTTATTAGGTGACCCTTTTGATCATATCTTGAATCTTCAAGGTGGCTTTTTGGTACAGGACAAGGCCCACGCTTTTCACACCGTTTGGAACTTTCTAAAATGGCTCGTGTAACAGACCTGCGAAAATTGAGGTGATCGAGATCTCCACCATTATTACGATACAATTGCCAAGCATTATGTAATGCCATATCAATACTATGGCAGAATAAAGGAAAGTACCATTTCTTGCCTCTGATGCAAGTCCGGTATAGGCTTATGTTCTGATCAGATCGATCAACGCCTCCCATATTTTCATTATACTTTTTGACAATATGCGGTTGGTCAATCTGTATATATTTTTTCTGATGTTGAGAGAAACGCCTTGCTTTCTGTAATGGCTGAATAGAATCCACGTCAGAGGCAACAGTAACAACACTGTTGTCATTCCACTTGCAGACAAGTATCTGCTCTTCCAAGCTTGCCTTGAAAGTAAAATTACCACGGTCGGTTTTCTTGAAATCCTGATTAGATGGCAATGGACATTTTGAGATACGGTTCTCACGGACTGTGCCAGTTGCCTTCAAATTTCTGTTTTTCAATTCGTGTAAAAGAGGGATGGAAGTAAAATAATTATCGAAGAAAAGATGAAATACATTGTTGGGGTACATAGTTTGAATAACATTTGCATACTGTAATATGACGCTACCACCTAGTCCAAATCTTTTATAAATCGATGGTATTTGTGCAGACTGACCTTGGTAAGGATCAAACCATATTACATAACCTAGGCGTGTAGCTCCAACCCAATACTTATACCCCCATCTAATCGGTTTGCCCCTGATAAATTGCTTACAACTATGACCCCCGTAATAAGGTATCATAGCCTCGTCGATACTGTGCATCTCTTCAACAGGTGCATTTTCCTGAAATACAGTATTCAGCAAAGTAAACAAAGGCCTCATTTTCGCGAATTTATCACTCTGGGCCTGAATCAAATTGTTGTCACAGCAGTGCAAATGGTTCATGATATATGAAAATCTGTCGCGAGATAATGATTCATTTACTAGTGAAAAATCGCAATCTGATGAATTTTCCCAATACATTCGTCGTCTTGGTACTGAAACATATCCACTATAAAGTAATATGCCAACAAAACATTTTATTTCGCTAACAGTAATGTTGCCGGGTTTATTTTTGTGAGACGCATACAAATTGGTATATTCTACAAGCATGTTTATGATGGAATCGTTGAACAATATTTCAAAATAGTATATTGGACGACCTAACTCGTTTTTGGGACCTTCCAAAGGTTGGAAACTAGGAAATTCATTTGGTATGTGTCTATTCCTCCATTTATAGGATGTATTTTGCACAGACGTAGGGCGAATTACAGTATCTTCCAGTACGGCTGAGGAAGATGGTCCTGGCTGTTGAATTGGCTGTCCAGTGTGAGATCTCTTCCGTAAATTAGCCAAAGGAGTATCATCTTCACTGTCTGAGTCAGAACTACAAGTGCTGTAATAAGCCTGTGCAGGTGCACGTAAGAGAGAACCTGGTAAATTCTGTATGGTAATGTTATCTTCGTCTCCAGAATCTTCATCAGTAACAACAGCATTTGCGTTATCTGGTGGTTCAAACGTGATGCATTCTGGAACCGGGTCATCACCAGTCTCTAATTCATTCAAAATGTCATGTAATGATAATGGTTTCAATCTGAAATAAAAAAAGGATATTGTTTTATAGAAATTCTAGAGTGTTTGAAGTTTAGTGGTTGTGCCGACGGAACCATGTATGGGTTCTTGAAATATTCGGCAAAATAAAAGTGAAATAAATGAGAATTATTTAAATTTTCTTTGTAATATAAATATTATAATATATCAAACTTTATATTTTTGACATTCTATTTATAGAAAGATAACAATAAATATAATATAATCTTACCTTTTCGAGGACATGTCTTAAAATTTCCAAAACACAGGTTTTCACTTGCAAAAAACAACTAGAAATTATAAAACTTACTACGTATCTTGTCAGCACAATTAACTGTCATTAACTGACGATTCTAAAAATATATATAAATTGTTTTAACAAAATCATACAATGAGGGTAGAATTTTTTATTTCTAGAAACCCATGTATGGGTCGGTCGGTCTAACTGGGTTAACATAAATGTTTATCGATGTTCTAAAAAAATGTGTAGCTTGTTTATGGTGTGTCGGAAGTTATGCATACAAGTTCATGTTTCTTTGACTAGCATGAACTAAATATGTATTTTAGATTTAAAAAAAAAAATATAATTTAGCTGGAACGGGTGATTACCGACATGACAACTATTGGAGAACTAAGGAAGAACATCACATAATTTTCCTTAAGTTAATTTTGAAAATAACAGCGATTATTATAGAGTTTCTAAATCATATGAGAAAGGTAAAACATAATTATAGAACAAAAACATATGACCTTAAAGTACATATAAAATATCCGTTGAACAAAATTATTAAAATCCTCTTAGTTAAGAAGGGAGTCCATTTGCGTTGGCCATCAGTGCTAAACTAATTTGAGAACTAAATTGAACTTCCACTCAACCTAGTTAGTAAGGTGTCGACTCACACAGGGTTTTAAGGCTGGGAACACACTGGTTCTGGACGAAAAAGTAGATGACATTGCGTTTTCGTTGGCGGTGTGATTGGGATTATCGTCTCATCGGCTTATTCAGTGGAAGCCAAATTGACAAGTTCTCTACCTAAAATCCTTTTTGAATTTTCCCTTTGATATCTTTGTCTAAATTTTCATATTGTGTGTTAAACCTTACTTTATGGAAGTGCTAGCTTATGCACTGTTTCCAAACGAAACTATAAAATTTTGCTGTATTGCACGGTCATTTTCCGAAACTATTTCCGTAAAGCTTTCTTTTTAACCGACTTCAAAAAAAGGAGGAGGTTATCAATTCGACTGTATTTTTTTAATGTTTGTTAACTTTAGACTGGGTGAACCGATTTTGATGATTCTTTTTTTATTTGAAAGCTGGTGCTTCCCGAATGGTCCGATTTTAATTTGGTTCCATTCGGATAATGAGGTCCTTGTGAAAACCATATAAGTCTTAAATTTGTATTAAGTATTTGTGCGACAAATGAACGAATCAAGCGATTAAATTAGTGCGGAGTATCTACCATAACTAAAAAGTTGAAAATAAAAACTTTTTACAAAAAAAAAACCTACTTCCTTAAAAAAACACTACAAAGTCCAAAATAACTTTAATTTCGGAAGTCGGTGGAAAAAAACCTTAAATACAGATCCTAAGACACCGACTTTCGAAATTAAAGTTATTTTTGACTTTGTAGTGTTTTTTTTAAGGAAGTCGGTTGTTTTTTTTTGTAAAAAGTTTTCAAGCAAACAGTGCTTTGATAAAAGGTTAACCGATACGGACCGTAAATTCATCTAAAATTAATTACTATCGCAAATGTCCCCAAAATTAAACTTACCCACTCCATGAATTACGTATTTGACACCAAACTTTTTCGACAGACTTGCGTACTATTACTTCAAAGAATAATGTTTGCATAAAAACTAATTAGTCTACAACTTTATGACTCTGTGTAGTCACAGTTATAAAAGATGATGTCGCCAATTAAAAAGATCTAGATAGTCCGCATAATGACCAAACTCAGAATCGTGCGACCACCTCAGTTGCAACTATGATACTGCAATGGAGCGACATGTTAGAATTTATAACCTGCGGTCAGTTCTATATTCAAAATATTTTTATTTTTTTGTGGCCAGTGAAGTGATTGGTTTAACTTTTCGGAGTCGGTTAATTTCAGCCAGTATTTTATACGGGCGCGTTCGGTTTAATGTTTTTGATTGCAATTAATACGCCACATTGTGTTATTGTTTATTTTATTGAAGTGTTTTTTAGTGCCAACAATTTATTAAGTTTTATATGAAGTGTTAACGTGTTATTTAATTGATTTTATGGGCAGCTAATTGCGAATTTTCATACTTTCTCAGAAATTTGAAAATGGTCTTAGAGCGAAATGTTTACTTGTGTCCGTGAGTTATTTTTATTACTTATTACTGATATATTACCCGAATCTGCGGAGATACATCAGCGCAAATTAAAAATTAAAATGAAAGCTTCGATTTTTAAATAAAAATAAATAACCTGTCAAGTGATATCACTTGCGCGACCGATGACCTCACAGGGCTACCACCATAAACAACACATACGATCCAGCAAAGGTCACAGCTTACACAGCCTTCTCACACTCAGCATAATATTAATTTATTCGATTTATTCGACGCCACGTTCCGCATCGTCGTTGTTCCATGATCCTTCCGCGTTCTGTCCAATACAAACTATTTACGATGCATCACTGTTGCTTTCAAGCGGTTTTTTAACGCGTTGGGTAATGATTACCCACGCGATGCATCGACGCACGTCAATGAAGACAAGGCTTAGGGTTGTCGAGGCTGTTCTTATGTAAATAGACGTGTGAAATTGGACAATTTTCGCGCGACATGTTGTCCGGGATAGCAAATGTCTCAGTCAGCTACCACACCGCGATTGTCACATTTAACATCAGAACCGATTTTATAAATGAACTTAGCATATAAACTTCATGTTCTAGGCAACGTATTTGCTAAGAAGATAAAAATCATAATTATGTATTTAATTTAGAATTAATAACTTGTTCATTTATGTACATGTAACTTTACAGTCATCAAAAATTGTCTTTTACTTTTCACGAAAAAGAAAAGCTTACGTTAGTTTTTAAACCTCCTTTTTTGAAGCTGTTATTGAAAATCCTGCCAATTTCCATTTAATGAAAAATTCCCCAAAGTTCTTTAAACATGCTAACCTTCACGTATAAAGAAACATTCTTCTAGTCTAACTTAACGTCATCATCATCATCATCATCATTTCAGCCGTAATACGTCCACTGCTGGACATGACCTCCCCCAATTTGGGGGGCTTTGCCAGAATCGCCACGGTTGGCAGGCGGATTGGCGATCGCAGTATAGTGGTAAAATGCAAAGAGAACGCTGCTGCCCATTCTCTAGTAAGTCCCGTAGTCGCCTCTTACGACACCCACGGGAAGAAATGGGGTGATGCTATTCTTTACGTCCGGCACCACACGGTACGGAACTTAACGTAACTTAAAGGAAATAAATATAATACAGACATACCTTTGCCTAACCAGCGTGATTACGTCTCCCAACCCTCGACTCATCGGAACTATAATGTGTGCTACACAATCATGGGAACCTTTCACCTCACTTCGTTCTGGGAGTTAGCTTCGTGACGCTTTCCTTTGTTTACGTTACGTTATTTTGCGCTGGTTCGCTTTGAAGCGTAATGTTTTGAGATATTTTGTGTTTGAATGTAAGTAAATATCTAATTTACTGCCTCTTTGGTCGGAACTGTCAACAGTTCCGACCAAAGAGGTTGCGAATCTAAGATCGAGCAATGTGTGTGTATTGGGTTTTAACATATTGAATTCGTCAGTAGCAGCTCGGAGTCTCGATCTGTTACCATTTGATTTCAATAGATATACTCGCCCCTTAACACGTTAACTGCCATGTCGGACTATGTGTCCGACACTTTTTGTTCCATTCAGGCCTTGTCGGACTATATGACCGACAACACATACAAAATCTGAATATGTCGTTGCTGCCTGTCGGCCATGTTTTTGGAATAAGTAATGTAATTATTGAATAAATATAATCTATTTCAAGTGAAATAACAGTAACTACATTTTTTGACTTTTTCTGATTTTAGCCATGGCAGTTAACGTGTTAAATATTCGACGTAAACATAAGTGGCCAACATTTTTTGATTTCAATATACTCGCCCCTTAAATATTCGACGTAAACATAAGTGCCAAACATTTTTTGATTTCAATATACTGAGATCCTCGTGTGCTTTGCATTTTAATGTCATCTAAACCTGGTGGAAAATCATTACATGCTATAACGTGCATCAAAATAAAAAACGTACTGTTTCTGGAGGTGTCGATTCAACCTCGAGAAGATAGTTTTGTGACTATTCTGGTTAAACGGTTAATTTATATTGTCCAAATCAAGGCAAGGTGGACAAACCCGCTAAGCAGCTTATTTTATTTATTTAACAAAAGTAGCCTCACAAGTTTTTTTAAGAAGGTAATCGCTTTGATGTTTAAAATTGCGACGCAGCATTTAGGTAAGAGTTGTAATTAATGAAGAGAAAGTTGACATGTCTCTGCAAAATAAGCTTTCGTCTAATCATGATGACAAATACTGCAGAGAATTATTATTATCTACGTATGTATGCATTGCTTGAAAAACAACTTCATTATAAAATCTATGATGTATATATTACCATTCCATGTCCGTTTTATTCAAATTTAAATGTCTTTGACATAATAAACAGCAGCACGATAGATAGATCAGGTTAAGCTACACTTGCCGCAGTTGGTCGGTGGATGGGTGACCATCTTATCTATACTAATATTATAAAGCTGAAGAGTTTGTTTGTTTGTTTGTTTGATTGAACGCGCTAATCTCAGGAACTACTGGTCCGAATTGAAAAAATCTTTTGTGTTGGGTAGCCTATTTATTGAGGGAGGCTATAGGCTATATAACATTATGCTACAACTAAGAGAAGCGGAGCAGTAATGAAAAATGTTGCAAAAACGGGGAAAATTTAATCCTTTTGAGAATTTCCGTTGCGTGCGCTGCGTAAACGGTTAAAGTAACGCAAAAATCATGTATGACGGAATTGTTTCTTTTAAAAAGTTCTAAAAAAAGTCCACAAGATCATATGTCTATCTTTTAAGGTTGACTCACTATAACTCAAAAGGAGCGAGCAGCAACGAAAAGTGGACGAAAACTAGCAGGCAAATTGACGCTGACGAAGTCGCGGGCAGAAGCTAGTTATTCCTATACCCGTAACGTATTTTCCGTCCCTCGGAAAGCACGCTCGCTCTGCTGTCATTTGTAGATCTTCGGTAACCGTTACGGGTCATCAAAAGCGCGAAAGCCTGACCTCTCTCACCAAACCATATCGTATTACCCAGTAACTGGGTTGTGGAGGTCAGTTAAGCAGTCGCTCTTTGTAAAATATTTGTACTTAGCTGCATCCGTTGAGACTGGGAGCCGATCCCAACATAGTTGGGAAACGGCTAGATGATGTCCTTGACATATCTAGGGACCCTGTGATCTTAGATCTTTGAAAGGCGTGCGAGAGGCCGAAACCAACTCGCAGTGGCCTTTTAGACGCTTTTAAATGGAATGAGGCACCATTTATCTATTACCATGAAAATAAACGACATACTGAAAATTAAATGTAGAGGAAAAATTAGAGAAGGAAAATAGCATGAAAATAAAATCTGTGGGTGTAAAAAGGGAATAACAAATACGATGGAATTTTGAGTTCGCCAATTTTACTATTCAAAGTTATGTAATCAGTACCTCAAAATTTAAATAACCCGAAACAGAACATAATTAAAAAAACCCATGTTCTTTTACCATCTACGATTAAACATTTGCATTATGACTTACGAGTTTAATTCGGTTGTGGCCACACACACTAGGCCTCTTTCTGTAACACCGCTGTTTGATAAGATAACACTCCGTATTTTTCCATAAATACTAATTACAGACAAAGATTACTCTCATTAGAATGCCCCTTAGTAATGTCTTACTTATTTTCAAGACAATGCTTACAAACAAATGGCAGTGGAATGTGTAGAACTCGTTGGTCTAGCGATCGTAAGACCCATTGTTGAGTATCAAATCCTGGGTTCCTACGTCGAACAAAAATCTATTGAAAAGAATTTCTTAGAAGCAGACCAAAGTCTGAATTTGTGCCCGATCCTTGCCATCCCTATAACATTCTAGGGCACGGTTTATATGCCGTACCGTAAAGAAACCGTGCCGTGTACAAAAGGCTTTAAGACCTGTTGTTATGCATGTGTATGAGTAATAAACATAACAAAACAGTACTAGTCATTAAAACTACAAACACAAATGTTATTAACAATACCTGGGAAGTAGGGAAGCACCGAAATGACTAACAGAAACTGTATGTGCAGTTACATCTTGTTATACCATTTTCCGCAAAGTTAATAATAATAAAGTATTGTATTCGTGAACACGGCTGTCATCAACGATCAACGTCTCTCAAGGGCCTGATTCAGAATGCAGTACTCCTCTATACCTACCTAGCATCGTGAGGAGGTTCCTGTCTCTGGAGCCCTAACTATCGGTAGCTCGGACCCTGCTCCGATACCGGAGGGAAACAATTTTTTTTTATAAATCGAATAAAATATATATATGTACTTTTACCGAATCCTGCACGAGCTCGGAGCCATTTCGAATCCGGTAATGGCTCCTGTGAAGCTAAGACGTCCACATCTATGTAGACCTATAGCGTCCGTATCCTGGTTGCCATTCGGTGATCTTTTTTGGGGAAGCTGAAAGTTTTCATAGGTAGCCACCTCATATAAAAATACGGAATTCACCAGTATCCGGTTAAACTGGAAGTCAATTCCAATATAGTTGGAAAAGGCTAGGCAGATCTGATTAAATTCTGCGTGAATTCTTGACGATTAATCACAGAGAAATTCCACTTTCCAGAGCCATAATTTCCACCATTAGAAAATCTAAAATGGCACCTTAAAGTTAAATCAAGATACCGTATCTCAGTTTTCACTTTCCCGCCGAACAGTGTCCGGTCTTTTGCTCTTTATGATTGAAACTCCGATTAGCTGTGAAGTTTACCCTAACGACCTTTGGTGCCCTGCACAAGGTTATATTCCGACTGACATTGAAGAGCATGTAAGCTTTTTATTATTCCAACACGTCGACATGTCAAATTACCTTGTAATTTCGTTTTGTAATCGATACTGAATTCGATACCTAATCATAATGCACTCTGGTGCTGGATAAGGCTATTGGGCGTTACCTCGGATGTGCCTTGGGGCATTCCTTTAGGCGTTAAAAGTATTTATCGTTGTTACCTGTGTTAGCTTATGTTGTTCGGTTATTTCCGTACAGTAAAATGTTATAAAAATAGCTGTTGATGGATGGAGGGAGACCAAAGATAAGAAGGAATGATTGTATCAGGAATTTTATAAAAAAGAACACTTTAAATTATACCGTGACGATTGAAAGGGGAGAAAAACAAATAAATAAACTGAACTGAACTGAACTGTGAATCGTAGAAGATAAAGAGTTGTAGCGCCCCCAAGTAACATGGGACAAGATCAAGAAGATCATCATGATGATGATGAATTATATTGGGTGGCTGTGCAATTTCAAACTAGAGCACATAATAATAGACCGTAGGAGTAAATTTCGCCATATCCACAATCAATCAAAAACGATTAATCATTTGTTGAAAGCTTCTCGCTACACAATTTGCGTTAATTAAATCCTTATTTGGATCAACTGCCTCTCATATTTGATTTCACACTTCATCGGCTGATCCACACCCTAAAAGTTGAAAGGTATGAAGTATAACATGTTGGCACACAATTGGTTCGACATTGAGTTAATCATGTACATTGTTATTAAGGTTAACCTTTGCCTGTCGGCTGATCGTGGGTAGTTTGATAAATTATCTGAACAGCTCAACAGACGTACGTAGGTCGGAAGTCCTAAATAAGAATATTTTTTACGAAACCTGATTTATTTGGCGTCCAATATTGATCAGGTTTCGCGTCATTTTTTCCGAGGACAGGACATTATATAAAAAGTTTGTAGGTATGTTACTTGATAATTTGATTAGAAATTCTAGGGGACCTGGCAACAGCTTTAAGTGTATTTTATGGCAACTTTATAAATATCCGCTACCATTCCGATAAGTTTAATCTTTTGGTGATCAACAACTGTTCATATCTTAGTTCCCATGAATTTTTTTTTGCAACCTAAAAGCACACAACAAAATATATCATTATGTATATATTTACACTCGTTACCATATCCCATATTATTTTTGTTTCTTTCTGTTTATTTTCCCGTTTCTCCCTTAGAGCTGCAGTACGGCGCGCTTCTCGAGGGGTGCGGGGGGGAGTTGCCGTCGCTGAGCGCTTGCGCACCCCACCCCCCGCACCTCGACAAGGCAACTCGTCGGCAACAGAAGGACGCGCGCGCGCAACAAGACAAAATCGCACAAGTTAACATACATTTACACGGTATTTGTTTCGTTTTTTTTTTAATTTATTTTTTCCTATTTTTTTCTGTTTTCCTTTAAGTTATATGTTGTATTTATTTACTATTTTCAAGTGAGACTCTTCTGTGTTAAACATTTTAATTTGTTTTAATTATCAGTTTATCTTATTATCTACATTATACGTTCAAGTTACACTTTGTAGGGACATGCGACTAATAAACATCATCTATTTTTAAAGATACTATTTTTATTTCACTGCTGCAATGAAACCATGCATATCTCATATCATCTTATCCATGATATCCATCTCACTATTTCTTCTACTAAATCATCGGGCTTCTTCAGGTCTTCAACATTCGCCAAACGGTCTTACTTCTATCTTCCTCATCTAACAGGCTTCTTCTTGACAAAAGTGCATCTACCTTTTCTTCTACTGACTATATCTAAGGTATCATCAACTCATTAGTAATTCTTTAAAGTGAATCTTAGTTTTGTTTGTTACAGCTCTGTTCGCGGCTGTGGAACATGGCTACCTCGACAAGGCGCGAAACATCCTGGAGTCAACCGACGTCGACGTCAACAGGTTTGTGATTCATTTACCTTTTATATCCACCGTTTACCGCGTAAATTGTATTGAAAACGATAAACTCTAGTTACTACAGGCTTTAGCAGCAGCTTTTACTACTGTCTTATGGATAACAAATATTGCTCTCTACATTTTCCGTATCGGATTTTCTGGGATTTGATAAATTGACGTTTAACAAATCCATTAATGCTTTTGAAATGATTCACACAAAATCCCTAGTCTTAGATTACGATAAGACAAATCAAATCACAGTCATCAAGATATTGAAAATTGAGTAATCGATAAAACGATTCTATTAGAAAAAAACCCGCTTGATTGTAACCCAGCATCACATCTTGGATAACACATTGATAAGACCTTGCCTGACCACAACACTGGAAATTCAAACTACGTAACCATTCCAACCGATAAATATTCGTAACAAAATAGATTCCGGAGTGGAACTGGTACCATATATCAAAGAACAAGTACAATAGAGTACATTCGAGACAGCTGTTACGATCAGTGCTGCAAACAAAATGCACCCGCCGGGATTTATCTCTGTCTAACTGTTACTTGTGCTAAAGAACTGTTCTCGAGCTCAGACACCTGGATTTGTCGGAGTGAAACAAACGATGCAACTGTTTACAAATTCGATCTGCTGTCTTGAAAGTGATATAGTTTTATATATTTATCGCTTATAGTTTTATTGGGTTTGAAGCAATTTTTAACCCCCGACGCAAAAAGAAGGTTTTTATAAGTTTGACCGCTATGTGTGTCTGTCTGTGGCACCGTAGCTCTAAAACGGGAGCACCGATTTAGGTGCGGTTTTTTTATTCAAAAGTAGGCTTTCTAGTGCTGGTCGTTAGACATGTTTTATCAAAATCGGTTCAGCTGTTTCAAGACCTGAACCAAAACCTGACCTGTGATCAAAATATTACCTTTAAGCTCCTTATTAAACTTAAAGGGCCAATGCGTATATATTTATTTTTTACTTTTAAGGGGTTTTTGTTTCGGTCGAGGTTTTTTTTTTTAAATTTAACGTTTTTGCATCAAAGAATTGAAAAATTGGAAGTCGAAAATGTCAATACGTAAAAGTATTTCAGTTCTAGTGCTAACTTCGCCCATGAACTAACTTCTTCTGAACAGACAAGCAGGCAGAAAGTTACTTTTTTCAATCCTTGGATTCCTTCTATACATATTCAAAATTAAAGTCAATTGTCGTGTCTGGCTGTGCGGCCATCTTTTGAGTCTAAACTACGGAACCGATTTTGATACGGTCTTCACTTCACCATTAATTTTAAAGTTACTTAAAATAAGCAATTCTCAATGTTCAGTGGATTATAATTTGCTATTCTTCCAGAATTTTGGACTTTGATTCTCAACAAATGGTAGTATTTATCGTAACATGACTTAATAACTGTTCGTTTAACAATAATCTGATATAGACGGTTTCAAATACCGAACGTAAACTTGACAAATGAAGTTAAAGCAACTTCTGCATGATAATGTTTGACAAAGCCCTCTTTTTGTGAAGCACTTAACGAAAGTTAATCATGATTTCCTTTTGCTTTTCCCTCTGAGGAATAAACTTGATAAGAGCATATACTTAGGTATTCTCAGTTTAGAGTAACGTGAATCTAATGAGATTGACCTCTGAAAATTGATTTAGAAACCCTTTTTGCTTCCAAAACTACCTACATCACAATGTATGGATGTTCTAAAGTAAATTCTCTTTTTGAAACTTGATCATTAGTAGTGATGTGATCGTTAAAAATGTATATCCGTGGATACGGATCGCAATACGGATATTTGGTGACAAAATCCGCGTGTACTGATACGGATCTTAACTTTCTTACTCAATCGCTGTTGATGCGCGTGACCTTGAAACGATAGTTGACGCCACTTAACGCTTTGCTTGACAGGACATATGTATTTCGACTTGCATTGCGCGGATCTTGTTTATAGTTTAGTCACTAAATATTTGATTTTTAAAATAATCTGAATTGATTTAACCTCTAAGTCCCTGAGATACCACATTTGGTATGCAAACAATCGTTTTTTAATTGTGTCTGTAATTACGGTACTTGACCGGTTAAATAGGTTTTCATTGTTACCTAATCGCCTATAAATAGAATTTTGATTTATGTATTGAATTTTAATAAGGTTAAAGACCCGCCAAAAAAGTAACAAATCTTTCTTGTCCCTCGGATATCCTCGATATCGGTTACGGATATTCGACACATCACTAATCATTATTTTTGTCGATGGTAGCTGATTTTTCTCTTTTTTTCAGCCTCAATGCAGACGGCCTGTCACCTCTCGATGTGGCCGTGCTTGCCACCAACAGACCACTTGCCAAAATGCTTATGGAGTTCGGGGCCAAAGAAGGAACACAATGTAAGTCTAACTTTCTATTTAATTCTCCAGTGTTATCTTAGACAAATGGTTTGTTTTCAATATTTCTGAATCTTGGAAAACAAGAAGCTAAATGTTGTTTGCACTTTTATGTGCACTCAAATAAACGGTATTGTTTATGTCTTTTACTATATAAATTATCTGGTTTACCGAGCTTTGCTCGGTATTTTTTGGTAAATTGTTTTTTAAATAATAAGTTTATGTTCAAGTTGATTATCGATAAAGTTGGTCATTGAAAACACAAATAAAACGACATTTTCTAAAAATCAATTCTAGCTAGATCGATTTATCAGCCCCGAAACCCCCTGTATACTAAATTTCATGAAAATCGTTGGAGCCGTTTCCGAGATTCAGATTATATTGTATATACAAGAATTGCTCGTTTAAAGGTATAAGATATTACTACATAGGACTATAGGGCGAATCGTCACTTTAATATAATATTTTCTATAGGCAACTCACACGAAGTTAATTTATTAGCGGACGAATCGACAGCCCCAGAAATATATATTAGGCGTACGTATGTATAAATTGTTAAAGAAAAAACGAATAGGAAAAGGACACTAAGTTTTTGATTTAATATAAAAAACGTGCTAACTGCCTAAAGGCTCTCAACAAACAGGCGTGAAGCGCAATACGACGCGACGGCGACGTTGCGCTGTCGTCTCGTAAAACAATTCCTATGAAAACTTCATCAAATTGTTCTACAAATGTCGCGTCGCCCTTGTCTGAAGAAGCCCACATGGATCCCTAAAACAGGCACGACGAGACAGCGCGACGCGACTCTCGCAGAACAATTCTTATAAATGGAAATTGTTCTACAAATGTAGCATCGCGCCGTCGCGTCGCGTCTTTCTGAACAAGCCTCGATACATATTTCTGAAATTTCCGAAGGTCTTGTTTTGGGTGCTTTGGACAGTGTCAATAGCCGATTCGAGAGGCAATAACCGTTCATCAAAACACGTGAATCACTTCCGATTGAGTTGCAGGAGAGATTATAGTGGTTGCCGATCTAATCAGATTTTGAACAAGTCAAGTGTTCTGGTTGTTGGAATTATCTGATAACAGATATGCGTGATGATAACCTTGCGGTTGAACCTTTTTTTATTTTATTTGTGAGTGTTAATGTTTGTCATTTGTTTTTAATAGTTTGGTTTTTATAACTTTCTTCCGTTCGTCAGTATTGAATTCGTTCTTGTGAAATATTCTGATGAATACTAGAGAATGGGCAGCAGCGTTCTCTATGCATTTCACCACCATACTGCGATCGCCAACCCGGCTGCCAAGCGTGGCGATTATGGCAATTTGGGGGGGTCTATGTCCAGTATTGGATGTCTAAAGGCTGAAATGATGATGATGAAATGTCCTGGTGAACGGAAAAATCTTTTCCAGGAAGGGACTGGTCGTCTACAGAAAGGGAAAAAAAGTTAAATTTAAAAACCCCGACCAAACAATCTAAAAATTTTAAAAAATATATAGGTACTTTAAGTTTCATAAGAAGTTATAGGTAATATGTTGATCAAAGCATCGCCGTGTCGAAATGCCTGAACCAATTTTGCTAAAACTTATCTAAGAAGTTACCGTACACCGTACCTCTAGAAAAATCTTCTTTTAAATAAAAGAACCGCACCCAAATCGGTCTACCCGTTTAAAAGCGACGGTGCCACAGACAGACAAACGTAGCGGTCAAACTTACAACAACCTTGTTATTGCGTAGCGGTTTAAAAAGTATTGAAAGATTACCTAAACCAGCATTAACAGTTTATTATGCTGATCGTTTTTCATAAAAATCTGAATAATATATGAAAATCAAATAACCGCACCTGACAAAAGCTTCCAACCAAATGCACAATATGGAGATGTCTTCACTGAACTCATATATTTTCAATTTCTGATACCACTCATACTTGCTCCTATTTCATACCATCTTACCCCCTTGGAAAATTATGTGGATTATTATTCCGCTGTCATTCCAACTCATATTTCGGGCCCTCAGGTATTTTTATAATTTGCATTCCCACCGTACGCGGGAAATATGGGGGCTTCCAGAAATGTGCTTTGGTGCAAAGAATAATGTTCAGATGGAATTTTTCGCCGGATTTTGTGCGTAGACTTGAGTCTGGCGGCAAATAAAAGAAAATTCAAGGAGTTTTTAGGGTTCCGTTGCCAAATGGCAAAAAACGGAACCCTTATAGATTCGTCATGTCTGTCTGTCTATCTGTCTGTCTGTCTATCTGTCTATCTGTCTGTCTGTCTATCTGTCTGTCTGTCTGTCTGTCTGTCTGTCTGTCGGTCCGTATGTCACAGCCACTTTTTTCCGAAACTATAAGAGACTAAAATAGAAAAAAACAATACATTTTGGGGTTCCCCATACATAGAACTGAAACTCAAAAATTTTGGGGTATCTATGAATAGGTCTTCAAAAATGGTATTGAGATTTGTAACATATTTTTTTTCTAAACTGAATAGTTTGTGCGAGAGACACTTCCAAAGTGGTAAAATGTGTCCCCCCCCCCCCCCGTAACTTCTAAATTAAGAGAATGATAAAACTAAAAAAAATATATGATGTACATTACCATGTAAACTATCACCGAAAATTGGTTTGAACGAAGTCGAGTAAGTAGTTTTTTTTAAAACGTCATAAATCGTAAACCGCAATTTACCTTTCATTCAATCAACTGAAATATAAAAATTAAAAAAAAAAACATTTATTTTCATAAACATAAACCTTATGCATAAACCGAGAATACCTACAGGTTTGTTCGGAACCCTTGGTGCGCGAGTCCGACTCGCACTTGGCCGGTTTTTAGGGTTCCGTTGCCAAATGGCAAAAAACGGAACCCTTATAGATTCGTCATGTCTGTCTGTCTGTCTGTCCGTGTATGTCACAGCCACTTTTCTCCGAAACTATAAGAGCTATGTTGTTGAAACTTGGTAAGTAGATGTATTCTGTGAACCGCATTAAGATTTTTACTCTAAAATAGAAAAAAAAAACAATAAATTTTGGGGTTCCCCATACTAAGAACTTAAACTCAAAAATTTTTTTTTCATCAAACCCATACGTGTGGGGTATCTATGAATAGGTCTTTAAAACTGGTATTGAGGTTTCTAATATCATTTTTTTCTAAACTGAATAGTTTGCGCGAGAGACACTTCCAAAGTGGTAAAATGTGTCCCCCTCCCGTAACTTCTAAAATATGAGAATGATAAAACTAAAAAAAATATATGATATACATAACCATATAAACTTCCACCAAAAATTGGTTTGAACGAAATCCAGTAAGTAGTTATTTTTAATACGTCATAAATCGTAAACCGCAATATAAGATATAAAAATTAAAAAAAAAAACATTTAATGTCATAAACATAAACCTTATGCATAAACCGAGGATATCTACAGGTTTGTACGGAACCCTCAGTGCCGAGTCCGACTCGCACTTGGCCGGTTTTTTTTCTTGTAAAAGCGTTGACAAAGGCGTGTTTTAAAATCGAGTCGAAGCCGTTTCGTTAAGTCAAAAATTTCATATAAAATACTGTTTCTGTTCTAATTTATCCTAGCTCATAAAAAATACATTTTTATGCTTTTACCCGCGGCTTCGCCCGCGTGGATGTCGGAAATTAACACAGGTATTTTTCTAAAATAAAAGATTTTTTCTAAAACAAAAGTAGCCTAAGTTACTCCTTATTACATCAGCTACCTGCCAATAAAAGTCCCGTCAAAATCGCTCCAGCCATTTCAGAGATTAGCCGGAACACACAGACAGACAGACAAAACGTAAACGATTATTTAAATAGGTAATCCTGTAGTGAAATATGATAACATCGCATTTTTCTTAGTCTTACATTGAAATATTGGTTTGAATGAAAATTATTGACTCGTACTTACCAATGACAGTTCCACCCGTAATCAAGATAAAAAACCTATTACTTTGTTTTTACTGCCAGTTGATTCTTTGACATAGTTTCATTAATACCCTAGAGTTATATCAATAGGAACACGTTGTATATGGTAGTTGAGCTTTAAACCCTGAGGCTTGCACGATGGATTTTGCATGACGTCAGTGTGATGACGATCATGTGTGTATTTGTTTGCATGTGATGACATAGATTCCGCTACAACATTAGTATCTATACTTATAATATTATAAAGCTGAAGAGTTTGTTTGTTTGTTTGATTAAACGCGCTAATCTCAAGAACTACTGGTCCGAATTTAAAAATTCTTTTTGTGTTGCGTAGCATATTTATCGAGGAAGGCTATAGGCTATATAACATCACGCTACAATTAAGAGGAGCGGAGCAGTAATGAAAAATGTTGCAAAAATGGGGAAAATCGCACGGGTAGGCGATTCGACGCGACGGGAAGGGTCGGGGGAACAAGAAATATAACGCGGACGAAATCGCGGGCAGAAGCTAGTTCGTGATAAAATCGGCCCCGGTTTAAACGCAAACCGAAATACGGTGAAATTGTTCATTATAAAGTGGAAACGTTACTGAATAGCCACGCAAGGAGTGTAAATGTTTCAACAAGTACCTGAAAAGCATGCAAATGTCACTGATACGCTATAACGACGGAACTGCGAAAATGCTAATATAGTTTACTACCAATTACATATGCTGATGATAGCTGCAATGTCCGTGGAAATAAGTTGGTAAATGGTGGTTTCATGGAAGTCGATAGGAATCAAGGCTGTAAATGGAATAACCGAATTTTAGAAAAAAAAGACGGAATGTGCTTCAATGCACATGACAGTAGTGAAAGACCCCGGGCTCTGAATGGATGCAACCGGGATAACGCAAAGATGATGATGAGTAGTGAAAACTTACGGCTGGAGCTAAGTATACTTGATTTAGCTCCACCGACCGACTGGAGCCGAATATACGCGATTCAGCGTCATCGACCGATTGGAGTCAAGTATACGCATTTCAGCGTCACAGAACGGCTGGAGCCGAGTATATCCAATTCACCGTCACCGACTGGCTGGAACCGAGTATACCCGATTGAGCACTACCGACCCGAGCGTGCCAGTTCAGTTTCGTTCACTATTCAAAGAAAGCGCACTGTGCGAATAAAGAGGTATTCTCTTTAAAAAATCGGATCTTCAAAGCGTCTTGTCTGTCACTCATGTGGTATGACTGATGTGATATAGATCTATAACCAGGGAGTCTTTAAATCTCAAGTTGAATATATTTTTTCTTGGCAAGTGAAGAGAGGTAACCGGCATGTCTTAGAACCAAAATTCGAAGACATTGTGACATTTACCAATCCGCACTAGGCCCGCGTGGTGGATTATGGCCCACTATCTCTCAGCGAGGCCTGTGTCCCAGCAGTGAGAACATTATAGGCTGCTGATGGTGATGATGAGGAAGGGTGAAGGTTGCACCATCGTCGATCATATCACCGCTTACCACAATGCGATTGCGATAGTAGTCAAACGCGAGCTGAAAGTCTTATTCGATGTAAACACGGACGTAAAATATCACGGCCGGACTTTTTGGGCATTAGATCTTCAGCGCACTGCTTAGCGCCGAGAGTCGAAAATCGAACGGTGTGTTTCCCGAGTTGAAAAGCCAGTGCCCGTAAAAATCTCAATGCAAAATTACCGTCAGGCTAGGTAGGTGTGCACGTAGGTGCATGCACGAACTTTTCGTGTAAAGGTACTGTTGATTAATTAACTATCAGGCGTAACCCTACGCTCGCCACGCTTCGCCATATTTGTAACGAATCGCTGAACCCGTAGCCATATAGGGCTGTCGATTATCCGGTTCTGAGCAAGAGCTAATTATACAAAGTGATTATAAACGCATCCGAGATTGTAGATAAAACTGGCTACATTTGTTTTTTTTTTCTTTCATTTATTTTCTCATGGTCTGTAAATAAATTGAAAATACTTCGTCTTGATACCATCTACAGTCGCGTCTGGGAAACAGAAGGTGGATCAATGCTTGGAATAAGATACCTAAATCCGATCAATCTTTTTAAACCTCTTTATTTATCTGTGCAGCGACTGACATCTAAAATATAGAAAGAGACTAATACAGAATAGAACAGAAAATTGTGAAAATGAAAAGAAAATGTTAGTAGCTAGTGCTAACTTATTTTGGCTTCAGTTCTTAGTTCATCGGTCGGTATCTGAAAAGTTTCGCAAACAAGTCGACGGCTTAGCTGAAGAGTACTAGTTTCCGTCATTCGCAGACTTCCACAACACGCATGGAAGTTTACAAATCTAGCAACCTTAGAGCCGTGTCCTAGCCGAAATCTAGACACGCGGCAGCGTGTCAAACCAAGTTCAAGTAACAGAACTGGCGAGCAGCACCGTGTGTAATATTACACGAACCATTTGGAGCCACTTTTGACCCCCTCATAACTCAAAAACTATTTCACATAAACGTGTCAAATTTGGTTCATATAGTGGAACTTGCAAGATACATATGTGCTCCAAATTTCATAAACATATCTCAAACGGTTATTTAGATATTAACGTCCAAAAATCGTAATTTTTATCACTGTAAATCTTACTCGCGCGATCAATCTAGTCGCGGTTATAGGTACGTCATCCTACCCTACTCTTGTATAGATAATGTGACAATTGGTATGTTTGAGAAAAAGAAAGAAAAATCCTTTATCCTGCCCAAACAAAACGCAAATTACGAGGGGAAAAAAAGATACATACATAAAATGCACTCATACAACGTAGCCATAAGCCGCGTTGCCCCGTTTGAATTATTGTTACTCTATCGCGCAAAAACAGCTCAACGAATGTGCATGATATTTGGCACACAGATAGTTTATAACCTGGATGATCACATAGGATACTTTTTATTCCATTAATACATTCCCGTGGGATGATTTCCAACCTCCACGCTGGCGAAATCGCTGTCAAATTCTACTAATTCATATAAACAAGCGCGATAATCGCGTATTGGCGCGACATTCGCTTTCGGTTAGGACACGGAATACGGCCAACCACCAACGCTACGAGTTAAAATGTCTCAAACAGAAAATGGTTAATTTCACGTCCCTCAGAGGACGGTATGCCGTCAGTGTGTCCTGACCACGGCTTGGCAGCCCTGTCCCACACAGCCGAGCTGTCTCGCCTGACGAGCAAGCAATTGTTTCGTCGCGTGATTTTACACACGACCGTGTATCTACAGTTATGTCACGAAATGTGGCCTACAATGTGCTTTAACCGCATTTAAAATTTAATGGTAATTTTCGATCTTAAAATTGGAGACTTAAAGTTGAAAGCTGCATACAATTGAAACGTGTTCTTTGAAGCGTCATAACTGGGGAAAAATTTTGTCTTCGCTCTCCACTTACCGCTGGTTGTGAAAAATTGCTTGATCTGTAGAAGGCAATTTTGAATAAACATTGACTGTATGACCGATAACCTGATAAAGGCCACAGAAATCCGCTGAATGCGAGAAACAAAGAACTGGTTGGGGAGTTGGCCTATGTTCAGCACCGGCCGTTTTTCGGCTGAAATGATGATGATGATGATACGCTGGATTACAAAATTACACAATTGCATATTTCATTTGTCACCTGTTTTTCTTTTTTTTTGTATCTTTACATTTTAGCGATCTACGAGTAGTAGGTCGTGACTTCGAACCCAAGCAGGCGCTTTACTTTGTGTAAATTATTTCATCACCACTGCTTTCAAAACAGTGAAGGAAAACATCGTGAAGAAACCGGCATTTCTTAGAAACAAAAATTCGAAGACATGTGCCATTTACCAACCTGCACTGGGCCCATGGGGGAATTATGGCCCATTACCTGTCATCGAGAGTAGGCCTGTGTTGTGTTCCAGCAGTGAGAACATATAGGCTGATTTTATTGTTGTAGTGTTTATATGTTTGTAATGTACGCAACATTACATACTACGTGGTAGTATTCCAGGAATTTAATCCACACAGATTTAGCGAGAACTTAATCGACAAAAATATTTTCATCACAATTTCCGGCGATAATCGGTCACAATAACCGTCACTATCTATCGTTTATCTCATCGGTCGATTCTTTTATTGTTTTCACATCGTGGGCGTGATTTGTTTTTCTGGTAGTTGGTATCAGCTGTAGAATCATAAAGCCAATTCCCGTAATCGAAAACGTACTAAATCTGGTCACAATCTTATCTGAACGACAATCAATGTCAAACATTTGTCAACAATGCATGAAAATTGGAGGTAGTTTTGACAGATCGAAACTGAGATTAGGATTCGAATTCTTAAAAATACAGGGAATTGCCCGCCAGATGTCTACATACGTCAGGTGGTATGAGTGGATAGCAATTTCCCTCCTTATCATTGGAACTGAATAAAAATAAAATGAGCCACATCGATCTATAATCGCGCCAAATTTTTGCCCTAGCCAAGAACTGGCTGACAAAGTAATAACTTTCTTCCCGATAAATTTAACAAGAGTCATTTATCGTCGTACTATACAGTAACTGTATTGTGGACTTCAGATAGGCAGTCGTTCCATCTAAAATACTGACATTCAGCTGCATCCAATTACTGGAAGCCGAACCCCAACATACTTGGGAAAAGGTGCGCAGATTGATTGTTGGTGCCATTACAGTGACTGGAAATCATTTGACGTAAACGATGCCTGCACCCATCAAGCATTGGTTATCATCCCTATCAGATTTTTTCTATCTTGATAAGAATCTGAAAAAAAAATCGCTCATCGTTACATTGCCCTCAAAAGCAGCCAGCAAGAAGCAGTCTTCCCGTTTCAATCAAATAAGAGAAATCTAAGGTGACATACATGTGTATTTACGGCTCGAACGACATATTGCAAAGCACCCTCTCATGTCAATACCACTTTTTATTTACTTACGAGAGATAGGAAATAAGAAAGAACAAAACAAGTTATACAAATACCGGGATCTCGGTCGGAACGCCGGGGGCAAAACTTCTCGACCCGAGCATAGTCGAGGATCACCCGAAGTTTATCGATCTATGTGTAACTACGAGTGACCCAGCTAACTTTGGGACTGGAATCGGAACATACTTTGATAAGCCTGATAAACCGCAACTTTGGACCTAAAAATTGGTATTTATATTAAAGAGAAATGCATGTCCTGTGTCAAAAATATAATGCACTGACTGGACAGGTCCACTCAGTGTGTTCTTTCCTCAAAAGAATATTTCAGACACCAATCTACATGGTCTTCACATGAAGTGGCCAAGTTAATGTCTGGAATTTAAAAGAGACTAACCTCTGATTTTGTTTCGGCCCTTCTTCTCAGAGTAGTCAGATAGGAACAACCAACGCCAACCTCATCTAGTTTTAAAAATATCATTGACGTGTAAAAGTGTTTGTAAAACCCTACTCACAAAAATAAAATCATTCAATATAATTCAGAAGGAGATATGGAAGGAAAAAACAAACCATGAATGCACAACGAATAACGTAGGCGTATACACCAGCAATCAATTCAGAAATTATAAAAACCTGAATGCTACCAAATAAAAAAATTAAGTTCCCAATCAAAAATCTGACGCACCAAAATTCAGCTCTCATTGGCAGCAGAGTTCCCAGCTTGTTAGCTGCAAAACCCTTGAGCAATGAATATCGGGACTGCACCAAAAATTGGGAAAATTGCCAGAAAATTTACGAGAGGTTTCAAACACGGGATATATTCTCGCCAATACAAAAATGCAAGGCATGATATTGGTTTCACAGGCATCGGTGCGCGGCGACACTAGCAGTGTATCTTCAATATATTACTGCGAATGGGATTTGCTTTTGAAATATTCGCAACAAAAATATCTGCAGTACAAAATGATGCCGCGATTATATTCTGAGCTTCATTCAGGGGCGATGTATTTGTGATTTAATGTCACTGTTATAAAATACAACGATATAGCCCTTCGTAATTTGTTATCTCTGCCTCTTTATAGGGCTCCGTAGTCAACAACGTTTAATATTTCGCCATGTCCGTTCGTTTGTCTGCAACTCAACTCAGAGGCTTTTAGTACTCTCTTCTCTTCTAAAGTCGCGTACTTCATTATTAAATCCCTGAAAGGTTTTCGTGGCTTTATGTACGATGTTCTTCCGATTCGTTCGGTTCTCTGGTTCTCTCATGGGCCTTAGCATGTCTCTCTCTCTCTCTCTCAGTACTAGAAATACTCTAATTTGCCATGTGGACATAACATGTTAGTCATGCCGCACGTGATATAAAAAACTTAAAAAAAAATCTCTACACGTAAAGTGAGTGTATTTTTTTCCCGTCTAAACCTTGGTTTCGGTTGTCGTAGGATAGGTCTTTCAAAAATATTGCCGAGTTTGTAAAAAAAAAATCACGGTAGAAAACTATCACAGCTTAGTAGGCTTTATAAGATAATGAGTAATAATCGATCAACTCACATTATTTGCCGTTGGAAAGTATAGTGTGTAACATGATTTCCAACCAGAACATTAAGTCGGTTCTTGGGATAAATTCATCCCTACCAATAAACCCTTCATTACACGTAGTCCGACACGCACCTGGCCGGTTTTTAAGATACCATCGTACATACCCATCAGTACATTAAAATGTTGTTTTCTGTCGTCGATTAGCCAAGTAGCAATCAAAGAATGCACTTAACTCGTTGATGACTTTTTGCTGATAATAGGAACTCTAGACCTCTTAGCTCTCGTACCCTTGTCCTCCTAACATTTTACTTTATCTAGGTTACCAACAGACTGTATCATTATCAAAGTTTACTGACTTCTCTACCTACCTTCCTACCTACATGATTTAACTGTTTTTTCCTTAAAAGATGATACAATTTATCTGGTAAGTTAGATACCTTTTTAAGAATATGTATGTCACTCGAGACACTCAATCATCACCAGACAGAAAGAAAATAAACATCAAAATAATTTTATCTTACATTTCATTACATAATGGATGAGCAAGATTTTCTTGTTTTCATGTTGCATTTTTCACAATCAGATAAACTTACGACGAGATTAAAAAGAAAATGTTGAGCTTAAAATGTGGAGCGTGGTTGAGAGCACTTGCTTAGGACTAAGAGGTGCAAATATTTTTGGTGGGATGTTTTATAAAAATTCTGCGGTAAACATTTTGAATGTGTGGAAAACTTATCTGAGCACCTAGAGATTATTAAAGAAAATTCTACTAAAAAAACAGTCTTAGACAGAAAACCAATCATTTACTTTTTAGTTTGGTTTTATATTACAGCGTGTGTTTTTCAATATTATTTATATTTTACTTTTTAGTTGGACTGACCGTTGAAATGGGTTGTTTTGTTAGAATAACCGGAACTGGGTATTTCCATGATTGTGGTACCTAGCCGTTTCTCAAGCGCTCTCTCTCCGAAAAATATAATAAAATTATTTATCCTGAAGATCCTGTTTAAGATAATGGGGCAAACTTATTTATTTATTGTATCGACATCGGTCCTTGATAAGTGTGCTTAATTTCAAGTTAAATTGACGGTTTAAAGTGAGTGAAAATTACGTTAAAAGATTCCGTTAAATATTTACATAGATAGTACTGGTGAAGTTAATAAAAACGTTTTCAAATAGTTAAATCCTTACCGAGTTATTATTATCAATATTATTATAATAATATATTATTATTAATATGTAGAATGTAGGCTGCTTATCTGCTTTATTCAACGTAATGTACCTAAATGAAGTTATTTTCAGTATTAAGTAGGTAAACATAGCTTTAAGTCAATTTAAATTCCTCCGTTTAAATTCGTAAGCGACGGCCTCTTTCCTAACTTATGAATATCTATCGAAGTAGGTCGTATACATCACTTCTAGTTTGCCAAACATTGCGTGTAGCTCAACATATTCCTTCAATATGTAAAACAGGCAACCTTCCTAGGTTTGCGACGCCTGGCTTCAAGATTATATTCAAGTAAAGGGGAATATATTTACTTTTCAGGCATTTTATAGCTGATGGAACGGTTCTAAAGTGGTTCTATAGAAGCTTTATAGCTCAGACTCTTGGGAAATACGGGTTAAGTTCAATGACCGAACAGGCGTACGTAGGTAGTACATAAAGAGAGAAAAAATGCGTGTTTTCCGGCGAGCAAGAAGTTGATATAAGTAGTGAAGTTTTTACTATTTCGTTATTATTATAATTATAGGTTTGCTTAGTCCAATGACGTATTTCATGACTTTTACTCTTCGGAACGAACTCAAATTAAGTCGATGTTCGAATCTGGATACGGTGGCTTCGTTTATTAACACTTTATATAACCGTGACTTTGGTCATAAGGTATGAATTGGAATACAGACAGGTGCTTTATTTTGCGTAATTTATTTCATCACCACTGCTCTCAAAACGGTGACGGAAAACATCGTGAGGAAACCGGCATGTTCTAGAACCTAAAATCTGAAACCATGTAACATATAGGTAACAACCCGCACGAGGCCGGCGTGGTAGATTACGGGCCACTTCATCTCACTGAAACAAGGCCTGTGTATTGGCAGTAGGAATTAGGTATACGCTGATTATTTTTAGATATAAGGTTTGGTTCGCTCTAGTGGCAAGCACTTTACTTTTCAATATGATGATGTTATTGAGCCACGGCATGTCTTTACCATCTGCTGATCATCAGCCTCTCTTTTGCTCCTCACACAGCGGTCTAGTTCGGTAACGGAGCACCAGTAGCAATATCTTTCATTTTAACAGTTTAACTTTCATTACGTTATGAACGTTGTTGAGCGGACATATTTTTGAACATATGTAGCAATGTATCAGCAATATTCTTCAAAATCATTCAGAATGAGATTGATAGTAAGTTACACAATTAAGGTGGTAATTTTACCCTCGCTGCCAAATATGACTCATCATCATCAGCCTATAATGTTCCCACTGCTGGGACGCAGGCCTCTCGGTGAGAGCGAGTGTATCATAATCTGCCACGCGGACCCAGTGCGGGTTGGTAGATGTCACATGTCTTCGAATTTATGGTTCTAAGATATCGGTTTCCTCACGATGTTTTCCTTCACCGTTATGAGAGCAGTGGTGATGAAATAATTTACAAAAAGAAAAGTGCCTGCTTAGGTTCAAACCCACGACCTACAATCTCGTAAGTCGCGGTCGTTACCACTGGGCTCACAACAGTAAACTATTATGACGATATTATCCATCTTGTATCATAACTTTTTTTAAAAGGTTTTTAGGAACAATAAATAATTTTACTACGGGATATAAAAACGTTTATTCTTTTCGTCTATCTACACGGTGGATCTTAACAGCACTTGTGAAAGTCGCCTAAAAAGTTTGAAGATTTCTGCTCAAAGTGTAGCAGGTAAATCTGTTCAGGTTCTTTCCACTAATAGGAACACCCACACAATGTAATACGGCTTAGAACTTCACTACTTATATTGTATCAATTTTATTACTTACTTAGATTCAAAGTTTCACTAACTTTTTCCAATCATCCGAAAACTGAGGGTGAAACCCGAAATTGTCCGAACAAAAATGCCAAATAAGTTTTATAATTTCGTTCGGAAACACAAAATGTTTTGTGACATTTATTTCTCCAGCGAAAAGACTATTATCCCCAGAGTCCCTATAAAGCGCGACAAAGCGCTTTAAGCACTCCGCTGGAACATAAACATTGATCTTACTACGTGCGGTACAAAAATATTGCCACCATTTTTTTAAAAGCAACCATAAAGGCGACCATGATCATGAATAATAAGGTTAATAATGCCTTTACTCAGTCTGAAACAAACAAGGCTGTAATAGAAGACTCTTAAGTACCTACCTACCTTTAAGAAGCTCTTACCTTCCTTAGAGAGCTTTAAATAGGGATAATATTATTTTTGTAATGGGGAAAGGATAACGATATCATTATTTTCATGTCTTAAAACTTTGTTTCTGAGGATAAAAACAGTAAGAACCTTCACGAGTTATGATAGGTACTTACCGATAGCGACAGCGCTTTCTGGTCCGCTGTTTATTTTTCAGTGGGAAAATACTTATAGGACCCTCTCGTCTGGGGTCAAGGTTATGTCTCTATGAGGGTTATGATTTTTCCGGTTTGTATGTGGTGGCTATGTATTCGTGTGTTTCCTCATAATTTCTAAAGTCCTTATCATAATTTGAGAAATGAGGTATCTTTGGAAGCGTTTTGATCTTCCGCTGGTTACCTATAGGCTATGCGATATCATATTAAATGAATATTGCTGTGAACATAAAAAAATAGGAACGATGTTTGTTGGTTTTCAAATGAAACGGTTTAATTAGTACTTTAAAAAATATATTTATTTGCCCCAAAATAATTGAAAAGCTGTGGTCTTCTGCCACCTTCCATGACAAAAACAATACATTTTAACAGCGAAAGCAATCATAAACTTAAAGGCATACGACCACAGTTCTCAATTGAGAATATTTTATTACATATTCAGAGCGTGATTTTTCAAAAATCTGGTTTTAGTATTTTTCGTGTTATGACACCAGGTATCAATTAAATCCACCTCGAATGAGACGCCCCCCGGCTAGATGGATCGACGACCTCAAAAAGGTGGCTGGGACAGACTGGATGCGGAAGGCAGAGGACAGGGTTCTATAGCGCAGCATGGGAGAGGCCTATGTCCAGCAGTGGACTGCGATAGGCTGAGTTGATTGATTGAAATCCACCTCTAAAACGAGCTTTTACTGTTTGCAAAATACCTGAAATTAACATCAAAATTTAAACGAACGCACGGATCACGGAAATCAATACGCGAGCACGATCCGTCAACAATCAATTATACAGATACGTTAGGCAATAAATTAATCGGTTTTGTGATGAGTGAACGAGATCGCCATTCAAATAGGTATTCGGCGATTAACCGTAGTTAGCTGAACGAGATTGAACGGATTGAGCTGAATACATTCAGCAATACAAACGAACGGATTCAATGATGACCGGGCTTTTGTTGTGTGGAATTTAACTTACGTTGCGTAATTGTTGTGGGAATGGTCAGATATTACCTATAACCTAGCAGGAATGAAATTCAGAAAATTATTCTGTTGCCAATTTGTAAGAGGATTAACCTATATTGTTGTATTCGAAACAGCGAATCGATTTTTGCAGATGACCCTGTACGATATCAACAATAGGCGTTTAAATATTTAACTGTTATTCACCGAATATTTACCCGAATAAAGTTTTTATCATAATTTTAGAAATAAGGTATCGTCGTAAGAGTCTTGATCATCTGCTGGCTGTAGGGTATGTGACATCAAATGAATATGGTTTTCAATTATTAGCAAATTTCAAAAATATGTATGTTGTGAGATAACCCCAAAACAATTTTAAGTTTTTGAACTTACTTTTTTATTTTTACTCGACACACAGATTGAATATATGGCTTTTATATAATATGGCTGTTGATCTGATCATCAAGGCTGTGCACAATAGTGTTAACAATTTGACATTGACAGCGTCTTAATATCTTTGTAAGAACGATTTTCGTAGTGCAAGTGTGAGTTCTGTTGTGAGGTCAACCTAAAGTAGGCACCCGACTCCAGGAGGTCTACTACTCCGTATCACCTTCGGACTTAAGATTCGTTCGGGGCCCGAACTAAGAATGAATGACAACACAATTTGTCGGTTGTCCGTATTCGCGGTGTGTTTTGCCCGTTCGAAAAAGTTAACTATTCGGGGGTCGGGTTCATTCCGAAGTATCGTACTATTTTCGGACGGGCCCGTATCTTCGTTGACGTTCTTAGACAGAAAGCCTGTTATGTCTTCAAAGATTTTGAAGCAATATCTTACTTTACATAATATAAAACAGCCGAAGAGTTTGTTTGTCTGTTTGAACGTACTAAACTATGGAACTACCAGTCGTACCTATTTGAAAAATATTTTTGTATATCATAGCTACAGTCATAAAGAGGGCCATAGGCTATTTCACGGAACGACCCTTAGCAGCCGAGCATAATAAAAAAACTCGGAAATAATGCTAATTGTAAACGAAATAATAGCGTGGGCGGGCGTTGGGATGCGACGCGACGGGTTGAGAGCCAAAATTTCACGCGAACACAGTCGCGGGCAGAAGCTAGTTCTACAATACTGAAGTCCCTACCAAAGGGACTGTTGACTCCAATAGGTTCCAATCGGTCCCAATACTCATCCTAACTTTCATTGTTACAGTCAAAAACTCAGACTCTCTGGGGACACACCTTCGACGACTGGCTCGCGAGGCGGAGTCCAAACTACACGACGTGACGGGCTGTGCTCCGGAGAGGACCTGCAGAGAAGATGCATGCACCAGGTACGAACTACTTCGGAAAACTTGCAGCTTGGCCATGTTCGTCGTTAGTTGTCGATGAATCAAAAAATGTCATAAGTTTTAGATAATTAGAGTAAATTATAGTTCCTGTGCGATGCCACTTTTTGATTTTGTGTTTTTGTATGTACTATAGCTTTGTAAGGTATTTTGTGTTACTAACAACATTATGGACTACGTCTAAAATAATTCTCTTAAATTAAATCACCTACTGTCATCAATTACCACCAGTAAAAGGCTCGTTGCTTAGTAATACCAGCTACACAGGTCGATCGATCAGGTTAAGCCAAGCTTGCCGCGGTTGGCCTGTGGATGCCTGACCATCGTTACATACCGAGTCTTTTCCGTGTACCTGTACATACCTCTCAGTGTCTCAAAAAGCACGTTAAACTGTCGGTCTCAGCTATCATTTGTGGACCGTTGACTGTGGTTGCGGGTCGTCAGAAACCCGAATGTTTGACGAACAGTCTTACCAAGGGGTACCGTGTTACCCAGTTAATGGGTCGTGGAAGTCAGACAGGCAGACTGCAGTCGGTCTACGTAAAATACTGGTAATCAGCTGAATCCGGGTAGATTGGAAGTTGACCCCAAAAAATTGTTGGGAAAAGGCTAGTCAGATGGTGATTAATAACCTACCATTGAAGTAAATTGAAATACATTATTTATCAAGTAAGGCAACATACAAGTACGTACAATATAGTTGCATATAACAAGAAAGAATTGATTCCACCTAGCCTTGCACTCATAAATTACCAGCAGCAATAAAGTCACAAGACATGTATCAAATCAATTGCATCCTTTACAGTGTGATTGATTTTAACGCGCATTCATTAACAAGGGTAAATTATTTCACCTTTTTTGTAAAAACATTAAATAGAGGTTACATTATTTAGTATTGGCCAAATTCGTGATTTTGCCCCTAATTTTTCTTATATGGAGTACTAGCTGATTCAGAACCTGCCCAGGTTAAGATCTTTCTAAGTGTCCAATTTTATCCAAGTCGATTCTGCCGTTTTAGTGTGAAAATTCTTTCTTTCCACAAAAGACCATTTCACCATGTTTGAAATGGTCCGAGAGCCGGCTGCAAAAATACCTACCTCATCGGCTACCCCAATAGGCTATATTTAGATCGTTAACCGACACTTAAACACGTAAAAAAAATCAGGTCTGCCAGAGCCGATCCTGCCGGGTCATAGAAATAATCGATATTTTTTGACGTAATTTTTTAGTAAAAATTACGTCATAAGATACCCGAATGAAAGCACTGGCAGCAGTTAACCATTGATTAGTTATGTCAAAAAAAGTGGGTCTGCCACTGCGCACCCTGCCGGAAGTACTTGGCAGACCCCTAAAATATGCCCTTCTGACACACTAAACCTACCTCATCGAGTACCCGGATGGGACTAACGCTAAATAATAACCGAGATGCCCCTGATAATGGATCAAAAGGTCTGCCAGGTCTAAGCTTGCCGGAACTTAGTGTTCAAAGCATGTGAAGTTAATAGGGAACATAATTTCACCTGAACTCAAAATAACATTATTTTGTTTCTAAATATTTTTTATCAAAACATTAAATAAAACAACAAGTGTAGAGATAAAATATGTATATTCAAAATTTTGCAACAATCACTACGAGTTCAATAACATGCTTACAATTTATATACTTACAACTATCAAAACTTAGTTTAAGTTGGCATTACAATTAAATGAATTCTGTAGGCGTTTTACTAATTAGGTAGGAACTAAGTAGGCTTCCGAGTGTAGAACCTGATATTGCGTAAATCATCGTAGGAAAACCGAAAGGTAGTCAACGCCTAATCAACCTGACCACCACCAGGATCTCTCTAGTCCACCGAAATCAGGTCAAAGTTTAAACAATAATGGTTAGGTTGACTAGCCATTTACTGTCAATACCTGAGTAGGTACGATAACTATCTAAATTCAAAAAATACAAGCCATTAAATAACTAGGTACAATGACGGTCAAATGACTGCAAGAACTGTTTTTAACCTCTAAGTCCCTGAGATACCACATTTGGTATAGACACAATCGTTTTTTGATTGTGTCTGTAATTACGTTAATTGACTGGTTAAACATATAAAGATTAAAAAAAAATGAAAATCAGTCAGATTGAACTGTACTAATGTAAATCAGCACAAAAATAAAATTATAACTGAACGTAGAATCACAAATTAATAAAAATCACTTTCATCACTTGAACTGTCATATGATTGATCAATATCATCGTCCTCTGAATCATTAATTATAATGGACTCTACACTGAGTGGTGTTGGCTCACCTTCATACCATAGAGGTTCAAGGCGATTGTTATTCAAAACCCACCCGTATTTTTTGGCATCTAATTTTATGAGTTTATTTGAACATGCGTTTTGCCACATAGCGTTTATGAAAGCCGTTCGCAATATTTTTTGTTTTATAACCTTTTCACATGGCGGCATTCCACATGAACTAAAATTCCTAATTTTTTTCAATAAGGGACCTTTTAATTTTTTGCTTGCGTATGTTTTATTGAAGATAACGGATCTGGCAGCATTAGTATTTGTACAGTTTTTATTTCCATACATTTCGCAAGTAAATTTATGAATCAAATCGACTACTTCTGTATCATTCTCGTATACAAAATTCTCGTCTAATTTATTGAAAGCTTCCTGGTAGATGGGATTCTGTTTTAACACCTGGAAAGGTTTCGATTTACCTTTATTGTGAAAAGCAGCGGTGTAATCACAACCAGTAAACGCATGAAATGCTGGTAAAGAACGACACAACGTTTCACCAAGTGTTTTTGATAAGTGGGTACAATTTATAGCATTTGGATCTTTGGCTCTTGATAATCCGCCCGAAAGTAACCAAATATTTGGTTTCAGTTGGTGCGCGTGTGCTAAAACACCAACTAAAATATCTGTGTCAGATGCTACAATGGAAACATTTGTCGCGTCTTTCTTTTTATATGCATGAAAAAGTATTCGAGTATCTGATTCTTCATGATCGCTAAAGTAATCAGCTTCAACAGTTTTCGTTATTTTCCCGCCAGCGGCTCTAAACGAATAGCACTTCTCATCAACTGTGACAAATACTTTTTTATTGCCAATTATATTGCTCATGGTTGAATTCTCCCAAAAGTTCGAAAGGAATTTAACTACAGCTCTTTTAAATTTATTATTTTTCATGGCTTTATGAAAGTTTGACGGTGTTTTTTGGGTGGGGCCTGTAATTTCATACGGGATCTCTACTTCTTGCCGTTTTGTTCTTTCACAGTCTTTAATGGAGGGCGTTAAGTATCTGTCAAATATTAAATGAATTTCATCAGCTTCTATGGTGCAAATTTTTTGTAATATCATTTCGGAAAGTTTTTCAAATGAGCTGGGAATTGAGGATGGACTTAAAAGGTATAACATATTAAAACCGTCTATAAAACAAGCATCGACTCTGTGTGGTGGCAATGCAGGATCAATGTTGCCTTTAAGTTTTTTTGCTAGCACTGATTTGTCGGTTTTATTCATGTCACCATTTTGCTGACAAAGAGCAGCGGGAAGTGGTGCCAACGGAAAGGAGAGACATATTTCTATGTCAATTTTGTGTTCCAGGGCAATACATAGTAGCCTTCCAAATATGTCCCTTTCCATTTTTATTTGAGCTGTTTTTGTTCCGTCTTTGCTCTTTTGAATTTTCGAGACGGATTCAGAATTAAAGTTAAGAATTTTATTCCGAGTAATAGGTTTCTCGAATCGGTTTTCATCTTCAGCACATTTCTCTATAAATTGTTCTTTCTGATGCTGTCCAAGTTTACCCACATTAAGCAAAAATGCAGCTACTTCTTCTGACGCGGCTTTTCCAGATGAAATGTTGAATAATTGATTTGTGTCTAATTGGGAGTTAAATGGATTCATTGTATTTTCAATTGCTTGCTTGATATTTTTCAAGGATTCAGTATCTTTTTCTATTTTTCTTGAACTCAAATGATGGGAAATATCATCTTTTGAAGTCAGTCCAAGTTCAAAGAGCGTTTCAGAAATTATTTTTGCTCTCATACTATGATTCAAAGCCCAACGCTGTCTGGCCTCCACTGAATTACTCAGGTGTACAATGCCAGTCATAGAACTAGCAGCATTGGCATTGATAGTCTGCTCCAAAGTTAGGTCTACTGGTATCCTAGCAAAGGGTTTGTTGGTTCGCTTTATACCAAATGAACCTTTTCGAAAATCTTCCATCAATTTATGGTTAGTACGCTTTAATTTCAATAAATTTTCGTGATACTTTAAAATCCAACGGGCATAATTTGGCTGATTGAAGACGAAAAAGACATTTGCCATCTCGAATATAGCACAAACAAACAGATCAAAATCACTTGTTTTTATGCTTCTGCAGAATCGTAAGTAAACATTTATGAGTTCAATGTAACCCAGATAATACTGAGCAGTTTTGCCGTGTTTTCCTTCTTCGGTAGACATTTTGAACTTTTTATACTCCTCAATGTAATAATTTAATAAACTAGACATTTTTAATTCTTCATCAGGTTTTGTTGTAGGTTGAATGTTCAGCAGATCTTCATGTATTTGTTGAACTTCAAGGTGAGTCTCATCAAAGAAATATTTCAAATGAAGGTCTTGCAGTACTGCCGACATCAAAACATGGATTCTTTTGCACCGATTAAAGTGTTTTCCGTCTATAAATCCATTCAATGATCCTGAAGCCAGAACATTGGCATCTATTAAAATTTGTTCCAATCCAGAAGCGTCTATGTACTTTCCCACTGCTTTAAAGTAAGCCATTTGAATATGAAAGCCTCCTAAATTAATAAAAATGTTGTCAAATTTCGGAGTTTCTGTTATTTGGATCTGTGAAGCCATTTTAGCTATGGCCAAATCATATGTTACGATAATATAATCTTGGCCACATTCTTCTGCCACTTTCTTTGCGTAGTTCAGTGTCTCATGAACAATAGAATATGATGTTGGTGACATATTAATCTGAGGCAAGTAATCAATTATTTGTACTTTGCTGTCGTCATTTGATGATTTACAAATGTAACCAAGCCACAGCGGTGTATTAGGGACTTGAGACATCGAGAAAACCCACAGCAAATCCTTATTAATTGCGTTATTCTTCGAAACTTCACATTCACTCATAAGTTCACTGATCTCATTAAGGGACATGAGCTTGGTAAGTGCTTTAGGTTTTTTATAATAAGGCTCAATATCTTTTGGCTGTTTGGCATATTTCCTCCTCATTCGAGATTTTGTCTCAGTGTCAACTTGTGAATCTGTCGATGGCGTTTCAGTCGCTTGCGTTTCAGTGGCAAACTGATAAATTATACCAACTGTGTCGTGAAGTGTGTCTTTGCCACTGGAAGTTTCCACGTAACGATCATAGTTATCAAACGCTATGTGTGTGCTGAGAGAAGGGTCGGGTGATATACCTTTAGGAATTAAACTACTATCTTCAGTAGCCGCATATGTGAGCTCAGTTTCTAATTCTTCCACCTTTGTATAGCTCACTGAGTGACCGTACTTATTTAGTATGTCGATAACTTTTCTACTACTTGTTAGAGACTTCATTGTCATGCCTAATTTAAGTTGCTTTGCTGGTTTTACTCGTCCCTTGGTGACTAAGTATATCAAATCACTAGACAAAGATTTAACTTTAGTTATATCCTCACTAGACATTTGATGCCTTGTATTAGGCCCCTGCACAAGATTAGTAATAAAGCTGTATAATTTATTAGGTATACTACACTCTCCTTCAATTATAGATTCTGGTGTCAATTTTTGTGGAAGTTTTTTTAAATCGTTGTTTTTAATATCTGACCTAAGAGCAAAGGCCACTTCCTGAAATTTGATACGGGTTTCACTTTTAAGTAACAAATTCTCCTGAATAAGTTTATCTACACAAAGATTTTTTTTAAAAACAACTTTTTTATTTGAATCAAAACGTTGCTTAATTTCAATGAGATCATTGAATGTGTTTGTCAATTTTTTTTGCAAGTGTTGTGGACTAAAGGCCATAGAATCAGTAGCACCAAACTCGACTAGTAAAATTCTATAATAAGAACATATATCAACGAGGTAATAAATGTTTTCTTTTTCAATTATTTCCTCGTTTATGAAGTGTTTGAGCTGTTCATATGCTTCTTTGTGTACCTTTCTTTTATCGTGCCATTCGCTTTCTTCATTTATTTTGTCCAAAGAACTTAAATATTTGTTTTGATATTGAGACCTACAAACAGCATGATAAAATAAAGTTTCAGTATTACTTAATTTCTCACAAAATTCAATGTCCTCCAAGCTCTCAGCATACAATTTAAATGTATCACGAACGGATTGCTCGCCAATTCGTAAATATTGTCTTTTGAGACCGACTCTCTTTTCAAACTGGTTACAAATCACACAAAGTTTTTTCTCACGTATTTTTTCATGATCTTGCGATGTTGATGGACCACTTTTAGCCCCTTCTTGAATTACTGCTGGAACCGACACGGTAGAAAGCGATGCCGGTGGTGTCGCTGATAACACTTCAGTGCAGTCAATCTAAAATAAAATAAGAATTTTGTACAAATAAAGACCTAATTTTGTCCTGAAATTTTGTTTGAATTTTGTAAACGAGCGTATTACTTACCGGTGACGATGAAGATGAACTGGCAATGTTTTTGTCAAATGTTATCTCTTCGAAGACAATAACCTCGGAGCTTGGTTCAGATTCTTGCGAAGGCGGACATTGTGATGAAGTAGCAACTTCAAGAACATCATTTTTAGACAGTTCTTGTAAGGTTCCAATTGATGTTTCAACATCTTTATGCTCAACCTGTGTGAAAAAATTGAACTTTAATAACAATAAACGTCTAAAAATACATCATAATATGCCTACTTTGTATATACTAGAATATTTTTTAGTTGTCTGGTACCAATAGCACAGGTTATGTCTAGTTTGTGCCGTATGTTATAAATGTCTAATATATTTACTATTTTTATACTTATTTAATATATTTAAATTTTATTATTTAATGGGTTACGCCACCATGGCGTTCAGCAAAATAAGTTTTATTTTATTATAAAGCAGCCATAACGTACAAAATATTCTTTATTTTACATATTAGGTATATATAGTAGTTTTATGAACAATTTGCAATATGTACGATTTAAAAATATAAGAAAACTGGCGGAGTTATGAGATATGAGCTCACTTCAGAATATATTTTACGTCCTTCATAAATATTCTATTTTTTTTTTTGTACCTAAGTCATTTTGAGTTCACAAAAGAAAAGGTTGCAACAACCTTATCCTCACATGTTCTTTCGCTCAAACTTCTGAGCCTAACAAAGGTTCATCATCACGATGTTACTGATAGATACAATAAAATATTGAGTATGTTATCTGAAAAGTGAGCCTGTAGGTAACTTACCTCAATTGCAGAACTTTCGCCGAAGGCATCGACGTATTTTCTCTTTACAGCAATAAATTTCTTATAACAGGGTAAATGATACCCCAAATCTGATTTTTCTTCTGGTGCAAGGCTTAAATCACTATACTTAAAATTGTTTAACTTTCGAATGTTAAGATAAGTGATACACTTCTGGAACACATCGTCATTAAAGTCTGTAACGTTTGTTTTACCGCACACAAAACACTTTTTCATTGTAAGCCCGCTTTTATTTAAATTTCTCTATTTAACTAATAGGTACTACTGTTTTAGTCTTGAGTACAAATACACACATCAATATGAAAAATATTTCACTAACAATAATTTTTGCAGCTAATTAAACGAGACGAGAGGCTTAACTGGCGCGTCGTTGTATGAAAAAAGGGACCTTATTACCTGCGCCTACGCCCCGCCCGCACCCTTCCTCGAGCCTCCCCGCGGAATCGGCCTCCAACGTGTCTCGTGATACTAATAACAAACAAACTACAGCTGTCTCGTTTTCGCGCGATGGTTTTTATGTACCTATTTGGTTTTCTTGGTCTATTTATTATTATTTCATGTTGTGATAAGAAAAGCAGTTAATATTCATAACGTATAAAAGGAACAAAATAATGTTATTTTGACTTCAGGTGAAATTATGCTCCCTATCAACTTCAAATGCTTTGAACACTAAGTTCCGGCAAGCTTAGACCTGGCAGACCTTTTGATCCATTATCAGGGGCATCTTGGTTATTATTTAGCGTTGGTCCCATCCGGGTACTCGATGAGGTAGGTTTAGTGTGTCAGAAGGGCATATTTTAGGGGTCTGCCAAGTACTTCCGGCAGGGTGCGCAGTGGCAGACCCACTTTTTTTGACATAACTAATCAATGGTTAACTGCTGCCAGTGCTTTCATTCGGGTATCTTATGACGTAATTTTTACTAAAAAATTACGTCAAAAAATATCGATTATTTCTATGACCCGGCAGGATCGGCTCTGGCAGACCTGATTTTTTTTACGTGTTTAAGTGTCGGTTAACGATCTAAATATAGCCTATTGGGGTAGCCGATGAGGTAGGTATTTTTGCAGCCGGCTCTCGCACTAGGACTTTAAAAGAGACAGTGGACTCTAAGTTTATTTCAGCCTTTCTTGTCTGAGTAGCCAGATAGAAAACTTCACCTAATCCAGTTTGTAAAACATGATTGATGTGTTGAAATAAAATCATTTGATCCTTCGCATTTATAGTATTAGTTAGGTAAGGATGATCAGGACCAGGATGATAACAGAGAAGGTACTTAGGTAAGCAAAGCACGTCAGGTTTTGGTGTTCCTGACTACCCTCATATGAAAATAAACAAACGTTATGTTTATCTCTCATTGTATTGCCTAGAGGCCTACCATCAGTAATTTCGTGACATTTCGTGTTATCACAAACACTTGGCCCAAACATTCGTCAAAAACCCCGAATCCATGATTTTGTATTAGGGCTATCAAGATAAGAGAAAGCCACGTCCCTGCAAGTGTGCCCTCGGGCTAAAGGGGGAAATCCAACAAGGCGAGGAAGCATTTTAAGTTATGCAAGCGAATATTAATCAACTTGATGTTAAAATTAACTAGTTAAATAACTTCGGAGGGTAGTCCAATATTTGTATACCTTCCTTTGTAGGATAAATTTTGGTAAGCTTAATGCTAATTTTCGCTCGCAGAGCTTTGGAGAGTAATGTAATAAGTTACTATAGTGCTTGACGCAAACAAGCAATCTTTTCGGAACAGATTTTTGTAAGTTTATGATGTTACAATTTTGGAAAAAACTAACTCTATCTAAGATAAGTTTATAGTGTTAGTATACAATATGTTCCTATTGATATCCCATAAATCTAGGCTATTAAATATTAAAAAAAAAACAATAATAGAGAGTAAATAATTTTAAACCAATCATTAAAATTTAAAGCTAAGAAAATACAACAATAATGTTGTAAAAAAAAAAATTAAACGAAAAATAATATTATGCCAGGTTATTAATAATAATATGCCATGGTCTCAAGGAGCATTTTGGGAACACCTTGTACATATACTGCAGACCTACATGTTAGTTATTCTCGATGACTTACACACTACGTACTGCCGTAAGACAAATGATCTCTTCTGGACATAGATCTCCTCTAAAAATCACCTCCTCGCCCGATCCTGCCATCCGCATCTAGCGGACTTCCACAAGATTTACTAGCACCCAGTTGCATCACACATATAATTACAATCCGTAGAATAAGAAATCCATAAACCATTGCTTCATAGTTTGAAAAATTCGTCTGCTCGACGCTGTTAAGAACACAATGGATGTTGTTGAATTGTCCAAATGAAAGGCTTGATAATTGTAAATGAGTTAAGCAATTAAGCTGTAAGTTGTAGGTATATGCCCGTTCCAAGTTACATATTCTTTTGTGAATGTTACAGGTCATCAGCTGCTAATCAAGCAGCAGGTACAACAGGCTGTGCAGGTGGCACTGGTTCCGAAAAAGACAAACAAGCTCAACATTGGGAGAGGAGAGTCAGAACTCTCAAGTGAGTACCTTTAAACCTTAACTTATTTCTGGCTTCAGAGAACAGAACAGGGGAGAAACGTATTTAGCCACAGATCCAAGTAAAAAACAATAGCTTCACCAGCAACTTCTACGTGAAACGTGTGAAAATTATCCCATATCCCATTCTATCCTACTTCCTACTAATATTATAAATTCGAAAGTTTGTATGTATGGATGTGTGGATGTGTGGATGTTTGTTACTCTTTCACGCAAAAACTAACACTACTGAACGATTTGTATGAAATTTGGAATACAGTTAGTTTATAACCTGGATTAACACAGGCTACTTTTTATCCCGGTAATACGTTCCCGCGGGATATTTACCGACCCGCACGCGGGCGAAGCCGCTGACAAAAGCTAGTTTATAATATTACTAGCTTTTGCCAGCGACTTCGCCCGCGCATTATACATATGAACCTTCCTCCCGAATCACTTTGTCCTTTGATGAAAACTCCATTAAAATGCGTTGCGTGGTTTAATAAATATAAGCGTACAAACGCGGGAAACGGCTTTGTTTTATACTATGTACCTTAAGAAGTAGGATATAGTAATAGGATAAGTAGAATAACGTTTTGAAATTCCTAAATACCAGTCTATAAAGTCTTGAAGCAATGTCAAGTACGTAAAGATCGCGTGGTATGTTTTCATTTATTGACAATAGTGCACAATATTCTATTGTTATCTACAGTAAAATGATCTCTGAAGAACCTTGTAACAGATAGAAGATACATGCTATCAAAAGATTACATCATTACTTACCTATTTTAGAAGAAAGCATTCAATACTACATATCTCATATTTGATTGAAATTATCTTTTCAATCACGGCATATCGTAAAGGCGTGCTCATCAGCTTTTGCTGATGCACTCGCGCGTCAAAATGATAGTGACAATATAATCCATCAAATTGTTTATAGAATTGATAAAGAACAGTTGAATATGAGTTATCTATCTGTCCACCCGTAAACTCAAATCGTGCGTAGTCTGGTGCTGACAACGATCTAAGTAGCGCATCTTATTTTATAGACTACAAAAAAGAAAAATGTATCTTTTGTATTTGGTACTTGATCCTGTGTCTACGTAAGTGTATACCTGTGCTTTGGAGAAGTCTAGGAAACCCATGTCACCTAGGTTTCTTTCCAAAGTTTTTACAAGTGTATCGTAAAGGGCTAAATTTACAAGTGTCCCATTTTCCGTTCCTGAATAATCACCGGATCAAAGTTCCTTTGGCAAATAGAAGTGTAATATCCTGCGAATTTCGATTTGAAGACCAATGGAGGAAGTATTCGTCATCATCATATCAGCAAAAATCAGTCTACCACTGGACAAAGGCCTCTCGTAAAAGTCGCCTCATCGACTACTCCTGTGCTTATCACCTCCAGCAGATTCCCGCGACATCTCAGTTACAGTCATATTGCATCATCATTGTCTCCCTGCCCTTGCATCATATCACTTGGGGTCAGCGCAACTCGCATTTTTCGCATTCTTCTTCCATTCTGTCAGTCGTTACGCTATCATTCAGTCCATTGCCTTTCATATCGTTTCTTACACAATCCATCTTTCCTTTGGCTTTCCTCTCCCTCCCTAACCATCAAGATTTATATATTTATTTTAATAATTATCACTCTTTTATTTACATGCGTTTCTATCCTCATCACCCATACCAGGCCAAATAATTTCTTTTCAACTTTTCTGTTACTGGCACCACTTTCAAACTTCCCCTTATCTACTAATTTCTAACTACATATATCAATTTTCGTCACTCCACTCATCTATCTCACAGTGGTTACAATCATATTTAATAGGTTTTTTTTTTTCTCCAGACGTCTCGTCGTAGGCTGGCAACAGACCCGAGTGCCACCGGCACCTCCACCCCCGGACCTCGAAGTGTGTGGTGCTCATGCGGTTACAGTTCGACTGAAGGACACTAGAGCCATGCAGCCCGTTCCTAAAGACCTGCCTATCATCACTAAGTATAAAGGTTAGTTGAGTTCCAATTATAATAAGAATGTTGCTTTTTGTAATATCTTCGAGATTTATTTACTACTTACTTTATGATGGAGACTCCAGTTTGGGATGGCCATGGATGAAATGCTCATTAAGTTGTTAATAACGATGCTAATCCTGGATATGAAGGGATTTTTAATAATTTTGAAACTAATAATTGAACATATTTTCATCAATATCATTTGTATTTGTGCAGTTGATTTAAAAAGTATTTTTATTGCAACATAAAGTCATTGACACTTTTACAAGATTATTTATCTGATTGTGTGTTTTTCGTCTTATCAATTCACAGTGGAATGGTCATCTCGCGCCGACTTCTCCAACGTGTGTGGTAGTCGCGAGGTGGCATCATCCGGCACCAACAGTGGCACGCGTGTACTGGCGGCCGGCCTGACTCGCGGGAGGAGATACTTCTTCAGGGCGGCGGCAGGGAATATCAAGGGATGGGGCACGTATTCCGTGTCCGTGCCTAGGAGTGTGGTTCCTAGCAGTGAGTATAATTTGAAGACGTTTTATGACGGTTATTTTAAAAATGGCTTTGGGTAGTAGAAAGCTAGGTCCTACTTGGCTTAGGTTCAAAATATCTTTTTAACCGACTTCAAAAAAGGAGGAGGTTATCAATTCGACTGTATTTTTTTTATGTTTCTTACCTCATAACTTTTGACTGGGTGAACCGATTTTGATGATTCTTTTTTATTTGAATTTGGTTCCATTCGGACAATGGGGTCCATGTGAAAACCATATAAGTCTTAAATTTGCATTAAGTATTTGCTCGACAATTGAACGAATAACGCGATTAGATTAGTGTGGAGTATCTACCATAACTAAAAACTTAAAAAAAAACTACCGACTTCCTTAAAAAAAACACTACAAAGTCAAAAATAACTTTAAGTCGGTGGCAAAAAACCTTAAATACAGATCTTAAGACACCGACTTTCGAAATTAAAGTTATTTTTGGCTTTGTAGTGTTTTTTTTACATATTAAAGTCTCAAGGTCATTACGAGAAACAAAATTTTTAATTTTCACATGATCATATGCCGTGATCTACTTTTTTTGTCTTCGCAATAAGAAGTCATAGATGCCTTGTTTTTCTGGGTAGGAACTCATCAAATGACTTTTCCCGTTCTGGGCGGAGCAGGAGGGCGTGTCAGACTTTTACTGACTAATCCACCTCGTTCCTCTAGTTGCCTATGCCAGGGCCACGGTAACTTTTTCTAACAAATTTGCAACCCTGGCAGGCATAGGCCCTAGCTTAGCGGACCCCTTCAGTATGTGCTGACATCACTTTGAGGCGCGCGCGGAAGACAACGCACCGTCGACCCGAGCCTGATCTTTATCAGGTGGCGAGCTACCCATTGCTCGCCGCCCACAAGGTGGCCGGGAGTCCACTATGGACTCCCGACACCCGGGACATCTCAACTCATAGAAGCCTAATTTCCTATAAAGAGGCTTTTCTAATGATTTTATCCATCAAAGTAGCATTGCTGGTCTTAGTTCAAATTGTGGAGACGCAAACCTACGGGTATACTTACCCAAAACCCTATAAGAAATCGGTCATTCACTTGAGACTATCCATTGTGACGACGCAAACCTACGGGTATACTTATCCAAAACCCTATAAGAAATCGGCCATTCAGTTTGAGTGTCTTCATAGGTTGGCGTGACGTGTGCACGCGCGGGTCGCGCGGGGGTGGCGGCGCGGCGGCGGCGCTGGAGGCGCTGGCGGCGGCGGCGGCCAGTGCGCGCGCGCGCCCCGCCGCGCCGCACGCGCGCCAAACGCGCAAGAAGACCGCCACCATCCGACAGCTCTTCACCGCCGCCAGCAAGTTCCAGAAGAATCTGAGGAGGTATGTTCTCACGTAGGAAAACTGATTTACTGTTCTACCTGAAGTTTAACGAGGGTGGGTCCTCTATAAGGTGGATCGATGATCTGATGAATGCTATCTAATCAGTGCGTGCACTAATTAGATAGGTCCACTAAATCTAGCTAGTTCCAGAAGAATCTGAGGAAATATGATCTGTTGATTGAAAATTGATTTACTGTTCTACCTGAAGTTCAGCGTGGGTCGCCTCCTACAAGATAGATTGATGATTTGGTGAATGCTGCGAAAATCTTTTGGATGCGAAAAGCACAGGACTGTTTAGAGATGCTCAGGAGGCCTATGTACCTACAGCAGTAAATTTCGTGCAGTTGAATGTTGATGATAGCACCATACTCATAACGGCCCTGACATAGGTGGAGGCTGTTATACCTACAAAAATAGGGAACTTAGGCTCCTTTTCCGATTCAGAGAATTGCTATGCAACGTTGTTATGGATGCGTTTTATTTCCACCAATCATACTGATTGGTCTACACAGCATAGGTCTGATTGGAATCGGTTTCAAATAAGCTATGTTTTCTTTACATAGAAAAAGAGGTATGTGCAAAGCAAAGTACCTACAGTAGACGTTCGTTTGTCACCGAAAATAAACATGCTATATTGGATGCAACAAGTTATTTTATATCTTGCAATGTGCAATTCATCGCATTGCTCGAGCTACGCTTCTTTATCGCACAGCTCGCGGTAGCGCAGAGCAAGCTTTCAAATCCTCGCTACATATATGTACCTCCATAGCACATTTATAGTGGAAAAGCAGCCTAATACTTGTTCCACTTAAAATTTTCTTAAATGCTCTGCTCTTGACCCATAATTTGACTTACGGAAACTTATCGAAATTTTTAGTTTATTCAATATCTTATTTACATGTTCCAGAGGCGTATACCTAGCCTGCATCTTATACCACGAGGACAAAGTGCTGGTGACAAGTGAGGAGTTCCTGCCGGTCATCGAAGTGGACGAGACATACCCCACCTGCATCTACACCGACTTCCATTGGCTCATGAAGGTAGGTCACTTTTTTATTTCTAACTAGCAGTTTAGAGGATGTAAGACTGATGGAATAACAATTCTTGCGGAGTGGCTGGTAGCAGCTGGATGAGAGGAAACTATAGGCTGCGGATTGATGTAAATACATAGCTTGCGGACGGACATACTTACGTACAGCAGTGAACTATTAAAGGCTGGTGATGTATTACATTACACCGATCAGTTCAAAATTTTACGATATCCCGAATCATTTAATGCTATATTCAGGGCTTTTGCCCGAAATTAATAAATAAAGTTCAGCGATAAAAAACAGAAGGAAAAAGTAATAAAATTATCAATTCAAAGTTTATGATACACAATACAGTGTCGTAAAGGAAGTTTTTTATGATTTTATTAAAGTTGTTATTTATTGAGGAAAGGTATAAAGTTATAAACATCAATAAAAAATGTTAAACGTAATATAAAGCAGAATACAAACTTTACTAGCTCTAAACATTCAATATATATCTAAGAAAATTGTAGTTAGAATGGGGGCGTACTATCTACACTAATAGTTAATCTTAAGGGACTTAGGTTTGGTCACTTCAGTCACCTCAAAAAGCAGAAAAACACAAAAATAAGAAATTCTGAATAGTTACATACTTTTTGATTACCTATCAGAGAGACCTATCAAGCTTCATCTACTCGTAGCTTAGTTCTGTTCTCACAAAATTTAGTAATTTAAAGTAAAATAATACTACATGTTATTTTAATATTCTATTATTATATTTTTTTTTTTCTCTATAATTTATTGTTCGTCTCGAACAAAGTGCCTACCATCTTTTCTCTACACCACGGCCACGGTAGCAACCTCATTTGACTGATAGGGAATAATTAAGGCTAATGCCCTAGGCATTCTCTACCATTTTTCGTATAAAACATGGCATACCATACATGAAAATAATTTGAAGTGTATGTTTGTAATCTCAAAATAACAGCTTTTATTAGTAAAAGCTGTTATTTTGTAAAAAAAAATTAGCATTTAGATGCTAAAAAAAACATTTTTTAAATTTTGTCCGCCTGTTTGTTCCGGCTAATCCGGGATGGCTGGACCAATTTTGATAGGACTTTCACTAGAAGATGGTAGACTGGTACATTCAGAAGCTGATGTTATGGGGGGACTGTTTGTGGCTCGTGCCACAGGACGAACAGGATACCTGATACCCCGTGGGATAATTTGCGATAAACACACTAATAACGAAATAAATTTAAAATAAATTCCTCCTATTCCAGGTAGCATGTTCGTGGGACGACGTGAAGGCGCTACGGTCGGACATGGAGAAGCACACGTCGTCGTCCATTCACTTCAGACTCAAGTTGCTGACGGCGGCCGCGCAGATGCAGTCCGCGCTCTGTGTGCAGGACTTAGGTTAGTATCGGTTGATTGGTCTTACGAGTATATCCAATATCGCCATTCGTGATCATTCGTGTAGACGGTTTTGATACACTGTGGGTTAACTCGTACAACTGACAATGATATGCCCTTTTATTTCTGGATCGAAAATCATCAAATGACTTCTCCCGCTCTAGGGTGGAGCGGGAGGGCGTGTCATACTTTTAAGGTAGAATTCCGTGCATCGCGATCGATCGCGGCCGCGCGCGGCCTACGACTGTCGTCGATCGCTCGCGACAATAGTCAAATTATGAAAATGTATGGCACCGCTGCCGAGGCCCGCGACAGACGCGCGCGGCCGACGAATGTCGTGAGCCGCGCGCGGCCGTTTCTTGAAATTAGTAGATGTTGTTCGTCAGTTGCCTCTAGACGTGTATCTACCAAAGTCAAAATCATGGTCGAAGTGCTAATTGACATCCCTGAAGAAGAAGAGGAGGATAATCTCCATGCCTCATATCATATATGATTGGAGTTTGAGACACAAAATTTATTAATATTTCGTCTTCCTCGACCGAAAAGTTTTCTCCTGCGTTCCTAGACATGTTTGCGCCATGAAATCCACGATGTTACTAAGCGCTAGAACATGATAAGACACGCACGGCCGCGCGCGGCTTATGAAATTCGTCGGCCGCGCGCGTCTGTCGCGGGCCTCGGCAGCGGTGCCATACATTTTCATAATTTGACTATTGTCGCGAGCGATCGACGACAGTCGTAGGCCGCGCGCGGCCGCGATCGATCGCGATGCACGGAATTCTACCTTTACTGACTAAAACCCACCCGTGTTCCTTCAGTTGCCCATGTGCCAGGGTCACGGTATCTCTTTCAAACAATCACGCGACCCCGGCAGGCATCGGTCCTAGCAGACCCCTTCAGATGATATGCCCTTGACCTTGACCTTGAGTCGAATTCACAAAAAGCCTATAACCATTTTTCCCCTGGATGAGAGAAGCCGTGAAGCTAGTTTTGACGTGTGATTGAAGAGGTCCATGTCCAGTAATGGACGCTAAGTGCTACTACACCTACATAAAAACTATAAACCGTGTTTCCCCTAGAGGAGAATAGCTGTAAAGCAAGTTATGGGGTTTTATTGGAGAGACCGCTAAAGGCCTACTACAACTACACAAAGAAAACTCTACTATCATCACTACCATTCCATCGGGAAAACGTCCACTGCTGGACATAGGCCTCCGCAAATACCACCACTTCGACCGGTTCTGTGCTTCTCGCAACCAGTGGATATCTGCGGTCTTCACCAGGTCAAACAGTCCACCTTGTGAGAGATTATCCAACGCTACGTTTTCCAGTACCTACGCGGTCGCCACTCCAGAATCTTCCGGCCCCATCGGCCATCTGTTCTGTGAGAAATCTGCCCTGCCCACTTCCCAAATTAGTTTCCTTAAGTTTGGCAATTCTTCAACCTTGGTTGTCCTACGGATCTTTAAATTGATAATTCGATCGCATTGGGAAAATCCAAGCATAGCCCTCTACATTGCCTGTTAATATACCAAACGATCCATTACAGTTTTATAATTATCTTCCATTACCTTCCAGGCCAACTCTACCACAAGCCGCTCCGGGACTCCCACGGCACCATCGTGCTGTCGTGCGTGAACAGCGTCAAGTCTGTGAAGTCAGTCTCTGCGCTGAACTCGCGCTGGGCGGCCGTGTCGCGCCTGCGCAGGAGAGTGCTCAGCGAGGATAATACTATAGGAGAACTGCTCATGGCCTCTGTTCATGAACAGATTGCTTATCATCAGGTGAATAAACAACTTTTTGAATATTATGTATTCTAAGAATCTCAAATTATAGTCATCTATTTAAATGCGTTCCGTTCGTTTATTTTTTATTTTTTCGTCAATTATTTACCTACAACTTTTAGGATCTCTTAGCAATAGTATTTTTATCTCTCGAAGTGACGCTCGCTTTTCTTGTGGTCACCAAATGTATAAACACGCTGTGAATGTATGTGTAAGCGCTCTCGATACGTTCCATGACAATGGTGAAGTCGGAAGTATATGTGTGTATGTGTGTATCATGTGCTGACGCTACTCGTCTTCACGCACACATTCATAGCTTGTTTGTACGCTTGATTACCATAAGTAAAGCATGCGTCGCTCTACATATATACAGGATAATTTTTTACCGACGAAATTTTTCTACGCTGGGGGGTTTAGAATGATATGCTGAATTCATGGTTACAGTTTGCGCACTGGATAAAAAATCATCCTGTATACATCGACTCTGATATATTGATCAAATAATAAAACTTACAATTGTGGCAGCTAAATAGCCTTTCAAAGCTTCGCTGTTTTATGAATGCCAAATAATGTTAAAAATATTATTCAAAATGCTATTGTAGAAGACAATTTATTTCATTTTTGGGAGGAGATGCATAATCTTTAGATACATTTTTACTTACGTATTCATCCCTTCGTTACAGGTATCTCGCGTGCAGCTTCCCCGCGGGTTGTACCTGGGCTACCTAAAGCTGCAGTCGTCAGTAGAAGTCGTGCGCATCGTGGCTCCCGCGCGCACTCCCAACGTACCACCTCACACTCGCGTCAGGGACAACCCACATGTGTCTGCGTAAGTATATTTTGTACCTTATTCGAGATGCTATAAAAGTCTTTTTCCTGTAGGGTAAAATAAACTCCAGACGCCACCTGGTGCGATCCTTTAATCCATACTCTTTTTGCTCCGTTTACGTTCTTACAACTGGTCATAGACACTCGGCGGTTGTTAAGATTAAAAAGCGGAAATAATAATAGGGCCAATCCAGATAGATAATGTTTCTATTAGGTTGGCAACTAATAAACCCGCCATCTCACAGTACAAGATTATTTTATTTTTTAAAGAACTAAATACAATTATTTCTCAATAATGCACCATCGTTTTCTATCACCTGTCGCCAACGCGTTGGTAAAGACATAATACCTTCCCTGTAGAAGTCTTTCGGTTTAGATTGAAGAAGTCAGGGAGTTCGGTTTTCAGATGATCCTCATCCATGAATTTTTGTCTTTTAAATAATGAGATAGCGAACGAAACGAATGGTAATCAGAAGGCATAAGGTCTGGTGGGGAAGGACAGGCCATCCAAGTGAAATTGTTTTTTCACCAGTCACTTTAGCTATATGGAGTCGGGCGTTGTCATGTAAGAAGTACACTTTACTTTGATTTTTTGGTAAATTAGTCGCAATACGACCAAGTTGATCACAGTAAATCTCAGCTGTGATTGTACTGTTACTTGGCAAGATCTCCCAGTAAATAATTTCATTTATTCCCCACCACACTCAAAAGAACCTTTTTGCTTGTGTCAGGTTTTGGTGTTGGTGTACGCCCGTTTCCCTAACTCGAAGCCACTGGCGCTTACGGGTGTAGTTGACATACAGGACCCAGTTTTCATCCCCTGTGATTACATCACGCAACCACTCAGTGGTACCATGAAAACTTAGCAACTCCATACATGTCAGCTGTCTTCTGAAGTTGTAATCTCGTCAGTTCATGTGGCAACCAAGTAGAATATTTCCAAGTGAATCCCAAGGCGTGGAGATGATTTTCTATTGCAATGTGTGAGCAGTGAAGTTGTTCTGCCAAACAGCGTGAACTTGATCTTGGATCGATTTCTATAAGCCTTTCTAATTCCTCCACATTTATTGTAGGTGGTCGTCCTAGATGAGGTTCATCAGAAAGTTCGAAATTTCCTTCTCTGAACCTCCAGAACCAATGCTTAGCGATATCATAAGAGAGCACTCCCTCACCCATCATTGCACATATATTTGAAGTTGCTTCGCTCGCTTTTCGACCTAAACGAAATTCATGAAGTAGGAGCAGTTGAAGTTCCCTACGAAAAATCTCCATATTTCTTCTAAACTTTACCCCTTGAAGTTCAGTTGTGCAATGATGGAGTGATTGATTCACGCTCTATTTATATACTGTGTTAAATGCTCTAGAAGCTTCTACATTGTTCTAGAAATCGATTGAAAAAAGTGACGGGTTTATTAGTTGCCAACCTAATATAGCGCCTTTTTATCATTACAGAGAAGAATGGGAACACCTGAAAAACCAATCCGGCAAATCTGATGATTCTCAAGCAATGAACAGCCTCGTCATCAGCGGTCACGAGAAACCCTCAGAATCTCAAGAAATGTTCCTCGATCTAATCGCTTCAGGCGCACGAAGACTCTTCAAGGACATGGATATTCCCATCGAAAGCGTCATAGCCCACCGAATATATGACCTAGAGGTCATTGAACTGAACAATGACGTCAGTTTCGTTATGATATGTCCTCCCGCAGAGCAAGCCTGCTCAGTGCCAGGACAGAAGGAAATCCTCCTACAGAAGGGTGATCTGCTCAGCTTACCCATACAAGCATTCGAAATGATACACCTGCAAACGTATCACACGAATATTCTGAACAAATACTCGAAACTCAGCTGCGTTCTAGAATTAGACGTTGCTTTAGCCGCCCATTCTCATAGAGAGGCGTTCTCCTGCACAGAGCTGCAGACAGCCAAAGAAAGACTCACCAAACTGGAAGACCTCCAGAATAATCTGAACTCGGTGTGGAAGGCAGAACGATGGCTCATGGACCTCATAGGTTTCGCGAGAGATAAAGACAAGGCTGCACCTAGTTCTGGAATATTGCTCAAATACATTTTCGACAAAACACCGTCACAGTCTACAGAAAACCCCACAGAGGTCAATGAAACGGATAGCCAGTTTAAAGACTTCCTTCAAATACCGTCAAGAGATGGCAAAATAACTAAAACCTCTCCCGGTAGGGGATCATGGCCCGGTCCAGCTGGAAACGGCAACCATGCCAACTTACATCCTGAGTTCAGCAAATCTGAACAGCATCTGAGTCTCTCTCCTCGCCAGACATCAGTATCTACGCTCAATCTATGCAGCTCACAATTTTTAAACCCGGAAACTCATAAATTTCCCAGAAAAGGCAGTGCTGACTCCCAGTTCACGCAATCCAGTGCTATAAGCAACAACTTTATGAGTAGCAATTCGCAGTTCGACATAAAATCGTCAGCTGGTTCTCATAATAGTATCGGTAGCAACAGCCGTTTACCGCCATCACGGAGTGAAGATACCCTTGTACTTCAGAACGAAAATGTGGAGCCGAAACCGAGACCTCACAGTATTAACGCCAGTTCCACCACATCGAGTCCTCTGCTAACTGTGAAAGGAGGATACTATCCAGGAAGTATGATAAGCGTTAGAACCTCTAAGGGTAATGTCTCTGAATCCGCCCAGAGTCTGTCTAGTGACTCAGAGAGCCAGACCTGTCCTTTAACAACAGTTCCTTTGAAAGTCCGTCCTCAGGGGAAGCACTATAGGAGCCCTTGTAGCGTCATAGCTTCGAAGAGTATGACGAACGTAAAAGGAGAAGTAGACTTCACTGACACGGGACAGGAGTTTGCGAAGTCAAGTTTGTGCGTCAAACGTCAACCATTGTTAGAGACGCAGGAAGATGCGGAGTATCACAATAAAGTTCCAAAGACTGATGAGAGGAGGGATAGTGAGGATGTGAAGGGGTCAGAGCAACGCACGCCTGACCAGCCCGGGATATTGCAGGTAATTGAGAAGCCATTTAAATTTAAACATCGCAAAAGCCAAACAGGCAAAAAAACTTAATTACTGGAATGCGCCTTCAAATAAGTTATTAAGTAGTTAAACTTTTTGTTTTAGCAAAAAATACTAATGAAACGACTTAATGTACACATCTGCAATTGCGTTAATGGTAATGCGTGTAACATCAACCTGTATTTACGAATGCATGACTGATACTTATCGTTTTTTCCAGGTATTCGCTGCATACGAAACCGGCTTAGCGGCGGGCACCTCGCTCAAATTGCACGTGACGCCGCGTACGTCGGCGCGGGAGGTCATCGACCTAGTTGTCAAACAACTCAACATGGCCGCCGTACTCAAAGGCAAAGCTGGCCCAGTTTATGGCCCAGAGAAACTACAAGACTTCTGCCTTGTAGCCGTCATAGGTGCCCGCGAAAGATGCCTCCGTGATGACTTCAGACCCCTACAACTTCAAAATCCTTGGAGAAAGGGACGACTGTACGTTAGGCTCAAACACGATGTGTTGGCAGCATTGCAACATTCTGCCAAACAACCCGCTTACATCTAAACGGGTTTTACTTGTATACCCTACAAGGCAAAGCAATAGAGATATTTTTTCGTGGCATAGGATTTATAGTTGGAATTGCTTAGTCACCGTAGGAAGGTAGATAGCGCTTGTATATAAGAAATAATTTTGCCGTCTGAAAATTCATCGCTCATTTTTTTTAATTTGGTATGAATATTCCAATTACTTCTGCCTACCTTCTACAATCGGTAATCGTTTGGTCAATTATTTAAGATTCCTCGTTTGATAAGATTTTGACTTTCTACAGTGACTAACATCTTTATTAGTTTCATTTTGGTGCCAATTCTGATTATGTTAATGCTTTAAATAGTTAAGTGAAAGTTGTGAGTAATATAGTAAATATTTAAACAGAAATTATGGTGCTTTTCACTGTAAAATATTTTCGCTTAAATGTCTATCAGATTTCCACAGATTATTTGTTAGACTGGTATAGAGTTTATGCTTAACGAAATAGCTATTCCTGTTTAGATGAATTTCTACTTCTTATCGTGCTGTTTATGTAGTTCTATCGATCAATTTTAACTATCTTAGGTCATAGACTTACTTACCTTAAAAAAATCTTATTCAAATATCATAGAGAATCATCAAAACTCATTCCTCTTCTAAGGCAAAGACAAATTAAAAAAACAATGTTTCGAAAATAGATAAAAAAAATAAGTTTGTTTTCTTATGTTGGTAAAACGAACGTCTAACGTTTTTTATTAATTGAATGAATTTGTACAACGTGTATGATCTGTGCCTGATTATTTTCGAAAAATAATACCTAATTACTGTTAAAATCATATCTCTGAGGTAAACAGGGTTACATTTTATTACCTAATTCATGATACTATTTTAACAGTTCTTTATCGCTATGTTATTAAAAGCAATACGATAAGCAGACAGATTTTATTATGATTATCCCAAAAGGAATTTGGTGAAATAAAATTAACTAAGGTACATTGTTCACGATCCTACGCAAAAGTAAAATGTTTAAATGTTAGGTACGTACAAACTTACACTAATAAATAGCCAATTATTTTTGAGTAGCATCGTGGACAATCGGTTTAAGTACCCATTACACCTAAATGTCTACTATCTTGAGCAGAATTTTACTAATAATTAAACTAGATATTCATCGATATTTTTTTACCACCGCCGCATGTATTAAATGTCTAAATAAGTATGTACCAACATCAACATAATTAGAGAACTACTTATCGTATGCAATTATAAAACCAGTTTGGTGTCGAATATAGGCGTAGTATAGGTGTAAATAATTTAAAAACTAATGTAATCTATCGTTAAATTGAATTATGTAGATATGTGTTGATAATTTAAACTGTGTGAATGTCTAGGAGTTATTTTGTAAATAACTTTTGTTTCCACTTTTAGTTTTACGAAAAATGTATGGATTGATAGAGAATATGAGTGGTCCCAAAAAAAAAATTTTTCACTAAATATTTCGCCTACATGCTGTAGGATTATTTTTATTATTAGTTAATACTTAGATCTCTTAACAAAATAATTTGTTATTTAAATTCTATAATGAGTATTATCTTATTGACATGATTATGCATGGACTGAATGATTGTTTCTTAATTTCTTAATTTAAAATATAATACTCAAGATTTTTGTAATTTACAATAATTTTACTGTAAAGTAATTGTAAATTCTGTAGGTAATTGCTGTGTACAAAAGGGAGTGTAAATTAGAACAGAATTATAAAAAGAATATAAAGATGTAAAAGAAATTATCAACGATTCGAGCCATAAATAAAAGATATATTGCAATTTTTAATAAAGCCTAACTGAATGTCTTATGATATAAATAATTTAAAGTTTTATTTTAGATTATCATGTATGTATTCACCCTATCTGGTGTTGTACATTAGAAATTAGCGAGAGTGGGGTTATGAAATGATGCACAAAAATAAATGTATTTCAAATCTTTCTTTGTCATTTTATTTAATAATCCAAACCAAAAAATACTGCCTCTATAAGTCAAGCGTGGCACCTGTTTAACGTTAGGGCCTGGGTTCGATCCCCCATTCAAGCAAAATGTGGCTCACTCGCCTCCTTTTTTAGTATATGGGACTACATGCTACGGAACGCACACATGACGACTGCTACGTTACGCCTACGAGACGAGTGCTACGGAACGCACACGTGACGACTGCTACGTTACGCCTACGAGACGAGTGCTACGGAACGCAAACGTGACGACTGCAAAGTTACGCCTACGAGACGAGTGTGTTATATTAACACTCTCACCGCCACGCACAAATACCATTTTCCAAAGCAGCAGGCCATGTGGGCGGCGCGCCGCCCAACCCATCTCTTTCGCAACTCGCCACGCTTAATTTAAGAAAACTTTAACGGCACGCCAAGTGGCACGCTGGCAGGACACCTATAAACTTTATCAGCAGGCCGTGTGGTCCGCTGTGACCCGACGAATTCATATATATTTTTTGACTTTGGCTTACCCGATATATAATATAAAATAAAACGTTTATTTTCTCTACACAAGTTATGCTAGGCTTATATAGTAGTGCACGCAAAAGGAGCTAACTTTGTGAGAGACTGGTGCCTGAGGTAGGTTTATTTAAAAACCTGTATTACAAGTCACCAGGACCCTCCCGCTGCTAGATGCCTGATAATTGGATACACGACATAATAACATAACAGGATACATAACTAACAGTAAATTACAGAAACAATATAAAATTTTGTAAAATAACAGGAAAAAATAAAAACAAACAAAAGTGTGGCAATACCAGAAGGTGTGTGAGTAACTGCAGAGAGTGCATAAAAGAGATGTAAGAGTGTATGTGAGAGATTGAGCTGAGTAAGTGTGGAGCGAGTATGGTTGATGGTATGCAGAAACAGGGCAAGGGGATGAGTATTTAACAGATAGTCTATCTAAGGGGGGTCAACAAATTCTCAGTTCCCTGATAGTCTAAAGTTTTCAGATACGCATTGAGAGCAGTTTTACATTTGTAAACAGTTAGAGGATAAATATCAAGAGTGGTATTCAGCTTACGCGAGTGTGCTAAACTAGACGGTTGTGTTGGGCATACTCTTCCTTTTCGGCGCTTATCCGTGTATAAATTCGGATCGTATTTCAATAAAGAGTGTTGTCTAAACACCGTACGCAGTATGAAGGTTTGCCTAACAGTGAGTAAATCCCAGTCTTGAAAAAGGTCGACGGTAGGGAACAGATAGGTGAGTCCGGCGCCAACTTTAAGGACGGCACGCTGTGCCCTCTCTACTTCAATGAGGTGAGTTTTGGCAGCACCTCCCCAGGATGTAATGCAGTAGTCTATTAAGGATTGGCACAAAGCATAGTAAACCATCTTAATAACCCGACGGTCCACTGCGTGCCTTAGGGTTTTGAAAATGTTTATTAGTTTACGCAACCGGGTTACAAGAACTTTTATGTGCGGTTTGAAAGTCAAGGATTGGTCTATAATGATACCTAGGTATTTGATATCTTCAACTCTTTGAAGAATGAGACAGGAGCACACTGAGGTGAAGTCAGGAACACATGCATGAGAGTAAATGCTGAAACAAGGTGATGGAAGTTGATTTGATGTATGCGCAAAAGTAATATATTTGGTTTTATTGACATTTAGTGTCAGAACATTAGATCGGAGCCATTCACATACGCGATCAAAACCCCTTTGAGCATTATCAAAAACCTCTTCCCAGCTGTCTCCACTAAAAAAGAGGGCAGTGTCATCAGCGAAAGTAATAATTTTGCCCTTGTGGACCTGGAGTAGACAGAGGCTGTTGATATATACCAAGAACAACATTGGACCGAGTATACTGCCCTGAGGCACACCAAATTCGACGGATGACTCATCGCTTAGCCTATTGTCAATCCGAACTCTTTGTTTCCGTCCTGTAAGGTAGTCCTCCATTAATTTTAACGGAATACCTCTTACACCAAACTTTTCCAACTTTTTCCGTAGATGCGGGATGGAGACCGTGTCGAAGGCTTTCGCCAGATCAAGGAACACTGTCAAGCATTTTTCCCTTTGATCTTGACTGGTAATAATGAAGTGTATGAGGTCGTGTACCGCGTCATTGGTTGACTTATTACGACGAAGACCATATTGATTGGGTGACAGGAAATTGTTAGATTCTAGGTAATTTGTTAGTCGACGGTTTGACGACGAATTTGTTAGCCGTTCTAAGATTTTGGACAGAGTTGGTAAAATGGAAATCGGACGATAGTTATCGACACAGTCTCTCGCCCCGCCTTTGTGTATTGGTTTGATGAGAGCCGTTTTAAATGCTGTAGAGAAAACACCTGTCTCCAGAGCCAGTTTGCAAATATGGGTAATAAGAGGAGTTAAAAAGTTTACATATCTCTTTATGATCTTGCCGGATATCTGGTCAAACCCTACCGCACAATTCTCCTTTAAATCTTTGATGAGGAAAAATACTTCTTCCTCATCAGGGGGGAGCATGATACACGAATTGAGGGGTGGTTCATATAAAACGTCATTTGAAGATGTTATATCCTGAGATGTATTGGTGGTATGTTCCGCAAGCTTTCTACCCACATTCGCAAAGAAATCATTAATACTATTATCCAGTCAATTACCGTAATTACAGACACAATTAAAAAACGATTGTGTCTATAGTCTATATCAAATGTGGTATCTCAGGGACTTAGAGGTTGATATTTTTATCTTTGTTTACGGATGTAATGTGACAGGAAGAGGGGTCAATTTGCTTGCTTGAGCCACTTATCTTTTTAATTGCATCTCATAGCTGCTTTTTATTGCCTTTTGCATTTTCAATTTCGCTTTTGTCATAGTTTCGTTTAGCTTTTTTAATAACAGAGTTACAAAAATTTCGGTAACGTTTGTAGGTTAGTACAAGCATCTCATTTGAAGGATCGCGTTTAAGTTTTTTTATGTAGATTATCCCTGTTTTTCATCATCATCAGCCTATAGCAGTCCACTGCTGGACATAGGCCTCCCCAATTGCGCGCCATTCAGCTCGATTTTCGGCAACTCTCATCCAGTTGCTGCCAGCCACCCTGCGAAGATCGTCGCTCCACCTAGCCTGAGGGCGTCCTACCTTACGTTTGCCGATTCGCGGTCTCCACTCAAGAACACGTCTACCCCAACCCAACGGTCATCGGTTCGACGGCTAATATGGCCGGCCCACTGCCACTTCAGCTTGCTAATCCTATGAGCTATGTCGACAACTTTGGTTCTCTGCCGGATCACCTCATTCCGGATTCTGTCCCTCAGAGATACTCCAAGCATAGCTCGTTCCATAGCTCGCTGAGCGACTTTAAATTTGTGGACCAGCCGTACCGTGAGTGTCCACGTTTCGGCTCCGTAGGTCATAACAGGTAGGACGCACTGTTTTTCATGCAACGAAGCAACCCTTTGGTGATCCACGGTTTACTGACTCGTTGTCTTTTTGGAATTTTTATCAGACTAGAGTGGTTTTTTATTGCAGTGGAAAGGAACGACACGAGTAGGTCGGTTGCGGTGTTAGCATCACTACTAGAGATGGGTCGTACTAGGTAAATTTTGTACTAGGTGCACCTAGTCCAAGTCCGTACAAATACTAGATCCAAATACCTATTCCACCTAGTCCATGAAATACGCATACTTTATAGAGAATTTTACCTTCATAATTTACGCAGGCTTAGGACTGTCAACGTAAAATTAAAACATGTTGGCCTTTGTCCGTAAAATGATCACAAGCGACACTTCTTTTTTTGGGAGACATTTTTTAAAACAAAACTTGAGAGGTGTCAAGGGACACCCGGATGGAACCAAGTTCCTTTCCAGGGTTCATGATTGTTTTTTTTTTATTATTTATTATGTACAAAAAACCTGTATACACTCAACAAAAATATTATGTCTCTCTCTCTCTCTCTCTCCTTCTGTCTCTCTCCCTCTCCCTCTGTCTCCTTCTCTCTCTCTCTCTCTCCCTCTCTTTCTCTCTCCCTCTACTTCTCCCTCTCTCTCTCTCTCTCTCTCCTAAGTTCCAAAACAAAATATATACAGTCGAATTGAGAAACCTCCTCCTTTTTTTTAAGTCGGTTAAAAAGTGTCGTTACAACTTTTTCTCTTAATTCCGTCTAGCCCCCTTTCGCATCGCGCCATAAGGAACTTCGTTCCAATAAACAAATTAATTAATGTCACAATAAAAATAGATCTAAGTTCTTAATGATTTATCAAAATTTCGTTACAAAAACCGATCACTAAAAAGTCCGATAGTACGTGTTTGCGACGTCGAGTCAAGCGAGATCACATTCGCATGAGTCCGTACTTGATACTAGACTGCATCATCATAGTCTTCATTAGTATCGAGTATTGTCAAAGTACCTATTCTATAAAATACTCCTATTCCGGACTAGTATCGAGTCTCGAGACTCGTCCGACTGACAAGTATGGAAGGACTGCGGAATAGACGAAGAATAGTGCAACAGTTTCGTGATCTGTAATTGAAGACTCGAAAACACAGGAAGCCTCTAATTTTGTTTTAAGCATTATGTGGTCCAGACAGGTACGTCCATGCGTTAGTGCAGTATGACCTGGGAGCAAACAGTGGCTTGCTAAGATGTTCAAGTATTCCTGTGAACGCTTGTCCAGACTATTCGGAGCTATGTCGATGTTAATATCGCCACAGAGAATAATATTTTTAAACCTACTCAATTTCTCAAGTAGAACATCAATTGATCGAATGAAATTAGTTGTGTTAGCATGACTCGGGGGCGGTATATTCCGATAACACAAGTTTCTCTGTTTATTTTCAGAAGAAGACAGTTGGCGTCACTAATTTCGGGCTCTTCGACATTCACTCTAAGATTCTTGTTATAATAAATTACAACTCCTTCATTTTGGGTTCTATGAGAAGTCGTTGAAGCACAATTATAGTTCTCAAGTTGGGGTATGCTACGAGCTGAAGGAAGCCAACACTCTGAGAGGACTAGTATGTCCCAGGCTATTTCTGATCGTTGCAGAAGGGTGTTGAGATTAAGCATGTTACAGTTTACGCTACGGATATTTTGTGACAAAAGATTGAGGGTGCAATTGCTCGTAGACAATGTTAAAAATTATATATTAATATATAATTTTTAACATTGTCTACGTCGCAAGTGATTGATTTAGCTATTTGTAGTGAATCAAGATCTGAGTGAAGAGTCTCAATACTTTGCATTGTTAATAATGAGATGCAATTTTTTTTTTATTATTATTTATTAAAAAATCAAGTAACAAAGGACTCATAACTCATAAGCACACAATTATACAAGCAATACACATCAAAATTTAGAATCAAAATAAAAATTTACAGTAAAAATTAAAATGAATCAATCAATATTAAAATTAACAATCAAAATTAACAATCAAAATTAACAATCAAAATTAACAATCAAAATTAACAATCAAAATTAACAATCAAAATTAACAATCAAAATTAAAAATTAATCAGTCAATATTAAAATTAAATCACCAAATTGTCAAAAAATCAAATAAATATAAACACATACACTAAAACAATTAAAATTTTCTGATCGGCATTGGAACAGCAACATGCCTGCTGCATCCATGCCGGATATAAGGGCAGTCCAACCGGTCAGCGATCATTGCCAGGATAGCATTGGGGCTGTCCCGCACCCGGCGCACCAGGGACGCACACCGCTTGCGCATGACAGCGTGGAAACAATCAGTGCGTGCCATGGCGAACATCCCAGATGCGCTACAGAAACGGGGCAGACCCAACACCGCCCGGAACGCATTGTTGTACTGGATACGAAGGGCGCTGTATGCCCTGCCAGTGTAATCAACCCACAGGCTGCAGGTGTAAAGAGACGTGCAGTAGGCTTTAAAAAGTGTGACCTTTACACCAAAAGAACAACGCGCAAACCTGCGGGCTATCATGTTGGCTCGCACAGACAGCGCTCTCCGCTCTCGCTCCATGTTCGCATGGTCTTTAAAGTCCTTGGTGAGCTGATGCCCTAGATATTTAAATTGGTCCACACGGTCAATTAGAACACCCTCGAGATGGACAGGCGGTAAATTCGTCGGACTCGACACACCGATGGCCTGAAAAACCATGAATTGGCTTTTCTTCCCATTATACCTTAGCCCATGTCCACGCGCGTATTCAGTACACGTACTGAGAAGTCTCCTCAGCCCACAAATCGACGCGCTCAGCAACACCATGTCGTCGGCATAACTAATATTGTTGACACAAACTCCGTCTACATAGCATCCGACACGTTGACTGCTGAGCGAGACGATCAGCTCGTTCATATAAATGTCGAACAATGTAGGCGAGGTCAGACCGCCTTGCCTTACGCCACATTCGCTAATATAAGTGTCCGACATTGCCCCCGCCCATCGGACCTGGTGCCCGTACCAGTACCGGAGTATACTGGTGAGTTCCCCTGGTAAGTCCGTGCTCTCCAGCTTCTCCCAGAGAACATCGTACGAGACGAGGTCAAAGGCCCTGGATAAATCGAGGAAGCACGCGTATACCGGGGTCTTTCTTTTCGTGTAATATTTAACGGTGTGCTTTAGACACAGTATTGCACTCTCTGTGGACAGTTTAGGTCGAAAACCAAACTGGTTATCGTGGAGTGTCACATGCTTTTTTAACTGCGTGTTAAGCACACCGTCAAACACTTTCGCCACTACAGTTGCAAGCGATATGGGCCTGTAGTTGTTGTTATCCGCCATGTCGCCATGTCGCCAATTTGAGTGTCACGCAACGTGCGTGATCTAAAATTACGGCAATGATAGAAGATAATACTCAGATCTTGGTCGAAACTAGCTATGATGTTTGTCAAGCGACTAGATAAAAAAAAATTACAAGTTTACTGATACCATACATAAACCCAAGTAAGGCTCGTTGTGAAGCTCGAGTGAGTGGTGAAAGTTGTGTGTTGAGTTGTTATTGATGAGAGTACATAAGTGAGTGTGACGAACTGGTTTTCCAATAACTATTATATCTGATGTGAGTGAAACCACAACTAAGTGTTAATTTAATTATAACATAAAAATAAATGAAAAATAAACGAGCGAGAATATAACAACAAGAAAAGAGAACTGTAATATAAAACATTAAAATTAAGTAACAGGCTATCTTTAGTCACAAAGTAAATTTGGCCAGCTCAGCCTCATTCTCTATGCGCTGCGGCACCTGCCCCTCTTCCACCTTGATATAAACCTTTCCAAAAGATGTCCACGTAGCTGCCAGCGTTTTTTTTTTAACGAGACCTCTAGCAATGTAATAAAGGTGTCTAGCTTTATTCGTGAGAGAATCCGAGATGTATACTGCCTGTGGTACTCCTGCCAATTTAACGTGATTCGTATTTAACTGTGGCTCATTCTTTGCGCGTCTAGATTTGTTAAATCCCTTATATGCAGCAACGATGGCATCCCTTCTGATGATGTTTGTGAAGTCAGTAACAATAGCCTCGGACTTGTTTCGGTAAATATCCTTTACTTCCAGGTCATGTATCCATGTCTCGAGGTCTAAGGCTGCACCGATATTCTTGATGATGTCAATCATCGTTCTTTTGTTTTCATTAGTTTGTATGGGTATGTTACGTATTTCGATGGAAGAACTGCGAGTATTTCTTTCAAGCACTTCCAGTTTATCTTCCAACAACTTCACGGTTTTTTTATAATTGCAGTTCTCATGTTCCAGACAGTTCACTTTGCCTAGTAATTCTTGATATTGGTTGGAAATGGACTTAACGGATTTTTCGATATGGAGTCAAGAACAACTGTATCGGACAAAAATGGAAAAGATTTAGCGCGTAATTTGTGGGGCGCCGGCCGCCCACATGGCCTGCCGAAACAAATTCAAAAATCAACAACGGCTTGCTGCACTAGAATTTTTGTGGGTGGCCGGCATACCACGTGGCGGTGAGAGTGTTAAGCAGTATATAACTATAAGTGTATATATATATATATATATATATATATATATATATATATATATATATACCAATTATCAAGCTTTGAATGTCAGAATGGTAACGGCTTATTTACTGTGTATAGGAAAGGGTTTCAATTAGTAAAGCACAGAAAGACAAGACTAGACATTTGTTTCAATTAGGCTTGTCAGCAATTAATCAGAAAGCTAGTCGTCCGTTCCAAAATAAGGTCTTCATGAAGAAGAAGGACAAGAAACTCCATGGAAACAGTACTGAAGTATTATATCAACACATTTCTTTCATTGCCATACATTATTATTATCTTAACACGCTAATTCTATCTCTTGGACCATTGTCCAAGAGAACTCAGAATAATATCAACATAATCAAAATATAACAATATCTAGGAAAAGAATGTGAATATTCCATTTATATGATTTAAAACATTAGCAACATTGGCAACAGTATAAACAGAACAACAACATTGTCATAATAGGCAATAATTAGGATATAATATCAATTACTTAACTTACGCGACCTCTGGTCCATCCTTTCCACACAACAATAGCACTAGAACTAACCAACTGAACATCTACCAAGTAACTGCCTGTTTCACTGTGGTTCCGGCTTTTTATACCCGTTAACCAACAAGTATGATTCAAAAGTGACAGCTGAGTCAAATCAGTGTTTGACTTATAGGAAAATAAGTTTGTTATAAAAATCATTTAGTAAATTCAATAATATTATATTAAATACATAATAACTACATGTATACATATATCAAGTGCTACGGAAGGTACACGTGACGACTGCTACGTTACGCCTACGAGATGAGTGCTACGGAACGCAGACGTGTCGACTGCTACGTTAGGCCTACGAGATGAGTGCTACGGAACGCCCACGTGACGACTGCTACGTTACGCCTACGAGATGAGTGCTACGTAACGCACACGTGACGACTGCTACGTTAGGCTTACGAGACGACTGCTACGTAATATAAACGTGACGATTGCTACGTAACGCCTACTAGACGAGTGCTACGGAACGCCCACGTGACGACTGGTACGTTAGGCTTACGCGACGAGTGCTACGGAACGCACACATGGCAACTGCTACGTTACGCCTATGAGACGAGTCATGCATAACGGAATAGTTCATCTTAAAAAGTTCTAAAAAATTGTCGGTGATAACATATGTATGTCTATCTTTTAAGGTTGGCTCACTATAACTTTTTAATAATTGTAATCAAATTGAAATAATATGAAGCTGAACAGTCTGTTTGGATAAACGTACTAATCTCAGGAACTATGTTTAGCATGGCCAGATTTGGGGGAGGGCAAACGAGGCTACAGCCCCGGCGTGGCGCCGGGGCTGTGCATAAGTGGAGGCTTCGCCATGTCATAGATGTCGGAAATTAACGCAGGTATTTTTCTAAAATAAAACATTTTTTTCTAAAATAAAAGCCTAAGTTACTCCTTGTTACATCAGCTATCTGCCAGTGAAAGTCAAAATCGGTCCAGCCATTTCAGAGATTAGCCGGAACAAACAGACAGACAGACAAAAATTGTAAAAAATGTTGTTTTGGTATATGTACCGAGTATACATCCATATACACTTAGTAAAAAGTGGTTCAGTACAGTACAGTATACAGTATAAATCTTAGAAATAATATAGGAAGTACAAAGTATGATGCCTGTACTAGGATAAACCTGTATCACAGGCGGCATAAAAACAGACACGCCAATTTTATTTATTTGTATAGATTATATTGTTGTTAAATATTAAAAAACAATTTAACCATATTCTTTCACGTCAATCTTTCAAACACCAATATATCACACAGCCCTGATAAATGTCTACCATTTTCCATAATTAAGTACCTACGCCTGTGACGGAATGTGGCAATTTTACACATTCTTACATCTTTTGGAACGATATTTTGGAACGTTTCAATGCTACAAACAAGATGCTGCAAGACCCTAAAATGATTCTTGAACCTGCAATGCGTGCATTAGAATCATTGCAATTTTTCGCCCAATCCAAAAGGGAAGCGTTTGATAAGCACGAAGAAGCAGCTTAAAAAAATATCAAATACTGACGAATATGCACAATCCTGCATTAGAACAAGAACAAGGAATGTGAGGTTGAATCCGCTCGGTTACATGCAAACGCAAGATGCTAAATTGTCACCAAAAGAGTGTATTCCAGTATTCGTCCAGCTATGTCTCTCTCTCACTGAAATGTTGCATGCATACAATGCTGTTCGGATTTCTCAATAACTTAGAGGAGATGGGCAATGAAAAGTTGTATGCTACAGCAGAAGAATTGGTGAAAAGTTACAAACATGATTTAGAACCTAGTCTTGGTAACGAGTTGGTGCAATTTGTATCGTTGATAGATTTGTATAAAACGGACTATCAAAAAGATCAATCTGAGGAAATGTTTTATTATCAGATACTCCAGAACAAAAATTTCAGAGCCACATTCCCGAACATTGAAATCACACTGCAGATGTATTTGGTTTTGATGGTGTCAAATTGCACTGGAGAGCGCTCATTTTCAAAAATGAAAATTAAAAAAATAGAATTCGAACTGCGATGAGACAAAAACGCCTATCAAAGCTATCCTTACTAAGCATTGAAAGTGATTTACTTCGGGAGCTGGATAGCTAGGGATATTAGAAACCTCAATATCATTTTTGAAGACTTATCCATAGATACCCCACACGTACGGGATTGATGAAAAAAAAAATTGAGTTTCAGTTCTAATTATGGGGAACCCCAAAATTTATTGTTTTTTTTTTCTATTTTTGTGTGAAAATCTTTAATGCGGTTCACAGAACAGCATAGCTCTTATAGTTTCGGATAAAAGTGGCTGTGACATACGGACGGACAGACAGACAGACATGACGAATCTATAAGGGTTCGGTTTTTTGCCATTTAGCATCGGAATCCTAAAAAGCTATTTTATGGCAGTATTCCGAATACAGCTTCCCGAAAATATATTCTTAATATCTATTCAAAACTCCGAGTCTTCTAAACTAATTGAGTTCTCCCAATACCTGCACTCTAATGACCAAAAGAATCCATTGTACCGGGCGAGGAAACTTTTCATTTTATTTTTTTTTGCCTTTGAAAATCATAAGGAAAAGTATAAAAGAACACTTAGAAAATATATCCAGAAACAATTTGGGTAAAAGCTATCGACTATAGATTGTCAGTTATTATTGAGTAGCTGTTTTAAAGCAAAAAAGCGTGGTATATACTTAGAAAGCCCACTGCGGACCCTCCTGAGCCCAAATCACCAAATCAAGTTACTGTGAACCAGATACTTCTTTTCAAACTAATTTCCCCAATAGACGATAAAGCATTTTAAGCATCCTGGGAGAAACGTGCTTCGCAACAGAAGTTTCTTAGTCCATTTAAATCTAACAAGAGCAGATGGCGCATCGTGAAGAACGGCTAACCTCAAGGCAGTGTCCTGACCCTCATTTTATTCAATCAAACTATCAGCTCAAAACGACCAACAAAACAAGAAAAAAACCAACAACAAAAAAAGTTTTGTGCTTTAAGAAATCTATCAGATTTCATAAAGCACATACCTTTTTTTTTGAGTGGGATATCATCAAATTAAGTCTCCCGCTCTGGGCAGAGCGGAAAGGCGTGTAAGACTTTTACTGACTAAAACCCACACCCGTGTTCTTTCAGTTGTCTTGTCTATAGGTCAGGGCCACGGTAACTCTTTCGGAAAAATCTCGCGACCCTGGCAGGCATCGGTCCTCGCGAACCCCTTCAATTTGACGCTGACATCTCTTTGAGGCGCGCGAGGAACACAACGCGCCATCGACCCAGGCTTGGTCCTTACCGGGCGGCGAGCTACCCAATGCTCACCGCCCGCGAGCCCGCGCCTACGATGGCCGAGAGTCCACGATCGACTCCCGACGCCCGGAGCGTCTCCTGCGGCAACTAGGGACGTGAGAGCAGTGCCGGATTAGCCATGTAGCAGGAGGCAGCAAATGCTACGGGCCCCGCGCCTGTGCAAAAAAAAAAAACTAGAAATCAAAGAAATTGTAAGCTGGGTGGCTTACAATTTCTTTGATTTCTAGTTTTTTTCTAAGTCACACACATAGCAATTCTTAGTGAGCGCTGGCCATACTGTAATTATTGTACAGGTCTGGAGCCCTAAAACAAATATATAAAAAGAAAATGTATATTATTATGCCGAAGTTGGCAACTCCAAAATACTTATAGAGGGAATCCCCTAATATTAATTGGATTCGATTCGAGCTGTATAGTATGTATGTATAACCCGACCACGAAAAATAGTTTTTAAATGATAACCAATAAGAAAATAGCAAAATGCATACTTCATTTGATAAGCCTATTATAGCCTATAATTCAACAATTACACGAGTTTTTTTTAAGTGTGTTTTTATTACTGGACTGTTTACACCGTGTTAAAGTTTCTTAGTTTTTACGTGCTTGCTTTTGTAATAGGTATTATTTCTGTTTTGCCGATCCCCGTGGACTTATACAAACTCTTAATATAACTGTTTCATAACAGTAAAACTGTACTACTTAGATATATATTACGTTCGTTGCATCTCTGTTCATGATAAAATATCCAAGATTTATGATCGTTTGGCATACAGTATTCAATTTGACAGAATTTTCAACTGACGAAAAAAAACGGAGGAGGTTCTCAATTCGACGCGTATATTTTTTTTTTTATGTATGACCACGCATAACTTTTTACATAGTAGTCCGATTGTGACAATTCTTCTTTTATTGGAAAGGGTATACTCCCAAGGTGGTCCCATATAAATTTGGAAAACAAAATCAAACCCTAAGGGTCGGAAAACAGGGGATGATTGATTGTTCACTCACTGATTGTAATGTACAACCACGCATAACTTTATACAGAGTAGTCCGATTTTGAAAATTATTTTTTTGTTGGATAGGGTATACCTTGCCAAGTATTATTAGTACATTAAAGTCACAAAAAAATATAAAATAAAAACTTTTTAACAAAAAATGAAACCGCCGAAAAAATTGAAAAGCATAAAATAATAAACCTTAAAATTATGAGTCGGCGCTTTGAGTGATCTTTGTTCATTGATTTTTCAGCGCCGACTTATAATTTTAAGGTTTATTATTTTATGCTTTTCAGTTTTTTCGGCGGTTTCATTTTTTGTTAAAAAGTTTTTTGAATTACGTCGTTATTCTCGCAAACCAGCGATATGTCATTTTGCAAAAGTTTTGGAGTAACCTAAGTAATCAAACGTCCCCTCGGAGGAGTGGATTGAGACGCGCCACGGCGTCCTCACCTTCCGCCTAACGCAGGTCCTCACCGGGCATGGGTACTTTAGGGAGTTCCTGTTCAGGATAAAGCGGGAGGAAACGCCGGGGTTTTCATTGCGAGGATCGTCTGGAGGACACGGTGGAGCATACGGTGGAGGTGTGCCCTGCTTTTTTTATTTGTGCGTGGGAAATCATCATATGACGTCACCCGCTCTTGGGCGGAGCGGGAGGGCGTGTCAGACTTTTACTCACAAAACCCACCCGTGTTTCTTCAGTTACCCATGTGCCAGGGCCATGGTAGATACCATGGCCCTTTCGAACAAATCTCACGACCCTGGCAGACATCGGTCCTAGCAGATCCCTTCAGTACTGCTGACATCTCTATGAGGTGCGCGTGGAACACTACGCACCGTCGACCCGAGCCTGGTCCTTACCGGGCGGCGAGCTACCCATTGCTCGCCGCCCGCAAGCCCACGCCGACGGTGGCCGGGAGTCCGCGATCGACTCCCGATGCCCGGGGCGTCTCCTCCTGCGGCGGCTAGGGACGTGAGGGCGCAGTGACTGCTACGTCCACACGCGCCCCGCCTTCTCCTTCACGAGCATTACTACTTCGCAGAAGGAGGTGACGGCTTCCCATGCCCTCTCGCTCCGTACCATGGCTCGCACCAGGGCCGGACGCGAGAGGTCGCCGCCGCCGATCACCTCCACGAGGACACGGCGGTGCTCCGCCCAAGCAGGGCACACCACACGGCGGAGCATACGGTGGAGGCAAGCTATGCGCCCTCACGCCCCTAGCCGCCGCAGGAGGAGAAGCCCCGGGCGTCTAGAGTCGATTGCGGACTCCCAGCCACCGCAGGCATGGCCTTGCGGAAAGAACCAGGCCCGTTTCGACGGCGCGTAGTGTTCCACGCGCGCCTCAAAGAGATGTCAGCAAACTGAAGGTATCTGCTACGACCGATGCCTGCCACGGTCGCGAGATTAGTTCGAAAGAGGTACCATGACCCTGGCATATGGGCAACTGAAGGAACACGGATGGGTTGTATTCAGTAAAAGAATCGTGTTTTCCAAATGTCCAAATATTGTTAAGCATTTACTTGAGTTTGATGATCACAAACTGCAGCAGAGAACGTGCTTTTTCAACATTAAACCGAATTAAAAATGTGTTATGCAACACAATAGGATAAGAACGTTTGAATGACCTCACTTTAAAGAGCATAGAAAATGATTTACTCAGAAATATTGATTTGGCGAGTGTTATTTCTAAAGTTGCTTACATTAAATCACGAAAAGCGTTTTTCTAAATATTTTGTTTTATTTATATCTTCTATATATTAATACGTGAAGCGAAAACTTTGGATCCCTTTTTACGATAATTGGGCGGACGGAGGAGTATGAAATTTCGCACACTTATAGTTTATACAGAGAAGAATTGACGAATCCTAATATTTTTTTTAAATTATGCGTAAAAATACATTATTTTCAAAAAATAACACGTTACACACACTACTATTCATTACCGTGTATTTAATACACACATGCATAGCTTTTCTTTTGTTTATGGTCCAAATCTGTGGTTTTATGAGGAGTGTCAAGTATGGCATTAGTAAGTTTCCCATACAAAACTTAGTGTCGTGTGCAAACTGTAGAGGTTGTTTGCCTCACGATTGTACAGGCTGGTTATAATTATGACATTTTGAACTGTCATAATTAATTAAAAATAATAGGGAAAAATTCTATAAAAACAGAGCTTTCTGTGATAATTCATTCCATATCCAGCAGTTAAGAAGTATTAAGAAAATAAAGAAGAGAGTCCTGAAGAAGTATTCTTTACTCATTAAACCTACGGCCTGGTCCTAGCCATCACCATCCCGCCAGCGAACCCTCTCCACAGTAGTACAGTGTCAAAAAATTGTCTACAGTTTTACTGAATGTCAAATATAATCATACTAGCTTTTGCCAGCGGCTTCGCCCACGTGGAGGTCGGAAAATATCCCGCGGGAACGTACTACCGGGATAAAAAGTAGCCTATGTGTTAATCCAGGTTACAAACTGTGTTCCAAATTTCATCCAAATCCATTCAGTAGTTTTTGCGTGAAAGAGTAACAAACATCCTCACATGATATTTATTATTATATTTTTTTTTTTTCATTTAATAATGTATTTCTATTCAAATGAAGTACGGTCGAATTTCGACCAATGGGCGATCACTAGTCCTTTTTAATAGGTAATGCAACTCAAGGGGCCCCCATCCTGCCATGGTTGCGAGATATGTTCGAAAGAGTTACCGTGCCCCTGGCATATGGGCAACTGAAGGAACACGGGTGGGTTTTAGTCAGAAAAAGTCTACCACGCCCTTCCGCTCCACTGTAGAGCGGGAGACGCCATTTGATGATTTCCCATCCACAAAAAAGGGCCCCCATCACAATTTTGCTACGGGCCCCGCGCTGGCTTAATCCGGCACTGCGTGAGAGCACAGAGACTGCCTCTCCGTCACGCGCTCCGCCTCCTCCTTCGCGAGCATTACTGCTTCGCAGATAGGGTTGCCAGGTCATATAACCGAAAAGCCGGACAGACCTACCAGTTTAGCCGGACATTTGGGTAAAAAGGCCGGACATCTTTAATTGTTTAGTCTTAAAATAAAACTAAACATAAGACTAATGAACTAAATACACTTTAAAATAAATACACTTTAGCATAAACGAATTAATATTTTTGGTTGGCCAACCAAAAATTTTAAAAGCTGATTTTCCTTTAATATTGAGTAATAATAACACGGGGAGGATAGTACTAGTTCGCTTACTTGCGCTAGCAATACAAGGTGGGGTGAAGACTAAAATGATCATATTTTAAAAAGCCTACCAAAAAGCTGGACAGGCCGGACACCATCTAATTTAGCCGGACATGAAACTAAAAAGCCTGACTGTGTCCGGCTTTATCGCTTTATCCGCACGTCTGGCAATCATATTCGTAGAAGAAGGTGAAGGCTTTCCATGCCCTCTCGCTTCCCATGCCATACCATGGCCTGCACCAGGGCCGGACGCGAGAGGCTACCGCTGTCGATCGCCTCCACGAGGACACGGCGGTGCTCCGTCCAGGCAGGGCACACCTCCACCGTACGCACCACCGTGTATCATGCGCACAGCTAGACATCATTTGATGATTTGCCCACCTTAAAAAAATATCTGTGCGCATGATAAATGCAAATGAGAACGACTAGTTTAAGGATATACTAAAAAATAATTAATTTTGGAGTTGATATTTATCACTATTTTATAAAGATTGTATAAGAAGAAACTACTTGATGGCTTTTGCTAATACTAGTTGCCTTCAAAGCCCCTTCTATGGCCGGTAGATGGCTGATGGCCGTGTTGACAGAATAAATAATTATATTTGATACGGATCAAAACAAAATACTTACCTCCACCTTCCTAATAATTCCATGAAAACCGTTGTGGAAACATACAGCTTGGCAAAAAAAGTCTGGAAAAAATGAGGGCGCCTGCTTAGCAGGTATGGCCACCCTGTATACTAGGACTAAAAGTGATAAGATACTTGTTGTTTTAATCCATAAACACGAGATCCCGGAAATTCTCATCAATCAAGATTTCAAGACTTGATAGGCACACAGTCTTTTACTTTCATTGTATTTAGTAGATTGCGCATTATTTCGCTGTAATAACCTTTTATCTAAGAGTGCCATCATAATAACATAATGCAAACTTGTTCAGTTTAAAAATTAATTAAATTACACTCAAGGATTGCTGATTGAACCCGATACACAAGACATAATGTTCAGCAATCGCATTTGCGGCCACCATCTAGGGTATTCACAACCATTCGATGGTTGGTATGCCTGTATCAAATTTGACATGAATGATACTGAACGAATCCTGTTAATGCTGACAGTTTATCAACAAGAAGGCGACTTACCGCTGCTTACTGTCGGAAACTAATCGGAAGTCAGAGAGTACCTATAACACGTCGCATTCGAAAGGTACAGGCAATATCGAATAAACTTGAATAGTTGACTAATGAAAGCGTCAGGTATGTCTGTGTGGGGTACATAACTGTTAGGTTTTAAAATAATATACTAAATTGTAATGTTGTCTTAGTCGATTATTGGGACTTTTGATGGATAATACTGGCAACACTAGTTTTGAAATAACGAGGTTCCGAGACAACGGTTGAGAACACGGGGTGGCACTCGGCTATTCGCTCGGGGCCAGCATCGAAGACGGACGTAAGTTCTGTTACTATCTTAAATATTAAGTAATTTGATATTATGTAACACTTATTGCTTATTATGAAAATGTTGTTGTACCTTTTATATTTTTGCCGATATTGATAATGTTTTAAATCATATAAAATAGAATATTCATACTCTTTCTTTGCCTAGCTATTGTGATTGTGTTGATACTATTCTGAGATCTCTTGGACAATGGTCCAAGAGATAGAATGAAATGTATTTGAGATAATAATAGTTTATGGCAATGTAAGAAGTGAGTTGATATAATACTTTAATACTGTTTCCATGGAGTTTCTTGTCCTTCTTCTCCATGAAGACCTAGTTTTGGAACGGACAACTAGATTTCTGATTAATTACTGACAAGCCTAATTGAAATAAATATATAGTCTTGTCTTTCTGTGCTTTATTTAGTGAAACCCTAGGTGTACCTTTAAATGATACAATGTGTTACGTGTTATTTTCCTTACCCTGTAATACCTATGTCAGTTTATAGTTTGAGATAATCTAGTAGTGACGATTAGATGCCCTTGGGTACCCATCCATAAGTTTCTGCTTTGATGTTAAATATATTAGGTATTCAATAAGTTGGTTTAGAGCAAGGGTACCCTATTTTTATTACATATTTCAGAAGTGGCAAGAGCCTGCTTGTTGCTTAGTTATATAATAACAGGTCAATATCTTAACAACAGTTCATAGAACCTCAATGTGTGGGGCTGGGTAATTTCGTGATTTTATTTAGGTTATTATCAATAGTCATTTTGAAAATACTAGACAGTGCCTACCGTCACTTATTTTTGTGTAAAGGGGCCTAAAATGGTGTAATTTGTGAGCTAAGACGCCTCGTTTTTGGAGAATTTTCAATTGCACATTTAAGCATTTATCGCCCTTAATGTAAGTTTAATTTATAACGTGTAAAATTGAGTAGTTACAGCGCCTCCGCTTACAAGTTTCAGAACAACGATGCTACGTGCCTACCCCGCGGGACCGCGTTGCGATGACCCGTCGCAGCCGGGGTCATATGCACGCTGTGAGTCGGAAGCGGTGACGTGACCGTGTCCGGGCATGAGCTGGGTTATCATCACAACCGGCTACGCGATCTGTACAACGAGCAGAGCCGGGAACGCAGCCACGGGCGGCGGGCTACATCTCTGGCTAGTGCTGAACACGACAGTCGCCGCGTGTCGAATGACAACGAACTGGAGCGGTTGTGGGCGCGAGACATGGTATTTGATGGTTAAAGAAATTTACTTCTCAAAAAGAATTTATATAAAAATGTCACTTACTTGAGAACAATTGTTCCAAAACTTAAAATATTCACAAACTTTGACACTTAAACTAAGCAGGTATTGTTTTTGTTTCTGTCAAATCGTTTAAATACACAGTATTAAATCATTTCGTACACAAATCACATCAACGAATACAAACATTTCAAACTTTTCGATCCACCCGCAAAAAAAAAAAAAAAAAATATTCAATCCGGTGCCACTATAAAGCAACGCAGCAGTAGGGCAAGTATATTTACGGTAGTGTTTGATCTTTAAGAATGTGATATTTAAACTTCGTTTTGAATACATCAAACGAGTTTGCGTTCTTAACTTCTTTAGGTAGCTTGTTATATTGTTGCACCTCCGCAAAGATAATTGCTCTCACCATTGACTGTTCGCACTCGCGATAGTAAAATGTGTTCCTTCTTATGACGACTACAATTGTGTACTTGACGTATTTGTGTGCGAATAGACTTGTTTAGTATATTTCTTATAGGTATGTTGATACAATGTACATGGAACGGTTTAACATTCATGAGTTACTTATTCAATATTAAGTCACAATCTCAGCCGTAAGCAGTGACATCTCCGATACAGAATTTCAGCTACCGTAGTAATAACCACAAGAATATTTTATGTATTGTTGACCCTCTGTCAACGCCTTGGTATCGGTAAGTTTAAAAAGGTCAATAAATGTGCCACTGTCTACGACTGGGACGAAATAACGGTTATACATTTTATCACACAATCTACAAGGGTTGGCTACAACCATGGTATGAGAGTTTTAACTGTAGACTATTTAGTTGGAGCGAAACGAAACATTAATTTACGAGTACTTTTCCTTTTGAACAATCCTATGGTCAATTCTTGTAGGACATGGTCAAAAGAAAGAACATGTTTATAGATATAGGTATATATTTATATTTTTTTTTAACCTTTCGAGGTCTATAATAATGCAAATTTGGTTCTTTTGACCGTTTTAATATCTATCTACGAAGCCCAATAGTAATAATAGTCGTAATGAATAATTTTGCTGTAACTGTCAAAATAAAAGTGCAAGATAAAAACGGAAACATATTTAAGAAACATGTCCGTGCTGAGAGACGTTAATTTATCTAGGTCTATGAAATTTTTGCACACGGCAAACTATGAAGTAGGCAAATAATATTAAATATTTAATGGGCAACTTAAATATTTACTAATTATTTACAACATGAAATAAAGAAATGTAAGGAATTAATCTTCTAGAGGTATAAAAATGGAATGGACATTGCTATATAAGAGACTGATACACATTTCCTTCAAGGTCGATTTCATATGGCAATTACTTGACATATACATATTTTAGTAATTACGTGTAACTGCGGTTAGAAAACGGGTGTTATTGCCGTTATTTTACGACTACTTCTAGATTATACTTTTCTTTTTATTTGAATTTTGCCCATCTGCGGAGGGCAATGTGTTTATGGGCCTGTGTTTGTATGTATATCTGTTCCCTTTTTTTTGCTTAATATTTCATTACGTTATTTTGGGGCTAGGCATAATTGAGAGAAGGCAGCAAATGGAGTTTGATACAAATAATTTGCTAATCAGTCTTTATAACATTCTAGAAGTATGTTTAGTATTATTGAAAACAGCCAAACACCATTCTTTTGATCTTTCATAAAATCTTTTACGAATAGAAATTATATTAAATTAAAATAAAATGTATGTTCTCAATAAAGTTTAATATCCGCTATAAACTGCCATTTTGGCGTTTATGGGATTATAGCCCGTGGAATTACAGGACGCCTCTAAGGATATTTTGCTTGCCCAAATACGACGAGTAGGTAAGAAGTTATGGGAAACAGATGAACATGCATATACGTACATGGCCTGCTGGATCGTTGCCTTCCTTTGGGCCGCTGTCGGGTAAAACCTCACCTTTGCACATTTCTAATGCTACTCCATTCCTTCGCTGTGCTTTGGAATTTATAGTGACAGTACCTGACATTCTGATATATTGTTGACGGGCTTCAAACTCAAAAACTTATCATATATTTTAATCTATTTCTAAATGAACGATTATTATAAGTTTTTGGGGTAAAACAGACGTTCTTCTCTAGAAAATAGGGTGCTTACTCCATATTACTTTACAAAGCGAGAATAGATTTTGGCTGGTAATGCTTTAGTCATAGTGGTGAATTCGACTTACGCATTAAGCATCTTATCGGTATTGAATTCCTTAAAAATTAATTAATTAATTAATTGCCCTGTGCAGGTACTCTTAACCTTGCAGGCACTGTACAGTTTTGGTTTATTGTTTCTTCCCATTTTCATCAATAATTTAGGCCGTCACTAAATAGTAATAGAAAAGGAAGGTTATATTGGTCACAATCACAAAAGTAAAGACATATATAGTCGAAATGCAAAACTAATCGCCGTCTTTTATGAATAAAAAGTATTATTAAAATAAAAATTGTTTAACAAAAACTAGATACGATTATTATCGATGTTTTAAACTAAACTTTATTTAATAACTCATGCGTATTCAATTCAATGAATTTATTGCAGAACAAAGAAGTAAATACATTTTAAGATGTTGAGTAGATGCGCAGTTAATTATGTCATACCGATCTAGGCATGCAAAATATTATTTATATTAATTATTATACACAAGAAAATTTAATATATTTAAAAACAATTTAAAAGATTGGTTACCTAAGTTAAAGAAAAATCGAAATTATACAATGCAATACACAGAGGAAAAAAAAATACAGGTTCATAAAAATGTGAGGTCTAAATTGTTGATAGAATGCAAAATGACAAATAAATTTCATGTCTGAAGTTAATCTCGACAAACATGGTATGTATAGCATGTCTGATAATATAAGGTTAGTCACAAAAAAACATACACTTGAATATTAAGTTCGGATGTCATATAGTTAGAAAGGTACCCTAAAAAGAAAAAGCACGTTTTGTTCAATTTAAATTAATATTTATAAGTAGGTGGTGGTGGTATGTTTGTAATCCCGTTTACAAACTAATGATGTGGACATTGATAGTTTAAATATATAAAGAAAATTATCTGATTATGGATAAAAAAAACATTTATTTTTTAAATATCTTATTAAATTACAAGAATCTCGTTTGCAAACTATTTTCACCTTACGCTGGGCTTTACTTTATTTGTAAGGGTACAATTAAACATATTATTTGAAGTCTGTTTCCACATATTATATTGTTTACATAGTTAAAATTATCAGTATCGATTAAGGTAGACACTACGATTACAGATTTATTATTTAATTTACGGAAATATTACAACATTATCATAACGGTAATTTTTGACATCCTACTTATATTTAATTTGGTAAGTTTGTTGCTAAAAGCTATAGTGCTATCTATTGTTTGTCACAATTATAATAAATGTAACTTACTGGGTGTGTAGATAAATGAAAATCATTTGAGAACTAATGAAGTTAATATAGACAATTGTTCGTACTATTTATTGTATTTTGTAGAATTAGATCAGATTAGTTAAATGATTTAACCTCTAACGTACTCATTTTTGTTTACGATGAATTATTTGAACTGTGATTAATACCCCCTATATTGGTTTTGAAACCATCCTTGAATATATAAATGTTTTGATTTTAAACAATTACTATCTTTTATCTATTGCTTGTGTGAAGGAAGATTCACAAGTACCTAATGTCCCCATGGTTTGTGAGAAGGAAGGTTCACAATCATCTTGACTTAGGAATAAATTAGATATTTAACTGGTGAATTTATTGCTTGTGAGAAAAAAGGTTCACAAGTCACAAGTATTTAATGTCACTATGGTTTGTGAGGGGGAAAGTTCACAAGTACCTGACGTCGCAACGGCTTGTGATAGATGTTCACATCCGCTGTGACTAAGGAATGACTGACACAAGTACCTGATGTCGCAGCGGTTTGTGATAGATGTTCTCATCCGCTGTGACTAAGGAATGACTTAGACACAAGTACCTGATGTCGCAGCGGCTTGTGATAGATGTTCTCATCCGCTGTGACTAAGGAATGACTTAGACACAAGTACCTGATGTCGCAGCGGCTTGTGATAGATGTTCTCATCCGCTGTGACTAAGGAATGACTTAGACATAAGTACCTGATGTCGCAACGTTTTGTGATAGATGTTCTCATTCGTTGTGACTAAGGAATGACTTAGACACAAGTACCTGACGTCACAACGGCTTGTGATAGATGTTCTCATCCGCTGTGACTAAGGAATGACTTAGACACAAGTACCTGATGTCGCAGCGGCTTGTGATAGATGTTCTCATCCGCTGTGACTAAGGAATGACTTAGACACAAGTACCTGATGTCGCAACGTTTTGTGATAGATGTTCTCATTCGTTGTGACCAAGGAATGACTTAGACACAAGTACCTAATGTCGCAACGGTTTGTGATATTCGCATCCGCTGTGACTAAAGAATGACTTAGACACAAGTACCTGATGTCGCAAACGGCTTGTGATTATGGTTCACATCCACCGTGACTAAGGAATAACTTAGACAATATATTTATGTATATATTTATTGCTTGTGAAAAGGCCTGTTCACAGCCATCGTGACATAGGAATAACGTAGACATTTTATTAATGTCCTGATTTTATTTTTTTTTAATGTGGGGAACCCTCCTCGTTTACCACCATCATGTTATGTGGGACTCTTAAATGTCTTTTATTTTTGTGCTTACTCGTTTGTTTCTATTGTATATTCTGGGATGGTTCGCAAACAGTGCTTAAGTTGTAAGTGTTGGATGTAATGTGTAAATAATTGTAAGCCGTATTCGATGCTGTCACCCTTACTTGCCAAGTGTTAGGTTATAAATGCTAATTTGTATGCGTGCATGAGGACATGCACGATGTCAGGATGGTCGAGTGTTAGGTTTTAAAATAATATACTAAATTGTAATGTTGTCTTAGTCGATTATTGGGACTTTTGATGGATAATACTGGCAACACTAGTTTTGAAATAACGAGGTTCCGAGACAACGGTTGAGAACACGGGGTGGCACTCGGCTATTCGCTCGGGGCCAGCATCGAAGACGGACGTAAGTTCTGTTACTATCTTAAATATTAAGTAATTTGATATTATGTAACACTTATTGCTTATTATGAAAATGTTGTTGTACCTTTTATATTTTTGCCGATATTGATAATGTTTTAAATCATATAAAATAGAATATTCATACTCTTTCTTTGCCTAGCTATTGTGATTGTGTTGATACTATTCTGAGATCTCTTGGACAATGGTCCAAGAGATAGAATGAAATGTATTTGAGATAATAATAGTTTATGGCAATGTAAGAAGTGAGTTGATATAATACTTTAATACTGTTTCCATGGAGTTTCTTGTCCTTCTTCTCCATGAAGACCTAGTTTTGGAACGGACAACTAGATTTCTGATTAATTACTGACAAGCCTAATTGAAATAAATATATAGTCTTGTCTTTCTGTGCTTTATTTAGTGAAACCCTAGGTGTACCTTTAAGGGCCGATTTTTCAATCCTCAGATAAACAGACGGATAGGGTTTATTCTATAGATAGTAAAAAACTGTGTTGTTCAATCGTCAAATAGGCTTTATTGGTCGAATAATTCCCTTAACGGAGGAATAAATCTATTTGGCTCTTTGACGGCCAGATAACCGCTTGTTCTATTGATAAACGATGTTGGCGTTACCAAACTTGAGGTTAGTTTTCGTTTTTAAAAAGTGTACTTAATGTAAATGGATGTTTGCGATAGTATTGACGAAATAGCAATTGAGGATGAAGCCATAATTAATAAATATAAGTATATGAATGAAAATAAAGAAAGAATATGAGAGAAAATAAAGAATTTCAAGACCGAGTGTCAAACATTTTAAAGTGTGGGATTCATCTTTGCTTTCCATGATTATTTTAATACAATTAAATATCACGGAAATACAAATAAAAATACCACACAAACAAAAAAACAACGTCTCAACGTAAAAAAGGGACATCTGGTTTTTTTTTTTTTTTTTTTTTTGTGGGGCATCTCGTAGTTAATCCTGAAAGATTGTGACTACTTAAACGGATTGGGGCCCGGCGAGTTCTAAAAAGTTACCTTTTTAGGCCTCCAGCCGGGGGGGACATCTGGCTGCCGCACATTGTTTTTATAACATTGACAGTAAACAATGAAATAGCCCGTCCCATTCTAACATTCGTTTATTTTGTATATTTGTTTCACCTCCCTGAAGTTAGCGTATTCACAGATGTGATATTCGGTCAGGTAGTTATTCCTAAATAAAATAACGATTGAAAAACTGACGACCACTTATCCGAGGAACAAAGAGTCTAATAACTTTATTCTTTAGGTAGCTATTGGTTCTTTTATCTGAGGATTGAAAAATCGGCCCTAAATGATACAATGTGTTACGTGTTATTTTCCTTACCCTGTAATACCTATGTCAGTTTATAGTTTGAGATAATCTAGTAGTGACGATTAGATGCCCTTGGGTACCCATCCATAAGTTTCTGCTTTGATGTTAAATATATTAGGTATTCAATAAGTTGGTTTAGAGCAAGGGTACCCTATTTTTATTACATATTATTATCACTATTCACATGACAATGAAAATGAAATAACACGCTAAAATTTAGATTTTATTTAAAAAGAAAAACGTGACATAACATCATTCTTGTATTCCTTTTCGGTGCTATGATAGATTTTTTCCATTAACACTGATGTGTCACTTTTACATTTCTTATTTATGAAATCTAAATAGTGTAAAAATCTTTCTTACACGTTTACGGCTCCCATTACAACCCGTCTCCTCAAACTATAGGTAATATATTACGTAGAATAGGCACCTGAAAAATAATAAATATAAATTATACTTTTTTTACTGTGGTATGCGATAATGGCATTAACAAAAAAAAAAAAATATTTGCCTGTATCGTTATAGTGTTGAACTTTTTGTCTAATTGCACACAGATCAAAATCCTCTAATTCTTTCTTCCGCCAATTGTTTGGGTGTTCCTCCAGGTGTAGAAAAAAATCCTTAATTTTTTTCACCTTCATTAACAATTTCTCTAATTGTACTGTGACATTTACCTTGAAAAAAACATAAAGACAATCATATTAATTCCATGTAGGTACATTTTTCAATTTCAAGTATCAAACATCAAGAGTTAACGTACACGCGATTTGTCAAACTAGAAAACATAACCTCAATAATCTATTAGTAAATAAAACAATAAAATACATAGATGTGAATTTAAATTGGAAACAGGAGCTAGCTGCTATTGACTCTTCTATTTCATCAGCATGCTATGCACTCAGGAGCCTTAGAGATGTGTTGGATCTAAAGCAACTTAAGGCTATATATTACGCGCTGGTAGAATCTAGGTTAAGATATAGCATAATGCTTTGGGGAAACAGCTATTGTTATAATTGTCGGAAAGCATTTATTTTACAGAAACGTGCCATAAGGACTATAGTAAGGATCTCACAAAGAGACTCATGTAGAGAGTACTTTAAAGAACTAGGCTTTTTAACAGTACCAAGTTTATATATATTAGTCATCCTTAGTCTCTTTGCTAAGAATATTCATGAGTATGAAACACAAGAGGAACGTCAGATAAGAGAAAGCACAAGAAGGAAGGAATTTAAACACAAAAAGGCACCAAATTTTAACATAGCTAAGCATTGTTCCAGATACCAAGCAGTGGAGCTATTTAATAGGTTACCGACTGATTTAAAATTATTAATTTATAGCACTCACTCATTTAAAACTAAACTAAAAGCCTTCTTGTTGAAAAAATGTTTCTACTCGGTATCAGAATATATGTCAAATGATAAAAATAGTCGCCTTTAAAAATAGCAGTAACAAACTACATAAATCATGTTTTTGACTTAAACATATTTTTTTTTTTTTTGACATTTAATTTCTAATAATTTCTGCTATTAATTTGACATTGTATTTATTTGTTGACATATTTTAATTTATTTTAACCCTTGGTCTAACATTTCACTTCAATTTTTATTTTGATTACTTTTTCAAATGTATTGTTTCTGCATGATGTATTGATAATTTTATTTAATATGTAATATTCAACACAATGTTAATTGTTTAAGAATAAATAAATGAATGAAAATGGCTTGAAACTTAGAATACCGATAAAACTTAGTATTAGAAAGGAAAAACAATAACTGGCATTGAATAAAAGATAAATTTCTTGGATAAATACCTGTCGTGTCGGCAGTTCTTTCGTAAACATTGTCAATCGGAGACAAAATTTGTTCCGCTTCAGATTCCGCCAAATTTCTTACGAAAACTTAGTACTTATATCACAGCTCACACCACTACTCCATATTGTTTTATTCATTTTTTATATGTTCAAAAGCATTAATAATTGATAGTTAATTAGAAATATGTAAAATACAACTAGGAACATAACACAATGACAGATTAGCTACTTGTTGGTGATATTTTTTTTTTTTTTTTAATATTTTATTCATGACCATAGATACAAGTCTTTCAGTCGTATACATAGATGGGTTTTTAACACTATGAATGTAACATTACAATGGTTATTAGATACCTACTTATAATAATGTTAATAAGGCACTTTTTTAACAATAATATTTTTTCAATCTGTTTTTACAAATTACATCAATATTTTTCATTACTTTCTTTATACTACCAACTTGCCCCCCTTTCGGGTTGGGTGGGTACATCTCAGTGATATCATGGTTAAACCTTGATGGTTTTCATACAAATTTAAATTACAAATACACTTCTAATTACAAATTAAATTAAATTTTTTCTACCGTATTACAAATATATTTAGACAACACACTAAAATATTTCTTATTTTTTAATAATTCCTGAACACTGCGGGGAACACTTTGTCGTTCACTTTCAATGTCATTGTCATTAAATTCACTCAATTCACTGACCAAGATCAAACGTTGAATGTTAAAACTTGAACACTGTAAGATAATGTGATCCAGATCAGCATCCTCTGCTCCACAATGACGACATTGGCTATTATTAATTATGCGAATCCTATTCAGGTGAGCTGGTGTTAGGCAATGTCCCAATCTCATGCGTGATATAATAGTTATAATTCTTCTTGTGATATATTTGAAGTTTTGGTACCAAGGTTTTATCGGTAATTCATTTTGTATTCCAGCATACCATCTGCCTTTCGTTTCCAGGGTGATGTCCCAATACTCCTTCCATAACTGTCTATTATGTTCGTTAAAAAGGCTGTAATAATCAGTGAATGGAACCTTGAGCAACTTAGATCGATCCTCATCATGGACTGAACGAGCCGCAGTGTCAGCAACTTCATTTCCACGAATGCCACTGTGTGAAGGTACCCATACTAATTCTACTCTAATACACTTGTCAAGTAGTTTTTGGATTAAAAGTCTAATATTATAAATAATATAGTTTAACTTAAAAGAAATATTTACATTATGTAGAGCAGATAAAACACTTTTAGAGTCTGTAACTATCAAAATATTATGTACATTATTTACAAGACTATTTACATGCTGCAGTGCACAATCAATTGCATAGCATTCTGCAGTGAAAATGCTACACACTCTGTTTAATTTAATGCATTTAGTGAAGTCCAACTGTGGATCATAAAAAGCGGCTTTTACATTATGATCTGTTTTAGATCCATCTGTGTATATAACATAATGTTCTGCCTATTGTCTTTAAACTGTAAAAATTCAAAATGATTGTGCACTGTGTCTAAATGGATTGCAAAGCTGTTAATAATACCATTATAAGGAATTTTGTATATAGGCCAAATATCATTTTTAACAATATCTTTTGAATTATTATTCACATGTTCAAATATTATTGGCATTTCAGGTAGAGTTCCACCAACCAAAGAAGAAGCAGAGATGGCATTGGAAGCAATTGACTGTGAGATTTTAGGATGTATTGTTAGCTTCATAAGTAAAGGATTATCATTTGATGCCATGACTTTTAATAAAAATCTCTCAGTTAACAACAACCTTCGTAATGACAAGGGAGGTATACATGTTTCAACTTCTAATGAATTGATAGGTGTGGAGCGCATAGCACCACAAATAAGTCTCAGTCCCATATTTTGAATTACATCTAATTTTCGTAACAAGGTGCTATTGGCATTCATGTAAGCTAGACTGCTGTAATCAAAATGGCTTCTCACTATACTTTTGTACAGCATACTCATAACTTTGGGGTCAGATCCCCAAAAACATCCTGCTAAATGCCTCAATAGATTAATACCATTCAGTGCTTTGTTACTTATATGTTTAATATGTTCATCAAATTTTAATTTGTCATCAATAATTACGCCTAGAAATTTATGTTGCTTAACAGCAGGAATTTCTACATTATTGTATGAAATTTTAACATTGCTATGAATATTTACATTTTTACTGATAATTAAAACTGAACTTTTTTCTGGACTTATTTCTAATTTAAGTTTACTATGGTAATAGCTGTATAATTGAGACAAAGCCTTATTAATATTAGCCATTGCTATATCTATGTTTTGATTTATGCTGTACAAAAGCAAGTCATCGGCAAATTGCAGGATATTTACACCTGATACATCTACATATTTTAATATTTCAGAAGTATACAAGTTATAAAGCAAAGGAGACAAAGTTGCCCCTTGCATTGTGCCTTTGTTGACAGTCCTAGGTCCATGCAATTTATTATTATATTTAACAAATACAGTTCTATTGTTTAAAAAAGAATAAAGCCATTTCAGAATATGACCAGGTATACCAATATCATGAGATACTTGAATAAGTTCTTCTATATTTACATTGTCAAAAGCACCCTTTACATCTAAAAACACACAGATTGCATTAGAGTGACTTAATTTAACCTGTCTTAAATCTGATAATAAAGATACAAGGCTTTCAGAGCAACTTTTACCTTTTCTGAAGCCAAACTGTATAGAAGGAATTAAACTTTGCGATTCAATAAAATAATCTAATCTTAACTTCAACATATTTTCAAAGAGTTTACCTAAACAAGATGATAGAGAAATAGGTCTATATGAAGAAGCACTATTTGCAGGTTTATTAGGTTTTAATATTGGAATTACACACTGTGTTTTCCAAGACTCGGGTATTACGAATTCATCCCATAGTTTATTATAAATATTAAGTAATGTTTTTTGTGCATTTAAATTTAACTTTTTGATTAATATATAAGGTATGTCATCCAATCCCGGTGTAGTATCTTTCCTGCTCTTTAAAGATGTTTTCAACTCTTCTACAGTGAAATTGTTCTTAAGAAACACATTTACATCATTTTCTGTAGCATTTTCGAACAAATACTCAAGCCTATTGCCGTCTATTTCAGTAGAATCAGCTAAGTTATCTAAAAAACTTGGAACCCACTCATCATTGATGTTTTTGTTTCGATTTGTTCCAACTTTTTTAAATTTTTTAATGTATTCCCATATCCTAGAAACTGGAGTTAACCTATTAAAGCTACTACATAAATTTTGCCAAGAAGAGGAACTTTCTTCCTTCAGAATTCTTTTCTTTTTTGCATCTAGTTTTTTATACCTTATCCAGTTTTCAATATTGGGTTGAGAAAAATAATACTTTAATGCATCTTTTGATTTTTCGACAGCATCACTACATTTTGTATTCCACCATGGTACTGGTTTTTTAATAGCTGTGTTTGCACCTAATTTACGTTTTGGAATTGTTTTATACCTTAGATCATTTAATGTTTCTATAAAATGATTGTATGCATTGATAGGGGAATCATTTATTGAGTCCAAGTGAGAAAAACAAGTTTCTGATAGGCTGTAATATTCGTCCCAATCTGCCTTGCTATAAATATATTTCTCTTGATCCACAGGAGGTGATGTGTCATACATAGACGGTTGAATATTGATCTCAAGTAAGGTTGGAAGATGATAGCTACCCATGGGATCGTCATGAACATACCAGTTACATAAATGAGCTATTGAAGAGCTAACAAGGGCAAGATCTATCGCTGAAGCTTGTCTATTAGGATAAGGAACAGTTGTTGGTGATCCATCATTCAGAACACATAGGTCAAATTCATCAATTATATTATATAAGCATCTACCTCTATTATTATCACTATGACATCCAAAGGCTATGTTATGAGCGTTAAAATCACCCATAACTATACAAGGTTTGGGTATTTTATTTATTAAATCCTTTAACTTTACTGAGTCAAACCTGATACTTGGAGGGCTGTACACACAAAGTATAGCCATTGCTCCAAATTGTGTTTCTATAGTGATACATAAATTTTGAATAGATTCTGAGAAGTGTGTATTAACTACTTTGTATTTTAAACGTTGGCTCACCAAAATAGCTACTCCGTTATGAGAATTTATGGAATTTTTGTGGATTAAATTATATGTTGGAAAATGTGGAATTATAGAATTAGTTTTGAACCAAGTCTCATTAAGAAGACAGACATCTATATTTTTATCAATTAATAAATTTTGTAGTAGGCTCTTTTTACTCTGTAAACTCTGTATATTATACTGTAAAATATTTAGATAATTATCCATGTTTAAATTAAATTTGATAAAAATATTTCTTTTATTTTCTTATGTGTGAGTGGTCCATCAGAGTCACTCTTGTTTCCTAATGCAACCAACGATTTAACAATTGCGTTAATTATAATATCATTATTTGCTACTTGTTTAATATCTAAAGTCTCATTGGATTTAGTCTTATCAGTAACCTTGGGTAAAACAGGGAAAGATTTCTCATTTAATGTAGGGGGTGGTTTCACAACAGTGGCATATGATTGCTGCATAAGGAATTTGGCCTTTTTCTCCTCAATTTTTTGTTTTTTAATGGGACAGTCTCTTGAAATGGCAAGATGATTACCTGAGCAGTTGATGCATGTGATCTCTTCGACATCGCATTCTTTGTAGGAGTGACGACCAGCACAAGAAGAGCAGTTTTGCTCACCTCTGCAAGTCTTAGCAGAATGATTGAATTTAAGACACTTATAACATTGTAATAATGGTGGTATGTATGTTTTCACCTCGTATCTAAATAGTTGTATATAGGCGTATTGCGGTAAAGATGTTGAAGAAAAGGTAACAGCAACTGTATTGAGAGGCACTAATTTTCCCTCTACTTTACGCATGAATCTTCTAATTGAAATAACTTCAGAGTCGCATACTATATTTTTATATATTTCTTCATTGGAAAGTTCTTTGGGCACAAACCTCAATACACCAATCCTTTCTGTCAAATATGATGGTATAAACGCTTTAAATTTATTTCTCCAAAGGAAGTCTTCCATCTTCAGAAAATTGTTGGCCGCAGCCGCCTTTTTGAATGTTATGCCTATTTTGTGCGCATTTATTCTATGTACTCCTGATACTCCTTTAACATTATCCGATAATAAGTTGGTGAGCGTGATAGGGTTTTTATTCCCTATCTTCTCCTGCTCTGTTGATTCGACGTATACTACATACTCAGAATTGGTGTTTTCTATGAACAGTCTTTTATAATTTTGTTTAGTAAATATGTGATACTTATTATTTGGAGTGCTGTTGTACTTTCTTTTTTTCTTTTTTTCTCCCTTCTCTGGCGGCTCCTCACCGCCACTGGTGACACTCATGGTTGTTCGAGGTCGAGGAAGTTATTTTAGTGGTATTTCCGTATAATTAACTAGTTATTGAGTTTTTTGCGAAATCAAAATTACCGCCTCGTTTGACTTCCCGCCAAAAAGTCCTGTTGGTGATATTTTTTTTTTTTAAATATTTTATTCATGACCATAGATACAAGTCTTTCAGTCGTATACATAGATGGGTTTTAACACTATGAATGTAACATTACAATGGTTATTAGATACCTACTTATAATAATGTTAATAAGGCACTTTTTTAACAATAATATTTTTTCAATCTGTTTTTACAAATTACATCAATATTTTTCATTACTTTCTTTATACTACCAACTTGCCCCCCTTTCGGGTTGGGTGGGTACATCTCAGTGATATCATGGTTAAACCTTGATGGTTTTCATACAAATTTAAATTACAAATACACTTCTAATTACAAATTAAATTAAATTTTTTCTACCGTATTACAAATATATTTAGACAACACACTAAAATATTTCTTATTTTTTAATAATTCCTGAACACTGCGGGGAACACTTTGTCGTTCACTTTCAATGTCATTGTCATTAAATTCACTCAATTCACTGACCAAGATCAAACGTTGAATGTTAAAACTTGAACACTGTAAGATAATGTGATCCAGATCAGCATCCTCTGCTCCACAATGACGACATTGGCTATTATTAATTATGCGAATCCTATTCAGGTGAGCTGGTGTTAGGCAATGTCCCAATCTCATGCGTGATATAATAGTTATAATTCTTCTTGTGATATATTTGAAGTTTTGGTACCAAGGTTTTATCGGTAATTCATTTTGTATTCCAGCATACCATCTGCCTTTCGTTTCCAGGGTGATGTCCCAATACTCCTTCCATAACTGTCTATTATGTTCGTTAAAAAGGCTGTAATAATCAGTGAATGGAACCTTGAGCAACTTAGATCGATCCTCATCATGGACTGAACGAGCCGCAGTGTCAGCAACTTCATTTCCACGAATGCCACTGTGTGAAGGTACCCATACTAATTCTACTCTAATACACTTGTCAAGTAGTTTTTGGATTAAAAGTCTAATATTATAAATAATATAGTTTAACTTAAAAGAAATATTTACATTATGTAGAGCAGATAAAACACTTTTAGAGTCTGTAACTATCAAAATATTATGTACATTATTTACAAGACTATTTACATGCTGCAGTGCACAATCAATTGCATAGCATTCTGCAGTGAAAATGCTACACACTCTGTTTAATTTAATGCATTTAGTGAAGTCCAACTGTGGATCATAAAAAGCGGCTTTTACATTATGATCTGTTTTAGATCCATCTGTGTATATAACATAATGTTCTGCCTATTGTCTTTAAACTGTAAAAATTCAAAATGATTGTGCACTGTGTCTAAATGGATTGCAAAGCTGTTAATAATACCATTATAAGGAATTTTGTATATAGGCCAAATATCATTTTTAACAATATCTTTTGAATTATTATTCACATGTTCAAATATTATTGGCATTTCAGGTAGAGTTCCACCAACCAAAGAAGAAGCAGAGATGGCATTGGAAGCAATTGACTGTGAGATTTTAGGATGTATTGTTAGCTTCATAAGTAAAGGATTATCATTTGATGCCATGACTTTTAATAAAAATCTCTCAGTTAACAACAACCTTCGTAATGACAAGGGAGGTATACATGTTTCAACTTCTAATGAATTGATAGGTGTGGAGCGCATAGCACCACAAATAAGTCTCAGTCCCATATTTTGAATTACATCTAATTTTCGTAACAAGGTGCTATTGGCATTCATGTAAGCTAGACTGCTGTAATCAAAATGGCTTCTCACTATACTTTTGTACAGCATACTCATAACTTTGGGGTCAGATCCCCAAAAACATCCTGCTAAATGCCTCAATAGATTAATACCATTCAGTGCTTTGTTACTTATATGTTTAATATGTTCATCAAATTTTAATTTGTCATCAATAATTACGCCTAGAAATTTATGTTGCTTAACAGCAGGAATTTCTACATTATTGTATGAAATTTTAACATTGCTATGAATATTTACATTTTTACTGATAATTAAAACTGAACTTTTTTCTGGACTTATTTCTAATTTAAGTTTACTATGGTAATAGCTGTATAATTGAGACAAAGCCTTATTAATATTAGCCATTGCTATATCTATGTTTTGATTTATGCTGTACAAAAGCAAGTCATCGGCAAATTGCAGGATATTTACACCTGATACATCTACATATTTTAATATTTCAGAAGTATACAAGTTATAAAGCAAAGGAGACAAAGTTGCCCCTTGCATTGTGCCTTTGTTGACAGTCCTAGGTCCATGCAATTTATTATTATATTTAACAAATACAGTTCTATTGTTTAAAAAAGAATAAAGCCATTTCAGAATATGACCAGGTATACCAATATCATGAGATACTTGAATAAGTTCTTCTATATTTACATTGTCAAAAGCACCCTTTACATCTAAAAACACACAGATTGCATTAGAGTGACTTAATTTAACCTGTCTTAAATCTGATAATAAAGATACAAGGCTTTCAGAGCAACTTTTACCTTTTCTGAAGCCAAACTGTATAGAAGGAATTAAACTTTGCGATTCAATAAAATAATCTAATCTTAACTTCAACATATTTTCAAAGAGTTTACCTAAACAAGATGATAGAGAAATAGGTCTATATGAAGAAGCACTATTTGCAGGTTTATTAGGTTTTAATATTGGAATTACACACTGTGTTTTCCAAGACTCGGGTATTACGAATTCATCCCATAGTTTATTATAAATATTAAGTAATGTTTTTTGTGCATTTAAATTTAACTTTTTGATTAATATATAAGGTATGTCATCCAATCCCGGTGTAGTATCTTTCCTGCTCTTTAAAGATGTTTTCAACTCTTCTACAGTGAAATTGTTCTTAAGAAACACATTTACATCATTTTCTGTAGCATTTTCGAACAAATACTCAAGCCTATTGCCGTCTATTTCAGTAGAATCAGCTAAGTTATCTAAAAAACTTGGAACCCACTCATCATTGATGTTTTTGTTTCGATTTGTTCCAACTTTTTTAAATTTTTTAATGTATTCCCATATCCTAGAAACTGGAGTTAACCTATTAAAGCTACTACATAAATTTTGCCAAGAAGAGGAACTTTCTTCCTTCAGAATTCTTTTCTTTTTTGCATCTAGTTTTTTATACCTTATCCAGTTTTCAATATTGGGTTGAGAAAAATAATACTTTAATGCATCTTTTGATTTTTCGACAGCATCACTACATTTTGTATTCCACCATGGTACTGGTTTTTTAATAGCTGTGTTTGCACCTAATTTACGTTTTGGAATTGTTTTATACCTTAGATCATTTAATGTTTCTATAAAATGATTGTATGCATTGATAGGGGAATCATTTATTGAGTCCAAGTGAGAAAAACAAGTTTCTGATAGGCTGTAATATTCGTCCCAATCTGCCTTGCTATAAATATATTTCTCTTGATCCACAGGAGGTGATGTGTCATACATAGACGGTTGAATATTGATCTCAAGTAAGGTTGGAAGATGATAGCTACCCATGGGATCGTCATGAACATACCAGTTACATAAATGAGCTATTGAAGAGCTAACAAGGGCAAGATCTATCGCTGAAGCTTGTCTATTAGGATAAGGAACAGTTGTTGGTGATCCATCATTCAGAACACATAGGTCAAATTCATCAATTATATTATATAAGCATCTACCTCTATTATTATCACTATGACATCCAAAGGCTATGTTATGAGCGTTAAAATCACCCATAACTATACAAGGTTTGGGTATTTTATTTATTAAATCCTTTAACTTTACTGAGTCAAACCTGATACTTGGAGGGCTGTACACACAAAGTATAGCCATTGCTCCAAATTGTGTTTCTATAGTGATACATAAATTTTGAATAGATTCTGAGAAGTGTGTATTAACTACTTTGTATTTTAAACGTTGGCTCACCAAAATAGCTACTCCGTTATGAGAATTTATGGAATTTTTGTGGATTAAATTATATGTTGGAAAATGTGGAATTATAGAATTAGTTTTGAACCAAGTCTCATTAAGAAGACAGACATCTATATTTTTATCAATTAATAAATTTTGTAGTAGGCTCTTTTTACTCTGTAAACTCTGTATATTATACTGTAAAATATTTAGATAATTATCCATGTTTAAATTAAATTTGATAAAAATATTTCTTTTATTTTCTTATGTGTGAGTGGTCCATCAGAGTCACTCTTGTTTCCTAATGCAACCAACGATTTAACAATTGCGTTAATTATAATATCATTATTTGCTACTTGTTTAATATCTAAAGTCTCATTGGATTTAGTCTTATCAGTAACCTTGGGTAAAACAGGGAAAGATTTCTCATTTAATGTAGGGGGTGGTTTCACAACAGTGGCATATGATTGCTGCATAAGGAATTTGGCCTTTTTCTCCTCAATTTTTTGTTTTTTAATGGGACAGTCTCTTGAAATGGCAAGATGATTACCTGAGCAGTTGATGCATGTGATCTCTTCGACATCGCATTCTTTGTAGGAGTGACGACCAGCACAAGAAGAGCAGTTTTGCTCACCTCTGCAAGTCTTAGCAGAATGATTGAATTTAAGACACTTATAACATTGTAATAATGGTGGTATGTATGTTTTCACCTCGTATCTAAATAGTTGTATATAGGCGTATTGCGGTAAAGATGTTGAAGAAAAGGTAACAGCAACTGTATTGAGAGGCACTAATTTTCCCTCTACTTTACGCATGAATCTTCTAATTGAAATAACTTCAGAGTCGCATACTATATTTTTATATATTTCTTCATTGGAAAGTTCTTTGGGCACAAACCTCAATACACCAATCCTTTCTGTCAAATATGATGGTATAAACGCTTTAAATTTATTTCTCCAAAGGAAGTCTTCCATCTTCAGAAAATTGTTGGCCGCAGCCGCCTTTTTGAATGTTATGCCTATTTTGTGCGCATTTATTCTATGTACTCCTGATACTCCTTTAACATTATCCGATAATAAGTTGGTGAGCGTGATAGGGTTTTTATTCCCTATCTTCTCCTGCTCTGTTGATTCGACGTATACTACATACTCAGAATTGGTGTTTTCTATGAACAGTCTTTTATAATTTTGTTTAGTAAATATGTGATACTTATTATTTGGAGTGCTGTTGTACTTTCTTTTTTTCTTTTTTTCTCCCTTCTCTGGCGGCTCCTCACCGCCACTGGTGACACTCATGGTTGTTCGAGGTCGAGGAAGTTATTTTAGTGGTATTTCCGTATAATTAACTAGTTATTGAGTTTTTTGCGAAATCAAAATTACCGCCTCGTTTGACTTCCCGCCAAAAAGTCCTGTTGGTGATATTTTTTTTTTTTTTTTATTTATTCCTGACCATGGATACATGTCCTTCAGTCGTAATCATTAAACATACTACTCTTATTCTCAGCTAAGTACATCCCGAAACAATTACATTTTTTCTACAGTATTCAGTAAATATCTAAATAATGAATTGAAATAAACTGTGTTGGAAAGTAATTCCTGAACGTGGCGGGGAACACATAAAAGAGTTTTGTTCTGCTATATCACTAATTTCACATTATTATACTCTTTGAATTTCACTGACAAGTAACAGTCTTTGCATGGCGAACGATTCACAATCTAACGTGTTTTATATCCGCATTTTCTTCAGAACAATAGGTACATTTGCTTTCACTGATGAATCTTAGCTTCAATGTCTTCAGTAATTACTTTAAAATATGTATTTATGTTTTTGTTGTATTCTCTTCCGTTTCATCTTCACATTCTTCATCTTCAAAGTTTTCGTGTGATTCGTTCTCAATTAGTAGCAAATCATAGATCTCGTCGTGGAATAAAGCAGCTGTTTCAATGTTAACATTTTCGTAGAAATCTGAACTGTTAACATCAATTTCTTCAACATTATTTGGTTTTTCATCCATATCTTGAATTATATTAATAAATATAAAATTATTGAAAACTTTTTGTATCTTTCCCGCCAATCACCATTTTCCTCAAGTGACCTGTTGGTGATAAACAAAGCAGTGTTGCCACAAAAAAAATATTTTAGTGCCAATGGTTACCACGACAGACTCTTTTTTGCCAAGCTATACGTGTTGAATAGAAGCAAAAATTATACATTTAAATGCTAGCAACACGGCAAACCAGTTTGTCATTTTCATTTCCGTCCGTCATAATCTACTCATTCACTCGGCCGGTCATTGACGTTGTCAACTTGTTGTCAAGCGAATTCTTTTGAAAAAGAAAACTAACATCGGACTGAATTTCTTATTCAGTTTGGAGATTTAACAACGTTGCCCTTTCCACATAGTAATAAAATAATCTTGTGATAATGAGTTTAGTAGCTAACACCGGGTAAGATATTTGTACTTGGAACCTGTACAGTTGTGTGATCTACTTTCTTCTAATTTTTCCTATCATTGTATAATTAGGAAATTGGCTGGACGGACGCTGTTCATTACTGGCGCGTCTCGAGGCATTGGTAAGGCTATTGCTTTGAAAGCAGCGAAGGATGGTGCTAACGTTGTTATTGCCGCCAAAACAGCTGAGCCGCATCCTAAGCTGCCTGGAACCATTTACACTGCCGCAGAAGAAAGTAAGTGTATTCACGTTCTTTACTGGCTTTGTATACTTTCTATTACTAGCCACAAACCTCGTTTAATTCATAAATCAACTATCACTTCGTTAAAAATGAAATTATATGAGTTGGACTTTGCCCCCCATATTGTTTCGGACTTCGAACTACCGATAATTTACCTAGATGGATTTGTTTTGTAAACTATCATTTCAGTGTTGTGTATATCTATTGTATAATGACTAATGAGGATATAAAATGTTTATTTTTATGCTTCTGATATAATTATAATAATTGCAAAATGGAGAACATTCCTTACTACATAGACACCGCTTGATAAATTTTGGCTGAAAGGTTTATCTTATTTAACCTGTAATCACCTACTAAACTAGCGGCACTATATAATGTTGCCTATGACAGCTAACAAATTATAAATATATAGCTTATCCATAGCAGTTTATTAGGTATCGCACAACATTAAATTTTTCTGACTATTTCATGAAAAAGTCATTCAATGGAATTGAACGAACTTAGAAGGGGTTGTATTGATGAATTTGTTTATTATAATTCTGTAAATACATATGTGTTATGGGCGCTCAATATATTTTCTCCAATATAGAGCCTGACATTGACCTGCGAATAGCAAAAATGAAAGAAAACTTCAATACATGAGCTGCCTATAGCTTAAGCATTTATTCCTTTATATTTGGCATTCAATATTACCAGAAATTCTTAATGAAGATGTAAATGTCCCAAGCCCCTATTATACTGCCTAGTCTTGATACCTAGCAGATCATAATCTACCACCTGTAAAACAATCCTATAATAGTATTTTATGAAACTGTTGCATAATGAGGGGTATAAAAACACAGCTGTGTGTTTAAAATAGTAATAATAGGATCACAAGTGTTTTAATACATAGTTATGTGCAGTTTCATACAAGCAATACTTTATCTCTACATTGGGATTGAATCTTCTAAATATAATTAACAAACCAAATAATTAAAAACTATTTCTTACTCTTCTGACTTTAATCTTATATCATAGTCAAAAGAGTAAAAAATAGTTTTGTAACACTATAAACATTTAATTTAAATTTAACAATCTGAGTGTAGATACAAAGTTTTACAACATACTTTGCAGGAGTCTAGCTTTAAGGGAGACTTCGTCCTTGGAGTGCCATATTTCAGGTGTTTACGTTTTATTTTTTTTAAAGGAAACGAGTAAAGCTTTTTGAGTGCGGTTTTTTCTTGCTTTTATTCATGATATATAGAACGTTAAAAAAATATATTTTGAGAAAAAAATACCAAAATGGCGGCCGTTGCAGCTCCGCGAAAACAAGTCCTCAAATCGCGTGAGGTAAACGGCTGACATCACTGCCCCCTCTTTGTTGATCTGAAACACAAATTCAAAGCATATTATCAATGTGTGACCCTTTGGCCATGGAATGACGGATGGGTTTTTCGTTTAGTACAAATTTCGAAAAATGGCGGCAATTTAAATAAAAATATCGTGTTTTCGCGTTTTTTTTCGCATAAAAAGATAAATAATAAATGCAAAAATGTATCTATCGAAAAAACGATCCGTCATTCCATGACCAAAGGGTCACACATTGATAATATGCTTTGAATTTGTGTTTCAGATCAACAAAGAGAGGGCAGTGATGTCAGCCGTTTACTTCCCGCGATTTGAGAACTTGTTTTCGCGGAGCTGCATTTTGGGTTTTATTTTTCATAATTTTTTTTTTTTAACTTCTGTATATCATGAATAAAAGCAAGAAAAAAACCGCACTCAAAAAGCTTTACTCGTTTCCTTTAAAAAAAAAAACGTAAACACCTGAAACATGGCACTCCAAGGACAAAGTCTCCCTTAACCAGTCTATTACCGTAATTACAGACACAATTAAAAAACGATTGTGTCTATACCAAATGTGGTATCTCAGGGACTTAGAGGTTAAACTATTTTACAATCTGTTAATAAAATGTTGTAGGTACATACCTACTTATTGTGATTAGACTTTGTCCTCCATAATTAGTTATTGCTTTGGACTTTTGAGAGATTTGTCTTGTAAACTGTCAAAATACTTTTATTGATAAGAGATGTATTTGAATATTTTGTATAACTAATTACAATCAACTTTCATTGAATTATCTTATTTAACCTGTGACCATCCACCATAACTGACTGTATGTAGAAAAAATAATAAAGCGATTATTACACTGTTTATTTATAGTTTAGGGACAACAACGTGAATGACCATCGATTTATTTTATGTTTCTAGTTGAAGCCCTCGGCGGCAAGGCCCTGCCATGCATTGTCGATGTGAGGGATGAGAAACAAATACAGAAGGCTGTTGATGAGGCTGTCAAGAAGGTAAACAATCCCTATAAAACACATTATTATGTATTTACTAGCTTTTGCCTGTGACTTTGTACATAAAAGAAATCCTATCCATAGCATTGCATCACCCTCTTGCAATATTTCTTTGCGTTCTCATAGGGTCGTAGTGTGATGTTGAATAGCCTATATCCTTGCTCAAGAATTATGCTACCCAACGCATTTTTTTTTTTTTAATCCCTTTGGTAGTCCTAGAGATTACCCCTACGTGCTTATTTCAAAGTCTCCGCTATCCATTTATTCAAATGTCCTGGAAAAAACCATAAACATCCATATCTGAACAAAGTCTTTATCAACAAAGAAGATTGTGTAAACTGTAGTTGATAAGCAAGGGGGCCGGCCACCCTTGCTTATCAACTACAGGTTACACAATCTGAAAATTTGCTTTTGTAGGTCTTTTGGTATAAAAAGATAATAACACATGAAAATACATTGAAAAACCAACAACAAAAACTTGACATATGGTCCTTAATTAAAAAATAAGAATTATTGATGAGTGCTGACTACAAAACATACAAAATTATTAATTGTAGGAATGACCTTAAAGACCACTGCTATTGAATATTAAGAAGTTTTGTAGGTATTTGTAAAAACAAAGATCTAGAAGTATGAATGCAAACCAAGTTGAACAAAAACAAACACACAAAGGCACTGCCAGACCAGCCTTTTCTTGAAGCCATAGACGTTATGACGTGATGGATATCAGCAGATACCCATCACGTCTGTCGAATTATGCTTTGTAATTTAATTTGAACCAATGTTGTTATGTGTAGTTTTTCTTTGAATGTCCAAGTTGATCGAGTTTAAAATACACTTGATCTAAACATTTTTTGTCTATTTCAGTTCAATGGTATTGACATCTTGGTGAACAACGCGTCAGCTATCGTGCTGACCGGCACCGCTCAGACTGACATGAAGAGATACGACCTCATGCACAACGTTAACACCAGGGGAACTTTCTTGGCGTAAGTTGGTGTCGTCATTTCTTCGCAAGGGTAGTCAGATAGCAAATGTCGTCTACATTTAGCTTTTTTTTTCTTACATGCCGTTAAAGTAATTTCATACTATTTACAGAATTTCCATAATTTTAGTGATTTGTAACCAGTTACTATTGCTTTAATCTTTAAATTTTACTGTCAGTGTATTTTTGCAAGTGATTTTTTTTTGTAAAAAAAGGACGATAAAAGAACATAAAATTTCATACTTAAATAGATAAATCTGTATGAAAATAATGTGGTATGGTTATGGAAGAAAACAATGGAATTATTTACAGAATTGTCCGTATATCATGCAAATTATTTAAACTACACCAATCATTCATGATCTGTAAATAAATTGAAGTAACCTTGACTGCTATGATTGCCAAGAAATAAAAGTAGCACAACATCAAGCCTGTATTTCTGTGAAAGGGAAGGCAGAAGAGACATTTGAACCAAACCAGCTCTGTGGCTCTGTCTCATAAAATAAAAACAAATTATATTAATTAAAAATGGGACTGGGTGGGTCACGCCAGCCGGATGCACAGTGGGTGCTTGAGTATGGTTGGAGCAACCAAGGACAGGAAGAGGTGGCCAGACGACCTAGAAGTATATTGTAAGGGTTGGATAGAGGTGGTACTGGAAAAGGATTCCTGAAGAGATTTGAGGGAGGCTTTTGCTCAGAAGTGGGATAGTGTAGGCTATTAAAAAAAAGGATTTTTGATTATCGTTCCTCAAATGGAGAGCACGACGCATTTGAAGCTACCCGAAACTGACATTTCTCCCAATCAACCATGAACCTAATGCTTTAGCGATAAAGTTGAAAATCTATTAAATAAATTTGACAGATTGTAGTAGCTTGATGTGCTGCTGTCTGTAAATTGTAATTGTGAATATAATAAAAATGTTTCATCTGGTAGGTCCAAGCTGTGCCTCCCTCATCTGAAGGCAAGCAACCACGCGCACATACTGAACCTGTCGCCACCTTTGAACATGAACCCCTACTGGTAAGATAATAAGTACAAGTGAAAAAGATTAATAGATAAGATTGTAGGTATCTACTGAATGTTGAAACTGTAATGATTGTTAAGTTTTATTATCTATCTATTAATATATCACGACTGTATTCGCCGTGGGATCAGGCAGAGGTTTACCTTAAGTTCCCCATATTTCGTCAGATATGTTAAGTCCCATGTAATAAGGAGCTAGCCTAATCCCATTAATCGGGCAAACGTCCAGACTGCGGCCTGCTACTGAAGAAATTAAATGGAAAAAAACACAATAACACTTTGCCTGACCCAGTTTTGTAGTCGAATCAGCACAATTTAGCCAATGTCACGTGCAGTCAACCTCAAAAAGATGCATACATCCACGGGAATTCGTTGATTATCTAGAAATTTATTCCATAGATATTATTAAACGTCTCGCCACAAAATCTATTACACTATAGGTAGGTACTTAATAAAATCTAAATACTTACTTAAAAATCTGGATTTGTGCCTGGCAATACGCTCGCCCCCTATTACATGGAACTTAAAATATAACTGGTGATATGTGGGTGTACTACAGGTACGCCTCTGCCCAACCCTTCGGGGCAACAAGGTGTGATGTTATGTATACTGGGTGTAAGGGACAGCCCTCCACAAACTGACAGAGTGCATTCAGCTCCTTATTTTGAATCCTCCTCCTTATTTCAGTTTTATTTCAATGTAAAATTACATTCTCTGAATGCAGCACTGCATTTATGTAAACAATACGGCTTAAATCAAAAAAGCAGCAATGAATGTTGAAATACTCTAACGAACAGCGCGTAAAATCAGCTGTTCACTTCCCGTCTAACTACAGAGTTCATCGAACTCGTCGTCGGCGATTGCACAAAGGCGGCTTTCCGAATTGATTCGAGATACATTGCGTGTGAGGAAATAAAACAAATCAGGTTTATTGGATTGCCGATTCGTTTTGTTCGCTCTCATTTAGGGGTAGTATGAAAAAAATAAATAAGAATGACCCAAAAGAAGTGCCCAAAAAGTGGAAAAAATTAAATAGCATTTTCTATTTTCTATCCATTGAAATTTGGACAGGACATAATGTTGGGACAGCTATTAAAAAAAATATTTCTATGTCAGGTTCTCAATCCACGTGGCTTATACAATGGCTAAATATGGTATGTCCATGTGTGTGCTGGGCATGTCTGAAGAATTCAAGGAGGACCACATCGCCGTCAACGCTCTCTGGCCAAAGACTGGTATGTATTGGTGAAATTAATAAAAGAAATTAATAAATATTTATAAAATAAAAACCTTTAAAGTGCGTCTCGTACCACGCACAATAAAGGATGGATTCTCTAATTGGTATGAATTTATCCCAAACTAGCTTCTGCCCGCGACTTCGTCTGCGTTAAATTTGTTGTTCCCCCGACCCTTCCCGTCGCGTCGAACCTACCCGTGCTATTTTCCCCGTGTTTGCAACATTTTTCATTACTGCTCCGCTCCTCTTCATTGTAGCGTGAAGTTAAATAGTCTATAGCCTTTCTCGATAAACAAGCTACCCAACTCAAAAAAAAAATTTCAATTCGGACCAGTAGTTCCTGAGATTAGCGCGTTCAATCAAACAAAAAAACAAACTCTTCAGCTTTATAATATTAGTATAGATACAAGCTTAACTTTGTTGTTGAAAAAATGTTCCCTCATACATCAATATACAGACTGACTGGCGGATGGATGGACAGCAAAGTGATCCTATACGGGTTCCATTTTTTCTATGTAGTTTACAATCCCTAAGAACAATAATATATAAAATACCTATATCTCCAATGTAATTTAAATCTTTGGTTCAAGAAGTTTTTTTTCTCACTACGTCTCTTTAATCACTTGCAGAGTATTTGCAATTATTTTTAACCTCTATGCAGCCAAGGGATTTTTTTTTTTATGATGGCAATTCTCTTTTACAGCTATTGCAACTGCCGCCATTGAGATGCTGACTGGCACCAGCTCCACCAGTCGTAAAGTGGATATCGTCTCTGATGCCGCTTACGTCATGCTTAGCAAGTAAGTAGTGTAACATATCTGCAATTTATTTGAGAATAAAAATACGCGGAAGCGACACAACCATTCAATAACCTTCTGTACTGTACTTAATCGAACGTCCTATAATCGCTGTTCACAAATCCAAAACTTGAAAATGTTGACAGTTTAAATCAAATAGACGACCGCTGTTCTTCCGACAGCTGTTTGCTGTCGGGGGCATGGCAATTCAGATCATCGAAATGTGTTATTTTCGATACCACAGGCTTTCGAATTGTTGTGAATAGGACAACAGCAGGACACGGCATTTATTTATCGGGTACTAGCTTTTGCTCGCGGCTTCGTCCGTGTGAAAGTACTCCCGGGATGATAAGTCAGCATCTGGTGTCCTAACCAAGGTCATGATCACAAAAGATCCATAGAGTCATGAAAGCGAAGCATGATAACATTTTCACTAAACATTGTACCTTCCAAAGACTGCTCAGTAATAGGGTAATGGCCCAATGAAAAGTGATTGCAGATAGTACTTATTTACAAAGAATTCATACTTCTAACATAAGAGAGACGTATGCGCTCAAGCATGAATGCAATTGTAGTAAACAGATGTTATAAAGACTTAATTTCATCATCTTTGCGGGCCTTACAATAGAACGATAGTTTTTCGGCTTGAACTGAAAATATTTAAACTTACGTTATCATCTGCCTTGCCTGGAATGAAACTATTTGGCCAAGATAGAGATACTCATCGACATATTCAACCTCCCCACCCGCCACGATGATCCTTTGATGCACGCTGTTTGTCATCAACTTGGTCTTTGACATATTCATTTGAAGCCCGACCTCTAGGCTTGCCATGCTAAGATCTTCTAGCATCTGAGTCAGCTCGGAAACTGAAGACGAAAAAAGGACAATATCGTCGGCAAAACGGAGATTGGATAATCTCCTGTCGCTCGGAAAGCTGCCACGCTTAAATGGAATTGGGCTGGACACATCTGCCGTATGTCAAACGATCAGTGGGCCAAACTTACGACCCAATGGGTCCCGCTTAATGGCAAGAGGCATCGCGGCAGGCCCAGACGGAGATGGCGGGATGAGCTGGACTCTTTTAATAAAGACTGGGCCTTGGCAGCTCTGGACAGAGAGACGTGGAAAGAGAGTAGGGAGGCCTTCGCCCAGCAGTGGGACAGCAACGGCTAATAATAATATCATCTGCCTTGCTTTTTCCCAACAATATTGGGGTCGGCTTCCATTCGAACTGGATGCAGCTCAGTACCAATCTATACTAATATTATAAAGCTGAAGAGTTTGTTTGTTTGTTTGTTTGATTGAACGCGCTAATCTCAGGAACTACTGGTCCGAATTGAAAAAATATTTTTGTGTTGGGTAGCCTATTTATCGAGGGAGGCTATAGGCTATATAACATCACGCTACAACTAAGAGGAGCGGAGCAGTAATGAAAAATGTTGCAAAAACGGGGAAAATTTCTTCCTTTTGAGAGTTTCCGTTGCGTGCGCTGCGTAAACGGTTAAAGTAACGCAAAAATCATGTATGACGGAATTGTTCCTTTTAAAAAGTTCTAAAAAAAGTCCGCGAGAGCATATGCCTATCTTTTAAGTTTGACTCACTATAACTCAAAAGGAGCGAGCAGCAACGAAAAATGGACGAAAACTAGCAGGCAAATCGATGCGACGGGAAGGGTCAGGGGAGCAAAATTTTGACGCGGACGAAGTCGCGGGCAGAAGCTAGTATTAAATAAGGCGCGACTCCTTATCTGACCTCCACAAACCGGTTACTGAATAATACGATAACCCTTGGTCAGACTGGTTGCCAGACTTTCGGGGTTCTGCACGATACGTAACGTCTATCGAAGATCCACGATTGACAGCCGCGACCAACGGCTTAACATGTTTTCCGAGGCACGTAAGGGTCTTTTTTGTAAAAATGTTCACCCATGCACGGACCAAGCGCTATTATTACTTAGCCATAAACTCAAATCAATGACATGTAATTTTCCTTTTCACAGAGACCCTAAAACATACACGGGCAACTTTGCCATCGACGAAGATGTTGTCAAGTCCGTTGGTGTCAAGGACTTGACTCCCTATGCCTGCGACCCTAGTAAGTATTCTGAATTTCGTCAGGATATATGATACTATTCGATTTGAATGTGTCCGAACTACCTACCTACCATATGAGACTTAATTATCCTCTGTTTAACGAAAATATTAGTTACAGCATTAGTTTTCTTATTATATCTGTCCAGTGTGGCAGAGCTATCGACGCGTAAACTGTAACCATACATGATTCTACAAACTGTAACCGATTCTAGACTCTTTAGGAAATTTACCGTCTGTTGTCACAAGAACAAATCAGCTGTTTCATGGAAAGTGGAAAAAGCACCTACGCCGTCAAAACTTATGGAACAGCATTTTTTTAAACCTACGAAAATTTTCTACATAGAGGGTCACTGGTTGCGCGTCGATGTACCCTGTCAACCTGTAGTTTGGCATTTTTATTGATAAAGTTCTTGCATAGACTTTCCAATACTCAATAAGAATCACAACAAATTATATTTCTTGCAAACTACAAATTAAGAACTTAATAAAAAAAAAAACTAAAACCACTGAAATAAATGTCAATTAGTATTTAACATTAGAAGATAAATTGGTGACACCCGCGGTCACCGTATTTCCCCATAACTAACACATCCAAAGTCATCAATCACGGTTTAATATCTACCATTCTACCATCCTACCATACCATCTCTGTTTCTTTATTACTCTGTGCACTACCCAGAGGCTCACTACACAGAGTAACTATTGATCACAGAGAACGTGGATAAATTATTACTGGATGGTTTCCTGGATGTGCCCGGGGCACTGGCACAGCACATGAAGACTGTCTCATCGGCTAACCGCGCCAGACAGTATCATACCTCTGCGGTCCACTACAAGGAAAAGGTTCGTCTTTGAAAACCTTAGGTTGTGGAACCTGTATTGGTAGTTAAAATTCAACAGAAATTGCTTCAGTAAGCAGAACCAACTAAACTTAATTAAAACTATTGCTATCTCTTTCCTTCTAATGAAACAAGAAAGAGGCGGAAGTAAATTAGAGATGTCAGAAACTAAGATTTTTTTCGACGTGACCACGACGAACTAAGTTCATCATGCTTAAAATCACGCCAATCTTCAATACACTCGAGACGTAATGTAGTTTGACAGTTATAAAGCGTTACTTGTCTTTTTCTTTCGCGGTGTGTCAGTAAGAGGTAGCAACATTCTTATTTTAGTCAAGTTGGTGCACAAAAGAATCTGCACTAATAATGTTTTATGTTTCGAATTATAACTATCATTTGCAGCGAAAATGTATACGCCTTCACTTGCAACTTCCGCCAACATACATGTATATGACGACTTTGTATATAAGTATGCTGTTCTGCCCGTACCAGAAAAATCAGTGGTCAAAGGTAAAAGTCTTCCAGGCATTCCCAGGTCCAGGAAACCAGTCCAAGCCAAATTACGGTTACGAAATTAAAAAAACTGATGTATTTTTTATTGGAAATTCAAATTGGGAATCTCCCTTTGTTCACAGGCAACAAAGACAATTTGTTACCCGACTTCTTCCTGGACCTACCGCATATGACCAAGCAGGAAATCAAAGCTAAACCGGTGTGAAAAAAATAATAATAAAAAAATGAATGTCTAGATTTATCTATGACCATTTGTTTCTTCTGCATGTTTGTTTTTTATTTTGTGTTGTCTTACCGTTTGCATATTTTTTAATTATTTCAGCTTTGCTGTGTCCTGGTTTGATGGATTTTGGTTCAGCTTTCTCTGTAGGATAGTAACACATTGCCGGTTACTGTCAGGTGGTCCGCTTGCTTGTTTGCCACCTAATAACATGGAAGAAAGTATTGTGCATGTTGGAAATATCTATTAACCTTTACACCTAACCTTACTGTTATCGAATACGCTATTTGAACCTGTTTTAAATATTCATGGCAATATAAGTAAAGTAGAGGAAATACTGTACTATTGAGCACTTACAATTTTTTTTTCTTTTTTTGGGACACTTTTGTCCCAAAAGATACTACTTACTATTCTAAGTTATTAGTCAAAACACACTCCCGAACTCCTAAATCGAGCCACCGCGCAATTTCATCGAAAATAATGATGTTACTGTTAGCCCGCATCATCCCTCTGCTAGGGAAAGACCTCACCCCTGACTTCCAGCTCTTTCGATCCAGTGCTTCAGGCCCTCAGTGGACACGTTTCCTCCAGTTTATCCCGCAATCTTCTACGGGGTTGCCGCGACGCCTTCTAGCTGTGTCAAAATAATGATGAGTCAAAGAAAATTGGTTATGCGGATTCGAAGCCGACATACTGGCCATTAATTTGGTGTCATCATTGTTCCGAATTTGAATTCACGACCATCTTAAAAGTTATACTGCTTTATACAAGTGTAGGTATTTGAATATCGAAGATTAAAATACCTACTGTTAAAATATCGATGTTCAAAACATCGAAAATAGAAATATCGAACGACCATAAACCCGAAAATTAAAATAACGAAAGTTTATATTATCGAATGGTTAAATATCCTACGTCCAATATATCTAAAATCTAAATATCTACAAACGTTACATCGCAAGATCCAAATATCGAAATGTAGATTATCGAATGTCCTAAATATCGAAGTACAAACTATCGAACGTCCTAAATATCGATGGGTACATATATTATTTGAACATCAAAAATTAATAAACCTACGTGTAAAAATGGGTTAATTTTCAACATTTAATACATTCATTAATTCACCCTAAAAATACGTACAAGTTGAAATATCGAACAAATTTTGATATAAATAGTATGAGTGGAAAAAGGTTGCTTCGGCAACGTCTCCAGCGCTACGGGAAGTACAACCCCTTCGCCCTTGCGTAACAAAGGATAGGCGCCCATGTTCACCTCCTATGCTTTGTTACAGCGAGCGGGGGTTGCCCTCCTTTCGCGCCTCCGGATTTTTATATACAGTCTAGGGGTAACAGCCAAAAGACTACGTAAATTCGGGGTGCCCCAATTCGGTATTTTAACTAGTAGGTATTTTTAACGTAGATATTATGAACTTAGATGTATTAAATGTTGATATTTTGAACTTAGGCATAATGTCATTCGATATTTTGAAGCATTCGAAATTTTAATCACTCGGCATTTCAATCTGCGACGTTTTAAGCGTAGGTATACCAATTTACGACATTTTGATGTAATCGATATTTAAATTTTCGATTTTTTGAACACTGGTATTTTAAGCGCAAGTATTTTAATCTTCGATATTCAAATACCGTACCCATATACAAAAAGTGCAGGGTGTTTCAATTTAGGAGTCCGGGAGTGTATTTTGAGTTTGTGCTAAATAAATGTATTTTCTTTCTTCTTTCTTTCTATTTTTATTAAATGCCCACGCTTTTACTACCATGGAAAAATCTGATACCACATATGAAACTGAAATATCAACTGATAGAATGTCGATAAAACATAATAAAAATCTATAAGTAGATAGTGTTATCCTTATCATCAATCATTATTCAAAAGCGCCTGAATGCTCTTTCATTTAAAAAATAGTTATTATCTCTTGTTTTATGCTTTGCTATGAAAATAGGACAGGCCCAGGTTAATCCCATAACAAAAAAAAAAACCTTACATAAAATTTATAACCCCCTTTTACCATAGTCATGTAATATGAATTTATTAATAAACATCTATATATTTATGTTGAATTTTTACAAGCATCACACATAAATATTCTTTTTACACTTGGTTTTTATATTATTTTCTGCCAATTACAGGAAGCCGCGTCAGGTGGCCAGATCCCGGCTCTCTTTGATTCCATCACCAAAGTTCTCTCATCAGAATTGGTTAAGAAGACCCAAGCCGTCTACCAGTTCAATGTCAAAGGTATTATGATAATAATTATTGTTTGATGTACGTTTTTATGAATGTCTGTGAGTTGCGATTATTCCAGCTACAAAATAGTTACATTAGTTTTCTGCATTGGTTGATCATGTACCCACTCTATTTATTTTAAATAAATTATTTGACTTTGACGTACTGCTTATATTCAGAATCTCAAATAATTATCAAGTTTTGGAACTTGCTAAAGTGGATGGTTGAGTAAGTTGTCGATGGAATGGAAATTATCTGTGATTCCAAATTCAAAAATCCTAACCAGTCACCAATATTATTTTTATAACACTGCAATGTATTTAGGCAAGGAGGAAGGAGTTTGGCACTTGGACCTGAAGAACGGCGATGGACAATGCGGTCAGGGCGAACCTAAGAACCCCCCAGACGCGACCCTCACCATGGATGGGCAGCACTTTGCTGATATGTTCGCCGGTACGCTTTAGAAATTATACCTTTTAATACCTGTAGCAGCAACTAGATTCGATTTCACTGCTTTATTGTAATAAAATAACCTATACTTTTATACTTTACAGGTAAATTGAAGCCAACTACTGCATTCATGATGGGCAAACTGAAGATCAAGGGAGATATCCAGAAGGCAATGAAATTAGAGAAAATGATGAAATCCCTTGCTAAGAAGTAATTTTGATTCATATATCCCTTGATAAGTCTTGAATACTATGATATAGTGCAATAGAATCACAACTACTTTCAAAGAAGGTGTTATAATATCTTAGTTTTATTTTGATGATACTGAAATGTATCCTAAAGAGCACAGGGAGTATAAATCATGAGTTCCTTGGTGTAATGAGACAAATAATCATTTTTGTTATAGGCTAAAAGAGTCAGCAGTATAAAATAAAGCAAAATATATAATGAATATAATGACTGCCGCTGCGAAACTGTACAATATTTGTATATTTGTAAGTAGATTGGTCACCAAATATTGGAGCATTGGGTTCTTTATTTAAAATAAGATTTATATAATTCATGCTCTGATTGATTTTACTTTTATATTTATGTTTATTGTGTATGTTTATGAATTAAGCACACATTATGATGTTTTACAAGTGCCTTACATCTACATAACTGCCAAATGATTGTATTTTTCTTGCAGCTAGTATTTTTATAATAAAAAACAAAACATGTAAGTAATATTATAATCTGTTGATGTAGGTAAATAAAAAATATTTTTATAATTATGTCTTGAATTATTTTAACTACCTATTCATTTTGTTATAAGTACACGCCGCATTGTAATGAAAAGAATTACTAGGCAAACCTTATAAAATAAGGAGGCGTTTAATATTTTGGTCACATTTATCACTGCTGAGTGTATAAAAGTAAACTATTTTACTTCTTACTTTTCCTTATAGATACCTCTACCCTCCATACATATACAGGATGTAAAGGACAGCCCTCCGCAGACTGATGGGGTGCATTCAGTATATCATACTAAGAAGACCAGTGCAAGAAATTATTTTCAGGATCGTTATGGGAATCCAATAAACCTGATTTGTTTTATTTCCTCACACGCAATGTATCTCGGATCAATTCGGAAAGCCGCCTTTGTGCAATCGCCGACGATGAGTTCGATGAACTCTGTAGTTAGACAGGAAGTGAACAGCTGATTTTACGCGTCGTTTGTTAGAGTATTTCAACATCCATTACTGCTTTTTTGATTTTAGCCGTATTGTTTACATAAATGGAGTGCTTCTTTCAGAGAATGTAATTTTACATTGAAATAAAAATGAAAAAGCTGAAAAAAGTTTTTTTTTTAATCCTGAGAAAAATTCCGGTAGAATATGATTCAAAATAAGGAGCTGAATGCACTCTGTCAGTTTGTGGAGGGCTGTTCCTTTCACACTGTAGAGTAGGTATGTAAATATTAAATGAAACTTAATTACAGGCGCTTTACTTTGTGCAAATTATTTCCTCACTACTACTTTCACAACGGTGAAGAAAAACATCGTGGGGAAAGCGGCATGTCATAGTACGATCATTCGAAGCTTAGCTCGCGTGGTAGACAACAGTTACAGCCCCACAGGTCACACCCTCTCGAAGAGACGCGGCCTATGTCTCAGCAGTGGGGGCAATAATGTTCTGTGGATAATCAGCAGCCTATAAAGGCTTATATTGCACATGAACTCCCGCATTTTCCATGTTTGGCCTTGGGATACTTTAAGCAAATGTAAACTTGTAATAACCTACTTACATTAGTTCTGCTTATATTCGCTTTCGATGATGAAGTAACATTTTGTTTGTATAGCGACACAATAAGCAATCTACTTTCGTCACAAGTTATTTCAAATTTCGTCATGCGACCAGCATTAAAAGATAACCTTGTTATCAGAATTGAATTCTCCCGCCTATTTGCCCGACCTTGGTATTTGTTAGGTTATGTTCATTGAAGTGTCAGCTGTATGCGGCTATCGACGTAACAAGATATTTACAGTGTTTCATACATTTTACATAAAACTGTGATCAAAATGTTTTCAATTGACGCTCCCGTGGAAATACAGAATTCAGAGTATTGTAATTATCGTTCTCCTCTGAGTACCAGATATGCTTCGAAAGAGATGCAATATAATTTTAGCGATCAGAAAAAGTTTTCAACATGGAGAAAGCTGTGGATTTATTTGGCTAAAGCTGAAAAGGTAAGCTTCTTTTATAATTTAAAACCTAAATGCATATCTAAAGGGTTTGTTTATTTTGTCTGTGACTATGTTTTTAAAATTTTATTTTCTCTTGCTTTTTTAATTTTGAACTGTCAAAGTGTAAATCAGAGCTTTTTAAATATTTGATACATGGGCTTTTAAGCCCCTGGCACAACTAGTAAACAAAAATGAAACCAATATGTTTCTTAAACAATCCCAGCTTGCTACTCGCAGTAGTAGCAGTCAGAGCTAAGTTATTAGGCTTCGGTCAAGAATTCTGCATGCCAAGCCGAATCTCTCTCACAGCCTGTGTCCGAGCAGTGAGAACAGTTTATGCTGATGATGCCATACTTTTGCAGCTATTCTGTGCTCACAAATTCAGCATAGCAACAGTATACCTACACCCAATTTAAATATTTCCACAAAAACATACTGTACTTAGATAGATAGATAGAACGTTTATTTGATGCACACAAAAGACGCAACACAACATACAAAGCACGATGAAACAACAATTGATTGTGATAACAAATTAACGAACTAGGTACAAAATGCCAATATACAAAGATAAAAAAAAAAGAAAGGAAGACCTACTCATGTTTTGGCGGTTTACAATTCAAATGAAGTCCCAAAATGGTTTTTTGCATTTCGTTTATGTAGAAAGCTTAAACACAGTTTAATCTCTATGATGAATTGATGATTCTGTCTTGCTATTCAGAAATGGTGAATACAGCTACGATGCGCCGCTAAGGTAGCACGCGAAATTCAAATTTTCTTACGTCTTTTGCAAAATAACTTAATCATGAAGTAATCATTCAGTGGGAATAAATGAAATCGGAAGGTTATATTAGTGATTATAATTCTGCAAGTACGTAAACGTGTTACAGTACTTACAGTCTTACACTGACCTTCAAATTGCAAAAAAAAAAAACGTAAAACTTGGATTTTGCGGACTACTCTGGCGTTTTGCCCTTAAATTCATTGCCGTACCTAGTTGCGAAGGATCGACTAAAATAAAAAGATAAATATATTGAGTATTGAGTAAATGGCGTGCAATTAGAGAGGTGAATGACCATCCAGGTGTGGACTTCCATGTGGTAATAATTATGAGCTACGTTTGTTTACCTCTGACCAGTTGCCCTTGTCATCTTGTTTTTATTCAGTGTAAAATCATTGTTATTGGATCGCACAGACCATACTTAATTAGATAGTATACGAATGCCTCGAGACGAAACTTAGTTTACAAATTCAGTTAACTAGTAATGTCTAGTCAGGACCCTCGCACTCTTCAAGCAATTCAACTTGGTATATAATATAACGGGGAGGAAAGGGAGCGCCTTAGAAGCACGTAGTTACCTTATTGATGATATACTTCAGAAAAGTCAAGTGCGTATTACTCGCAACCGGCGTGTGTATGGCCAGATGTATGAACGTAAACAAAGCAAAAGTAGTACGTTAGGATCGTAGTCAGTGGTGTTCCGTAGGTTCTGCCTACCCGCATAGAAAAAGGCGTTAGTTTATGTATGTATGTACGTATTAATGCCTAATTCGAAAATTATAGTTTCAAATAGGCTCTGTGTACATAGTGTACACCTTGGAGAACCAGCCCCGGATTTATGCCTAGGCCTACAAGACCCCAACCGGGAGGGTGTCCCCAAGGCTAATCTAACCAAGTAGGTTGCAGATAGCGGTGGATAGCAAATACTACAAGCTCTGCGCTTTTTGTGGGGCGTTGGAATGGAACTTACTACCCGTAGGAGAGAAAAATAAATCTGACCTCTTAGGCAGGGTGCAAAAAAAATCGAGCTCTCCCTCCTACATCATACTTCGTGTTATTCTTTCAGCGTTTCAAAATAAATATACAAAAAAAAACTCCTATCTGTATATTAAATTGACAAAATAAATCGAATGTCTCCGAGGCGGGTTGCTACAAAATATGTTCGTGCTCGCGTCGCTTGCTATTGCATCTTAGTTATCTACTCTTTATTCTTAAACTGTCTTGCATAAGTCGGCCAAGTAACTCCTATTTTTTTGTTACTCTATATTGTGTCCCAGTACTAATCAAAGGCCTCCCCTTTTTCTTTCCGAACCTCTCTGTCTTGTTCGGATTCCTATTACTAATGAATATAATAGTTAAAAGAGACCTGACCTAACCTATACGTGTGTTAAAATTTTCCAGCTCATTTCGCTCAATCTTGCTGGGACTTGATACAAGAGCAAAGGCTTTGGGAACGTCGCCTAAAATGTCAAATGCCTAGGGGGCGTTGGTCTCTATGTCCGGACCTGTGCCTGGAATGGAACCCTTAACCTACTTCCTTCAATCTGAAAGTTTTTGCTATCATAAACTATAGCGTTCTAACTTGTAACTAGATATTAAATTATTTAATATATTTAGATATATCAGCTCTCTGTTCCTCTTAGATTTTCTCCCTTCCACAAAATTATATTTTGACCCTTTTTATATGATAATTATTACTTTTGCCAGTACTTTTTCTTTTTCTTAATTTCGTAAATCGTAATCGTATTTCTGAACAGCTGAAATTAATTTCAATAAAACAATATTTAATGCTTTTATTTATTAGGTTGTTACATATAGATACATGTGATTTACATTATTTTTATTCTTATCGAAAGAGTTTAGTTTGTGAGTGACGCGGGTACCTTTTGTTATTAAAATGGGGAATAAATAAGGTAACATTAGCGCCGGTTACATAAGTTATATATTTTTATTTACATGTTTCATATAAATCTTATATTTTCTTATCATTATCTTTCACAACTCATGTGATATCCACACATAATTAATAATTATAATATTAAATCTAAATTAACCAATCTTATGATGATGAAAAATATTCTATGCTACGATTAAATTTTAGACACCAATTGAATCTACAACTACTTTCGAAGACACCATAATTATGAGAAGTAAATTAATTAAATTAGACGAAACAGAAATTAAAAAGGCTTAAACATACAGGTGAATACAAAAAGAAATGTTAATAAGGAAACAAGTTTAATCAGATCATGACAGTGAAGTTAAAGTCGCATTTAATTTGAAGACGATAGAAATAATCTGAAGTTGTCAGAAAAAACCTAACTACCACTGGACGGATACTGATTACTGCTTTGGTTTATCCTTTAAATATAACTAAATAATGTATAATTACTTAAATAAAAATCCTAAATTATTTATAAAACTATTAATAAAATTCGAATGAAAATAAAAAATGTATTTTTTACTTTATACTTCTTAGTGAATAATAAAATATTTTGCCACAAGCGGAAAATTTAGTTTGTCAGGATATTTTCGAAAATATGGAGGCAAATAATAAAGAAATATTCGCGGTGGTTTTGCTTCACTTATTTGATAAAACGTTATTCTTACCAGTAATGAAAAAGTCATATTTTATCAATTTTTAATCCAAATTCAAATTAACTTTTTGCAAAAAAATATCTAGTAAATAACTAATTAATTTTAGGGAAAACTCACAACACATACTGTCGTGTAGTGTTGACACTGACGAATTCAACGAAAGAAAAATCTTTTTCATACGTGGTAAGGATCACAAGCTAATGCTTTTAAAACTAAATATAATCATATAATTTAGCGGAATGTTATAGCAATATAACCGAATAAACAACAACTTAAACTAATTACACTAAACTGGAAACACAATAATTTAGAAATTCCTCGTAATCTCAAAAGCCTCGTATCCAATATATCTACTTTCTATTCTCTAGCATTCTACTCGACCCTTGCAAGGAAGGATTTCGCTTTACCTACAAACTGTTTCACACATTTTTATAAACACACCTTATTTCTAAACCTATACTTGCACTATCGGCCGAAACATCTTGCAATGTCAAAAAGGCTAAAAACTTCCGTTTCTGCCAAATAAAAAATGCAAGAAAAAAGTAATGCTGCCAAATAAAAAATAAAGAAAATAGCCACAATATAAATTTCGTAAAACTGCGTAAGTATGTAGCTGCCTAAAATACTGAATGTAATTAATAATATATGTAAGCTGCCTTTATAATGTAAATTAATGCTGCCTCTTCGATATTACGGTTTCAAAATAGCTGCATTATTAGCTGTGAAGCATGTAGCTGCCTCAATTAAAATTAAAGCTACCTCTTCAATAATGCGGGCTCAAATTAATATTATTAAAAATAGCTGCATAAATATAGCTCTGGAGGATGTAGCTGCTTTTACAATAAACCTTAAAGCTGTGTAACATATATTGAATATAAATGTTGTTTGAAATATTTTAATAATAGCTGCCTCAATAGGCTCTTGGTAAAAGCTACGAAATTAAAAATAAACTTAAAAAAATTTGCTGCCTGAAAAGTGCTGCCTTGGCTCAATATTGTAGATTATAAAGTTCTTCGGCGAAATAGCTATACTTTACATCGAAAAATAACTCTTTATAATCTGTTTGTGCCTCGAGTTTTAATGAATTTATCTGTGTCAGCGTTGTGGAAATATACTAACAAAAATAACCTGCCATTAAAATGATGGTTGTATTTCAAATATAATCTGTCCTTTCATTTTTTTTTTTTAGTTTGCTGCCCTCAACTAATAACTACTTACTTACATATACGGAAACAATAAAGCTGCGTAATCATTAATGAAAAAGTTGCCAGTATTTTTTATTACTCAATAAGAGACTGCCTATTTATAAAATTATTATAAAAAATTGCCTATATTTTGATTAAAATTAGCTATGACTTTATCAAATGAGTACATTTTTTAAATTAATATGTAGCTTTTATCTAAGAACACTTTTTTTTTATAAAAAGGAAACCTACAAATACATGAATATTGATCATTCTAAATGTGCTGCCTTTTTATTAAATAACTTATTTAAAAATAGCTGCCTTTATGACAAACAATAAACACTTTAGATAAAATACATACACATATACTAATCAGATAATAATATTTTGCTGCCATTTTATAAAATAAGGTAATAAAAAAATAGCTGTCTATATTAATACAAACAATAAACATTTTAGATAAAATAGATACACATATTATTCGAATAATAAAAGTTTAGGTAATATGTGCTGCCAGTATATGAAACACTTAAGGGAATTAAAAATATCTGTCCCAACTAATACAAACAATAAACATTTTAGATAAAATAGATACACATACTATTCAAATAATTAAAGTTTAGGTAATATGTGCTGCCAGTTTATGAAATACTTAAGAGAATTAAAAATAGCTGTCCTGACTAATACAAAAAACAAACATTTTAGATAAAATAGATACACATATTATTCAATTAATAAAAGTTTAGGTAATATGTGCTGCCAGTGTATGAAATAATTAAGCGAATTAAAAATAGCTGTCCCAACTAATCCAAACAATAAACATTTTAGATAAAATAGATACACATATTGTTCAAATAATTAAAGTTTAGGTAATATGTGCTGCCAGTTTATGAAATACTTAAGAGAATTAAAAATAGCTGTCCTGACTAATACAAACAACAAACATTTTAGATAAAATAGATACACATATTATTCAAATAATTAAAGTTAAGGTAATAATATATGTGCTGCCAGCTTATGAAATACTTAAGGGAATTAAAAATAGCTATCCTGACTAATACAAACAATAAACATTTTACAATAGATAAAATAGATATACATATTATTTAAATAATAAAAGTTTAGGTAATATATGCTGCTAGTTTATGAAATACTTAAGGAATTTCAAAATAGCTGTCCATATTAATGCCAACAATAAACATTTTAGATAAAATAGATACACATAATAATCAAATAATAAAAGTTTAGGTAATATGTGCTACCATTTCATGAAATACTTAAGTGAATAAAAAATAGCTGTTACTAATACCAACAATAAACATTTTAGATAAAATAGATACACAGATTATTGTATTTAAATTATAAAAGTTTAATATGTGCTGCCACTTTATGAAATAATTAAGAAAATTAAAAATAGCTGTCCATATAAATACCAACAATAATCATTTTAGATAAAATAGATACACATATTATCCAAATAATAAAAGTTCAATATGTGCTGCCAGTTTATTAAATACTTAAGGGAATTAAAAATATCTGTCCATATTAATACCAACAAAACATTTTAGATAAAATAGATACTTACACATATTACTCCAATAAAAATAGTTATAGTTGCCTTTATAATATGTGTGTGTTCAAAATTGTAGCTACGGCAGAGGGCAATGGGTAATTAAAAAGTTAAATGGAAATATAAAGCATTAGCTACTCAACGAGGCAACATATCAATAAACCTATATACACTTTAGCTTAAATGAATAAGAAAAAAACTTAACTACGATTATGTCAAAATAATACTCTTAAAGGTTAAACTTAAAAATATAAGATCCTTGATGAATACGTAGGCTTGCAACGGGTTTTATAAAAATAACTGAATACAAGAGAGCACTTAAAATGTAGAGAAAAAAAGATACTTTAAATGAACGCGACTTACCATAAGACTTTGGTTTTGGTGGAAAATTTTGAATATCGAATGTTTAAAAAATTGAAAACAACCAAAATTAAAAAGTTATTTACTAAAGACAACCAGACATAGTTCAGTAGTCGGCCTCTTCCCTGAAGGTGATGAAGGCATGGACAAGGAAGACTACCACCTCTATGACGGCGAATACCCCTGAGGCTATAAGGAGGTCGTATGCTTGCTTGTTCGGGCGGAGGTTGGCGTAGTAAGATCTGTGCCAGTCTGTAAAAGAAACCGTAGTGTTAACAGATTTTAAAAATAAACCAATTTCTAAAGTTATTTTGCAATCAAAGGCCCCTTAATTGCTATTGTATTTAATAAACCACGTAGTTGCATAATGGAATAAATGTGATAGTTTTATAATTGACTAAATTCTACATATTATTGTAAAATTAAGATTCTTTACGAGTAGTACCACCCTGAAACCCAAAAATGTGGTAGGTATTGTAAAAGAGTTAATGTTTTGCCAATGCAGTGGGTAAAAATATTTAATGAAAATTGCGACCAATTCATTTTAAAACATAACTTGTATTAGAAAGGAACGGAAGTTACACCTCACTCCAATCCCTATAGACTAATTGTCTACATTTTTAATAGGCAGCGCCAAGGCCCTGCCTTATACAGCCTAGTGGGCTCATAGGTGCACTGTGCATATTGATTATTATTTTACAACCATCCGTAGCAAATTAGCAATAACGAATAGGTACATAAGTTATTTCTATTCAAAATCGAATGTACTTAAACCTCGCTCCAGGGATAAGGAATACCCACAAACAACGTGAAACCTGATATTGAATATACAGCATTCCTCTACTGCCTAGTTGGTCTATTGGTCGCAAGCGCTACTGATGAGTATGAGGTCCTGGATTCGATTCCCAGGTCGATCAAAGTGTTATTGAGTTTTTTGTACACAGTTTTATCTGGAATTTCCAACTCGCAGCCCGGATAGCTTTATGTCGTTGGATGGCAAAAGGCTTCTTTTTTGTGGGTTGGATGTCATCAAATGACGTCTCTCGCTCTGGGTGGAGCGCAAGGGTGTGTCAGACTTTTACTAACTAAAACCCACCCGTGTTCCTTCAGTTGCCCATATGCCAGGGCCACGGTATCTGTTTCGAACAAATCTCGCGACCCTGGCAGGGTACCAATAGGCTCGCCCCCTATAACATGGGACTTAACCATAACTAGGGAAATGTGGGTGTACAATAATTACACCTCTGCCATTCCGGGAAAAGGGCTTGATGTTATGTTATGGGTACAGCATTCCTCATCTGTGTATTTTATAAGGTAACCTTAATTACTGACATAGCATTCCACTTACGTAATTAAACAAAGTAAGTATGTATTTGTGAAATCAGTAAAAAGACTCATAATATTTGTGCATTCCTCACTAGGACCAGTTTATAGGAGCGCAGTATATATTGCGATTATTATCCACGCTCTATCGGATGACTGGTCATGGAAACTACTAGATTACCAGTTGTTTGTATTCTTGAATAAATAGCGTAATTACTAGTTGATACGCATGTAATTTTAGAAAAAATAAATCGGTTCACAACATAGCGTAGAATAACATGTTTATGTTTAATGGGTAACTGTTGCAAAATAACTTGTTTATCATACTGCCACGTTGTACTATAAAAAGATTTAAGTAGCTTTTGTAATAATCTTCATTATAATACTTAAAACATTCAAAACTTATCAATATATGCAGAAAATTCAAAAATCAAAATTTACCTACGTTTACAATATGGCGTCGAAACTAGAAACCGTTTAAAAATACTGGTTAATCGGACAAAAAACAGACTATTTAAAATTGGAACACTCACCATAGAATATGACAGCAGCGGCGGCGGTGAACATGATGACACCCAGCACTGAGAAGCCAATGGACGTCCTCCATCCGGGAGACTCGCCGAACAGCCGCGCGATGATCAGCACGCCAGTGATGATGATATAGCCTGGATTATAATGACGTCATTAATAGACGGACAGATTTGAAACTCGAATAGGCAAAGGAAAGAAAATCGACCTCAATCTTGACGGAACAGTCTAGGCAAATTTTTGTACAATCAGAGATAGCTAGCGAAAACTTTTGAGCTGAAAAAATAAGTAGACCTTACTCGACTTGTGCATCAGTGTGTTTTAGTGAACTCTAGCATGCTCTAATTAGTCTGTTTTTTTAGTATACATAGGTAGATATCGACAAAATATTTAGGCTAGGTAACAAGATAAGTTTTAATTGACCGGAAAAAATAATTTGTAGTGGTAATCCATTACCGTTCCTACCGAAACTTCTAACAAATTGATTAGTTGTTACAAATGATTTAATAATAATCACGGGAAACTTAGTTTTGGTAGTTTCTAAATAATTGAACAATTAAATTATCAGGATGAAATCTATAACATTAATCAGAGACGATGCGTGTTTAGAAGCATTTAAACCCTTTTCTACAGGAAATAATTACGAAACTACATATTTCAACAATTTAATCAATAGAAATAATGAGGCTAGCCAATCTTTAGATTTTACTTTTTGATTTAAATAAAAACCCTTTAGTATAGAAATATACCAATAGAAAATCAACATTACTAAGGCTTGACCGATTTAAATCGCAACTAAATCAATATTGCGAAACAGGAAAATCGGTAATAATGTTATGACTATAAACAATAAATCGACTATCGACGTCGCGTTCAGGAAGTTATCGTAAATCGGTTTACGGTTGACGGTTTACGTTTACAAGTGTTTACAGGTTTCACTTTCCACACAAAGTTCAATGAAACCAATTTTCCACTTGACTATGAAGTGAAACCGATTTATAAGATAAACACGTAAAATATGAACTGCATTTCATGAATATTTATAACGGTATGACAAGTTCTCTTCAATATTCATGATTATGGATGAAAAATCAATACCTAAATAGTCGATTCTTCAAAACTTTGTTACAGTTATTGCGCATGTTTTTTTATCTAATTCTTCTTACTTTATTTACATTTAGTTTTTATTAGCCAACAAAGGCCAATATTTGTAAAGAATTTTGTAGCAAAAACTTCGATTATTGTGTCAATAGACTGTGCTCATTTAGGCGTGAAATTACTATCGAGGTACATCCGAAGGATGCTAAAGGATGTGAACTGATACGCAATTATAGTAATTACACACTGAATTAAAAACTAATTAATAGCAAGTTGATTGACACTACACTCAATGGTATAACGAACTTTTTTAAAAACATTGTGTCAATGATGTTTGACAAAGAAGGGTCATTCTATTTAGTCTAGTCTAGCTATTATGTCTTTGGTTTCTCTTTTTTTCTGGTTTCAGAATGTTTCATTTGTCTCAGTTTAAAAAGTCTAATTGAATTGTGTTCCACTTTGCTTTATTTGTTAATTGCCAGTCTGTGAATTTGCCATCTGACCGGCCATGAAATGTGTCAGAATCGATTCTGTGACAATTGGTAAATTGGAAGATTAGAACAAACTGTTGGAACGAATCGGGTCATGGTTTCAGCTATATCCTAAGGTAGTGGAAAATAGCTGAAACAAAGCAGATTCTTGACGCGATAAAAGGTTACAAAACATTGATCTTTTTGTAGAAATCAGCAAGATGAGACAAGTTTTTCTTCTGAGAAAATCTATATTATACTGTTTGGGCCCACTAAGTGACACGTTTATTGGCGTTATTCAGATCGACAAGGCTTGCAGTATATTGTTGTCTTTCGTTGGTGTCATTACCTTGGTACATATAAATGTATGGAAGATGTAAATGAACACAGTATGAATATGAAGATGTAAAACTTACTTGAGTAGGCAGAGTAGATGACGGCGATGTGTCTATGGTCCGACTGCACCACTTGAGGGGAGTAGAGAGCGCCTACGATAAGACCGATGGCGATCACCGCTATGATCTGGAAATAAAACCAGAACTTAGAATTGGCTCAGGGAATAGATAGATAAATTATTTAGTCCACGTTAAGACGGACGCAAAAATATCGCGGTGGCATTTTTTCGCTCACACGATCTTCAATGCTGTTTAGCGCCTAGATTTGAAAATCCGTCAATGTGTTTTTTCGTCGCGCTGGGATGCTCTCTGCCGGAATCTCAATGCACCGAGTATCGAAAATCCAGCGCACGATAACATCCCACTGCAACACTTTTACGTATGTGAAAACATAGTCTTATTTGGTGTCATCATCATCATCATCATTTCAGCGGAAAGACGTCCACTGCTGGACATAGGCCTCCCCCAAGCAAGCTTCGACTTGTTCTGTGCTTCTCGCATTCAACGTATTCCTGCGGCCTTCACCAGGTCATCGGTCCATCTTGTGGGAGGCCTTCCAACGCTCCGTCTTCCAGTACACGGTAGCCACTCCAGAACCTTCCGACCCCACCGGCCATCTGTTCTGCGAGCAATGTGTAATTTGGTGTAACATAGATGAAATTAACACAACACACAAAAGCATTGGTAACATCCGGAAGTTTCTATATGATTTGGAATTAGGAAACTATCAATATGTCATTGGTTTCTGACTTTTCAATGAAAAAGTTTCACATCTTTACAATTGTAAATCTCGTTTCGTTTTGGAAAGTTGCAGTTGCATCAGCCACTTGTCTTTGTGGCTCACCAACCGTTTTCGCGATCACCTATTAACTTTTTGCATTGTCAGTCAATAACTTTCAGTAATTTTTAAACAATTCACCCAAATAACAAAGCTCACGTACGCGAATAAAAACATGAGATCGTTTAAAACAAGTGTTCTCAAAGTATTTAAGTGAAAGTGTCTTCCGTACGTCGGTCCAGTGGTCACATTGTCAAATGCCTGTTTTCTCCTTTTGATTGTTCTTGAATACCGCAAGCAAGTGATTTTCCAATACCGCAAGCATCTTCGCAAATGATTATTACATGATTTTCACTTTCACGCATCGTTTGGTTAGCCCTCAGCCATTTTATGTTGTATAATTTCGTAATAAGTTTAGTTTTAGTTTTAACTTTATATATCATCAGCCTTACCAAGGGGTATCCTAGAAAAATCCTAGGCAGATGATAATGATCTTTGTATATCATTTAGCATGTTTTAAATAACATTTAGTATCGTTGAGTAGGTGTTAGAACGAGTACACACAGACAAAGGACTGTTTGTGCTGTATTACGGTCTTCAACCTTATAAGTCGGTTACGTTCCGGACCAGGCTTTAACCGTGGTCTAGGAAGCCCTACATATCCTTTAAAGGAAAAAGGATAATTCAACTAGTGTACATCAACAGACTTTTATGTATAGGCGCTCTGTTTACATGCAATCGGTTTTAAAAATTCAAAAATAGTAACAGCCTATATCGGCTTCATTAATCTAAACACAATGATACAGATATAAGATTGTTTTAACGATTTATGATATTAAGTCCTCAAAAAGAATACAATTCATACATCATGAGGATTACAAGTTAATCTTAATCTATAAACACGAACATATGAAGAACAGTTGGAACTCGCAAAATGAACTAGTAAGTAGAGTAGATACACAAATATTTTACCAAATTCCTCAAACTTAATTTTCTAAACGATTCTAAGGTTCTACTACCTATCTATACTTCAAAGTATTTTCTAGGGAGACCAACATAATGGAATGAGGTTAACTGTATTTAATTACCACCAAGTACAACAGCACAAGGGATCCTTTGACTTCAAGGGCAGTGTGTCGTGCTACAAATTATCATGTATTGCATCGCAACATGGACGGTTCCCATACTAGCCATACTACAAGTAATTACTCGCTGAGAGCCGAATGCCTCACGATCATCCAGTTGTATCGATTTCCAATTATACAATGTATTAAATGGTTTTGTTTATATGGACTAGTTTTTAGTGGAACATTTTCTACTGATTCGCATTTTGCTTTGCGCTGCTCGAGTGGTTGAAACTTTCACATCTTCTTTCTTGTCTGCTTCTTCATCCTCTGTTGGGTATTGGTGATTAATTATTGTGGTATGCGAAGTCATTGCAAATTATTCTTCTTAGTGTTTTCCAAAGTTATTGCCTGGACTTTCTACAGTCAGATTTTCAGTTTTATTTATTCAGTGGTTATCCGCACATGTTCACTGTGTTTGTGGTGTATAGACGGTTATTGGTCTAGGTAATTTTCTGTTGCTCCTGCTTAACTTTAAATGAAACCAGATTTACCTTACTTGATTTGACTTTTTCTTCATAGTTTCGGTTATGTATTATTTACGTCTTAGATCTAGTTTATGTTAGTTACTAACCAGCTCGACGGTTCGAAGCCCCATATATTAGCACTGCACCAGCGGTTGCAGCCCCGCTGTCTCGGTCGTTGAAGGCAGCTTCATTACCGTTCTCGGCAGTATCCTCTACTTTAGTTTATTAAATCTAGTCGTACTCACCAGCTCGAGGGCTCGTAGCCCCACACACCAGTACTGCTTCAGTGCCGCAGCAGCCCGGCTGTCTCGATCGTTCGAAGCAGACTCATCGCCCTTCTTGGCCTGCGCTTCGGCCTCTCGATCGCCCGCCGACATCGCCCACACTACTCGAGCGCCACCTCCGTACTCGGAAACCTAGTGAAAAGAAAAAAATATATATGAAAAAGAAAAGCCTACGGACGGTTATTGATTGGAATGGACTTTCCCTGATGACTGATGACCATCATAATTAGTGACTATCCCTCATAGTCTTATAAGTTATTTTTATTCAGTTTTATTCTTTTTCCTCCACTATATTTTAGATTTATGTGTAGTAAACATATACAACAACAACCAAAATAAGGCCTTAGTCAAATTCTAAGTAGCCATAAAACAATCTAATAATATTCTAGTTTATAAGGAAGTCTTGCGCTACCATTAACGCGGCACTTATGGTGTCCAATTTTATGTGCGTCCGTGATAATAATGGGAACCATAATCTAGTGCGTAATTACTGTTATTGTCCCTTAGTTTGCGTGAATCTGACAAATTATATGTACCAATTTTTTTTACATGCAATTAGAGTGGTGACTCATTTGACAAAATTAACATAACTGAGAAAATGGTACCGATTCCCTTGTTCACAAACTAAACTAAATTTAAGTTCAGTGCATCCTTTTCTTTGTATTTCATTAAGAAGAGGACAAAAGAAAATTTTTAATTTAGTCCTGTCAAATTAATCAGCGCCTGTCACTACTCCATACAAGTTTAGACGTGATTAAAAACTTGCCTACTAAAATTACGTCAAGCGCTGATTAATTTGACAGGACTAAACTAAAAATTTTCTTCTGTCCTTTTCTTAATGAAATAGAAAGAAAAAGATGCACTGAACTTAAATTTAGTTTAGTTTGTGAATAAGGGAATCGGCACCAATGTCTCACTAAGTAAACGATGGCTTATTCCAATATATAGCGTGATTGAATCACTTAAAATCATAAGAATCATGCATTCCCCTAATTAATTCAATTAATACTAACAAGTCTCATTAGCGCGTGTTGTTAATATTGTAAAAGTAGCCGGTTATAGACGACAACGCATTAAATCATAAACTGGCTGAATGCCGATCACTGAAACGGAACGCAACTGGCGCGTTATGCTTTCCAAACGAAATAGATTTTTTTACAAACATTACTGCTGCTACTGAATAATGAAAAACATCACGTATGTAGGTAATTGTTTTGTGTCAATTAATGGGTACCTACTCAATTTTATGGATTATTGGAATATGAATGGAGTATTCTGGGAGTTAAGGATAATTTTTGAATGAACTATAAAGTTAAAATATTCCTGTTTCCTGAAAGCCTAATCTTGTCACAGACAGCTGGCTGGTAGTCCTTATTACGTGCCATAATATGTGATCTAAAACAAAACATTCGATTTTTAAATAACCTTAGGAAAATAGAGCAGGGTGAGTTTTCCTTTGTTTCGCGCCAAAGCCCTTTGGCCTCTGGATAGTGCCCGTTTTGCAAAAAATACACACGATACCTACCGACCGAGAAATGCTTTAAAATCTTTTTTATTTTATTTGTATGCAATAATACATGTACAGAGAAAATTTCAATTAAAAAAGATTGCATATGATAGGTTAAGTACCTATTAGGTACAAAGAAAATATTTATGCAAATGCTCTGGTTTTCCATTTAACATACTGACACAAACATTTTTGCACTTCAAAAACACATTAAAATGCAAAATACACAATGTACCGTATGATAACATCAAAACATGCATCTATAATAATAGAAGAACAACCACACTTGCATGCGATCATATTAAAAATAAATCTCACCAAAGACAGGAATTAAACTCCTTACAGCAACAATGAACGCACTGTTTTATTTGTTTTTTATTTCACTTGCACTTCGAAATTCAAAAATGATAGACGCTTTCGGTGTCGCGGGGTGTTTACTAAGCTCAGTGCAGACACGAGTGCGTTCGGCTCACGACGCGATGCGACTACCGCTTGGCCGACAATCGGCGCTCCTCTATGCTTCATTTGAAAATAAACCAATGGTCTCTGATGGTCCTTCTGTTTTCCCTTACGTCGCCCTTTGTAAAAGCAATGGGGGAACTATGAGAGGTCAAGGAAAATTGGCTGTTGAACCGTAGAACCGGCGTAGTAATGCGTAGCACATGAGTAAACAGCTTTCATTCATTTGTGAAGTTAGTGCCTAGAACATACATAGTAGAATTTTACTCTCACGATGCGTTCAAGGTGTGGGTCTGTGAGCTTATCTCGGGACGGAAATCAAAAAAGTATTACTCTAAATCTTCCAATGATGATAGGCATCTCCGCCATACCTACTTACTAACTTGAACGGAATTTCCAAAGCGAGCTTCTAAATCGAATTAGCTAATGTTTGTTTTATAAGATGCTTTACTTAATAATGTTTTCAGTGAAACACAAAATCAGTTCAGTTAAAGAGTTCCTAATTAGTTACGTATTGTTACAGCTACATTCTCTTTTTTACATAATCCTGCTAAGTAGAGCTACTGCTGCATTTTAAATATTCGACTGCTGAAGCTGAATTCCACACGTAAATACTAGGTCACCATAAAAATACATTCCCCATCGAGATCTGCAGATGTGAACGGTCACAGAATAGTTCCCTTAAAGCGTTTTGATCGGTTTATTTTGGTCCGCATCCATTCCTATCGGCAATCAAGGAGTACCAAGTCCCAGAGATGGTTGCGAAATACCTACTTCTAAATTATTAGATGTAATGGAACAGAACTATTTGTAATATAATTCGAGTAGGCTGGTTTCTTTCATAGTTTACGATGTTCATTTTGTTTTGATTGTGTTATTGGTAACTGGACAGAACCTTCGAGGGTTTTTTGGCAAATTATCAAGACACAATTCTGTAAACAGATGGGTCAACATTTTTTATGGCATTGTTTACATGTTAGTGAAATTAACCTGGACAAAATATATGTTGGGAGGTACTATTTAATATTAAAATATTTAAAAAGTTCGTCATCCTCGTGTCATCTAGAAAAATTATCCTTCTGGAAAACAAGGATGCGAAAATGTCACTAGAGTAAAAAACACGTGATACTTATTGATATTCATGAAACACTTCGAGTACACACTAGGTAGATACTTGGGTACCTACTTATAAGTATTATTATTTATTACTTATATTCATATTAAATAGTTAGAAACAAAGAAAAATTTCAAAGTCAGTCTCACGATTAATTTGAATAATTTTTACGATTTTCGCAAGAAAATCTTACAGATTTGTAAAATACACAGCTTCATTATTCAACTCAAAATTAGCCATATTTAAATTGCAAATACCCACATATAGATATCAATCACAGTCCAACATAAAATGTGATTTAACATCAGCGCGCGCGTTGAATCGACTCAAACGCATTTATTATGTAGCTATTCGTGAATTGAAAAGCCACTTTCTAGCGTTTTCCGGTCTAGAAGTCAGCGCGCATAACTGCACACATGCATGCGACGCGCACGCACGATGCTCGGCGTAAACTATGCGAAATTATATTTTAAGTTTGCTATAAAACAGACATGCCATTTGTGATCTTTATTTATAGGCTGTGGTGATATTTATACGGTAGTTTAGCTATCGGTGTTAACATCAATTTTATGTGGTTTTTAAGATGTTTTATGGGTCTGTCTCTGTTAAATTAATTTGTTGGAGTGACTTTGGGATTTAGACTTTGTTAAAGTTCTAAATTAATAGCAATTGCATTTGTATCGTTATTTTCAGCCGAAAATCGAAGCAAGTAGAACAGTAAATTCGACATTGAAAGGTGTTCGTGATTTCCAAAACTGAAACTTTTTTTTTAGGTATCATCTCTTTTTTTCAAAAGTTTTAATTTATTCCGTCATCTTTGCCTACTCTTTCTCACGAATGATACTTCCCATGTAACTCTAAGTATGATTAATTCATTAATAAAGTCCTGATCATTTTCCTGTATTTCAGACGTCAACACAGTCATGTTTACAGTAGTTTTACTGGTAACGGTGATCTATTTCATCAGAAAATATGACTAATAACTGTAAAACTGTTGTTTTAAGACCCCATTACTCATAAGTGTACGCGCTGTGTGAAGAGTTGTTTTTACGGGACATAATATCCTTCCATTCAGTAACTTGACTAATCAGAATAAGAACTGGGTTAAGGTCTTTACATATTCCTATGTAAGGAAAACTTCTTAAAACCCACATAAGAATGGTGTTTTATACTGCAACTGCACGATGTAGAGTTAAGCTAAAATATATAATTGTAAACCAAGAAAAATCCAGAAGCTTCTTTTAAAAGGTAGTTCGAGAGCATATTATATACTCATATCGTCGCTGTCGTGACTAATTAAATAAGAAAAATGAACGAAATCTAAATAAGTGACAACCGTCAAATTAATAACAGACACTGATGTCGGTAGTAACATTTTTTACAAGGATTAACCTTCATGGTGGCCATGGCTGGTGGCGAATACTGCGCGCGCGCAAGGCCATCGTCTAGGTAACAAACTAACAATTACGTTTCACAGATCTTCTATCTACCACAAACGGAAAACGCCTGTGACTAAGCGTGAAAAATGTCACATTATACGTCAGTTGTTAACTATACTGAATTATCTGTTTTATGCTAAGACGATTGGAATAATTGAATCAGGGCTTGTTTTTTTTTTTCGTAGTAGTTCTTCTTATGTAGTTGTGATTATCCTATTACATTAAAGTCAATAAATAAATTCAAAGACAAACATACATTGTAAAATATTCAACTGGTTTGTTGAATTAGGTTTACAATTTACGATTCTTGTATATTTTGTAAGATTCCATACAAACTCTGGAATCTTTCACACAGTGTGGTTTCCTTAAACGTCTCCATTTTAAGTGAAACAAGACCTCAAGCAAGTTTCCTTAATATCAATTGTTTTAAGGCAAAATCCCGTCGTATGCTGCATATAAATGAAATATTAGACCATAAGTGTGGGTTTTATTGGTAAGGGCAAAGAGTGAGCAATACGAACAATGAGTATTTGTCGGGTTCGCGGCTAATGTTGTTAGACGTCGATGGTATGGGCCATTGTTTTGTGCCCATTACTTACCGACACGCAGCCGAACCGACATTTTGAATTTTTGACATACTTATTTATGCGATTGCATCTAGATTTCTTTGCCAAATTAAGATTAAATTGGGTATTTCAAAACAGAAATTGATCCTATTTAACTTTGTCTAAATAAATGTCAGACATAGTTAAAGGTCATGAAAAGGTCCTAGACAAAGAAAAGTCTTGCTTTTATATCAAGTAAATTTTTGGTAAACAAAAATAACCTCTGCAAATCTGAGTTACTAACCTCATGTGTGTTTATATGTAACTATGAAATCTTAGAATTAATTCATATTATCCCATAAGTGCACAAAACAGAGCAGAGTCCCGCCAATATGGCGGCGGCGGGCGCCACGTTGACGCCAGTTTTGGCGCCAAGGTGCCCGCGTCAGGGGGTGCGTTTCGTCCGAGGCTGTTGTTACAGTGACCTATTTGCTCGAATGACACAGTACGTACTCCTTTATGATCGGATTTTATGTACAGCGGGTCTAATATCTACATGTCTACAAATGTGTCTTGTAATTACTAGTGTAAGATTTGTAGGTTAAGTCAATATCCTTGAAAGTTACGAGTGCTAACGCTTATTTTATTGTTTTCTTTGTACGATCACACTTTTTTCTGCTTAGTAAAAGGAAAAAGCAATTGAGTTAAGAACGTATCTTTGCAACTATGATGGATGTATTTTTAAGATTAAAATTATCTCTAAATACCATTCTTAAGCTGCCAAGTGTGGCAATGCATCTGTATGATCTAGAAACGGCGCATTCAACGGCGTTTAAAACTCCTTGTGCGTTTGGTCTCAGTGTCTTGTTCTTAATGACTTTACTAAATGTGTGTAGAGCTATGTATGAAATCATACGTTTGCCTTTCAAATTACATAGGCAAACTGCAATAATTTGAAGTTTGAGTTCTCAAATAAAATTCTCACAATTTTATGAACTGTAACTAATGATAAAAGTTCTAAAAAGCCTAGTATGATTGTAAGCTTAAATTAGTACTGCCAGGGTCGCGAGATTTCGAAAGAGACACCGTGACCCTGACACATGGGCAATTGAAGGAACTCAGGTGGGTTTTAGTCAGTAAAAGTCTGACACGCCCTCCCGCTCCGCCCAGAGCGGGAGAAGCCATTTGATGATTCCCCATCCAAAAACAAAAAGCTTAAATTGGTAGCAAGTTTTGAGTTTTGAGGCCTCGCATATTTTATTAGTTTATTTTACTATTATCTACTGTTCTACTAAAGTGCATAAGCCGTTATAATGCTTCAAACTAATATGTAGTTGAATTTCGTTGAACTGATCTGATGATAAAGCTTCAAGTACCTATAATAAGGTCAACTCGACTTGGCTGGCAGTCGATACAAGATGGATAGAAAGTAAAAAAAAACATGCTTTTACGACTGCTTACCTATTAACTAGCATTATGTTACTTAAGTACGCTGTGATTATGATAGACATCGTACGCATATAGCATATTCTGGTAGGTACCAGATACCTGATTAAGTAAGTAAGTGAAACTACCAGCATTACAAGCCAAGTAATATTGATTCCGCTTTTGTTTAGCGTGGACTGTAAAGCTGCGTAGACGCTGTGTAGAACTAAGCGTAGCGTAGACGCCGCGTGAACGTGAAAATTGTTGTTCCGATATAATCTTTGACAACAGAGGTTTACTTTTTGCCTTGTTGCTGAAAAATCTCTGGGCTTTGACTAAAATTATTATTTTCTTCACTTTTATGTCACGGTTTTCAACCCTCTACATTATCCTGTACGTACTTTAATGCGATATTGACTAAATCGGTTACAACGCATGCTTACTGTTTTGTTTGCGATAGCTGTCACACCAACTGTGTGAATGAAGATACTGTTATAATTACGAGGTTTGCTCTCATGTGAACTGAAATAAACAATAGAACATCTCTTGGCACTCGTAAATACTCATAATACTAAAACTGGGCCTCTGTATACATATAGGCCCAGTTTTCAGTACTACTACAGTACATAATACTATTTACTACTCTAGATTATTTACGGGGGTTCTGGAATTAAACAGCATTCACATGATTTTTTCCATGCGTCAGTGTTTACATCCTACCTATATTTTGACAGTTTTTTTTTCAAACAAAAACCTTACAAGGTCATTCTAGATATGCTTGACTGATCGAATGCCGATATTTGCCAATGTATCCACACAAACTAACGCCATCATACTTAAACCGCCTCGCGCCAAAGGTGGTGCACATATGTATTACTCCAGAAGGGGTTTATTTATTTATTTAAAAAGAGCACGGCCACGTCACGTAAGTACATTAAACTTACACTTAATTAATCTTAATAACTAAAGGACATGACAATTACGGCGTACATAGCATTGATTAAAATATCTTGCTGCCTTGAAATACTAAAGGGGTTAAGAACTTAACATCATAAAATTTTACACCGGTGCGCATCGGAAGATATTATTGAGCCAGAGGGAGAGAAAATTGTAAGAAGTCAGGAGTTTCATTGATTTAAAAAATATAATAGTTGATGAGTAAACCGCATGATTTTCTCACATAACATCACGCTTGTATTTCAAAAAGGGATGAGTACAATTGTACATCCACATGTCGCCAGCTGTGCTTAAGTCTCACGTAATAGGGATGAGCATTTATTTACCAAATTGTCTTTCCATGTCGCTAGTAATGAGCAATAAACTAGAGCAGTGTTATAGAAGGCTTTATTTTCATACTGAGGAAAAGCCAAATTCGTCTCAATTATTTTGTCTTTTTACAATATGAATATTAACTTAATAAAAAGCTATGGCGTCGAACGGCTACCACAAGGCAATTTCTGAGTTCAACAATTTGACATCGCTGGTAGAATTCAGCATGAACAATATTATTACAATAATAAAATTAGTCATTACTTGGCTCTTATTTACAACAAAAACAATTGAAATTCATAGTAGGCAGCACTGACTAATGCCACTGTACTTTAACCCTCGGAGACTCTTAGACGGCGTAATTTTTAACATCGCCTGAAAATTAAAATTCCCTCACTTTGTAACGAGCATGATTGAACTGAGTCCACAACGTTCAGGGTTCGTAGGAAAACCTCTCATGGGTAAAACCCGTGTGCTCAATTTCATCGAAATTCGTTTAGGCGTTCTGACGTGACTACTGTCAAACTTCCAAAAATTCTGACTGGAGTTTTCGCGTATTCAAATGCATAAATTGGGAGCAGTGATGTCCCGGTGGAAACGGCCACGACTAACGAGTTGTATATTAAGTCGTTGGATGACCCAGGCAGGCACTATACTTTATGTAAATTATTGCATCTCAAAATACGGTGAAGGAAAACATAATTAGGAAACCGGCATGTCTTCTAAACATTCGTGGACATGTGTAATCTACCAACCCGTACTGGGCTTGCGTGGTAGATTACGGCCCACTGCGGGCCTGGATGTGGGGCAGATCTGTATCCCAGCAGTGGGAATATTACAGGCCAATTATACTAAGTTAATACTAAGCCGTATAATTCATTTAAATGCGTACTTAACTCACGGTTTAAGTTTATGAGGCTCACTAAACAACAGATAACAAACTAGGTAACGACACCTACTTTTTATGCTAATGAGCAGTCCCTTTAGTGGGCTACAGTTAGATGCGCACGCGCATGCCTCCGAGCTCCGTAATGTCATGATAGTACAGTTACTGTCGAATCTGGGTTGACCGGCGATTATCATTAACTAGTTTTTTCTTTTTGTCGATGGGAAATCATCAAATGACGTGTCTCGCTCTAAATGGAGCAAAAGGCGTGTCAGACTTTTACTGACTAAAACCCACCTGTGTTCCTCAGTTGCCCATATGCCTGGGCCACGGTAACTCTTTCAAAAAAATCTCGCGACCCTGGCAGGCATCATTCACTAGTCCACGATATTTCTATAGCTAGAGAATTTTTATTGCGAAAGTGTTTCGTAATTACCCAACGTATGACGCTATGATTTTTACGAGTACCTAGGGTGATGAATGAAATGGGTTTCCTGAAAACTGAAAACAATAGAAGTGTTTTCTTCCTGTAAGAATTTTTTCCTTATTATTTTCTGTTGGCGTGAAAGTTTTGTAGCTATGTTACGTTACCCACAAAGAAATGTATCATCAACAAGGGTACCTTACCTAAAGAAATATGTATTGCAGAATTTTCAGTCTTAATTGCGTTCATCCTGCGCGAGCTGGCAATGTCGTATTTCAAGTGGTTTTTTTTTGGTCTATAAATCAAATTACAATTATTTTGCAGACAAGCACTAAATCGTTAGTCTTTATTTATAAGTGTGTATATGTATTTTTTTTAGTATTTAGTAAAATACAGAAATAAAAAAAAGGTTGTAAAATGCAGAGAGAACGCTACTGCCAATTCTCTAGTAAGTCGCTTCTTATCCACGGGAAGAAATGAGATGGATGGATTCTTTACGTCCGGTATCACGCGTCCTTAGTACGGGTAGGGTAAATCTGACGATTTAAATCTTTGACCTAATACCTATACATGTTGTAATGTAATGTTATCTAAACTAAGGTCTTTCAACAGTAGAACAGCGATACTCTGCAGTCACACAAAGACCAGTTGGCACTTAGTTAACATAATGTTAATATCACCTGATTAATCAAATGCTGCATGCATATAAGTGTATGCAGTGATCGTTTCTACTAATAGCTTTAATAACTCACGCTTGTCTACTAGTACTTGACTAGTGATGGGTTTATCACGACTTGTTTCAAACTGTCAATCCTTGTTTATTTATTTTTTGTTATGGTTTTTTTGTGGGTGGGAAATCATCAAAGGACGTCTACGTCTCCCGTTCTGGACGGAGTGGGAGGGTGTGTCAGATTTTTACTGACTAAAACCCACCCAAGTTTCTTCAGTTGCCTATATCAGGGCTACGGCAACTCTTAGGAACATATCTCGCAACCCTGGCAGATTTTGTTAGGGGTACTCGTACTATGTTAAAAATAAACAGAAATAACTTAACAAATATACTTCCCCCTGCATTTTCCACAAATTACAAATTAGACATTGACAAACTGATGGCAAAAGTAACTGTGGTCAGGAATATTTTTTTTTTTCAAATACGTATTTGTCATACCTTTTTCAGACTAGGACAAATAATGTCTTTATGAAATTGAAGCAACCATTTATAGATTACCAGCTTTTGCTAGTGGCTTCGCCCACGTAAAATACGTATAAACGTTCCTCTTGAATCACTCTGTCTATTGATGAAAACCGCATTAAAATCCGTTGCGTAGTTTAAAAGATTTAGGGTACAACTGCGGGCAGCGATTTTTTTAATACTATGTAAAGATGATACTAATCATTTGGTTTGCATACTTTATTCTCCTATTTTGTGTAATAAGTAAACAAAATAAGTAGCAAAACTATGAAATGGAAAATCTAGGTATCTACTTATGTCTGTAAAAGTTACTAGAACGTGGCTTAACGAAGTATACCTTTTAGTACGATACTTAACCTTTCAAAGTGTGCTAAAAGAATCAATAAGGAGAAATAGGTTACTGCAGTGGGTAAATGGGAACAGAGGGTAACAGTTTTATTACGTACAGCTATGTGCTGTACGTAATAAAACTGTTACCCTCACACACATATTACATGTAATATGTGAATTGTTTGAAACATGACCTACTCTGATTGATCGGCTAATAAGCCAAAATATCCTATGTATTCAACATAGGATATTTTGGCTTATTAGTCGTTTCACACGAATGTACCCGTCTATTATATTTATTTTCTATAGGCAATTCATACGAATTTAATTCATTTGTGGGCGAATCGACAATTCCAGAAATACGTATTAGGCTATTGGCACGTTTTGTATTTTATGTAATAAATTATAAATGATTTTATCCCTGCAAGTAAGGTTTGTACAAATAATTTTACACGTCAATCATATGAAAAAAAAAAACTTTTTACAAAAAAATAACCTTAAATACAGATCCTAAGACACGAACTTTCGAAATTAAAGTTATTTTTGACTTTGTAGTGTTTTTTTTGAAGGAAGTCTGTTGTTTTTTGTTTTTGTAAAATGTTTTTATTTTTAACTTTTTTGTTAATGGTAGATACCCCGCACTAATCTAATCGCGTTATTCGTTCATTTGTCGCGCAAAAACTTAATACAAATTTAAGACTTATATGGTTTTCACATGGACCCCATTGTCCAAATGGAATCAAATTAAAATGGGACCATTCGGGAAGCACCAGCTTTCAAATAAAAAAAATAATCATCAAAATCGGTTCACCCAGTTCAAAGTTATGAGGTAAAAACATTAAAAAAAAACATACAGTTGAATTGATAACCTCCTCTTTTTTTTGAAGTCGGTTATCTAGATGAGGGCGGCATTTCCTATCTGAATACTCTGAGAAAGAAAGTCGATCGGTCGGTCACAGTCTCTTTTAAAGTCCAGACATAATCTTGTTCAGACCATGTGGATTGGTGTCTGAAATGGTCTTTTGAGGAAAGGAACACAGAGATTGAGTGTGGACCTGTCCAATCAGTGCAGGCATTTATCAATAATCATGCTGCTCAACTCAGAACTTAGGCGCTCAAAAGTTAGTAAAGATAGTGTACTTTTTCGTTAACTAATCGTTGTTTATTTAACGTTTTGTTCAGAACGTGCAACTTGATGGTTGACTATGTTGGGGTCGGCTTCTAGTCTGACTGGATGCAGCTGAGTATCAGTATTTTACATGGAGCGACTGCCTATCTGACCTCCACAACCCAGTTACTGGGTAATACGATACCCCGTGGTAAGACTAGTTGTCAGACTTTCTGGCTCCTGACGACCCGTAACGACAGTCTAAGATCTACGCAAGACAGCCGGGACCAATGGCTTATAGTGCTTTCAGAGGCACGGAACGGTCTTGGTATGTATTAATTTGATTAGGAGCCCTACAAATATTTGTAATAGCTGAACTCAGCCTTTTGTATATGAAAGTAACACGCTGGTGATTTCAACTGTTGTAGATAAAAATCGCATGCATTATTTAAAAATCGAAAAGGATGAGGGCATCACTATGCAGTATGTACTCAATTCGTGTGCACCTTAACAATGCACCATACACCGAGTGCGTTGACGCGGTTAATGCGTGACACGCCTTATATTTTTACTCTGTGCCGTACGATTATTCCGTCCTATTTAATTTTCATAGCCCGTCCAGTAAGATGTGTTCAAATGAAAATCTTCAAGAATGTCGCAATGGTATTCAAATTGTTTTGTTAGTCTTACATGGCTACTGATTTTGGGTCATGGTTTTAGTACGATTGAGCTTATGTTTGTACACGTTTCATATACGGTTAACTACGAGTACTTACCTACATAAAGTACTTGTGGTATGGAACCTGAATGAAGATTTAAAAAAGTAATAATTGCTAAAGGTGGTGGGGAAACTTCCGTTTAGCTTAGTATGTCTGTATACCCAGCAGGACCCGACTTTTAATCCGATTGAAAGTTAAATGTTAACGTGCGTAGTATTTAGTACCTTCCGAATCGTATAAGTAAAAACTTAGTACCTTAATTGTTACAGCGTAATCTTCAATTATATTCCAGCAGGACCCTCCGCTGTTTGAAGGTCTATAGACAAATCTTACATAGTCCCGTTTAGCGGTGTATTAGTACCTTAAAAATCCCTTAGTTTAATTTTAAAAAACGATTTTTTTATGAGGAATGCATCTGTAAAACTTTTATCAAGCCAGTAGGACCCTATTTTGTTTTGAGGCTTTCAGTCCAAACAGTCATATTTCTTATAAGCATTTTATTAGTACTTTTCAAATAAACTTAGGTTTAATTCAAAAAGTTTGTATTTTAGCTGAAAATTTGTTTTATAAAACTTTTTGTACTTTTTCAGCGAACCAATGTTTCGTTTGGTCGATGTATGAGCTTTTACAGCTTTTAGTACGTATGGTAGCGTTAATCAAAGAAAGAAAGACAGGGTAAAGCAAGAAAATGTATGTACATCATTTAATAATAAACTGTTATGATATGATCTGTGTATTTCACATCGGTAAAAAATTTGAAATAATAATAAATGATGTACATATTATACTTTCTTTCTTTGATTAACACCACCATACCTACTAAAAGCTGTGAAAACTCATACATCGACCAAACGAGACGTTGCCGCGTTCCTTGGTCCGCTGAAAAAGTACAAAAAGTTTTATAAAACAAATTTTCAGCTAAAATACAAACTTTTTGAATTAAACCTAAGTTTATTTGAAAAGTACTAATAAACTGCTTATAAGAAATATGTATGTCTGGACTGAAAGCCTCGAAACAAAATAGGGCCCTGCTGGCTTGACAAAACTTTTGCAGGTGCATTCCTCATTAAATAATCGTGATTTTAAAATTAAACTAAGGTATTTTTAAGGTACTAATACACCGGTAACCGAGATCATATAAGATTTGTCTATAGACCTTCAAACAGCGGAGGGTCCTGCTGGAATGTAATTGAAGATTACGCTATAACAATTAAGGTACTATTTTTTTTAAGTATACAATTCGTAAGGTACTAAATACTACGCACGTTAACTTTTAACTTTCAATCGGATTAAACGTAGGGTCTTGCTGGGTATACAGACATTAGCTTAGTGTGTAATTCTGTAATACTTTGTCTCTAAGAAACTACATTGAAGTTCAGAAAAAACTTTTTTTTACTTACGGATTCCGTTAGTGGAGCAATTTTGGCGGTTTCTACGTCGACTTCACACAAAAACTCTCTGGAATCGGGCGCAATGGTTACCCAGTTCGCGTACAGATGCTCCACTTTTAGTTCGTATATCGATTACTATTATTTTGAACTAACAACAACGATAAAACTTCATAAACGCAATCTCTTAAATAATTTAGTCAATGACAATAACAAAATAAAACGCGCGATCTTTCTATTTTTGAATTTTCTTTTTCGTGTGTCAACTGTTTTTTTTTTTTACTAGCCCAAGGCAACACAACTTTTTCTGCCTTGTTGTCGTGAAGTTCGTGATACGAGGAATAGAAGACTAATCCAAGCTTCACCAAGACAGTGAGTCAGTTCTAAACGGCGGATCGCACTTAACCTGTGACCTTAGCCACGACATCTAATTTGACTCCTGCATTGACCCCGGAGAGTTATCCCATGCTAGTTTGTATACCTGTTGTTTCCTGACAAATCTAGATAATGTATTAGCGAAATTCACACCGTTTTAGGAATATCACCAAAATTCAATAATTAAATGAGACATCTACAGTGAGTTTTTTTTTTATTTTTTGGTAGCTTGATATTTGAAAAATCTTTTCCGTTTGTTTGAAAATCGTTGAATTTTGACCGTAATTAACAGGACTAGTGATCGCCCATTGGTCGAAATTCGACCATACTTCATTTGAATAGAAATCCATTATAAAAAAATATATAATAATAAATAAAATAAAATAAAATGGTTATATTTGACATTCAGTAATACTATAGACAAATTGTTGACGCTGTACTACTGTGGAGAGGGTTCGCTGGCGGGATGGTGATGGCCAGGACCAGGACGTAGGTGTAATGAGTAAAGAATACTTCTTCAGGACTCTCTTCTTTATTTTCTTAATACTTCTTAACTGCTGGATATGGAATGAATTATCACAGAAAGCTCTGTTTTTATAGAATTTTCCCTATTATTTTTAATTAATTATGACAGTTCAAAATGTCATTATTATAACCAGCCTGTACAATATATGACTAGCCTGTACAATTGTGAGGCATACAACCTCTACAGTTTGCACACGACACTAAGTTTTGTATAGGAAACTTACTAATGCCATACTTGACACTCCCCTTACAACCATAAAAAATATTTCTTATAAATCCATAAAATTAATTTATTACCTATAGTTATACTTGACATTCAGTAAGACTATAAGACACAAAATATTAAAGACAGATGTTCTCCACAGATTTGGACCATAAACAAAAGAATAACTATGCATGTGTGTATTAAATACACGGTAATGAAGAGTAGTGTGTGTAACCTGTTATTTATTGAAAATAATGTATTCTTACGCATAATTTATAAAAATATTACAATTCGTCACTTCTTCTCTGTATAAACTATAAGTGTGCGTTTCATACTCCTCCGTCCGCCCAATTTTCGTAAAAATGGATCCAAAGTTTTCGCTTCACGTATTAATATATAGATAATTCGTAAAACTATTCGCGATTTGAACTTGAATCCATCTTTTTTTACCGCTTAAACAAATAAGGGATTGTTGGCAACACTGGGCTAATCCCAATTTTATGTACCTACCTACTGTAGCGCGACGGTTAAAGAAAAACACCATATTCACACCACTTTTATAATTTCAACAAAACATGAAGTAAAAAAATACAGCAGTAATATAAAAAAAATATAAAAAACAAGTATATGGTTGACTGCAGATGTGGCTATAAAATATTTGGTTTTGTTTAAAAAGAGGGACGAGTCAAACTTAGTGGTTAATTAGATTTAACGGAAATTATCTTCGCGCACGACCTATCCCCAATACGATTGCAATCGATTAAAAAAACAGGCCTATGCACGTCGATTTATAGGTTTCTTTTTTATAACGAACACCTAGTTGAATCGTGAAATGCACGTTACATCAGGATGCGTAAAAAATAGAAAATTATCTAGATAATCTATTACAGAAAAATAGAAAAAATAGGTAAGTTAAAAGGTTCCTTATAACCAGCCGGGCGAAACAATCCAGAAGGACAGTCGGTGCTGCGTGCAGCGACGGCAGCAAGCAACCGTCTATGTGGGCGTCGGGCTCTGCGTCGGTGGCAAACGTCCGCAACACGTCGGTGACCTCAGTTTAATCCGACGGCTGATAGCCCGTCGGGGGGGAAAAAGCCGAAATTCGGCTTGTATGGTCGTCGTCAGTTAAATGGAAGTGTTGCACAAAGAACTTTATCAATATGAACAATTTAAAAGTAGCACCAGATAGGACACACGTAGGTTTAGAAATATAATTATATGGTTAAAATTGTTAATTTAAACTTGGGAGTTCCGAAAATAAGAATATTGATGTGAAACGCTCAGCTCCCATCTGCAGTCTGCCAGTTGACAAGCAAAAATTTTTTGGCGTAAGATTTTACAGGATCGAAATTTGAAATAGAACAAAAAAATATAAAGGCCAGTGTTTCAAAAAAAGGTTGATTTAGAAACCAAAAAGTTTCGTCCGCAGCGAATTTACGCTGCAGCACCCCTTTTCCAGCAAAAAAAAAGAAGTGTGGTAACCCTAAAGGGAAATGACAACCCTAAGTGAGTAACCACATATGAGTACCAAATCTATAACAGAGTAAAATGTATAAGGAGGAGGCAACCCTAGAGAGGAAGACAACCCTGCTAAAATTAAATAAGCTAACCTAAATAAACTAACTTAATCAACCTATAAATATTATGACTAAGCAAACGAATTAAAGACTAATTAAATCTAATCAACAACATCGCAGTGCAGCTGATACAGAATAAAAATTGAAAGTCGACCTTCACTTAAACGTTATCAGTGCGAGCTCCAGATGTGTCCACTAAACCTAACAATAACAAAAGTCAAGAAATCTAGGAATTAATTAATGAAAAATAAACGACCTAATTAAATCCTGGGTATCCCCTTAATATATACAAGAACAAAGAATAATAAACGACTTCAGTCAGACTTCAGAAGGACAAAACATCATCAGTCAGACAAAGAAAATTAATACAAATAAGAAAGGTTAAATTAACGTAGTTAATTATTTAAGAATATCTTTTATATGATATTTGCCGGTATGAGAGGAATCACAGTCTTGTAGGACATATGTGGTCCTAGAGACGACCCTGATCACTTGGCATTTAATAAAGCGAGGAGCAAGCTTTCCTGAAAAATATTCACTAGCTGATGACTTTGAAAAATTACGCCTCCATACAATGTCGCCAGTGTTAAGTGTAATTGCTGTCCGGTTTGTATTATAAATTCGAGAATTTCGAAGGAAAGCAGAAGAAAGGTTGTCTGCCACTTTCGCATAAACCTCAGCCAGAGAAGTCGAATTCTTTGCGTGTTGTTCCCGACTTTCAGCTAAATTAGTGCTTAGAGTCTGGCTACCAGCGCGAACTGAATCCATACAGACTTCTCTACCGAATATGAGGAAGTTTGGTGTAAAACCTGTCGCTAAATTAATACAGGAATTAAGATAAAGTTTGACTTTGGGTAACAATTTTGCCCAGTTTCTTTGGTTTTCACCAACCAATATGCTCAAACACGTCACGACACTTTGGTTATAGCGTTCTACCGTGTTGGCTTGCGGAGTATAATAAGGGGTATATGTTGGGGAATCAATGTGAAATGACCTAAGAAAATTTATAAATTGATTACTACGAAAAACTGTGTAGCATTGTCACAGAGTAAAGACCGCGGAACTCCGAAATTAAAAAATACTTCAGATTCCAAGGATTTAATAACTGAACTTGCGTCAACCTTTTTAAGAGGAACAAGCCAGACATATTTAGAGAAAACGTCGACCATAGATAGAATATATTTATACCCATAATAAGCGATAGGTAAAGGTCCTATGATGTCGATAGAAATCATTTGTAACGGCAAGGAAACCTCCTTGGGATAACACATTTGACCGCGTGGTTGAGTATTCGCGATCTTATAGGCTTTACATGTCTCACATTGCCTTATTGTTTCCGTAACATCCCGATACATGTTCGGCCAATAGAAGACATCCTTGAGCTTAAAATAAGTCTTTGTGACTCCAGGATGTATGGAGTGAGGATTGTTATGGACCTCCCAAATTGCGGATGGCACCTTTTCAGCGGGTAACACCACGCGCCAAGGATCAGAACACAAAGGACTAACGATCGGCATGCGTCTTAGAAGAACACCGTTCCGAATGGTGTACGCTGGAAACATTTGTGGAGTATCGCGAGCACCTAAATAAACCTTTTTGTACCATCTATCATTAGTATGGTCTGGACCTTGATCGAAAGAAACTGGACTAGCATACATTCTAGATAGAGCGTCTGGAACGACGTGTTGTGCACCCTTGCGATGAACGATATCAAAAGTATATTGAGAAATAATAGTAGCCCATCGAGCTAAACGTCCGGAAGGGTTATTCAGCGTAAGGAGCCATTTTAAGGCCATATGATCCGTAATAACAGAGAACTTCATCCCATCTAAATAGCAGCGAAAATGTTTAATAGAATCAAGAACAGACAAAAGTTCACGTTCAGTAGTACTATAATTACGTTCAGCTTTGGAGAATAAGCGAGAATAATAAGCAATAGGATGTTCAACGTTATCAATTTTTTGTGAAAGAACTGAACCAAGACCAACAGATGATGCATCGCATTGTAAAATGAAAGGCTTCGAAAAATCACGACAAGCCATAACAGGAGTCTTAATTAGCGCCTCCTTTAATTTGGTAAATGCTTTATCGGCGGCATTATCCCAACTTATAGGGTCACGACCCTTCCTTTTTCCTATGAGGGCAGTGAGTGGAGCTATTATGGATGAAAAACCATCAACAAAACGTCTATAATAGGAACACATTCCAATGAAACCGCGCAGTGATTTAGCGGTAGTAGGAGTTGGATAGTCCCTAATAGCATCAAGCTTGCTGGGATCAGTTTGTAAACCCTTTTCATTTACAATATAACCCAAATATTTTAATTCACTTTTACAGAATTCACATTTTTTTAGGTTAATAGATAAACCGGCTTCCTTAAGGCGTTTTAGTACTTTTCTGAGGAATGCGAGGTGACTGTTGAAATCTTTGGAAATCAAAATTAGGTCATCAACATAACCGAAAACAAAGTTATCACTATTTGAAGTAAATTCAAAATTGACAATCATATCCGTAAGACGCTGCATTTCAGAAGCTGCATTTGTGAGACCAAATGGCATTCTGACGAATTCGAATAAACCACGTTGAGGTACTATAAAGGCGGTTTTCTCACAACTCTCCTTATCGGCAAGGGGGATCTGCCAAAATGCGCTTCTAAAATCAAGCGAGCTCATATATCTTGCACCGCGAAGGTTATCAAGGATATCGTGAATACGGGGAAGAGGATAAGAATCCCTGATAGTAACGCTATTCAACTTCCTACTGTCAACGCAGAAACGAACAGAACCATCCTTCTTAGTAACCATTACCACTGGACTGGCCCAAGGAGAACGAGAGGGACGAATGACACCCATCTCCAACATCTTATCGATTTCCTCATTGAGAATTTTTAGTTTAACTGGAGAAAGAGGGTAAAATCGTTGTCTAATAGGTGGTCCTGTTGTGTTTATTTTGTGTGATAGCCAAGTAGTCTTACCAAGGCCAATTTTATCAGACGAAATATCTTCAAACTCATCAATGACCTTTTGTAGGCTTAGTTCTTGATCAGGTGAAAGAATGTTACGAGGATGAATGTAACGAATCTCTTCAACGGAAGAAACCTGAGGAGGAGGAGAATGAGTATCGGAAGGAAGGAACATATTACCTTTGATGTTTTTGTTAAATGCTCGGCTAAAAACGGAAGTTAAACCAAACTTATTCCAGAATTCAATACCTAAGATTACAGAAGAAGACATAGAACGTGCTACTAAAAACTCGTGTACAAAGGTTACCATTAAACCTAACTGGAAGATAAATAGTTCCCAAAATATCGATAGGCGAATTATTAGCAGAAATAACTCGAGGACATGAATCATTTGTGTTCAGTGAGATACCTAGTTGCTGAGTTAAACGATCACTAATAAGGGACATTTGTGCACCAGAGTCAAGGAGAGCTTTAACAACCTGGTTACACAATAAAATCTCGATAAAAGGACGGTTATCAGACGAATCGGACGCTATCACCGGTGACACTGTACGGAGCAATGCGTGTCGCTGGTGGTTTAAACATTTTTTTGAATTGCATTTTGGGTAATCACGAGTTATAAAACCAGGTGTGCGGCACTTAAAGCATAGCACACCAGAAAAATTAGGGCAGATACGATAAGAGTGTCCGGGTTTTTTGCATTTTGGACATTGTTGTGTACTGGTTACGCTTGAAAAAGATTTGGTAGACTTGGTCAAAAAACTTTCAAAATGAGATACTATATCAACAAGTTCATCCAAATTTTTAAACTTCTGAACCGATAGACATGGAAAATACTTATTGTGCATATTATGAATAATTATTTCTAATAAATCATCTTTACTGATCGGTTTGCGCAAGGAATCGTTCAATCGAGAGATTTTCCTAGTAAAATCTCTAACAGACTGATCAGGCGTTTGTTCAAGAGTTCTAACCTGTTGCTCAGTTTTGAACTCGAAATCAATAGGTCCAAATGATTTTAAAAAGTTTTGTTTTAATTCGGAATAAGACATATCAGGTCGGCAAATTGACCTGTAATACTCCAAAGCGTCGCCGGTCAAGAGTTCATAAAAGCGTTTAAGGAGATAACCGTCAGATATGTCGTCTCCCTCTTTTCGTTCCTCAATAGACGTGAAGAACTCCCTAACAGACGTATCGCCAGAGAAACTAATGTGCCAGTTCATAAGCGAGAATCTTTTTTGTGGGAAAGGCGGACAATCTTCAGATTGCATAGGAGATGGAAGACTAGAACCTGGAGTTGCCCTAGGTGGGATCGGTGGCGATCTAGAAATAATCGGACTTTCGCGAAGGGGTGTCTCACTAATAGAAGCTTCTTCTGCCATGTTTTATAACTCAAAAGAAAAATCAGGAATAAATGATAAATCTGCTGAACCTAGCTGGAATGCGTTAGATACCGAGTGGAAAGATCGATAGAGAAATAGGACGACAAATACACGACAAAGGAAACAGTTGGGCTAAGAATCAAAAAAAGAAAATAGACACTAGCAAACCAACATTCAAAAAGCTTACCTTATTATCGCGACGCCTAAACATCCACACATCAAACACACACTACGGGAAACTAACTACAGCTACCTACAAGAATGGAATAAAACACGGGATGAATATGTATTTCATTGGGGGAGAAATAAAAGAGATAGATATTGAGTATGGTTACAAAGTTATTCTTTGAAATTATATTCAAAAACATCACATTAAAACAAGGAACACAAACTTCAGTAAGCAGTTCCGTAGTCCAATCGCGTATGAGGTATATTCAACGAAGCATCCGAGACACAAACTCCTTTCTAGTTCCACACCAGATTCTGTCTGATACTAAAATCTGAAACTCACAATGAAATTAAAATTTGCTCATATGGAGCAACCACACACGAGATAACAAAAAAAATTAAATTATTGGTAATGAACTTACCTTTAGTTCGGGCGCCATTTTGTAGCGCGACGGTTAAAGAAAAACACCATATTCACACCACTTTTATAATTTCAACAAAACATGAAGTAAAAAAATACAGCAGTAATATAAAAAAAATATAAAAAAACAAGTATATGGTTGACTGCAGATGTGGCTATAAAATATTTGGTTTTGTTTAAAAAGAGGGACGAGTCAAACTTAGTGGTTAATTAGATTTAACGGAAATTATCTTCGCGCACGACCTATCCCCAATACGATTGCAATCGATTAAAAAAACAGGCCTATGCACGTCGATTTATAGGTTTCTTTTTTATAACGAACACCTAGTTGAATCGTGAAATGCACGTTACATCAGGATGCGTAAAAAATAGAAAATTATCTAGATAATCTATTACAGAAAAATAGAAAAAATAGGTAAGTTAAAAGGTTCCTTATAACCAGCCGGGCGAAACAATCCAGAAGGACAGTCGGTGCTGCGTGCAGCGACGGCAGCAAGCAACCGTCTATGTGGGCGTCGGGCTCTGCGTCGGTGGCAAACGTCCGCAACACGCCGGTGACCTCAGTTTAATCCGACGGCTGATAGCCCGTCGGGGGGGAAAAAGCCGAAATTCGGCTTGTATGGTCGTCGTCAGTTAAATGGAAGTGTTGCACAAAGAACTTTATCAATATGAACAATTTAAAAGTAGCACCAGATAGGACACACGTAGGTTTAGAAATATAATTATATGGTTAAAATTGTTAATTTAAACTTGGGAGTTCCGAAAATAAGAATATTGATGTGAAACGCTCAGCTCCCATCTGCAGTCTGCCAGTTGACAAGCAAAAATTTTTTGGCGTAAGATTTTACAGGATCGAAATTTGAAATAGAACAAAAAAATATAAAGGCCAGTGTTTCAAAAAAAGGTTGATTTAGAAACCAAAAAGTTTCGTCCGCAGCGAATTTACGCTGCACTACCTAATACGTAACAGAGTGAGGATAAAACTAGTATCATCATAATAAATACGTGACACCGTGTGTGTGTGGTGTGACCATGTCGCAGGTACCTATAACACATAGTGTGACGTATGTTTAGTAGGTAGTACGTCCACTGACGTTGGTTCTATTATTTCCCTATGTGCTATGTGCTGAGATAGATTAATTAAGTACTTAGTTTGCTTAGTTTTCCTTCTTACTTAAGACCGATGAGCAAAATCCTAATTTTCTTACTTTTTTAGGGTTCCGTTGCCAAATGGCAAAAAACGGAACCCTTATAGATTCGTCATGTCTGTCTGTCTGTCTGTCTGTCTGTCTGTCTGTCTGTCTGTCTGTCTGTCTGTCTGTCCGTCCGTATGTCACAGCCATTTTATTCCGAAACTATAAGAGCTATGCTGTTGAAACTTGGTAAGTAGGTGTATTCTGTGAACCGCATTAAGATTTTCACACTAAAATAGAAAAAAAACAATAAATTTTGGGGTTCCCCATACATAGAACTGAAACTCAAAAATGTTTTTTTTCATCAAACCCATACGTGTGGGGTATCTATGAATAGGTCTTTAAAAATGGTAATGAGGTTTCTATTAGCATTTTTTTCTAAACTGAATAGTTTGCGCGAGAGACATTTTCAAAGTGGTAAAATGTGTGTCCCCCCCCCCCCGTAACTTCTAAAATAAGAGAATGACAAAACTAAAAAAAATATATGATGTACATTACCATGCAAACTACCAACGAAAATTGGTTTGAACGAGATCGAGTGAGTAGTTTTTTTTTTAAAACGTCATAAATCGTAAACCGCAATTTACCTTACATTCAATCAACTGAAATATAAAAATTAAAAAATATATATATTTTTAAACCGAAAATACCTACAGGTTTGTACGGAACCCTCGGTGCGCGAGTCCGACTCGCACTTGGCCGGTTTTTAGGGTTCCGTTGCCAAATGGCAAAAAACGGAACCCTTATAGATTCGTCATGTCTGTCTGTCTGTCTGTCTGTCTGTCTGTCTGTCTGTCCGTCCGTATGTCACAGCCATTTTATTCCGAAACTATAAGAGCTATGCTGTTGAAACTTGGTAAGTAGGTGTATTCTGTGAACCGCATTAAGATTTTCACACTAAAATAGAAAAAAAACAATAAATTTTGGGGTTCCCCATACATAGAACTGAAACTCAAAAATGTTTTTTTTCATCAAACCCATACGTGTGGGGTATCTATGAATAGGTCTTTAAAAATGGTAATGAGGTTTCTATTAGCATTTTTTTCTAAACTGAATAGTTTGCGCGAGAGACATTTTCAAAGTGGTAAAATGTGTGTCCCCCCCACCCCGTAACTTCTAAAATAAGAGAATGACAAAACTAAAAAAAATATATGATGTACATTACCATGCAAACTACCAACGAAAATTGGTTTGAACGAGATCGAGTGAGTAGTTTTTTTTTAAAATGTCATAAATCGTAAACCGCAATTTACCTTACATTCAATCAACTGAAATATAAAAATTAAAAAATATAATATATTTTTAAACCGAAAATACCTACAGGTTTGTACGGAACCCTCGGTGCGCGAGTCCGACTCGCACTTGGCCGGTTTTTAGGGTTCCGTTGCCAAATGGCAAAAAACGGAACCCTTATAGATTCGTCATGTCTGTCTGTCTGTCTGTCTGTCTGTCTGTCTGTCCGTGTATGTCACAGCCATTTTTTTCCGAAACTATAAGAGCTATGTTGTTGAAACTTGGTAAGTAGATGTATTCTGTAAACCGCATTAAGATTTTCACACAAAAATAGAAAAAAAACAATAAATTTTGGGGTTCCCCATACATAGAACTGAAACTCAAAAAAAATTTTTCATCGTACCCATACGTGTGGGGTATCTATGAATAGGTCTTTAAAAATGATATTGAGGTTTCTAATATCATTTTTTTCTAAACTGTATAGTTTGCGCGAGAGACACTCCCAAAGTGGTAAAATGTGTGTCCCCCCCCCCCTGTAACTTCTAAAATAAGAGAATGATAAAACTAAAAAAAATATATGATGTACATTGCTATATAAACTTCCAACGAAAATTGGTTTGAACAAGATCTAGTAAGTAGTTTTTTTTTTATACGTCATAAATCGTAAACCGCAATTTACCTTTCATTCAATCAACTCAAATATAAAAATTAAAAAAATAGGATTTAATTTCATAAACACAAGCCTTATGCATAAACCGTGAATACTTACAGGTTTGTACGGAACCCTCGGTGCGCGAGTCCGACTCGCACTTGGCCGGTTTTTTTTTATGTTTGGAGCGCAGTGTCTTCTTTCTTCATTCAATCACATTGAATTATATATATTTCATGAAATAGTTATTAAATAGGGTCAAATAAAATTACAGAGAGAATTAATATGTTGTGAATCATACTTCGTTCAACATATCGTCTGACACTGATTTGCAAAATGCAAAAAAAAAAATTAAGAAAATTCTAATTTGTCGGGCTACCCTGGCGCTTTTCCCAAATTTAATGTCTGTTTTATTCTTTTAAAGACACAAAGCCAATTTTCTTTTCTTTTGTCCTTATATCAATGCAGCATGTAATCTTTATCCTAAAACCATCTCTAACTGTCGCAAAACACTTAAACCTTTTCTTAAAACCCTTGACTATCAAAAAACTGAAAACCTCTTGACGATTCTGAAATAGATTTACTTCCCTCCTTTCTCCCGTGGCTTATCTACATCTCTTATTCGCTCTCCCACACTCCAACATACATGCATACCCTACAACATACATTCATACACTCCAACTTACTTTCACTCAGAACACTATAAATACCTTTTTTCGTGTGAACCATTAGTTTTTAATTTTTATCCTTTTTAGGGTTCCGTTGCCAAATGGCAAAAAACGGAACCCTTATAGATTCGTCATGTCTGTCTGTCTGTCTGTCTGTCTGTCTGTCTGTCTGTCCGTCCGTATGTCACAGCCATTTTATTCCGAAACTATAAGAGCTATGCTGTTGAAACTTGGTAAGTAGGTGTATTCTGTGAACCGCATTAAGATTTTCACACTAAAATAGAAAAAAAAACAATAAATTTTGGGGTTCCCCATACATAGAACTGAAACTCAAAAATGTTTTTTTTTCATCAAACCCATACGTGTGGGGTATCTATGAATAGGTCTTTAAAAATGGTAATGAGGTTTCTATTAGCATTTTTTTCTAAACTGAATAGTTTGCGCGAGAGACATTTCCAAAGTGGTAAAATGTGTGTCCCCCCCCCGTAACTTCTAAAATAAGAGAATGACAAAACTAAAAAAAATATATGATGTACATTACCATGCAAACTACCAACGAAAATTGGTTTGAACGAGATCGAGTGAGTAGTTTTTTTTTAAAACGTCATAAATCGTAAACCGCAATTTACCTTACATTCAATCAACTGAAATATAAAAATTAAAAAATATATATATTTTTAAACCGAAAATACCTACAGGTTTGTACGGAACCCTCGGTGCGCGAGTCCGACTCGCACTTGGCCGGTTTTTTTTCTTTTTAAGTATGTCTCCTTTGATATTTTTTATTATATTTAAATTTCAACAATTTTTTTTTGTGTGATCCCTTCGTTTTCTTTTATAAATATGTTTTTTTTAATATTTTCTGTTATTTTTAAATTAATTCTAATCCTCTTGGTTTGTTTCATTAAGTTCTCAAATGGCCATCTTTAAACGTTATACTATATTATTGTTTTGCTGTGGGGGGCCCTGGTGACCTGTAACACAGGTTTCTTAAAAAAACCTACTTCAGGCACCAGTCTCTTACAATGTCGGAAAATAATATTGTCATAAACATTGTTAATTTTTAAGAAAACCAATATTGTGAAGAGAGAATAAATAAATGAATTGAATTGAATGCAGTCATCAGAAGCTTGTTTGCTATGACTAAAATCTATATTCCTCGAAGACAACAAACTGAAACTGTAACTTTGTACTATGACATGGCTTGACTGATGACTGACATTTGACGTCATTAGAATGAGTTTCAAAATATGAACATGGAATTAATGTCTAACCAAGGGCGGATCCAGGGGGTGGGTCATGGGGGTCATGACCCCCCCCTGGGCTGGGTCCACCGCGGACCACCATTTAATATTGTTAAACATAGGTAATGGTTTTAAGTAAGGATATATTTATTTGTCACAATACCACGATTTTATGTAAATACCTTCAATGGTGCCGATTCTGTTGTTACAAAATTCTCTAAACTAAACTAAATATCACAAAAATTTGGTTTATTCCTGCCAAACGACGATTTCCTATTCTGAAATAGACTAAAGTGACACAACTTAACTATATTTTAGTTTCACAGACTAAGATTGCACTGAGTTATTAGTTTAGTGAAAATGACGATTTTGCTATTCTGAGTTTGCCGATTTTCACCAAAAATGTTGACTGTAATAATTTATTTTAACTAAGTCTGACTATTTTTAATCGCGATTAAAAAGGTGTGGAATAAAACTAGTGGTCATGAACTAAAATTCAAACCAACACCTCACCTTTTTTTTTTTCTGGATGGGAAATCATCAAATGACTTCTCCCGCTCTGGGCGGAGCAGGAGGGCGTGTCAGACTTTTACTGACTAAAACCCACCCGTGTCCCATCAGTTGCCCGTGTGCTGGGGTCACGGTATCTCGCTTGAACAATCTCGCCACCCCGGCAGGCATCGGTCCTAGTAGACCCCTTCACTGCTGCTGACATCTCTTTGAGGCGCGCGTGGAACACTACGCGCCGTCGACCCGAGCCTGGTCCTTACCGGGCGGCGAGCTACCCATTGCTCGCTACCCGCAAGCTCGCGCCTACGGTGGCCGGGAGTCCGCTATCGACTCCCGACGCCCGGGGCGTCTCCGGGGCGTGAGGGCGCAGAGATTGCCACTCCCTCACGAGCCCCGCCTCCTCCTTCGCAAGCATTACTGCTTCGCAGAAAGAGGTGACGGCTTCCCATGCCCTCTCGCTCCGTACCATGGCTCGCACCAGGGCCGGACGCGAGAGGTCGCCGCTGCTGATCGCCTCCACGAGGACACGGCGGTGCTCCGCCCAGGCAGGGCACACCTCCACAGTAGTAGTGATTCGCGGGTTCTGGCGCAAGCGCCAGAGCCCGCGCTTGCACCAGAGCCCGCGAATCTGTAGCACCCATCGTAAAAAAAAAAAAAAAAAAGTTTTGGTGTGCTGTGATCTCAAATCTGCGGTCCATTTTAGCGTAGGATGCGTGGTTCTGGAGTTATGCAAATCAATTAACTGTTATCTCATTGATTTCCGGTGGTCCTGCACCCTCATTAGCATTCCATTGTTCGCCTAATCCTTTTATCTATTATACTTCGAACACCTCATTACGTTGCGCCAGAACCCACGAATCTGTTGCCCTACGGTTGATTTGGCGTTCTTATCTATTACTCATTGTATGTCTGCTTTTCTATGTCATCAATAAAACACATTCATTTTTATTTCAATATTTTATTACTTTTTTCTACAAAATATGAGCGGAAGATCTCATCCACAAAAATATCATTGTGCAGTGTGTTCCCTGTAAATATGTTCGTAAAACTATGCATTGAACATCCCTGAAACTTAAATAGCAAATACATTAAGCAATATTCACCACAAACTGAAGTCCAATCATTCTGAATCCTATCAACATTCCAGTCCCATCTCTTACAATTCCTTTTCAAAAACTGGAGATGATATCGCTCAGGTGTTCGTCCATATGAATCAAAATATTGACCGATACCATTCGTATCGATATGTACAGCTACCCAGTGTGAACCTGGTTTATCATCCGCATCCAAATTGCATATTATATACGTTGGTACATGTGTATACATAGGTAGTCTATTAGCAGCATAAACATTATTTTCTAGACTGGGATGAATCTTTTTCATATGTTTTTGTAATTCTAGTGTATCCATGATATTACTGTTATTAGCAGATTATTACAGTACCAATCTATTCAATGGTTGTCATAGGAATGTTCAATTATAGTGATTTGTAAATATTAAATCGCATTCTTTGTGGGAGTCACAAAGCAGGTTGATGCCTGTTGCGAAGGAACGTGAGATAAGTTTGTTGACTCATAGAGTTACAATCAGTTTCGTTGTACTTAGTAATTTGCTTTAGATAAGAATGGTGCTATATAAGATCGAACAGTTGCAGTCATGCAGTCAGTCTATGGTCGTTTGACCACAGTGGATTGTATACGTCTACCAATACTACGTTTGTGTTACTTCAACGCATCAATGGCCATGGAGGTAAGTGTTTATTCTATTGACAAACTTACTTGTATTTCTGTTGTTGTTTCCTAACGTGTGTGATTAAGTGTAAACAAATTGATATTAACGTGATAACTCTGTTGTTGCAGAGATCATTCAGCTTCGCAGACGATAATGAAAATACCTATAAACAGTATTACTACTCGCCACTCTCTCCTCAACACGAAGAAGAGAGTGATGACATCGTCGTTAATAACACAGACGATGGTGGAAAAAGGAAATCGCAACCGATTGATCAATTTTTTGAAGTGGTACCAAAAATAAAAAGGAAGAAGCTGCTATCCTCGACTGTGACACGAGCTGCTAGAGATGGCGTATCATACATCTCTACAAATTCTGACGACGGAGACCAAGCGACGCATCTCATAAAAATTGAAATGTATGATATGAAGAAACTATCCAAGATTCCAACTAGTGATCACTGGAAGCACGCTACCACGAGGATTAAATATTACATAAAGACTAATAAGGATAGCATCTACGACAACACAAACGGCCTCGTATACAATATTACAAAGACAATAGCAGAAAGTGAAAAAGTTAAAAAATACTTTTTTAACAATGACACTCATTAGTGGATTAGTGAATGTGATTCTGAATATTTTCCATAGTCTTACCGAAGACAGAATTGTTCATTAATTTAAAAAAGTCTTTTTCAAAGTTTGATGTAGCTAACGTTCTCAAACTAGTATTTAAGTCTATGTATTTCTTTAACCAAGAACTCTGTTTAAATTTTAAAATTCTATGTACTTTAATTAATTTAATCCCCATTTCAATGCATTGTTTTAAATTCCTGTAGTGAATAATGTATTTATTTTTATTATTTAAATTAGGAACTAATTTAGTTTCTTTAGTATTACCCACACATATGTTTTCAGGACATAACGGAAAGTCAGAATGCAAATTATGAAGTTCATCAGGATATTCCAAATCAACTTCTAAAACATAACCGAAATCAGAGTTATCCGACACATTATAATCTGTATTAGAATCTATCCATTCGAAACCACCAACAGGAAGAGATTGAGACATTGCCCAACCATATAAATTATTCGCATCAAAATATGTTAGATATGAATTAGGTTTTTCACTATCATAATCTTCCATGAATTTATTATTTGCTCTAGCAAAACGATTGCTACACTGAGATACACCCCCTCTAATACCAGCTTTAAAAAAAGCAATTTTGTCATAGTCCGTTAACAATTCTAATTCTATTTTGGTAAATTTTAACATTGCATCCCAACTTAAACCTGGGGCAGTATAGTAATGAGCAGGATCTAATCCATAAGTTTTAATACAAAGCTTTCTAAAGTTTTCGAATACATCAGTCAAAAGTAAAACATCTGTTTTTAAATATAAATTGGAATAATCAGACATACTACTACACTTAAAATGTTGCCAAATATCTTTTGCGTGATTATAATCATCATTTGAAATATTTGAATCTGTGAGTGAACTATAAAATTGGTGTTGATCAGGAAGTGATGGATGTTTCAAGCAATCACTATTACACATAAATTCATAAGGATAAATACCTTTCCGTCTTAAACGTGAAAAATCTTCATTATTAGGATAGTTCCTTTTTAGTTCTGTAAACTGATCATCATTAAGATTTTTAGCTAGTTGATCTAAACTACACGATAAAAATTTCAATGAATCTATGAATCTTAAACTTACTGGTTGATTATTTATTGTTAACTGTTTTGAAAATGATATGTATCGTTCTTTATTTTGTGGAATAACTTCAACTTTGTCATCATCGAGGTTTAATGCATGGATAATGAAATGAGCATCGTAATGACTGAGGTTATGTAAAAATATTGGAATATGACGAGGGGTTCTGTACTTAGAACTACACACTTGATGTGCAACACCCCTAAAACTGCCAGTGTGCCAATCAAAATCGTAAAAAAGATCTTCATTTAACTCAGTTTCACAAATATGACATATGTTTGAATTTGAAATTTTAATTTTATCTTCATCTGATAATGGAACGAGACATTTTTGGAAACTATTTTTTTTAAATATTGTTTTCACATCTTCACAAAGGCGATTCATAAACACTTGTGCACAGTTTGACCCACTATACGTCTCATATTTTGATAATCTGTTATCATATGAACATTTAATGTAATATCCAAAACTATACACTTCATGTTTTTGAATATTAATTGTACTAGGCTTGGATGGATCGTTACTACATGATTCTATTGGGTTCAAAAATGCCTCAAAGTCTGCATAAACCACAAAGGGCATTTTCAACTTTTTCACGAATTTATCAAATTTTAATTTATTATTTGAGGTTGCTTTACCAAACCAATCCTTTTTGGAATCCTCACCGTTTGGTAATTCCGTACAAATGTGAGCGCAATCATATTGTTGATGGTTATTAAGTCTTTCCTCTGATGGGAAATGAAGTAAACATGAATCACATATATAAACTGCACAATGATGTCTTGATATTTGTGAACTAACTAATCGCGATAAGTTTTTAATATAACAGTAATGATTGTTAGCACCATTCGATATATATAGTAGGTTAATATGATTAGGTGTACGACATTTTGTTAAATATAAAGGACCTACAACAGAATTACACTTTTTTTCTTTATTATACTCTAAGCCAAAAACATTAATACTAATATTGTTTAATTTCTCTACTTTTGATATATCTGCAATTATAACCGGAAAAGAAATACCAGTAAATTTTAGTTTATTTCCATGAATCGCGTAAGATGCTACCCGATCTACACTTTTACATACAGGATATAAACCAGAGAGTAATGCCCATTTGAAACACATATTATCATTATTTTTAACATTGATTACAGCTTTTTTTGATTTAATATCTTGAGGAAGGTCGATATATGAACTACCACGTAGGGGGTTGAATTTGTTAACATTCATATCTATGTATTTAATTTGATTAAGACTCCAACCACTATCTTTTTTTTCAAATTGACAAATTTTACCGACTACAGTGTCTATTAATGATGAATAAAAAATATTTAAGTCATCTCCCTGACAAATTATGTAATTAAACGTTTGAAAATCAAACGTATTTTTAATATCTTTAGTTTGTTGTATGAAATCAGCATGCAATATGAAGTAAATTTTAAAAATTGTATGTTGTTGAATACATTCATTTATCAAAAATAAGATATCAATTTTTAGCGAATTTAAAAACGATTCCGGTGTTTCAAAATATTGTCCCGATTGAAGTGTTTTACTATTAATTCTATATGTTAAAATTCGATTGCCAAAAGCGGTTTCAACAACTGTAACATTTGTTAATGAATTATGTGATTTTAAAAGATTATTTTTATGTGAATTGCTTTTTAAATGGTTGTTTAGATACCTTTTATTAATATAAACATGACATGTATCACATTCCACCTTATTGTTGTCCACGTCATTGGTTTCAATTGATGATGTAGAAGCTCCTTCATCAAATTTTGCTTTCTTGGTAACCTTATTTTCATCAGTAGTGATACCTCGTTTGATACCTCTTCCAACTTGTTGTTGACTGTAACAAAAAGAAAATTATTAGACAAATCTTAAAATAAAACATTACTACAATAATATTTCTTATTGAGTTTGTACTTCTAATACTTACATCAACTTTGTTTCAACCATCTAACATTGATTATACAACTCATCATCATACGATGAATCGAACAGTTCATGCTTCTCTATTTCATCACAAACTTTAGACAGCTCCTGATTGAATTCGCTTTTGGATTGTTCTATATTCTCTTCAATGGGCGCGGAAAAGAAAGCACTGGTGCACATTTCACTGAAGTTTTCCATCTTTATAATAAAGAAGAAAGTATGTAGCACAGTAAGTAACAGTTAAGTGTTGGTAGAGCAACTGATACCCAATTTCAAATAATGTCCAATATTCATAGTCTAGCAAAGGATTAGGAAAGTCATGTAAAATCTAATGAGTACACAGAAGTACTTTAAGTAAACAGAATCACATTCACTAATCCACTAATGAGTGTCATTGTTAAAAAAGTATTTTTTAACTTTTTCACTTTCTGCTATTGTCTTTGTAATATTGTATACGAGGCCGTTTGTGTTGTCGTAGATGCTATCCTTATTATTCTTTATGTAATATTTAATCCTTGTGGTAGCGTGCTTCCAGTGATCACTAGTTGGAATCTTGGATAGTTTCTTCATATCATACATTTCAATTTTTATGAGATGCGTCGCTTGGTCTCCGTCGTCAGAATTTGTAGAGATGTATGATACGCCATCTCTAGCAGCTCGTGTCACAGTCGAGGATAGCAGCTTCTTCCTTTTTATTTTTGGTACCACTTCAAAAAATTGATCAATCGGTTGCGATTTCCTTTTTCCACCATCGTCTGTGTTATTAACGACGATGTCATCACTCTCTTCTTCGTGTTGAGGAGAGAGTGGCGAGTAGTAATACTGTTTATAGGTATTTTCATTATCGTCTGCGAAGCTGAATGATCTCTGCAACAACAGAGTTATCACGTTAATATCAATTTGTTTACACTTAATCACACACGTTAGGAAACAACAACAGAAATACAAGTAAGTTTGTCAATAGAATAAACACTTACCTCCATGGCCATTGATGCGTTGAAGTAACACAAACGTAGTATTGGTAGACGTATACAATCCACTGTGGTCAAACGACCATAGACTGACTGCATGACTGCAACTGTTCGATCTTATATAGCACCATTCTTATCTAAAGCAAATTACTAAGTACAACGAAACTGATTGTAACTCTATGAGTCAACAAACTTATCTCACGTTCCTTCGCAACAGGCATCAACCTGCTTTGTGACTCCCACAAAGAATGCGATTTAATATTTACAAATCACTATAATTGAACATTCCTATGACAACCATTGAATAGATTGGTACTGTAATAATCTGCTAATAACAGTAATATCATGGATACACTAGAATTACAAAAACATATGAAAAAGATTCATCCCAGTCTAGAAAATAATGTTTATGCTGCTAATAGACTACCTATGTATACACATGTACCAACGTATATAATATGCAATTTGGATGCGGATGATAAACCAGGTTCACACTGGGTAGCTGTACATATCGATACGAATGGTATCGGTCAATATTTTGATTCATATGGACGAACACCTGAGCGATATCATCTCCAGTTTTTGAAAAGGAATTGTAAGAGATGGGACTGGAATGTTGATAGGATTCAGAATGATTGGACTTCAGTTTGTGGTGAATATTGCTTAATGTATTTGCTATTTAAGTTTCAGGGATGTTCAATGCATAGTTTTACGAACATATTTACAGGGAACACACTGCACAATGATATTTTTGTGGATGAGATCTTCCGCTCATATTTTGTAGAAAAAAGTAATAAAATATTGAAATAAAAATGAATGTGTTTTATTGATGACATAGAAAAGCAGACATACAATGAGTAATAGATAAGAACGCCAAATCAACCGTAGGGCAACAGATTCGTGGGTTCTGGCGCAACGTAATGAGGTGTTCGAAGTATAATAGATAAAAGGATTAGGCGAGCAATGGAATGCTAATGAGGGTGCAGGACCACCGGAAATCAATGAGATAACAGTTAATTGATTTGCATAACTCCAGAACCACGCATCCTACGCTAAAATGGACCGCAGATTTGAGATCAGAGCACACCAAAAATTTTTTTTTTTTTTTTTACGATGGGTGCTACAGATTCGCGGGCTCTGGTGCAAGCGCGGGCTCTGGCGCTTGCGCCAGAACCCGCGAATCACTACTACTCTCCACCGTATGCTCCACCGTGTCCTCCAGACGATCCTCACAATGGAAACACCCGGGCGTTTCCTCCCGCTTTATCCTGAAAAGGAACCCACCGAAGCACCCATGCCCGGTGGAAGGTTAGGCGGAAGGTGAGGACGCCGTGGCGCCTCTCTATCCACTCCTCAAAGAGGGGACTTACCGCCGCAATTGTGGCGTGCCCTAACACCTCACCTTTACGTGCAAAAACAGCACTGTATTTTTTTCCTTTTCTTTTGCTTATATCTCGAAAATGGCGTGTCCTATGGCAAAAATAATTAAATTTTCGACCCTCTTTATTTAACCTCTATACATATAAATCTTAACACATGGGTAATATTTTTTTTTATATATGTTAAACAAAAAGTGAAAAAAATCCATATAAAACACGTCCAGGCTGCCGCCTTGCGCGCGCCTTCATCTCTCAAAAAATTCATTGCGTAGGGCACACAAGTACTACGTTGCGAAGTCAAAAGAAAAAAAAAAATACCACGTGGATTCGCGATTGTCAAATTCAATTTTAGTCGTGTCAAAATAATTTTTAAATTTAGAGTTTTTTTTCTTGTAGAATAGCGTTACAATTCTCATAGCCAAACGTAAGGAATTTTAGAGATAGTTTAGTTAGTTTAGTTCGTGTACAACAGAATCGGCACCAATTTAATCAATTTATTATAAATTAATATTTTGTATAATGGCAAACGCATTATTCGGAAACGAACGCATCGAAAAGAACAGTGGCGAACTCCCAAACAAAGGGAATTGTCCAGACTTGGCCATTTTTAAACACGCTGCTATACAAAAATGTAATTTATCAATAATTTTAATTCTATTTTAGTAAATATCTGATGCTAATAACTTTGTATGAATAAGCACTGTAAAAAATCTTTTTTTTTGGTATTTTTTTATGATGTGACCAAGTCTTTGGCTTTGAATTTGACTTCAGTGTTGCAAAAAAAACTGCATAAATAATAAATTCGAATCTATTTAAAGTGTAGGGTAATCTCTCCACTGTATTTAACACAGTTTTCATTTAATTATATTATTAAAAAATACAATAATATACGATATAAATGATTAAAGACTTAAAAAGGATAAACTGAAGGGTGCATTATACCTGAAGTACTTATAAAACAATAATCGATTCCATATGTATCGATACAATTATCTTTTTTTTATTATTTGGCAACACAGTGTTTTAAAAATGTTGTGTTAATTGTCAAAATGACGAGTGCAAAAAAAATGATAACTTCATTCACTTTGTTTTTTTTTTTGCATAGTAAGTGTCGTTTTTGTAAGTTTTATTGCGATTACTTTGGCTGTTTCTAAATGGATTCCGATTCTCTGATGACCCCGGCACTTCCATGGACCAAGGTTCAGCCTTGTATTTATGATGAACCTGGCACATCTAAAGGAAGGTTTATTATAAGCATAAACAATTTTAATAAAATTATAAAAATTATCTAAATATAAATCTTGATACAAAAACCAGGTTTATATTGGCATTCTTACTGATAAGAACTATTAAATCAATCACATATTATTAGCTGAACTGTTTGTTTATAAATGGCCAAAGTCCCATAGAAGTTGGTCAATGCCCTTTTAGTTGTCGTTTCTACCCGTTTTTGCAAGACTATACATACATTAACAAAATACCTACTTTTGACTTTTATGTATGAGTATAAAAAATAAATTTATTATATTTAAATTAAATTTCAAAACGGCCTACCGCAAGGCAGTGTCTTGGCACCGGTCCTCTTTAATATTTACACGAACGACTAACCATCGAGCCCAAATACGTCCCGCTTCCTCTATGCAGACGATCTTGCCCTCACCTCTCAAGCCACCACCTTTGAAGACGCCGAGGTTCACTTGTCAGAAGCTCTTAGTGACTTAACGTCATACTACCACGCAAACTCTCTCAAACCAAATCCGAGCAAAACGCAGTCTTGCGTATTCCATCTTCGCAACAGAGAAGCGGGTCGCAAACTTAACATAGTTTGGGGTGGGGTGCCCATTGAGCACAGCAACTCCCCAAAATATCTTGGCGTTACTCTGGATAGGTATTTAACATTCAGCGAAAACTGCAAGAACATCAAGCAGAAGGTACACTCTCGCAACAATCTCCTACAGCGACTTGTCTCGTCAGAATGGGGTGCTTCGCCAGACGTTTTGAGGACTACTGGGCTGGCGCTATCTTTTTCTGCAGGTGAATTTCCTGTGCTATGTGGAGTCGTTCAGCCCATGCAAAGTTAGTGGATACAGCTCTGAATGAGACGATCATTACCGGGTGCCTCAAACCGACCCCGGTGCAAATGCTGTATCCATTGGCTGGAATAGCGCCACCAAAAATCCGCAGAGCAGTGGCAAGCTCAACTGAAAGAGCCAAGGTGGTTTCTGACACACGCACCCGTTTTCTATGCACGACAACATCCTCGTGTCACAAAGACTGAAAAGTTGTAGCAGCTGTTTAAAGTGTGTCTTCCACTGACTGTCGTACAGTCCAAGGAAAGGCTAAAGGAGTGGCGAGACAATGCTTCCCTACCAAACCCATTCGTTCCACTTGCTGAACATCTCGCAACTGGACACGAATTGCCTTGGCTTTCATGGAAGTCTTTAAATAGACTCCGGACTCAGGTAGGCCGCAGTAAAGAAAACCTGTACAGGTGGAGATTTATAGATGACTCAGCCCTGGAGTGTAAATGTGGTGCTGTCCCACAAACGAAGAGGCACTTGATATCTTGTCCAGCATGTCCTGTTGTTTGCACGCCACAGGAGTTGATGGACGCTACTGAAAATGCTAAGCTCGTAGCCAAATTCTGGGCTAATTCTATTTAGATTGCTATCGAGACGCCAAGAACGCTTGTGACTTGACCACGACTATGTGACCCCCCCCCTGGCACCAAAGCTGGATCCGCCCTTGTGTCTAACAGATTCCCAAAATAGCGTCAACTTTTAAAGCTCCCGCAAACAGGCGCGACTCGACTCTAGTAGAAAAAGAAACTATGAAAACCTCATAGAAATTGTTTTTCAAGAGTCGCGGGACGCCTTAAACCCGTTCCAATCACGTACGTGGGACACTCAGAAAGTTTTGCGAAAATAAAAAGAAGTGTTCTATAGGTAAATATTTTTTTCACTAAATCTTTTCAACATACTCTCCATTAGCCTCTATGCAAAGTTTCATGCGTCTGAACCAGTTTTCGAAACTCTTTTTCCAGTCCGCCACAGACACATCGTTTACAGCCTGCTCGAACGTTACAGCGCATCTTCCGGCGACGAAAATTGTATCCCTTTGAGCTGATTTTTAATTTTTGGGAATAAAAAGAAGTCACACGGTGCTAGGTCACGGCTGTAAGGAGGTTGACCCAGAAGTTTGACCGGCGTGCTGTCCAAGAGTCCCTCGTTTTGAGCGCGGTGTGCGTGGACGCGTTGTCGTGGTGGAGCAGTAGCCCACGGAGCCCTGTGTTTGGTCGCTTATTGCTCACAACAGAGAAAACTTCTGCCAAGCCTTTGGTAGTATACCATTCGGCGTTGATGCTTCTTTTGTTCCGTAAAGGGATTGACACCAAGTAGCCAGTCAAATTGAAAAGTGATTCGTTTTGAAACACCCAAACCGTCGACTGGCGCTTCGTTTCTAGATCGTATTGATAAATCCCGGACTCATCGCCTGTAATAATGTCATAAACATGCCAAGACGAGCCTGCTTCAAATTTGTTTATCATATCACGGCACCATTCCACACGAGCCTCCTACTGAGCATCATCGGTGAGGTTGTGCGGCACCCAGCGTGAAAGTGTCCTCCTCACGCGAAGATGCACGTGTAGAATCTCGTGAAGGCTTCCCGATCCAATCTGCAGTATGTGTTGAATCTCCTGATATGTAATTCGCCTATTGTCTTGGATTAAATTTTTACTACTAGCACATTTTCCTCCGTAAAAGCCGTCAAAGGGCGACCACTTCTTTCTTTATCCCCCAAAGTTAGTCGACCCCGTTTGAATTCGTTATACCAACGATACACAGTTGCCTTGGAAGGGCCTTCATCCATGAATGCAATTTGAAGTCTATCGTATGATTTGTCCGGTTTCAGGCGACACTTGAAATCGTAAAAAATCATAGCACGAAAATGTTCCTGGTGCAAATCCATTTTCCAATGAGACACGATAATTTAATTAGCTCGCAAAAAATGTGGAGGGAAATTTTGAAATTGGAACGTACCTATTTTTACTTATAAATATTCATTATTTTTGTAGTAGTTTATAACTGGCCAGTCTCTCATACATAAAACTTTTTTTCGCAATTTTTTCTGAGTGGCCTGGTATTTGAACATTTTGAATTACAATTTTATAATTGATGGTTCCCTGTGGTGCCGACGTAAAGAATAGCACCATCCCATTTTTTCCAGTGGATGTAGTAAAAGGCGACTAAGGAACTTACTAAAGAATGGACAGCAGCGTTCTCTATGCATTTTACCACCATACTGCGATCGCCAACCCGCCTACCGAGCGTGGTGATTATGGCAAAGCCCTTTGAGGGAGGCCTATGTCCAACAGTGCACGTTTTCGGCTGAAATGATGGTAAGATTTCAGATTGTTGGCCAAGCAATCACAAAAGGCTCTGTTTCTTTCAAATATACCTTGAAAAGAAACAGAGAGCATAAACTAGCAGTTTTTGCAACAATCTTAATGCAGGTAGGCACGATACGGGAAAATATTGATTATTAAAAATAACTAGGAAAAATAAAAACACAAATTATTTCACATTTATTTATTTCAAAATAATAATTACATAAGAATATTAAAACTGACATACAAAACAGGTTCTAACTAACTTAGTAAGAAGGTGGGAAATAGAAAATGTTTTGCGCGAGAGCATAGTTTGTATTCGTCAATATTTTGGGTTCGATCGAAGTTCTATTATTAATAAAAGACGTTATATATAAAATAAAACTTCGTAGAATACGGTGACAAATTGATATTACTGCTTCAATGTAAAAAAAAAAAATAAGCTTTAGTATTTTTGTTTTATTTTTATTCGTATTTCGAAACAGTTCATAAATAAAATCCCCAGATCTTTAGTCGATATTAAAAAAAAAACAAGATTTTAAGGGATTTTATCAGTCAATAGAGGGTCGTTCGTAAAACACTTAGCTGCACTTATAATTAAATAAAATTAAGTTTATTTACGTTTAGTACTAGTTTACATCTCCTTGGTATAATGTATGACGGACAATGCCGTATCTAGGAGGTAGACTGCTCCGTTGATCACGCACAGGGCACCAACAGCCAAACCAACCTGGAATATACAAATAGGATGAATAAATAAAACATAATACATAAGCTCTGCGCCCGTCTTTGCATTTCCAACTTTATTTCAATTTGGGTAAAGTTTTTAATACAGAAATGGCAACCTAGCACCGGAGTAAGCTGTCAGTTTTGTAAAAAGAACTGTATTTCGATTCTGCCTATCTCTTAGGTTCTTATTTCAAAAACAGGTTCGGTAGTTTAAATCATACCTTGTTTTCTAATAAAACCTCATAGTTATAGAGTTCATAGTAAAAAATATTTGAGATTTGAGTAGGAGTTAGTCAAGGCTCTGGAATCAGACAAAACTAAAAACAATGTCTTCAATACGCATCTCAGCTCCCAAAAACATTAAACTCTAGCTACGTTTATTTTGCTCCCAAAATCTCCCAAATATTATTTTTGGCTCATGCCACATAGTCGGATATTTTCCAAGAGAAATCTGCAGTTAATGGACCGATCCAGGAAATAGTCTTGTGTTGTGTAGAACTCCAGAGACCATTAATTTCTCATGTAACAGTCTGGTTTCCTTTGATTGCTTCCACAGAGACATTTCATCTACAATACAGCCACCGCAGAACGTTTCACAACGTTCATCTTGATAGTAGCCGTTTCGTACCTGTTTCTCAGCGAACACGAACTGGTACTGGTGCTCTCCCTGGTAACCTCCCCAGTAGTGCAGTGCTACAGCTCCCACCGCAATCCACATGAACACTCCCACGAAGTTCATCACTATCTCAGACAACGCTCTGGAAACATAATGTGTATAATTAGCTCCATGGTCTTTTTAAAGTGTAATAGATGAGCTAAATCAAAAAAAAAATATTGATAAATAAGCCACATTTGTGGCAATAGACAAGTAAGAGTTCTAAAGACATTAATTTATCGCGTCATTCTAAAAATCATAAAATATTAATAATCATTTTATTGAAATAAACTTAGACATAAATTACAAAAAAAATAACAGGCTGATTTAGGTCAGATTAAATGGTGTAGTCATCTGTAGCCGAACTAGGCAGAGCCTGTAAAAGTATATTGATGTGACATATGGTGGGTAGACCATGACTGGGGTTAGGACATGGGTTGGTACTTTTTATCCCGGTAATACGTTCTCGTGGGACAATTTCCGATTTCTACGTGGGGGAAGACGCGAGCAAAAGCTGGTACTAATTAAACAAAACACTAGCTTTGGGTCTTGTATCACCTCGAATGACACATTTGGATCACTCAAACTCAATTTATAATTTTATTGAGCTTATGAGGTAAAAAAGTTACTTAAAGGGGGGTCGAGCACCCGACATGAATCCTATTTTCAACTTATGATTTCGACTTTTGACCATGAAGGTTGTGTGGGCTTTATTGAATACTAGCTTCTGCCCACGACTTCGTCCGCATCAAATTTTTGCTCCCCTGGCCCTTCCCGTCGCATCGAATTGCCTGCCAGTTTTCGACCATTTTTCATTGCTGCTCCGCTCCTTTTGATCGTAGCGTGCCGTATAACCTTCCTCAATAAATAAGCTACCCAACACAAAAATATTTTTTCAATTCGGACCAGTAGTTCCTGAGATTAGCGCGTTCAAACAAACAAACTCTTCAGCTTTATAATATTAGTATAGATTAAAAGTAGTACATAGTATGATGCATTATTTTAAATCTTCCAGTAGAGTTTCGGTAGTCTTGAGCATACGTCCCAAAATATCTTACCAAAAGTAAAAAGTTAAATAAACACGGTACCTCTTGTGTTCAGTGGTGCCAAACAAGAATGTGATAATTTGCACGAGCGTGTATATGAGGTACCCCACGATGACGCCCGAGGCCACGATCTCAGCATCAGGGTTCTTCTCTTCATTGAGGTTCCATGTACCGCCCACACCCAGGAACTCGCCATTGTAACCAGTTCGGTAGAGGACCAGGATCACTATGTTGAGGACCTGTGGGAGGAAGAAGTACATTCAATAATAAGATAAACTCGGCCCAACAAAAAGGGTTAAACCAGCTAGCCAAGTTATTGCTTGTTGTTACCTTATTCTTTTTTTTTTTTGAATTACTTCTCGCTGGTCAACCTAAGAGATTGTCGGCTGCTTAACCGAACTTGCCTGTGGCTACCTTAATAAATTAAGGCCTCCAGCCAGGCCTTAAAAAAACTTAAAACTAGAGTGACTACTCGCTAAGGGCACTCCCTGTGGGTTACGGACCTCGGCTTAGGGCATCGCTGGTAGAGGGCAGCAAGGGGCGGGCTGGATCGAAATGAGAACCTTACTTATAGAAATGTAGTAATTTATACTAAAGTTACAGGTTACTTTGGTGCTAAGTTATCTTTTTAGTGTTAAAAACTTTGCACGAGTCGAAATAAAGTTCGATATACGAAAACTAGCTCCAATGGTTTAATTTTGTAATAATGCGGATACGGATTGAAAACTTGGTTCAACAAAGTCTGAGGATGTTGATAATTCTGTCTGATTTTTGACCTTAGTTATGAAAAAGTTTTCGACCAATTTGATTCCGTACGTTCATCCGTCACAAAATTCAACAAAACAACTCATTCCTAAATAAGGACTTCCTTGTTAATCTTTAGAAAATGTTATTCATTAACAGGTAGAAGCTCTACTTCCTGTTGTTGAGCCTGTAATCGTCACTTCCGATGAGTCTAGTTAATCAGTGGGTGCTACCGACAACGACGTAGCTATCCTCTGAATCATTGATAATGTTAAGACGAATTCTGCTTACTATGATAACTTTCATGACGAATTTATTTCAGGTCGGTTGATTGTGATTGTATCCGGTATTGCTTGTGACATTTTTTGGTAATTTAGTTATTTTGATTACATGTTTCGTTATCTTGTATATTTAGTCTTGTATCTTTAGTTTAGTCTTAGGCTTTCCTACTATATGTATTAAAAATAAAATCGAAAGTCATGCATTCAAATTGGGCTGAGGATTAGCACTTTTCGAACGTAAAAATTACATAAGACAGGGCTCCAAAACGCCCGCCCTGCACCCCTTATTATTTTAGCTATTATTATTTTGTAACTTTTATATAAAAAAGTTTATAAAGGTACCACGGACATTGCCGCATATGATTCTAAACCCTCTGGCGTTGAAATAACAGCTTTTTAAAGAAAAAAATTGCGCTTTCTTACATTTTGATGGCGTAGGGTTGCACTTTTCTATGCGACCAATGACGATGATTTTTTTTTTTCTTTCTTAACCTATTTCAACATACTGGAGTTCCGAATCATGTGCTAAATTCGTGGTTTCGAATGAGAGTCGATACTCTGACATCCCGTATGTTTTGTATGTTTTTTTTTTGTAATTTGTTTAAACGCAGTTTCAAAATGAAAAGTTAAAATATTCTTAGGTATCAATTCACACTAGGGGAAGGCCGGGCAAAGTGGATACCCTGGGCAAAGCGGATACCCTCCATTATTTCAAAACTAGCTTTTGCCCGCGGCTTCGCCCGCGTACATGTCGGAAATTATCGCAAGAGGACGTATTACCGCGGTAAGAATGTATTAATCCATGTTATACATACATAAAATTACGCCTTTTTCCCATGGGGGTAGGCAGAAACTACGGAACACCACCTGCTACGATCCTTACATATCATGTGTGTTTGATGTACTTAAAATAAAACTAATAGTATTCAGAGTAAGAAGACTGCGACATAGGGCTGGATTGAATTGAATATAAGTCTCAGGTTTTTCTTAACGCTTCTATTCTACCTATACAGACACTCAATTATTTACCACATAGTTATAAGAATAGTACTTTGGCCAGTGGCTTCGCCCGTATAGCTGTCGGAAAATATCACCCGGGAACGTACTACCGGGATAAAGTATCCTATATCGTAAGTATCCAGGATAACCAAAAATCCAGATCCATCCAAAAATCTAAACATCTAAGCCATATTTCACGGTCTCTTACTTGGAATAATACAATTAGGTTTATTTTGAGTACTTCGAACACACATGATATTCGCATTTACTATGAAGCCAAAGTAATATGAATTACAATCCTACTAATCCTGCAATACCCGACCGCTGCCAAGCGAGATGGCCGGACGTGGAACGGCCCGCTAGCCGCTCTGCGGCTATTTTATTATAATCTCTGATATCTTCTAAAATATTAATTTTAATGATATGCTGTAAAGGGCAATTTTGATCTACATGAAATGCACAATTTATTTAAGGTACTTAATTGGATAAGGATTAATGCTGTATTGCTTAAAATCGCATTCATAAATAAGCCATTATTTATCGTAAAAAGTAAAGGATAAAAATGGTTATTATGGGTTATCCCTAAGAGTTAGACATATACCATCGCGGACTTTTTTGTAGAACTTTTTAAGGTGTACAATACTGTAGTACATTATTTTGAGCTATTTCGAAGGGTTCAGCCAGCGCTCGCAATGTAAGCGCAAAAAAATGTGGTTATTTATGACATCACATTAGAAACCTCTAAAATTATCAGTGTTTCTTTACTATATTATGGATGTTATATACATATAAACCTTCCTGTTGAATCACTCTATCTATTAAAAAAACCCGCATCAAAATCCGTTGCGTAGTTTTAAAGATATAAGCATACATAGGGACAGACAGACAGCGAAGTGACTTTATTTTATAATATGTAAAGATGGTGCGCCCAAGTGCGCTCTAGTCGAGCCACGAGGTGCTCCCCGCGACCCTCAGCTGTAAGCAAATAGAGATAAAGTGAGGTCACACGTCGTTTGCGAAATAAAAATAAAAAAGTGAATATTTCTTACGACTTTTCAAGGTACGTAATTCTGTAATTATTCATGTTTAATTAGTTGTACTGTATTGGCTAGATTACCTATTAAAAGTGCATGTCTTCGAGCAGAATTATTGCTAGTTATATTGGGAATTTGTTTCTAGATTCGATTTTAGGGTAGGTTAAATTCAACAAGTACACGTCGGGAAAATTGGATACCGTACCCATATGAATTTACAAGATTTTATTTTGTTTTTCCTTTCCTTTTATTCTGTCTGTGTATGTGTGTGTCGGTCTGTCTGTCTGTATTGAAATGTTACTGGTTTACATTTGACCCACTTGCCGGTGTCCGATCAATCTGAAATGAAAGATGCACGGCTTACGAGGGAAATGGCATATTTATTTGTGACAACTCCACTGATGACTGATTAGTTGTATTCTTTATTAATGTCTCCTTTATTTAACTATGTTTTTTATATACTTTCTTCCTCAATAAACCATGTGTTTACTTTGCCCTATGAGTCTATCCGCTTTACCCGGGGGGTAGGGCAAAGCGGATAGCGGTACCCACTTTAATTTGATTTTTAATTATAAGTAAATTACTAATGTTACGTGATTTTTGTTGATTATGTTGAAAAGTTCAATAAATACTGTTTCAAATTCAGTCATTATTGTTTATATATCTGTAAAGGCTACCTTCCGATAGGCCGCTAAACGTTAAGGTATCCACTTTGCCCGGCCTTCCCCTAAACTGTTAATAAAAACAGAAATATACAATCCATCCCATTAACCTGCCGGGGTCGCGTGATTCCTGCCGGGGTCGCGTGATTGTTCGAAAGAGATACCGTGACCCTGGCACATGGGCAACTGATGGAACACGGGTGGGTTTTAGTCAGTAAAAGTCTGACACGCCCTCCCGCTCCACCCAGAGCGGGAGAAGTCATTTGATGATTTCCCATCCTGAAAAAAAAAAAAAAAAAAACCCATTAATCCAAGACTCGAAAGCCGTTTACCAGTCGTAACCACATTAACCATTTAAGTAATAAAAACTTAACTGAGACCACTTAGCTAAGTTAATTATTATTATTTCCGTGAAAAGTGAAAACTTGTGCAAATAATCGCAACCGGAATAATATCGCTACATCGCACAATAGTTTGTGTGTCACGAATCGATAAGATACCGTATCGAAGAATTCCTGATAATCGTCCACACCGTCATTATTTCCAGTTACAAGAAATATTCTACCTTTGTGTTTGATATTGTGGATGGAACTTGTAAAATGTCGGATTAACTCGCCATTTGGTAAAGTCGGCATTGGTATAAGCCCTCGATTTGCTTAACAATGAATCTCAATGAACAGTCGGGGAAGTTAATTGTTGTCTGTTTATGCCCAAACATGGGTACTTAGTAGGTAAATTAGATCATTTAGGTCTCCAATAGAATCTTCTTCTATGCATTTAGGGTTACTATTGGTCTTTATTAAAATAAAAATGTAAAAAAAGATAAGTGTCTTTTTTAGTTCACCGAGTTGACGAGAGCCATTATAAATACTATTAACATTAAAGTTACGTCATGTATTATACTGGTAATCACTAAGAAATGGAAAAGTGGAAAGTGTAAGGAAATTAAGGTTAATGCTGTTACCATTTTGTGTCATTTCTCTAGAAATTATCACAATACGAAGGGCCGTGCGAGTAGTAGTTAGTTACTATATACGTTATTTACCAAATGCAACTATATGTTGTACAGAGACAGGCAATGAAATAGCTTTAATCACATTCGAAAAACTCTTCAAATATGTTAGCATAGGTTGTTTGTTTCGCAAGCGAGACTGTTAAACACATAAGCGTGGAATAAGCGAAATAATCTGTGAATACACGCATAAAAGTGTTATATTAAAAGACCCCGGTACAAGGCAACCTTAGGGCTCCTATAGTACCTACAAGTACCCACAACGTACAGTCATTTGTGGCTACTAAAGGTAGGTCATATGTAGCAGAATAAATACACTAATCACATTAAAATTATTACGTTAATTTTTTTACGCTTTCGTGTCTACAGACACGTGCCTGCCATAGTACTCAGTCTTTTCGAAACAGACAACGTATTCTCATTAATTTGGAAACTTATTCTAAAAGCACTCGAATGTTCGAATGTGATTTAAGTTATTTTATCACCAGCCAGTACAACAAAAAATGTATTTTATAGACAACCTTTACAGTACATACCTTTTTTTTTTTTTTTTTTCAGGATGGGAAATCATCATTATGACTTCTCCCGCTCTGGGCGGAGCGGGAGGGCGTGTCAGACTTTTACTGACTAAAACCCACCCGTGTTCCATCAGTTGCCTATGTGCCAGGGTCACGGTATCTCTTTCGAACAATCACGCGACCCCGGCAGGCATCGGTCCTAGTAGACCCCTACACTGCTGCTGACATCTCTTTGAGGCGCGCGTGGAACACTGCGCGCCGTCAACCCGAGCCTGGTCCTTACCGGGCGGCGAGCTACCCATTGCTCGCCACCCGCAAGCTCGCGCCTACGGTGGCCGGGAGTCCGCAATCGACTCCCGACGCCCGGGGCGTCTCCTCCTGCGGCGGCTAGGGGCGTGAGGGCGCAGAGACTGCCACTCCCTCACGCGCCCCGCCTCCTCCTTCGCGAGCATTACTGCTTCGCAGTACATACCTGATAACGGTTTATGCATCTAATAGCTTATGGTTCTAGGGAAAAGCGTGCAGAAATGTAAGACTGGTTCTAAAACCAAGGTCAGATTCTCTAATTGTTCTGTAATTGTGGCTTAATTGCTCTCGTGAACTTTACCATAAAGTAAACACGTGCAGACTTACTTAGTTGGGTCAGTTCTGGTGAAAGTGGGTGCATTCAAGAATCATACAGATTTTCTTAAAGGTACAGAGAGAGACCAGGGCATGAAACTAAATGGTCTACATTACTAATGCCGGGGAAAACTTTTCGTTACCTTTAGACATTTCTCAGAAGCCCGGAGGCCGGAGTCCTAATTTGTGCCCGGTTGATAAAAAAAAAAAGCTCGCTCCATACTATCCACATGGGCCTTTAACATAACTGGCATATTGTGGGTCGGATCATCTCTGCCTAGCACTTCGGCGAAAATAAGCGAGATATTATGTTATGAAACTAGTGTGGGTTTGTAGAGATAGTTACATATACAATTTGCATTATTTAATTAAGTAACTATAGATAAAGTCATTGTATGGTAAAACCATATGGGACTTGAAGATACTATAATTAATTTTCTAACTTACGGGGGGAAACGCCTGAGTAATTCAAATTCTATACGTTCTTTGAGAAATTTTAGGTTGTACCTATGTTGTATAAATTGTGATTCGCAACCTAAACAAATATGGCTTTACAGAACTATAATCATTAAATTCATCAATGGAGTCTCTAATTTAATTTAATCTCCTTGAATGACTGTTACATATTTATTATATGAAACATAACCGCGACATTAGTGTTTTTTTATTTTTTGTATTCTCTAAAAACAAAATATCGTGCGTTAGCCTAGCGCATTTTACTTAACATAGTTAGGCACGAAACGAATAATTTCCATAAGTGAACAATATAAACCAAATCGATTCGTAGTCAAAATAATGATGTCGGAAATATTTCAACCGCACAAAAGATCGATAAAAAGTTATTCTTGAGATGTTCATTATCAGAACGATTTGTTGACATTGACTGTTGAATGACGTCATGACGAAATCATTGCCACTTGAACAAAAAACAAATCTTGCTAAATGGAGCAAAATATCTGGAAGTATAAGTAAATATGTTGCGGTTAAGTAAACTCGATTGTCTATAGATAAGTCTTAGAGCTCTTACACACGAGCGACATGTTGCCTACGGCAGGTAACTGCAGCCGTCGACACGCGATCGCGGAGTCCTTGAAGATGACATGTCGCTGGCTTCCGTCGGCAGCCGTTGAGACGCGTCGATGGCTGCCACGTATTGACCTAGCAATTACCTTTGCCGTTGGCAACATGCCGCTCGTGTGTAAGAGCTCTTGCTGAGGTTTGACTTCTATAAAAGTTTTGTTTAATACTGAAATTCAGTAAAGTACACCAGTTTCAATAAACCACAATGCAATCGATACTGTACTAATTTAACAAAGGGTTTTAGTAACCTCAGCCGCTACAATTAAAGATCACCGGGACAATTGCGTAACACACTCACAGTAGCAATGGCTTTCATTTTGACAGTTCAGCAACATTCATTGCGTTATTTACGTTGTTGAGCAGTCAATATTTTCGAACATATGAAGCAATGAATTCGCTATATCCTTCAAAATTATTCGAATTGTGATGGATGGTGTATTTTGGGATCTACAAGCCAAAATATGTTTTTCTCATGGGAAAAAAGTATTGGGACTGTTTATTTTTTAACGAGTACTGCAAAACATGAAATTTGTCAAAAATAATCCAGTGTGTATAAAATTCATTTCGATCTTAGTCATATGTGTAAATATTGGCATGCCTTAGATAACCCTAGACCACACACAATATTCCTTATCGGTCGACATTCTCTCCGTAAAGAGGTAAATTAATGTTAATCCTATTTATATGCAATAAAGATTCTAGTTCATTTGATCATCTGACCCAGGTAGTTGAGTGGGCAGCTACTAGTCTTCGTTTATAAGTTGCAAATAAACCATGCATTGGTAATTTTTCTGTAAATCGTGCAAATTGATTCTAGTATCAATAGGAGAAGCGATCTGCGATACAGAAACAAAGAATGGCTAGGTTAGCTGAAAGATTAACAATGATCAATTCTGCTATACTATTTCATACAAAATTTCTAATGGTAGAACTTGCCTTACACATAAAGAAAGATTAATTGGTCAACAAGGTTGATTGAAGGACTGAACCGAAACTTCTCGGAAACTTAAGTTATGATCGTGAGGACTCTTATATTATTACGAACATCGTTAACTTTACAATCAACTTCTTCTTCTAGCTCTTGTCCCATGTTTCTTGGGGTTGTGTAACGCGTTTTTCAAGCTTTCTTCCTTATCAACCGTCACTATCATTCACTCCTTTTTACATTCACATAATCTCTCACACAATACATCCTACATGTTTTCTTAGGTCTTCCTCTGCCTTTCCAGCCATCAACATGTAGAGTCACTGTATTTTCCACATACGAATTAAAAGACGAGTGATAATTCCATGAGTTCCATTAGTATCAGTTTGACACATGTGACCCCCCCACATCAATCATCAATGGATTGCGTCGGAATTATTTCATCGTTATATTATTGACCCGTGATGTGATGCCAGATCGAAATCGCGCTTCAACTCCACTATCGTAATGCTACGTCATTTATATTATTGTGTGAAAATAAGGTCTCTTTTTGCTTACCATTGTTTAAGTAAAACACGTGGATGTGGAAAGAGATCATCAAAAATGGAGTCAAGTGTTTGACTATTGTTTTGAGAGTGTATTTGTACTGTATACTCTCAAGCCATTATGGCCATTTAGAAAAAAAAAATACAAGCACTGTTTTCTAAAGCCAAGTATGAAGACGTGGCTCAACAAAATTTTCCGAATTAAATATGTCCTTTCCTTGACCTTCGATAGCTTTCTATTTCGTTTCTGCCCTGTGTGGCGTTTAAGCGCAAACGACATCCAGATGGCTGTAGAGACGAAACAAGACGATTTGATGGGTAGATACCATTTCAAAACGACTACATTTATCAGTAAAACCTTCAACAAAAGTGTTGATTTTTTTCTAGTTAATTTATCTCCGCATTTAACGATAAAGTTTTGGCGTTTTTAGTTCAGCTAATAGATAGATACTCAACCGGGATGCAGTATTTTGTCCTTAATCAATATGGCGGTGACACTCCACTAGTCCAATGCCTACCTTTAGGATGCATATCCGGTATGGCTCACATTCCTTCTCTATCCTAACGGCACGTCTTCCCTACCATTACCGCGCCCCCCGGTCTACTCTTTGCAATAGTCTCTGTAGCTCCATGAAACAAGAAGCCTCCTGAAGCCTAGCGCAAAACGTGAGGTTCATTCGATCAATGAATACTTGTCAAATCATACTGGGGTCAGTGCATTTAATTCATTTATTACCTGAAAAAAATATATTTTTGGACATCCATTTGAAAAGAAGACCCAATATCATTCCTAACAGTATATGGATAACGTCTGAAATAAATGTGTTATTAACTTTTATAACTGCACCTTGTCCAAAGTCATATCTGATGCAAAAATTAGACACTTGTCTTAAACTGCATCTGTCTGTTTGTTTCTCTCATTTGTTATGCGAGCTCCAAGGTGCGGGATAACGACAATTAGTTGATATAATCGTTAGTCACGGGTCAGGAGTCAATGGTTAAGGAGCAGTGACAAGACTACGGATGGCGTAGAGTAGTGACGAATGAAGGTAGTCGATATTTTTGTGGTTTTGGTGGGAGTAGTACCATTTAGTGTTTTTTTTCCTGTCAATCTTAATTTGAACCTTGCCATAATAGTCAATTCATAGGGTAAGACTTATTTTATTTACAATTTATTGAACTCTCCTCTTCTCTCTTATTGTTTTCCTCTTGTTTCATGGTATTGTACTGTTTGTATGAGATTGCGGTTGATGGCAATAGGCTCGCCCCAATAACGTGGGAGCTCAACATAACTCGTGAAATATGAGTGTACTATATTATGTACACCTCTGCATGACCCTTCGGGGAAACAAGGCGTGATGGTGTGTCATTTTGTCTAATTTGTCTACATAATACAACAAAATACATCAATTTTCATTCTTCTTTGGTTTTGACGATGTCTAAACTTTTTTGCAAATATTCCAAGATCTCTCTCCTCATCTATCGTAATATCGATATCAGTCGTCAATGTCTTAAACAAAACTCCACATTTCCTCCACAAACGCGTCATCGATCTAGCTTTTCCTGCACAGCATCTAATTAGCTGCCACCAAACATCCTGCACGTGTTTGTCTGTCTGTGCAACTCTCTACTCTGAGCCAGCAGCTGACAATTACGACCAATAAGTACTAACTGCTTTAATTACCGACAGGAAGGATTCGAATATGCACTGACTTCCTGTGCAAATCATAATTAGATTGTGCTTGTTGTAACATCACTATTTAGTAATTAGTTAGTATGTACACCACTAGATAATAATCTATGGTTCCGCTCTGCATCGGTCCGTCACTGCTATGTCGGATCCCGTCTGAAATACCACGACTGAACGTGCTCTGTGAAACTGTGATCCTAGTCTGATTAAACCAAGTCTACTCAACATTATCTTTCATTTCTACAAACACAACATGGTGTCAGAAGTCGTGTAAGAAAAAACAAATAAAGAAGATCGGTCCAGAAAATGCCGAACCAAGCCACGAGTGACGACAATGATGGCGGACATGACCAAACATTAAGCACGCGTCTGAAAAAACTCCATATTTCGTCGGATCCAGCAAATAATAATGCGGAGGCGTGGAAAAAATGGTGGCAGCAGCTGGAACTATATTTGCTAGCCACAGGCCTGGACAAGTCCAGCGAGAAGCGGAAAATTGCCATTCTACTGCATTTAATTGGTGAGCGTGGTCTCAATATATTTAACACATTTAACTTAAAGATTGATGGAAGCACACTCCAGGAAGTCAAGTCCAAATTCGACAAATTCTTTGAACCAAGAAAAAATGTGACGATGTGTAGATACCTATTCTTCACACGTAGGCAGGAAAAATCCGAAAACATCGACGAATTCCTCACGGATTTGGAAAATAAAAGCAGAGAATGTGAGTTTGGCACGCTCAGGGAGTCTTTAATCAGAGATATTTTTATAGCAAACCTCAATATAGATTCGTCACATGTACGTCAGAGGTTACTGCAAGAACCTGATTTGACATATCAGAGAATGCAAGAGCTGGCGAGGACACTCATAATCGCTCAGCAGGATGCTGAAAAAATCGTCAAAGGTACCAGTGTCGCCAGTGAAAACGTCATGCATCTCAGTCGGAGGAACCGTAGTCGACAAGATGGTCAACAGCGAGCTTCCAGTCGCAGGTCGAGCAGTCGCCAGTCAGCTTCGAGCAGTCGCAAGTCAGCATCAGCTTCAAACAGCGACCACATCAGCAACTCGAAGACATGCAGCCGCTGTGGGCAGTCTCATCGCTACAAATGTCCAGCTAAAGGCGTTCAATGCAGGTCATGTAAATCTTTTGGTCATTTTGCTAAATATTGTCTCAAGAAAAAAAAAGTCAGTCAGTTGCAATCGTTTAATTCAGATAATAGTAGTCAAGAATATTTTGTTGGCATGTTGAACAGTCAATTAAAGTCGAGTAAAAGTCATTCAGAAAATCATGTGGATCATAATGCACATAGTAGTCAGTCAAGTAGTCAGTCTCACTACACAGCAACACATAGTCAGTCTCACTCACACAGTCAGAGCAGTAGACACGGACACAAAAACACAGCAGTAGTGGTACATCAAAAGGGACAGTCACAGTCACCGTATCTCAAGGAAGAGAACAGTGACAAGTCGGAGAGATCCAACGTCAAGTCCAAAAGTCAACGTCAAGTCTATCATCTCAATGATGAAAATAGTCACATATCTGAGAGATCCAACGTCAAGTCAAATAGTCAAAATAGAAAATGTCAGAGTCCATATTTACATCTCAATGATGAAAAAAGTCACAAGTCTGAGGGATTACACAACAAAACACAAGGTCATAGACTTAGAAACAGTCGTCAGCATTCACAGTTTTCACAGACACACAACGGATCATTAGTCAGTCACTCAGATATAAGTCATACAGTAAAGAATGTCAACACTGTGGATAGTAACCATGCAAAACAGTCATGGGAAATTAACCTAGTAGTAGGAAATAAACAAGTTAAATGCATCATAGACTCTGGTGCAGATGTCAACATTATGTCAAAGCAAACATTTTATAACCTGTCAAAAGTGTCACTTGTCAAATGTCAAATAAATGTCACAGGATTTGGTGGAAAATCCATTCCGATTCTAGGCAAAGTGAACATAAATTGTAAATTAAGCGTTAATAATAATGACGTCGTCGAATCTATAATGTTTATAATAGCAGATTTAGATTGTCCAAATGTTCTTGGTCTACCAACATGTGAAAGGTTAGGAATTATAAGACGTGTCTTTTCAGTATCAAAGCAGGGTTTTTGTAAACAAATTCTCACACAATATAATGATGTTTTTCAGGGACTTGGATGTCTACCTCCAGTCTGTCATCTTAAACTCAAGCCTGATGCAGTACCATGTGTTGATCCGCCCAGGAAAGTTCCATTTGCGTTACAAGGGAAATTACACGAAGAGTTGGATCGCATGATGGAGATGCAAGTTATTGAGAAGGTTACAAAACCAACAGAGTGGGTTAACTCAGTCGTCATAACTGTAAAAAGTTCAGGTCAGTTAAGAATTTGTCTAGACCCTAGAAATTTGAATAAAAACATCATGAGAGAATTTTATCCACTTAAGTCAATTGATGAGATTAGGTCTCAGCTCGAAGGGGCTGTATGTTTTTCTCATTTAGATGCATTTTCGGGTTTCTGGATGCTACGTCTGGATGAATACAGTTCTGAATTATGTACCTTTCAAACACCATTTGGTAGATATAAGTATTTAAGATTACCATATGGCATAAATGCCTCGTCTGAAATCTTTCAAAGAGTCATGATGAATCTATTCGGTGATATCGAAGGAGTCTTAATATTCATAGATGATATTTTGGTTTATGGACCAAATGAGTCAGTTCATAATGAAAGATTACACAAAGTCATGCAAAGAGCTCGTCAAGTCAATTTAAAATTTAACAAGTCAAAATGTAAATTTTTAGTCACAGAAGTATGTTTTTTGGGTTATGTCTTCAGTAAAGATGGTGCCAGGGCAGATCAAGAAAAAGTCAAAGCCATTGTCAATATGCCCACACCAAAAAATGTCAAAGAGTTACAAAGAATATTAGGTATGATTAATTATTTAGGACCTTTCATTAGTAACTTGTCAGAAAAAACACAAATATTAAGAAATCTTTTGAAAAAAGATTCAGTCTGGACTTGGGATGAGAATTATAGTCAATGTCTCAAAAAACTGAAAGATGAGATTACAAACTCACCAGTTTTAGCTCATTACAATCCTAAGATTCCATTAGTCTTGTCAGTTGATTCGTCGAAATCAGCATTAGGAGCAGTCATATTACAGAAAAACAAACCTATAGCATACAGTTCAAAAACTTTAACTGAAACCCAGGAAAGATATGCGCAGATAGAAAAAGAGCTACTAGCAATTCAATTTGGTTGTGAAAAATTTCACCAATATGTATATGGTAATAGAGTCACAGTACATACTGATCACAAGCCATTAGTCTATTTATTCAAAAAGCCATTGCATGATGTCCCCGCTAGATTACAGCGTATGATGTTAACTGTACAAAAGTATGATTTAGAAGTAATACATGTACCAGGTAAAGAAATGTATATATCAGACACTTTGTCAAGGGCAGCTTTGAAAGACAATTACACACCTGAAAATGAGTCAGTAATGTCTTGTCATGTCAATTTAATGTATGCTAATTTAGCAATAACAAAGGAATACAGCACAAAATTGACACAGGAAACCAAAAAAGATGAATCCTTACAAATATTAAAAAAATATTATAATGAAGGATGGCCGAAAAACAAGAACAATGTCAGTTCATTAGTCAAACCATATTGGAATATTCAAGGTGAAATACATGTAATAAAAGATTTAGTGTTCAAAGGTTCAAAATTAATAGTACCACAGTCAATGTATAAAGAAATGTTAGAAAAAATACATCAAGGTCACCAAGGTATAAATAAATGTCTGAAAATAGCTAAAGAATCTTTGTATTGGCCAAATATGTCAAGTGAAATTAAGAATTTAGTCGAACAATGTCTTGTATGTGCAAAATTCAAACCATGTAATCAAAAGGAACCACTACAAAATTTTGAAATATGTAAATATCCATGGCAACAAGTCGGTATTGATTTAATGCATTTTGAAAGTTTAGTTTATTTAATTGTCACAGATTATTACTCAAAATACATAGAGATAGCATTATTAAATAAAAACAGTACTGCTCAAAATGTAATTACTCATTTAAAATCTATTTTTGCTCGTCATGGAATACCATTGTCACTGGTGTCAGATGGTGGACCTCCTTTTCAGTCAATTGATTTCAAAAATTTCTTACAAGAATGGGACATAGAACATGTTGTTACTAGCCCATATCATTCACAGTCAAATGGTCAAGCTGAAAGTTCAGTAAAAAAAATAAAAAACATGTTAAGGAAATGTAAAGAAAACAAAACAGATCCATACATAGCTTTATTACAGTATAGAAATACACCAAAAAATAATTTGTCATCACCAGCTCAATTGTTAATGTCAAGAAACTTGAGAGACAATATTCCAGTATCATATAAGAGATTAAAGCCAAAAGTAGTAACATTTCAGGATTACAAACAGTCAGTCAAGAAAAATGATGAGAACAAATCTAGGAATTATGATAAAAATACTAAGTCAATGTCGATGTTACATTACAATAACCATGTCTATTTTAAAAGAAATCCAAAAAGTAACTGGGAACAAGCTATTGTCAAACAAAGATTAATGAACAATAGGTCGTATGTGGTTGAGGATGTCAATGGTGTACAGTATAGGAGAAATAGAATACACTTAAGACATAAGTATTCCCAAAACTATGCAAACCCTCCTATGCAATCCAACTCGTCGCAGGAGAGAGAGGAAGGTGACAGACAGGAGTCAAGACTTCAAGAATCCTCATCTCATATATCCTCAAGCGTAACAACCAGGTCAGGTCGAATTGTAAAACCACCAAGAAGGTTAATAGACGAAATAGATAAACCATTAACTAAGTAGTATTAAGAAGGTTGTCTAGATTAAATGTAACTAAGTATTAATAAGAATGTTGTCTAGTTATAATATAACTATAAGTATCATAGAGCATGTTGTCATGTAGGTAGAGTCACTTGTCAATGTACATCTTATTAATTGTTTGTCAGGGGTTTAATTTGAACTCAACAAGGGGGATGTTGTAACATCACTATTTAGTAATTAGTTAGTATGTACACCACTAGATAATAATCTATGGTTCCGCTCTGCATCGGTCCGTCACTGCTATGTCGGATCCCGTCTGAAATACCACGACTGAACGTGCTCTGTGAAACTGTGATCCTAGTCTGATTAAACCAAGTCTACTCAACATTATCTTTCATTTCTACAAACACAACAGTGCTGATTTTATTAGCTTTATTAGGGTGTTATTTAAGCTTTGGACGAGACAATTAACGTTTTATTAAACAGCTGTCTAGAAAGTAAGTGTCATGGAATTTGGCTCTCGGTTTATCGATTACTTGTGGGGAATGAGCATGCATTTTCGCTCACTATTTATAATTTACTAACTGTGCTCGCAGCTTTGCCCGTGTGGATGTCGGTAGTTATCCCACGAGATGTACTACCGGGTAGTGCCTATATTACTCTTTATAGCATCAGCTATCTGCCAGTCAAACTAGGTCCAACCGTTTGGGAGATTAGCCAGAACAAACAACTAGACCGACAAAAATTGCAAAATTCTTTTTTTTTTGTGCTATCTAAACATTTATAAGTATTTAGTAAAAAAATTGTATTTCAACATTACAAAGAGATACTTTAATTTGATTTATTTGAATAGTATTATACTGTGTATTGTATAGTTATAGATAAACGCTAGCAATGAGCGCCAAGTATTATTATATTTTATGACAACCACGGAACTATCCATAGATAAAGTATAGATTTCGTTCCTACGCTCGACGCGCCATATCAACTGACTTCAGAACAATCACGAAATTTAAAATCAACAATGAAACTACTAAAGTAGCTCAATACTCCGAAGTCACAGAGCGAATCAATCACGTACATAATGTGGCACATAATGGGCGCATTCAAGGTAAATAGCGTACTATTTGATTGTCTACGTCGCTGGGGAGAGCCATTGTATGCGTGCGCGGAGTGATCGAGATGGCATGCATCTGTAATGCGGGTTTGCGAAAATGCGTATACTATAGCTATTCTTAGTATTTAGTAGAGGTATCAGCCTCTACTTATGAGTTGTTGATCGTGAGTTTCAACCCAGGCAACTTTACTTAGTGTTTCATTTCATCACGATACCTCTCAAAACGGTGAAAGAAATCATCGTGAGGAAACTGGTATGTCCTAGAACCAAAGATATGTCACGTCCACGTATAGAATTCAAAGATATGTCACGTCCACGTATAGAATTCAAAGATATGTCACGTCCACGTATAGAATTCAAAGATATGTCACGTCCACGTATAGAATTCAAAGATATGTCACGTCCACCAACTCGCGATGGGCCTGCGTGGCGGCCCACTCCCTCTCAAACAAAGTAAGCCTGTGTCCCAGCAATGGGAATATTATAGGCTAATTATAATAACAGTGAGTATTAGTAGTAAAGACATAGTTCAATGGTAAATGTACCTGTATAGAAATTAATAAAACATTTAAGGTACAACTTTCGCTTCTTCACGAAAGCTTGTGGTTTCGCCAACTTAGAAATTGCTATCAAGTCAAACCCTATAATCAAATTCTAGAAATTGCAGACTATCAATCAGCTAGCATTTACGTAGCTAAAACCCATGCTATTTTAAGTTTAAATATACTAGCTGTTGCCCGCGACTTTCTCTACATTCAGAATGAAAAGTATATGCTATATCCGTCCGCCTATAATCTTCTACAGGTCCGAGACTATCTATTCGTCAAATTTCATGATAAACGGTTCTGTGGTTTAGGTGTAAAAACGTTACAGAAAGACAGAGTAACTTCTTTATTTAAAATATTAGTAGAAATTATGATTCTCGTTATGTTACCTCAAATATAACTGGTTTTTCTACAACATAACATGTTGTATATCTTTCATCGTAGTCTACTTTAGAAATAGACTCCATTCCACCATCTTAGTCTCTAGATCCCCATATAAAGGCAATCCTGACTCATACAAATCACGATTCAGTCCCTAAACATCCAGGTTTTGTATCCAACCATAGGCCATGGCTCATTAGTCATTACTCATGGTATTAGTCAGTAGTACGTATTGTACCTTCGTTCGTGTGGTGAGTAACGCGTTATCAGATAAGTTTGTTTGTTCTACTGTTTTGCAATGTGCTCTGCGGTTGGAGGGCGGGGGACCACAAGATGAGTATTAGTTGCACGTGAATGATGAATTGAATGAGCTAAGATGTTACACGTGCAATGAAAATAAGGATATTAAAATTACTAAGACTTATAACTAACTATACAAGAAATCAAACTCATTAATCTATTTTGCCATGTCTGGGAGAAGCCAATATATATCATTTTAGTTATATCACATTCATGAGCAACGAATGTAGTTCTGATAAAACTATGAACAATCTAAGTTGTATTGGTAAAACTCAAGAATATAACGTAAAGATGGGAAAAGATACAGCTGATATCACTGTTGCACATAAAACAAATTTTGTAATCAGAAATGATTGGCATCGTGCTGATGATGTTCTCATAGCTAATAAGAATATATCAAGGAAGACGTTTGGTTTAGTTAAGATGTGCGATTCGAAGCGCTAATTTCCCTAAACCTTGAAGTAACTTCATGTATAACTAGCCGAAGATATTCTATCGGAATCTGATCATTTTAGAACTTCATAAGACTTTGGTTTTAGAGATGATCCAGAACTAAATGTAGATGATAGACAACTAATTGACTGATACATTGCTCTCGAAGAGGTTTCAATTTCGCGTTTTGTGAAAAACACAGAAATTAACCACAAAGTTTAATCATTACCAACTTGTCGTGAAAAGAATCGTAGTAATTAATAAAGAATGTGATACTGAAACGTTGTATGAAGTAGGTGTGGTTATAACGTTATCAGTTTGATAGGGAATGAGGCCGCTAGGGCCGATTAACCTTAGCGTTGATGCACATACTTGCGCCAAATAAACTACTTGTGAAGAATCCACAGGAGGCGATATTTTAACTCTTTTTAGTGAGTCAGATATCGCTACAATTAATTATTTCAAAAGGATTGTCAGTACTACTAGGCTTAGTATTGGTTACTTTGTATATTGGCTCTTTAACATCGATAGCATCTTCTAATGGAGTTTTTATCTTTTTGGTATTATTGACAAATTGACTTGCAATAATTGCAATGACTCTTGGGTCTGGTATTTGTTCTAAATTATTGATACTTGCTTCATAATCATCTTCTTCTTTGAACCATGCTTCATCGTCATTAAATATGACATAGTTTTCTTTAGTGCTGAGTAGCTTTATCATTATAAATTTATATTTTGCTGCCAACTTATATTATTTGCAACTAATTTCATTAAATCGATATCTACTATCAACAAGTGCTATTTTTATCAGTGAGCATGACATCACTTCTAAGCAGAAAAAGGTAACTAAAATACTTGTTATTTTGTTCTTTATATTTAATAAAACAGTTACAAACATAGTTATAATTCCAAGTCACTATAAGTGATTCATTCTCATTGTTCGTGGTATTATGCCTTTAAAGCCTTTAAAGTGATTGATAATATTATAATAATTATAAAATTATGGACTTTATTTAATTTTATGTCTCATGTTTTAACTGATAGGTATATTATTGTTGTTCAAGGCGACACAAAGGTCTGTCCCATTATACCTACTACCTAATTAGGTTTTAGTATCCCTACTTGATAATATGGAGGGTTTTGCTAATCATAAATGCATAGTTTTTAAATACGATCCGTCCGTCCCGTTCCATCATCTCGCAAGTATTTACAATGATTGTAAAACGATTGAATTAGTTAAGTACTTAAATTATAATGTAAGTAGTCGCCAGTAATATAATAGTTACCTATGTATATATACTACCGACATTATGTGGTATGTAGGACACATAATATCTATCGTGAATGACTCACGACAAGTAAGACATACAAATGGGTTCCATTGCACTATTTTTCCGATAACATAGACATATGTATACAGCCAATATCATTAACATTAAGTATCGTGGTATATATCACGATACTTAATTTTCTTCAGATATTTTCTGTCTCCCAAGGGATATCGAGTTTCCCAATACCTGGGTTGGGGAGGTCAGATAGGCAGTCTCTCTATATAAAATACTGATATTCATCTGCATCCGGTTAGACTGAACGAAATACGAAAATTGGGCGGACGGCGGAGTATAAAATTTCGCACACTTATAGTTTATACAGAGAAGAAGTGTCGAATGCTAATATTTTTTTTTAAATTATGCCTAAAAATACATTATTTTCAATAAATAACATGTTACACACACTACGATTCATTACCGTGTATTTAATACACACATGCATAGATATTCTTTTGTTTATGGTCCAAATCTGTGGTCTAATCGAGAACATCTGTCTTTAATATTTTGTGTCTATAGTCTTACTGAATGTCAAGTAAATTAATTTTATAGATATATAACCTATTCCATTTTTTTAAATCTATGATCATATCGATAATATTTATCTTTAATATTATTTGTCTATACTGAATGTCAAATATAACCATATTATTTTTTATATTATTTTTTTATATTATTATGTATATTTTTTTATTTATAATGTATTTTTATTCAAATGAAGTATGGTCGAATTTCGACCAACGGGCGATCACTAGTAAATATTAATAGTTTACCGTGTAGGTGAAAAGGCATTATAATTTTGATACAACTACAAATAGAAAAGGAGCTGTGTTTGCCAACAAGCTGCTTTGCAGTTTGGCAGAGGTAATATATATATATATATTTTTAAGAATCTTTGTGAATTAACATTATATTTTTCTTTTTCCAAAGAGTTGTATGGATAGTAGCTAAGCGTATAGCGAGCCTTATTGCCTTGAGAATAAATCGATTGTCAGTGGTACTAATGGGTTCGTTGTATAAGACAACGATATTCTTACGAAATTCATGTTTTACCTCCAGGAATACAAGAGTAAACAAAACTTGAGTTCTGTTCTGGTCTGATTATGTACTGCTGTATTTAATCATTGTTTATTTGATTGAAACTCAATATCCAAGCCGCACCTATTTGTCTGTATGATGACATGTTCCTTTCCATAAAAAAGTTATTTACTTACAACTTTGAAAGTCTTCACGACTATAGTCGCGATCGTTTGCACGGACACCATTGTCACAAACACTTAGAAATCACCACAATTAAAATAATGTCACACTTCTTTGTCTTTATGTCCGTTTTCGCTAAAACGTTGGCCGTCACTGTATGACTCTAGTTATCAGTTTGTATGGCTTTATCAGCACATTCGAGTTCTAATCTTATCTGTTCTAGCGAATTAGTAGGGCAGGTTGCACTGTACCTTTTTTCAACTGCTTCTCAAAATTTGACCTTATTTTGATGTTAGTAGATACGATATTTGTGCTGTCTATTGTTTTTAGTTGTTGATATAAGCTTTATCAACATTTTTAGGCTACTATTCTATTTTTTTATGAGACCTTTTCGAACTTGAGTCATTTCTGTTTGTATCTATATATTCTTTTTTTCAAGAATAAAAGTGAAATAGGACTTATTGTTTTGTCTACCGTCGCCTACATTGCACAGAACTTATCAATATAATGAACCGCTGACAAAAATTATATAAAAGCAATATATACCTTCTCTATTATTGAAGTTTATAAGTAGTTTGCGCGGGAAAACTAACAAGTGATGGACGCCATGTTCTTTTTCATTACCTTTGAAAAGTAATGGGTTTCATCCTACTTACGTATAGTTCATCAAAAATACATAATGTCATTAATTTCCTTGAGAGTATTTGTATAAAATAAAACACTATTTTTTCGTACCTGTTCCAATTTCTTGCTTAATATGAAATTTAAGTCAATTCTAACTTAGAAGTAATAATAAATTTCTAAATAGTATTAATTATTGTAATTTAGATTATAATTTTGTAATTTAAATCCTATAGACGAAAGGTTCAAGTACAGTAAGAAGAAATGCATTCTGTAAATACATTGGTAAATAATTCTAACTCAAAGAGTTTTATTAATGATATTATTAATTTTGTTCATAAATGATAAACTTGTCTGTTCAGCAACGTAAATAACGCAATGTATGTTGTTTAACTATCAAAATGATAGCCATTCTTCTGTTAGTGTGTTTTCGAAATTGGCAGAGGGCCCTACCCTCCGGCTTTAAACCCGGTAAAAACTTAAGAAAAGACTTAATTTCGCGAGCCGCCTTAGCGCATCCTAGCTTTGACTAGTGAGTAGCTTCGTAGCATTAAACATAATAAAATAAACAATATAATGAAACAAGGCAGTTAAAAAAGAGCAAATTGTACTAAAAACTCCACAAAATCGTGCGTAACACAAACACTAATCGCAATAATTAATTAATTGCGCCACCAGCAGTTTGATTAACAATCCACCGTGACACATCGAAGGTTGGAAATTTATTAAACTGACAACTAAATAAACAACTCTCGTTTTCCAACAAAAACTTGACAAACTCTGAGACAAAGGCAAAGGGTTGCACAAGAAAACTAAAGTGGAAACTAAAAATATTTCGTAATTGGTTTCCGGACACCTTAAAACGAAACGTGACACATTGTCTGTACCAATAAGTCTTGCAGGTGTTCGTATAAGCCGATCTATCTTAGTAGTTAGTGTTACTAGTAGTAGAGTAGGGGAAGACCAGAACAAAGATGGAAGTATAATCCTATAGCATCGCATTTCACGCCCGCGTGTATTACTTCCTCTTCTCGTCTTCTCTTAGAGTTCTTTTTGACTATTTTTCTTTTTTTTACTCGGGTCTCTAATTGGGCTTGCTTTTATATTTGATAAACATAATACATTTTTTTTTTTATTGAAATCGCTTCATCCGTTCCGGAGCTATGATGCCACAGACAGAGAGAGACACACACACAGACAGACAGACACGTCAAACTTATAACACCCCTCTTTTTGCGTCGGGGGTTAAAAACGAGTTGATGGAAGCGTCGTTCGTGCCAAATTCTGGGTTGACTAAATTTAGATTGTTATCGACACGCTAAAAAGAAAATTCAAAAGTATTATTTGAAATCCGAATGGTTTTGCTACAAAAAAATATACAATTCCTCTAATACATAGTATAGATGATATGGCTAGAAATACTGTACTCTATTGAGTTGACGGCTGATAGCTCATCCAGTTTATTTGGGATACAAACAGGGTGATGACGAATTGATGATGGTCCATTTAGTATTCTAGAGCATAATAACACGAAATTAGATAGGTATTCCATCCTAAAATGGCGTCCTTTCCCGTTACTAGAGAATTTAAATAAAGAATGGCAGAGGTCCATCTGTGTGTGGTCTAGTAATTTCTAAATAGCTAGAAAAGCTACCAAACAAGCCAACGTATGCAAAGCACGTAACGTACGTCTGTTGTTAAAATTCTGTTAAAAATACTTTGCTAATAAAGAAAATACCTTTTCCACAAGTGGCACGCGAAAATTAACACGTCCAATTACGTTCTTGAGAAAATGAACTCGTTAATGCATATTGTATGTACAGCACTAATAGCAATGTCTACTTTGACGTAGTATTTGCCTCGTTAATATATAAGGTGTATCTATTTGCCGGGGTCGCGTGATTGTTCGAAAGAGATACCGTGACCCTGGCACATGGGCAACTGATGGAACACGGGTGGGTTTTAGTCAGTAAAAGTCTGACACGCCCTCCCGCTCCGCCCAGAGCGGGAGAAGTCATTTGATGATTTCCCATCCTGAAAAAAAAAATAAAAATAAGGTGTATCTATTCATACACGAAATATTTTAAGAGGTACACTTGTAGGTGGTAAAGAAGCTATAACAATGAAAAAAAAAATTTCTAAGGGTTTTTTTTAAATTTAATATTTATAAATTATTTGACGCAGATAAGAAATACTGGCTCCTTATTTTTTACGGCCCGAGACACCGCGGCCATGCTCGTGCCGTCCAATCGTCGCCCTCGCAGCGTCAGGCGGGCCATTCATAGAATTTGGAGTAAAGGTTTTATGCAAAACGTCTCAAGTAGTTTTAAAATTATAATAATTACGAAAATTCAAAAACGCTTAGATAAAAATTTTCTTTTTGCTTCTATAGCTTCTTTACCACCTACAGGTGTACCCCTTAAAATATTTCGTGTATGAATAGATACACCTTATATAACATCTGTAGCTGCGTTTTATTTAGGATTACTTTCTTCATTAGTCATCTTATTCTCCGCTAATCCTTATCGAGCAGTGGTAGCCCAGTGGTACCTGCCCTGTCTTACGGGTTGTAGGTAGTGCAAGGCACTTAACTGTGTGTATTTAAATAAATAAATATCTTAGAACAACCAACACACCGTTATCTGATCCCAAACTAGGCAGAGCCTGTACTATGGCAACCAGACAACTGATAAACATACTTATATATTTCTAAATACATACATAGGTATTATAGATAAATTACACCCAGACACAGAACAAATGATCGTGCTCATCACACAAAGATTTGTCCTGGGTGGGAATCGAACCCACGACCTCAGTCTTAGCAGTCAGGGTCACTAACCACTAGACTAACAGGCCAGTCTAATTTGATTTCATCATCATAATCAGCTTATAATGTTGCCAGTGCTGGGACATAGGCCCCCTCTAAGGGAGAGAGAGTAGTCCACCACGCGGGTGTCACTTGTCTTCGAATTTACATATACTCGTAGGTTTCCTCACGATGCAATGTTTTCTTCAACGTTTTGAAAGCAATTCTGGATTTCTTCAGCAGCACTTTTCTAAAAACGGTAAACGAACACATTGTGAGGAAACAAGCATAGCTTAAAACCAAAAATTCAAAGACATGTGTCATCTACCAACCGGCACTGGGCCCTCGTTGTGGATTATGGGCAGTATGGCCCACTTATTCTCACAAGAGGCATGCGTCTCAGTCTCAGCAGTGGGAACATTATAGGCTAACTAGCTTTTGCCAGCGGCTTCGCCCGCGTGGTGTTCGTAAATTATCCCGCGGGAACATACTACCGGAATAAAAAATAGCCTATGTCCTTTCTCAGGCTCTAAACTATCTGTGTACCAAATTTCATTTAAATCGGTTCAGTAGTTTTAGCAGGAAAAAGAGACAGACAGACAGACAGACCGACAGACAGACAGAGTTACTTTTACATTTATAATATAATAAAAAAAATATAAATAATATATAAATATATATATATATATATATAATATAATATATAGTATGGATTATGCTGATCCTCATCGTCTTCCTGCCCTTGTCCTATATTACTTGGTGTCGGTACTACACGTTCTCTTCGTCAACCGTTACGCTATCATTCAGTTGCTTTTCTTTCATAAACATTTCAAGATGCTTGCATTATGTGAGGAATGTCACTTAATCCATCGATCTTTTCTTAATCACTGGTGATAGGAGTTGAAGTTGCTAGATTAGCAGAAGAAGAACCTATCTACATAGGTATAAACCCTGAAGGGTTGTGCTGCTGCCATATAACATATCAGGGATAAAGAAAAGTTTTAATTTTCTTAAAAGTAATCATCATCACCGTACCGTGTGGTGCCAGATGTAAAGAATAACACCACCCCATTTCTTCCCGTGGGTGTCGTAAAAGGCGACTAAGGGACTTACTAGAGAATGGGCAGCAGCGTTCTCTATGCATTTTACCACCGCACTGCGATAGCCAATCCGCCTGCCAAGCGTGGCGATTGTGGCAAAGCCCTCCAAATTGGGGAAGCCCTAAGTCCAGCAGTGGACGTCTTACGGCTGAAATGATGATGATGATGAATCATCATCGGTCTAGGATGGATTTTCATCATGCCTTGTTTCCTAAAGAGACGGGCAGAGGTGTCTATCTATTGATAAAACTACACTAAAAATTCAAAGACATGTGACATCCAGCAACCCGCCCTGGTTCCGCGTGGTGGTACTGCTCTCTCTCACAGAAAAAAAGCCTGAATTCCAGCACTATAGCATTACACTACCTACTGTGTACTATTGTACACAGTAGGTCGTGGAGTATTAGCAATTAGTAGCTGAAAAGCATTTCATTGCTGTCATTATTTCTAGATCTGTAATTGCTTCGCATTGTCAGTTACAATCTGAACAATTTTAAAGAATATTGTTAATCCATTGCTTGATATGTTTGAAAAAATTGTCAGTTCAGCAACGTAAACAACGCAGTGAATGTTGTTGTAGTGTCAAAATGAAAGCCATTCTTACTGATAGTGTGTTACGAATTTACCCTGCTGATTGCAACTATTTTCCTATCCTTTTGCTGTGCTCTATAGGGCCCATAATGATCTTAATCATATACATAGTTACCACCTAAGTTCACATTATAGTAAAGCAATAAAGATATTGAGTATTAACTATTTCTGTAAATGACTGAAAAGGCTCAGACCACTTGAAATTCATGGAAGGTTTGAGTGTTTTCATACACCCGAGAATAAACTATGAAGTGATTGATCAGTAGCTAACAAAAGCAAGTCAAAATATTTGTCTCAAAAACAAGAACGCAAATATTACTCAATAAACCGCAAAGCCACAATGAAGGTTTATTAATGAAATAATGTATTCTTAAAATAAACTTTTAATTCTTAATGCTCTATAAAACGTGTAGCAGTACTTACAATGACTAAGATACGGCCACACAGATGGATCATGGTTTAGTAACCAAAATAACAAGTTAGATCATTTTACTTGGCGCCATTTCTTGGAAATACAGCCATGTTTACACTATATAATAGAGTTTATTTTTAATTTGTATAAGTCTGAAAAGTACCTACAGGAAAAATCGGTACAAAAATTCTTTGTGTGTCCCACTTTTTCTCTTCAATTGACATTGAGAATTTTCTTACATCATCAGTATCGTTTGGTAACCTGACTGTTTTTTTTTTTATAACATAGGGGTAATTGCGTACTGTGACCCTGACACATGGACAACTGAAGGAACATGGGTGGTTTTTAGTCAGTAAAAGTCTGACACGCCCTCCCGCTCCGCTCAGAGCGGGAGAAGTCATTTGACGATTTCCCATCCAAAAAAAGGGGGGTAATTGCATAACACACTAATAGTATAAATGGCTTTAGTTTTGACAGTTCTACAATATTCATTGCGTTATTTACGTTGTTGAACAAACAAATATTTGGAACATATGAAGCAATGGATTATCAATACCTATCCTTAAAAATGATTCAGATTTTGATTAAATAAATAAATATCTTAGGACAACCAACACAACGTTATCTGATCTCAAACTGGGCAGAGCCTGTACTACGGCAACCAGACAACTGATAAACATACTTATATATTTCTAAATACATACATATTATAGATAAATTACACCCAGACACCAGAACAAATGATTGTGCTCATCACACAAAGATTTGTCCTGGGTGGGAATCGAACCCACGACCTCAGACTTAGCAGTCAGGTTCACTAACCACTAGACTAACAGGCCAGTCGATTGATAGTACATATATGTTACGCAATTATGGTGCTACATTGCACATGAGCACATTGAGCTTACGTCGTTTTTCAAATTGGAACATAGGAGTATTTGTTGTTCAACTAAAAAATGGCCATTCTAATTCCTCAATAACGCATCTCTTATGAAAAAAATCTAAGCGTCGTTTACTCTCATTACAGGAGCTCGGCCTTGACATCACCGACGACCAGATCTCGGAGCTAGAAGCAGCAATCCACGACATCGACTTCGAAGCCGCAGCAGCCCACGAGAAGAAAGTCCGCCATGACGTCATGGCCCATGTCCATACCCTGGCAGAGAGGTGCCCTAAAGCTGCCCCCATCATCCACTTAGGAGCTACCTCCTGCTACGTGGGGGACAACACGGATCTGATCGTACTGAGACACGGTTTAGATCTGCTGCTGCCGAGGTTGGGTGCCATTATCAGCCAGCTGTCTAAGTTCGCTGATACTTACAAGTGAGTAGGTACCTACACGACGGTTTTTAGGGTTCCGTTGCCAAATGGCAAAAAACGGAACCCTTATAGATTCGTCATGTCTGTCTGTCTGTCTGTCTGTCCGTCCGTCCGTATGTCAAAGCCACTTTTCTCCGAAACTATAAGAGCTACGCTGTTGAAACTTGGTAAGTAGATGTATTCTGTGAACCACATCAAGATTTTTACACTTAAATAGAAAAAAAAAAAATTTGGGGTTTCCCATACTTCGTTTCATACTATCATTTTTTCTAAACTCAATAGTGTGCGCGAGAGACGCTTCCAAAGTGGTAAAATGTGTGTCCCCCCCCCCCGTAACTTCTAAAATAAGAGAATGATAAAACTCAAAAAAATATATGATGTACATAACCATGTAAACTTCCACCGAAAATTGGTTTGAACGAGATCCAATAAGTAGTTTTTTTTTAATACGTCATAAATCGTAAACCGCAATTTACCTTTCATTTAATCAACTCAAATATAAAAATAAAAAATAAAAACATTTAATTTCATAAGCATAAACCTTATACATAAACCGTGGATACCTACAGGTTTGTACGGAACCCTCGGTGCGCGAGTCCGACTCGCACTTGGCCGGTTTTTTTTAGACAGGTGTTATAAATATTCTTTGTCATTGAATTAAATAATTCATTGCCAGTGGTCGATTTTATAATAATTCAAATGCATTATTATGTAAAAACATTAGCTTTCTGCACTTCTTCTCCATATGTGTCAAATTTCATAGTCCTCCGTCCGCCTAATTTGCGTAAAAAGGGTAGGTACATGGTTTTAGCTTATTAAAGACTATTTTGAGCAAATTTAAGAGTAGTCTCAATCTTCTGTCTTATTAAAAAGGTTTAAACAAGGTTTAACAAGGTTTTAACATCTAAACAAATTCCCTAAGATGAGTACCAGAAGCTACGCCACAATAACCAAACAAATAGCATAGATTAAGACTTCAATCAAATGTCGCAGCCATTACGACTGATATGTTTAGCATACAATAAGTTAGAACAATAAGCAATAATCATCAACTGGTGTTATAACGTACGATCTACTCGATATCTACTGACAGATCTCTATGTTTGGGCACATTATTAATTGGGAACAACTTCCTTATTAATTGCATAGTGCTAAAGTTACGGAAGGTCATTAATTTGAAGAAAACAAGAATTATATCATCAGTATAGGATACCGTAATAATGATTCCTTCTGCTGTACATTTGATACTTACTTCGTATTAAAACCAACCAGCACAGGGCTCGTTGGTAGATTACAGCTCACTCTCTCTCATCGACTGGAGGCCTGTGTCCAGCAGTGGGAACAATATAGGCATATGAGAACAATATGATGATATGTATGCATGTATTTAAATCGCGTTTTTCCTGTTTTCAGGTCGCTTCCTATGCTCGGCTTCACCCATCTGCAGCCAGCGCAACTGACAACTGTCGGCAAGAGAGCTTCCCTCTGGCTGAGCGACTTGCTCATGGACGAGCGCGCCCTCTCCCGCGCAAGAGACGACCTCCGCTTCCGAGGAGTCAAAGGAACCACAGGTACCCAAGCCTCCTTCCTCCAACTCTTCAAAGGAGACAACGAGAAAGTCCGAGCACTCGACCAAAGAGTCGCTGAACTTGCCGGCTTTAGCAAGCGGTACATCGTCACTGGACAAACATACTCCAGAAAAGTTGACTTGGAAGTCATTTCTGCGTTATCTGGACTCGGTGCGACCGTACACAAGATGTGCTCTGACATCCGTCTGTTAGCCTCCCGTAAGGAGCTTGAGGAGCCTTTCGAAGCCTCCCAGATTGGTTCCAGCGCTATGCCGTACAAGAGAAACCCGATGAGGTCGGAACGCTGCTGCGCTCTCGCCCGTCATCTCATCACCTTGCACGCCAATGCTGCCAACACCCACGCAGTTCAATGGCTGGAACGTACTTTGGATGACTCGGCAAACCGACGTATAACTCTTGCTGAAGGTTTCCTAACAGCTGATGCCACTTTACTGACCCTGCTGAATATTTGCCAAGGACTGGTCGTATACCCTAAAGTCATCGCCCGTCACATCGATCAGGAGCTGCCATTCATGGCCACTGAGAATATTATCATGGCAATGGTCCAAGCTGGTGGCGATCGTCAAGCGTGCCACGAGAAAATAAGGGTACTCTCTCACGAAGCAGGTGCTCAAGTGAAACAGCACGGCAAAGATAATGATTTGATCGAACGTGTGAAGAAAGATAGCTATTTTGCGCCTATCATATCGCAACTGGATAAGATCCTAGATGCATCTACATTCATTGGTAGGGCCCCTGAACAAGTGACAGAGTTCATTGACGAAGAGGTTAATCCTATCATTGCTAAGTACAAACATGCCTTGGCTGAAGTAGGAAAGCCTGTTGCTTTGTTGATTTAATGGATGCATTTTTGTTTTATGAATTGACATGTATTAAAATACTAATAAATAAAAATAAATTGTTCATTGAATAAAATCATATATTTACAAATTACAGCATATTATTTCTATATTAATTTATAAAAATACAAAAAATATGACTTCACTATTTTACAATAACATGAACTAGATAATGGTAACTCTAATTCCAATAATGAAAATTCACAAGGCTTAGCATAGGCAAGCTTTAAGCTGAAAAAGAGATTATGTAATAAATAACTATGAAATAACATTAACAAAACCGAACAAATAAATAAGCAACTTAAACAAAAGAGAGACAAATCGTCCAACTGTATCGATCATAGAGAGTTAGAGAAAATTCGTGATCACATTTTTATCACAATTTTGATGGCACGACGAGATTGGCAACTATGTTAAGGTACTTAAAGAACGTTGGTGAGGAGTGTGTCTCCCTGGCACGCAGGGCCCTGGCTGGGCCAGTTGCACGCGCCTATGCTGGGGTCGAAGCTCAGCTGGATCGGGCAGTTGAACACGTGCAGCGTGAACCTCTGCTTGGTACAGTCCCATCTGCAGGCGTAGAACTTGTTACATTGTTTCGGGTGACGGAACAGACCGGCTCTCTGGCAGTCCACGGACCCTTGCAACGTCTCGTCTCTGCTTCTCCATCCACCGGGACCGTAACGATCAAACGCTTGAGAGTCAATCGCAGATCCAGATTCAGATCCATCCTTAATAGTAATCGTTGGTGATACTTCTTGGTTCAACAACACAGTTTTGTATGTAGGAGCAACGGTAACGGCCTTAACACGAGGTCGGACTCTGACGTACCTTTCTGTGGTAGATACCACATAAGGTGTGCTGGATACGTAGCTTTCGGAGTATACTTCTTTAGGTCTCGGTGTAACAGCCACATTATAGGCACTTTGCTCCTGGAAATCTTGATAGAAAGAGTCGTCGGGAACAATGATAGGGTTAAATGTGGATGATACAATCGGCGCAGCAGTAGCAACTGAGCCTGTAGTGGGAGCATTTACTTTAGTGTATATATGACCGTATCCTCCGTCACTGATGTCTCCGCGATTAGAGTCATCGTAATCATTAAAGTCGCCGAGATCTTGAGGAGCTTGGGTAGGTCTCTTTCCTTTAAGGATTAGAACTGGTGACTGACAGCTGCAGACAGCTCCAAGTTTGCGTACGAGGAAAGGATTAAAGTCATTGATCTTCGTCACAACGGCCACTTTAGGCTTAGTTCTTCGTACAGGGGCGGGTGAGACTTCGAATAAACCTTGTTCTTCTGGAGCATATGTAGAAGTAACTATCTTTGGTGAATAGGAGTACGATTCTGGGCTAGATACAACAATAGGTGCTGATGTAGTGTACGAAACTGGTGTGATTAGTCCTGCGTCATGGCCAATAGTACCAAAACCAAGTTGTTGAGATTTAGCCGTTTGAATGACTATGTTTTGTTTCCTTTGAATCGGTGCTAAAGTAGAAACCGTGGCATCTTGGTAGTTGTAATGGCCATCAGCGCTAGCTTGTTCGTTGTATCCGTAACTTTCAACATTCACTTCCGATTTCAAATCATCTGAAGGCGGCAAATATTCTGGAGCCTGATACTCTGTTGTGGTGCTATATTTGTAAGCGGGTCTACCAGTTGATTTTACTCTTTGTCTGTATGTGGAGGATACAACAGGTGCAGCCGTGGTATACGTAACTGGAGATACTAACCCAGCATCCGGTCCTACTGTTCCGAACCCAAGTAAATGAGCTTTAGCTGTTTCGACCACAATGTTATGTTTCCTTTCAACATGAGCAGCGTCGTGGCTTACCGTGAATTCTTGATAGGGATTGTATTGAATCTTGGAAGCAGCATTCTCATCATTGAAACCAAAACTTTCGAAATTAACTAATTGAGAGCCATCTTCTACAGGAGGCAAGTATTCCGATGCCTTGTAGGACGTTGTAGATTTGGCTCTGTAGGTCGGTGTGGTTGACTTGACGATAGGTCTAGCTGTGGTGGAGGGTGGCAAGTATTCGTATTTCGGTTCTGATGGAGATAAATACTCTCGAGTTGTGGATACAGTAGAGTAAGTTCTAGGTCTGTATGTAGATGCTACAACAGGAGCGCTTGTGGACACAGCAGGTTGTAAATATTCTTCACCCTTCGAGACAATTTGGATCTCAGGGGATTGATATTCAACCTGCTGATATTGCGGTGAGACCGTAGAACTAGGATATGAGAAGTGGATAGATTCCACTTTCTGTGGCTGTTCTATGTGAGATGTGCTGAACGAATGCTGGTGGACTGTTGGCTCAGATTTATGAACAGTTTCATATTGCTGCGAGTAGTCGTAATTGTCTTGAGCTTGGTGGAAAACAGCGCTTTGTTGAACAACTGGAGCCGATGCAGTAGGAACAGAGTATGATTGGTAACCTGACTGCGGGGCGATGTTCTCCTGAGCTTGATGTATAACAGAGCTTTGGTGGACAACTGGAGCCGAGGCGGTCGAACTGACGGAATATGATTTGTAATCAGTCTTAGAGTTATCGTACCCCTGACCTTGATGAATCACAGAGCTCTGATGAACGACCGGTGTAGAGGCAGTAGATCCAACTGAATATGATTGGTATTGTACTTTAGGGGCAACGTATTCTTGAGCTTGATGAATAACAGAGCTTTGATGTACCACAGGCGTTGACGCTGTCGATACAACAGAGTATGACTTGTAATCGTTCTTCGGTGGAACATACTCCGGAGCCTGGTATGTCTGTACATTCGGAGAATCAACATCAACGTAATGGTTTTCGTATATAAGAGTTGAAGGTGAAGTTGAAACATGTACGACATCTTTGCCAGAATTGTGGTTAGTGTTAACGTTGGATTGATGATAAACTTGATGAGACACCGCACTTGCGTCAGAGTAGCCCTTAAGCTCAACACTTCTTTGAATTTCAGGCTGACTATAGGAATATCCTTCTTGGCCAACATGCACCTGTTGTTGTTCATATTGCACAGGTTGGCTCACGATGTGCTTAACTTCATGTTGCTGAATGATGGGCTTGTACGTTTGCGTGTAAACGGCTGCTGTGGGCTGAACATAAGTCACTGGAGTTGCCTTCTGAGTGTACTTGAGAATAGGGTTCTCATATGTTGAAACGGCTTGTTGGTACGACAAGTCAACTTGAGGAGCAGGAGTGAAGTAAACTTGATTATTTTTCTGGGTTTCTACTTTGTGAATAGTTTGTTGGCTGTAAGTCTGTGGTCGGTATGTCGAAGCAACTATTGGCGATGGAGTCGAGTATTGAAAAACTGTCTTGGGTGCTTCCTCGAATTTGACAGCGGGTTTATTGTACTCGTAACCGTCAGTATCTTGACTGTATGTATGAACTTGACTAGCATCTACGTTGTGTAAGGTCTGTTGGCTGAACACCTGTGGTTGATAAGTAGATACTACTGCCGGTTGAACTGTAGTGTAGCGAACTTGCTGTTTAACAGCGACTGCGGGCTTGGAGTAATCGTATCCAGATTCAGCATTGTAAGCTTTATTATCTTCAGCCTTATGTATAGTCTGGTGGCTAAACGACTGCGATTTGTAGGTAGGCTCGACATAAGTAACTGGAGTAGCCTTCTGAGTATATTTTATGATCGGGTTTTCGTAGACAGTGACGGGAGTCGACTGATAACTGACCTCGTATTTAGGTGTAGAAGAAACTGGCACAACGTGCTGTGTCTGAATGGTATGGTGGCTGATCGTTTGAGGTCTGTAAGTCGATGAAACAATTGGTGCGGGAGTAGAGTACACATTCTTGACTTCCTCAAATTGAACTGAGGGTTGCTCGTAGTGATAGCCCGATGAAGAGTCTCCAGAGTAAGTGTTTACCCTGTTCGCGTCAACCTTGTGGATTGTCTGGTGACCGATCACTTGCGGTTGGTAAGTAGACACGATAGGCTGGACTGCCAGAGCCGGTTGAGGTGTTGTGTACTGAACAACTTTAGGTTCTTCGAATGACACTCCTGATTGGGAGTAGTCATACCCAGTACCCACTGAAGCAGACTCGACTGATGGAGTATAAACTTTGCTGGTTTCCACTTTATGTATCGTCTGATGACTGAATGAATGAGGCGTGTATGTAGCTTCGGTAGGCTGAGAGTATGTGGAGACTTCTGGTCCAGTTGTGTAAGCTACGACCTTCTTGAAAGGTTCCTCATAAACAGGCGTAGGGGTGGAATATCCAAAACCAACAGATTCAACATTGTGGACAGTTTGCTGGTTGTGACTAATGCTTTCGGGTCGGTACGTCGATACAGAAACTGCAGGCGCTGCGGTAGTGTAAGAAATACCTGCTTCAAACTTTATATTGGGTTTCGAATAGTCATATCCAGATTCAACCTTACTTTCACCGTTGTAGTTGCCAGAGTAATCTTTGCTTTCATATTGGTAGTTCAGACCTTGATTGTGATCAGTTACGTGAACTTGAGGAGTAACTTGCTTGACAGCAATAGCTGTGGGCTGAACGTATGTAACAGCAGGTTGTGAAACACCGAAAATTTGCTTTATAGTTGTTTTAGGCGCTTCGGGAACATACGTAGTTTTATACGTCACAGTTGGAATCGAACTAGTAACTGCAAACGGAGTGGCAGTAGTGGGTATACCAGAAGATGTAGGTGTAGTCACGAAACTGTATCCATCAAGGTTGTTACCATCAGTTCCAACATGGTTTATGGAAACTGCAGGTTGCGATACGAAGGACACATGAGCTGGGTGCAAAGTTTGTGTGGAGTGACTGTAAGATTTAGATCCTTGACCCTGGTTGTATGCTTGAGAACCAGATCCTTGATAGCTGCCCTGATCTTGGCTATATACTGTAGAACCAGACCCTTGATAGCTGCCTTGATCTTGGCTGTAGACAGTGGAACCCGATCCATGGTAGTTGACTTGGTTATTGTAATCAACGTCGATTAAAGTAGTCTTTCCGACTAAACCAACATTGATAGCTCCTGCTGTTAAAGTGTGAGACGAACCAGTGTTGGCCTTCGAGTTGCTGATGTAGTTTCCAGCATTCGCTTCACTGTATCCGTGGTATTGTTGGAAGTTGGACTGGCTTGTAGCTTTGCCTTCGCCAATATGGCCATCGGCTCTGTATACTCCAGCTTCGTATTTACCTGAGTCGTCATGATTGTATGTACCAGAGTAATCAGCACTGTAACCTGAACCTGTGGAGTAGCCAGTACCATAATCTCCTCTGTACCCTGAACTTCCACCGCTCGTCTCTACGTAAGCTCCAGAGTTATCTTGAACGTATTGTCCACTTTGGTCTTCAGTGTATTTGCCTTGATAACTGCTTTGAGTAGATTCGGAATATTTGCCAACGTCGTAATAATCGCTAGACTGTTTGTAGGCAGACCCGTCATGATTGTACGGCACAATTGGGGAACCTTCATGTTTGTAGGGTACTGCGACGTCTCCCGTAGGATCATGGACATACGCTCCTGAGTTGTCATCATCGTAACTTGTGCTTTGGTACTGAACTGTCTTTTGGCCTTGTCCAGCATAAGACCCTGAGTATCCGTTGGATGTAGCTGTATTTCCCCCAGCTTGCACGGTGTATTCTGTAGAGTGTCCTGTGACCTGGCCGGTATACCCAGAATTATGTCCAGTCTGGGTGGAGTAACCAGAAGCCTGTCCTCTAGATTGTTCTCCAGATTGACTATATCCAGATCCTTGTCCTCCAGATTGAGTGTATCCAGAAACTTGTCCACCAGCTTGAACGTATCCAGTGCTGTGACCTCCAGATTGGGCATCGTGACCAATATTAGCTCTATGAGCACTGTTGCGGAGCGCTTCCTCTTTAGTGGGAAGTCTGTAGTCATCCAAGATAATGGAACCACTCGAATATTTAGGTTGTCCATTATATTGGGTCGGTTGAATTAATCCTATGTTGCCATTGATAGCGCCTGCGTCACCGATATGGTAAGCTAAGCCATTGTCGACTTGGGCAGAACCGTGACCGATTAAGCCATTTCCAAATTGAGCGGAACCATGCCCAATTTCATAAGAATGTCCAGCGTTGGCTAGTTCTTGGGAAGCAATGAAGTTGGAGTCCAGAGCGTCGTCCTTAGTCAGGAATCCTCCTTGGATGCCGACCAGGTTGTTGAGGGAAGCGCCGGAGACCAAGCTCTGATGGGCAGCCACGTTGATCGCGTCGGCGGTTTGGCCTTGGTAACCTGCTGCGCCTGAAAAGAAAATTAAATCATTAAGGTAATATTCGCTTAACTTATTTGTGTTTTCTATTCTTATCTAAGGGAAGGATACAATGATATGCTTTCACGACAGTATTGGTTACTCATAAGAAATAAACACGTAATATTGACGGTCTGCATACAGATATTCCTAGTCCATACACAAGTCTCTCATAAACTAATGTCGCTTTTTGCAAATATGATGTCTTTGTTTGTGAAGGGTAAAAAAAAAATTAATGTCGAATAGTGTGGTAAAAAATTATATATATAGTTTAGCGAGACAAGGTAACTTACCAGTAAGAGTGGCAGCAGAGAACCCATAGGTCTCAGCCTCGTATCTGGCGATGTTTCCACAAGCTGGCACCAACCAGGGCCAGTCGCACTTGAGCTTCTCGGCGTCGAAGCCTAGACCGAAGGGACAACGGAACTCGTACGCCGTCAGCGGAGACTTGCCGTGGTCGAGGCAGGCGAAGAACCAGCGACAGTTCTCGGGGTCAGCGTAGTAACCTGGAACGTAAACGACGAATAATAAGTTAGTCAAACTTGAATGAGTAAAATAACAGTTTAAATAAACCCGCGTCCATATTTTCTATGGAAGCCTGTTTTTGAGGTTTTTTAAACTGTTATCTATTTCGTGTGTGTCTATATTATTTATTTTCTATTTTTAAGTGTTTCGAATTTTGAGACGTATGTCAGCGTAGTTTGTGTCGTATGTCAACGTTGTTTTAGAAGACTGTTTTTGCTGTCCTGGTAGCCCCCCAAATTTATAAAATTATTGTTTTGTCATCGGTCCTTGATAAGTATACCAAATTTCGAGTTAATCCGACGTTTTGAAGGGGTCAAAATCATGTTCGTTTGTCAAAGTTTCCGTTACATCCTAACTTACGTTTGAAGCTAATAAAAGCGCGTTAAAAATACTATGAGCTCAAATCGCTTGCTAGGTAGAAAGAATTAATAAAAATCTTTAAATGAAATTTATTGCTTTAATATAAATAAAGCTTACGCTATTTATTTAATTTTATTTCATCAGGAAAGCAATACTACAGTATTGTATATAAACGCCGCTATCCGCAAAATAATTTCCTCTTTGAAATACGGTAGTTCATTTTTATATAATAATTTTGTATCTATCTGTTTAGGCAGTGTAAAATGTATTCAGTGTATTCATTTTTATTGGTATATAATTCTACCTGTAGAAAAATAATTTAAGCAGATAAGACGGAATGAGGATCAATTCGACAAAAGGATATAGCAATTTTGAATACTACATCGAATACAATATAAATATCTGAGTTCATTTCTTTTTGAATCACTCAAATCCATCGAGAAATTACGAAGTTATTAAACTTTAAAAAAAGGGAGTTTTAAAACGCACACCGCGCGCGCGAAACTGCTGATGACGTCACGAGGCTCGATCGCCCGCCACGCGCCGCACTGCTTTGTTATGATTTGCGGAGTTTAATCGTTGTTTCTTGTTTATTTATGTTTTATAGACATTGGTAGATAGGAAACATGGAAGTCGGATTTACCCAAGGCCCAGTCGGACAATCTCGCGAAGATTGATTCGTTTATGGTTGAAAAGTAAAAAAAAAAAAACAATTTATTCCAGTGCACAGGTAGGTACTACGCTTTAGAATGTTTTGATTTGGCAGGTAGGTACCTTTTTCGTGTTTCTACAATGTGTAGGCACCTCTCTACCTATTTTAAATAATATTTTTTACTAGCTTGTGCCCGCGACTTCGTCCCCGTAAAATTTCCTGCTTCCCTAACCCATCCCGTCGCATCGAATCGCCTGCCCGTGCGAGGTCTTTGTTTGCGTGATATTTTTCTTTGTGCTCGGCTCCTAAGGGTCTTTGCGTGACCTTATATAATATATAGTCTATAGCCTTCCTCGATAAATGGGCTATGCAACACTAAACGTACTTAAGGTGACGTAGCGAGATAAACGTGCTTTTTCTTTTTAGCGTACCTTTCTTACCGTATGACTTCCGTACTTAATCTTTTAGTGTATGTTTTTTGACTATATGATCTAGTATCCTGTAAAAGGAATACACGATACGATGAAATTTTCTCGATACAAAAAAATCGCAAAGTTCTATCTATGATTATGATTTTTTTAGCCTCAAGGCGCGATGCGTATGTATTATTAAACATAGTTTACTTTTAAACATTGATTATAATTCTACCTAAGTTTTTGTAAAACAGTTTTCGTTTTAATAATACTTTTCATTCATAAAAAACGGCGATTCGGTTTGGCACATACGTTATTTTATTCCAAGCGCACACACATTATCGCCATCTCTTCTTTTGCCTATCATAAATAGTGTCATCACTCTCGTTCGTTCATAAATCAGTCGCCCAGTAGCCTCATCGACGACGAATCTATGTCACTTTTTTACAAATCGGTGCGATCAAAATTACGTTTTTTAAATATTTGTGTTCACAGAAAAAGGTAGTAGTTAAGCATTTGCTGTAATTATTTAATATAATAAGTGTTGGCTTTCCAAATAACTTTGTATTTCGTCTGTATATGTGTCTATTTTTGTAACTGTGAACAATATAACATTCTATCTCTATTACCATTTAGAGACGACCTAAATTATGTATGAAAATGGGAAGAACCATAAACCAAAAGTAAACAGTACCTTCAAGGTTAGGAGTGCCTGCACAGGGCAATTAATTTATTCATTTTGCAAGAATGAAATACCAATAAGATGATGATAACAATAAATCGAATTCACCACCTTCACTAAAGCATTACAGCAACAATCTATTCTCACTTTGTAAAATAATATTGAGTAAACACCTTATTTTCTAGAGAAGAACGTCTGTTTTATCCCTATAACTTATAATAATCATTCATTTAGAAATAAAATAAAATATATAATTCGTTTTTAGGTTTGAATTATGTCAACAATATATCTGTATGTCAAGTACTGTCACTTCAAATGCAAGAGCACAACGAATGAATGGAGTAGCATTAGAATTGTAAAAAAAGGTGAGGTTTTACTTGACAGCAGCCCAAAGAAGGGTAATGATTTAAACAGGCTGTGTCAAACGCCGAACTAGTATGTTTTTAACATAACATTGGTATGTAAAAGTGTTTGTACAAACCTACTTACAGAAATAAAATCATTTATCATTTATAGCAGATGTGAAGTTTTATTGAAAATATAAATTTTAATTTCATATATCAATCAAATCAGTTTATTTCGGGCTACAAAGACCCAAATCATAATACCATACAGACTATCATACATACAAATAAAAACCACGTAAACATAATTATTGTACACGAAGTGACGGCGACGTGTTGCGCTGTGTAGTATCGCGTAGCCTTCCGCGGAATCGCCGATACACGACACCCTTCGGCCAAAACTCTTCCTTGAGGAAAGTCTCGATTTGATGAGTTGGAACTCGCACCACGAATGACTTGAAGTTTGTGTTGTGGCACGGTTCCAACTTCTTGACCCTTAAGGTCCAGTTGGACTTAACACGTACAAACTCCACGATCTCTTTAACCTTCGTGGTGTAATGTAGACGGGACACATAGAGCTGCGTCGTTAGTGTAGCTGGACGAAGCAGCATATTGAGTCCTGCTAGCGCGGTCTCACACTGGTTCCGACTACGAAGCTTCTCTGTACCTTCACGAAGCCATCCATGTCAGGCACGTGGCCTGACGCCAGGCCTAGGTGTTTCGAACCCTATATGTACCGTGTTTGATACCTAATCATTAGCAGCCTATAATTTTCCCACTGCTGGGACACAGACCTCCTCTCGGTGAGAGAGAGTGGGACATAATCCACCACGAGGGCCCAGTGCGGGTTGGTAGATGTCACATGTCTTCAATTTTTTGGTTCTAAGACATGCCGATTTACTCACGATGTTTTCCTTCACAGTTTTGAGAGCAGTGGTGTTGAAATAATTTACACAGAGTATAGCGCCTGCTCGGGTTCGAACTCGTAAGTAGTAGCCGTTGCCACTGAGCCACCACTGCTTCTCGATATGTAATTGATATCTAATCAAAGGTCTACAAGAGTGCTTTCTGAAAACATATTGGCTATTTATAATTTTTCATTCCTACAAGATTTTATGGATGATCAAAACAATGGTGTTTTACTCTGTTTTGAATAACACTAAACATACTTCTATAATCTTATGAAGACTGTTTAGCAAATTATTTGTGTACTCCATCTCTGAATTACCCCTAACGCCAAAATAACTGTAATGAAAAATAAAGTTAATAAAAGAACAAACATACATACGAGTTAATAGGCTAATAAACACATTGCTCTCTGCAGTCGGGTAAAACACCCAAGTAAAAAGATATAATCTAGACATAGTTACAAAATATCGGCAATAATATTTAGCTTTTGGTTTTCTAACCGCAGTCACACGTAATTACTAAAACTAGTGATCGCCCATTGGTCGAAATTCGACCGTACTTCATTTGAATAGAAATACATTATTAAATGAAAAAATTCAGATAATAATAAATTTAAAAAAAAATATTATGGTTATATTTGACATTCAGTAACACTATAGATAAATTGTTGACGCTGTACTACTGTGGAGAGGGTTCGCTGGCGGGATGGTGATGGCCAGGACCAGGACGTAGGTGTAATGAGTAAAAAATATTTCTTCAGGACTCTCTTCTTTATTTTCTTAATACTTCTTAACTGTTGGATATGGAACAATATGGAATGAATTATCACAGAAAGTTCTGTTTTTATAGAAATTATGGTTATAATTATGACATTTGGAACAGTCATAATTAAAAAACCACCTGTACAATCTATGACCAGCCTGTACAATCGTGAGGCATACAACCTCTACAGTTTGCACACGACACTAAGTTTTGTATGGGAAACTTACTAATGCCATACTTGACACTCTCCATAAAACCACAAAAAATATTTCTTTTTTAACTAAACTAAATTCCTATCGTCGCTAATACAAATAATATTAAGACAAATATTCTCGATACGAACATAGATTTTAAAAATGAAATAGGTTATATATCCATAAAATTAATTTATTACCTATGGTTATACTTGACATTCAGTAAGACTCAGGCTTACCAACTTAGGGGTTTTTCCAAATTTAGGGGGTAAATAAGAGGATTGAGATTTTTAGGGGCGTTCCATGTTTAGGGGTATTCTTAGGGATTTTTTGCCATCTTACATTTCTCATAGTGTTTTTGATTACAATAAAAGTATTAGCGACTTCTAGTACGGTTCCTTGATACTAAGAATGCAGAGTGAATGATTAACAAATGTCGCGTAATAAATATAGACAAATATTACTACTGTGTGCCGGTCTATGATTACTGAACGTTCGTTGGTTATTTTCATTATAATTTTTTAGCGGATTTTTTTAGTAATTGTGGCATGTTTAGGGGTTTTTAACTTAAGCTTTAGGGGTAAATATTTCTGGGTGTTGGTAACACTACACAAAATAATAAAGACAGATTTGGACCATAAACAAAAGAATTTCTATGCATGTGTGTATTAGATACACGGTAATGAACAGTAGTGTGTGTAACGTGTTATTTATTGAAAATAATGTATTTTAACTCATAATTTAAAAAAAATATTAGCATTCGTCACTTCTTCTCTGTGTAAACTATAAGTGTGCGAAATTTCATACTCCTCTGTCCGCCCAATTTTCGTAAAAAGGGATCCAAAGTTTTCGCTTCACGTATTAATATATAGATATGTATGTATGTCAAGTAATTTTGACATTTATCATACACATTGCCATACGAAATTTACCTTGAAGGAAATATAAATGACTTGTAAAATAAGGTGAAAAAATTACTCATAACTAGTATTACGTAATGGACGAAGTCTATGTAAAATATTGTAATTGTCATTTACCAAATAAATGTATAGTAACCGGTGAAACGAAATTGAAGTTTATTAATCTCTTAAACACCATCATATATTTTATTTATAGACCTCTAGAAGATTAATTCGTTATTTTTAATTTCGTGTTGTAAATCTATATATTAATACGTGAAGCGAAAACTTTGGCTCCCTTTTTAAGAAAATTGGGCGGCCGGAGGAGTATGAAATTTCGTACACGTATAGTTTATACAGAGAAGAAGTGACGAATGCTAATATTTTTTTTTAAATGGTGCGTAAAAATACATTATTTTCAATAAATAACACGTTACACACACTACTATTCATTACCGTGTATTTAATAATACACACATGTATAGATATTCTTTTGTTTATGGTCCAAATCTGTGGTCTATAGTCTTACTGAATGTCAGTTCAGTTCAGTTTATTTATTTGTTAACATAGGTAAAATATAAAGATCTTATTTGTTTGTATTATTGTCAAGTATAAATATAGGTAATAAATTAATTTTATAGATATATAACCTATTTCATTTTTAAAATCTATGATCATATCGAGAATATTTGCCTTTAATATTATCTGTCTATAGTGTTACTGAATGTCAAATTTAACCATATTTTTTTTAATATTTATTATTATATATATTTTTTCACTTAATAATGTATTTCTATTCAAATGAACCACGGTCAAATTTCGACCAATGGGCGATCACTAGTAATTAATAAATACTTAAATTGTTTATTATATATTTTTAATTATGTTGAGTTAATCAATCTCGTATAACCCAACATCCGTAAATAAATATTAGCTAGCTTTTTCCCGCGACTTCGTCTGCGTAAATCTTACGTTACGCGGACGCAGGTGAAGTCGCGGAATAAATAGGGTTAATGGGTAACAAATAAGGTTTAGTCCTGAAAAAGAGTAACAAACAGATAGAGTTAGTTTCGCATTTATAATATTACGTATAGATAAAGAAGATAATTCCTTGCTGTAAGATAGTTTTATTGCTTATAATTAAATATTTTTATTATTTGTCTACTCCATCGCACGCTATGTGCAAAAATTTCATAGACCGACTAAATTAATGATACTTTCACGTACTTTTTTCTAAGATGTTTCCGTCTCTACCTTGCTATTGCAGTTTGACAGATGTGCAACAGTGACAGGAATAGTGCTTACAGCAAGGCTATGCTAAGTTAGTAACGTTTTTTATATCGAGACATTTTCTGTCATTAGTTCAACTTTTGGCCGCTGGTTTTCCTATTCTCTATAAACGATTCAGATATAAGTTTGTGGTGGCCGGCCACTTTAGGTTGACCCGCCATAAACCACGCCCATCCTACTATCATTCACATTCAAGGTGGGCCCTTAACTCTTCAGCTTTTACTTGGGTGTGCTACGCAATGAATTTTTTGAGAGACCAAGGCGCGCGCAATGGACGTGTTTTATATGGAATTTTTCACTCTTTCTTCGAAAAATAAAAAAAAAATATTACCCACGTGTTGAGATTTATATGTGAGGGGGCTGTAAAGGGGGTCGAAAATTTCATTATTTTTGCGATAGGAAACGCCATTTTCGAGATACAAGCAAAAGAAAAGGATAACAAAAATACAGTACTGTTTTTGCACATGAAGGCGAGGCACGTGAAGGCAAGGCGCGAGGCGCGCGCAATGGACGTGTTTTATATGGAACTAGCTTTTGCCAGCGGCTTCGCCCGCGTGGAGGTCGGAAATTATCCCGCGGGAATATACTACCGGGATAAAAAGTAGCCTATGTCCTTTCTCAGGCTCTAAACTATCTGTGTACCAAATTTCATTTAAATCAGTTCAGTAGTATTAGCAGGAAAGCGAGACAAACAGACAGACAGACAGACCGACAGACAGAGTTACTTTTGCATTTATAATATTATATAGTGTGGATATATATATAATATATATATATATATAGTAATATAGTAATAATATTATATAGTATATATAGTAAATATAGTATATAGTATATATAGTATAGTATATAGTATGGAGTATGGATATGGATTTTTCACTTTTTCTTCGAAAAATAAAAAATAAGTATTACCCACGTGTTGAGATTTATATGTAAGAGGGTTGTAAAGGGGGTCGAAAATTTCATTATTTTTGCGATAGGAAACGCCATTTTCGAGATATGAGCAAAAGAAAAGGAAAACAAAAATACAGTACTGTTTTTGCACGTGAAGGCGAAGCGTTCGTTGGTGTGAATTTTAGTTCATAACTACTAGTTTTAATCCACACCTTTTTAATCGCGATTAAAAATAGATTTAGTTAAAATAAATTATTATAGTCAACATTTTTGAAATGCAGTATAAAGTACTTTTAGTTAAGGAGACATGGGGTGATGGGGCGTCGCTCCTCATGAAAGTACACCACTTCTTTCTAGTTTTTTGGTATTTTGGGACACAAAATAACAATTTGTCCACACAACAACAACACAACACTTGTATTTTCGCATTGTGGCACGATACAATATTTTAAGAAGAATTCGTTTAAACGTTCTGCGAGTCACGTAACTAAAGGCAGAAAGAACGTGCGCGGCCGTGCCGCGGACGCGAACGTGGAAAATGACGTCATCAACGAATTGTGCGTATTGGCGAGCGTGTTTGAAAATGCAAATTTAAAACCGCTCTAACTTCGTCATTTTTGGTCCAATTTTAATAATTCTTTCACTGAAATAATTGGTTTAGGTATGACTGTAATTCTACATATTTAACTAAAATCGTCGCTGATCCTCATTGTATGTGAAGGGTGAAATCAACTTATTACAAAATATCATCTGTCTAGCCTTTTCCCAGCTAAGTTGGGGTTGGCTTCCAGTCTAACCGGATGCAGCTGAGTACCAGTATTTTACATGGAGCGACTGCTTATCTGACCTCCACAACCCAGTTACTGGGTATTACGATACCCCTTAGTAAGACTGGTTGTCAGACTTTCGGGTTTTGACGACCCGTAACGACTGTCTAAGATCTACGAAAGACAGCCGGGACCAACGGCTTAACGTGCTTTCCGAGGCACGGAAGAGTCTTGGTATGTAAAGAGTCACCCATCCACGGACCAACCGCGGCAAGCGTAGCCTGAACGATTGACCCGTGCGGCTGTTGTAACTTAGCCACAAGCCCTTCTTGTTACAAAACAAAGTTAATTACAGCAATCCTTTTATTTTAAATGCTATAACAGACAACATACAGCTGTCATTCTAGCTGAGGTATCTACCGATCTAAAAATTGTTACCTTCATGCTCAGGACAGATGAACCTAGTCTTAGGTACAGGAGCGATCTCGGAGGAGCCGGGACAGGCCTGCGAGTGCGGCAGGCTGCCGGGCCACACGCACACTTCGTAGCGGTTGTCGAACGCCAGGCCGGCGGGGCAGTCGAACTCGAACACCTGGAAATAGAGCATTTGGTTTGACAACATTTGAGAGGGATGCGCTAAAGTAACCCGGGGAATTATAATTTTCGTGTTTAACATTCTAATTGAATGACTATTTCATGAAATAGGAATTCAAAGGGATTATATTAACTTGGGAGATTGTATTGATTATTTTAATGATCTTAATTCTGTAAATTTTATATATACTTGTTATGGTCGGGTGTCAGAATTTGTTCTGACCTGCAAATTGCATAAAACATAAGAACATTTTAATTTATCGAGCTACCCTAGCGCTTCCTATTTACACGATAATTTAGAAAAATACTTTAACTTTTAATTAAAAGTGAGTCAATGAAGTAATATTTTGGATCCAGCCTAATAGGATGAAGCTGAATACCAGTATTTTAAGGAGGGCGACTGCCCATCTGACCTCCACAGTCCAGTAACTAAGGTTGGACTTTTAATCCTATTCACTAACTTGACAATTGGAGGGATACCAGTTTTGACAAAAAAAAAAATAGTGAGGTGGTGCAAGAATGAATGAAATTGAATGAACTTGAAATAATGTAAACTTTGTAATTTAAATTTAATAACTTGTTTTAAAACAAGATGTGTACTATATCGATATATACGTACTCTATGACTGTCAGAGGAAATAAAATGACTATAGTAAAAAAATAAGCAAAATGACATGATTTTTATATTTAGTTTTGTTTCTATCAGAAGAAAATAAAAAAAGGAAATAACTAATATTAAAATTAATTAATTATTCTTATAATCCACACCTAAAAACGATTTTTTTAAGTTTTATTTAATTTAAAACATTTTTATCATTCATTCTTTATGCGAAATCGTTCACTACCCCGACACTATTAGTTTTAGAATGGTATCATTATTGTGCATTGAACTGTCAAGTTAGTGAATAGGATTAAAAGTTCAACCATAGGTAACACTGGTTGTCAAACTTTCGGTCTGCTAACGACCCATAACGACTATTAAAGATCCATGAATGACAGCCGAGACCAACACAGGGATATCAGTATGTATGATCGATTGGCTCGTGCGGCTATTATTAATTGGCCGCAAGACCCTCCGAGCTAAGTTGAAATCATAAATAGACTTCATGGTTTTATTAAACCCACGCGTATATTTGACGATTGCCAAATCAGCAGAATATTGACATCTTTGCTCTAGCAACTGGTCAATTTAGAGACCTTGTTCAGGAAACAATTTTGAATATTGCTCCCTAGTATGTAACGTTGAAACTGTATTTTTTTATAATTTCTTATTTTTCTTTTTTATTGCATGCCTGTTTAGTTTAAGTTTAATTTTATCAGTAACACTTAATGTTTTTTTTTGTACCTATAAACTGTAAGCGCATGTCGCATTAATTTTATAATTTGTTTTTATAATATGTGGAAAATGTTGTGGGTTACACATTTAATCACTGATAAGATAAATTTTTGTATAATATTGTAGTGTGTAACTGATTGTTTTCCCAAATAAATAAAATAAAATAAAATCAGTGCTGCTTTAGGACTGAAACTGAAAATAAAAGACACCCCGTTGTGGTCTGGGTGGATTCCAACTCAGTCTTAATCTAACAACAGTTTAAAAAACTTACGGTATATTCGGGCGAGAGTTGGTCGAACTTGACGCAACGGTAGAATCGGGCGCAGGAGCGAGGGTGCACGAAGTAGCCTTGACGAGAGCAAGAGAACTCCGTACGAGTGTCCTGTAACGTAACAATAATTATTATGTAGTCAAAATGTTTGACTTAAGCTTTGGTTTCCTAACCAGTGAACTGCCATAATAGATGTCCAGAAACTGAGGGTTCGGGATGCTACGCAATATATTCTCTTCCCACATACCGCAGTGTCTCAAGATAAAACTCTTTGACTAGTGTGTGTTGCCAGTGATGACCTGTATAGCACTGAAACGTGGTCGCTCACAATGGGTCTCATAAGAAGGCTGAAAATTACCCATAAGGCAATGAAGAGGATTATGCTTGGAGTTTCCAAACGCGATCGAATCAGAAATTTAAAGATTCGTGGGAAAACCAAAGTAACCGACATAGCCCGAAGAACAAAAAAAAAACAAACTTAAGTGACAGTGGCCAGGGCACATTGATCACAGAACACACGCCGATATTGTCAAGTAGGTATCCTGACGAACTTGTCCTGTCCTTTAAATAATTCAAACAAAAATCCCATAGGAAAGAGGACTTTCTATTTTTCCCAAAGGACATTGCCCACCGATGGACCCCTTATTTTTGGTGCCGGGCAGAGACTAGTTACTTCTCAAAAATTAAGTCGTAATTTTATAAGTCCAATTTCATTATATCAACATCTCTTTCACCCCAGCATTAGAAACCGTAATTAATAATTATTTTATTGAATCAAAGGTAGTTCTGCCATTAAAACTTAACCTGGATGTTGCCAAGATAGATGACAGATTATGTCAATTAAATGGTAGTAATCGATTAAAAATATTGATATATTACTATTCCGCCGACTGAAAGTACCGGAGATGTTTTGTTTAAGAATAGCTTTTCTCCGGTCATAATCTAGGTCTCATATAACTGATAAGACGTATATTCAAATCGCGGATTAAAATAGGCAGCGGGCGGGTAAAATAAAAATAAAATAGAAATAGGTAGTAAATACACTAAAACACTAAGTAGTCATATGATATATGTCTTATCTTAGGATAATGTCATGGTCAGATCGTAGAATTGATCACTTTATGATGTGACTAGCCATTTCATAAATTAGTTGCTTTTCATGATATGGCCAACTAAAACTGGCTAGACCGTAAAAATATTAACGTTTGATGATATCTCAATCGACGTTTGGCCATATAATTAATGTAGACTTTCTATGATAATAAAAGGTCTAAATAAAGTAGGAACTTACACATTGCTCTTGTAAGAACAAACGTAAGCTTAAAATTAAAACTCTCCATTCAAATCAAAAGCTAATTGCAATTAAAAGAGATATTTTAAACTGTGCATGAAACTAAAAATACTAATTGTGTACCAAATAATGGACTTTTTACAATTATTGAGAGAGGTGGGGCATCCCGACTCGGATAGGTTACGTTAGAAGGGGATGATGGGGTCTAGTGAACGAGGAAAGCGTGCTAACACAGACCCTGCCATTTCTTTTGTGGTAATTTTATTATAAAAACTCGATAAAGTTTATTTTAGTGCACAATCAGTTTTTTTTTATGGAACAAAGGCATATTTTGTTGTAGAACACAGGAATAAATTGAGGAACAGTTAAATGGTACTCCAACTCAAATCGTATTTACTAATTTCGGTAGCAAAAGTGCACCATAGCTGCATTAAATTATTTACATCAAGCATCGCAGCGTTGTGTCGTAATTATATTTCATTACACTTCTATCTTCGATTTGTAATTGCTATTCACTTTTAGTAAAGAATATAAATCATATGCAAAAGTATCTCTTTAATTATCTAAATAGAAAGCAAGAAAAAAAGAAAAAGAAACTGTTTACAACTGTTGCACAAACAGCAAAATATCAACAAAAGTTACCACAAAACGGTCACACCAAAATTATTATACTTCGAGTTTAATCAAGTCGATTTGGTAAATCGATCAACAAAATATTTACCATGGCCACACCTACCCCGCGTTCCGAATCACAAGAACATCGCTGTTAGCACGTCAAGAAATTGTCACACTCTACGGAAGGATTTTTTGGCGCGCTTACATCGATTTTGCGTAACTGGGAACGCGAGGAGAGTCGACAGATTAATCTGTTAAATCAATACATCATTCATTGCGGTCAGCATGGGCATCGGGTGGTCAGTCCAACATAATATCTAGCAACAGAAGATGCTATATAATGTTTTTATTTAATTCTGGAATCTATATTAAAACATAAACAATTTATTATTAACTAGGGTGAAAAACTGAAAATTGATTTCAGGATCTGAAAAGGTAATTGTTGTTCTTCAAAACCAAGTTAAAACCACCGTTGCCCGCGTTTTTTTTTCTAGGGGCCCAAATCTCCTAAGAAAATGGGCAATATCCTTTTTCATTTTCAAATGAAATTTAAAAAAAATTGCCAAACAGCCCCCCGTTCTCAAGTGAAGCGTATTAACCGACGAAACGCATTTATTTTCTATAAGTATATGGGAAATAGCCCATGATAGTTCACATTATTTTTGGTTTACAGCACACGTAAAATCCACAGAACGATTACCAACCCTAGAAATATGAAAGACATACCTAATTATTTTCTAAAGCACTTGTTTTTGCTACATGCTCCATATAAACACAAGCTGTGCAACTTTGCGCATTAAAGGTTGTGAAATTGTAACTGGATTAACTTTTATAGATCAACAGTGATCAGCGGTTGAAACTCGAAACTTGGTCAAGTTAAATGAGTGCAAGTTTGCTTCATCGATAAGGGTTACAAAATCTTCTGTTAACACAGAATTCTGTCATCATTATTGTACTTAAACCTATCAATCTATTCACTAATAATAAAGAGTATGTTTGTCTGAACACGGTAATCTCTGAAACTACCAGTTGGATTAATTTTTCTTTTTTTGCTTTTGATAGCCCATTTCTGGACAAAGGATACTAACAACTTAACAACACGCTAGCACCCTTCGCAGCCGAACTAAAACAAAAGCAGTAGGAAGAACGCTAAACGAAACAAAATAATAGCGCTGGTAGTCGATACGATGCAACGGGGTCGGTCGGGGAACAAGAAGTTTCGCGCGGCCGAAGTCTGGAGCAAAAGCTGGTAATATAATTATGGTAGCAAGTTCTTACCTCTCTTATGGAGTGAATGACTCCATCAGAGTCGACGACTTGCGTGATCCTGTAGGGAGACACCTGCAGCGCGTCGATGGCGCGCACGTGTCCTGGTGCTGAGAGGATGTCGTGTTCCAGGGACCTGGAAGTTACACGAATGGAATTTAGACAGTGATTTAGGTCTTTGGAAGCCGTGAAATACGTGATCTATGGTATCTATACAATATCAGTAATGTTACGTGTGTGTGTTGTTTGTTATGTTTGTGTCAGTAATGTTGTTGTTGTTCAGTGTTGTGTTTTGTAGATAACACATGTTGTGTTGTATGTTATAGGAAAAAATCGTCTAACTGCAGTGTGTATTTTTTTTCCAAATGTTGGCTGCTTGCACTAGCCAGTATATGCATTATTCCCAATAGACACCTCTATTGAAAAGCAAAGGGTGAAAAGACATCGGTCCTCAATGTCTACTATAATTAAGATATCTTACCTGAGTACAGCAGCCCTTGGCGCTCTACTCTGCTGGTTGAGCACCTTAGCGAGTGAGGCTCTAAGCGTGGGTCCACAGGCAGAGTCTACGTCGCGGTCAGCTCGGTGCAAGGCCAGGCCAGCCAGCCCACGGACCCTGGCGTACTTGCCCTTCACGTCGATTGAGGAGGAGTCTTCGAAAGATATCCAGGTCTTGTTTCTAGAAAAAAATAGATTAGAATAGTTTATTTGCAAAATATAGTTAATTAATTACATAAGTTAACAATAAGGTAGTGCGCTATGTTTGGCCAATATTGGCATACAAATGATTAAAAAAATGAGCACTATTCAATTGCAATGATAAAATTACAGTATAATTATAATTATTTGAGTACCTAATTGTGCATACAAGCAAATTAAATTTTGATTTCACGTAGAAAATTAAAAGTAAATCAGAAGATTTATGAATGTAAAGTATTAACTTTTATGTCAGCATGAATGTAATTATAAAGATTGGTTGCTAACAAAATGATCTAGAGTAAAGAATTTATGCATATTATTTATTAGATAGAATTTATTATACTATATGTTATGTATGTTATTTATAAGACAGAATGTATTATACTATATGTATGTTATTTATAAGACGAAATTTACGTGTATAATATCTCGAACACGAGTACGAATGATGAAGAAAGATAGATAAAGAAGAAAGTGTTGAACGTATGGTCACGTAAAGCCCTTAAAATTTGTTAGTGACTGAGGGAGGCCGGAATAAGATCACGTTCAAGACTCAAGTGGTTAGATCCAATTTTGGAAGTGAATTTGCCTTGATGTTCCGTATACCAATGCGACTTATCAATGTAGCTGGTGAACAATAAAAAGGTTAAGAAATCAAAAATAATATTTATTACTTCTCTAATTACAAATATAAAGAGAGTTTACTGTGGCTTTCTAGTCTCAAATAATTAACGGACGCCTACGAAAAACCTAGTCCATAATGACTTTTAAACAACAAAACCCAAACACTCACTTGAAAGCATAAGGCGCTGACAGATCCTGGTCCCTCTCTAGCGTCCACCTTCCACTTCTCAGCTGCCTGCACAGTTCAGCTTGATCTATCTCCTTAGGCTCGTCTTCTACAGTGGGGCTTCCAGGAGTACTGAGGGTCTCATTGACCAGGGTGAACTGACGAGCAGTCGCGGGTAAGCTGATGACGACCTTCGATGATGGCACGCCGAGACCGATGACTAGGTCTACTACGGAGTCCTGTGGAGAAATGGAGAATATTTAGTGATGCTTCAATCGCATAAGAGAGAAAGCACCAGTTTTAATTTTTATATTCCCAAAGCCAGACTAACAGTCTGGATTCTAAAATATCTTTAGTACCAAATCCGTATTTATGTCCTCCTTCAAATTCAATTTTTTTCAAATTCAATTAATTTATTGCAGAACATAAAAATAAATACATTTTGCCTGTGTTCTAGACCTATTGTCTAGTCAGTGCAGGGCAAAGAGAAAGGGGAGGCTTTTACCCACCAGGAATATTTTAAGGGGTCGCATACCCTTTAAATTTAAATTAAGGAAAAGATATATAAACCCATAGTCAGACTGGCTGTCTTGACAGGTCTTGGGCCACAAAATGGCCAATTGCATGCAGCTGAAATTAGAATGTTAAGAGAAATGTATGGTATTTCACGAATGGAGATAATAAGAAAAGTACAGTCAGAACCCTGCATTACCTGACCCCTCTTGGACAGAAGAAATGAGGAAAATGGGTCAGATAATGCAGGGAACTGACTGTACCCAAGAGGAAATCTGAAAGTGGCACCGGTAACTGAAAAGTTGGGTAGAAATCGTTGTCACGGTATGTGATACGGAGAAATGAAGAAGACGTTGTAAGGAAATTTTTATTATTCAATGTTTATGGCTAAAGGAGTAGGCGAAGACCAACGAAACGATGTATGGACTGTGTGAATGACGATATGGTTAGAAAGGGTTGATTACCGAGATGACGACTAATAGAGAAGTATGCAAGAAAAAGACACTGCGCCGAGCCCAAATAAATTGGTATAAGGTCAGAAAAATTATATACCCATAAAATATAAATTATGTGGAGCGTCGAATATTTCGAATAGTAACTTCACCATTCACAAAAGCACCTACTCACGGCTACATATCAAGCTAAACGGTTCCAGTATAAGCTGAGCTCTCATTTTACGGAAATCCCCTACAATGTGAAATTAGTTTATACTGGAAATTCACATCTTGATGTTTAGCCGTGCGTACTAGATGGCGCTGCTTGATATACAAACAGTTTGCTATAGAGAAATGAGACAGCATTTTCGAAAAGAGATTATTCCGAGTAGGTGGTCGTTTATCGGTTTATTTTTTAATAACTATTATATAGTGCTTCATAATAATGATGTATCAATAAACCGGTATGTTGTAGCATGACTATGCAGTTAATTCTGGTTTTTTAATTCACCGTGATTAAGTAATATTTTAATAAGTAGGTATTTTCTTATCGCCGCCAGAACATATCGTATGACTTAAGTAATAGCACACTGTTCGTTTATCAACAGTAGAGTATAATGCTCAAAAACAGCATTTATAAAAAAGGTTCTCAATTAATTGGATAAATTTACACAAAAGTAAATGTATGAAACGACCTTAACTCAATTTGCGCCTACTCACACTCCATAGCAATACATCAATGAGCGATAAATTTAAAAGGACGTACAAGCACCAATTAAGTGCATCCATCCATTTAAAATGCCCAACATCTCCACACATACCATACAAGTAACACCGTTGTAAACTCAAGAGAGATGCACCTGCTAATAACTGGCCTACATACCCTAAATTGTACAGATTCAACCAAGTTAACTATACCTTCCAATCAATGGAATTTATACCTTAAGGTTGCATGCTCAAGGATCGTGTGTGTGAATTGCTCAGTTTGTTACTAAGGTTTTTTCTCAGATGCAGTTAGCCTTCAAATGGTAAGGTAGACGTGACCGAAATACGAGTGAAGGATTATAAATAGATGTTTTATTTGAATGATTGATTCCTAATTACTTATTATAATTGCGTGCGTGTGTTGCTAGGTAATTATAACTGGTTGCTGAGTAGCACGATTAATAGTAATAATTAATAAGTTAATTATCAATGAGATAACGTTTAGCCTGCTTTAAATTTTGATTAAGCTTTAGTGAAATCAAAACATGCTTCAGTTATGAATCTTGAAATGCTTTAACCGAAAAAATATATAATTTACATAGGTAAATAGGTAGGTAGGTTTTGTCACCTCTTTGGAGAAAGGAAATTATCCATCCCACGGGAACGTACTACGAGAAAAAGTATCCTATGCATCATGTTATCTTTTAGGTTATAACCTATCTATGTGCCAAGTTTCATTTAAATGCATTCACCAGTTTTTGCGTGATTAAGTAAAAAACATACAAAAAACTTTCTCAGTTAAATATTATTAAGTGTACTTTTTCCGGTTTAAATTAATGAATATAATCCATCATCATCCAAGCATATCTATTACTTATAAGCTCCTTCCGGATAATTTCTCTAGTCTTTCGAATTGCACACTCATTGCTCAAAAGCAACTGGAGCAGCACTCAATCTTCTAACATTTTTATATAACAAGTAATACATAACGCTATTGTATCTGATTACAAGTATTGAATTACTTTCCTATACGACATACTGGTGTATTGTTTAGATAATCATCTGTTTGTTGATGGTTGGCAGTGATCACTTCTTTTGACATAGCTATATTCTAGTTTCTATCTGTGGTTCTATTCTAATTTTATTAAATGGCAGGCAAGGCCGATGTCGACTACCTATTCTACGAATGCCTAAAGTGAATTGGAGACAAAACATAAGGTTCGTTTTTTAAATCCCAGACACGAATCTGACATTTCAATTCTTTCCTATTTGCTGTTTTAGTTTACGAGTTTGACATGAGTTTGACATTAAATCTGTCAAATTATTTTTAACTGGGTTTAAAAAATGAACTATAGTTTTGGTTTAGAATTTTTGTTGTTCATTTGTTTTTATTAGAACTTTGTAATTCGGTGTTTGGGACAGGCGCCACTCCTCCTGTCCCAAAAACAGAATTACCCACCTTTTCAAGACATTTACATGTTATTATGAACTCCATTGCAAGCCTAATGACGATTTCTTTCAGGCGCTACAACATCGAACGAATTTTTTTTATTTAAATTCAAAAATCTGAACCTAAAAGCGAATACTCTATCACAATCTACACAAAAAATGTCAAGAAAACAAACGTAAATATATTAAACACTCACAGTATTCATCATGTCCCACATGCCGCTCAGCCTACTTGGATGATACGTCATCTTCTTCACAATTCCCAAAGCATGAGTCTGCACCATCAGCAGATCGACTTTCTTGATCAGCGTCCTCAGGTCGTAGTACTTAGCCAGCAGTTCTGGATGGGCAGGGAGGGCCAGGAACAGGGGCCCACCTCCTGAGGATGTGAGGGCGGTGCGGGCTGTCTCCACGGCCTCCAAGACCTGGGTCCTGTTGAGGGACTTGTGGGCATTGTGCAGCTCTAGACCTTGCACGTGCTTCGATTTCAGAAGGGTGCGGAGATCCTAAAACAAATGAAAGGGTAATTAGATTCGATGTATTCAAACTGATTTTGATTATTTTCAAAACCGCTGCTCTGAAAACTGTGAAGGAAAGCATCGTGAGGAAACCGGCATGTCTTAGAACCATACATTCTCAGACATGTGACATCTATCAATCCGTACTGGGCCCGCTTGGTAGATTACAGTCCACTCCCTCTCGACGAGAGGAGTTCTGTGTCCCAACAGTGGGAACATTATAGGCCCATAATACTTATGCTTAAAAAACTTATTTTGTATTGAGTTGAAAAATATTCACAAACAACCTCGTAAGTATGTAGAATACAACATCCAGCAATAAATACCTACGGCACATCGAGCTTTCGATATTTGAAAAAAAAATACAGAATAAAGTTTTAACCAATACGCTAACTGTAACCATGAATTCAGCATATATGATTCTAGACCCCAAGCGTAGAAATTTTTCGTCTGTTTTAAATAAAAAGGTTTTTTCTATGAAACAGCTTTTTTTCATAATCGGCGAAATATTTCCGATATGTCTTTAAATAAATAACTTGTGTGATGCTAAACTTAATACGTTTAGTTGACTTGCAACATGCCGTTCAACTCTAAGTGTTGCCTACGAATTATTTCATATAACATTTAAATAGTTCTAACATCTATTTCAATAAACGTAATTAAATTCTATCAGTTATACATCTAGGCACGTAGGCGTATTCTTGTTCCCATTTCATAGCGTATCCTGATAAATGCAGATACATAGAAGTATGTTTGTCACCTGTACATAAATCACTTGCGTACACGCATGCAGTTCAGGTACAGTCAGCCCCAGTTCTGTGGTAACACTCGTACTATAGAAATTGCTCTTAGTGCTATGACATACGTAATACGCAGGTGTTGGATATTTATTTTACATTTTCATTAATCACAATAAAACACATATATGCCACAACATATTTTTGTGATTTTTTTTATTCTATTTATTTATTATTACGGACACATACTTCCTATGTGTTTATTGTTCTAGCATTGTGGCTCTCGTGGGTTGCAGCTGAAAATCAGCGTCAGGTGGTACATCTTTTGTTATCATCCGTCATTGTACTGAGCTGAGGCCCTTTTAGCGTTGTTATCATTGTTTTCTGTTTTTTTTTTTTTTTTGATAGTTTTAATAGCTTTTGTTATGCTGTCTTGCCAATAAAAAGCATTTTTCTTTCTTTCTTTACATAAAGGTGCAAAGGTCAATAAAAGGTACATACATATTGATTAGAGACTGACTGTACATTAACAAGACCGGATCAATTAAATTGGTGTTATATTTAATTTATGTGCTTACGTGTTTCCTACACGTCGTTTTCTCTCGAAAATGTCCTAGTTTGGTCAAGCAGTCCGGCGGCAGTCAAAAAAAATTACATCGATGTGTGCCACAATCAAAGACTCGTATTTTTCTGAGGCTTGGTAGAGTTACATAGCGTTACTATTTTGGGCTTAAAAGTATTTTCACTTGGCATTCATTAACCTCAAAACACTATCCAAGATCGTATAGGGACATAGTGAAAATACTGAAAATACAGAGTGGCAGAGAGAGCATTGCAGACACCCGGAGTAGAAAATTTTCATCGTTTTCAAAAATAAAAATAATTGTTTCATATAAAAGTACAATACCAACACAATCAAAATGTGTAGAACAGCAAATTTATTTTAACTAAGTTCTGCTCGCGACTTCGTTCACGTCAAATTTTGCTCCCCTGACCCTTCCCGTCGCATCGTATTGATGAATTGAGTTTCCATCAATTTTTCGTTGCTGCTCTGCTACTTTTGATTGTAGCGTGATGTTATATCGCCTATAGCCTTTCTCAATAAGTAGACTACCCAACACAAAAATATTTTTTCAATTCGGAGGTAGTTCCTGAGATTACTGAGTTCGACCAAACAAACAAACAAACTCTTCAGTTTTATAATATTAGTATAGATAAGCGACGAAAAATTAAAAAAAAACAACAATCAGAATCATGTTCTGAATCGTTACAGTTTAATCATCGATTTGCCTGCTATCTTGTTTAGATTGTCATCGACACTATCGTAAAATCGAATATAACAATTAGCTTCACAATATCAACACCAGTGAGTCACACAATAAATAGTGCACAATGTCGTAACTCGGGAGTGCCTCGTCAAGTATAGTGTGTCGTGTCATAGCGTAGCTAAACTGTACCAATTATCTTTGTATAGTAGCTAGCTTAGGGGCTGTCCATTAATCACGTGAGGCTCGAAAGAGGGGGAAACGGGGGGGGCCTTAAAAAATCACGAAATATCACAAAGGGGGAGGGGGGGCGTAGTAATATATCACGTGTATAAAAAAAAATAAGATTCTTTGTAGGTACTAAAAAATACACGTGATATGGCGGGGAGGAGGGAGGGGTAGTCTTAAACCTCACCATGTATCACCAAGGGGGAGGGGGGGTTCAAAAATGCCAAAAAAACATCACGTGATTAATGGACGGCCCCTTATTTATATCCTATTTCGTAATAAGTAATAACAGCTACATGAGTCGATCGATCAGGTTAAGCCACGCTTGTCAAAGTTGGTCGGTGGATGGGTAACCATCCAACCAAGATCCCGCCGTGCCTCGATAACCACTAGTCCCGACTGTCATTCATGGTTCTTTGACAGTCGTTATCGGTCGTCAAATGTCTGCTAGTGTCAACCACTATCTTACCAAGGGGTATCGTTTTACCCAGTAACTGGGTTGTGGAGGTCAGATAGGCGGCGCTCTATGTTAAGTACTGGTAAAATGTGATAAAGTACATAGCGCTGCTGCCTATTCTGTAGTAAGTCCCTTAGTCGCCTTTTAAGACACTCGCTGTAAGACATTGGATGGGATGAGGTTCTGCAACCATCTACTTATCAGGACAAAGTCTAAATTCGTTTTATTTACAAACAAATAGTCGTCCATTTGGCAGACATGAGTCAGGCCACAAAAAAACGGCTTCAATTTAGTACAATGTCACAAGACAGGGAGTGCCTTGTACCTAGACTAAGCTTATCTAGACCGAACCGCATGTATGACCAATTTGAGTCTAGCTTTGTTAACGACTAGCTACTGTGGCAGGTATTAAGAGCACTATCATCATTTAAGCCGGAACTGCTGGACATAAGCCTCCCCCAATATGGGAAGGAATAGCACTATACTACGATTTATTATTTAAAGTACCTTTTGCCCACGGCTCCGTCCGAGTGGAGGTCGGAAGTTTACCCACGTAAACGTAGGTACTACGTACGTAAGTCTACCCATGCGCCAAATTTTATCCAAATCTATTCACCCGTTTAGGCGTGTAAGCGTAACAAACAAACTCACTTTCGCATTTATTTATACTAATATTTTAAAGCTGAAGAGTTTGTTTGTTTGTATGGTTGAACGCGGTAATCTACCTCCTTCTGCGAAGCAGTAATGCTCGCGAAGGAGGAGGCGGGGCGCGTGAGGGAGTGGCAGTCTCTGCGCCCTCACGTGCCTAGCCGCCGCAGGAGGAGACGCCCCGGGCGTCGGGAGTCGATTGCGGACTCCCGGCCACCGTAGGCGCGAGCTTGCGGGTGGCGAGCAATGGGTAGCTCGCCGCCCGGTAAGGACCAAGCTCGGGTCGACGGCGCGCAGTGTTCCACGCGCGCCTCAAAGAGATGTCAGCAGCAGTGTAGGGGTCTACTAGGACCGATGCCTGCTGGGGTCGCGTGATTGTTCGAAAGAGATACCGTGACCCTGGCACATGGGCAACTGATGGAACACGGGTGGGTTTTAGTCAGTAAAAGTCTGACACGCCCTCCCGCTCCGCCCAGAGCGGGAGAAGTCATTCGATGATTTCCCATCCTGAAAAAAAAAAAAAAAAAACTCAGGAACTACTGGTCCGAATTGAAAAAATATTTTTGTGCTGGGTAGCTTATTTATTGAGAATTAAATTTATTGAGCTATATAACATCACGCTACGATCAAAAGGAGGGGAGCAGCAACGAAAAATGGACGAAAACTGGCAGGCTATTCGATGCGACGCGGACGAAGTCGCGGGCAGAAGCTAGTATTGAAATATTAGTTGGGTTTACTCAGAGTACAATCTGCAAAAAAGACCTTGAATTATTGCTTAGTTTTTATAACAGGATTAGTTGTTTCAATTAAGTATACATCTGAGATCGTGTCGTAGATTAGGTTTCGATATGTAGTAGTAACAACTTTGCTTATGAATGAAACTAGTGGCAATTATAATGGCTATGTGGTCAACGATGAAGTCATTATGCATAGGTAGCTAGCTTCCGTCCACAATTGAGCAATGGACCAGGCAAACTCGAACATTAAACGGATGGCATAGACATCAATTTACTGTATTACTAGGCTAGAGTAATTGGTAATTTCGTTACTTCACACGAGAAGTTAGATTGCTCAAAGGAAACCGCTCTATATTAAGAGAAAACGAGTCTTGTGAGATTACACCTTAGCTAGCGACCATTTTTAACATAGAGCCTCTCCTATGATGATACCTTATGTGACATGGCAGGTCACCCACGTTCATGGCGTCAGTTATATTTAAGTTTCAAATAATAGGTGACGACCCATTAATTTTATTTGTTAAACCTGTTGATTATGAAATAGATAAACCTAAACCGGGCACTAATCTAAACTCCGTGCTTCTACTGAGAAATTACTCACTGAAAAACCGACACATTTAACCCGACATTGGAATAGAACTCAAGACCTCATGTTCAGCCGTAGCGCTTGCCACCACTAGACCAAAGAGACAGTGATAGAGCTTTTCACTTTTCATTAAAAATCTAAGGAAAAACATCCATTAATCATACTAAACCAAGGCAACGCTCTGCCACCCCTAAATGGGCAAATTAAAAACAGTCGCCGACAAAGTAGCGGACGGCTGAAACGATTCGTTATCTAGTGGTTGATTGATTGAGGCTTCCACACAATAGAGCTTCAATCACTAGTTACTACATAATTCATAGGTAGGCTGTATTCTAGCCGAAAGATAAGTTAATAAAACATTCGGTAGGTGTATACATTCGTGATATAATGGTTAGTAGGTATATAGCTCCTGGCGTGTAATATGCATATTATTGGTCGGGTTTCAATACATATGTAATGCTACTCTAAAAGGTCCGTTACTAGCGAATTCAATCAAAATCAAATCAAAAGGGTAGGTATACCATATTTGGTCTGCCAAAGAGGATTTTTTTTAATTCAGACATCAAGAGTTAAATCATAGAGAATTAACACTGAATTTTTAAAGTAAATTAAAATGGAAAAAAACATAAGGTTATTTTGTTTTTAGTACCTCGACGATTTCTTCTCTTTTTCTTTCCTTTAACATCTTTCTGGTTTTTCTCAGCTGGGTAGAAATTATTGTCTTAAAAGCTCCATAAGATTCGGTGCTTTATTTACTCTCATTTCAAAGACTCCAATTTGGAAACGGTCTACAGAAGTGACCCATGATCAGCCGCTGATTATATTCTACCATAAACCAAGCTTTTCACATCTTAAATATACATTCTATAGTTTATACAGGCTGTATTTATTGCGCAATTAGCACAAACTTACCTGTCTATACCATTCCTATCACTAGCAATAGATTGCAGTATGTCTGTATTGCACGTACGCAGGGGGAATAGGAGCGTATCTATCGCGAATACCTTTCCATTCATGTTTTATCTTTTATAGATTCAGTAGATCGCTGTTCTGCTGATTGGTCGTGAGAAATTTCGAAGGGTTTTAGATTTTTTTCATATTATGAAATTTTCTGCTGGATTAAGGCTATCAGGGCTACGTTTCAAAACCATCATATATTTAGGATGTTACTAGTTTTGTAGTTTACTTTGGTGGTATGAGGAACAGGGTGTAAGGTTCACTCAACTTGGATAGAAAAGGGAGGACCTACCAACCAGACGGGTATCGTGTCTGGTGGGCAACTCCCCGACGATTGATGTCGGGACGTTGTAGATACATAAGGTAAACTCTGGTTGCGCGGGACTTTGCGTGAAGTCAGTGTAATGCGTAGTTCATATGTTGCGGTGTAGATGTTGCTACATTAGTATAAAACATTGACATGTGCATTTAAAGGATATACTTTTCTTTCTAGATTGGTCACTCATCGTTGACCATAATAACTTATCAAATCACAAAGTCTATCGGGGTTTCAAGAGAGGTCCATGTTAAGAGTTTTCGAGATAACCTGCGCTGGAAAATGGAATAAGCAATCAACAACCGTCATTTTCATCATCATTTCTACCGAAAGACGTCATAGGCCTCCCTCAATGCGGAGGGGTTAGCTAGTTGGCAATCGCAGTATGGTGGTAAAATGCATAGAGAACGCTGTTGCACATTCTTTAGTAAGTCCCTTAGTAGCCTTTAAAGACACCCACGAGAAGAAATGGGATGATGCTATTGTTTAGGTTCGGCAGCACACGAATCAACAACCGTATCGACACGAATTACAGCGAATCTCCTTAATAAATAACTACATACAACAGCTTAGTTACAAAATAAAGCTTGCCTCTTTAGGTACAGTTGGTAGGCCAGCCCTAGGCTAACTAAAACAAACAGCTCTCCGAATGACAGACGGCCTCCATCGCTACTTATTAGGCGTCACCACTTTACGCCACCTGCACTCATATTACAAACCAATATCTTACGGTTCGTGTGGTTCACATCCGTTAGCTAGTTTTGTAACTATAGTCGGCGCGTTAAACATGGCAATACCGGTCATTGACCCAGCTACAGTTTCTAACAGTTTTTGTTTTGAAAACTGTAATAAATCCCGTTTACGTTCTGAATCAATATCTATGTATTGTGATCTTCAATATGTGCCAATAACGCAAAACCTTACGGCGTTTCGTCATCATCATTATCTGGTCAGGCTTTCCGGCTACTGGCGACCTGTAACGATTGTCAAAGATTCAGAATGACAGCCGGGACCAACAGTTTAACTACTTTCCGAAGACGGAAGCGTCTTGGTATGTAGAGATAGTCACCCATCCACGGACAACCACGACAAGCGTAGCTTAACCTGATCGACCGATACGTGCGACTGTTATAGGTAGGTTGTTTATTATACCCAAACATAGAACATAGATGATGAATACACACTCGCATTTTTGGGGCCTGATAATGTGCGTAAAGAAAAAGAAAACCGGGCAAATGCGTTAAAATCGCATGGAGAGAGTTCCGTACGATGAATATGTTACCCACCAAAAACTTTTTATGTAAAGTAGGTTGCCAAGACTTACATAACGCTTTTATAGTTAGAAAGTTATCAGATAGAATTTAGATCCAAGCTTTTAAGTCTAAAAGGTTTAATTCTTCAAACCTTTCATCGGAACCAAAATGTACGGCGGTTTCGCGGCCGTTGCATAAACTCAGGTCCTACAGGCTTATGGAAGAAATTAAGTTACTGCTCTTTAAATTTGAGTCATGCAATAGTTCAATGCACTGGACCAAGATGTACCTAAGGTTTGCAGTAGTTCTGAAGAGGTAGAGGCTTGGCTCTACGTTCGATTTGTAACTGACCCGGACCCTGATCTGTCTTTTTAAGGGATTTGGATGGTGAAAGTTACAGATTTCTTATTTTATTTTAATTTTTGCTGTGGAAATTAAATTAGGACCTCAGGAAGTAAGATATTAGGCAATAACCGCTTTTTCATTACCGGTAAGTAAATTTAGCTCGGTTGACTTAACAACACGGATTTTTGACTCAATGCTCACTATTATAGTTTCTTAATTAGCAGTCTTGACTAAACGAGCCAAGTCTGATGTCATCATTGTAGTATAAGGACTTAACGTAACTTCGCAGCGCTTTTAAATATGGTTTGTTATGAGTAAACGAACAGGGCTCTTAAAACTTGTCATTAAGAACACCTGCCTGTTTGGAAGATATTTCCTCTACGTCGGAGGATCATCAGTCCTCGTTCCTTCAAAAAGCATGCTTAAAACTAAAAGATTTATTTTTTCTTGAGAAACAATATTGTTAACAAGTTCATGTATAAGCGGTTTATACTCGGGATCTCGGACTTATAGGTACTTGGGATATCTGACTTAAACTTGGGATCTCTAAGTATTTTGTTTGATTTATAGAGCTTTACTTGAGATAATTATGCTTTCAATTATGTTTATCTTATTATACGTTAAGATGGCGTAATGTTTAGAATTTATTAATGTGTACTTACTGTTGAGCTACCGTATATCAAACTAGTGGGCTTTTGCCCAAGGTTTCACCCGCATGGAGGTCTGAAATTATCCCACGGGAGCGTAGTACCGGAGTAAAAGTATCATTTGTAACTATCTGTGCATCAAATTTCATCCAAATTTGTTTAGCCATTTTGCGTGATTGAGTAACAAATTAAAAAAAATACAAACTTTCACGTTTGATAAATAAAACACGTTGGATAAATAAAAACTTAAATTAATGTACTCATTAGATTTAAGTTATGGCTTTACAAGACCCAGCAGTCGTGTTAAAGCGTACCTACAGTCAAGTACTTTAATTAGTCCTCGTTTTTAATAAATCTTGATAAAAATTGAGCTCAATTGCGTAAGAATTTTATAAGAGTTTTGTAGAAGCTGGCCTTCATAGGGCAATAACTATAACTTAAAAGCTGGTAGGTAATATTGGTCACTTCGTAAGTAATTCGATTTTCCAGTGGCAGGATACAAGTAATAAATTCTAATTTACTCGCTCACTTTAGTATGTACAAGCACAATTCTACTATCTGATTTTAAAGTTTTAATTAATCCACACCATTAAAATCTTTATCGTTGAAAGTTACGTGACTATATCAATTGTCAAGAGCAAGAAACTTTAAAGAATCCTATTGAAATAATGCTCTCAGATATAACTAACCTTACATTCACACTTAACTCTCTGTCGTTTGTTGAAAACGACTTTGAAAAGGAGACTAACTGAAGAATTCAGCTTGGGCTGGGCAGCCTTTGGGAAGCTTCGTCAAGACTTCTCGTCACGTACTCCGTGGACGACAACGACCGACGACCCATGGAGCCAAAATGTGGACAGTTAGGGTACGGCTGGTTCAAAATTAAGGATCACTCAGTGAGCTTTGGAACGAGCTATGCTTGGAGACTCTCTGAGGGATAGAATCTGAAATGAAGTGATCCGGACATAACTCACAGAATTAGCATGCTAAAGTGGCAATAGGCCGGCCACATTAGCCGTAGAACCGATAACCCGATAACCGATAACGTAGGACGTGTTCTTGAATGGAGACCGCGAATTGGCAAAAATAAGGTAAAATACCTTGAGGCTGTGGAGCGACATTCTTCGTAGCCAGGTGGTTGGTAGCAGCTGAATTAGAGTTGCCGAGAAACGAGCTGGATGGCGTGCAATTGGAGAGGCCTATGTCCAGCAGTGGACTGCTGTAGGCTGATGATGAAGGAGATAATGGTGACAAATATAACTACGAGTACGAAGTGAAGAAAGGAATTATTACTAAAATCCTGGGACGAGTACCCAAAGTGAACCATTTAGTTTACACAAGGATAATCCCAAGTAAAGCAAGTGCACTACTCTGCCGCTTCGTTCATGTATAATGTCGAGGATAAGTTAAATTACTTTGTAAAATAGGTCTTAACATAACTTGTCTTCGGAGTTATGAATGGCACTACACACCATTAAATCTGCTTGACCTCAAGTAAAGTCGGGCAAAATTCTAGTTAATATTCCGCCTGCGCACGAACACTGGACATAAATATGACCTGGACTTGTCCGTTTTACGAAATATCCAGTTTTAATAAAGATTACAGGTTTTTTATGTCGCTAGTCCTATATACGATAGTAATTATCTTTATGGCTGACCTACTTATGGTGTTTGGTTGCTGTTTTTGGTCATGATGATAAGTATTTAGTGTTACGGTCAATGGCAGAAGCTCTATATCAGAGCATCTGCGTACCAAAGAAATACACTTTCCAACACATTATATTACAGCACAGGATTTTCAATTCTAGATGTTGTACCGAGCGTTGATAATCCCACAGAGTACATCCCAGCGGGTCGACAAAAACACTGTTCAAATTTCAACTCTCGGCAGTAAGCAGTACGTTGAAGATCAAGTGCGCGCATATGTTACGAATACACTCATCATCTGCCTAGCGTTTTCCCAACTATGTTGGGGTCGGCTTCCAGTCTAACCGGATGCAGCTGACTAACAGCATTTTACATGGAGCAACTGTCTATCTGACCTCCACAACCCAGGTACTGGGTAATACCCCTTTCGGACTTCTGACGACCCGCAACGACTGTCTAAGACCTAGGAAAGACAACCGGTACCAACGGCTTAACATGCTTTCCGAGGCACGGAAGGGCCTTGGTATGTAAAGATGGTCACCCATCCACTAACCAACCGCGGCAAGCGTAGCTTAACCTGAACGATCAACCCGTGCGGCTGTTATTACTTAGCCACAAGTCCTTCGAATACACTACTCATACAAAATTTTAGGTAGATAGGTACTCTCTTTTAAGAGCACTTTTTCAACCGACGAAAAAACGGAGGAGGTTATCAATTCGACGCGTATATTTTTTTTTTTTTTATGTATGACCACGCATAACTTTTTACATAGTGGTCCGATTGTGACAATTCTTCTTCTATTGGAAAGGGTATACTCCCAAGGTGGTCCCATATAAATTTGGAAAACAAAATCGAACCCTAAGGGTCGGAAAACAGGGGATGATTGATTGTTCACTCACTGATTGTAATGTATAACCACGCATAACTTTATACAGAGTAGTCCGATTTTGATAATTCTTTTTTTATTGGATAGGGTATACCTTGCCAAGTGTTATAAGTACATCTTCTTCTTTGCCCTCGCCTTTTCCCGTTACGCGGGGTCGGCTTTCTTAATCATGCGGCGCCATTCATTTCGGTGGTAAGCATCGCCATCGGTAAGACCAAGCTTTTGCATGTCCTTCCGGACATTTGTCATCCAGGTAGTTTGCGGTCTACCTCTCCCTCTCTTCTTAGTAGCCATGGAAAGGCACTTTCTCACAATATGGTCATCGGGTCTGCGCATAACATGTCCGTACCACCTTAGCCTGGACTCTGCAATTTTTGCAGTTATAGGCGTTACTTTAAAACTCCCCCTAACGTGTTCATTACGCACTTTATCTTTGAGAGTGACTCCACCCGCCCAACGTAACATGCGCATTTCGGTGGTCTGAATTTTTTGCTCATGGGTTTTCTTTGAGGCCCACGTTTCGCTACCATAGAGTAAAATAGGCCTCACAGCTGTTTTGTAGACCTTGCCTTTGGTTTTTATTGGCATTTTTAGATCGCAGAGAACTCCTGTTAGTGTACGCCACTTATTCCACCCAGAAATCGTTCTGTGCGTAATGTCGGCTGTCAACGATCCGTCTTCCGTGATTACGGATCCTAGGTATTTAAATTTATTTACTCTAGGTAGGGGTGCGCCATCCAGTTTCACTTCCGCGCTTGATGGTATAGGTTCGTCGGGGTTGAAGTTGCATACCATGTACACTGTCTTGGATCTGCTTATGCGTAAACCATTTAACTCGAGAGATTTTCTCCATTGTTCCAAATTTTGTTGTACTTCGTCTATACTGTCTGAGATGAGAGCAACGTCATCCGCGTATAAAAGGTTCCATGGTGTGGGTTTCTGGATTTTCTCAGTTAGATAGTTCATGGTGATATTAAACAACACGGGACTAAGTGCACTTCCTTGATGAACTCCTACTTTGATACCGAAGCTCTCAGACAGGCCGGCTGGACTTCTGACACAGGTTTGTACATTATGGTACATGTCCATAATGAGTTTTACAAAGTGTTCAGGGACATTTTGAGCTCTCAGAGCTTGCCATATTATGGTCCTCGGCACACGATCGAAAGCCTTCTCAAGGTCTATGAATACCATCCACAGATTTTGTTTGTTTTCACAAGCTTTTTCCATTACCAGTCTGATCGCATGGATCGCGTCTGTTGTTCCTTTCCCAGAAGTAAAACCAAACTGATTTTCTGTTAAACTAATTATTTTTTGAAGGCGTTCACTTAGGACTCGTTCCCAAATTTTGAGGGTGTGTGATGTGAGTTTTATACCCCGATAGTTAGCGCATTCTCGAACATCTCCTTTATTTTTGTAGAACGGGACCAGTATACTCTTTCTCCAGGCATCTGGCATTGTTTCGCTTTTCAGGATGTTATTGAATAACTCACAAAGCCAGACCTCTCCGTCCCCTTTTAGAGATTTCCAGAGCTCAGCAGGTATGCTATCTGGGCCTACACCTTTATGGTTCTTCATTTTGGATATGGCTTGTCTTACCTCTGCAACAGTTATTTCATTTACAGGGCCTTGCGTCGGAGGTGATTCTGCTTCTGTTTGCCTAGGAAATTCTTCATTAAGTAGCTCCTGGTAGTACTCGAACCATCTTTGACATATATCCTTATCGTTTGTGAGTAGAGTGCCTTCTTTACTTTTTATGTATTTTGTAGTTTTAAAGTCTTTACACTCATTATGTCTATATTTAGCTATTTTGTATATTTCATTATCAGTGGCTAGTTCTAAGCGATGGTAAAGATTTAGATCGGCTTTTTCTCTTTCAATAGCTACTGTTCTTCTTGTAGTCTTCTTTGCCTCCTTGTATATTTCTTTATCTTCATCGGAGCCTGTTCCTTGCCAAATTTTAAAGAGGCGTTTCTTCTCGGCAGCACTATTTTTAGTGTGATCGTGTTATAAGTACATAAAAGCCACAAAAAAAATATAAAATAAAAACTTTTAACAAAAAATTAAACCGCCGAAAAAACTGAAAAGCAAAAAATAATAAACCTTAAAATTTTGAGTCGGCGCTGAAAAATCAATGAACAAAGATCACTCAAAGCGTCGACTCTTAATTTTAAGGTTTTTTCGGCGGTTTAATTTTTTGTTAAAAAGTTTTTTCACAGATAAAATTAATGCTACTCAATACATCCTTATTAGCTTGCAGGAGTTTTCAGGATGTCTACATTTAACTGATCTATGTCCTCAGTAGCTTATGGTCAGGATAACGACACTGTATTTTCTTAAATTACATCGGTAAAATTTTACCTATGAACATACACAAACGAAGTAGTCAAAACAAAGTAAATAACTGGGGAAGTAAATCAAATCCCTATCATAGATATCACACAAAAACAATGGAGCATCTAGGTACACACGCGTGCGAACGACCTGCAAATACCTCAAGGCGGCCCTTGATATCAAAGCTACGCCTTTTTCGTGTTCCATTGCTTATTTATATAGCAGTACCTCTTCAACCTGCCAAACAGAACTGGCCTTGTATGTGATGCATTGTATTTCCGCGGTTTTGTGTTCGTCTATCAGGGCTTTTTACTCAAGGATGCCAGTGACATCACAATACGATTAATGAGTTGACCTGTCTCATGAGATTTATTGTAATATGAGGTAAGGACTCGTTAGCTGCATGAGATCCAATGGTCTAATGGCCAAGATTGAAACGTCACAACCGGATCGAAGTTTCATGTCGCTTTTTATTCTATTAGACCTTTTCCAAGTAGGTATATGTTTTTACAACAATCTCTTAAATTACTGATCTATGAGCAAATCTATACTAATATTATAAAGCTGAAGAGTTTGTTTGTTTGTTTGATTGAATGCGCTAATCTCAGGAACTACTGATCCGAATTAAAAAAATCTTTTTATGTTGGGTAGCCTATTTATCGAGGGAGACTATAGGCTATATAACATCACGCTACAACTAAGAGGAGCGGAGCAGTAATGAGAAATGTTGCAAAAACGGGGAAAATTTATTCCTTTTGAGAGTTTCCGTTGCGTGCGCTGCGTAAACGGTTAAAGTAACGCAAAAATTATTTATGACGGAATTGTTCCTTTTAAAAAGTTCTAAAAAAAAGTCCGTGAGAGCATATGTCTATCTTTTAAGGTTGACTCACTATAACTCAAAAGGAGCGAGCAGCAACGAAAAATGGACGAAAACTAGCAGGCAAATCGATGCGACGGGAAGGGTCAGGGGAGACGCGGACGAAGTCGCGGGCAGAAGCTATACCGGAATAAAATACAGGATGGCAGGGACATCGACGCGCAAACCCGCTACCATGGATTCACTACATGATTCTAATTTAAAAACAAACATTGCCGTCCAATACATTTTGACCGCGTAGGTATGGTACCTACATACATACATAGGTACTTTTTTATGAAACTACAAAGAACACAAAGACTACATTTCTATTCTAGTGGGTTTAATCGTGTGCTGAATTGATAGTTGCAGTTTTCGCGTCGATGTCCGTGCCACATTGAATGAAATCATTTTAATTTATTAAAAGTAGGTACTCCCAAAATTTTGTGGCATAGTAATTAATCTGTTGCAATATACTTTCCAATCAAGACTTCAAAACCCTCTAAATAAAAGTCCAATGACAAATAGACCAAGATTCGAAAACAAAGAAAAGCCACATCGTCAACCAATGCAAAGCGCACGCTTTGTGCACGCTCTCTCATTGATCTTGAAACAAAGTCTTGATGTAAACTTATTACCGTGGAGATGATGTCACAAGTTCAAATTGTATAATGTCTGTCATCTGTTATTTCAACGAACACTGGTCAACTATTGTGCTTTAGTGTACTTGGTAATGAGTGTTAGTCACTTGTTTTAGAGTATTGGTGTGCTCCTCATTTGTCTTCAGTCTTTTTGTCGTAGGTTTTTTTTGTATTTTGAGTGAGTAATAGGGATAAAAATAGTGGACATATAATGCTGAATTAAAACTCGTTTTAAGTTTAAAACTGCCTACTTCCAAAAAAACCTACAAAGTGAAAAATTACTTTAATCACGGAAATCAGTATCTTTAGTTCTATATTTTAGTTTTTAATGCCACCAACTTCCGTTTCTCATTTTTTACTTTGTTGTCTTCTTCTCTGGAATTCGGTTGGTTTTCTTTTCATGTTAACTTTCTATGTTTCACTTTATACCTATGGAACCGGCCTCACAAAAAATCGTAAACATTCAGTTGCTAAGTAAATATCAGTGACAGAAAGATATTATAACATCACCAACATAAACTAAGTGGAAGCAAAATACATATTGTTTCTGCAATCAGCATCGCCAGAAAAACCACAATCAGAACTTGACCTTTATATAGAACCACTCGACAATTAAAGCGTTTCAAACAAAAGAAGACCTTTTTAAATCGGTTAAATAAGTGACGGAGTTCTATAAATTAAAAAAAATATATAAGTAACTGAATTTAGAACCACCTCCTTTTTTGAAGTCTTTTAAAAAAACTTTCGTAGACCAATTAAACTATCAGATCTATATAATTATAAGATTCACGATAGTGCAGGTGTCTTATTCTTGACATTGAGATCTGGATATGAAACACTACTATCGATCAATGAAATTGAGTTTATAAAAAGTAATTTAAATTCTAATTACGGTAGGCCGACTATTTTGATAATAAATCTAAATTCGATAGCATTTATTACTTATTTCTTTAATTATACTTCTCTAAATAAGGAACCAACATTTAGAGTATCAATATTTAAGGACAAACCAGTAATAAATTAACGTTATACATAACTTTTATTGAGATTTTTTGATTCATATAAGAGATCACATAAAAATTTCACAAGCCATGTGCAAAATGATACGATCGCTATGAAGCAAAAGATTTGAAACAGATTAATCAATCAAACCAAACTAGTTGACATTTTGTTTTATATTTTATCTAGGTTTAAATGGCTAATACAGCTGGTGTTAATTTTAAGTATTAGGCTTAGGTAATAATTAACGCCTTCACAGGCGCCTAAACGAACTAATCGTGTTAGGAAATCCACACTATAATATTATAATAATTTAATAATAATTAATAATATAATAATAATAATATAATAATAATAATGGCTGCATTTACTTGGCATTGGCCCGTAAATGCAGTAGACACCAGCCTGAGAGCTGAGAAAAAGAACACTCCCAAAAATAATTTAATAATAATAATAATTAATAATCCATACTATCCATACTAATATTATAAATGCAAAAGTAATCCATACTAATATTATAAATGCAAAAGTAACTCTGTCTGTCTGTCGGTCTGTCTGTCTGTCTGTCTGTCTCGCTTTCCTGCTAAAACTACTGAACCGATTTAAATGAAATTTGGTACACAGATAGTTTAGAGCCTGAGAAAGGACATAGGCTACTTTTTATCCCGGCAGTATGTTCCCGCGGGATAATTTCCGACCTCCACGCGGGCGAAGCCGCTGGCAAAAGCTAGTAATATATAATATCCATTCTAATCCATTCTTCCATTCTAATATTATAAATGCAAAAGTAACTCTGTCTGTCTGTCGGTCTGTCTGTCTGTCTGTCTGTCTCGCTTTCCTGCTAAAACTACTGAACCGATTTAAATGAAATTTGGTACACAGATAGTTTAGAGCCTGAGAAAGGACATAGGCTACTTTTTATCCCGGTACTATGTTCCCGCGGGATAATTTCCGACCTCCACGCGGGCGAAGCCGCTGGCAAAAGCTAGTTTACTATAATTCTGGCTTCGAAACTAGGTTATCAATGAAACCTTCGTAACGTAAGATTTAAAATCAAACAAGTAGACCTAAACATATAGGAATTATGATGATAGTATTTAAACATCCCTACACAGTATGAAACAACGTCGCTTCCCGCGCTTGCACGCTACGCCAAACTATGTATTCTCGTGAATAGACAGAGTGATTCTAGAGAAAGGTTTAAATGTATCATACGCGGGCGAAATCGCTGGCAAAAGCGTGTATTGTTTATGAAGAAATTAGGTTTATTTAAACTGTAGGTAGGTCTTGGATGCTTGATAATTTGTGTTCGTTCTTCTTCAGATCCCAAGCATTGCCATCTAACATAGAATCACTGCATTTTTTTTTTTTGAGCATTCTATGCTGTGAAAGATCTAATTGCTTTTTTTTAGATTTGTAGAGTCCTTAATCACTTTCCTGTAAACGCTCAAAGGCTCCCATAGACAGGTGCGACGCGGCTCTAGAAGAACAATTTCTATGAAAACTACATATTAATTGTTCTACTGGAGATGCGCCTGTCTACGGGAACCTAACCCGTTTTGTGGTTTTATGGCCTCTCTTAAACGTCTGTATCAATCGTTTCCTTATTCCTTATCAGACAGGCTTTATTAGTGTATTGCCCTAATTTTATATTACATAAGCTCCATTTCTATCAGTTAATATATACTGTCTTTATATGTAATTCTACTGTACGTGAAAAAAAAACAAATCGGTCCAGCCGTTTAGGAACGGCTGGACCGATTTGTTTTTTTTTTTGTATACGTTTGGGTGGCACCCTAGATGGTTTAGATTCACTATTGGACCCGGTAGGTGGTGCTACTATCGAGTTCTAGGAAACAGTACAACGTCGTACGGTCAGCTAGTATAATCTTTACTAATATTATAAAGCTGAAGAGTTTGTTTGTTTGTATGTTTGTTTGAACGCGCTAATCGCAAGAACGATTGATCCGAATTGAAAAAATATTTTTATATTGGGTAGCCTATTTACCGAGAAAGGCTATAGGCTATATAACATCATGCTATAATCAAAAGGAGCGGATCAAAACTGGCAGGCAATTCTTTGCGACGGGAGCAAAAATTTGACGCGGCGAAGTCGCAGGCAGAAGCTAATATTTTATAGAAAGGTAATAGTACCTATTTTATTGCCATCACAACTTAAAACGTTGCCACTCCAAACCCAATCATCTTCTCAGTATTATGTATAATGCAGTAACATTTGTCATCTCATACCAACCAAATGACTGCTAACCGACTTACTGGAGCATAAACTACGTCAATGACATTGTAACTAATTGCAGCATAATCAGTGTGAAAGGGTCCTTGAGTAATATGGACCTTATGTAACTAGGAATAAGGTCCATGGTGCATGGAGGTTGTAATTTATGTGCATACTGACATTAGGTGTGAATAGATCTCGTTCTGTCATTATCATACACGCCGTTTGTTTAAGTGTTTATACGAGATTTAAGATATAAGTGTTATAGTTTATTGCAGGTTGGAGCTGAATTTATGAGGACTGAAATCGTTTGCATAGAGCTCGGAATAGAAATTTGTTTATTTATTTATTGGTTCTTGAACAGAGGCTAGCATGGCCAGCTTAATAACCGATAGGACAGAAATATGACAAGATAAAAATGAAACGAAAACGAAGAAGACCACACATTCGTTGGAGTCACGACGACGTACAGTAAAATCCACTGGATGACATAAGGAAAGATGGTGAAAGCTGGCGTTCTCATGAGGAGGCCTTCACCTCAAGAGTTCTAAAATAAAACAATTAAAAGATAAATAAATTGACAAACACTGCAAAATTAAAGGGGTTTTTTTTTTATTTTGTGTTTATACACAAAATAAAAAAAATCCTTTAATTTTCGCCAACACCGGCAAACGTAGCTTATCCTCATCGACCGACCCGTGCACCTGTTAATAGACTGTTGCCAGTAGATACCTAATAGGCATGTGGAGTGCATTAACTAGTTCGATTATTATTAATAATTCAACCACCGTGCTTGTCAACGGATGTAGTAATCACGACTATGTTTATGGGATTATTATAAAACACAGTGATATAATGTAACCACACTTTAAATAGATACACCTATTCCAAAACGATTCAAGTCATATTTAGAAATTAAAAAATAATAATATTTAGAAATTGAAATTCGAAAAACAAGTATTTTTATGTTATCACATTTTATTGGAGTCTAGAGACTTAAACATAACTGGAGAAATGTGGGTGTACTATAGATATACCTCTGCCTAACCCTAAGGGGACACTAAGTGTGATGTTATGTTAAAATATTGTTCTAAATATTAAAAATGTACTTATTATTTTTCCCTAATAACTAATTTCCTATCAATAAATAATATCTGTATTCGATTCAGCCAACCAACGAAAGCTCTATCTCAGCGATTCCCCGATGGTTCTTAAATGGAGTTTTCATGATTTTGCAGAAGATAATGAGTTTTAAAATTTTAATTACCTACTCATTGTTAAAAACTACAAAATAACGCCAAGATTGTTTTCTTTTTAGGATTCCGTTGCCAAATGGCAAAAAACGGAACCCTTATAGATTCGTCATGTCTGTCTGTCTGTCTGTCTGTCTGTCTGTCTGTCTGTCTGTCCGTGTATGTCACAGCCATTTTTTTCCGAAACTACAAGAGCTATGTTGTTGAAACTTGGTAAGTAGATGTATTCTGTAAACCGCATTAAGATTTTCACACAAAAATAGAAAAAAAAACAATAAATTTTGGGGTTCCCCATACATAGAACTGAAACTCAAAAAAAAATTTTTCATCGTACCCATACGTGTGGGATATCTATGGATAGGTCTTTAAAAATGATATTGAGGTTTCTAATATCATTTTTTTCTAAACTGTATAGTTTGCGCGAGAGACACTCCCAAAGTGGTAAAATGTGTGTCCCCCCCCTGTAACTTCTAAAATAAGAGAATGATAAAACTAAAAAAAATATATGATGTACATTGCTATATAAACTTCCAACGAAAATTGGTTTGAACAAGATCTAGTAAGTAGTTTTTTTTTATACGTCATAAATCGTAAACCGCAATTTACCTTTCATTCAATCAACTCAAATATAAAAATTAAAAAAATAGGATTTAATTTCATAAACACAAGTCTTATGCATAAACCGTGAATACCTACAGGTTTGTACGGAACCCTCGGTGTGCGAGTCCGACTCGCACTTGGCCGGTTTTTTCTTCTTTGCGTCGCTGGCACGACAGCTATCAAATTTTATTGGCCCAAAACTTTGCTACTTCCACGGCGTTAACGATGGCAGCGCGGAGGTCACATTGGCGGCATGTTTTACGACAGAGAGGGCAAGATAGGAGGAGCATAATTTGTGACATAACTCCACATCCACACCCTGCTGCCGGTCCCTCGAAGTAGCCTCACTTTACGAGGTTCGACTTATACCTTTCCACTTGGGTTCAAAGACGGTTCAGGGACTTCCAAATTGGCAACGGAAGGTCACAATCAGCAGAAAAATGCTCCTTTTTAACCGACTTCAAAAAAAGGAGGAGGTTATCAATTCGACTGTATTTTTTTTTATGTTTGTTACCTCATAACTTCTGAATGGGTGAACCGATTTTGATGATTCTTTTTTTATTTGAAAGCTGGTGCTTTTCGAATAGTCCCATTTTAATTTGGTTCTATTTTTTTCAATGCTATTAACGCAGCATGCTCAGTTTAAATGGGATTGGGCCGGAAATGTCTGCCGTATGACAAGTGAAAAATCGGCTAAGAAAACCGCTACCCGGGGTCCCACTAGCATGACGCCAACGCGGCAGGCTAAGACGAAGATGACGGGACGAGCTTGACTTCTACCGAAAGGACTGGTCGATAATAGCAAAAGAAAGAATTGTGTGGAAAACGGAGAGAGGCTTTTGCCCTGCATTGGGATACAGGCTCGTAAGATTAAATGAGAATAAATCAGAGCAAGTCACTGACATAACCTTATTATTATACAAACAAAACATAATATCAATATTATGTATAACAATATTATTCCACAACAGCTCTACATATCGAAAGGGCACTTGCACAGGGTGCGGTCGTTATTACGTATTGTGTTCTTGCGAATAAAGCCTTTGATTTATGCCCATATGAATATGCATTGTTGTAATATATGGGCCCTTTCGTCACGCAATGTGTGAACTACATTCTAGAATCTAAATTCTAATATATTAATATTAGTTTTAGATCCGATACTAAGCTAAAATAACTATTAAAGTCTTAATAGTGTATCTATACTTACGTAAGCGACGAACGTACATAATACTTGTGCAATAAAATTTTTATGGCTCTATATTCAAGTTTATGATCAATGATCGCACCGTGCAATCTATACAAATAAATAAAATTAAAGTGTCTATTTGGAATGTCTAAATAAGAGCTTATTTAACTAATGACATATGAATACGATACTTATAGTAAAAATATGTTTTTACATTTTTGTCTCTATGTTTGTACCGGCTAATCTCTGAAAAGGCTGGAGCGAAGGCGATGTGACTTTCATTGCCAAATAGCGGATGTTAAAAGGGATAACATCCCTCGGTATGTTCCCATGGAATAATTTCAGACATCCACGAGGACAGCACCTAGTAAATCAATTTTGGTACCCATCTTGAGAAATAAACTTCAACAAATAGGAATTACATTACAAGTACCTCATTGAGTTACTATTTAACTATGGGGAGAATAGACTGACATTGGACAAAATTAATCACTAAGATAACAATATACTACTTATTAAAAATATGCCAAGTTTAGATTTATTGATTTCACCATGCACTATCTATTGACCTGATAACCTATAAGTATTAAAAAGCCACTATGATATAAACTAAATATTTTAACTAAGACATTAAAATACTCTGATTTTTTATTTGTTACAACAAAATAATTGCTGTTACTATCGTTTAACTGTCAAGAAAAGGTCAATGCAGCTGTCATTTTAGTCTAGCAAATAAAAAATCAGAAGCTAGAATATTTATTTATTAAAACTTTATGCACATTTTTTATTCCAAAGAAAGAACGCCTGGACAAAGGAGAAAGAGTAAATTAAACCAGTACGAGAAAGACATCGTAGAAGACGATTGTTGTTGAAACGAAGATTTTTACTATGCGCTTTGTGATTTTTATTACGGTATCTTTTAATAGATACCGTAATAAATATCACATAACATTACCAAAACTGTGGCCATAGGTGGCATTGGTGGCAATCATATCAATATGACAGCTAAGCCATTAAATAATAATCAAAATAACAAGTTAGCCTCAAACAAGCAATGAATGAGTGTCAAAAACCTCACGTGGGTATGAGTCAATTTTAAAACAAGATAAGACCTCTCAATGTCGGTCATAGTTGCATAATACCCCATAAGATAAATAAAATGAAACACTTGCGTCCTACAGAGTCGCGCTTGCGATTATATCGAGACCACCATCTTGCACAACTCTAGAAACCATAAATTGTACGATTTATCGACGTTTATTTACCCTATATCTGTCAGGCTATTGACAAAAATTATTCGTAATAAGGCTGTCAAATAAATTGTAAAGCTAAACCTGTCAACTTGACATGACTTTGATAAGTATGTTTAGTAGAACGTTCAAGCTCTGAGAGCTTTTCCCACTCTTAGATTTGTGAATCATAAATCATAACGAGCTGTTATTAGCATTTTCATTTATCATTTTTATTATGACTATCAGAAAAGGAGCAGAATTTTGTATCGACAAAAAAGTTGACCTCGTATTTTGACAGCTAATCAAAGACAAAATCACAAAGCAAAGGCAACCAACCCGTTATGCCAATATGCAACCTTGTTGACCACACCTCAAAAGTTTAAAATTTTAAAACTACATATTCTTACAACCCCAGTCGGCCAGGTGATAAAGGTCGTACATACGAATGAAAATAGCCCACAAATGAACTAGATAAGTTAATGTTTCAATGTCGGGCCAATCCGCTAATGGAAGGCGATCGTGACCGGTTTAATAAGGCGAGCCTTTCACTGATCCTTGCATTAAATTTTAGTTTATCTGCACATGATTTGCATACACCGTGAGCATGTGGGGTGCAATTAATCTTTGCGAATGGTTATTGAAAATGTAATTGAGGTATCAGTTGTGATTTATAGCTGACGAAGAGGTTCCTGTACTTGAATTAAGATTGACACAAAGAGGATTTGGAGGACAGTAGGCTATCTTCCTTAAATTATTTAACGTTTTTGTATAGTGCAACATCGTGATAAAATAACATAGTAATACGCACGATTCAATCTCAATAACTTCTATCGTTAAGAACAATAAATATCATTAAATATAAGAAATATAAAGACAACATCAAATGATTGAAAAACGCCTTCATTAATATAATAATTATAAAATCAGCTTTTAATGTCCCACTTGACACAAGACCTCCATTGTCCACTCAACTCGATCTTGGTTCGTCCGCCATTTACGCTTGGGTCTTCTGCGATGCCGTTGGACGTTTTCAGGGACCCATGCTGTTTCCCCACCGTCTTACCCCACAATTGGGGACTTGAAAACCTTGAGATATATAGAAAAATGAATACCTACATAGCAATTCAGACATATCGTCTCTATATCGAAATACATCACAACTATCATACATTATATTTACTTACGATAGGTATGTTTGTTGCTCCTAAGGAAACACTACCCTACTATCAGAACCTCGCAAGCTTGTATATTTATTATCACCACTACAATCACCATAGTAAGTAATCTTTCTAAAGGCTAAATCTTAACCCTTGGCCGAAATCAATAACCGTACCTAGTTCTGTATAAACTAGATTTTTCGCTACGTGCTTTTTAATACCTACTATGGCGATCAAAGTAGACTTGCTGTGAAGCCCAGCTATTCATCGTATTGATTAACGTTATCTCAATTGTCAGACAAAACCAGTAACTGAAAAAAGATTTGATTTCTGTAAGTAGGTTTCTACAAATACTTTTACACGTCAATCATATTTTTAAAACTAGATGAGGTCGGTGTTTCCTATCTGACTACTCTGAGAAGAATGGCCGAAACAAGCTCAGAGGTCACAGTCTTTTTTAAGCCCAGACATAGTCTTTTTCACATCATAATATGAAGACTACATAGATTGGTGTCGGAAATGGCCTTTTGAAGAAAGAAATAGAAAGATTTAGTGGCAAGTCCACTAAATCTGTCTCCAGTCAGTGTATGCATTTGTCAGTAATCATTATCATAATCTTCATTGCAGCCGAAAGACGTTGCTGGTAATAGGCGTCTCCCAATTTTGGGTGATTTGTCATAATCGCCACGCGTGGTAAGTTGGTTAGCGATCGCAGTATGGTGGTATAATTCATAGAGCAAGCTGCTGTCTATTCTCCAGTTAGTCCCTTAGTCACACAACTTACAAGACCCACGCCACGGTCGAAACGGGATAGCGCATACTTTACGTTCGGCACCACACGGAACAGTAATCGTAAGTAATCGTGCAGCTCAACTCAAATCTAGGAGCTCAGTAATGCCACTATCGGTTTTGATATTAGTAAGCTATAAGTAACTGTTGAAGGTATCCGAAAATCAATTATCCATTAATTTCTTGGCCAAATTGATTTCCTATACAGGTATATCCTACACCGTCATAACATAAACAATACAACGCCTTCCGCTTGTACCAGGTAGCACATGGCTACAATTAGCAGCGTCACATGCTTGTAACAGTATCCTGACTTGCAGCGCGCCACTAGTATTAAATTACTATCACACCTCACTTGACTGACACTTTTTATCACACAAGATCGACTATACTACATATTATTCCTTTTTAGGGTTCCGTTGCCAAATGGCAAAAAACGGAACCCTTATAGATTCGTCATGTCTGTCTGTCTGTCTGTCTGTCTGTCTGTCCGTCCGTATGTCACAGCCATTTTATTCCGAAACTATAAGAGCTATGCTGTTGAAACTTGGTAAGTAGGTGTATTCTGTGAACCGCATTAAGATTTTTACACTAAAATAGAAAAAAAACAATAAATTTTGGGGTTCCCCATACATAGAACTGAAACTCAAAAATGTTTTTTTTCATCAAACCCATACGTGTGGGGTATCTATGAATAGGTCTTCAAAAATGGTAATGAGGTTTCTATTATCATTTTTTTCTAAACTGAATAGTTTGCGCGAGAGACACTTCCAAAGTGGTAAAATGTGTGTCCCCCCCCCGTAACTTCTAAAATAAGAGAATGACAAAACTAAAAAAAATATATGATGTACATTACCATGTAAACTACCAACGAAAATTGGTTTGAACGAGATCGAGTGAGTAGTTTTTTTTAAAAACGTCATAAATCGTAAACCGCAATTTACCTTACATTCAATCAACTGAAATATAAAAATTAAAAAATATATATATTTATAAACCGAAAATACCTACAGGTTTGTACGGAACCCTCGGTGCGCGAGTCCGACTCGCACTTGGCCGGTTTTTATTTGACGTTGGCGAAATCTTAAAGGAGGGTAGTGACTTACATTCCCATATGGTGCCATTTGCATTAGCCATGCCCATATTACACGACAATGGCACTTATTGCCATTTCGCAAGGTGTCATTTTACTAAGTGTTCTCTAAGTTAACCGTTTGCTAAGTTTTCTTTAACAGCGATAATTAGGACCCTATTAAGCCCTCAGTGCACTAATGTCAACATTAGAGGAAGCACTCACTACAAGCCTTTCTGTTTTCTTTTTAAAACAAAAGAGGTGTACTTATAAAATTTACAAATGACTGTGCGTTACCTATTTGCAGTTAAGTTGGAAAACGATAGAGGTCAAAGTAACGTAAGAATTGCAAATTCTATGATGACAGCAAAGGCAGCACTTATTTTCAGAAATAAAGACTGAAATTAGTTTCAGAAGAAGATGAGTCAGGAAAATTCGTTGTTTACATATTTACTACCAGCTCAAATTCCGTAATTGTGGGTTATATGAAATAGCAGAATATCTCGACAGATTGACTAAGCTTATCAGTTTGATAAACAATTGATTTACTTCACTAATCTTAATGATAACTTAAATTCTTTTTTCAAACCCAGATAATAATTTAATAGGTGTCAAACTACTATTCTAAAAGCAAAGGCAAGACTCGAAATGTCAAAGTAGTCTCTGGTATTCAAAATCGAGGTTTACTAAGAATTGGACACGATAGGCAGAGCACTCGGAATTCTTGTTCAAAACGGCCGTTAAAGCGAAAGGGAAGATTAACTTCTATCTTACATAGTATCGATCTCGGAAATACGCAGGTATGAAGATATTTACTAGAACACTGACAAGGTAATCTATTTTATCTATAAAATGTATCATGTTGAAGAGTTAGATTTAGGATAATGTTATAGCATCTAGTGTTATGATGAGCCTTACACCGATATCCGTATTTGAAGCAATAGGTACTTGCAAAACATTTTGTACTGTATTTTATTAACCGACTTCAAAAAAAGGAGGAGGTTATCTACTCTCAAATCGTAAATTCTAATTATAAACGTCAGTACGAATTTATATTGAGATCTTTATAAACGCACCTACCGAGATTTGAAAATATTGTTGACAGTAGAATACATCAATGATATTTTAATAAAAATATCATTGGAATACATAATATTAAAAAAAAACGTTTTCTGAAGTAACAAAGTAATGTCATAACAGTTTTTTTTAACAATACGATAAAGGGCAAATCCGAGAAGTTAATGTCATCAAAGGGTTGCATTTTTTTTTCTTCAATCGGAACGCATATGCGGTGCGCACATTACAAAATTATTTCGTACTCTTTTAACTTTGACCTTTAATATAGTAGGTTCAATTCCAACAATGTACGAGCATTTAGATATTGCAGTGTATGAAACTGGACATAACTAGGTATTAAACCACTCATGTCTTCCTATTAAGAACCTCGCCTATGTCTCGGTTTCTTAACAAACTCTAGTATGTGTTATTTTAATGCGACATATATACTTTTTATACTTACTCATTGATATTTTATGGAGATAAAATAGGTGAGTTTCTGTGTAGGGGGTGCTTTTAAAAACTGCTGATCTGATTACGAAAATTTTTGCACTAAGTAATGGGGAACTGCAATGTTGCAGAGTGTCAAAGGATATATAAATTGTTAAAACAAAAAAGAAGCTAGTAGAAAATAAGTTGAAAAACTCCAAGCATTGCATTTTAGACTTTGGATATGAAATTTTGGAGCAGTGGTGGCCCAGTGGTAACGCCCGCGACTTACGAGTAGCAGGTCGTGAGTTCGAACCCAAGCAGGCGCTTTGCTTTGTGTTAATTATTTCATCACCACTGCTCCCAAAACGGTGAAGGAAAACATAATGAGGAAACCGGCATGTCTTAGAACCAAAAATTCGAAGACATGTGACATCTACCAACCCGCACTGGGCCCGCGTGGTGGATTATGGCCCACTCCCTCTCACCGAGAGGAGGCCTGTGTCCCAGCAGTGGGAACATTATAGGCTGATGATGATGATATGGAATTTTAGTCAAGCTATCCTACCCTGATTATCACATACTTGACTAAAATCCCATGCCTTTAAGTCAAAAGAACGTGCTTGGAAAACAAATGTTACTCTCGTTGCAATTTTACTTCATATGGGGAAGAAATGTGGACTGTAAATTAAACCAAAACAAGTGACATTCTATCTCTTTGTGCAGCATACATGGTAGAAGCAGCATTACTGTTCCCACTGCTGGGACACAGGCCTCCTGTCTGTGAGAGGGAGTGGGCTGTAATGTACCACGCGGGCCCAGTGCGGGTTGGTTCGGTTTCGTTTAAGAGCAGTGGTGATGAAATTATTTACACAAAGTATAGGGGAAACCGGGGCAATGCGGGCCCCTTAAGGGAAATCATGAATAAAATCTGAGAAAAACGAGATAATGAAAAAAATCAACAGCCATTTATTAGGCTCATTATTCCTTATCATCATTAATCTTTAAAAAAAAATGTAGGCTACCAGTCTTTGGTGCTAATAGAACTTTAAAAAAATTCAATAAACTGCCTGTTTTGCCCCGTGTCTGGGGTAAAATGGTCATATGCGGGGCATAATAGGCATGTACATTGAAAACCGAGCACAAAAAGTACAAATGTGAAGGGAATCGTCATCATTATCCTCTTCACCGGCGCAAGAACAGTGGGCCCATCTCTGACATGCACGGCAAGTGACCCAACCCTTAGTAGATTTTGAGTACAAATATCCACAGTGAAACATTCTACATCTTCTTCCTCCGATTCGTTTTCTTTAATTATTTCATTTTTCTTCGTCTTTTTCTTCCTTCCTTTCATCTCATTAGCCACTAGTTTCCGTGTCTGGGCTTCTTCTATATGCTTCTTATAGGTAAGGTGAACTAGTTATTAATGCCGTTTTTCCGCGTTTCCTAGTAACTCAAGAGTGGCCCGCTTACAGCTTAATCTGCCACTAGTCACGTCCTTTACGGCTGCTTCCATATCCTCCAAGCTCTATTTGGCACGTTCTGCCTTCCTTTGGTAGCGGCGAACCATAATTTTATCTGCAGAAAAAAAAACTTAATAGAATTACCCGAGGCAAAACGGGCACCTTGCCCATTTTGCCCCGCCCAAAATGCCCCCAAGATCAAACAAAACAAATAATATCCAAATCAAACGAATATGTGGTGGTTCGTTCACAACTCTTTCTAGTTATTTAGACACATAATTGAACGTAGCAATTTACTTAATAACTGGGCATTTAACACAAACACGAATTAGCTATAACACAGACTTAAAACCCAAAAATTATATCAAATGCATCAACTTACGTAATTTCGTTCTGTCGACGTACGATGCGCATCTACACGCACACAACCACTTTCCTCGCTAGCGCGATGTCGACTGGAACGCGATCCGACTAGTTCCGAACGTCTGGGTTTATCATCCTGCGGGGAAGAAGGCGTGCCCGTCTTACCCCGGGGGCCCATAATGCCCCGGCTTCCCCTAGAGCCTGCCTGGGTTCGAACCACGACATTTTATTCGAACAACTTCAAGTGCGAGACATTACCACTGGACCAGTAGGTATTGGTCACAGTTCAGTACACTATACAGCAAATATTTATGCTATTTGTATTCGTAACATAACAATATTATTTCACTTGGCTCAACTGCTTTTGGCGCTTCGCACAGTGTCCTGTTCACCTATGATGTCATCTGCTGTAATACCAACCAGACGGGATCTGGGCTTTGTGCAATTTAATTTCAATACCACGCACTCTTTCGAGATATCGGTAACTGTAGCGAATATTGCTACTGCAAATGAAACAAACATCTGTTTATCCACCATACTTACGTTTTACTATATATTATAAAAAACCGGCCAAGTGCGAGTCGGACTCGCGCACCGAGGGTTCCGTACAAACCTGTAGGTATTTTCGGTTTAAAAATATATATATATTTTAATTTTTATATTTCAGTTGATTGAATGTAAGGTAAATTGCGGTTTACGATTTATGACGTTTTAAAAAAAAACTACTCACTCGATCTCGTTCAAACCAATTTTCGTTGGTAGTTTACATGGTAATGTACATCATATATTTTTTTTAGTTTCGTCATTCTCTTATTTTAGAAGTTACGGGGGGGGGGACACACATTTTACCACTTTGGAAGTGTCTCTCGCGCAAACTATTCAGTTTAGAAAAAAATGATAATAGAAACCTCATTACCATTTTTGAAGACCTATTCATAGATACCCCACACGTATGGGTTTGATGAAAAAAAACATTTTTGAGTTTCAGTTCTATGTATGGGGAACCCCAAAATTTATTGTTTTTTTTTCTATTTTAGTGTAAAAATCTTAATTCGGTTCACAGAATACACCTACTTACCAAGTTTCAACAGCATAGCTCTTATAGTTTCGGAATAAAATGGCTGTGACATACGGACGGACAGACAGACAGACAGACAGACATGACGAATCTATAAGGGTTCCGTTTTTTGCCATTTGGCAACGGAACCCTAAAAAGGGAAAAGCTTAGGCAGGTGAAAATGTCTTTAATATTATTTTGCAAGTAAGTATTTGTGTGTGTGTGTAACCTTTTCACACTTAAACCACTGAGCTAATTTCGATGAAATTTGACAAGGAGACAGGTGGCATCCTGAGGAGGGACATAACCTAGTTTTTGGCCCAAAAGCACTTTCGCGTGGTATAATTTCCCTCATCACTAACTTTAAAGTATAAACGATCTTTACCTGCTTTTCGCAGCTGATCCAGACTGCTAACTTGTAAGGGAAAATCGTTTAGTAGATGACGATGCCACACGTCGTCATGACTTCATACGTCCAATTAAGTAGGTACGCATGTAATGCTACGCATAAAATATTTGAGGAATCACACGAAGCCGTTTAAGGACTTAAAGGAAAATAACGTGAGAAAATCCTTGCCTTCCTTCGGCTCAGCTTAACACTGGTAAGTAGTCTAACCACTTGGCAAACAATATGCAAAATAATTGCAAAACATAATAGCTACACAGTTTTAAATCTGCAAATCATGCCAAGAATGAGATTATACCGGTTGTCACCACGCGCTTTCGGCATTCCAAACTCTAAAGTTGACATAGCTGTCAAAATTGACAATAGCCAATAATAATATCGTGCCCTTGACCCGTTCTGTCATGGCAAGGTCATGAACGACGTGAGTAAGCTATGATTCATTCTGACATTCACGAATGAAAGAATGAGATTGCGAACTCGCACACATGATAAAGCGAATGTAGGTAGGTACCCAACAATGCGATATTTAATCAAGATAACTGGAACAAATAAGGTTCTGCATCAAAGTTGTTTTACCAACTAGTGTTGTCTTACAGTCTTGCTTGAGTTCTATCATAATTACACATGTTAGCGCGAAAATTGTTTGGAAAAGTGTCCTTCGGATTTCCAAATGCGATGTTTTCCAAATACGCCTAAAATATCCACGATTCAATTTAGGACAACTGCATTGCATCCATAGAAAACACTTCCAAACTCTCACCTAAATGATTAGCATAATTAATGACCAACCAAACAAGACCAGTAACTGTCGCAAGTAGGCGAGACAGGAGCAAGTCGCTGGCGCCATACGACATTGACAAGTCAACTAGAACGCCCACCGCATCGACACCTATGTCGATCATAAATCGTTATAATATTATTACAACCAGCCAAGTAAACGAGACAACTGTCCGCCGTGACGTCATCCACGTGACCACGTCCAACGTTATCAAAAATAAACACGAGTACCGAGTGCAAAACAAGAATTGCACAACATTGTTTCAGCAACATTTTATTTTTGTTGCGGATAAAGGCATTTGATTTATATGGCTACTTACTACTAGTAGGTACTGAATATTTGTGAAAAACAAACAAATTGATCGCGACATAAATATTGCGCAATGCAGTTGCGCCACAAACCTAGTTGTCAAATCGACTTGGTTGGTTAGTAGATAGACCCTCAACTAGATAGTATATATGTGCCCAAATAAATGAGAAGTTCCGGGTCTGACAGACAGTAATGGGTTTGTAGGTAGTATAAATATTTTAATAATGTAAAGGTATTCATTATTTGGGCGTGAATTGTTATAAGAGTGTGGGAAATTCGATACAGACCTGAGAACTGAATACAATGTAACAGATGGTTTCAAGGAAATTGTAACCAATATTGGGTTTAGTGAGGGTCAGAGGTTGTACAGTTTTCTGCCGACCGCTGTCCGGTCATTATTTTTAAGAAGTGATTATTTTATCCATGATATGTTCCGTGAGACATAAGCTTTTCAGCCATCTTTCTTCTTATTGTACATAATAATTATCAACTAATTGAGTACTTAATATGAGAATAGTCTTTCAAAGGCTACACATGAAGAAACAAAGCATGGTCAAGAAAAAATCACAGGTATTTAGAATTGATAACTGAGAACTTCCAAATTAAAAAGACATTATTTGACTCTAGGGAAGAATGAAGTAAGTTTGCCAGAAGAGTTTAATATATACCTAGTGCAATACCCAGTATTAACAGCATAAAACACTATGAAACCAAACCTTTTACATCCTACACTAACGTAACAGTACCTTTTACCGAAAGATACAACATTCTACGAACACAACGTATCACTAAACTTTACTATCAGGTTACTTAATACAAAAGCTATGTATTTAACTCCTAAGTTATCTAATGAAAGCGTAACTATTGGTTATGGATCGTAATCTACGGCGAAAGGTAACAGGCAATGAAACAAGAAACACCATGATTATATCTCATGTTTCATTGTTATATGGTTCCACTATGATGGGTAAAAAAGTAAAAGGAGAGCTTTATCTTTATATCTGAGGAATTGCTATTAGTTTTGGGGAAAGAGCGTTTCAAAATAGAATAAGAGTTAAAATAGCAATGGTGACTGAAATGTTATGTGGAAATTGGTTATCGTGGGCATGAGATGTGAAGGAAGATGTCAAGATGAACTGAAGAAGATGATGAGAGAAAAATGTCGTAAGGCTTATTTACGTGAGAATATGGGTGGCAATGAGAGTAGCGGAATACCAAAGAAAAGATAAACGGACGGTGTGAAAGATGATATGGTTAAAAAGGGGGTAACTACTGAGATGACGACCAATAGAGTAGTATAGAAGAAAAAGACATTTTGTGCAGGCTCCCAAAATATATGGGATAAGGGCAGGAAAATAGTGATTAGAATCAGAAGAGTAAAAGTATAGGCTTAGCTAAACAAGGCTAGTTTGTTATTATTTTAAACAACTATTAAATTAGATCAAATTGTTATAACTAGTGAAACTAGATAAATAACTTGAAAATATGCAAATAATAGCCAATTAAGCGGAAAGGTCTAGATTACATTTAAAGGTAATGTAAATATCACGACTTAAACTATTGGACGCAAAAATACTAAGATTCAAGCTGCAAAACTATTATTTTATCAGATTTTTTACTTTATAGTGATGCTACAATCATAGCTTACGCTAGCTCTTATTATGAAGTATGTAGGTTGTTACAAGTTGTAGTAGCCTACAACTTGTAACAACCTACTACAATAACAGTATACAAAATACAAACACGCAAAAATATTAGTCAGAAAATTACCTTACAAATTATATATCCAAATCACATTTCAAAAACACTCTGTACCAATGCATGATGTCATCGAATTAATACTTAATATATACCCTTACATTAACCGTGGCCTTTTTAACATTATTTCCGATGTGTGGCGACTTTTACGTAACGAGTTATTAGCCTCGATGTTATTGGAGCATGATTTAATTACAAGTATCTGTAATAATTTGAGTACGTTCATGATCGTCGTGGCCAAAATTAGGAAGCTTTTAATGCTCCTCGTGCAATTTTAGTAATGCGTTAATCAAATTTATGTTCTAATTCATTTCCTATATCATTATGTGCTCTTATTCCGGTATTTTAATTTGTGGTAATCTTAATTTCTAGTGAGAGGTATAATTTGCACTTTAAATGTGCTATTGAAGCGTGTGACGTTAAAAGATAACAGTTATTTTTTTGCAAGATAACCTTTTACTGGTAAAATTTATTTAACTGCTAAGAGTACACACGACTTGAACCGTCTCTCCTAATATGGAACTTCTTATTTGGCTTCTACTTATAACGTGCAAGAAAACACTCTTGTTGTACTTGGCTTCCCTGAACTTTACGTCCAACTGACAACATTTTAAGAAAATTTCTTACCAAGTTTGGTCACCAACCTTTGCGCGGCTGATCCAAAAAGTATGCATGTAATCAGTCAAGTTTTAAAGATAATGAACTGGAAATCCAATTATGGTTAACGGTAATTATTTAATTATGAACAAGGAGTTAAATGGACATTAAGATACCTTCTCCACTTTTATCCTTTTCCGATCTTGAATTCACAATCGGTCATGGTGTTACCTAATCAGCTGTTGCACTATCAAAAACTTCTATAGATAAGTTCTATAACAAATGAATCCTCCTCAAAATCACTAGGGATGCCCACTTCAGTGATTTTGACTTTGCACCGTCTACTGCACTAACATCGGCCAGATTATCGAGTCCCATATTAAATTTCACGACATCCTGCATAATTTTTTTGATCTCCTCTGGATGATTAATATCGTGTGTTTATCAGCATCCATTGCCAATATTATGTTTATCCATTATTCATCACCCAAAAGTTCAGCTTACTCATTTCTCTGCCGTAAAACTATCACTATTGGAGTATCTGCGTTGAACACGACAAATCAAGCTTCAGAAACGGACTGACATAGAGTTATACTAAATGACAAAAACAAACTTTTTAAGCTCAATATGCCATTTTTATTGCCTTTTAATTTCTTAACGATCGTCATTGATAATATCGATGCAGTGCAGACCACAGATGCAAGTGACAGCCTACTGCCCGAGGTCGCGGACGTGAGAACACACTCGTTTTCATGACGTCATCCCCGCCGTCAACACACCACGAGATAAAGACGGTAAAGTGACGTTTCCGCGCATCGAAAACGTGATGAGAAATCGAAAATAATACCTTGGTTTTTATTAAATTATGAATACGTTGCTGTAGCAAGATTACAGATAAATGCGTGCACTGATTGGACCGGTCCACTCAATCTGTGTATTTCTTTCCTCAGAAGACCTTATCAAACACCAATCCACATGGTCTTCACATAATCTGACCAAGATTATGTCTGGACTTTAAAAAAGACTGTGTCCTCTGAGATAGTTTCGACCTTTCTTCTCAGAGTAGTCAGATAGGAAAAACCGACCTAATCTAGTTTTAAAAATATGATTGACGTGTAAAAGTATTTGTACAAACCTACTCGCAGAAACAAAATAATTTATCAAAGAACTTGTCTTGGTCTAATCCACAGAATAAATTAAAGAAGAATGTACCATATGAACAATAAACGGATGTCAATCTGATGCATATCTAAATAAGATATTACTAACAAAAACATTCAAAGAAAACTAAGAAAATACGTGCAGAGTGTCTCAGTCTGACGCTTGTATCACATGCCACCTTAAACTGACAACCAGTTTCCACGTAATGTCGGTAATACATGGGTAACACCGACTCACTGTGTGCTCCAAATACAAGAGTAATTTCTCTGAAACTTGCGTAAGGTCAAGTCGGCCATATCAACGGACAGGTCAATCAAGTTATTATGGAACACCAATGTTTACAAAGGTTCTCGAGTACTTCGAAATCGCGTGTGAATTACATAAGGTGGTGTAATAAATATGTGTAATGTTGCCGACAGGGTTGAGAGACGTATTGTAGCTTATTTTATTTTATTGTAAAGTTTGGTTGCGAAAAATCCCTTGGACGAGTTTATACTTGGTGAAATAAACAGGCATTACTTTTGTATTCATGGTTTTATTGGCCTGGGCCAGTGGCGAAAGCACCATATAACACGATTCCTACCGGCTTGCCTTCGGGGATTCGCATTGGTAACTCTATCACTATTCAAAATACAATAGTATGTAAATAGTGGCTACTATTGTCAATAAATATCGTTACACTACGGGTATTTAATTCACCATAACATTCAAACAACAAAAAAGGTTATTTATAATTTTGTATTACAACAAAAGAGAAATGTTCTAAATTAACCCGGCGCCAAAACGTCGTAATCGGGAACTAAAAATTCATACAACAGCGATCCCGTTATGATTTCACTTTAGGTCACGTGGCACCTCTTGATATATACGAGAGCAAGCCGCTGTACAACGGGTTATGACAGAGACAGGTATAGAAAAATGCGTCAGCGAGAACGAGATAGAGGAATATTGCATATTTTATTCGGTTTTCAGCCGTTCAATTTAATTGTATTTAATTCATTACATTCCTATATTAATTTTAGAATGATAGTAAGTATTCTTTATTGATGAGTCAGTAAGTTAAAGCCGACTTCGCTTCGGCTTCTCTTTTAGAAAAATTTACACCTCGCCGTTGCTGGGCATTATTATTTTTTAATAAGTAAAGAGCACATAATCATCGCATTAATTTTTGTTTTTGTAAAGCATCTAGGAGACAAAATCCATGTTTTAGAGCTAACTGACTAAATCTAGATCACGGTGATTTTGGATGCCTTTTAGTTTTGCAATTAAGGAAAGGAAGTTATCAAGAAAATAAGTACCACGTAGGTAATATAAAAATCTGATATGCATTAGATTCTCAAATCAGATACTATCTGACTTATCAACAGATAAGTAATCTGTTGATATGTCAGATAATATCAAAATATCTGGATGACCGAGCTTTGCTCGGTATTTTTTGGTAAATTGTGTAAGTTTATGTTCAAGTTGATTATCGATAAAGTTGGTCATTGAAAACACGAACAAAACGACATTTTATAAAAATGAATCCTAGCTAGATCGATTTATCGCCCCCGAAACCCCCTGTATAATAAATTTCATGAAAATCGTTGGAGCCGTTTCCGAGATTCAGATTATATATATATATATACAAGAATTGCTCGTTTAAAGATATAAGATAACAATTAAATTGTTTATGTAGGTAATTGAATTGTTATTTTACGCCACAATGTGTGTCTACAGCATCTGATTATTGAACAATGATCGATAGCTCCAGTTTGCCGATTGAGAAAACCAATATGAGTCAGACATCTCATTATCTATACAAATCATAAACAGGTCCCCTGACAATGATATCATGTCATCTACGTTTATTACTATTCATTACTAGTACGCAATATCAACCGTGGGAACGGACATAATCTAATAAATTAAATTTGTTTAGTAATAGCCACACCCAATCTAGACCGGGCGGTGTTAAAACCTTTTTAAGTTTCCGCTCGAACAGCGTTTGGTCTATGGTTTTCCTCTACTAAATTTAGAACGTGTTCGCGCCTTTTCTAGATCTGGACATTGCCAATATTTTGTTTGAATGTAGAATAACATTTTTGTCGTTGACTTTTATGGTGAAACAGAAATCGTTTATTTGTTACTCCATTATTTACGTAACTTTGAATTAATTAACCTACTCTGGAAACAAAATAAAAAGGTTGGATTCTTTTCTATATTCAATACACGTTCAGAAATGACGAGTACCTAACTGTTTCTTAACAATTAAGGGAGACTTGTACTTATTTCAAAACCCTACTCACAAGGAAAACCCATCCTGAGGATATAGGATTTTCACATAAAGCACGGTCTACTTCCCAAACCGTAGTTAACATGTCCGTCAATTAGCATATGATTACGACACAATGCGCTCTCGGTACCGACTCAATTAGTGCTGGTTGTACACTTTCCACGCGAATAGGATCCACGTTTACTTCAACAAAAGAATAAATTTGAGTTCATCAGTATGGGCGAGACGAGTCGGAAGCGTTATTTAACCAATCGGTAAAAAGTAATTAGCTTTATGTAATACTTAAACGTTTTCTCACGTGGGTAAATTGTTAATGAAAATGCGTCTTGAAGGCAGAAAACTGTAGACAAATATTTCAAAAGTGTCTTACCTTATCAACCTCGGATACTCTGAGTATAATTTTCAGTCTGGGGTTGTTCTTTCTATAGTCCTTCAGTAAAGCGTCGAGCTTATCTCCTCTCGCGTCGCCCGCGTAAACGAGATGTGTGCACTCGGAAAATCCGTCGATCGCGCGCGCGCTTTCCACGTAACAGACGAGGCGGGCGGCGCCGGCGCCGGCGCTCTCAACGCCCGACAGCACCGCAGCCGCGGCGGTAAGAACTAACCAGAGCCACATGATTTAAAAAATCAAACTGTCATTCCGAACGCGTCGTATTTTGAAAATTCGAATTATAAGTTTGGGAGCGCGTTGGTCGTATCGTTAGCACAGTACGAGTGGCGGAGTGGCGCAGGCCTGCCGCAGTCATAGGCGCCCCCGCCCTGCCGGTGGTGGTCCGCGCAAGGTCGCGCGCTCACCGTCGCCCGCGGGACCGCGCACCGGCCGCGTCGGCCGCGCTTGCACAGAAATGCTGTTACATTTCATTCGTCACTGGTATGCCGTCGTGTGTCACATTACAATGACTGATGGAGGTTGAAGTTAAGAGGCTGTCAGGACAATGAATAAATCTTCTCGTTGCACGCTGTCAGCTACTTTGACATTGCTACTTTGTAATAAGAGATATTAATAGCTTTTAAATAATAAAATTGTTTTAAATGCTACTACAATTCTCATTATGCTCACGCACGAGCAAATAATAAACTGTAATTGTTCTAACAGTCTAGCCAAGATCATGCAAAGACATAAAGAAGTACAACCTAGTAGCTGCCTAGGTAGATATCTACACTAACTTAATTACATGCAAACTCCTAAACAAAAGAATCATGCTTGTCACTGTCATGTTATTGCAAAATCGAGTTCCTTAGTAAATCTCAAAACAACTTCAGACAAGTGAATCATAGACTCATTGTTGCTTTAACCAACACTAATACATAATAGGTCTTTACCTATAAAAATGCAGTTTTGTATGAAAAAAATAAAACGTTAAAATAAAAAAAAAAGTTAAACGAATTTTGTTTTCATGTGTTTTTTATTTGTATTAATCGAAATAATCACCCATGCAATCAATGCATCTTTGCCAACGCAGTGGCAGTTTATTGATGCCCTTCTGAAAAAAATCAGCTGGACGGGAGGCAACAAATTCTTCAAAGGCATTTTGTACTGCCTCTCGGGTATTGAATTTTTTTCCCGCCAAGAAGTTATCCAAATTCTGGAAAAAGTAGTAGTCTGTAGGCGCAAGGTCTGGTGAGTAGGGCGGATGATGGAGAGCTTCCAACCCCAGTTCTTGCAACTTGGAGACCGTCTGCTGTGCAGTATGAGGTCGCGCGTTGTCGTGCAGGAGCAGCGGAGACGAGCGATTGACCAATGCTGGTTGGAGATGTGCCAGCTTCTCCATCATTGAGTTCAGTTCTTCACAGTACATATCTGCAGTAATGCTCACCCCGTTTGGTAAGAAGCTGTGATGAATCACACCGGCGCTAGACCACCAAACAGTGACCATCACTTTTCTAGGGGTAAGTTTTCGTTTAGGGCATTAATTAATTTGAAATTAGAATTCTTAGACAAATAAAAATTATTTTGATTTGAAATGGCCAGTACTGCAGAACGGCAATTTCATAGGTAAAGACCTAATATAAAACTAACATCTTTACAACTGGGCCAGATTTTAATGTAAAGAGAATTGACTGAAACTAAAGTGGATCGTTTTTCAGGAATCCTTAATGACGACCACCGGGGATAATTGCGTATTCCACATTAGCTCGGAACTCTGTCATCAGCAAAATTGTTTGAACCATTCACTCATTTTTAGGGTTCCGTACGTCAAAAGGAAAAACGGAACCCTTATAGGATCACTTTGTTATCCGTCCGTCTGTCTGTCTATCAAGACCGTTTAGTAAAAGTGATATCGTCTTATGCTACAAGTATAGGGAAAATCTGAAAACTATACATTTGTTATCATATCATACAATTGTTTACATTGTTTCTTATTTGTATGTATGTTAGTCTATAAGGTATTTATGATATGGGTCTTTGTAGCCCGAAATAAATTGATTTGATTTGATTAAATCATAAAAAAGGATATTTAAGCAATTAAAACACTTTTTTTCATAATATGTACCTACAAATTCATACGGAACGCTCGGTGGGCGAATCCGACTCGCACTTGTCCGGTTTTTATATTTTTTAATACTTAGCTATTTCTTTTCCTCTGTTTTATTTCATAACTTGTATGTAGGTAATTCAACTAACGATATCTTGTACGCTCTATTAATTGATCAGCTAGTGCTGTGCTCTTCATAAGTGACAAACTCACAATTCCTAAAAATGTTTGTGATTCTTGTTCGTGTTTGTGTATTAGTGTATAGGTCGTTGAAGTGCCTTATCAATAAATAAATAAATAAACGTATTTTGGCAGCATACCCCTGACGAATGGGGATTTTGATATTTAACAACTAATATTATAAATTAATTCACCGTATCTACTTTGATAATTATTTAATTTTCAAAGTTCAATTAATCTGAAACTTTATTGGGGACGTTGATAAAATAGTCAGTTTTTATAACAACTTTTTTTTTTTCATCATCAGCAGCCTATAACATTCCCACTGCTGGGACACAGGTCTCCTCTCGGTGAGAGGGAGTAGGCCATAATCCACCACGCGGGCCCAGTGCGGGTTGGGAGATGTCACATATCTTCGAATTTTTTATTCTAAGACATGCCGGTTTCCTCATGATGTTTTCCTTTACCGTTTTGAGAGCAATGGTGATGAAATAATTTACACAAAGTTATTTTTTTTGCATTGAACAAAATACACCTCTGCCTAACCCTTCGGGGAAACAAGGCGTGATGTTATGTTATGTTGTGAACAAAATGAAAAATAGGTTTCATTCAAGTAACAACACTCATATACAATCAGATACTTAAAAGGATACAGAGGATTGCTATCCTCTGTATCCTTTTAAGTATCTGAAGCACAGACGAAAACGAATACTCATAAGAAAACAATATGTCTGCTGCAGTATTGCCAGATATAAGGGCAAAAAAATATGTTGTCGATCATCGCGATCTTTTGGATTAAAAACATTAATTTCCATTTTTAACCAAAATACATTTAAAACTACGATCCGAACGGTTAGTTACCATAGTTAATTACAGACATAAATTACAATAGATTCACGGAAAACAAAGTACACGTGTATCTATTGTGTTGGTATGTCATGTTTCCTTATAACTTGAGAACAACTGCGCCGATTTTCGTACGATCTTCGTCATGCATTGTTTTAAATAAGGTATCTATCGTTATGTATTGTTGACTCTGACGGTATCTCACACAAAATGTAACCTAACATGATGTTATTGTTATTATATTGTTTTTTTTTTTAACTATCCTGCCTCGCTCATCGCTGGTCCAGTGGTCGCAAGCGCTACTGCTGAGCATGAGGTCCTGGGTTCGATTCCCAGGTCGAGCAAAGTGTCTTGACTTCTCCCGCTCTGGGCGGAGCGAGTGGGCATGTCAGACTTTTACTGACAACAACCCACCCGTGTTCCTTCAATTGCCCATGTGCCAGGGCCACGGTATCTCGTTTGAACAATCTCGCGACCCTGGCAGGGACCAACGGCTTAACTTGCGTTCCGAGACACTAAGGGGTCTCGATATGTAATAAATAGTCACCCATCCACCCACCGACCGCATCAAGCGTAGCTTATCCTTCCATCGACCCGTGCAACTATCAAATAATTTATTTCAATTAAAGCATTACAGGCACTTTTGAATTCTCCAGGGGTCGGTCAGTCAGAAATCTAAAGCTACGCAAGTAAATATGCTTAGATGGTTTGGTCATGTTGAGAGGATGAATGAAGGACGACTAACAAAAGGCATTTACAAAGCAGACTATAATCGATTAAGCATAATTTCTCGCGGACGAAATCGCAAGCGAGGTGTTAGTGAGTAATATACCTAAATCTAGTCTAGATTAAATTTAGTTTTGATTGATCTGTCGGAAATTACATAGGATATCATAAAAAGCTCATTAAGCTACCGTAATTTATGATCTTACATTAAATAAATGTAGCAAACAGCTGTGAGTCAGTTATCTAGTTCTGGTTTTTACTAACGTTTTCCTTGGTTTGTATATTTTGATATTTTCTTCAGTGTTGGTTGTCACTTTTAATCGTTATTGTCAGAATTATGAGCGTTCAGCTCGGCGGATCATTTTTCTTAGATAACGATCGTATTTTTTGTATATTGAGATCAATTAATTGCCGTTTTAAGTATACGTTAATATAGCTCATGAAATTCAAATTCTCTAACGGGTTTCGCATTTTACAGGCAAAAACGTATGTTAATTAGAATAGGTATATGTATGATTAACGACCGTATCAAGAATTAATACAACCTTCTAAGTTCATTTTTCCCATTGAATAACTATATAATCATGTATTAGTCGTATTCAACAGTTTGCTTTTTGCAAAAAAGGTGGCAAAATTTGTACTTTGCGGGCTACCCCTAAAGCTGCGTCCTTTCGACCCAGAATAAAAATGCGCCTCCTGGCCTGCCCCTCATCAAAAACGTCGTTGCTTAAGGGGTACAGCGAATGGTACCTGACAATACCTTAAACCTTAATTTTTGTTGCAAACTGGGCACTGGCGCCGTTTTACAATGGAACACTGTAACACCTTCTACTGTAAAGTTAAAAAGTACATCAATGCTCCTACTAACCGTGCTCACTGAATAATTTAAAGGAAGAACGAACCAAATAAGATTCATCGAGTCTATCCAATCCAAATTCAATGATTCGATCTTCTAAATATAAAATTTAAACAAAAAAAAACCAAATGTTATTCAATTTAAAAAAGGAACGCCATGTAATATCTGTTCCGCTCCGCGATCGTATCGTACCGGTAACCCTGACCTTACCCTGACGCAGACGCAGTGCGATAATGTTCCACAATACCTCACATACAACCTATTAAGTCACTATGTGATCTAAATTGTTGCAAAAAAGAACAGGATATCGGTATGTTATGGTATCTCTAAGATCTTACCGCTCTGAGGTAATTTGTTTTTAAGAGTCATTTTTCAGTACCTCTCTTCTCTAGGTACGGAGCAGAATCTAGTAATTTTACAGCTAATTTACATTTCATTTGAAAGATTATGGATTTTATATTTTGTTTTAATAGTTTATGTTTTCACTTTAATAATGCACTCTAGTATTCTTTGAATCTTCATTTCAGCCGCAAGACATCCACTGCTGGATATAGGCCTCCCCCAATTTGGGGGGCTTTGCCATAATCGCCACGCTTGGCAGGCGGGTTGGCGATCGCAGTATGGTGGTAAAATGCATAAAGAACGCTGCTGCCCATTCTCTGATAAGTCCCGTAGTCGCCTTTTACGACACCCACGGGAAGAATGGGATGGTGTTATTCTTTACGTCCGGCACCACACGGTACTCTTATATTGCCGTGCTCGGTATTCTTTGAATGAAGATAATGAATTGAATAAAAAAATAATATCAATAAATGCGTTAATCACTGTTGTCGAAGTCGGTGCCTTTTTTGTTTTTTTTTTTTTAATGGGAAATCATCAAATGACTTCTGAGAGCATGTCAGACTTTTACTGACTAAAACACACGAGAGTCCCATCAGTTGCCCATGTGCCACGGGTCACGGTATCTCTTTTGAACAATCTCGGGACCCTAGCAGGCATCGGTCCTAGCAGACCCCTTCAGTTTTGCTGACATCTCTTTGAAGCGCGCGTGGAACACTACGCGCCGTCGACCGGAGCTTGGTCCTTACCGGGCGGCGAGCTACCCATTGCTCACCGCCCGCAAGCTCGCGACTACGGTGGCCGGGAGTCAGCTATCGACTCCCGACGCCCGGGGCGTCTCCTCCTGCGGCGGCTAGGGACATGAGGGCGCAGAGACTTCCACTCCCTCACGCACCCCACCTCCTCCTTCGCGAGCATTACTGTGTACCAGGGCCGGACGCGAGAGGTCGCCGCCGCCGATCGCCTCCACGAGGACACGGCGGTGCTCCGCTCAGGAGTCTCCTCAAAAAGGAGACTTACCGCAGCAATAGTGGCGTGCCCAAATTGGTGTACTTTAACTTGCTATGTTAATAGCAGTGACAGGCATTTATTATTATTATAACATCATCTACATAGACTAAGTGGAAAAAATACGAATTATTGAAGCTCAAAAACCACTTATCAGAACTTGGCCAGATTGATATGGAACTATGTATTTTCGAACTTAATACGAGTAAGAATTTATCAAATCGTTTGTATTATTTATTTCACTCTTATGTAAGGTCGGCACAGCAACGAAAGTCAATTAAAACTGTTACTCATACATCATCTAAAGTAACGCAACATTATTCGATACACTGCTCTTCATGTAACAGAAAAAGTTTGTGTTTAATTGTATACCTGTTCCAACTTATTTATATTTTGCTGATGGATTAATTATTATGATTGAAAAAAAAAATGTGGTAATCGACTCTCATTGTTGTCTGATACCTACCCAGCATTTCCAACATAAAGAAAGAAAAAAAAACCGGCCAAGTGCGAGTCGGACTCGCGCACCGAGGGTTCCGTACAAACCTGTAGGTATTCACGGTTTATGCATAAGGCTTCTGTTTATGAAAACAAATGTTATTTTTTTAATTTTTATATTTGAGTTGATTGAATGAAAGGTAAATTGCGGTTTACGATTTATGACGTATTAAAAAAAACTACTTACTAGATCTTGTTTGAACCAATTTTCGTTGGAAGTTTATATGGCAATGTACATCATATATTTTTTTTAGTTTTATTATTATCTTATTTTAGAAGTTACAGGAGGCGTGGGACACACATTTTACCACTTTGGAAGTGTCTCTCGCGCAAACTATACAGTTTAGAAAAAAATGATAGTAGAAACCTCAATATCATTTTTAAAGACCTATTCATAAATACCCCACACGTATGGGTTTGATGAAGAATTTTTTTTGAGTTTCAGTTCTTAGTATGGGGAACCCCAAAATTTATTGTTCTTTTTTATTTTTGTGTGAAAATCTTAATGCGGTTCACAGAAGACATCTACTTACCAATTTTCAACAGCATAGCTCTTATAGTTTCGGAAAAAAATGGCTGTGACATACACGGACAGACAGACAGACAGACAGACATGACGAATCTATAAGGGTTCCGTTTTTTGCCATTTGGCAACGGAACCCTAAAAAAGAATACCGTTTATTTGGACAATTTGTTTATTTGGTAAAACACAAAATAAAATAACATGGAAATAAAAATAAAAAAAAAACAACAACAGTGTGTGCCTCACGACTGCGCCAAAAAGGTTCATTTCAGCATGAATGCCAGACAGATGCTGTCTGCCGCTGTACTCATTTATATTCACGACAAAACCCTTTTACTACATTAACCAATAATAAAGCAGTAAAAGTCTGCTTCGGTGGAATAGTGAAATAAAATAAATAAGTAGGTGGACCACATGTTGCGAGGTAGCACGTAGGTCTACCGTCTCTGAATTTTTGGCACTCCGCCATAAGACAATACATGATGCAAATAATTGAACACTTTGTAACTTATACCTTCTGATACTTACTAAATCACTGAACCTCAAGCTATAGGTAGAGCGATGAACTTCGTAAAGTGGCTGATAGTGAATGGATAAAGGGCTAAAGAGTACACCTCTGTGACCTGTATTTTAAAAGGTACATGCCAATTAGCACCCTAATTGCGCAATAATAAGTAAGGACAGTAATCAATCACAATCGATATCATTTTGGAGATTATTGCTAATTGCTAATTCATTAGTAGTGTAGAATTGGGGGTTCTGCATCACTTGCTCGCTGCGCTCGACAAGTGATGCAGAACCCCCAATTATATTTCGATAAATAACCAATGAAATCTTTTTGCGCTATATCGCCGACCTGAGGTTTTGACGCATCCGCTGTGCTCGATTTATAATTTACGATGCGTTTTCAATATATACTCTTTTCCTTTAACAGCGTTTAAATAAAAACATTGAGGAAAACGTATTGCATGTTGCATCCAAGGATCGTCATAAATCTCCCAATCTTCTATAACACCTCCACATGAGAAACATGCTGCTTTATCATTTATACTATCGCCACAGTAAAAGAATCCAGCGTCGGCCATTTCCATAACTAATCTTTTCTTTGAATCAGCTGTCGCCCAGTAATAATTAAATGAAAACTCACGCATTTTAAAAGTATTATACATGTCATATCGAGGTTTGTATTTATTTTGACACATGCTTTGTTTTACAGATAAATGCATAATGACATTGTCTAGCTGCAGTCAACAGCTTATAACGATTTGACGACGTTGATGGGATTGGGAGGGATAGGAAACATTTTACCTAAGTAAAGAAATTAAACAAGAAAATGTTTATTTAAAAATTGTATTATCATAGCACCATTTATTTAAACACAATACATTTTTTAAAGCACATACAGAGTCATGATAAACACAACTATACAAATCTTGAGAATGTTTATATTGACTGTGCAGACTTAACAAACTAGGACAACCTTTGTCTTCTAAATTAAATATGTTACTATTACTGTTTTCCAATATATGTTTTAACCACACAACTTTTTCTAAACCTTTAACATATACACATTTATCACTTAAAATATCGGCAATATAACTCTGGTAATTGGAATATGGTACAAATCCTTCACGCCAATATATCTTTCTGTTACGTTCAATCCAACTAACGTGCTTTCTTTCTGATTTCGTCAAATTGTGAAATGGAAAAGGTGGCTTAATTAAAAACCATTGAATTTTTTTATTAGACAAAATAGCGATTTCTTTTATCATAAATTCACCTGTATCTGTCCGAAAACCTTGAATATCTACAATAGCAATCATGACAGCCTTCGTACAGTGTTGCTGAGAGGTTTGTATTCCACTAGTCGATCGTTTATAATCAAACAATATGCAGTTGTTTTATCTGGTATTGGCGTTGAACATTCAATTTCTATTCGTACATCCACTGGACCTGATTTTAGACTATCGTTTTGCCTTGAGCAGTCCAAGATAAAAAGGGGAGCTTTTTCTTTGAAGTCCTTTAGGTCAAGCAATGGGTCTACTGGACAGTTGTAGTAAGACTGACGAAATTTCACATACATTTCGTATATTATACTGTATTTGTTGTCAGGGAACTTTAAACCCATAGGCTCATAAGGATAATATTGTGAATTTAAGAAGAGCGTAACGTTTGTCACGTCACAATGATCGAATAGTGAACTGTCCTTAGTTCTACTATTTTTTCTGTTAGTTTGTAAGCAAAAAATTACATATCTAGGCTTTTCCAATTGTGAAGCAGTCTTAACTGACCAAGAATGTTTTGTGGTTTTAGGTAATAAAGGATATTCATATAAATCCCAATTTCTAAAAGCCATCTGAATGGGTTTATCTCTTTCCAAATGCTTTAAGAGTGTTAATCGTTCCCGATCTGACACTTTTATGTGTGGCACCCTCCATTGAACTCTTTGTATATCTATTTGAAAATTAACAACATCATCAGTAAGAATAACACTGTTTAAGTTAGAGTTAGTTCTGTTCAATATAAGTTCGTGTTTACAATTTATAACGATTTTATTGTAATCCTCTGCAAACCCTAAAATCTTATTTAATGGTATCACAACACTAAAATGCCCATCACTTTGGAATCCGCTTAAATTCCAACCCCATATTTCAGCAACTTTATTTTCAGCTTCATTTAATGATATGTATGATTTTATTGCTGACGTTATCCCAGAATTTTTTATACGATCTATTTCAATACCATTCATTTCGTACCTGATGTCTTGAAACAAAGACATAACAGGGTTATTAGTGAACGTAACAGTTTTCTTGATCGGATTCCCATCTTTACCGAGCAGCTTTGCTTGGCCTTCGATGTAAATTGAACTGGCCGATGGTAGCACGTAGGTGTCTTGCTGATGAATGGGGATTCTGATTTCATCGTTTTCTCTAAAGCTGTTATTGTAGGGATTATATGAATGTATTTCATAACTTTCGATCGAAGTATCGAAGTGCGGTAATTCAGTAATCTGTAGTATATTCATACTTTAAAACCTAGGGCTCTTAGAAAATCTTTATTTGCTTCAGTCAATTTCTTAACTTTTTTCTTACGTCTATGCACTTTAGCGGTCATTGAGGGAATAAGACGTTTTATTTTCACAGGAGCGTTTTTATAATATAGTATCATTTTATTTTTCTTAAATGAAGGTGTAGTTGAATATTAAATTCTTCACCGAAGTTAATACAATTACCAAATTGATCAACAATCCTAATAGATATAGATGAAATTATATTTTTGTTCACCGGAAAGTAAATAACGTTTCGTGGTATTTCTCTGTACTGATGACAAGGAGCAGTATCAAATACAAATTCATGAATAAAATGAGTTGGTAATCCGTTGCAGTACGAGCTGTGTACAAGATCACATTCGATTCTGATTACAGATAGACAGCTGTTATTGATGGACACATTTGGTCTTGAATTTAACACTGTAAAATATAACAAACCGCACTCGTATTGATCAGATAGATGCAGAGGTGGTTGAAAGTATGACACCAATTCAGATTTGTTTCCGGAGATGGTAACCGTAGTAGACATGCTTGTATACTGGGCTCTTTCAGAAGATTCTGTTTATTTTATTAGGGATAACTACACCAAAAATTATTTAAAAAATGTAAACAGAGATGCCCACAATTGAAAGGATGATCGTGTTGTATATTATCATAATTATAGTGGAGTTTAGAACCTACGTATTTTATAAATTCTTTTGGAGGCTTAAGATTTCCATAACTATCAAAGTACTCAATATAATCATTGTATTTTGCATAGGCTACCCAATGAGAGCCAGGATCTTTAGAACTGTCTAAATTAATAACTCCACATTCTTTTTTAAACGGGCGTTTTGGTAATTGATCTCTCATAAAGACTCCTCTAAAATAGGGAATACTATTCCCATACTTCAAAATGTCAAAGTTAGTTAAGGCTCGTTTGGGTAGCCGATACTTTAGTTTTTTTCATTCGATACAAAAATTCCAAGCCCATTTTTATGTGGTTTAAGTTGTAATCCTTTTCCAATGCAGAGAGCTTCCATTTTTTCATTGTGTCTCTTCGATTCAGCCAACAGCTTTCTAGCCATCTTAAATTCATTAATGGTTTTGGCAATACCAGCTGCACCGCCTGCTATGGCTCCCGCCGCTGATAATCCAGCAAAAATAGGAATCAAAGGTAACAAACCACCAGTTTTTGGTATAGGAATAACACGAGGAAGTTTAATGGATGAATCATTAGCTAATTCTCTGGTTGCGGCCATAGCTAATTCTATTGCCACTTTTTTGCATTTTGGTTTTAATTTTTTCATGTGTCTTTTCGTTTTAATGATAACATTTTTAAATTTATTTTTTAACCCTTTTCCAGATGGAACTTTTTGAGAGCACTTTTTTTTATTTTTTTTTAGGCCAGAACCACTCCTAATTTTTGTAGACATTGCCTTGCTTACTAAGCGTGCCGCGATTTTTTCGCTTGCACTCGCATCGGAGGCAACTGCTTGTTGTTTTGCCATTTTTAACAAAATTAAATCAGCTCTGTGACGATCCTTTAAGTTTGATGATTTGAGATAGGCAATGTCGTGTTCTTTACAATATTCGTCTAATTTATTAATACCTTTATCTCCGCGTGAAAGCCTTTTAATTAATTTTGTACCAGGACCACAATAATTGTAACCTGGTAAGTGTATTTCAAATGGTAAATTGTTTATTAGCCAATTGAGAAGACTACTCTCTCCAATACACATCATAAGACTAATGAATTTGGATTGAACACTTTAATAAATAGGTACATATGGAATTCATCAATGACTTTGTTGTAAAGTTACTAAAGTTATTATTATTTGTTATAATACATTCGATTTATCAATCCAACTGTTTTCAGCAGAAGACAAACCTAACCATTTTACTAAAACCCTGTTTCCTTTTCTTCTAAGGACTTTCTCGACTAGATATACATTGGGATGTTTTGTCTTTTGAAGTTCTTGTGAATAAAATGCTCCTAAAATAGGTTGACCTCTGATTGTATCATCAATTAAATAGGTGATAGGAGTTGTATTTTGTATTTTTCGAATTTTAAATATTTCGGTTGACCAGTTGGGGGTATATCCTTTTTCAAATGTTCCTTTGTACTTACTGATACGTACATAATCACCTACTTTATACTTGCTTCTTATTCTTTCATTTTTTGCCAAACTTAAATACCTTTCTAATATACGTTTTTTGTTAACATCATCCACATTAGCTGGAATTTCATGAATTGTCCGATGGTAAGTGTGATTGTATTTATAAATAACATCATTAAGGGCACCATCTACCCAATTATAGTTGCCTTTTAAACTAAATTCCTTATACAGTTTAGATTTCAATGTTCTGATAAATCGTTCAACTATTGAGGCCTTTTTTGTTGAGAAAGTTGAATAATGGTTAATATGATTAGATTTCATAAGCTTTTGAAATTTATTATTATAAAATTCTGTTCCATTATCCGTTTGTAGATTTTTCGAAACACGTCCTGTAGCCAGTAAAATTTTAAAAGAGTTACATACATCATCTTTGGTTTTACTTTTCAGAGGAAAGGCCCATGCATATTTCGAAAATGTATCTATAACGGTAAGAATAAATCTGTAATTTTTATTTTCTTTTGAAATTGATTGCATATCAATTAAGTCTGCTTGCCACAGGTCATCTATATCTTTCATATTAACATGTCTTCGCGGAAAGTTCACCCTCGCATTTTTATGGATTTCGTTTACCACGTCAGCTTTGCTCATGTTCAGAATTCAGTACTTTTGTCTTGAATTCATGTATAATACTGAATGAAAAGCATATTATTATAACTATTTATTCTTTAATTATGTCAGCTTCTTTTAATTCTTCAACTATCGATAAAATTTCATTGTCATGGTTTGTATTTCCAGCATCTCTTGAAGCAACTAATAGTTTTAATCTCTCAACTAATTCGTTAGGATCATCCCAATATACAAAGTCAGTGTTGTTTTTGTATTTTTTTAGTGTTGGTAAGTTTCCTCCAATTTTAGTGTGATCAAGTTTATTATCGTGACGCTTCGGAAAACATTGGTTTGATAATTTCACGATATTTTACTCCTTTATCGCCTCTTATTTGTCCATTAGGATTAAAATCTCTCTTATGAGCATTTGTAGAATGCAACATATCCTTATAGACAAGTTTGTCTTCACTCGAAATTAATTTTAAATCAGGTTTTCTTCGAAGTAAAAGTTCTTTCAGACCAGGAGTTAAATTATAGGCCTTGTCATCGACTTTAATTAAAATCTCATCATTGTCATTTAAACTATCAATTTTAAAAAATGTTACCACTGAATTACCCAACAGTAAAGTTTTGTTTATACTTCTTATTCCAAACGGTACATTTAAACCATCATAGATACCGTGGACATCATGACCCTCTAACGAAATTTCTAAATCATCTGGTAATTCCATTTTATTAGACTTTTTAAGTGACTGGGCAGAATTTAGTTTAGGATCGTAGCAGTCTTCAAACTTTGTAGATGAGCTAGTATTGATACTATCCAATTCATTGTTTTCAGAATCAGTGAGCATTGTATTTTCTAAATGTTTGATTTTTTCCATAGATATATTAGAATCAATAAGGGTTTTAAGTGGATCTGTGACAGGTTTTAGCATTTTATCGAGTGACAAGTTCATTGAATGTTCCTGATTCTTCATTTGTTTAATTTTATTCTTTATAGAGTCTACAGACTTCATTAATTCTCTTTTAATATTTTTCTCCATGTTGTAACAACTGAGTGCAACTGAGGAACAAACGATACTAATTTTGTTTTTGTATGTTATTTACTTATATATAAATACCTTCAGTCAAATTTTAAATAAGTATCAAAATTCTGCCTGTACCTTCCATTATTTAATGGTGACTCTTTGTTAATAAGAAGAAATTGATATGGATAACTCCAAACCGTTTTACAAATATCTTTGAACTGATTCCATGATAGATCAGAGTTGACATGTTCTGCATAGATATGCTTTAAGTTTACATCATCTTGTTTAAATATTATAAGAAAATTAGCGTTATCACGTAGCAACTGTTTTGGAATTTTTGAGTAGGTTTGCGATAAGTAAAAGCAATCAATTAGTTTATGTCTACCCATAGAGAAGTAATTACGGATATTTATTTGTTTTTCACATACAACATCATCAAATATAAATACAGAATTTGGTAAAGCTTCACTGGGTGATATGACTTCTTTATTGTCACTGAATTCATTGAAGTTAATCTGAGGTACTTTTCTTAATACTTCACATAAGAAACGATATTTCGGTTGGAACGTAGTTTTCGAATAAAGATAAAGATTTTGAAATTTGAGACCATTCTCATGTAACAATAAACTGATCATAACGTTTGTTTTGCCACAGTTTGAAGGTCCACATATTATACAACGAATCGTATTAGGCAATAAAGCACTGTGTCTTATCTGATGAACTGAGTCTTTGAAATTAATATTATTAACGTTCAGGGATATGGGTTGTTTGATCAACTTCATCTTGTCTATTATTTGTTTTCATTACTTACTATCCTTTATATATGAATATGTGAGCACAGTGTTCAAACAACAGGTTTGAACCTGCATCGTTATAAAGATTATGTTCTCGTGTTACCTGCATTTGTGACTAATGAATAACTCAAAGGAGAATATCTTCTAGGTATGTCAAAGTAATTAAACATTGCACTTCATTGTAGTAGCTGATCGAAGTAGGACCTTACGCTGTTGTTCGCGATTTAAATAATATTTTCAGTCTTAAAGGTAAGTGTTTGAAATAACCAATTAAACAAAATAATAATTGAAATATTGGTTTAGTGTTTATTTGTAAATAGTTTCTTTTTCTTTCAGAATAATGTCTCAAGCACCATCACCATCCTGCAGCCCCAGCATTTTGGACAATGAAAATGTAATTTCAGTAGAACAGGAACAACCTAGATTCCGCGAGGTACTCAATGTTTTTATATTATTTAGGAGTAGGTACATTTTTTTTCTCATGCTGTAATTATTTTTGATATGCTAATTTATTTTTTATTTTACAGTGGAACTCTGATGTTGTCAATGACAATCCTGTTATGAGCTCATTTTTTTACTCCCAGGGTAATTACGAGCCATATTTTGAGGGATTAAAACAGAGTGCTAATATTGAAAAGCTTATCAGTGGAAATAATCAAGCACACACTTCTAAAAAGCCTTCAAAAAAAAGAAAATGCCCATTAGGATCATCACCAACATCATACATTGCTCGCCGAGAGGGAAGCGGTCCTGGTCATCTAATTAAATTAGAAGTGCATAAACTTAAAGGCTCTAAAAATGAAAACTATTATAGTGATAGTGACAATGCATGTATAAGTGTACAATATGTGGTGCGTGAACCTTATGACGAAGTGATGGAAGCAGCAGAGATCCTCATTAAAAAAATTGGGAAAAAGTTAAGTGACACTGAGCAGTTTTAGTTTGTAGTTTGTACTGTCAAAAAATGTATACTTGAGTTAATTAGCCAATTATTATTATATTATTTTGTTACTTATTGTAATATTATTATTTCGATATTTTTGTTATATTATTTTTTTAAACATGTATAGTCAACTGTAAATGTTCCATAAAATCAATATGATGTAAAACAATTAAAAAGATTACATTTATGTTAAAATTAAATAAATATTATGATTGAGTGAAAATTAAATAAATGTTATGATGTTTTTTTTACTACTTATTATAAATAAGAAGTAGTAGGTATAGTATATTAAATTTAAATAGTTATAGTTTGTACTAAAAAAAAGTATACTTGAGTTAATAAGTCCGTAATTATTATACCGTATGTAATATAATTATTATATTTAAAATGTAATAAATAAGTATGTAAAAATAAATAAACAAAATAATAATTATAAATTGTATTTTCTTTTATAAAAATATTTAAAAATGTAATAAAGAAGTATGTAAGATTAAACAAACGAAATAAATTATCTGTATTTAAAATTCTTTATTTCGAGTAACAATGAGACTCATATAGTGTTAGAAGCAATAAAATAATCTTACTTAAATATAATTAATTATATTTTGTTACTATTGTTTTATTACTGTTTCGAGATATGATTGTTTTTATTTTATTATTTTTTAAACATGTATAATCGACTGTAAATGTTCTATTAAATCATTATGTTGTAAAATAATTTTAAGCATTACATTTCTGTTAAAATTAAATAAATGTTATAACTATCACCTATTCTGGAGTTTCATTTGTTTAAATAGGAAGTAGGTAAAGAATATCACATTTAAACACATTTATTTGATTACAAATCATTTATTTTGTATTATAATATTCCAATACATTTAACTTTATTTATTTTTACTTAAATAGACACCTTAAATTAATGCATTGTCATCTTATACAGCAATTAATTAAAACACTGTTTTATGATGCCCCCATGGCAAAGTTTTACAACCATCTTCCATGATTTGTCGCTTATCATCATTCCTACTTAGAACCAGCTTATTAATCTTCTGAGTAAAAATCTTATGATTCTTCGACTTTATAATACACATGTCATCTCTTAGGCATTCATTGTACCATAAAGCTCGTTTATATTTCTTAATATCGAGTTTTTTCACAGCTGATTTTTTTATACCTTTTGCTTTGATAATTGAAGAACTTAGAGAGTCTATACAATACAATTTCGCTCTTAAACCTACAAACTCGGATATTAAATCACCACCCATTTCATCCTTAAAAAAACCTGGTATTTTACAATTTACTTTAGGTATATTAAATTGATTTCCATTTTCGAAGTTGCTCGTATCAAAGTATTTTATATTATTTTTCATGTCCTCATAGAAATCTTCTGTATACAGTAAATACAAAAGGCTATCAGTGTCAGTATAACAAAGTTGAATATTATTATCGTATAAACGTTTCATCACTGAGTAATGAAAACGATACAAATGACTCTTAGCCAATTCCAATATTGAAAAACCAATATAAATTGGTTTATCAAGAACAATTTTCGTTTGTTGTAACTGGATTGCTACTAAAGTATCAGAAAACACAGATAAACTTTTGAAATTTGGTGCACTCACATATTTTTCAGCCCCGCAAGTTTTGTTAGTTTTATTATGAATATCTTTCCATACATTAACCAGTTTTACATCGACTTGTTTTCTTTTGTTTTCGATAGTTTTTCCAAAAATAGAGTTGTTTTGTTTTTTAAAAAAGTCTCTTTCAAAATCGGAAACCGCTCTCTGTCTAAGAGCAGTATTCAACAAGATGTATGGAGCCAAAAATGAAGTTTGTTCAAATGCTAGTATTCTATATATCTTTAGCAAAGTAAGACCATTTTGTATACATTCTTTTAGATGAACATAGTGAATGATATATTTATGTTTATCATACAGATTAGCAATTAGTTTAACATTTTTACTACCTGGTGGAGCGAATTTTTCAACGGCAAATGGTAAATCTGAATGAGAATCGTGAATTTTATAAGGATAACATAAGTCAACTTCTAAAATAAATCCTGTATCACTGTCATTTAAAATATACATTACATTAAAATTATTTATTTCATCTTCATTTAAGAACCTAAAGTTTCGAGTAGGAAGCGGTTGCATCATGGCATGACCATATAAATTTACACAATCAAGATAAATTAAATAGCTGTCAGGTTCCTTATTGTTATAATTTGGAAGATATTTATTATTTGCCTTCGCATATCTTAAAGAACACTGGGCAAGGCCCCCCCTTATACCTTGTTCTAACATTTGGTACATATCAATATCTGAAATTAAGTCTAAATTAATTTTAGTATATAATAACATTGCATCCCAACTCAGCGAGGGAGACGATACATAATAACAAGGATCAAGGTTATAATACTTTAAACTCATTGTTCTAAACTTTTCAAAAACGTCACATAAAAGTAGGACATCGCATTTCAAATATAAGTCTGTGTACTCCCCTAAATTAGAAATATCAAATGCATTCCAGACTTTTAATGCATGATTATAATCTTCATCCGAAATAGATTGAGATGTCAGTTTATTATAAAATTTCGATGAATCAGGCAATTTCGTATCTTTATAACGATCCCATGAATCTATGAAATCATAACAGTATACACCCTTCTTGCAAACTAAATTAAACAAATAATCATCATTAAAAAACTTTCGCAAGTTTTGAAAATCTTCCGTTTTCATCGTTTTTATTAAATTATCTAGACTTGAACTTAAAAAATTAAAAGAATCGATAAATTTTAACTGAGCTACATTTGTTTTATCAATCGGGACGAATTTTGTGAAAGAAATATATTTTTCTTTGTTTCTGGGAATAAGATTTATACGACCGCAAAGAGCTGAAAGTTCTTTTATAAACAAATGACAATCATAACCAGACAGATTATGAAATATTATCGGTATGAATGGACAAGATTTTGCATTTAAATTACATGTATTGTGTGCTGGTCCTCTATACATTCCTGTGAAATGATCATGATCAGCGACAACAAGGTCAGTATCAGAAAATGATTTTTTACATAAGTGACATTGTTTAGCGTTGTTTAAAGACATTTGTTGATCGTTGCTAATTATCATGGGTTTTATCTCTGAAATTAGTCTATGAAGTCTTATTACATCCTGACTAATAGATTTAACGAACTTTTTCGAGCAGTCTGGCCCCCTATATGATCTAAACTCATTTAATTCAGGTTTAGACTGACAAAAAATGTAATATCCATAACAACTTGCCGTATGGACTTGTATATTTTCTATACATGTGGATTTATTTTTGTCTGAATACTCATGTAATAGACTTTCAAAATCACCGTAGATAACAATTGGAACTCTTTGAGTTCTATTCAAATTTGAAAAACAAAGTTTTGAGTTTTCTTCTGGAAGTATAGTTTGAACTCTTGCACAGCTATGATTACATAGTTTTTCTGGTGAATCAAAATACAAAAAACATTCATCACATAAATATATCTTAGACTTATGTTTTGTAAGTTGTCTGTGTACAAGCTTACTAAAACATTTAATCAAGCAAAAATGACTTTTACCGTTGTTATTGAAATAAAGCAAATTTACATGATAAAGTTTTCTCTTTAAAGTTTTATATAAAGGCCCGGTTACATAATAATTCTGTTCCAAACCATAAACATTAACACTTATGTTTGGATTTAAGTCTTCAAATAATTTTATATCGTCTAAACTGGGTGGAAATGTCATGTTTGTAATGTTTAACACTTTAGAATAATGACAATATGATGTAACTCTATTGGGGTTATTTTTTGCTGGGTACAAATATGCTATAATGCTCCAAAGAAAACAATGATTATCTTTATTGACTATGTTTAGGCATGATTTCGTATTTTGAATTCGTTTAGGTAATTCTAAATAAGAACCTGCTCTCAAAGGACTGTATTTAACTAAATTAATTTCTAAATGACTTATCGATTCAATTGTCCAGCCTGACTCACTTAGTTCGAACTCGGAACATTTATTTAAGATTTTTTCTGCAAATGCATGATAAATGGATATTATATCTGTGCTTTGAAGGATAATTACATATCTTGTGTTAAAAGATTTAAGACTAATTTCATCATTTTTAGGTAGCGTGTACAAAATAAATAGTTCGAAATTGACTTTCAAAGAAACGTGTTGTTTTAATAATTCTTTAATTAGATAGCAACATGTGTCTGAAGTTTCAGTTAAGAACTTTTCAGGTGTAATAGTAAAACTTTGAGGATTTATTTTGTAACTGATTATTTTGTTTTTAAAAGCACAAGCTATTATACAGACATTTTCAAATTGAGTTTTTATGAGGTTATTAGATTTATGAATGTTGGTTTTTTTGTGAGAAGAATAATTATGAACGTTAATATTACAAGTTTGACAGAAAACCATTTTAAATAATTTTAAAAATGCTTTATTTCTATTTTCGTAGTAAAATTGTATTAATGAGAATAATATTTTATAAATTTTATATTGTATTGTTTTCAATTTTAGATTTTTATTTAGGTTTTTGTTTTGATCTACTAAGTAGACTCTGTAAGAGAACAATACAAAAATTTAAGTGACATGGTTAGTAGACACATACTCAAATAAAAAAATAAATGAAGAGCATACTAAAGTACCTATGTATATTGTGCCCAATATTATAAAGGCTTAAACCAAGTTTAATACTAAAATATTAGTTATGTATAAAGTTACACAATTTAATAAAAGTTAAGTAATGAGTTAAACTTTACGAAAATAAAACAAAATAATAAGAGGATTAAAAAAGAAAGAATAATTATGAACCTTAATATTACAAGTTTGACAGAAAACCATTTTAAATTATTTTAAAAAAGCTTTATTTCTATTTTCGTAGTAAAATTGTATTAATGAGAATAATATTTTTATAAATTTTATATTGTATTGTTTTCAATTTTAGATTTTTATTTAGATTTTTGTTTTGATCTACTAAGTAGACTCTGTAAGAGAACAATGCAAAAATATAAGTGATATGGTTAGTAGACACCTACTCAAATAAAAAAATAAAATTAAGAGCATACTAAAGTACCTATGTATATTATGCCCAATATTATAAAGGCTTAAACCAAGTTTAATACTAAAATATTAATTATGTATAAAGTTAAACAATTTAATAAAAGTTAAGTAATGAGTTAAACTTTACGAAAAAAAAAAACAAAATAATAAGAGGATTAAAAAAGGTTTTGGGGGTACAGAATTGGTTGGATAGAGGCGTAATCCTCTTTAACTGTTGCAACCAACTGAGTTACCGCCTTCCAAGTTGGGCTTACGTCATTTACCGCTGTTTTGAAACAAACCAGTGAATGTTTCCAACGGTCGGTGGTTGTTACGCCCTCTAACTCCTGACTATTTGATATGCGGACCTCAACATAATATTCTCCGCACTTTGTGGGGTTGCTTTGCATGGTATAACCAGAACCGACTCGACGCGTTAGGTAGTTCTTCAGTTTCGACGCCCGAATCGGTTCGCGTTGCTCTTCATCCTGGAAACAAAGAAAAAATAATTCATTATTATATCATCATTATAATCTGCTGATTCATAATGATCACCAGCCCTCTGGTATTATTATATATCATCACAATAGTAATACAACAATATCTTGAGGCTTCCATAATCTTCATCGATTTATGTCGGTCTCAAACATTCGAATGAAATCTTTTAAACCTTAGAAATTGTAAACAGTACAAATCTACTACCAAATCATGAATTATTAAATAAACGTTAACTTTCATTTAAAACAACATATAAATATCACACCTGTATTTTTCGAATAGTTAGACTCAATGCTGCTAGGTACTACTTACTTATAAAATTATTCAAAGTTGACACAATTATCTACACTTGGTCAATCTGAGAATCGAAACCCAGGATTTTATAATTATCAGTAACTATCTTAACACCACTAACTACTAAACATGTTTTTCTCTCTCCCCACATTTAGAATTTTTCCTGTGTCGCGAATCCGTTTATAAACATTTAAACAGCCGGACCTGGAACAACTGTTTGTAGACCACACAAATATTTGTGCCGTTTGGGAATCGAACCCGCAATAAGCAACACAGCAGCCAACCGCTCAGCCATTGGGTCAACCGGACTGTCAAATATAATAACTAAATCACAATTTTATCTCAACTTACCTCGGAATCTGGGAAGATGCAGCGTTTTCGTTTCTTTTTAGCCGATATAGACGCTGAAGTAGATGCAATCGGAGGGTCAACCTCTGATTCAGACCCACTACCATCCAGCTGTTCTTGGAGTGGTTTTTTACTTTTTCCTTTTGCTTTAGGTTTAGGCTTAATTGGCTTCTTCTTTTGCGATATAGGGATCACTTCAGCGTCGGAGTCAAATGGATTGGGAAACCTGAAAACAAAACAAAAAACAGGTTTACTTACGAACATTTAACCATTTAGTTTCAAATATTATCATCCAGTCCATTCATAATACTTTAAATTAGATTCCTGTCACGCCAAGCTATTTTTTCTGCAAGGGAATCGAAGTCGTATACTCACTCTCAACAGCAACCTCTCAACTTACTAATAAAAACACTCAGACAAACACAAACACACACGCTGATAATAGAAAAATAGTTAAAGTGATACGTACATACTTACAGTTTTTAATTGTTAAACGTAACGATGTTAAGTTATACGGAGCACTGCAGAACGCACTGCTAAAAATATTGTGGGAGATTATCTCTAGATGACACTGATTTTATAACCATCAATTGTAAAACGGTATACACACATAAGGAATGGTTGTTAGTTATAGTTTATTTAAAATTAGACGTAAATATTGACATACAATTTTAATCCCCATGCGTACTACGCATAAGATTCATAATTACTTATTTCTTATTCATCATTCATACTCAATTGTAACGTTGCCCTAACTTACCATTTTAGGAGAATGTATTAGATGGCGCCGCGCTGTCGCTGAAAACTGAGACGAAATTTTTATAAGGTAATCGTATGTACTTGCATTCAAATGGGTCCCTCCGTTATGAAATTCTAGAGACCACCCATAGCGGGTCTTTCATATTAACAATGAGTATGACTAATATAAATTGAACTCCAAAATATTTTATTAGAAATCCCTAAAAGTGTAATTATATTTTACGAAATTAAAAGGTTAAACAGAACCTGTTTACGAGAATTTCGTTTTATCGTTTGAAGCTTATTAAAGTTTATTTAGTATGTACGACTTCCAGGCGAACGAAGAAACGGGGAAAATCCTTTCTCTTATAATAACGTATTCATACGTTGTCAGCTACAATTAAGTGCATTACATTTAAAATACCCAATCATCGCTTGTATAATTATAATTGTTCAGTAATTACTTCCAAATAAAAATGTTATTCAAAATAACGTATTCGTGTTTTGTGTGGATGGTGGTCCAGTATTTTATCTAACCTCTGACGACACGTTTGGCGCATAGGTTAAGAACTCTACTCATCACAAGTACTCGTCGAGTGTCGCGGGTTCAATTCCCGCACGGAACAAATAAGTATTTGTTTCGGTCTGGGTTTTGTTTTTCACTATTTTTAAATTCTTTTATAAAATTATCAAAAGTGAAAGAGAATACTAATAATATAATTTACTGTATTAAGTAGGTAATGTTCCATAGATACTTCAATAATAAACACACGATAAACAGATAAAACAGTCGTACGTATGCATTGATTTAGATAAAACTCAGCAGAATCAATCATTACTGTCTATCGTCTAGTACAATTAAATTGACAAACTGATAATTCAGTCGCACTGCATTGTTCTACCTATGAATGTTCGCCACACTATCGTCATTCATTTCGATTAATCAAATAAGCGACTATACAACCATAGTTCAATCTGTTTAATATGAACAGTCGTCACACTTCGTACAGGTAGGAGTGCGCGATACGCTGTATGAGGCCGACAATCATTAGTACAAGATGCGCATCACGTCGTTTCGATGTAACGATGCTCAGCGATCGAACTTGATATTGTTGTTTAGATAATGTTGTTCCACAGCTAGTTCCAGTTCGACAACGCGCGGTACAATGAAATACAATATTCAATCTGCATTGCAAATTGTATCGTTGACCGTAAATATAATTGGGGATTCTGCATCACTTGTCGAGCGCAGCGAGCAAGTGATGCAGAACCCCCAATTCTACACTACTTTCATTGTTTCTTATGTTTTAATGATTTGTCTACTCAACAACGTAAATACCGCAATGAATGTTTTTGAACTGACAAAATGAAAGCCATCTTATTCTTAGTGCGTTACGCAACTACCCTGCTGGTGCACCAATCAAAGTGGACCATGACAATTTTTATGTGCACCAATGATAACAATTTTTATGGACACTGCTGAAATGCTTATGTGTTAAATGTTGTTTTGGCACGTAATTAAGAACTATTCTTTAATCTTGTTATAATCAACTGATTTACTTAGATACGGTACCTATAATAATAATTTTATTCAAGGTAGTCTCTTCCTATTGTGGTATAGTAATTTTATTCTAGACGTATCTTTTTCATATACAATTATTTAATTAATGTATCTAAGATATTGTAAAACATTTTTACAAGAGTAACGGTGGAGTTTCCTGCCATGGCCATTCTTCTCCATACGTGTTAGCAACTACCTTTTTTTAAAGTATAACTTGAATCAATTCTATTTTAATGTACTTGTTGACGTTCAAAAGTGCTGTGGCAGCTATGTGTGGCTATAGGCTTGAATATCCTTAATTTCATTACTAAATAAACATCAATTTGCTATGACAACAGGCTCTTTTAATTAATAACCACTCAGCACAAGGATCTTGATCATTATAATTAAGTAAACCTAGAAAATATTCAAGCCGGAAGTTTCCTATCTAATGTGTAGGTATGACTCATTAAAATATTTGATCGATCACTTGAAATAACAATAAACAAGCTTGGCACTCGCCATTCTATTTGCCATGGCTGTTCTTAATATTTTATTAGGTTAAGCCTATGAGTGGATGTGCAAAGAATGTAGGTAAAAAAACAGCACAATAAAATAGAGAACCGGAAAATAAACATCACATCACATACATTTAATGCTTCAATTTTTGTGCGAAGGTTATCAATATCAAAATTAATTTATTTAAACTAGGCAGTCGCACTATCCAACATAAATAGCACATAGACAATCCCTCAAAATGCCAGCCACCACTTCCTAGTGCAGAAGTGGCGCAATAAACCCCCAGCAGCACAGCTTTCTGTTCATGTGGTAAACAGGAAGCAGATGCTATATAGTGACCGCGGGGCCCCGCCTATGGGCATCTGCAATGAATTACTATCCGGAATATACTACCGGGGTGGCATCTACATTGCCACTGGCGAACACCCTCCAATTTAAATCGGTGGATACTCCCTTTTCTATGAAGGATGAGTGAACTTTACATACTGTTCCTCACGTCTCTACTGCTGACCTCAAAAATGGAAATTGGCGCAACCTTCGAGCAACTAGGTTCGCGTAACGTCATCATCGCAACTTTCTCAAGCTTCGAGTGGTGAGTCACATAGCTAACCAGCCACCACAGATTCAAAGGATTTCCTAAACCAACATGCACCGAAGTTCATAAACCACCTTGTCACAGCACACTGCAATATCGGCCGGCCAACACGAAGAGCATTTAAATACTCTCGAGGTTGATGCAAGCAGTCAACCAAAACCCAGCGCTCCGCGTACCACATCCGACGCAATGGAGCATACCGCAGCGCCACCCCGACTCACTGCGGCATCTTCGCAGATAGTTCTGACTCGTGAAATATGCGGGACCCGGTTCCAACTCACTGGAACCTCAATTATTGCTGGCAAGCATTGCTAGTTACAAAGACTAAGACGGTTATCGACATCTGGTCTCCGGAGAGAAGTGATCTACATCACCCCATGGCGACTACGCATCATACTGACGTAACACTGAAAAGGCATAACTGCCGGCGGCAGCTGTAATTGTTATGGTGGTAGGATTTTCCCAGACGAGCTCGTTTACCAAGAACCGTACGGAAGCCTAGGATAAAGAATCAATGTGATGGCAAGAGTAAGTCAAAACAAAGACAAAAAATTGCTTGGGACAGCTTCATGTACATCCTTTACTACATTTACTATATTTTGTCACTTTAACTGGAAAACCTACTCGAGGAGCTAGTGACTAAGTGTCCCCGTTATTCCCGATGGTCCCGACTGTCATTCAGGATCTTTGACAATTGTAAGAAGTCGTCTGAAGCGGAAAAGTTAGGCAACCTGTTGGCTTACCAGGGAGTATCGTATTAACCAGTACGTGGGTTGTGTAATTCAGATAGGCAGTCGCTGCTTGTAAAATACTTGTATTCAACTTCATCCAGTTTGACTGGAAGCCGATCTCAAAATAGATGGGAAAGGTCTAGGCTGATGACATAGATTTTAGGAAAACCCTTGGAATCTTACGTGTCATGAATTTGAAGCTAGTGTCGACTCGATTAAATAAAATATTTGACTCGGAGATGGGTGGCGTCAAGGAAACTTACCATGTCCGCGAGGATTGAGGAGCCACATAAGATTTTTAAAATCTGATCTCACCATTATTTAGCAGCAATGTAGCTGATTTTGCAGCACGAATTCTAGATTTAGCAGCAAAATATATCACTAGTTATATTTAATGCAAAAGTGGCTCCTCAATCTAAACGTCTGAATTGAGAAGCCACCTGGAACTCGTTAAGTAATCGATGAATATTTTTGAAAATTTTGTATAATTTAGTAGCAATTGTGCATAGTACTGTCTAAAAATTTCACTTCTGTAGCGCTAAAATGAAATAAAATACAATACTTTTAGTTTGGCTCCTCAATCTACACTCAAGAGGTGAATTTCTATTGGATGTGAGCGATCAATTAATATATTCGTCATAATGATCATTTAGCAGGTGTTGTGTTTGTTTTTGCAGTAAAGGAATAAAATAGTAAAACAAAGTAAATTTTGTAGATGAACGCATTTTCTTTGGCTCCTCAATCCTGACGTTTTAATTATATATGTTTGACTGTAGCCACCTGAGATCTCAACGGAATCTTTAGATTAGTTGAGATTCGTTCTTCGTTAGTATCTCTGGCTTTAGCCAGAGATACTAACATTTAGCAGAAATGTCTGCTATATATATCTGCACAGTTCAGCAATGTATATATTTTGGATTCTGAAAAAACAATACTTAACTATTTTCTTGTAAATTCAGTGTGAAGGGTGACCACATTGTGGGGGTACCTACAAATTAATATTAAACACATACTCAGAAGATTTAATCTCACAATATATTAAACTTCTATCAGATTCTGCTTCTACTGATTTTGTGTATATCAATACACAAAATGAGAATCCAAATTGGAAGATGCAACTTTAATCGCTGAAGGAAAAACCGACTGTACGTTTTGTAACAACCAAACTGTGTGTAAATATACTCTATCAACACAGTTTCATATGAACATAATGGTTGTGAAAAGTTTAGAGTGAGAGAAATACCAGAATTTGTAATGTTTTCGAATAAATCATATAAATTAATAGGTGCAATAGAATTTACGAGTAGTAGGTCGTGAGTTCAAACCCAAGCAGGCGCATTACTTTGTGTAAATTATTTCATCGCCACTGCTCTCAAAAACGGTGAAGGAAAACATCGTGAGGAAACCGGCATGTCTTAGAACCAAAAATTCGAAGACATGTGACATCTACCAACCCGCACTGGGCCCGCATGGTGGATTATTGCCCACTCCCTCTCACTGAGAGGAGGCCTGTGTCCCAGCAGTGGGAACAGTATAGGCTGATGATGAATAGAATTTATTCCTGCAATTATCGAAAGTGGCACAGGCCACTACAAATGTCACTATGTTACACTGAAAGATGAGATGTTCTGTAACGATGATTAAGATTCTAAAATTCGTATAAGCACTGATCAGCCAATATCCATTCATTCTATAACTTATAGCAAAATTGATTGCTAAATAACCAATTCGTAGTTATGATAGACATAACCTGTTATGAAAATATAAATTTAATAAATTACTTATCCTGGTTTCATAATACGAGTACAATATGGTCACCTTTCACATTAAATTTAAAAGGAAATAGTTAAGTATTGTTTTTTCAGAATCCAAAATATATACATTGCTGAACTGTGCAGATATATATAGCAGACATTTCTGCTAAAGGTTAGTATCTCTGGCTTTAGATTCCGTTGAGATCTCAGGTGGCTACAGTCAAACATATATAATTAGAACGTCAGGATTGCGGAGCCAAAGAAAATGCGTTCATCTACAAAATTTACTCTGTTTTACTATTTTATTCCTTTACTGCAAAAACAAACACAACACCTGCTAAATGATCATTATGACGAATATATTTATTGATCGCTCACATCCAATAGAAATTCACCTCTTGAGTGTAGATTGAGGAGCCAAACTAAAAGTATTGATTTTATTTCAATTTAGCGCTACAGAAGTGAAATTTTTAGACAATAATATGCACAATTGCTACTAAATGATACAAAATTTTCAAAAATATTCATTTATTACTTAACGAGTTCTAGGTGGCTCCTCAATTGAGACGTTTAGATTGAGGAGCCACTTTTGCATTAAATATAACTAGTGATATATTTTGCTGCTAAATCTAGAATTTGTGCTGCAAAATCAGCTATATTGCTGCTAAATAATGGTGAAATCAGATTTTAAAAATCTGATGTGGCTCCTCAATCCTTACGGACATAACTTACCTACTAATAAATAAATTATGTAAAAACCTTGATAATGAAAGTGTTTTCCTTACATATTTAAAAACTATGTTGAATACTTTAGAACAATGGTTATTACAAAAAACCGGCCAAGTGCGAGTCGGACTCGCGCACCGAGGGTTCCGTACAAACCTGTAGGTATTTTCGGTTTAAAAATATATATTTTTTTTTAATTTTTATATTTCAGTTGATTGAATGTAAGGTAAATTGCGGTTTACGATTTATGACGTTTTAAAAAAAAACTACTCACTCGATCTCGTTCAAACCAATTTTCGTTGGTAGTTTACATGGTAATGTACATCATATATTTTTTTTAGTTTTGTCATTCTCTTATTTTAGAAGTTACGGGGGGGGGACACACATTTTACCACTTTGGAAGTGTCTCTCGCGCAAACTATTCAGTTTAGAAAAAAATGATAATAGAAACCTCATTACCATTTTTGAAGACCTATTCATAGATACCCCACACGTATGGGTTTGATGAAAAAAAACATTTTTGAGTTTCAGTTCTATGTATGGGGAACCCCAAAATTTATTGTTTTTTTCTATTTTAGTGTGAAAATCTTAATGCGGTTCACAGAATACACCTACTTACCAAGTTTCAACAGCATAGCTCTTATAGTTTCGGAATAAAATGGCTGTGACATACGGACGGACAGACAGACAGACAGACAGACAGACAGACAGACAGACATGACGAATCTATAAGGGTTCCGTTTTTTGCCATTTGGCAACGGAACCCTAAAAACTAATTTTAGAATACAATTTAATTTAATTGTTAATGGTTTTTTACTGTTGGCAACTCAGTGATAGCAATGGTACAATGATGCCACAGACAAACTATGAAAACTGTTTAAGTTTAATAAAACATTTAGAATCTTTTAGTGAAAAAGATACTTAGACAGTATTCATGGTTAATCAAATTTACTACCAACTTTAATGATCCGTGTATTCAAATCACAACTGTCATTCTTTGACAGTTGTGTGTAATGGCTATATCACGATAAGTTGACATAGGGTGGCAATTTGCTTATAAATTTATTTCCCTTACGGTTCATAACGTTTTGTAACTTTTTATACATCAATGTTCGCTGTAAAAGAAAAAAACGAAACACGTAGAATTTTCGACATCTCACATAAACAGACTGCCACCATGTTGGTAACCCACATAAATTAAAACTTCGTAAAATATTCGCAAGATAATCCCTTGAATAATGGTTTTGTTACGATGAAGAGACCTTTAAATCTCATACAATATCATATTTGTCACAGATTATTAAAAAGAAACCGTAGACCTAAGTTGGGCTGATATAATTAATGACGTTTGCCTAAATTACAACATAACCAGGTACATCTTCAGCTGCCTAGCCCCTCCCAGCTATGTTCAGGTCAGCCTCCAGTCCAACAGGATTCAGCTTAATACTTGTATTTTATATCGCGCGACTGCCTATCTGGCCTCCACAACCCAGTTTCTGGGTAACACTATACCCCTTGGTAAGGCTGGTTGTCAGACTTTCGGGCTTCTGTAATCTGCCTATCCGTAATTCCGTAACGACTGCGAAAGACTGGTTCGGTCTTGGTAAGCAATGGATGGTCATCTATCTCCGGGCCAGGCTTGACAAGCGCTGCTGAACCTTGAACATCGCGCCTTGCGGCTTTATTATTTACCCACGAACCCCAGCACACACCCTATATTGAAATTTTTGAAAACAAAACACAACAAAACCAAATCTTTTGGTATGTAGGTGTTCCGTCCCGTTTGACTTGATTAATCTGTGCGCCTAACCGTTCGTTCGTTCTGAAAATGTCGAGGAGTTAGTCACTGCAACTAGTAAGAGTGTTTTTTTTTTGTGTTGAACTGTTTTGTGGATAGAGCGTGTGCAAACGCTTGGTTGATCTTGTGACGATTGTGACCACCCCAAATCATGGTGATGTTAAATTAAGTCTACAAAGTTTAAATGAAATCTGACAGTTTGAAGTTGGTCAAAATCAAGTCAAATGGAAGCGGTTACAAACACAGTTACATACAAACATACAGTTGAAGCTAATAAAAGCGTGTTAAAAAATAATAGTTTGAAAAAACTAAAAAACACGCTTCCATAGAAAAACAAACTAAAAGTAGAAAATAATGGAAAAAAGCGTGGGATGCCTGATATCAATAAAAAAATACCTTAAAAAGCAACTTTTTTAAACTATTATTTATTTTCTATTTTTAGGGTGTTTCGAATTTTGAGACGTATGTCAGCGTAGTATTCGAAGACAGTTTTTCCTGTCCTGGTAACCCTGGCAAGGATAATGGCACAAATTTATGAAATTATTGCATTGTGATCGGTCTGTGACAGGTGTGCAAAGTTTGAATGAAATCTGGTCGTTAAAGGGCGCTTACAGACCAACGACACTCGATCGACGACTAGCGCTGCGGCGTAGTCGCCTTGCTGACGACCATGGACGACGACGTCGTCGCCTAGCGGCGGCGACGTCGCCCAGTTGTGTCGTTACAGTAAGTCCGTGCAGTCGGCAACAAATAGTCTAGAATGTATAGTAATGTTTAACACGTGACTACTACACACGCCACTACTAGGCGACTACGCCGCGCCGCTAGGCGACTACGCCGCGCCGCTAGGCGACGACGTCGACGGTGCGGCGACGACGTCGTCGTCCACGGTCGTAAGCAAGGCGACTACGCCGCAGCGCTCGGCGTCAATCGAGTGTCGTTGGTCTGTAAGCGCCCTAAAGTGGGTCAACATCGCGCTATAAGGAGTCGGTTAAAAACAAACATACCAACATACAAGTGAAGCTAATATAAAGCGTGTAAAAAGCGTTGTTTGCTTTTTGATTTTTTTTTTTCAATTATTTTCTACCTTTTCGCTTGGTGATCAATGGAAGCGTGTTTTTTATTTTTAATACTATTAACTATTTTGTTTTGTTTTTTTAATTGGTTTCGAGCTATGTTAAGCCCTGGATTTTCTTATTTATTATAGATTCATATCCAAAGCTAATCAAGATGTTAACGAGTGTACAGTCAACAGCAAAAGTAGATGATCAAAATCAGAAATTCAATACTAATGAACGGAGTTCGCGTCAGAACTGTGTGGCGTCGAAGTGATTCAAAAGTATGTGATTGTAAATTATACCAAACATTTAATACTAGTACAGCTGCCATATATTCGAGATCAGTTTTGACTCCATTTGAATTTCTGATTTTGATCATCTACTTTTGCTGTTGACTGTACTACGTGAGCTCGACAAATGGATGTGCGAATTGTTGAAGTAATGTAATCGTACTGGCTGTACGTTCATAGAAATAAGATAATTATATATATGAATGTTTAAAAAATTAATGACGTGTTCTTCCGTGTGACATTGTCTTTCAATAAATAAAATTTTTGCTTCCACGAAAATACAACAAACGGTCATGGGCCCAGAATAGATAATTTTATTACGTTTTTAGTGCTCGTAAATATATTTTAAATAGAGTAAAATATTTTGTTGCACTGTAATACAATGTCTGTGGGTGACATTAACGTGCCTTCGACCTACGCGGGTTCAGGGGCTTCCCTTGCTTCCATCAAACAGTTGCATGGAAAAGATGGATACAGTCAGTGGAAGTTCAAAATGCGTATGTACCTGCTGCACGAGGACTTGTGGTCTACAGTTGTGGGGTATGATATCGAAGACAGTACATCGGTAGCGGTAAGAAAAAATAGAGAACTTAAAGCTTATACCAAGATGTGTCTGACTTTGGAAGGTGGAGCGATTACCCATGTACGGGCTTGTAAAACTGCAAAGGAGGTCTGGGACGCCTTAGCAAATGCCTATGAGGATAAAGGTATGGGTAGAAAGTTGGCGTTAGAACGAAAGCTGTATAGATACCAATTACTTGATTTTGGTTCGATTGAAGACTATATCAATGCTGTCATTAGCACTGCTCAAGACTTGGCAGACATAGGGCGATGCATTGATGATACGTGTATAGGAGCAATTTTACTTGGAGGTTTACCACCAGAGTTTGATCCCTTAGTAATGGCCCTAGAGAACTCAAACATTCAGGTAACATCTGAATTAGTAAAGCAGAAATTACTAAACGAAAGTGCCAAACGAGAGTCAAAGGAATTGGTTCTTGCAACAAATGAAAAAATGAAGCCGCTTAAAGCTGCAGAAAGAAAAGTTATTTGTTACGAATGTAAAGAACCGGGACACAAACGTCCAGATTGCCCAACCAGGAAGAAAGGAAAACAGGAAAGGCAGAGAAAAAGTAAAAATAATAGTAAGGAGACAACACTTATTTCGGCCTTGGGTGTTGGAGGTAATCTAGTTCAAACCGACTGGTATGTAGATTCTGGAGCCTCTTCACATATGTCCTGTATGAAAGAATGGTTTACCAATTTAAACACGTCTGAAAGCAAGAACATAACTCTAGCAAATAATAGAGAGATAATTTCAGCTGGCGTCGGTGAAGTGTTACTTGTAAAAGACAGTAAGTTAAAATTAAATGGTATCAAAGATGTTCTTTACGTTCCTGAGTTGCGTACGAACTTAATTTCAGTTAGTAAGGCTGTTGAAAAGGGTTTAACTATTGTTTTTGATAAGAAAGGTTGTTCTATGTACAGACGCAATGAAGTAAAAGTAGTCGGCAAATCAGTAGGTCATGCGACATGCAACGTTGGTGGCTTGTATAGATTGGATCATCAAGTAATTCACTCGGAGCATGCTATGGCTTCTAAAGAACACACTACTTCAAGTTTGTGGCATCGCAGACTTGGTCATCTGTGCCGCGTTGCATTAGAACATCTACGTCGTGGCAAAGCTAAAGGTATTGAATATTCTTCTTTAGATAAAAACCCTTGTATAGCCTGTATTGAAGGAAAACAAAGTAGAAAACCCTTCAAAATTATTGATTATAAGAAAGGCAGCAGAATTTTAGAAACTATACATTCTGATGTCTGTGGCCCTTTTGACGTAATGTCATTAGGTTCAAATCGGTATTTGGTTACTTTTATCGACGATTTTTCTAGAATGATTTTTTCTTACTTTATACCGTCTAAAGCGCATGTTAAGAAAAAGTTTTTAGAATTCGAAGCTCTGGTTGAAAGGGAAACTTCTTTTAAGATAAGAAACTTGCGTACCGACAACGGGGGTGAGTATGTTAATGGTGAATTCGAAGCATATTTAACTTCAAGGGGAATTAAACATCAGACTACTGTCCCGTATTGTCCTGAATCCAACGGTGTTGCTGAAAGGACAAATAGGTCCTTAGTGGAGAAAGCTAGGTGCATGTTACAAGATAGTAACCTACCAAAGACTTTCTGGGAGGATGCGGTACGCACTGCTACTTATTTGAAAAATAGATGTCCACATAGAGCTTTAGATAATCGTACTCCGTATGAGATATGGTTCAACAGAAAACCCGATATCTCCCATCTACGAATATTTGGTTGCCGTGCATACGTTCATGTGCCGTCTTGCGATCGCCAAAAATTAGATGCGAAAGCGAAACAGTACATATTTGTTGGTTATTGCAATAGCAACAAGTCGTATAGGTTTCGTGATCCCACCAATATAAGAAAAAGTATCAAAGGGCGGGATGTAGTGTTTTTAGAGAATTGTTTCACAAACGCTGAGATAGGGGACGAGTCACATCGTCATAGCATTATTCTCTCCTCTGATAACAATGATTTACAGGTACAAAGTGGGTCAGCTGATCCTGTAGCAAGTACAAGCACTGCTGCTGCTGAACCATCCCTACCTATGGCCTATCCTCTTCCTGCAACTCCAGTAGTACCTGTTGAGGAAGAAGAGACGCACATGGAACCTGAAAGGAGGTACAAATTAAGGGATAGAAAGCCTGTAAATTACTGTTCCGTCTGTTGTTGTTCAGCGATGCAAAGTGGTGAGTTGAAAGATGAACCTTGTTCTTATTCTGATTCTCTTTTACGTCCAGACAAGGACATGTGGATTGCTGCAATGGAAGACGAATATAATTCCTTAATTTCTAGCGGTACTTGGACCTTAGTAGAAAATACAGGACAAAAAATCATACCGTGTAAATGGGTATACAAGCTAAAACGTGATTCTGAAGGTAAAGTGAGTAGATACAAAGCACGTTTAGTCGCAAAAGGTTTTCGTCAAAGCTACGGAATAGATTACGAGGAAACTTTTTCGCCGGTAGTTCGTTACTCGTCGTTAAGGGTTTTGATTGCACTAGCCACTGAACAGAATTTAAAAATGCATCATTTAGACATAGACACAGCTTTCCTTCACGGAAAACTGGAGGAGAAGGTTTTTATGGCACAACCTGAAGGTTTTGTAGCTGAAGGTCAGGAGACCAAAGTATGTCAATTACATAAGTCTCTTTATGGTCTTAAACAGGCTGCCAGAGCCTGGAACAAAAGGTTAGATGAGGTGCTTCATAATTTAGGCTATAATAGATTAGAGTCTGAGCCCTGCGTCTACATAAAAAGGAGTAATAGTATCGCTATACTAGCAGTTTACGTAGACGATTTGATCTTGATTTATAACAAAGAAAATGAATTGTCTTTCTTGAAGAACGGCCTAAAGGATTTTTTTGGTGTCAAGGATCTAGGTGAACTTAGTTATTGCCTTGGTTTGCATGTCGTTAGGGAAAAGGGAACTAATGATGTGAAGGTAAATCAGAATCGTTACATATTAGAAACGTTGGACCGTTTTAATATGGCGGAGTGCAAAACTGTTCCTACTCCTATGGACATTAGTGTTGACCTGCGTTCTCAGACTGAACCAGCTGTCAATGTCCCTTACCAAAACTTAATCGGTTGCTTGATGTTTTTAGCTATCAATACAAGACCCGACATTTTGTTTGCCGTTAGTTTCTTAAGTCAGTTCAATAAGAATCCTATGCAGGCGCATTGGACTGCTGCTAAACGTGTCCTGCAGTATTTAAAAGGTACGTTGGACTACGGTCTTAGATTTAAAAAGACTGGAGAACCCTTACGTGGTTTTGTCGATGCCGACTGGGCCAACGGTGGTGACAGGAGATCGTATACAGGTTACGTATTCAAATTAGCGAATGCACCAGTATCGTGGGAGTGTAAAAAACAACCCACGGTTGCCTTGTCGTCCACAGAGGCTGAGTACATGGCGTTGTCCAGTGCTTCTAAAGAAGCTGTTTATTTACAGCGTCTTATATCTGAGATAACAGGTGAGTCTTTTCCGGTAACTATCTATAATGATAACCAAAGTGCGCAAAAATTGGCACAAAATCCGGTTCATCATAATAGGACTAAACATATAGATGTCCGTTACCATTTTGTTAGGGAGTTAGTCGAAAATAATAAAATAAAATTAGCTTATTTGTCTACGGATAAGATGTTGGCGGATGTTTTAACCAAAGGGTTGAGTCGATGCAAACACCAACGTTGCGTGTCTGATATAGGCTTAATGATATCTTAAGATGTTTTATTTGCTATTATTTGTATTATTTTTGATTTGTTTAGTGCTCTATGTTTTTTTTTTTATAAATTAATGTCACTGTCATTGTAAAGTACAGTCAGGTTGATTTACATGTGTGTGCCTGTTTGTACAGTCATCAGATGAAATTTGTAGCCTTGTCCGATTAAGGGGAGGATGTTGAAGTAATGTAATCGTACTGGCTGTACGTTCATAGAAATAAGATAATTATATATATGAATGTTTAAAAAATTAATGACGTGTTCTTCCGTGTGACATTGTCTTTCAATAAATAAAATTTTTGCTTCCACGAAAATACAACACGAATAACACTTGTGCGACAAAGCTGTACTGCGACTCACCATAGTTCGGATGCACGCTTGTGCGACACACTGAATCTAGTCGTTTCTAGGTAGGAGGTCACAGTTTTGACCTAACCTAACCTAGTGTACTATGTGAGCTCGAGTGTGTCGCACAAGCGTGCATTCGAACTATTGTGAGTCGCAGTACAGTTTTGTCGTACAAGTGTTATTCGCACATTCATTTGTCGAGCTCACGTAGTACACCCGGTGTTAACAGACAAATCACCATTATTCTCGTTCACGCGCGTAGGTGAGAATGATTTAAGCTCACGCTGGAGATGTAACATAGAACCATGTCACATATGTTCAAGTTGGGAGAGGAAACTGAGGTGGAGAGACGAGACGGATCCAAGGTGAGGTCTTTGGAGGATAAGAAGAAAGTTATGGCTACTGATTATACGTGTAAGGAACCATAATTTAAAAAAAATGATGGACAAGGACACCGTAATGGTGGATAGACAAGGTAGCTCAGGAAATTCAAAACTTCCGTTTTTTGGCAATGGTAAGGTGTAAGATTGTATGTTGATTTGTACAAAATCTTGTTTGACAATTTGCACAAGATCTTGTGCAATATTGTCGGAGTGTTAAGTGGAATTCTCAATTCAAAAATTGCAAAAAGCGCGGCAACGCCCATAAATACTAAAAAAAGTTGGTCTTATACATTTCTACCTCATTTTAAAACACATATGTAAGAACACTGTTTTTGCAAGAAAATTCCTGCCTACAACAATCAATTCTTTATGTATTTTAAGGTAAAACAAACAAATACATTGGAAGGCGACAAGGTCAGTGTCATCCTGAATTTCGACAGATAATTATTTCGACACGGTCTCAATTTCGAAACACACTAGTTCGACTACACATTGCTTCGACAGAACATATATTCGACAAGCATTAGTCCGACAGAACATACTTCGACAACACACAACTTCGACAAACACTACTTCGACGGAACACTACTTCGATATGCACTTATTCGGCGGATCACTATTTCGACGGAACATACCTTCGACATAATATTGCTCTGAAATGTGACAATAATAATTGAATTTCGCTTTATGGTTATAGGTTCAAAATAAAAGCATGAATTAGTTGTGTTTTTAATGAATTGAGAAATCAAAAAGAAGAAAACCATTACAGCAGAACGAAAGGCTGCAAAAACATTTGCTCCTGATAAATTACATGGATACAATGTCATTCCCAAGTGGAATAGCAGGGTCGTGGGGCTTTCTGGACCTGTGCCGCGGTTTTGATTCATCCTAAAATATTCTGCTACTGCCCATTCTCTAGTAAGTCCCTTAGTCGCCTTTTACGACACCCACAGGATTAAATGGGGTGGTTATATTCTTTACGTCCGGCACCACACGGAACATAGGAACATTTTTTTTTTTGTTTGGCCTATACTTTCCCACAGCTGGGCAAAGGCCTCCCCCGATTTCTTCCAGGAACTCTTGTCCTGCGCCACCTCAAACCAGTCGTCGCGGTAAAATAAAAACCTAATCAACTAGACGGCGCGGGCGTAAGAGGCGACTAAGGGACTTACTAGAGAATGGGCAGCAGCGTCCTCTAAGCATTTTACCACCATACTGCGATCGCCAACCCGCCTGCCAAGCGTGGCGATTATGGCAAACCCTCCAAATTGGGGGAGGCTTATGTCCAGCAGTGGACGTCTTTCGGCTGAAATGATGATGATGATGACCATAGGCACTTCGGAGTAAATGTGATGCTGTCCCACAAACAATGAGGCATTTGATATTGTGTCCAGCGTGTCCCGTTGTCTGCACGCACCAGGAGAAGGAGGATTTTAATGGACGACACCTTCATTTCAAACTTGTAGCCAAATGGCTGACTGCATATAGATTGCCATCGACACACACAAAAAACAATGGTATTTTGGTATACCAAATTAATGTATCGTTTTATTTATTTTCAGACTATCAGAATGGATGGCTCAGATATTGTAGCTACAGTTTATAATGAGGAATTCGAATGAAATGACTACAGTTGCGCTACAGTTCGTTTTGATGAACCTTATGTAAAATGATTATATTATACTAGCTTCTGCCCGCGACTTCGTCCGCGTTAAATTTCTTGTTACCCCGACCCTTCCCGTCGCGTCGAATCGCCTACCCGTGCGATTTTCCCCATTTTTGCAACATTTTTCATTACTGCTCCGCTCTTCTTAATTGTAGCGTGATGTTATATAGCCTATAGCCTTTCTCATGTGCGTGTGGATTGAGAGATCTTTTCGAAAAACTTTTCCAATACCAACCAAATTATAAGAGGATTTAGGAAATAATTGTGAAAACTTCATGGTAAGGTATAAAATTTGTGAAACCTAAACAAAGAAGGTTAGAACTCATTAACTGGATCTCTCAATCTGGACAACTGAAGAAAAAGCCATAACGCGCATCCAAGAATATACTGCTTATGTGTTTATAATTTGCATTTTAAATAATTGTGAAGGATTTGTGAAAGCTGCTAAACAAAATTTTGATTCGTTTCAAAGCCACGTTAAAGATTTATAACCGTTTATATGGATCACTCAGAGAGGACAATTTTCAATTGAGTGATCTTGTAAAACACGACCTAATACTGAAAAAGTATGAATAATTATCATGTTTATTGCAGATTATGCTTCTGGGAAAATTTGTGAAAAAATCTCGTGACTGAAATCTTACTGGTTCAAGAGAAAATGAAAATCTTGTTTTTTGTCGATCGTCCCAACTGAGAGATCATTATTTTGAACTATATTTAATAAACCAAAACTTATAGGTAGAAGGTAGATACATCAGAAATTGTGAAAAATGTTGTACTAAAATTTGACGAATCAGTCGTCCCTGTAAGTGTTATACTTAAAAACATAAATCATTTTTTACAATCCCTAAGGAAAACGTTGAGTAGGGTAGACATACTTTTTTATTTTGTCCGATTTTTTCGATTCCGATTACAGAGGACATGGTGTTCATAACGACCAAATAATCTGTTATGACGATTTGATGGGAAAAATGTATAACCGCAAAGTAGAACCAGTTATTTTATATACTTCGTCCTACGGACTTATTGATTAGGTTACATCCTATTATGTAATTATGAGTGAAATTAAAAAAAAAGTTTAAATTAAAAAACGTTTTTTTTTTTGGTTACCTTAAAATTTCTGATCTTTTTGTGCGTAAGAATTACTTAGAATTACGAACTTAGAATTCCTTATTAAGAGCACTACACATACAGTACCTAACTTTGCAGAAACTTGTCATTTAAAAACGTAATTTTATATTATTTAAATTATGTAGTGAGATCAGACACAAATTACTTGTATAAAAACGTTTAAAGTGCATCATAATTTGAATTATACCAGTAATGATTCCGACCGGCGATATGGTCACTCTACTCAACGTTTTATCTTTTTAAGTATAACACTTACAGGGACGACTGATTCGTCAAATTTTAGTACAACATTTTTCACAATTTCTGATGTATCTACCTTCTACCTATAAGTTTTGGTTTATTAAATATAGTTCAAAATAATGATCTCTCAGTTGGGACGATCGACAAAAAACAAGATTTTCATTTTCTCTTAAACCAGTAAGATTTCAATCACGATTTTTGTTTCACAAATTTTCCCAGAAGCATAATTTGCAATAAACATGATAATTATTCATACTTTTTCAGTATTAGGTCGTGTTTTACAAGATCACTCAATTGAAAATTGTGCTCTCTGAGTGACCCATATAAACCGTTATAAATCTTAAACGTGGCCTTAAAACGAATCGAACTTTTGTTTAGCAGGTTTCACAAATCCTTCACAATTAATTAAAATGCAAATTATAAACACATAGGCAGTATATTCTTGGATACTCGTTATGGCTTTTTCTTCAGTTGTCCAGATTGAGAGATCCAGTTAATGAGTTCTAACTTTCTTTGTTTAGGTTTCACAAATGTTATACCTTACCATGAAGTTTTCACAATTATTTCCTAAATCCTCTTATAATTTGGTTGAGATTGGAAGAGTTTTTCGAAAAGATCTCTCAATCCACACGCACATCCTTTCTCGATAAATAGGCTACCCAACACAAAAAGATTTTTTCAATTCTAACTAGTAGTTCCTGAGATTAGCGCGTTCAATCAAACAAACAAACAAACTCTTCAGCTTTATAATATATAGTATAGATAATCACAACATACCTATTTATAAAACTGAATTAATGTCGACGTGATTATTTCTTTATTTACTTCCCACTTTAAAGTCGGGGAAATTGATTATTTTTCCAATTGATCAGAAACTTATACAGGGTGACAGGTTAAATGTGCGTGTGAACTGAGGGACCACAGTGGGAATTCGCGAAATAAAAATCCTAGGATTTAGTAGTAGTCTTAAAACAATTGTAGAACGAATCTGGGAATTTGTAAGCAAATATATTAAAAAGTACGACCCATAAAGTGTGGTCCCTCAGTTCTCACAGACGATCAGCCAGATCTCGGAAAGTATCTTAAAAAAGAAGGTTTTGTGAATACAGACATTTAGTAAAGAATTTGTAAAGATATTTACTAAATAACAGACCACAAAGCATTAAAGATAAAAAAAAATATTACGACTGAACTGTGGTCCCTCAGTCCTCATAACTAAGATAAATATTTTAGTGAATATTACTGAATAAAATTAATAAAACCGTTCTTTTTGTACATAAAGTTTTAGTAAAAGTCTTAACACATTTTGTAAAAAAGAAATGGAGCAAAAGTATCGAAGCATTTTGAAGATAGCGATTATTAAAACTGGTCCCTCAATCCTCTCCTCCACTGACATATGTGCGTGTGCTAGCTGCTAGACGAGAGGAATATCAGAAAGTCTAATGTGCTTAACTTTTAGTAATAAGTTTCTACTAAATAATAGGTTTCTAAAATTGTGTATTTCTTACCTCTTAGCTGTGATAATATTATTTTTTTAATCCTGTGAAAATAGATAGAGCAGTGTGACCACACAATAAAACAAAATGTAGACAATACTATTATACTTTATTTAAAGTATCATTATTTAGACGAAACGAAAACAAGGTTGTACAGTTAATTTAATGCTGTGTTACATAGCTAAGGGCCGGGTCACACCGGAATGGCAGCGGCCGGCAGCGGCGCGGCGAGCACTTTCAGTGTGAAACAATTTTAAACTTTAACTACATACTTAAAAGACCAGTATCGCTTGAAAAGCTTGAAAAGGTCGCGAGGCCGCCCGCGGTGTCGCGAGCAGCCGCGCGTCTCGCGCGTCTTATTGGTGTTTCCGCCTGCGGCTGCCAGCGGCGACGCGAGGCCGCTCGTTGCACCGCGGGCGGCTGCGCGCTCCTCAGCCCCGCCCCCGCCGCAACATTGACTGAGCGCACCATTTCTCTGTGGTCTAAACTAGTCAAGAAGATACCAGGCGCGCGGGGTCTGGAGGTCGCCCGCGGCCGCTGCCATTTCGGTGTGACCCGGCCCTTATGTGTATTTAATAAAAAGTAGATTAAAAAATTAACGAATCACTTATTATAACACTTTTATTTAAGTAAGTGACATTTGGATGTAGCTTAATGAATGTAAGTATATTTGTTGGTCAGTACTTTCAATAAGTTTGAGATGTTGATCATCTAAGCAAAAGAAACGCTCATTCATAAAACAGTGACATCGGTAATGACCAAGACCGCCTGGAATTAATGCTGGAATGAATTCAGATGCGCCCATGATTTTGTATGTTTTGTTCTTTACTGTTACGGTAATAGGAACATTAGTAAGAGAATTTTTATCAGTGCCATTCAAATCGAATGATTTTATTTTTGTAAGCTCGCAATTGTAACTAAATTGGTCATCACAAGTGGTACAGTTCCTGTTTCCTTCATCGATGTTAATTGCCTCTTCTAAAATACCTATGCCAAATATTTCAATAAAATTTATATTTATGGGTAAAAACGCAATCATATGTCTCTTTTGATCAAGTTTGATTGGCAGGATGTATTTAAACACTTTTTTATGAAAGTTGCACTGAAAAAATATCTTAGAAGAATATGTTCAAATATGTATGTGATATTACACTGGCAATCATAGCTAATATGGTTTCCTTTCTCATTTAATGAGCTAAAATATTGTACAGCAATTTTTGCTCTCATTAAATATTGTATGTCACCGTCTGAAGATTCAATGTTGCAGTGGTTCTTTATTGTGGAATTCAATCTTTGTCAAAAGTGGCCATAACCTCTCGAATTCTCATTTTCGCTAAATCCTGCACTCAAAAAGTACATTACAGAATTGAAACCACAAGTATTCTTAAGAGTGACATATTTATCATTTAGTAATACCGAACGACACAAGTTACGATTTTTTAATAATTTTACATTATGATTTGTTTTCTGTTTATTTAATTTAGCTTCTCCTCTCCAATTAGTTAATTTTGTAATATACGTGATTAGTTAATTTTTGAATCTACTTTTTAGTAAATACACATAAGCCATGTAACATAGCTTTAAATTAACCGTACAACCTTGTTTTCGTTTCGTCTAAATAATGATATTTTAAATAAAGTATAATAGTATTGTCTACATTTTGTTTTATTGTGTGGTCATACTGCTCTGTCTAATTTCAGAGGTTTAAAAAAATAATATTATCTCAGCTAAGAGGTAAGAAATACACAATTTTAGAAACCTATTATTTAGTAGAAACTTATTACTAAAAGTTAAGTACATTAGACTTTCTGATATTCCTCTCGTCTAGCAGCTAGCACACGCACATATGTCAGTGGAGGAGAGGATTGAGGGACCAGTTTTAATAATCGCTATCTTCAAAATGCTTCGATACTTTTGCTCCATTTCTTTTTTACAAAATGTGTTAAGACTTTTACTAAAACTTTATGTACAAAAAGAACGGTTTTATTAATTTTATTCAGTAATATTCACTACAATATTTATCTTAGTTATGAGGACTGAGGGACCACAGTTCAGTCGTAATATATTTTTTTATCTTTAATGCTTTGTGGTCTGTTATTTAGTAAATATCTTTACAAATTCTTTACTAAATGTCTGTATTCACAAAACCTTCTTTTTTAAGATACTTTCCGAGATCTGGCTGATCGTCTGTGAGAACTGAGGGACCACACTTTATGGGTCGTACTTTTTAATATATTTGCTTACAAATTCCCAGATTCGTTCTACAATTGTTTTAAGACTACTACTAAATCCTAGGATTTTCATTTCACGAATTCCCACTGTGGTCCCTCAGTTCACACGCACATACAGGTTAATCAAAATGAAAGTGTTAACCTAGATTCAGTTTAATTTTTATTAGTTGTTTCATACATTTTAACATATAATAAGTAATTACATAACAACAGCCATAGGCATCAGTTGGGTATATGTACTAACCAGCTAAACATGTTGCGTACAATTTTTTTTCTAAGACATTTTTTTAAAGATTTTTATGGATTCTGTACATATATGGAGGTATCGCTACATTAATTTAATTGAAGTGCACTTTTCTATGAAACAGCAGAGTTTTATTTTGATAACCAACTAAATGTTTCTACGCCAGGGGGTATAGAACGGGGCGCGTGAGGGAGTGGCAGTCTCTGCGCCCTCACGTCCCTAGCCGCCGCAGGAAGAGACGCCCCGGCGGTGGCGGCGGTGGCGTCGGGACTCGATTGCGGACTCCCGGCCACCGTAGGCGCGAGCTTGCGGGTGGCGAGCAATGGGTAGCTCGCCGCCCGGTAAGGACCAAGCTCGGGTCGACGGCGCGTAGTGTTCCACGCGCGCCTCAAAGAGATGTCAGCAGCACTAAAGGGGTCTGCTAGGACCGATGCCTGCGGGGGTCGCGAGATTGTTCGAAAAAGATACCGTGACCCTGGCACATGGGCAACTGAAGGAACACACACGTGTTCCTTGAGTTTTAGTCAGTAAAAGTCTGACACGCCCTCCCGCTCCGCCCAGAGCGGGAGAAGTCATTTGATGATTTACCATCCTGAAAAAAAAGGGTCTAGAATCATCTGCTGAACTCATGGTTACAGTTTGTGGGTCGATGTCCCTGTCACTGTGTATAATCAAATCACAACGGCCATTAGTGCCATTCTTTGCCAATAACATGAAACGCCTATAACACGGAAAGTTTATGTAGTGTGTCAATTTGATATACAAGTAATTTGCCTGACAGTATTTAGCAAATGGTCAATAATATTTATATTTTTAATACATACATAAACCCACGCCTTTTTCCCATGGGGGTAAGCAGAAACTACAGAACCTCTCCTGCTACGATCCTCACAAACTCTTTTTGCTTCATGTATGTTCATACATTTGGTCATACACGCACGCTGATTACCAGTACTTGGCAACTGACCTTTCTGAAGAACAATACCAATAAGATCACTATGTATGTTCTCCTAAGGCGTCCCCTTCTGGCGTGTCCAGTCACATCTGACTTGTAAATTTTACATACATATTTAATTTCGTGTTATTTTCTAATTTTCACATGGTTAGTCCACGTGTAAGAAAAACATAAAAAATTAAGTAAAACCATCGAGTCATTAATCCAATAATGGATATAATATAGTAAGCAACGATGATACGACAATCTGGCGTGGAATCTTATCGCGGTGACTACGCAAATACGTGACCTATCTCGATATAAACGGAAAATACAATATTGTAGCACTCCAGTTTTAATAAAACTTGTAAAATGTCGTTCTCCGGTAAGAAATACAGAAGGATCCATTCAGAAAATGTTGAGGAGTTAGTCAATGCGACCAGTGAGTGAGATTTTATATGTGTTCACCAGTTTTTATTATGTGTGCTAATGTGTTGGAACGCACGTGTGCCGGTCAGCTGGTGTGTTTGTGTGGTCTTGTGATTATTGTGATCTACATTCCCAAATCTTGGTGAATTTAGTGATGGTTTTGGCAATCGGTTATGGTTTATTCTTTTTTAATAATTTTGTAATAAAAGTCCTCTTGATTTTTGACCTCGTTGAGAACAGTGTTTTAAGACCATCTTTTAAAGATATTACACAGTAAGGTGAATTGAAAATATCAGTATTTTTTTCTCTCTTTTATTTTGATAAACATAAAACATGGGATAGTAACAGGGATTTTATACATTTACCCCACTTATGTGTTATCTGTAATCTATCGATATACAAAAAAACATTCTGTTATCACATTACATCAATGAAGATTGTACTGAGTATTTACTTTTCTAAAAGTAAATAACGTTGTCAGTGGAAACACTCCACAAAATACATTATTTACTACAGTATTTGTATTTCACGAAGCAACGCGTGCTTTACATGTGTTATCCAAGTGTACAACACGCTGCGAATGTGGGAATGAAGTCGAGTAGCGTCAGCACATAACATACATACGCACACATACAAACCCGATTCCGACTTCGCCATAGTCTCAAGCAGTATCAAGAGCTCCACATTCTCAGCGTATTTGTACGCTTGGTGATCATAAGTAAAGCGCGCGTCGCTGCGTGAGGCAAAATACTGTACTAACAAACCAATGGCATAAGTCCTGTCGTTTCAATGTTCGAAAAAGCAGCTTTTTTTCCCCGAAATGTTCCAATTTCCCCGTCAGCTTTTCCCATTTTTCTTTCCAGTCGAGCTGTTTTCTAGTGAGAAGGTATTATACCTAGACCTAATAAAAATTAGCAAACCTAACTTGTAAGCATTATATGGCAGTTTGAATAATTTAAATATTCTTTCTTTAGTTCGACGGATCGTTGAGCTCCTTAAGTTCATAGCTGAGTTGCACGATTACTGACAAATGCGTGCCCTGACTGGACGGTCACCCCATCTATGTTATTTTTTCCTTAAAAGACTATTTCAGACACCAATCTAAATGGTCTTCATATAATCTAACCAAGATTATGTTTGCACTTTAAAAGAGACTGTGACCTGTAAGTTTGTTTCGACCTTTCTTCTTAGAGTAGTCAGATACGAAACGCCAACCTTATCTATTAAAAAAAAAATATTATTGACGTGTAAAAGTGTTTGTGCAAACCTCCTTACAGAAATAAAATCATTTAACCCCAATAAAACTCTGAGCAAAGTTGATCAGAAATCCGCTTATGATTTCATTAATCCATGACTAACAAACGACCTCCATAAGCCTACTTTGCATGGAGAAACACCTACTGAAAGCCACAATTCTAAGAACCTTTAAACATTATTAAACCGCGAACATATACACATTATACATATAAAGAGATCTACAGCTGTAACTTATCTTTATGGCAAACGTGATGATATTTTTATCTGGAAGGCAATTCTCGCGTTTTCGCTCGTAAATGTCACATTCGTTGTTTTCGCTCGTGTTCTAAGTCGCTTATAAAATGGTGAGATTTTCTGAAATCATCTATTCTCAGTACAAATCGATCGTAAATTACGAATCTCGGGACAAAAATGTTGCCATTATGCGTCACACCAAGTAATCCATTTTACATAACTATGCTTTTTTTATAACGAAGTCGTTATTTTACTTTCGACCAGTTTTAAAAATGATTTTCAAGTCAAAAAATGTTTTGAGCAGCATTTGATACGTATTTTATAAACGTTTATCAATATCATCATACTTAATTTAGTATCCGCATTTTTATTTTCAATATTAACATTAAAATAAGTTCTCCTTAGTATTTGATGCAACGGAATGCATCACTGCTGCCGTTTTGTCAATGTCAGCCGATATTCGTCACGTCAAATTAAAGCCATCATTTTTGATTGTTTGTTTACATCGGTCAAATTTACCCAAATTAATAATTAAATAAAACAGAATGACTGCCAATGATATTTTAAGTAAACAGATTATAGGTAGTAAATGGTTTATTGTGGTCAATAACATCAAAGCTTCTCAAGATGAAGAAGAAGAGGAGGAGGTATAATTGTCGTAATGCATGCGCGTTGTGCTCCAACCGGACTGTCCTGCTGTTCTAATGACGCAGCTGTATACCTATGATCATGAAATTACTTTACAAAGGCCCAAACGAACGTTGGAAAATTCTTGCGAAAACAAATTTCGTCCTGCGGATCGCATTAGGAGCCTCATCAAACACGAGTGCCACACGATCATTTTTCGACATTCTAAAGAATTTGGCCGAGAGGTGAAATGAACCGGCGATTTCAAAGCTCGAGGATAGCCCGCTATCATGACTCCAACTATTCGTATTAACTAGTGATTATTTTAGTGTTTTGTTTACGTAAAGTATTGTTGTTAGTAATATAAGTTTTGCATTATACTAGCTGTGTTTTTAATTTATAATACTTAGTTTATTTATTTATAAATACCAAATTTAAACAGAGCAGTGGTGACGGCCGTGACTTACGAGTAGTAGGTCGTGAGTTAAACCCAAGTAGGCGCTTTACTTTGTGTAAATTATTTTTTCACCACTGCTCTCAAAACGGTGAAGGACAAAGCATCGTGAGGAAACCGGCATGTCTTAGAACCAAAAATTCGAAGACATATGACATCTACCAACCCGCACTGGGCCCGCGTAGTGGATTACGGCCCACTCCCTCAGGCCTGTGTCCCAGCAGTGGGAAAATTATAGGCTGCTGATGATGAAATTTAAAAGCTATCTTTCTTTAAATAATAACATGTACAAAAGGTAGGTACAAAAGTTATATATATGTAGGAGAAGGCATGCCTATCTCGCTCTAATCAGCCATATTTTTGATTTACTGTGGGCGTACTATGGGAACTGTTGGTTGATGCGCAATAGAAAAACCGTTATAGTTCAAATCAAATTATAATTTAAACGAACAAAGTAATTGCACTAACTATTAATACACTATAGGTTAAAACACGACTACACGGAACGCGCGACAGTTTCTAAACTTGCTCACTGCTTGACCGCTACCGAGAGACTGAACTTAACTCTCGTCGAGCGTTAGGTTGTAGACTCTGTCGAGCGCCGCTTGGTGGCGCTGGCGTCCCGATTAGTCAATTGAGTGACTAACGTTTCCGACACGGCCATCCTGCATGCACACGTCCTCGTGTGTTAATCTGCAACCAAAAATCAACAACAGTGCATGTCGGACTCGGCCCATTCTGACCATATCTTGCTTCCAACTATTGAAATCAGAAAACTTTAATCCTCAATCATTTTATTGCTTAAACAAAACAGTACTTCTAAATTAACTAAAAAACATTTGATTAATTAGAGCAGAAATCACCTACCAGAGCCGTGTACCATCGTTATCCAATCAACATCTTTAAGAGCCATAGACAGACACCGAGAAACCCACACACGAGTAAATCACTCTAACGCCACGGCACACATAGCCGAATAGCAATCACAGTTGCTCACTCACACGTACATCCACCACTCACGTGGATCACCGTGGGCATCACTCACTGACTACCCACTACGGTCACTGCAGACCACGACCTCCGCCAGAGCCAAACGCGCACCGCCCACCCACGGACTACTTGAGTTGCCCCAAGAGACACTGATTTCTACCGGGCTACGACTACGTAATGGCTACTGGTACGGTCGACTTTACGACGGCCGATAGAGAACCTTACTCGCGTGCTTCCTATGACTTAAACTTGCTCATCACCACTGTGATCACTATCTACTCCGACTGGTACATGACTTACTGGCATCTTTCTTAACCTATCGTGAGCGTATTTGTAAGAACGTTTAGAATTTAAAGCTTTTAACGTATAGCGATCACCATCTAAAACTTCCACTACCTTAAACGGACCTCTGAACTTCCGATCTAACTTAGTCTGATTTCGCTCTTCGTTTTCTAACAGCACGAAATCGCCAACCGAAAATTTTGTTACAGCTGCCTTGGTCCTATCGAATCGAGCTTTGTCATATTCCGCACTACGTTTAATGTTGTCTGACGCAATCTCGCGGATTTCATCAATGTTGACTTCGGTATCTACATCACTACACATCAATGATAACGGTCTCGCAACTTTGCCAATTAAAAGCTCTAAAGGTGAAGCTTTTGTGACGCGGTTTATTGTACAATTTATCGCTAGCTGTACTTCTCCTATTGCGTCTTGCCATGATTTATTATCGCTAATCTCTACAGCAGTTAACATTGCTTTTAAGACACTCATTACACGCTCTACTTGCCCATTCGCACGAGCTGAACCGGTCGCTATTAAGTGCAAATTAACGTTTTTACTGTCACAAAAATCGCGAAATTCCTTACTTGCAAAACATCTGCCTTGGTCAGCTATAATACGAGTCGGAGCTCCGAAAAGCGCTACACTCTGATTGACTGCCCGAATGCTGTTCTTAGAGTCAATGTTGTTAGTATGGAATAACAGGACAAATTTAGTAAAAGCGTCGATCAAAACAAAAATATACTCCTTATTATCATTTTTCCCGCTTAGTTTACCGGTCGCGTCAATATGAACTGTGTGCCATGGAGTAGTCACTTTCGGTATAGGGTGGAGCTCGGCTTGGACTTTCCCTGAGTGAGACTTCGCGACTTTGCATGTCACACAATTGTCTACAAACTTTTTAACATATCGAGACATTCCGGGGAACCAATAAAAGTCAAAGAGTTTTTCACGCGTCTTATCGGCACCAAGATGAACCAGAGAGTCATGAAAGTTATTGATAACAGACCATCTTAAAAGGCGGGGTAAGTAGGGCAAACACTTTAACCTGCCGCTGCGCTGAATCTTACGATAGAGAATACCAGAACGCAGCACATAGGTCTTAGCTACTTGCTCATCCATGTTACTATTTTCTAGGGAACTGATTATTTTAGAAATTTCTTCATCGCGTTGTTGCTCAGCCTGGAGCCAGTTGGTCGAGAGTTCTGTGACGTTTACGCGCATTTGCTCTACATGGGGGCAGTGGCGGTACCTTCATATAAGCCCAAAAGCCCGGCATGCCTTACTAAAATGCTCGATAGAGAATCAATATCAAAATCGAACTATTTAAAAGTTCGCGCGCTTAATTCTTATCAAAATAACACAAAGCAAAGTATCTACCTATGCCACACTACTACACATCGCGATTGTTCGCGCGCAGAGTTTCGCATTAGCAGCATCTAAATATAGCTATCTCGCTTAGACGTACCGGCTTTTGCCTGGCTTTCAAATACTATCTCTGTCACTTTCGCACTTATAGCGATGTGCCGTATAACGAGTTAGAACCTTGTGCGTCTAAAAAAGGATCAGTATGGAAGATTTAAGCCGTGCATGCGTATGAAGTTGCACGCGTATGATGTCACCTTGTCATCTTGCCAACTCTGCAGTGTTGCCGTTTTAGCGATGTTGTGAGATCTTGGAGATTTTTAACACTAGAAGCGCGGAACATACCGACTGAGGTAAATTTGGATTTAAAAAATGTATATTGCAATTACGTGGTTGAAGTCTCGTTTATATAATAAATATAATAATCATCATATTTCATGAAAAGTCATAAAAAGTAACGATTATATGCATAATAAAATATTAATTAGAGCAGGAAGAAAATCGAAATGGGTCAAATTTGGGACGCCCGCACTACTAGTGTTAACGAGTTTGGAGACTTTTTTTACGATTTAGCAACAATAAAAACTAGCGACTTTTTAAAATAACGAAAATATTCAAGCAATATCTTAAAAATAAAAAAATTGCGACATCTAGCTAGATTTTTCATATACCTGGCGACTTTTTTTGCTTAAATGACAACACTGCAACTCTGAGTAGTTCCCGACACCCGAGTGCAACTCACTTCAGTTTGATTTGCTTGAGTGGGAAAAGTTTTGTTATTAAAGTTTTTTGTGTGTTTTCTTAGATTTTCTCAGTGATACAAATTGTTTTGGTGACTTACTTACAACAATGGAGGTAATTGTACCTTGTGAGGATTTAAAATGCGTTCAAGTTTTGATTGGCGAAGATAAGGTAAAATCTTTAAACTTTGCTCAGAAAAAACAGTTAACTTCTTTATTAAAACCGACGCCTAATCTGTGTATTTCTCAGACTAGTAAATCGCATAAACGAAAATTTAATAGATCAATGTATAAAACTAGTTGGATTGTTGGCTGTTCGCACACTCATATTTTTTTCGAGTGAAGATTCCGTTTGGAATAGATCTGGTTATAATGATTTAAATAACATAATATCTGGCGCCATTAAAATGCACGCAAATTCCCTAAACACCTTGCAATGGTTTCTTTCGGTAATTTTGGTAAACAACGAATTGAGACATCTATATCACGCCAGTTATCTGAGGAAATTTCAAAATATAACACGCGTTTTGATAACAACCGTAGTGTATAAGATAAGTTGATATTGTTTGTCATTTAGCACAACAGGAACTTCCTTTAAGAGGACATGATGAGTCCGAAACTTCATTAAATAAAGGCAATTTTTTAAAACTGGTCTCGTTAATTTCAAAATACGATGTCGTTTTAGAAAAGCATATGCAGTATCAGGGAAGTGACAAACCGGCGCCGAGTTATTTATCTATATCAAACAAGTTTATGAGAAAATTGCGATGATACATACGTAGGTACCTACATACTCAGTCATAAACTGAACTTTCTTGTTTTGAAATCGGTTAAAATTTTATTGGGCTTGCCTTATTTTGAAACCCTAGGCACGCCACTGCATGGGGGGGAACTAATTTCTTAGGGTTTAACGTTAGTGGGTTTCGGGAAAAGAAATCCACATGAGACATCCGCTTACCCTCTCTGTACACCACATTAAAATCAAAGGACTGTAGAAAAGCCCACCATCTGTGCGCTCGAGGAGTCAAGTCGTGTTTAGTTTGCGATGATTTCAGTGAGTTACAATCCGAAACGACAGTAAACTTCCTACCGTGCAGGTATTGTCTGAAATGCTTGATAGAATTTACAACTGCAAGTGTTTCCAGCTCATAAGAGTGATATTTACTTTCTGCTGGAGAAGTTCGCTTGCTAAAGTAAGCTATGACATGGCGCCGGCCATCTACGACTTGAAATAGGATCGCTCCATAGCCTAAGCTACTAGCGTCCGTGTGTAGCTCTACTGGGTATTGAGAGTCAAAAATCATTAAAACAGGGTTATTGATCAAAATAGATATGACCCTTTGGCGTATCTCTTCATACTCGGGCTTCCAAGTCAAATTACCTTTAAGGGAAGTCAATCGATACAAAGGAGCCAACATTGTAGAGAAACCTTGCACAGATTGCCTAAAGTATGAAGAGAGTCCAATAAATTGCCTTAACTGTGTAACGGTCTGTGGAGGTGGAAGAGCAGTTAGTGCCTCTACCTTTCGCTGATTGGGTCTTATCTGGCCAGCCTCTACCTCAAAACCCAAGAATTCTACCTTCGTCTTGAGGAAGGAGCACTTCTTGAGGTTTAAAGAGAAACCAGCTCTGGTCAGAACTTCCAAAACTACAGTTAGTCTATCTAGACCTGTTTTTACATCGGGTGAAACGATAAGAACGTCATCTACGTATACAATCACATAGTCATGAGCAAGGTCACCTAAAGCATTCATGATGGCTCTTTGAAAAACAGAGATAGCATTTTTTAGGCCAAATGGCATTGTCATAAATTCATATTGGCCTTCAGGTGTTATGAATGCTGTACTCTCAATCGATTCTACGTTTACAGGAATCAAATGGAATCCACTAGCACAATCTAATTGAGAAAAGTAATTTGCTCCGCTGAGACGCGCTATCTGGTCAGAAATAAGGGGGAGTGGATATCGGTCAGGGACTGTATTACTGTTGAGTTCACGGTAATCGATACACATACGGTCAGAACCATCGCGCTTCTTTACGAGGAGAGCGGGGCTTGCGAAAGGAGAACAACTAGGCCTTATAATATTTGCATCTAATAGCTCCTTCACACGTTCACGAATCACTCTTCGTTCATCCGCGGACATCCTATACGGTCGCCGCTGCACTGTTCGGTTCGGATCAATTAATCTTATTTTAAGCTCACCCGTTTTAACTCGCGGAGTAGGCATACCGGAAGTAAAAAAATTTGAAAATCGATTTAAAATTTGCAATAGCTCAGATTTCTCTTCTCCTATAATGTTTGTATCAATCGCATTAAAATCAGCTTGTGGTTGATTACCGTTTAAAACCGAATTTACTACAAGTATTTTATGTAACGAAATCTCTGTTGCAGACATGTTAATAGAAAAGCCTAGATTCAATATCTCACGTCCTATCATAATATTACTCTGCAAGTAACTGTCGGGAAGCATATGTAACAAAATCTCAAGCTGGTGCTTGCTAATCGTAACGCTACATAAGATTTGTTCTGTGCTGAATACACGTGTTTGACCAATACCAGTCAACGCAACAACGTTGTTAACTCGTTTGCCACTTAATTTGGCTGCAAAACTCTCCTTAACTAACGAGCATTCAGCACCAGAATCGTAAACAAAACAATACAGCTCACCTTTATGTTCTAAAACGCCTGAGGGTGGTTGTACGACGCAAACATCCACTCGCCGTTCACTGCTTGCAGCACGTGCTCCACCATCCGCTTGACTGCTGATGTTCGTACACCGGGCCGCGATATGTCCTGGTTTCCCACACTTGAAGCAGATGAAGGGCTTCACTGACGACTGCGGGGCTGCTTGGCTCGATTCTGCAGACGCTGTAGATCTTCCTCTGCTGTCAATCGGCTTGCTCCTGCACTCAGGTCGCTTGTGACCAGGTTTCCCGCAGTTATAGCATTTCAGCGAGGTTATCTTCGCTCGCTTGACATCAGGAGCAATTGACGAGTCACCATGGCTGCTAGACTTACGTTTCAAGTGAGAAAAAGCATGAAGTTCACGCTGTAATCTGTCCCGCGTGACAATATCGGACGTAAATGCCAGCCGTTGCAGTCTGGTATCAAATTGTGAAATGTGGGCCAGAACGGTTGCCACTGCAATTTGTTCCTTGTCAACGTCCTTCAAGCGGTTAGTTACTGACGTCATCAGGCGATTCGCATAGGCAACAAGGGTCTCCCTGTCACCTGGCTTGTCGCTATGTAGGTTGATGAGGGTACCCGCCAAAGTCTCCGTTGAAATAAATCTTGCCATGAACAGTACCTTGAAGTCACTCCACGTCATTCCTTGGTATGCTATTTGCGATAGCCACGTAGATGCTGCTCCTTTAAGCGCCTTACTGATGGCCACAACAAGTTGACCACCTTGCAGTGAATTTTCAGCAAAACATAAATCAGCTGTCGCGCACCATGATCGCGCATCCGTATCTGCCTTGTCTGGGTCGAACTCGGGCAGATCCACACGATTATTAGTTTGAGGCGCTTGCAGGGCTTCAATAAGGGCTCGCATGTTTGCATTTTGTTGTTCAAACATTGCACGCCAACGGTCACTTTCAGCATTTTCATTTTGCGCCTGAACCAACGTGTATTCCACTTCTGATGTAGGAGAAGGCATGCCTATCTCGCTCTCATCAGCCATATTTTTGATTTACTGTGGGCGTACTATGGGAACTGTTGGTTGATGCGCAATAGAAAAACCGTTATAGTTCAAATCAAATTATAATTTAAACGAACAAAGTAATTGCACTAACTATTAATACACTATAGGTTAAAACACGACTACACGGAACGCGCGACAGTTTCTAAACTTGCTCACTGCTTGACCGCTACCGAGAGACTGAACTTAACTCTCGTCGAGCGTTAGGTTGTAGACTCTGTCGAGCGCCGCTTGGTGGCGCTGGCGTCCCGATTAGTCAATTGAGTGACTAACGTTTCCGACATATATTACTTCTTATAATACATGCTTGATTGCGTTAATCGATTTTAATTTAATTACAAATATTCAAATAAATTCTCCTTTGTATTTGTTACAACCAAGCAAGGAGCTTAAATCCAACCTGGAATGCGCACAGGCTGCCAATACGCGGTCCGAGGGGATAGCTTCGCGAGAGCCCTCTGTCCCTTTCATTAGGGTGACCAAGCAATATTATGTAGGTAGATACGAATATAACAGGATATAGTATATTAACCAATAATTTGATTTAAAAAAAAATAGTTACGCTTTAAAGATGGATTAAAGTAAAACGCAGTAAACATAAACGCAACGCAACGCATAAACTCTGCTATCGAGTATTATTGTATAACCTGGAATATCTGGGCAAATAACCATTTTGTTTAGTATTAATTGTCGTAAAAATCTAACAGACGTCGTTTTTAAGAAAAATGGTTTGGACACTTTTTATTGCGTCAATGGACTTTACCCGTAAATAATCTTATAATTTCGTTAATTATGGGCACCCTACTTCAAGAAAGGGACACAGGGCTCTCGCAACGCTTTCTCTCTCGGACCGAATTTCTCTCTGACCAAGTGATTGTCTGTAATAGAACTTAGTGACATATACATAAGGTTTATTTTTATAATGGTGTCAATTTGACAATGCACATTCCAGGGGTCGGGTATAAGTTCCTTGGTTACAACAGAATGCATGGCCGCCTATAGAAAGATGCTGATTTGTAAATGTCACGAGTTTTAATACGTCAAATTAAAGTCATATTTTATTGTTGTTTCATTGTTTACATTGGTTACCTTTACATGTAATGGAATAATGGAATTTATACAGAATGTCTGCCAATTAATGTTGACTACGAAATGGAACACGATGGAGAAGACGTAGCGTGATTGTCGTAAAAACCGGACCGAACCACTGGCTCTCAGTACCTATAGCTTTTGCGTCCAACCGTTCCAACGACACAGTTGTATCTATATACATATGTGTTCCAGCTACATTATTCTACGATGTTTGAAAATATTGTTAATCTTTGTGTAACCAAATATCCTGCCTGAAGGACAAGCGGTAGGAGTCTTGTCAAACACGAATTTCAATTTGTTTGTGGTGAAACTGCTGGACGACCATGTGTCCACATTCACGTAGACTTTGGGCAAGACGTGTAAAGATTCAGCGATTCTTTAGCGGGCTACTGAACAGCATACCATACATGTTGCCGACTAATCATGTAAACTAGTGTTTCTTATAATGTATTGTTTATGCACAGTATTGTTCCTATTTATAAGTTTCATATTGATAAAAATCAAATAAAGTTGAAATCATTAGTGTTTGAAATGCTTTTAATATTCTCCACAATATTGATGACCCTGTTGTAAAACAATAATAATAGGTGACAAAAGACTATTTACAAAAATACACCACAGAATAGTTTACATAAATTCAAAATAAACCAAAAAACAGAATTATTATCACACCACACTTGGGTTTAGTCATGTTTCATTGTAACATGTCGCAACGCAAGCCAAGAACAATTCTGGGCTAAGGACGACGGCCTTTTGCAGCGCAGGAACCTCAATGATGAAGTACTTAAACTGTGTAGTAGTGCTCGACTCCATCCGAGACAGCTTCAGCAACGTCCTTCCATTAGTACTGATTTGGCTTTGGCTCCTTCTCTATCTATGTGTGAGCCAAATCGGGAAATATGCAGAAGGATGGTGAGCACTGCAGTTCTAAAATCCTCGCTTAGAGTGGTACCGCGTATGTAATGATTGCCACGCGATAGACCTTTCTACGAGGCCTGAAGTTTTCTTCGTATGTGTTTTCCTTGTCGTGGCGATCGCAGCGTCTTCTGTGATGTTTATGAACACGTAACACATTTTGTTAATAATATTTATAATTTCCTTTCGCAATTGACACAATCATGACTGACTGACTGTTTGACGTTCGAACGCCCCTCGAAATGACGTCATGGCCGTTTCGACTGGTCTCCACCACTCTATGCATATCGCATGTAAACGAGGGCATGTCGCGTGACTTTCCTGCGAGATATGCTCAAATCGATGTGGCGAGAATAGCTCGACTCGATTTTAACGAGGGAAAAATACGAATCGAGCAACAATAACGAATCCGAATTGTGCGAGAATTGGCTTCCTGTTCTTTTAACATATACATGTTGGAGCAAATAAATAATTATCTTATCTCAAGAGAAACATGCTTTATGTGTGATTCGGGTGGACACGCATAATTGCACCGGATAATGTATTTGATAGCTTTCTCCTTTCCTATCACTCAAGCTACAAATTTTTGGATTATTTGAAACTGATATTTTTACTTCATTTTGTCATATGGATGTTTTTTGTTCTAGATTCAAACAAGAACCTTATCAGTATGTTAACAAGCAACGCGCCAATCTTCTCTTTCACGCGCAAAGATGAGCTCACCTTTAACTTCACGCTGCAGATGCAGAACGGAACCATGTCACAAGACTTCAAGTTAGGAGAGGAAACGGAAATGGAGAGGAGAGACGGATCCAAAGTAAGCAATTGCATCCATAGCTTGTCGTAAAGCCTCGTAGAGATATAGTCGACAATCATAAGAGAATACAACGACGGTATACCTCTTTGGCGTGTTTGAATATTTTTCTTCATATCAACACTTGCACGATGGTCTGTAAACACGTATAACCAAAACGCATCCCGTTCTTCGCCTCAACACAGCTCATAATGTGTCAGGTCGCAGAAGAGTAGCTTGCATTTAAAAGTCTGTTCGAAAGCTTATTCGGCAGAGGGGTTCTGCCGAATAAGCTTTCGAACAGACTTTTATATAATACAAATCAGAAGAAACGTTTGTAAACGCACCATTTTCTAATGCTTGCGGAAAATATTATATTAGACAAAGGAAAATGAGAGATCTTGCTACCAAAACTTAGAGCATCAACCAACTCCAACTACCTACCTACATTCTGAGCTAGGAAGCTCCATTGACGATTAAATGACATTGCAAAGGGGTTTCACACGGATTTGACATACAATTATGGTTAGTTTGTGACATTGTATTGAAAAAAACAAGACGGCATGGATAGTTTTTTCCGCGTGCTAAAAGATTCAGACTTGCAAGCAAGATGTACAGTAGTAATAAAACTGTCAGTAACATTTTTGGTATTATTATATTACGTAGATAATGTCACCGGTAGCTGTCGTAGTCCACGTAGGCACGGACGTCGAATATCGCGACGAGAAATTTTTGCACACTAGCAGTCTTATTTATAAACGACTCTTAAATTTTAATCAATTGCTAAGCAACTGATTAGTGAAATTCTTATTCATAAACGCTATTTAGCGCTAAGTAGTCGCTAACCATTTGATTCAAAGCTGTCAAAATTAAACACCACTGGTAGCTTGTTAAGAGGATGCTAAGAGGCAAGATGGCGGATTTTATTTGAATCAGCTGATCGGTTCAACAGGATTATTGTGTGCTTCAAGGTTATTTTGTCCCTAATAACTAATTGTGCCTTATTAAATATTGATTTTAACAATATTTACGGGATTTCGGAATAGTACAGGAGAATTAAATAGTTTTGAAACGCTACGCGCCGACGGGAAATAGACGGAGGAAGACCTACAAGGCTTGTTTACATCTGCGATGAGAATAATTCCATATTAGGTGCATATTCCTTATGCGAAGTAAACGTGATAAACGATTTTTAGGAAAAGCTCAAACAGGAGGAGGCTCAGTAGGTTTTAGGCCCCTCACATTCTTTGACGCCAGTTCCAAGGCACAGAACTGAAGAAAAGCCATGTTGTGGCAGTCTTGCTCAAATAACATGAGACATTTCATAAGCAACAATTCTATCTATCTAATATAACTAGCCTATATTGTCCCACTGCAGGGCAAAGGCCTCCCTCTCCCTTTTCCACACATTTCTGATTTTTGCTAGTGTTGGCCAGCGCATGAGATGGACAAGATCCATCAATAAGTATGTCATGCGCTCATACTTTGGGGCTACAGAGGCAGGAAACAATCTGACCGCATACCATGTTCAGATGCTCTCTCTTTTTCAGGCGCTTGAGCCAACTGTCAATGTTTCAACCCAACGACTACCGGATCAGTTGCGGGTCATCTAGCGTAATCATATGTTGGATGACACCATACTTGATCGCCTACGAAATGAAATGCAGAGTAGCCATGTTAGTTAGCCAAGCAACAATTACGTTTCAACAATATAAAGCTACATTTAAGTTATAAATTCGTATTTTTGATTTCCAATTATTCTTCCTCCGTAACATTTATAGGGGTGCTATTATTTTCTCATGGCACTCTCATTCCTCATCTTATTCACGTAGCATGCTCTGCGCCCTCGCCGTCTTTCCGAGGTTATATAGTATTGGTGCTTCGTCAAACTTTCAACTGTAAACAAGATTTATTAATTTTATTAAAATACACTGAAACCCCAGTACATAAGCAATAGGAAGTAATATAGAATAGACACAAGTACCTATATGTTTTTAAAAGAGTATATTCATGTAAACAAGCTTAGGGGACATGCAAAATACATAGCTATTATGGGCTACGGCTTTTTAACATTAATTTGGTCAGTTTAAGGATATAAAATCAGAAATAAATACCTGTATCCTCCAGCCATTAGAGCTAATTATATTGTATTGTTACCATCGTAAAAACAATGAAATAATTATGTTATAAACATATTAAATTATTTTATTTAAATTGAAATATCCGATGACATTGTTGACTTTGGTCTGTCAAAAGCACCACAGATACAAATATCGGGGTTATGACAACTTTATACTTTTAATTCGGTTTTTTAGTCAACTATATTGATTATAATCTGTGCTGCACGCATAATTTCCCCTCTATTTCGTGTCGTAACTAATCATCTGCTAACTAGCGCTTATGAATAAAGAAAAGTTAATCATTACTTAAGGGCTAACCATTTGCTTAACTAAACAGTGGCTAATCAGTGATTAGCGAGATTTTTATGAATAAGGCTGTAGATCTTCAACGCATTGCTTAGCGCTGAAAGGTAAAAATCGAATCTGGGATGCACTCTGTTGATTTCTCACTGCTCCGTTCAACAGCAAGGAGTTAAAGATCTGAAGGGGTCTGCTAGGACCAATGCCTGCCAGGGTCGCGAGATTCGTTCGAAAGAGATACCGTGACCCTGGCATATGGACAACTGAAGGAACACGGGTGGGTTTTATTCATTAAAAGTCTAACACGGCCTTCTGCTTCCGCGAAAAAGAAGAAAAGGTTAAGACCTATAGAATTTTTTAGTTTAAAATTGCACACAGCCCCCACAAACACGGCAAAGCATTCATTGATCTTCATAACAACTTACATACTACTTCAATAATCGAGACCACACATATTTAAGGACAGGAGAACACTCACAACAATGAACCCTTTTGTATTTCAAGGTTAGACTCACATACACATTGGAGAGTGACAACGTATTGAAACAAGTCATTGTACCAAAAGGAGGAGGGAGGGTTGCATACTTCAGGCGAGAATTCGGTGATAATGGGGCTAAAATGGTAAGTTTCTATGTAAGCATAAATAAACAACTTTGGTATGAATATTCGAAACACAAAAAATAAAGACTTAATTAAAAAAAAAAAAACTTCTTTATTGTGTTCTTCAGATACGCAACACTGGTTTTATGAGGTCGAAAACTATTTAAAAAGCCATTAAAGTTTTCTTTTCATTTTTTTCTTTTTCTAATGAAAATTGGCTTTGCACATTTCTTTCGACTAATTCAACCAATGCTTTGGCACTAAAACCTTATTAGTTGCTGTCAAAATATTTAATTTTCTAAGCAAATCTCCGCTAACCTCATTTTAAACTTCGAAGCACATTATACTTACTGGAACTTGTACGCACGGCGACAAATCAAGCTCTACATTTCCAGTATAAGCTGACTTCTCATAGAACGGAAAGCCTATAAAACGCCAGGTCCGTTAAAACTGGAAATGATGCTTGATATGTAGCCGTATGTACTATTAAGATAATCTCAGATTCCATTACGAATATAATATAATATAATACTATCTTAGGACAACCAACACAACGTTATCTGATCCCAAACTAGGCAGAGCCTGTACTATGGTTACCAAACATCTGATAAATATACTTAAATATTTCTAAATACATACATAATATAGATAAATTACACCCAGACACAGAACAAATGATTGTGCTCATCACACAAAGATTTGTCCTGGGTGGGAATCGAACCCACGACCTCAGTCTTAGTAGTCAGGGCCACTAACCACTAGACTAACAGGCCAGTCAAGAATATGTGTTGTTTAAAATGTATTGTTTTATTGTTTACAGTCAATCAGAATGGACGGCTCAGACATTGAAGCTACAGTGTATTTCGAACAAGTCAATGAAACAGCTACAGACTACAGTTGCAGCGCAATTCGTAATGATATACATACCTAATATTTAGTTATTATTGCCTATTTATTAAACTTAAGTAATAACAATCAACTCTTTCTTTATTCAATGTCTCAAGCTGTAAATACTCATACAATGATTGAAATATTTACAGCTTGCTACATCCCAAACAATGTCTTTTTAAAATCGAAAATGCTTGTATAATTCAGGCCAAAAAATATTTTCATAAAAGTCTAGTCTAATTCGTTGTGATTATTATAGCAGATGTGGTTTTTCATAAGTTTTTTATTGAAACATTATCATAAAATATCTCTGAATTTTTAAACTTTGACACTAGAACGACAATCAAACAAAGTAAATCGACAAACTATAGACGTATCAACGTTAACAAATTATACACAGTTTTACATTCACTCTCAATCTCATAACTCACACGGACCATATCTCACGAAAACGACCACTTATTTACATAATCACCTCACACCTGAGTGTATACGCCACGCCCCCAGCCATTGTCTAGGCACTGCGAGAGATATCTAGCCTAATCTGAAACAGTTACACTACCACGACCGAATTGCATAGTGAAGTGAAATGTGTGTCTGTTACTCTGTATCGATGCAAATGATGTGTGTATTCGATAAAGAAGCATTGCATAATTTCTTTGCGACACTCATTGAATGAGAATGGTCTAATTGGTCCCTAAAATTACAGTAAGGTAAGATTTGACAAGCCCGCCCCAAATGACTAGCAACAAGAAAAAACGGCCTCTTGTGTCCGTCGCCCCGCCTACCCTTGGCGTATAGTAGTGGTCAAAGCTACGGTGAGGCAAGAGGTCTGTGCTAAGAATCCCCTGAAAAAATCTGGCTACGGCAATCACCGAATCGATGACCTGGTGAAGGCCGTAGGAATCCCCTGGATGCGAGAAGCACAGAACCGATCGAAGTGGCGGTGCTTGGAGTAGGCCTATGTCCAGCTGAAATGAATGAATTAATGCTTTCCACTAATTGGTTTTTTCATCTTCTTATATCATGAGCTATTTCGTAACATGGAAATGGCTAAGAACTGGGCTAAGATACCTCTTAACAATCAATTCACGATTCAAATATAAAAATTAAAGATACAATATTCTATTTACAAAGTTCCAAAACTCTTCGACCCTGGCATCCTTAACAGCGCAGCCATCTAAAACCTAAATTATCAATTTTTCGTATTCAGAACAGCAGTAATTATAATTAGCAAACTTAGATCAACTGTGATAACAGTTGATCTAAGTTTGCTTATTGATTAACTTAGGCAGATAGCAGCAGCTTATCTGATCAAGCTCGGAATTGGTCAGGCTGCTGCGGTCAAAATAGTTAACACGCCTGACCGCGGTCACATGATAGCCCGAACACTTACTGGGGCTCGGATATTATGATTTAAAAAAACTTGAGAGGTTTCAAGGGACACCCGGATGGAACGAAGTTCAGAAACCCTGTCAGGATTCATTTTGTTATTATTTTTTATTATGTATAAAAACCTGTACACACTCAACAAAAATAATCGTCGCGACACCACACTGTTCAATGCGAAATAGAAAGACGAAACGAAAATAACTGGCTTGCTTTCTATGAGAGAGAGAGAGAGAGAAAGACAGACAAAGAAACGCGCACGCCGTACGGCTTACAACAATAGCAAAAAGTGTCGTTACAACTTTTGGTCTTAATTTTTTCCGACTAGTCCCCTTTCGCAACGCGCGATAAGGAACTTCGTTCCAAAACAAAAGATTTAGACAAGCATTATAAAAATAAAAAATAAAATAATATAAACGTAAATTTATATTGCTGGAACAATTTCTGGAGGCCCATAAACGCTTGCAAGTCGTAAATTCCCAGAAAATTACATAACACGTTATTTAATATGACTATTACATGCTATGCAACAGGTCAATCAAACACACAGTCTTGGTTCTGGACCCTGGCCCTATGCACCCTCCCTCACCCCTTGGTTCAGGATTTTACCAACCGTTTCAACCACGACATAAGCCATTGTGGTAAACTGTATAACTCGTGCTAAGAAGAAGAAGTAATGAGCTCATTAACGATTATAATGCAAGAACAAGAAGTGTGCAGAAACATGAAAATCAAAGGTAACCAACCCTTATTTAAATGTCGATCGTCGGCGGCGTCCTCTCGCGTCCGGCCCTGGTGCGAGCCATGGTACGGAGCGAGAGGGCATGGGAAGCCGTCACCTCCTTCTGCGAAGCAGTAATGCTCGTGAAGGAGGAGGCGGGGCGCGTGAGGGAGTGGCAGTCACTGCGCCCTCACGTCCCTAGCCGCCGCAGGAGGAGACGCCCCGGGCGTCGGGAGTCGATAGCGGACTCCCGGCCACCGTAGGCGCGAGCTTGCGGGTGACGAGCAATCGGTAGCTTGCCGCCCGGTAAGGACCAGGCTCGGGTCGACGGCGCGTAGTGTTCCATACGCGCCTCACAGAGATGTCAGCAGTGCTGAACGGGTCTGCTAGGACCGATGCCTGCCGGGGTCGCATGATTGTTCGAAAGAGATACCGTGGCCCCGGCACATGGGCAACTGAAGGAAGACGGGTGGGTTTTAGTCAGTAAAAGTCTGACACGCCCTCCCGCTCCGCCCAGAGCGGGAGAAGTCAAAGTCAAAGTATCTTTATTGTGGGCATATGTAAGTTACAGGTTTTAACAATATACGTATATTAAAGTATCAATATGTCCTGCCTTATAGGCATACAATAATTATGTAGGTAGATATTGGCATAAAAAAATTGGAATTATTATAGATGGTAAGTCATTTGTTAATTTCCCATCCAGAAAAAAAACCTTATTTAAGTGTCGTGATGGCCCCGTGACGATCAGTGGGGTAAACTTACTACCCGGTAGGTCCCGCTTAATGGCAAATGACATCGCGGCAGGCGCAGGAGGAGATGGCGGCATAAGCTATTTTTTTTAAATAAAGATTGATCCTTGGCAGCTGTGGACAGAGAAACGTGGAAAGAGAAAACCTTTCGCCCAGCAGTGGGATAATAATAATGATGGCGAAGTGATTAAGGCTTCGCCTCTTACACGAGTTGGAGTGTTTAAATCCGGGCTCTACTACCAATCCGACTTTTCAATTCATAATGTATTTTCAGATATTATTTTCGATATTTCTGAAAGCGGTGAAGGAAAACATAGTAAGGCTTTTAATAAATATGAAGTCTAAAATCGCCAACCTGTCTTAGACAAACGTGGGATCTATGCTCGTGTCTCCTCTGAATGAGAAGTAGGGCAATAGTAGGCTAGTATTAACCCTTATTTAATTGGTAACAATTACAAATACATTTGTAATCTCATATAAAAGAAACAACAGCGTGTCAGCCCAATTACACGCGTCTCAATACGAATTAACGATGTAGGTCAGATGTTGCCTTTTGCGGACCGTGCGCTCCGAGCCTTAATGAACGCATGCCGCGCCCCGGGCCACGAGACTTAAAGATTAGGGCTGTCAGACTATGGCTACTGTATTTCGACATTAGAAAGGTATTGCGGTGATAGTCTAAAGAAACTTGTACCTAATGGACACGATCGCGATGTGGACTAGATTTTATCAACTAGACAAAAAAAATGCAGCATGGCAGGCATATTTTTCTCTCCCTATTGCTTCCTCAGTGATCTGTTTCATCTTAATATCACTGAGGCCAGTTTGTCTGTTCTTCGTGTTTGAATGTCCCGTAACAACATTCAAATACGTATTTTTTACTTTAATCAAAGTAATCTAATATTTTTGGATATGAAATTACACAGCAGTGAGAAATTTTCAACAGAAGGAGAGGAGGAGATCGAATTGCATTCAGAAGTCATAAAATGTAGAGTCTATTTGGCCCTTGTTCTAAGTACGAATAATGTCTTACTTGATTACATGTACTACTTACGCATATAGTTATGTATTTTACATTTATATTGATAAAAATCAATACGTTCATTAAAATCTGCAGAAAAAATTGTTTAGATTTTTTCTCTGTATGGCAACCATAAAGCAGTAATGCGTATAGCGCGCGAGTCATAATCATGGCATTAACCTTATCGGACAATGACAAGCGCTACGGTTTAGTAAGTAGTATACCCACTGTAGGCACACGACTCGATACACGTAACCGCATTAACTGTTAGATAATCAGCAATCCGTAGATAAATAAAAACAAAAGAGAGTTAAATAAAAACTCTGCCATGTTAGAGCCCGCTCACACTAATATTACCTCTGATTTTGCGTCACAGTCAAAAACAAAAGGATCTTTGAACACGTTAAAATAAGGTTGTTTTTCGGTTGCCGCCACTAACAAGTGTGTCAATGTGACAGTGATCTTTATTGCTATTGCAATAAGGTTGCTGTTGAGTTGTTGCTGTCACTGCTGTCTAAGGTAAAGTAACAGTGAACTAACAAAGAGCAATGGTATAGTAGTAAGTCGTGAGTTCGAACCCAAGCAAGTGCTTTACTTTGTGTAAATTATTCATCACCACAGTTTTCAAAACGGTGGAGGAAAACATCATGAGGAAACCGGCATGGCTTAGTATCAAAAATTCGAAGACATTGTGAAGAGCATCTATCAACCCGCACTGGGCCCGCGTGGTGGATTATTGCCCACTCCCTCTTACCGACAGAAGGGCTGTGATCCCAGCAGTGGGAACAAAATAGGCTGCTGATGATGACTGTTTTTTTCAATTAACAGTGTGTAAACCTGCTATTACAGTGTAGTTCATATTTCAGTAAATTAGCTTTTATTTTAGGTAGTCTTATTTATGTTCTTGTTTATTTATATTTTTTCTTGTATTCTTGTCTCTGTAGGTATATGTTTTACGCAATTTTAGACAAGTTGAAATTATAAGAACACTAGCTTCTGCCCACGACTTCGTCCGCGTCAAACTTTTGCTCCCGTGACCCTTCCCGTCGCATCGAATTGCCTACCAGTTTTCGTCCATTTTTCATTGCTCTTCCGCTCCTTTTGATCGTAGCGTGATGTTATATAGCCTAAAGCCTTTCTCAATAAATAGGCTACCAAACACAAAAATATTTTTTCAATTCGGACCAGTAGTTCCTGAGATTATCCGCACAATTTTTTTATTTTTTTCTTTCATAAGAACCTTCTCCTGACAATAACAAACACAACAACAACAAAAAAAGTGAAGCCGGTCCAGCCGTTCACGCGTGATGGCGTGACCAAGGGAAATAGGGATTCATTTTTATATATATAGATATAGCTCAGAAACGTTAAAAGCTTTCGCAAATCTTGCACAACACGGACACATGCGTGCACGCACGAAACAATCCCTTTTAATTCTGAGCTATATATCTAGAACTAGTCCAATCAAGACAAAATCACACAATATGTTAATACTAATAAAGTTGCAGAGGTGTGGCGCCATAAACAACGGGCTACAAACTAAACTCTGTTTTTCTTCACTTGTCTTAATGTGTAAACAAATATGGCGTACTGGGATTTTTTAATTAGGTAATAGATATGTTATAAAACATTCATCAATTCAGCAAACAGACGCTGTTGCACATAGGTTTCCCTCAAGCATCATTATTTCAACCGGTTCTGTGCTTCTCGCTTCCAACGGATTCCACAAAAAACCATTACAACATAATATTCATTTTCAAAATCTCAGAATTAATTTCCAGTTAAACATTTAAATTGGAAATCGTTGTCGATTTAATTCAAACACTATGAGCTGTTCAGAGAAATCAAGACGTTAACCTAATTGATTGATTGTTCCGTGTTTTGCCGTCCCATTTCTTCCCGTGGGTATCGCAAGAAGCAATTAAGGGACTTACTAGAGAATGGGCAGCGACGGTCTCTATGCATTTTACTACCATACTGCGATTACGAACCCGCCTGCCAAGTGCGGCGATTATGGTAAACCCCCCAAATTGGGGGGGGGCCTGTGTGACGTCTTTAGACTGAAATGATGAATCTAATTGAAAGTATGTGTGTTAAAAAAAAAAGTTTTTTTTTTGCTTTATTTTTATTCGTTTTAATGTTTTAATTTAAAATTATATCATTCCAATAAACGCATTTTTCTTTCTTTCAAACAAGATGATTTTTTGTATCGTGTTTATTTACAAAATATGGCACGTAAGAAGGAACAGACTATACATGCACACTCGAATTCATTATTTTCAACTTATGCAACACATTTTGCATGTACCGATATGCAGGTACAATTTTAGCGTAATGCACGATAACCTGTCGCCTACGGACATGTATATTATGTCGAAATTCAGCTTTAGACCCACATATGGTCAGTATTATGAGCAGGAATAGTGTAAACTGGATGTGAATATGAGTTGTAGCTAAATGGAAAGAAATTGTTTTATGAATAAGTGTCTTATTTAAACCTATTTGTATTAATGTAGGACAAATAGATGCAAATGACAACGATTGGGCCGTTCTTATGGAAACCTTGAAAAAGTGCCTACAGTAACCGCAAATAAACCTAAAGTAGAGCTTAGGGAAAACCACAACTCTCTTAAATAAGGTTTTTTAAGTAGATATTTTGTTTGATTAAACATACTCTAATAACTAGCCACACACCATAAGAAAGAACATCTGTCCTACGGAGTCCAGCTGTCACCAATCACATGACGAAGTAGGTAACAAGTAGAAAGCGACTAAGCCCTTAGCAGTGCTGAGTCAAATGAACACAATTGCATCAATGTCGGCGACTCGTAGTAATCCGGATTACGGAGTCTTTGACGTTTGCGTCACCGCTGTTACGTGGGAAACACCTGTTCACGAATGGCATGCCAAAGTTTGGTGCGAGACTAAATAAAAATGCCTACATAATATATGGACCTCCTTCACAAACATTGCACTCCCGTCTCAATAAGGATGAGAAAGGCATCAATTCTTACAGCCTAGTCATTTAAACCAAAACAAAAAACACTCACAGACGAGATCTCCTCTTTTTCGGCAATAGTTGGATAAGTTCCTAATATATCCCAGTAGTTAGCCATCGCAGTCGTTATGTTGTTGGCAGATTATTTCGTTTTTGGGGCACTGTCTAATTTAATTTTGAGGTTCGAAAAGTGCTGATTTTAATAAATGACTTGTGCATAAATGATTATCCTGAGAAGTTCTAACCTCAGCTTAGCATTGGGTATCTCGTAGTCTGTACCTCAGCTCCAGTATCTGCCTTCCTAGCCTTACCATCGTGTATTTTAGACTCTCTACTGTAATCCTAATGTCTCTTTTTACTAACACTATTAAATGCCGAAATAAAAGCACGCTGGATTTTCAACTTTAATCGCTGAGCTGAGCGTTGACTTTTGAGCGCTTCTTTTGTAGGCATTATGTGTCGCTTAATGCTAGTAAAAACGGGGTTTAGTCTTTATGACACTTTAATTAAAGCTTTAGCTAAGCTATGTTAGTTTTTAATACCAAAGTCTAGACCTCCAATTATGAGGAAATTGATCAGAGGTCGCATTATTCAGAACACTGAAGTGGCATTGGCCATGATTGTTGATTCAGACATAATTGCCGACAAGTTCAGCCCACGGCAAGGGCGCCCCTTGACCAAATAAAATATAGCCAGATGATGAGTCTGGTAGAAGGAAAAGCAAAGGATTTGCTTTAATTGTACAGTTATTTTACTTAGCCGGATAAACTGGACGCTTTAAGCAACGAACCAGCAACGAATGAGAGTCCTAACTTAGGCACCGCAAATAATGCAATGTTTCGTCATCACCATCATCAGTATCATAATTTCATCCGTAAGACGTCCACTGCTGGACATAGGCCTCCCCCAAGCACCGCCACTTCGATCGGTTCTGCGCTTCTCGCATCTAACGGATTCCTGCGGCCTTCACCATGTCATCTGTCCATCTTGTGGGAGGTCTTCCAGTACGCAGTCGTCTTTCAATGTTTACTTACCTACATGAAAAATTTGAGGCCTGAACTATTGAAATTACTTGAAAAAGAATCGAAAGGCACTTGAAAACTTTAGCATCTAACCAGCAAAATTAAGTTTACGAAAGTATATTATCTATCTAACTAGTGATAACGTGACGAATGAGCTTATGGTCAACAATGGACATCTGAAATGAACTATTAATTAGGTTACTGCTATTATATAAATGCTAGTCTTATTGATACCTACCTAATCCATACTTAGTCCATAATTTATAAATGGGAAAGTGTGTGTGTCTGTTTGTCCGTCTTTCACGGCAAAACGGAGCGACGAATTGACGTGATTTTTTTAAGTGGAGATAGTTGATGGGATTGAGAGTGACATAGGCTACTTTTTTATTCTTTTTTAGGTGGCTGGGGTGAACTTAGAAAAGGAGTGCTTTTCCCATGGACAATTGTATGTAGCATGTTCGCGTGTGTCCAATGCCCTGAATCTTTACATTTTATCTCCAAATGGAAAGACATATATTATCGTCTACAGTAGCGTATTAAAATAACATTATATTCCGAGTTCTCTTCTGTGTTCTAAATCAGGAAAGGGGAACCGTGTTACACCGAATTTAACGCGAGCGAAGCCGCGGGCAAAAGCTAGTAAGATACATAAACAGAATTATGGCGATTATGTACATAATCGTTCGGAACCATAACTGAATAATACCTACTTCATTTAGATTTGGACGTATCTATAACGTGCAACTTTAAATTTACATATTTGGACCAGCATGGCCGAAATAATCAGCTATTAACGTATTATTAAGTAATAAACTGATGTCATTGCACATATCTATATGCAAATTCATCAACAATTGCCCCGGAGGCATTTAGATACGAAATCTCCTAATATGCTAAATGTTTGCTGTCTTATTCATCATTGGTACTACAGTCGAGCCTTTTCATTATTAATTGTTCAGGAAAAGGGACCAAACTTTATTATACTAAAAGGTAGCAGAGACATCAACGCGTAACTCTAACCATGAATTTAGTTCAGCACATGATTAATAGCCCCGTTTCTTCTTTTTTTTTCTGGGTAGGCAATCATCAAATTACTTCTCCCGGTCTGCGCGGAGCGAGAGGGTGTGTTTAACTTTTACTGACTAAAACACATCCGTGTTCCTTCAGTTGCCTGTGTCAGGGCTACGGTAAGTCTCGAACAAATCCACAAAACTGGCAGATTCTAGGCTCTCTAGTGTAGAAATGTCTCCTCGGTTACCTTCTGGGAAACAAGGCTTTATGATAAGTAATAGCACCCTAATTATTGCTTCACAAAGATCAGACACAGAGCAGGTAACATCTGTCCTGACATTGACATTTTATGTAAGTAAGTTGGTCACCGCCGCGACCGGGTAGTCCCGTGCCCTCCAAACGGTTACGTGACCACCCTCGCGTGGAAGGTTACGCCAGCAGGTAGACTGGTACCTACACAGGCCAGGCCACGACGGCCTTTAAGTCTTTTTTTTCCGTCGTGGAATCTGGATGGACTACTTTCGAAAACGTGAGGTGACCCAAATGTTCGTATGACGCGCAATGTAAATCAATACTCGCGTGTTTGACTTTGATATTGTTCATAAATATTTTAGTGTTCCGTAGTGAAATCGACCAACTGAGCTGATGTATGTATGGTTAAGGGTATGTTAGTTGGAGCCCATTCTAGTGACCATTAGTCGTTGGATCAAGTTGCTGTGCATTTGCATTTTTTTTAATACCTACATAGGTAAAGGCAAGGTAGGCATCTACCTACCTATGGACGTTTAGAAGACTTTTTACTTTGTTTCTTAAATTTAAACCTATTTTGAGAGCACTGGTGGCCCAGTTATGCATTAAGCATAGGAGAGATAGGCACTTTACTTTGTGTACATTTAATTTCATCACCACTCTCAAAACGGTGAAGGAAAACATTGCGAAGAAACCGGCTTGACCTAGAACCAACAATTCGAAGATATGTGACACCCACCGGCCCGCACTGGGCCCGCGTCGTGGATTACAGCCCAGTACCTCTAACTAATAGGAGCCCGTGTCTCAGCAGTAAGAACATTACAGGCTCTTTATATGGCCGTATGGTCTGGTTGAGAGCATGCCAGCAGGAATTCATTTCAGTGACCATTTTTTACTGGAAATTGCAGTGCATTTGTATTATTTAAAACATCAACCTCGGTAGGTAGGCGCCTGCATAATTATAAAACTTTAAAAAAATACTATTTTTGTTTCTTTAATTTAAAGCTATGTCACAAAGTTTTTTTCGATTTATCGCTATAAATCGAGTCTCGTTAGTACGGAACTTGCAATTTTGAAGCCCGACTTACTCTTAACTTATTTTTAATTCAGATTTTATGTTAGCTCCATGACAATGAAGGTAACTTAATGTGTGCATGCTGTATTTTTTAAAAGTTATTATTTAATACATTCTCCGATGCAATTGTGTCAAAACACTTTAATGTTTTTTTTATGGCAGGTACTTATGTATAATTTATATGTGACTCTATAAAAATGAATATAACAATGATAAATGAGAAATGGTCCTGACTTAAATATTTACCAAGAGCTTTAAGCCAGACGCAGCACAGGTCAAATATGGGGCCGTCCATTAATGACGTGTTGTTTTTTTTAGCATTTTTAACCCCCCCGCCCCCTTGGTGATACATGGTGAGGTTTAAGACTACCGCCCCCCTCCCCCTATATCACGTGTATTTTTTAGTACCTACAAAGAATCTATTTTTTTGTATTTTTTTTAAATACAGTATATGTATCATCTAATTAAAAATGAAATAATACACGGGATATATTACTATCCCCCTTTGTGATATTTCGTGATTTTTATGGACCCCCCCCCCCCTTTCGAGCCTCACGTGATTAATGGACAGCCCCTATGTAAATTTAAAGTTGTTCGATATAGATACGTCCAATTTTAAATGAAGTACATGAATACAGTTATGGGTTGGAATAATCAGATATCAATATATTATTTTAGTAATAAACTGATATCACTATATTGAATTATAACCATTAAAATCATCAATACGAACCTCTAAGTTCATTTAAGCCTATTGAATGGATATTTCAAGAAAAAAACCGGACAAGTGCGAGTCGGACTCGTCAACCGAGGGTTCCATACAAATTTGTAGATCTAGACACGCGGCAGCGTGTCAAGCCAAGTTCAAGTAACAGAACTGGCGAGCAGCACCGTGTGTAATATTACACGAACCATTTGGAGCCACTTTTGACCCCCTCATAACTCAAAAACTATTTCACATAAACGTGTCAAATTTGACTCATATAGTAAAACTTGCAAGATACATATGTGCTCCAAATTTCATAAACATATCTCAAATGGTTATTTATATATTAACGTCCAAAAATCGTAATTTTTATCACTGACTGACCTATAGATCAAAACTCTAACCCAGTTCCAGATGACTTAGAAAGTTCAAATTTGGCATGCAGATAGGTAATTAGGTGAATACAAAGAAATAAATCAGAAACTGGTAAATTTTTATCATTTTATTATAATTTTTCACTTAATTGATTCTATTAGGAACACTTATAACAAAAACCATTTGGTATTAATTTTGTTATAAATGTTATAAATTTGCTATAAATAAGTACCTACTAATAATTTATGTACAAAAAGTAATGATATCCCATCAAAAACATAAATGTGAAATGAGAGCCAAGTTCAATATTATGACATATGCCTTGGTTGTTGACTTCAACGACAAAAGAAGTGAAATCTAAATGGGTGCCAAGTTCAATGGTCAGTCCTGACTTGGCTAGTTCTCATATACGAATTATTATGTTCGATGGCTAGTTTCTACCAGCAACCCAAATTTTCGGAATAATAAAATAAGAACCGACAAGTAACAGGTTTAAAACTTGCGAAGGCCATAATATAATTTGTATATGAAAACTAGCCAAGTCAGGACTGACCATTGAACTTGGCACCCATTTAGATTTCACTTCTTTTGTCGTTGAAGTCAACAACCAAGGCATATGTCATAATATTGAACTTGGCTCTCATTTCACATTTATGTTTTTGATGGGATATCATTACTTTTTGTACATAAATTATTAGTAGGTACTTATTTATAGCAAATTTATAACATTTATAACAAAATTAATACCAAATGGTTTTTGTTATAAGTGTTCCTAATAGAATCAATTAAGTGAAAAATTATAATAAAATGATAAAAATTTACCAGTTTCTGATTTATTTCTTTGTATTCACCTAATTACCTATCTGCATGCCAAATTTGAACTTTCTAAGTCATCTGGAACTGGGTTAGAGTTTTGATCTATAGGTCAGTCAGTGATAAAAATTACGATTTTTGGACGTTAATATATAAATAACCATTTGAGATATGTTTATGAAATTTGGAGCACATATGTATCTTGCAAGTTTTACTATATGAGTCAAATTTGACACGTTTATGTGAAATAGTTTTTGAGTTATGAGGGGGTCAAAAGTGGCTCCAAATGGTTCGTGTAATATTACACACGGTGCTGCTCGCCAGTTCTGTTACTTGAACTTGGCTTGACACGCTGCCGCGTGTCTAGATCTACAAATTTGTATGGAACCCTCGGTTGACGAGTCCGACTCGCACTTGTCCGGTTTTTTTCTTGAAATATCCATTCAATAGGCTTAAATGAACTTAGAGGTTCGTATTGATGATTTTAATGGTTATAATTCAATATAGTGATATCAGTTTATTACTAAAATAATATATTGATATCTGATTATTCCAACCCATAACTGTATTCATGTACTTCATTTAAAATTGGACGTATCTATATCGAACAACTTTAAATTTACATAGGGGCTGTCCATTAATCACGTGAGGCTCGAAAGGGGGGGGGGGTCCATAAAAATCACGAAATATCACAAAGGGGGATAGTAATATATCCCGTGTATTATTTCATTTTTAATTAGATGATACATATACTGTATTTAAAAAAAATACAAAAAAATAGATTCTTTGTAGGTACTAAAAAATACACGTGATATAGGGGGAGGGGGGCGGTAGTCTTAAACCTCACCATGTATCACCAAGGGGGCGGGGGGGTTAAAAATGCTAAAAAAAACAACACGTCATTAATGGACGGCCCCATATTTGACCTGTGCTGCGTCTGGCTTAAAGCTCTTGGTAAATATTTAAGTCAGGACCATTTCTCATTTATCATTGTTATATTCATTTTTATAGAGTCACATATAAATTATACATAAGTACCTGCCATAAAAAAAACATTAAAGTGTTTTGACACAATTGCATCGGAGAATGTATTAAATAATAACTTTTAAAAAATACAGCATGCACACATTAAGTTACCTTCATTGTCATGGAGCTAACATAAAATCTGAATTAAAAATAAGTTAAGAGTAAGTCGGGCTTCAAAATTGCAAGTTCCGTACTAACGAGACTCGATTTATAGCGATAAATCGAAAAAAACTTTGTGACATAGCTTTAAATTAAAGAAACAAAAATAGTATTTTTTTAAAGTTTTATAATTATGCAGGCGCCTACCTACCGAGGTTGATGTTTTAAATAATACAAATGCACTGCAATTTCCAGTAAAAAATGGTCACTGAAATGAATTCCTGCTGGCATGCTCTCAACCAGACCATACGGCCATATAAAGAGCCTGTAATGTTCTTACTGCTGAGACACGGGCTCCTATTAGTTAGAGGTACTGGGCTGTAATCCACGACGCGGGCCCAGTGATTTCACTTCTTTTGTCGTTGAAGTCAACAACCAAGGCATATGTCATAATATTGAACTTGGCTCTCATTTCACATTTATGTTTTTGATGGGATACATATTATCAAAAAAGTTTTTTAATTACTTAAACATCAAATCTTTTATGATTTAACACGTTAACTGCCATGTCGGACTATGTGTCCGACTCATTTTGTTCCATTCAGGCCTTGTCGGACTATATGACCGACAATACATACAAAATCTGAACATGTCGTTGCTACATGTTTTTGGAATAAATAATGTATTTATGGAATAAATAATCGATTTAAAGTGAAATAACACTAAGTACATTTTTGACTTTTTGTGATTTTAACCATGGCAGTGAACGTGTTAATTACAAATGTGTAGTTTTCAGAATTTCCCTATACTTGTAGTATAACATTGTATTACTTACCTTTCATAGTTTTCATAGTCAAAGGGAAATACCCTATACATGTTGATTCCCTTGAGAGTGTCGAAATAGCGGCATAAACGGCCGTATCTTTTTTTCACGTTAACTTAGAAGTTTTTTTTTTTTCACAATTTCAAGAGACTTTAGATTTGAGAATATCGCTTTAATTTCAACTCGATACATCCACGCGTTCCCGAGATAGTCTTGACTGACAGACAGACGGACGGGCAAGAAAGTGATCCTATAAGGCTACCGTTTTTCCCTTTGCGGCGGAACCCTAAAAAAATATTAATCGGATTAACATACAACCATGGCGTAATACCTATCAGTAGGAATCGCTTTCATTTCGACAGTTCAACAAAATTCATTACATTACATAGGCTGCACTAAAAGTATCGGGAATGGAATATTAGGTCTTTACCTATGAAATTGCCGTTCTGCAGTACTGGCCATTTCAAATCAAAATAATTTTTGTTTGTCTAAGAATTCTAATTTCAAATTTATTTTATTTTAAAAACATGGAATTCTTTTTCCAAAAGTAGTCATTTGTTTATTGATTAGTGTTACATTTTCATCGCATTTCAATCTTTTTCGTCATCATGGATACGTTAAAAATTCGAGTAATTAGAGTCATGTGGGGTAAACGTACGTATTTTTTAGTTAATTGCTTCCATAATAAAAGATTTTGTGAATTTAAAAGAATAAAACTTTTATTCTAACGTTATAAACATTTGTGAAGGGAAACACAACATAAAATTTCAATTCTAACAATAATTGTTTTTTTTACTTAATTATATAGTTAACAAGGGAAATGCGGCTTTTTACCCGCATCGGTGGGAAAGTGTCCGCACGCCTTCGGTTAAGTGTACGCAACGCCGACAAAGTGGACGCACGTAAACTTAATTTGATATTGCACAATGATCACGTGTGAATTTGCCCTCCTCGTAACTGGTACAGGTGTCGTGCCACCAGGACTCATAAATTGAACACTCAATCCACTCCTCAGTACTTTCCTCGACATAACGGACAGTAGTAATCTTGTTCTGAAGATGTTTTTTTCTATAGTCGGTAGGTACAACTGGAAATTATATTCCACCTGCATTTATTTTCCCTCGAAAAAGAATGAAGGGGGAACATATGGACGGAGCTCCGGCTGGTAGCATTGGCATGACATCTGATTTCGGATTCATCAACGCGGACTTATATTTACAGTGGCTGGTACACTTCAAGGACTACACTTGTGTAGGGGTCTACTAGGACCGATGCCTGCCGGGGTCGCGTGATTGTTCGAAAGAGATACCGTGACCCTGGCACATGGGCAACTGATGGAACACGGGTGGGTTTTAGTCAGTAAAAGTCTGACACGCCCTCCCGCTCCGCCCAGAGCGGGAGAAGTCATTTGATGATTTCCCATACTGAAAAAAAAAAAAAAAAAAAAAAGGACTACACTTCACCAACTGTGGATAATCTTATGCTACTGATTACTGACAATCATTCAAGCCATAATAACCTGCAAGCTACTCTGTATTGCAGAGAGAACAACATCGTTGTACTTACATTGCCACCTCATAATAGTCACTAAATACAACCCGGGCCGATAGGGCCGTTTACAGTCGTCAAAAAATCAGTACGCAATTGAAGCCGATAAATGGATGTCACAGTTTCCTGATAGAATTAGTAACCAACACCAAGTGACTTATATAATCGACAGAGTACATAAAAAGTTGCTACTGTAGGTAACGCAGCTTCAGCATTCAGGGTCACTGGAACATATCTAAAAGTATTCTCATCGATTCCAACAATTCCTGCGGCTTTTCGTTTCGATTTTCCGTCTTCCATCAACTTTTTGGCTTCATAAATCTGCTCTTGTGTACAAACTTTCCGGTCAGGACATTTCCTTATATATTTTCATTTTCATTCTAGATGGCAAAAAAATAAAAATATAACTGGGTAAGTATACGCATTTTAATTACTGCGGACACTTACCCCCGGACACTTACCCCATCCCATCAAAGCAAATTAAAATAATAAAATTTTGAAGTATGACTTACCTTAGACAAAATACGTAGATTCACACAAAATATTGATTAATTTCTCCTGTTCCTAGTCACTTTGTTATTCAATCAGACTAATAATATCTCTTTAGCATGCAAATCAATTTCAAAGAAATAAATAAGAAATCCGTGCAAAAGCAATATTGTCGCGTAAGTTTCCATAGCATTGTGCGGCAAACCTGTGACGCAGTCCTCTAGCTCGGTGGTCAAACGCGATCTAAATGCACCAGGTCTCAACCTGCTGTCATCCGTGGCATACGCACAATATTCACTGCGGACACTTATTCGCCGCGTACGTTTACCCCACATGACTCTATGGAATATGAGTACCGTCGTGGCCGCAACGCGGCACAAGCGGCACGCAACATCAACGACGTTTACGGAGCTAACACTACAAACCAACGCACCACCTGTTATTGGTTTACTCGCTTCCGTTCTGGAAATTTCGACCTGAAAAATGAACTTCGCGGTCGTCCGAAGACTTTGGTCGACAATGACGAATTAAAGGCGATTGTGGAAGCTGATGATACACAATCTACGGCTGAATTAGCAGCAGCTTTCGACGTTAACGTTAAAACAATATTGGTCCATTTGCGTCAAATTGGCAAGGTAAAAAAGCTTAACAAATGGGTGCCCCACGAACTCAATGATCGCCAGCGCGAAGTACGCGTCGAGACGTGCCTTGCACTGCTCAACAGACACACAAATGAAGGAATTTTGAACCGCATTGTTACCTGCGATGAAAAATGGATTCTGTTTGATAACCGCAAGCGCTCAGCAAGTTGGTTGGATCCTGGTTCAGCACCTAAACAATGCCCTAAACGAAAAATTACCCCTAGAAAAGTGATGGTCACTGTTTGGTGGTCTAGCGCCGGTGTGATTCATCACAGCTTCTTACCAAACGGGGTGAGCACTCGTCGCTCGTCTCCGCTGCTCCTGCACGACAACGCGTGACCTCATACTGCACAGCAGACGGTCTCCAAGTTGCAAAAACTGGGGTTGGAAGCTCTCCGTCATCCGCCCTACTCACCAGACCTTGCGCCTATAGACTACTACTTTTTCCAGAATTTGGATAACTTCTTGGCGGGAAAAAAATTCAATACCCGAGAGGCAGTACAAAATGCCTTTGAAGAATTTATTGCCTCCCGTCCAGCTGGTTTTTTTAAGAAGGGCATCAATAAACTGCCTCTGCGTTGGCAAAGATGCACTGATTGCATGGGTGATTATTTCGATTAATACAAATAAAAAATACATGAAAAAAATTCGTTTAATTTTTTTCATACAAAACGGTATTTTCATAGATAAAGACCCCACACACCCATTTCCACTGTTCCTGTCATATTATAATCTTTTTAATTAAAAACTCCTTGGTTTTAAAAATCGAATACCATTTATTATTATTATATTATTTAAAAAAAGATTCTCGGTCTTGTCACAAGGTTTTGTCAAACTTGTTTAGTCGTTGAGAAAATGGAATTGACTTGAGAAAATTCAAGAGAGATTTACTATGACTTTCGAAGTGGTTTAACACAAAAACAGTGTGTTGACCGGATAATTTCTGCATTTGGTGATGAACCCCCATCCAAAACCACAATTTATCGTTGGTTTGCTGAATTTCAACGTGGACGTGTCAAGCTCAGTGATGATCCCCGTCAAGGTCGTCCAAAAACTGCAGTCACCCAAGAAAAGGTTGATGCTGTGCGTAAGCTGATTGAGGAAGATCTACATGTGACATACCGCGAAATTCAGGCAACTTTAGACATTGGCAAGAGTCAAATACAAATAATCTTGCATGAACAATTAGGTGTAAAAAAGTTGTTTTCCTGATGGATACTGCATTCGCTCTGTGAAGAGCAAAAAGCGGCTCGCGTTACTTGGTGCGTCAGAACTCTCGAAAGATTCCACGCAGGGTCCTCAAATGCTGTATACAACATCGTATCAAGTGACGAATCCTGGATATACGCGTACGACCCCAAACCAAAAAACAGTCAGGAGTTAAAGCCAAAAAAAATTGTTCGTTCACGGAGTGTTGCAAAAAAAATGGTGGCCACGTTTGTCTCCAAAACCGGCCATGTTGCAACTATTCCTCTTGAGGGACAAAGAATGGTTAATGCGAGAGGTATGCTAGCATTTGTTTGCCACAGGTCGTTTCTGAACTCCGTAAAGAGAACCGCAACCGCCGCATCATCTCCTCCATCACGACAATGCGAGTTCTCACACCGCGCACAGAACAAAAGAGTTTTTAAAGCAAGAAAACATAGAATTATTAGACCATCCGCCGTACAGCCCAGACCTAAGCCCTAATGATTTCTATACTTTCCCTAAAATAAAGAATAAATTGCGTGGTCGGAGATTTTCATCACCTGAAGAAGCTGTGGACGCCTACAAAACGGCCATTTTGCAGACCTCACTTCCGAATGGAATGGTTGCTTCAATGATTGGTTCCATCGTATGGAAAAATGTGTCAAATTTCGCGGAGAATACTTCGTAAAGCAATGCAGCATTTTAAAAGCAAGCATTTTTAAATAGTAATGTTGTGTCCACGCCTCGACGCGTACTCCAAGGGTTGGATCGAGGTGGCCTGGGAAAAGGATACCTGGAGGGATTTGGGGGAGGCCTTTGCTCAGCAGTGGGACAGTGTAGGCTAATTAAAAAAAATGTTGTGTAACTTCCTTGATTCCCGAAATTTTCAGTGCTGCCCTCGTATATACATTGTTGAGCAAACAAATTTTTCGACCATATAAAGCAATGGATTAGCAATATCGACCAAATTTATTCAGATTCTGATTGATAATGTGTTATACAATTAGGGTGCAGCTTATTTAAAAATAAAGACTTAAGAAATTTGAATTTTGCGAGTTATTCATATCTGAGGATATCTTTTTCATTAAAATAACATAGATCAAAAAGTGTCAAAACAAGATTTCAACCAGCTTCTACTAAAGGCACCGCCAGATGACCATAAAATATATCAGCTGCATAAATAAAACGATGAACAAATTCAATTAAAAGAAACGGGTTTAAGTGTTAAAATATATATTACAAAACCTTACGAGGTGCGCTTAATTATCATTGTAATTGTATAAACGTATTAATTGTAGCACCCTCGGGCGGTACTGGTCACAACTTTGGCATTCTATGAGCGACCATATAGAGTCCGTTGTGCGGAACCATGAATAATGGTTTAGGACAGTAAGACGTTAAAGGTTTAGTAATTATAGGCTTTTGTCATCGTTATGAATCATTATTCGTAAGCGAATGATTGCCGTATGATCATTGTTTAGTTGTTAGGAGATTTTCCGGAAAAATCGACAGTGGTTGTACCTAGGTCGGTACTGTAAAGGTTGTCAGCAAAAGACGACCTTATGTACGTTGTCATCATCATCATCATCATCATTTCAGCCGAGCCAACGTCCACTGCTGGACAAAGGCCTCCTCCAATTAAGGGGGGGGGGAGGGGGTTTGTACATGCTAGCTATAAAATAACTTTAGTCAAATTCGAACTGTCAAGCTGATTTAGAATAAGCCTTCAAATATATTAGCATAGGTTTTTATTTCGGAATAGACGAACTTAAACGGCAACGAAAGCGTGGATTAAACGAAATACTTTTTTTCGTACCACTTGCTCAAAAAAGTGACATTCTATGCCACAAAAAGCTAACATAACAATAGTCATATTTAATCTGTTAAAAACAGGGAAGAAAATTGTACTGAATTTCATTCATCCTCTAGGGGGTGAATGTGATTTAAATTTGGAATACTTACCGAAATTTATACTGCACTACATCTGTGTTTACACCATTGAGTTTGAATATAAAGCATTATACATCTTTTTGAAAAAGGAATACGCATTTATTATGCAATTACGTGTAGTTATGATTATTAAATAAAATTACGAAATCCGACGAGGCCGTATGAGCTTGATGCCTTTGCTTTTCCGACAAAACAATATTAGTCTAGGAATTTGCCGCGTTTTTGTTTTCTTCAAATACATAAACGTTAATTGGACCAATGTTTCGAATGTTAACTTTTACTTTTAATTGTCATTATTTTTAATAAATGCTTATCTCATATTATTATTGTGTTAATTTTTTCGCAAATGGTACGAAAAGTAGAGTATTTTCCTCGGTGATAAAGCTGTCTTAGTCTTGGGTGAACTTAAATCCCTCGCGACACTCAGGACTCGTCTTAAATCCCTCGCTTCGCTCGTGATTTAAGTTTTTAACACCCTCGCTACGCTGGGGAGTAAACCTCAAGTCCTTCGTTACGCTCGCGATTTAAATCGTCACCCGCGACAGAAGACACTGCTTTATCCCCTTGGTTAATCTACTATTAATCCGCACTACAAACGTGTTTTATTGTTCGACCCGGTACAAGGACCCCTGACAACCACCCGAGGATCTCAAAGTAGGTACCTACCTAGGTACTAGTGCACCTTTAACAATATGACATCTTTAATATTGTATAGTCCTATTAATAGATCCAAAGGTTTTACGTTTTTTTATAGAATATGGTTTCGGTATTAGCAATCAAGTTGATCCCAAATCTTAATTCTATTAGCTTAGTTTTTATGCCGAATGAGGAAAATCCATTTAGTGTTGCTAAGTTCTGTATCAAACTGCGCAGTTCAGTGACACACTTGCTGATATCACCATTTCTGAGTGCAATGTGTAGCAATAATGTATACGAGTAGGTAGTATAAAATTTGTTACCTATATTTCACTATTACGCCATTACGAATCATTTCTTGAAGCTGGCTGTTGCCGAGATCAATCGATATCTAAAAGTAATTTATTAACTAAACTACCTAAGTAGAGGAGGTAGGTAATGTTGTATTCCAAACGTTGATTTATGTAAACTCTGATTTTTAAGGTTCCGTTGCCAAATGACAAAAAACGGAACCCTTATGAATTCGTCATGTCTGTCTGTCCGTCCGTATGTCACAGCCACTTTTTCCCGAAACTATAAGAGCTATGCTGTTGAAACTTGGTAAGTAGATGTATTCTGTGAACCGCATTAAGATTTTCACACTAAAATAGAAAAAAAACAATAAATTTTGGGATTCCATTCTTAGAACTGAAACTCAAAAATTTTTTTTTCATCAAACCCATTCTTGTGGGGTATCTATGAATAGGTCTTCAAAAATGGTATTGAGGTTTTTAAACTTCCAAAGTGGTAAAATGTATCCCCGCCCCCCCGTAACTTCTAAAATAAGAGAATGATAAAACTTAATAATACGTGGTAAATCGTAAACCGCAATTTACCTTTCATTCAATCAACTCAAATATAAAAATTAAAAAAAAAACATTTCATTTCATAAACATAAACCTTATGCGTAAACCGTGAATACCTACAGGTTTGTACGGAACCCTCGGTCCCCGAGTCCAACTCGCACTTGGCCGGTTTTTTTAATTTGCTAGACCAAAATGATAGTTGTTACTATCGCTTATCTCTCATGTTGACAAAAAAAGTCGATCGCAGCCGCGATTTTCTCTCCAGCAAATAAAAAATCGATGTGTGCACAGGTACCTACTTCCCATCTTCACATACGGTGATCAAACATGGTCTTTGAGAAATCAGCAAAGGACCACGGTTGAGGTTGGCCAGAGGGCTAAGGAACGGAGTATTCTGAGTATCAAACTAACAGACTAAGTTAGGAATACCATCATCCGTTCCATCACAAATATGGCTGATGTCACTTAGAAAGCTGCCACGCTAAACTGGAATTTGGCTGAACACTGCTGCCGCATGCTAAACGGCCCAATGGGTCCCTCTTAATGGCAAACCTCATCGCGGAAAGTCCAGATGACGACTGCGGGATGAACTGGACTCCATCAACAAGAATCCTTTGCAACTTTAAATAGAGAGAAGTGGAAAGATAGTAGAGAGGTCTGTGCCCTGGGAAATACAAATAAATGCAACCACAAATATTATAAATAGACTACGTGTTTCGCTTTTTTTTTACAATTATTCAACTAAGACAACTTTATACTCGGTATAAATAAATAGAGAACTTTGTGGTTTTCCAACTTAGGTCGTATTTTCCAAGCGATTTGTTCTAATTTCTTGCGGTTATTAATATATAACTGTGGTAATGAACATGCAAATATGGGCTTTTAACTGAAAATAATACAGTTTATAGTCGGTAGCACATTATGTAATAATTCTGTCACTTACACCATAGCTTATGTAAGTTACGTGCACTTAATTGTTGCCCATACTGTTTGGTCAATGATTAAGTACCTACACGCCAACTTTTTTTAGGCCTGTGAAATGGGTCTCCTGATTTATAAATCAAATCAAAAGTCATTTATTCGAATTAAGCTGAGAGTTGGTAATTTTCGAACGTCGAAATTACATAAGACAGTCCCGAAAAACGCCCGTTCTTAACCAGGTCCTAGTGCTTTGGCTGGGAAGAAGTGGTGCAAGTTTTGTGGTCCCCAAAATCGAAATCCAATCGGCATACAGACTCAAAAACTACAGAGCTTAGTAAGTATGTGATCTGTGTATTGACCAAATTATGTCGAGAAAACAGTAGCCGCTGCGTCATTCGCATCTTCCTCATTGCCAATGCGTCACACACAGTTATTGCAACGGACCTTGCTGCACTTACTGGCGAAAAGCTTCCGTCACCCAATTCTACGCCCCAATTACGAAAACAAACGACAAGGTAAGCAATATAATGTCAAACAAAGAAACTACAGCAATTTGCTACCACTTTCAAAGAATATATTTGGACGTTATATTTTCCGTAGCATTGCGGTTACGAAAGCGTATTGGAGTAACGTTCATTGTTCAAAACGCGACTAGTTTCGTCATGAGTAGAAATATGCTAATTATCACGGAGTCACAAGTTTCGTTGAAACTAGAACTATGTTGAAGTCGATACTATTCCGGGAACATTTTGTAATGTTCGGTACAAGTTACCAAAGTAATGATAGTGCTTATCGTTGTGGTAAACGGGCTTTTCCCGAGGTTGGCGAATTACTGACCCAGTGTGGATGGAAAGCATGCATAACGAGGTTAATTTAAAGTGTCTTGTGTAACTTTGGGTTACCTGCTTCATATAATTCTGGCAGTTAAGGGGGAAGCGGCAGCGTAGCCCACGAAAATCAATTTCAGTGTCAGACTCTATGTTGCTCTTTTATTCGCAACCGTAACAGGAATGTTTTACGGAATTATAATCTTCAAAACAAACCTCTTAGGTCATATAAATCCCATATTCATAGTAAGATACTCATGAAAGTTCTTCAGACGTAAAGAATAGCTTCACCCTATTTCTTCCCGTGGGTGCCGCAAAAGGCGACTAAGGGACTTTCTAGAGAATGGGCAGCAGCGATCTCTAAGCATTTTACCACCGTACTACGATCGCCAACCCACCTGCCAAGCGTGGCGATTATGGCAAAGCCTTGAAATTGGGGGAGGCCTATGTCCAGCAGTGGATGTCTTGCGGTTGAAATGATAATGATGATGATGACTCATGAAAAAGTCAATCAATAGCATGATATGAACTTCGAGGGTTGTGAAGAGTGGTAGCCTAGTGGTATCAGCGCTGACTTACGAGTTGTAGGTTGTGAATTTGAACCCAGGCTGGCCCTTTCCTGCCGGGGTCGCGTGATTGTCCGAAAGAGATACCGTGACCCTGGCACATGGGCAACTGATGGAACACGGGTGGGTTTTAGTCAGAAAAAGTCTGACACGCCCTCCCGCTCCGCCCAGAGCGGGAGAAGTCATTTGATGATTTCCCATCCAGAAAGAAAAAGTCTGGCCCTTTACTTTTTGTATTTTATTTCATCGCCACTGCTCTCAAAACGGTGAAGGAAAACATCGTGAGGAACCCGGCATGTCCTAGAAACAATCAAAGACATGTTTTATCCACCAACTCGCATCGGCCCGCGTGGTGCATTAGGGCCCTCTCACTGAGAGGAGGCCTGTGTCCCAGCAGTGCGAACATATTATAAGCTGATTATGATGACGATGATGATGATGAGATGGTTGTATCTATGACTTTAATTGAAAATAGCAAAAGCGTAAGAAAAATTAAACCACGGGCAATATTAGGGCATATCCCTTTCTTTAAAACGAGTCAGATGGAGTATTTTCGTTTAAAGATACTTGAGGCTTGACAGGCTTCGAATCATTAGACGTAGGAATAGATCTATTCCAACTTTGGTCAAATGATTTTAAATAGTTTTAAACTACCTGTATTTAATTAAGTAAATACAAATTGTACACGTTATTTATATTAATGCAGCTCACATTTGCAAACCGACAAACGAGCATTGACATTATCGCGTTACCTTCATGTACGTAATTGTCGCGACTAGTTTATTTCATAACAATATTTCATTTCCCGATTATTATGGAACTAGGTACTACAGACTACTTCGTGACGTATACAGAAGTGCACTGACTTGCAATAAACAGGATGCTACAATAAAAAATGTGAAGGGGATTCTAAGGACGGCAAATAAATTGTAAGACACTGAAATTATTTACTTCCAAAAATAAAAGCCAAAAGACTGACGGTCTGCAGAATGAACTACAGTGCATTTTATGGCATCCTCAATAATTTTGTGGCCTGGTTTATAACTACAACAACAATACAAATTTATTTCTCATCCCACAAAGGTTGGCTTAGAATTAAAATCTTAGGACTAGTCATCATCAGTAAATTTAAACTAAAGCTCCTTTGAGAGAGACTGGAGTCCATACTATGACATTGTGTTACGGCTCTCCAGACTCAAGTTTAAAGTACAAGAATTTCGTAATTTCTATTCTATGAAAGAGACGAAAAGGAATTCATGTACTTATAGTTAAAATAAACATAAAAACAAATAAAAAGAGAAAATAACTCAAGATCGATCACCTGTAAATATTTTACAAACGGTATCATGGTACGTATCTCTAGACGTAAATGCCCAGGGAAAATGGCTTCGTTTTCATGTTTAAGATAATTAATTAAATTAATCTTATTGAAATAGGTTTCGTAATGTAGAGCTAGGAAACAGTTTGCAACAGATAAAAGCGACACCACATCGATCAATACCTGATTTTAATCCTTATTCAAACGACATATTTCAGAAGTCAGTGTAACTAACATTTTGGTACACATTCGCTGGTGTCGCAACTGCACATGTTATGAATTTCTCGAATAGATAGCGTTTCTATGAGCGATCTTGTCACTTAAAGTGGAACGCTGACTGTTGTGCAAAATCGCAGGTGTGCTCTGTAGGCCGGTTTGGTACGTGTGGTCCAAGGTTGAAGAGATCGCGGCAAGGAATGGGTATGGCAATCTCTGCTAGAATTTGTACCATTTTTCTTTCTTTTGAAAGCGCAACCCTTTGTGGACATAATAACTAAACAATTTTTTTTTTACTTTTCTGAAATAACGAATTTCATCTTTGCGCTGTGAGTGTTGTGGCTATGTCCCAGTTGCTACACTTCCAGGTTTTTAGTTTTTGCGTTTTGATAGATTTTACATGTTCTTATAAACTTTTCTTAGCCTAATCGATCGGTGAGTGCAGGCAGCCTAAGAAGCACTACCTAAAATCAATGGCCGCTTCAAGAAATAGGTTCTTCGTATTTTAACAACAGCTGCGTTTAGTTACAGCAGCTACAACTTGCCTAGCGTCATTTAATAAACACTGTCATAAAAGTAAATGTCACTCTGCTATGCAGGGCCTGCATGGAGGATGGCGAGACAGCAGCACATGTGCTGATTAACTGCCCGGTGGCCACCACATACCGGGCAAAGTACTTCGATAACCCAGATACTCTCCATAAGATCGTCAGTAACATCATGGCGTTGCACCAATTTTCCCAATCGTGCGCTTTTGCCCTTTTGCGCATTGACGTGGAGTCGTGGACACACGCACCTGTATTACCTGCTACCTAGCCTAATTGATATATAAGATAACGTACAATCGTAGCCGCTTGTTATTCGCCGATAGCATCCAAACAAAACCGCTCAAAGCTCCCAACTTATACCACAAGATTGAGTTTATCCAAATCTTGCCAATTAGAGCGACGATAATCCAAGGTTAATGAGACACCTTTGTTTTGACGGGCGCGGTATTACGTGACACATCCTGGGGTGAAGTGATTGATTTCTGAATTAATTTGGGTAATGGCCGGTTTGCATTTAAAGATAATCAACCGACGAAAAAAAACGGAGGAGGTTATCAATTCAACGAGTATATATTTTTTTTGTTTTTTTTTTTTATGTATGACCACCCATAACTTTTTCCATAGTGATCCGATTGTGACAATTCTTCCTCTATTGGAAAGGGTATACTCCCAAGGTGGTCCCATATCAATTTGGAAAACAAAACCGTACCCTAAGGGTCGGAAAACAGGGGATGATTGATTGTTCACTCACTGATTGTAATGTATAAACACGCATAACTTTATACAGAGTAGTCCGATTTTGATAATTCTTTTTGTGTTGGATAGGGTATATCTTGCCAAGTATTATTAGTACATTAAAGCCACAAAAAATATAAAATAAAAACTTTTTAACAAAAAATTAAACCGCCGAAAAACTGAAAAGCATAAAATAATACTTAAACCTTAAAATTTTGAGTCGGCGCTGAAAAATCAATGAACAAGGATCACTCAAAGCGCCGACTCATAATTTTAAGGTTTAAGTATTATTTTATGCTTTTCAGTTTTTCGGCGGTTTAATTTTTTGTTAAAAAGTTTTTTTACCGTGATAAATATATGCTTGAATAAGTAAGCTTGATTAAAGATCTAAATATTCAAAGGGGTGGGGATTTTTGAATAACTTAAAATTATGAAGGATCTGCTAAAAGTGGAAATTCAATTTTGGTCCTAATTCCATTAAATGAGAATTCCATGAATAAATCATTCATTCTAAGAGGGTTGTAATGATGACTTTAATGATTATAAATCTATACATACACACGTGTTTTAGTGGCGAATCATAATTTATTCAACACAACAACCTGATAATAACCTATAAATTGCAAAAAAACCCTAAGAACATCTGAATTACTCGGGTCCGCCTGGCGCTTCTCCCTTAAGTAGGTTGCTTAAACCGAAAGGTAGGCTGAAATCATCTGGAATTTTTCAAATGGAAATAATCTGAAAATGTACATCATAAACCTCGTTAAAGAACTACATAATTATCTTGCTCGAATCTGTCAATAGACTGAAAAATTTAAAGATTTCCTGCACGTAAAGACCGAAAATAAACTGTGAATACCGCAAGGACATTATGTGAACCCATTTTATATTTAACTCACCTTAGCCAACAACAAATCAAGGCGTAGGTAATTGTCACATTCTTTGGCCTTTTCGGCAAATTGCCCTCTTTGACCTGCATTCTTAACATACAATGATACAGTTTAAATGTTCTCATATGAGTTATAGTTAAGTTGCGCAAATTACTGTTGACAGATCAGCTGGGCGGCGGCAGTGGCGCGGGCACTGTCAATTGCTCGAGAAATGTCATTAACATGCCAAAGGTTGCGCCAAGTCTGATGGTTGAAAAGATCAAACACTATAACAGGCGTATAGTGTTGATCTTTTCAACCATCAGACTGCCTTTCAGAGGACTGCGTTGAGGTGTGAAGACGTATAGGCACCGTACCGTATCATGCCCATCAAACAGCACAATTTCACCATCAAATTCCTTCGTCTCTAAATAATAATCACCCAGATCCAACCCGTCTCTTGCTGCCCTCTACCAGTGACCCCCTGTCTTTTTTTTTGATCTCGAGGTGGAAATCCTCAGAGATGACCGTCGCCCTGGGGTGGGCGGAGGGGTCTGTCAGACTCTTACTGACTAAAACCACCCCGTTGTTCCGTCCCACACCTACGTCGGGGACCATGGGAACCAATATGTCTTCCGCGATCCCCGTTCAGTGACCCCCTAAGCCAAGGTCCGTACCCCACAAGGGGTGCCTTTAGGTATTAGTCGCTTTAGTTTTTAAGTTTATATAAGCCCTGACTGGACGCCTTAAGCCAGCCACATGAAAGCCCGGTTGAGTATTTACGACCTTTTAGGTCAACTACAAGATGTCATTTCCAAAAAAAAAACCTCGAATTCTAAAAACCGCACCAAAAAAAATTACCTACTTTTCAGTTTTTGGAGTTTACTCCTTTAGAATCGACTTTCATAATATAAGCCCGGGGTAGGTTATGTTGTTTACTAAACTATATAATTATTTTATAATCCATCGTAAGGAGTACAATCCAGTCGTGTGTTGGAGCTGAAACGTACAAATTTTTCTTACTTGATTTGATGATCTTAGGTCTGGCAAGCAGTTGCTGAACTTGCAACTTCTAAATGTCAATGCTGACAACATTGCTCACTTAGTTTTAATAACATTACCGGTTCGCGGTCTTCACTCAAGGACTCCTCCAACGCTTAAACCCTAGACAAATATGGACATGGCTACTTCTTATTCCGGGCAATCATGTCTCGTATCTTATCCTTCAAAGAAACCGCTTTTCATAATACCTTCCCATGTATGTAACTAGATTATTATTCTTGTTACATCAACTTTACATATTAGACTCATTCAGTAACAAACAGACCAACCCACCTTGCACGTCGATATAAATTATAGGTAAGTAATCGATCCGCAACTCGATAGTTCGATTCGATTATTCGGAATCGGGTATCAACCTTGATTACAGACTTAAATTTAATGGACGCCGCCTACATCTGAACCAGATCGTTTAAACATAAAACAGAAATGTCGTCCAACAGTCATTTTAATTAAAATTATGACTTAATCGACTTGTTTGCGAAGTTCTTGGTGTGACGTAGGGTAACGTTGTATTGTAAGCCTACAGATTTTTCTCATAAGTTTAATCAATCGTACTCTCCAAAATATCAACTTTTATTTGGTGTATTTATTTTACAGAACTTCCGTTTGTTTTTACTCCGATTAGCGAAGAAAATTCTGAAAATTCTGAGATCGGTCATTATTTCTAATGCCGGCAGACAAGCCGCCATTTAAGCCTGCAAAAATAAAGTATCTATCCAAATTATTTTTATGAATCACGTACCAAGTAGGTGGACAATCTAGTATTCTAGTCCATTCAACATTTTAAACTACCAGATGACAGCAACAGATAACACATATTGCGCAATCACAAGAGCGATCACCGCTACCGTCTTACCTTCTCACTGTACATACAACACATACCTATCTGTATGTAAGTACATATAGAACAATAACAGCTGTATTCCCACGTTCAGAAACGGATGTGGGCGGAAGGCCTTGAGCAGATATGTAACAGAAATTAAAAGACGTCTGAACAGATGACGTTACAAGGATCCGGGAACGAATCGTAGCTTCACGATGCAATTCTTATTGAAACAATTGATTTCTGAACTTGTTTACTTGCATAGAATGAATGCCTTCGTTAGTTATAGGTTAATTACGGAGTCTGAAGCATTGTGTATGACAGTTCTCAGTGTGAAAAAATTACAGAATTACCTGCACAAATGTCAAGGGATATTCTCAAAGAAATAAGTCGACAAACTGCAATTATAAATCCCACATTTTCATGACGATATTTCTGGGAAAAAATATAAATGTAAAATTCCTTTACACCTACGCAAACAAAGGGATTCACTTGTACAGTGACCGTTCCATAACTATATCCTGAATTTCTAACCGTGCACATACAATCGGAAAGGAATAGGAATTTAATTTCGGATAGGAATGCATGACGTGACCAGTAACTGATATTTAAAAAAAATACTAATGTATAGAAAAGGATTGGAGTAAACATAGGTTGCAGAGTAAGCAAACTGAAGTGGCAGTGTGCTAGCCTTGTTTCTCGAAGGACCAATGGCCGGTGGAGCAGACGAGTCCTGCATGCGTAGCATGACCACCGTAGAAATAGGTTTTGTCGACGGAAGAATAGACAAAATGACAGATTGTAGAAAGATTAAAGACAGAATGAAAGATTGTAGAAAGATTTGTACCGTTTTAGGCTGGCGTAGCATAACAATTCTATCTCTATTCTACCAAGAATAGACAAAGTTCTTTCTATGGTGGTTATGCTACGCGTGCTGAAGTGGAAACCGCGTATCGGCAAGCGTAGTATGAGACGCTCTCCGGCTAGATGGACCGAGGACCTTAAGAAAGTGGCTGGGAAATACTGGATGCGGAAGGCGGAGGACAAGGTAGACTACGTCCAATAGTGGACTGCGATAACCTGAGTTGATTGATTGACCAATGAACAAAAACAGGATCAATAAATCAGCAAGCTGAATGAATAGACATCAAAACCTAGATGCAATTAAGATAATAGAGCATGTGCAGTAATGTTTTTAGTAGATGTCAGTTACTGACTCAGAAGTCGTGTCTGGCCGTCGGTTGCTTTGAGCCTTTCATAAAACGGTTTATTGGCTAAAGGTTCCCTGGTTTAATTGCGAGCGACTTCCGACTGTCTGTCAAAAGTCAAGAACAAAATGTTTAATATAAAATAAAAACATTTTTGAATCCATCCCACATGTAATATGAATATTGAAAACTCTTGAAAACAATGCGCGGGTGCACCAGCCCTCCTTTTTTAAGTGAAAAATCATCAAATGACGTCTCCCGCTCTGGGTGGAGCGGAAGAGCGTGTCAGACTTTTACTAAATAAAACCCACTCGTGTTCCTTCAGTTGCCTATGCCAGGGCCACGGTAACTCTTTCGAACAAACCGCGACCCTGGCAGGTGCACCAGCTCCCTGACCAGGTTTCTCAGTGGTAGGTGTGCTCGATGAAAAGTATACTGCAACGAATCAATCAAGCAGAGACGAACTCCAAAAAAATTGCTTTACTATAATGAATACACAGAAGGACAAGGAGCTGGAACCACTAACTCCTTCCAACGTCAATCTCTCAAGCATCATGTATAAATTCTGTCAGAGATTACCCAAGGTGTGTACTTTACAGCAGCTAAATATCTAGGCTGTCAATCAAATCTGCAAAAAATGCACTATCATAATACACTAATTTAAAAAAAAACAACACAAACAGCTGTTCGTTTTGACAATAGCAAATTGCACACTTGTAACTAACTGACAGATACACAAACGTATAATGGTGGTCGATATTATCTCATACAACTGTCGCGTGGGCGTTGTATCGCGGTCACTAGAAAAATGCTTTTGTTCTAACTGCTAGACAAGGAGGGTCAATGGATGAAATAATTGATAGTCTTTTTTTGTTTACATACCTTCATCACAAGTCAAACGTTATGATTCATTATACTTAATTACCACGTGGTAAAAAAGGTTTTATTTAAACAATAACGGTTTTTTTTTGTTAGCCTTTGCTGTCCCACCACTGGGCGAAGGCCTCCCACGTCCACTCTCTTTCCACGTCTCTCTGTCCAGAGCTGCCAAGGACCAATCTTTATTAAAAGACTCCAGCTATCCCGCCATCTCCGTCTGGGCCTTTTAACGAATATTCTTTAAATAAAACCTTTTTTTTAATTTTTACTTGTTGTTTAAATAGAGACTGGCCATTACTGTGAGAAAATTTATTAGATGCCTTTAGAGTTTTCTTTTTATTAATTTTTTCTGCTAGATTAATGGCTTTTTTTTTTTGGATGGGAAGTCATCAAATGACTTCTCCCGCTCTGGGCGGAGCGGGAGGGCATGTCAGACTTTTACTGACTAAAACCCACCCGTGTTCCTTCAATTGCCCATGTGCCAGGGTCACGGTATCTCTTTCGAACAATCACGCGACCGCGGCAGGCATCGGTCCTAGCAGACCCCTTCAGTTTTGCTGACATCTCTTTGAGGCGCGCGTGGAACACTACGCGCCGTCGACCCGAGCTTGGTCCTTACCGGGCGGCGAGCTACCCATTGCTCGCCACCCGCAAGCTCGCGCCTACGGTGGCCGGGAGTCCGCAATCGACTCCCGACGCCCGGGGCGTCTCCTCCTGCGGCGGCTAGGGACGTGAGGGCGCAGAGACTGCCACTCCCTCACGCGCCCCGCCTCCTCCTTTGCGAGCATTACTGCTTCGCAGAAGGAGGTGACGGCTTCCCATTCCCTCTCGCTCCGTACCATGGCTCGCACCAGGGCCGGACGCGAGAGGTCGCCGCCGCCGATCGCCTCCACGAGGACATGGCGGTGCTCCGCCCAGGCAGGGCACACCTCCACCGTATGTTCCACCGTGTCCTCCAGATAGATTAATGGCTGTCAGTGATTTTTTCATCGTAATCGGCTTGTATTTATTGTGATTATCGAAATGCAGCCTTTTTTAGTATTATATTATTTGTTGAAGGTTTTCATGTTGCATTACAAAGTTCTTTAGCGCGTGGCCAAAATCGAAACTAACGCCGCCATCTTCTTTTTTCTATTTATCTCACATTTCCAATCAACGTTATTGAAGTGAAATACACCCTTGGAGCTACTACATTAACCACCTACAATTAATAAACCATTGCGAAACACATGCTTCAGTTTGCTGTTACGGGGTTTCAGATTCCTACCAAAACGTAAGTTAAGATGGATACGCTAACACGACCGGTGGATATCTAAAAATCCTAACGAACTGACTTTGTTCGTACGTCGTATTCGGGTGAATACTGAACATCAGCGCTATGCTGTGTAATCCATAACACAGCATCATGCCTTCTGACCACAGTTAGGGCGTGCAGCTGCTTAATAGTTACGTGTGTTTCTAAGTATAAATCTGTATTGCTTTCGTGTTTTTTTTTCAAAAGTGATGTCATCTTTTTGTTTGCACGTGTTTCTTTGACAAATAAATCTATTTTTCTTTCTTACTTATTGGTACTTAATCTCTTTTATTTTTAATGCAGAGTAAAGCCATAATGATTCTAATCTCGTAGCCATTAGTTCTACAGAAGTCTGAAATGATTTAGTGCAATCAGGTTTTAATTTCAGTGCAGTCTTTTATCTAGACCAGGCGGGTCACGAACTTACAAGGTTGCACTATCTGATATTATAACTTTGGCATGCAGTTCTTTTGAAAGATTGATACAGGGATTTTTTACAAAGACTATGGGATGCGATGGTATGTACTTAAGTTAGCTGTGGATTAATTTGGATCCTGAGTTACGTTGACGTTCAAACGTTTATAATTCGCGCCCTTACAGCGAAAACCGATTATCTGCAATGATAGGTTCATTGCAGAAAATCGGTTTTCGCTCTAAAGGGGCGGTATGATCCTAAGTATTTCTTTAGAAAACTGCTTTGCCACAGTCTTGGCCAGATAGCAAACGGAGGTATTCACATACATTTTGGTTCTCCCTGTCATCTCAAACTAAACATTCTAAGGGATCATCTAGGTAATATAACAGTAACAATGGCTTTCATTTTGACAGTTCAACAACATTCATTACGTTACTTACGTTGTTGAGCCGACAAAGTTTTCAAACACATGAATAAAATGGATTAGCAGTAACCTTCAAAGCGACCCACTGTGTAACGCTGGGGTGCTGGACTAGCCATGCGAATCTGTGAGGCACAGGATATCATCAAAGAAAAATATCAGCTACTATCGGCTGAAATCAGGGGCGTAGCTACCGCCGTATCTGCCGTATCAATTATACGGGGCCCCCGGGCCACGGGGGCCCCCGACGTGCCTAAGCAAAAAGTAATAAATAATACCCAATTATTTTTTTTCAGAAATGACAAAAGTCACAAACAGCAATTTCTTTTTCCTGCGTAAAGCGTGCATTCCAAAATTGGCAACACCCTACATGGGTTATCGCGGGTTGCGGGATTTCCCCGTTTATAGTTTTTTTCACATAGGATGGGTACAATGACAGTTAGTCACGTGACTTCTTATTAGCAAAAATCGAGAAATTTTGCAATTGAACATTAATCTTTTTTTTTTAAATAGATGTGGTTAATTATAAATAATTTCTAATAAAGATTATGGATGTAAAAAGAAAAAGTGAGCTGTCGCAGGACGCCTGGCAGATGTAAAACGTCGAAATTATTTTGTAAAGATAATATTTACGAAAGGAAATAAATATGGTATAATCAAAAATAACATATCGTACCACCCTAGTCTGAAGCACCAGCTTTCAAATAAAAAAAGGATCATCAAAATCGGTTGACCTAGTTGAAAGTTCTGAGGTAACAAACATAACATCATATTGCGTGGCGATGCGTCGCCACGGCCATTCTCGCCACACCAAAATTTAGGTTTACCCTCGCCTATAGATGTTTCACATAAAAAAAAAACACCCATCTAAAGGCTGACCTTGAGAAGTGTAGCTTACCTGAAGAACCTGCGACACAAGGCAAAACAAAAATGATTTAATAAATCCATTTGCCGAAAAAAAGCAAGTTATTTAATTTGAATTGTTTACAAAAAAAATTGGAAAAAGTGACAGATAGATAATTATGATGAATAAATATTTCTTTTAATTTTATGCAAACATTTTTTTTTTTGTGAAAAATCGTTACCCTTCATAAGGGGCCCCCAAACAAATTTTTATACAGGGCCCCGCCGAGGCACGCTACGCCACTGGCTGAAATCAATTTAAGATCACAAAATGCAGGTTTTAGGTAAGTAGGTACATACGTTTCTGCGAAAATAGCTTAACAAAAGCATTCCACCATCCATTCATTCTAACATTCTTTTTTTCTTCTATATTTTTAATGTACAATCTTATCCTTCCTTTTGTTCTTCCCGTGGGTGTCTTAAGAGGTGACTACGGGACTTACTAGAGAATGGGCAGGCAGCTTTCTCTATATATTTTACCACCATACTGCTATCGCCAACTTGTCTGTCAAGCGTGGCGATTGGTGCAACCCCCCCCCCCCCCCCCCCCCAAATAGATGGAGGCCATGTCCAACTATGGATGTCTTTCGGCTGAAATGATGATAATGATGTTCCTTCCCATGTATGTAACTATTACTCTTGTTACATCAACTTATTTATTCGTGCAGAAACAATTTTTCGTTCTACTTCTATAATCCATTAATAAACTACCTAGTTCTTCAGTGGGCGAGTCATAACTTCGCAAGTCACGGCTCGTCAAGTCTATCTGATAACGTTCGCCATTCGAGGCGTCCATTTGTCAAGTTCGATGTATTGAACGCTGACTTACATCACATGTGGGTTAAACGCTTTAATAGAACTTGTTTTTGATACTTAGATGCCCTTGAAATGTGAGTATTCGTATACCTAGCAGTAGTTTCCATACTTTAGTGGTAAGTATGCGAATTCTGGGTTTCGGTAGTCACCGACGCGATGGGGTAATTCTACTTTTCAGTGACAACTTCAGTTTAAAGCTGAAGTCGAACTAAACTACTACAAGAGTCTGCAACTTCCGATCATTATATGTATTTAAATTAGCCCACGCTTTTTTAACCCCCGACGCAAAAAGAGGGGTATTATAAGTTTGACGTGTCTGTCTGTCTGTGTCTGTCTGTCTGTCTGTCTGTCTGTCTGTCTGTCTGTCTGTGGCATCATAGCTCCTGAACGGATGATGCGATTTCAATTTAAAAAAAAATGTATTAGAGGTAACTTATCTGCGAGTGTTCTTAGACATGTTTGATGAAAATCGGTTGAGCCGTTTAAAAGTTGTGGGGGGGAAAGTGGGGAAGAGTAACCGAATGTCAGCAAATATACTCGAGTGGGGTCTCAAATGAAAGCGCACTGAAAGAGAATATTCATGAATTAATCGAGAGTGTTCTTAGCTTCGTTTGATTCTACATTATATTAAGTATATACCTATAAAAAGTACAAAATAAAAAATTAAATTTAAAATTTAAAAAACCCCCGACACAAAAACCTAATTTCCCTTTAAAAAGTAAAAAATAATAAAAAATAACTCAATCTTAAAGTACCTAAGAATGTATTAATAATTCAAAAAAAAAACGTCGCGTTGGGGGACCGCTCCGCGAGTGCAGACGTCGTTGACTGCTTAGTTAGGTAATAAGACTATTGGTAATTAAATTGTTAGGTTTGAAGCGGTCCCCCAACGCGGCGTATTTTTTTTGAATTATTAATACATTCTTAGGTACTTTAAGATTGAGTTATTTTTTATTATTTTTTACTTTTTAAAGGGAAATTAGGTTTTTGTGTCGGGGGTTTTTTTACATTAATATAATATCATTTATTAATCACTTTGTCAATATTTTCTACCTTTTAGTTTGATTTTATGTATGTATGAAATTGAGTGTGGTGTCCCTAAACTTGATACTTAATATTATCTCAATCTGAATTCAAATATCTATAATTCAAAACTTGGGCTGGTGACAGCCGTCTAAAAGTCAAAAATTTACTAAAAACCAATTAACCTCTAAGTCCCTGAGATACCACATTTGGTATGTAAACAATCGTTTTTTAATTGTGTCTGTAATTACGGTAATTGACCGGTTAAATTGTACCCTAACCTATGTAAAACTTATGGAAAGAAGCTTAGCTCGCCTTTTTTTTAACTGCACAGAACATAGGCTCCAACAACAAACTTGACATTTCAATATTTCTACGAACAAAAAGTATTGCTAATACCACAGGTATGTAGATACCTACGGGTACCGTATGTGACCCGACCCGAAGGTTAAACGCCGACCTTGCCAATGCGCGGACGCAGATAAGCGAACGATACTATCGACGCCGATCTGGATCGACAGATACCGTTGTGCAATACGCAACTTATAAAGAACCCCATACACGAACCAACTTGGCGCCATCGCCATAGCGAATAATTTGGGCTTATATTCCATAGGTATGTTCTTTACTGGAAACCGCGAATTAGCAAACGTAAGATAGGATGCCTCCAAACTAGGTGGCTAGCTGGTAGTAGCTGGATAGGAAAACCCGATCATGTTTAATGCGTGAGGTTGGAGAGGCCGACCAGCCGTAGAATCTGTTAAAACGGCCCTTCCCGGTCCGTTTTCATGTCCGTTCATGTCCGTCTGACGACGGACATGATTGAAAAGCTTCTTGTTTCATGCAACGCAATTAAAATTACGGAAAATAAAATCTGGTTTTCAGACGTCTGTTTTGAATTTGTTTCTCAAAAAAAGCTTTTTTTTATTACATGGAATCCTAGACATAAACCACAAGAAATATCTGGAGGAATATTTTTATAACGCTATCATCACGTATAGCGTTTCTTTGAGCTTAAGCTGAGGATCACACCAAAGAGAGCTTTAGGATAGTATTGCGGGACGTCTGACAAATTTGGTAACTTTTCAGTCAAAGGATCAATTTTCAAACTTGCCAGAACAGAAATCTCTACGAGACGCCAGACTCGTCTACACACTTCTTTATAATTTTATTTAGTAAGCTGCTCATTTGTTTTATTAATACGCTGATCGTATCAGCGACTATTGTTGTTTTTTGGACTGGAAGAACTGGAAATTTTGTGCAATGAAGGAGTAGGTTTAATTTTTAATGGACTGGTGTTGCAGTTTAATTGAGTTATCTTTTCTATCTTGATACTGATATCGTAATCAAATAAACATGTAATATCACGCCTTTTTGACTGCATAGAGGCAGGCAGAACCCACATTTTAACCATATTTTGTGCGTATTTTTAACCGACTTAGAAAAGGAGGAGGTTCTCTATTCATTCCTTTTAATTTGGTATATGTGTTCCGCGATATCTACAACAATATGGTGAATCGGATTAGAAAATTCTTTTGTTTACGTATAGGGTATGCCCCAGGGTTGGTCCAATATTATTATTTTTCACTTTGCTAGGATACTTTTTGTGTTAGGTTCAAAAATACGTATTCAATCCATTGTGTGTATCTAGATGATGTTCTAATACCTCCTGTCAGTCTTGTGTATAGCAAGTAGTAGTATACGAATTGGTGTGGGATAGGGACCATAACTAAAATGTTAACCCTTTACCGCATGGTGGTTCATAAACGATCCAAACCATATTATCTTAAATATTTTAAAGTTTCAAACTGATTTTATTATTTTATGCATACTGTGTCAAAATCGTCCTAAACGAGCTTCATTTTATTTATCAAACCGCCCATCTATGAGCAAGTTGTGTGAACTACATTCTTCACCAAAGTCAGTGCACAGGCACGAACCGGTGCGGAGCGAGTTTTTGATTTTTGAAATTGTGTAAAAAATACAAATCTCAGCGATAGTGCTTGCAATTAAATACTCCAGGAAATAAAGGAATCTTAATATTCGTACTAAGGTAAGCTTTTATTGTTTTATCAAGTAATAATTACTTAAAAGTGGTTATTACTGAATGGAACAAATTTGGTACAACATGCAGAAATATTCTATCTTCCGTACCTTTTTTCGTGCCAACATGCACTAATATTATACTTTATAATATAAAGTTATTTAGCTTATTTTGTGATGTAACCTCTTATTTTGTTATTTACGTGGTTTTATGCTTATTTAATCTACAATCTATTGACAGGAAACTGTGATATGAATCCACGTCGATTTTACGGAGGTATTCATACAATTATCCAGGATTTTCCTGAATGTAGTAGCAGTGACGAAGACCTGTAACCGAAGACCTTGCCTGCCGAAATAATGAGCTTATACTGGAGCATAAGGGCCTGTACAATCACTCAGAAATGTACGTCCAATCACTCAGAAATTTACCAAAAATTAGTATTTTTGGTGATGTAGTTGTTCGCCTTCAAGAACTAACCCTGAAGGAGCCAACTATACACTATTTTTAGATTAATGGTACACATCTTTGTCTTTGCTGACTTATCTTACTACGGCCATTTTACCGTTAGGCAATATAAAAGCCAATCGTATTCGGGATACAAAGTTCCTGCAGAAAAAGATTTGAAAAAAAGGGGAGAGGTGCAACTGTCGAGAAACTGGCCACTGTAGAAGATATAGATATTTCTGAGGTATCTTGGTATCGACCTACGTCGGAAGCAGACCGTCTTCAGAAGTTCGACGTTTAAAGGAAAAGACTTACCAAACTATACCATGCCCAAAGGCAGTGATGACTTGTAATGGACACATGGGAGGAGTGGATCTATTAGATGCTCTTCTTGGCTGTTATAGAATTAAAAAAATATATCACCGCATATTCTTCAATTTGGTCGATATGACTGCAGTAAATGCATGGCTTTTATACGTGCGAAAATTTGAAAATGCTGAGTCGTGGCTGCCTTTAGCTGATTTCAAGTGCGCGGCAGATGAAGATTTGTGATATGCCAATAAACCTGCAACGAGTAGCAAACGTGGTCGACCATCTTCCAGTATTATAGAAAATAAAATACAACAAAAAAAAAAGAGAAGGCTCTGACATCTCAGGACGTTGGTTTAGTTAAGATAGACCATTTACCTGTCAGGTCCACTAAACAACGTTGTAACTTTGTGAGGTCCCTGAATGCAAAAGTAGATCTCATGTGGAGTGCCAAAACTGCAAAATCAACCTTTGCCTCAACGATAAAAGGACTTGTTTTGACCTAGTTTTTTGTGTAGGGTAAATAGCGTGGGCGCGTCAGTGCTATTGCCCCATAATATGACACCGTATTTGAGCCATGCGTAGGCGTACGTATGTACGTACATTATTAGTGCAGTTTTAAGGTCTGTAGTTTTTTTGATCTCGCGGAGGGCGTTTGAAAATTTCGATATTTTAGCTCTTACTTTCTGAATGTGTGACTTCTAGTTTATATGTGTATCAATGTTTAGGCCTAGTAGGGTGAAGTTATCCACTACTTCTAATTTATTATTTTTAAAAGTAAAGTTTATATTTATGGGTACTTTTTGGCGAGGGTGGAATGATATTATTTTAGTTTTATTGAAGTTTATTTCTAGGTTATGTTCAGTCATCCAGTTTAATGTTGAATCTAGTATGGAATTTAATTTGTCATTCAAATTGGTGTTATTTTCACATGAGGTGAGTATAGATATTTCATCCGCAAACAGCACACATGGCTCGTTTATACTATAGGGAAGGTCGTTTACATAAACAAGGAATAAGAAACATCCTATTACGCTTCCTTGGGGGATGGAGGCGGTGATTTTTTTGCTGTAGGATCTGATTATTTCTATTTCGTTTTTGCTGTTGTTGTAATGTTCGATTTCAACTATTTGCTCCCTATGTTTTAAGTAAGATACAAACCAATCATAACATTTGCCGCGGAGTCCTATACTGTATAATTTATTTAATAGATAATATTTCAAATTGTACTTTATCATATGCTTTCGTCATATCAAGCAGAAGTCCTATCGCATACATTTTATTATTAATGATGTCAAGGGCTTTTTGGTTAAAATAAACGGCTAAGGTAGTGGAACAATTTTTTCGGAAACCGTTTTGGCAGTCATTAAATATATGATATTTTTCACAAAAAGCATACACTCGATTACACATAGCTTTTTCGAATATTTTGGAAGCTGTCGGTAAGAGGGCAATGGGGCGGTAATTATTCGGATCTGTTTTACATTTCTTTTTGTGAATGGGTTTTATAAGAGCCTTTTTTAAGAGATTAGGAAAAGCTCCTTCTTCAAATGACTGATTTAATAATATATAAAATGGTTAGTTCATCTGCACATTGTCTTAATAAGGTAGGTGGAAGTTCATCAACGCCGTGACTTTTTTTGTTTTTAAAATTTTTGATTAAAGTATTTACCTCGTAAGGATCAATTGGACTTAGGAAGATTGTATTCTCTGTAGGGCATACAACTGGAGATCCTTTCGGTTTACCTGTTGAGTGGTTTGAAGCCTCCCAATAGAAGCAAAAAAATTGGTCCCATATAAATTTGGAAAATAAAACCGAACCCTAAGGGTCGGAAAACAGGGGATGATTGATTGTTCACTCACTGATTGTAATGTATACACCCGCATAACTTTATACAGAGTAGTCCGATTTTGATAATTCTTTTTGTGTTGGATAGGGTATACCTTGCCCAGTATTATTAGTACATTAAAGCCACAAAAAAATATAAAATAAAAACTTTTTAACAAAAAATTAAACCGCCGAAAAACTGAAAAGCATAAAATAATAAACCTTAACATTTTGAGTCGGCGCTGAAAAATCAATGAACAAGGATCACTCAAAGCGCCGACTCATAATTTTAAGGTTTATTATTTTATGCTTTTCAGTTTTTCGGCGGTTTAATTTTTTGTTAAAAAGTTTTTTGTAGTGTAGATTTTTTGATGTCGTTACTGTCTTCTTTAAAATTTTCTCATACTTTTTGTAATGCTGATTTAATATCGGATTGTTAGTTTTAGTTGTAAACATTTTTAGTAGTCTTTTATTTTTGCAAGAGTTTTTTTATGGCTACGGTAAGCCAGTATTTTTTGAATTTCGGTTTTAACTTTAATTTTTTCAATGGCATGCACTGGTTTAATATGTTAATAAGTGTGTCATTAAAAGCTTCGTAATTACTATTTATATCATTTACAGTTGAGATAATATCACTCCAATTAATTTCTTGTAATTTTGACTTAAATTTTAATATATTTGTGTGGTTGTAAAATCTTTTTTTCACGTACCAGGCGATTTTTTTTTGTTTAGGTAAGTTCAAATGTAAAATGGTACTATTATGGTCTGAAAATCCTAACTCTTCTACAGTTGTATACATATCCCTGAATTTAAAATTTGTATATATTAAGTCTAAGCACGTGGTTGTGTTTGGCGTTACGCGTGTCGAGCTTTTTATGTATTGGGTAAATTTAAATTCCTGCATTAAATTTATAAATTGGTTTGATTTAAAGTTATCTGATAGTATATTAATGTTGAAGTCACCTCCAATAATTATGTTAAGCTTAGAATATTTATTATTTATATATTTTAGAATAAGTTTTAATTGTTGGTAAAATACTTCTTCCTCTCTTCTATTCCAATACATAGTTATAATTAATAAGTTTTCTTTGGGCAGTTCAGTACCACGTAACTCTAGTACATATTCTATAGATTTATCTGTAATATCACTTCTATGTATGCAGTCTATATCGATACCGGAAATTTCAATTGTCGTAAAGGACAAAACACGAGTTTTCAGTAGAGCCAAAAAACAAAAAAAAAATATTGTTTTTGACTTATATCTTTTTCAAACAAAGTACTATATTCATGATGTCAAAAGAAACCCTCACTATTTTTTCGTGTTCTATCCATAAAAATGAATAAAATAAACCAAACATAATTATTGACGAAAATGAGAGTCCTTTACAGCCCAAAAAAAATTAACTGAAGTACTTTACAGCCACGAAAAATTGGTTATGATAAAGTCAGATGTGTCGTAAAGGACTGATCTTGATTATCATTGGATAGTACAGGTCAATTCAACCAGAGACTAAGGGGGTAAAAGGAGAGGACACGGTGGAGCATACGGTGGAGGTGTGCCCTGCCTGGGCGGAGCACCGCCGTGTCCTCGTGGAGGCGATCGGCGGCGGCGACCTCTCGCGTCCGGCCCTGGTGCGAGCCATGGTACGGAGCGAGAGGGAATGGGAAGCCGTCACCTCCTTCTGCGAAGCAGTAATGCTCGCGAAGGAGGAGGCGGGGCGCGTGAGGGAGTGGCAGGCACTGCGCCCTCACGTCCCTAGCCGCCGCAGGAGGAGACGCCCCGGGCGTCGGGAGTCGATAGCGGACTCCCGGCCACCGTAGGCGCGAGCTTGCGGGCGGCGAGCAATGGGTAGCTCGCTGCCCGGTAAGGACCAGGCTCGGGTCGACGGCGCGTAGTGTTCCACGCGCGCCTCAAAGAGATGTCAGCAGCAGTGAAGGGGTCTACTAGGACCTATGCCTGCCGGGGTCGCGTGATTGTTCGAAAGAGATACCGTGACCCTGGCACATGGGCAACTGATGGAACACGGGTGGGTTTTAGTCAGTAAAAGTCTGACACGCCCTCCCGCTCCGCCCAGAGCGGGAGAAGTCATTTGATGATTTCCCATCCTGGAAAAAAAAAAAAAAAAAAAAAAAAAAACGGGGTAAAAGGAACAAAAAACCTAAAGTTTTGAATAGAAATACCTACAATATGTAGTAAAAACAAGTGAAATTAAAATATTTTTTATTTATTATTCAAATATTTAGTAAAAAAGTAGTAAAAATATTATTCTAATAGGAATTCAAAATTTAAACAAAATGTTTTGCGCTATTACGTTATATTTATAATTTTATTGTGTTGTGATGGAAGGTTTTGTTACCAATTTGGACATTTTCCTGTTTGTGGCAAACACCAGTTTTTTTTAACAACCTCAAATGTTATTTGAAGTTTTTGCGAATTAAGTTGATTTGCCAAAAATTATAAGAACTAATTGAAACAATTCTGTCGGACTTATGTGTGCCCGTTGAGGAACAAATGGATCTCGCGTAATCGCACGAGACGTACATTCATCAAAAAGTATGGGACATAGCTGCAAAAGGACATAAAATGGCCTGAGGTCGTGAGGGAAAAGATAACCCCTTCTATGGTGTTAGTAGAACAGCAACCATGTTCCAGTTCTGACTTCGCTATAAATGAGGGTGCATCAACATCCTGTGGACCGGAAACGTGCAGTGTTGGAACATCAACATCAGTTGTGAGTCCAAGAAAACCATTTGTGAAGCTAAGCCCGCTACAGAAGAGTGGAAGAGCTCCTAACGTTCAGAACTGAAAGTCATGCTCATGCAACTGGTTTAAAAGCACAAAATAAGAATGTAGCAGATATCATTAAACTAGTCTCGGAGCATCCCGAAGAAGCTACAAAGATAAAGGAATTGTTAAAGGCATAGAAAACTATGCCCATATATTCTGCTGATAAAGCTTTAGGTATTTTGACCTCATTGAAGCTTTCGAAGTGGCAGCATATAACATTAATATATTGTGCAAAAGAAGAAGGAATACCATTGTATCCTTCTCATACAGCTACCCTTGAAGCGAAGAAGAACTGCTATCCGCCAAAAGATGCCATAGAAGTCACGGAAAGAGGGGTTAAAGTAAAACTTCAAGCTATTTTGAACAAAACTGGCTAGACTTGGAATATTTTTTCGTGTAGAATCTTCACTTCATGGCAAAGAATGTATACTTATATTCAAGTGGGGTTTTGATGGTGCTTCAGGGCAAAGTTTGTATAAGCAAACTTTGGCAGAGGATGACGATTCTAGCATTTTTATATGTTCGTTTGAGCTCCTGCGCTTAGTTTGTGGCGAAGAAGTGATATGGGAGAATCCAGAGCCATCTTTCACAATGTTCTGCAGACCATTATATTTTAAGTTTTCAAAAGAAAACAGGTTGAACATAGTTGAAGAACAGGCTACGATTGGAAACGAGATTGAAGACCTGCAGCCTTCTATTATGGGAGGCCATTCTGTTAAGCACTCGATGCCTACGACCATGACTGATGGCAAAATCACTTCCCATCTATCAAATACCTCATCTCCGACTTGTGATATATGTAAAGCAACTCCTACGGAAATGAATAAGTTAGACGTCTTTGTGTTTTTTGTGTTTGGGAAATCATCAAATGACGTCTCCCGCTCTGGGCGGAGCGGAAGGGCGTGTCATTATAACTCAGCCATAGTCACGGTGATTACAAATGAGGTACTTAGTAACATCAGTTTTTAGTCACTTGTTAATCAGCGTGATTATGATTGATTATGCAATTTTGTAAAAAAAAGTATTTGATCAATATCGTATTTAATTATTCTCATTAAAAAAGTCATTAATAGGCTATTAACTAACGACAGTACAAGTAAATCGATGCTCAACTTCGTTTGACCATGTCAAAGATTTGAAAAATCACGTATCGAAAATTCAAAAATTTGGTACGCGCGAAGCGGCACTGAAAGGTATATGAATTTGATGTCACCTTGATCGCCGTGTATGGTACAATACCTCTTGTGAGCATCAGCCCTTCAGTTCCATTCAGTTTCAAATAAATTAACTTTAAGTGTTTTCACCCATACAAAAAAAAACTTAAAACTTTTTGTTCTCACGCGTGGAGGTTCCATACGTTAATATTACATAAAGGTATGTATACCAGACACATTGCAAACGTCCTTTACGCCCTAATTACGTAAGTTAAAACAAAGCATAGATTTGGTCGTAAGGGTTAAGACTATATCTTTATTATGTGGTTAAGAATGTCGTATAAAAAGTTTAATGCAAAAATGAGGATTACGACCTCTTAAATAATTAAAACATGACTTTACGCTCCCCTATTGAAAATTATTTTTACGATACATCCCAAATAGTATAAAAAATCGCGCTAGAGCTGTTAGAAAGCCAGGTCGTAAGGGGCTTTTTTTTTAAGATAGATTTTTTTAAAATATACCAATCGATAGATCTTGCGACGCTGATTCCAAATATATATATAACTCATTTTCGGCAAAATGTCCTTTACGACAATTGAAATTTCCGGTATCGATATCATCTTGGAGTAGAATACAGGCACCACCTCCTTTACAGGGTTAAACATGTTATTATGAACTTCTCGTTTCATATTCATGTATTTAATTTAATCTTAGAAACACAACTAAAGTAGTGAATACAAGGCCTCGAAGTCAGAATGTCTTTAGTAGTTACCGAGTTCATGTTTTTATCATTTTGATAGCACTTGACCTAGTATATTACCGGTTTGTCTAGCCTAGAAATTTTATGAACTAGTCTCGTTATAAGTAGGTAAACTGTGCAGCGTACTTACGTCGTTAGAATGAATAAAACAAAAAATATTACAATAAATAATGTATTACATATTAAAATTAATAACAATGTCTTTTGCTATATTTAAAACTTAATTTACTTCTATACATATAAATGCTTCTATCACTACGCTGATAAGGCATATTGTACAATACTAATTAAGTCGTTTTTAACTATAGGTACAGATGCCAGCATATCAAACTACCCGAATCTATCAAGTTTTCCCAATCGATCTTGAACCTTATAATATAGCGAGAGTTGAAAACCCATTAAAGAAATCTGACAGTTTGTAGTAGCTTTCTGTGCTGGCGTCTGTACAATTATACTGATTTCCAATTGATCACTGGCCAAACAAAAAATATTAATACAAAACAAATTACTATTCTTCAAAATAGCTCGTAAATAGATTTCGTTTCGAGAACTTTTTAAAAGTTTTCGAGCCACTATAGAATACACGGCAAAAAAATCCTTAAACATAACACTGATTAAATACGATCTAACTTTACAATGAGGTTTACAAAAATAAAACCAAAAATATACTGATGAATATTAGAGTGTAGCAATGCGTCTCCTAAACATTTGATGTCATACTAATCTTGAGTCCGGCTGTTTTTTAAGACTTTCAGCGTTTTTTTTATATTCGGTGCTGGAGTATAAGTTAGAAGCTCGAAGGAAGCCCGTAAAAATATATTTTTTTGCAATTTGTCAGTCAGTGTCACATTGTATGATGATTAAAATATGCTTCGCGACCGTATCATATATGAATTTAGAGAAATAAAACATGAATAAAAACCTCTTAATTTAATTTCAATCGAATGACTTCTTCGTGATACATAGTAGTAATTATATTTTGTTTTACATACAAACTACCTGCAAATTGCAAAAAAACGTAAGAAAATTTAAATTGGGCGGGCTGCCCTTGCAGTTCCCCCTTAATAATATCGTGATACCGTGACAACTTTGCCTTCAAAAGTCATAGGAAACTCAGTTACCAAAACTGTTCCGAATTACAACACTAAGAGCATTATAAAATAAGCTCAAGTAATGAATCGGTGAGTTCCAGAATTAAAATGACTATTATCATAAATATAAAGAGTCCTTTACTTATCATACTATAAGATATATCCTCACGACCCATCCTGATTCTGCAATTGCTTCAGCTGCTTCAAGACGGTGTCGAGCAACTTCCTTCTGTCTCGCTCATTCTTCTTGAGTACGGAGAAGACGGAAGACTTCTGCTCTGCTTCCTTTAGTTTCTCGAGTAGCGTGGCGGCTTCGCGGGGCGTGACTAGTGAGTACTTACCTCCTTCTATACCGACGTCGTGGAGGTAAGAGGACCAGTCCCAACCTGTGATGAGGTCGAGGAGTTGCCTGGAATAGAGGTTTTTGAATGAGCTTATCACACTAATCTAAATGAATAAAAAAATAACAGTTGTTCTTTGGTAAGTCTATCGCTTAACAACTTATTCGAAAAAACAAAGTTGCCCGGAAAATGGGAAATTTTGGAAAAATTGTGATTTTTTAGATTTACAGGACACCGACTTTCGGGTTAGCTAGGAATATTTCAATATCAATTAAATGAAAAAGTGTTCGTATACAGCACATCATTGACGCTGATTCCTGTTATTTGGATGCCACCGAGGAGCTTTTAAATAAACTTGAGCGTTTGCAAAATATCCGCATTCGTTTTGTTTTTAATCTTAAAATTTGATCACGTTTCAAACTTTCGCAAGGTTCTCAAGTGGCTCCCTATTCTACTTCGCAGGAACTCTCGGATATTGTGTCTGCTATTTAACAATCTCCACAATCCAAAAACCCCATCATATTTGCGAGAGCACTTCTCCTATGCCCGTGCATCAAAAGGACCTTTGCTGGTCGCATCTTAGAAATCTCCTCAAGTCCCCTCCCCACTCAACCGACTTCCAATCCTACTTCTTCACCGTGCACACGGTTCGGTTGTGGAATGCACTTCCGCCTGACATAAGGGACTGCGCTACTGTTGCTGTATTTAAAAAAGTGTGAAAGAACACTATCTCTACACTTGATCATAATTGCTCATGCATTTTTTATTTAAATTACGTTATTGATATTTAGTGATATTTATTCTAGTAGTATGTATGTATATTTTTATTTTTGATGATGATATTTAAGTTATAGTATATTTTTTGATTCTATGCTACTTTTACTTTTTACTAGCTTCTGCCCGCGACTTCGTCCGCGTCAAATTTTTGCTCCGCTGACCCTTCCCGTCGCATCGATTTGCCTGCTAGTTTTCATCCATTTTTCGTTGCTGCTCGGTCCATTTGAGTTATAGTGAGTCAACCTTAAAAGATAGACATATGCTCTCGCGGACTTTTTTTTAGAACTTCTTAAGAGGAACAATTCCGTCATACATTATTTTTGCGTTACTTTAACCGTTTACGCAGCGCACGCAACGGAAACTCTTAAAAGGAATAAATTTTCCCCGTTTTTGCAACATTTTTCATTACTGCTCCGCTCCTATTAGTTGTAGCGTGATGTTATATAGCCTATAGCCTCCCACGATAAATAGGCTACCCAACACAAAAAGAATTTTTCAATTCGGACCCGTAGTTCCTGAGATTAGCGCGTTCAATCAAACAAACAAACAAACAAACAAACAAACTCTTCAGCTTTATAATATTAAATATATAATATATATAGTATAGATTCTACTATTTATTACATACGTTGTCTAGATCTAGTTTTATCTTCTCCCCTATTGCAGGTATAATCATATCTTAGGACAGCCAACACAACGTTATCTGATCACAAACTAGGCAGAGCCTGTACTATGGTAATCATACTTATATATTTCTAAATACATACATATTATAGATAAATTACACCCAGACACAGAACAAATGATTGTGCTCATCACACAAAGATTTGTCCTAGTATGCTAGAAGATTTCTACAGAAATAAGCATCACATTTGTACGTATTTTTCTGTTCTTTTCTCTTGTCTATTTATATGTGTGCATAAATACATACATCATTGCAAGTCATCATGACGCAAAGAATTTTGGTAGTTTTTGGAAAGCCACGAACAGCTTGAATCCCAGGTCGAGTTTGCCCGTGAGTGTTGAAGGTCTTAGTGACCCTAATGAGATCGCTAACCTATTCGTAGAGCTTTTATGGTTGTGTCTCCCCTAGGTCCGTCGTCTACTGGGTCGGAGGTGGTGGAGGGGTCCAGTGACATGCCTCTTAGGTTTGGGCCGGGGAAGTAGCTTCTGTCATAGGTAGCTTAAAGAGAAGCAAGTCGCCTGGTCACGACAGCCTACGTATAGAGCACCTACGATATGCAGGTAAACACTTACCGCGAGTGCTAGCAATGTTTTATAGTTTGTGCCTCAGTCACTCGTATCTTCCAGGTGACTTACTTAAAACTATTGTTGTGTCTATAGTCAAGAATAAAACTGGAGATACGAGCGATAAGAGAAACTACAGGCCTATTTCCCTGACAACCATCATTGCAAAGGTGCTGGACGGTCTGATTGATCGGCAGCTGGATAAGTGCTTAACACTCCACGATGCCCAATTTGGGTTTAAGCCACATTTATCCACGGAAACAGCTATCCTCTGTCTCAAGCAGACTGTTCAGTACTATGCAAGCAGGAAAACTCCTGTATATGCATACTTTCTGGACCTCTCCAGGGCTTTCGACCTTGTGTCTTACGGCTGCCTATGGAGGAAACTATCAAATGTTAAGAACTTTCCTAGCGATCTCGTTACAGTGCTAAAGTATTGGTATAACCACCAATACAACTATGTGAAGTGGGCGGGTGTCCTGTCATGCATACGGGTTGGAATGCGGGGTGAGGCAGGGGGGACTCAGCTCGCCCAAGCTTTTCAACCTGTATGTGAACGAGCTGATCTGTGATCTAAGCAATACCGGTATCGGGTGCTCCATTGACGGGCAATGCGCCAATAACATCAGCTACGCGGATGATATGGTATTGCTGAGCCCATCGATCAGTGCACTTAGAAGGCTTCTCCGTATCTGTGAGGATTATGCGGTGGCTCACGGCCTCAGGTACATCTCAACAAAAAGTGAACTTTCAAAAAGGTTTCTCAACAAAAAGGTTTTTAGAGCAGGTAACAAATGTTATGATACTGTTCCACCAGTTACCCTGGGAGGCGCTCAGCTTTCAAGGGTGACGAAGTTCAAGTACCTGGGGCACTGAGTAACCGAAGGTCTGACCGACGATGTGGACATAGAGAGGCAACGCAGAGCATTGGCAGTTCGGTGTAACATGCTGGCCCGTAGGTTTGCACGTTGTACTAGTGAGGTAAAAGTCACTCTCTTTAGAGCTTATTGCCAATCTATGTACACGTGCGCCCTATGGGTCGGCTATACAAAAAGCTCGTACAATGCTCTGCAAGTCCAATATAATAACGCCTTCAGAGTTATGTTGGGGCTACCGCGCTTTTGCAGTGCGTCGGGGATGTTCGCGGAGCACGGTGTGCTTGATTTTATGCTATTATGCGGACACGAATAGCGTCCCTGATGCGGCGAGTGCGCGATAGCTCCAACAGCTTGGTGGCTATCATGGCCGACAGAGTGGACAGTCCATTGATGTGGAACTGGATGACCACTCACCGTGCGTCATTCCATTATATAAAATAGAGCTTTTTTGTATTTTTTGTGTATCTTTTTGTTTCTCTTTATTTTTTGTGTGTAAAACTGTAGTGTTTTAAAATATGGACTGATGGTCTGAAATAAATTTTATTTATTTATTATTATAAATGGTTAAATAAATAAATAAAAGTGACTTCTGACTATTTTTTAAGGTAGCCAAACAAAGGGGAACTGAAGAATGACGTGGGCTACTTTTTGTTCCGTGCCCTGCTCCTTACCTCAGACTAGCAAAGTGTTCGAGAAGCTCTCCCTCCTTGAGGCCGGGTACGGGCTCTCCTGCCGCGAACTGTTCGCACTGTATGACGTCCAGGTTGAGCTGGTCCAGCGCTCCCGACGAGATCTGTTTGACGGCGGGGTCCAGCAGGAGGGCGTGCAGGCGGGTCGCTATGCGGTTGGTAGCAGCGCGTACTGCTGCCACTCTGATACAATACAAACATATGAAATTTTAAGTTTATTTTTTTATTGGATAGCATGTTTTGTGTATATTAGCCTATGTACTTATACAATAAGTATAATAATAATTTTTTGACGTTCAAAAAGTGCTGACTCTCAGCCTAGTTTGAGTAAATGACTTTTGATTTTGATTTTGAATATGGAAACCACATATATGCAATAAATTAAACCACATACTTGTTATCGCCTTTTCTGACGATACACAAAAAAAAATGGACGAAATCAGTCCAGTAATTAGGTAAAAAACTAGAGTTCTAATTTTGATCAAATTTGAACACTCTGTAGAATTGGATCACTAGGTCAGTGATTCAATGAACTTGAATCCTTGAACATTGAAAAGCGACGTTGCCATACAGTGCAAACTATCACGACGCTATTACGTATTCTACTTACCTATTTACCTAAAATGTAAAATCGGTACACCTACCGACAAGCTGGAATTTAAAAAAAAAATGTTTATTTCAATTACAAAAGAAAAAAAATATTAAAATGTAATACATTTTATTTCAACTTCGCCCGAATCCCCCCGCGTGATATCCGCCGCCACCGCACAGTGGGGCCCAATGGGTTTTTTTGTTTCAAAAAGGGCTGGAGGTCACAGTTTTAAACCAGTTACAACGATTTTTTTTAAACACTTAGAAATGAATTCCTAAGAGAATGTCGGAGCCTGATTGAAGAAAAAAAATTACCCTATGAATGACATAACCTTAAATGCAAAATTTTTTTTTCTCATTTTTGGTGTAGAAAGCTTCCAATAACGTCGAAAGTTACTGACAACCGTAGGAAAATAGTTGTAAAAATTACGAGCCATATTTCAGGGGCCATAGTTTCTGAGATTTTACATGAGAAAAAATATTTGAGCATTTAAGGTTACTTATGTCATTAATAAGGTATTTTTTTTTAAATCGGGCTCCGACATTCTCTTTGGAGATCATTTCTGGGTGTTTTAAAAAAAAAATCGTCGTAATTGGTTTAAAATTGTGACCTCTAGCCCTTTTTGAAATAAAACAACTCATTTGGCCCCACTGTGCGCCGTTGCTCTACGCAAATACATTCGTTTCTTGAAATGTATAGAATTTAATACTATGATGGTTCGGCCTACTCCCTCTCACAGACGGGAAACCTATGCAGTCAATTTGTGCAGGGAACATTAGGCTGATTATTAAATTTAATGTTTATGTTGTATTTTTTTCGATACATTAATACTTGAAATTACTGTTATAAAATACTGGCATTCAGCTGCACCCGGTTAGACTGGAAGCTGAAAGTACTTGGAAATTATGAATTTCCTTTTGACCTGCCACGGCCGAAATTTTGTTTTGCAATTTACACAAACATAATCTATCATCACTGGCACGCGCTAACATGTCCTGCGGGTGTACGTAGGCAGCGGTGTCTTTGGCGGTATCTTGCAACAGATGGCTCGAGACATGCGGCGCGCCGCCGCACACTGGTCCCAAATTAAAAAAAAGTGGACATTGATAGTAGACCGCTGATATTTTTTTTTATTGTTGATACAATGATAACAGATAAGGCAAAAAAATATTATTGTCCTACTTCAAATACTTTTCTGTAAAAAAAATATTTCTTTTTTTTTTGTATGGGAGCGATTACATTTTACTCAATTTCTCAAAAACTTTAAGCGATGTCGAGATGGCAATCACATATGTTAGAAAACTAATAATTCTGAGTATTTGGCTCGAAGAAACTTATTGCTTATCTCTGCGTACTTTCGAGATAATAGTGACAGAAAATAACATTTTTTTTTAATGTTAATTTTTAGTTTTTTTTAATCATAGCCTTACTTTAGCACATAATTATAATGTATGCGTAATGTCAAATAAGTAAAAAGAGACTTCTCTGTAAAAGAGGTTATGGGGGCTCACTAATGACTGAAAAGCTATGACCTTTCTGAAGGAGTACTTTCATCAGTTCTAAAAAACAATCAAAATGAAGACATATTAAGCTGCAAACATAAAGTTGAATATATTCACAAACGATTCTGAAAAAATATTATGGTGAAAGATTAATATTTGGGTCTATATTCTCTTGAGAAATCTCTATTTCCTCGTTTTCCAACGAAAGCAATTCATTGTTCAAGATCAAAGCACTAGCCTCTGGAAACAACTGTTTATGTAAACGAGCAAACTTTGGTTTGATATGGTTGATGTAAGGATCTGAGCTAATTAGAAAGCTGTGGATAATGTCTAAATTAGTCTGAACTCTACCGATTTTTCTTGTATGTGCCATTCTAACATTCCGGAAATCTTTATTCCTCGCTTCGGAAGCTTCTTCGGAAAGCATGCCTATCGGAATAAAGGAGAAATTTTCACAAATATCAGCACCGTGTATCAACAATTTATGGACACTTGAAGGCATGTAATACCATGGATATAAGTTTACATATAGCATTGCTGTTTCTTTACAATATTCCCTAAACAAGTTGGTATTAATAAGTTGACCAGATGAAATTGTTTGTAAAATGACTGCAAATCTCTTGATTAAATCAAAGAAACAGCAATGCTATATGTAAACTTATATTTACATATAGCATTGCTGTTTCTTTACAATATTCCCTAAACAAGTTGGTATTAATAAGTTGACCAGATGAAATTGTTTGTAAAATGACTGCAAATCTCTTGATTAAATCAGGGTGGATACCCGTTATTTCAGCAGATACTTCATAATTTTCAAAAAACCTTCTTGCCGTGTTACCGTCATTGGTTGTACCAAATCCCTGTTTTACTATGTCAATTAACAAACCAGTTCTTTCCCGGAATTCTTCTTGTGTCAAATTCTTTTTAATTTCTTTTAACAATTTATCTTCTTTTCGTGCAGCCCACTTTTTGAAGTCTAAGTTGTACGAAATGTGTAAAATACATTCCATACATCTTATCCACATATGAAGCGAAGACAGACCATATTTATACATATCTTCTCTGATGAGTCTTTTGGATACAAAGTCCAAGTCATTCATTTTGCTAGGTGGGGTATTGCAAATATTACAAACAGCTGCAGAAGAAGTATTGGAAATCACAGTAGAAATTTTCCCATCAATCATAGTCATGTACAAATCATGTTTAATATCAAAATTATCTACAATTGTGGGAACAAGATTACGAATTTCTTCCTCTAAGGATGCACTTTCCTTCTTTATCAATTCATTTGTTTCTTTTGCAAATATAAAGCCAATTGGACGACAATAGTTTGTTGAAGAGGGAGCAGGCATTCAGAACAAGCATTTCTTCAAGCGCACAGAAAAAATAAGGACACGTCTTATCGCAACCACATTTAGTTGTACACTGAGTGAGGTGTACGCGCGCGATTCGTGACCGTATTACGTTACGTCATGAGAGGCGGCCATCTTGTTATCCCGGCAAACTCGCGTCGAAGCTCCATTTTGCTGGCCAGCGGACCTATTGCGATATGAGTAAGGCTATGATTAAAAAAAAGCGAACAATTAACATTAAAAAAAATTGTTATTTTCTGTCACTATTATCTCGAAAGTACGCAGAGATAAGCAATAAGTTTCTTCGAGCCAAATACTCAGAATTATTAGTTTTCTAACATATGTGAATGCCATCTCGACATCGCTTAAGGTTTTTGAGAAATTGAGTAAAATGTAATCACTCCCATACAAAAAAGAAAAGAAATATTTTTTATAGAGAAAAGTATTTGAAGTAGGACAATAATATTTTTTTGCCTTATCTGTTATCATTATATCAACAATAAAAAAAAATATCAGCGGTCTACTATCAATGTCCACTTTTTTTTAATTTGGGACCAGTGTGCGCCGCGGCGTTCTTCAAAGGCGGCGGTTATTGTAATCGAATTTTGCGGGTAAGGTAAGGACACCTGTTATTGACTATTAGGGAATAATTATCGATAAACAAAAAAAACTTTTTAGCTTTAAATACTTAGGGCGTAGTGTTTTTATTAGAATTATCGTGCTCTTGTGATAATTCTAAAAACACTATGCCCTAAGTATGTATAGCTATACAGCTTCTTTGTTTAAGTGTGTTGTGTAAGTTCTTGTTAAATATTCAGTAGGGTTAGAGATAAAATTAATGAAGTAGAAGTAAACAATAACAATTTTATAAGTTACGTAGAAGCAACCTATTAAAAAAAAATCGTACCTACTTACACGTTTGCTAGTCAGGAAATCACTCACAAAAGGGTAGTTCTTAAGTCCAATCGTACAAAATTACTAAAACTTTTTTAATACTTAATCCAATCAATAATTTGTTAATCGTTAAAAATATTAAAACAATCGAATAACACAAAAATGCTTGTATTTTAATGCCTTGTTTTGGTAGTAGGTAAGAAAGTACCCTGAAATATGACTTTTATTATTTTCGCCATTTTTGAGAAGTCTCGCTTTGTCAGTTCACCGCTATCTTCCGGGATAGTGTATCGTGACTTTCGCAGAGATTTCATAGCGCGCATTGCTTCAAATGATTTTGGCAAATTAAACTAATACTCGTAAATAGGTACTTTTTTTAGGGTGAAATTGACACTTATTTGCTACTTGACTTTGTGTGTGTATAAATAGTGTTTTTAAGTTTATTTTTTACGGTGAAATTGACACTACTTGACTTGTGTGTGTGTGTACCCGTGTGTTTTTTTTAACAAAATGCCAAGACAACATAATTTTTACAGTGCTGCAGAGTATACAGACATGGTTTTATTGTATGGCGAATGCCGCCAAAATTCAGCCTTAACTCTACGTACTTATCGTGAGAGATACGGCGCAACTCGTGTCTGCCCTACTAATGTCCGGACAATCCTGAGGGCTGTCCAAAGGATCAGAGAAAATCAACACATAGTGCCGAACACTCATGAAGGAGTTGCTCCGCGTCACGTTCCATCCTCTTTTGAACAACGAGTCTTAAACCATTTCGATCGGAACCCAACTTGCAGCCTTAGACAAGCTGGTGTTTAGAGTGAGCCATAGAACAATACATCAAGTGCTGAAAAGGAACAAAATACGTTATAAATATGCAAAGGTTCAGGCGCTGCTGCCCCGTGATAAGCCGATTAGAGAGTTTTATTGCCGCTGGGTACTTGAAAAAATCTCTCAGGACCAAATTTTTTTATCAGATGTGTTTTGGACAGATGAAAGCACGTTTACTCGGAACGGCATGTGGAACCGACAAACCATGCGTCACTGGAGCCATACGAATCCCCATTTATTTAGAGAATCAGCTCATCAATACCGTTTTTCCGTTAATGTTTGGGCAGGCATTCACGGAGATCAAATATTCGGTCCTGTTTTTATCAACGGAAACCTGAATGCACAGAAGTTTCTAGATCTTCTTAACGGCCCGATAGCACGATATTTGGAAAGATTGCCTGTGGTAACTTTCAGGCGGGTATGGTTCCAGTTAGACGGAGCTCCTCCACACTCCGTACTCGTCGCGAGAGAGCGGCTTAACACCATGTTCGGCGAACAATGGATTGGGCGCTATGGCCCCCACAGGTGGCCAGCTCGGTCGCCCGATCTCACTCCTCTAGACCAGTGTTTCCCAAACTTGTCGGGACCGCGACCCATCTACAAGAAAGTTTAAAGTTCGCGGCCCACCTTGTGTCATAAAGACAAAAAAGCAGCGGTATGTTGCTGCCGCAGCATTTACGCGTTTATTCTTATCGTTGTTGACCACCATACCATCATCATCAGCCTACTGACGTTCACTGCTGGACTTGGGCCTTTTCTAAAGCTCTTCACCACACCCATTTCAATTAAGAAAAAAGAAAAACTTCCAGTTGTAATATATTTTTTTAATTAATAAAATTATTTGACATGATATTTCAATGAGAATGAGAGGGATGCATTTGTTTTCTATTTTTTTCCATTACAGCTTTAGCGTCGACATCGATTTTAGTCACTTTTAATCGTAATGAGTTCGATACGTCCAATCTATTTCGGTATTTAGTTTTTATATTAACCAAGGCTGAAAAACCCACTTCACATAAATATGAGGTAGTGAATGGGAGGAGGACTTTCATTGCTTCGTCAAACAGGCAAGGATAGCTGTCAGCAACTGATAGCCAGAATTTCGTCAATTGCTTGCGATTAAAAGTATTTTTCAGTGAGGTATCTTCTGATAAATCGATAAGCTCTTCACTTGCTTTTGTTGACATTTCAGTTGGTATGTTGTCTTGAAATGGGTTACAAATCCAGTTCTTCGTGTCGAACTTCGTCATCTCTTCCCCGAAGTATGCATCAAAGTTATTTTTCAACTGTGTTAAATGAGTGGAAATCGCAGACACTACATTGACACCTGGCTGTACTTCGTTTTCTATAATAAAAGTTTCAAATGTTTCGAAACAATCGTACTTGCCTTCCTCGATACATCTCTGCCACAACATAAGTTTTTTCATGAACGCTCGAATTTTATCGTGCACTGCAAAAATATCGGATCCGTCTGATCCCTGCAGATACAAATTGAGTTCGTTTAATTTTGAGAAAATGTCCGCCAAGTATGTGAGTTTGAGGATGAATTCTTCGTTCAGGAGAGATTCAAGATATTCTTTTTTTTCTTGCAGGTAAACTGTGATTTCATTGCGTAATTCCACTAATCTTGTTAACACTTTTCCTCTGGATAGCCAACGTACATCTGTATGCAGAAGAAGAGATTTATGGAGACTACCCATTTCTTCACACAGCTTTTGAAATAAACGTGATTGTAAGGGTCTTGCTTTGATATAATTTACAATTTTAACAGCGGTATTTAATACTGTTTTGAAATCATCAGGCAATGCTTTTGAAACCAGTGCTTCTCTATGAAGGCTACAATGTGTCCACGAAGCACTGGGACTTCGTTCAAGAATCCTCGTGACCACACTGCTATTTTTGCCGCACATAGCTCGAGCTCCATCAGTGCATATACCGACACAGTTATTCCATTCCAAACCTTTTTCTTTTGTATAAGAATCAATTTCTTTGAAAATTTCTTCGGCCGTTCCACGAATAATTGGTTTGCAGAACAAGATATCCTCATGCGTGTTGTTTTGCCATATATAACGTACGAAAACAAGTAGCTGAGATAGGCTTTGTACATCGGTAGACTCGTCCAGTTGCAATGAAAAATATTTACTACCAACTACCCTACGGATTAACTCATCCTCTGCCCATTCGGACATCTCGTCAATTCTTCGAGCAACAGTATTATTGGAAAGTGGTATACGTTCGATTTCTTTTAATTCCTTTTCTCCAAACATCGCTCCAACAGCATCTTTAATCGATGGCAACACTAAATTTTCCCCAATCGTGTGCGGTTTACCAGATTTGGCAATTCTCAAGCTAATGAGATACGAAGCATAAGTAGCATTTTCATTAATATTTATGAAATGCGAAACAATATTTTTCGAAGATTTTATTTCCAATAATTTTCGTTGAAAAAAATCCAATAGCTTATTTTTGAAATGAGAATGTTTCGTTTCCATGTGACGTGTCAACTTATTAGGACGCATGCTTTCGTTCGCTAATAGTTCGTAGCAAATTACGCATTGAGGACGTGGATCCATTGTGTTTTGGTTCCACGTGAATCCTAGTTTTAGATATTCGATATCATACTTTCGCACAACTTTTCTACGTTTCGTTTCATGTGAACTCGTTGAGGGAGCTACTAGGTCAGGCTCAATGTCACTTTTGTCGTCCGCAATAACGTCTTCTATTTTTTCATCACTTTGAACATAATCCGCCTGCGGCGGCGCACTTTTTGATATTCGTTTCAACCACTTGTGCATTATTTAATGTTAAAAAGATTGTAAATGCACGCACGACACAACACTCGAAGGCAAACAGTACAAACAGTGCCGGACGACAGACGATAAGACAACTGATCTCGCGACTCGTAAGTACGCAACTGACGCGTGACTCATAATTCCGTAAGCGTTCGAATGCCCCGCCCCCGTCCCGCACGCACCCACGACGTTCGTTCGTTCGCGACGAACGAACGAGTAAAATGTCAATTGAACGAGTACGACAATCGTCCTATAGTTTCAGGACCCACCCAAAATCTACCCGCGACCCACTAGTGGGTCGCGACCCACACTTTGGGAAATACTGCTCTAGACTTCTTTTTATGGGGCTTTATTAAAAGTGAAGTTTACTCGCGGGTCTGCGAAACCGAAGATGAACTGCGCAATCGTATTGTCGCTGCTTTTGGCAAATTAAAAGCCATGGCTCTGGATCCTGAACGAAATTTGTTGAGCAGGCTTCGGGACAACATTGTGCGGCGATGTAACTTGTGCATTCAGAAACGTGGTGGACATTTTGAAAATTTGAAAATTTGAAAATTTAAGTTTACTTTTTTTTACTAATGTGCAATAGTTAATTTAGTTAGTTCAGTTCAGTTATCGCGAAATAAAAACGTGGCGGTAAAAATGAACTAAGTGAATTTTGATTTCATCGAACATTGACAAACGATCAAACGCCAGCGCCGACAAAAAAGCCGCCATTTGATGTCACCCGCGTGCGCAGTTGCCGCTCTTCCTGAGATCAAGGTACGTTTTCTAAACAGAGTGTTTAGTTTTATAGAATTTATTTTGATATTTATTTTGTTTGAAAATTTCACTTTTTTAATTTAATATTTAATTTTGTTATACTTCTGTGGACTAGTATTACTTGTGGTTTCGTTTATTGCATATATTTGGTTTCCATACTGTATATGTTTATATTTAGCGGCAATCTAAAGAACAAATGCGAAGGACGATTTTGATGATTCTTATGTCAATTGAGTTGTCATAATCTTGCGAGTGTCACTAAAGACATGACAGGACAGTAGGCAACATAATATGGCGACAACTAAACGCCATATTGTAAAAAGAAAAAAAAGAAGTCGACGTACTACGTCAAGTGGAGCATCATTGGATATGTCTTTGAAAATTATCAACATTAGGTTTCTGTAATCGTCTTTTATTTTGAATGACTATTTTGGATCTATAACGATTTAAAGTTAGAGGCTATTGTCGCTTAAATTTTGAAAAGCAGGATTTAGTTCTTTTAAATCGTCTTATTATAAACGTGAAAAATCATTATTAGTAACTAAGAAGTGTAAAATAAAAAAAGTTAATTAAAACACAAAAACTTCACAGTTACGAAAGCTCAATCATAAGGTTGTTCACTCACCTCGCTCTCTCCGGCAGTTGTTCCAGTGACGTCAGCACTCCTGAGAGGTAGCTGAGCATGTCTGTGACGAAGGACGAAGCCTGACCGGTTGGCTCAACTACAACAGACATACAATTAATTCGCTTCGACTGCCACGTACGTAGATCTAATAGTCGCAAACGCGATTGTTGGACCTGCCGCCCGAGCGAACCCAGAGATCAAAATCCTCAGGGAAAACCCAGACCGAACTGGGAATTTAGATGTCTGAGTTCGCTATATAGCAAAGATTAATGAATTTCTTAGTAGCGGACCGGAGTTTGGATGAATGGTTAAAAGAAAAAAACATTTTACGAATTCTTTATTAAATGTCTGAAGCTTAATTTTTAGACACTTTCCGAGATCTGACTGTTGGTCTGCGAGCACTAAGGGACTGCACTTTAAGGGCTGTAACTTTTTATACATTTGTTTACAAATACCCAGATTATTTCTACAATTGTTTTAGGTCTACTATTTTAAGCTTTCTGATCTTTGTCAGGCTTTTACTCACTAAAAGCCGTGTTCCTTCAGTTGCCTGTGCCAGGTACGATTTTTATCTGTGGGTTCCTAGTGTGGTCCCCAGTTCACAGTCACATTAAAACCCGACTATCTGTAATGTACTACAATTCTTGCAAAAACATTCACAATACTTATTTAAAATAATAACTTTACAAAGTAAGTATGCATTGTGTATACAACACTAGGTGGTACTATATAGTATACACATACAAATTGTTTAAAAGTATTAAACAATTTATATGTGTATACTGTATAGGCATATAAAAGGAGTTCATAGACATACTAAAACATGTACAAACAGCCACTCACCTAATAGCCAGACATAGTTCTCAAGGTCAAGGAATTCGTCCACTTTCTTCTCCAGTTTGTCGCAGATCTGTTGCTCCGCATCGTCGCGCGCCGCTTGGAACATACTGCCTGCCGTCTGATACAAAGCGATAACTGTCTTACGTTAATGATAATAAGGGTGATATTTGCATGGATAAATAATAGCTAGCTTGCTTTTGACAAGACAGAACATATATAGATACAGAACGTATATTAACACAACATCGGAATGCATCTATCTAATATTTTAACTTTTGTTTTTTTTTTATTCTTCAATGGTTTAGTTCATTTTAACGGTTTTATCTTGTTAGAGCAGCGGTGGCCCAGCGGAAACGGCCGCGACTTACATGTTTTCATCATTTCAACTGAAGGACGTCCACTTCTGAACATAAGCCTACCCCAAAAAAGGTATTTTTCCATAATCACCACGCTTGGCACGCTTGGCAATCGCAGTATGATGATAAAATGCATAGAGAACGCTGCTGCCCATTCTCTAGTAAGTCCCTTAGTCGCCTCTTACGACACCCACGGGAAGAAATGGGCAGCCGCTTAACTTTTTGTAAATTATTACATCACCACTGCTCTCAAAACGGTGAAGAAAACATCGTAAGGAAACCGACATGTCCTAGAACCATAAATTCGAACACATGTGACATCTACCAGCCCCGATTCTTGAATTTTTTCGAGGCGGGGCAAAAACTGAAAATACCGCCCCCGCTCATCTATATTTTTACCTTTATCATCATCATTATTTCAGCCATCAGATGCCTAATGATGGACATAGGCCTCACGGATAGAACACCTCAAGGACCTATTAGCGTTGCTCTGTTTTTTTTTAATGATATCTCGCAGTTCAACTTATGAGGTTGTCGGCAGCTTAACCGGACTTGCCTTTTTTTTGATATCGAGGTGGAAATCCTCATGGATGTTCTCCGCCCTGGGGTGGGCGGAGGGGTCTGTCAGACTTCTACTGACTAAAACCACCCCGGTGTTCCGTCCCACACCTACGTCGGGGACCACGGGAACTAATGCGTCTTCCGCGATCCCCGACTGGTGCCAGCCCGCCTCCGCGGGCCACCTAACGTTAGGGTGGAAGTGAGATGTTAAACTTCCCCCCATACATCAGAGAGGCACGCATGGAACACTACGCGCCGCTATCCCGGGTCCTAAGAAATAGGGGGTGACGGATGTCCCCATATCCGTCGCCCCTGGACCCATTTAGGGAGGCTGGAAGAGGGCGCTATCTGCCCTCCGCTGACGCCCGGTGCGCTTGCTGCAGGCCGGGTGAGCGGAAGACAACTCCCGCTCCCTTTCCGCAGCCTCCTTCTGCGACACGACTATTTCGTAGAAGGTTACCACCGCGTCCCAGGACTCCTCGTTGCCGACCATAACCGGACTTGCCTGTGGCTACCTTAATAAATGAAGGCCTCCAGCTAGGGCTTAAAACACTTAAAATTAGAGCTACTACTCGCTAAGGGCACTCCCTGTTGGGTAAGGGCTCGGCTTAGGGCATCGCTGGTAGAGGGCTGCCCTCTATCAGACGGGCTGGATCGGAATGATTATTATTTAGAGGTGAATTTAAAGCTACAGGCTCAGCGGCGCGGGCTGGGTCGAGCAAGGGCCGGGGCGGACAAGGATTGGGGCGTCGCGGCGTGCCTCGGCGGCGAGGACGGAAGGACGGCGGTCTGTGTTTGTATGTCTTGAGTGTGCTAGTTAGTTCACTACTCTCCTGGAGAAGGGTTGTAGCGTCATCGGGAAAGTTTAGAGTATGCCGCGGTCGGCGAATCGTACTAATACTGGAGGAAGTGTAGCAGGCAGCTGCCGCGATCAGGGGATTGGGTTACTTCACGGCAGAGTCAAAGAAATGCTTTCCAAGGTGTTTCATGAGCTGCTGAATAGTGGGCATTCTGAAATCTAGGTGGAGATTCTCCTAGATAGAAGGGGGCTCCCGTAACCTTTCTAAGGAAATGGTTTTGGAGGGTGTGCATCCTATAGATGTGGTGTGGCTTAGCGTGCGCGAAGACGACGCACGCATAAGTCATGATAGGGCGTATCACCACGGTGTAGATACGCAATTTGCACCTAAGGGACAATTTGCTACGGGCGGTTAGAATGAAGTGGAGTCTACCAAGAGCGAATGCGACACGCGAACGAGCCGTCGATATGTGCTCCCTGAAGGTAAGGTGGTGGTCGAGGATCACAACTAAGTATTTGGCTTGCTTCGCCCAAGGGACCGGCTTACCGTACATAGTGATCGGACTGGGGAGGGGGGGAAGTAGCTTGCGCGGTTTCGAGAAGAGAACCGCTTGGCTCTTGTCGGGGTTGACCTCGATTCTCCATTTCCGGAACCTAAGTGCCTAAGACGTTTGCGGAGGTTTGGAGAGTACAAGCGATAGCGTTCTGACAGCGACCGGTGTAGTAAATGGCTGTGTCGTCGGAAAAAAGACCCAACTGGGCCTTTTTACTATTCGGAATATCGCTGGTGAAAAGCGTGAAAATGAGGGGAGATATCACGGAGCCCTGAGGGACGCCGGCACGAATGGGATGAGGGGAAGAGAGAGAACCCTCGATGCGATAGCGGAAAGTGCGGTTCGATAAAAAGTCTCGTAGGATGAGCACGAGACGGTCAGGCACACCGAGTTGGTAAAGCTTGTATAATAAGCCATTGTGCCAGACTTTGTCGAAAGTTTTGCTATGTCGAAGAACAACGCGCCCGTCCTCGCACTACGCTGGAAGCCAGCGCTTATGTGCTCTACGATACGGTGGGTTTGTTGGACGCACGAGTGTTGGGTTCGGAAACCAAACTGCTCGTTAGGGATAAGCCCCTTTGCTTCGGCATAGGCTTTGAGACACTTATGAATAAGCCTCTCGTAGATTTTGCCGAGAACGTAGAGGAGACTGATGGGACTTATGCCTATGCGACTCGCAAAAATAATTTATGTGCTTAAAGTACTGGACGTCTCAATGGTTTAGTTGCGTTATGATGAGTTGTATCGTTACAACTCATCATTAATGGAAATTTGACCATACGTCTGCCAGGCTTGAATTTGCCGCCCCCTGAACTTGCCGCCCGGGGCATGGGCCCTGGCTTGCCCCCCCCCCCCCCCCCTAGATCCGGGGCTGACATCTACCAACCCGCACTGAAATGATAAATGATTTTATTTCTACAAGTAGATTTGTACAGACGGCAGCACATCAAGGTACCCGAAACTGTCAAATTTTCCCAATCAATCTTGAACCTAATACTTTAGCGTTAAAGTTGAAAACCTATTAAAGAAATTCGACGGATTGTAGTAGCTTCAAGTGCTGATGTCTGTACAAACACTTTTACACGTCACTCATATTTTTTTAACCTGGATGAGATCTGCGTTCCCTATCTGAATACTCTGAGAAGAAAGGCCGAAACAAACTCAGAGGTCACAGTCTCTTTTTAAGTCCATACATAATCTTAGATAACGAGAAAGCCATGTGGATGGGTGGATTGGACCTGTCCAATCAGTGGATTTATCAGTAATTATAGAGCTCGACTCAAAACTTTATGAGCTCAACGATTTGACGAACAATACCGAAGAAAGGAAATTTTTGTCGGTCACATATATTACTCAAACTGGTAGACCATGAAAAAAAACTAAATGGGAAAAATAAGAAACCAAAAACACGTCATCACATTCACAGAAGAAACCTATGTCACAGCAGTGCGAACATTAGACGCTGATTATGTACAGACGCCAGCAAATAAAGGTACCCGAAACTGTCAAATTCTCTCAATCAACGTTGAACCTAATGCTTTAGCGATAAAGTTGAAAATCTATTAAAGAAATTTGACAAATTGTAGTAACTCTACGTGCTGGCATCTGGATGTATCTTGTTTTATATTACCTGAGTGGTGACTAGCTCGGAGCCTGTGATGTTGCTAATGAACTCGTACAGACATAACGTTGCGCCTTCTAGATACTGCGTGTCCACGATGATCTGGAACAATACGGCAAACAGGTCAAATTAGTTGTTTTTTAAATAATTTTATAGATGTCGCTGTTGGGCTTGTATAACGTAGACTCGGTTCGCTGACAGAAACCTTTATTTTCGATAGGAAATCATCAAATGACGTCTCCCGCTCTGGGTAGAGCGGAAGGGTGTGTCAGACGTTTACTGACTAAAACCCACCCGTGTTTCTTCAGTCGCCTATGCCAGGGTCACGGTAACTCTTTCGAACAAAATCCGCGACCATGGCAGAGCTGTTAGAAACCTAAGGGGCAATTCTTGTAATTTTAAGAACGTTCACAGTGTGATCTCAGTCTCAATCTGTTAAAAATGCTTCTACTTCCCATATATTTATGACAAGTTTTTGACATTTGAGTGTCGCAGAGATGAGACTGCTAGATTTTGAACGTTTTTAATTACGAGTATTGGCCTTCTGCGGCTATCCAACGATCGAAACACTAATTTCACGAAGTCGTCCACGTTACTGATTTAAACCAGATATATTAAACTGCTAGGAGGCTGTTTATCACGAGGCCCACGAGCCACGCGAATATGACCTCTTTTACTTTTATTATCTCTACTACTGCATCAGCAGTGGTCTCCTAAAATACCGCAGACAGACAGCCGGTGAAGAATCTCCGCCCTTTAGCCAAGCAAATATGACCTCTTTTACTAGTACACTTTAGGTTGATAGTTACCTGCACCAAATGCATCAGCGGCAGTGGTCTTCTAAGCAGTGCAGACAGACAACCAGTGAAGGATCGACAGAACAGCAAGGAGACCAAATGTAGCCCGAGCCCCGCAGAGAACATGAGCCACGCAAATATTATCTCTTTTACTAGTTTACATAAGGTTGATAGTTACCTGCACCAGCTGCATCAGTGGCAGTGGTCTTCTAAACAATGCGGACAGACAGCCGGTGAAGGATCGACTGAGGAGCAAGGAGGCTGAGTGTCTGGCTGCCGCGGCCCTCCGCCCCCCTCCCAGCCCGAGCCCCGCGGAGTACTTGAGCCACGCGAATATGAACTCTTTTACTTGCACGTACACAGCTGGGACTGTGGTAGAGAATGGGAACCTGAGGGGTAAAGATAAAGATGTCAGCAACACTGAAGGGGTCTGCTAGGACCGATGCCTGCCAGGGTCTCGAGATTGTTCGAAAGAGATACCGTGACTTTGGCACATGGGCAACTGAAGGAATACGGGTGGGTTTTAGTCAGTAAAAGTCTGACATGCCCTCCCACTCCGCCCAGAGCGGGAGAAGTCATTTGATGATTTCCCATCCAAAAAAAGGGGGTAAATATATTTTGTTTTAAAGGTGCTTTGTTTAAAACTTAGAATTGTATCTTGCCGGTAAAGAAACAAGTCAATATTTGATTTCATTATTTTGAAGTCAATTGAACATGCAGAGACTAATGTAGATTTAAAAAACTCGGGACTAGTAGTCTCACGAGTCACGAATTTTTTGAGTATTTTGAGTCCAATGAGTTCTTTCAGTCTTTTTTCAAACTCATGGAGCTTGCTATGAGTTTATTTATTTGAACTTTTCGCACACAAAAAGGTATAAAGGCGTACTTAATGCCATGGGCATTCTCTACCAGTCAACCAAGGGTGGTGAAGAGATTAGATGGCAGGTGCTTTGGTTGAGAGGAGCAATGATAGAAAAGTATAAAAATATATTATAATGACTTACTTCCTCGGGAAGGGTTGTGACTCCAGTTCATCTCCTTCATATGGAAATGTGTCCATGACACCATCATATTGATCTTGATTCTCAACCTGTATACAAAATGTCAGATAAACGTCAGTTTACCGCTAAAATAACTTCTTTCAGTTTGAAAATAACTTACTTTTAATTGACTGCAAAAAAAAACTGAATTATATTGTGAATTCACAGTTTAATTTTTTTGCAGTCAACTGATAATAACAAATATGTATATAAGTCTTAGTAATGTAATCTTGTCCAAAACAATTTTAATTTATTTTGTGAATACAAGCTATACGCCCGATGGGTTTGCCCATCAGCTAAAATGATGCACTTCCATTCGAACTTTCCTCTCCTATTTAAGACCCTTTGCGATCAGATTTACAAAAAATCCATCAGTAGTGCTAAATTTTTCATACTATATAGAATTACATGCTTCTAGACCGAGTGGCTATAGGCTATACTTTGTCAGAGAATAAATGAATGAATTAAATATTTTTATTAGATAATAATAATTGTATCCCCCTAAAAATAAGCAAGATAATATTTACCTCTATCGGTACGAAGGATGCATTATCAAGTATATCCCTAAACACGCCGACCCATCTCTGCATCAACACCTCAGTATAATGTTCTGCCATTTCTTGTAATAGCAACGGTATTGGATCCGTTGGAAGTCCGTAACATCTGCGAAAAGTGATCAAATTTCGAATTGTCAATTATATTGAAACAAGTTTTAAAAATTAAGTTGTTACAAAGTAAAAAAAATAACTATTTATACATCTCATAAAATGGCGAAGTTTTAAAGTCGATGTTAGACACGAAACAACACTATTAGCACATGTCGTAACAACACAGTAGCGCCATAGTATCCTCGCGCCACTCAATACAATGATCGTTTTGCGCGACAAGGATAGAAGAATAACTTCAATAGCGTGTTACTTCTCTATTTTTCTACCCATGTTATTTATTTTTTGCAAATCATCTTTATTCATGTATATTTTTGATAGTAGTCAAAAATCATATAAATTGCAAATTAATCGCAAATATAACAATATACTAAATACTCACTTCAACGTATTAATAAACAGCACAATCTGGTGTTTGATACTCAACATCAATGTTGGGTCTGTAATCAGGGACGTGTTGGTCCTCAATGTAGACGCGACCTTAGTCACTGACATGCCCCACATGTCTAGCAACCAGTCTTTTGAGACCAGACCTGAAAGAAACATAGAGAAGTTGTACACGTATACTCTGCACAAATTAAACTTACAAACAAATAATTGCAAAAATGTGGCCAAAAGCCCAGTGTTTCTATCAATCAATCAATCGACTTTATTTTCTTACCACAAAATCCATAAATTATTTTACATTGGTCAAATTCGACAATGATACACAATTCAGGTAAGTATATATTGTGGGAGACTGGTGCCTAATCTAAGCTCGTGGCCTGTGTTTTAGGTCACCAGGATCCAAGTTTAAAGTCAATCGGAAAAATACCGCTTTAAAAATAAATTGAATTTGTTTATTACTGGTGATTTAAGCGCCAGAGTAGCCCGCGAACTTCAAATTTCCTTCATCATCATCATCATCATCAGCCTATAATATTCCCACTGCTGGGACACAGGCCTCCTCTTGGTGAGAGGGAGTGGGCCATAATCCAACACGCGGGCCCAGTGCGGGTTGGTAGATGTCACATATCTTCGAATTTTTGGTTCTAGACATGCCGGTTTCCTCACGATGTTTTCCTTCAAATTTCCTTACGTGCTGTAATTTGTAGGTCAGTGTCAGGCGTTATATTGAATGGACTAACCAGCAATTTGCAAAAACGTAAGAAAATTTAAATTTCGCGCTTTTTTTATGGGTAAACCGGTTATGCGGAAACCATCAGATGACTTTTCCCACTCTGGGCGAACGGAGGGCGTATCAGACTTTTACTGACTAAAACCCACCCGTGTTCCTTCAGTTGCCTATATGCCAGGGCCAGTAGGGCCACGGTAACTCTTTCGAACAAATCTGCGACCCTGGCAGGCATCGGCCCTGGCGGACCCCTTCAGTACTTTGAGACGCGACTGGAACACAATGCGCTGTCGACGCGGGCCTGGTCCAGGTATTGACCTACTCGCGGACTACTTCAGCAAATCCTCCTTAATAGCATGCCCATTTTCGCTCGGCGTTGAAGTACGACATTTTAAGGTATAACGTTAAGATCACACGGCTATTTTATACCCACAGTATTTGATGTTAACCATATTTTATGAACAATGGGATGTCGGCATATGATCCCACCATTGCACTGTAAAATATCATAAAGTACAACGCCGTAGAAATGGTTGCCAACACATTAACGTAACAAAGCAAACACAAACTGTATTCTCACCTGCGCCTGCGCTTAGAAGATGTTCTTCGAGTATGAAGAAGCCAAGGACAGCGTTTAGGTAGTTCTTGACTCCTATTATCGAATCGTGTAGGTTCGTTGATGCGGGGATAAGGACGAGACGAGCTTGTTGTTTGCGTTGCGATCTGAAACAATGTAAAACGAAAATGGTAGGTTATGGTGGAAATCTGACTGAAGATCTCGTAGTAAGGGTAGCGCCTGCCGGGGTCGCGTGATTGTTCGAAAGAGATACCGTGACCCTGGCACATGGGCAACTGATGGAACACGGGTGGGTTTTAGTCAGTAAAAGTCTGACACGAAGTCATTTGATGATTTACCATCCTGAAAACGAAAAAAGAAAAAAAAAGGGTAGCGCCTTTAATTCATTTAAACTATAAACTAAAAGGTTAGCAGGAGGGGCTTGTGGCTAAGTTATAACAGACGCTTGATCCATCGATCAGGTTAAGCCACGCTTGTGGCTAAGTTATAACAGACGCTTGATCCATCGATCAGGTTAAGCCACGCTTGTGGCTAAGTTATAACAGACGCTTGATCCATCGATCAGGTTAAGCCACGCTTGCCGCGGTTGGCCCATGGATGGGTGACCATATTTACATATGAAGGATTGGTTACGGCTATCATTCGTGGATATCTGACAGTCATTAGCGCTATATTAGAAGCGCGTTATACGCTTCAAACGCATTTAAAGAAAATGTGTAAATTAACATCCAGAACCGGAAAGATCAGGCAAGCAAAACCAAAGAGCTTAAGCAAAAACGCGAAATAAGCTGTTTATATCTTATCATCACGCCCGTATGCTCTGAAGAGTTAGGCAATGGTGTGAGTAGTGTATAAGTTACCTGTAATACTGTATGAAGTCATTCTTAGCGCCCAGCACACTGTGGATGTGCAGACATCTGTGTAAGGGACTGAAGTCCACCAGCTCGTGTGGACACTGAGGACCCGCGGTGACATTCGTTGGTATTCCGAGCATCGCCATATCTGGACCAAGATAAGTATTATAAGAACAGAAACATTAAAATAACTTCTAAACAACTAACTTTTAGAAGAGGCAAATAGATTCCGTGAATTTTGCCTGTCTGAAATAAATGATTAGATCACTAGGAAAGTCTCGAAGCAGTCCTATCCACTGGGATTAATATTTTCCAATTCTGTCACTTAAAAACATCCTTGACTAGAGTGATAAAGCATTTGCAAGTAATTTCACTCACTTAAATAGGCATTTTTCTGAGTTATAGAAATGTATAGAGTAATTGAGTACTTCCTACTTGCAAAAATAAAATAATTCAAGCATTTATCATAATGAACACTTTTTGGTCACATACCTTTTTTGTTTTGGACAATGCTAGCCAAGCTTCTCCCTAGCATTTCTTGAGTCTGTCTCAATGCCATTGCTCCTACCTATTAACAAATATTGATTATTAGAGCGGATTTCAGCTGTAACATCAGTAACACATACCATTTGATTTATTATTTTAAAAATCTTTTTAACTATCACATAAAGTGTAAAGTTGCTTTATACAGAGGTAAATCCGGGCCTAAAACTAAACGGATATAAGGGTATTTAAACGCATTTGGAACTATAAATAAAAGTGTCTTAATCTTTTTTCTTTAAATAAGCCACGATACAGCCACAGCCAAAATATGTTCGTGATCTTGAGGCCTCGCGAAATTTAAATTTTCTTACATTTGCAGGTCAGTGTCTGGATGCATTTTAGAATTTTCCGGGCTAACATAGCGCATCCAAATTAGTCTAGTACTATTGTTGATACGATAAAACTAACCTGTGGGCTAAGTTCGCGTATATTCTCGAGGAAATCCCTGAGGTCTGCCATAGACGCGTCTTGTATCGCTTGTCGTAGACGAGGTATGTCAGCGGCGATCTGTCCGCACCATTTGTATGGACCAACACGAGGTAGGAGCACATGTTCCAGTTGTTCTAGAGTTTTTAGGGCTGGATAGTACCTGTGATTTAATTAAAGACGCTTGTAGCAATTCTTAATATGTGTTGTGTATAAAATACAATCCCGAGGATGTTTTTCATTCCAGGTATTACACGATTTTTGGTGCGTTATGACCAGAATATGTGGTTTCTATTGGATTCAAATAAAAAAAAATACAAATCATAAGTTTATCAATATTGTTGCACAGTGTGATTAATTTAAAGCTAGAACAACCGATCTCTAGGAATTTGGGATAATGGTGATAAAGGTAAAAAAAATAAAATGATATATCCTCTTTTATTTCCCTATGTTGTCCCATAGCTGGGATAAGGTCTCCCCCATACTCTTCCACTTATCTTTACCTTTTGCCATCTCCAGCCAATTGGTCAAAGAGACCTGTTGGTTATCATTTTAGGTTCAGGGTTCACACAAACTATTTTGCATACTCTAGAAATAAGCCAATTAGACCTTAGGCTACTAAACTAAGCATTTCATATCCAAATACCTTTTGGCTTCCACCTGTGACTTAAGCTTGGAATATGTGGTCAGTAAGGGCAGACATAGCTCCATCTTCTCAATGGTAGCAGCAATGTTCAGCTCCACTCTTCTAGCCCTGATCAACTCCTCAGCTTTAGCGCATAGACCTAAAAGAATGAAAAGATATTTGTTTAAAATATATTTATTTATTTTGTAATGAAATGAGCTTGCAGTGAGCAGTCAATAATGTAAGCAGCATCAGGTGGAATGATAAATCAGTACAAGCTCTCTTCATCAAAGTTTTGACAGTGAGATTTAGCAGAATAGACAATCTAGTCAATTTGGTCTTCAAAGAATATTTATTCATAACTTTTTTAAGTTTTAGGTAGACTAGTATTCACCCAATGTTCGAAATTCAATCATTAAGATAGATTAAAATATTAGCTTTCTGCACTTCTTCTCCATAGAATCTTTAACCGTGCCAGTCTGCGTAATGTTCGTAAAAATGAGTATAAAACTTTTCGCTTCAAAATAATATGTAAATTATTACTTACTGTCAGTGGTATCGTTAACATTGGAGTCCACATTAGATATATCGGCATGCAACTCTTCAGCATGAGACCGCACTAATAATAACTCACGGATTGAGTCAATAAAGCCCTGGAAAAAGTAACAATTAAAATTAGTACTAATAAATTCTTAAGATTCAACATGTTTATTTTATGATTTACAGCATAATTAAGACGAAAGTAATTAGTGGCATGTCAAATATTAGAACAAGTTATGCCTTTTTATGTGTTCAAGAGACATTTGAATGAATTCGCGAGTACTCTAATACTATTTTTGTTTTAATATAAATATACAACATGTCCCTAAACTGCTGTTTTTTTATTCTTGAAAATTGCAAAACCTATATGGTCATAAATGTATGGAGCACCTAATACAGTAGAATCCGGTTATAACGACGGTGAAGGGCCCGGTGATATTATGTCGTACTAACCGGAAGTCGTACTAAAGGAAATGTCAATTTTTGATTTTCATTCAAATCACATTCATTTATATACATACAAACAAAATATATTTAATTATATTTACGTGACCAAAAGAAAAAAAAACATTTGAATCAAAATATTTATTTATTTCACATAATGTTTAAAAATAATGCCACTTTTTTCTTCAACAGAGAAACTTTTTCATTTTCTAGAAGCCATTCTTTTACGCGAAATCACGCATCACCCGCAAATTAACGCCGTAAACTAAACAGTCGTATTCGAATCAGCGACGTGCAGGCAAGGGGGAAGCGTGGGGCGGAGATAGTTTCTTACCTACGATTTATTTGTAAACACGTCAACACTCGTCGTCGTTGTAGCCGGACAATTTTGTGTGAAATTCTGTCGTTAAAAGCGGTCGGTCGCTGTAAGCGGAGTCGTACTAAACGGATGTACTTTCATAGTGGCTCGTATTAAAACCAAACATGCGCCTATACTTACGTCGCTAAAAACGGTTGGTCGTTACATGCGAAGTCGTACTAAACGGATTCTACTGTATATTTTTTTTTTTAACCAACAAATGCTTTCAATCTAGGGGGGCTTCAGAATCGTGTACTGAATCCAAGGAATGGTGGTGTGTCAATATCCCTCTCAACCTATATTATTGTGTTAGGTAATCTATTAGGTATTGTATATAATTAAAATATTCTTAATAATCTATTCTTATTGATTTATTTATAATGTTAAAAGGGCTGTGTGGCCTTATAAGAATGGATAGAATAAGAAATGAGTACATAGGAGGAAGTCTGAAAGTGGCACCAATAACAGAAAAGTTGAAAAATATCATTTGGATAAAGGCAAAATAAATTGAGATAGAAGCAGGAGAGTGATGACGATTCTTAATAATCTACTACTCAACGGGGCCTTACTCATACATTAACCACACAATATTTTTTAAATAATTTATATTGAGAATCGGCCAATAACTTTTGAAATCTCATATGCTGTGTATTTTAGCAATTTTCTAATCATATAAAGATCAGCATACATTCAAAACACTACATGTACTGTATTACAGGAAAAGGACAAAAGAATAATGATGGTTTATAGTATTAATTACCTGATAATGAAAGTTGCACAGCTTCTCAATTTCCTTGTCATGTTGCTTTATCCGCTCGTCCAACTGCTGGACAAACGCTTCGTGGCCTTCCCCCTCGTATATCGAACGGAAGGCCGGGCCCCAGTAGTCATCTATGCCTTCTATTTCCTAAAGAAAGCGAGAAAACAATAACAATAACATTTTGATAAATTTGAACACTAAAAACTTTATATTTTCGTTCACTGAATTAAATCTGAAGAGAAATTGTTAAGCTTAAAGTTTTTAGTGGCATTTTATGGTGAAATTAAGGTCTCAAAATCATAATTTTACCGAATAATACAAATAAATTCAAAGTGGGTGTATACCTGGATCGTAGCGTTCGTCATCGTTACACACAATTTTTCTTAACTGCTGCTGTATATGGAAAATTCATGAATAATCAAATATTCTCCCTCGTTATGTAAAAAACAGAGATTTACAAGGATATCTTCCACAATTATTATTTTTCAGCCCAAAATACGACCTCTATTTTGACATTTGTTCGACATGTTCAATTTCTGACAAATGATTAAGGGCGAGCGCGCACTGCCTTGCGGTGCGTTTAGTCTACCGCACGGTAGAATAAAGTATAAACGCAGTCACGCGTCCGCGCACTGCGGTGGAAAAAACGCACGTTTTGTCATTCGAGTTACAACAGTCGAGCCCACACCACACGTCGTTATGGACTAATACAAGAGTCGCTATCTGCATATGTCTATACTAATATTATAAAGCTGAAGAGTTTGTTTATTTGAACGCACTAATCCCCAGAACGACTGAAAAATTAATGAATGTTTGGTAGCCCATATATCGAGAAAGGCTTTAGACTATGTAACATCACGCTGCGGCCAATAGGAGCGGAGCATCAATGAAAAATATCTTAAGATATTATTATTAATATCTGGATGACCGAGCTTTGCTCGGTATTTTTTGGTAAATTGTGTTTAAAATAATAAGTTTATGTTCAAGTTGATTATCGATAAAGTTGGTTATTGAAAACACGAACAAAAAGACATATTATAAAAATGAATCCTAGCTAGATCGATTTATCGCCCCCGAAACCCCCTGTATACTAAATTTCATGAAAGTCGTTGGAGCCGTTTCTGAGATTCAGATTACATATATATATATATATATATATATATATACATACTAGCTTTTGCCCGCGGCTTCGCCCGCGTGGATGTTGGGGATTATCGCAAGAGGACCTACTACCGCGGTTAATGTATTAAGAATGCATTATTCCAGGTTATATAGATAGCAGGAGTCTCACACAAATTTCCATCCCCCACTCAATTTTTTTGCTCCATATAAACTTCCACCCCCATTTAAAGAAAGTAGGGCTTAGAAAGAGACAAAAAGTAGCCTATGTAACTCTCCATCCCTTCAACTATCTCTACTTAAAAAAATCAAGTCAATTCGTCTCTCCGTTTTGCCGTGAAAGACAGATACACAAGAATTGCTCGTTTAAAGATAAGTATAAGATTTATTTATATTAGGTCTTTACCTATGAAATTGCCGTTCTGCAGTACTGGCCATTTCAAATCAAAATAATTTTTGTTTGTCTAAGAATTCTAATTTCAAATTAATTTTATTTTAAAAACATGGAATTCTTTTTCCAAAAGTAGTCATTTGTTTATTGATTAGTGTTACATTTTCATCGCATTTCAATCTTTTTCATCATCATGGATACGTAAAAAATTCGAGTAATTATGGAATATGAGTACCGTCGTGGCAGCAACGCGGCACAAGCGGCACGCAACATCAACGACGTTTACGGAGCTAACACTACAAACCAATGCACCACCTGTTATTGGTTTACTCGCTTCCGTTCTGGAAATTTCGACCTGAAAAATGAACCTCGCGGTCGTCCGAAGACTTTGGTGAACAATGACGAATTAAAGGCGATTGTGGAAGCTGATGATACACAATCTACGGCTGAATTAGCAGCAGCTTTTGACGTTAGCGTCAAAACAATATTGGTCCATTTGCGTCAAATTGGCAAAGTAAAAAAGCTTGACAAATGGGTGCCCCACGAACTCAATGATCACCAGCGCAAAGTACGCGTCGAGACGTGCCTTGCACTGCTCAACAGACACACAAACGAAGGAATTTTGAACGATGAAAAATGGATTCTGCTTGATAACCGCAAGCGCTCAGCAAGTTGGTTGGATCCTGGTTCAGCACCTAAACAATGCCCTAAACGAAAACTTACCCCTAGAAAAGTGATGGTCACTGTTTGGTGGTCTACCGCCAGTGTAATTCATCACAGCTTCTTACCAAACGGGGTGAGCTTTACTGCAGATGTGTACTGTGAAGAACTGAACTCAATGATGGAGAAGCTGGCACATCTCTAACCAGCATTGGTCAATCGCTCGTCTCCGCTGCTCCTGCACGACAACGCGCGACCTCATACTGCACAGCAGACGGTCTCCAAGTTGCAAGAACTGGGGTTGGAAGCTCTCCGTCATCTGCCCTACTCACCAGACCTTGCGCCTACAGACTACTCTTTTTGCAGAATTTGGATAACTTCTTGGCGGGAAAAAAATTCAATACCCGAGAGGCAGTACAAAATGCCTTTGAAGAATTTGTTGCCTCCCGTCCAGCTGATTTTTTTAAGAAGGGCATCAATAAACCGCCACTGCGTTGGCAAAGATGCATTGATTGCATGGGTGATTATTTCGATTAATACAAATAAAAATACATGAAAAAAATTCGTTTAATTTTTTTCATACAAAACGGCATTTTCATAGGTAAAGACCTCTTATTATTTATGACGAAATTGTTCCTATTTAAAAACTCTACAAAAAAGTTCACGATAGCATATGTCTATCTTTTAAAGTTGGCTCACTATAACGTTTTTAACTGTAATCAAATCATAAAGCTGACGAGGGGAGTCGGGGCTGCAAGAAATTTAACGCGGACAAAGTCGCGGGCAGAAGCTAGTCTTATAATAGTTTGTCAAGAATTGCTGGTCCTGAAATTCTGCGATCGACTCTCGAAGCGCCGCCGCCGCCGCCGTCGCCGGACAAACGCCAAGTATCGACATATTTGTGTCGCAACCCAACAGCAACTAAGCGTGTCTCAGTGCGTTTATTGCACCGCAGTGCGCGGAACTTGTTCGAACTCTTTGCGATAAAAAAAAAAAGACGGGTTGCACTCCGGGAGTGCCGGCAGAAGTGAAAACTTTAATATTAACGTTGTGCATTTTTGATATTTTGGAATTCAGTATAAGAGTACTATCATTTATGTGGTAGAATACAATATTTATTTATTGCGATATCGTACACAAACATGACAATTTATATTATATTAAAAAGTTTATCTCTCAGAAAAATCAACTTCCATCCATAATTTCGACGACGGCAGCTACACAGACGGTCGAGCCATCAGCTGTCACGCCTGTCACCATCCATGGATGCACGTGGCACGCTATAACATAAACACACACAAACATTCGCGCAAGCGTCCTGCACCGCCTAAACGAAACAGCAGGCGCAGGCGCAGACTCAACAGCAACTGAGCGTGTCTCAATTCGTTTATTTCACCGCAGTGCGCGGTACTTCTTAGAACTCTATGCGATACAAAAATAATTGCGGTAGAATCACCGCAAATTTGCAGCGATGTCTCTACAGCATGCGTTTATTTCACCGCAGTGCGCGCACTTCTATGACATTTCAGTTGGGTTGCGACACAGATATGTCGTTACTAGGCGTTTGTCCGGCGACGGCGGTGGCGGTGCGAGAGTCAGTCGCAGAATTTCAGGACCAGCAATTCTTAACAAACTATTATAAGACTAGCTTCTGCCCACGACTTTCTCCGCGTTAAATTTCTTGCGGCCCCGACTCCCCTCGTCAGCTTTATGATTTGAATACAGTTAAAAACGCTATAGTGAGCCAACCTTAAAAGATAGACATATGCCATCGTGAATTTTTTTGTAGAAATTTTCAATAGGAACAATTTCGTCATAAATCATTGTTACGTTATTGTAACCGTTTACGCAGCACAGCTCTCAAAAAGAATAATTTTCCTCCGTTTTTTGCAACATTTTTCATTGATGCTCCGCTCCTATTAGCCGTAGCGTGATGTTACATAGTCTAAAGGTTTCCTCGATAAATGGGTTACCACCAAACATTAATTATTTTTTCAGTAGTTCTTGAGATTAGTGCGTTCAAATAAACAAACTCTTCAGCATTATAATATTAGTATAGATATATATACAGATAGCGATTCTCGTATTAGTTCATAACGACATGTGGTGTGGGCTGCACAGTTGTAACTTGAATGACAAAACGTGCGTTTTTTCCACCGCAGTGCGCGGACGCGTGACTGCGTTTATTCTACCCTGCGCGCGGTAGAATAAACGCACCGCAAGGCAGTGCGCGCTCGCCCTAAAGTAACTACCCCGAGTCCAGAGCTCGCTTCGATCGCTCTTGTATTTCTACGATTTATATTATTATTTTTCTCGTAAACCAATTATTTTTCAAACTTAAAATTTTACGTGGATGCTTCTAATAATATGATCGTTCTGTGAAAAAAATATGGACTCCCAAATCGTGGGCTGAGTTACTAAAGCTAAGCCATTTGAGATTGAGATTACACACACATATGATTATATATTATATATGGTAACTAGCTTCTGCCCGCGACTTCGTCCGCGTCAAATTTTTGCTCCCCTGACCCTTCCCATCGCATCGATTTGCCTGCTAGTTTTCGTCCATTTTTCGTTGCTGCTCGCTCCTTTTGAGTTATAGTGAGTCAACCTTAAAAGATAGACATATGCTCTTGCGGACTTTTTTTTTAGAACTTTTTAAAAGGAACAATTCCGTCATACATGATTTTTGCGTTACTTTAACCGTTTACGCAGCGCACGCAACGGAAACTCTCAAAAGGAATAAATTTTCCCCGTTTTTGCAACATTTTTCATTACTGCTCCGCTCCTATTAGTTGTAGCACGATGTTATATAGCCTATAGCCTCCCTCGATAAATAGGCTACCCAACACAAAAAAAAAAATTCAATTCGGATCAGTAGTTCCTGAGATTAGCGCGTTCAATCAAACAAACAAACAAACTCTTCAGCTTTATAATATTAAGTATAGATTGCCTGTCAGACGTCCATGTTCGTAACGTAGAATAGATTTTTTTTTTTTTTTAATTTATTCCTGACCATGGATACATGTCCTTCAGTCGTAATCATTAAACATACTACTCTTATTCTCAGCTAAGTACATCCCGAAACAATTAAATTTTTTCTACAGTATTCAGTAAATATCTAAATAATGAATTGAAATAAACTGTGTTGGAAAGTAATTCCTGAACGTGGCGGGGAACACATAAAAGAGTTTTGTTCTGCTATATCACTAATTTCACTGACAAGTAACAGTCTTTGCATGTCGAACGATTCACAGTCTAACGTGTTTTATATCCGCATTTTCTTCAGAACAATAGGTACATTTGCTTTCACTGATGAATCTTAGCTTCAATGTCTTCAGTAATTACTTTAAAATATGTATTTATGTTTTTGTTGTATTCTCTTCCGTTTCATCTTCACAGTCTTCATCTTCAAAGTTTTCGTGTGATTCGTTCTCAATTAGTAGCAAATCATAGAAGATCTCGTCGTGGAATAAAGCAGCTGTTTCAATGTTAACATTTTCGTAGAAATCTGAACTGTTAACATCAATTTCTTCAACTTTATTTGGTTTTTCATCCATATCTTGAATTATATTAATAAATATAAAATTATTGAAAACTTTTTGTATCTTTCCCGCCAATCACCATTTTCCTTCCCCACGTAGAATAGAACGTTAAAAGGGATACCCACCATAAATTTAAATTCCCATGTTTTTAAAACATTCTAGTCAAATCAGATTTATATTTCTGACTCGTTACTTTGCGTGTTGGACCACACAAAGTAACGAGTTCCGTAGTTAGAATGAATATTTTATGTGCAGTATTGATTTTATCGTTCACAAAGATGACTGAATTTCAGAGATTTCTCAATAGACCAATCAAAAACAAACTTATTTCTGCGGTAATAGGGGGATAATCATTTATTACGTAATGCAATTTTAACCCCTTGCTGACCCTTCATGTAAGAAAACAGAAGACTTGTAGACTTGTACGGACCCTTCCTCCTTTAAATCATCTTAAATATTAAATAAACAGCCCCTGACCAAAATCTCCAGTATTTGCAAAAAAATGTAAGTCACATGGACAATTTAGAGTGCTAACTTTAATTATCCGTTCTTGAATTAATTACACCAATTTTATAATGTATAAAATAAATTACAGGTTTTTTACGATTTTCATATCGATATTAAACCATTTTACCCGAAGACTGTGTAAAATCCAGACGAATAGACAGGCAGAAATGGCAAAAATTATAAGGGTTTGTTTTTGCCGATAGAAATGGAATACACAGGGAATCCAGTATTCCCTGTAACTTGTGGTAATTATAATGTTCAACACCGCACCTGTATTCCCCAAAATTTAAGAATGTGTGAGTACACTCACATTTCACCAGATACGTTAAAATCCCATGTTTGATGTAATACGGAGTGAAACTATTTTCGTACACCGGGGACAGAGGGTTTCTCCTGAACAGAGTTCAGGAGAAACCCTTTAAAGAAACACCCAGTATCGCTATGCCCGACCTTGGAATCGAACCCATTGGTCCTTTCGAAATCTGTTAAAATATAACTGGCAAAACGTGGATGTGTTTACGGCTAGTTAACAGTAGTCATTGTCCTTTCTCTAATATCTCTTCGTATCGTATTTATACTGAATTCATAGGCAACTCAGCAAATGTGGTGCTGTTCCACAAACGATGAGGCACTTGATATTTTGTCCAGCATGTCCTGTTATTTGCAAGCCACAGGAGTTGATGGACGCTACTGAAAATGCTAAGCTCGTAGCCAAATACTGGGCCAACTCTATTTAAATTGCCATCGACACGCTAAGAAGAAGAAGATTTATACTGAAAATGATTAACTAACTATCGTTGAATCACAAAAAAAAAAAATTCAAAACAGCGTAATTATAACCTTACTCAATACTCTGAATTTAGAAATCGTAATGAAGTTTTAAGATAGCAAAGAAAGATTTAAGTGGCAAAAGGAATATGTATGGATACTAGCAGGTGGCGTTTTGTAGTTTCTGCCTATGGGAAAAAGGCGTGATTTTATGTATGTATGTATAGCAAAGAAAATGTTAGCTATCAGACTCTTTGTTCTAAAATACTTAATTTAATGTAGGTGGGTCAATGTCCAATATTACCAATATTATTATTTCACACTAATATTAGTTCATTTTTCTAATATATTCATTGCCTACATTACCCGCTGACAAATAGCGCAAGTGATCTCCACGAAATAAAATCATGGATTTTAGATATGGCAACATTGGCAACTACAAAATCAAAACGTCAAGTGAAGAATAGTTTCGATTGAACCAGAACAAGTCAAAAATCTGCCAATCCGGCGGACGCAGTGTCGGAGAGTGTGATTTTTTGTGGCTTTTGTCGATCATTTTTAAAGTTATTTATTTTACAAGTTCCATGTTGCCGTAACGTATTTAACTGTAAAGTTATTTTCAATCCTCAATTGATTCTGTGAAGTCCGTCCGGTAACCATGGCTCACTGTATACGAGTTTTGCATGGCCAGGCAAGTTCCTAATTAATTCCACGTTTTGGTTACTTAACGAATATATTACATTATTATCCGATTTATATGTGTATGCAGTTAATTCTTGTTTGTTTATCCTATTATCGCAACTGGGCGATTAATAAATCCCGATAAACCATCATGAATGGATGGGTCAGGTCACGTAAAATAAGCCATAATATGGGGTCAACCGGGGTTATGATTGGTATATTTATCAAGTTTTCAGCTATTTATAGTGTAATTGGAGCAGTTGTCGCATAGTGTGTCAAGTTTTCAAGGAATTTAATGACGTCGTAATTTTCCTTCAAGGGTACCAGGACACGCGCGGCGTTCTTGGAAATCCAGCAAAGATGCTTCAGCGTGTCTCCTCTCACCGCCGCGGCGGCGCAAGTACGTAGAAACCGCTAAAAAGTGATATTTCAAGTGTTTTCAGTGATAATAAGATGTTGTTATGTAATCATTGTCACAATGAAAACTGCTAGTTAGGGCTGCAAGTTGGTGATCCTGAGTGTTGTACGATGTGTTGTAGGTGGCGATGTCGAAGTTCGACCCGAGTCCGCTGCCATACGAAAAGTTGACCAAGAATTTGGAAGTGGTGAAGAAGAGGTTAGGTCGTGACATGACCTTGTCTGAGAAAGTGCTATACTCTCACTTGGATGACCCCAAAGGACAGGTAAGCTGTTATATAACTCCTAATTTAGCTTCTTAGAAAAGATCAGATAAGCAGTAAAGTGAGTGACCTTTTACAAGGATATCATCCCTGCAACATTGAAAGAGTCAACATGCATGTAAAATATTTTTGAGACATTTTCCTATATGGTACAGTATGTCTCAATGATAAATTATGTATAGGTAAAATTATTGTAGTTGGGAACTTTCCTCAAAGTTCCCAACTACAATAATTTTACCTAAAACCTTGCTATTAAGTTATTATAGAGTTTGTAAACAAAACATGTCATAAAAGGGTCTTTATCTTTTCTTAGAGGGTTTGTTATCAGAGACAATGCTCGCAACGATTTTCAAACTGATTTGCTCATTGACTCTGGAAATTATCAGGTTCATGTTAATAAATACTATTGTTAACAATACCTTTTATGATACTTTCGTTTTAAACAAAATGCTGGTATTTCTGATATGAAATAATGATTATCAAAGTTACTAAGACTTTACTTATTAGTAGACTCTTTGAAAACTAGTTTTGGGTTCATGAGATCTTACAGCTTCAGCCTTCTAACTAACATCATTCTACAATACAAGATTCTTCTCTCTTCCTCAACTCGTATCGACAAAATCTTTTCCATGGGACACAATTATTTCTGATTTTAGGTCCTATATCTCTTCCATTTTGTAATATTTCAAGAACTTTCTACATTTTGACCTGTTCGATGAATGGATCTGGTCCTACATTTCTTCCATTTTTTAATATTTCAAGAACTTTCTACATTTTGACCTTTTGGATGGATGGATCTAGTCCTTTATTTTGTTCATTTTGTAATATATCAAAACTTTCTACATTTCACCTGTTGGATGGATGGATCTGGTCCTCTATTTCTTCCATTTTGTAATATTTCAAGAACCTACATTTTCACCTGTTGGATTGATTTTCTAATGAAACAATGTTTATATTACTTCGTTCAACAATATAATGAAACAAGAAAAAAACAGTATAAATTGTAAAAAAGACCGCGCACTTTGCTGCTGTATTTCAATATCTTATGTATAAACGGTGTCTACACGCCGCAGCTTTAACAATCTCCCGCCATTACGACATGACCATTTTAATCTCTTCAACAGGACCTGGAGCGTGGTACAAGCTACCTGAGACTACGGCCCGACAGGGTTGCTATGCAGGATGCCACTGCCCAAATGGCCATGTTACAGTTTATTTCATCAGGACTGCCCCGTGTCGCCGTACCCTCCACCATCCACTGCGACCACTTGATTGAAGCCCAGATCGGAGGCGCCCAGGATTTGGCGAGAGCTAAGGTAAGAAAGAAGATACATTCAAAGTAAAGAATATTTAATTTGACACATAAATTTAACATATAAATGAAGACAGGTAAGCTTGTTTATCTTCTGTTAGGGATTTATAGGTAAAGATTTATATTTTGAAGTTTTTGATTCAATAGAGATTTTAAAATTGTAAGAAGCCCGAAAGTCTGACAACCAGTTTTACCATGGGATATCATATTACACAATAACGAGGTAGTGGAGGTCAGATAGGCAGTTGCTCCATGTAAAATATTGATATTCAGCTGCATCTGGTGACTGGAACCCAACCTCTTTGCTGGAAAAAAGCTGAGCGATAATGCTGATGTTTATTGAAAAATACTATTTCAACTTTTTTCTTTGCCATAGTCAGGTATAAAAGGTAAGAGCTGAAGTGAAATTAAATTGTTAGTTGTCTGTTGAACTATTCACTTGTAAAACTCATTTGTACAATATAAACTCGTTGTTGTTTAGGAACAGATACAGTAAACAGTAAAAACATATGACCACTTTCATGGTTTGCCTATGATAGACAGACTTATGGAGACTTTTTGGAAAGATAAAAAAAATAAATACTTTTGTTATAGGTAGTGCCAATATCATTTATCATTAATTAGCATGCTATTGCTCAATGGACATGTCCATTAACCCAGGATAGGGTTTACCTTGACAACTGATTATAATAATATGTTGAGGTAAACGGTAAGTATCAATTTTATAGTTAGTAATTTAGTTGAATAAGTAGAACAAGTTAAAACAAACTACAATATACCTATAATTCATGTGGCATACAAGCTCATTCATTTATTTAAAATGTTTTTGTCACACGAAATGTAGGTAGGTATGTGGCAGGCTTGCACCTTGGCATGCCTTTTTATTAACGTAAATAAAGAATACAAACATTCATACTATAAATTCGTAATATCTTATCAGGTAAAAGGTCACGTACAGTGTGTACTCACTACAAGATAGTTTTGTACTGAATGTAAACAATTAAATCATAAAAATTCAGATCAATAACAATATGCACGGTTGTTGATGCTACGTCATTGTATTCTCCAGATAGTAGGTGGTCTTTGGTGGGCATTTATAATTGTGTGGCGAACCTTATATGTATACTGAAAAAATCGATATGACAACTGTTTGTACCATGAGGGACAGCACATTAAACGCAAATCTTTCATAGGTAACTGACAAACTGCATAAAATTAAATCACACCCAAAATTACTTATTCACAACAACTCGTCACCTCTTCCCAGTATTCTAGTTAGAACAAAAATAAGCCAACTCTTCAATAACTCCTTAGGACATCAACAAAGAAGTATACAAGTTCTTGGAGACAGCGGGCGCTAAGTACGGTGTCGGTTTCTGGAAGCCGGGCTCCGGTATCATCCATCAGATCATCCTTGAGAACTATGCCTTCCCCGGACTGCTCATGATCGGAACTGACTCCCACACACCCAATGGTGGCGGTCTTGGTGGACTTTGCATTGGTAAGTGAAACGACAAAAGAAAATGATCCATATTTTAAAGAATTAAAGCACATTATTCAATTGAATCCTACCTGTTAGGACCGACAGAGGTCTCCAAAGACTCTTACTATGCACAACTGCACTACAGACTAGGGTTGATGAGGAAGTGGTTATGTGGAAGAGGATGCGGATGAGGAACTATTAGAAATACGTTTTGAGGAAGTGGATGAGGATGAGGATACGAGGAGGAGGATGAGGATGAGGAAGAGGATGCGGAAGAGGAAGATAGAACCTGTGATTTCGAATTTTAAATAAAAGAAAGATTGCGAATGGACCCTTTAATATTAAGAAAGAAAAAAAAAACAATTTAATAGTCAAAATTCACAATAGGGAGGTTAAATTTAATGAAAATTAACTTTGAAGCTGTTTCTCCAGATAGACGGTTTCGTAATTCGTCGTAAACTAATCCAGCGCCACTGAAAAGGCGCTCACTAGGGATACTTGATGGAGGGGCTGAAAGATACTGGCGCACAGCTCTGTAAAGTTCAAAATATTTGGGGTTCATTTTCCACCACAAAGGGCTGTCTTCTTGAAGACCTATTCTCTTCTCTTTAATATAATTAATTATTAGTGACTTCAGGATAACAAATCTGTCGATGGGTGCGATTTGACTTTCTTCATCGTCACTGTTAGGATCTGAGGCCAGCATCTCAGATAACATTGATTGTAAAAATCTGCCTGCAGAAAAGTTAGCTCCAGAAGTCGTTGATGGTAAGCTCTCGGTATCGGTATGATGAATGTGTTGATTGTGTTGAATAACATCATGTTCGATTGACTGCATTTGTGGTTGTGCGCCATGGCCTTCTTGACGCAATGAAATCAGTTCAGACTCAATACTTTCTTTAGTGATTTCATTGAAAAACTTAGTTTTATATTTTGGATCTAAATAAGTAGCGATTGTGTAAATCTTATTATTATGAAGTTCACCAAAGCGATTGGTAATTTCTTCTATCAATTTTTGAATAATATTCTCGCAAGTTTGCCCAGTTTTATTTATATTCTGTCTCAATAAATTCTGCAATGTGCATGTCAAGACATGGATTAGAGGGATCACGGATGAGATACAGGCCTCAGAACTACTCATGGTCTTGGTGGCCTCTTCAAATGGCTTAAGGATTGTTGCACAGCTCTTAAATTGTAGCCAATCATTTGGAGTTAACTGCGGCAAATTTGTATGTTGTGAGGTATAAAGTACTATGGCATCCTTTATTTCAATTAGACGTTGAATCATATTAAACATACTATTCCATCTTGTAGGACACTCTTGAATAACTGAAAGCAGAGGCAGACCCAGACGTTCTTGTAAACCTTTCAATTCGCTTTGGGCAATTATTGAGTGGTTAAAATGTGTCGCGATTTGCTTACATTTTGCCAACAAGGACGAAATATATTCATCAATTGCCAAGGCCGCACGTATGCACAATTGCAATTGATGGATATTGCAATCAATATCGTTAATCTGCGACACGCGGGCCGCTATCTTCATGTTAGAACCACCATCACGAACCATGATATGTAGTTTTTGACGGGGAATTTCCCATTCCTCTCGTATTTCGTCCAACTTTTGTGCTATCACATCGTATGTCGTTCCTCGAGTGGGACACATTTAAGAAATAAAGATACTCTTCGAAATTCATTATTGATACCATGAATTGTAAAACTCAACAACGAAACACCTGCTCCTGGTTCAGTGCATATGTCAGTGGTGAAAGATAAGTATTAAAAATCTTTTATTAAGTTCTTTACCTTGTTCCTTAGTTTAGGATAAATATAATTACACAAATGAGATGTGTGACTCTGACGTCCTCTTAAATTATATTTTGGCTGAACAGCATGAATAAACCGCCTTAAGCCAATTCCTTCAACAAAATTGAATGGTAAATCTTAAAGAGCTAACATTTCACAAATTAAATTATCTAACTCGCGGCTTTTTTCGTGAGATGTATCCCAATACTGATGTCTTTGTAATGCCTCCTGTATAGTTACTTGTCTCTTAGCCTGTTGAAGAGGAGTCTCTTCCAGTAATTTGCGTTTATCAACCGCGGCTTTTTTTAATGCTGTATCCTTTTGTTCATACTCGGCATATTCTACTTCATGGCGTGACTTGAGATGACTTCTTAACCCCGAAGTTCCGCGCCCTTTCCTTGAATATGTTTGGTCACATATTTTACATCTAACAGTATCAACATCCACTTCACTAAAATACGTCCATATAGCACTACACTTCGGCTTCATCTCAAAAACTTTTTAACTTAACAATAAATAAACCTAATTACGACTTACGTAGTTACGTACGACCACTCACAAACAAAATAAATTTAAGACTGACAGTGGAGTGGCTACGTACACGTACACTACAGTACTACACAATAGCGTGCTATATTACATTTCTAAAACACGTTGAGACATGTTCATGACTGATCGTGAACGTACCTAATTCATATTTTATCCTCTTTTCACTGTAACTAACTAATGCAGCGAGCAAAAGACAGATATTACTTTTATTTACATTGAATACGTCAACAACAGTTCCTCATAAATTCCTCTTAATTAATGAGGATGTGGAAGAGGAAGAGGAATATTTTATGCCTGATGTTGGGGATGTGGAAGAGGATGAGGAATCGCTCAAAATGAGGAACTTCCGCATTATGAGGATGAGGAAGAGGAATCCTCATCAACCCTACTACAGACGCAATTATCGTCGTGTATCGTGTGCCTTTGGACACTGGAAATAAATTATATAGAGTTTCACCTCATAGATGCACTTGTTACTAGCAATTAATTTAAACAATAACCCATGAAAACTATTTCTATTCATCACCACATGTAACATGTAACTTAAATAAAAAAATCTGTTTAACAAATTTGTTGCATAAATCAAGCATAAATGATAAAACTTGATTTGATTCTAGATATTACGCGATAACACCTTATCTCGATGCTTCAAACGTTCTATTGAGTTTCAAGAAAATTGAAAGATAATACTCATTTGACCCCCAGAAATTATCTATGCGAATGTTGCTATGCTACAGAATTTTGCCATTGTCAAGTACTGTGTCCTTTAGATATAAAAAAATGTATATTTTGGCTGTTCATTTTCAAAACCTAACATCTGACTTTTTTTTAAAACGGGTGTTTTTGCATTTTTCGACCTTATAGACCACCCTTCTATGTGGAGGGTGGTCTATAAGGTTAGGCTAGCAAAAAATCCCAGAAATTAGTCAAATACGAAGTTACACAAAGTCGGAAATCTAGTATCTAGAGCAAAAGTTAGTTCTATAGAAATCGTTTTTCGGCACTCCTGTAAAATTTAGTTTTATGCAGATACTGGATTTTGATATTTCATAGCCGATTTGTGCAAAAAATCACGGCTGTATATTCATTTTCATTATTAATTTACGGCGGCGGCCCCGTAGGCGGTAGCCATAAGAAAAGGAGTATTTTTAACCCATGCACCTTAAAGTCCATCCTAGATTTACTTAAGTTTTTACCAGTATCCTAGCCTATAACTCCATGGTCATCTTTATTAGTCTTCTCACCTTGTGTCTTTTCACCATTGTCCAGGTGTTGGTGGTGCCGATGCCGTCGACGTAATGGCCAGCATTCCTTGGGAACTCAAGTGCCCTAAGGTGATTGGTGTTAAACTCACTGGTAAGTCAACTTTACTAACATTAATTGGATAGAATCTTAGCTTAAGGTCGGTCTGAACGGTCCTTAGGAAAGGATTTTAGGTATGCATTTTTGCGAATCTCAATTACGGGCGAATAAGGCCCATTTTATACTGAACAGGAATTCTTTCGGTCTTATTTAAATCCGGTTAGTTGACTTAGGAGGCTAATCATAGTTCTACATAGAAAGCCTGTCAATATTAATCGTAACCTTGACCTCAAAAACCTATAAAATATTTTATTAATACTCATAAAGTTGACTATAAAATGTACTACCAGAACAGCACTTGCTAAATCTTTTACTGACTTTCGTGACCTAAAATAATTACCATTTTTGGCAGCACAACTCATGAAACAATAGTTAAAGTATATCCTGTAAACAATAACTCTTTTCTTCTAACAATAGTATCGCTATTTAAATGAACAAGTCACCTTGTAAAACAACTTAATGGCGCGTCACTCGACGTACTACCAGTAATGGAGAGTAATAGGTTGTTACGTTATTTACTGGTGTCTACCTTACATAGTGCTATTACACTTCATTTACACCAATAAGTTTGTAGTAAACGCGACTTTGACCTTTGCCAAGTTCACACCTAAAAGATTTTTCTATAAGAAAAAACACTGGCATTTTTTGATTTTATTTATTGGCCCACTGCTGCTCAAAAGTCTCCTATATTGTCTCTATGCTGCCTTTTCTGGCTTATCAGCTAATTCCATTCTATCCCAGTAAAATACTATCGTTTTTACACATGTTTCTAGGAATACTTCGACATTCAGATATTATATGGATATTTTTAATTGAATGCGTTTTTGGTCTCATAAAATTCGCGGCAAATGATAATGTGTATTATTTATAGACCCAATTCATAGTACGCGCATTTCATTATTTTTAAATTGACCTTACTTATCATCACTTACAATATTTGCACTGAGTAGTCACTAGCAGATTATAAAACAACAAAATAAATCACTTAATATTCAGTACTGATTTTATAATCAGTGTGACAGCGACCGTAAACAATGCGCCATTCAGAAATACCTAGGTATTATCTACAGTATCTTTTAAAAGTATACCAAAATTACGAATGTTTTCCCGCTCGTACGTGTCGTATTTGCACTTTACTCATGTTATTTCGCTGATACAAAAATGAACTTTATTGTAACTAGCGATGAGTAGTAGATCAAAACTTTCTGAAGATCACAGACTTATACTAGTTCGGATGCACTGAAAAAAATAGCGTGCACGTAGATATGTTATCTATGTAACACATGTAGTGTGAGTGTGATAGAAATAGCTCGGTAAGATGCGCGTGGCGCGGCGCCAACCTGCCAATGTCAATATGTAGTGGGCGAAAGAACTCACTAGGGTTCCGCAATGATTGGAGCTTCGATAATTGAATAACGTGACGGTCCTTTCGTTTATAATTTGTGGCCATTTCGGATGTTACGGTGGACTGATGCGAGTACCAGTACTTATAAATATTCCGCCATATTTGTTTAACTTTTTACTGCCTTAAATTCAAATTATGCATTCTAAAATTGAAATCGACGGACAATTCAGACCTTAGAAACTTTTTTGCATAAATAAAGAATCCATGAAGATTCGACTCTATTACAACTTCACACGTATTCTTTTTTTTCTATTTTTATTTAGTTTTAGACATATCATTTACAGGTGATATGTCAAAAGTTCCAAAAGCAGTAATGAGCAAGTTGTCGGATAATCCTCACGTGAAAAAGTTTGGTGAGGAGTTATTTTGGATCTCGCAGTCTTTTGTTAGTATTCTATTGGTATTTTGTATTGTAGTTTTCAATAATAATAATAAGTAGTATTTAGCAAGCATTCTACACACACTTCTGTATACAAGTTAGATGTTAAAAGCAAATGCGCATAGGTATTCTACAAGGTGTATCCATACTAATAATATAAATTCGAAAGTAGCTCTGTCTGTATCTCTGTATGTCTGTCCTTTTCACGCCTAAACCCCTAAACAGATTACGGTAAAATTAAGCAATCAGAGAGAGCAACCTTAGGAAAGATTTAATTTCTCCCGGTAGCACGTTCCCGTTGCATAATTTCGGCCATCCACGCAGGCGAAGCTGCGAACAGAAGCTGTTTGAGTTTGAAAAAACTTAGTACTGGAAAGGGGTCATTGTGCTCATCATTATGAAAAACTTTTTCTATGGAGGCAAGCCAAGCAATCATGTTTTTCATTGCGTATTATTATTCCAGTCTGGCAATAGTTTCATTTCGATATTCAAATTATTATTATTTTTTATGCGGAACCCGCAGGAACTTTTGTTACTGGTCCATTTTTAAATGTGGGCGTATAGTGTTGTTAATAAAAACACAAGAATTCAATGACGCGATATAATTGATACTGTTATGCGTTTATTGCCACGATATTTATACAGATGTTGCAACAATTGATAATTTCTTTAATCAATTGATAAATGTGTTCCTGAGTATTTCATAATAGGAAAATAAAAGTTGCGAGAAAACTAGATGGAAGATACAGTGGTGTAGCTAGTCTGTAGAAAATGTAGAAATAGTTTTGGGTGCTATTTTGGATTTTTAGGAATCCTTTGTAGAAATATTTCCTCTCTACCATAGTCATAAAAAACTAACATGCCTATTTGAAGTATCCGATAGCACTTATAGCATAAATACAAACCTACACCACGCAGTACCAATGTCCTCCATCCGATAGTCACAATGAAGAAGGCTAACATCCAACAAATAAATACATATAACGAAACAGATAACAATCATTTTCAATTTATTATAAATTGAAATACAATAATGATATCTATGACCATAATGAACTCGCCCGATTACCCTCCAGACTTCACGTGACTATGTCACACGAGTGTACATAAACATATACATTATATACCTTATTTAGAAGTACATAAATAACTAGACCTGCTACGCAGCATTCACATTCAATTGATACAATTTGTACAATGCAAATCACGTGGCGTCTGCGTCGAATGTGAGTATGTAAATCAGTAGGTTTTAGATTGGTCAAAGTATTCACTACTGTTTTTTTCTACGTAGATATATAACGCCTGTTAACCCTGAAGGGTAAGACAGAGTTGTATCTATAGTACACCACATTTCGCTGGGAATTATTAAATTATGTATATTATTCACTTGTAAGGTTTATTTACTTGTAAATTTTTACCTTATAGGTAAAAATTAGTGGTAATTTCCTGAATAAAGTAATTAGTAATTCTATGTCCACTGTAGAACAGATAGAGCAGATAGGGAAACCAGTGTATAGCAAACTCTTCAAATTCTTCTTATTTTTGAGTTGATGTTACAAACAGTGTTGGGCCCTGTAGTTGCCATGTTAGTAGCTGTATCAGTGGTGTTTATTACAATAGATCCTCAAAGGTGCAGGTTCTTCTACTGTTGGGAAGATATTCTATAATGGGTAGTTCTATTTTCTATAACTCTTCCAAAAGTAGAGACCATTTATGGTCTTGTCACTTTGTTCGGAACACCACGCTGCGTTCCACAACAGGTATAATAGATGTAGGCAACAAGGCTCCCAGGCTCAAATGGGATTGGGTGGGTCACATCCCTGCATGCAGACCTGGACGCGTACCACGAAAACTGGTTGTAGATGGCGCGCCCTTTGCCCAGGAAAGAAACAGTACAGGACAAACAAAAAAAAAAAATACAATTATTTCTTAAATCTGACTAATATTATAAATGTAAAGTTTGAATATTTAGGATGTTTGTAACTCAATCGGTTCGACTGAAATTTGGCATCCAGATAGTTTATATCCTGGATTATCACATAGAATATTTTTTATCTCGGCAGTACCTTCCCTTGGGATCATTTCCGACCTCCACGCGGGCGCAGCCTCTGACAAAAGCTAGTAAGAAACAAAATTACAAAATAAAAAAAATGAAAAAGTATTTATTCACTATGTTAGGTTGTTTTTACAAAATATATTACTTCTGCCAAACTGCAAGGCAGTTTGTTGGCAGAGAGATATTCTTAGTGAGGTGCAGATATTTACAAAACAAACAACGCCTTGTTTGTTTAATCTTACTTATGATAAAGCAATGATAACATGGAATAGTTACCACAATATTTTTTGAATTGCTGCTCATTCAATCATTTGTGAGCAGTTAACTTTAGATATATGGTATTACCTTATAGATATGACTGTAACAGTATTAAAGTATGATTACAGAACCGCTTCGTTTTGTTTGGCCAAAGAATAATCAGCCTATAAGGTTCCCACTGTTGGGAAACAGGCTTCCTCTCTTTGAGACGGAGTGGATCGATGCCACACATATGTTCCAATTATTGGTTCTAAGACATGCCGATTTCCTAAGGTGTTTTCCTTCACCGTTTTGAGAGCACTGGTGATGAAATAATTCACACAAAGTAAAGTGTCTACTTGGGTAGTAACCCATAACCGTGTTCCACGCGCGCCTCAAAGAGATGTCAGCAGCAGTGTAGGGGTCTACTAGGACCGATGCCTGCCGGGGTCGCGTGATTGTTCGAAAGAGATACCGTGACCCTGGCAAATGGGCAACTGAGGGAACACGGGTGGGTTTTAGTCAGTAAAAGTCTGACACGCCCTCCCGCTCCGCCCAGAGCGGGAGAAATCATTTGATGATTTCCAAGCCTGAAAAAAAAAAAAAACCCATAACCTGCAACTCGTAGGTAGACCACCACCTCTTGTTTGCTTTGCCAGTCTTCAATTAGTGGAACTTTTTATAAGAAAAGTAAACCTAAATTGACCTTGCTGATTCTAAAAGGAGGCTTTACTCCAAATCAAAAGTTACATAAACAATATGTACAGTCGGCCAAGAAAGTGGTGTACCACCCTAAGGTTGAATATCGCTTGCAGATTCATAGGTGATAAAGATTAGTTTCGCTTGCAGATCGATCTGACAACTTCTATTGCTGTCTTTATCTGATTATTGATAACGACTATTACTGTTTGTAACGTGACAGCTGTTCTTAGTTTGAACTTGATGGAACCAATGACGTCGTAAAATCAAAGGCGGGGGGCTGTAGATTTTGATGACAAAATTGTATCTACAAATTCAGAATTGTAATCAACAAGTTACATAAAATTGTAAAGGCACAAGGCGAATCCACAAACCTACAATTTCTGTAAACTTGTAATTACAATATCAATAAAAAACAAGCTAAAAATAGATTTATTCCTTTTATTAAATTTCTACAATCAATTTTAAAATACTTATAACAAACAAAAACATAGCATATATAGTAATATTTAGAAGATATTGATTTTTTTTTTAAATTAGAAACGGGTGTAACCGCCGTTGGCCTCTATAACCTCTAAAAGACGAGACCTCATTGAACCAACAAGCCGTGAGCAAATATCGGTTCCCCGCATTTCTCCCAAATATAATTACAGTGACTAATAAGAGCTTGTTTGGTTCTTTCATTTTGATGCGACCATCGTTGGACCATAAGGCCCCAAAGATTTTCTATCGGGTTGAGGTCCGGCGATCTTGAGGACCACTGAATTACCCTTACGTCAGTGTGTGAACGAAACCAGGCTCTTACGATCCTTGCATTATGAATTGAACAATTATCTTGAACAAAATCAAATTGTGGCACTTCGTTCTCCGGGTAAACATTACGGACTGTCGGTAGCATTGCATTCTGAAGCACGTCGATATAATTTACAGCCGTCGCTCGAGGAGGTAGAGAACACAATTCTCCTACACCATCCGCACTCATCCAGCCCCAAATATTTACGGAAATTCGACCTGATTCTCTATTTGGGATTACATGATCATCTTTATACCGTGTTGAATTATATCGCCAAAGGTGAAGACGTCCATGCTGACTGGATTTAAACGTTTTTTCATCACAAAACACTGTATTAGACCAATCAAACTCTAAGTGCTCTCTGGCGAAGTTCAGACGAGCAAGTCTGTGAGCATCCGTCAAATATATTTTCTTGGCGTAATGCCTGTGGTGCAACCCCATGTAATGTAGATGATTCCTTATTGTTTGGGCACTCACATCGAACATCTCCGCAAAATGTTTTGTGGGCTTAAAACCATTGATTTCATATTCCCGTCTCATGAATTCTCTATCGTTATTGGAGAGTGCAGGCCGGCGACCACTTCTTCTATGATCCAACAAACTTCCCTCCTCTCCTTCACGACGAATCCAAAAGCGGACAGAACGCCTCGATATATTCAAATTCCGGGATATCGCACTGATACTGCTTCCCTCATTAAATTGGGCAATTATTTGTGCTCTTTCGGCAATGGTCAAGTTGGCAGGCATTTTTTTTTTTTTTTTTTTCAGGATGGGAAATCATCAAATGACTTCTCCCGCTCTGGGCGGAGCGGGAGGGCGTGTCAGACTTTTACTGACTAAAACCCACCCGTGTTCCATCAGTTGCCCATGTGCCAGGGTCACGGTATCTCTTTCGAACAATCACGCGACCCCGGCAGGCATCGGTCCTATTAGACCCCTTCGCTGCTGCTGACATCTCTTTGAGGCGCGCGTGGAACACTGCGCGCCGTCGACCCGAGCTTGGTCCTTACCGGGCGGCGAGCTACCCATTGCTCGCCACCCGCAAGCTCGCGCCTACGGTGGCCGGGAGTCCGCAATCGACTCCCGACGCCCGGGGCATCTCCTCCTGCGGCGGCTAGGGACGTGAGGGCGCAGAGACTGCCACTCCCTCACGCGCCCCGCCTCCTCCTTCGCGAGCATTACTGCTTCGCAGAAGGAGGTGACGGCTTCCCACTCCCTCTCGCTCCGTACCATGGCTCGCACCAGGGCCGGACGCGAGAGGTCGCCGCCGCCGATCGCCTCCACGAGGACACGGCGGTGCTCCGCCCAGGCAGGGCACACCTCCACCGTATGCTCCACCGTGTCCTCCAGACGATCCTCGCAATGGAAACACCCGGACGTATCCTCCCGCTTTATCCTGAACAGGAACCCACCGAAGCACCCATGCCCGGTGAGAACCTGCGTCAGGCGGAAGGTGAGGACGCCGTGGCGCCTCTCTATCCACTCCTCAAAGAGGGGACTTACCGCCGCAATTGTGGCGTGCCCTGCGCTGGGTTGCGACAATCGTACCCGCCATGTCGCCATGAGATCACACCGGAGCTCTGTCCGCCGAGCCGCGATTTGTCGCGGCAGCGGAGTTTCACCCCGGCGTTTCACCTCCTCGCGCCACTCCCACATGTGCGCGAGGACCTTTGCCTCCAGATCCCATGGCGGAGTTGGCAGGCATTGAGATGATTTTATATGCAGTTAATTGAAAAAACACGGAAAATATATCGATTTTTTGCATATATTTGACAAAATGTCAATTGTCAGTTTTCTTTTTCAAATGGAATTCGGTTGTCTATTTAAATAGTTTTTATTACTTTTGTTTGGAAACATTTCAATTGCTTTGTAGAAACTAATGTCCTTTTCATTTATACTAAAGGTTAAAATGTCATGTACTTATATGTGACATATGACGTATGAATACTAAATACATAGGTTTACGTCATGATAATGTTGTCTCTTTCAGTAATATCTTTTTATAACGAACCTTGTTGTAATTTTCGATGACCGGGAAACTAAATCAAAACTGGTACACCACTTTCTTGGCTGACCGTACATACGGCATTACCTGGTTGGAGCTACTTAACATGAAAGTGACGTATTATCGTGACGCTACTAGTAAGCAAACAAAACGTAGGGATCGTAGGCAAAAGGTTAAGGTAGGACAGCATATTAGTAAGGAGTGTTATGTGACCTATGGCGTTCCGCAGGGTAGCATGCTGGGCCCACCTCTATTTTTAATATATATAAACCAACTCTGCAAAATGTTGATGGATAATGGTCGCGTTTTCGCATATGCAGATGACACTGCTATTGCTTTCTCTGGTGATACATGGGAATCAGTGTATCAGTCTGCTGAAAAGGGTCTTTCCAAAATTGCTAACTGGTTGAACTCACATCTTCTTACACTAAACATTTCTAAAACAAAATACATTACATTTACAATCTACAACAATACTCAACCTGGACCTAACGTAACGCTCAAAATCCACACTTGTAATAATAGACTTAGCACAAACTGTTCTTGTAAAAGTATTGAAAAAGTGACTCATATAAAATACCTAGGTATAATCGTTGATCAGCGGTTATCTTGGCATACTCATACAGATATGGTCATGGCCCGTATGAGAAAACTTATTTGGATATTTAAGAACCTAAGACATGTAACAACTAAAAAAATGTTAAATGAAATCTATGTCTCTCTAGTTCAGTCAATACTTACCTACTGCATACCCGTGTGGGGCGGTGCGACAAAAACGAAGTTTCTTGAGTTAGAGCGAGCACAGAGATCTCTGATCAAGGTCATGTATACAAAACCGTACAGATTCCCAACTAATGAGTTGTACTCCCTTAGCGGTATTCTCACAGTAAGAAAATTATACATTCTACATGCAGTCTTAAAATTACACAAAGTCTTGCCCTATGACCCTTACCATCTGGAAAGAAGACGAAAATACAGTGTTGCACCAGTAAAATTTGTTAAAACTGCGTATGCCAGAAGACAATTCAGTAGAAATTCCGCTGCCCTATATAATAAAATTAATAAAATAATTAACATCTATCCCATGACCACTAAAGACTGTAAAAAGGCAATAGTTCAATGGCTAAAACTTAAGACCTACGATGACATTGAATTACTACTGCAAACATCGTCAATATGAGTTGAAAAGATACACACACTGACACACATACACACGCACGCACACACACACACACACACACACACACACACACACACACACACACACACACACACACACGCACACACACACACACACACTATTTCTAGGATATATCTCTGAGTTTGTATTTTATTTTAATTTTAATTTTACTTTATTTTAATTTTGATTTTGATTTTAATTTTGATTTTAATTTTAATTTTGATTTTAATTTTAATTTAATTTAATTTTTTTATTTTACTTTTTTGTTTTCTTACATTTAGTTATATTTCAAGTCATGCCTTGTTTTGTTTTAGATTTTAACTGTAATTTCCTTTGCTCAAATAATAATATCATTTTGTACACCACTTTTACCATTACATTTTTGTCATTGGAGAGCGGGACCTCCTAGCACAGGTATATTTTTTACTTAAAAGGAGGCCCCTATGTAAGATTTACTGTAAAAGTTGTACAAGTTTCTAAAATAAAGCTTTTTATTTTTTATTTTTTTATTTTAAAACGAAAGAGCTACCGGATACCTTTCAATGATAAAGATGTTGTTCTATTGATTTTTTGATACGGCTGAGAAACAGGTAACAAAAAATCTTACAGATCTAGATTTTAGACGTATTGTCTGCTAGAAGTAATAGAAAAAAATACGCTAATAATAACGAAAAGTTTTTCTATAATATACAGCGGAGCGAGCACGGCCTAATGTGACAGCCTTGAGTCACACATTTTTATCACAGTTTGGGAGCAAAAACCGTGATAAAATGCGTGACTCAAGTCTATCACAGAGACCATGCGCGTCCCGCTGGTTGGTTGGGACATTAACGCACAAACTGTTACGATGGATTCCGTAAATGATTTTGAACCTTGGGGGTTCTACCTACAACTACATTAAAATTTTTCGTTGGACATTAAATGGCTGTTCAGTACGTACTACATTTTGACCACATAGGTATTCTCTTTTTTTATGAAACAGCATTTTTTTAGGTAACTATGCAACATTTCAACTGGGTCTAGAATGAGGATCAATTCGACAAAAGGTTATAGCAATTTTGAATACTACATCGAATACAATATAAATATCTGAGTTCATTTCTTTTTTAATCACTCAAATCCATCGAGAAACTTTAAAAAAAGGGAGTTTTAAAACGCACGCCGCGCGCGCGAAACTGCTGATGACGTCACGAGGCTCGATCGCCCGCCACGCGCCGCACTGCTTTGTTATGATTTGCGGAGTTTGATCGTTGTTTCTTGTTTATTTATGTTTTATGATATTGGTAGATAGGAAACATGGAAGTCGGATTTACCCAAGGCCCAGTCGGACAATCTCGCGAAGATTGATTCGTTTATGGTTGAAAAGTAAAAAAAAAAACAATTTATTCCAGTGCACAGGTAGGTACTACGTTTTAGAATGTTTTGATTTGGCAGGTAGGTACCTTTTTCGTGTTTCTACAATGTGTAGGCACCTCTCTACCTATTTTAAAATAATATTTCTTACTAGCTTCTGCCCGCGACTTCGTCCGCGTAAAATTTCCTGGTCCCCCAACCCATCCCGTCGCATCGAATAGTCTATAGCCTTCCTCGATAAATAGGCTATGCAACACGAAACGTACCTACTTAACTCTTCAGCTTTTACTTGGGTGTGCTACGCAATGAAATATGGAATTTTTCAGTTTTTCTTCGATATATAAAAAAAATATTACCCACGTGTTGAGATTTATACGTGAGGGAGTTTCAAAGGGGGTCGAAAATTTCATTATTTTTGCGATAGGAAACGCCATTTTCGAGATATAAGCAAAAGAAAAGGAAAACAAAAAAGAAAAGGAAAACAAAAATACAGTACTGTTTTTGCACATGAAGGCGAGGCACGTGAAGGCAAGGCGCGAGGCGCACGCAATGGACGTGTTTTATATGGAATTTTTCAATTTTTCTTCGAAAAATAAAAATAAAAATTGGTTGCCTGTAAAGTCGGTATACGGGCGAAAGTTTTACGTGACAACGACTTTGAAGGGACGCGTGCCTTTCACTTTTTATGTCTGTCTCTCTCGCTCTTAGGCGGGCTAACCATGCCCGAGTGGAAGGGACGCGTGCCTCTCACTCGCTCTCATTGTGAGCGCATAACGTGAGCGGAGCGTAACGCAGTTTCTTGAAGTGTCACCCGGCAAACCAATTTATAAGACGTTGTCACGTCAAAATATTACCCACGTGTTCAGATTTACATGTGAGGAGGTTGTAAAGGGGGTCGAAAATTTCATTATTTTTGCGATAGGAAACGCCATTTTCGAGATATGAGCAAAAAAAAAGGAAAACAAAAATACAATACTGTTTTTGCACGTGAAGGCGAGGCGTTCGTTGGTGTGAATTCAACACACCACACTCCACACCTTTTTAATCGCGATTAAAAATAAATTTAGTTAAAATAAATTATTATAGTCAAAATTTTTGAAATGCAGTATAAAGTACTTTTCTACTTCTTTCTATTTTTTGGGTATTTTGGGACACAGAATAACAATTTGTCCGGTGTAGCAACACTTGTATTTTCGCATCGTGGCACGATACAATATTTTAAGAAGACATTATTCGTTTAAATGTTCTGCGAGTCACGTAACTAAAGGCAGAAAGAACGTGCGCGGCGGTGCCGCGGACGCGAACGTGGAAAATGACGTCATCAACGAATTGTGCGTATTGGCGAGCGTTTTTGAAAATGCAAAATTAAAACCGCTCTAACTTCGTCATTTTTGGTCCAATTTTAATAATTCTTTCACTGAAATAATTGGTTTAGGTATGACTGTAATTCTACATATTTAACTAAAATCGTCGCTGATCCTCATTATGTAGTGATCATGATTACAGTTTGCGCGTCAATATCCCTGCCACTCAGTACTTATATAAAATCTATTTTCTTCCATATACCATCTAAGAACGGTGAGATAATATATCAAGATAATAATAATAATATCTAATTAAGTATCCAATAACAATGCACATACGAAATGTAGGTACTTACAAAAATTATATTTGGCTATCAACTTGGCATTGTAAGGCGCACGCGCATATGTCGGAAAGACAGTTCTCGTGCTACGTGATGGCATTTATCGAAGATTGACATATGTAGGTATATCTTTATTTTCGACATACAAAAATGAAATAATACGCCTGTTTCTCCGGGGGGTATGGCAGAGATGAACCTATAGTACACTCGAATTTCGCCAGTTATGTTTAAGTCCCATATAATAGGAGGCAAGACTATTGCCATCAACGAATTCAGAATGCGGGAAACTCCTATGTCAATTGCACTTTAACTGGTGACAGACCTTTGCTTAGTTTTCTGCCAAAAAATCATAATTCGCCCATATTGTCGTTTTCGAGCAAAAACCAGCCGAAGCTTCGCCATATCCAAAAATCAATTCGGGGTGTGTGGGTCCATAACTCCATACTAATAAACAGCAAACAGTCGCACGTCCATCTGATATGGGCAGTGCCTTATTTCGTAGCTTTATTTTCGGTTTTGGTAGTCCAAGTGATTCAACGGAAATAAAAATGACAGTAAAATAAAGCCGGGGAAATTAAGTAAATGAACTATGGATTTAAATTGTTCGTATATTCAAATTTCTAGTGTCATTCTTTGACAGTTGTATGAAATGGCTATAACACAGCAAATTGACGTAATCTGGCAATTTGCTTAACGATAAATTTCACTGACTGTACTTTTGCACCATGGAAAAACCTAGTCACCTAATCTGACAAAATGAACACTATCTTCGTAATAAGACTGATAATAAGGGAGTAAATGACTACAAACTACTCTGTAGCAGACGTCATATATTATAGAATAGATAATTTAAAAAAAGTTTGGGCACATTATTCTGTATTGCAATGTTCTAATCACGATCTTGTGATTAAAATTTTGGTAACAGTAGCAAACTTAATTAGAACCCGATATGCATATACGTCTATTCTTCTATCCTTCACCAAAAGAAAAATGAAATTGACAAATGAAATGCCTCTTTCTCTCTCCTACTTTGCTGTGCCCGACAGAGTGCACAACAATAATGTCTTTGTAAACCTACCACCTAAATTCATATAGTAGAAGGCAATAAACATATTGAGAATGGAGAAATAATGACCTTAGTTAGTCGTTGATTTCAGTTACTTCTTGCTAAATCAGTACCAGAACTGTCCTCATTTTCACATTGTCCTACCACTCCATTAACATTAACTTTGTACTCCAGGTCAACTCAAAGGCTGGACGAGTCCCAAGGATGTGATCCTGAAGGTCGCTGGCATCCTCACAGTGAAGGGTGGTACCGGCGCCATCGTGGAGTACTTCGGACCTGGTGTAGACTCCATCTCCTGCACCGGAATGGCTACTATCTGCAACATGGGTGCTGAGATCGGAGCTACCACTAGTGTGAGTACAAAATTTCAGCTGATTAAATATTTTTTTGACTGTATTTTAATGCCGACATTTGATTAAAAACCGTAACTGTATCTAAGCAGACACAGTGAAGTTTCAAGCTCTGTCGATAGTCGTATCTTTAACAGTATGTATCTGTGGCTACGAACGAAATACAACTTTATCACTTAGGTACAAAGGTAGAGAATTTAAGCTGAATCCGACCCTATGTTTATTGAACTCATTTTGGATAATACGGCCGTCATAATTCACCGTATGACGGCAGTTTGGGTCTTGCTGGATTGTCCAGATTAACTCCTGATTTCTACTACTTGAGAACTGTATTTATTTATAAGTTTGCCATAATACATATTACATCGACATAGGTAGGCTTTCAATAATAATAATACTCACCTACAACCCTTTAGTTTGGTTGTAGTTTGGAACTAGTACATATCCATAAAATTTCAGTGCTTGTTGCCAAACAAAATGTCATGAAAAGACAACTGACATAAACTAATTTGGCCTTTAAACAAATGAAACTTGGTCCAACCGAGACATGTGATATGGCAGGATGGCAATACTAATGAAGTGGTTGCACTTTGTACAAGGCTGAGGCACATGGTGTCTATTGATTACTGCACGCACTCTAGGTCAGAAGGCACACATTATCTGAGTTCAAGGGCATGTACTTATCGATGAAATTATCTGCATAATGTATAACTCATCTTTTAAACACATGTCTAGACTAAAGATCGTAATAAATATTGTGAGGTTTCTCTCAAAACAGACTGACCCGGATTAACAGGGCTGATGTAAAAGTCGCATGAGAAATTATGTCAGGGTCAAGCCCTTTTAAAAACCATGTAGTTAATTATATTGGGTTAGTTGGCTAGTTTTACCGGGGGATATTAAAGGGTTAATCATCTGTCTACCCTCTCCCAACTATGTTAGGGTCAGCTTCCAGTCTCACCAGCTAAGTACCAGTATTTTACATAGAGCGACTCCCTTTCCGACCTCCACAACCCAGTTACTGACTAAAGACTGTCAAAGATTTAACAATGACAGCTGGGACCAACGGCTTAACGTGCTTTTCGAAGCACGGAGGAGTGGTATTGGTATGTAAAGATGGTCACACATCTATATACTAACCGCAGCAAGCGTAGCTTAACCTGATCGATCCGTTTGTTAGTACTTCTCCACAAGCCCCATCATACAATGAAATTTTTTGTGTAAAAATACGATTATAAAATACATGTAATATTTTTGTACACAGGTGTTCCCGTACAACAAGCGTATGGAGGCTTACCTGAAGTCGACTGGCCGCAATGACATCGCCGGGTTAGCCAACAAGTACCAGAACCTCCTTACTCCCGACTCCAAAGCACCTTACGACCAGGTAATAAGGCACAATTTACTATGACATCGAATTTGGAGATAGGTCCTGTTTAGCTGAATGAGAAATAAGTCTTCAAGTTGAGTAATTTTGATAACCGATATTGTAGTGTAAAAAAACATGTTTTTATAAAAAAAAGTATGATCGATAAACAAAATATGTATTCACAAAAAAAACATTGAATTATTCATCTATTTTATATGCCTACGTAATTAATTTGAATTATGAATGCAATTTCTTATTATTTTATTCATCATCGGTAAAAAAAAAAACAAAACAACGTATTTTGTTACCAAATATATGACTCATGACCGCGTTTCTCAACCCAACAGGTAGTCGAAATCGACCTGTCAACTTTGGAACCCCACGTGAACGGCCCCTTCACCCCCGACCTGGCCAACCCCATCAGCAAGCTAGGAGACATCGCCAAGAAGAACGACTGGCCCGTAGACATCCGCGTCGGCCTCATCGGGTCCTGCACCAATTCGTCCTACGAAGACATGGGCCGCTGCGCCAGTATCGTTAAAGAGGTCAGTCAATTATGAGGTTTTATTCATTTATTACTACTGAAGGAGGGTGACGCTAAGGTAGCCCGCAAAATTATAATTTATTTACGTTTTTTGGAACTTGAGGTCTGTGTCAGGTTGTATTGTATATTGATTAAAATATGATTCGCGAAAGTAACAAATGTGTCATTACATAATTATAATCATTAGAATCACCAATACAACTCTAAATAATAATACTACGAACTTAGAGAGTTGTATTGATGATTTTATATCAAACATCAAAAATATCAATTACCCTATTGAATGACTATTTCGAAGACATCCATCAGTTTCTTACAAAATAATCTTCAACTATATCTGACGACCCTATATTTATCTCTTTTGGTGACCGTACCTTATCAAAGTTTCGGCAAAATTAAGGTAGTTTATAAGATAAAATAGTATACTAGCCTCTTTGACGAGATTTAAACAACACAAAAACAAAGTTGTTTTGGTGTAAGTCTAGATGACTGTTACTAAAAATATAAAATGCTCGGCAAACACAATATACTCTTTATTGTTGGAGAATAGCATAGTTTACTTCAACACTACACTCTTTCTCTTTCTAACTCAGTTCTTCACTCACTTCACAGAAATCCTTACTGTCTCATACATCATTATCATCATCATTTCAGCCGAAAGACGTCCACTGCTGGACATAGGCCTCCCCCAAGCACCGCCACCTCGACCTGTTCTGTGCCTCTCGCATCCAACGCGGCCTTCACCAGGTTCATTATTTGGGGGGGGGGTTGCCATAATCGCCACGTTTGGCAGGCAGGTTGGCGATCGCAGTATGGTGCTGAATAAATGCATAGAGGAAGCTGCTGCCCATTCTCTAGTTAGTCCCTTAGTCGCCTTTTACGACTGGAGGAAATGTTTCTTTCTCATACATACTGTCTTAATATTTCTTATCAGCATAATCTAAGCATCATATAAACATTGCTTATCTCTCCGCAGGCGTTGAAGCACGGCGTCAAGTCCAAGGTGCCGTTCAACGTGACGCCCGGCTCTGAACAGATCCGCGCCACCATCGAGCGTGACGGCATCGCGCAGACACTCCGCGACTTCGGAGGCACTGTAAGTATTTTAGAATAATACCAGTATCTTACATTCCCATTGCAGGGTAAAGGCCCGTTTTCATACATAGAAGGTACGGGCATTAATCTCCACGTTTGGTCAATTTGGATTGGCAATTTCAGACTCATATCTATAAACTACTAACAAAGCTCAAGAGTCTGTTTCTTTATTGGAACGCACTAATCTCTGGGAAAAAAACCGACTGACAGAGTCGAGGAGTTTTTTTGAGGCTTTATTCTACTAAACATCACAACCGAGAAAAAATAAAAAAGAAAGAACGCTTAGAGAAAACAAAGTAATAGCGCGAGTTGGTTATGCGATCTGACGGGGTGGGTCGGGGGAGCAAGAAATTTCACGAGGACAAATTCGCGGGTGCAAGCTAGTTGCTTTTTAGTCCATGCTACCTTAAAATGTTTTACTTTCACCGATGTCTAAGATAAAATTTGAACTTACTTATGTATTGAAAAAAGTCACATTGGTACTGATTGATTTCGAAAGTATCGTAAGTCTTTACTAATATATTATTTAAGACTGGCAACCCCAAAAAATTGGCATAAGGGCAGATGAATCTACCGGGGTCGCGTGATTGTTCGAAAGAGATACCGTGACCCTGGCACATGGGCAACTGATGGAACACGGGTGGGTTTTAGTCAGTAAAAGTCTGACACGCCCTCCCGCTCCGCCCAGAGCGGGAGAAGTCATTTGATGATTTCCCATCCTGGTAAAAAAAAAAAAAAAAAAAAGGGCAGATGAATGATGAATGACAACTTTGGTTCTAGGCTAAGTAGTTCTTTAATTGGTTGTAACACAATTCTAACCGACTGAAAAATATCTAGTGTGGTTCTACAAACGCTGGGACGATCAAAACCAAGTTTTACCTGCACATTAACCTTTTGACCGCCAGAGTCATGTATAGATGACAAACCAAAACGTGCCCAGCACGCCACGGTCACGATACCGTGACAGACTTTTAAACGTAAATAAAACTCATAAAACAACATTGTTTTTATTATTTCCTTTGCTAATTATGTCCCTTGACTCATCCTAATTTATATTAGTTGAGCTTCTTTCTTTACATTTCATCCGTATTAACATAAGATGGCTAAAACTAACACCAATTATAAAGTTCGAAAAACATAGTGCCCTCAGCGCCACAGTCATCATATCATGACACGTAGTGATGTAGCTAGCAATCAATATAACAAGAATATCGAATTTGACGGTAACCTACGTTATATTTAATTTCTTTAAATTATTCAGCAATAAATACGTAAAACTTTTGATATAGAAGTTTAATGATTCAGGAATCATGAAAATTATTTAAATATGATTAAAATACTGAACTATCGGCTCATTAAATGTCGGTGTCAGTTGATTATCGATAAATCATAATGAGTGTAATGCCCATCTCCATCACACTTTCATATTGTCTGTGCTTGGAGCGCCAGAGTCATCTAATCGTGACAATCCGATGACGTCACATGTGGTCGATTTGTAAATAGAGCTGTTCCTTTACTTGTATCAGTAGTTTGTTCTCATTACTTTATTATTCTGAACGACTTTTTTGTGGGTGGGAAATCATTAAATTACGTCTCTCGCTCGGGGTGGAGCGGAAGGGCGTGCATATCAGACTATAGTCATCGGAACATACATCCTTTTTAGGGTTCCGTTGCCAAATGGCAAAAAACGGAACCCTTATAGATTCGTCATGTCTGTCTGTCTGTCTGTCTGTCTGTCTGTCTGTCTGTCTGTCTGTCTGTCTGTCTGTCTGTCCGTCCGTCCGTATGTCACAGCCATTTTATTCCGAAACTATAAGAGCTATGCTGTTGAAACTTGGTAAGTAGGTGTATTCTGTGAACCGCATTAAGATTTTCACACTAAAATAGAAAAAAAACAATAAATTTTGGGGTTCCCCATACATAGAACTGAAACTCAAAAATGTTTTTTTTTCATCAAACCCATACGTGTGGGGTATCTATGAATAGGTCTTCAAAAATGGTAATGAGGTTTCTATTATCATTTTTTTCTAAACTGAATAGTTTGCGCGAGAGACACTTCCAAAGTGGTAAAATGTGTGTCCCCCCCCCCCGTAACTTCTAAAATAAGAGAATGACAAAACTAAAAAAAATATATGATGTACATTACCATGTAAACTACTAACGAAAATTGGTTTGAACGAGATCGAGTGAGTAGTTTTTTTTTAAAACGTCATAAATCGTAAACCGCAATTTACCTTACATTCAATCAACTGAAATATAAAAATTAAAAAAATATATATATTTTTAAACCGAAAATACCTACAGGTTTGTACGGAACCCTCGGTGCGCGAGTCCGACTCGCACTTGGCCGGTTTTTTTAACGATATATTGTGTTATAAGTAATAAAATAAATTAAACTACAAAGTGAAGTTCAGATTTTAGAATTAAAAATAGAATAAAATTCATGTAAACCATTTCAAACAGCTATTAGCTCGGCTAGCGTGTCATAAAATAAACTCGTATCCGATTGAGGTTTATTTGAACTAAGTTTCATTTGCTTCCGAGGATATTATTGTCCCTTTCTTCGTATTTATTATAATATTTGTACTTACAAATCTTGAGTATAAAAACTTCGTTTAATGATTAAAATACAAATTCATTTGATGATTTAAATTTGCATTCGCCTATTTTCGTCGTATTCTGATAAGTATTTATCTACAATAAATGGTTTTTATTTCAACTGACATACCATCAGTACCTACGTGGCGGTACATTAAGGCATTATTACTGGTTGTTCTTTCAGAGAAACTTAAATCTATATAAATAAAAATGAATACTATATATAATAATGGCCCGATTCGTCTAATATTTTTTTGTATGTTCCTTAAGGCCTTCGGAAGATTTTAATAATAATAAAAAAAATCGCTTGGAAAATAGTAAAAACAATACTTTTCTTTTTCATATTAAAAAATATACATACGATGCGACGGGATGGGGGAGCAATAAATATAAAGCGGATGAAGTCGCGGGCAGAAGCTACTTGTATTAAATAAAAATGCTGCTACTGTATATTAAAAGCGAAACCATTGAAACAAAATAACTCTTTCGATATTATTCATAAATATCGGATGCGCACCTCTAGTGCAGAGGCGAGCAAATTAAGAAAAGTCGTGCCAGCTACGCCAGTGTCATCCTATCTTGACAAGAACGTACGTCATGATTGAACATAGTGCTGTGATGGTGATGACTTGCTTTTATCGACTGTTGTTTTGAATTGTGGATTTAACGCCGAAACTGTGACACATATCGTATCATTTTTACCATAAAAGACAAAGCGGGATGAAATAAAACTCCTTTATTATATATTTCTGGTATAGTAACCTTTTATTAAAAACATACTATATGTTAAAAAATACGTGGTTAGTGCTTTATCGATATAATTTCGAACTCACTACTATTTTGTAGGTATTAAAGGATGAATTTATAGCTTGGCGCTGAGGGCACGATTTTACTTTTTTGTCGTGGCGCTCAAAAGGTTAAATAGTAGATTATTAACCAAGGGGATAAAGCAGTGTCTTCTGTCGCAGGTGACGATTTAAATCGCGAGCGTAATGAAGGACTCGAGGTTTACTCCCGAGCGTAGCGAGGGTGTTAAAAACATAAATCACGAGCGAAGCGAGGGATTTAAGACGAGTCCTGAGTGTAGCGAGGGATTTAAGTTCACCCAAGACTAAGACAGCTTTATCACCGAGGAAAATACTCTACTTTTCGTACCATTTGCGAAAAAATTAACACAATAATAATATAAATTAAATAATGTTTATTTCAATTACAATAGGCATTTTGAAACATATTATTGGAGATCACCTTTTAAGCAAGGAATTGCTTGTATTAGGAGATTCCGCACTTCCACTTGTCATTTTTATGCAATTGAAAATGTAGACAATGTAAACATGCAAGATTTAGAAAATAAAGAACAAACTAATAATAACTTACAAATAAAATAATATTATAACTTAAAATATTATTCAAACAGCTCTGCAAATAAATGAACGTTAAGCGGAAAAAGGCCGCATCGCGCGCGTGTGTGTGTGTGTGTGTGTGTGTGTGTGTGTGTATCATGTCTGAGTGTGTGAGTGAGTGTGGGTGTGAGTGTGAACTAGTGAGGTTGTGTGGTGTGTGAGATATAATGAGTTTTTTATGATCAATGCTTATTTCACGTATTCAATTAATATCCTGACTATTTATTTAATAGTTTGTTTTTTTATCAGTTAATCAGTCAGTCACACTTTCACGCCTAGACGAAGCGTAGGTCCAAGAATAGGTTGTTGGTTTTCGGTTTTCGGTTAGCCCTACGACAATGTCTTGGGGTCGAAAGAAGCCAAGCAGGCCTTCAATCACTAACCGTGCGCACAACAACCCTGGTTGTAACAACCCTGGTTGTAACAACCTATTCTTGGACCTACGCTTCGTCTAGGCGTGAAAGTGTGACTGACTGATTAACTGATAAAAAAACAAACTATTAAATAAATAGTCAGGATATTAATTACAAACTAGTTTATTTGGTTATTACAAACTAGAAATAATAGACTCAACATCGTCGTAGGTTTTAGTTTTAAGCCAATTGGTTACAACTTTTTTACAGTCCCTAAGCTTCATGGAATGTATACGTAATTCTTTATTTAGCATGTTGTATAGAGAAGATGATTGCCTTGCATGTTGTCTTTTAGCGAAAGCAGATCTAACCTTGACAGTTGGAGCGACTAAGTAGCTCCTTCTGTTTTTCGGCTTAGAGGGGTCATACGGGAGGGATGTATGTTTTTTTAGTGTAAGTTGAAGCAAATAAAGCTTTCTAACAGACAAAAGGTCGGATAGTAGGTATAGGCTGTGGGTGAGATATCTATAGGGTTTAAAGAACATGACCTTAAGAAAGGTTCTCTGCGCCCTCTCAAGTTCCAAAAATTTCTGTTTTGTAGTCCCTCCCCAGCAAGACAGACAGTATAGGAGGATAGATTGGGCCAGTGATATGTAAACTTGTTTCAGAAGTTGCTTTGAAGCCACGTGTCGCAGTGTTTTAAAAGTCCATATGAGCTTCCTAACCCTGTTCATAATAAGTTCTGTGTGCATTTGCCAGGACAGGCGCTGGTCAATCATGACCCCTAGATATTTGGTGTGCTGTAGCCTGTCAATTTTTAAGCAAGAGCAGCCGAGGGTCGTGGGGTTGGGACAGTTATGGATTCTTACTTGGAAATCTTGAGACGGTTGCGAGTTATTGTACTTAGTAAAACAGATGTAGTTGGATTTGGAGGCATTCAGTGTTAGGAGACTATGGTTTAGCCAGGCTGCTATCTTCGCAAGACCACGCTCGGCCAACCCAAAAACATTATCCCAAGTCTTAGCAGTGAAGACAATGGCAGTATCGTCGGCGTATGAGAAAATGAGCCCGCCATCAATTTTCATGTTACAGAGGTTATTAATGTAGATAAGGAACAAGGTTGATCCAAGGATACTGCCCTGTGGGACTCCGAAAGTGACGGTTAACTCGGAACTGGTGTACATCGCAATTTTAACCGTTTGTTTGCGATTGCTGAGATAGGATTTAAAAAGTTCAAGAGCGGGTCCCCTTACGCCGATGCGTTCAAGCCTCTGTAAAAGTAGGGGGACTGACACTGTGTCAAAAGCCTTTTTGAGGTCAAGAAAAACAGCTAGACACTTGGCTCCACCATCTACTCCGTCCACCAGAGCAGAAGTTAATGACATGACTGCATCCTCAGTAGACTTTCCCTGTCTAAACCCAAACTGAGAAGGCGACAGTATTTTATATTTACAAGGGAATTTAATTAGGCGTGAGTTAATAAGTTTCTCAAGGATTTTTGAGATGGACGGTAGGACCGAAATTGGTCTATAGTTAGACGGGTCAGACTTGTCTCCAGACTTGTACACAGGCGTTATAAGGGCTACTTTCAAAGCGTCCGGGAAAAGTCCCTGCTTGAAGCATAGGTTAATTAAGTGGGTTATGACTGGTACAATTTGTTCGTGTGCCGATTTTAGAAAGTTGACTTGTATTTTGTCCCAACCCGGAGCGCTATCCGGTTTCAAGCTTATTAGGGTTGCTCGGACTTCGTCGGGGTCTGTATCGAGAAGAGCAAAAGATGTGGCCATAGAACTGTCTGCCGAGAGTGAGTCAGGGATGATGTCATTTATTGCCGAGGACTGAGAAGTTGCTATGTTTTCAGCAAGAAGTTTGCCTATGTTACAGAAATAATCATTAACCTTGTCAACAGAGTTTTGTGGGGTAGTGGATATATCTAGCAGTTCCGAATTATTTGTTTTCTTAGGTTTGCGTTGTGTGATGTTGTTAATAATAGCCCATGTTTTTGTTTTCGAATAATAGTACAACAGTAATTACGATACCTTTTGTATGTGATTTTTAGCACCTCGTTGTATGGGTCAAGCCTAAGTCGCTTTTGCATTCGATTTCTATTTAAAATGCAGCGCAACAAGCCAATTGTCATCCATGGTTTTAGGATTCTATTTTTCAAGGGTATATTCATAGTAATTGTACTGAGTGAGACACAATTTTGTAGTATTTCGATTAGATTATTAGTAAGGGTGTTAGGGTTATCTAGTTTTAATAGGTCCGATAGGTTACTGTCTTTGAGTAGTTCAAGCGCCTTCTCCAGATTAAAAACTGTTTTTGTTTTTGAGCATCTTATTAAGTTAGTATGGTTTGAGATTTTTAAGAAAGTCATGAAATGGTCAGTAATGGTCGTGTGAATAACTGCAATTGTTGCAGTTTGGCTGTCAGGTTTGAGTTTTATTATAAAGTGGTCGAGACAAGTTTTGTCTCTCGTGGGAAGCGAGTGACCAGGGAGTAGACCATGCATTGCTAACATATTGAGATAGTTAAGTCTGTTTGTACGTTCGTGTGACTGCTCATTTTCATTGTGTATTAGATTAATATTTATGTCTCCAGTGATTATTATGGTTTTATTTGATGTGAGAGTAGCTAGATGAATGTTTAAGGAGTGAATAAATTGGTCTGCGTTTAGAGTTGAAGGAGATCGATAAATTGCGATGACTATAATGTCAGGCGTAACATGGATCTCTAAGCAAGACGCATGAGCTAACTTTACTTCTCTTGTTTTATTTTTGTATGCGCTTTTAATATAGGCGACTACACCGTCAGCCTTATTCAGATGGTTTGTAGTTTGGTATGAGTTATAATTAATTATTTGAGGTATTCGTTTATTTGAGTTCAACCTACATTCGGTTAGGATTATCAAATCAATATCCATTCCAAGATTGAATAAATTTAATTGAAGATCATCAAAATTAGAGTAGACAGATCTAATGTTCTGTGAAACAATTGTAAATCCGGAAGAGGTAGGCGCTATATGCTTAGTAAAGTCAGCAATATCACAATCAAACACTTGAGCTATTTCTGAATTATCGATGTCATTCAAAGTTAGTAAAGTATTATCCATTCAGATAAGTTTTATAAGTGCAGGATAACGTAATTATATTCGTATTATTATTTCGTGTGTGGGTGAGGGTGGATGTGTGTGTGTGTGATTGTGTTGAAGTATGTGTGGTTTGTAAGTTTGCGAATTTAGTATCCGGATTGAATGAAGGTTTGAGTGATGAAGCATGAGTGTAAGGGCGCGATTGGTAAACAAAACATAACTTATTACTTAACTTATTGTTTAACTTAATTCTAATTAATTTTGAGAGTTTAATAAACCGATAAGAGTTTAACAAATAGGTGAAATATACTAAGAAAATAAAGTAACAGCGGTAGGTCGCTTGTAGGATGAAAACTAGTCATTTAAGCTGTAAGAGGTTATGTACCTGTGACTCACTATTTATGACAATAGTAGGAGAATCATCGTCCTTCTTAATATACACTTTGCCGTAGGCTGTCCAGCAGTATTTATACTCCTTAGATTTTGCCAGATCCCGCGCAAGAAAATGTAATCGAGCTCCTCTTGCAGTCAACTGTTCCGAGATGTATATTGGCGTATTCTCATCTGTCTTAAACCCGACATGTTTCGCACATAATTTTCCATTTTGTTTCCTATTAAAGGCTTTAGTTGACTTCAAGAAGTCTGATTTAATAATAGTCGACTTTAGCTCAACTATAATAGTGCTATTTTTTCTGCTAGATCGTTTGTTTTTTACTCGAAAAATGTCACTAATATCCGGTTTTGTGATATTACAGCCTACTACATCGGATAGACATAATGTCATTTTTCTCAGGTCTTCTTTTGATTCTTTTGCTATCTTAGGGACATTTTTGATCTCGAAATTTGCCTTTCTGCTACCTCTTTGCAGGTCTTCAATTTTGTCCTCTAAAATTGTGATACAGTTCCTATCATTTTTGGATATTAGTTCTTTGACTTCCTCCTTGAAAGCGCGGAAGTCAGAGTCGTAGTTATAAAGATCCTCAACTGACCTCTTGTAGCCCCGAGATACGAAGTTAGGAGGGGTGCTTTGTTCGAGTTGATCGGAGATGTTCGATTCGGAAAGGGATTTGCCACTCATATCCGCCATTCCGAGTACCAGGAGAAAACAAATCAGAGAAGTTATTCTACTGCCGGCTAACAAAGTGCTGCCTGGTGGCTGGCTCAGTTTATGAGATAAGCATTTATTAAAAATAATGACAATTAAAAATAAAAGTTAACATTCAAAACATTGGTCCAATTAACGTTAATGTATTTGAAGAAAACAAAAACGCGGCAAATTCCTAGACTAATATTTTTTTGTCGGAAAAGCAAAGGCATCAAGCTCATACGGCCTCGTCAGTTTTCGTAATTTTACTTAATAATCATAACTGCATAATAAACGCGTATTCCTTTTTCAAAAAGATGTATAATGCTTTAAATACAAACTCAATGGTGTAAACACAGATGTAGTTCAGTATAAATTTCGCTAAGTATTCCAAATTTAAATCACATTCTCCCCCTAGAGGATGAATGAAATTCAGTACAATTTTCTTTCCCTGTTTTTAACAGATTAAAAATGACTATTGTTATGTTAGCTTTTTGTGGCATAGAATGTCACTTTTTTGAGCAAGTGGTACGAAAAAGTTATTAACTTACGAAATGTTCCTCTAGGTGCTGGCTAACGCATGCGGCCCCTGCATCGGTCAGTGGGACCGTAAGGACGTCAAGAAAGGCGAGAAGAACACCATCGTGACGTCATACAACAGGAACTTTACCGGTCGTAACGACGCGAACCCCGCTACCCACTGCTTCGTGACCAGCCCCGAGCTCGTCACCGCTCTGTCTCTTGCTGGTAACATTAAACTTTGTACATAGTTGTTAATTATTGGCCATAACTCCCTTTGAAAACGTCATATCTCTTGGTGTTCTACATTTTGTGTCTTTTGGGCCGTTCAACTGTCTTGGGTATCAATGAGATAGATTTTATACAAAAAACCAAGCTCCCTTGTCTTTTGAATAAAATGAAAAGCGCAGTATAACTTTTAAATGATTATTACTTACATTATTACTATTTATTTATGAGATCATGTACACAGGTGTAATTAATGTGTATACAGGTGTAAATACGTTCTTAATAACTACACCTTATACGCATGTGACTAAAGAGTAATGAATATAAATATTGATGGAGGAGAGATAGCCAAAGATCATTTGGTTGGGTTAACAGGGCAGAATTGAGCAAAAAAAAAACATGTTGCACCAATCCTAAAACACATAGGACAAGGGCAAGAAGGCTCATACCAAATGTATGTATTCCCGCTACAAATATATGTTCTCCACAGGTCGTCTGGACTTCAACCCGCTGACGGACTCGCTAACAGGCACGGACGGCAAGAAGTTCAAGCTTTCGGACCCGTTCGCCGACGAGCTGCCCGCCAGGGGATTCGACCCCGGCCAGGACACCTACCAGCACCCTCCCAGCGATGGCACCAGTATGTACCGCTTTGATTTTATAACCATTAGTTTGTTTTTCGAGATTCCTTGATTGACAACAAAATCTCATGTAACAAACTTTTCTAACTACAAATTAAACTGACCATTTCTACCTTAGATATTGTAGAAGAATACAGAAATCCAATTCCAAATTTCGTTTTATGGTCTAAAATACCATTCTGACTCTATTTAATGTTAGACAAACAAAGTGAATACTAATTCAAAATAAAACAAAATTTAATTGGGCAAAAACTGCATTCAACTTCGTTTCATAATCGTTTTAAACCATGTAGACTCACATATACTACGATTTGTTGACCACTTTCTATTTTATTAAGTACCTGATACTTGTTGACAGGCCTTCACTTTCTTCCGATATCGATTAACAGTGTAATTTGAAAATATTGTAAAAGCAAATTATTTGTAAAGGAATAATCGTCGCCTATTTGTCTGTGCTTCTCCATAGGAAACGACCAATTAGGACCGTGTACCTAGAGCTTCGGAAGTTTTATAAATTCCCATATACATAGGTTTATGTGAAATTAAATATGGAAACTTGTAATTGGCCATATTTCGTACAAACTATTACTGTATCTGGTCAGATACAGTAAGTAATAGTTGATAGTATTAGCTGTAAGTTTTCCCAAAAATAAATAAAATAAAATGATTTGAATAATTTGTCCACCCACAGAGGTACAAGTCGACGTCGCCCCTACGTCTGACCGCCTGCAGCTCCTGGCGCCGTTCGACAAGTGGGACGGCAAGGACTTGACGGACATGACCATCCTCATCAAGGTCAAGGGCAAGTGCACCACCGACCACATCTCCGCCGCCGGACCCTGGCTCAAGTACCGCGGACATCTCGACAACATCTCCAATAACATGTTTATTACGTAAGTCTTTATTTTAGCATTCTTCTGTTGTTGTAAGTAATACAAAATAAGGGGATAAATTATTTGCATTCAGTCAAACAGAAAATATCAGCAGTAATATGGAGTCTGTAAAATAAGAATGTAATGAAAGAATTATAAGATTAAGAACTATGCTATGTATTATATTATGCTGCCAGTCTTCTGGGCACGTTTTATTGAATCGGACGAGTACTTCGACGCATAAGTGTCCTTTCGTTTTTGTATTTATTTTTATAGTTAGTCATTTATTTTAGTATCTTGCCTGTAAAACTGTTCATAATTAATAAATAAAGAATTAGGAACTAATCAGCAAAAGTAAAAATAAACATTATCTAACGCCACACACTGCATTAAAAACGTAGACATTTTGGGATAGGAAATATTTTTATTTCATCTACTTTGTCCTACTAATCGATTTTGGTGAAAATAATTAAACTCACACTCACACTTCAATTAAAATTGGTTAAGACTGGGCGTTATCAGTACAACGCTACGAAGCATAATATTTTGCAAAAGAATTTCTTATACAACGAAAGTGAATGTTCCCACTTGCTGGGACTAAAGCCTTGTTGGTGAGAGGGAGTTAGGCCGAAAGTTGGGTGAAAGTTCGTAATTTTTGTCGATGGGAAATTCCATCGGGTACACGGCTGGTCATTAGTATAAACTCTCAATGATCTCTCACTATCATCCTAATTTAAACAACATTTTTTTTTTTGTCATCCTCCAGCGCCACAAACGCGGAGAACGGCGAGCTGAACAAAGTCCGTAACCAGCAGACGGGCGAGTGGGGCCCGGTGCCGGCCACGGCGCGCGCCTACAAGGCGGCCGGCGTGCGCTGGGTCGTGGTGGGCGACGAGAACTACGGCGAGGGCTCCTCGCGCGAGCACGCCGCGCTCGAGCCCCGGCATCTGGGCGGGCGGGCCATCATCGTCAAGTCATTCGCCAGGTAATGGGGTTGCTATTATTTATTTCGCCGTTTATACACTGACAACAACTAAAAATACGTACAAAAGTTATTTTCAAAGAAATCTCTTCCAGCATGTCTGCGATGGGAAAATAGATAAAAAGCCAAATTTCACTCCAGCCGCGTAAATTTAGTAAAAGGTGGTAGAAACTTTTTGATTCACGTATAAACCTGGATATTATTTGCTATTGTTAGTTCAAAAGTCGGTTTGTGCAAAAACTTCACTTCAGTCTGAGTTGCATTCTGAAGTGGAAAAATAAGCAGCAATACCGTAGTTTCTGAAATAATAATTTAAGAACTAAAATTTAATCAGTAACAAACAATATACTTATAATGTGGTACATTCTCGCAGTATCACAGATTACTAAACAAAAAGATGTGTTAAATACAGCTCATTGTGACCCTAAAATCTAAGAAATAAATAATTTCAATTCTCCCTCCAGGATTCACGAGACCAACCTGAAGAAGCAAGGTATGTTGCCGCTGACGTTCGCTAACCCCGCCGACTACGACAAGATCCGGCCCGACGACAAGATCTCGCTGCTCGGACTCAAATCCTTCGCACCCGGCAAGGTAACGTACCAAATACCCAATTCTGACGTCAAGTTAATTTGTAATAAATATTAGGATCTGACTACGACAAAGGGTTCGTCTTACAAACTATGTATTACAGTATAGCTTGTACCGTGATAGAGCCTAATAATAAAGCATATTTTTCTTTCTTTTACTGAATCAAATTTATCAAAATAAATTTAAAATGGCGGCGCTTGGCACGCCACCATTTTGAATTTTAACGTCATAAACATAAATATTTTTTATAATTTCTCAATCCAAACCCTAGAATGTATAGCTGCACCATATAAAAATCGGAAATTCGCCGCCATCATGTTTTCTAATACAATCAATGTCATTTAAGAGCCAAAATATCCTTGCAACACTGTTATTGTAATCAAAATCTATTTTTTTTTCATTTACAGCCCATTGAATGCGAAATCAAGCACAAAGATGGCAAGACGGAAAAGATCATGCTAAACCACTCCTTCAACGAGCAGCAGATCGCCTGGTTCAGGGCCGGCTCCGCACTCAACAGGATGAAGGAAATCGCCGCTAAGAAGTGAACGCGCACTCGCCCCATTTTATAATAATCTTGCACTGGACGCCCGAGCCTGAAAGTAGGGTAATTTTAGATGTGTAGTAATATCGAGCCAAAAGTATAAATAAAACCGCACGTGCTGCGCTCATGTAATGTCACCGGCCCGCATCGGTCGCGGTCCTTTGCATTCGAATCAAGTTCTTGTAGGAATAAAGGAGAATCATTGTTATCGACATCGATTTTAGTATTTAATCGCCGATCTTAGCAAATTAGGAAATTCTATCTTATAAGTATTCAGTTTGTAGGCGCTGCTATCGCGCTCGGACACATGCGACAGAAAATGAGTTTCGTATTGATTGTCTGTTACATGTATTCTTAGTCAAATAAATGTTTTTATGTTATTTTTTATTTATTTATTTTACGTACACATGCGACGCGGCGACGGTCTTTGTTACTTCGTTTGCCTCGAAGTTACATATATATTTTAAACCTTGTTATAATCAAAACGTGTAAATAAATCCTGCAACTGAATATTTATCCACTAAATCCTGTCGAATTGAAACATTGCAGACTGTTGACAACACAATTATTATGGTATAGCTATACAAATGACATCAGAATACCAGATAAAGCAGATTCCAAAACGACGGTCAAGCGCGAACTTTATGCAAAAAAATTTAGAAATATATTTTAGCAGTGGTAAAAAAAAATCGACACGTGTGATATCATAATTATCAATCCTGGTATTCAGCTGTATCTGGTTAGACTGTAAGCTAACCCCAACATAGTTGGGAAAAGGCTAGTCAGATTATGACATTGTGTATACAATTGTGTTCTCAACAGAACTTGTGTCTTAAATAAATCAATTAGATTGTGTGGATTGAAATCAAATCAAATTATATAATATTTATAATTGTTAAGCTAAAATCGATGAATATCAATCATCCCTACGGTAGAGGTCGTGAAAACATGTGATCATATTTAGAATGATACACAAATGAAGGTGGCTCAGGTCTCGGAAACTTAATGAGTGGACAGCCATATTATTGATATGAGTAAATAATGTAATGTTAGGGTTATCAGTGTTTTCACTAACGCCTTAATTCCGGTGCAAGTAAGCTGTTACCATGTAGTTCAATGTATACTTTAGAGCATTTTTCATTATTCAGACAATATTTACTCACGGCGGTGATGAATCTTAAAATAGCTGTAGTACCTACGAAAATCATCATTTCAAATGATTTTATAATATTAATTAATTTATAATTATATTTACCAAACTTCAAAAATAAACGTTACTTATTATTTTTTGTGCATTATATTATTATCCTTTAGCCCACTATGATAGTATTACGAGAAGAATTTTCAAATAAGACTGTTCAGTTTACACATCCCCATTTTCAACAAACCCAGTAAACTACACTTGAGAATCAGTGGAGGCCAAATCGATTAACTCAGCCTATAGCAGTACTGCCAGGGTCGCAAGATTTGTTCGAAAGACTTACTGTGGCCCTGGCATATAGGTAACTGAAGGAACACGGGTGGGTTTTATTCAGTAAAAGTCTGACACGCCCTCCTGCTCCTCCCAGACCGGGAGACGTCATTTGATGATTTCCCACCCAAGAAAAAAAAAAAGAAGCCTATAGCAGTAAATTGCTGGACATCGGCGATTCTCAAGTTTAGTCACAAGCTAGGTTCTCCGCATTCCGTGGTTGTATCTAAGCCGGCCCAGTTCGCACCCGTGGTCACACTAGAACTAGACAAGAGCTGGGGTGAACCCCCACTAGTTTTTCTGTCCGACTTCTGGTTACCCATTTTGCGACGGTTGTTGGAGAATTAATAAAAGGAATTCTATTCTATAAAAATATAGCACCATCTTTCTGTTTATACATTTTTAATCACCTTGGAAATTGTTCATCTTTGGGTTAGTAGAGATAACTCAAGCTGATCTTAAGTGGCCGTTTTATAAAATCAACTATACTGGACAAAATACCCAAGTGTTAGTAGATATCTGCATATCCGCGCCCTTAAAATTGACCACGCAATAGCACTGCTGGGACACAGGCTCTCTGAGAAGAAGTGGGTGTTATCTACCACGTGGGTGGGATGGTAGATATTTTTTTTTTTTTTCAGGATGGGAAATCATCAAATGACTTCTCCCGCTCTGGGCGGAGCGGGAGGGCGTGTCAGACTTTTACTGACTAAAACCCACCCGTGTTCCATCAGTTGCCCATGTGCCAGGGTCACGGTATCTCTTTCGAACAATCACGCGACCCCGGCAGGCATCGGTCCTAGTAGACCCCTACACTGCTGCTGACATCTCTTTGAGGCGCGCGTGGAACACTGCGCGCCGTCGACCCGAGCTTGGTCCTTACCGGGCGGCGAGCTACCCATTGCTCGCCACCCGCAAGCTCGCGCCTACGGTGGCCGGGAGTCTGCAATCGACTCCCGATGCCCGGGGCGTCTCCTCCTGCGGCGGCTAGGGACGTGAGGGCGCAGAGACTTCCACTCCCTCACGTGCCCCGCCTCCTCCTTCGCGAGCATTACTGCTTCGCAGAAGGAGGTGACGGCTTCCCATTCCCTCTCGCTCCGTACCATGGCTCGCACCAGGGCCGGACGCGAGAGGTCGCCGCCGCCGATCGCCTCCATGAGGCCACGGCGGTGCTCCGCCCAGGCTGGGCACACCTCCACCGTATGCTCCACCGTGTCCTCCAGACGATCCTCGCAATGGAGGGATGGTAGATATCACATGACTGAATGTTTGGGTCTAGGAAATGCCGGCTACCTCAAAATATTACCCTCACCGTTCTGAGAGCAGTGATGATGAAATTGTTTAGACAAACTAAAGCGCCTGCCTGGGTTCGAACCCTCGACCTACATCTCATAAGTCGAAGCCGTTACCACTGGGCCACCACTGCGCTAAAAATAATAAAGCTTATAATTTTAATAATCCCTACACATTTAACATATCGACATGCAAAATTTTCAAACAATATTTGTATTGATTTTAGAACACTCGCAACACGGCAATCGAACGAACCGTGCGCGGTTGTACAACACTTTTACACATCAATCATATTTTTTTAAACTAGATGAGGATTACCCAGTAAGCGTGTTGTTGGCAGATAGGCAGTCGCTCCCTGTAAAATACTGGTTTTCAGCTACATCCGGTTTAATTGGAACTCGACTCCCAGGCTTGGGAAAAGGCTAGGCAAATGATGAACAACAGTGTTCCAGTCCGCACATATGTCTAGCAATCGAATGTTTTTGCATCCACGCTATTAGTATTAACCATCTCTGAACGCATTATAAGTGATGCTCATTTGAATAAGAACGGTGCGGTTACCGCTATCTGAAATTGATGGGTACCTAGACCTACTTACATATATATTAGCGCCGGGTCACACCGGAATGGCAGCAACGCGGCGCGCGGCGAGCACTTTCAGTGTGAAATAATTTTAAACTTAACTACATACTTAAAAGACCAGTATCGCTTGAAAAACTTGAAAAGGTCACGCGTCCGCCCGTGGTGCCGCGGGCGGATTTACCTGTTGGTTTTTCAAGCGATACTAGTCTTTTAAGTATGTAGTTAAAGTTTAAAATTATTTCACACTGAAAGTGCTCGCCGCGTCGCTGCCATTCCGGTGTGACCTTATACAACGTTAACCTCGGTCTCCCTATTGGTGACATTTGTTAAATTATTATTCTCCTGCCCTTATCCCGAGTTAATTGTGGACGACGGCGCGGCGTAACGTTTTTTCCTTCCATACTTGTCTATTAGCAGTCATCTCTGTAGTCACTCCCATTCTAATCATATCATCTTTCAAACAGTTCATCCATCGTTTCTTTGGTGTTCCCTACTCTTATAGCCATTGTCATTCATTCTCCTCATGGAATTTTATTTATTCCTCCATATCACATGCTCATACCATGACAACCTATTTCCACACAACTTTTCAGTTACCAGTGCCACTTTCAGACTTCCTCTTATGTTCTCTGTTATGCATTTGCTAAATAAGAATAGCAGAAACTACACTGCCCAGTGTAAGAATCGAACTCAGGACCTCACGCTTAGCATTGGTCTTGTAACCACAAAACAATACATTATTTGGTTTGTTCAAGTTTGATTCCTAAGTGAGTTAGTTTATAGGTTTATCCAAGGGCAATTACTGCAGCAGCTGTATTTGTGTGCCCGGCAGCAAGCTTACCCCCTATTACATGTGAATTTAACATACAACTCAGGCTAACCCTTTGAGTAATATGAGTTCCAGCCGGCGTAGCATGACCAATTATATATCTATTCTACCAAGAACAAAAAAAGTTCCTTATGTATTTTAATTCAGTAAAAATGTTTCTATCTCATCAGAAAATAGTCATCATACTTGACATCGTATTCTTGTCGACTGAAGAATAGAAACATCTCTTCTTTTCAGTTTTAGACAATTTTTCTACAATACAATCTATCATTTTGTCTTCTCTTCCATCGACAAATTCCGTTTCTATGGCGGTCATGCTACGCGTGCAGGAGCTAAGAAACTAGCTACCTATTGGTTTATCAACAACAACATGATGTATGCATGTCAAGTGTGTGTGAATTATGTTTTGAGTATTGGGTGGTGTACAATTATTATTCTACATAAAATAATACAAAGGTTTAGTGTAAAACTATTTTATTGTGTCAATAGCTTAATCTTCATTGTCCTCATTGTCGCTGTCTGCGTTGATGTTGAAGTAACGCAGCTCATATGAGTCGTGAGCTGAAGCCACCACTCGCAGCCAATCACGAAGGTTGTTCTTCTTAAGGTACCTCTTTGTCAAGTACTTCAGATACCTCTTAGAGAAGGGAATGTCTGGAAAGAAGATAGCATTATGTTAGATTATAACTGAATATGAGTTTCATCAGAGTTTAACAAAATGCTTTTGTCTGAGTCCATTCATGTTTGTTTTCCAGCTGCATGATTCTTTTTCCCAAAATTATAAAGTAGCAAAAGGCCTGTTCTGAATAAAAGCCGTCTAATATCATAATTAGTAGAATATCTTTTAGTCTGTTGTGATATTATCAAGCACTATAAAACTATTAGAACTAGAATGCACCCTTTGTATGCAGTTCCGAGACCAAATGAGGGTTATGTTTACAAAATATCACGCAATAAAATTTTGTGGTCAAGTTGAAACACTAGTAAGCACCTATGTACGCCTGGATTATTGACTAACTATGCAACAGTTTCAAGACACCTGTATCTCATCAACCAGAAATCATTAATTGATAATACAATGGTGACAATTAAATTGTTACCATAATTAGGTTACTCTTGACTTCTGCAATATTGGCCAGTCCGCAATGACCTACCCATCATCAGAATAAGTGTACATCCATACAAAAAAAACATTACCTATCGGGGAATATACGGGAACTGGGACAATTCTTCTAAATAAGAACTTTAGAGAACGTGATTTCGATTTCGCATTGGAGATTTCAGTTGGAAGTAAATAAAAGCATTGTTGAAAATAGCTACTAACCTGCGTTGATGGTGATTTTCGTCTTGTCTCTAGCGATGACAACGTGATTGCCTAGGTTATTTGTTTTGCCCTCAACTTTGACGCGCTCCTTCAGATATTTCTCGAAGTTGCCGACGTCGAGGATGCTGTCCTCAGCGGGGTGTGTGCAGTCGATCAAGAACTTCAGGTTGATCTTCCGCTTGATGCCTTTGCCGCGGATTTTACCACCTTTGACTCCTTTCTTACCAGTCTTCTGGTGAAGTTGGGCTTTTTTAGCCACGGGTTTCTTAGCAACTGCCATCTCGGCAACCTGAAATGTGCGTAGATAATTTATAACACACTACAATACTCTATTTCTTAGATTTTTACTAAATTTTGTCAAATAACCTACCAACACGTGTAGAGCAGTTACCGTAAAAACTGCAAAATGGCCGACGCAAATGTCATTTTTTGGTGAAGTTGGCAGGATTGAATGTATATTGCCATACTAAAAAAACCTAATCAAAATTAGAACGCTACGTGGACTGCCATCCTTGACTATGGTTGATTCACATTTATGTGGTTGATTGTGAATGAATCTTCATTCACAGATGCAGGGCCACAGAACACATATACTCAAGAGTGCAGGGCTACTATTGTATACTACTACTATAGTATAGTAGTTTGTTGGCATATATTTTTGTCCATTATATAATAAAAATAATGTAAAATGCCATTTCCAAAACTCTGTAGACAAAAAAATGGACTAGGTATCTTCCAGAGTACTTCTTGTAGTCAAAAGATAACCTGCTTCTTGATTTTGTACCACTCTTAGCAAGGATATCGATGATCATATTCGGAACCCGCGAAATTCAAACTTAAGGTAACGAATATTGAGAAATAAAAAAAGACAATCCCAAATTGAATACCGCGGTATTCAATTTGGTATTTCATTTATTATCAATAATAGAATTTATTCCTCTATCACCTGCTGGAATACAAATTGGTCATAATAAAGCTCACTGCAGGCGAAATTTACAGTGGAATTGTTACGACGATCAATCTACAAAGATATCCAAGAGCAAAAAGGTGATCATCCATTGTATTTTATATGCTTAAAAAATAATTACTGATTTTATGTTCACGTAGAAATAATATTAAATAAAGATTTAACGATGTGTGTACTACGGTTTTTTTCTTTCATACATTACTTGTTTCTCGTTCTTTTGTTCTACTTGATTAATAATATGTTTTCTTTTTTGTTTTTTATTAATAATTTCAAATATCTAAGTCGATTCCGCGTCAACAGATCTGGGGTGGGTGACCCATAATTGTGAACGCCTGCACGATTTGAAGAAGACGCTCGCTATAGTAAAAAGTATAGTTGCCTTTCTAAATTATTAGGCGCTTCTTCGTACAAATATTTAAAAAAAAACTATTTTTTTACCTAATGTATGTACGAAGCTCAAACTAAAATTCGTGAAAGTAGCAATTAGTAAGCAATAATTGATACAGCAAACTATTAGAAATTCTGCGTCCTTCTTGCTGAACACGGAGGCCACCAGCCATCCTGACGTCAGAATGGTTGGTCAAAATAATATTCATATTTCTCTGAATGTATCATATGTAGCAATTATTGAAGAAATGTAGCAAACATAAGCAATTAGGTAGCAATTCTTGAATATACTTTCAGAGCCGCTTGCCATAGGGGGCATTTCACGTGAAGCGGACAGGGAAAAAAAGTGAGGTTCTGAAATTTGTTCATATTAGGTCCAGTTATACTTCTAGTAGATATAAATACGGACACAATTTATTTTTTATATATGATGTGTATTTGTCTAGTTCCCAAAGAATCGTCTAAATCGAAATTTCGATTTTTTTGAAGAATTTTTTCGTATTGAAAACAATTACAATAAATTTTCACACTACGCGATTTGTATAGAAAATTAGCTGATCTTTTTAAAAAAGTAATCAAATTCGAAAAAAAAAATTTTTAGTCTTCTAAATCGGAAGTAAACATTTCAAAACAAAATTTTGGAAATTTCAACCATTTTTTTTTTTAATTTTCTTTTTTCAAAATATAGCTTAGAGTATCTAAATAATACACCAGAAGTTTTGAAATGGGATCTGCATTAGTTAAGGAGATAGGTAAATTAATGTATGTACATGGAGCAGTAAGTACGCTGTTAGGCGCTTGTTTATGTCGGTTAATATGCGAATTATGGAATTAAAACGGGACACTATTAACATATAAGATCCTATTTATGTTTGCTGAAGCTCTAACAATAATTAGGGGTAGTTATTAAAAAATAAAATAATATCAAGACATTGATAAAAAACATTTGAATAGCTACAAATATTAGTGGGAAGAAGTAAAAGATAATTCGGTAAATAATGTTTGTTTATTAGTTTAGATAGATAGGGGTAATCTCCGGGACTACTAGAAACTGCAACGACTACTTCTCAAAACTGCTGTCAAGTTAAATGATAATTTTAATGAAATAACGTAAAATCAAATTCAATACAATTTTATTTTATAATTATTTCAATTTTACTTTGAGAATCTATGCAACTGGTTCTTTTTACAAGGAGACCTTCCGTTGTTGGAATGAAGTTATGTAACTTTTTAGTTCCTGGAATGGTTATTGCAGATTCAAACCGAGGTTGCATGAAAAATCCTTTCACGATTAATATCATCTTTGGAACAGTTGTAAATCGCTGTTTGTTTTAAAGATGATTTTGCCCATTCATTATAATGGCATTGGTGAAAGGATTGATCTACTTGCAGGTAATTGTAGACTTGTACGCGTCGCTAAACGTTTGAGGTTCCCCCCAAGATCATCACGTGGCCCCTTTCCATGAGACGTTTATTTTTTTTTCTGGATTGGAAATCATCAAATGACTTCTCCCACTCTGGGGTGAGCGGGAGGGCGTGTCAGACTTTTACTGACTTAAACCCACCCGTGTTACATCAGTTGCCCATATGCCAGGGTCACGGTATCTCTTTCAAACAATCACGCGACCCCGGCAGGCATTGGTCCTAGTAGACGCTGCTGCTGACATCTCTTTGAGGCGCGCGTGCAACACTGCGCGCCGTCGACCCGAGCTTGGTCCTTACCGGGCGGCGAGCTACCCATTGCTCGCCACCCGCAAGCTCGCGCCTACGGTGGCCGGGAGTCCGCAATCGACTCGCGACGCCCGGGGCGTCTCCTCCTGCGGCGGCTAGGGACGTGAGGGCGCAGAGACTGCCACTCCCTCACGCGCCCCGCCTCCTCCTTCGCGAGCATTACTGCTTCGCAGAAGGAGGTGACGGCTTCCCATTCCCTCTCGCTCCGTACCATGGCTCGCACCAGGGCCGGACGCGAGAGGTCGCCGCCGCCGATCGCCTCCACGAGCACACGGCGGTGCTCCGCCCAGTCAGGGCACACCTCCACCGTATGCTCCACCGTGTCCTCCAGACGATCCTCGCATTCCATGAGACGTTGCGTGAAAATGAATTTCTGCATTCGTACTAAAATCATGTTTATAATAAAATAAATTCGCAAAATTGAATCTATTTTTAAAATGTTGAGAGGCACCGTCAGTTATATATATAATTTAAGACACATTCATAGATTGTTCAAGAAGGTGTTTGTGTAGTATTTTTTGCTAAGAGTAAACTTTTTGATAAGCTAAAGATAAAATTATCTTTTACTTCTTCCTACGACAATTTGTAGCAATTCAAATGCTTTTATCAATGTCTAGATATTATTTTATTTTTTAATAACTACCCTTTATTATTTTTAGAGCTTCAACAAACATAAACAGAATGATAAATGTTAATAGTGTCGCGTTTTAATTCCATAATTCACATATTAACCGACATAAACAAGCACCTAACAGCATACTTACTGCTACATGTACATACATTTATTTACCTATCTCCTTAACTAATGCAGATCCCATTTCAAAACTTTTGGTGTATTATTTAGATAGGTACTCTAAGCTATATTTTGAAAAAAGAAAATTAAAAAAAAAATGGTCGAAATTTCCAAAATTTTGTTTTGAAATGTTTACTTCCGATTTAGAAGACTAAAAAAATTTTTTTTTTCGAATTTGATTACTTTTTTAAAAAGATCAGCTAATTTTCTATACAAATCGCGTAGTTTGAAAATTTATTGTAATTGTTTTCAATACGAAAAAAATCTTCAAAAAAATCGTAATTTCGATTTAGACGATTCTTTGGGAGCCCTTATCTAGACAAATACCCATCATATATAAAAAATAAATTGTGTCCCTATTTATATCTACTAGAAGTATATCTGGACCTAATATGAACAAATTTCAGAACTTCACTTTTTTTTCCCTGTCCGCTTCACGTGAAATGCCCCATAGGCAACCAGCCATCCTGACGCTAACGAACGTTATTTTTATTAGTATCCGGCCGGAATCCACCTGGTTACGCTTAGATACTTCAATAAATTGTGCGAAGGTTAGGCTGGTGGTAAAAAGTACCTCTCCATCAAATTCCAATTGACTGAGTTTATAGTTAACACTTATGTAAATACATTAAAAGTTGGAATTAATAAGCGAGACATGGTGCACATTGTATACATGTGATTCCATAAATTTATTAAAATCAAATAGATATGTTATGGACCAGGTGATTAATGCGGGCATTATACATAATGTACGAGCATTATGAATAATGTCTAGCTCTATCGGGCAAAGTGACTAATACTATCTTAACTTCATTATTTATCACATTGCACGGTCATTATTATATTGCTACATGATAATTGGGCAATTTGATAATAAAGCTAAATATGACGCGGTGCGAGGGCGGGGAGGGAGGCACGCATGGCGTGGCACGCTTTGACTAATGAGAGACCGCCATTATGACTTTCCTTAAGTTTTAAATGTAAAAACTAGTGAATTCTTAATGTAGAAGTCCTTGATAATTAATCTAAATAATGAGTCTGATTATTTAAATGGTTTAATATTTCGTTTATTTTAAGTTAAATGACAATAACAATAAAAAAATTGTAATTAAATATGGGAATAAGAATTCATTTTTACAACTGTTTAATTTTTACAAGTACCTATTGTCTTATAAATTCAATATGCATTTAGTGACAGAAACGAATCACTGCAAAACCGACTGCACGTAGTCTTGTCTGCCCTACCCCTAGAGTTTAATTTAAAACTGCGAAGGCGCGGAGCGGTGAGGCGGCCCGCGAGCTAAGGAGCAGGTGGTTTTGACGCTCGCCACCGCGGCGAAGCCGGCCAGCGACCCGAAGCTGCGGTGGTGAGCGTAAAACATATCTGCGACGATAAGCTCGCATGGGACCGCCGGAGCCCCGTAGCGCCGGAGCCGTGACAGAAACCATGCCTGCTGCATGTTTGCTTGCATGCCTCATCGTTTATAGAACTGCTTAAAATAAAATTTATTACTAACCAATTACGATTTGTTAATTGTACGCGCCTAACCGCCCAGTTCAAGTATTCCACGGCTCAGTATTTATTGAACTGCCCGTTTAAATTATTTTATGACTCATTTTTATTTAGTTTACTGCTTTGAAAACATGCGTTTTTATTTTTTTACCTACCACAACTCAAATATTGAACTGCCGCCGCTTTAATTCTATGCCATTAAATATATTTGTATTACTCTGCCCAAAAGGTGATGGACAATATGTATAATGCCCGGTCAATTTGATTATTTGAATAATTCTTATCAAATTGCATTCTCATATTAGGCATTTTTCATAATGACCGGGCATTATGTATAATGCCCAATTTCTCACTTAGTCCATAACAGATATACTTTAATTGGCCAGCAACCTGATATTCCTTTCCTAATTGTTTACCTATTGCTTCACCTCGCGATGTTATTGCCACAGAACATATTTACCTCGACTAGCTTCTGCCCACGACTTCGTCCGCGTTAAATTTCTTGCTCACCCGACCCTCCCGTCACATCGAATCGCCTGCATATGCGAAATTCGTACCTATTCGTAAGGTTTTTCTATTTTGTTCGGCTCCTAAGGGTCCTAGCGTGATGTTACGATACCAAAATCCATCCTACATAATAAATTCAATTGTAAAGTTTCATTGCATAGAAAAATGTGCCCTCCGTTCTCCTTTTATATATTTAAAACAATCCTAGTGGAATTTTTACAGTTCTTGGTTTTGCTGCCATGGAAAGGATGTTCGTCCAGCTATTGTATGTATATCATAGAATATAGAATAGCAGAAGAAATTAAAAGAAAAGCAGAGGCGAAAAAAGAAGAAGACAGGAACTAAAGAAAAGAAAAGAAAAGCTTTCACGAAAGAGAACGCTTATCTAGTTGCTAAGTCAGTAGTAACATTTACATCTAAATTAACAATTATTTTATCTAGTTAATTAGATACACTACACTAATACACTATATTACACTATTACACTATAATATTATAAATGCAAAAGTAACTCTGTCTGTCTGTCTGTCTCGCTTTCCCGCTAAAACTACTGCACCGATTTAAATGAAATTTGGTACACAGATAGTTTAGAACCTGAGAAAGGACATAGGCTACTTTTTATCCCGGTAGTATGTTCCCGCGGGATAATTTCCGACCTCCACGCGGGCGAAGCCGCTGGCAAAAGCTAGTATGAATATATGTATTTTGTTTTATATTTGAACCATAAACTATAAAATCAAAATCAATAAAAACTTTTTAACAAAAAATTAAACCGCCGAAAAAACTGAAAAGCATAAAATAATAAACCTTAAAATTATGAGTCGACGCTTTGAGTGATCTTTGTTCATTGATTTTTCAGCGCCGACTCAAAATTTTAAGGTTTATTATTTTATGCTTTTCAGTTTTTTCGGCGGTTTAATTTTTTGTTAAAAAGTTTTTATTTTATAATTTTTTGTGACTTTAATGTACTAATAATACTTGGCAAGGTATACCCTATCCAACAAAAAAAGAATTATCAAAATCGGACTACTCTGTATGAAGTTATGCGTGGTTATACATTACAAACAGTGAGTGAACAATCAATCATCCCCTGTTTTCCGACCCTTAGGGTTCGATTTAGTTTTCCAAATGTATATGGGACCACCTTGGGAGTATACCCTTTCCAATAAAAAAAGAATTGTCACAATCGGACTACCATGTACAAAGTTATGCGTGATCATACATAAAAACAAAAAAAAATATATACGCGTCGAATTGATAACCTCCGTCGGTTAAAAATTGTGTTCATTTACTGGTTTTATTTCGTTCATTTACTGGAAAATATCGTTCATTCACTGGGGTTTTAGGGTATTTATTTAATGCTAAATATCTTTGAAAGTATACAAGTTATATCGTTAAAAAAATCACACCATTTTCGCATGGTTGCAGGCAGACAGAACGGAACTTCCAATATGACCTAACTGGAAGTTCTGCAGTTTATGTAGCCTATGTAGGTACCTATGCGCTAAGTAATTTGATATAGATACCTAGTACCTACTAGAGATCTATAAATCATGATCAAATTACCCATACCTTCGATATAGGTAGATATCTATCTATTTCAAAGGTAGGTATAACCTCCGTACTTAGGCTACGTAGAAAAGGGGACGCTCAACCGGTGTTGTGCAAAGGGGAGCGGTTATAAGCGTAAGACTATTGTCTTGGCTTCACCTCGGTGATATTATTTCCCATGAATGAACAACGCCAGTCGTCGACCGAGGTCACGGCGTTTTTTTACCTGTAGTGATGTAATGCTTCACATTTTTCATACGAGTCACATTCGCACCTTAGCAAGACGCGCAGCCTCTCTTTGTTATTGTTCTATTTTCTTTGAGTCATTTGTATACTCAGCAAGTTTGTTCGTCGTTTCTGTGGAATATCCGTCCGGCGGGAGTTTTCAAACTAAGAAAGTCGAGCATGCGCATTAGGTTATCGTGAACTTCGTGACTTCTCGTACCAATACGCAAGCCCGCGGCAAGGCCCACAAACGCAGTTTATTTACGCCGAGCACGGAAGTTGACGGCTCGTGCCTCAGCGTATAAACCTATTTTTGTAGTTAACCTCACTTCTTCGTGTTACTCACAAGTGAATCATAATTTGAATAAAAGTTTGGAGTTTTAATGTGTTAATGTGCAATTTCTAGTGTCTACCGAAATTATCGGGCATTTTGTGGGTTTCAACAATGTACCGTATTGATTGTGTTTATGTTCAGAAATGTAATCGGTTTGGTTGATTATTGGATCGATATTCGAGACAAAACAACAGAGGTGCTTCACAAATGATATTAAAATGGATAATTGTTTCGTCGCCTGCGGCTGTGATGACTATGAAGGAATAACAAAATCTGACTTGGATCGCTTCACGGACAAAATCGAAAATGTTCTCAATGATGAGAGAGGTAGAAAACTGTTCAGGAATTTTATGCACACCTCTAAAATGGAAGCTGGACGTCGAGCGCTGGGTGTATGGGAGCACACGGAAAGGTTGCTTAATTATAAAGAGAACGCTGAAAGCGGATCTCGATCACGCAGCAATTATCTGAATGACGTATATCTTTTGTTAGATAAAGCAGAAAGAATAGAAGAAATAGATTTCACTACAATGGAGAGGCTTACTATTGCACTAGAATCAGATAACAAGGAAGGAATTGCTGAAGGGTTGCAGTTGTTAAAAGAGGAGACAACGAAAGCTCTTAGAAGGGAATACAGTGCTTTTAGGATGCGTTTTATACCATCAAAATAAACAGCACTGCTAGAAACACGCAGTGCCTTGTGAATTTGTTACACTTTAGATATTACAAACTCTACCAACTGTATAACTTGGTAGTTCTTGGCGGCACTGCTTGCTACCGAAGGTCAATGTTAAATCAAATATAGTACAAAATATTGAATTATTCAGCATTCCGCCGCACGCCAAGATGTGAAGAAATACCGGCCAGTGCCGGGTGGTACCGGGTTCTTTACTCCCCACGTAGTTTTAAAGTTCGCGCCGATTCGAGTGCTCAAATTGGATGCGAAACCGAAGATTTTGTCACAATAAAAATGTTCATTTTTTAGACGTGTTTAGTTGTAACTTGTTTCACATTTTTAGCACAATGTACCTATTTATTTGTGATTTCCGATGTTATTTTCCGTCCTTATGTTCGATAGGTGTGTGATGTTATCTTTCGAGACCAATATTAAGCGTACCTTTGTTAATTAAATCGCTAGTGTGGAGCTTTTCGCTATTAATGTGTAAAGAAAATAAATTATTTATTGTGATCGTTGTTGTTTTCTTGTTAATCATCGCGGCAGAACGTTATCATTTGTTATCTTGGGAGGAGTTATCATGAAAGTCAAACATTATTATTAATGTGTATTAGACGGATAGTATCCTTTAGTGTGTAGGCAATTTTTAATGAGTGTTATAGGTCACGGCAAATATCTTGAACACCTTTTGATATACTCTTCTCGCTCTTGTATATTCTCCCGCCAATGCGGAAGAGCAAGAAGGGTATATCAATCGGTATTCAACAAGTGTGCCGCGAGGTGTACCATCTGGAATATCTCAGTAGCAACCTGGAGTCTAGATTTGTGCCCGGTTGATGGCAATCGGCTCGCCCCCTATTACATGGGACTTAAACATAACAGGCGAAATGTGGGTGTACTTGTACACCTCTGCCCAATCCTTCGGGGAAACAAGGCGTGATGTTATGTTGTGTAGGCAAACTATAAGTAACTACGTATATATAGTAGTCTATGGTAACTACTTTCGGGATAATGCTTAGGCCACCACGCCTTTGTACCTATCTAAATTATAATTGGATTCAGGATTGGTGACTGCAATAATGCACTTATCCTTGTTATCAAAGTGTATTTTTGATAACTACAATGGACCCTATTAGATTTTCTATTTTAGTGGGTACTTAGATGCATATATTATATAAAGATCAACTGTTTAAAAACTTTAGGCATCAAAATTGCAGATTAGAAACAAGTTTACTGCTAAACCACAACCTATTATTTCAATACTTCGTAATTGAATTTAAATAGGTCTGAGTTTAGGTACCTATCGCGAACACCGTTATAATATCAATGAAATTTCTAGTTTTTATTGGCAATTAAAATAATAAAAATATGTTTTCATCTGTCATTTAATAAAATTGCACAATATTTTATGTTACAAACAGCATTCAATTTTAATGGCTCTCGTTTCAGCCTATGTTCTTGACCAACATTTATGTAAAATATGTATAGGTGTAGGTAGCTGTCTTATTCAAATATAAATGACTACAGTTGTCAAGTACTGAATGAGTACATTGATTCAATTCATCATTAGATAGATAGAAGATTATAAATATTTACAATTTTAAAATCGGAAAGTCCTAAATATTTAAAACAATTTAGTAAATTCTGAATTCTTTAAAAAAAATATGATACAATTCAATGAATACATAAAATAAATTGATAACTTAAAACTAAAGCATAACTTATAGTAAAACATTTAATATTCTTGAGATATATTCCATTGATATTATCTTATCACAATTGTCAAGAGTCCATGTCTCATTGTGTAATCGTGTTGTGTACATTAACATTAATAAAAATTACTTATAAATACTTTATCACTGCACTTCCATTTCAGCATGTTGCTAAAATGTTGATTATGCCTAGGTTTTCTTCCAAGAGTAGTACATTTCCAGAGGCTTGTTTACCTGCAGAATAAACACATGTCTTAAAATATGTTATTTTAAGAAATAAATTGTAGTGAAATAAATCGTGTATTCATAGGGATAAATTATAGTGGCTGCATCTGAAGCCAACTTATTGCATTTGAATATGCATATCTTGTAGGGATTATCCTTAGTTTATATGTATAAATACAGTTCATGCGTAGGTACATTTTCTGAGCAATGTTTAAACATTATTATCATGACTGCATTCCCAAAGGTTAGACAAATGCAGTATATCTACATTTCGTGATCCCTATTTTAAAAGCCAGGTGGTGATTAGGCCACTACTAAGAAATTCCTAATGGAAAGACCTAATAACACTGTTCTAAAGGTACGTCTGTTTTCTACCTGGGGATAGGATCCAGGAACACAAGAAGAGCTTTAGTAGTCCTTAAATGGGCTTTTTATTTTTATTTAGAACATAATATGTCAAACCTTAGTTTTTACCTTCCAAAACTTATCATTGATCTGGCGCAGAGTCTGCGAGCCAGCCAGTGGCACGAACTGCCCCGGCGCCGGCGCAACGTAGATGCAGAAGTTCAGCAGACGGTATGCTTCCGGCAGCTCTGCGTCCAAGTCTAGGGTGAGACGCATCGCCAAGTACTTGCTCAAGTGGTCCACTGGAATCATAAAGACGCACAGCACTATAAAAAAAAAATCTAGGAAAATTTAGGATGTCAAATCTTCCTAGCCTTTTCTCAACTATGCTTGGGTTGGGTTCCAGTCCAACCAGATGCAGCTTTATACCATTTTACATGGAGCGACTGTATATGTGACCTCCACAACCCAGCTACTGGGTAACACCTTGGTAAGAATGGTTTATGGCTTCTGAGTTCTGACGACCTGTAACATCTGTTAAAGATCCACGAATGATAACCGGGAACGACGGTTTCCGAGACTCGGAGTGGTCTTGGTATGTAAAAATAGTCACCTATCCATTGATGACTGGTTGACAACCTTTGGGTTTCTGTCTACCTGTAACGACTGTCAAAGATTTTCCGAGACTCGGAGGGTTCACGATATGTAATGATTAGTTACCAATCCACGAACCGACCACGGAAAGCGTAGCTAAACCTTAAACCGTACGACGTACTATCATGAGCTATAAGACCCTCGAGAAGAGAGAAGTTTAAGATGTATGTATATACCATAATAGGTTCACTCGCAGGTGAGTCAGTGAGATCAAGATTAAAGAGGTATGGTGCCTGAAGATAGGAGGTTTAAAGTTTTAAACTTTACGAACAAAAACTGTTTCAAACATAGACCCTAATCACTTAAGTTGAAGCAGGAGGCCTAAAATGTTGATTAGTAACTGCAGTACGCTGAAATATTCCCAATTCGTTTTGGGAATATTTCAGCGTAGTACTAAAGCAAATATCGTGAAATCATCATCATCATCGTTAAAATGTCCACTGCTGGACATAGGCCTACCCCAAGTAACGCCGCTTCGACCGGTTCTGTGCCTCTCGCATCCAGAGCACATAACGCTTCCATATTGTAGAAAAAGAGTACCTACATACAATTCATTCAGTGGCTGAGAAGTTACACAACACTGAAGATCTTGGTAATTTTCTATCCAATTTACCTATTTTATACATAAGGTGTTAATTTGAACCACTTTGAACACCACTCTAGTCACAATCAATTGAATATGTTTATTTCGTTTTGTTTCTAAGCCTTGATTTGGTACTTGTCTTCAAATAAGCACTATGCTACATAAATACTTTGTTACTTGAAATATGTAGTAGACATTTGGAAAGAATTGATTTAAAATATGAATTATTGATTTTGATTTTTTGACTACAACTTTTTTGTTGTCATACCTATAATATTATATCATTTAAATCAATACTGTGTTCTACATTTGCAACAATTGTGGTAAGTAACTAAACTACAATCAGAAGATAAAATATAATTTTGTGTTATGACCTAACATTTCAATGTACTGTTTTACAACAATTAGACATATTTACTTATTAACCCAAACCCCGGGTTAATGCCTTGTTAATGACAATAGGTGCGCCCCCTATTACGACTACCGCCTATTACTTGCCCTATGACTTAAACTGGCAAAATGCGGTTGTATTTACTATCGCTAGATCTACCTAGTGTTTTGATCAGTTGTGATGTTATATTTGTAGGCTAAAAAGTTGGTTCATAACAACTACTCAATACTTCTTGTTATATTAAAAACTAGCTGTCTCCACGATTGCATAGGTTTAATTTCTGAAATAAAAGTAGCCTAACTTACTCCTTATAACATCAGCCTTAGCATTATGCTCCAGTGAAAATCTCGTCAATATCGGTCCAGCCATTTCAATGGTGGATGACCCAGAACAAACAGAACGGCCAATAGTACCGAGTATAGATGTATGTACTTACCAGAGGCATTGGCAGTGGTCTTCAAGTATCTAACAGAGCTATCTCGGAGAGCCCGCATCAGCTGGTTGTCTCCGGCCATTTCGGTGGGGTGCGGCTTGAAGACAAGTTCAATCTCGTTGGGGTTGAGAGGCTCCCCCTCGCCTTCTGTGTCCATCGAATTTTCACCTTCAGTCCTGAAATAAATCATGTATAAACTGTTATTAATACAGACCTACATAAGATTAATTAATAACTACATTACATCATTGTACTTATCTAACAAGTTTGAGGAAAAGCAGAGCATTGGGTGTTATGACATACTCTTGTAGGAGGCCCATCTTGTACAGCATTTGATAGTCATCTAAACAAATACTTTAAAAAATATAATAAAAACGACACTCAAAGTCACAACCATTCAATTTGAATGTATTACAAAGAAAATAAACATAATAGTCCTAACTCCCAAACTAGGCATCCTAAAAAGACAGAGCCTTAATAAAAAGCCAGAGGCCTAGTATTCAGCCATGGGATCTGTTAAAGACAGTAATTTTTGCGATTTTTTTTAATTTATAAAGAGAATAGATTTGATTTTTTGTATGTTTAATGTCTCTCAATAGACATGGGTTGTCCATCACCAGAATTAGAATATATTACACTATTTATCTCAATGTTCCCACAGGATCGAGACTCATACGGGTGAAACTATGGGGTGCAGCAAGTAAGATATAACAATCAATGATTAGATATAGTTGCTCGCTATACAACCACACTATAGGCATAACAGCCAGCCTTCTATGCAGGTCTTGCATGGAGGCTGAGGAAAACATCACGCATTAGGACTGAAACAACTGGACACCCAGATCTCACACAGATGTACTTAACAGACCAGGAGAAATAATCAACTTCTGGAGGAAAGAGGGCTGGTTGAAATAACCAATGACAGCTGCCATAGCTCACACAATAGACCATCTGAAAAACTAAGTGCGGAACCGAACCTAACATAGATGTAGTCTTCACCATTATAGCAATTAGCAACTAACTTTACTGACTACATTGGCAGTATGTTGTATAATTTGTTAATAGTTGTTAAAACTAAGTGTGTCATGGGGGTTGTATAAGAATACTATGAGAATCAGAATATAAAACACAGCACCACAAGATGGACAGGTACTTGATTCAATCAAATTTTTAGTCACACTATCATTCTAATTGGCATTAGAATTCTTTTATCTAATTGTTGGGTATACTATTGTAATATCTATGTTTTAAGATAGGAATTATTTTATTCAAAAGCAAAGGCCATATGATGACTTTCCAACAAATCCACAAATCAGGAGTTGAAGTTGAGATGACATGGCAAAATTACCCATAAAAGTTGCTGCAATATGTATTAAATGATTAATGTTTTTGCAATTTATGCAAGTAGGTTTGCACAAATACTTTTACTCGTCAAATGTATTTTTAAAACTAGATGAGTTCGGCATTTCCTATTTGACTACTTGGAGAAGAAGCTCCGAAACAAACTGAAGAGGTCTCTTTTAAAGTCATATATCAGATAATTTTATTTAATTCATTTTATACTATGTAGGCTAGATAAATAAATATAACAAACCTGCCATCACTTGATTCACTCTCCTCACTCCTCTCTGAAGTTAAAATAGACTTGGCCCTTTTAGTGGTGCTAGTGTTTTTTGAAATTGAGCTGATATTAGATGGCACAGGGGATGGTGTGCTCCTAACCGAGGCTGGGTTGGATGTAGACTGGCCTGACGGTGTTGGGATGCCTGTTGTAGACGTGCCATCCTTAGGAGCAGCAGGAACTGTCCCTGTACTACCATTCTGAGCATTCTCTGTGTTGTTACCATTCGAGTTAGAAGTGTTACTGTTATCATCATGATTCTTCCTCGATCTTTGAGGCCTGTTTTGAGACTGCAGTTTTATTCCCTCTGTGATCGAGTTGACTAACGACGCCTGCGAGTGTGACATACTCAGTTTTGTCAACAAGCGCTCCTGGTGAGCTTCATACTCATCTCTGCTGGGGTATATCTTAGAGATCAACAAATCAAAGTTTGGGTCTGGCCTCAATGAGCGTTTCGACACCAACTTCTTTCGGCATGTAGGACATTCCTTGTTGCCAGAACGAAGGGCAGTTATGATACAGTCGTTGCAGAATCTGTGAAGGCATTCCTTTGTAGTCATGGTTTTCTTGAGCATGTCTAAACAAATTGGACACATTAATTCACTGTGTAAACTGCGGGGGGACACCGCGATCTCAGTGGCGTCCGTTATCACCTCCTGCGGTGTACGGTGAAGCTCATACAGGGAGAGCTCCCAGGTTTTATTCTGGGAAGGCTCTGTTGACGACATATTTGTGGTTTTGTAATGCCTCACTGAAGAATTATTTAGTTTTTGTCTTTCCGTAAACGACAAACTGCACCGCAACCACCATGTTGGCTTAAACACTAGTGATGTGCTTTTAGTTCTTTTTCTTTAGTCACTTTCGAAATGTCACGATGTAGCCGTGACATTTCTAAATCGATTATGTGATACTTGAGTAAAAATCGACTAAAGTACAACCACAGGTAAAATAAAGTTGTTATAACAAAAAAAATCCAATGGTTCATAAAACTTGATGCATCCTATATTTCCCCCAACCGTCCCCCAACACGCAAAAGGCCCATAGAGGAAAATAATATAACTATATTATTTTCCTCTATGGGGCAGTTCAACACAGTTTGTTTCATTTTTGTTCACTAGATAGCGTTAAAGGTTTGATTGCTTGTGTAATGCATTAGGACCATAGATTTAGTAAGTACAGTAGAATCCGGTTATAACGACGGTGAAGGGACCGGTGACATTACGTCGTACTAACCGGAAGTCGTACTAAACGAAATGATAATTTTGAATTTTTTTTCAAATCACTTTCATTTATATACATACAAACATAATGTATTTAATAATATTTTCGTGACCCAGAGAAAGAAAAACATTTGAATCAAAATATTTATTTGTTTTACATAATATACATACATATAATGTACTAGCTTGTGCCCGCGACTTCGTCTGCGTAAATGTCGGTTATCGCGGACGCAAAGTCACGGAATAAAAAGTAGCCTATGTCCTTTCCCAGGGTCTAAACTATCTGTGTACCAAATTTCATTTAAATCGGATCAGTAGTTTTAGCAGGAAACCGAGACAGACAGACAGACAGAGTTACTTTTGCATTTATAATATTAGTGTGGATCATAATAATGACACTTTTTTCTTCAACAGGGAATATTTTTCGTTTTGTAGAAGAAGCCATTCTTGTACGCGAAATCACGCATAACCCGCAAATTAAAACTAAACTAAACAGTCGCATTCGAATCAGCGACGTGCAGGCAAGGGGGAAGCGTGGGGCGGAGATAGTTTCTTACCTACGATTTATTTGTAAACACGTCAACGCTCGTCGTCGTTGTAACCGGACAATTTTGTGTGAAATTCCGTCGTTAAAAGCGGTCGGTCGCTGTAAGCGGAGTCGTAATAAACGGATGTACTTTCATAGTGGCTCATATTAAAACCAAACACGCGCCTATACTTACGTCGCTAAAAACGGTTGGTCGTTATATGCGAAGTCGTACTAAACGGATATACTACGCTAGTACATACTAAATGGTGTGATGGGACTAAGTCCATAGTCTATGGGACCTAAATATGATTAGGTTCTATACGTATAATAGGGGGCTTATACCCATTGGTGACTTGTAGGTGTTCCGTGTTAGATGCATTTCCGCCTAACCCTTCAGAGAATACAGGCGTGCTGTTTTGTTTTGTCATAGGTTCACTAAATCTATGATTAGAGCAGATGGGTGCGCAATGGCGTGGTCGGACGCTGCGACGGGATGCCTTAGAGTCATTCTTCACAGATTAGTTAAGATACCAGCGGAGAGCCGTAGGGGATCACTAAGTATTTAATATGTGTACAGGGGACTCCTTTTTTCAGTGTGGGACAGCAGGATCTTTCTTCTTTTGGCACGCACGATCTTTAAAGGTGTTCTTAAACTGTTTGTTTCTCGTTTTCTCCTGTATCCCTTCTCGGAATAAAAGGCATGTATGCACGGCGACAAACCAACTTATACATTTCCAGTATAAGCTGAGTAAGCTGACTTCTTTTACGAAAAGCGAATGTAATGCGAGGTCTGCTAAAACTGGAAATGTGTAGCTTGATATGTAGCCGTGTGTGCCTAGGGGTCTTCTTTGTTATTTTTCGATAAAACTGTGTATAACATAAGCTAGGAAATTTGAATACCCCAACAGTTTTAATGTAAACAGTATTTGTAATATAGTTATCTACCCTAACTGTAAATCCAGTTTATTAATTTATATATTTTCAGCAGAAGTCACGACAACGACATGTTAATAATTTTATTGACGTTATCTGTCAAATAAACATCAATTAAACTGGTAGTACCTAATTAAGTAGGTAGATTATAAATTAAAAAGGGTGCATTTAAAAAATAAGAGGAGTTGTATTAATTGGCCACTTAACTTCTGAGGAGCTATTATAGTCTTTTGGATGTAGGTAAGTATGAAGATGACGCGAACTTATGTAGGTACTGGTCGTTTACGAAATTGTTTTCCGTGGCTTTAATCTTCATCTTGTGCCTTTCCAATTACATACTAAAGGTTGAATACCATTTAATTTCTCCCTGTCCTTGGTGAAGTGGAGCTCAGCAGCACTTGTGACCGCGGGCCACGCGCGTAGTTTCTCAAGCCCACACCGCCTATAGTTTTATTTATTTACTAGCTTTGCCAGCGGCTTCGTCCGCATATTATACCTACGTATAAACCTTCTTCTTGAATCACTCTATCTATAAAAAAAACCGCATCAACATCCGTTGCGTAGTTTTAAAGATCTAAGTATAACTACATAGGGACAGACAGAGAGAACCGACTTTGTTTTAAAGTATGTGTAGTGATTAGGTGTTATTGGCGTTGTTAGCAGTGGTGGCCCAGTGGTAACGGCCTCGACTTACAAGTTGCAGGTCGTGAGTTCGTACCCCGGCGGTTGCTTTACATTATGTAACGGCATACTCCCCTCGATGAAAGGAGGCCTGTGTCCCAGCAGTGGGAACAATATAGGCTTATTATGTTACCCGCGACTTTTGCGCGTTCCGTTTGGTGTCGAACGTATAGAATGGCACCATCGCATTTCTTCCCATGGGTGTTGTTAGAACGCTGCTGCCCATTCTCGTAGCAGCGTTCTCTATGCATTTTACCACCATCCTGCGATCGACAACCTGCCTGGCAAGCTTGGTGATTATGGCCAACCCCCTCAAATTGGGGGAGGCCTATGTCCAGCAGTGGACGTCTTTCGACTGAAATGATGACCCGCGATTTCATCTGGGATCCAGGATGAAATGTAGCCGATGTCCTTACCCATGACATGGTCTATCTGTGTGTTAGGTAAACTTCATTTAAATATGTTCAGACGTTTCAGCTTTAAAGCGCAGAGATGTGACTTATCTAAGATATAAGTATCTAAAATACAGATACAATACAAGATACAAAATACGTGTTTTTATCTTGTATCTGAAATACTTTTTTAAAATTCATTTTGTATCTTGTATTTAAATACCTTTTGTTGAGTATCTTAGTATCTTGTAGATACTGGTGCCGATTCCCTTATTCACAAACTAAACTAAATTTAAGTTCAGTGCATCTTTTTCTTTCTATTTCTATTCTATTAAGAAAAGGACAGAAGATAAATTTTAGTTTAATCCTGTCAAATTAATCAGCGCTTGACGTAAATTGACGTAATTTTAGTAGGCAAGTTTTTAATTACGTCTAAACTTGTATGGAGTAGTGTAGTGACAGGCGCTGATTAATTTGACAGGACTAAACTAAAAATTTTCTTTTGTCCTCTTCTTAATGAAATGCAAAGAAAAAGATGCACTGAACTTAAATTAAGTTTAGTTTGTGAACAAGGGAATCGGTACCACCCAAGGAACTTAAATCCAACCTGGAATGCGCACAGGCTGCCAATACGCGGTCCGAGCGAGATAGCTTCGCGAGAGCCCTCTGTCCCTTTCATTAGGGTGACCAAGCAATATGATGTAGGTAGATACGAATATAACAGGATAAAATATATTAACCAATAATTTGATTTAAAAAAAAAAATGTTACGCTTTAAAGATGGATTAAAGTAAAACACAGTAAACATAAACGCAATGCAACGCATAAACTCTGCTGTCGAGTATTATTGTATAACCTGGAATATCTGGCGCGCTGGGCAAATAACCATTTTGTTTAGTATTAATTGTCGTAAAAATCTAACAGACGTCGTTTTTAAGAACAATGGTTGGGACACTTTTTATTGGTCAAATGCGTCAATTGAATTTACCCGTAAATAATCTTATAATTTCGTTCATTATGGGCACCCTACTTCAATAGTCCGGGAGCCAGGTGCAAATTTGGTTAATTATTTCCTCTCGAGATATAATTCGTGAGACGACAGAAGCATCTACTCATTTCCTCTCAGCTAAAATAAAATTTGTCAAATTGTAGCTAATCTAATAACTCAACGAAAAAATAATAATCAGCTGGTTACAACATAGTGTATTGTACGTCAGCTGGTGTCACGAACATAAAAAAAAATATTTCCTCTCAAAAAAAATATTTTTAACTAAAAATTTAAATACTAAGCTAATTGACTATTAAATTTTTTAAATATATCTAAAATGATTTGATTGCATACTTATTCTTTTCAAAAATATTGATATGGAATATTTATTTCAACTCAACTCTCATATTGAAGCGCTATGTCGAATAATTAAAGATACGTCATTTCCTCCCAAATGAAAATTTGTGAGCTGATTGTTAATATACTGATGCGATAAATTAAAAAAAAATCAGCTAACAATAAGTCGAGGGAAACCTAGTCAGCTGCTGCATTTAAATTGGCAGTAGATGCTTCTGCCTAACTCCTATGTAATAACTTTCAAAGTATCAGCTGACGGTTTTTCCACCAAGGTACAGCCAGCTGACCTATATATTTATCCACCGTAACATATAAGCTATCATCAGGAAAATTATTGATTGAGAGGAAATCACTGAAAATTAAAAAAAAAATTCATGTTCGAGACACCAGCTGACGTACAATACACCATGTTGTAACCAGCTGATTTTTTTTTTTCGTTGAGATATTAGATTAGCTACAATTTGACAAATTTTTAGCTGAGAGGAAATGAGTGAATGTATTTTTTTTTTCTTCGTGTTTGGGAGGCTACAACCGCTCATCCCCCCAACCGAGCGCCAGCTGACGTTCATGAGGCTTTATAATTCTTTACTCTGATGCATTTTACTAACTACCGTTTAAGAGGAAATTGGTCATGAAAATCTGTTGCTGGCTCCCGGACTACAAGAAAGGGACACAGGGCTCTCGCAACGCTTTCTCTCTCGGACCGAATTTCTCTCTGGCCAAGTGATTGTCTGTAATAGAACTTAGTAACATATACATAAGGTTTATTTTTATAATGGTGTCAAATTGACAATGCACATTCCAGGGGTCGGGTATAAGTTCCTTGGTACCACCATGTTTGCAAAAATACTTTAATAGTTATGTATACATTTATTCAAATCACAAAATGTGACAAGATTGAATGGAGACATTAACTTGCCTGCAGCAAATGACGCAATATTAACCCCAGTGTCACATCCGTTCTTTAAAATGAAATGGGTACCAAAAGCACGGAAAAAATATGTAAAAGAACTTTTCCTGATTTTCTGAAACAAGAGTGGCGGAGGCTTTTTTTTTGGCTGGGAAATCATCAAATGACTTCTCGTGCTCTGGGTGGAGCGGGAGGGCGTGTCAGACTTTTACTGACTAAAACCCACCCGTGTTCCTTCAGTTACCCATATGACAGGGCCACGGTATCTCGTTTGAACAATCTCGCGACCCCGGCAGGCATCGGTCTTAGCAAACCACTTCAGTGCTGCTGACATCTCTTTGAGGCGCGCGTGGAACACTACGCGTCGTCGACACGGGCTTGGTCCTTACCGGGCGGCAAGCTAACCCTTGCTCGCAGCCCGCAAGCCCGCGCCTACGTTGGCCGGGAGTCTACGATCGACTCCCGACGCCCAGGTCTTTCCCACCTGCGGTGGCTAGGGACGTGAGGCTGCAGAGACTGCTACTCCCTCACGCGCCCCGCCTCTTTCTTCGCGAGCATTACTGCTTAGCAGAAGGAGGTGACGGCTTCCCATGCCCTCTCGCTCCGTACCATGGCTCGCACCAGGGCCGGACGCAAGAGGTCACCGCCGCCGATCGCCTCCACGAGGACACGGCGGTGCTCCGCCCAGGCAGGGCGCACCCCGTATGCTCCACAGTGTTCTCCAGACGATCCTCGCAATGAAAACATCCGAGCGTTTCCTCCCACTTTATCCTGAACAGTAACCCCCCGAAGCATCCATGCCCGGTGAGGACCTGCGTCAGGCGGAAGGTGAGGACGCCGTGGCGCCTCTCTATCCACTCCTCAAAGAGGGGACTTACCGCCGCAATTGTGGCGTGCCCAATGTTTTGTGGCTTAAATGTACTAATAATACTTGGCAAGGTATACCCTATCCAATAAAAAAAAGAATAATCAAAATCGGACTACTCTGTATAAAGTTATGCGTGGTTATACATTATAATCAGTGAGTGAACAATCAATCATCCCCTGTTTTCCGACCCTTAGGGTTTAATTTTGTATTTCAAATTTATATGGGACCATCTTCGGACCCTTTCCAATAGAAGAAGAATTATTACAATCGGACCACTATGTAAAAAGTTATGCGTGGTCAAACATAAAAAAAATATATGCTCGTCGAATTGAGAACCTCCTCCGTTTTTGAAAAATAAACTTACATTCAGTGAAATGTTGTTTTCTTTCAAAAGTATTTTATCTTTAAAAAGTATTTGAAAGATACGTATTTTGTATCTAGTATTTTAGATATCATTCCTGAAAGTTATTTGTATCTGGTTTCTGAAATAAATAATTTAAAAGTATCTTGCATTTTGTATTCCAGATACTTTGTGTAAGGTATCTTGTACATCCCTAACGAACGAACAAAGTTAGGTTCGAATTTATAATAGGGGAAAGTCGGGTATATTGGACCATTTTTCAGTTTCAGCAAAATTTCTCGTTTTGATATTAATTTAGACAAACTACTTATTCAATACTACATTGTTTAGAATCTCGTTTAACATATACTGTAACATCAACCCCGTCCTCTTAACCAATTAATCAATATATGCGTTTTTGTAAAGGCTTCCCATTGGTACAATTTACCCAGTTAGTCGGGTAAATTATACCTAGTTTAGGTTAATTGTACCATTAATAGTTAAGAGACTTCCAAATGTGTTAAATGTTTTATTATTGTACAACTAGCTTCTACCCGCGACTTCGTCCCCGTTATATTTATTGCTCCGCCAACCCGTCGCATCCAATAACCTGCTCGTGCATTGTCTTCGTTTTTGCAACATTTTTCATTGCTGCTCCGCTCCTATTGGTAATAGCGTAATGCTATATAGTCTATAGCTTCTTCAATAAATGAGCTACCCAACACAAAAAAAATCAATTCGAACCAGTAGGTACTTCCTGAGATTAGAGCGTTCAACCAAACAAACAAACTCTTCAGCTTTATGATATTATAGATATAAAATGTTATTTATAATACACCGTATTCTTCGTGATAATATTTTAATTTTATAGAAAACTAGCTTTTGCCCGCGGCTTCGCCCGCGTGTATGTCGGAAATTATCGCAAGAGGACGTACTACCGCGGTAAGAATGTATGAATCCATGTTATACATACATAAAATTACGCCTTTTTCCCATGTGGGTAGGCAGAAACTACGGAACGCCACCTGCTACGATCCTTACATATCATGTGTGTTTGATATACTTAAAATAAAACTAATAGTATTCAGAGTAAGAAGACTGCGACATAGGGCTGGATTAAATTGAATATAAGTCTTACTGCTTTTTAGGGTTCCGTTGCCAAATGGCAAAAAACGGAACCCTTATAGATTCGTCATGTCTGTCTGTCTATCTGTCTGTCTGTCCGTCCGTCCGTATGTCACAGCCACTTTTCTCCGAAACTATAAGAGCTACGCTGTTGAAACTTGGTAAGTAGATGTATTCTGTAAACCGCATCAAGATTTTTACACTAAAATAGAAAAAAAAATGTAAATTTTGGGGTTCCCCATACTTAGAACTGAAACTCAAATTTTTTTTTTTCATCAAACCCATACGTGTGGGGTATCTATGAATAGGTCTTTAAAAATGGTATTGAGGTTTTTCATATCATTTTTGTCTAAACTGAATAGTTTGCGCGAGAGACGCTTCCAAAGTGGTAAAATGTGTGACCCCCCCCCGTAACTTCTAAAACAAGAGAATGAAAAAACCCAAAAAAATATATGATGTACATAACCATGTAAACTTCCACCGAAAATTGGTTTGAACGAGATCCAATAAGTAGTTTTTTTTTAATACGTCATAAATCGTAAACCGCAATTTACCTTTTATTCAATCAACTCAAATATAAAAATTAAAAAAAAAAAACATTTTATTTCATAAGCATAAACCTTATACATAAACCGAGGATACCTACAGGTTTGTACGGAACCCTCGGTGCGCGAGTCCGACTCGCACTTGGCCGGTTTCTCTTAACGCTCCTATTCTACTTATACAGACACTCAATTATTTACCAGACACCAAATTAAACATAGTCATAAGAATAGTACTTTTGCCAGTGGCTTCGCCCGTATAGCTTTCGGAAAATATCACTCGGAAACCTACTACCGGGATAAAGTATCCTATGTATATGGTAAGTATCCAGGATAACCAAAAATCCAAATCCATCCAAAAATCTAAACATCTAAGCCATATTTCGCGGTCTCTTACTTGGCATAATACAATTAGGTTTATTTTGAGTACTTCGAACACACATGATATTCGCATTTACTATGAAGCCAAAGTAATATGAATTACAATACATATTACAATCCTATTAATCCTGCACTACCCGACCGCTACCAATCGGGACGGCCGGCGGCCGGACGCGGGAAGGCCCGCTAGCCGCTCTGCGGCGATTTTATTATAATCTCTGATATCTTCTAAAATATTCATTTTAATGATATGCTGTAAAGTAGGGATGTTATGGATATGAAATTTCGGATACGGATTAGTTACGGATGTAGGAATGATTATTATACCGGATACGGATACGGATACGGATACGGATATGAAATTATTTTGGATTATCCGTTAGTTTCGGATAATTTCGGTTACGGATATTAAACTTTTAAGGAATTTCAAAAGTAAAATACAAATAGCTAATAAAATGGTTTTATTTATAATGTCACCATTTGGTAGGAATTGCAATCAGTCTGTGAGTAATTATTACAGCTATTTAAAATAAAAATGATTTTAAATATAATATATTGAGTGTTATCTAATCTACCTAAAATAAAAACGTAATAACAAATCCGATATTATCCGAAACTTTTATTTCGGATTCGGTTACGGTTACGGATAAATTTTTATATCGGATATCCGATAGTTTCCCGAGCTCCCTAACATCCCTGCTGTAAAGGGCAATTTTGATCTACATGAAATGCACAATTTATTTAAGGTACTTAATTGGATAAGGATTAATGCTGTATTGCTTAAAATCGCATTCATAAATAAGCCATTATTTCTCGTAAAAAGTAAAGGATAAAAATGGTTATTATGGGTTATCCCTAAGAGTTAGACATATACCATCGCGGACTTTTTTGTAGAACTTTTTAAGGTGTACAATACTGTAGTACATTATTTTGAGCTATTTCGTAGGGTTCAGCCAGCGTTCGCAATGTAAGCGCAAAAAAATGTGTTTATTTATGACATCACATTAGAAACCTCTAAAATTATCAGCGTTTCTTTACTATATTATGCATATTATATACATATAAACCTTCCTCTTGAATCACTCTATCTATTAAAAAAACCTGCATCAAAATCCGTTGCGTAGTTTTAAAGATATAAGCATACATAGGGACAGACAGACAGCGAAGTGACTTTATTTTATAATATGTAATGAAGTTTTTTAGCTTTGGGTTTCAACCAACATTGCATGATTTTTAAGACTACCCTAAAATTATTAATTATGTTTAGGTACTTTTTGAAATACGCCCAACAAAATTATTTTATGTAGAGTATTGTTATGAGAATAAAGTTATCTCAAATCTTAAAAGTCTTAGCAAATATTAAATACTTTTTTTCTCAATCAGTAACATTCATAATTATGAAAAAATTAACAAAGGTGTCAAAAAAAAGTTTAACAAATCATCAAACTTAACGCCTTCTTATTAATAAAATTAAGTGATTTCTTTTATGAAAACGAAATAAACATTTATAACCTAAACATATAATTTGGTCAATCACTTATTATTTTGTACTGAGATCAAAATCTTTTTTTTGCTTTTACCCTGGTTTAATTCAAACAATTATCGCAAATATCTGGATTTGAAGTTTATCATTCTACTATTTTTACAGTCCATCTGAAAACAAAAACATACATCTCGTCGGGTAAATTGTACGGGTGTACTACGTGAGCTCGACAAATGAATGTGCGAATAACACTGGTGCGACAAAACTGTACTGCGACTCACCATAGTTCGAATGCACGCTTGTGCGACACACTCTAGCTCACATAGTACACAAGGTTAGGTTAGGTTAAAACTGTGACCTAGGAACGACTAGATTCAGTGTGTCGCACAAGCGTGCATTCGAACTATGGTGAGTCGCAGTACAGTTTTGTCGCACAAGTGTTATTCGGACATCCATTTGTCGAGCTCACGTAGTACACTCAAATTGTACCAGTACAATTTAGATAAGTACTGATAGTACGATTTATCAAACTAAGAGATTTAAAAAAGATGTATTTGTTGCAAAATAACCTCAATACCTAACGCGTTTGTAACTTCATCGATTGAAAAGTAACTGTAGACATAATTAATAAACGATATAGCAAAATTATAACTTATCTTTTCACTGAGTAATATGCTTCGATATACCTACCAGTCAAAATTTACAACAAACACTAACCAAAACGTTTTTTTTTCTCGAACCCAATGGGTGTTTCTTCGAGTTTACATTTATTTTGCACTTTTTCTGTAGTTTTATAATTTTGTCTAATTTAAAAGTAAGAGTAGTCGGATATAAATCTACATTGGAGGCAGTGAGGATATGTGTCTAGGGCATTGAAGATTCCGCAGTACAAATTGAGGAAAATAGCATCGAAGAAATCTTTTGGGGATGGTAATGACATTATGTTACTGGTAATGAAATTTGTGTTGCTGGTAATGATTTTATGTTCCTGGGAATGACGATAAAAAAGAAAAGCATTTAACAAAACTTTGTTTTTATTGTAGAAATAAAATATATTAAAGTATTAAATCAACATAGTATTACCTAATCTGTTTTCAGTAACCACCTAAAGTAAAATAGGCAAAAATAACATTTTTTTTTTCGTACGCATAATTGAAAATTTTCATAATCATCAATAAAATCACTATTTATTCATTATTTCAGTCTCTTAGATTCTCTTCTTTCTACGCTAATCCTTAACTTTTATTATTTCTTAAAATTTCTTAACTAAACTCTGTCTTTTTATACATATTTGGCTGATTTTGGAAATAAGACCCAAAAAGGTCTTTCTTTGCAAAAAGTTGAGTAATGAATGGCAATTTTTGTTTCCTTTATGAATTATTTTTATAGTTCTGTTAAAGTTGCCGTTAGAAATCGCTTTTGATGTCGTATTTTATTCTTTGTTATGAATTCCTTTTTTCCTGCTCTAATGACGCTGTTATTATCATTATTGTAAAAGGCTTGTATGGCCTCACGAATAGTATCTGATATTTTTTGGTGTTTTCTTTGGTTTCTTAAATTTTGGTAAAACTTTTATAGCTCTGGGCTTCTTCGATTGCAAGCTGTCATTCTCTTTAGGTGCCTTATTCATATTTTCTTCACTTTGTCGACGTCTAAGTTCTCGCATTCGATACAAGGCATTTTGGCGTTTAAATGTCTTAATAATTTCTCTCAAATATCCCTGTTTTTTCTGTTCCTTGTAACGTACTCTTCTTAAAATCAATGAATCTTCTTTAGCTGTGTAAACCCAATCGCCAACCCCTTTCAATGGATCTCTTGAATTTTCTTTAATAATGATTTCTTGGTTTTCTTGGATCTCAATTTGTACTGGTTCTGGTAATTTCTGTCTTTCTTCTTTCTTGCTTTGCCTGTAACGTCTTGAATTTTCTTTCCATTTCGTTCTTTGTAGTTTCTGTTTATCCTTATTTTTTTCTGCAACTGAAGTAATATTCTTTTCTGCTTTACTTTTCAAATAGCGTGCTCTTTGTTTTTCTTTTTCAATAGCATATAATCTAGGATCATTTTTGATTTCAGCGTAACGAAGTCTTTTGCACATCCTCTGCTGAGCAAGGCGCTCTTTTTTTCCTTTCTTCGTTTTCGCCATAAATCTGTGAATAAAATGACCCACTCTCTAGTTTAATGACTTCAAGGCGAATTATGATAACCGAGTACGTAAAAAATACAGTCGAACATAGAATAAAACCAAAATTCTTCTTTTTTTGTAGTCGGTTAAAACATAAATTCAACTCATTTGTCATTACCCGCAACAATTCGTCACTACCCACAACATGAAATATCCCGGCAATGACGTTACTCGTAATGACGATTTCAATTGAAACATGTCTGAACTTGTTTAAAATGTTGATGAGGAATAATATATTCAGTGGAAGTTTTTTAGGTTTAATATTACATGTAAAACACTGAAATAATGAAAATGCATACATAAATAACTCACCGAGTAATCCTAAATTCCGGTAATGATGTTTTTCTTGACGAAGGCTGCGTAGAAACACTTTTTTTCCAATTTTATTCACAAACTACACGCGCACGCCAGACGAGAACTCAAGGTCAACTAACTATCGAAAGGGGGTGCGGGGGGACGTCACGCAGGATTACGGATTATATAGCAAAGTGTCAGTTTTTAAACTTTTTTTGTCCTGTTGCGTGTAATGACAGAAAACAAATGCCAAACGTTTTTCGACTAAAATAATATATTCGGTTTTTTGAATCGGCACTTATTTATGCATAAAATAAGAACATATATTACTATTATAAAACTTACGTACATTAAATTGGTTATTCAGGCACCATTATTAAATTATTTTTGATAAACTAAGAATGTGCGTGATTTGAACGTTGTGGGCGATGACGTTTGGTAAATATTTTATAAAATAGAATCAGAATTAAACTACTTATGTTCACAAAGAGGAAGTGCCTCTTTTTAAAATTATAATAGGAAGCTAAGTTATGCCTTTTTTCTAAAAAAATTACAGCCTACATTTTTTTATTAGACTTGAACATGTTTTTCACTCATTTTGAAGAAACACCCCAATGCACTTGTCGGATGCTATTACAAAAGTAAGCGCTGTCAGCGCTCAGTTTTGTTTTGCCAGGTAAGAAAAATTATGACATTGAGTAGGAAATTTCGAGGTGGTACAAATTATCAGGCGGTACAATATACCCAACTCTCCACTATTAGATGATTTAATGTAGGGCTACAAATACTTTAATACCTAGGTACTACTGAAATAGTCTGCAAGATCTTAGTGATAGAATCCACCTCGTCGTTACGTACCAAGAAGACCTTCATTCCGGACTTATATAGGTAGATCTATTTCCATGCCAAAGGCATTGATAAGTTGTTACTGTTACGTAGATCGTAAAGTCTAGAAACATCACGCTAACTCCATCTAAGGACGGGGCAGTGTTGGAAACTTCTAGAGATGACACGCTGACGCCATCTGTTATCAAGTAGCAAGTACTACAGGAAATTGTACGTAGATGCTAGCGCCATCTATTGTCGATGTACGCTGCCAGGCTAGGCCCACATAAGGTTTTAATTATTATGTGGAAGCGTGCTAACCGTGGGGCTCTAGAGACAAGAGTGGCGAGCTAACTAGTCCGCCGTGCGCGGAGCCAAACTACAATATGCAAAGGGAACAATTGTAAATAAATTAACTACACTAAAACGAACAAAGGAACTCACCTGAAGGGCGACGACCGCCTGCTTCTTGGGATTACCTGGATCTTTGTATGTAAGTGAGTGTATATGTATCGTGTTGTGACGTTACGAGTATTCTTCAGGTTGGAATCCGCTGCAACAAGGCTTGGAGGCAATCACAGCATGCGGTCTTCAAATCACTCGTTCCCAACAGCGTCACTAACTCTTAACCATCGGGTCATGACAGATTGTCCACAAAACGACCGGTTCTCAGGGATTAAGGGATTACTTTACAACAGGGTCGCACGCGCAATCTGGACCGCCATCCCTTTACAAGAACTTCAGTTTTAACAAACGTAACCCGTATTAATACGTCAAATTAGGGGTTATTAACAATCAAACAACTGGATCACGACTAATTGTCACAAGCGGATCGATTTAAAAGGATTAATTTCAACAAAAGCGTCGCGGGGGTTCCAATAGCGTGACGGGGCTTTTTTAGCGGCAAAATCAACAAGCGCTGTCAAGTGTCAACGTCAAACTGACAAGTTAGATGTCACTCTGTTACACGTTTAGAAACGTAGGCGCATAGGGTAACTAATCGAACAGGACGCAACATCTACCCCCCCCGGACGGGCCTTCCCGTCCGCTAATCACTTGGCAATCCCGACAAGGTTGCGTTTTATCAGTCCACCTGACGCGCTGCTGGAGGATGTGCAAATACTCCAAGCTCCAACGACTCCAAAACTCTGAGCGAGCTGCTGCACCAACTGAAACCGCGATAACCAATTTTGGCTCACATCGACAAAAGGGTGCTCCGGCAGGGCGGCAAGTGGCTGTCATATCAAAAAATGGCCCGGGGTTAGGGCCTCCAAGACGTTCAGGTCCGAAGACAGCGGGCACAATGGACGCGAGTTCAATACAGCTTCAAAACGGCAAAATACCGTAGCTAACTCCTTAAAGGTGAGAACGGTGTCTCCCAACAATCTGCGCCAGAGTCCCTGTGCCGCTTTCACCGCGGCCTCAAAAATACCCCCCCAATGGGGACAGGCTGGCGGGTCAAAACAATAACTAACAACAAAACAACCAAACAACAACAACAACAACAACCAAATGGCCCTCCTTAGGCAACAAAAGGGGGTGACGGGCCCCATAAGGAAGGCTAGAGTGCCTCAACCGTCAACCAAACAACAAAAGACCCGTATCGTCCAAAAAGGGGTTCAACTTACTAAACGGCTCCCGACAATATCCAAAACTCTCGCTGCAGAATGGCCAACAGCGCATTGCAACCGGCATGCGAGTTCTTAATGTGACGATCAGTCACCAACAATTCAACAACAAAAAAACAACAATTCAACAATTTGTCGAGGGAGCTTTATCGACTCAACAAAATCAGGGTCCTTCGTTCCAACAGCGAGCACCTTGAGCCCGGGCAAAGGACCCGACATCAAGACTGGCGATCGAGGCCAATCATCCTCGGGGTGAGTCAGCCAGTCTGGTCCCCACCATAGGGGGTGAGCAATCAAGCGGGGTGCCATGCACCCACGTGAGGCCACGGCGCCTGGGTTCAAAACTCCAGGCACGTGCCTCCAAATCACAGGCATTTTAGAATTTTGAATCTGGGACACTCGGTACGCAACAAAGACCTCCAAAGAGTGGACGGACGTCTTCAACCAACACAAAACAATTTGACTGTCCGTCCAGGCGTAAGAAGCCCGAATGTCCACAGTTCCACCCAAAGTGTGAGCAACGTGGTTCAATAGACGCACAAGACGCGCCGCCCCTGACAATTCAACTTAGGGATGGTCAGTGCCGTCCGGAGGGGGGGGGGGGCACCTTGCTCTTGGCCAAGACCAGTGACAAATTCACCTGGCCTGTTGCGCAGACGGTGCGCAGACAAACAACAGCTGCATATCCGTGCGAAGACGCATCACAAACAATGGTAGCAGTGTAGCTCCCAGGGGGGAGGATAGCGCGGGGTAACACGACCTCGTTGACTGCAGGGAGTGCGGATACAAAGTGGAGCCAATTTTCCAACCGGGTGTCCCGAATTGGCTCGTCCCAGCCAAGTCCCGCAGTCCAAAGGCACTCAAGAAAACAATTTTGCCCAAAACAATACAAACAAACAACAAAACAATAGACAAAAGGCAACCCTGGGCTCCCATGTCCAAAATGACACGGACCACAACAGAGTCCCCCGTGGGCCCCCAGACCCGACCGATGCCGTTGGCAACAAAACCGTGTCGATCTGAGGGGTACCTTAGCGGGGCAGGCGCCAATGTCCTAACAATGTCTGGGCGGCGACCGATCGCCACACCCAGACCCAAGTCTTTCCCGACGAGGATGGAGTTCAAACTCCTCGTCCGCGCGGTGTCCCGAGCCACGCGCCATCGCTGGAAGGGCATATCCCACCGGATGCCCGAATGGCGGGGGGCGTGACTCCAACCGGGGACGTTCCGCCAATGGAGGGGAGGGAAGGCGGTGCTGGTCTGGCCAGCGCTGCCTAGCAACAACTGCGTAATCGCCTTTACGCGGGGAGACCAAATGGCGGTCGCGCGGCTCCCGATCAACTTGCGCGGGGGGTGGAGTGCGGCGCTCAAAATTGCGGGCCTCTCCCCGGTTCTGAACCGGCGAGGCAGAAGCCCGGTGACCAACTCCATGGTACCCCCCCGTACGCGAACCTTCATCAGAGGCTGGTCTGCCAGCGTGGTTCGCGTTAGCGCACAATATGTCCAAATGGGACCCCCTACAAATTCTACAAGGGCGGGGGTTGGGGCAGTCCCTATGGAAGTGAGCCCCCAAACAAGAGAAGCACATGCGGCGTGCATTGGCAATTCGGCGGCGGGCACTCACGTGCAATTTCAAAAAAGGCCACGCAAGTTGCCATGCCATGCCCCGTGTCCCTACAAACTCACAACCAGGACGACTCTGGGTGCCAGCAAAACGAGCGGCGGTGCGACCATCAACAGGCCCGCGAGCCCTAGTCCGTCCCTGGTCTCGTGGCCGGGAAGACGGCTGGCATGACTCAGTGGCAACGCCAGAGTTGTCCACAAACCGACACTCATCCTCCAAAAACTGGACGAGGTCACCAAATGGGGGGAGATGTGTGACACTATCCCCACCATACCTTTGCTCGAAATGAGCCCTCAAATCGGCAGGAAGCCGTTGCAGCACAACATGCACCAAAGGGTAAGACCATTGGTCCACCGGCAAGTCCAATCGCTTTAAAGCGTTGGTCGCTACCACCAACGGGTTCAACAGGTCAGTACGCAATGCTGACAAACTAGTAATGACCGGTAACCCCAAAATCAATGCAATATGAACATCAGCCAAACAACGTTCATTTGGTACCGCTGGGTGAGTAGTCCCAAAGCGGTAGGGTAGGCTGAGTCAGTCAACGACAGATGCTGTACCAAGGCTCGGGCCTCACCTTCCAGGACAGACAACAAATAGGCCAACTTTAGGGCGGGTCTGAGGTCCGAGCGTGCATCAACCAAACTTGCAAACAGGTTTTGGAAACCGTACCAGTGGTCCCAGCGACCGTCAAGTGGGGCAGTTCCAAAGCAGGCAATCTACTCAATAGTCCGGGACCTGAAACAACCGAGGTCTCCGTCTTGACCTGGACAGGTGTCCGGCACTGCAATATTTCCATTTGTATGCCATTGCACAAACAAAATCATTCAAATAAACAAAACAATTAAATTATCAAATAACAAAGTTCAATCAATAAATATCAAGGAAATCCAACGCAAACAATCAAATAAAATAAACCAAGCAAAAGGTAATTAAGTAACAAAGTTCAAACAATCAATTACAAAATAACTACAAGCAAACAATCAAACTACCAAACTGACTAATCAGCAACTCAAGAAATAACAAATACTGGCTTCAATTCAATTCAACAATAAACTTTTATTTTAATTCAAATCAATATCAACGTTCAAAATTCTATTTCATATTCAATTCAAATATTCAAATTCTATCCAATTCCAAATGTTAAGTTCACAAACCACTTTGTTAATGGTAAAACAATAATAATCCTTTATTCCAACTCAAAACAATGGTAATACTCAAAAATGCCAATTTCAAATATTAATATTCACAAATAACCATATCAATGGTACAAACTCAACATTTTAATGTCTTCCTGACATTCAATACAAGACAGAGGTCAAATAACAACAACAAGAGGTTATAACATAGCTCAATCTAACCAACTCTGAAGCATATGCAAACCTGGTTGACCCCCGGCAATATGAGTTACTCAACTCAATTAATTCCAACAAATTATTTCAAATAAACTAGCAATCATAGTTATCAAATATTTACAGCGTATTACTACTTCCCTTATAGAGACTGCCAAGTAATTAGCCTACTGTAAATTACCAATTTGGTGGTTTTGTAGGTTAAAACCACGCTCTGCTACCAAAAATGTACGCTGCCAGGCTAGGCCCACATAAGGTTTTAATTATTATGTGGAAGCGTGCTAACCGTGGGGCTCTAGAGACAAGAGTGGCGAGCTAACTAGTCCGCCGTGCGCGGAGCCAAACTACAATATGCAAAGGGAACAATTGTAAATAAATTAACTACACTAAAACGAACAAAGGAACTCACCTGAAGGGCGACGACCGCCTGCTTCTTGGGATTACCTGGATCTTTGTATGTAAGTGAGTGTATATGTATCGTGTTGTGACGTTACGAGTATTCTTCAGGTTGGAATCCGCTGCAACAAGGCTTGGAGGCAATCACAGCATGCGGTCTTCAAATCACTCGTTCCCAACAGCGTCACTAACACTTAACCATCGGGTCATGACAGATTGTCCACAAAACGACCGGTTCTCAGGGATTAAGGGATTACTTTACAACAGGGTCGCACGCGCAATCTGGACTGCCATCCCTTTACAAGAACTTCAGTTTTAACAAACGTAACCCGTATTAATACGTCAAATTAGGGGTTATTAACAATCAAACAACTGGATCACGACTAATTGTCACAAGCGGATCGATTTAAAAGGATTAATTTCAACAAAAGCGTCGCGGGGGTTCCAATAGCGCGACGGGGCTTTTTTAGCGGCAAAATCAACAAGCGCTGTCAAGTGTCAACGTCAAACTGACAAGTTAAATGTCACTCTGTTACACGTTTAGAAACGTAGGCGCATAGGGTAACTAATCGAACAGGACGCAACAGTCGAATAGTGGGATTAAACAGTTCAATGGAAGTTACTAGAAGCTTCTACGCTGTGGCAGTGTCGAATGTTCGAGAATGTTCTGCTCGGGATATAAATAGCGGATTGTCGGGCCGACAGGGAGTTCGATTTCGGAAGCGAGCGAATACGATTCGAGTGATACAGTACAAGCAAAACAAGTGATTCCAAGTGACGTTTCTTGTAGTTGCGATATTTGTGTTTATTTAATTAAACAGTTTGTGTGTTTCGGAATATTGGTTTAAATTAATTTATCCCGAACCCCAGCTCGTAACATTTGGTGTCAGAAGTAAGGGATAAATTATGCCAGTTTTACCGAAGGAGGATATGGAAGGTATCCGTACCAGGAGTCAGCGCCAGCAGGAGGTGGATCAGAGGCGGTTTGAGGGATCTTCTAGACAGACACCTGGGGGTAATCAGCTGACGACGGAACCAGTTTCCCAAGCGTCTGGTGTTCCTACAGCATCACCGGCCATGGATCTTTCTGCTCTAATGGCGATGCTGCAGGAGCAGGCCCGCCGACAGGAAGAACAGGCCCGCCACCTACAGGAACAGCTGCAGCAGGACAAAGAGGAACAGGCTCGCCGACAGGAAGAACAGGCCCGCCGACAGGAGGAACAGGCCCACCGCCTACAGGAACAGCTGCAGCACGACAAAGAGGAACAGGCCCGCCGACAGGAAGAACAGACTCGCCGGCAAGAGGAGCAGGTTCTCCTCTTGAAAGATCTACACGCGACATTTGGCAAAGACATCAAAGCCATGAAGGAGACGGTTCAGCTACACGAGAATCGTATCTCAGAGGCCGAAATCCAGATCGCTGATATGAGAAAAGCGTTTGGAAATCTGAAGGCTGGAGACGGGACTTCGGCTTCTGTGGTAGCTGCACCCTCCACACGTGGATTTAAAGTGCCACCCTTCGATGGAACATCTTCCTGGTCAGCGTACAAAATCCATTTTGAAGCCGTTATGGATGCAAATGGTTGGACAAAAGGGCAAGCCATGACCGCGCTTACTTTGGCCCTTCGCGACCAAGCTTTAACCGTCTTAGAGGCTCTTGGCAAAAATGTTACCTACGAGCAGCTGGTTGAGGCGTTAGAATCCAGATACGGTGACGCACACCTAGAGCACGTGTTTCGCGCTCAGTTGAGGGATCGTGTGCAGCGCAGTGGTGAAAATCTGCAGCAGTGGGCCCTGGAAATTGAAAAGTTGGTTCGAAAGGCGTATCGGTCTGCGCCTGTACTCATCGAAGGGACTTTGACTCAAGTATTTATAGATGGCATACGGGATCTGGAAGTAAGAGCTGCTGTGAGACTTGGGCACCATGAGAAGCTGAAGGACGCCTTGGCCCACGCGTTGGAGGTGGAAGCAGTGAGGCATGATCATCGAGCCCATCGCTTCAGAGAGGTTGTGGAGTCACCTGCTCGTGACCGTATTAGGTACAGCCCTAGATGTTACACTTGTGGAGAAAAGGGCCACCTCCGGTCAAATTGCCCGAAGCGAAACACTGCCAGCGAATATCACATCCAGGTTAGAAGGGTGTCCGATATCACAGCGCAGCATCAAGAGAAATTAGTAAGTGATAAGTGTGCGGGGCGAGTATTGGTTGGTGTTAATAGAGCCCCAAGGATTTCGATGTCACAGGCCAATGACGGTATATCCCACGGTAACGCGGACGCTTTATCAAGAAGACCTTCTCCTGAACAGTACAAACATTGTGTCAGACAGGAAGCTAAGGAAGTAGTTCCTGTTAGGGTGCTAAGATTGGACCTTCGTGACAAATGGAAGGAAACCCTACGGCATGCCCAGCAACGTGATACAGATATCAGGCCAATTCTCGAGTGGATTAAAGCTGATGCTCCCAAACCGAAATGGTGTGATGTTGCAGCGAAGAGTACCACCACAAAGAATTATTGGGCACAGTGGGAGAGCTTGATGCTCCAGGATGGTGTATTGTGCCGCAAAAAGGAAAATGGTCGAGGGGATAGCTGTCACTTCCAAATGGTCGTCCCGAAAGCAAAGGTACCAGATGTTCTACAGTACTACCACAGCGGTTATTCAGGAGGACATAGGGATGTAAAAAGGACTCTATTGAAGATCAGAGAACGGTTCTACTGGATCCACTATCGACAGGATGTTGAGGATTGGTGTCGCAAATGCACCAGTTGTGCGGCGGTAAAAGGATATGCGAACTGCGTCTAAAATTGTTCATGTAGATGGATTGGCATGATACTACGGGAATAATGATGCTCGGGACGAACAGGTCTAAGGAGGGGGCAGTGTTACGTAGATCGTAAAGTCTAGAAACATCACGCTAACTCCATCTAAGGACGGGACAGTGTTGGAAACTTCTAGAGATGACACGCTGACGCCATCTGTTATCAAGTAGCAAGTACTACAGGAAATTGTACGTAGATGCTAGCGCCATCTATTGTCGAATAGTGGGATTAAACAGTTCAATGGAAGTTACTAGAAGCTTCTACGCTGTGGCAGTGTCGAATGTTCGAGAATGTTCTGCTCGGGATATAAATAACGGATTGTCGGGCCGACAGGCAGTTCGATTTCAGAAGCGAGCGAATACGATTCGAGTGATACAGTACAAGCGAAACAAGTGATTCCAAGTGACGTTTCTTGTAGTTGCGATATTTGTGTTTATTTAATTAAACAGTTTGTGTGTTTCGGAATATTGGTTTAAATTAATTTATCCCGAACCCCAGCTCGTAACATTACTTTATTGTAATATTTCCAATTTGTTCACTTGCTTCACTTTTTCATAATTTTAACGAACAGCTTTACAAACGAGGGTAGTTCCCTTTAGCGCAGTTTTTTTGCGAACGCCATGTCTTTTATGGAAAGAAAAATAATAAATGGCAACGACCACACACGGTGTTGGGCCTTGTTTATCCATGATGTTATTCTCTAGTGTGTAATGTAAAAACAGATTAAACAAAAACTAATGCGTAAATGTATGCTGAGAATGTGTGTGTGTTAATGATAACTAAACTAGACATTTTCCCACAGATATATCCTGACTTCTACCGTATAGGCAGCAGGAGGTCCGGAGGTCCTAACAGAGATTCAGTTAGACAATTGTATAGTTTAGTGCATGTAATAAAGTGTTTAGACTGCTTAGATCTATGTAATTAAAAGGCAGCATGGTTTCAAACACTGCAAATATATGAATGTACTCATTCATTCATTTGGCGGGGTGCGTGAGGGAGTGGCAGTCTCTGCGCCCTCACGTACCTAGTCGCCACAGGAGGAGACGCCCCGGGCATCGGGAGTCCATAGCGGACTCCCGGCCACCGTAGGCGCGAGCTTGCGGGTGGCGAGCAATGGGTAGCTCGCTGCCCGGTAAGGGCCAAGTTCGGGTCGACGGCGCGTAGTGTTCCACGCGCGCCTCAAAGAGATGTCAGCAAAACTGAAGGGGTCTGCTAGGACCGATGCCTGCCGGGGTCACGTGATTGTTCGAAAGAGATACCGTGACCGTAGCACATGGGCAACTGAAGGAACACGGGTGGATTTTAGTCAGTAAAAGTCTGACATGCTCTCCCGCTCCGCCCAGAGCGGGAGAAGTCATTTGATGATTTCCCACCCAAAAAAAAAAAAATACCTACCTTTATATGCCCCTTAGTGTATGTATAGGTATACCTAGCTATAACTATTACCACATGCAAATTATCTTGTTGAAGTAGGAACTACGTGGAGTTGTCATTATGCGAGTTTGTCATTTTAATAAGATGACATTGTGAGAAGTTGACATTATGCGAGTTTGTCATTGTGAGATGTTACAGTACAATATCTTTGTGCAATTTGCCAAACTTCTTGGCAGTATATGGTTAGGTATAAATGAGACCAAAGATGTAGTATAGTCTGGTTATAATTATCCAAAGGTGCATCTTATATACTAACGACTACGTGTTGATAACAGATAGTAGAAACATTCAATAGATATTGAACGTGCGATAAAGAACATAAGATTGCGATGTAGATTGTAGATACAGCACAAAGATATTGTACTGTAACATGAGAAATCGACATTATGAGAAATTGACATTATGCGAATTTGACATTCTAAGAAGTTGACATTCTGAGAAGTGGACATTTTGCGGCTGGTTGTCATTATGAGAGTTTGACATTATGAGATGATACGATTTTATTGATGAGGTAAAAAGTTCTAGTATCGTATCTATCAATATTTTGGAGATAAATAAATAATCACTGTAGTTCAATAAACCATTTTTAATTTATTTTTAATTCTCACAAAACGTTCACGATCAAGTTCACGAGTCATTCTAATTTCCAGACTGAACTGGAATTAAGTACGAGCCACCTGAATTGGTGTTCATGTTATTGTTCTGGCCATTCAGTGGTATCAGTGTGTAAACATTGGAGCCGGGCTGATTCTGATTTGGAGACTGAACCAATGTTCCTTGCATCTGGTTACCATTAGGGGGATTGGTGGAAAATATCACCTGTGTTGGTTGTTGGTTTGGTTGCTGGACGTAAATTGGTTGGTTAGACGTCTGCGGCGGTTGTACTAACACGATTGGCTGGTTAGGTTGGTTATTTGGCTGGTTGGTCATTACCATTATAGGCTGATTTGGGTCACGGTTAGCTGTCAGCGGTTGTTGGGTGTACACAACATTTGGTTGGTTGGATATCGGCTGCATATTTGACGGCTGGTTGGTCAGGACTGGTACTTGGTTGTTCTGAAGTGGTGGCTGGACCAGTATAGGTTGATTGTTGTTGGGTTGCGGGTTGTTTTGGCCAGGTTGCTGGTTCGTCATGACGGCTGGTTGGTATTGTGGTTGGTTGGTGTTAACAGATTGATACTGCGGTTGGTTCGTGTTGACGGGTTGGTACTGTGGTTGGTTAGTGTTAACCGGTTGGTATTGCTGCTGGTTGGTGTTGGCTGGTTGGTATTGTGGTTGATTCGTGTTGACCGGTTGATACTGCGGTTGGTTCGTGTTAACTGGCTGGTAGTTCGGCTGTGGGTTGTTTCCCTGAATCGGTTGCTGGTTGTTCGGAGAGTTCGCGTTGGCCCTGTCCTGCAGGTTCTTAAACGCATCAGACGGGATGAAGACGCCTGTAATTAGGTTCTTCCCTTGCTGGTCGTTCATTGGGAGACCGTACGCGACGGCCACAAAACCCAGCACGGCAACCTGAACATATTATAAATAAAGTTCAATAGCAATTACGCTACAGAAAATGTACATGCACAAATAAGTATATAGGTACATAGATCCAATTGAATGCTACCTACTTACGAATTATTAATATTATATTGATATTGTGAAATAGCATAGGCCCCTACCTACAAGTAGACAAATTTATATACGTAACTAGGTTTCCTACTTTAAGTACTACCATCAAATGCTTGGACTGTAGGTAAAAAGCACAAAAAACTAGTCTATCATATTCAAGATAAATATGCTTCTATTGCCTTATTTTACATGACTATCAGTTTCCCATAAAAATAAGTTACAAATAAGACAGATAAACTTCAAAAAAGTTTTATCACTTTACTTACCAATTTCATTGCTTTCATCTTGAAGACACAGAACACAATGTTTGATGATCAATTCTTTTTGGTTTTATATCATGATAGTTAAACCGTTAATTGATAAACTAATGACTTTATCAATTGCTCTTTCTAGCGGTATTTCTCTATAAGTAATTTAGGAAATTCACGTTTGTGGTCATGCGTCATTCATTTGTCAACTGATTCTATTTTAGGTGGTAAGTATTCCTTTTGGATTTTCCCAAGTTGGATGGGATTGACGATTTTCCAGTTTGATCAGCATATAGCTATTCACAACCATTCCCATTTCTTCCCGCGGGTGTCGTAAAAGGCGACTAAGGGATTTACTAGGGAGTCGATTGCGGACTCCCGGCCACCGTAGGCGCGAGCTTGCGGGTGGCGAGCAATGGGTAGCTCGCCGCCCGGTAAGGACCAAGCTCGGGTCGACGGCGCGCAGTGTTCCACGCGCGCCTCAAAGAGATGTCAGCAGCAGTGTAGGGGTCTACTAGGACCGATGCCTGCCGGGGTCGCGTGATTGTTCGAAAGAGATACCGTGACCCTGGCACATGGGCAACTGATGGAACACGGGTGGGTTTTAGTCAGTAAAAGTCTGACACGCCCTCCCGCTCCGCCCAGAGCGGGAGAAGTCATTTGATGATTTCCCATCCTGAAAAAAAAAATAAAAAAAGGGACTTACTAGAGAATGGGCAGCAGCGTTGTCTATGCATCTTACCACCATACTGCGATCGCCAACCCGCCTGCCAAGCGTGGCGATTATGGCAAATTCCCCCCAAAAAATGAATCAGTCCAAGTGGCGGTTCTTGGGGGAGGCCTATGTACAGCAGTAAACGTCTTGCGGCTGATATGATGGAACTGAAGCCTTTATTGATGGTTCTACAATTTTTAAAAGTTAAAATAAATTACCTTTTATGACAAGGGCCTCCTCTAAAGATTTCCAACTCTCTCTGTCTCTCCATCTCCCACTGAACCCACTCTGGACCAGCTATTCTTTTGATGTCGTCTTCCCATCGTTTCGCTTGTCCTCCTTTGCGCCTTTTTCCATCTCTTGGGTACCACTGTGTTATTAATTTGGTCCATTTCTCTTTTTCCTCTCTTAACAGTGTCTTGTCCATCGCCATTTTTGTATGTTACATACTTTTTGTGTCATTGTCTTTAAACTTGGTTATTCTTTTTATTTCTTTATCTTACTTTGTCTCGTCTCTTCACTCCTACTAAACTTCTTTCTATAATATTCTGACAGACTTTTATTTTCTGACTCAAGTGTTCTGTTAATACCCATGTTTGGGAACCATAGGATAAACTTGCCTAGTTTAGTTGCCTAGTCTTAGCCTAGTGAAGTATAGAAGTCAGATGACTTATATATATGTTTTAAACTGTCAAAATTTTCGGGTATCGAATTTGTGATCAGCGTTTAGAGGACTTCTTTATTAACATTAATTGATGTTCGATTCGGCAGGGAAACGAATAGTTGACAATACTTATGCTGAGAGCCATACAATTACTCTTCATCATCATAATTTCAGTCGAACGACGTCCACTGCTGGACATAGGCCTCCCCAAATTACTCTTGCATACGTGCTATATGTAATGCGTCTTATAAACAAGTAACTGTTGGGATTTTTCAATTACTTTATTTATATTGATTATATATTTACATTATATACTTGATTGTACACCAGTGACACCATAACAAAAATAATTCATACACCGCAAAATATACAATGGGCGGTCTTATCGACTTTACCAACCTGATGTTACTCCCACACCCACGCACATGCATGCAACAATATCAAAACATTTTTACTTTTTTATATGTAGTTTAATTTGGTTTGTACCTAAATGGTCTCAACAATGCTGTGTTAGATTTGTAAGGGAAGTAGCCCCAACACAAGTTCTTCAGTAACTTACTGGAGCTGCCTCAATTTATGTTATAAATGCAATGTTTCAGAGCTGAAGGTCCTCTCCAGAAAAAGGAAATGTTTTACTTTTGCTTATATATATACGACTTATATTTATTACTTATATACCTAGTACGACCTTAGTTATCCAGATATTTCATCGCACGTTACTGATTAAGCGGCCCTTGCATCCGTGTAACGTCGTCGGTTCAATGTAGGAGAGAGCTGTAATGACCCGTGTTACGGCTAATATGACAGCCTGGTAATTATGTTAATATAGGTGATATTGCTGCCCTGATGCCTAGGTTTACTATCGTCGTAATTTACTGTCGTGAAGATTGAATTTGTGACGTTTAAGAATCAGTAGGTTTTACATATGGTTTTTGGACATGATACGTTAAATAGACGAATTAAGTTGTAGGATTATAGGTGTGGTTAAGCAATAACAGCGATCGATCAGGTTAAGCTTCCCGCTGTTGGTCTATCGATGGGGATATTCTTTTCAAATATCTCCGTGCCTCGGAAAACATGTTGAGCCGAAAATCTGACAACCAGTCTTATCAGTAACTGAGTTGGATAGGCAGTCGCTTCATGTAAAGTATTGGTACTCAGTTGCGTCCGGTTAGACTAAAAACCGACCCCAACATAGTTGGGAAAATAATAGGCAGGTGATGATGAGGTGGATTTAAAAAATCTTCATGCCTGAGTGGATGCAATGTAAGTATGAAATGAATGTTCACAACAACATTGGGAGTAAGCCCCGTTTTTTTTTGTGGGTGGGATATCATCAAATAACGTCTCCGGCTCTAGGGTGGAGCGGAAGGGCGTGTCAGACTTTTATTAAAAAGCCACCCGTGTTCCTTCAGTTGCCCATATTCCAAGGCCACGGTACCTCTTTCGAACTAGTCTCGCGACACGACCCTGGCAGGAGTAAACCCCGTTCGTTCACAAAATACAGCACTAGCAAATTCTTTTACTACAACATGAACTACAAAAACAATGATTGTGTAAGTAGCTCGTGTTGACTCACTGAAAACTAGCTGAAAAAGTGTGTCTGCTAAAAAGTAACGCTTGTTTATTTTGACAAATAGTCCAGTTATGAAATAACTGCGGTCACCACAATGGGTCAGTGTTGTGGATAAATGGCGGTTCTGACCACGGACTGCTACTAAAAATAATCATAACAAGATCAATTGTCCGACTAGGATTCTAAATTCTCTTTACTTTTGCCCCTCAACAAGCTTTTTTTTAACGAATTATTAAAATAAAATTACCACAATTAAGTTAAGGCTGGTAGTTCGAGACCATTTGATTTAAAATTGCAACTCCCACTGCTTGTAGCATACACATTTCAAATTCGGATTCACACACATCAACACACACACACACACACACACACACACACACACACACACACACACACACACACACACCCACACACACACACACACACACCATACATTTCATTTTTACATTTTGTGGAGAGCGTGCAGTTTTAAATTAGTCGTTCTCTACTCTAGTTCGGAGCAGTCAGTGGTGGCTCAGTGGTAGCGGTTAAAACTTATGAGTTATGTAGGTAAGTCAAACCCGTACGAAACCAGGCAGGCGCTTGAAGTAATTTATTTTATCACCACTGCTCTTAAAACGGTGATGATATATCGTGAAGAAACTGGTATGCCCTAGAACCAAAAATTCGAAGACATTTGACATCACACACCAATCCGCACTGGGCTTAACATTATACGCGGATTAATGCTTCTCTTTATATTATCAGAACAATACACGGAATGTCACTACCTACTTTTGCAATTTTCACTAAAACTACCAAAGATAAAAATATTCTAACCAGAACCTTTGTTGCACATCCCTAAAAACAACTTAGTGGTCTACTGGCCTACAAACCAAGTTTTATGTTAATATCGGAAAATTGAGCAGAGCCCTGCTTTCCGTAATTATGCCGACAGATCCCGAGCACGGAACACCGCGCAGAGTGGCTTAATAGAAACTTAATTGTGCAGAAGCGTCCGTCAGTATTACTATTACTTCAAGAGAAATTGTAAATATGGTCATTCTGACGCTGTAAAGGTGCCCGTAATATTTTATGGAGTGTTTATAGTTTACTGTAGTGACGTTACATGTTTTCCACGCAAAGTTATGATCTTCGCGGTGGTCGTCGTGTGTTATGGCTCGTAATGACGAGGTAAGACCGTGGTGTGTCTTGATGACACGAATTGTCAATACGCAGGTCGCAATAAAATTGAGGACTGCGGTGATGGTGTTCATCGTAATAATTAACTGCTGAAGATGCAATGCTTACTTTGGAATTTAACAATCTGTTTTAACTGTCTCTAAAAATTGATCTCGGAGTGGCTTACTACAGTAGGTGTCGTTCAAAAGTTACTTAACATTTTTTCTCTTCAGCTGTAAGCTTTTTTTTTTTTTCAGGATGGGAAATCATCAAATGACTTCTCCCGCTCTGGGCGGAGCGGGAGGGCGTGTCAGACTTTTACTGACTAAAACCCACCCGTGTTCCATCAGTTGCCCATGTGCCAGGGTCACGGTATCTCTTTCGAACAATCACGCGACCCCGGCTGGAGCTGTAAGCTTTAATGCCACATTATGATTTAAATTATAGTTTAACAACTATGTTATGGAATAACTTAATTATTCGGTATTTAAAACATTAATTGCAGCCGCGAAAAGTTAGTGTACGTTCATAATTTCTGTCGATTTACACTACCTATTTTCTGCCCGTTTGGGGTAGTGCCACAAAAAATGTTTTTATCCGGCTTGAGAGAGCCCAGCGAGCCGTCCTTAAGGTAATGCTTTCTCTTCCACGTAGATACCCCACTGTGCAGCTCTACTCCGATTGCAAGGTACTCACAGTCCGGCAACTTTACGTGCTCTTGACTACCCTGCGTAAACACTCTGTACGTCCCTTAAAGGAACCGACTGGCAGACTCAGAGGCGGCGTAAGGCGTGGGCGACGTGGGCGACCGCCTACGGCCTCGCGGTCCAAGGGGCCTCGCGCCTCGAAGGCACATCATCATCATTCTCCTGCTCTTATCCCAATTTATTCGGGGTCGGCGCAACATGTCTTTTTCTTCCACACTTCTCTATTAGTCGTCATCTCAGTAGTCACCACCTTTCTATCCAAATCATAATTCACACAGTCCATCCATCGTTGCTTTGGTCTCCATCTACTCTTACTCGTCATCTCGTCATACTCAATACTTTACTCATGACTTTTTCCTCCTTCCTCCGTATCACGTGACCATACAATGACAACCGTTTCCCACACAACTTTTCAATTATTGGTGCCACTTTCAGACTTCCTCTTATGTACTCATTTCTTATTCTATCCATTCGTGTAACACCACACATCCCTCTTAACATTCTCAGCTCAGCTGCATACAATTTCCCTTTCATTCATCCCTTTTGTGGCCCAATATTCTGACCCATACAAGACAGCAGGTCTGACTACGCGAAAGCAAATATAGATATAATTACTCATTTAGCAATGAATAATAAAAACACCGGCTAGCAAGTATCTGGCAATACTAACCTACCACATTCGTATAAAAAAAAAACTGGCAATATTGTTTTGAAAGAAATTTTCAGTTTAAAATTTATCATATCTATACTAAATTACTAATTTATACTAATATTAATATTATAAAGCTGCAGCGTTTTTTTGTTTGGTTGAACGCGCTAATCTCAAGAACTACTAGTCCAAATTGAAAAAAAAAACATTTTGTTTTGGTTAGCCTATTTATTGACAAAGGCTATATAACATCACGCTACAATTAAAAGGAGCGGAGCAGCAACGAAAACTGGCAGGCAATTCGATGCGACGGGAAGGGTCAGGGGGCGTCCATTAATTACGTGAGGCAATTTGGCGACTACCCAGGTGAGATGTCGTGAGATTCGGCTCAACACTTCGCTCTATAATCTCACGTGAGATTTTTCAAAATGCTTATTTTTAGTATCAATACGTTAATCAGAGCTTATTTGCGTTGGATTTATGCGCTGCGTTTGGCTGGCTTGGCTGTTCGGTGACGGTTTAACAATTGAGGTGCTACTGTGCTACTTCGTGGCGTTTGCATGACCACGAAAAGTATTATTTTGTAGGGTTTAGCCATATTTTAGCGGAAAAACATGTTTTGCTTAACCCGGTTTTCTCACAATTTCAACTTGTTTCCAGCGAAAAATGAACGATTATTCCGAACCTGACCCGAAATCTTAACCCAGTCGGGGTTAGGTTACTGGTTAGGAACTCGAAAAAACAATGATATTTGTTCCGGACGAAACCCTCTTCCTAACTGAACCCGAAGTATCGTTCCTATCATAACCCGAATTGCGGTATAGATAGAATTCCCCTATAGAGAAGAAGGGAAATAGTATCAATGCAGCAGGCAAGGTTTCTGTCACGGCTCTGGCGCTTCGGGTCTCCGGCGGTCTCACGCGAGCTTATCGTCGCAGCTTCGGCTCCGCAGCCTTAGCCGCCTGCTCCTCAGTTCGCGGATCGCCGCCCCCATACGCACCTTCGCGGGCTTAAAATACACTCTCGGGGTAGGGCAGACAAGACTGCATGGAGTTGGTTCTGCATTTTGCCATCTTCATAGTATATCGGAATTTGGGTTATGATAGGAACGATACGTCGGGTAAGGTTAGGAGGAGGGTCCCCCCCCCAGTGGGTTTCCGCATTGACGAGGCGGGGGGGCTCAGAAGCCGTGGTTTCGAGCCCCACGGTGAAGCTAAGAGGAACCCGAGGAGGGGCCGCTCGTCAGGGCTTTTGCGCTCGAAGCCGACGATGTAGCGGCCAACGCGGCGTTGTTTGGCGACATCGCAAATGAGGTGGGCCGCGATGCCTTAGTATCTGGGGCATCGCGGCTGAGGGTTGGAGGCTGCGGTGGGAGAGGAGTGCCGGTATTGAGGTGCGCCGCTCTCCCTACCTTCCGTGGCTTGAACGGGGTCGCCACCGTCCGATGGCGGACGCGGTGGGGCCGCAGAGGAAGAGGAGTGTTGGTATAGCGTTGGCCACTCTCCCTATCGTCTGCGGCCGAAAAGTGGTAGGCGGCGGGGCCACTGTCCTGACCCGTCGCAGGGGGACCAAGGGTGCCATTCACGGGGTCGTCTGGTGCCCATTTGCTAATTGGTCCCCGGGGTGGTCACGGTGTGGTAGGGGAAGTACGTCCAAAATGACTTATACGGACAAAATGACACATCGGGCTTTTTTCGAAATTGGTGGGCTACAATCCTGTAGTTGCCATATTATTATGTGGCACCGGCCATGGTGGCATACCTGTTAAGTTTATAGCGCCATTGACTTGGTCACGGCGAAGTAACTTGCAGGAACGCGATTTTTGCGCGTAAAAGTTTTTTATTTTTATCGATTTCGTCCTGTTTTCGTCCGTTTCTCGTGGTTTCTATTACATCTTTTGAAGTAAATTCAAAAAGTGTAGCATTATATTGCATTATTTAAAAGTATTAATTTATAAATCTCGTGTTTCATAGTAATTATGACTTAGTTAGTGTTTACATAACCTATGGGGTAAAATGACATACTTACATACGGGGCAAAACGACATACCTTTATTCAAAGATGAGCTTTTCAATATTGAATCGAACTACGATAATAATCCTAAAAAGCAGTCAGAAAAAGGTGAACACTGGTACAAAAGACTCATTACGCTGAGGACTCAAATGTAGAAGATTTCCAGCTGTGTTGAACGGTGATGATGATGACTGCGCATGCAGTTACTGTAACGACCTCTTTTCCCGTTCCAAGGCCAACGAGTGCTGGCTGCGGTGCAACAATTGTTCTATTTAGGCTCATATTTCATATTTTGTGAAATATGTACTTCATACTTTTCGTATTTATTATGTATGTCATTTTGTCCGTACTATATGGACAAAATGAATTTCCCTAGAGGCTTCGATTAATTTAAATTATATTTTTTATATGGTTCCTATTCAATTACGAGTTAACTTACGTTCAAACTTATTAACCAAAGATGATTATTCAAAATAAACAGTAGTTGTAACTATGTTAATTAAAAATATATGATTAAAAAACAAAACCGTATGTCATTTTGGACGTACTTCCCCTATGTATTAATGCGCGCCGTGAATGGGATTATCCCCCAGAGGTGGGTCCGTGGTAGCGGAGTATGCATGAGCATTTCTCCACGAAAAAAAAGCAGTTTAGGAGGAGGGTTTTTTTTTCTGGATGGGAAATCATCAAATGACTTCTCCCGCTCTGGGCGGAGCGGGAGGGCGTGTCAGACTTTTACTGACTAAAACCCACCCGTGTTCCTTCAGTTGCCCATGTGCCAGGGTCACGGTATCTCTTTCGAACAATCACGCGACCCCGGCAGGAGGAGGAGGGTAACGTTCGGAACAGATTTTTATTTTTTTTTTCAATTTCCTAACCTAATCCGCGACCGGGTTAGGATTTCGGGTCAGGTTCGGAATATTCGTTTATCAGGGGGCCTCGCAAAATGTATCTTGCCCACATCAAATTTAGGTCTTGACCCGCCACTGGGCAGACTTAAGCATAATGTGTTCCCTCACGAACGCCATAGGACTGCCTTTGCCAAACGTCAATTTTATGTTATTAGCACTAAACTGTACAACTGCCTAAATAAAAAGTTAAATATTTATTCGTACCCCAAATATCATTGCAAAAACGTACTAAAAGATTATCTCCAAACTCTTGATTATGATAACACTGAGGATCTTCTGCTGGGCAATTTACGGTGATGATGGTGAATTATATATGTAATTCAGTCATAAATGTAACTTCCTATTCTTTCTCACTACACATACTCACCCTACACTTACTCACTACATACACATACCTACACTTATTCAATACACACACACTTACACCCTACATTTATACACTTCATCACACAGTTAAACTTTTTTTTTTTTCATTTTACTTTTAATTTACATATAGGTATTAGAATATGTTTTCTTTGCCACATCTCTTATTGTTTAAACGTCCTAATTTACTTTTATTTTGGCTTTGTTTGTTTACGGAGAATCACTGACTCCTAAGTCACAGGCCTACACCTAGTTTAGGAGTCAGAGGATTTAATTCATGTGACCTAGTAATAAGCCTTAAATGTTTTTAGTTTTATAGATATATAATGTCATGGCTTGTGGTGAAATAAAGAATTTATTTATTTATTTATTTTATTTAAATTAGATCGAGAAATTGGGGATCTAAACTATATTCTGAAAAAAAACTTTTTTACAAAAAAAAACAACCGACTTCCGAGTGTTTTTAAGGAAGTCAGTTGTTTTTTTTTTTGTAAAAAAGTTTTTATTTTTAAATTTTTAGTTTTGGTATCTACCCCGCACTAATTCCAAACAAACAATGCATATTAATGCGATAGCAGAAATCGCGGTTGATTTGCCGTCATTTTTTAAAGAGTTCCGGTGTCTGTCTCCGGAACTCATCATCAAATCTACATGAAATTTATATGGGACCATTTCGAAATAAACCCCTTTCGAACAAAAAAGAATTTTGCAAATCCGTTTATATATGACGGAGTTATGGCCGAACATACATTAAAAAAAAATATATATAAACATCCGAATTGATAACCTCCTCCTTTTTGAAGTCGGTTAAAAACAAATAGCTTCGAGGTGAAAACGAATCCGAGATGATAGAACAAGAAAATGTTAAAAGGCATGTTTTTTAAATCAGCAATGCAGGGACACTTACGAAAAGGTTGAAACAGTATCATGATGTGGCATTATAGCCGAAGATCAATTCCCGTAATTTCAAGAAAGTTCACAGTCTGATCTCAGTCAAAAATACTACGAGGTTCCCGACATTTTTGACAAGTTTTTGACATTACCGTGTCGCTGACATGAGATTGCGAATAGATTTTGAACGTTTTAAATTTGAGAATTTACTTCTGGTCTCAGCGACAATCAATGTCGAAATGTTTTTAATGTATAGACAACAGAGATGTTTTGACAGATTGCGACTGAAATTAGACTGTAAACGTCCTTAAAATTACGAGAATTGTGGCTATGCAGTCGATAAATGTCAACTTACCTACTTTTGCCGCGTTGATATTTTAGGTAGATTTTCCCAACATTGCCACGTTAGTTCATCGTAGCTCGTGAGATGCGCAATGCAGGGGTGCGGGAAAAGCAGCTTGTCTGCAGTTTTAAGCCACTGCAGCCATTTGTTTAATTGAATTTATTGTTCGTTTTATTGTTTTAGGCAATTCACAGTTTGTTTATTATGTTCCATTTTGCTGGCACTCAAACGATTTAGCAAGTGGTTGTCAGTGGCTTTCTTAAGTGTGTGGAGCGTTAAAAGTTTAATTTAATAAATGCTAATTATTTCGTACTTACTATAGGCCACTTTTTCGTAGGTAGATTTTTGTTATACAAAAAAACATAACATTACGCCTTGTTTCCCCGAAGGGTTGGGCAGAGGTGTACCAATAGTACACCCACATTTCACCTGTTATGCTGTTATACGTCCTACAAAAATCGAATTTCAGAGCTTCTTAGCTATGTAATACACATAGCCAAGGAATTATTCTTTACTAGCTGTTCTCAGGATGACGGACTGAAGGATGTCGGAATTTTCTAACCATAAGGCTAAATAATAAACTTTATGATATTTATTTTGAAAATGAAGGATTTTCCACACAACTTAACTATTTTTTTTCAGCTCTTCGGAAGTAGAATTATCAAAAAAGCTGAGAAACGGAAAAAACACATGAAGACAAAACTGACGGGCTTTCATACAAACTTTCGGCCTCTATTTCACCCCTTTACAGGGAGAGTTTCCTAAAATCCTTTCTTAGCTCACATCTCCTACTCATAATCTACCTCTGTTCCAAATTACATCTTCGTAAATCCAGTAGTTTTGAGATTTCGTGATTAATCAGTGAGTGAGTGAATGTATGAAAGAGTGTCCTTTGGCTTTCGTATATAGATTAGCTTACTGTCTGTCTTTAATCACTATTTGTCTTTTTAGCCAATGATCCTTTTTGTACTTTCATTTCTTGTATTTGTTTTCTGAGTAGTAAACAAATCAGCTGTTCGCATTGACGGAGAGACGTCGTGTGTCCGACATCCGTAACCGTCCATGACAGGATCCGTGCTAAAATGATCATTATTACAGGCTTCTCGGAATCGTGCACATGTCAACTTAACGTCCGCAGCTTTACTCTCTACTTATCCGGCAATGTATAAAAAGTGTCAATGATACGCATTACAATATAGCTGGAGAAGGCTCAATTCAGGCAAATGCGGGAAATACTAGGCTGTTAATTTAGCTGACCTACACGTCTGCAATTCAGAGAGACAATAAAGATACAAGATCAGTTTCAGTACAGTGTGTGGATACAACATTAGCCGAAATATATTATCAACAGCATCATCATCATCATTTCAGTCGAAAGACGTCCACTGTTGGACATAGCCTAGCCCCCCCCCCCCTCAGCAATATTATCAACAGCATTGAACTCGAAATATACGTAAAGGAAATTGTGAGTGAACGGTGTTCATTCACTTTGTTATTTTAAGTTATTGCCATAAATAATTCATATTCTTACGAAAAAGAAGTTTCGGCTTTAGTCTAATTTTCGGGCGATAACGAAGCCTAATACGGAAATGATTCAGACGAGATAATTCCGCTGTGAACAAAAATTATAACATAACGTCGCATCACTACAATACATGCGAATTAAGACATGTATTGGTTCATTGGACGAGGTTCCTGTTTATCGATACATAACAAAAATGTTATTATACAAGCATATTGACACATGACATTCAACTGTGGGACTGTACTAAACCGACCAATATCAAAATTATATAAACACTAGCTGATCCAGTAAACTAAGTACCGCCTCAAAATCAATAAATGTTGTGGTAACTTCTTTCACAGCACTAAGTTATGACCACCTAGTACTTAGCAGGCATAACCCGTGACTCTGCTGTTTGGTAAGGTCCAACCTGTTACTTCGAAGTCATAAAGAGTTTTCTAGCTGATACTTCTATGTTAGGTGAGTTCCTACCAAACTATGACAACCTGGTACTTCGAAGGTGTTTTAACGCGAGCGAAGCTCCGGGCAGAAGCAGTAATAATATAATTCAATCATGACTCGAAACACACGTGGCATTATCTATTATCATAAGAAGGTTATTGTTATTTTCCTCGGGAACAACAGTACTTTTTTTTGGGATGAAAGGTACTCTATGTCTGCGTCTGTACACCTCAAAATTTTTGTGCAAAATTTGAGGATATCGGTTCAGTGGTTTAGGCGTGAAAAGGTAACAAATAAACAAACAAACATACTTCCGCATTTATAATATTAGTTAAGATCCCATAATAAAGTGCTCAGGAGTATTGTTGATGCACCCTGGTATATAAGAAATGACGACCTCCATTGTGACCTAAAAATTTAATACGTCGCGTCGCCAACATAATTCAAAAATTTGCTGAGGCCCATCGATGCCACCAACATGTGAACATCGAGGCAATTCAGCTGCTAGACCAAACAAGTATAGTGCGAAGACTATAACGAACAATCCCTTTTGAGTTAGCAATCATCACTATTCTAAGTTTTAAAATAATAATCACATACAAAATTAAGTTAGATTAAAATTGATTATTAGTTTTATAGGCAGGAAGTCTGAAAGTGACAGCGATAACTGAAAAGTTGTGCGGGAATCGGTTGTCATGGTACGGTCATGTGATACGGAGGAATGAGGAAAATTTCGTGACGAAAGTATTGAGTATGAATGTCAATGGCTATAAGAGTAGAGTTATGATATGGATAGAAAGGGGATGGCTGCTGAGACGCCGACTGATAAAGGGGTGTGGAAGAAAAACACAAGTAAATTGGGATAAGGGCAGAAGAATGATGATGAGTCTTATAGGCTAGATAGTAATCAATTATTAACAACTGGGTTCTTTTTAGTAAAGGATAAAAAAGAACATCGCTTTATAACTTTAAAAGAAAATCGCGTCTGTTTAAGACCGCTGACTGAAACCACCACCGGGCTCGATTCACCCCGAAATTAGCCGAACGTCACCTGATATTGCCGAGCATTACGCACTAGACCGAATGACCCACGAAAATTCACGAACATCTGATTTTCGGTTTGGTCTTGCCCGGCTAGTTGATGGCCGAAAACGAAAATATGGTTGAATCATGATTTTTGGCAGAAAATGGCTGAAAACGAAGCTTCGGTCGATCACTACTGAGAATGTAGGTCCACAATTTTTTTCCCGGCGAATGTACTATTGAATATATGTACGAGGAGAGCAGTGGTGGCCCAGGGGTAACGGCCGCGACGTATGAAAGAGTAGGTCGTGAATTCGAACCCAAGGAAGCGCTTCCTGCCAGAGTCGCGAGATTTATTCGAAAGAGGTACCGTGGCCCTGGCATTTGGGCAACTGAAAGAACACGGGTGGGTTTTAGTCAGTAAAAGTCTGACACGCCCTTCCGCTCCACCCTAGAGCGGGAGACGTCATTTGACGATTTCCCATCCACAAAAAAAGGAGGCGCTTTACTTTGTGTAAATTATTTCATCACCACTGCTCTCAAAGCGGTGAAGGAAAACATCGTGAGGAAACCGGCTTGTCTTAGAACCAAAAATTCGAACACATGTGACATCTACCAACCCGCACTGGGTCCGCGTGGTAGATTATGGTTCAATACCTCTCACCGAGAGGAGGCGTGTGTCCCACCAGTGGTATTGAAGGCTGCTGATGAATGTAAGACAAAATAAACATATCTGTCACATGTCATTGAGGGCTCTGGTACACCGAGCGTACCTTCTGCACCTCATCATTCCACATACAAACCGGAAACCTCTCAACGCGTTCCATGTCTGTCGAAGTCGGAGTACTGAGCGTCTCGACAGCTTTTTCAATTATCGTCAATCAGGAATCATTCATTTATCGTCTACCATTACCAATCATACTAATAGCTATATTAACGACATTAATAAAGTGGTTTAAACGCTTCAGTAATTGGACAAGTGACCTGGAGACACTTTGATGACAGTTCGAAGTCGACAGGAGACCACTCCAAACTGGATTTAATTAAATACATTTTAATTAAACAGTTAGCTAGTCGTTCAGTGGGTCGGTGTTTCCTTTTGAACGTAGTGTTTGGTGTATAAATAGGTATCTGAACTGCTGTTCGCTCGATCGCTATCTTGAATTGATCTGACGACTTCCGTTCTTAATAGTCACTATTAAATATTCATATGAACAAAATTATCGAAGTCAACTGCAAGATATAATTGGACTTCCCCCAGGAAGGGAGGTGCTCTACTAAAAGCTTATTTTTGGCCTTAAGTTAGAACACAGACTGAAAATACTAAAACTTGTTGTTCCATTCATTTTGACCGCCTATTTATAGCACTTCTCTACACAGAAAAGAAAAATCTACGCTAAGGTATTCTACAATCATATGTTGACTTTATGGTCATAATTTGCACCCTGCCATCATTTTCTTTTGTGGGTAGGAAATCATCAAATGACGTCCTGCACCCAATAAAACAAATGATTTATAGGTAAAGTGAATGCATTTTCCGGAAACGCATGCATCCAAAGATGCTGTTGCATAGGTATGATTGCATTTCTGATGACGGAACACCGTCTACCATCTCACTGTACTAAATGTCTTTAGAAATTTCTGAGTTTTTCTCCTACCAGGTTTTTTATTCATAGAAAAATCTAAGCTGTGTGCGGCAACTCTACGTTCTTTTTAATTAAAACAACCATTTAACAAGATTCTTTCAACATGTAGGTAGGTACGGAATGATAAGCAGCTTAATTGACTAACATGGACGTGGCCCCCAGTTGCCGCGATATTTAGCCACCATTTTATTGTTGTATCTCTTTAGGTTACTGCAGTAGACTTGTGTGACTTTGGGTAAATATTGCCAGATGTCATACCAGAAACTAGCAAAAAGGTCGTGCCTCATGCTGGTATATGATATGGTAGATGTCATAAACCCCTGCTTCCTGAAGCCGTTGATGGTTCGAAGGATATATCCTTCATATTTTATTTATTAGGGAAAACCAACAATTACACACTGTACACGGTTACAATCCATACGTCCATACTATATATTATATATATTATTATATATATATATTATATATAATTATATATTTATATATATAATATATATAATATAATATAATCCACACTATATTATATAATTATATAATATATATAATCCACACTTCCACACTAATATTATAGATGCAAAAGTAACTCTGTCTGTCTGTCTGTCGGTCTGTCTGTCTGTCTGTCTCGCTTTCCTGCTAAAACTACTGAACCGATTTAAATGAAATTTGGTACACGGATAGTTTAGAGCCTGAGAAAGGACATAGGCTACTTTTTATCCCGGTAATATGTTCCCGCGGGATAATTTCCGACCTCCACGCGGGCGAAGCCGCTGGCAAAAGCTAGTAGCTTATAATCTAGGCATAACGGTGCGTAACTAACTACGTTATCCATCATCATCAGCCTATAATGTTCCCACTGCTGGGACACAGGCCTCCTCTCGGAGAGAGGGAGTTATCGTTACTATACTATCCACATGTTACATATTCGAATGGAATGTAGAGCACTAGTACAACACTACTAATTAACAATGCAAATTATTTTTATTTTTTTTATAATACAACATTGGTGCACATAATTGATAATACGGTTAATCTCCTGTTTTTTCGATCATTTTAAGTAGATCAATGCGAATTTTGTTAGCTGACAAAGAAAATAAATCTAACTCTGAAAAAAAGGTATTATATTTTTTTGCTATTTAAACGTCGTAGAAGTGCGCGGACTCCCGCGTTATATGTATAACAACATGTTTGACAAAGTTGACAGAGATTTATAATAGTCACCCAGAACTTTCTTCTAGGATCATCATCAGACTATGTAGGTATAGTATATGGGCCGGTCAGTACTATAACAATTAAGTGTTCAGGACAGGTGATGTGCAGTGTAGTTCAAAGTGAACGTAAACAGTTGGTAGTTTGTAGGGCGAACATAACGAAAATAACGTTATGCGGCATAAAATATGTGTGCTGTCGGGGGACCCCCGTTAGGAACGAAGTTCCTTACAGGATTCTCGTAATCATACACACATTGGTATATAATGGAAAGAGACATAGAGAGAGAGAAAGTCGCTTAGAGGTGGCATAACGCTCTTTTTGTTATGTGACGATTTCTATCAGTCAATTCTTACCGCAAGTCGCAAGGAATAATAATCTAATTCACACATTACAAAAATACAGACATACGATTGAAAAGAAATTCGGGTGGGACACCGAGTCACTGCAAAATCGTGCCGTTAGTGGGGCATGATACAAAAATACATGGTATTTCAAATGTATCCTTCTTTCGTCTGATCTTCATTCTTCTCTTTTGGTGATTGGTGCCATAAACTTGTCTGGAAGTTTCATTGTTGACCCAACTTAATACCATTAGTCTTCCTACATCTTCCTTGTTCTATCGGCTTCTATTTCTTTACGGATATGGGACGCCTGCAGCCGCCACATCTGGCCATAGACAGTGATGATGATAGTCTTATTCTACATACAAGATCCTTAATTGGTATTTCGTGTGCTGCCGGACGTAAAGAATAGCACCATCACAATTCTTCCCGTGGGTGTCGGAAAAGGCGACTAAGGGACCTACTAGAGAATGGGCAGCAGAGTTCTCTATGCATTTACTACCATACTTTATGCCAACCCGCCTGCCAAGCGTGGCGATAATGGCACACCCACCAAATTGGGGGAGGCCTATGTCCAGCAGTGGATATCTTTCGGCTGAAATGATAACATACAAGATCTATAATGATAACATACAAGATCTATAATGATAACATACAAGATCTATAATGATAACATACAAGATCTATAATGTTAACATACAAGATCTATAATGATAACATACAAGATCTATAATGATAACATACAAGATCTATGAAAATACAGACAAGTTTCATTTCTCGCCGTGGAACAGCAAATATCCAATTCGAAACGTTCTAATTTGTTGAATTACAGGCATCAAACGCGGCCGGGTCGCGTCGTTGGTCGCACATTAGCGTACCAATCAGACGCGTCGCAAATGGAGTAGTAACTGTACCGGAGTTCCGACGTCATTAGTTGTCGGTATTTGACTGCTAACTAATTGTACACGACGTTTCACGGCGGTTGGAACTATGTCTGTGCTATGATGATGTTTCTATGAACTCTTATGACAACTTTATAGCACAGTCGAATCCCACCCTAATGTTCTTAAATGACTTCTGTTTTTTTTTGATTAAACAAGAAACCAACGTACACAGGTTGTACATTGCAGTTTGGTTTCTGTGTGAACCTTATGATTTTCTTCAGATGAGGCTGAGAGTCGACCCAAATCTACATATATAAAAGAAAGTCGTGTTAGTTACACTATTTATAACTCAAGAACGGCTAATCCGATTTGGCTGAAAATTGATGGGGAGGTAGCTTAGAACCAGGAAACGGACATAGAATACTTTTTATCTCGTAGGAAGTTAACGCTGAAGAGTTTGTTTGTTTATTTGGTTGAACGCGTTAATCTCAGGAACTTCTGGTCCGAATTGAAAAAATCTTTTTGTGTTGGGTAGCATATTTATTGAGGAAGGCTATATGGTATATAACATCACACTACGATTAAAAGGAGCGTAGCAGCAACGAAAAATGAACGAAAATTGGCAGGCAATTCGATGCGACGGGAAGGTTCAGGGAAACAAAACTTTGACGCGGACGAAGTCGCGGGCAGAAGCTAGTGATATTATAAAACAGTCCCCCAAAACACCCGCCCTTCACCACTTCCTAGTGCTTAAACCGGGAAGAAGAAGTGGCGCACCGAACTCCTCATTCACAGTGAGATAGTGCACGTTGAATATGAAGAAGATAATATCACATTACACATACATTTGTAAACATAATTTACAAGATACCAACAGATTACAGAAAGACACAGATGTCTTAGAAACCACTGTACTACTTTCTTCGGTAATTAGGTTATTAGTATTAGCTGTATCATGAGAAGCTAAATCACAGGGCGGTTCATTAGTGCGAGGGGATTAGCGTTGGATTGCTCATGTCCCAGAGTGTCCCAGATTGCCGGCGGATCTGTCACCGGCGGCGGACGTGCGTGCGGTTAGAGAATTAGGTACACGCATGATTGAGTCGAAGTTAGAGATCTCGTTATGAGGAGCAGTGATTAGTTTGCTTTTGGATTGTAAGTAATTTGGAGGTTTCATTAGGAATTTAATTGATTGATTGTATCTGATCTAAGTACTTACCCGGTGTACAACAGCGGGGCCGGAAGATTCTGGAGTAGCCATCGCGTAATGGAAGACGTAGCTTTGGAAGGCGTCCCACAAGGTGGACCGATAACCTGGTGAAGGCCGCAGGAATACGCTGTAGGCGAGAAGCAAAGAACCGTTCGAAATGGCGGTGCTTGGGGAAGGCTTATGTCCTGGATGTTGTCGTCTTTCTGAAATTATGATGATGAATCAACAACAGAGAATGCAATCTTATCACTCAAACTAACTCTTTTAGTTTAATTATTTAGGATATTCAACAAAAGAAATACACAATACATAACTAAAGGCAGCATCAGGTATTGAGTAGGTGTATTCCTTCAATTATAGGAGACCATAGCAGGCACAAGAGACTTATCAACTATGCTAAAGTTAAGATATTAATAACTAGCTTTTACCAGCGGCTTCCCCGCGTATTATACATACATACCTTCTTCTTAAATCATTTTGTCTATTCATGAAAACCGCATCAAAATACGTTACAAATTTTAAAAGTTCACGCGTACAGACGCAGGAAGTGACTTTTTATACTATGTAGTTACGATTTGGAAAGAGTTATTTGTTGTTAAAAATTTAAAAAACCCCCGACACAAAAACCTAATTTTCCCTTAAAAAGTAAAAAATAATTAAAAAAAACTCAATCTTAAAGTACCTAAGTAGGTATTAATAATTTTAAAAAAATACCTCGTTTTGGGGGACCCCTCTTTTTGCGTCGGGGGTTAAAAAAGCGAAGATTCGTTTGAAAGATGGTAAGATAAATAATGAATATAAGGTGCTACTCAAAAATTCACGATGAAAAACCCAAAAACACTTAACCCTGTGGATTTAAACCAGGACCCACTCTCTGCAGCCGTACTTGTGGCTACTAAGCCAACGGAGGCGGTCTAGCCGTCAGAATATAATCATAAGTTAGATCTAGATTATAAACAACATCGTGTCTACATCCTCATTACATTCCACACTATTTAATAAATCATATTCAGTCATAAAATAAATACTAGCGTTGGAAAACTATCTCAGTAGAAAACTGTATGATTGAAAGTTAAGAAAGCGCACATAGGAAGGTGAGTGAAACTTGACATAAGTACGGCGCGGCGTCACGTTTCCATGGGCACCTGATTAATTAATCTGTATAAGGCCCTTCCTACTCACTGATAAAGTTATCAGATAACAGTTTAAGTATCAGATAAAGATCGTGCACTTTAATTAAGAAACTACTGACGTTGTTTCTCGTCCAAGGAAAATATAATTATGAAATCAATTGAGTTACAGTTGGATTAGAAAAGTTTTTATTGAAAAAAATCCCATTTTGTTGCCATTGGAAGTAAAGTTTTTCAGAATCGGTATTTTTCGGATTATTTGCGCTTAACTTTCCAAGACAACTTTTGAAATATGGTTGACTATTTATAGACTATATATATTATAGTTACCTGTGATTTATTTAATGTCGAGCCTTCAGCGCCTCCTATTGTGTACTCGTACATCATAAATTAAATTAAATCTTATCTGCAAAATCTATGGAGAGAGCTGCTCACAGAAGCTCATACATTTCTCAATTATAATACTTTTCACGCTACGCTAAAATTTACGCGAAATGCAGCCGATGGCGATACGCTTAGTTATTAGTAGATTATCTTATTATTTAAATTATCTATGTATAATAGGATCTTTACGGCTGGTTTTACAGCTCAATTCTCCGTAGGCTTCGTGTAGTTATCTTGTTACTGGTGCATTATGTACTCCGTTGTTTTATGGGTAGCACGACGCTACCGCGGCGCGCCTCCGCGCGCCGCCGCCGCCGCGCCGTTTTGGCTAAGTTTTTGGAAATCTTACTCTGATAATAGATTACGAAATAAATAGTGCAATAACAGGTGTTGTTGTATTCCGCTAATTATTATTTGGTATATTATTATGATTTGGTGTGTAGTTAGCAAGAGTAGTGGCCCAGTCCCAGGCCTCGACTTACGTGAAGGAAAACATCGTAGGAAAACCAGCATGTCTTAGAACCAAAAATTCGAAGACATGTGACATCTAACAACCCGCGTAGTAGATTACGGCCCACTCCCTCTCACTGAGAGGAGCCCTGTCTCCCAGCACTGGGAATGGTATAGACAAATTATGTATGTATGTAAAACTAGTCTTTGCTCTATAAACACAATACCTCTGTCTCTAAATTAATGTAGTTATAAGATATTCTAAGAGTCTGTCGGTCACTAACAGCTGCAATTTGCAAATTGAATTACATGTCAGTAATTGTCTTGATAATGGGCAATAGAGGAATTTATTATTCGTTTAGTGTCTATTAAAGACTCGTTGGTCGTTCCAAGGAGGTCGGTCTTCGATGTCGGCTTGTTTTATGTTGGTGGTTTAGATTAACGTACTTCGTTCCGTTGTGTCGGACTTACAGAATAGCATCATTCTATTTCTTCCCGTGGGTGTCGCATGAGACGACTAAGGGACTTACTAGAGAATGGGCAGTAGCATTCTTTATGCGTTTTACCAACATACTACGATCGCCAACCAGTCTGTTAAGCGTAGTGATTATGGCAAATGGACCCAAATTGGGGGCGGCCTATCGCCTATTCAGCAGTGGACGTCTGTCGGCTGAAATAATGATGATTTTGATGACTGTTTGATAAGAACCTAAGTCTTTTATATTGATTAATAAATTAATGATTTAAACTTTAGTCTTTCTTCCTTCAGCACGCGTAGCATGACCACCATAGAAACGAGTTTTGTCGTCGGAAGAATAGACAAAATGGCACGGCGATGTTAAAACTGAAGAAAGGAAATATTTCTATACTTCAGTCGACAAAATTCTACGATACCGAGCATGGCGACTAATTTTTCTCTACTTTTTGGAGTTGGAGGTGAAGTTTCAATTAGGGGTACATTTTTTTTACAGGATTATATTAATTATAATCATCAATACAATACTCTAAGATCGTTTAATCCCACTGTATGACTATTCAATGAAAAAGTCCTTAGCGGATCCACCTTAATTACATTAGTTACCACTCTCTTACTATGGAAAGAATAACTGTCTTTGTCTTCATAGAAACCCGAGTCTACGGGTCACCCCGTGCTCGGCCCGAAGAGATGTTGAATTGAGTAGAAAGAACTTTGTCTATTCTTGGTAGAATAGAGATAGAATTAGTCATGCTACGCCTGCAGATACGTCAATGGCTCCCTCAAACAAGCGTGACGTGGATCTCGTATAAATTTTCTATGAAAAATTCAAGAAAACGTATTCTACAAAAGTCGCGCCGCGCCTGTTTGTAGGAGCCTTAATAATGTACATATTGTTGGAATGTCAGAATTCAAACTTTTCAATTACTGTCATTTTGCTTGCTCTTGTTTCGTCTATAAAAGGAGAGGAAATAAGTTGCAAATCATGTTTCATAGTATGAAGGAATACACATTGAGATGTGTATTCCTAAGTTTTTATTGCTTTATTTTTTTCAGCATTAAGAAACCCCTGCTGCCTCCCTTCTTCCGATCTCCTGCACTCATTGAATAAAGAACTCATTCCAAGGGTTCCTTCGCACATTGGGATACGTGGTAATGAGGAGGCTGATAGATTGGCGAAAATCGGAAGTACAGAAGGACAAGAAATTAATGTGAAAGCATATTATTCAGAAATATTAACGAAATTTAAGGGGCAGTGTTATGATTTGTGGAAGGAATATTTCAATCAGAGATCATTAGAAAAGGGCATATGGTATAAAACTATCCAATATCAGCCTCCTCGTATACCTTGGTGTTCATATAGTCAGTTAGGTAGAAAAATGATTGTTATAGCGCACAGAGTCAGAACTGGACATATTCCATCAAACAAGTTTGCCTTTTTGATGGGAAAGGTTTCTTCCCCCAAATGTGATACTTGTGGAGTAATAGATGATGTATACCACTTATTGATGGAGTGTGTTCAATTTCAGGCAGAGAGAGAAGAATTATCAGAGAAATTAGGTCTGGACAAATTGCAAGTCGGAATCATGAATTCTTTACTCTCAAACCGTAACAGTGAAGGAGCTTGTCTTTTGTTTAAACTATTATCATCTTAACTAGTAAAAATAAGATAAATCGGACTGACATATAATATACATGTAGTATAAAAGTCCAAAAAAAAAGAATAAAAAATTGAATAAACGAATGTATATGCATCAATGGAACGAATACATCAAGATGAAACGAATGGAGAATAACTATACAGTACAACTTTGAGAAGTTCGAATTGTTATGTGAAGTTTTCTTTAGGATGTTGGGCATTAAAACCAGTATCATCATCGTGCGCTTGTCCCACGTTATTTGGGGTCGGTGCAACACATTTCAACCTAACCTAACCCTCGGTCCCGACTGTCATTTGTGGATCTTTGACAGTCGTTACGGGTCGTCCACGCACAAAAGTTTGACAATCAGTCTTGCCAAGGGGTATTACCCAATAACTGAGTTACGCCGGTCAGAAAGCAGTCGAGCTGCGCAAAATACTGGTATCCAGCTGCATCTGGTTAAACTGGAAGCCGACGCAAACATATTCGGGAAAAGGCGAGGCAGATGATGACATAAATAAATAAATACATCCTTCATTAACCCTGGTTAAACTCTATAATCTTCCATCCTTTAATGCCAGAAGCAAATAATGACAGCAACTCGTCAATTTGCGGCGGCGATAAACGGACGGTAACGCAACCATCCGTCAATAAATACTCAGAGGTAATAGCGACCGTCAGTAAGTAGCGATGGGTAATAGCGACCGACAATAAGTAGCAATGGGTAATAGCAATGATACACTATTACTGTCACAGTTGAGTAGACATGTCTAAGTAATCAGCGAATCATGTAATTTCTTTAAGTGGCTGCATAAGTGAGACTCATAAGAGATTGTCATAATGTAGCTTGAAATTGTTCATAATGGATGTTTAACTGGCAAGGATTATGCTTCCTGTTCCCTTTTTCAGCACGACACGGAACTACGCACTTAGCTATATATGAAAATATGTTGCTCTTGGCGTTGTAAAAATATAGCCGTGCGGGTCGACCGATTAGGTTAAACTACGACTGCCGCGGTTGGTCCGTGGATGGGTTAAATGATGAAAGAAAGTTTAGTCGTTGGTCGCGGCTGTAAGTCGTGGATCTGGGGTCTGACAACCAGTCTTAGCAATGGGTACCGTATTACCCAGTAACTGGTTTGTGGAGGTCAGATAGACAGTCGCTGCATGCAAAATACTGGTATCCAACAGTATGCGGTTTGACTGGAAGTCGACTCCAACATAGTTGAGAAAAGGCTAGACAGATGAGATTATGAGATGGTGTTGCAAAAATATTGGCCAGTCAGCAATGCAGCCTATACACGGTGTAGGCACAGTTTAACTGTGGGGGTAGGGGACAAATGAAAAGTACTTGCACACAGCTGAGATGAGAATGCTAAGAGGGATGTGTAGTGTTACACGAATGGATAGAATAAGAAATGAGTACTGTACTGAGGAAGTTTGTTGACATGGAAATCGGTTGTCATGGTATGGGCATGTGATACGGAACAATGAGGAAAATGTCGTAAAGAAAGTTTTGAGTATGTATGTCGATGGCTATTAAAGTAGTGAAGGCAAAGAAACGTTGGATGGCCTGGTGATATGTTTAGTAAGGGGACTACCGAGATGAGGATTAATAGAGAAGTGTGGAAAAAAATACATGTTGCGTCAGACTCAAATAACTTGGGATAAGGGCAGAAGAATGATGATGATACATCGATGCGCAAACAAAAAAGAAACATCAGCTGTTTCATACAAATGTGCAATTGTACTAAAACGGTCAAAATGTAGAACACACCTGATTTAATCTATACTAATATTATAAAGCTGAAGAGTTTGTTTGTGCGCTAATCTCAGGAACTACTGTTCCGAATTGAAAAATTATTTTTGTGTTGGGTAGCCTATTTATCGAGGAAGGCTATAGGCTATATAACAATACGCTACAACTAAAAGGAGCGGAGCAGTAATGAAAAATGTTGCAAAAACGGGGAACATCGCACGGGTAGGCGATTCGACGCGACGGGAAGGGTCGAGGGAACAAGAAATTTAAGGCGGACGAAGTCGCGGGCAGAAGCTAGTTTTTAATAAGCAACGGAATTTATCAATTCCACGGGGTAATTGCGTAAAACACCAATAGTAAGAATGGCTTTCATGTTGACTGTCAAAAACATTCATTGCGTCATTTATGTTGTGGAGCTGATATGTTTTTCGAATATATGTAGCAATGGGTTAGTAATATCCTTTCAAACGATTCTGATTTTGATTGATAGTTTGCTTACAATTATGGCGATGATGGATTTAGAATTATTAACTGAAATTAAGGTAACAGTTTACGTCGCTTACGTCGATACAGCGCAGCGTCAACCTTACACCTTAGGTAAGAGAAGCGAAAACTTTGGATCCCTTTTTACGAAAATTGGGCGGACGGTGGAGTATGAAATTTCGCACACTTATAGTTAATATAGAGAAGAAGTGAAGAATGCTATTTTTTTTAAATTATGCCTAAATATAATATTATTGACAATAAATAACACGTTACACACACTACTATTCATTACCGTGAATTTAATACACACATGCATAGATATTCTTTTGTTTATGGTGCAAATCTGTGGTCCAATCGCGAACACCTATAAATATTTTATTAAAGACAAATATTCTCGATTGTCTATAGTCTTACTGAATGTCCAGTATAACCATAGGTAATAAATTAATTTTATAGATATATATATACTATTTCATTTTTAAAATCTATGATCATATCGAGAATATTTGTCTTTAATATTATTGTTTGTCTATAGTGTTACTGAATGACAAATACAACCATATTATTTTTTTTATATTTATTATTATATATTTTTTCATTTAATAATGTATTTCTATTCAAATGATGTACGATCGAATTTCGACTAATGGGGCGATCACTAGTTAAATTAGTTCGATGGATATCGATATAATTATCTATTGAACTTATTTAATTTGAGTTTTAAATACAATGTTCTCGCACTTAGCTAATAGTCGAGTATCTGACAAACTAACTTCAAAATGTCCTGTGTTCTGCGCCAAAGGGTGTCGGAAACTGACGAGTGTTTCCGAAAGTTTCCGAATGAGCTGGTGAGACACGGAGGGAAGGCCGAGGGGCCCTTGTTATCTTTCACGGTTCGATTGGCGCACTCAATACAACGGCGCTATCATTAATACTAATAGGTACAGACAATAACAGCGCTCCATGAAGGCAGCCATAGCTTTTAGTTCGGCAGGATTTTCTTTCACATTTCTGTTGAAATATTTTCAAGCGATTTTTGATATAACGGTAGAGCGTCACAAGTTTTAATTTTGAGTTTTGATATGGCTTCTAGTCCACAGTAGTGCAGCTGCACTACTGTGGACTAGAAGCCATATTTATTTAAGTTCCAATTAAAACTACGACCTACCAAACTTGGATCTGTCTTGCGCAAGTTTAGAAGACAAAAAAAACTAATCGGAGGTTGTACTGAACACGTACAAGGTTTTTACGCTAGCTCCTTCAACTGTTCCCGAGAACATAATTTCAAGATTCAGCAAGTAAATGTTTTGGTAGACAGGAGTCCTGCATTACCGGATAGCCTATGAAATGATGAACTATCACTATCATAATTTCAGCCGAAACATGGCCACAGCTGGACATACGCCTTCACCAGTTAAAAGTGGTTTGCCATAATCACCACGCTTGGCAGCCGGGTTGGCGTTCGCAGTATGGTGGTAAAATGCATAGAGAACGCTGCTGCCCATTCTCTAGTAAGTCCTTTAGTCGCCTTCTACGACATATATGGGAAGAAATAGCATGGCGCTATTTTTTACGCCCGGCATCACACGGAACGTATATGATGAATAGCCTTATGAAAACAAATCACTTTCCTCCTCGACTGTACTCGCCATTCAAGGTGTAACTAATGATGGATCACTTGAATGAATCGCCAGCGAATGCACTTTGCGCATCGATAGTACCCGTATTATATAAAAAGAAGACCATCGAGTATCATGATCCCAGACCATGAAATCATTAATATTCCCGATAACCTATCTTTAGAGAATTCCACGGAGGAAATTGTTAGTTGTGCGACTGTTATCTATAGCTATCTTTTACACAAGCATGTATGCACAGGCCTCCTGTCTGTGAGAGGGAGTGGGCCGAAATCCACCACGCTTTCCCAGTGCGGGTTCGTGGGCGTCACTTGTCTTCGAGTATTTGGTTCTTAGACATGGCGATTCCCTTCACAATATTTCCTCTCATCGGTTTGAGGGCTATGGTGTGAAATAATTCACACAAACCACACCTTTAACATCCCAAACGACGTTCTACTAAGTCATCATCATCTGCCTAGAGTTTTCCTTAATAGGTTGGGGTCGACTTGCATTCTAACCGATACAGTTGAGAACCAGCATTTTACATGGAGCAACTGCCCATCATACCTCCACAAGTTATAGCTCAGTAAACTACTGTATAATGCGATACCCTTTGGTAAGAATCAAATCTCAGGCCATGGCATGCTAAGACAGACCCCGGAGGTCTAATTGTATGCTTTGTTACATATAAGGAACATGTATTTTATAAAACGATAAATAAAAAATAAAAAAAGACTGGTTGTCAGACTTTCGGGCTTCTGACGACCTGTAACGACTGTCAAATAAATGACAGCTGGGACCAACTGGTTAACCCGTTTTCGGAGGCACGGAGGGGTATTGGTGTGTAAAATGGTCTGGTCACCCAACGGACAAAACGCGTTACCTAGCCAAAAAGTCACCGTTCTACTGAAGTACACCGAGGAACACGCATAGTAAAGTTTCTACAACTTATCTTTCCGTCACTTGTTTCTCCCACTGTTACAAATCAATCTAGGCAAATAGGCCGCCATGATGTCTGTCTACTCTCTGTGGGCTGATGATCAAGTTTCACTACTCCGGTATGCATTTCAATCTGTAAGTTTACTTGCATTGCCGACAGCGATTAACGCATCAAATATGTCGGTGCACTTTCCATTTACATTATTACGAACTCTCCCTCGTTTTTATTTCTGCATGTGATCATTAATAGCTTTTTGTGTATAGCCTTCTTTCATTGAAAACCAATCTCCAACCACAGGTACCTACCTATATCTTTTACTTAGAAGAAGGTCCCTATGTAAGATTGACTGTATAAGTTGTACAAGTTTCTGAAATCAAACTTTTTTTTACCTTCTTTCCATGTCACTGACAGATGAAGTAACGTTTTGTAAAGGAAAGTTTGAAAATTCAATTAATGACCTGCACTTTTGCCTAACGTATTTGTCAATGAAACGAAATCCGAATCGCATTTCGAGGAAACTGTTAAAATTAAGGGCGCCGCACTTGGCAGAATGTGATGAAACCATTTACAACAATATGACTAATAAATGATTATAATGAAGGGGATGGCGGTTGCAAATGTGATCAGCAATTACGGTGCTCACTGGCCATGTAGGCACTAAAAATAGAAACAAAACGAAATAGCAATTTAATTATCTATGAGAAACAGCCGACGATCGAACAGGAACGTCCATCGTCTTTCAATTACCTTTCAGTACATTAATTAGACTTGTAAAACGTTAATTTATTTGCCGAGCGCTTTGTTTACAATCTACATTCAGGTGCTGTGCCTTCCGGTAGGGAGCGCTGAGCCACTGATTAACGATACGATGGTGAGCGAGCCAGAATCAATTTGCGAGCTGACCGAGCTACCCGAGCTGACCGAGCCACACGAGCCAACCGAGCCACACAAGCCATCGGTCGTGCGGACAATACGTCCGCACGACCGATGGCTTGTGTGGCTTTTTTTCTGTATTGGTCCACACTGGCCACATATTTGGTCTGGCTACACATGTACGACTTATTCAAAGTATGACATAAATATCATCATCCTCATCATTTATATGGAACACCACACCAAAACTAGAGTCGTAGTATTAATTATACCATTAAAAACCACCTCGTATATTTAACCCTTTTATTTATAGCGACAAATATGTCAAACCCTCAGTGCCTTAGTCGTTAGGGAATCGACTTAGCACTGGTTAATCGCGCAACTAAGTCGCAAATGTGTGCCCAGTCTAGTTTTAACATGAAAGCACGTCCATTTCCCGTCTTGATTGTTTTTAAACGAGTACGACAGCAACTCATAGAAAATGTATATGAATGCACTGCGTTCATTCCTGACCTAGAAAGTAGGGCTATGTTCCAAGCATACCGCACGGGTCCCACACTTGTCTCTGAATGTAATGCATCTACAAAAATATGGATGGAATTTGTCGCATTGCAGGTTAAATAGTGACAGATGTCTTGGTCATAAAGGATGGGCCAGTGATGTATATTATATAGTAGGAGGCTGAAATTGGATTCGGTAATTTTGGCTGTGGGCTTGTGACTAAGTTATAAGAACGCCCGTGTGTGGGCGACTAGCTTTACTCGCCAAGACCTCTCTGTGCCTAGGAAAGCACGGTAAGCCAAAGCCTCCCGGCTATCGGCTATCTTTAACAGTCGATATAGGTCTTTTTTTTTCTTCTGGATGGGTAATCATCAAATGATTTCTCCCACTCTAAGCGGAGCTGGAGGGCGTGTCAGACTTTTACTGACTAAAACCCACCCGTGTTCCTTCAGTTGCCCATGTGCTAGGGTCACGGTATCTCTTTCGAACAATCACCCAACCCCGGCAGGTCGATATAGGTCTTAGCCTGTAATTCTTACCAAGGGGTATCCCTCTTTGGCTCGCCGCCCGGTAAGGACCACTCCCGTGTCGACGGCGCGTAGTGTTCCACGCGTGCCTAAAAGAGATGTCAACAAACTGAAGGGGTCCGCTAGGACCGATGCCTGCTAGGATCGCGAGATTGGTCCGAAAGATATACCGCCGCCCTGGCATATGGGCAACTGAAGGAACGCGGGTGGTTTTTAGTCAGTAAAAGTCTGACACGCCCTTCCGCTGCACCCTAGAGCGGGAGACGTCATTAGATGATATCCCGCCCACAAAAAAAGGGGCATTCCTTTTGTTAAGAATTTTGGGTTATTACCCAGTAAGTATATTGTGAAGAGCAGAAAGGCAGTCGTTCCATGTACAGTACTTGATATTCAGCTGCTGTCCCCAACATAGTTTCAATCACAATCTGATCCTACTCTACTCCTTACCTTACTGATGATAAAGTTCCTCGTCTTTACGTAAGTACTTAAAAATAAGCTATAAAACAAGTTACACCACCTTTTTGTTCAATTAAGATCATTTTGTCAGATTTGATGCATCGATGTTATTTATATGCTAATAGCTATTATTAATGGCGTTATAAACGATTATAGGCACTAAGGACTTTCCTTAAAAGGCTTGCAGTTTTAAGAATATATCGGTCGTTTGGATGAACAGGGTAATAGCTAAAAATTTACGACTTTTAACCTAAATATACAGTCCTACTAAAAATCATGCGATCTTTCTAACGAAAATGGTTGCATAACGATATAACGTCAAATTGGCGGGGGTGCGGGGTAGTATCTTCGTCCCACACAAACGTACGTTGGCGGTCTAACCACAGCTGAATGACGTCGGAATAGCTGGCTTCCTACTCATCCCAGAAAATTAATAGCGTTTAGGATATTTATTCTTCGAGTTTTGCGGTTCTTTGTACATGTAGTTACTTTATTTTTACTTTGAATCAATGTTACCAATTCGTCGTAAATATAGACAAGAAGCGCAGTTTGTGGCAGTAGTTATGTCATTACATCTTGGAAAAAATATCTTATGTCTAGATAGACTTATATAGACATCTTTAGGTATATCCATAATGACTTGAGTAACCAAATATTGCAGGAAATGACGAAGATCCTTGACGGGTCACACTCGCTTCATGGGATCAAACAATAATATTATTAAGTATCGAATCAAATGAAAATAATAACGTTCACAAAGATATCTTCAAATTCATTATTGTTATAATATAAAATTCTACAGTGATTCACTGTATATGTTTCATTCTGATTCCACATACTCTACGGTATATTTACACTAATGCAGTGAAAGTCAAATTAAATTAATTCTTATGTGAATTAATTTTAAATGTCACTTACATATCCATAAGCAGTAATCTTGTCTAGATACAGCAAATTCTATTAACTTCTTTTCCTCAAAGAAATTGAGATGAAAGAATACTGGAATTTGATGAGTAATACTAGCTTATTAAGTAATAGCTTGGAACATTATTGCTATTAAGCTGAGAGCAACTCTTACTGTGAGAATTTATATATATAAGTTATATGATGTTATACTTCATCATTTTGTCTTTATTTTTGCATTATATGTGCAGGTATGTTTAAAATGTTATTTTAAGACGTCACAAAATGCTCTGCCTGGGCGGAGCACCACCGTGTCCTCGTGGAGGCGATCGGCGGTGGCGACCTCTCGCGTCTGGCCCTGGTGTGAGTCATGGTACGGAGCGAGAGGGCATGGGAAGCCGTCACGTCCTTCTGCGAAGCAGTAATGCTCGCGAAGGAGGAGGCGGGGTGCGTGAGGGAGTGGCAGTTTCTTTGCCCTCACGTCCCTAGCCGCCGCAGGAGGAGACACCCCGGCGTCGGGAGTCGATTACGGACTGCCGGCCACCGAAGGTGTGGGCTTGCGGGCGGCGAGCGATGGATAGCTTGCCGCCCGGTAAGGACCAGGCTCGTGTCGACGGCGCGTAGTGTTCCACGCGCGTCTCAAAGAGATGTCAGCTGTACTGAAGGGGTCTGCTAGGACCGATGCCTGCCAGGGTCGCGAGATTTGATCGAAAGAGATACCGTGGCCCTGGCACAAAATCAAATGCTTCTCTTCTTGTCCTCACACACTAGTGTCTATATTTCTTTTTCATTTCTCCTTTTGCAGGTCTGCTGGAATTTCTTCTTGAGAGATGAGCACTACCCTTGTACTCAATATTTATATATGTATTTATTTTACTATGTGTACATGAATAATTGATGGATAATATGAAGGAGCAAAGAACTGTACCTACATATATAAAGTTCTATTGTTGTATGTAAACACATTTAAACCAAGTTAACCCCGAAGTTCATTATATATAATGCAAGCACAAAAGAAAAGCCTTATGAAGGAACTGTGCCAAATACCGTAATTCGTTTTGAATTCACAACGTTAATTAGACATTAGCTGGCGAGCCTGGCAGGCCATACTATGAACTGGCAACCAGTGAGTGCATTTCTAAAGGAGCCTGCCAACCGCTGGCATGTTGCCAGTCCCAGCTGCAAGTCTGTTGAAAACATGGCGTGCTACTATTTGTCGAATTTCGATTCATTGTCGTGGGAATATTGGAAATTGTATCTATTGTTGAATTTAGCGTGGTTTATTTAAAACAGTACTGGATATAGCTATTAAAGTTCAAATTTCATTTTATTTATATTTAATCGTTACCAATATTTTAGCAAGTTTTATATTTTGTATTTCAATTAATAAGAGTTGATTTTAGTTTTCCCTTAATTTGTTAGTTTGTTTGTATATTTAGTTTTCTAGTCCCGATGAGGCTAACTAGCTTAACGCTACAGTTAAAGCATTTAAACTTTTATTTTACTTAAAAGTTACCAAAATTTTGTTGACCTATTTAATGGGGACCAAGATATAGACTGTGCATAGTTTAGGGCCAACGACACCTCCAAATAATTATGAGTGTCTAAAGTTATTAGTTTAAAGTTAGATGTTATTTCTAAATGGATTAAAAAGTTGCATAACATAAGAGTGCGAAACATAACATCGCGCCTAAAATCCCCGAATGGTTAAGCAGGGTACACCCGCATTTCGTCAGTTATGTTAAAGTCCTATGTAATAGAGGACGACCGCATTGCCATCAACCGGACACAAATCCACATCGGGCCAATAACTGGCGACAAATACCTGATAGAAAAACTCGACTTTGCAGTCGAACCTTTTTATGCTCAGCAGTAGAGCTTGCGACCACTAGACCAACTAGGCAGTTATTTATCCGAAATTGATCCGTATAAAGGTCCAGATCATACGGAAAAAAGTCCGACCAATTTTCTGATTCTGTTAAAAATATAACCGTATTACTGTAATCTAAAGTAAAAAATTGTATGAATATCGACACAGTCAGCTCCCGCATGCTCGCGACTCGGTTGAATTGCGGCTAGAGAAGGCTCTAGCCTCGAGAGCATACGCGAGGATCTTTCTATTCTGTTCGAACTGACCCGAAGACGGTAAGGCAAGACTTCTCTTCTGCCAGGATCGCGTTTAGTCAGTAAAACTCTGACACGTTCCCGCTCCGCCCAGAGCGGGAGGGGTCATTTGATGATTTCCCAACAAGAAAAAAAAGTCAAGGTCTTAAACACAACATCAAATCAAATCACGTTGGTAAAACTTTGCCTTCAACATCAACATTATTAGGTTTCAAACTATCAGGGTAACACTGTGCTGCGTTCCAAAATGCTAATTAGAGACTCCGTTCAGACAGCTGCCAAATTAACTGAACGGGGACCAACATGTTGGTTGCATACCAGATATCCTATGGACCAAATAAGGGATGGAATGGATGCTGAGAAATTGGGAGACAGTATTGGGGTCTAACTTGCAGTTGGATGGCGCAGTGCTGGTAAAAGTATTGACGTTTCACCAGGTCAAAAAGGCAGGATCATATTGCCTTACGAAGGGTGAAGGTTTGTTCTTAATAGAGGGTTAGTCTACACTAATATTGTACGTGTAGTCTACATTAATATTATAAAGTGAGAGTTTGTTTGTTTGTTTGGTTGAACGCGCTATTCTCAAGAACCACTAGTGCGAATTGAAAAACTTATAGTGCTGGGTAGCCTATTTACTGAGGAGGTTATCCCACTAGGACCTTTAGGAGCCGAGCAAAAAGAAATGAATATGAAGACCGTACGCGGGCAGGCGATTCGATGCGACGGGGTGAGCCGGGGGACCAAAAAATTTGGCGCGGTTGGAGGCGCGGGCAGAATTTAGTAGCAAAATAAAAATGATGGGATGTTTCACTGTTATTTAAAAGACATTTCTGAACCAGATATAGACGATTTACTTCATGAAAATGTCGTAAAGAAAGCTCGTTTAAAGTTTATTTATGTGTATATTCATTATTAATTGCCAATCATTCAAACATGCTTTTAACACCATTTTAACATGTTAACTGGCAGTGATTGGACCTTCAGCTATGCGTAATTGCCCTTGGATGATCCGCTGTCACCTCTTTACTCTCGCTCTACTTTCATCGCGTTAACTGATTATGTTGGCTACATCAGGGCTGCCAACATGCCTTATTGATTCGCGCCGTTTCTTGACAGTTGTGATTGACAGGTTATATTAATTCTAACCTGTTCATTTCTTTTAGCTGGAATCAACATAGATTTTATGGGATATCAGTAAATATAGATTAATGGATGTCAAAATTCTCAACGTTTATTACTCAAGCCAGAGATATTTCAAAGTAAAATTTTCAAGATACTAATTTAAATATTTCGTCACCGAAATTGTATCAATAAGTCGCATTAGTCTGTTCAAAAATAGCTTAGTATGCAATGTTAGTATGTAAGTTAATCATTTGACTGACAAACTTACTCTACATTTATTTTTAGCAGTGGTCGAATTTGGACCATAATTAATTTAGGTTTTAATAAAAAATATTAGCTTTATCAAAATATTAGTCTTCACCATATAAACTATAATGTGCCAAATTGACTCAGACAGCGTAATTTCCGTAACAAGGGGTACAAACATTTTGCTGCAAATATTATTATATATCTATAGATTAGACAATACAAGTTACCTACAACTGCATATATCTAGTTTGTAAAGTATAGAGTTCGTAGGTAGGTCGCTGGTGTGTTGGGAGGCCGGGGGATGAACGGAAACAACGATTTTCATCGGTAAACAAACGGCGGGCGAGCGTCCTTCGCGTTGTGTCGCAGTGCGTGTGCGCGTGTTGGAATCTAACGTCTGACTGCCGGGGCGAGGGGGCGCGATGGCGCGCCAACCCTTTCCGCGAATGATTGAATGTAGGAGCAAATCGCGGACCGAATGAGCACAGGCGCGAACGGGACGCTCGCGCGGGCATTTCAATTTATTGATAACATCAATAGTTCCACACATAAATACATGATATAGGCATGGGCAACATACAAGGTAAGTATTTAGTATTAAGACACATTTAGGTTATTTAGCTTTAAGTTATAGTTTTAGGATTAGTTATAAGTTTATTAGCTTAAGTAGGTACACATTACAGGTAAGTATGAATGTGTGATGCGTCGCCTACAATCTGCCTCCTTAGTGCTAACTAGTTAGCGCTATCACTAACCCTAGGTGTAAGTAGAGCGACGCGAGTTACAGGCCTACGCAACAAGCCAGTGCGAGTGCGCACATCTACAACGCGGACGCGGCCATCTCTCCCTGCATGGGTCTCACTCACCACTCCGTGTCGCCAGCAGCTGCGCTCCAAGTTGGGTTCGACGAGCACCACGTAATCGCCAACCTGTAAACCCTCGGACTCTGACGTCCATTTCTGACGAGGTATCAAAGTAGGTAGGTATTCCTTTACCCAACGTGACCAAAACATGTCGGCCAGTCGCTGTGCCACCCGCCAGCGCTTCCTAAGTAATAAGTCAGAATTATCATATTTACCAAACTGTGGGCTAGCGGATGATGAGCCGATCAAAAAATGATTGGGCGTGAGCGCCTCTGGGTAGGACGGGTCGTCAGAAACGTGCGTTATGGGGCGACTGTTAACCAGTGCTTCAACCTCAGCCATCAATGTCAACAACGTGTCAGGATGCGGAGCACGCTCCTTCAAGATTACCTTTAGGGACGACTTGACGGTGCGGATCATGCGCTCCCAAGCACCACCCATCTCGGGTGCGCCAGGGGGGATAAATTTCCACTCTACTCCACGTATGGCTCCAGCCTCGCGCACTGCCTCCTGGTGTAGGTCAGCCATGCTACGCTTCAGCTCCGTGTCGGCGCCACGCAGGTTAGTACCATTGTCCGATATTATTACCTGGGGCATACCACGACGAGCGGCCATTCGCCTAAGCGCCATAATGGTGGAGTCTGTGGTGAGGTCCTCGGTCACCTCAATGTGTATCGCGCGTATGGTCAAACACGTGAAGAGCATACAATACCTTTTAGGTCTGCTGCGACCGATGGTTACCTCCAGCGGTCCAAAAAAGTCAACGCCTGTGTACGTAAAGGGACGTCTATTGTGTTGCAGCCGGTCCGGCGGCAGGTCCGCCATGCGCTGCGGCTGCGGCGCGGCGCGTCTGTGGCGGCAGAACAAGCAACGGGCCGCAACGCTGCGGACGGTCGGCCGCAGTCGCAGCACCCAATAGCGCTGCCGTAAATTATTCACAACCAGCTCGTTCGCGCCATGTAGTGCTTGCCGGTGTGCGTATTCCACCAACAAACGGGTAATCCTGTGGTGTCCGTCTAAAATAGCTGGTCGCCGTACGTCATCAGGGACTCCTGCAACGGAGTCGATACGACCATGAACACGTAAAATACCTGCGTCATCTAAGTACGGCGTAAGTTGACGCAAGCGGCTGCTAGGTGGCAGCTGTTTGTTCTGCTTCAAACATGCCATTTCCTTATTAAAACTGTCTAATTGTGATTTTCGAATCAGTAGGTCCTCTGCCTCCTTCATTAGAACAATGTCAAGCTCGCAGGTCTTACGCTGACATTTTCTAATGAACAACAAAACTCTAGCGGTGGCACGGACAAGAGTAATCCAATTAGAAATGTTACCTTCATCAGGCAAAACCGGTGACGAACAGCTGTCTGCAACAACTACATTTACCGCCCGTACTTCACACTCGGCGTCCTCCTGCAATTTGGTAAACTTACGGTCCTTAGGCCACTGATCTTCTGGCAGCCTCAAAAACGTAGGACCCTGGAACCAGGTACTGGAGTACGCCAGCGGGGGCGCGTCATCACGCGTGGCGATATCCGCCGCGTTGTGTACCGTTGGGACGTGTCGCCATTCACACGACTTCGTCAACTCATCAATCTCACCCAGTCGGTGAGCCACATAAGGCTTATAATTACGTGGGTCGCTGCGGATCCATTGTAGGACCGTGCTGGAATCCGTCCAGTAATACCTCTTCCCAGGCTGAACATCTTTGTGCTCGCGCTGCGTCGCGGCGGCGAGCCGCGCTCCCAGTAGCGCGCCCTGCAGCTCCAACCTTGGAATAGACACGGGTCGTAACGGGCTTACCCTGCATTTACTACTTACAAAACACACTAGTACACGGCCATCTGCACGTGTAAAACGAAAATATACTACCGCTGCATACGCTTTTGATGAAGCGTCGCAAAAAACATGCATTTGTACGTCAACAATATCATTTTGGTTCGAATCCGAAATGTTCGATGACCACTGCTCGCCAGTATAACAATCAATCCACTCGTGTGCGCTGCCATAGTGCCGTGGAATACGAAGCGAACACAGCTGACGTAGGTCGGCGAGCCAACTTATCCAAAGAGTATGTTCCTCAGAATGGATGCGGTAATTCCAATCGACTCCGCTGCGATGAACGTTTTGGAAAATAATTTTACCTTTTATTGTAAACGGAGAAAGGAAACCGTGAATATCATACACTGACATTAAAATACTTAACATTTGTGCTTTAGTAGGTGATTCGGAACCATCTAAAATAGTAGGAGGTATTCTATCTAACGCAATTTTAAAACCAAAACAGTCATCGCTCGGATACCAAATCAAACCGAGCGTGCGCTCATGCGTATTCGTAGCTCCTTGTGTGAGCTCAATGGCGGCAGGCGCTAGAGCGGCGGGCGGGATTGCGTCGAGAACCGAGCGGCTGTTGCTCGACCAGCGCGTAATTTCAAATCCGCCTGATTTGTGTATGTCGGTTACTTCGCGCACTAATCGGATAGCCTGACTTTCGTCCTCACATGAGTGAAGACAATCGTCCATATAATGGTCTTTGATGATAACATCGACGGCTTCGGGGTACATATCCTGGTATTTAAGAGCATTTTTATTTTTAATGTATTGTGCGACAAAAGGAGAACAAGTGGCGCCAAAAAGTAAACTTTCCATTACACATTTTTTCAAAGGCATATCCGGGCTCTCTTGCCAAAGAAAGCGAAAAACATGTTTATCTTCATGGCGAATTTTAATTTGAACAAAGAAATCTTTAATGTCGGCAATTAATGCAATTTTATGCTCACGAAAACGTAACATAATTCCTAGTAAAGAATTATACAAATCGGGGCCGGTAAGTAAAAAATCATTTAGACAGACACCTTTAACTTTTCCCGCACAATCAAACACTAACCTTAATTTTTCGGGTTTGTTCGGGTGCTGGACTCCAAAGTGCGACAGGTACCATGTATGACTCGGCGAAAGTTCATTGTCCTCTAGTTCTCGCGCGTAGGCGTTGTCGAAGAGCCGCTTCATTTCCTGACAATATTTTTCAGCATACTTACCATCAGCCTGAAATTTCTTTAATAAACCCTTTAATCTAGAATGTGCATAATCAAAAGTGTCCGGGAGAGAAAGATGGTCTTTAGTAAACGGTAAACCAACTTCCCATTGACCACCGATGTTTCGCGATGTTTCGTCCAAAATCTTTACCGCTCTCAAATGTGCCGTATTCTCACGACGTACGGTCGAAATTCCAATGGAGTCAAGCTCGAACGACATTTTTACCAATTCGTTTAATTTACTTACGTCACAGCTAGCTTCCGGCTCCGGCTGCGCTTGTGGATGCATCGAGTGAGCGATATGGAAGGCGTGCGCGTTCACGGGAGAGTGAGTGAGACCATCATAGCAGCCATGAATGCACCATCCTAACCTGCATCTCGTTGCATACGGTTCCTGCTTGTTACCATGCAGAATCTGTAGGGGGGCTAAAAGAAAGTAATTATCTTCCCCTATCAGTAAACGAGGCACCACACATTCGCTACAGACATAATCTTTGATACCTAACAAATGATTACACTGCAATTGTTTGACGCAAGATAAATTTTGTTTAGGTAAATTCAAATTATCGACTTGACGTAAGGTTACATTGTAATTTTCAGCATTTTGCATACAACCAGAAATGTTAACAGAAACTTTAGGTACTTCTGACTGAAATATTTCGATGCCGAATGCATCTATGAACTTAATCGGACTACATTGTAACGTTTCTAAACCTAGCTCGTTAACTAGAGTCTTATCAATCATAGAAATAGAAGCGCCATCGTCCAGTAACGCGTACGCACTAACGGTGCCCTTGGGGCCACTTAGATTCACTTTTATTACCTTTAGCATCACTTCACTAACCGCTGAAGTCGGGGCTGACGGGGCGCGCGCGCCAAGCGCGGCAGCGGAGCCCGAAACGGCGGGCGCGGGAGGGCGCGTCGTCGCGGCCGTAGTCGCGACGTGCGCCACGGTCTCGTCGCGTGATGGTGACGTAGGCGCAGGTACCGCACTCCTTGGGTTGCTGGCTTTGTAGTGCAGAAGCGGATGGTGTGCCATCCCACAGCTATCGATGTCACATACGGGCGCCGGGCACGTGTCACGGCCGTGTCGTGATAACAGGCAGCAGTAGCAAAGATTTTCTGATCTTACAAATCTCCATCTGTCCCTCTTCAGTTTGCGTTTGAAGGTACGGCACTCAGTAAGAATGTGAGGTTTCTTACAAAGCGGGCACGAAGTATTATTATTATTACTTCTACTCTCGGGCGTGGCTGTTGTTGCAAACACTGGTCGGCTCGTGGAGTGGCGCTGTCTCTCGTCGTATTTACGGCTGGGGGGCCCGGGGTCGGGTTTTCTGTAATCCCGTGTCTGTGGTACACCAACAACAGACAACATCTTTGCTTCTCTTTTCAGGAACAATCCAAGTAGTTCAAGTTTAGGTATGTTGTTATGTACGACTTTATCGTGGGCGTAGTCCGTCCACCGGCTGAGTAGCACGCTAGGTAATTTCGATATTATGGTAGCGGCAATCTCGGGGCTTCGTAGATAGTCTCGTTGGTTTAGTGAGTCCAACGTAGCTATGCAGTTATTAACTTTAGTTGCAAAGTTAATTAATTCGTGATGATAATTGGTAGGTAAATGAGGTAATTTCCTTATCTGTGACAAGAGATGTTGAATAATAATATCAGCTTGCCCAAACCTCAATTCTAAGGCTTCCATCACGACGGCTGGTGACGTATTGCCGATGAGTAGGTCGGTGACCGCCTCCCTGGCTTCACCTTTCAATGCTCGGCGCAGTCGCCACAAGTTTTCGGAATCGGTGTAGTTGCAAATATGGGACGACTCTTCGAATGCACTTTTAAAGTGCAACCATTCTATGCAGTCGCCGGAAAAAGTAGGTAGCTCACGTGGCGTGGACAGGCGTGTCAGTAACCTATCCTCTCTTCTGGCAGACGAGGCGTCCATGGAGTCCCTGAGTGCGTAGGCTAGCTGGAGAATACTATCAGCGGGAACGGCGGAGGCGGGTGCGCGGCCATGTTTTTCATTCGGTGCCGGCGCGGCCTCCGTCGGCGCTGCCATCTTTGCTGCCGCGGCGGGCGTCGCCGGCGGCTCCAACATTGCTGCCGCGGCGCGTGTCGCCGGCGGCTCTAACGTATGGTCCAGCCATTCATCAATAGTCACAAGCTCAGAGGTTCTCGAGTGAGTTCGAGACACGCGTTCGTCTTCAATCAGAGCTAACTCGCATTTTAGCTTTTTATCGATGAGCTCCTTATCAATTGCTGCCTTGGCTTCAGCGGCGGCCAGCTCCAATTGCTGGCGTTTCAGGCGACATGAGATTGAGGCAGACGATGCCAGAGTCACTGCACTTTTTACACTTTTCACGGGCTCGGTAGCCATTTTGTCTTTTCACTCCCGTTTGCGATTTCGCGTCCCCGGCCTAGATCCGGTTAGAAGGACCAGATTGTAAAGTATAGAGTTCGTAGGTAGGTCGCTGGTGTGTTGGGAGGCCGGGGGATGAACGGAAACAACGATTTTCATCGGTAAACAAACGGCGGGCGAGCGTCCTTCGCGTTGTGTCGCAGTGCGTGTGCGCGTGTTGGAATCTAACGTCTGACTGCCGGGGCGAGGGGGCGCGATGGCGCGCCAACCCTTTCCGCGAATGATTGAATGTAGGAGCGAATCGCGGACCGAATGAGCACAGGCGCGAACGGGACGCTCGCGCGGGCATTTCAATTTATTGATAACATCAATAGTTCCACACATAAATACATGATATAGGCATGGGCAACATACAAGGTAAGTATTTAGTATTAAGACACATTTAGGTTATTTAGCTTTAAGTTATAGTTTTAGGATTAGTTATAAGTTTATTAGCTTAAGTAGGTACACATTACAGGTAAGTATGAATGTGTGATGCGTCGCCTACATAGTTGTTGTCCCATTTACTAGCACCTAGTTAAAAGAATAGATAAATACAAGAATTAGCTATCATGGAACTTATTCAATTTTCATAGATATTTATCTATAATTGAATGCTTTACAAAGCCTTAGATTAGATATCCATTTAGCTTTAAAAAGAAGAAAGATAGATTTTTAGCATGTTTAGCTTTCACTTGAGCGAACTGTAGCGAGTCAAATGGAACCAATTTTTGATAATTCGTCGTTAAAATACTCATGTGGGCGGCAGTAAATTTGTCTGATAAAATCTTGCTAACATATAGGAATGTAATTACTATTTTGTTTATTAGTTTATAGAAATAAGTGAGTAAAGCCCACGCGACGAGACGCTGTCTGGCTGTCTGTAAGTCTGTTCTCTTTTTAATTCATAATTAGACTATAATGGTCCCTCTTTCTGTGACAGGGAGAGGACCCAGTTTTTGTTTTTTTTTTTTTCAGGATGGGAAGTCATCAAATGACTTATCCCGCTCTGGGCGGAGCGGGAGGGCGTGTCAGAGTTTTACTGACTAAAACCCACCCGTGTTCCATCAGTTGCCCGTGTGCCGGGGTCACGGTATCTCGCTTGAACAATCTCGCGACCCCGGCAGGCATCGGACCTAGTAGACCCCTTCACTGCTGCTGACATCTCTTTGAGGCGCGCGTGGAACACTACGCGACGTCGACCTAAGCCTGGTCCTTACCGGGCGGCGAGCTACCCATTGCTCGCCACCCGCAAGCTCGCGCCTACGGTGCGTCTCCTCCTGCGGCGGCTAGGGACGTAAGGGCGCAGTGACTGCCACTCCCTCACGCGCCCCGCCTCCTCCTGCGCGAGCATTACTGCTTCGCAGAAGGAGGTGACGGCTTCCCATGCCCTCTCGCTCCGTACCATGGCTCGCACCAGGGCCGGACGCAAGAGGTCACCGCCGCCGATCGCCGCCACGAGGACACGGCGGTGCTCCGCCCAGGCAGGGCACACTTCCACCGTATGCTCCTCTAGACGATCCTCACAATGGAAAAAAGGACCCAGTTCGGGCCGGTGGATGTCACATGTCTTCGATATTTTTGGTTCTAGAACATATCTACCGTGCAGTTTCCTCATGGTGTTTTCCTTCACAGTTTTGAGAGTAGTGGTTATAAAATAATGTATGCAAAATTAAGTGCCTGCTTTGGTTCGAGCCGTTACCACTGGGCCACCACTGCTCTTAAGTTCTTTTAAGTTGACGTTTCGTAATTAACAACATTAAATTGATCGATAAGATTGAAGTACTAAACTTATTTCGTATAAAAATTACATTCTATGACGTCAAGTGACTCTAGTAGCTCAAACACTTAATTCCTATGTAATGAGGTAGGGGAAGTACGTCCAAAATGACATACGGTTTTGTTTTTTAATCATATATTTTTAATTAACATAGTCACAACCACTGTTTAGGTTGAATAATCATCTTTGGTTCATAAGTTTTAACCTACGTAAACTCATAATTGAATAGGACCCATATGAATTTTTTAATTTAAATTAATCGAAGCCTCTAAGAAAATTCATTTTGTCCATATAGTACGGACAAAATGACATACATAATGAATACGAAAATTATGAAGTACAGACGCCAACACATCAAGCTACTACAATCTGTCAGATTTCTTTGATAGATTTTCGACTTTATTTCTAGAGCATTAGGTTCAAGGTTCATTGGAAAAAATTGACAGTTTCGGGTAGCTTGACCTGGTGGCGTCTGTACATATTTCACAAAATATTAAATATGAGCCCAAAGAGAACAATTGTTGCACCGTAGGCATAGCCAGCACTCGTTGGGCTTGGAACGGGAAAAGAGGTCGTTACAGTAAACGCATGCGCAGTCATCATCATCACCGTTTGACACAGCTGGAAATCTTCTACATTCGGATCCTCAGCGTAATGAGTCTTCTGTACTTGGGTTCACCTTTTTTCTGACTGCTTTTAAGGATCATTATCGTATTTCGATTCAACATTGAAAACCTCATCATTGAATAAAGGTATGTCGTTTTGCCCCGAATGTAAGTATGTCGTTTTGCCCCACAGGTTATCTAAACACTAATTAAGTCATAATTACTATAAACACGAGATTTATAAATAAATATTTTTAAGTAATGCAGAATAATGCTACACTTTTTTAATTTACTACAAAAGATGTAATAGCAACCACGAGAAACTGATCAAAAACAGGACGAAATCAATAAAAATAAAAAACTTTTATGCGCACAAAACGCTTTCCTGCAAGTAACTTCGGCGTGACCAAGTCAATGGCGGTATAAACTTAACAGGTATGCCACCATGGCCGGCGTCACATAATGATATGCCAACTGCAGGATTATAGCCCGCCAATTTCGAAAAAAGCCCGGTGTGTCATTTTGCCGTATATGTCATTTTGGCCGTACTTCCCCTACCTCATTTTACCACCACACTGCGATCGCCAACCCGCCTGCCAAGCGTGGCGATTATGGCAAAGCCCCTCAAATTGGGGGAGGCCTAAGTCCAGCAGTGGACGTCTTACGGCTGTAATGATGATGATGATGATGATGAGGTACCTCATAAAGGTCAGAGAACCACCCTTCATTTCTACCTAAACATATAAATAAAGTACATAGTACGTGTTTTGTTTTGGGCGAATAATTTAAATTAGAGTCAAATACATATATTTTACCACTTTATTATAACGGGAAGTTTAAACAAGTTAAATTCTAGTCAAAATTAACATTCCATGTTAGGAATCCGGCATTATGTACGCAATAACTACATACTTTAATGAGCTCGTTGGAAGTAGGCAAAGGTATTACTTGTATTCTGCCATAGCAGTCCCTCATGTTTATTATATCTGTATCTTAATAGAACCTCTTTATTTTAAATTAGCGAGAGAAAATAAAGACTTTTACACCTTGTCTGTAATTGCAAAAAATTAATAAATGAAGACATTCTCTTTAATGTGTTATGTTAATAAAATGTTTTTTTCATTAACATATCCACAATTAGTTTAAATGCATAAATGCAAATAGCTTTAGTCAACATGGATTTAATTAAATAATATTCTAGTCTTCATGGATTGTATGAATTTATAGCTACAAGTATATAAAAATAAAATATTTTAAAACATCGCGGTGATGTTGAGAATAAATTAGGTTAAAGTTTTCCATGGATGTAACAAAAATATTTAGGAGGTACCTAAATATAAAATGAATTCACTGTCAGAACATCTGACAATGTGTTACAACATAACATAATCACCCCTATATATCTTGAAGAGTAAGGCAGAGGTGTAGGTACACACGGCTACATATCAAGCTATACATCCAGCTTTAACTGCAGCTATATTTCCAGTTTTAACTGACCTCGCAAAACACAAAAAGTCAACATAGACTTTTTGTACAATGAGAAGTCAGCTTATACTGGAAATGTATAGTTTCATTGTCGCCGTGCGTACATACACCCACATTTTACCAATGCCATTTAGACAATGCATTAATTTACATTGACATTAAAATCTTTTAAGATCTTCAAAGAAAGTTGTCAAATACCAAGATCTCATTATGCATTCAAACTTTCATTCACTCTTGGTTTTAGTATTTTCCCCGATGACCGATGACGTCACGGTTCAGAAACTTCACTTATTGTAGGTTAAGCCGAGCCGAGATGTGTGAATCATTTAATTCATACTTCGCCGTGTGTCAAGTACTTAAGTCAATGACTGGTTAGTCATTAAGTGAAATTATAGGTCACCTGCGTAGCGGGGTAAGTGAACCGAAAACGAACTTTAATAGGGGTGTAGCTTTACAGATTTTGTTGATAGGAACGAAAGTCTCTAAGTTTCCATTTTTAAAAAGGTACCAAAACTTATCAGGTTGTTCTGTCAAATCATTAATTTTGCACTGCGTTTGTGTAGCGTAGGCGCTGCGTATCTACAATCACCATCATCATCATCTTTTCAGCCTTATTGGCCCCAATTTGGGCGGCTTTGTCATAATCGCCACGCTTGGCAGGCGGGTTGGCGATCACAGTATGGTGGGTAGAAAACGCTGCTGCCCATTCTCTACACCCACGAGAAGGAATGGGATGGTGAAATTCTTTACGTCTGGCACCACACGAAACCACAATAAGAGTACAAGAGTACTAACCTAACTGATCTCATTGTCTGTGGCGTAGTAAATTATAATCTGTTCATTAATGTTATAGGTAGTGCTTTCATATTATTTAAAATAATTTTATTCTATTCTCTATCATACTTTGGACAGTACATTGTAATGTAATATAACATAGTCTGAAATAAAGATTGAATTAATATGTAGTCCCGTGTAGGATCGGCGTAGCGTAGAAGCGGCGTAGCACCGCGTAGGCCGGCAAACGCTGTGTGGCGTCGCCACCTTGCGTAATCGTTTCGATCATTGTTTAAAGATAAAATTGCACTAATACGCCACGTAGTATCACTAACAAAATGGATTCCAGAGAGTATCACTACGGCATTGTTGCTAAAACACGGACGACGAAGTACGAACGACTACGCAGGATAAACGTCAAGGCACCTGATGGTTTGATTGATCGAGTCATATTACAAAAACCACGTTCACATCAGACTTGACAACGGATTACTCTGGTTCAAAAACCGGTCGTTCTGAGTGCGTGTGCGACTTGTCGGAACTGCGGAAGTTCCAAGTTCCAACACTTTTGTCTGTAGAGGGGCATCCCTAATTTTTTTTTTGTTTATTTTCCTGTTGTATTTCGTTTGAAATCAATAATTGCGCGGTAGTTCACGTCAGATAATATGTATGAGAGATTGAGATTGATTATAGTTTAATATGTCATTCGATACTGGCACTATGAAATTATCCAATAAATACCGCGAACTTCATTGGCGGTTTCAATAATAACAGATATTTTCAATCGATATGACAGCGACGCTTTATTATAATGAAGTAAAAGTCTTATATTTTTAAGATGTTTCGTTTAAAACAACAAAATTATTATTAGAGATGTTACCAAGTGACACTTCAACGTTTTAAATCAACTTTCACAGAAGTGTTTATTCGAATCGACTAATAAATGCAGCCGTCTAAAAAGAAAACAAAAATACTTTCAAAAAAAGAACATGCAATCTGAAATATAAACGTCTAATCTCGTGTCCGCAGTAGCGATGTAAGTGGATGATACTTAGTAGTCTGACGGACGTCCACTGATTTCACTTATCTCGTTCAAGTAAACACTTCCTCATTACAGCAATTAGTCTTTTAATTTGTTTCACAACACACTGTTAACTATTAAGAGCAACATACAATATGAATTTTCATGAGAGTAATGCAATTTCTTTAATTATGTTACACAAATCGAGGTAACTGCACTTCCAGTGAGCGTGATTTTGAAAATAAAAGTAAATGTGCACTTTCCCTGTTAAATGGGCGTTCGTAAAAGTATCAAGAATGTGTGTTAATGCACTTATAATAGTATAATAATAACGTTCGTATAAAAGCTACTATTACTATTCATGAGCGCTTCTAATTTGGTATAAATCGGATAAATTACTGTAACACCTTAATGACACCTACCGTTGAAGTTTTTGTTGTTTTGACTAAGTATTTTATTCGTAATTATTTTTATGATGAACAGTATATTCTTAGCTGAGAATATTAGTGGATTTCAATAACTTGATAGAGCCGAATATTATTTTTAGAACGGCGCTGACTGTATTATTAAAGGGAAACTTATCGGTTTTCTTTTGGTCAAAATGTGCGCTAGGCGCTTAAAATCACGAAAAAAAAAATACAGATCCTTTTGATGAAACTAAATGTGTATTGTTTACGCCTCATGCTCAACATAATGATGGATTTTAATGATGAACATAAATAAAATAATTAAAAAACAGTGGCACCTAACTGTAAATATTTTAGTAAACTCTAAATCTTAATTTCACGGTAAGACAAAGATAAATTCATATTTCGTGGTCCCATAAACAATTGAGGAGAATGGAACAATGATGATAATGTGCGTGCGGCGTACGACATCAAATGATATAAATTAATGTAGCTATGGTATAACGGGACACGCATTCAACCGACTGCTGTACGTAAATAAATCTTAATTAGCTTAAGCAATTTCATTTTATTGCCCATCATTTAGCCGTGTATCCATTAATTATCCTGATCTTTTAATTGCGCAGACCTAGCGCACTAAATCGTTCATACAGACTGAGCAAGGCATTCTTCGAATGAGCGAACATTACCTGTGTGTCGCCCCCCAGCGTCGAATTGATTGACAGATGTCAGGAGGGTGGCGCTACAGACAACAGAGGCTGAATGTATTGTCAAAAATGCACCGGTGTGCACTGCGATGCAACCTGCTGTCAAGTCGCAAGTTCAAGAGCAGGCACGCGACTCTTGAGCGGCCACAATCGCCGCAGCTTTCGTACGGAGCGCACGCCGACGTCACTCGCGGTACACAGCCGCTTCGCGATACACACGAGTGTTCAAACAAATATTTCAGTAAAAAATTGAAGTGTTTATTTTTTAATTCACGTGAAGCAAAGCAACGATGCGGAACTTCGTACGGTGAGTTACCCTGTTATTATGCGATTCATACCCTTGACCGAGGGTTACTGCGAGCTATCGCACTCTGCCGTTGAAGTTGAAAAATAAAGTTTGTGAGAGCTGTAACGTTTATGTATGTGTTAATTGGTGTGCTGGACGAGGATAAAGAACCCTTTTACATTGGGTTCGTTAGTTGTGTACTAACGGAAGATGACTCAAAAGTGATGATCAGTGTTTAAATCTCAATTATTCGAGTATCGCTAATTTTATTCGAATACTTTTGCTGGCCGCCATTTAATGATTAAAGTTTTACGTGTAAATGTCATAAAATTTAAATCGTTTTTATATGAGCTGCGTAGCCAGCTGGTCCGGCCACCCCATGCAAAAACAATGGAATGCCAGCGATTTCACACGAAGATAAAATGTACGCAGAGAGTTTGTAATAAACAGTTGAGGTCTTTTAATGATGGATTATTGAGGCAAAACGTTTTATCGTTGTAGAAAGCAATGAGAATTTACTAAAATGGAACAGAAGGTGCCGCGATTTTATAGTTGTCGTAAAATTTTACAAAACCGTACAATACAAGTCATATAAAAGCATACAAATGTATATAAAATATGTTTATATAAAAGCCAAATCAACAATGTGCAATCAAGTTTCAAGACTGGCATAAAATCTACATGGTATGATTGAGTGGTTCTGATTTCAAATCTCCATTTATTATTCTTGCGGCCGATTAGACTTCATGCGGAAATGGAGTTTGCGACCCCTGAGCAATGAGCATATAAGGTGAATCTGTGTTAGTGCACCATGTAGGTTGTATACCTACCTTGTTTCATTAATTTGATTGCGTTATGTACTTGGCCATAATCGGAAAAGTGTTTATCTGCGGTATACAAGTAGGATAATCGATCTGTTAGCTTGGTATAGTGGTTTTGTTTGGGAAGATACTTCGTCAGCGTCCAAGTTTAGTAATGAGGTTATTTTAGCTCTGATAGTATCAGTGACTGCCTCGTTGGCAGAGTAGTCGTAAGCGCTACTGCTGAGTTTGAGGTCCGGGGTTCGTAGTCCGGGTCGGGAAAAGTGTTACTGGGGTTTTCTATCTGGAATTTCTCAGTCGCAGCCCGGACTCTGGATTTATGCCCGGTTGATGGCAATAAACTCGCCCCCCATTACATGGATCTTAGGCAAATTGTGGGTATACTATAGGTACTCCTCTGCTCAACCCTTCGGGGAAACAAGGCGTGATGTTATGATTATGTGTAAATAGTATCAGTAACATAGCATAGTCATTGCTCAATTTTTGACTAATTAATGAAAAATTTCGACGAATTTTTCAGTTTTCCTACTCCAGAAATTAAACACGATGTCCTTGCAGATTTTCCAAAAATCTATCAATTTACTTCGTTTAAGAACAAGCAATATAAAATCAATTTATTACCCTAATTACAATTGATAATCCTTAACAGACACAATGTTATTAACATAATGATATAAACATAAACCGATAAAATATTCATTAACTCGAAAATCCACTAAACGACCATCACTTAAAATGCTAATCAATTTTGTATATAATATCTTGGAGCCGCTCTAGGGAGGCGCAGACGCAGCCTGACTTCAATTTATCAAAGTGCACTGGCAATCATTACGCGTCCACTTGATTTACTAACTAGCGCCGTAATACATGCTGGCCGGTAATCATCGCGAATAATGAAATATTAATTTTAAAGCCGGACCCCTAACTTATGTCTCGGACTTGCAGATCTTATCGTGTGTACCCGGTTTGATGCTCAAAGGGCCGGGCCCTTTGGCACAGCACTAATTTAAAAAGTTGCGCGCGTGCTCTGTAATTAGAAAATAATTTCACACGTATTTTCTCGATAATTATTGCTTTGCAGCTTTTAAGTTTGAGGCCCTTAAGTTGTTTATGTTTTAAAGTACGGTGTTATGAATCCTACTAATATGAGGAATTTGGAAGTTTGTATGTTTAAATGTTTGGATGTTTGTTACACAATCACGCAAAAACGGTTATATCGATTGGGATAAAATAAGCATACAGATAGGTTATAATATGAGTTAACACAAAGGTTACTTTTATCCCGGTAGTAACTTCCCGTGGGATCATTTTCGATCGCCGCGCGGTTGAAGCTGCTGTCAAAAGTTAATCTTATACCTTTAAACGAGCAATTCTTGTATGTATGTATATATATAATCTGAATCTCGGAAACGGCTCCAACGATTTTCATGAAATTTCGTATACAGGGGGTTCCGGGGGCGATAAATCGATCTAGCAATGTCGTTTTATTCGTGTTTTCAATGACCAACTTTATTGATAATCAACTTGAACATAAACTTATTATTTTAAACACAATTTACCAAAAATACCGAGCAAGGCTCGGTCATCCAGGTATTTTTAATAAAACAATTACTCCCGCTATTGAAATTACGATTTTAAAATACTCAGCCTAAAGTCAGAGACAAAATTTACTGATGACTATTATCTGTTTTAAGTCCATAGAGATAGATGATTTTCCTTTTTAACCGACTTCAAAAAACGGAGGAGGTTTCTCATTTCGACCGTATATATATATATATATATATATATATATATATATATATATATATATATATATATATATATATATAAATTATTTTATTCTACAAGAATACCAAGGAGGTGCTATTGGGTAATAAAAAAACATACAGGAAGAATTAAAACTGAAGTTACTAACAAGCTCGTAGGAAGACTAACAAGTAGTTTCTATTTAGGTTGGTACTTGTGCATAACGGCACCAGTAAAACTTTAGACTCGCCAGACCTTTTAATTTAAGATATCTACCTGCCCACACCACTTATTAGATGGAAGTTCTAAGGTGCACAAAGTTTTTATCTACGGTCCCTGGTGTACGCTATCTGGCTTATCCAATAATAAGTTTAAGGAGCTCAGTATTCTGAGTAACATCCAGAATGTTTAATTAACTGCATTTACCTTGCTATAACGCAACTGTGACATGATCTAAGTTCTTTCTTGCATTCCAACGTTGAAAAAGTGTCATAATGCGAGTAAAAATACCCAGTATTGTACCGTTACCAAGATATGGACGAAAAAAGATTTAACGTTTTGCTATCTATATATATAAAAGAAAGTCGTGTTAGTTACTTCACTTATAACTCAAGAACGGCTGAACCGATTTAGCTGAAAATTGGCAGGGAGGTAGTTTAGAGCCAGGAGAAGGACATGGGATACTTTTTATCCCGTTTTTTTTTTTTTTTTTTTTTCCCCTTTTTACGACCGCGTTCCCGTGAGACGTCACATAAAACGTCAAAGAGAATACAAGTCACTATAAAACGTGGTACTATGACAAAAACGTTGCCTTCGAAGTACCAGGTTATCATAACTTGACAGGAGCTTACCAAACAAAGGAGTGTCAGCTAGAAAACGCTTTATGCCTTCGAAGTACCAGGTCATCATAACTGGGTAGGAGCTAACCTAACATATGAGTGTCAGCTAGAAAACGCTTACCAGATCACCACCGCGTACCAGGTTGTCAAACTTGGTACGTTTATAACAACATTTATTGAATCTGAGGCGATACGAAGTTCGCTGGGTCAACTAATTATCTATACTAATATTATAAAGCTGAAGAGTTTGTTTGTTTGATTGAACGCGCTAATCTCCGAATCGAATCCGGTCCGAATTGAAAAATTCTTTTTGTGTTAGGTAGCCTATTTTAAGCCTATTTTTTTCGCTGGATTCGAACTCACGACTCCACCGCGGTCGTACTAAGTGCAGACAGTAGCCACTCGACCAATCGATCATTAGACAAGTGGTTCAAATTGGTCTTCCCTTTTTTGTAAATTTTGCGTCACAAAACAGGATTTTGATAATTTAGAAAAGACGGTTTATTCGAGGGAGGCTATAGGCTATATAACATCACGCTACACCTCAGAGGAGCGGAACAGTAATGAAAAATGTTGCAAAAACGGGGAAAATTTATTCCTTCTGAGAGTTTCCGTTGCGTGCGCTGCGTAAACGGTTAAAGTAACGCAAAAATCATGTATGACGGGATTGTTATTTTTAAAAAGTTCAAAAAAAAAGTCCCAAGAGCATATGTCTATCTTTTAAGGTTGACTCACTATAACTCAAGGAGCGAAAATGGACGAAAACTAGCAGGCAAATCGATGCGACGGGAAGGGTAAGGGGAGCAAAAATTTGACGCGGACGAAGTCGCGGGCAGAAGCTAGTACAAATATAAATTCCATTGTGACACGAATAACATTTGAACAAAAACTACAACCGATTTCAATAACTGACAGTTTTTCAATTTATAGCACAGAGAGAGACTACAATGATAACTTGAACGTAAGAAAAAAATACGTGTTAGAAGATTTGCAGACAATTAGTGCACACGTTAATTAGTGGCTTTGCGGTTCGGTGGAACTGCGTCATAAATAAAAAAGAAGATTTTTTGCTCGCTGGAAAAGTCAGCAACAAACAAAATAAAAACATAAACAGTAATGGGGACTGCCGACAGAAGTGAAAATTTGTAAACTATGCAAACTTATAGCTACATAACTTAGCATATCATTGACGTGAATCTATAAGATTTTCCACTACCAAAAACCGCTTGGCGCAATAATGAAGATGTCACAAAAAAAAACACATAAAAACTCAGATGATGAAACCTTTTTGGGCGGTTTTTGGTGACTCTAATCCCAAGCCGGAAAAATTGTAGAGATAAAGCGCTTTGCTGCAAACCTTGTAGGTAACTACATATATCTTAATAGATTATAATCACTAACCATTAGTTGTTAGAAGGTCCATCTGTCAGCAGGATCCCGTTGATCGTGAGCACGGCCATTAAATTGCAGTGGAGTGACATGAATGACACAGTTACGCGTAAACACGTTAATTGCTAGGAATAAATCAATCTCTGATAGTTAGGAATCTGCACCTCCTGTTTTAGATTCGTTGAAATTAATTTTGGCTTTATAAGGATTCTTAATGGCAGTTTTATTCTACACTATGACATTATTCATTTATTGTTTATCAAAACGGTAAATAGAAGGCTAGCTTAATTTGAAAATAACACGAAATATTGAAGATTTGAAAGTGAAGGGACTGAAAGATAGCGTGACGGTTGATAGGAGAGAATGGAAGAAACATGTGCAAAACAACTTAGGACGAGGGCAAGAAGATGATGATGATGATGATTATGATGATCATGATGATGTTGTTGATGATGATGTCTAGTCCACTGGGAGTTAGAATAAGATACAAAGGCGAAAATTAGCGCCTTCACGCCAACATCGGCTAAAATGCACTAACTGACTTGATTGATCGAAGTGTAATTTTTCTCTTAGTTTCCTCTCATTACGTGTCTCAGTTATCTTAGTATCACCAACTTTTAAACCCCGTCCAAGTCGTCTAAAAATTGATTTCAATTTTCTTTAACTTTCATCCTCATCATTCACAATTCCTATCTGTTTGTTTGTCGAAGTTAATTGAAAAGTCTCAGCAGTCACAGTAAACAATTCATCATCTTGAAGCTATAATAAAACATAATAGTTACCGACTGTAGGTACATAAAAACTCGTACATTACAACAAGAACAGACAACTCAAGAGACTCGCATAAAGTTTTAAAATAAACTTGCAAAAGTCTTTCTTACAAAACGTTATGAAGAATGACAGGCATTGCGTCTGCTATCTGATTTCAATAAATAACAGCACAAATGCACAATACAAAGGGTTTTACTGGATTTTTATCGTTCCCATTGTTGTCTTTGCTTCTTCTTTCAAACATTTGTATGGAAATAATTTCTGTTAGATTTATTTTTAGTGGCGGCTAATATGAATGTCTTGTGAATTTTCATCTCTGAATAAGATTTTCTTTTTATGTTTATTGCAGGGCATAGTATTGTTAGTCTTATCATTGTCGTTTATATTTCGTCTTCATCGTTGCGTGCGCATTTCACTGTTTATGGCTAGGGTTTGTTGTGCCGAAGGCTTAATTATGTATGTATCGTCAGCAAACTTTTACAATATCATACTTAATATCCATTAAGTTCATTTTCATTGTTATCAAAAACATCTGAAACAAGTATTTTTACACACCAGTGTCAATACGTAATTTTTCAATAAAATTGTGTCACTAGACACTATCAATGAAAAGCTAAAAACAAGGAGTGGTTTTCCAAATTGTGCTTGAAACTAAAATACAAATGATTACCTACTGAATTGTAAGCAAAGAAATTAATGAGTTAATGAATGGAACCACCCATCAATTATAATACCAAAACGAATAACCAACAAGAGGACAAAAAATCAATTGAGTCAATAGTATACAAAACTTTTATGTCGCCGCGCGTCACGCACAAGACGAAGACGAAATGTTGAGTCAACAGTTTTTTTGTTTATTCAAGAACTGTTTGTGGAGGCCAGTGTTGCGTGTGGCCCGGGATTCCGCGAAGTCCGGGATTGGTCGCGTGAGACCGGGAACGGGACACGTGTAGACAACGTCGCGTCATTAATCGCACGCGAAAGTGTTCCCGCCGATGCGCTACAGAGATAATGATATTGCACCACGTTCATTTGGAACTCGAGCCTTTCATGACGGAACCATTTTGTTAAATAAATTCTCTCACAATAGTTTGAAGTGAGTACCCTTCCTTTTCCTTATTCCTTATTCATAACAAGAGAAGGGAATTAACAAGAGAAGGGAAGTATGTAAGATGCCAATGAAGCTAACATTTTTGAAGATGTTTTAAGATATTATCCTGGTATCAATACAATAATGGTAATACGAATCGATAACAAAATAAAGCTCCCTACATATTAACAAGCATGTTATATTGAATACCACAGAAGATATTGAATGTAACGACATAAATGAAACTCAAAGGGGCAAAGAAAACAAATAATAATATTCTATGAAGCGTCAAACGTAAATTTTCCTTGGACTAAATAATATTTAGTCGTAAAAGTAGGCAGTAACTCACGGGAGTTCTATTGAATTGTGTGTACTGGGAAAATGGCCAGTCAAGACGGTGCATAAAATTGTGGAGTTATTAGTAGTAAGTCGGACACACGTCGAACAATGAGGCATCCACTTGTGATCTACCGTTTGTTTTTCTTAGAAAAGCGTTTGAGGGTCCGTCGTGTGGCTTTTAGGTTCAGTGTCTAATTATAGAACGGGCTTTGAGGAATTGAGAAATTATACTTCGTTGATTATGGTCACCATCTTTTATAGCATTCTGTGTTGTATGATTGTTTCTATGTAGTCCTTTAACTTTCGTTTCTTCCGCATATTATTTGGGCTTAATGCACATGAAAAGATGTCTTTTAACCTGATTTCATAATCATTCTTATTCAAGCTTATAGTGAGATAATCAACAACATAGTAAGAACACAATTCCCAGCACTTAAAGCAAACAAATTTCACGATCGTAAAGGTAACTGTCATCACAGTATACAATAAATCCTAGTCTGAACTGGACACCTTCCTTTTTGGTCCCACGAGTGATGTCCTGGCCAGTTGTGTTCAGACTGACAGATGGACGGACGAGTAGCCTTGGAATCTTTCGTAGACGTTTGAATAGCGGTGTGTAACAGTTCTCTAGGATACCTTCGGTTGCGTGTCTGATATTTACGCCAACGCCAACAATATACCACAAGAGGTAAATAAGTGAAATAGTGTAAACGACTAACGGTCAGCGTTGTATCTTTTACTATTTATCTGTCAGGAAATTGTGGGTGAGTGCTGTGTTTATGTTGTATTTAGTTGGTAACAATTTTGTGCTGGTCGTCGTTAAAGGATTATCAGGATTTGATTCTTGTTTTCAAGCATAAGCTTGTGAAGAAGGTAAAGAAGGCGCCTTCTGAGAAGCAAAATATATAACTAATCCGCGAAACAGGCTTGTCGTACATTACACATTGAAAATAGAAGGAGGAAGGAAAATTATTAAGAAGCAAATCTTCTACAACCAAACAAATAATTAAAATATTCTTGAATATTTGCGTCACTACTGTTTTTATGAGATGCGAATAATTCTATTTGCAAATAAGCTTAATTGGCATATCCAACCAGTAGCTAGAAAGAATATGAATTAAACTTTCATTATCGTCTCGCAAAAATTCATACCGGTTTGTATCATGACCACAAACTATTCGAACTGCTTCTACGCGGAAACACGATGCAAAAAAACTAAATCGGTTAATCTCTAAACGGCATAATTATGACAATGTACGGCCATGTAAATCATAATGGACAGTTTTTCTTCACATCTCGTGCCATCTGCCTCTGTTTCATTATCCACGCGATTGGAATATACTTTAAAGATGTTATTTACATGGTTTCGTGAAAATTTAGTACAATATGTTAAACAAGTGCATGTTAAGACTGAATTGAACTGAATTAATCATAAAATTAGAACTATGTTTAGAAAATGTTTGTATTTTAATCATTTGCATGACACCAACGCAAGGTTTCGTGTTATTATAGAAATGCCTGTTAGTGTGGTCTTGTTGGTATTTTTTTCATTATAAACTAGCCTATAGTTCATTTTCATTTGAAAAAGTTTGCTTCATCCAAGTGTTAAACGTTCTGTCAGAAAATACTGTAGCGTTAATAACATCATCTAGATTATCTAAATCAAATGTGAATCTGAATACAAAAGAATTCTTTTAAAGTAGAATCGTTTAGCTCACAAGTGTCTTAATGCACCAAAATCAGACAAGAATGACATGAAACATTCTAATTAGAATTGTTTTCAGAACAATTCCCATGGCTGTTGGAACTCAGAGTAATTCAGTCTTGACGTACCTACTCACGTTAATGTCAATTAAATTCATTAGCCTTACAGAAATATCACCAGTTCACAAAGACAGCTTTCAGAGAGAACAAGAGATTAGGATAAGATTAGTGATGCTCCCGTCCCAGATGTAACATCGTTACAATTAACGGTAAACAAAGTGTGGTGCATTAGTGTTGCTGGCATTGTTGGCACATTCCCTCGGCTATCTCTGCCAGCATCAGCAAGCTATCGCGGTGTATCTCGATGCATCCGTATGAATGGCAGCTGATAATTATCTTGAAGATATCAATTATTAGCGGGATGCGATTCAGATTGGTCATGGTGCGTAAATCTTGGATCAGCTTTAACTAACTAATAGATTAACTTAAGTTTTAGTTTATATGTTAGTCGTAAATGGTTTATAGGATGTAGGTTATTCTGAATGTGGGTTCCCAAAACCGTTGGTGTTCAATATTCATTTCATCAAATAGGTAGCTTCGGTTTTTGTTAACGTCTTTTGCACTTCTGCAGCCCTGGTACCTACATGTTAAGAATTCCTAGGTAGGTGGAGGTTCTGTGTTATTGTTCGTGAAGGCTTAGCAATAATGGCCATTGATAAGGTGTCTGATTACTTCAGGAAAGTCCGGGTAGCGTTACATGCCATTATAGTCATGCAATCCTTGGAAGCTTAGTGTCAATATTGTGAGAATGTGAAATCGGAGGCTCTTGTTAGCTCGTGCTATAACACTCAGGTTATCGTTATCGTTTTAAATACAGTTACTTTTGCTTGAATTAACCTTAATTCCTTTTGTTTGAGGCCTTTGCCCCGTAGTTTTAGAATAAGATTTTAACGTTTTATGACCTCAGTAACTGTATGATTCGGCGTTTACAACCTTTTCTAATGTGAAGTAAAATTTCCATAACATGTTTGGCATATTTCGGAAGCTACTGAAAATAATAATGCAGACAGTAAAGATTCGGTTACTAATATAATTTAAACTTCTTTATTCCATTTGATTTGTAGTTCGATTATTATGGATTATTTGAAAATAATTTATAGTATAAGAGTAGTTGGAATTCATTTTGTAATATCAAAGTTGTTTTGGTTTTATTTGTGTGTGATTCTTATTACTTTTTAAATTAAATTATTACACTGTTCATGAATAAATTACAAAATACCGAATTGAGCTTTTCTCTAGTTTAATAACTAATGAAGACTATTTTCAAAAGTTCTAAACCAGTAATATTCGGATACTAAAGGTAATTTATCAAGCAATAAATTTTCTAGTACTAAGTAAGTAATGCGCCTGGAACTATGAACTACCCACTGGAGGGCAATTACACTGTGAGCAGAGTCAACATTTCATTGTTAATTGGACATTCGTTATATGTTATCGTTAATATGAAAAGGACAATGTTATTGCATGTATTACGTATTATCATAACATAATGTAAAAAGAAATACACAATGAAATACATAATGTAGAAAGAAGCAGTGGTGGCCCAGTGCACAGTGGTAACGGCCACCACTTACGAATTGTAGGTCGTGAGTTCGACCCAAAGCAGGTACTTTACTTCGTGTAAATTATTTCATCATCACTGTTTTCAAAACGGTGAAGGAAAACACCGTGAGGAATCCGGTATGCCTTAGAATAAAAAATTCGATGACATGTGACATGGGCCCTTGTGATGGATCATCCAACCGCCCGCTCCCTCTCACCGATAGGAAGCCTGTGTCCCAGCAGTGGGACGAATATAGGCTAATTATGATGAATAAATTGGGCCACGATTGCTCTCTCGGAATCTTTTATCAGTTACAATCCCTTAATAGAGTGTTGTTCAGAAGAGCGAGACGAAATTCCAATGTAGATTGAAGAATGGTTTAGGCTTAAACAAAGATGATAACAAAATCTCATAAAAAAGATTAATGCCACATGTAAAACTATAAGTTAACCCTTTGTTACTTCTGATTCAAACTGCAGTACCAAACTTAACCTAGGAATATCATAATGAATCTAAAATACCCAAAATGGTTTCAACAATAATCACTAGACAATTCAAAACAATTCCAAACACAAGTTCTATTCTGTCTTGCAGACGTATTCAAGTTTCAGACGACAAAGTGCTAAGACTACGCCTGACAGTTGCAGATAAAATATTCATTATTTCAATTACTGTGCAACATTGATAGCGACTTTAATGCACTAAGTGTAATATTGTTGACGTCTTAGTAACCTTAGTAACGTCTGTGAGGATATCTTAGGATATACAGCTTCAACACTGTTCATTACATTTGAAGATTGAAAAAGAATGACTGTTCTTATTTTGAATACCATTTTCTTTTTAAGATGTCTGTAGTCTACCAGAGATGAAGAGAAGTTTTAAAGGTATTCTCTTTGGTTTTTGAGTGGTGGCAACTTCGCATCGCAATTGATGAGATATGGTTTTGTTTAACGTTTTTCAATGTTACAAATGTTATTTAAGACTTATTATAATATAACTATATTTACTGTGTAAGAAATCGGCGCGATTTTCTGGGATTATCCCACGGTAACAGAAAATCATGCCGAGTTCTTCAACAATCATCGTCATATTTCCGCCAATACTTTCCATTTGGTAGTTTTTGAGTTTATCGGGTTCAGACTGACAAGCAGACACGCCGAAGAGACTTTTTTATGTTTGTAATATGTAGTAATATTCTAATTTGGGCTTTCTAGGGTTTATTCTGTATACCTACTTAGCGGTAATACAACACGCAATGGTTAGTTCTACTTCTAAAACAGCGCATTGAACTTTAAAATTAACCATGCAAGCCTCCTTTAGCGGTTCAAGTAATTTCTAATTCTAATTATGTAAATGGCGGTAATTAGAGGAACGATTTGAATGTGGAATCGTCGCGTTCACTTTGACGGCGACGTTCGTGTCAAACCGTTCGTCCGACGCCACGATTGAATCTGTTTGACCCATAAAGATGGAATGACCCATGGAGTGCGGGCGTGGGAGCTCAACTATTGCATCTCTTCCTTATTTGTGCATTACAGCACGGCATTAACGGCACGTTATAAATAAACCAGGATTGAACACGTTAATACGATTGAAATGCTGGTTAAGGGCATGACCGTATCTATTCGTTAACTGTCAGTCAAAGTTAATGATCTGTCAGTGTCATGTAAATGTCAGAAATTACTTTATCATCATTACATATTATAAAATAAAGTCACTTCGCTGTCTGTCTGTCTTCCCTATGTATGCTTATATCTTTAAAACTACGCAACGGATTTTGTTGCGGGTTTTTTAATAGATAGAGTGATTCAACAGGAAGGTTTATATGTATATAACATGCATAATATAGTAAAGAAACACTGATAATTTTAGAGGTTTCTAATGTGATGTCATAAATAAACTCATTTTTTTGCGCTTACATTGCGAACGCGGGCTGAACCCTACGAAATAGATCAAAATAATGTACTACAGTATTGTACACCTTACAAAGTTCTACAAAAAAGTCCGCGATGGTATATGTCTATCTCTTAGGGATAACCCACAATAACCATTTTTTATCCTTTAACTTTTATGAGAAATAATGGCTTATTTACGAAGCGATTTTAAGCAATACAGCATTAATTCTTATCCAATTAAATGCATTAGATATGTTGCGCATTTCATGTAGATCAAAATTGCCTCTTACAGCATATCATTAAAATGAATATTTTAGAAGATATCAGAGATTATAATAAAATGGCCGCAGAGCGGCTAGCGGGCCGTCCCGTGTCCGGCCATCTCGCTTGGTAGCGGTCGAGTAGTGCAGGATTAGTAGGATTGTAATTCATATTACTTGGGCTTCATAGTACATGCATATCATCATGTGTGTTCGAAGTACTCAAATTAACCTAATTGTATTATTCCAAGTAAGAGACCGCGAAATATGGCTTAGATGTTTAGATTTTTGGATGGATTTGGATTTTTGGTTATCCTGGATATTTACCATATATAGCATACCATAGATATTTTATCCCGGTAGTAGTATCCCGGGTGATATTTTCCGACAGCTATACGGGCAAAGCCACTGGCCAAAGTACTTTTCTTATAACTTTGTTTAATTTGGTGTGTGGTAAATAACTGAGTGTTTATATAGGTAGAATAGGAGCGTTAAGAAAAACCAGGAAGACTTATATTAAATTCAATCCAGCCCTATGTCGCAGTCTTCTTACTCTGAATACTATTAGTTTTATTTTAAGTACATCAAACACACAAGATATGTAAGGATCGTAGCAGGTGGCGTTCCGTAGTTTCTGCCTACCCCCATGGTAAAAAGGCGTAATTTTATGTATGTATAACATGGATTAATACATTCTTACCGCGGTAATACGTTCTCTAGCGATAATTTCCGACATCTACGCGGGCGAAGCCGCAGGCAAAAGCTAGTTTTGAATAAAGAACAAAATCGTATTTGAATAACCGTAGCTGTTTTAATTTGATCGACTTTCATTATATTCTATTGAGGTCCTGTGTAATTGGGTTTTCCATCTGGAATTTCTGAGCAGAAGCTCGAAACCTGGATTTGTGTCCGGTTGATAGCATTTAGCTTGCCTCCTATTATGTGTGATGTTATTTTTATATTTACGAAAGTAGGTATTTCAATTACCGTAGTGTTTCAATTTGACTGATTCTCATTAGACTCGAACCATAAAATACGTTTTCATGAGCCTTGAATGTCTTGAATTCAATAAGTACAACTGACGGTATACTGTTTCACTATACGTCAGTGTTTTAAATTATATACTTAGATGTCGAAATTCTAATAACTAAATATTTTTTAAGTTCCTGTCTCTTATAAAAAAAGTATTCATATGTATTGAAAGTCACATCAAATGTAGTTACAATACTCGATACCATAGAGGTCCGTCGTAAGGATTTAGATCGTAAAATAATACAGCTATATCTAAAACCGGTAACGTAGGTATATGTGGCACACATCACATCCTTCAGTACGCACATTGTGTGACAAGAATATAACGGACAGTTAAAATTGTGGGAAATAATGAATCACCGTGTTATAGTTTTGAGAAATAATTTGACGTTCGTATTTTTGTTGAAACTGGAATAGAGTCTGACTGACATGCGTGATGATGTGTTTTACCCGACTACGGCGAAGCAAAGAGGAGGGTTATGATTTTAACCCGTATGTGTGTATATAGATATTATGTTCGTCTGTTCTTCCCTTATAATTTCTAAACTCCTTATCATAATTTGACAAATAAGGTATCCTTGGAAGTGTTTTGGTCGTCTGCTCATTTGTCATACCCTTTATAGATATTACACAAATTGAATATGCCGCCCTCTATAGGATATAAAATCATGAAATCGTAGTCATGTCCCACCTACCCTTACAAAACAATACATTCTAACAGTATTATGTAATCGTAAGCTTTAGATGGCCTTTAGATACAACATTTTCCCGTTTCATACTTTGTAGAGCGTGAATTTTCAGTAGATATCGGGTTTCAGTTTTTTTGAACTCATATTTAAGTTATGAAACGTTTAGTATGGCGCTTATCGTCTATCTGATACTGAATGGCTGAACCTGTGTTCTGCAAAATGTATAGGAATAAATGGACCAGAACAAAAAATGTGTGTGAGTGTAAATTGTGTGTTCATAGCACAAAAGGTGAGATCTATCTAAAATGTTGTGTGTTTGAAGGGTATAATTTAGAGAAGATTCGAAATCACTTACAGGGTAATTTGCATGCACACACACACACACAGCAGTACCTATGGCCGTTGTAGATCATAAGATCAACGTGCTCCTTATAAGTAAATAAAACGCCTAAATCGTCAAAATCGGAATAGTAGTTTTGCTATGGTGTAAATGTGTATCTAAATATAAACATACATACAAAGACAAATAAAAATATTACCCTTTCATTTAAGTTTACTAACGTATGGCAAAAAACCGGCCAAGTGCGAGTCGGACTCGTGCACCGAGGGTTCCGTACAAACCTGTAGGTATTCTCGGTTTAAAAATATTTTTTTTTTAATTTTTATATTTTAGTTGATTGAATGTAAGGTAAATTGCGGCCTGCCGGGGTCGCGTGATTGTTCGAAAGAGATACCGTGACCCTGGCACATGGGCAACTGATGGAACACGGGGTTTTAGTCAGTAAAAGTCTGACACGCCCTCCCGCTCCGCCCAGAGCGGGAGAAGTCATTTGATGATTTCCCATCATGAAAAAAAAAAAAAAAAAAAGGTAAATTGCGGTTTACGATTTATGACGTTTAAAAAAAAACTACTCACTCGATCTCGTTCAGACCTATTTTCGGTGGTAGTTTACATGGTAATGTAATCATATATTTTTTTTAGTTTTATCATTCTCTTATTTTAGAAGTTACGGGGGGGGGGGGGGGGCACACACATTTTACCACTTTGGAAGTGTCTCTCGCGCAAACTATTCAGTTTAGAAAAAAATGATATTAGAAACCTCATTACCATTTTTGAAGACCTATTCATAGATACCCCACACGTATGGGTTTGATGAAAAAAAACATTTTTGAGTTTCAGTTCTATGTATGGGGAGCCCCAAAATTTATTGTTTTTTTTCTACGACAGACAGACAGACATGACGAATCTATAAGGGTTCCGTTTTTTGCCATTTGGCAACGGAACCCTAAAAAGACTTGAAGCTAAGCGTTTGTGACATGTAATGATCTGCTGTTTCCGGTATTACAAGAGAATCGAACGCTACCTGTCATGATTTATAGACCTTGCTTCCTCCTTGTTTTACTGTTTCTAATTTTCTAACTCATGTTAATTCCCACACGGGAAGTATAGAGAACAAAGCATTCTTTTTCTAACGTTTTTGTTGTAACGGGATCAAATCATAGTGCTACCTATATATTTATTCACTGTTTGTGCTTACTGCAATAATGCAAGGTATCCCGGGTATATCAAAGCATCAAACGGCCGAACTGCCAAATACGATTCTTTACTTAAAATACTATGACAAATAGTAAATACTAATTCCATGTTCCAACATGGAATTGGTATGTACTATTTGCCTCGGAATTAGTAAATACTACCAAATTCAAATTGCATTTTATTTTTTCAATTTGGAAATATTTATTTGCCAGATATAAAGCAAAACGTTTTTACTAAGATAGCTTCTTTGCATCATTGTTAACGTTCACATGCGTTCACGTCACACGATGTAATTGACCCTCAGTAATTAATTCAAGTGCAGTGTACCAACAAACCAGTTATTATATCAGACGAATAGAGCATGACGCTGCAGGTCTTAGAAAGGTTTAGTGTTTACGTCTTGCTTTAAGGCACTTGCCTGTCTATTCTATAAATCTCAACGTGGAAATTTTCGTGAAGTACGCTGTCAATAGTGGCAATCCCTAACGTCAGAATGACAGCTAACTTCACTTAATTGTTCACGGTGAGATTTTTACAGAATAGACCAGCAGTAAACTATAACGTAAAACTTTGCTTAACATGGTTTTCATCCGTGTAGGCACAATTAGCGCCTGTAGCTACTACATATTTGGTTTCACCGTTACAATCGCAACAAACGAGCTTTAACTCTTTATTCTTTTAGTAGATCTGTGATTTTGTGTTGCTGCATCTTCGTTTGCTTCTGCAAAACCTTGCAAAGCCTGTACTTTTATACTAGGTTCATTGTTTTCTCATATAAAAAATAATAATTTATTGTTAAACATTTATATAACATAAAAGAGTAACCATTCAAAACAACCGTTTGGAATGGTCACTCATGGTAGCCAGATTTTTTTTGTAATTATTGACGTAAATTTTTCCCTTTGACTTTGACCTTCTGATAGTTATGACTCTTATTAAAACTGGCCATTTTCATCGTACAGCTCTACATAAGCTAGGTCTTCAAATCTTTCTTATTCTATCACATTTGTTCTCTCACACTTCATTGCAATTCTCACCTTAATCCTCTGTCCAACAATTTGGAGAAATGATTAGAAATGCGTAGGACACCGTTGTTTTCCTTAAAGAGGCGCCAACTCTCCAAGCTAAGTGTTTGCTCAGACGGGGTCAGTCCACACCTCGCGAGTATGATTAGAACGCCAAGCAAAATGGACTCTAGTTCTAGTTCACACGACTATTATTCAAGTTTTTATTCCGTTCTTTAACAATGAGTTAATAAAACACGATTTGTTGAGTATTAAAAACAGTAAAACGGCACCGCAAATAATAGGCTCCTGTAAAATAAATATTTTAAAGACAGCGAAAGCAATGCTTTTATAGGAATTGACGATCAATCAATTCTTTCTAAAAAGAAAACAAGCGCAAAATGCCGAAGCGCTCAAAGAGCAAATCAAATGGATCATAGTCCCTGCGTGATATCGCGACATAGGCACTCAGTCATCCCGCCAGTCAGCCAGTCACAGGGATTACATTTGTCAATAAATAATAATACATTGCAGCCTGTCATTTACTGACATACCATTCGTTCCCTAATTGACTCTGACAGCGCAAAAAGAACGAAAGCGGACGCACTTTTTATTCATTTCTAAATATCGGATTCCTAGCCAACATTTCAAGGAGTAGCGACCCTAATCGCAAATGAAACTAGTCCCATCTCATCGTATATTCGCCATAATAGATCCATAGACAAGATAGAAACTCTTTATACCAGAGAGTAGAATGCGTGTTCACATGTCGGTTCGACTAGACCAGTTCTTAATAAGGAAAGGGCACTTGCCAACATCGGTCTGATAATTGATTTTCTAATTCCTTGGCGTCACTTTTTATTCACGAAGAAATATTAAAATTATAATGGAGCTCAAATGAGTGTGCTACCGATATGGTTATCGATACATTCTGCCATCGATTAAACTTTAGAATAAAAAATAGCTTCTCGAGACAGATTTGTATCCATGCAGGCCGTATTGACAGCACTCACGCAGAAAGCCGTTTCCACAGCACTTTTATTAACTACCCTTCTACTGTAATTGCTTTTCAAAAAGAGCCTTGAACCTTTTTCAACAAGAAAATATGCATTTTGCTTACAAATATTTAATATTACAAGTTCATAGTTAGAAAAATAACACAGGCCGACAACATTTTACAAAAGTCCATACGCAGAGACCAGACCTAACATACCCGAAGGATTTTGATGCGCTAAATCCGAACCCGTGCTCAGAATTGCTCCTGTACGTCTGGTTTTCGAGATATCCTAACCTAAAAGAGCAAAATAATTTGTAGTTTTTAAGGTTACATGACAGACGGAAAAGAAATGATTATCAAAAAACGTTGTATGTCAATTGAAAGTACCATCCTGTCCCCTTTAAACCTATTTAGATTTTATAAAATATGTTTTTTTCACCAAAATATCGCTATTTGAAATTTTACACTTTAGCGTATTAACCCAACCACAAAAAAAATATCGTAAAAATTTTGCCCGAGACGAGACCATGTTAATCTTGTGTTTTTGGGGTCGCTGATTCAGATTCTGAGGTCCAATTCACCCTATAAGATCAGAATTTTTCGTAAGCTCAAAAAACAACCCCTAAAAACTACCCCTACCAAACCATGAGCAGGCTGACCCACCTGACCCTGGAAACAGCAAGTTTAATCACTAATAGGGTGAATTGGACCTCGAATTCGGGATCAGCGACCTCAAATACACAAGATGAACATGGTCGTCTTGGGCAGATTCATTTGTTTTTTTTTTGTTTGTAGTTGGGTTAATACGCTAAAGTATAAATTTCAAATAGCGATAATTTGGTGAAAAAAAAAAATATTTGAAAGAATTCAAATATGTTTAAAAGCGTTTTTTGATCATCATTAATTTCCTTCTGTCACGTAACCTCAAAAACAGCAAAAACGCGTTTTTTGCACTTTTAGATTAGGATATCTCAAAACCCTGACGTGATAGAGCAATTTTGAGGCCAGATTTGAATTCAGCGCGTCAAAATCATTCGGAAAAGTATAGTCTGGTTTCTGGGTAAAAATTTTGTCGGCCTCTGTAATTTAAGTAGGTACTATCATTACTTACAACGAAAATTATTTATGGTGTAGCGCAGAAGTTCTTTGAGTAAGTTATTTTTTCTACACAAATTTTCATATCCTACCCATACTCAAGAGAGGAGAGCTCATTGTAATCACAGTCATCAAGGTATGCGTATGTCAGTATTTGTTTAATTGTGGGAATTAATTAACTGACTCTGTGTCAGTGTGCTAAGATTTAAATTCCGATTTGATTGCAATTATTCGCTTTCACGCGTCAGTGATACGGTTATCAACATTGTTGAGCATCGGACACAGTTGAAAGAAAAAAGAAATTCTACTGCATTTTCAACTTAGGTAAACTTTCGGTAAATACATCTGATTGGTACCTACCTAGTTAGTAAGTGCTGTATTACTGAGATAGGCATCAAAATCGTCTAAATAGTTGGCTTTTTTATCTACAAAATTTCATCTGCAATTAGTCCGATAAATCGCTTAAGTAGACTCGCGTGTACCTCGCAACAAGACATTTCGACTACTTGTATGCATTTGGATCGCCAAGTTTTTTACACCGATCTGCCTCACGATTACTGGCGATAAATCAAGACTTATCTATGTTATTACGGGCTTTTATAATATCATTACCATAACGAGTTGACTATCAAATTTCCGGCGAGCAAGTGGGTGTCAGCAAGTTAGCGGGACAGCAGGCCCTTATCAAATCAACAGCATCAACGAAACCAGTTCCGAAGAAATGGGTCCGTTACGCAATAACAAAACGTCGCGACCTTGGAGAGGTGGTTCCATTGCTCCAATCTGTGCGATGCAAATATGCGACCGACCGCCGACCGTCGGTAACGGTAACCCGATAAAAAGCAGATTGTCCTTTCATGGGGTTCCGTGCTGTATTGTGGATTTGTGAGGCTTTCTCGGCCAACTTTCCTTTTCACGATAAGCTCGTCCCAGTTAGTTCAACGGTGAGTTACGGGCTATATCATGGTCGATCCGTCTGTTAGTTTAATCGCTCCATTAACCGATGCCGTCGATGATGCACCAAGCGATTAGTCCGCGGTCGAGCGTGCTGCGTGAGCCTAAAATACGTGCGCGCGTAAGATTGACGGCGACCGTTGTTTTAAAGTAATCAACATACTCCGTTGTCACTAACGATCAGCTTTGCTTACAATTTTCTTTTTAGTTTTGAGACGTTAAGTAAAGGTGTCCAGTTTAATTCCGGGGCCCGGAATCAATTTAAGGCGTGAGTTTTGGGACGCGTCCCGTTAAGAAGTGATGTGTAATTTTCTTCACTTGGTCACGGTGATTCCAACTGTGAATAAATTAAATCTTGCAAGCTGATCTTGGAAAACCTGAAAGGTTTAAGTACCTACGGTTGAATGTAGATCATCTGTCGAGCCTTTTGCCAACTATTTTTGGGGTCGGGTTTCAGTCTAACCTGTCTATTTCACACGAAGCAACTGCCTATTTGACCACTACAACCCTTTATTGGGTAACACTATAGCCCTTAGTAAGACTATATGTCAGACTTTAGGGTTTTTGACAACCCGTAATGACTGCCAAAGATCTACAAATGGTAGCCGGGAACAACAGCTTGACGTGCTTCCGAATGCACGGAATGCATTAAGGGGTTTTTTTTTGTTTTTTTTTTTTCAGGATGGGCAATCATCAAATTACTTCTCCCGCTCTGGGCGGAGCGGGAGGGCGTGTCAGACTTTTACTGACTAAAGCCCAACCGTGTTCCATCAGTTGCCCATGTGCCAGGGTCACGGTATCTCTTTCGAACAATCAAGCGACCCCGGCAGGCATCGGTCCTAGTAGACCGATGCCCTACACTGCTGCTGACATCTCTTTGAGGCGCGCGTGGAACACTGCGCGCCGTCGACCCGAGGTTGGTCCTTACCGGGCGGCGAGCTACCCATTGCTCGCCACCCGCAAGCTCGCGCCTACGGTGGCCGGGAGTCCGCTATCGACTCCCGACGCCCGGGGCGTCTCCTCCTGCGGCGGCTAGGGACGTGAGGGCGCAGAGACTGCCACTCCCTCACCCACCCCGCCTCCTCCTTCGCGAGCATTACTGCTTCGCAGAAGGAGGTGACGGCTTCCCATTCCCTCTCGCTCCGTACCATGGCTCGCACCAGGGCCGGACGCGAGAGGTCGCCGCCGCCGATCGCCTCCACGAGGACACGGCGGTGCTCCGCCCAGGCAGGGCACACCTCCAATGCATTAAGGGGTCTCGACATGTAAATATGGTCACCCATCCACAGACCGACCGCAGCGTAGCTTAACCTGATCTGAAACCTTTAGGGTAATATGAAGGTACGATAAGCTAATAGTTGAGTTAAGTAGCTTTGTGCCTGTGTAATGTAGCTTAAAGTCATGCAGACTTGCAGATTCTTATTTCAAAAGTCATCTAATGTTTCGTTACGTTTGAAAAATCAAAATAAAAAGTCATTTATTCAAATAAAGCTGAGGATCACCACTTTTCGAATGTCAACATTACATAAGCCAGTCCCCCAAAACGCCCGCCCTTCACCGCTTCCTAGTGCTTTAGCTGGGAAGAAGAATTGGCGCAACAAAATCCTCAGCAGCACAGCTGTCTCTTTAGTTAAACAAACTTGGTTCTATACATTAGTAATAATGATATCAACTATTTTAAACATTTATTGTTAACAGTTAAGAAGCACAACCGGATAAAAGCTGCAAACTACATTAAAAAACATGAAAAATATTCTAAGCTACCGTCTGCTTTTACGTAAAAAAACAGAATTTTATCATTCATAACTGCTCCTGCACCGATTGACGGTAAAAAATGAATAGTGCAGAGGTTTGTGGGGCGACTAACATTTAATAAAAAATCGATTAGTTCTAATGGATTTAAATGAAATAGAACGTGAAATATCCGACTGACCATAGATTTGTTGAACAAATACCGAATTATAAGAATTTATTTAAACAATTATTTATTGCTTTGCTTATTCCGGTTTTGTAGTATCGATTTGCATTTTAGTTTGGTTCGAAACGATTTCTTTCATGTTGCGTCAATCACTATTCAAATTGATTTTTTATCATCGAGAGGAAATTGCTCGGAATGATGTATTATCTGTGTCAAGAAGCTAATGACCGAATCAGTGGCTGCTCCATGATTTTATGCATAACTTTTACGATTGATTTCTATATTTTTCTCACAATATTGCTTATTTAAATTTTAAAGACTGACAGAGTAAATATTATGTTCGTATGTTTGTGGAAGAAATACGTTACCAATCATGCTTAACTTGGTCAAATAATGGCCAATATGTAAAATATATGATGATATATTGATGAGCAATAGGTTTTGAATGTAATAACTGCACCGGTATACGGTTATAGCACATCATAGAGAAATTGTTTAAACTTTTTACTGTCATTGTCCTCGAGTTTAAGCATAGCACTCTAATTACACAGTATCAATCAGTACCTGAATCATTTTGAAGAATAATTCTAATCCATTGCTTATTATTTTCGAAAAATGTGTGTGTTTAAACAACGTAATGAATGTTGTTGGACTGTCAAAATGAAAGCCATTCCTACTGTAAGTGTTTTACGTTATAGAAACCGTGGCCCTGGCATATGGGCAACTGAAGGAACACGGGTGGGTTTTAGTCAGTAAAAGTCTGACACCGCTTCGCCCAAGAGCGGGAGACCTCATTTGATGATTTCCCACCTACAAAAAAACCCTAATGATCTTGCAAAATTTCAATGAGTTCTTTAACTTACTACTCTACAGTTTGAACACAAATAGCTTAATGTAATTAAAAATACTACAGAAGGATTTTTTTCTGAAAATTTTACTTTTTTTTTAGTAACACTTGTGTAATGCTTCCCTAGCAGGTAACACGTAACAAATCATTAATCTGTTACTTCCTTACAAGCCCATTCAGTGCTAATAATATCATAGAATAGTTAGTTTCTTAACAATTGACCACGTACACGCTCTCGAACAAATACTTACAAAACAGAATGTCTTACTAAATAAATAATAGACTCATCTAATGATATTTTTTTGTGGATTCACGTGCTCCTTACAGTGATTCGCAATTTTTTGTCATTTGTTTTGTCACTTTGTCACCCGCCATTCAGAGCTAATTATAGGTATCTAACGGAAGTGACGATTCAATAATTGACAATTTGGATAAGCTATATGTTGGTGAGTCGTGGTGAATCGCTATCTTGTTGAGTGGTACAGCAGCAAAATTTAGAGTTGCGCTACAAGAAATACAATAGAAGTAGTTTAAGCTGACTTTAATTGGCTAGACCCACACTAATTTCGTTAATTCGTTAACGAGAAGGCTGTTAGACTACTATTATTTGATCGCCAACAGAAACGACACAATTACAAGTAAGGGTCACATTTATAATTTACAACATGTGGGTCAAAATTGTAATTATCAGTAAAACAGACGTTCCTTCTTTCGAACTTACGATGGTTTTTAAGAATCTTTACCGTATATTCCAACATAATAATATAAGTTACCTTACGGCCGTAATAATAGAATATGTTACACAGAGTCTAATTATTTTAACAGCGCAATCTTTCACGTTTCCGCGAGAACACAGAACCGTCTAACTCTAACAGATATACGAGTATTTGCAGACAACTTGACGGCTACACGATATCCTTTGCATATAGAATTACCCAAAAATCTTCCGAAATCTTTAGTTTTGCCATAGCGGTACATTTAACGTAGAAGTTCGTAAAGATAACATCTATGTAACGTCTCCTAGTATTAATTCCTTGCGAACTTACTTCATTTGTATGTTAGGACATCGATAGAGAGTCGCTAGGAATGCTAATGTCCTTTTAAAAATCAATTCTCACATAGCCTATGTATATAAAACAGTGTGGAGAACAATATTTAGATTTATAGACGAGTCGTACATGCCTGTGCGGACTTTAGAACGACGAAATTCTTAGGAATCACAGTTTGTATGGGCATACCCGAGGCCATTTTGTATGTGAATTTGGACATATTAAATGTTTTATGGCTTTGCTTACAATGGTTGGAGTTTGACATTAAAATGTGCATTGATAGATTCTTGCTTTGCAAACAGAATGTTGGATGCAATAGGAAACGTGGTGAATAGGAAAGATGGTGGTTTACGCATCTCAATGGTTTTATGTTTATTCATGGGAGCAAATCTTTTGAGACACTATACGTCAATAGCTGTAGTTCAATATTTTGAAACTAAATTGCGCTGGCATTTTCTTTCTTTATTTTGTTTTACATCACTGTGATAATTTTACTAGAGTTACCAGTCCGACATTATTATATTATTTTTTTGTAACCTAAACATGACAATTATTTAACAAATTTTAACATTTATAATTTTTTTGATTTGACATGTATCTGAAGTAGTATCTATTGTATTTTGTAATTTCATTATATTTCACAAATTAATTTTATTTGCATGCCCATGTGACGGTAAAATATGGAGGACTTTATTATGTACAAAAACAACATCCATGTACCAATTACCCATATTTGCAAAAATAAATGATTTGATTTGATTTAGCTGAATTATCCTTGACGGGAAATTCCGAAACAAAATCAGAGGTCATGATTTCTTTAAAAGTCCGTACATTACTTATGTAGGTATATTATTAGAGTTTTATGTACGTATAACAATGCAAGGCCATGTCTGGAACGGCCTTTTGAAGAAAAAGCCGCAGCTGTGAGCTGACCTGTGCCAACAGACGGCATGCATGTATCAGTCATTATGAAGCTCAACCCTATTTTAGGGAGATCCACGAACTGTCACAAAACCCTACTAGATCTGCAAGATATTCGCGTAGGCCATAAACGAAATAGTCAAAACCGCCATACAATTACAGTACCCTTACCCTGTCACAATTTACTGATTTAAAAGAAATCGTATGAAATCATATTTTGCTACTAGAGGTATAGACAAAATTATGGCTTCCACCTTCAATGCCTTTATTCCCGTATATACATTACCTGACATAGTCGGGCTCAATTGACGTCATCTAATGTCCTGCCTCCGTGAGAAACTCCACTACATTATTGTGTAAAAAGCTAAATAGAACGAGTTAGATTCCGCGCAGGCGCAGTTTCTGTTTGTTTTGCAGTTATTGAGTCATTATGATGGCGGTATACACATAAGCCAACCACTTGGAAAACCGCTTTTTTGACCGTAACCCAAGATAAATAAGTAATGGTAAAACTAGGCTTTATTGCCTATAGTCAATTCTTATTTACTTTGGTAATGGAGGTATCAGGAACACAAATACGGTTTGATGGATCGACGACCTGAATATAGTCATAGTTGATGCGGAACACGAAGGAACGGGTGTTGCGGGGAATCTTTTGAAGCAACGAGGTACGATCGATTTTCAATCATAGACTTTAGCTTTAACTTAAAGGGTCGATCGATCAGATTAAGCTACGCTTGACCTGGTTGGTCCGTGGATGGGTGACCATTTTAACATACCAAGACCTCTTCGGCTTCCGCCTTTAAGCCGTTGGTCCAGTTTATCATTCATCGATCTTTTACGGGTCGTCAGAAGCCCGAAATCTGACAACCACTCTTCCAAGGGATATCGTGTTTCCCAGTAACTTCATTGTGGAGCAGCAGTCAAAAGTCGTCGTTAAAGTCACACTTTATCAAACGACCATCTATGGTGTACTGTCCCCCTAAAGCCTTACGACATAATGACAGTGTTATCCTATATGGTCGTGCCATGATGTCCAAGCACCCAATTGTTAAGATTGTAATGCCCGTTTTCTCTAACACTAGGAGGCACCTAAATAAAAGCGAGCTGTTCGATTTCCGACGCTCGCTTAAGCGCTGAAAATTGAAAATCATTCGTAGCCTAGCGTTAGAGTAAGTTTGTAGGCGTCCGCCATACGTCGTGGAGTCGGGCGGGTGCTGTGCGTCGGTCAAATGGTTATTGTTGCATTCTGCGTGCGCGCATAATGTTACGTCGCGTCGTTGTCCGCTACTGCCTCGTGTAGGCGACTTCCGTGTCTGTTTATTTTGAGGTTATGTTGATAATTATGATTTAGTGGATATAAGTAAGGTTTAGTAATGACAGTTTTCGTAAAGCAAGCGTACACAATGTTAGGAGTTTCTTTTCGAGTTATGATAAAAATTCCGAATGAATACTTTGTTCGGGAAACATACATAAAGCTGCATCTAATAGATACATGATTTACTTGTAAAATTTTCTTTTTTTGGTCTTTTTAGTTTATTATTTTTTTTTTATATAGTTTGATCCCCGTAGTTTAGCCACGTTGCTTGCGGTACCACTGGCATTCTTTTAGTCTTCCAAGGAACAGGTGAACGTGAAATTTGGACACTAGCAACTGGGGCACGGTCTGTTCCGAAGCATCACTTTCGCACTGGAACATACCTACATACATACATATGTCATGTTAAAAGTAACATGACATATGTATGTATGTAGGTATTATGAGCGAAAATAACTCTCATTATTTTCTCCATACGGGGAAGCCAGTGTCTAATAAATTAGAGCCATCACATTTCATCAAATACCTACTTAAATATTTCACTACCCACCCACAACAAACCAAATAAAGAAGTTTCGTGTTTGTCGAACACTCTACATGCCAGGCCACATACCGTAACGCTAATAAAAACGATTCACGAATACGTATATCTACTATGTATGAATTTCGTGCAAACGTAGATAAAAACTATTCAACTTTTAGAAAACTTGCTTTGTAAACCGAACCCCTTGAGAAAGTCAACGAGGCAGAATGAAGTGTTGTCTGCGTGAGTAGAAAAACAAAGTTGAGTGACCACGGGAGGGCGGGCGCCCGACCCCGGGGTTTATTTTTTCTTCTAGTTTTTTATTAAAACTTTAGTTTATTAAAACTAATAATTGTAGGTATACTAGAAGGTTCCATAGACGTATTTATGAGTCGGGTACTGCACGGCCCGCGTTTGATTCGCAATGAACTCTGCTATTAGAAATTATTAGTATGCATGGCCTGAAGTCTTGCATTTTGTTTTACATTATCATATTCTTTGTAGGTAGTACCTATTCTATTTGCTTTATTTATTGAATAGCTGCTGCCCGCGGCTTCACCCGCGACTATGTCAGATGATATCCCAGAACGTAGTACCGAGACATAAAGCAGCTATTATTACTCCTTATAACATCAGCTATCTGTCAATGAAAATTCTATCATAAAGGGTACACCCGTTTCGGAGATTAGCCAGATCAAATAGACAGAGAGGCAAAAAACGAAGGTTTTTTTTGTTAAAAGTGCCGTATAGTGTACATTCATATGCACTTAGTAAAAAGCTATTATTTGACATTAAAACAGACACAATGACATTTCATTTTCAATTTTACACAGCATATAAGCTTTTTTTAATAGGTTCTGTTTATAATTTTATTATATAAAACAATTTCGCTTGGACTAACACATTCGCCAATCTTAGGTATCGTTCAGTTGACCATTTAAGTCTCCCTTACAAGTAACATCTATACAAATTATAAACTAAGACTGCTTAGTTCTAGCACCCAGTCTCCTAAGAATCTCAAAGATAACTTCTGAATTTCCTTAGAATACGGTTATTTTAAACCCGTAATACTCTCGCTCACTTACAAGGAAAAGGAAATCTAAATAACAAAATAAATGGCAAGCAGACTAGTTGCTACTTGTGAATTAACCATACACAGAAAATACCTAGAAATCGTCATCGGACCTGACAGAAATATTGTAGAATCCTATTAACTTAAAATATCTGTATTTTGTCCTTTAAAATATAATTAGAGACTTAAGTTGGAGTTATAAAATCTTATATGAACATAAAATATCTGGGTAATTCGAAAAATGAAAATGCCGTGTTTAATGGTCAGTCATGGCAATCATCAGCTATCGAGTGAGTCGGGAAGCTCAGAAGCTGATGTTGGTCATTATAGTTGATAAGTAAAGAGGGGTGTGTTGACTAAATATTGTCTGATCTACTAGGACTTGTAATATCTAACTATTGCACAATTTATAGTCGTCAGTAATACAGAGCTATGAAAAATATGAATTCTGTGCTGATTTCGGCTACGGTGACTGATTTTGTTTCCGACAACTATAGGTTGCGGGCGTGTGCTCTGATTTGGTTAATGTAACCTCATCTTGACTGTGAAGGTATGTGCACAGTGCGGACTAGTTGGAATGCCATCGTGGTAATGATATTGTGTGTTGGAGGGTGGTTTACTCTTGAAGTGATCTCGCCTGCTGTCGAGAGCTCTCGTCCGTATTAACATGTGGTTTATGACTTTAAAGCTATATGCAGAAGAGGAAATGACCAGATCTTTACCGGAGAAAACGTATCATTCCTATCAGATACAGAATTTTCCATCTAGGTACCATAAATAGACGTTAAATTCCACAAACCAGACAGACTATTTTTAGTTTCTAATCCAAGAAAAAGTAAGAACAACTTGAACTATGCGACCCTATAATTGCAGACGACTGAATGCATCACTGCACGCCTTATCATTTTATTGATCTACAGCTGCAGATAAACCTTTCTCTAGTGAAAGTGATTTTATTGGCAGAATCTAGATTCTTGCGTAAGTAACAAAACGAAAAAGATCAAGTCGAAAATGCCTTGTTGGTAGTTGTACATGTCTGATTAAGAATTAAAGACGAAGGTGGGTTCGTTTTGTGTACCGACAATGTATTATGAATACACTGTCTTGTCAAGTGACAAGCATTGTGTGGGGAATCGAGATCAATTTCTCGAACCGACGAAATAACAAGTGAACTTTTTTCCGATTTAGAATAAAAAGATCGTAAACAGTTTCGTATTAGAGTTGAATGACGCTTTTCACTATCTCTTTGTAATTTATTTGTAGCTATTTGATTAAATGGTTCGGTTGTTGTTTGTTTGTTTACGTTCAGACTTTAGATGTAAACAAACTTCCTCGACGTTTTCTTTGACCTTTATTTGATACTGTGTACTCAGATTTTATGTGATTTATTTATTTTATCAAGGAAGCCAAACCAGTTTCTTTAGTAATTTGCTTGCGTCGTCTACCAAGAAATTACTTTCTCAATTTTCTTAAAAAAAACTTGATTACATCAGCATAACATTATAAAAAATTGTATAGACATTAATCTATCAAATTGGTATCTAATTTTAAACCAATTGGTTCGTTTACTGATAACAATCATTCGTATCAAGATTTGCCCGATACATGTATTCATGAACGCAGCGAAAGCTATCTGGCTACCGAACGAGTTGATCTAGTTTGAAATCGATTACGTTGAATCGATTTAATTGTGTTTGAAGTCGGTCTGATGGCCGCGTGTAAATGATAAACAAACGGACCTAATGAAGCAATTAACAACAAGACACCGATGGCTTTCTTGTCGGAGTAATTAGACACCGGAGTTTCGTTAATATTAATTTAGTTATGAAATTAATTCTAGATTTCATTTCGTCTACTTAATTAATTCTAGAACCGTTTTATGTTATGTCGTTAGCATATGCTTGTAATTTCATTATCTGCCTAGCTATTCCCCAACAATTTTTGGGGTCGGCTTTCAGTTTAAGCGAATGCAGCTAAATACCAGTATTTTACAACGAGGATGTGCTTGCTTGTAATTTATTAATACTGATAAGGAGTAAACACGAGCTTCTGTAAAACGGTTGACTTATTGACTAGCCTAAAAGCATTTCTTCGATGATAAATGCAGAGAGTATTTAAAGCTCTAAACCCTAAACCTCCGAGGACCACACACGTGCGAGTTGATATACCTAAAACATGGCTTGTCGTGTTACTCCATAATTTTGAATTTTATAAAAAAGGCTAATTTATGGAATCAATTCCAGTAGTACCGGCAATCAAATGAGTTGGCAAACTGACCGCGGGAGACCGGACGCTCCCTGCACGTGCGTGTGCTACTGATTTGTATCCTTCGGTCCTTCGAGCCGGATCAATGATGCAACGTTTCATTGCTTTAATTTGATTGAAGATTATGTAAAAAAATATCAAAAGCCAGCATAAGATTAAATTGCCCTATGAGGTATTATTACTGAAGATTAGCAAAATTAAGCAATGGAAGTCCAGCCTAAGAAGGAATCGTCCTATGAGGTATATGCCGCATATTATGTTATGTGTATACAATTGCTTCTTAGGATGAGACATCGAAATTTTCTGCACTATGTTTTTTTATAGACCGTCCTGTAGGTGAACCCTACCCTTCTATTACTCACGCCAAAATTCAAGACAATAAGCATCAAAATGTAGTAAATTAAGACTAATAACTAGCACGAAGCAATACATTAAAGTGCCAGTGATGTCAGACACATAAAGCACGACACAATGCTGCTATCAGCTGCGCGGATCAGGACAATAACAGAGGTAGACTTCATAAAGTGCACGGTATCTTGTGGCGCATCTAATTCATTTGCTGTATTAGTGGTGCAATTTGTAGGGTTATGGACTTCGTTTTTAGTTATTTTGAAGTTATTAGCTTTTTCACGGGTTTTGTGTTTGGCTATTTTTGCATTTTTTGGACTGTTAAGTGAACTTTGGGCCCTATTTTCTTCTTTCAAATAAAAGTAGCATCAAGCGTTCAAGTGATCGTTCAGTAAAAATATCACGGCGGATTTTTGTTGGGCACTGGATTTTCGACTCTTTTTGTGGAACCCAGCATTGAGAATCCAGCAGAGTGCATCCCAATTTTTTTTTTCAACTCTTGGTGTTACACACAGCGTTAAAGATTTAGTGCACGAAAAAATTCCGCCGTGATATTGAAACGTCCGTGCGATGTCGAGTCAGGGTGGTTTATTTTTCTTGTTATAGGTCGCACTTTATAGCTTAATCAACCAAAAGAGAAACTGAAATCGAATCACTTTCCATACCTTTACACTTTAAATAATCATAGCACATTAACATCGACTTATCAATACCTACTGATTACCAAGATAAGACCAAGCCCAAGATATAACCTTTAACTAACTTAATAACTTAGCAGCTTTTCATATCAGGTGTGGTTGACCCATCTGTGCTAAACAAGAACATTGCTTAGATACTAGTTAGCAAACTGGCTACACCAAGAATTGACAAGTAACTTGACTCTACTAGATTATAATGCAGGTGAGCCTGAACGAAGAAATCTAGGCACGGTGCGGGTGCAATCAATGCAACTTGCTTCAAGAAAAAATAAGGGATATCGACTTGTTGTGCATACATGTAGGTGCACTGGTTTTTAAGAGGTTTCAGCTTGTTAACGTGTACATTCTTGGAAATAAAACTGGGATTTATAATGTCGAAGAAATTAAAGATTTTAATCTCCTTGTTCTGATGGAGATAACTATAATTACGGTGTAATTGGACTGAAACATGAATAACCATTTCAATAGATAAATTCTCAAAAGAAACTGCTTTTTTGACAACATAAAAAAACAAGTTAGATTTTGAATAACGATGACTGTTTGGTAGCTACCAAAACAAACCACAGACAGACTAAAATAACGAACCAAAACCGCATCCAATTTGAAAATAAAATTTCATTTCAAAATGCCTTACTTGGCTTGTACAAAACCCATGAGTTTCCGTCCATAAGTTAATATATGGGCCACACAATACAACGGCGCGGTCACACCGTAGCTGCGCGTGATTAAATGCAATTGGTATGCGCATTCACGACAATGCACCGCCATTAACAGACCCCCAACAAGCGCACGATGAACAGGCCAATAGGGCTGATACAATTATCATTTAATCGTTACTTACTTATTAAAGTACACGACAGATACTAATTTGTAATCGACTCCTGCTAAGCTGTGATCTTAAAACCTGAAAATGTAAACGTGACCTTTAGTTTGAAAAAACAAAATACCAACACAAAGGAGTTAAACTTTTCACATTTGGAAGACATCTCATTCTTAGAAAATAAGTTTGCCTTAGTGCTTAATTATGCAATGGCGGAATAACCTCACTGAAACATCAACATTACAATACCATTTTTTAGAAGACATTTTATAAGTTGCTAAACGAAAGACTCGCTCAGACATCTTAAAACGTCTTGCAATAAGGGTGACCAACTGGCCATGAGAGTCTCAACAAAGCTCCATTGATATCTCAATGAATCACCGGGCTGTTTGTTGGAAATGATCGGAATCGCCGACCGGTCCACAATATAGACGCATATGGCTAATATGTAGATGAACTGCTATTCCGACATACGAGCCAAAGTCCTAAAGAGCAAAGGAATTCTTGCGAAAAGTGTAAAGTTGCTGGCGACAAATTTTAGAGAAAAGACCGCAAGAAAACATTGTATTGTGGGACATCGCTTAACAACAGAAAATAGCTGTAATTAGCCGAAAGTAACCTCTAACCCCGATGAACGTTGAGAAAAATGCCAGACGCGTAGAGAAAATCTCAAGGCAAGAAAAAGAAAATTGAAGAATTAGCCGCCACTTTTAGATTAGAAAATAAAGCTAGAACTTCACTTCCTGATTGGCTGGAACGTCGCGTGTCGTGTACTTTACGATGGGTACACGCCTAGTTGACCCACTGCGGGATGATTAAGTCAGGTTCACACATTTCGCAGTAATGAGGTATTCGGCCATGTCGGCCGTATGTACATTTGCGGCCTCGCGCTAAGTGGGCTCGGTCGTATGGCTACGTTCCCGCTAGGTCTGCGGTCGCCGACCTAGCCGCCGGTTTGGCCCTGTCCTTATGTCACCAACTTGAAAATGCTGAAACCAGTTGCTTTCGTCACACTCATGATAATGTTATTCAGAATCGAACAAATCCGTTTGTGTTCGACAAATCGTGATCGAGCGGCTGGAATTAACATTCCTTACGTATCTTGGAATGAGGAAGATTCCAATTAAGATCTTGAAAATTATGGTTTGATCTACGTATTAAGTAATTAAAAACTCCTTAAATATTTCCTAAATCGTCAATCTTTTAAAACAACATAATTAGCACCGATCGGTAGAAGCTTCTGAAAAATTTTTGACACTCTTGTATGGGCTATTTTCGCGATCTCTTTTGAACATTATTTAAAAAAATATTCTTAATAGGTCTTTGTGCTATAGATAATCGTATCTCTTATCAATCTTTTATCCCGGTATTACATTCAGAGATACATTCCAATTTTCACGCTACTTAGCTGACAAAGCTAGTTTATCATAAACATTAGTTTCAAGTGCGCTGATAAAGTCTTGGCAGTTCTGAGAAAAGAAACAATTTTATGAAAATCTCCAATTCACCGATTACACACATTGTAAAATGCTCCATCGGTTCCATGCGGAACGGGACACATAACTCTTAAGACAATTCAATTGCTGACGATGACACATCGCATGCTCTCACGACAAACGCCCCATCAATTAGCTCTAAACAATTTTGAAGATAGGAAGTTATGCCATTCGTTCACGCAACGTGAAACACTATGAAAATTCAATAAATACTTGTGGATAGTAATGCTCTCGCACAAAAAAAAAAATATAAGTCGATTGTGTAAAAATGAAAAACAGGTCATTTTCTCCGCCAAAAGCAGAAATTATTTAAAAAAGTAACAAACAAGTTCATTGACCAAATTCGAATTTCGAATGTAAGTAATTAAAGCATAATTTTTGGTGTGCGAATTTGAATTTATAATGGAGCAGTCAAATGTTTTTGTTTTCTGTGATTTAAATATGGAACTCGTTATTTTTTTCTAGTGACTGCACTTGCCTCTGTCGTTCCGGTAGTGTGCCATACAGATAGGCCACTTCCTTGCTAAAGTCAAATTATTCATAATGGTAACATGCTCATTAATTTTATAGTAATACCTAAGTCAACAACTATCCTGAAAAACGATGATAGTAGTCCCACATAATTTAATCAAGGCATTAGTGCTACTACATTGTCTGTGGACTAATAATAACAAACCAACAAGACAGCTAGTTAGCTGTCTTGTTGGGCCAGTTGGCCCACGTGTCAGATCAGTGCACGACTCGCCTAAAATGTGTTCATCGCGGATCGGTACAGTCGACTATAGACTTAGTAATATGGCTCGGGCTACAAGATTTTCCCATGGCTACTTATAGGCGAGTAAGAACTTTTCATTGTGAATGATTCACTTTTTAACGATGAAAAATAAAGGAAAGAAATAATATTTTTATGTTATTTATTACCACTCATAACTTTGTACTGTTTAGTCCGATTTTGATTTTGATTTTTTATTGGAAAGGTTCCTAAGTTCCGGCTCAGTTCAGGCTTTACAGTTAGGTCCATTTAATATGGAAATCAGAATCCACCCCTAAGTGTAGAAAAAAATATATGAAAAAAAGAAACTTATTTATCAAAAAAATAATCAACGCTGATAGTGATCAGATCAATCACGCTGCCATTGTTTTATTGGGCGCCACTATGTTTCATTAGCGACAACCCAAAATTTTGTAATTTACACTCATTTAGTTAGATTAAAGGTTAACTTATTCGCTTTTCAGTTTCTTTATTCGTCTGTTAAATTTTTGTTTTAAAAGTTTTTTTCGCTGCCGGAAAATGGAAGCTGGAAAATGCGTTGAATAATGGAAGATTGGCGTAAGTATTGAGAAAACGCTGTGGAATTATATGTATATTGTATTATCTCATATATCTTCGAGCAAATAAATTATTTGGATTTTAATTTGAAATGTGTCAGATAGTATATCTGACTAACTAGAGAATAGGCAGCAGCATTCTCTATACATTTTACCACAATATTGCGGTCGCTAATCCACCTGCCAAGTGTAACGATTTTGGCAAACCCCCCCAAATTGACGGAGGCCTATGTCCAGCAGTGGACGTATTCCGTCTGAAATAATGATGACCAACCCTCACTAGGCCCGTGTGGTAGATTATGGCCCACTGTGGGAACAATATAGGCTGATGATGAAATGGCAGTCAAATTGTAAAATCAGAATAATTAGTATTCTGATTTTACAATTTGACTGCCATTTGCGGAATTGTTTCAAAGTCTCATTTTAGACTACATAGTCTGAAGAATCTGAGAGAAAACTGAGAACTGGCTACAAAGCATGCACAGAAGTCCCTCGTGAAATATCGTGATTACGATGCAATATGTTAACCATAAATATTTTGTTACTTAGTGTGTGAAACTCTCGTAAATGTCGAATAACATCTCATTATTATTCTAATAAAGTTTAATAAATTTCGGCTTAATGTCATGCATGCACTCATGATAAACTTAAGTAAAGTTTATTTTTATATATTCCGTTATAAATTGTATTATCGTAAACCGGTAAACAAACCTGCTCACGTTATTTACATCACCAAAATTCAAAACTGGTTTAGTCGATTTTTAGATGAAGCGTAGTGAATTGCAAACACTATTAAATGATAAATGACTTTATTTTTGCAAGTAGGTTTGTACAAACACTTTTACACGGCAATCATATTTTTTTAAACTAGATGAGGTCGGCGTTTCCTATCTGACTACTCTGAGAAGAAAGGCCGAAACAAACTCAGAGGTCACAGTCTCTTTTAAAGTCCAGACATAATTTGGTTAGATCATGTGAAGACCATGTGGATTGGTGTCTGAAGTGGTCTTTTAAGGAAAGCACCACACAGATTGAGTGGACCTGTCCAATCAGTGCACGCATTTGTCAGTAATCATGCAGCTCAACTCAGAACTTAAGGAGGTCAATGATTCGATGAACAATACCAAAGAAGGGACATTTGTGTAGGTCACATAAATTACTCAAACTGCCAGACTGTGATAAAAAATAAATGAGAAGAAAAAGAACCTAGAAAAAAAAATAACACCCACTTAATCTTCACATTTACAATAATTAAAACAATATAATACTTTAAAAGTAAATATTAATGTTATTGTATAGGTAAAATTCATCAATATCAATGTGTATATAAAATCAGGAGATAGTCGCTGTCTGATAATTTGAGGATCATGTACATGGAGGTGTCTGAAATGGTCTTTTGAGGAAAGAACCATACAGATTGAGTGGACCTGTCCAGTCAATGCACGCATTTGTCAGTAATCTTTCAGCTCAACTCAGAACATAAGGAGCACAACGATTCGACGAACAATACCAAAGAAAGGACATTTTGGTAGGCCGCATTAAGTACTCAAACTGCCAGATTATCATTAAAATGAAATGAGTAAGTATAAAAAAAAAACAAACATCTACATAGTCCTCACATTCAAAATTATTAAAATAATAATAATAGTATACTCCTCAGAGTATATATTCATGTCATAGTTAAGCAATAATCAAAATGTCAAAGTGTATAAGCAATAATCAAAATGTCAAAGTGTATATTCCCAATAAATAATTAATAAAAAAAAGGAAAGGAATTAATAATAAAAAAATAAAAAATATAATTCAGTACAATAATATTTTAAAAATAAAAATAAAAATTGGAGCAGCTTAATCCCAAGCTTTTTTGTCCTCAATATAATCTTTAACAGTGTAAAAGGCTTTCTCGCACAACTTACGTTTAATGAATGATTTAAATTTATTGAGACTTAGATCTTGAACATGGCTTGGAAGTTTATTATAAAAGCGTATACATTGACATCTGAATGAGCCACCTATTTTCTTGAGCCTTGTTGAAGGTACAACAAATTTGTGTTTGTTCCTAGTATTTATACTATGGATATCACTGTATTTTTTAAACAATTTAATATTCTTATAAAAAATAAATAAAAAGATTTTCAAAAATATACTGTGAAGGCACAGTCATTACATTAATTTCTTTAAATTTCTCTCTGAGTGTGTGTCTCGGGCTTAATTTATAAATTGATCGAATAGCCCTTTTTTGCAAGACAAAGATAGTCTGAATGTCGGCGGCTTTTCCCCACAACAGAATACCGTACGACATTACACTATGAAAATAGGCAAAGTACACTAAACGGGCTGTCTCTATGTCAGTTAAATTCCGAATTTTTCTAACAGCATATGCAGCGGAGCTTAGCTTTTTCGACAATTTATCAATATGTGGGCCCCACTAAAGCTTGGCATCCAAAGTTAAGCCCAACTTAACACATTTGGTTTTTTTTTCATTAAGAAGCAAATTATTAACATTGAACCAGTGAACTACTTTTGAGATCGCGCTATTAACATCGTCAGTAACCAGCTGCTGACGTTTAAGTTTAAACAAAAGTGAGGTGTCATCCGCAAACAAAACTATATTATGATTATCTTTAATGAGGTAAGGCAAGTCATTAATATAAATAAGAAACAAAAAAGGACCAAGAATTGAGCCCTGTGGGACGCCCATTGTTACGATAGATCCGGGAGACCTTTTTCCATTGACATCGACACTCTGAATTCTATTACTTAAATATGAAGTAAGAAGATCCAGAGCGCTGTTCCGGATCCCGTAGTGGCGGAGTTTCCTGATTAAAGTTTCATGAAGAACGCAATCGAACGCTTTAGATAAATCACAAAAAATGCCCAAAGCATCGCATTTATCTTCCCATGCATTATAAATATGCCCTAGGAGTTCAACACCGGCATCGGTAGTTGAACGACCCCTTGTGAAACCGAACTGTTTGGTATGTAATAATTTATGTTTATTAAAAAATCGTTGTAATTGGTCTAAAATTAATTTCTCAAAAATTTTACTGAAGGTAGGTAGTACTGAAATAGGTCTATAGTTAGAGGGGTCTGATGTACTACCAGATTTAAATAAAGGTATTATTTTACTATTCTTCATAAGGTCAGGAAACTCCCCACAGTCGATACAATTATTAATTATAAGAGTTAAAGTAGGTGCTACAATGTCAATAATAGACTTGGCGGCTTCTACAGAATTACCCCACAGATCTGCAGTCTTTTTTACATTTAAAGTGTGGAAGGTTTTAATTATATCTTTACAAGTAATATGTTCAAAATGAAATTCCGAATCGCAAACATTAACATTTTCAATAAGCAAAGACTCAGCAACAGAAGGTGATGAGTTTAGGGATTTTGTAGTTGAAACAGGAATATCTGAAAAGAAATTTTCAAAAGCCGCCGCGACTTGTGAGTCTGATTTTACTATGTTGTCATTGATAGACAGGCTGTAGTCATTATTTCGTTTACTAGACCTTCCTGTTTCACTATTAATAATATTCCAAGTCGTTTTAATAACATTATTACTGTTTTTAATCTTTGAACTCAAGTAACGCGACTTGGCCATCCAACAAACTTTTTTAAATAATTTCGAATAATTTCTAACATACAAATTAAATTCAGCAGTGTTGACAAAAATCCTTTCATTGTACAGCTCATAAAGCCGTGTTCTACTTTTATGAATACCAATGGTAGCCCAATCACTGAAAGATACGTTACTGTTAACTGAGATAGTCCGGGGAATAAAAGTGGAATTAAAATCATTACAATATATCTTAAAAAAACCATCATATAAATTATTGGGAACACCATTAATAGATAAAAGTGGCAATTTCTGAACTAGTTTAACTTTAAAGGCTTCTAGACGAACTGCAGTTTTGGGGTTTACAGTGATATCTTTTTTACCCACATTTTTGTTTTGATTTTGAATAGTAATCTGTTGCCCGCAATGATCAGAATCTAGTAAATTAATAATTTCTTTGTGGCTTGGTATAACATCAGTATAAATATTATCAAGGCATGTGGCGCTAGTAGGGGTTATTCTTGTGGGCTCCTTATATAGGCTTACAAGATTGTAGGACCGAAATAGACTTATTATTTTACTACAAGAACCCGAGTTTTCCAATAAATTAACATTAAAATCCCCGCAAACAATAATAGACTTGTTTGAGTTACTAATCTTGTGTAATACTTCATCCATGACCTGTTCAAAGCAGTCATACAATCCTGAAGGTGGTCTGTACACACTTAATACAATAATCTGCTCCAATTCTATACAGGCAATTTCTACTGTCCGCTCAACAGAGAGGCTCACAATATCCTTACGGTCTTTAAATTTTAGCTGGTTATGTACTAAAATCAGTGAGCCACCATGTATGGCATTTACTCTGCTGAACGAACTACCAACCTGGTATTTCTTTCCCGGTATGTAAATAATGATAAATAACTCGTATTTTTACAAAATTGTGATTTAATCTGTCGCATGTCGGTCTGTGATCGAGAAATTTATTCAGACGTGTATAAACTAAACCACTTCTTTAGGTTATTTTCTTCTTACACACAACATCTTATACACCGTAAATTAATATCCACAATTAATTATTTGAAATTAAAGTTTTATTCCAATTTCAAAACATTCATCCTATCGTACATCGTGCTAATGTATTTTGGCTTAGTTTAAAGCTTACCAGCCAGCATTCAAACACATTCAAAATGGTAGAAATAAATAAAATATGAAGTGGAACTTTTCTACTGTCAGTAAAAGCGATATTTCAAATTGAGCGTAAACAAAATAGTAAAGTAACCGTTGAGACGTGAGTGGTGTGCTGCATCAGGCACGCAGGGCAGGCAGGCAGGCTACGCTAACCGACGCGCGACGTGAGTGCAAGTCTGTATCGAATCCAATGAAATGTAACATCGATCGACTCGATTCAATGAATCATTCAGTAGTTAGAGGAACTCGACTAACTATTACGTTCTCAAATTAAATATAATTAAGATAATTGTTAACGAAAGTGAAGTTTTTCTTCGGAATGAGATTTTTCTGCATCCAAACAGTGAACATACTTCGGAAATTATTTGATTGTTTCATAGATTATGTTATACAGTTTTCTCGCAAATTCTTTAGTTTCGTTTTTATTGATATCTACTGACATGCAACAGTTTTCAATCCCGTCTTCTTAATACCCGTTATTAAAAATAATAATAACTATCATGTTAATCGGAATCAGCCTCTATTATTTACTGAAAAATAAATCATTATTGTCTACGAGTTTTCTACCATGTACAATATAAAAATATCGAAATGTTGTTTATGATCTGCTGTTCTATTTTTAAACTAGCAAAAAACAAAATAATGTGCAATGGCGATATTGCATATAACTGCTTAACTATGCGCCATGACATGATAGGTGGCTCATTAAAATTTAAATATTAGCATAACTTATTTGCACTCAGACTATGGCACAACAGGACAAAACGGGTTATTATCTATATACCTGTCAATTAGGAGATATCATAAAGTATTGTAGAAGCTATGGTAGTTTTTAATTATGAATTTATGGAGTAGGTATGGTAAACAACATGAAATAAAGGATTGCACTGCAGTCATGCTGCAGGTTTCTTTCGGGCGTAAATCCTCATTTTATAGTTTTTTTGCGTAGAGATGGCGCAACAGCGTGTATAATTGTATATTATATGCTTTATGGAATTTTATTGAGATGAAGTATTTGTCCAGGTCAGGACCAATATATATTGTGTGTGACCCCGAACTACGCTATCTGGAACAGAACGTTGTATATCTTATTTTAAATCATTGTTCTAACGTATTATATATATGAATAAAACTAAATATAGAACTATGTCCATTATAAGCCTATTATGGGTCATTACGTAAATATTTTCAAAAGGAGCCAATGCAACGCGGAACTTTCAGAAGAAGAGTTATAAAATTAAGCACGTCAATTTATTATTATGGCAAAGTAATATTCTGTGTAGATAAAATTACAAACCGAGGCCCACGGTAGCAGCAGGTTCCTATTCAGCAATACTACGAATACTTAAGATGCACAGGAAAGACCAGAACATAAAAAAGTTACGAGCGAAATCTCATTCTTATCTCAATTAAGTATGCCTGGATTACGGGCTGAGTCTGTGGCATTCGCCGACGTAATAGTGATAGGACTGGAGGGCTGCGCAGGACAGCGGGCAGGATGACTCGCGAACCGTCTAAAGCCAATTAGATATAAATAAACAAATTTAAATGTGCGAGGGGAGCAATTAACATGGCAGAACCGGTTGAGTGCCCAGAGTGCCCACACAGTATTTATAAAAAGCTATTTCGAGAACGTAGTACCATAGAATAGGTCGCACGGAAGGACTCGAACACATAAACGAAAGTTTCTCTAAATGTCCCCATATCAACATACTTTGATTGAAGCAGCATGGTCTATGGTATTCCTCTATTAATTCAAGCACTATAAGGCAAGCGTAAGATTTGTTTTAATTCGCTTTGAAAACGGTTTGATTATAGCAGTATGTTGATACTGCCATCATCAAACCGTTTTCTGCTGACTTCCTCGTTGGTCTAGTGGTCGCAAACGCTACTATTGAACTTGAGGTCCTGGGTTCGATTCCCAGGTCGGGCAAAAAGATTTTGGGTTTTTCCATCTGGAATTTCTCAATAGCAGCTGGGAATCTGGATTTGTGCCTGGTTGATGGCAATAGGCTCGCTCCCTATTACATGGGACTGAAACATAACTGGCGAAATGTGGGTAAACTTCTGCCCAACCCTTCGGAGAAATAAGGCGTGATGTGTATGTAAATGTTATGTTATGCAAACATTTTTCGAAGCTTGACTATGATGATCTTTGTCAATACTTCAATATTTGTATCTTGGGGAGTTTTCTTAGCCATTTAGCGTTAGGAAGTGGTAAAGGGCATTTTTGTAGGACTGTCTAATGGAATTTTTACATTCAAAGAGTGTTGAGTCTAAGCCTAGTTTGAATGGGCACGCCACAATTGCGGCGGTAAGTCCCCTCTTTGAGGAGTGGATAGATAGGCGCCACGGCGTCCTCACCTTCCGCCTGACGCAGGTTCTCACCGGGCATGGGTGCTTCGGTGGGTTCCTGTTCAGGATAAAGCGGGAGGATACGTCCGGGTGTTTCCATTGCGAGGATCGTCTGGAGAACACGGTGGAGCATACGGTGGAGGTGTGCCCTGCCTGGGCGGAGCACCGCCGTGTCCTCGTGGAGGCGATCGGCGGCGGCGACCTCTCGCGTCCGGCCCTGGTGCGAGCCATGGTACGGAGCGAGAGGGAATGGGAAGCCGTCACCTACTTCTGCGAAGCAGTAATGCTCGCGAAGGAGGAGGCGGGGCGCGTGAGGGAGTGGCAGTCTCTGCGCCCTCACGTCCCTAGCCGCCGCAGGAGGAGACGCCCCGGGCGTCGGGAGTCGATTGCGGACTCCTGGCCACCGTAGGCGCGAGCTTGCGGGTGGCGAGCAATGGGTAGCTCGCCGCCCGGTAAGGACCAAGCTCGGGTCGACGGCGCGCATTGTTCCACGCGCGCCTCAAAGAGATGTCAGCAGCAGTGTAGGGGTCTGCTAGGACCGATGCCTGCCGGGGTCGCGTGATTGTTCGAAAGAGATATCGCGACCCTGGCACATGGGCAACTGATGGAACACGGGTGGGTTTTAGTCAGTAAAAGTCTGACACGCCCTCCCACTCCGCCCAAAGGGGGAGAAGTCATTTGATGATTTCCCATACTGAAAAAAAAAAGCCTAGTTTGAATAAATTATCTACTTTTGTTTTTATTAGTTACCTTCAAGTTTTCGTAAACTAGAAAATCCGTGATAATCTATATCTATATACTTATAATAAAACTGTAGAGAGGTAAATTCTGTATATTGAAAATATATTCAAAATTAATATTGGAGGATGAATGGTGATCGATACTGATGCCAAAAATGCAATCAGTAAATTTTTTGTTTGTCTGTATGTGCACGCATGGGTCAAAAACTACTGAAGGGATTTTAACCAAACTTGGTACGATTGTAGTCCATACTCCTGGGCAGGTTATAGGTTATATAACATAACGCTAAGACATATAGGAGCCGAGCAGTGACGATAAATTTGAAGCAAGTCGGAAAATGCGCTTTCGAGCTAAAAAAAATTAACCTGGATTAACAATAGGCTACTTTTTATCCCGGTAGTACGTTCACGCGGGATATTTTCCGACCTCCACGCGGGATATATATCTATCCTATTAAATTCGGAACACAGTTAGTTTATAACCTTAATTAACACATAGGGTACTTTTTATCCCGGTAGTATGTCCCCGCGGGATATTTTCCGACCTCCACGCGGGCGAAGCCGCTAGCAAAAGCTAGTAGATATAATATAAGTTTAATCTAATGTGGTGATGAAACATCACCATATTTGACTCGCTCCTATGACATGGGACTTAAACATAGCACGCGAAATGTGGGTGTACTGTAGGTACACCTCTGCCCAACCCTTCGGGGATACAAGGTGTGATGTTATGTTATATGTTTCATTACTAAGGGTCTTGGAAGCTGATATAAGCCCTCTACACATACCGCACCTGAATTATAAGTAAAGCACAGGGCCGGCGTCAGGGCGGGGTTCGGGTGCATCGCAGGCGCCGTCATAAAATACTCTGAAATCATTATTACGCAATTTTTTTATTAAAATTATGAATTTTAATCACCAATAATAAACGGGCAGTACTGGAAGTGAATAATTTTGAAGTAGTAAAACGGCCTCCGAAGCTTAGCCTCAGGCCGCCCCTTACATGTTCTTTAGTTAAATATGGTTTAAATCATTTATGTATTTCTTAATACAGGATATTCTTTATTGATGGCTGCTCCTGAAGGTATTAATCTAAATAATTATCAATGACTTCACTTGACCATGCCTCTGGCGTTTTCTGCTTACCAGACTGCGTAAAGACCTGTTAAATAATTTTTATAGTATTTAATGGACTTGATGGCGATGTGATATTTTACTTATAAGTATTTAATTAGGTTTTGAGAGTAAGAGTTTCAGAGTTTCTTCTCGGTAACTACATAACTTTGATAGCTAGCCGCTAGAGGAATTCTGTGGTGTTTGGTATATACAAAGTCCTATGCCAATAGAATATACCCAAAATTTGTCCTTGTTTGTTTTTACATCAACTATGTTATTTATATTTTTAACCGACTTCAAAAAGGAGGAGGTTATCAATTCGGATGTTTATATTTTTTTTTTTTTTTTTTTTTTTATGTATGTTCGGCCATAACTCCGTCATTTATAAACGGATTTCCAAAATTCTTTTTTTGTTCGAAAGGGGTTTATTCCGAAATGGTCCCATATAAATTTCATATAGATCTGATGATGAGTTCCGGAGACAGACACTGGAACTCTTTAAAAAATGACAGCAAGTCAACCGCGATTTCTGCTATCGCATAAATATGCATCGTTTGTTTGGAATTAGTGCAGGGCAAATACCAAAACTAAAAATTTAAAAATAAAACTTTTTTACAAAAAAAAAAAAACCGACTTCCTTAAAAACACTACAAAGTGAAAAATAACTTTAATTTCGGAAGTCGGTGGCAAAAATCTTAAATACAAATCCTAAGACACCGACTTCCGAAATTAAAGTTATTTTTCACTTTGTAGTGTTTTTAAGGAAGTCGGTTTTTTTTTTTTTGTAAAAAAGTTTTTAACTTTCTTTTGGTCTATTCTGCGTAAGTTTCCTGCTGCTATAAGTACATGGAACAGTAAACACACGCAACTATTCCAACTTGTAAAATCCTTTAAAGTTTCATATGTGTAAAATAAGATTTTTAGACAACATGACAACAGGCTAAATAACAGCTAGTAACTAGATAATTAATAAAAATTATATCCTGAATTAATTATGGTTAAGCTAAACATACTATGTACTTACACACACAGCATTCATACTGATTTATTATGTTGAACTAAGCTTTCTTCCGCTGCACAGTGCCTATATTCTCTCTAGGTTATTTTTATAACGCCTTACACTGCGTGTAGGTGTTAAGATTGAGTGCTAATTGGTGCCCAGTGGTGCCCTCTGAGCAATAGATGGAATCTTTACCAAAGAGGTTGTATCGCATTTTTATGCAAATAGAACTGGCCAGTAATAAATAAGAAGTGCTTGTGAGATAACTTTTCTAGATGGTCGCGTAGGCGGCAGTGGAACAATTAATTGAATGATAATAATATTCACTTTTATAGCTCTTCTGTAAGTGCACGCGAAAAGTACATTTATTTAGTTTAAGTATGCGTTAAATTAGCATTGGATTTATTGATCAGTAGCCGTTGTAAAAATGTAGAGTTTATATCTGTTTCTTATTGACTTTTATTTAATGCTTATCCCTACTGTGAGTCGATAATTATTTACTTATTTTCTACGAGTGGGACAGCTATTAAATAAAATAATGTTAATGGGAATCATTATTCTTTTTAATTTATTTAATTTATAGGTTCCACAGTAAACAAAGAAGATAAGATTTCTTACAAGTTTAATTGTGACGGTGTAATCTTAGTCAGGAGTACTTTATTTCACTACTAAATCTCTAGTTTTAATTGAATGCGAAGTGAATAACAGGTTTCAGTTTCTCGCGTTTTCTGATTTACACACAGCTTCATAACGCGTATTTTTTGTATGAAAAAAGATCATTACATTTGAGAATCAATTACTGTCGTTCATTCGTTCTCGTTCACGGGCGCCTTGAACGACTCTCAACTCTTACAAACATGGGGATAGATAACATTTCCTTGCAAGTTTCTGCTTTACGAGAACTTATAGAGATATTATACAAGCCATTGTGGAGATACGACGAGTCAATCTTGAGCCACTGCGCGATCGACTGTCGTGAGAAAGGCAGAATACAGAATTTAATTTGCTGGAATCCTCGCTCCTGCACGTAAATAAGGATGACGATAGTGATGACAGAATAAAGTGTCTCTGCAGAGTTGCCAACAACCAAGGGATTGTATGTAAATCCTCTGCTACTTTTAAACGTGGTGCCATTAAGTATCAAGTTTCTAAGTATTTCTGATCATTAACAAATAAAAAATCGTGGAAGAAAATAAGTACCATGCATGACCAACTATTATAAAGGAATAACTAACTAAGTAAAAGTATAATGGTACAACAACAACAACAAAAAAAAAATACTTATTAAGTAGGTGTTATTTATAACTTAAAGAGATAAAGCCGAATTATTTAATTAATATTTTATCAAAATCCTTCAATGTATTAAATATTAGAAGAATAAAAAGTTTTAATAAATCATATACGCACAAATAGGTAATCGCTCTTCCTTGTCTCTACTACTAAGTTGTGCTCGACAAGGTCCATAATTATTTCTTTAGTTTTAAGCCTACCAACTGTTTAACCAACACTACGGAATGCAATAAAGAATTCAGAATATTACGTGCCTGTATTTTGTAGTAGTAAAACTAAAATAAACGTAAGTAGAGGGTATATCACAAGGAAGCATTATATTGTTAATTGTATGCATACGAATAGTGAATTTTATAGCTGTCTATTTCCTGCAACAGCCGAGCATTACGCTACGTAATAACAAACGTCTAGAGTAATTACAAATATTTATCTTAGGTACCACCAGTAAAATCTACAAATTGTTAATTTTACTGAAAATACTAAGAAAATACACAGCCATTTAGATATTCTTACTCATCCACAGCATCTACAACCTAACACAAAACAACCTAACATTGTGAATAAACACTTTTTCATTTTTTTTTTTCATGCTTCATCTTGGTGGAACACAAATTTTTATTCAGTAAGAAAGCAACTCCGATCGTTGGCGATAGAATATTTTTACTAAAAAAATATAAATATATGCTGTGTTTTATAGTACAGTATAAATTCAGTTTGATCAAAAGTGCAGTTACATTAAAAACACTAGCATTTTCCAACTTAACATAAATAAATTTACATTAAACAAACTCGAAACTAAAAGCCTTATTCAGAAATAAAAAACAAAACATCCTACCATAGACCACAAAAAGAAACGCAACCAAACTATTTTCACTTAACATTTAAAATAGGAAAAAGCGAGTTCCATTCTATTTCTTGTTGGCGGTAAAAGGTGGGAAGATAAATGGTTAATTGACTCCGGCGCCTGTAGGGCACGGGATACTGGCTCCTTTACATGGCTTCACACCTCGTTAGCATTGCACGAATACTATGGATAGCTGGACATATGCGAGCGATAAATGGGCGTATAATGATTTTAAAAGCGTGATATCGGGAACTGAAACAAAATGCTTTAATAATTTTAGGGTTTGAATTTTTTGGTTTAACTTAATATAAATGCGAAAAGTATTTACATATTATCAATTGGTAGCTTTTTACAATATGTCTTTAGACAATGGTGATGATGACGATGACTGACTCTAGTAAAAAGAAGCAAATAACAATCTCTTTTAAAAAATGAAGCTCTTCTAATTCATTGAAAAAGTTAATTATTTATCACATGTTTCGCGCTAGTCTGCGCGGGCCTTAAGTTGACCTGTTGTTAAGAACCGCAATGGTCTTAAGATCCCTTTTAATAATATATTTATTTCAAACACTGCGGCAATAGCATCATACTCTTTACTCGGTTATGTTACTTTATAAACAACCGTGAGCGACAGCACCCTAGTTGCATATTCCATTATCATTCAGAATCTGAATCATTTTGAAGGATATTGCGAATCCATTGCTTCATATGTTCGAAAAATTCATCTGCACAACAACGTATATAAAACAAAGAAAAAACAAAGAAAGAAAGTTATTCCCACTGATAATAAGTTACGCAATTACCCCACTTACACCATGTTGATGTCCATTTAAAAAATCTGGACACTTCATTAATAAATATGCTAATAAATAAAATTGTTAATTGCACTAGTGATAGCAGTTAATGAGCAAACAATTAAACACATGTATGCTAAACGTTAACAATCAACGTAAATTTGATCCTACATTTTTATTGAAACATAAATTTTCTCGAGTGTCTCTGTAATGTATCGGCCATTGCAAATATTACATCTTTCCGTATGCAAAAGGAATCAACGTTTAGCATATTTTAATTTAAAAATACACTTCAATTATTTGCAAAGACAAATCACGCGAGCATTGCACGAATTAGAATGACAGATATGATACAGGGACGTAATTGGGCTGTAAGGTTGGGTGCATCGACTCATGTTCTGTTTAATTAGTCAGTCGTAAAAAAATATTTTTCTGATTTTTTAAATAATTAATTTTGGATATTTACGAGGAAAATTATCATCTGAAAATCAATTATGCAAATGAAACTATTAATGTTGTGGTTTTATAGGTGCTTAGAAAATAAATACAGGTATTATTATTTTATATAATAGGTTGTTAAATTTATGAGTAAATTAAAGTTTATTGTTCATCGTCTGTGCCAAATATTTATGTAAGCACTAATAAACCTCATCAAGTAGCTATGCAGTAGATAGTTTAGCTACCTGCCGGTCTATCCTGTATTATCTTACCGTGAAAACTTAGGTGAAGTGAGCTGTCATGTATCCTGATACTAGGGATTGACACTATTGACAGCTCCGTTCACCTACATTTAACGGTGAGATTTTTAAAGAAAACACTTCACGGTCACTTGACTGATTACTCGTACCTATCATCCGTCTGTACTCTATTATATGACCCTAGTCCGCTCCAATATTATTATGCTCTAAATAACCAGTTAATAAGCTAATTGCCAGTCTAGACATAAGCATGCATGTGGACAATTATTGCATGCGAGTCGGCGGGCGTCAGCCAGCGGCCTAAAAACTTGGCTCCGTGAATAAATTCGCAAATGAATTAACATAGTTTATACAAAAAGATGCGGCGAGGAAAAAAGTCGCATGTTTGAGCTATCCTAGTGGCTTCAAAGTATTCAGTGCATTTTAATTTTGAGGCAACAAAAAGTGTCAATAATTTTGTTGCACAAAACATGAACAGATTCGTTTGTTGTAGGCCGCCATTGCTTTGTATTTATGAATAGCTAATTAAGTCTGTTGAATTGTATGTACGGTCACCTAAAGAAATAAGTGACCAGGGTAAAAGTTGAAGTTTAGTAAAAAACCGATGCAGTGGTGGCCCAGTGGAAACGGCCGCGACTTACAAGTTGTAGGTCGTAGGTTCGAACTCGGTCAGGCGCAATAGTTTGTGTAAATTATTTCATCACCCGTGCTCTCAAAACGGTGAAGGAAAACATAGCGTGGAAACCGGCCACTAAACCGGCCGGGAATGTGACATCTACCAACCCACATTGGGCCCGCGTGGTGGATTACAGCTCACTCCCTCTCACTGAGAGGAGGCCTGTGTACCACAGCAATGGGAACATTATATAGGCTGATTATGAAGAAAGCGATGGATGTTTAGTTTACTAGCATATGCCCGTGGCTTCGCCCATGTGGACGTCTGATTTCATCCCAAGGGGACGTGCTACCAAGACAAAAAGCCTATTTTACTCCTTATAATATCATCTATCTGCCACTGAAAGTCCCGTCAAAATCGGTTCACCCGTTTCGGAAATTAGCCAGAACAACAAAGAACTACCTACATTTAGTAAAAAACCGGCCAAAAGCGAGTCGTACTCGCGCAACGAGGGTTCTGTACAAACCTGTAGGTATTCTCGGTTTATGCATAAGGTTTATGTTTATGAAATTAAATGTTTTTTTTTTAATTTTATATTTGAGTTGACTGAATGAAAGGTAAATGATTAATGGTATACGATTAAAGGTATACGATTAAATGAAATGAAAGATAAATGATTAAAGGTATACGATTTATGACGATTTAAAAAAAAACTACTTATTAGATCTCGTTCAAACCAATTTTCGGTGGAAGTTTATATGATTATGTACATCATATATTTTTTTTAGTTTTATCTTTCTCTTATTTTAGAAGTTACGGGGGGGGGACACATTTTACCACTTTGGAAGTGTCTCTCGCGCAAACTATTCAGTTTAGAAAAAATTATATGAGAAACCTCAATAACATTTTTGAAGACCTATTCATAGATACCCCACACGTATGGGTTTGATGAAAAATTTTTGTTTGAGTTTCACTTCTAAGTATGGGGAACCCCATAATTTATTGTTTTTTTTTATTCTATTTTAGTGTGAAAATCTTAATACGGATCATAGAATACATCTACTCACCAAATTTCAATAGCATAGCTCTTATAGTTTCGGAGAAAAGTGGCTGTGACATAGGTACGGGCGGACAGACAGACAGATAGACAGACAGACAGACATGACGAATCTATAAGGGTTCCATTTTTGCCATTTCGCAATGGAACCCTAAAAAGCACCATATTTAATAAATTATTTTGACATTACGAACAGACACTTAAGTTTTATTTATTTGTATGTATACATGTATTATATGGATAGTGAGACAAGTTTATAAAGCATTTACCAATGTCTCTATTTATTTTAATTAATTAAATAAACGTACTAAGTATCATAAAAGCACATATATGTGAAACAGACGATTTATTACCGAATAAAATATAAAAACTTTTTTACAAAAAATTAAACCGCCGAAAAACTGAAAAGCATTAAATAATACTTAAACCTTAAAATTTTGAGTCGGCGCTGAAAAATCAATGAACAAGGATCACTCAAAGCGCCGACTCATAATTATATCATAATAATGCTTTTCAGTTTTTCGGCGGTTTAATTTTTTGTTAAAAAGTTTTTATTTTATATTTTTTTGTGGCTTTAATGTACTAATAATACTTGGCAAGATATACACTATCCAACACAAAAAGAATTATCAAAATCGGACTACTCTGTATAAAGTTATGCGTGTTTATACATTACAATCAGTGAGTGAACAATCAATCATCCCCTGTTTTCCGACCCTTAGGGTTCGATTTTGTTTACCAAATTAATATGGGACCACCTTGGGAGTATACCCTTTCCAATAAAAGAAGAATTGTCACAATCGGACCACTATGTAAAAAGTTATGCGTGGTCATACATAAAAAAAAAAAAAAAAAATATACGCGTCGAATTGATAACCTCCTCCGTTTTTTTCGTCGGTTGAAAATAATGGTTAAATAAACCGCAGAGCTTCCACAAGTAAGCACTAGAAATACCCCATCAAGGTTCACTATGCGTAGGTAGTAAACGAAATAATTCTAAAGTATTTAATATCTGCCGTAATAATTACTGCCCACTGTATTAAGCCTGTAAATACGAATCACCATAACATGGGTCCCCGAAAACGTCATACGGCATCGCGGAAGATCCAGGCGTAGATGGCGGAATGAACTCGACGCCTACATAAGGGATTGGTCCGTCGTGGCTCAGGATAGAGTTGAGTGGAAAAAGGAAAGGGAGGCCTTTGCCCTGCAGTGGGACAATATAGGCTGATTATTATACGGTTGATTAGTTGATCCGCACGAATTTACTCTCCCGAATCGGGCGAGTCAACACTTTAAAATATTATATTATTTTCCGTAGGCGACTAAATGCTGCAATTCATCCCTTGCTGCGGATTCAAAATGCATTGAAATTTCAGAAAGGATCGCTGAGCTATTCTTAAAAAAAAAAAACGCTATAAATTGTACTTAGAGTCAGCTTGTATGGATTATAGTACAGGCGCAGAACAGTATTTTGATAGAAAATGCTAAACTGATATAAGACTGTCCCATCCTTCTGAGATCTTTTTGTTTCATTTATACAGGGTGGCATTCATCGATGCGTAAACTGTTAACTATGAATTCAGCACATGATTCTTAATTCCACTGCGTTGAAATTTGTCGACGATTATTGAACATAAAATAAGCTGTTCCATACATTTTGTTCGCGTAGGTATTGTACTTTTCTATGAAACAGTGTTTTTTTTTTTTGATAACCGACTACGAATTTCTATGTTACTTGATCTAGAATCATGTGATAAATTAATGGTTAAAAGAAAGTAGAAACACTAGTATCACTTGTACATCAAGCTATAGGTGTGATAATGCAATTAATTTATTAAAACGTCAGCAGATTTGTTTTATCAATTCTTGCCTTTGTATGAAACTGACAAATTTTATGTCATGAATGTATAGGCCGAATACAGCGGTTACAGGACTTTGTGTACTACATAGGTATGTACACTTATGAATTACAATATATCGTCAGTAAAGGTCATCATATGATTGTGATTTAAATAAATAAATACTAAAATAAAAATACCTCTAACTTTTTTTCTCACAAACCTAACACAAATTAAAACAAGTAGTGTAAGTATAAGTTGCGCTATTTTAAAATGTGTTGACATGGTTACGTTATTAGTACCTATAATGTATTTTTATGTTTATGAGGATTATATATAAGAAAGAAGTAAATTAAGAAGCTGCGGTCGTAAGAAGACGTTGACCGATGATGCGGTCAAGAGAAAAAAGAAAAAAAAAGATTGCTGAAGTATTTTTTAACCACATGGCTTTGTTTGTGGCAGACAGGCGCGTTGACAGTGCCTCATTTAATTTATATTATTATGTGATACTTCATACAAAAGAACTATAGAACATATACGACTCTCAAAGTGCAATGATTGTATCTTTAGATGAGAGGATCCATCAGGTGTTCAGAATGTTTATTTAAAAAAAACATGTAGTTTTTTAAAAGAGCAATGTCTATTGCTCTTTTACAGTCGCATCTCGCATCTCTGTCTGTGCCTTAAAGCTTTTTATAACGTATCTACCTACTTACATCGAAAAATAAAAGTAGTTTTATTAAACTAGTTAAAGAAACGATTAGCTGAGAACGATTTACTAAATTGCCCATTTTACTAAACGGCTATCATTTTTTTATTGGTTCTTAATTTATTACCCGGCGATATTTAATATCAAAATTACTGGCTTCAAGACGCCAAAGAATGCTGTCGTGATACCAACTGTGGCTCGGTGCCGAGAAAAGTGCAGCTAAAATTATGAATAATAACTATAATTCTGACTCTTTAAGACCTTAAGCTATTTTAATAATAGTGCTTTTAATTTATTAATATCATTTACGATTCGCGACATTAAAGGATTAAATCTCGTGACTGTAAAAATACTAAAATTAAAAAAGGATTTTAAATTACAATAACTTACATCATAAATTACTAGTAAAATATAAAGTGAATTCCTGAATGTTTTTAATTATTTTAATTTATGTTTTGTAATTATTTTGAAAGAGATAATGCTAGAGGCAAAGAGCAGTAAGAATCTTGGCATACTTGAACATTGGCCGTAAATGCAAGTAGGTAATTTCAGTAGATAGTAAATTTAGAAAATGTAATAAAATAACAAACTGAATTACCGCAGAAATATGTGCAGATTTAAGATTAGGCTTTTTACTTTTAAGATGTTGTTATGTTATCATCTAATATGAAAATTTATAATTAAATATATGACACTTGTAAAGACAAAATATATTATAGTAGATATTTAATATTATTTTACTCATCAATAAAATAAATACACTTAATTTTAGTACACGTACTATTATTTGATATAATACAATTCTTTCTTTTATTGACGCTCAGGAAAATAGTCGTCGGAGGCTTAGGTATATATCATGTTAATAACGAATACCATCATTAAAAAGAGCTTACGACATAACGAGAAAGTAAAGCTTATATCTGCTTTTATGTATTAAGAAAAGAAGACGATAAATTAATTATTGACCTACAGAACTAATACAGTTATACTTACGCTTTCGGTTCTATAATATTGGAACCAAATCCGGCCCTGTATGGGAAGACCGTTTCAAGTATTATTTCATTTAATACACAATAAACTAACGTCAATCTAACCAACGTTTGATTATACATTTTATGCATCGATAAAACTGTAAAATAACCCTTTGATTAAGTTACTATTGATATTGCTTGTTCATTATTATTTGAATGCCCGGGTTGTTAATAGCAATTTGTTAGGCTAATAAAATTATATAAGATGTATCTATTCATACACGAAATATTTTAAGAGGTACATCTGTTGGTGGTAAAGAAGCTACAGCAACGAAAAAAAAATTTCTAAATGTATTTTTTCAAAATTTAATATTTATAAATTATTTGACGCACATAAGAAATACTGGCTTCTTCATATTTTTTACGGCCCGAGACACCGTGGCCATGCTCGTGCCGTCCGATCGCCGCAGCCGCCCTAGCAGCGTCAGGCGGGTCATTCATAGAATTTGGAGAAAAGGTTTTATGCAAAACGTCTCAAGCAGTTTTCAAATTATAATAATTACGAAAATTCAAAAACGCTTAGATAAAAAAAAATCTTTTTGCTTCTATAGCCTCTTTACCACCTATAGGTGTACCTCTTAAAATATTTCGTGTATGGAAAGATACACCTTATATAGCGTAGGCTGTGTAGTTCAACTGAACAGCTAATTGCGTAGAACACCATTAGGTAATTAGAATCTGAACAATTTTGACGGATATTGCTAATCCATTGCTTCAAGTGGTGGAAAAAATTGTCTGCTCAGCAACGTAAAAAACGCAGTGAATGTCGTTGAACTGTCAAAATGAAAGTTATTCCTACCGGTAGTGTGTTACGCAATTTCCACGGATCTACGTCAGTTTGGTCTGATCGTAAGCATGTAGAAGATAGCTGTGATAATTTAATACGATTTTTGGTAGCCTTACCCATGGTTCAGCTTCCTGAAACAATACTTAGACAACATAAACTAATTATGTAGCTTAATAAATTCACATTGATTATACTAATCAAGTACAATTTTCATAAAACATCAAAATAAAAAACACATAACTAAAGAAACATACCAAATGTGTTCCACATAAAGAGCCTGACACGATGATCAACGTAGCCGCAGACCATATTTCAAAACTGAAAATTCCATAATGGCATTCCGTCAAGCTTACCAAAGTGCAGGCGACAATGCATTGCGCACGCGGTTATCGCAGGACGTTGACCCCGAGCTGACCCGGGAGTCGAGGTCAAGCGGTCAGCGGTGTTAGGGCCCGCCCACACGGACTGCCGATAGCCCCCGGCTAGCTACGGGAACGTCGTCGATACCAATACCCACCTGACTTATGGTGGGAACGATCGTCTAAACGGGACTTTATGCTGTACGTTCAGATCGTAAACACTGATGATGCACCTAAATATTTTCGTGGTATTGTTCTGTTACTGTTGAGTAATTAATGAAGTTTTATTACCTATGTTCCGATTTGCGAATTATTAATAGAGGGAGCCCCTGTTTTGCCATCTACCGATAGTTTCGGACAATTTATAAAGCAGATCAGACCAAAATTTGGCCCAGTTTTGAGTTTATCTGGTAGGTATATCTTTTGCCTAGTTTACTGACTATCATTTATCAAAACTAGAAATTATTAAACCTAGTTAGCCTACTAGTCAACACAGGGAGCTACTCTGTACAATGTCGATTAAAGTTTATTGCAAATGAGTGCATGTTATTCAAATCGGACGTCGATCTTGCTGGCTATCGATCGCTATCGCACGCGCTACCGTGCGAACAAGTCTGAGAGGGCCTTAACAAATCACAACAGCCTCGTCATTTGTCGCGAATACTGGCTTTACTTAGAATTATTATTTAGAATGATTTTTCAAGTTCATTTTTATATATTTACTAGCTTTCGCCAGCGGTTTCGCCCGCGTATTATACGTATAAACCTTCCTATTTAAATACTATATCTATTAAAAAAACCGCATCAGAATCTGTTGCGGAGTTTTAGATATCTAAGCATACATAGGGACAGACAGAAGGAAGCGACTTTGTTTTATACTATGTAGTGATACGGAGGCGAAATGATATTTGGTTGGCATGGATTGCGTATACCAAAAGCTTACTAGTTTTCTTTGTCAAGGAAAATACCTTTAAATAAGCAAGAACGGAAACATGGGAAGCTCATTTTAGATGTGCACTTCTATGCAGTAGTCAAACATATTTTGTGCGTAGAACATGTAAACAGAAATCAAATAGTTACCCGAAAGAGACGTCCCACAAAACTATATTAATCAAAAACAAGCGCCATCTATCGGCCGGACATTTAATTGCATGTGAAATTATATCCGTCACGCAAGTTACGTGATACGCATTAGGGCATGCAAAAACCGGGTTGTTTATAAAAACCGATTTTTTCGGGTTTTTTGTTTACAAAACCGGTGAAACCGGTGAAATCGGTATTTTCGGGTTTTCTAATTTTTGTTAAATAAATGAGAAATATGTCTGTAAAAAAATGAAAATGTTGAAGTCTAATCAAAATATGTATTTTTTTACGGACTGAAATAAGCTACAACTGCTAACAAATAATACAAAAAGTTTCTCTTCTCTATACATAACATAGAATAATAATCATAAAGCTTATTATTTAGGAAAATAACATATTCTTTAAAACTTAAGGTATCTAACATACACAATTAGAAACATTTGGTAGGTAGACAAAGGCCTAAAATAACAGAATATTAAATATCAATTTAACTGTCATAAAAAACAAACAGGCAACATCAACAGTACGTAAAATGAGATCAATATATTGTAATTATTGAAATATCGCATAAAATAGAAGTCTTGTCTGTACTTTAATATTATAAAGCTGAAGAGTTTGTTTGTTTGTATGTTTGTTTGTTTGATTGAACGCGCTAATCTCAAGAACTGCTAGTCCGAATTGAAAAATTATTTTTGTCTTGGGTAGCCTATGTATCGAGGAAGGCTATAGGCTATATAATATTACGCTGCAACCAAGAGGAGCGGAGCAGTAATGAAAAATTGTTGCAAAAACGGCGAAAATCGCACGGGTAGGCGATTCGATGCGACGGGAAGGCTCGGGGGAACAAGAAATTTAACGCAGACGAAGTCGCGGGCTGAAACTAGTTCCTAATAAACCAAAACAAAATAAATCAGACATTCTTATAGATATAATAAGATTATCAATTCTAAATTAAAATTACACAGCTAAATCAAATTACTATTTTTTACTTTGATATAATTACCATATATTTTTTACTTTGATAGGATACAAGTGCATCGAGGGAGTCATCATTTAGAGTACAACGGATTTATTACACACTAGCTTCTGCCCGCGACTTCGTCCGCGTCAAATTTTTGCTCCCGTGACTCTTCCCGTCGCATCGAATTGGCTGCCAGTTCTCGTCCATTTTTCATTGCTGCTCCGCTTTCTTTTATTGTAGCGTGATGTTATATCACTTATAACCTTTCTCAGTAAATAGGCTACCGAACACAAAAAGATTTGTTTAATTCGAACCAGTAGTTTCTGAGATTAGCGCGTTCAACCAAACAAACGAACTCTTCAGATTTATAATATTATAGTATAGATGAGACCTGCTGATAAAAAGGCTCTCTCTGATTCCACACTTGTTGGAGATTTTTTATTAAATGCTCTCCCATTTTTCCTCCACTGTCGTAAAGTGCCATTTCCACCCTCATAATAGTTTCTAAATCAAGTTCTGTAGATGGGCTTGCACCAGAGGTATGTTGTTTGAGCGCCTTCTTTATTTCTTGTCCGAGTTTGTCCTTGATGTTCCATGAAACATTTACTACTGTATAGTCTAAGTTTTCCTGAGTTGTAGTTGCCGTCGGTTTAGTTGTCGAAAAATGCTTATTTATAATGTTAACCGAAAAAACCGAAAACTCCGGTTTTGATATCCTAAAAAACTCGGTTTTGAAAACAGTCGGTTATCCAGGTTTTTCGGTTATCCGGGTATCCGGTTTGCATGCCCTAATACGCATGCGCGCCGCCATTGCACGTTCGTTTGACGTTTATGAGCCTGCAAATTGCAACCGCATTGGAGATGATTTAAATTAAAGTGAAGATATACCATGCAGACATTTTTATAATTGTAGAAAGTAACGCGAATTGTACAGAATCGATGACATGTTTATATGCACAAAATGCAATTCATTTAATGGTTCGGTATTGGAACTTTGAAATTTTAAGTTAAAAAATAACACTTATAAACAAAATTGATGCCCCAAGCACAAATAATATAATAGGTAGTGGGGCCTCCGAGGGGCAGAATTTAAGGAGTAAACTTGTAAAGTTTTCTAAATTTACAGTTACTCAGAGATATACTATAATGCTATTGCAAAGAGATAACCTCATTTTAGTTTCTTACCTACGCCAACTGTAAATTGGCCGGTTGCTTACCTTTGAGCTTCGCCGATCAGCATTGATATGACTCCAAAAAAGCCCGTATAAGGAAACAACTATTACATTCTTACGCTCTTACTAATACCTATATCGGTCGTACAAACACAATATACTAAATGCCAAAGACTTGATTCAGAAACAGCTGAACCTTGGGTGAAGTTTTAAGCACTGAATAACAGTTACATCCTATAATAATATTATAAAGTTGAAGAGTTTGTTTGTTTGGTTGAACGCGCTAATCTCAGGAACTACTGGTCTAAATTGAAAAAAAATTTTTCTGTTGGGTAGCCTATTTATTGAGGGAAGCTATAGGTTATATTACATCACGCTACAACCAAAGGAGCGGAGCAGCAACGAAAAATGAACGAAAACTGGCAGGCAATTCGATGCGACGGGAAAGGTCACGGGAGCAAAAATTTGACGCGGACGAAGTCGCGGGCAGAAGCTAGTTCAGCTATATAATTGCATAACATAGTAACAGTGGGAATGTTCAATAGCATTGCGGCTGTGAATTACCATAACCAGTATCTGCATAGAACCGGAAACTAAAAAGAGCCGAAAAACTATTTCTGTAGAACTAAACTTTTGCTCTAGTTACTAGGTTTCCGAATTTGTGTAACTTGCTATTTGACAAATTTCTGGGAGTTTTTGCTAGCCTAGTATGTGGAGGGTGGTCTAAGGCCGTTAAAAAAAAAGTCAGAGGTTTGAAATTGAACAGATACTTGATTGCGTTATTTACATTGATGAGCAGACACCAGCTCTAGCTATAACAGGACTACCCACAAAGGTCGCATCTACACCATCTTCTACATCTACGTCCGCTTAATCCAACCACATATTTGCTTACTGAAACGCAACATTGCCGAGTATTTCTCGCGCACATTGATAAGCAACAGTTTTGCCACGATACGACGCTTAGGCGACAATTACATGCTTGGACGTATTATTTGTATCTACGCACCTCGTGTAATGATGGCGGATTACGTGGATAAGTACTTCTTGATACGGTACTCCTTTTTATAGACATTGGTTAGGAGACGGTACTTTAACGTTTTAAGGCTAATGCATCTACTCCCAATGCAACGTATTTCAATGAAAATAAGTTCAAAAACCCATCCAATTTCTTCCCGCGGGTATCGTAAGAGGCAACTAAGAGACTTACTACAGAATGGGCAGCAGCGATCTCCATGCCACCATACTGCGGTCACCAACCCGCCTGCCAAGCGTGGGGATTATGTGCAAAATCCCCCCAAATTGAGGAAGGCTTATGTCCAGCAGTGGACGTCTTTCGGCTGAAATGAATTTCAAAAAGTAGAACCCAACTACTGAAAAATCACGCTCTATAAAGTATGAAATAAAAAAAAACAACGTCATCTGAAAGCCTTGGTCGTATAGTCATTTAATGTGACGTCACATAGCCTATAAACTAATGGACAATAAAGACGCTTCCAACGATATCTCATTTGCCAATTTATGATAACGAGTTTAGAAGTATATGTATATCGGTCAAAATCATATCCGTCCTTTATATCCGCCGTAATCAAGTTAAAAACGAGGTGCGTGCGGAGCGCATATAATATGCGATGGTTTATAAAAAAAATGTACGCGATGACAAGCGACAGCCTTCAGGATACTTCAACATCTTCCTGCTCATATTCCAATTTATTTTGAACGTCTGTCTTTCATTTCTAATAACCGTTATCTTCAAAATGACATCGATCCTAAATAGAAGCCGTCATTTATTAAAATCTTGCCGTTTTATCCTTATATTGTTGGGTGGAGTGTCTGGAACACCAGAACTGATAATAACCTAACGAATTTGCGTTGTATTTAAGCTCTACTTTAATTGTTAGGATACAAAAAAGTGGCGCTTCTCTTTCCGCCATTGCGTGCTTATAAACTAGGATATCTTTTGTATTTTTGTCTGGTTCAAATAAAAACTGGAGTGATCGTGGAATAAAGTCAGCAACCGATCGTTGCAGTTTTTTTGTCACATTGACCTCCGTGAGAAAAAGAGATACAAAGCTTTATAATAATTAGAAAGAACTAATACGGTGGGTTGGCGATTATGGCGAACTCCCCCAAATGTCTAATGGCGTATGTCCAACAGTGGACGTCATTCGACTGAAGTGAGTGTGAGTGTGATAAAATATCCGCGGGTAAAAAGCATCCTAGGCGTTAATCCAGGTTATAAACTGTGTGCCAAATTTCATCCAATACTGTTTGCGCATTTTTGTGTGACTGAGCAACAAATACCAATACATAGAAATTTTCACATCTTTAATATTTGTAGGATAATAGAAGGAGCTCACTACTTAATTGGACAATTAAGTAAAACGTAATAATATTCCCGTTATTTTGAGCACAAGTATAACGTAATGAGCAAATCAAAACATAAACAGTAACTTAATGAACAGTTATCCAAATGCCACTCAGATCACGTTTGTAAGTAGTCCAATGCTCGGATGCGCGGGCGCAGTGGAACTGAGCCAAATGGAGCACTGGGCTATCCGGTACCTGTCTGTGTGCAATGAGATGGGATGGGCAGTATGGAAGGAATTCAACAGTACTATCAATCCACTAAAATTGTTAATGGTTGTGTAAAATATGTCCACCTCTACCTTGCGTTATTTTCATTTTATTTTCTGATGTTTCTGTTTGTAATATCAAATAACAGTCTTACTAGAGGCATAACATTTTATACGGCACTTAAGACAAAAAAACACTATTTAAAAAAAAAACTGTTTGCTTGCCTGTTTGTTCGCTGGCAGATAGCTGATGTTATAATAAGTAACATAGGCTACTTTTTAGCACAGGCGAAGCCGTGGACACAGCTATGTAGATAATCAATAACATTACCTAGATTACAGTCTCACCATTAATTGCGACGGCTCAAAATGCATTGGGTTCATGTTGACCACATTCCTCATTGAAAAGAATAACTTAATCTTTTCAAATCTTACTTTACCAACTGTCAACAAACTTGGGAGCACCGTATTAACCCCTATTACCGTCTAATCTTTCCAAGGCTAATTTCAGCAGTAGTCTATAACAGCGATTCCTAAAGTGGGTTCTGCGGAACCGAGAAAAGTCACTAGGGTTCCGCGAAATTATCTATTTATTTTTGACGAACTATAAAGCATTTATTTTATAAAACAGAGAAACAATTTCAATCTTTACATTAAAAGTTAAAGTAAAGAATGAAAGTGTTTTATTTTTTAAATATTTAAATAAAAGTTTTTTTTTTTATTATTTAAATTACAGTGTCTTTGATTTTTAATAACTTGATATGGGGTTACATAAAGTTTTTTTTTTAATTTGGTGAGTGTTCTGTAACCTTAAAAGTTTAGGAACTCCTGGTCTAAAATATTTCAAGTCAGTAAAATCAGCAGTAATCTCAAAAGTGTCCGTTCAAAGCGTGCCTTTACCCGTAAAACGACAAACAGATATCAACACTGGCCACAAACACAATGAGGTTGTAAGCTCAACCGTCTCCTAAGCAGGTTCAACACGAACGTGTGGCTATAAACCCACATAGGGCCGGCCATGTCTCCGACACATTGTTCTCTTCTCAGAAACAAACATTTTGCTAATGCAGCTGACTCTCTAACATATTCAGTTATATGACGAACAGGACGTGGATGTATGGCGGTGGTTAGGTCTGTGGCTCAATGGGGTTGGGTCATAAAATAATCTTCAATGTATTTTATATTTCTCCATAAGTGTCTTCTCTAATTGAGATACAATGGCATTTGATTGGATAATGTTTCAATACGATGACTAAATGTGATAGATAAAGACTACACAGCCGATCTATTCCAAGTTATGCCTAGCCTTTTCCCAACTATTTCGTGGTAGGCTCCCAGTCTAACCGGATGCAGCTGTATACCAGATTTTTTTAAAGAGCGACTCCCTATCTGTCCTTCACAACCCAGTGATTTTTTTCAGAGAAGGATCAATGTCCATTATACAGCGACAATAAAACGCTTTCTAAGGATCAAACTTCAAACGTTTTTTTTTTTAATATTTATGTAAAAGTAACTGCTTATACGTGCGTCGTGCAATACGTAGAGCCAAAATGCAATATTCGCGGTAAATAGTCGTTTGACAGTGGTGCCGATTTCCTTATTCACAAACTAAACTAAATTTAAGTTCAGTGCATCTTTTTCTTTCTATTTCATTAAGGAAAGGACAGAAGATAAATTTTAGTTTAGCCCTGTCAAATTAATCAGCGCTTGACGTAAATTGACGTAATTTTAGTAGGCAAATTTTTAATCACGTCTAAACTTGTATGGAGTAGTGACATGACAGGCGCTGATTAATTTGACAGGACTAAACTAAAATTTCTCTTTTGTCCTCTTCTTAATGAAATGCAAAGAAAAAGATGCACTGAACTTTTTAGTTTAGTTTGTGAACAAGGGAATCGGTACCATTGTTTGATAATAATGATCTTTATGGCATGTTAGCATGACAAAGACAAGTATGGCCTATGGCCTATCGATCTATCAATGTTGTCCACGTTGTCCACATCTATAGATTCATAGGCATAAGCCATACTTGGACGTATTTCGCTTCTTCGAAACGTAAGGCTATTATTTTAAAATATGTAAACAACATTGTTGCGAATATTTATTACTATCCTCGATTCTGTACTTAATATAGTCATGTGAAATGATACAACGCGCTCATAAATAACCATTTATATTGTAACGTTAATACCTCAACATAAAACACTGAACAGTCACTTCGCTATCTTCTAGGAATCATAAAACAAAACTTGCGACTAACTGTTCACGAAAGAAAATCGCACTGTCTGGCTTATTACTTTAAAAGCTTTCTTAAATCCTCAGTGTACACAATACCTAACTGCCGTACCTATGCTAATTGCTTTTGAAATATCAGACAACGGCAAGACCGTCTCCATACCTATACAAACCTTCTTGGTTTTATTTAACTTTAGGTGTTCTAAAGTCGGCAAACAATTTGAAGTCAGCGCACGTTTGAGGCAAGAAACCGTGGAATGTCTGTAGACTTAGATATAAATGGAGAATAATCTATTTTGTCGTAAAACACTTAATAACTCATAAGGAATTTATGTTTGCTTTTGCTTTGGCTTTCATGTGCGACTGCGATCTTTTTGTGGTCTTCGGTGCTTATTAGGCACCGCCTTATTAAGTAGGTCTTGGTATTATGTTAAAAGCCCTATTATGCAAAGTCAATAGCCGGTCAACGTGCTTTATTACAAAACTCGGTCTCTAATCTCTTTATGTTTAACATCAGTCCATAATTTTGGTTGTGTGATATACCATAAACTATCTCTGAATATCTTAGATATCCATCTTCAAAAAACTCCTGCAAAGCAAAAGTTATTTAAATATAACTAACATTTTCCTTCTTCTTGTTACAGGTCACTAGTGTTGCTAGTGTCAGTGGCGGTGACCTTCGCGGCTCCGTCACCAGCCTCCAGCGCCAACACAGACAACAGCATGGACAAGGTCGAGCCATCCACGCACGAGCTGCTCAGTTCACTCGGCTTGAAGAAGTTGAGGATACCCGCCGCCCACCACAGGAAACGCCTCGCCGAACAAGGCAGGAGGCACGCCACCGGTGACTCAAGGATGTTCGTCATCAAACTACCCCCTAACACCAGCTATTACAGCCACGCAGAACCAGCCCCCGCTGCAGCAAGAACTCTACCTCTACAAATGACAAGCAACGGCAAACCTGCCCGAGTATACCACTGGAACATTCCCGTGCTACAAAAGTTCGCGAAAAACCGACCACAAGCGAGGCTCGACGATGACATAGTGGACGTCGAGAGCACGCCGACATGGCCAAAGGCAATCGGTCATCCGAACTCGCTCGACGCTTTGGCGTTTTACGTCCCAGCGAAGAAAATGTCTTTCAGAAAATATTACTCCGGCAACGGGAAACCTAAGTCCTTCTACATAATCGAGAAGAATAAGAAATCCGCGGAGTACCATAAGTTACTGCCTTAATCGGATTACTTTGTGCGTTCCCGGTAGATATAAAAGTGAAGATATGCAATCAATTGAGTCTGAGTCTCTGAGTCCATTACCGAACAAAATATCGGTACTCATTCTTTATTTATTTTATCCTTCTTAAAATAATACATATACGTAATATTGTGAATCGCCTAAGTATGAATGATCTTCGACTCTCAATTAGTTATTTATAATTATTTTATTAAGTCGTGCTGATTGGCAGTCTTTAGGATAACATTCAAACTAAGCTCTTACAGTCTTACTCTCGATGCTAATCACACAATTAAGTTATAAATTCTAACCATTATAAACAGTATGTATAAAAATTAAAAATAGACTCCAGATTGCAGCAAATTAGCTTGCTATTGCCAGTTGAAGGCTTATATAGTATCGTAAAAAGTATTGAAAGTATGGTCTGTTGTAGCATTTATTCATTTCAAACTTACAAAGACCAGTTTAGCCATTTGTGTTTCTCTCGACTTGGTCACTCGACATAGTTGATTGAGATGCTCAATCATCGCATGTACAGTATGTGACAGAATATTTAAACGACACTGTATTAGTGCTAATACGTGCTTTTAATAAGTGTCTGGAATCTGAAAATATACTGAAGAGTTTATTGAATATTTAGTCATCTATGAACTCATATCGCCAGTTTTTGTAAAGCTTCTGAAGAACTGTCATCATTCGAGCAAGAGGGATTAAAAGTTTCATAGCAGTCCTCATAACTTTTGTAACAGACTCGAGGCTATTTTTTAGCAGTACACCCTAACATATCCACTATATGAGTAGAGTACCTAATCTTGTAAACTGCATTGTATATATGGGCCAGCTTCCGCAATCTAGTATTAAGTGATCGATAGGTGCTTAGATATATAGTAAGACTGCGTCACGAATTTAAATTATTATCTAGATTTATGTACTGCATTTAGATACAGCGAAAATGTTTATTTTTAAGTTAATTACTTTGTAATTTGTGGCATTTTCAAAGTACATACACACAGAAAACCTAAAGCTGTATTGAAGTCAGTAAGTGTTTGTAAACTCTAATCAATTTAATGTGAGGCTTTTAAGTTTCACATTTAAATATAACTCAGATTAAAAGCAAAAATACATAGCCAATTTTACTAAAGTTCCAAGGAAAACCTGCAGTATCAAACCGCATTCCTCAAACCTCATTTGAAATATTGAAACTATTTCCTGATTGATGGCTTTTCTCTGTATTTACACAAATACATAATATGTGTGTATTTTGGATTTGTTCTTAATCAACGAATTAATTGCATTCATACGTAAGTTTCTGCATTTATATCTATGACATTAACGGCCAAATGTAAGGGTACGTTTATAATTAAATCACTTGTATGTAAGCCAATGCTAATTTTAGACTCTGCACCTAGTTCTATTGTATCGAAGTCTATATTAATTTGTAATACTTATGTAATTAAACTAATTAGGCCAAGGCGAAGCCATTGCTTTAACCGTTTAGACTCTTAAGTTGTTATCTTAGATATAACCGTAATTATTTTGTACAACATACCTACTTAATGTAAACTAGAACAATAAATATTTTATTAAATTATTGTGTTGAGTTTTTTTTTTGACCAAAATGGAAATATCGAATGATTTGTCACGCTCAATTTGTGCTACTTCCTATTTATTAAAAACTGTTAAATAATGGGTTACATACAGCAGTCATGATCATGAGAACTAAGAGAGGTCCCAGATACCGCCCTGTGGAACTACCAGTTATAGATCTTTTCTTAAAGAATGGGCTCACAAATAAAAAAAAAACTTTTTAAATCATCACTAACTTGCAATGATACGACAATATTCACACTTCCTGAAGTTTTTCTGTAGCGAGACAAAATAGCAACTATATTCAGATACTCACACCAGAATTTAATATGGCGCCATCTGTTAGTCTTGCCCCTAACTACAACATGAATGTCTGACCTCCTTTGTATTAACCTCTCTAGTCAACTATTGAATTCATAAGTACTTCAAACAGAACATAGGTGTCGCTAATATCGCCCTGCTCTACCGACCGAGCATGTCACCACATGCGCGGCAGGCTGCGCGATTTATAAAAATCGTACCAAATGCTATCCGACACAAATCCATAATCGTCGCCCATTGTAAAAATGTCAGCTGCATTCGCAAGCTCCGATAATAAAATGAAAAATGTGGAAAACAATAACAGTAATGAGAGGACAGTTGATAGTGTTAAAAAGAAAAGTGTTGGTGATAAAAATAAAAAGAGCGATTCTAACGCAAACAACAGCACGGTTATAAAAGTAAAGAGTGTTATTCCTAGACGACGGTAAGCTATTATTTATTTATTGGCTTCTGTAGCACAAGCTTTATCTACAGTACACCCGGCACTGTGACCAATTTTTTATTTTATGTAACTTTCATAAAATAAATTTAATATTTTGCTACACCCTTAATGAGGAGCATGCAAGCGCAGATGTGCTCCAGTTTTCTGGATATAATTAACAAGCGCGATCTAAAAATATCTGGGAATACGAATAGAGCATTGCATTGTATGCTTTTAGACTGAAAGTGTATGTTATTTCCTTTCCCGCCAATTATGTTTTTTCGTTTTCCTGAACGTTTAGAGGCAAAGAAATCCGGTGACGCATGGAATGTCTCACAAGGAGTTCATCGTATTTTTATCGGAAAGATAAGGGCCTGAATTTTGCCAACAATATTATAAAATTTATAAAGATTAGATATGAAAGTGTTAACTATTGGTCATATTGTTTACTGTGACTGTACTTCCTTCCTCGTGTAAATTTGGGCGCAAGAGACGGCAAAAATACCAGTGAATTCTGCGTCTAATCGATCGAAGTTTCCGCATCTCTACACGAAATAATTACCTATGTTTTCATAACAATATCGAGGAAAAAATTATATTTTTTTTAACACACTTTAAAAAAGAGGACGTTCTAAATTCGTCTATATTTTTTTTTTAAAGTATGTTTCGGTATATCTCCGGCAATTGTGAATCGACTTCGTCCCTAAGACGACCCACTGACCGACGCGGACGAAGTCGCGGGCAGAAGCTAGTATAAGATGGAAAGGTGTGTTTCAGGGGTGGTCCGATAGTTTTTTATGAACATTTATTTATAGGTAGTCTTTGCATTAGCTTTGTAATACTTCTTGTCACTCTTGTTGTATAGTAGTGATATAGGAATTGAAAACAGTTTTTTTGTTTTTTAAACAACCGATTTAAAAAAAAGCTCTACAGAGCGAAAAGGAACTTTAATTTGGGATGTCGGTGTCTTCTTTATTTTGGAGTCTGAATTTTAGTTTTTTTGCCACCGACTTCTAAAATTAAAGTTATTTTTACTTTGGTTTTAGTGTGTTTTTGGAAGACGGTTGTTTTTTTTTTTTGTTTGTAAAAATGTAGGTATAGTATTAGGTTTGGGATCTCTCCGAAATTAAAAGTATGCCTTTTAGCAAAGGGCTATATTTGACTGAAATATTTGGGAAGCCTGAAAACTGATTGTATTTGTCTAATCAGTTTAGGTACTGTATGTAGTAATATTGATCTTAGACATGTCAACGGTACCGATAAAATGTTAAATAAGTAATCGTATTCATTATCTACATGTAACAAATAGGTGCGATACACCAAATGTGTGCGGCATTGACCCCATTACCGATTATTTGTACTAATGAACATAAATTAAAGGGATAAAACACTAACCGTTAATGCGATGGTTATCGCGGGGATACGCATTATGTATTATTGCGTAAATTTAGATACTTTGGTACTGCTAAATTTCCTGCTGCAGTGGAGAAATCCAAAATAACTTATTCTGCCTCCTAATGACACGCAATTCTTCTTATGACTCACAAGAAACAGAAAAAAGAAGAGAAAATTTCATTTATTTAGCACAGAGTAAAAGGCACCCAATACAGCAGGAAAAAGGAAAAATCAAATAATAGTGTTAGGCGAGATAATTATCGGAAACATCATTTTAAAATGCCTCACGGCTAAGCCAAAAAGACCCAGTTCAGCAAAAAAACCAGACAACTAGTGCCTGACGGTGGTTTTCAACTGGACTTACAAGAATACAATATTTTCTGAGACCGAAGCACGGGCTGGAATTCCAATAATGTTTTAGAATACAATTTAAAGCTAATTATAAACTATACAGTCAGTTAGTTCTCAGTGTTTAAATCGGTATAATCAGCATAAGTATAACACAATAACACCTTAGACAACGTGCATAAGCGGTACATTCGTGTCATCGTATTAACTATTATCTACAGTATTACGAATGCCAGTTATCCACGACTTATTATGTAGTACCAAGGTACTCATCCTTGCCTACGCGTATTTCTATTGATTCAGCATCTTATCCTTGATTTTCCAGTCGCAATAGCCTAGGTTTACATACTATTCACATAATAGTGACATCTCGAACCAAGGTAAAACTACTAGACTAGTACTGAATGCTTTGTATAGTAGACGACTATTTCGAAACCGTAATTCACGTTAGAAATAATATGACTAGTTTTGAATTCTGTCTAGCCAGGGGCTAACCTCTAACTCCGTCAACGAAGATACGGGACCTTCCGAAAGTAGTTCAAAACTTCGAAGTGAATCGTACAGCTGATTAAATAACTTTTTAGCGGCCAAAAACACATCAGGAGTATGGACAGTTGTCAAATCGTGATGTCTTTCAATGCATTGTTTTTTTTTTTGTAACGGCTTGGAAATTCTTAAGGATGTCCTCTGCCCTGGGGCGTCTGTTGGCGGCCCACCTCTGTGGGTCCCGTCTGGTCAAGCAGGGGGAGTCAGGTTTTTGACTTCCACCGCGACGTCTAGAGGGGCGTGCGTGGAACATTACGCGCCACCACCTCGGGTCTTATATGATAGGGGGCGGAGTCCGGCGTCCCTGGATCCATTTAGGGGGGCCGAAAGAGGTATTACCTTCCCTCTGCCAGCGCCCGGTGTGCCTGCTGCGGGCCAGGAGATCGAAATCTCCCTCTCCCTTTTCACTGCCTTCTTCTGCAACATGACCTACGACAATTACACCTGTTTTGAAAACCAGTGTGGTGTTCCGAATATTTTCCTGTCTTTTTACACCCAGAACGCTGTCTCCCATCGCTCTTGAGCAAACTCCAAGACAGAACTTTTTCGACTCTGTGAGCGACCAGGTCTGAGCACCGTAAGTTAGAAGGGGAAGGATACACAGGCCACTAAGCCATCAAGTATTAATTCAGTGCTCAAAAGGCTCTCTTACTGAACAGAGGAAGGTATCTTATTTGATCTATACTTAATATTGAATACACAATGTTTTCTAAATTAACGAATATTCCCTGATTCCATGACCACAATGGTCTTATGTTTGTCTGTGATGGAGATTGATAAATTACATCATAACACGGGTTTGCACGCTATGTAATGAAATTCTACCTTGGCCGAATAATTTGGCAATCAAATTAAAAACTAAGATCGTCCATGGCAAACCGGTTTTCTGCACAGTCCCGGTGCGAGTAACCTCAGCTATTTTAATGTTTTTATTATATATTTTTTAGAAAGAACTACCGAACGGATCGATCAATCTTCTTAGGCTACACTTGCCAAGGTTAATTCGTAGGTTTGACTATCTATTTCATACTGTGCCTCGGAAAGCGTGTTAAACCCTTTGCCAGTAAAAATGAAGGGATCCGCTAGGGCCGATGGCTGCCAGTGTCGTGGATTTGTTCGACAGACTTAGCGTGGCCCTGGCATAGGCAACTGGAGGAACACGGGTGGGTTTTAGTCAGTAAAAGGCTGACACGCCCTCCCACTCTGCCCAGAGCGGGAGACGTCATTTGATGATTTCCCACTCTAAAAAGAAAAACCGGCCAAGTGCGAGTCGGACTCGCGCACCGAGGGTTCCGTACAAGCCTGTAGCTATTCTCGGTTTAAAAATAAATGTTTTTTTTTAAATTTTATATTTCAGTTGATTGAATGTAAACTAAATTGCAGTTTACGATTTATGACGTTTAAAAAAAAAAACTACCTACTGGATCTCATTCAAACCAATTTTCAGTGGAAGTTTACATGGTTATGTACATCATATATTTTTTTGAGTTTTATCATTCTCTTATTTTAGAAGTTACGGGGCGGGGACACACATTTTACCACTTTGGAAGCGTCTCTCGCGCAAACTGTTCAGTTTAGAAAAAAATGATATTAGAAACCTCAATACCATTTTTGAAGACCTATTCATAGATTCCCCACACGTATGGATTTGATGAAAAAAAAAAATTGAGTTTCAGTTCTAAGTATTCTATTTTAGTGTAAAAATCTTGATGCGGTTTACAGAATACATCTACTTACCTAGTTTCAACAGCGTAGCGCTTATAGTTTCGGAGAAAAGTGGCTGTGACATACGGACGGACGGACAGACAGACAGACAGACAGACAGACGGACAGACAGACATGACGAATCTATAAGGGTTCCGTTTTTTGCCATTTGGCAACGGAACCCTAAAAAGGCCCTTTGTACAGACACACGTTCTTCTTGCAGTGAAAAACGTGTACAGAGGGATTTTAAATCACTGGTCCCGGCTGTCACTTAAAGAATAAAACAAAGCCTGTCAACCAGTCTCACCAAGAGGAATCGTTTTACCCAGTGAATGGGTTGTCGAGATCAGCATCCAACTTGACTTAAAGCCGATCCCAACATAGTAGGGAAAAGGATAAGCAGTTGATGATAGTCTGACTATATAAATTACCTAGATGCTAACCGGGTAGCTTCGTACCACCACGTGAGCTCGATGGAAAATTTCGTTTTATCTACTCCCCTAACATCAACAAGCAATGAACAATATTGTAAAAAAAATGCTTTGAATGCGGGGCTTTTGGCAAAGTACGTGTGCATTTTTTGTATCTTTTCTATTACATTTTTCATAATGTGCGTTTTGTTTGTGCAGAATGAACAATCTTTCCTTCTTTTTTTCATTTTTCAGCTGGTATTTTAGGTTTTCCTAATTTTAATACGAGTCTTTGCTAAACTTACGCACGAATATTGATTTTCATTTGTATGTTAATAATATAGGTACTTTAGGCACTTACATATTTTTGTGTAGATCCAGCAATTAATATTAAAATAATCTGGTGCTTATCCTGACACGGGTAGGTGATATTTGTATTTGACGTAAGTAACCTTTAACTCGCAAATTAATTCATGAATAACATTTTTGATTCATTAAATAATTCTACGAATTGATTTTGGAAAGAAAATGTTGGTCATTTCAATATGCATAAAGGTCAATATCTGGATGACCGAGCTTTGCTCGTTATTTTTTGGTAAATTGTGTTTAAAATAATAAGTTTACGTTCAAGTTGATTATCGATAAAGTTGGTCATTGAAAACACGAATAAAACGACATTTTATAAAATGAATCCTAGCTAGATCGATTTATCGCCCCCAAAACCCCCCGTATACTAAATTTCATGAAAATCGTTGGAGCCGTTTCCGAAATTCAGATTATATATATATACAAGAATTGCTCGTTTATAGATATAAGATAAGATACAATGTTACTTTAATTTACAACAAAATCGTATCGTGACAATTCCTTACATTAATTACCAGAAATTTCATAACAATGCAGTGTTAATTGAAAATTAATTAATTCTTTGCCATGAATAAGTCTATACCTAAGATAAACTAGTAACGATTTTTTTGTCTGAATGTATGTTCCGGATAGCCGCAAAGTTAAGCACACAGGTTGCTTCCTGTTCCTGGATTAACAAAGGGTAATTTTAATCCCTGAAATACGCTTCCGTGGGATATTTTTCTACTCCCACGCAGATGCAGTCGCGGACAACAGCTAGTTATACATACTATACTTAATATTATTTTACTTGATCCGCCACGTTTCGCACATTAAATGCCTTTTAATACTCTGTAGTTACGACATGATTAATGAATAGTACCTAGATACACTTACTTTGTTGACAGAATGCCATGACTATGTATAATTTGCGACTAGAAGCGGTTTTTGTGAGGCCATCCTGAAATATGAGTAGGGGTCTTGCAGGGAGTCATCATTGGTCTTGAAATTATTGATTTTATATTAAATCACGTAAGTGTACCAAAAACTTAATATCAGAAATTCATTGTATTCGAAACAGTACTCGACAGATATTCTGCAATTTAAAAACAATGATGAATAAATTTCCTGTCTAATGTCTATGCAAATGATCGGGTATTCAGTATGCGTACATATGTACTACGTACTTTTATTCAGTTTTTCAGCTGAATAAAACTCACCTAAACGTTGTTACCAAAAAGTTTAATACTTAACATAAAATATCTGAAAGAAATGAATTGAAAAAAAAAAACCACAAACAGAAAGTATTCAGAGAAGAATCATTCTATTAGCTTGCCTTTAATCATTTGAATTTGCAGTAGGTAATAAAAAAAAAATGTAGATAGCTAGATGATATATGATAAGCTTAACGAGCTCCGTGGAAATGATTTTTCGCGCTAACGTGCATCGAAGTCTTGTAGTATCGCAGTGAAAATCTTTTGCGGTAACGTGCATCGAAGTGAAGTGGCTTCACAGCAGAGGCGGTCTTTTGGAGTAACGTGCATCGCAATTTTGTAGCATCGTATTTAGCATTTATCGATATTTTGTCCGTCGAAATTCCGTATCCTACTCGGGTAATGGATAATATCATGTATTTTTTAATGAAATTAAATAACGGCTCATTTATACACTGAAAAAGCTTCTTACTTAGAATGGCAAAGGACAATTTACTTGGAGGAGCGGGAGGTTGTCGGATTTTTACTGACTTAAACCCACCCGTGTTCCTTCAGGTGCCCATATGCCAGGGCCACGGTAACTCTTTCGGACAGATCTCGCGACCCTGGCACGCTACGACCCTAAGGAGCAGAGCAAAATATAATAAACATATAGCAAGAACGCTTAGCAAAAACAAAGTGATAGCGCGGTAATGCGATGCGACGCAGTGGGTAAGAGGAGCAAGAGATTCCTCGCAGGCGAAGTCCCGGGCAGAAGCTGGCTTTAATAAAAATAGATTTTGTAGAATTTTATGAAAAACTCTTTACAGTCTTTACCGAACAATATGTTGGCTCTACTATACTTATCTAAAGATATCCAAACCGTTTTGGCAAATCACTGAGTTTCATTGACTTAACTGAGTTTCAGTGCTCAGCCGACCGTGTACACGGCAAAGTCAACGCGCATCCTTAATTGAAATCGAGTGTTTTTACGAGTCTCTGGATACAGTGTTGGTGTAAAATCTATTATACAACAAATTCATAAACAGGAACCGTAAATCAATTCTTAATCTTATTTCATTGTGGTGATTAAAGAACTTAAAAAGAAACAATTATTAAAAAACTTCTTTCTGTGAGATCATTGATCGTGTGTGTGTTGAAACGCGTAAGCGACGGATTGTGCCTGGCGCTTAAGACCTTTTGTTCGCGACATTCGCTACTGAGACGATAAGTTAATTAGCGGCGGTGCCGGTGTGAGTACGTACGAATCTTATTCACCCAACTACTTATTTGAAACTACAATAATAAGATGCGGAAGTGCGATAATTGTAACAAAACAATTACTTCTACACGGCCAGGATTAGAATGTTGCAAATGTGGGAAAATCGTGCATGCAAATATAACATATACCGGGCTCCCACAAAAACAAATACTAGCTATTCGAAACTCGGTAACTTTGGAATGGACTTGCAGCGATTGTCATCGAATTACTCCTGTCAGGAAATTATTCATCGTCCCAGAGGAAGACGACGATGATGAGGCTGACGAACCAACTTCAATGACGACCGCATCATCGAACGTTCCAATAGATATGAAACAATTGCTATAAAATATTTGCAAAGAGGTTAAAAAAATAGTCCAAAAAGAACTAGAGCCCTTACAGTCTTCTATTGAATTTTGCACTGGAAAAATTGATGATTTTGTGGAATCGATTAAAATGATTAAACAAAAGCTGAAAGATATGGAAAATAAGAATAACTATCTCTGCAATAAACTCACCCATTACGAAACCAAAATCTCTTCTTTAGAACAGCTCTTAAATGAGTCAGACCAAGATAAAAATATTGAACAGCTTTATTGAAATAACCGGAATCCCTTCTATAAAAACCGGCCAAGTGCGAGTCGGACTCGCGCACCGAGGGTTCCGTACAAACCTGTAGGTATTCTCGGTTTATGCACAAGGTTTATGTTTATGAAAATAAATGTATTTTTTTTTTAATTTATATTTCAGCTGATAGAATGAAAGGTAAATTGCGGTTTACGATGTATGACGTTTTAAAAAATAATTACTTACTCGATCTCGTTCAAACCAATTTTTGGTGGTAGTTTACATGGTATATCATATATTTTTTTTTAGTTTTATCATTCTCTTAGTTTAGAAGTTACGGGGCGGGGACACACATTTTACCACTTTGGAAGTGTCTCTCGCGCAAACTATTCAGTTTAGAAAAAAATGATAATAGAAACCTCAATACCATTTTTGAAGACCTATTCATAAATACCCCACACGTGTGGGTTTGATGAAAAAAACTTTTTTAGTTTCAGTTCTATGTATGGGGAACCCCAAAATTTATTGTTTTTTTTTTCTATATTAGTGTAAAAACCTTAATGTGGTTCACAGAATACATCTACTTACCAAGTTTCAACAGCATAGCTCTTATAGTTTTGGAAAAAAGTGGCTGTGACATACGGACGGAAAGACAGACAGAAAGACAGACATGACGAATATATAAGGGTTCCGTTTTTGCCATGTGGCAACGGAACCCTAAAAACGAAGAATTGTTGCAAATCTCAAATAATATTGCTGAACAAATGAGCATAGATAAGTCTGTGATAAAAAGCGTAAAACGCTCGAACACGCACCAGAACCCAGGCGTTTTACAGTTAGAACTAGGGAATACTAAGGACGTGGAATGTTGGGTACGCTCCGCGAAGAAGTTTGAGTTGACATCAGCTGATGTATTGTCCAACGTATCTAATAATGAAGCACCTTCAAAAATATACGTGCGATTCGCGTTATCACAAGTAAACAGAAAACTTATGTGGATGGCTAAACAACAATTGCGACAGGAGTTCAAGTTCCAAAATGGAAAAGTACTTGTGAAGAAAGGAGAGGTCGACAGTACTGGAAAAGACAAGATAATTAACATTAGATGTGAAGACGACATACACAATCTTCTTAAAAATAAGTTGATTATCTCAAAATAAAAACAAGCTCAAAATCTTTTTCATGTATTCTAATAAGTATCATGGCTGTATTTAGTAATATTACGGAAATCTTTGATTGCATTGATTTACCGACCTACGTTAGTAAGCTACCAAAAAACACAAATAACTTAAATATAAGTGCATGTTAACATTCGTTCGTTTATAAAAAATTTTGCTAGTCTTATGAACAGTTTATTCTCGGTCAAATCACAAATTGACATTGTAATTCTCACGGAAGTGGGGATAGACCACAAAAAGAAAGCAAGCACCTGCACCCTAATTGCGAAACGCACAATTTATCAGAATCTGAATGGGATTGAAGATTATTTCTAAACCATTGCGTCATTTGTTCGAATAAATTGTCGGATCAGCAACGTAAATAACGCAATGAGTGTTGTTTAACTATGAATATTATACCAATTCCTACCGATAAAAAGTTCCGCAATTACCCCTCTGTTTGTTAATGAACTGTCCAGTGTGATTAATGTGGATTATGCAAAGAAAACCGATCTTATTTTATTAGGAGATATAAATATAGACCTTAAAACTACCAATAATGTAAACAGTTATTATTTGAGTAAACTTGCTGAGTTCGGGCTCGAATGTGGGATCTCCGACTTCACGCGAGTCGAAACAAAAGGTAATATAGTAACTAAAACTTGTATTGACCACATTTTCGTGAGATCTCGCATTGATGACCTTTACTCGGCTGCTCTGGGGACTGTCTTTGCGGACCATCGCATGACGATTGTCACGCTTTCGTCTATGCCTAAAGGTAGGGATACAAAGTTCATTGAGTCTATTGATAACAGAAAAATAAAAACACTCTTAGCTGGCACCAACTGGGAAATGATAAATGAGTTCAACTGCGCCAATGATATATATAAGTACATAAAAGAAAACTTTATAAAGTGCTACAATGAATGTAAATACACTAAAATTATAAATAATTCGAGCAAAAGAAATTGTGAGAAATGGGTTAACAATAAGATAAGGATAAGTTGTACTAAAAAAGATAAACTATTTATTAAATGGAAAAATGACCCAGAAAATAAAACTCTTAAGTTAGAATACAACAAAACTAGAAATAAAGTTAATAAAATAATACTAAACACTAAAAATAATTATTACAGAGAAGAAATACAAAGAAGCAAAAATAATCCCAAAAAACTGTGGGAAATATTAAATAAACTTACCGGTAAAATAGTGAAGTCCGTAGATGAGGTGATAAGGAACGCTTTTTTAAATCATTCAAATAATGAGTTGAGTGTCGCTAATTACTTTGCAATGGAACTGTAAACCGGCGTGTCTGATATTGTGACCGAGTGTGACAGACCCTTGTTGTATGAACGTGAATTTATGAAATCCCAAGATTAATCAATGTTTTTTAAAAAACCTACACCCCCCAAAATTATTAAAATCATTAACAACTTAAATACCAATAAATCAGCTGGATATGACTCAATAAGAATCATGGACATTAAAATGATAGGAGATAAAATTAAAAAAAGACATTGTGCATGCAATAGTAAAATTAATTAATGCGAGTATTCAACAAGGCAAATATTCGTCGGAATTAAAAACAGGTATAGTTAGGCTCATTCATAAAAAAGGTAAATTCAATGATTTCACAAATTACAGACCCATAACGATATTGCCTGCCATAAATAAAATAGTTGAAAAATTTATATGCGATCAAATACACACTTTTTATCGGGAAAACGGAACGCATAATTTCCAAAGCACAATATGGCTTTCAGAGTAAGAAATCTACAGCTCAACTCCTTTCTAATTTTACTGATGAAGTTAACAACTACCTAGATGAGAAGCAGCATGTGATACTCATATTCATTGATTTCAGCAAGGCATTTGACACACTCGGGCACAATACACTATTAAAAACACTCGAAAACTCGGGTATAAGAGGGAAATTGCTCGACTGGTGTAAGGAATACCTGAGTAGTCGAAGTTATCGCGTCAAAGTTGGTTCTAGCCTTAGTAGACCTGTAAACGTGACGAAAGGCACAGCCCAAGGTTCAGTGTCGGGTCCACTCCACTATCTGGCATACGTTAACGACCTAGAAAATATTATAACACACTGTTCCCTCTATCAATACGCTGATGACACCTGTATTATCTCAGCTAACAAAAACCTTAGTTTGGCCGCAGAATGCTTACAGAAAGATTTTACTTCTATGGCTAAGTGGCCTCACGATATGGGACTTGTTCTGAATCCAAACAAAACTAAGGTTATACATGTACATTCAAGTCACATAAGTACCTCCCAACCCTTTCAAATCATAGCTCATAGTCATGATTGTTTGCATAAGAACTTACCAGACTGCCACTGCTCGCCTATAGAGCAAGTCCCATATCATCCCTACCTGGGACTAATAATTGACAACCGATTCAACTGGAGTTACCAGGTGGAATCTGTTTGCAGCAAGTTACGTGCAATACTCACCAAGTTTTCCATCATAAAGCGTAATATACCGTACAGAACCCTCCTTCAAATGTACACTGCTCTTGCTGAGTCGATAATTTCCTATGGTCTCACCAGTTACGGACGCACATTTAAAACTTACCTGGACAAAATTCACAATCTGCAAACACGTTTGCTGAAAATGGTAGTACCAAACTGTGTAAAAAATAAATACCAAGACAATTACATAGGGTTATTTAAACATTGCAAAGTATTACCTGTTCTAGGGCGAACTGAGTATCTGTTTCTCATAGAACGTTTTGATAACAAAGATATCCAAATTCCCGTTAAATACGATGTAAATACACGACAAGCTAAATTAAAGTCACTTCAAGTGCCACGCAAAAATAACTATTATGGCAGGCGTTCCGCTTCATTCACAATACCCTATTTACTTAACAAAATACATGTAGACATTAGAGACTCAATGAACAGTAAAAACATAAAGCGTAAGCTCGATAATAACTTAACTGGCAAGAGCACGTTGATCAAATCTCAGGCCATGGCATGCTAGGACAGATCCCAGAGGTCTAATTGTATGCTTTATTAAATATAAGGAACATGTATTTTATAAAAAATAAATAAATAAATAAAATAACTAACAGCATGGTTTCTAAATTAACTTTATGTGGGAACAAAACAAGACAGTTCTAGTGCTATACCTACTCATAAGATGCTGGTAAGCTGACTCCATGGTCAGCAATAGCAAAGAAAACATTATTACGCATATAATCCTCGATGGTCTAACCGGAGGTGTACAGTCATGTTTCACCATAAGGTGCCTTATAAAAAGTGGCACGCCTATTTGCCAACAACCGGGCAGAAATACTGGGCTGATACTGAGAACCTCCTGATGGCCAAACCCAGTAACACTTTGCCAGGGCCTCAAGTCTGCTATTACAATAGTGTCAGAATGGTCTATCATTGATTTCATAATTGTTGATTTTGACAAGTTTAGTAATCTACTAATATAATGGCGTCATTATGACTTTCCAATGGTCAACCACTGACACTCCATTGAAGGAAATGGCTTAAAATGGTAATCTCGTACATAATGACAAATGAATGACTGACATAAGTGGTAATCTGCTCAAATTTTGACAGTTCCTTTGATCAGTGACCTACCATTGGACCGTCATTGTGCAGACATTGCTTGTAATAGCTCGGTTGTCAAAAAGTATTTGCTAGCTATCGTGTTTGTGGAATATTGAACGAGAAATGTATTCACTACAAGCAAATATTCTCGAGCTAGCCAACGCAGTGGATGCTAGAGAAAGAAGATGGGCGGAATGCAAAAGACGTCGTCGAGCCCGTCGCTTGACGAGAATGAATATGTCTGGAGTTTAAAAGAGACTGTGACCTCTGATTTTTTTTTCGGCCTTTCTTCTCAGAGTAGTCAGATAGGAAACGCCGACCTCATTTAGTTTTAAAAAATATGATTGACGTGTAAAAGTGTTTGTACAAACCTACTTGCAAAAATAAAGTCATTTATCATTTATCATTCAATACAAACCCCTTTATTGATATTTTCGAAGCGGAATTTATAAAAACGTTTCGCCTTGGCAAGGACTCAGTAAGGGGGTTAATTGAAAAACTCATTCCCCTTATGGCCAGACGAAAGCGCATCGAAACGAAAGCGTATCGGCAGAAATTAAGGTGAGAAAACTGAATGAATAATTAACAAACAAAACACCGGCCGCTAGAAATAAAAACAGATTAACGTCACTAAGCAGTAATGTCACATTTGACTTTGACAGCTAAACAGATAAAATATTATTGAGTTGTCAATTTTCACATTTATCCGCGTTACACATGTAAATGCAATGTTTTTGCTATTTACGAACCTCTTACTACTTCAGATTGTTTAAAACACTAATAAATAACATGTAAATATATATATATAAATGAAATCTGGCATAATTAAATGTTCAAATTTAGTAGTAGTTTTTAGAAAATCATTTCTACTAACGGGTTTTATAATAATGGCAATACGACAATTGCATTGTACCACGATTCTATTACGAGACAACTGACCGACCAATGATCCACCATTATATTATGATTTAGCAGATTACGAACTTTTAGCAAAATGACAATGGGATGTTGGAATGACGAATTAATAAAAAATAGCAGACTTGAGGCCCTGATCTACAGCCTAATTGCGATACACACTTACTATGGCAATCCATTTTATTTTGATATTTCAGTTATATACATTGCGTTATTTACTTTGTTTTTTTTTTTGCGTTATATTTCAAACACACAAAGCAATTTTGTATTCAATTTAATAAGTGTGATTGAATGTGTGTTACGCCAATAGGGTTCTGTGGGAATGAAACCCAATATCTACAGGTAAAGATGTGCTAAAGAAATTTTGAAAAATGGAAATGGATTCGTTATTGCTATACAGTATAAATCTTAACATTGCATTGTGTTAGGAGCGGCAGATTGTTAACCTCTTATGTACAAGGACTGCTATTACATTTTCACAACGCTCATTCTCATATTGTAAATGCCAGTTTGCTTCTTTATTGCTTTGTAAATCGATAAATCTGCAACAACTTTACGTCGAATAGAAATGAAGTTTTATGGTGAATTGTTTTTATTCATTGTGAATAAAAATAACCATAACCATTTTAAGAATTAAAAACTAAGTATAAATGTTGATAAAAATTTGCACAATCTATCATTCTTTCGTCGCTAGAAAAATAATTGTCCAAGTGCCTTTTTCGATTTATGCTCGAGCTTGGTCGGTCTTTTTAGGCATTTTGATGACGTCAGACTTGTAAAAAAATTACGACAAAATCATGAGAGAGAGCGTTCTCTCGCTTTTGACGTTAGCCCTGCTGGTGAACAAAACACAGATTGCATTGTATCAAATATTTGGCACTTGATAGAAAGAGGAGGACCTATGAATTGCCTTCGCTAGTTAAGGTGATCATAATCTTTTCCCTAAAATTTTTGTGGTCGGCTTCCTTTCAAACCGAAAGAAGCTGAATACCAGTATTTACGTGGTGCGACTGCCTTTCTGACCTCCACAACTCAGTAGCTGGGTAACACGATACCCTTGATAAGCCTGGTTGTCAGACTTTCGGGCTTCTGACGACCCGTAACGACTGTCGAACTTCTACGAATGACAGTCGGGACCAACAGCTTATTGTGCTTTCTGAGGCACGGAGGGGTCTCAGTACGTAAAAATGGTCGATCGACGTACCGATCACGACCAAATTGCCAGGAAAAGCACTTAACGCTATTTTAACACGATTCAACTTTTGATTCCTATTTCTACGTAGCTGCAGGTGTGAGCTTTATAATATCTAGATAATTATTTGTAACTAACTAGCTTCTGCCCGCGACTTCGTCCGCGTTTTTCTTGTTCCCCCGACCTTTCCCGTCGCGTCGAATCGCCTACCCGTGCGATTTTCTCCGTTTTTGTAACATTTTTCGTTACTGCTCCGCTGCTCTTAGTTGTAGCGTGATGTTATATGTATAGCCTATAGCCTTTCTCGCTACCCAACACAAAAATAATTTTTCAATTCGGAGCAGCAGTTCCTGAGATTAACGCGTTCAATCAAACAAACATACAAACAAACAAACTCTTCAGCTTTATAATATTATTATAGTATAGATAATTTTGTGAGTGCACCTAACAACACCAGAAGGATCAAATATTTCGTTTAAATAACAGGTTATTAACATCGATAGTAACCGATAAGATACATAGGAAACTGACCTGTATTTTGTTATCTTATCGTAGTGTATTTGAACGATAAGAATAATATGTGTCCGAATTAAAACTTTTTAGTTCAGTGGACTTGTGAAATAATGTTAAAATTCTAGCCGAATTTATTTAAAGAAACTGGATGTCGATGCGCAAAATAATAAGCACAATAATTATTTATTTTACTCACTAAAACACAATTACACAAACAAAATTATAATTTTTAGTCATTGTTCCTCGACAATGAGTACAAAAATATTATTTTACCATTCTGATATGCATTATTTTACTATTCAGTGTATTGTTTCGTAATCTCTTGAACTTGGTTGTTTAGGGACTGATCAAACTGAGGTTAACGTGAGTGCGCACTCACGTCGTTGGTTTTAATTACTAAAAAATAAATAAGAGTTAAAGAAAAAAACTAAATAACACGCTTTCATAGAAAACCAAACTAAAAAGTAGAAAATAATTGAATAAAAAGTGTTTTCAGTGGGAGCATGTTTTTTAGTTTTCTAAACGATTATTTATTTTCTTGTTTCTAGTTCGGCTAGCTAGAAAAGAATGTTTTTGTTTTGCTGTCCAACTAACCCTGACAAAATCGAGTCCAATGGAGTCGGTTACAAACATAGTTACTCACAAACATACAGGTGAAGCTAATAGAAGCGTGTTAAAAAGTCATGACTTGTACTAATTGACACACCTCCATACAGGCGGGATTCACCTCAGTCCAGGCCCGGACTGGCCATACGGGCAAATCGGGCAAATGCCCGATGGGCCGGAGGCCCAGTGGGCCGGTCGGGCTGCTGGCTATACCAATAGTATTAAAATGATTTTTTAAATTCCCTTTAATATAATAAAATTTTATAAACAAACACATGACCTAAACTAAACCCTAAACCATTACATTAGTTCAATAAATGTTCAGTTCCTAATCAAAACTATTATTTAATTCAATACAATAAAATCTCTATCAAGGTTTCTCTGATAAGTTTCGTTCTTCTTCAGTCCTTTCAATTCCGAAGCCACAAGATGGTGGTCAAAAGATGTGGCCTTAAAGATTTTTGGTTCGTTCACAAACGTTGATTCAGCTTTGTACGTAACGCTTTTAAGAACTTTGGGAAAATACAAGAAATTTTAAAATTCAATCGGAATTCCGCATCAAAGTAAAATTCGTATGTAAATTCGAAACTGTAATCACAGCCATACTATTCTAAAGGATATTCAAAGTTACCACCTTTCTCAAAGTATCTATAGTTCTCCTTATCGATTTCAATAACGGCGACAAACAAAAAGCGTATAATATGGTATCACAAAGCTGTTTGGAATTGTAAAAAATGGTGAGAGATTTTCATACTGTGAAACAAGATACAGATGATTTTATTTCTTGGGCCAATATACAGTTAAATAAATTTGAAGATTTTGATATAGAAGTTCAAACAAAGTTTCCCAAAAAAAGGCTAAGAAAAAAGAAATTAATGCCAGGCGAGATCGCATAGGATGAAGTTATCTCTGAGGCAGTTAATGCATTTAAAGTAAATGTTTATAACATTGTCTTTGACACAGTTACTCAAAGTATGGATCGCCGTTTTCTCGCAAATTGACTATTGTGCGTTGATTTTTCATGTCTGAACCCAAAAAACATCTCAAACATTCGTGACAGTAAATTTAAAGGAGGAGAATAATTAGATGAATTAAGCAAACATTTGCTGAAGTTTAATAAAACCACTACCGGTGAAAAAAGAACTGAACTGAAACATTTAGCTATACATTGGGATAGCATTAAATCTACTGATTTGGAACCAAATAAAACATTCAAAAAAATCGTGGATGACGAAAGCGAAGAAAACGATGAAATTGTTTTAGGACACGAAGAAGAAAGATTCATTGTATGTGAGACTTTCCATTCTTTCAAAACTTGCGCAGTTTGATGCTTCAAGATTTTGCATAGATATAATTTATTTACACTGAAAAGCAATGAAAGATATGGAAGGAAAACCTGTCAATGAATGTTGTAAAGAAATGGCAGATTATATAAGGAAAGTAGCAAATGATGTGTTTGGAGAATCGAAAGATAAAGGTATGATAGAAAAATATACATAGTGGTGGAATGAAGACGTGTAAAAGATGCTGAAAGAGAAGAAAATTGCGTATAAAGAATGGCAGGGTGTAGAAAATGGAAACGATAGTATGAGAAAGATAATATGAAGATTTATGAAGAATGTAAGAGAAAGGCAAAAAAGGCGGTAGCAGTTTCAAAGGCCAAAGTGCAGGAGAAGTTGTATAACTCACTGGATAGCCCGAGAGGCCAGAAGGAGCTCTACCGTATTACAAAAGCAAGAGAAGGAGAACGAGAGATATAATCCATATTAAATGTATTAAAAAGTTGATGCCAGTACAGTTCTGTCCAAAGATGACGAAATAAAAGAAAGATGGAAGGTTTATTTTGAAAAATTAATGAACAAAGAGAATAAATGGAATGGTGTGCTCGGAGAGGTACATATAAATATGGGTTTGGTGAGGGAAATTATCATGGATGAAGTAAGAAAGGCAGTTTAAGGTATGAAAAATGGAAAAGCTATGGGCCGAGATTATATACCCATAGAAGTATGGAAGTGTTTTAAAGAAGATGGATGTAGGCTGACAGGATTCTTCAATAAGTTGTTGCATGAAGCAGGGATCCCACAAAAATGGGGCTATAGTTCGCTAGTGCCATCTTTAAGAATAACGGTGATGTACAGACGCCAGCAGGTCAAGCCACACCAATCTGTCAAATTTTACCAATCGAAAATTAACCTTCCACTATTGTGATATAAGGTTGAAATTCTATTAAAGAAATTTGACAGATTGAGGTAACTTGATGTGCTGGCGTCTGTACAGGACTGCAATAACTATCGAGGGATAAAGCTGATGTCACGGAAGTTATATAAAACCATGGTCCGACCAGCAGGTCTTGAATGGGTCAGAATGTTTGGCCACAAAAGGCAATTGCATGCAGCTGAGATGAGAATGTTAAAATGGATGTGTGGTGTTACACGAATGGATAGAATAAGAAATTCGTACATAAGAGGAAGTCTGAAAGTGGCACCAATAACTGAAAAGTTGTGTGGGAATCGGTTGTCATGGTATGGTCACGTGATACGGAGGAATGAGGAAAAGGTCGTGAGGAAAGTATTGAATATGAATGTCGATGGCTATAAGAGTAGAGGGAGACCAAAGAAACGATGGATGGACTGTGTGAATTATGATATGGATAGGAAGTGTGTGACTACTGAGGTGACTAATAGAGAAGTGTGGCAGAAAAATACATATTGCGCCGACCCCAAATAAATAGGGATAAGGGCAGGAGAATGATGATAATTTACTTGCACTAGCTTTTAAGTTTCTCGTTACTTTGTTGATGAGACAAGTTGGACGTGAAAGATCTTTTTCGACCTGATGTATTATAAAAAATTGCATGAGGAACACTATGTCCTCTGAAAATTTTTTTTTTCATGTAATTGGCTGTGGATTGGTTGTGGATCTTTTAATGAAATTAGATTCCGATATTATAGACAAATTAGCCGAAAGTAGCGAACTGCTTCGAAAATAATTAATACAATAAATAACAAAAAATTTACGTTAGCAATTTTTCTTTTACGATTGACAGAGGGCCGTTGTCTGTGAAATGCCCGGACCGATTCAAAGCCCCAGTCCGGCCCTGCCTCAGTCTGACCAAAGGTTTGAACTTTCGCCTTGTTCTGCAATAGCTGGGTAGGTATTGTATAAATATTTACAACACGGCAATTACAGAAAACAATAAACTGGCTAGTCCATTATTCATCAGTTTATCACACCTTGATATGCCAGAGACTTAAAAATATTTCTTCTAATATGGCCTTAATATATGTTTTTCTACTAAGGACTTATTTTTGGTAGAAAGATAGAATAAAATTTATCGGAAAATGTCAACTAATATTATAAATGCGAAAGAATGTTTGTTTATTACACTTACACGATAAAACGGCTTAACGGATTTGAATGAAATTTGGCACACAAATAGACCATGACCTGGTTAAGGACATAGCAGCATATTATCCAGGATTGCAGATGAAATCATGGATAACAGCTAGTTAGACTATAGAATCCATCAATGTTAATGTTACTTTAACTAAAAAAAAAAAAATTACTATAAAAATATAAGTTCTGGAAAAAATTTAACACCTAATATAAAATTATTTATATCACAAGTCATACATAAACTCACGCCTTTCCCACGGGGGTAGAGAGAAACTACAAAACGCACTCTGCTACGACCGTTACATACTCTCTAAAGCACTTATACAATGATCTGATTTTCAATCAAGAATTCTGTAGCTGTACCTGCCTACGGACTACGGCCTACGAATCGCCCACCCGTGCCACCCCAGAAAACGCTACGAATGCTTTACGTAGCGATTCTTGGGATCGTTCGTAGCACAGCGTAGCATAGCTCTATCGGTCGGCGACTGTTCTGTAGCTCATCCCTGCTACGGCGGCCTGCGGCCTACGAATCGCCCACCCAAGTCACCCCAGAAAATACATCGCTCGTAGCACAGCGTAGCATATCTCGTAGCGATATTTCCTTGAGATGGCGACATTATTGCGTCCCTTTTACTAGAGTAAATTGTAGTCCAGTAAATATATAAATAGAATAAATTACACACATCCATAAAGTCGAGCCATTTTCCCATAGGGGTAGGCAGTAACTATAGAACGGTACCTGCTACGATTCTCTAACAAACTCCTTTTGCTTCGTTTGCGTTCATACATCTGGTCAAATATGCACGCCGTCACGCAGCGGGTGACGGCGTGAAACAAAAAATCACAAATAGGGTCATTTATGTCCTTCTAGGGTACGCACTCACACCTACAGTCTCACTCTGATGTCACTTGAAATAGTTGTCACGTTAAAGTGCAATTCGCTGGAGACATCGGGCGCGTGCCAGACGACCAATGGGACAAACTTCTGAACTAATGAGTCACATTTAATGTCATGCAATATCGCGGTAGGTTCAGATAGAGATCGCGGGATGAACTGGACTCCTTTAAGAACTGGTCGTTAGTAACTTTTAACAGAGAGAACTGGATGGAGAGTATGAGGCCTTTTCCCTGCAATGGAACATCACTGGCTTTTAATATTAAAAAATAATTTCCATCTATGGCGTCCCGTCTCGGCACTTCCACTCACATCTGCCTTGTAATAAACCACATTTCTGTAAATCAAAGGTTTAATGAATAAAATATTTATTTTCAGACAAGATTTGCTGAAATGGTACGGCTGGGGATACAAGGACTCCATGTTCAAATTGGACGGAAACACTGCTACTTTCACCGGTAACAGGTAAGTCCTATTTCTAAAGAACAAATATTTTTTAACTTACAGTCTTTTAATTCTGACCAAATCCGTCCTGAAAACGACACAATGAAAGATTGAGGGATTGGAGATTGAACTACATTTAGGTCTTAATGAACTACGGAACAGTGAACTATTTTATGCATCGTAAGGTTATAAAAGTTGTTTGTGACTTTTGATATTAATTGGTATTGAAATGGCTCTGCAAAGCAGTTAGTAAAAATACCAATAAATTACAGTTGTCTATAAAAATATCTAGTTTTAATCAATAATTTAGACAGCTGTACTGTAGGGATGCTAATAATTTATAAATAAATCCTTTGAACTAGCTTTTGCCAGTGGCTTCACCAGCATGGATTTCGAATATTATCCCACGGGATCGTACTATCGAGAAAAGTATCATATGTGATAAGTGATAATCCAGGTATTTGCTGTCTTTGTGCCAAATTACATACAAACATCCGAACAGACAAACTTTTAGATTTATAATATTAGTAGGATAAACATTTGTTTAACATTCTAATACAAAAAGCAATACATCGTGCAATAATTAGCATCTGTTAAACAAACCAGTTATATTTCTTATTGGCCTCTAAATGGCTATCACGAACGGTGCGTTTTTATCTAACACTCCTTCGCTAATTTTGCAATGAACCTTGATTTAATATTCGTCCGCCGTGCTCTACATTATGCTTGGCACATAATATTTCTCAAACTAAAAAAAAAAACAAAAACAAACATGTCTATTGACCCTATTTTTTTGGCTAGTAGGTATAGATAGATAGATAGGCTTTATTGCAGACCAAAATGTAACAAAGCGTATGTACAAACCCAATAATATTCAGGGTAAAACGATTTGGTACTTTGGGCTACAAAAGAGATGCAAAACAGCATAACCATACCTATACTGTCCCCACGGCTGGGAGATGGACCTTCTCTTTTGAAAGGGATGAATGGAAGGCAATTTCTTTGCAGCACAGATATTAATGTAAATGCTATGTGGTACTACGCAAATGGATAGAATAACAAGAAGAGGAAGTGTCAACGGAGCACCGGTGACTGAAAACTTGTGTGCAAACCTGTTGCCATGGTATGGGGATACTTTTATCCCGGTAATACGTTCCTGAAGCATAAATTTCAACCTCCCCGTGGGCGAAGCCGCTGGCAAAAGCTAGTTGTAAATAAAATACATGAGTTAGGGAATGAGCAGGCAAACATACCCACAATATCACGAGAAAAATTTCAAGCATTCAGGAGGAAGACCCAAGAAACAATAAAAGCTAATATGACTAGAAAGGAGTTGACGTGACCACCGAGATGACGACTTATATAGAGAAGTTTGGAAGAAAAAGTCATGATATACCGACCCCAAATAAATAGGGACATCGATAGGGGAGGATAATTCAGAGCACAACGGCGGTCTTTTCACTAATAGCGATATCTACTAGACATACCTTAATATGGACATGGTAACACTAAATAGAGATTAAGTAGAACCTAGTGTCAACTTGATGCGACAGATACGTATACCTTTTTTTTGGATGGGAAATCATCAAATGACTTCTCCCGCTCTGGGTGGAGCGGGAGCGGGTGTCAGACTTTTAGTCACTAAAACCCACCCGTGTTCCTTCAGTTGCCCATGTGCCAGGGTCACGGTATCTCTTTCGAACAATCTCGCGACCCTGGCAGGCATCGGTCCTAGCAGACCCCTTCATTGTTGCTGACATCTCTTTGAGGCGCGCGTGGAACACTACGCGCCGTCGACCCGAGCCTGGTCCTTACCGGGCGGCGAGCTACCCATTACTCGCCGCCCACAAGCTCGCGCCTGCGGTGTCCGGGAGTCCGCTATCGAAGGTACATACACCTAAAAGCTGTGTGAAACGTGAGGTAACAGAAAGTGAAGCAGGGTGGTGGCACAGTGGTATCAGCACCTTCCTTTGTATAATTTAGAGGGAGTGGACCGTAATCCACCAACCGGACCGGACCCAGTGCGGTTTGGTAGATGTCCCATATCTTCAAATTTTTGTTTCTCGGTCGACTTCCTCATGATGTTCTCCTTCTGTGTTTTCGAGAACAGTGGTGATTAAATAATTTACACAAAGTAAAGCACCTGTCTGTAGCGTTGCAAAGGACTCGAGTCCTCGAGTCGAAATTTTAAAGACTCGACTCAATTATGCAAGACTCGGTGTGCTCAAAAGGCTCGGAGTCTAGAGTCAAGCCGAGCCCGAGTCATTCTCGAGTGTAAAAAAGGGACTCAAGTTTAAAAAAAGTCTCAAGTCTTAAAAAAGGCTCGAGTCATAAAATGAACTCGAGTCCTGTAGCTCATCATTCGAAAAACTCAAAAAACTCGTCGGTTTTTTGTACGCAAAATTACATCATACCCACTAATTTGAATTTATTGACTTGTGTCTCATCATTCGAAAAGACTCGAAAAAGTTTCATCTTCATGCTCCGAGATTTTCTTTAAGACTCGGGTTCATTTTAAGACTCGAATCCTTTTTTAGGCTCGAGCCCATTTTAAGACTCGAGTCCTTTTTAAGACTTGAGTGCTTATCTGTACACTCCGAGCCTTTTGAGCACACTGAGTCTTGCATACTTGAGGCGAGTCTTTAAAATTAGGACTCGAAGACTCGAGTCCTTTGCAACTCTACCTGTCTGGGTTCGAACCTACGACCTACACCTACCTACTCGTAAGTCGCGGCCGTTACTACTGGGCCACCACTCCTCTCATTTAATTTCTAGGAAATCCTCACTTAGCCAAAATATGGTTACGTCTTTTAGCTCAGAGTATTTTGCCGATTTCGTATTGTTTTGTATCGAAATTCTCTTCAGAAACAATTATTATTAGTTTCTTAAGTGTTAGTATTTTTAGAATGTATCCATTGGCATAGGTATTTCGAAAGTGGCTCCTTGCGAAAGAGCTCTTCTGAATCGCATTTTATATCTACTTCTATCGTCAAAACGCATAATTGTATTGTGGCTTCGATGGTGAAGGCTTAGGACATCACAAAACAATATTTTATTTTAATTTCATGTCTAAGTTAGGGAATATTTCGCCGTCCTACGTTTATGTTGTCCAAAATAATGAATTTATTATAATTTTTATTATTATAACAAATTGATTTAGGTTAGTTTAAGTTTCTAAATATACTAACCATTTTCCTTTGGAATATTCAATGAACCCTCAATCAGCGTATTTTCCAAATGAATACAAACAAACAACCAACTTCCAAGAAAACACTATAAAGTGGAAAAGCAGTTTAATTTCGGAAGTCGGTGTGTTTAGTTTCGTTTTTTTTATTTTATTAATAGGTAACACTTAAACACATCAAATACGTGTACTTGCTACACACTTGCGGATCATTTTCGTAATACACTAACAGTATGAATGGCTTTCGTTTTTACATTTCAACAACAGTCACTGCGTTATTTACGTTGTTGAGCAAACACATTTTTAGCCGACTTCAAAAAAAGGAGGACGTTATCAATTCGCCTGTATTTTTTTTATGTTTGTTACCTCATAACTTTGAACTGGGTGAACCAATTTTGATGATTCTTTTTTATTTGGAAGCTGGGGCTTCCCGAATGGTCCCATTTCAATTTGGTTCCATTCGGACAATGAACGGACCTATGTGAAAACCAGATAAGTCTTAAATTTGCATTAAGTATTTGCGGCGACAAATGAACGAATAACGCGATTAGACTAGTGCGGGGTATCTACCATAACTAAAAAGTTAAAAATAAAAACTTTTTCTAAAAATAAAGCGACTTCCTTAAAAAACACTACAAAGTCAAAAATAACTTTAATTTCAGAAGTCGGTGGCATAAAAACCTTAAATACAGATCCTAAGATACCGACTTCCAAAATTAAAGTTATTTTTGACTTTGTAGTGTTTTTTTAAGAAAGTCGTTTTTTTTGTAAAAAGTTTTTTTGAACATATGAAGCAATGGATTAGCAATCGCTTTCAAAATGATTCAGATTGTGATTCAATTAATCAATCAATCAATCAAAATATTTTTATTTCACATAAGCCTGCAAGGGCACTTATGAAACGTTAGAAGCTAGGTGCACGGTTCCAAATTGTTGATTCCTATGGACAAGAGCCAGCAAGAAACTCCACGGTTACTCTTTTAAAAATAATTGGGTTTTACAATGTTTTCAAACAACAGTTTTAATAGGTATGGGAGAACAGTGTAGGACTGTCAACAAGTACTACTAAAACCACCAAGCAACCAAGTACTTAACAAAATAGAAAATTGTCTACAGTCTACAAGACCTACAACATTCTCACATTCACAAAATATAAAAGAATTTACTTAAATGATAGTATTACATAAATAAAACATAATAACCTATTTAAACCAAATGTCATTGTTGTTATGAAAACCAATATTAAAGAGGTCAAATTAGAATTGTATGTATATAATGTCAAATTATGAATAGAGTATGTCAAAGAAGAATGTAAAAAAAAAAACTTAAATAAATAATGTACATCGTCATTTGGGAGCAGTTAATAGACATTTACATGGTCATCCTGTAATGAGCTACCAGGAAAGCCACATATGCAGACGGAGTTATTGCCAAACTTCCTTGTCTTGAACGTAGTCTTTTATCTTATAATATGCATTTTTGATAAGGACACGCTTAATGTGTGATTTGAACTTTCCGTAGCTAAGTTCAGTAACAGACTTTGGCAACTTGTTATAGAAGCGGATACTGTTTATAAGAAATGATTTACTAGTTTTAGTTAATCTAAATGTAGGTATCACAATTTCATTTTTACTACGAGTATTTATATTATGGAAATCGCTTCTTAGTTTGAAAAGGCCTAAGTTTTTGCGAACATACAAGATACATTCTAAAATATAAAGAGAAGGTAGAGTCAGTATATCAATTTCTGTAAATTTGATTCTAAGAGACTCACGTGGCTTCATTTTATAGATTGCGCGGATTGCCCTCTTTTTTAAAATAAAAACTGAATCTACGTCAGCTGCCGAACCCCACAGCAGAACGCCATAAGACATAATACTGTGGAAATAAGCAAAGTACACTAATCTAGCTGTAGCTATATCGGTCAACTGCCTTATTTTTCTTACTGCATATGCAGCTGAACTTAATCTACCTGAAATTGCTGTAATGTGGGCACCCCATTGTAATTTTGAATCTAAAGTGATTCCTAGAAATTTAGTTTTCGAAATAACATCTAGTTTCTTGCCGTCAAGTTTTAAATTTAGATCTACTTGGGGTACATTTGGTAATGAGAATTTAATACATTTAGTTTTGTTTGCATTAAGTAAGATTAATCTGTCTAAGATTAATCTTTGACAGTCGTTACGGGTCGTCAGAAGCCCGAAAGTCTGACAACCAGTCTTACCAAGGGTGATCGTGTTACCCAGAAGCTGACCAGTGGAGGTCAGATAGGCAGTCGCTCCATGTAAAATACTGGTACTCAGCTGCATCCGCTTACAAGGAGACGGCAAGAGTGTGGGTTAGGTAATAGGTAATAGGTAATAGGTAGAACGGGCTGGTGTCCGCAACTCCACGTCTGAGCGCGTATTTTGCGAAGAGTGTGGGTTTCTTAAGAGTGTGGGTTTCTTAAATCGAACGGAGGTTCCGCGTGTAGTTAGTACTCATTGAGTGTAATCATATACTCAAACCCTAGAGCGCACTACTTCGTCATTGCCGAAAAAAAAAATCTGTTAAAAAAAGTTGTTTTGTTGTGCAAGTTGGCGACAAATATGTATTTTTCTTGTTTTTATGATAAATATCATCCAGATTTGTGTATTGCTGATGATGAATTCTTGAACGGAATTGTTTATAATGAGTTATGAAATTTTAATTTAAAAAAGTTCTTTTTTTTTCTTCATACTTCATGATCTTTTTTCTCGACAATGACTTAGAAGAAGTGCGCTCTAGGATTTGAGTATATGAATCACTCACTCACTAAGTACTAACTACACAAGGAAACTCCGTTCGATTAAAGAACCCCACACTCTTGCCGTCTCCTTGATAGACTGGAACCCGACTCCAACATAATTGGGGAAAAGGCTAGGCAGAGTGATATAATTGAACGAACGAAAACTGATTGATTGATGAGGCATTAATGATACACCTCGCTCCAAAGAACTCAAGTCTCTTTTATGTCTACACCGGGGTCACGACTGTAAAGAAAGTGGTGTCAACGAGGTATGACTAGTCCAGTGATCCAGTCTAAACCAGGCTTGGTGGTGGGCGGCCACAAATTGGCACTTCCCGTTAATTTGCAGCACGTGCCATTTGACACGGCACATCATTCTACACTCAATAGGTATTTTGTACATTAGGTATCTTGGTACTGTTGGTAATTTGAACTGATTAAACACATGTTACCAGATTTTTTTTGTGTGTTTGTTCTTTTGAGTTTTACCAAGGGTATTACCCAGTAACTAGGTTGTCTAGGTCAGGTAGGCAGTCGGTCTTTGTAGAATAACGGGAATCAGCTTTACCCGGTTTTTTTTTTCTCGATGGGAAATCATCAAATGACTAGACTTTTACTGACTAAAACCCACCCGTGTTCCTTGTGCCCATGTGCCGGGGCCACGGTATCTCTTTCGAAAAATCACGCGACCCCGGCAGGCAGCTGTACCCGGTTGGACTTGCTTGACGCCGATCCCATCATAGTTAGGAATAGATGATGGGCGATTTGCCTCCAAAGTTTATAACCGGGAAAATCGTAGACTAGGTAATACTACTACGCGCGCGTGCTATTTCTTTTGATGCAAAGTTTGAATAATATCAGATATCTCTATGATTCTGGAATATTTTTTTTTTAACCGACTAATATTTCAATGCCCCCTGCATTGAAATATTAGTCGGTTTAAAAAAAATAGTGCTGTTCCTTTTGAACGCGTTCTGTTTTATGAAACCGTTTTTTTTTTGTCGAGTGACTAGGGTATTTAGAATCATGTACTGAATTCATAGTTACAATTAGCGCGGCGATGTCCGGGTGCCACCCTGTATACAATATATATTTTTAGTTCTTGTAATAAATAAACATTTATGGCTATCTAGAAGGGTAATGTTGAATAGTATTTCAATGAAATGAAATAAACTGAGGAACTCACATATATTATAATTTTTACTAGAACAGCTAACATGCAATTATTGCACAGTAATAAAACTTAGTGTCAACCATACAAGTTTAGCACTTAAACAACGCATTCGCGTGTTCGATTCATGCAAATAACGGTCAGAGCTGTAGAGCAATCTTTGAGATGGCCGATGACTGTAAACATTGACTATAAAACAAACAAACACGTTGCATCTCCATGAATGGTTTGAACTTGTGACTATTGTGGGTAACAAACAAATCATTTATGTTATATTGTCTCACTCGTAAATCTTTTGTTTTACGTACGCTTATTACAAGGAAGTTAGGAATATATAGTCTTGTTAGAATTCATGTTTGTTTATGGCACTTCATTGACATTGTTATTTAGTTTTTTCAAACCTATTTCTCTGCAGGGTGGCAGGGATATCGACGCGCAAACTATTACCATGAATGCAGTAAATTATTTTATTTGTTAAAGAAAACAAACAGTGACACATTACATATTGTCGGTAGAAACACAAAAACATGCGGCCAAATCTGTAACAAACAAGGTTTTCCACGAATAGGTACATATATTGTTTTTTTTTTTTCAAACTAACTGAATTAATGTTAGCGAAAACATATTGAGTGCTTAAATAAAAAAAAATTGCAAACAAAGAATTTTTCGTCAATTACACAAAAACTCAGTTGATTCATAGAAAAGTCCGCGGAAAAATTTCAACGCAAGACTTTCGGGCATTCGGGCATTTGGGGGCATTGAAATATTTCGGCGCATTTAGGCGTCGGTTCAGAATCATGTATGCCTCGATGTCCCAGCCACCTGTATATTATAGAGTTATAAATTGGCAGCAATATTATTTTCCATAAACGGCTCAATAAAGATAAGATAAACGTACTAAATCATAGGAAGGCCACAAATTAGAATATGATAGTAACAGTTGATCGTAGAATGAACCTTGATCTACTAACGCAGACATTTTTTTGATCCTATAACATTTTAAATCATTAAGTAGATGACTTTCCCAAAAACGGATGTTGTAAGACAAGGCTAAAAAAACTATTTTGATGACCTTCACCAGTAGGAGAACCAAGGTAACCGACATAGCCCGAAGAATTGCTATACTGAAGTGGCAGTGGGCAGGGCACATTGCTCGCAGAACAGATGGCCGATGGGGCCGAAAGGTTCTGAAGTGGCGACCGCGTACCGGAAGACGTAGAGTTGGAAGACCGCAAGAACCCGCTGGATGCGGGAAGAACAAAACCGGTCGAAGTGGCGGAGCTTGGGGGAGGCCTATGTCCAGCAGTGGATGTCTTTCGGCTGAAATGATGATGACCTTCATCCTGATTGCATAACACAGTATCAGAATTTGAATAATTTTGAAGCAAAATAGAAAATAGTATACTAAGATGGTTTGGTCATGTTAAGATGATGAATGAAGGGCGGCTGACAATAGTAGATTATTAACCAAGGGTATAAAGCAGTGTCTTCTGTCGCGGGTGACGATTTAAATCGCGAGCGTAACGAAGGACTCGAGGTTTACTCCCGAGCGTAGCGAGGGTGTTAAAAACTTAAATCACGAGCGAAGCGAAGGATTTAAGACGAGTCCAGAGTGTAGCGAGGGATTTAAGTTCACCCAAGACTAAGACAGCTTTATCACCGAGGAAAATACTCTACTTTTCGTACCATTTGCGAAAAAATTAACACATAAATAATATGAGATAAGCATTTATTAAAATAAACTTAACGTTTATGTATTTGAAGAAAGCAAAAACGCGGCAACTTCCTAGACTAATATTTTTTTGTCGGAAAAGCAAAGGCATCAAGCTCATACGGCCTCGTCGATTTTCGTAATTTTATTTAATAATCATAACTGCATAATAAAAGCGTATTCCTTTTTCAAAAAGATGTATAATGCTTTATATACAAACTCAATGGTGTAAACACAGATGTAGTTCAGTATAAATTTCGGTAATTATTCCAAATTTAAATCACATTCTCTCCCTAGAGGATGAATGAAATTCAGTACAATTTTCTTTCCCTGTTTTTAACAGATTAAAAATGACTATTGTTATGTTAGCTTTTTGTGGCATAGAATGTCACTTTTTTGAGCAAGTGGTACGAAAAAGATATTTACGTGACAGATGTGACTGGTCATGCCGAAAGTGGATGCCCTAGGAGAACATAATATAGTGACCCTTATTCGTGGTGTTCTTCAGAAGGGTCAGGTGCGTAGCACTGGAAACGCGGCGTGCGTGTATGACCTGAGGGGTAGTTGCGTAACCTGCTATCAGTAGGAATCGGTTTCATTTTGATAGTTAAATAACATTCATTGCGTTATTTATGTTGCTGAGCCGACAATTTATTCGAAGAACGTGATAAGTCAACGATGATATCTTTCTTCAAACTGCTCGTTGACACTCCCTGTGACCCAAGGGCTGGCTTTTTCCTTGTCCAGAGGCGATGCATTCCTTTACAACGTGGCAATGCTGCCAGCCTCTACGGTACATTACCAGCTCTTGCCCGCGGCTTCGCCAGCTGTGAGGCGAAAATCATCCCACGGGAGGTAGGTACTAACTAGCGGGATAAAATGGATCCTAAGTGTAATAAATTATATGTGTATGGCAAATTTCATCCAAATCCGTTTAGTCGTTTTTGCGTGATCGAATAACAAACATCCGAAAGTAAAAGTTAGTATGTTTGATTACTAGAATTAAGTAGTTAAACGTTGGTATTTAAATACATTTCATTTTAATTCTGAATAAATTTAACTTCAAAATGTGTCTAATTTCATCGACATTTAAATCGATACTTTTACGAGAATGTCGGTTTATTTCGAGCGACGGAATCTTCATCGCTCTGCTTAGCGTCGAGAGTTGAATTTGGAACATTGTATAGTACGTTGGGGTAAGATCGGTGTAGAGATAAGACCGTACAAATTCATTTCCCGGCTAAATAGATATAACACAAAGTTATTTTGAATATTGACAATATTGTGTTCGGCGCCATTTTTATCTGCCCCGTCCATAAAAACCAATCAAAATTATAATAACCTAATTATAATTTAATTCGTACGGTCTTAACACAGTGCCAAACTTACCCCAACATACCTTATATGTTCAACGGGCTGGGATGCACTCATTCGATTTTCAACTCTCGCCACTAAGCAGAGCGTTAAAGATCTAGTACGCGAAAAAACCCAGCCGCGTTATTTCGTCCATGTAAACGTTGACTAACTTTAGAATCTAACGAATGTGTATCTTTTTACACATGCGTACACGCAGGTACAACACCCGTAAATGTTACACGGGCCGGCAGGCCCGGACTGGCCATACGGGCAAATCGGGCAAATGCCCGATGGGCCGGAGGCCCAGTGGGCCGGTCGCGCTGCTGGCTACACCAATAATATTAAAATGATTTTCCAAGTTCCCTTTAACATAATTAATTTTTATAAACCAACACATGACCTAAACTGAAACCTAAACCCTTACATTAGTGCAATAAAATTTCAGTTTCTAATCAAAACTTCTAACTTCACTCTCTTTCTAATTCTAATCATTAGGGGTAAATGCTTGTCAACTTCCTTACGCCCCAAAGGAAATAGACGTAATGAAGCCCCGTACATCGTCATACCGGCTGAATTGCTGCAGGACTTGCAGCAGATGCTGGACAGCTTAATTGATACTTCTGTACGCATTAGTCTCCGGATGAACTTGGACAATACAAAGGTTATGTTCAAGATCACGCAACTCCGGGACCGATCACAGTCAATGGCGGTGCCCTCAAAGTTGTTCGAGAATACATTTACTTCAGACAGTTTGGTAAGAACAACCTTGAGAAGGAGGCTAACAGGAGAATTCAGCTGGGCTGGGTAGCATTTGGGAAGCTTCGTCGAGTCTTATCGTCGCGTATTCCGCAGAGCCTAAAGTCTTCAATCAGTGCGTTCTGCCTGTTGTGACCTACGGAGCCGAAACGTGGACACTCACGGTACGGCTGGTTCATAAATTTAAAGTCGCTCAGCTAGCTATGGAACGAGCTTTGCTTGGAGTATCTCTGAGGGATAGAATCCGGAAGGAGGTGGTGAATCGGCAGAGAACCAAAGTAGTCGACATAGCTCATAGGATTAGTAAGCTGAAGTGGCAATGCACCGGCCACATTAGCCGTAGAACCGATGATCGTTGGGGTAGACGTGTTCTTGAATGGAGACCGTGAATTGGCAAACGTAAGGTAGGACACCCTCAGGCTAGATGGAGTGACGATCTTTGCAGGGGGGCTTGTAACAGCTGGATGAGAGTTGCCGAGAATCGAGCTGAATGGCGTGCAATTGGACAGGCCTATGTCCAGCAATGTACTGCTATAGGCTGATGATGACGATGATGATGATTTAATTCAATACAATAAAATCTCTATCAAGGTTTCTCTGATAACAGAAAAATAAAGTTAAGTTAAATAAATTTGAAGACGTTCGATATAGAAGTTTAAACAAATTTTCCCGAAAAAAGAGTAAGAAAAAAAGAAGTTGAAACCAGGAGAGATCGTACAGGATGAACTTATCGCTGATGCAGTTAATGTATCTAAAGTTAATGTTTAAAACATTATCTTTGACACAGTTACTCAAAGCATGGATGACCGTTTTCTCGCAAATTGACAATTCTGCGCTGATTTTTCATGTCTGTCTTCATTTGTTTTGGTGCATAAAGCGCTTAACAGTTTAAGTTTAATGTTTTTTTTTTATGACTTGCAATTTTTTTAGGGTATAATTTAGACGATCACCAAAAATATTTTTAAGACTCTAAACTAAGGCAGCAAAAAAAATAAACAACTCCAAAAAAAATAAATTGACTTTATTAAAAGGGCCCTAAAGTATATAATATTATGATTCAAAATAAATAAAATAACATCAGAAAAATCGCAAACCTCGCACAAATATTATTTTTGGTTCCCAAAATGGATTAACGGTCACCAAATTCTATCCAACTCCTTGTACGACACAACTGTACTGCGATTCACAATAGATCGAATGCACGCTTGTGCGATACACTCGAGCTCACATAGTACCAGAGGCGGCGTAAGGCGTGGGCGACGTGGGCGACCGCCTACGGCCTCGCGGTCCAAGGGGCCTCGCGCCTCGAAGGCACGCGAACGCAAATCATCAGAATTCTTCTGCTCTTATCCCAATTTATTTGCGGTCGGTGCAACATATCTTTTTCTTCCACACTTCTCTACTAGTCGTCATCTCAGTAGTCATCCCCTTTCTATCCAAATCATAATTCACACAGTCCATCCATCGTTGCTTTATGGTTGCTTTGGTCTCCCTCTACTCTTAAAGCCATCGACATTCGTACTCAATACTTTACTCATGACATTTTCTGCCTCGTTGGTCTAGTGGTAGCAAGCGCTACTGCTGAGCATGAGGTCCTGGGTTCGATTCCCAGGTCGGGCAAAGTGTTATTGGGCTTTTCCAACTGCCATTTCTCAGTAGCAGCCCGGAGCCTGGATTTGTGCCCGGTTGATGGCAATAGGCTCGCCCCCTATTACATGAGACTTAAACATAACAGGCGAAATGTGGGTGTACTATAGGTACACCTCTGCTTAACCCTTCGGGGAAACAAGGCGTGATGATGATTTTCCTCATTCGTCCGTAACGCGTGACCATACCATGACAACCGATTCCCATACAACTTTTCAATTATTGGTGCCACTTTCAGACATAAGGTCCGTACCTTACCGTTCCTCTTATGTACTCATTTCTTATTCTATCCATTCGTGTAACACCACACATCCCTCTTAACATTCTCATCTCAGCTGAATGCATTCCCTTTCATCCCTTTTGTGGCCCAACATTCTGACCCATACAAGACAGCAGGTCTGACTACGCGAAAGCAAATAAAGATATAATTACTCATTTAGCAATGAATAATAAAAACACCGGCTAGCAAGTATCTGCAATACTAACCTACAACATTCGTTTTAAAAAAATCTTGCAATATTGTTTGGAACGAAATTTTCAGTTTAAAATTTATCATATGATCTACACTTATCTATAATAACATTAAAATTATAAAGCTGCAGCGTTTGTTTGTTTGGTTGAACGCGCTGATCTCAAGAACTACTATTCGGAATTGAATAAAAAAACATTTTGTGTTGGATAGCCTATTTATTGACATAGGCTATATAACATAACGCTACAATCAAAAGGAGCGGAGCAGCAACGAAAACTGGCAGGCAATTCGATGCGACGGGGAGGGTCAGGGGGCGTCCATTAATTACGTGAGGCAATTTGGCGACCACCCAGATGAGATGTCGTGAGATTCGGCTCAACACTTCTCTCTATAATCTCACATGAGATTTTTCAAAATGCTTATTTTTAGTGTCAATACGTTAATCAGAGCTTATTTGCGTTGGATTTATGCGCTGCGTTTGGCTGGCTTGGCTGTTCGGTGACGGTTTAACAATCGAGGTGCTACTGTGCTACTTCTTGGCGTTTGCATGACCACGAAAAGTATTATTTTGTAGGGTTTAGCCATATTTTAGCGGAAAAACGTTCTGCTTAACCCGGTTTTCTCACGATTTCAACTTGTTTCCAGCGAAAAATGAACGATTATTCCGAACCTGACCCGAAATCTTAACCCAGCCGGGGTTAGGTTAGGAACTCGAAAAAAAATGATATTTGTTCCAGACGTAACCCTCTTCCTAACCGAACCCGAAGTATCGTTCCTATCATAACCCAAATTGCGGTATAGATAGAATTTCTCTATAGAGAAGAAGGGAAATATTATCTATGCAGCAGGCAAGGTTTCTGTCACGGCTCTGGCGCTTCGGGTCTCCGGCGGTCCCACGCGAGTTTATCGTCGCAGACGGCTTTAACTCTCACCACCGCAGCTTCGGCTCCGCAGCCTCAGCCGCCTGCTCCTTAGTTCGCGGGTCGCCTCCCCCATACGCGCCTTCGCGGGCTTAAAATACACTCTCGGGGTAGGGCAGACAAGACTGCGTGGAGTCGGTTCTGCAGCGATTCGTTTCAGTCACTAATTAAATTCAACAACAAATGGACTTTTTCAGACAATATTTTATTTTAACTCAAGGTTAAAAATGTTTTTTGATAGACATGCCAATATGCCTGGTAAATTTATTCCAATAAATATTGCCATCTTCATAGTATATCGGAATTTGGTTATGACAGGAACGATACTTCGGAAGAGGTTAGGAGGAGGGCCCCCCTCAGTACGTTGCCGCATTGACGAGGGGGGGGGGGCAGTAGCCGTGGTTTGGACACCCACGGTGAAGCTAAGAGGAACCCGAGGAGGGGCCGCTCGTCAGGGCTTTTCCTCCCAAAGCCGACGACGTAGCGGCCAACACGTAGGTTGCGGTGTTGTTTGTCGACATCGCAACTGAGGCGGGCCGCGATGTCTTAGTATCTGAGGCATTGCGGTTGAGGGTTGGAGGCCGATATTTTCGGTCGCAGGGGAAGAGGAGTGTTGGTATAGCGTTGGCCATTCTCCCTATCCCCTGCGGCCGAAAAGTGGCAGGCGGCGGGGCCACTTTCCTGACCCGTCGCAGGTGGACCAAGGGTGCCATTCACGGGGTTGTCTGGTGCCCATGTGCTAATTGGTCCCCGGGGTGGTCACGGCGTGGTATGTATTAATGCGTGTCGTGAATGGGGTTATCCCGCAGAGGTGGGTCCGGGGTAGTGGAGAATGCATGAGCAGTTCTCCACGAAAAAAAAAACAGTTTAGGAGGAGGGTAATGTTCGGAACAGCTTTTATATATTTTTTTCAATTTCCTAACCTAATCCGCGACCGGGTTAGGATTTCGGGTCAGGTTCGGAATATTCGTTTATCAGGGGGCCTCGCAAAATGTATCTTCCCCACATCAAATTTAGGTCTTGCCTCGCCACTGCATAGTACACTAGGTTAGGTTAGGTTAGGTTAAAACTGTGACCTCCTATGCACGAGCCTATGCGAGCGGTGCCGCGGCAGCGGCCGGCGACTGCTAGAAACGACTAGATTCAGTGGTAACATCTAAGTAGTGACAATATATAATATTTGGTCTAAAGTGTATTTTAAAGGCGTCCATATGTTTTTTTGGTAGTCAATAATACGAAAAAATGGTTTTATTTAATAATATTTTAGGAAACGTTATTTGGTGACCATTTATCCATTTTGGTAACCGTTTAGAATTTTTTTGGTAGTAAAATAGGTACTTTTTTGGGTGGTGTTTAAACACAAGCCTTTTTTTACTATTTTAGAATAGATGTAAAGGTCGATACCTAAACTTCACATAAACACAATAACATAACTTCAATAAATACCTACTTTGAATTTTCATGTCTATGATAGGTGAAAAATGTTCTAATCTTTACCCGCCTCCTTTAGCTTTCACTGGGATAGCATTAAATCTACTGACTTGGAACCATATAAAACATTAAAAAAAACGTGTATGACGAAAGCGAAGAAATTGTTTTAGGACATGAAGAAGAAAGATTCATTGTATGTGAGACTTTCCGTCAATACCTACTAAAATTGCACAGTTTGCTGCTTCAACATTTTGTAAAATTTATTTATTAATGCATACACTTTTCTTGCACTAACTTAGAAGTTTCTGCTTACTTTGTCAATGAGTCAAGTAGCACGTGAAAGATCTTTTTCAACCTTAAAAATTATAAAAAATCGCATGAGGAGAACTAAGTCCTCTAAATATTTTTAACTCTTTCATGTTAATGGTAGTGGTAAAAGATTTTTTAATGAAATTAGATTCCAACGATATTATAGACAAATTTGCCGAAAGCAGCGAACTGCTTCGAAAATCATTCATACAATAAATACCTACCTGAAATTTGCGTTGGTAGGTAAGTTTTCTGTTTCGTACCGTGTGGTGCCGGACGTAAAGAATAACACCACCCTATTTCTTCCCGTGGGTGTCGTAAAAGACGACTAAGGGACTTACTAGAGAATGGGCAGCAGCGTTCTCTATGCATTTTACCACCATATTGCGATCGCCAACCCGCCTGCCAAGCGTGGCGATGATTATGGCAAAACCCCCCAAATTGGGGAGGCCTAAGTCCAGCAGTGGACGTCTTGCGGCTGTGATGATGAAGTTTTCTGTTACGAATGGCAGAGGGCCGGCCGGTTGTCTGTGAAATGCCCGGACCGATTTAAAGCCCCAGTCCGGCCCTGCGGGCCGGCAAGCCAAACAAGTGACACCATTTACTAATGGACGAACGTCAATATTAACACTATCTATTAGAAGAACGCCACCAAAAATACACATTAGGTAACTGTGACATCCTACAGATACATTATATCGAATTAGATAAATTTTTCGTAATAATCAATACGTTTAAGCTAGTGCTAATTTTTACAAGTGGTTCCGTCTTGTCGATTTTGTGATGAAGGTACAGTCAGCGTCAAAAATATCGGGAAAAACAGACTGTTCAAAATTATCTCAACAACTATGAACATTAAACTTGATTTCATTTGGATAAAGTTCTTTTCAGAATGATAGAACATTTTTTCAATTTTCATAGTAATTTAGATAATTTTGAATAGTCCGTTCATCTCTATATTATTGACGCTGACTGATCCTATATTTTATTTGGTAGACGTAGCGGTTAGGTAAGATCCTCCACGGTGCACAATAATAGGTACCTATTTCATATTTTTTATTTGATCTTAATGCGAATACGAGATCCGATATTCTAAATTCGGACGGATGGATTTTGAATCTTGCATCCTCGATACAAATGGTACTACACGAGAAATGACGACATTTCTCAGATTCGAATCGAATGTAGTGCGCAAACGCACATTGTAGTACTTACTAGTCCTCTGAGTCGTATCGGAACTACAATGGTACAAATTTTTTTTTGTACGTTGTCACAATCCGAGCTAACACAGTTTTCTTGTTTTTTCAAAATTATTTTCGAGACATTTTCTCAAATGTTTACCAAAAACCCCCTGTTAATGTCATGACGCCCAATGATTATAGTTTCAGTGTACAGTCACCAAAAGAGTAACTAAGGTCGTCAAATATAGTTTAAGTTTAGTAAGAAAACCATTGGATGTTAACGAAATCAAATTAATTTAATTTAATTATATAAAACAACCACTTCATTTATCAAATTCGACGACCCTGGCATTTATCTCTGTTGATGAGTGTACATCCAAATAATGTCAGACGAACCTTTCATGGAAAACAAACCACTCATGAAAAAGGTGAACTATAAAGATAGGAAGATCAAAATGAGAGTCGTTTTTTTTTTGTGGATGAGAAATCTTCAAATGACGTCTCCCGCTCTTGAGTGGAAGTCTAAGGGCGTGTCAGACTTTTACTGACTAAAACCCACCCGTGTTCCTTCAGTTGCTCATATGCCAGAGCCACAGTAACTCTTTCGAACAGATTTCGCGACCCTGGCAGGCATCGGTCCTAGCAGACCAGTCCCAGTTCGCTGACATCTCTTTGAGGCGCGCGTGGAACAGAAAGCGCCGTCTACACGGGCCTGGTCCTAACCGGGCGGCGAGCTAACTATTGCTCACCGCCCGCAAGCCCGCGCTTACGGTGGCCGGAGTACCTACGCAATCGACTCCCGACGCCCGCGCCCGAGGCGTTTCCTCGTCAGAGTCGTTATAAGGAAATTTAAATAGATTTTGCCTTTTTGTAATGACGCATTTTGTAAGTCAATAATAATTATTATACATAACATATACTTGACAACAAGATAAGACATATGTATTAACCGTAGATGTTAAGTGTCGGTTACATGTATAAGGAGATACAAGATGTTCCTTTTGATATTCAAGAGTAAATTAATGAGATCATGTCAAAGAATCAACTGCCATATGAATATTATTTTTATATTTTTCGTTTAAAATAATTTGACGTCACGATATGTCTCATTTTCTTGGCTTTAAATTAAATTATTAGTTCGAATGCGAATGATTGAATCGATTATTTGAAATAGTCTCTTTAATATCCTACAGTTATGCGACTGAGCACGTTGTAGAGCTGAAATTAATTTCAACATTGGATCACTCTCTATTTCGAGTCGTGGTCTTTTTTCTTTGTGGGTGGGAAATCATCAAATAACGTCTCCCGCTCTTGGGCGCACCGGGAGGGCGTGTCAGACTTTTACTGACTAAAACCCACCCGTGCTCCTTCAGTTGCCCAAGTGCCAGGGTCACGGTGTCTCTTTCAAACAATCTCGCGACCCCTTCAGTTCTGCTGACATCTCTTTGTGGCGCGCGTGGAACACTACGCGCCGTCGCGTCGACCCGAGCCTGGTCCTTACCGGGCGGCGAGCTACCAGTGACCTAAAATGCCTTCTTGGGTTGTAAGTTTGAACCCAAGAAGGCATTTTAGGTTGTATATTTGATCTCAACACCACGGCTCTCAAAACGGTGAAAGAAAACATCGCGAGGAAACCAAACGGCATATCAATTCGAAGATATGTGACATCCTGCAACCCGCACTGGGCCTGCGTAGTGGGTTTTAGCCCCTCTCCCAGAGAGGAGGCCTGTGCCCAGCAGTGGGAACATTATAGCCTGGTTATACAAATTGTAGGTACTTAAATTATCTTTTTGTTACGCAGAAGCCTTGAAGAAGATATTTATTTTAGAAGTATTTATGTATGTTTGTATGTATGTATATTTTTATTTTGTATGTTTATATTTAAATTATAGTATTACTAGCTGACCCGGCAAACGTTGTTTTGCCATATAAATAATTTCCTAGGCGGGGATAACTAATTAAATGACGATTGATCAGCTTTCGACCGGAGAGGAAAAATGAATAATTTACTAAAATGGCTATTAAAAAATAAGGGTTGATCGTAGAAGGGTGAAAATTGAGGATTGTATGTATTTTTGTATGTTGTATCATAAAAAAATAGAAATTAAAAATTTTGTCTAAAAAATAAAAAATAAAATTTAGGGGTGGACTACCCCTATCATTTAGGGGGATGAAAAATAGATGTTGGCCGATTCTCATAGATACCGGATAAGCACAAAAAATTTCATCAAAATCGGTCAAGCTGTTTCGGAGGAGTATGGCAACGAAAACTGTGACACGAGAATTTTATATATTAGATTTTTCTTCTACTATTACACGCGTTGTCTACATCTTTTTGTATATTCTCTCCTATTGCAGGTATGCTGGAAGAGATTTCAATAGAAATAAGCATTACCTTTGTACATATTTTTCTGTTCCTTTCTTTTTGTCTATTTAAATGTGTGCATAAATGGTTAAATAAATAAGAAGCTTCTACTTCCATTCCCTACCGATGTCGACCCTTGATGTTGTGAAAGACCTTTGCCTAGCCGTTCCGACTTAATGCGTATACAAATATTCGCGTGTTTGCATGTTTGTCATTCACAACCAACGACTACAAACATCATACAATGCTGTTTGTTTTCAACACTAACCATATTTGTCTTGTTTAGCTCGATCTTGGATATATCTGTTTCGATTAATTGCAAGTTATCTTGAGTTATTTTACGTTAGAGACATATTTAGAGACAGTTGTACCGCTGAAAACTTATACCGACGGTCCATGGGACATGGACACATGGGATACATACATGGGTGGGTCACATTTAACGGGATGAGTGAGGACCTGTCCAGGTGTCTATATAATAGATTCCAAATTACATTAACATTTACATAAAGTTATTCCCAGATAGTTATCAAAATAGATAGATAAAAAAAATGTATCGTTGTTATATTATACAGGGTGATTGGAAGATGGGTGCAAAGCTTTAAGGTGAAGATAGTATAGACAATTTAGAACCGTTTAAGCCATGTTTGTCTTAGACGAAGTCTTACCAAATTTTTTAGTTTTTTTTCGGAAATTCTCAAAATTTAATGTAAACTGCATAATTATGGCCAAATCGAATGATAAATGAAGTAATTTTTTATTTATTTAATTAAAGTAATGTGTAAGCAACCAAGCAAAACATGTTTTAGCCTTCTGTGTCATTAGACATTTTTTTACAGATATTTAAAGCTCAGAAAAAATAAAAAAATTGTACAATACGTCTTTTAAACCTTATTTAAAAAAAAAAACGGAGGGTGCTTTTTTTGTTCAAACCTTTTTGAAGACATGCTTGATAATCGTTCTTTCTTTTGAGGTATCTTTTATGCGGATATCTTACAAATTATTGAAATTAGGACCTACAAACCAATTCGAGGGAGAAATTTTAAATTTTAGGCAGTCTAACAAAACACAAAATTTTTGCTTAAAAGAATACTTTATGTGCTCGAAATGATAACATTGTTCAATTCTAAGAATTTTTAGCACATGCAGGAACCAATTGAGGGGAACTCATTGAGGGGATTCTCTAAACAATGGCCACCGAGCGCGGTGCGACGGCATTTCCAGGTAGAACGCCCAATGAATAGCAAAAAGCGATGAGAGTTGGTTTTTACAGCAAAATAGTCTTAGTTACTGAGGCAACAAAGTCGTTTTTCTTTAGTCAGGGTCAGTCGGTCTGTGATGAAGCCGTTACATCTTTTACTTATTAGTCAAACTACTGCCCTTGTGAGTGGACGTTGTCGTGTTGATTCACAATTTACCGTGTTCAGTTGTAGCCCATTGCGTTCCTGCACGTGTTGTTTGCGTTAGTTTTGAACTTTTTTGTTTCACCGTGTCCAGTCGTAGCCTCGCGCTCCTGCACGTGTTGATTTTTGACTTAATTGTGTTGAGTTGACATTTAGTGCACTCCTACGCCGTTTTTCTTAATTGTTAAGTGACTATGGCTACTTTTTCCAATCAAGAATATGCGGATATCGTATTTATGTACGGTAGAGCAGACGGCAATGGATCTTTGGCGCGATGGATGTATCAAGAGCGCTATCCGAATCGCAGGATACCGAATGTCCTAGTGTTTTACAACACGTTTCGTCGTCTTGCCAAAGATGGGTTTCACCGCCCGGAACCTGGAGTCAACCCGGGCAGACACGAAACTGCCATCGACGAAGACATTTTAGCAGCATTTCAAGCGGATCCTACTACCAGTACTAGAGCAGTAGCTCGAAATTTAAACATTTCTCAATGGAAGGTGTGGCATACAATGCACCAAAATGATAAGTATCCGTTCCATGGCAGGAGTGTGCAAGGTCTAGTAGAGCAAGATCCTCAAAGAAGAATTCAGTTCTGCTGTTTCCTCCTCAACAGAGACATCGAAGATGCGTGGTTTCTGAAATCAATCTTGTGGACGGATGAAAGTAAATTTTCAAGGGAAGGTATTACAAACTTTCACATCATCCATGAATGGGCCGACGCAGACAACAATCCACATTTTAAGAAGCAGGTGTCATTTCAGATGAGATTCTCTGTGAATGTATGGGCTGGAATAATTGGCAGAACATTGATTGGGCCCCACTTTTTGCCTGATCCATTGAATGGCGAAAATTATTTGCAATTTCTGCAAATTGATTTACCACTGCTGGTAGAGGAATCAGGTGTCCCGATCTTCGAAAGAGACCGAACAGTCATGTATCAGCAAGACGGCTGTCCAGCGCATTGGACTTTAAATGTAAGGGAAACACCTCAACAATTGCTTTCCTGATAGCTGGATCGGCAGGGATGGACCCATCCCTTGGCCCGCTCGCTCCCCAGATCTGACCCCGTTGGAATTTTTCGTGTGGGGCCGGGCCAAGGAACTGGTGTATAACAACATAGAAATAAACACTAGAGAAGAATTGATACAAAGAATAAATTCAGCGTTTGAGACAATGAAGCAGGAGATGATGTTGAAAATAACGAATACAGAAGTTAGAAGACGGGGCCGTGCTTGTATTAGGAATCACGGCCGTCATTTTGAACATGAAAAATAAATAATTTTAATTTAAATGTTGTTTTAATTAGTCTGCCTAAAATAAAAAAAATCTCCCTCAAATTGGTTTGTAGGCCCTAATTTCAATAATTTGTAAGATATCCGCATAAATGATACCTCAAAAGAAAGAGCGATTATCAAGCATGTCTTCAAAAAGGTTTGAACAAAAAAGCACCCCCCGGTTCTTTTTTTAATAAGGTTTAAAAGACGTATTGTACAAATTTTTTATTTTTTCTGAGCTTTAAATGTCTGTAAAAAAAATGTCTAATGACACAGAAGCCTAAAACATGTTTTGCTTGATTGCTTACACATTACTTTAATTAAATAAATAAAAAATGAATTCATTTATCATTCAATTTGGCCATAATTATGCAGTTTACATTAAATTTTGAGAATTTCCGAAAAAAAACTTAAAAATTTGGTTAAAAATATATGGTAAGACTTCGTCTAAGACAACCATGGCTTAAATGGTTCTAAATTGTCTGTACTATCTTCGCCTTAAAGCTTTGCACCCATCTTCCAATCACCCTGTATATTGATTTTATTGAATTATACCAAATTGTATCTATTGTAAGCTAGTATCATGTGAAAACGTAGGGGATTGTACATTTACTTATAGCATACTGTGTATTTAAATAATATACAAGATTATTTTTAGTATATGCGAAACCTGAATATAGTTTGTTCAGAATCAGTAACTGAATCGATTCCAATAATTTTTACACCATGTTATATTTTATACCAAAAATATTTAATTACGCTTCCAAGTCGCGGGCCTTAGTGTTTTGTTTCGATTTTAAAATGATCATGTCTTTCTCGTATTCAAACGTCCATTACACGGAGATGGTACGTACACTAGCTGTTTGTGGTGATCTGCATATGTTTTTGCGTGGACAACCAGGTAACTTATCAAGCTTATAACTTTGTGATTATTAATGATACAGTTTTGAATTTTTTTTCATAGATTCTTTACATAAAAATACTAGACCCGTGTTTCGGGTTTCGCATAAACAAAAATTAATGTTGTATATTATATTGTACGATTGTTTGTATTCTCAAATAAAATAAAACGTAATTTTCATTTTCTACAGTCGTTAAGCTCATATATACTGTTTATTTATTTTTCTTCATACCCAGTACAATGAGGCATAATGTATTTTCCGATAAACTCGATATTTCCTTCAACAAAACAATAAAATGAAGCGAATAGTTTTTTACTTAATTATTTAGATACCACTCAAGTACCTGCACCTGGCAATTTCTCAAGGGAAACATCAGCTGCTTATGAAAAATAGAAATAAAACGTAAGTCGTACACACGCAAAACAACCCTATTTCTTTCTGTAGATAGACAATCAATACCTACGACGTACATTTTGTAGTCTATTATTTATTTCTTACTAACTTGAAAGGGTTCGTTTTTAAACGTACTTAATTGAAAAGGTTCATGGAATTTTATTATTCAGCGCCCTTTGTGACTTTTTGTCGCCGTAGTTTCGGAAAAACCATAGATAGGTACGCACAGCCACAGGTCAAGCTATACATATCCAGTATAAGCTGACATGTCACTTTAAGAATAGCCTATACAATGCGAGGTCAGGTAAAACTGGATTTGTATAGCTTGATGTGTAGCCGTGTGTACAGTCGCTATATAGTCGACTCGCACAAATTTACTCGATCGAAACGGGCGAATAGACCCTTTTTTTAATATGCATTTTTTTGGGCGATTCGCACTACGCTAATTTATCTGTAGGCGAATTGACTACTCTACATATACGCATTAGGCAATTGGCACGGTTTGAATTTCGTGTGAATCGCAAAGAATATTTTCTTTTGTTAAATAATCAATTAGTGCGATTAGTGTCTCATCAATTGGTGCGAATTGACTCACCTAATGAATTTCTAGAGTTTTCAACCGCACACTCCGGTGTAGCACTTTAGCCCTAAGCTGACCGATCGTAAGATTAGATAAGATAATCATTTATTTGCCCAAAAATGAGTACAAGACATACAGCACAAATTTTCAGCATGCAAGAGATGTTAATAGCGGATATAAAAATAGATCATCACGTTTGCCTTAAAAAATGGCATGCAAATATTTAAACAATAATTTAAAATGTCAGTACGAGTCAAATTATTTAAAAATGTCATAATAATAAACGAACATTAAAAATAAAGAATTGATATAACATAGGTAATCATAATCAAAATCTCTCATCTTAAAACTCATTTTAATAATAATAAGCTATATCTGCTAGAAAATTAATAACTTTCCGTTTGAATGGTAGATCACATAACTCCTTTAGCTTTTAAATAGTTTTATAATAAACTATTTAAAAGCTAAAGGAGTTATATTAAAAGTTAAAGCTAAGCATTTTTGGAGCCATGCAAAATACACTTTTTCTCGTAAGTGACGTCCTATATTGCTGTAGCAAATTTGGGTATTGTCACGTCTATTAGGAGGAAATCGATTTGCCATGCGAGAAAAGAGGTGAGGGTCTAACCCTCACCTCTTAAAAATATTATATTTTCTAAATTATACAGTGCAGTAATGTCAAAACTTTGTATTTACCGTAGTACCGAGTTTCAGTAAACTAGACCTACGGTCTACTGTGATTTACTAAGAAACCGATACATGTCTTCGAATAAGATTTATTTGAATGAATAGACAACAAACAGTTTAGGTATTTATCAAATTTTTCATTCGATAACGTCCATTGGTTTCTTAATAAACTTCTACTATATCCGACGACTCTGGTTATTTATTTCTATAGGTCTTATGTAAATGTCTAAGACTTTTAAACCATTGGATTTCTATAGAATAACCTTGATTTATTTAGTACTTTTATGACATCATATTTTTGAGTACGCATCCTGAAAATTTATAAACATACATGATGCAACTACAAACATTTGATCAAAAAATGTGTGAAACGCAAATTTTATGGTATTCTACGAAGTTTTGACGTCATTTATCGCCTTAGCATTAGGTAATAGGTTCATATAGCTCATTTTGTCGTTCATATGTTAGAAAACTATTGCTTGTATAGGTACTACTTGTCCTACTGATGACGCGCTGAAGGTTAGGTATATATATAGCTTTACAAAAATCCGCGAAAATGGAGCAATGAATGCTGAAATGTACACCATAGCAATTAAGCAGGTACAATTAGTTTGGAATGTTTATAGTAATAAACAACTGCCGAGCCTTTGTTTTTTGTGGGTGGGTCATCAAATGACGTCTGCCGCTCTTGGGCGGAGTGGGAGGGCGTTTCAGACTTTTACTGATTAAACCGTGTTCCTTCAGTTGCCCATGTGCCAGGGTCATGGTGTCTCTTTCAAACAATCTCGCGACCCTGGCAGTCTCGCGACCCTGGCAGAACTGCCTAGCCTAAGCCTATGATTCTGAGTAACGCATTGCTGTGTGCGATACACTACTATTTTTAAGCTACTCCAAAAAAGGAGAGATCTCCGTCATTCATAAACCGATTTAAAAAAAATATATTATTTTGATTGAAAGAGTTTAAATGACGAGTGGTGGTCCCATCCCATATAATATTGGTGAAGTCCTTAAGAGTGTTTTCTGAGTAAGCATCAATAACACGTATTTTTTAACCGACTTCAAAAAAAAACACTACAAAGTGTAAAATAACTTTAATTTCGGAAGTTGGTGGCAATAAACCTTAAATATAGATCCTTTTTCACTTTGTAGTATTTTTTTCTAAGAAGTCGGTTGTAATTTTTTTTTAAAGTTTTTTTCCACTTAGTGTATACGTTATTATAATAATTACTTTCTAATAGCTAGTGAAAGTGTTTGTGTGGACTAGGTACCACAAAAAAAAAGAACAATCAACTTGAAACAAAAAACAAAGTGAAAAATGAAGTCGGTGGCAAAAAACGAAAACACAAAACCAAACACACCGGCTTCGTTAGGACTGAAGTTACAACTCCCTATTGTGCAGCTTGCTCTGGCAGTGATCATTCGCGAACCACATTCCACTATACCTACATTTTTAGATTTCACTAGCTGTTGCCAAGGCTTGGCCCGCTTGTATATCGGGAATTATCCAACGGGAAAGAGCTTCCGGGACAAAATTCTGGTATCCTATCCTATCCTTATAACATCAACTATCTACCAGTGAAAGTCTCGTCACAATTGGTCCAGCCATTTTGGAGATTAGTTGGAACAAATCAGACACAGAGACCAAAATTAAAAAAAGCATATTACACATATAAAAATATAAACACTGTTATTTTGACATTGCATACAAACACTTTAATTTTATTTATTTGTATAGATTTAAATTCGGCTCTCTCATCATCATCATTTAAGCCGAAAGACGTCCACTGCTGGACATAGGCCTCCCCCAAGCTCCGCCAGCTCAACCGGTTTTGTGCTTTCCGCATCCAGAGGATTCCTTCACAAGGTCATCGGTCCACCTTGCGGGAGGCTTTCCAACTCTACGTCTTCCGACTCTCTCATACACCAATTATTTGTAACTCATTTTTTGTTACAGATATTCCATCGGGGGACATGCCCTACCACACTTAGCTCAATGGGCTATCGACAACCTCGGGGTAGATCCAACAAGAGAGCCGAAGATACCCGAGCTACCCAAGAACTTTGCCGAGAGCAGGCTACCAGAGCCGATCAGGTTAGAACTGGAGAAGATCGCGCTGGTTAGCATCGATGGCATGGACCGGCTGATCAGGGCACATGGACAGACACTGAAGGACATGACGCAGTTGAGGAGCAACAGCTTCCCGAGGATCCCTGATGCAGTGATATGGCCGGAGACTCATGAACAGGTGAGGAAACAGTGCACTAATACTAATGACTACTGCTCAAAATTTGGCCGACCAGTAAGATGCTACAGCAATTATAGATAAAATACTATTGGAATAAGCATAGGTGCACACAATTTTAAGAAAAAGAAAATACAAAAATAATAGATAAGAGAAATATGTAATCAGTTATGTAAGAAAATTTAAGTAATTGTTTAAAATGACAATTACAAACACAAAATAAGCATAAAATATTTAAGACTAAACTAAACTGCACCTTACGACTATAATTTCATAACGTACAATCAATTTAAAGATTGCTAATCCATTGCTTCAAATGTTCGAGAAAAGAATCTGCTCATGCACGTAAATAACGCAATGAATATCGTTGAACTATCAAAATGAAAGCCATAGACTATAGTATGTTACACAATTAACCCGCTATACATGAAGAAACCTAAAGATATGAAACTTGGAACGCTAAATTCTTCCAATTTATATCGTCTTAGTATAAAGTTCCTTTTAAAGGTTAGGTACTGCCTCGTTGGTCTAGTAAGGGGCCGTTCATTAATCACGTGATGTTTTTTATGGCATTTTTGAACCCCCCCTTCCCCCTTGGTGATGCATGGTGAGGTTAAAGACTAATCCCCCCCTCCCCTATATCACGTGTATTTTTTTAAATATTTATAAAATACAAGTGTAAGTACAATCTAATTTTATTATAAAAATAAATACACGTGATGTATGAATACACCCCCCACCCCCTTTCGAGCCTCACGTGATTAATGGACAGCCCATAAGTGGTTGCAAACGCTACTGCTGAACATGTGGCCCTGGGTTCGATTCCCAAATTGGGCCAAGAGTTATTAGATTTACCTAAGTATCTAGAATTTCTCAGTAGCAGCCCAGAGTCTGGATTTGTGCCCGATTGACGGCAATGGCTCGCCCTCTATTACATGGGACTTAAACATAACAGGCGAAATGTGGGTGTGTTCGACATACACCTCTGCCCTACCCTTCGGGGAAACAATGCGTGATGTTATGTTAAACGTTACATAATTAACTAAAGGGCCTTGTTCGAGCCGTTCCCATTTATACAGCAATCATATTTATTTCGTAACTGTGCCATTGAAATATTCGCATATTTATTGAACATCTCTATCAAAGTCAAGAACAAGGTATTTGTAATAAATATCAATTCAGGGATTTAATTTCACATCGCGAATTAAGGAGGTCAAACATCAAACTAGTTATATTTATGGTTCTGTTTATCTATGATATGGCACGTTGATTGCAAATCCATACTAATATTATAAACTAGCTTCTGCCCGCGACTTCGTCCGCGTTAAATTTCTTGTTGCCCCGACCCTTCCCGTCGCGTCGAATCGCCTACCCGTGCGATTTTCCCCGATTTTGCAACATTTTTCATTACTGCTCCGCTCTTCTTCGTTGTAGCGTGATGTTATAGAGCCTATAGCCTTCCTCGATAAATAGGCTACTCAAAACAAAAAGATTTTTTAATTTGGACCAGCAGTTCTTGAGATTAGCGCGTTCAATCAAACAAACAAACATACAAACAAACAAACTCTTCAGCTTTATAATATTATATATATAATATACTAGCTTCTGCCCGCGACTTCGTCCGCGTCAAATTTTTGCTCCCCTGACCCTATCCGTCGCATCGAATTGCCTGCTAGTTTTCGTCTATTTTTCGTTGCTGCTCACTCCTTTTGAGTTATAGTGAGTCAACCTTAAAGATAGACATATCCTCTCGCGGACTTTTTTTTAGAACTTTTTAAAACAAACAATTCCGTCATACATGATTTTTGCGTTACTTTAACCGTTTACGCAGCGCACGCAACGGAAACTCTCAAAAGGAATAAATTTTCCCCGTTTTTGCAACATTTTTCGTTACTGCTCCGCTCTTCTTAGTTGTAACGTGATGTTATATAGCCTATAGCCTCCCTCGATAAATAGGCTACTCAACACAAAAAGAATTTTTCAATTCGGACCAGTAGTTCCTGAGATTAGCGCGTTCAATCAAACAAACAAACAAACTCTTCAGCTTTATAATATTAGTATAGATATATATATATTGTATAGAGAGATTATTATTAATGGGAAAGTGTGTATGTCTGTTTATCCGTCTTTCACGGCAAAATGGAGTGACGAATTGACGTGATTTTTTAAGGGATGATAGTTGAAGGGATGGAGAGTGACATAGGCTACTTTTTGTCTCTTTCTAACCCTCCACTTCCCTAAAATGTGGGGTGGAACGCGCTAATCTCAAGAACTACTGGTTCGAATTGAAAAATTATATAATTACCTATATTTTGAGTCGGGTAGCCTATTTCTTGAGGAAGGCTATAGGCTATATAACATCACGCTATGATCAAAAGGAGCGGAGCAGCAACAAAAAAATGGACGAAAACTGGCAGGCAATTCGATGCGACGGGAAAGGTCAGGAGCAAAAATTTGACGCGGACGAAGTCGCGGGCAGAAGCTAGTGTTTCATAAAAGGTCTTTTTTTACGTAACGATATGAGTTTAAAAGTAGGCCATCGCATTTTACGATTCTCATACACGCTTTATTTGAAAATACCTAAGTGGACACCTAATGGACAATCATATATGCAACTAGCTTCTGCCCGCGGCTTCACCCGCGTGTAAGTCGAAAAAATCGACATTACAACCCTCCATTTCAGCCTCTTAGGAATGCAATTAATAAAAACCCTTTCTTAGTGGATACCGACTCCTCACAAAGAACACACCCTCCAAATTGTATGTTATCAGTCAGTCAGTCAGTCACTCAGGACTTTGAATTTTATATAGATGTTGGTAGCTGATGAGTAAGATATTCTGTGGCTTTAAGTCCTGTATTCTATTCCTAGGGCAAGCTAAGTGTTATTGGGCTAAAAATATTTTTTTCAATAGAAGAAAGGGAGTCTGAATTTAAGCCCTTTTAATAACAAGATCTATGTATTTATTTATCACTACATAGAATAAAACAAAGTCGCTTCCCGCTGTCTGTTCCTATGTATGCTTAGATCTTTAAAAATACTCAACGGATTTTAATGCGGTTTTTTTTTAATAGATAGAGTGATTCAAGAGGTACGTTTTTATGAATAACTAGCTTCTGTCCGCGACTTCGTCCGCGTCAAAATTTTGCTCCCGTAACCCTTTTCCCGTCGCATCGAATTGCCTGCCAGTTCTCGTCCATTTTTCATTGCTGCTCCGTTCCTTTTGATTGTAGCGTGATGTTATATAACTTTTAACCTTCCAATAGGCTACCCAACTCAAAAAGATTTCAATTCGGACCCGTAGTTTCAGAGCCTTTTCAATACAAACAAACAATCAAATCTTTCCTCTTTATAGTTGAACGGGATAAAAAAGTCCTATCCTATGTCCGTCTCCTGGTTCTAAGCTACCTCCCCACCAATTTTCAGCCAAATCGGTTCTGCCGTTCTTGAGTTATAAATAGTGTAACTAACACAACTTTCTTATATATATATAGATATACATAATACGCGGGCGAAGCCGCTGGAAAAAGCTATGTAGTTCATCATAAAAACGAAATCAATGGTCATTCATTCGAACAAGGCTGAAAGTCAGGACTTTTTCAACATCAAAATAACATAAGACAGTCCCTCAGAAACGCCCATCCCTTCACCACTTCCTAGTACTTTAGCTGGAAAGAAGAGGTGGTGCAGCAAACTCCCCACCAGCACAGATGTCTGTTCAGTTTGAAGAACTTGATTCTGTATAATAAAGGGTTTTTCAACAAGAACTTTGTTTTTCAATTTGGGCAATGCCAACAGCATGACAGTTTTGAAATGTAGTTTTCTGACGTATTTGTAGTAGATGCTTTGGCAATTGTTACAATGAATCCAATTTCGCTCGAAAATCGCATTAAAATAATTAAAATCCACTATGAATTTTTTTCTGAAAAAACATTTTTTCAGACGAATCCCATTTTCACTTGTCAGGGTACGTCAACAAGCAAAATTACCGCATTTGGGCTTCTGAAAATCCAAGAGCAGTTATTGAGAAGCCTTTGCATGCTCAACGTGTCACTGTATGGTGCGCTATGTGGTCTGAAGGCGTGATTGGGCTGTTTATTTCCAAGATGAGGCTGGAAATGCGGCATGCTCAATAGATCACGCCATCGCGAGATGTTAACAACTCAATTTTAGCCTATTATTGATAACGTGGATATCACTGACATGTGGTTTCAACAGGACGGTGCCACATCTTACACAGCCAATGAAACGATACACTTATGGAAAACCAAATTTCCCGATCGCATAATTCATTCAATTGATTTCACGAAATTCATCGGTTAAGTGGCCAGCCAGATCGTGTGATTTTACACCACTGGATTATTTTTGTGGGGCTTTGTTAAGAACAGGGTCTATACGGAGCCAATCGAATCGATTGCAGCCTTAAAACTCAAAATCCGTGATGCGATTAACGAAATAGACCCACCATTTTGCCAAAAAGTGATTAAAAACTTTGATGAAAGAATCGACATCTGTCAGCGTGCTCGTGGTGGACATTTGCCAGATATCATTTTTCATTCATAATTGCCAAGCTTTTCCCTTCGTAATACAGTAAAAATTTGAATCATCTTCATCTAAATTCGTTGTTTTATTTTGTTTTTAAAAACAAAGTTCTTGTTGAAAAACCCAGAGAGACACAATACATTAAATTATTTTATGGTACCATAATTTTTTATCTGCCAATATACTAACAAACACATTGGAAACTATAAGCAAACAAAAATGAATAATAAGAAGGTAAACGGAGCTTTTACCTAAAAAAAAATACAGTCGAATTGATAACCTCCTCCTTTTTTTGAAGTCGGTTAATAAAACGCCTCCAGGCGTAAGGACGTGCCCAGTTAAATATGCAATGCATTAAATTCATATAGCCTTGAGTCACAAATGGTAAACTATAGGACCTTCGGAATTAAATAAAAAAAAACAATTAATTACTAATGATAACAAAACCATGGCCAGCTAGACATCTTGTCACCACAAGCAGCATCCGTTCAGGAGCATAATGCAAGAATTAATCTTTACCCTATCGCCATATTTGAAGGAAGTTGCAACCCGACCCCTGACGCTTCCGCAAGCAGTGACATCTAAGGGAGCATGACAAACGTGCCAATACTTTAACATAAAACGCTCTTCGGTGAATTTTCAATAGTTAATGAGAAAACACCGTACTTTCCTTAAGGAATTCCTCATGAATACCCTCCGTTTTGGGAGAACAGAGAGTAAGGCCGAACTCCTGCCTCCTAAAACCCCATTGTTCTTTCTACTGACATAAGTCGGGGGCCCGGGAGATACCATGTACATACTGGTAAAGACAATAACGAAATATAAGTTAAGTAATTGGATTACTTCAAAATTCTTTTTCTAGGTAATGTGATTATGTCCTTCACGACATTGTGTGAGGCGCTAAGTAACGCATTTAGATACTGTGTCAAGACGATTAGTATGATACTGTAAATCATGATGTTTGCTTTGACAGAAATCACCGATCAGCGTGTTATTAGGAAATAGAATGATGTTATGTGATACCAATGTCATTGGTGTGTTTGATCTTGTCAAGGTGCAAGGGTTTAATGGAGGATTACATACATTTTCGATGTTGGTATTCACAACTATTTGATGTGCTTGCGTAACGAATTAAACATCAATAACTGGTATCTTATGAGTCCCTATAAACGCTGTCCACATCGATCGTCCAACCGAAGTTGTTGTCAGTGGGAAGGCATATCAGATTATCGTAATGTATCATTTTCGATACGATAGCCTGCGACTAGTGCTAAAGCTATTGTCTAATATATATTCCGTGCCTTTTGTGTCATCATTATCATCATCACTGGTAGCCTTGTTCCATCCGCAGCTGAATACAGTCGACATCCACCATGTTTTCCTGATCTATGAAAGTGCATCCAGGAGTAACCCACGGTCTTTTGTAGTTTATCCACCCATCTGGCTATTGTTCTGCCAGTAAGCCTTCCGTCTCTCGACAACCGTTCATATACGGCTCTACTCAACAAAGAAGTCGATACAGGCTGGCAGGAACATTGACGTGCAAACTGTAACCATAAATTCGGCACATGATTCTGAACGCCCTAGCGTATTTCAACGCAGGGCGTCGATGTTTCTACCAGCCTGTATTTATCAATGAAAATGTTCGTAATGGTGAAATCTTTTCAGGTAGAAGAAATAGTGTCACGCGCGTCCCGCCACAATTTCGTGATCATCCCGTTTGGTGGAGGCACCTCTGTGTCGGGCGCCGTCACCTGCCCCGAGAAGGAGACCAGACCGATACTCGTGCTGGACACCAGCGACCTGAACTCCATCTTGTGGCTGGACAAGGAACAACTGCTGGCTAGAGTTCAGGTGAAGTTCTACTTTTGTTTACCATAATCAGCCCATAATGTTCCCACTGCAGGAACGCCGGCTTTCTCTCATTGAGAGGGAGTGGGCCGTATGCCACTACGTGGACCCAGTGCAAGTCTTCGTGATTTTCATTTTCTAGGACATGTCGGTTTCGTCACGATGTCCTTTAAAGTTTTGAAAGCAGTGGTGATCAAATCTATACTTAATATTATAAAACTGAAGAGTTTGTTTGTTTGATTGAACGCGCTAATCTCAGGAACTACTAGTCCGAATTGAAAAATTATTTTTATGTTGGGTAGCTTATTTATTGAGGAAGACACTATATTTAACATCATGCAACAAAAGGAGCGGAGCAGTAATGAAAAATGAACGAAAACTGGTAGGAAATTCGATGCGACGGATAGGGTCAGGGGAGCAAAAATTTGACGCGAATGAAGTCGCGGGCAGAAGCTAGTAAGATATATTTTATCTTAAAACAAGACATTTTACCAAGTAATTTCACGCGGTCGAAGCCAAGGGCAGAAACTTGTCGTACATAAATGAAGCTAACGTACAAAAGGACTGTTAAATTCACGGTGCTTTGTCACGGTGCTAATAGCGAGCTCTACCATAAAAGGTTGATATGGTAAATTACTTGTTTTTCCATTCAGTCCATGTCGCGAAAAGTACTAATATGACCAGCCAATTTGATTAACAGTAACAACATCATGAAGATCGCAGAAAGCGATAAGGCCGCCCATTGTATGTTTTTATTGTTAAATGTTTTTTGTTGAAATGTATTTTCTGGTGTACAATAAAGCATATATAAATAAATAAATAAATATCCGGCATATTTCCACTCTAGGCTGGCATAGTGGGCCAGGACTTGGAGCGTGAGATGCGCGCGCGCGGCTATACAGTAGGTCACGAGCCCGACTCGTACGAGTTCTCCACGCTCGGCGGGTGGGTGGCTACGCGGGCCAGCGGCATGAAGAAGAACACCTACGGGAACATTGAGGACCTCATTGTTAACACCAAGGTATGCCTTGGAATATTTATTATTTCCTTTAGATATCTGCTAATTGATTTCCAAGACAGTTGAATCCAATGACACTTACTTTTCTAGATGAACTCTATTTTCAACCGACGAAAAAAAACGGAGGAGGTTCTCAATTCGACGCGTATATTCTTTTTTTTTTTTTTTTTGTTTATGTATGACCACGCATAACTTTTTACATAGTGGTACGATTGTAACAATTCTTCTTCTATTGGAAAGGGTTTACTCCCAAGGCGGTCCCATATAAATTTGGAAAACAAAATCGCACCCTAAGGGTCGGAAAACAGGGGATGATTGATTGTTCACTCACTGATTGTAAAGTATAACCACGCATAACTTTATACAGAGTAGTCCGATTTTGATTATTCTTTTTTTGTTGTTTAGTGTATACCTTGCCAAGTATTATTAGTACATTAAAGCCACAAAAAAAAAAAAAAAAACTTTTTAATAAAAAATTAAACCGCCGAAAAACTGAAAAGCATAAAATAATAAACCTAAAAATTTTGAGTCAGCGCTGAAAAATCAATGAACAAGGATCACTCAAAGCGCCGACTCATAATTTTAAGGTTTATTATTTTATGCTTTTCAGTTTTTCGGCGGTTTAATTTTTTGTTAAAAAGTTTTTTCGATTTTGTGTTTAACAAGTCGTAGTGCATAGAAATTATTTACTTGTTCAAGAATACCATGGAACACCAAAGGCGGAAGATTTAGCTGATAAAGCCTCGAAGAAGAGAGGAAATCGATAAAAGTTTAAGTTTTCTTAAATTGGTAGTAGGGCTGATTCGCTACTGCAACACTTGAATAATATGGTAGTAAGGAGTTCTACATAACTGTTTATTTATTCATTTAAACTTTTCGCACACGAAAATAAATACAAAGGAGGACTTGATGCCTTAAGCATTCTCTACCAGTCAACCAAGGGTGGTGAAGAGGTTAGAAAGCAGATGCTTTGCTTCAGAGGAACAGTGGTAACAAGTTGACATTGTTTGAACTATATTATATTCTTGTACAGCTCGGATCATCATCATCATCATTTCAGCCTAATGACGTCCACTGCTGGACATAGGCCTCCCCCTATGGGGGGGGGGGGGTTTGCTATAAACTCAGATATACATAGATATTTCCCAATAACAGCCCGGATTTTGGATTTTTGGCCGGTTCACGGCAAGAAGCTCGACTCGTTTTACATGGGTTCAAAACAGGACTCGTGAAATGTGCATTTCGTGGTACCTACACTAGAGGTTTGCGTAATGCTATGTTGACGTTTTATTTGCAGGTGGTGACAGGGCGCGGGGTGATCGAGAAGAGTTGTCGTGTGCCGCGCATCTCGTGCGGGCCCGAATGGGAACACGTCATCATGGGCTCCGAGGGCTGCTTTGGAGTTGTTACTGAGGTACTGTACGAGCCTTACCCACCTGCCTGCATTATTATTATTAAATATCTGGATGACCGAGCTTTGCTCGGTATTTTTTGGTAAATTGTGTTTAAAATAATAAGTTTATGTTCAAGTTGGTTATCGATAAAGTTGGTCATTGAAAACACGAATAAAACGACATTTTCTAAAAATGAACCCTAGCTAGATCGATTTATCGCCCCAGAAACCCCCTGTATTCTAAATTTCATGAAAATCGTTGGAGCCGTTTTCGAGATTCAGATTATATATATATACAAGAATTGCTCGTTTAAAGATATAAGATAAGATTCATTTATTTCAGACATATCAGACATAGTCCATAATTATAAGTTATAAATCCATTAAAATTACAAAAATCCAATTCAATAAAACACATAACATTAAAATAATCACCAATAAATAAAATTACATTTACACATTAAAAGTACAATTAAATTAATTGAAATTAGAAATATAAATTAAAATAAAATAACACTCATTAAAAACAATCAATTATAAAATTAGACATGCATACACAATAAATTTACAAACGCATGTCAAATAATACGAGGAGAAGCGCTAAGATGAAGCTGCATCCACCTCTGTATCAGTGACAGGTCCCACCGGTCGGACAATGTGTATTCTTGTGTGATATGTCTGTACGACGTAGCAGAATTATTACACCGATCTCATTAAAATGACACACTTTCGTGTTTACAGCAACGCGCCTGTGTTATTAATCCGTCTCTTTAAAACCTATTCTAATTCATTTGAAAGTTTATTCTTCCTAATTCGAATGTCACTAAAGTTATTTTATCGCCAGCCTGAACAACATTAGGTCGTCATTTGCAGGCAACCTTTACAGTACCTTCATTCAACACTTCCTACGTTCCTTCGTTCCATCAGTCAAAAAACTAATTATCTACTACGGCGCAAACGCCTGCGGTATTTAATTAGTAACTTCACGCAAAGTGTTATTGGATTTTTCCATCTGGGATTCCTCTGTAGCAGCTTACAGGTGAATTTGTGAATATGTGGTTAAATACTAAAGGTTTCCTTTAGTAAAGGCACATTCCGCCTTTTAATGTTCTGCCCATACCTTCGGCCCAAAATTCAAACGTAATTATATGTTATTTATATTCACCGTAACTCGTAAATTTACAGATCCAATTGTAGTGTCTTTGGTCCATAACCCCGATATAAACAAACAATGGACAAAATTAAAACACTTTTTCTATCTGAATACGGGGCTTTTGGCTATATTGTATGCGTGCATTTAATGTACAGACGCCACCAGGTCAAGCTACCCGAAACTGTCAATTTTTCCCAATGAACCTTGAACCTTATGCTCTAGAAATAAAGTCGAAAATCTATCAAAGAAATCTGACAGATTGTAGTAGCTTGATGTGTTGGCGTCTGTACTTATCGTTATTTTTTTTTTGTAATTTGCGTTTTGTTTGTGCATAATAAACAATTTTTCTTTCTTTCTTTTCTTTTTAATTGTCCACTATAAACCAAAGGGCGCTTACTATTATCAATTCATCTTCCTCTTTCTCTTTATATTAAACTTACCACACAAGTGAACATTCCAGGTGACGATAAAGATTCGCCCTCTCCCACCGGTGGTCCGCTACGGCTCGCTGGTGTTCCCGGACTGGGAGAGCGGGTTCCACTTCGAGAGGGAGGTTGCTAGGCAACGCCTGCAGCCCTCCAGCATAAGGCTCATGGACAATGAGCAGGTAACTCACTTCAATAATTTGACGGTAGTAGCTTTTAGATACGGTATTAAAATAAAAATGTCTTCGCCTTGCCTTGCATTGGGGCGGGCTGGTCATCCAAACCAAATGTAGGTACAAAATGGGGCAAAAGTGATGTCATAATGTCATTGTGATTTAATACTTATATTGTAGACACAGATATTAGTTAACAATGCAGTGGAGCGTTACAGACTTCATGCAACGATGGTGATTTTTTGAAACACCAATTTCGGGGCCCGTTTTGGTGATATGAACTGGTCGGCCAGATCTGAAGGTGCTAGACTTCTTTCTTTGGGGCTTTTTGAGCAACAGACCTAGCAAGTCTTAAAAGCCAAAATTGAAGAAGAAATATGTTTATACTAAAGAGCCTTTTCTGAAACGGTTAGCAAGCGCCTAAATGAAACTAATCTTATAGGAGTTGTTTTACATAAGCCGTTGAGCTATACATTGCTCGTACTATTTGTTTAGGAATCAGATTTTTATTTCTATCCTCAACTTTGTTCTGTTTGATACCGGACGTAAAGAAAAGCACCATCCATTTTCTTCCCGTGGGTTTTGTAAGAGGCGACTAAGGCACTTACTAGAGAATGGGCAGCAGCGTTCTCTATGCATTTTACCACCATACTGCGATCGCCAACCCGCATGCCAAGCGTGGCGATTATGGCCAACCCCCAGGGCCGGATCTACCATATGGCTTTTTGGGCTTCAGCCCAGGGCCCCGTGAATTCAAGGGGCCCCCAGCTAAGTCAAGTCAAAGTAAAAAATAGACGATAATGCGAAAGAATCCATAATTTGATTAAATTAAACAGATCGTATGGTTTGCAGCCCTGCGAATCCTACGATTAATCAAACCCATTCAATTCATTTAATATTCAAGTCTACGTTCAGGTGTTGGGACTTCGAACTGAGTTTTGTAATTATTGAGTTTGAGTAATTAGGTGGGCCCCTACGTAGTATTAGCCCAGGGCCCCCTAAACTCACGGTCCGGCCCTGCCAACCCCCCAAATTGGGAGAGACAAGCTCCTCTACTTATTAATCCACGATTTTTTTTTTTATTCAGTTAAACATATCACCGTTTTTATTTGCCAACAGTTCCGCTTCGGCCAAGCCCTTAAAACGGAAAACACCTGGGGGGGCGTACTCCTCGACGGCCTGAAGCGCCTCTACATCACCAAGATCAAAGGGTTCGATCCTGCCAAGCTTTGCGTGGTGACCCTCCTCATGGAGGGGTCCTCGGAGGAGGTGTCGGACCGGGAGTCGAAGCTCACCAATATCGCCGCGCAGTTCGGAGGCATCCCTGCCGGCGCCACCAACGGGGAGAATGGATATACGCTGACGTTTGTCATTGCTTATCTCAGGGTAAGTTTCCCTTGTAATACAGTACACATGGCTACATATCAAGTTATACATTTCCAGTTGTATGAAGTGATCCGGCAGAGAACTAAAGTTGTCGACATAGCTCACAGAATTAGCAAGCTGAAGTGGCATGTCCGTCTCCACCGCGCGGCCAACTCTTAAAATTTGATGAAATTTTGCCAGGAATTAGTTGTAATTTGTTACAAAACACACCTCTTTTCCTGAATTTGTTACAAAAAAAAACTAAAACGCTACGACCAAAAACAGTTGGCCGCTAGAACCGCCACTTGCCGTAGTGATCGCCCGTGATTACACAGAAACTAAATATTGCAGACAGGCGAATGATACATCAAAGGAATAAAAAGCATCAAAACGTAAATATACAAAAAGTTATGCTATCTTTCGTTTTCAGGTTAAGTGTAGGTACGTATCTCACCATAAAATCAAATTAATAGAGGCTAATGTGTATGGACAATTAGTTGCTAATTTGTTGCAGCAAATAAACAAGAAAAATACTAGAAAATAGGTTCAATATTTTTTTTACAGTCGATTTTAGTTGGCCGCGCGGACGGCAATATGCCTAAAATACAATGGCGTTTATTTCGTTATTAATAGTAGGTTCAAGCTTAGTTCTAGTACTAATCGACAGGTATCGTAGCCTAGTTTGGATAAATGTGGCGAATGTAACTACAGGCTTTATATTTTAGGAGATATTCACTAAAATATAGTAGTAGTATGAAACTGTAGAGTGACCATAAATTTTCATAATAAAGTGAGACTTATGCCCGGTTTCTGAGGTACTCTTATCGGTAGTTTATCTATTCATTAGCGCTATTGGTTCGATAACTTGACAATTTGCGTTTCCGAACACCGCAATGTAAGATAAACTCCGTTTAAACCTTGGTTATTTTATCTGACCAATGTGTGGCGTTTATCGGTTCCATAACTTTATTTGACGTTTCATTTCAAATCAACTCGCTTTTAATCAAACGCCTAATCAAGTTTGTTGAGCAATAATGCACAAATACGGCTCATTGCATGAACATTTAGTTTTTAAGAATTTATTTTATAAGTACCTACCACGTTGTACACTTTATGTTATTTTTTTCTTCTTCATCTTGTCTTTGCACGGAATACAACTATTAAATCATCGGAAGCTTTTTATTCAAAATAATTCAGGATATAAACCCCAACAGTTACTTTTCTATTAATGTACAAGTTGTATGTGATGCAAAGTTATACATTCGTGATATAGATGCTCGTTGCATGACAGTACCGTGTATCATAACTCATTCCTACGAGCACGACTCGATAATAATGAGATAGATGGTCACCTCATGGAAGACAGTGCTTATCCTTGTAGAAAGTTCATGATGACACTATTCTTAAATCCAGCTACAAATGCGGTAAAACGTTACAATGAAGCACAAATAAAGACCAGAAACACAGTTGAAAGAACATTTGGTGTGTGGAAAAGAAAATTTCAATGCCTCTCTAAAATTACGGTAAAAATTAGATCACACATTAGCTGTAATTGTTGCAACAGTTGTGTTACATTATAGGTATAACTCTAAAGCAAAATGATTCACTGAAAACTAACACTTGATTCTGCTTCTGAACAAGAAATCGTAATAGACCCTGTTGATCAACCCCTTTCCTCTGAAGGAAACCATGCCCGTCGGTTATTGTTGGAGCAATATTTTAGGTTGCTAACCTTCGTTTTTATAAATATTTCAAACTGGAAAATTGTCATATTGTACAATTATGTACGTATAATGGGGAAACAAATAAAAATACACATATGAACTTGACTCTACAAAGAAGCATCTTGTCTCTTTCAGTAAAATGTTTACTACGATTTCCAGATTCCATTATGTTATTTTTATATAAAAGAACAACAGAACAGATGGCCGATGGGGTCGGAAGGTTCTGGAGTGGCGACCGCGTACTGGAAGACGTAGCGTTGGAAGGCCTCCCACAAGATGGACCAATGACCTGGTGAAGGCCGCAGGAATGCGTTGGATGCGAGAGGCACAGAACAGGTCGAGGTGGCGGTGCTTGGAGGTGGCCTATGTCCAGCAGTGGACGTCTTTCGGCTGAAATGATGATGATGATGATGATATAAAAGAATGGATTAAGCGCAAACGATTCGAAAGACATGTAACTGACAGCGAAGTAAAATTAATATCAGGAATCATAAACAATGAACTGAGTACTGACAATAGAAAAAAAGGTTTTACCCATAAATATAAAATAACGACTTTATATATTTTAACTAAAATAATATTAAGCCAGTTATTTACCCTTGAAAAAAAAATACATTGTTTATTAATCTAGTTTTAAAGACCATTTCAATAATAAAAATCAATTTTAGATGCAATCTCATAAACAGACCCATCTAGCGGCATCTAAAAAACTAGTTGACAGTTTCATAGTTATTGAATCTTCGATCAATAATAGTACATTTTTGATCGAAGTATTGAATGGTTTGTTTTGTATTCAGAAACGCAGTGACAGTTAGCCGACGTTTATCTTATGCATAACTTTATTGAATGAATAGTTGTTGAGAGTTTATCTTGAAACTTCAGAAACCGGGCATTAATCGCCATTATTGGAATGTTCGGTAGTCATATCTTATTTTTTTAGGGTGAAACTCTTTAAGACATCCTATAGCATCATCTTTACATATTATAAAATAAAGTCACTTCGCTGTTTGTCTGTCCCTATGTATGCTTATATCTTTAAAACTACGCAACGGATTTTGATGCAGGTTTTTTTAATAGATAGAGTGATTCAAGAGGAAGGTTTATATGTATATAACATGCATAATATAGTAAAGAAACGCTGATAAATTTACAGGTTTGTAATGTGATGTCATAAATAAACACATTTTTTTGCGCTTACATTGCGAACGCTGGCTGAACCCTACGAAATAGCTCAAAATAATGTACTACAGTATTGTACACCTTAAAAAGTTCTACAAAAAAGTCCGCGATGGTATATGTCTAACTCTTAGGGATAAACTATTCGGCTTTGTAAGGCGGACCTGTAACTCATTTAAGAAACCATCTACATTCTTATTACTGTACAAAGCACTTGTTAGATCTCAACTGGAATATGCCACTTGTGTTTGGAACCCCTTCTACAATAAATATAGTGACCAATTGGAATCAGTGCAACGTAAATATCTTAGGTATCTTAACTATAAACTATTTAAGAAGTGGTCATCATATGATACTCTTATAGATAAATTTTCCCTGTCAACTCTTAAAACAAGGAGATCGTATCATGATCAATCGTTCCTATACAAGATTTGTCACAATAAATTTGATTGTAACAGTCTAATAAATCAAATTTACATTCGCATACCTAGTCGTTCCCAGCGCATTCGTGATACCTACTCTCACAGTACAACGAGCTCCTTTACGTCGTAAAATGAAAAGTTACAACGATAATTTTGCTGATTGACTTATTTGCATTATCATTCGCACAGTTTAAAAAATGTATTCATAAAAATCCTTTTTAAATAACACATAGCTTCAGTTCTTATCTTCTCACATCTAGTTTGACACAAGTTTATTTCACAAGACTGTGAAACACAATTTGTTTGCTAAGTTTGCTTGGACCTTGTTCAAACTGTTTTTTGACGTGACAACGTCTTATAAATTGGTTTGCCGGGTGACACTTCAAGAAACTGCGTTACGCTCCGCTCACGTTATGCGCTCACAATGAGAGCGAGTGAGAGGCACGCGTCCCTTCCACTCGGGCATGGTTAGCCCGCCTAAGAGCGAGAGAGACAGACATAAAAAGTGAAAGGCACGCGTCCCTTCCACTCGAGCACAGTTATTTCATCCTTCTTCCTACTATACGAATGAATATTCACATTAAAATTATTTTACCACTCAAAGTCGTTGTCACGTAAAACTTTCGCCCGTATACCGACTTTACAGGCAACCAATTTTTTTTTAAGTTTAATTAATATGTGGATAACGATGCTGGTTGCGTTATTACTTAAGTGTTTTGTCAATATCTGTACCTTAATATTAAGCATTATTGCGCAATTGTTTGTTATCCTGAAGAAATAAAATAAAATAAAAATAAACCATAATAACCATTTATATCCTTTACTTTTTACGAGAAATAATGGCTTATTTATGAATGCGATTTTAAGCAATACAGCATTAATCCTTATGCAATTAAGTACATTAAATAAATTGTGCATTTCACGTAGATCAAAATTGCCCTTTACAGCATATCATTAAAATTAATATTTTAGAAGATATCAGAGATTATAATAAAATCACCGCAGAGCGGCTAGCGGGCCTTCGTCGGGTCGGGTAGTGCAGGATTAATAGGATTGTAATATTGTAATTCATATTACTTTGGCTTCATAGTAAATGCGAATATCCTGTGTGTTCGAAGTACTCAAAATAAACCTAATTGTATTATTCCAAATAAGAGACCGCGAAATATTGCTTAGATGTTTAGATTTTTGGATGGATTTGGATTTTTGGTTATCCTGGATACTTACCATATATATACATAGGATACTTTATCCCGGTAGTAGGTTTCCGAGTGATATTTTCCGAAAGCTATACGGGCAAAGCCACTGGCCAAAGTACTATTCTCATAACATGTTTAATTTGGTGTCTGGTAAATAACTGAGTGTTTATATAGGTAGAATAGGAGCGTTAAGAAAAACCAGGAAGACTTATATTCAATTCGATCGAGCTCTATGTCGCAGTCTTCTTACTCTGAATACTATAAGTTTTATTTTAAGTACATCAAACACACAAGATATGTAAGGATCGTAGCAGGTGGCGTTCCGTAGTTTCTGCCTACCCCCATGGGAAAAAGGCGTAATTTTATGTATGTATAACATGGATTCATACATTCTTACCGCGGTAGTACGTCCTCTTGCGATAATTTCCGACATCTACGCGGGCGAAGCCGCGGGCAAAAGCTAGTTATTACATATTATAAAATAAAGTCACTTCTCTGTCTGTCTGTCCCTATATATGCTTATATCTTTAAAACTACGCAACGGATTTTGATGCGGGTTTTTTTAATAGATAGAGTGATTCAAGAGAGGGGTTTATATGTATATAACATGCATAATATAGTAAAGAAACGCTCATCATTTTAGAGGTTTCTAATGTGATGTCATAAATAAACTAATTTTTTTGCGCTTACATTGCTACGCTGGCTGAACCCTACGAAATAGATCAAAATAATGTACTACAGTATTGTACACCTTAAAAAGGTCTACAAAAAAGTCCGCGATGATATATGTCTATCTCTTAGGGATAACCCACATTAACCATTTTTTATCCTTTACTTTTTACGAGAAATACTGGCTTATTTACGAAGCAATTTTAAGCAATACAGCACTAATCCTTATCCAATAAAATATATTGGATACGTTATGCATTTCATGTAGATCAAAATTGCCCTTTACAGCATATCATTAAAATGAATATTTTAGAAGATATCAAAGATTACAAAAAAATAGCCGCAGAGCGGCTAGCGGGCCGTCCCGCGTCCGGCCGCGCCGCGCCGCCGCGCCGCCCCGTCCCGGTTGGTAGCGGTCGAGTAGTGCAGGATTAGTAGGATTGTAATTCATATTACTTTGGTTTCATAGTAAATGCGAATATCATGATGTGTGTTCGTTATACTATAGTATTATTCTAAGTAAGAGACCGCGAAATGGCTAAACGTTTCGATTTTTGGATGTTTGTTTCTCAATGATGCAAAGACGGCCAAACGGATTTAGATCGAATTTGGCACAGAGATGTTTTATATCATGAATACGTAACACTCAGGATACCTACTTTACCCCGGTAGTAGGTTCCCGGGTGATATTTTCCGACAGCTATACGGGCCAAGCCACTGGCAAAGGTACTATTCCTATAACTATGTTCGGTGTCTGGTAAATGATTGAGTGTCTGTATAAGTAACATAGAAACGTTAAGAAAAACCAAGAAGACTTATATTCAACTAAACCAAGCCCTATGTCGCAGTCTTCTTACTCTGAATACTATAAGTTTTATTTTAAGAACACCAACACACATGATATTCTCATAAACTGTGAATCCAAAGTAATATGAATTATAATTCTGCTTACTACTAATATTATAAATGTGAAAATATGTATGATTCATCATCGTCATCATCAGCAGGCTATAAATGTTCCCACTGCTGGGACACAGGCCTCCTGTCGGTGAGAGGGAGTGGGCCATAATCCACCACGCGGGCCCAGTGCGGATTGGTAGATGTCACATGTCTTCGAATGTATGATTGGGTGTTTGTTTCTAAATCACGCAGAAATAGCTGAATGGATCTGGATCGAAAATGGCACACAGATTATATGTATATGATTACCTATACATATAACCTGGATTAACACATTCTTACCGCGGTAGGACGTCGTCCTGCGTTAATTTCCGACTTCCGCGCGGGCGAAGCCGCGGGCAAAAGCTAGTACTTTATAAAAGTCAAATTCACAAAGCGATAAAAATTTCTTTATTCAAAATCAGGTACACAACACACAAAAATCAAGTAATATAAGTCAACAAAATACTTTTTTTTTAAATAAATTACCATAACATTTATAAATTAACTGAAACTAATGTAAGACACAGAATGTAGACACATTTTCTTACAGTTACTTATTTCAATTTTAGAATAATTTAAAAAATATAGTAATTTTATTTACCCCACATTTATCCAAACAAGGTTACGTTACATGTCGATTAGTACTAGAACTGAGCTTGAACCTACTTTTAATAACGAAATAAACTCCATTGTAATTTAGGCATATTGCCGTCCGAGCGGCCAACTAAAGTCGACTCTAAAAAAAATATTGAACCTATTTTCTAGTATTTTTGTTGTTTATTTGCTGCAACAAATTAGCAACTTATTGTCCATACACATTAGCCTTGTTACTCCAAAAAACATCAAAGTTAATTAAAATCTAAACAACGCTGGACTAGGCCTCTGACTAAAAATATTTATAGAAAAGAAAAAGGTAAATTCTAAACTGTAGAACTGAAATAACAAAAACTTTTTCTAAAATAAAGACTGCAATTGCAATGTAGCGCACTCAGTTTTACTCACTGAACTACCGATTAGTATCTAGACACGCGGGAGCGTGTCAAGCCAAGTTCAAGTAACAGAACTGGCGAGCAGCACCGTGTGTAATATTACACGAACCATTTGGAGCCACTTTAGACCCCCTCATAACTCAAAAACTATTTCACATAAACGTGTCAAATTTGGCTCATATATTGAGACTTGCGAGATACATATGTGCTCCAAATTTCATAAACACATCTCAAACGGTTATTTAGATATTAACGTCCAAAAATCGTCATTTTTATCACTGACTGACCTATAGATCAAAATTCTAACCCAGTTCCAGGTGACCTAGAAAGTTGAAATTTGGCATGGAGGTAGGTAATTAGGTGAATACAAAGGAAAAAATCAGAAACTGGTAAATTTTTATAATTTTACTATAATTTTTCACTTAATTGTTTCTATTAGGAACACTTGTAATAAAAACCATTTGGTATTAATTTTGTTATAAATAAGTACCTACTAATAATTTATGTACAAAAAGTAATGATATCCCACCCAAAACATAAATGTGAAATGAAAGCCAAGTTCAATATTATGATATATGCCTTAGTTGTTGACTTCAGGGACAAAAGAAGTGAGATCTAAATGGGTGCCAAGTTCAATGGTCAGTCCTGAAATTTATTTATAACTATCATTTCTTCTTATAACTTAGGATAATATATTGTAGCCTAAGGTCTGACTTGGCTAGTTTTCATATACGAATTATATTATAGCCTACGCAAGTTCTAAACCTGTTACTTGTCGGTTCTTATTTTATTATTCCTAAATTTTGGCTTGCTGGTAGAAACTAGCCATCGAACATAATAATTACGTTGAATGACAATGCTAATTCTTTGGCCAAAGAATGACCCAGCCCTCTGGTCACGTGAAGTGTCGACCAGCCGATGAGAAATTTCCTTAAAAAGGAGGTGCGCACTCGGGCCCCATGACCCGAGCGTTTCAACCCCAAACGGCTCAAAACAGTAGTTACCTATAAGGTTACAGTATTTCCGCCGCTTGAGGGTCTCAGCAGCCCGCCGTGCTAGGAACATGAGATGGCGCAAGGGTGTTAAAATAATTCTAAAATTGAAATAAGTACCTGTCAGAAAATGTGCCTACATTCTATGTCTTACATTAGTTTCAGTTAATTTATAAATGTTATGGTAGTTTACCTATAAAAAAATATATATATATATTTTGTTGACTTATATTACTTGATTTTTGCCAGTATGCTGATTTTGAATAAAGAAATTTTTATCGATTTGTGAATTTGAGTTTTATAAAGTACCTATGCTGTAGGATGTCTTAAAGAGTTTCACCGTAAAAAATTAAGATAAGACTACCGAACATTCCAATAATGGCGATTAAGTCTCACTTTATTATGAAAATTTATGGTCACTCTACTGTAATACAGTTTCATACTACTATATTTGAGTGAATATCTCCTAAAATATAAAGCCTGTAGTTATATTCGCCACATTTATCCAAACTTGGCTACGATACCTGTCGATTAGTACTAGAACTAAGCTTGAACCTACTATTAATAACGAAATAAACGCCATTGTATTTTAGGCATATTGCCGTCCGCGCGGCCAACTAAAATCGACTGTAAAAAAAATATTGAACCTATTTTCTAGTATTTTTCTTTGTTTATTTGCTGCAACAAATTAGCAACTAATTGTCCATACACATTAGCCTCTATTAATTTGATTTTATGGTGAGATACGTACCTACACTTAACATGAAAACGAAAGATAGCATAACTTTTTGTATATTTAAGTTTTGATGATTCTTATTTTTGTAACAAATACAACAAATTAAGACCTTCCTTTTGATGTATCACTCGCCTATCTACATTATTTAGTTTCTGTGTAATCACGGGCGATTACTACGGCAAGTGGCGGTTCTAGCGGCCAACTGTTTTTGGTCGGTGCGTCTTAGTTTTTTTTTGTAACAAATTCAGGAAAAGAGGTGTGTTTTATAACAAATTACAACTAATTCCTGGCAAAATTTCATCAAATATTTAAGAGTTGGCCGCGCGGTGAAAACGGTCATGAAGTGGCAATGGGCCGGCCATATAAGCCGTAGAACCGATAACCTTTGGGGTAGACGTGTTCTTGAGTGGAGACCGCGAATCGGCAAACATAAGGTAGGACGCCCTCAGGCTAGGTGGAGCGACGATCTTTGCAGGGTGGTGTGAAATTGGAGAGGCCCATGTCCAGCAGTGGATTGCTATAGGCTGATGATGATGATGATGATGATGATGATTTCCAGGTTTAACAGACCTCGCATTTTATAGGCCTTCCGTACAGTGAGGAGTCAGCTTATACTGGAAATGTATAGCTTGATTTGTCGCCGTGCGTACAAATGTGTGACGTTTTTGGACAAAGATATTTTCAATCTGAGAGCGAGATGGAGCTTTACAAGACAAAGCGTCGTCTCTTTTTCGCAGTGGTTTTAGCACTTTTCATAAGCATGGGACTGCTCCCAGGTTCAGGGTTCAAAAGGGTGCTTTCGCACCTCCCTGGCTTCAAAATAAAATGTAAGTGTAAAAAAAAAACATTCAAAGCTAAAAATTAAAATGAATTCATCACTCCACTTAATGTATGTTGATGTTACAATAACTTCATATAACTGTTATTTATGTACTTAGCAAGTGAAGGTAAACGAATATTTGTGTGGTTTTGTCTTTTTGGTTACCTCCTAAGGGTCGTAGCGTAGTGTCATGTTATATAGCTTATAACCTTCTCCAAGAATTGGGCTAGGACTAGGGTTGCCACCTTTTTTTCTTGCAATTAAAGTACATTGGTTATTATAGGTAAGAAAAAAAAGTACATAGTATAAAAATAAAGTATCATCATCATTATTACAACCCTTAGACGTCCACTGCTGGACTTAGGCCTCCCCCAATTTGGGGGGCTTTGCCATAATCGCCACGCTTGGCAGGCGGGTTGGCGATCGCAGTATGGTGGTAAAATTCATAGAGAACGCTGCTGCCCATTCTCCAGTAGGTAAGTCCCTTAGTCGCCTCTTACGACACCCACGGGAAGAAATGGGGTGGTGTTATTCTTTACGTAAAAAAAAATCTTTTTTTTGTATATTTAAAAACATAATTTTTAGTGGTTTTTGCAGTTTGTATGATATCAATTTCGTTTAGCGAAAAAGTGCTTAACTGCTTACAACTAAACTTGCCAAAATCCCAAAGAAATCAAATCTTGCAAAATAGAGTATTTTCGTGTACTTTATTGTTCTCATAAAGTATAGAGTAGGTACAATTTTATTATGTGAAATAACGTACCTACAATACTTTATTATAAAGTACGGGTGGCAACCTGATTCATGCAAACGGATTTCTTTAAATTTGACTGGTAGTCAGTGGCGTAGCGTGCCTTGGCGGGGCCCCGTATAAAAATTTGTTTGGGGGCCCTTATGAAGGGTAACGATTACTCACAAAAGGAAAAAAATGTTTGCATAAAATGAAATGAAATATTTTTTCATCATAATTATCTATCTGTCACTTTTTCCAAAACTTTTATAAACAATTCAAATTAAATAACTCTCCTTGCCTTTTTTCGGCAAACTGGAGATAATACATAATTCTACTGTTATCCAATTTTAATAAGATAATTTAAGTGTGTATATTTTTTTAAACTAGAAAACAAAGCGTGAAATGAGCCGCCCAGTAATAGAGATTGACGCACCAAAATCGATAAATATTTTATGAGTGCGTCTGCTTCGAATGCTTTCCGTGTGTTTCTTATTGTGCAAGTTGTTTAAATTGAATGTTGTTAAATTTTCAAGTTTTGTTATCTGTGCAGGACGACTTTAATAAGAGTGGTGACTCAGGTGATTCGGATGACTATTCGTCTTTGCCAATGCAATCTGACAACGAATTAGATTAAAATGATTCTTATGAATTGTTGTTTTTCTTTTTACATCCATAATCTTTTTAGAAATTATCAGTAATTAACCACATATATTTAAAAAAAAATCGAATAATATTCAATTGCAAAACTTCTCGATTTTTGCTAATAATCGAATTCATTGCGCAAAGAGACCTCACTATTTAAGTCACGTGACTTAGTGTCACTAACCATCCTATGTGAAAAAGACTATAAATGGGGAAATCCCGCAGCCCGCGATAACCGATGTAGGGTGTTGCCAACTTTGGAACGCACGACTTACGCGGGAAAAAGAAATTGCTTTCTGTGACTTTTGTCATTTCTGAAATAAAATAAAAATTGGAAAGTTTCTATTAATTTTTGCTTACGCACGTCGTGGGCCCCTGTGGCCCGGGGGCTCCGTATAATTAATACGGCAGATACAGCGGTAGCATACGCACGTCGAGGGCCCCTGTGGCCCGGGGGCTCCGTATAATTAATACGGCAGATACAGCGGTAGCATACGCCCCTGCTGGTAGTTCTAAAGATAAGCGCGTTCTAACAAACAAACCAACTCTTTAGCTTTTATTATAAGTATAGAATATATGTAGGTACATATTGATAAACACCACATTTAAGTATATAGGTATACATGATATGTACCGCCGCACGTAGGCCCATGGCGGCTTGGTTTTATTATCAAACTCACGTAAATGGGCTAAAACCGCAAGGTATGACTACTGGAATTTTGCATGTCTATGACTAACCCCATAAATATTGAGCAGTTTTAGGCATACAGGTATTATTCATTATAAATAAATGATGAATTGCCATTTAGGGCAATTCGTTAGGAAGATAACTAGGTACCTACGCACGGCGACGTAAGCTTCACATAACACATAACATCACGCCTTGTTTCCCCGAAGGGTTAGGCAGATGTGTACCTACAGTACACCCACATTTCGCCTGTTATGTTTAAGTCCCATGGAATAGGGGGCGAGCCTATTGCCATCAACCGGGCACAAATCGAGACTCCAGGCTGCTACTGAGAAATTCCACATGGAAAAACCCAGTAACACTTTGCCCGACCTGGGAATCGAACCCAGGACCTCATGCTCAGCAGTAGCACTTGTTACCACTAGACCAACGAGGCAGTCAGCTTTACATTTCCAGTATAAAGTGACTTGTCATTGTACGAAAAGCCTATACAAGGCGAGGTCAGTTGAAACTGGAAATGTATAACTTGACTTATAGCCGTGTCTACTAGCTAATAATGACCACATGATCATGTTCATCATCATCACCATCATTTTCAATTCAGCCAAAAGACGTCCATTTCTGGATATTTATAGGCCTCCCCAAACTCCGCCATTTCGACTCTGCCTTCAAAAATTAAGCCCCGGCTGGAGGCCTAAAAAGGTAACTTTTTAAAACTCGCCGGGCCACAATCCGTTTAAGTAGTAAGAATCTTTTCAGATTAACTACGAGATGTCTTACAAAAAAAAAAAAAAATCTGCCTTCAAAAAGTCTAAATTTTTTCTTACTCTACGTATTCCTTGCGACCCGATCGATCATCTGTTCAGCGATCAATGTGACTTACCCACTGCCACTTTGTATAGACGACATTAAAACCAAAAAAAATTACAAAAAAAAAACAACCGACTTCCAAAAAAAAAAACACTACAAAGCGAAAAATAACTTTAATTTCGAAAGTCGATGTCTTAGGATCTGTATTTAAGGTTTTTTTCAACCGACTTCCAAAATTAAAGTTATTTTTCACTTTGTAGTGTTTTTTTAGAAAGTTGGTTGTTATTTTTTTTTTTTTTTGTAAAAAGTTTGAAACTTTTTAGTTATGGTTTATACCCCCATTAATCTAATCGTGTTATTCGTTCATTTTATCGCCGCAAATACTTAATGCAAATTTAAGACTTATATGGTTTTCACATAGAATGGGACCTATCCGAATGAAACCAAATTAAAATGGGACCATTCGGGAAGCGCCAGCTTTCAAATAAAAAAAGAATCATCAAAATCGGTTCACCCAGTCAAAAGTTATGAGGTAACAAACATGAGCAAAAAAAATACTCGAACTCGGTTAATTAGAAGTCAAAGTATGAACAACGGCTGAAACCAGAGAGGTAACACATTTACAGTAGGGACGACTTTTATTTCGACAGCTCAACAACATTCATTGCGTATTTTAAGTTGCTGAACAGACGATTTTTTCAACACATGAAGTAATGGATTAGCGATAGCAGTAACGGCCGAGTCTCGAGTTGTGTCATCATCATTTCAGCCAAAAACGTCCACTGTTGGACATAGTAATAGTAATATATTAATTGTTTCATAAACGTTTTACAGTATTTAGATGTGACACTGGATCCCGCACTAGGATACCCTGTGTCGCAGGATCCAGTCTCTTTCGACATATAATATGAGTTTTGGTAAACAAAAACAAAAACTAGGCCTCCCCCAAGGTCCGCCACTTCGGTCGGTTATTTGCTTCTCGCATCCAGGGGATTCCTGCGTCGAAGTGTAAATAAGTTCATCACCACTGCTCTCATAACAGTGTTGTTCCGCCACTTGGGAGTCGCCGCCAATGGGGAGTTTGTTCAGCCACTTCTTCCCAGCTAAAGCACTAGAAAGTGGTGAAGGGCGGGCGTTTTGGGGGGACTGTCTTTTGTAACTTTGACGTTCAAAAAGTGCTGACTCTCAGCCTAGTTTGAATAAATGACTTTTGATTTTGATTTTGAGAGAAGGAAAACATCGTGAGGAAACCGCACGCCGATTAGGCACACTCCGTCGTGTCCTAACTGTGGGAACATTCTAAACTGATTTTATCTGTCAATTTTCTAAATAGCCCTCAATTGTTTACTACAGGACGTGGCTATGGAGTACGACGTGGTGGCGGAGTCCTTCGAGACCTCAGTGCCGTGGGACCGCACCCTGGCCCTCTGCGCTAACGTGAAGCAACGCATTCGGGACGAGTGCGCCAAGCGAGGTATCAACAAGTACCTCATATCACATCGTTTGACGCAGACGTGAGTATAAAAAACATTTTTAAAACCTTGCACATAACATTATATAACATGTATGTATTTAGAAATATATCTTATACCTTTAAACGAGCAATTCTTGTATATATATATACATATATACATATAATCTAAATCTCGGAAACGGCTCCAACGATTTTCATGAAATTTTGTATACAGGTGGTTTCGGGGGTGATAAATCGATCTAGCTAGGATTCATTTTTATAAAATGTCGTTTTATTCGTGTTTTCAATGACCAACTTTATCGATAATCAACTTGAACATAAACTTATTATTTTAAACACATTTTACCCAAAAATACCGAGCAAAGCTCGGTCATCTAGATATTAAGTATTTATCAGTTGTCTGGTTGCCATAGTACAGGCTCTGACTAGGCTGGGATCAGATAACGGTGTGTTGGTTTTCCTAAGATATTATTTATTTATTTATTACATGGCCTGTGGCTAAGTAATAACAGCCGCAAGGGTCGATCGTTTAGGTTAAGCTACACTTGCCGCGGTTGATCCGTGGATGGGTGACCATCTTAACACATCAAAGACCCTTCCGCACCTCGGAAAACACGTTAAGCCGTTGGTCCCGGATGTTTTTCGTAGATCTTAGACAGTCGTTACGGGTCGTCAGAAGCCCGAAAGTCTGACAACCAGTCTTACCAAGGGTGATCGTGTTACCCAGTACCTACCTGGGTTGTGGAGGTCAGATAGGCAGTCGCTCCATGTAAAATACTGGTACTCAGCTGCATCCGGTAAGACTGGAAGCCGACCCCATTATAGTTGGGAAAAGGCTAGGGGATGATGACATGACATTACATCTACATGTCACCTGAACCCTTTATTGCGTAACTCCTATCAATCAGAATTTGAATCGTATTGAAGATGATTTCTAATCCAATGCAACATTTGTTCCAATAAATTGTCGGCTCAGTAACGTAAATGACGCAGTGAATTCCTATTCATAGCAAGTTACGCAAATATCCCTCTGTTGTCCAGACAGATACACAGAATAATACATTTAGTTAGTTTCAATCAACGGAAGAAAAATTGAATTTCGCGGGCTACCCTGGACCGCCAAAACTCTAGTTTTTTTATTTTTATTTGTAGGTCGGTATCAAGTTTTATGTTGATAATATAAAAAAACAAACGCAAACGTAACAAATATGGGTTTACAGAGCTAAAAACTTCCATTCAAACCTTCTAATTCATTTCATCCAATTGAATTACTTTTTAAAGAAATAGTCATAATTACATTGGAATGAACGAACTTACAGAGTTGTAATTGGACGTAGTTATGCAAAAAGGATCCAATCCACAACTTGGTCAAAAATGAGTTAAGTGCACCAAACAGATCCAAATTATACATACTACGAGTCAGTAAAAAAGGACCTAGCTAAAATAGCTTTATTTTTCGTGTACTTTAATTTTTAAAACCAATGGTATGGCGCTTCTTATTTTTTTTTTTTCAGTATGAACTATTTAAACTTTCTGGTTCTTAACTAGTATTTGTACCAGAATATGTTAATATACCATTACTAATAAAAAACGTGTTAATATTCCAAAGACAATTTTTTTTTTAAGTAATGAAAAAAATACCTCTTGAACTTAAAACGTCAATAATTCAAAATTAACTGAATGTGGATTGGATCCTTTTTGCATAACTACGTCCAATTATGATCATATTTTAACCAACATACCACGTGCACTCACCTGGAAAAAGCAAAAAAAACGACAGAAAATTTTAGTTATAAAAAAAAACATTAAAATAAATGTATTTATTCCGGATAAGGGAGCGAACATAGCATGCATATTTATAGGCTACTGCTGATGACATAACTGAATGACGCAACTCAACTCGCTGTTCTTATCTAAAAGCCTTTCTTTAGTCATTATTAAATTATTTTCCTGGTTCGCACAAACATGAAACCACAATTAATTCTGTTATTTTTGCGGTATTTCATTCATAATCGGATGCTTTTCAGGTATGACGCAGGTTGCTGTATTTATTTCTACTTCGGCCACAATATTGGGCAATGCACGGACCCCGTATCCGTTTATGAAGAAATCGAAGAGGCTGCTCGGGACGAAATCATTGCCTGTGGCGGTAAGCCTTATTTTTTTTATTAGTCACTTACAGTAACATTAACATCATCATTATTACAGCCAAAAGACGTCCAAGGCTGGACAAAGGCCTCCACTAATTTGGGAGGGTTTGCCATAATCGCCACGCTTGGCACGTGAGTTGGCGATCGCAGTATGGTGGAAAAATGCATAGAGAACGCTGCTGCCCGTTCTTAGTAAGTTCCCTAGTCACCTCTTACGACAAGTTCGTTGCCTACGGGAAAAAAGGGATGGTACTATTGTTTACGTCCGGCACCAAACGAAAAACTTAAATGTTTATATTAGCGGTAATTAAACGGTTATATTACCGGTTAAATTAGAATCAATGATTTATTTTATACGAAGTCAATTGAGTGATTTTACTACTAAAATGGGCTAAAACGATATTTAGGCGTCTTTGAAATTGTCTCAGACATTGTATTGACAAAACAAAATGGCAGTGTTAGTTCCAATTTTGGCCGCGCGACAAAATCAACGTTGCAGCGCTATAATTTACTGTTCGAACAAACGCTTGAGTTATACTGTGACAATTTTTTTTTTCTGATTTCGTAATTTCATATTGTATTTTATTACGTTTTAAAATTTTGTCATGCACTTTTTACACTGAAATTAGGATCATACTCATAGATCCAGAATAAAATAAAAGTAATTAATTTGTTTTTTGTATTTATTTCAGGATCAATTTCACATCACCATGGAGTCGGGAAACTTCGTAAGAAATGGTACACTGAAACAGTCAGTGAGCCTGGGCGGCATCTATTACTTGCCGCGAAAAAAGCACTAGATCCTAACAACATTTTCGCATTAGGAAATATGGCATTTGAAGAACACAGCAACAACAGCGTGGCTGCGAAGAGTAAATTATAAGTTTAATTTGTGTCTGGTTTAAATCCATTTAAAATTTTGGTCAAATGGGCATTAGTTAACACCCATTGAAATTCGACACAAAAATAGCTTAGTATGATCATTGATTGGTAAACTTATTTGACGAACTAAGGGATGTAAGATTAGTTTAAGATTGAGAGACGTCATAAACACTCAGACATTTCATTGTTAAGATTTTTAAGCAAAATGTGCAGTCTGCTTTTATACATTTTCTATGATTATGGACTAATTTTGTACAGTCATGAGCATAAATACCTTACGATTTTCTCGTGCACGATTGAATGATACTTAGTGAACAAATCTACTTTTGTCACAAATATATATTTCCGAAAAAACTGTTTGTAAAACCATTACAAATGCGTCAAATCTTACTCGGTTTTAAATCTAATGTAAATGTAAGGTATTTATCTCACTGTATAACTTTGTAATGATGTGTTGTGCTAGATTTAGAATTGAACCTTTATTGCAAGATATTTGACATAAATAATGAATTCTAAAATTACGTGTTTTCACAACTCATATTATTTTTGATTTTTAAAACGCTGACTATGATTGACAGGTACGCTAGAAATTATGAAAGTCTAAGAATTAACAAATAAATGAATGAAAAAATATGTTTCTAAGCAGTGCCTTTACCGTACGTTGTGCTTTAATTACCCACATTCGAAATAATTATAGATTGTATGTACTTTACTATAAGTTACTTAATTAAGCTTTATTTAACAAGATAATAATATCATAAAATTACGTTTTTTTTTTACGTCATAGTTTTTAGAGAAGCCAAAGAATTTTTCAGAACATTGCACACAAAATTGAGACACATAATTATAATGTTAGAATTTTAATCTGAATAATGTTACAAATGTTACAATAGTATTGATGTGCCATGTCATTTTAGTTAGGTATTATTAAAACTTATCTTGTTCTAAACGTCACGGACGCCTCATTTGCATTTTAAGCATCTGGAAAATATTGCTGATATTCCAAAATTATATTAATGAGAAATCTAATAATATGGTAGAATATCACTGATTGCCATAAGATATGATTCAAAATAATATTTAAAAAAATTTGGGTTCCTAAACTCACCAATCAGATACCACGAAAATGAAGTAAATCAACATTTTTAAGGTTCCTGCGGAAAGGATACCGCCGGAACCCAGTCACAGTACGGACAGAATAGTCCTCTCTGCATCCTGTCTATCAGCGGACTATATCATAAAAACCGTAATAGATGGATAGTTGTAATTTTCAAAGAGTGTGTTATAACAACAAAATAAAATAAAGGGGTCTCCATACAAGAAACGTTTTTTTCGGCGTTTTTGCCTTGTGGTAAAGAACCCTTTCAGTGTAAGTTCCATTTGCACTTGGCTAGTTTTTTTATGAAAATAATATCAGTTTTCGAGCTTTCTATGATAATTATTATGTCCATAGTTACGGATTTTGCAGAATTAACGAACCCTTTGATTGTAAAGTTACTGGTCACTCACGCTTTTGATAGTAAATTTAAAGACTATTAATCATCAACTAAGCATGTTTTCATAGCCCAGATTGATACATCTATTAATCAATATCATAGATTGCTCAATTACGTTAGTGTTTAAGAAAATGGTAGTAAAATTAGTTACTTTCATTATTTATTCAAAAAAAACTTACATTCCTTCTTTCTAAGGTTTCAATATATTATGTGATTAATGTTTATAAGGACGGGGTTTGTGATAAATTAGAAACATGATTGCCATGTATACATAAGGGAGGGTGTTTGAAATAACAATAAAGTTTGTATTACCAAAAAGTATTTTTATTGGAACTAATTATTTTGATTGTGCAACCGGTCGTACTGCCAGTGAAACTGACGTACAGACTATATTAGCCCTTATTTATAAGCTTTAAACATAAAATATCAACGCACCTACTGCTGATGGCTGCAATCACCGTGAAACCAAAAATGTAGCCTAATATGCCCAGCCAAAGCAAACTCATTCCTGAATCGTCATTCTCCTGCCCATATGCCAATTTTAATGCGATCGGCCCTTTCTAACCATATCAAACAGTTGACACAGTACAGGCAACATTTCTTTGATGTCCCCCTAGTCGGGTCCATTTCCGAATATCTTATGATAATCGATTGCGAAATCTTTACAAAGTAGGCAATCAAATTCGTATGCGTTAATCCAGCCAGAAAATGTCAAATATCATCATTTGAGTGCCGCTGGAAGGGATATATGGGTATGAAATAAATTTTAGATACAGACGACGCCAGCACATCAAGCTACCCGAAACTGTCAAATTTACCCAATCCATTTTGAACCTAACGCTTAAGAGATAAAGCTGAAATCATTAAAGAAATTTGACAGATTGTAGTAGCTTTATGCGCTGGCGTCTGTACATAGGTAATTAATTCGTTAGACGGGATTAATTTTGCTACTTAATTTGCGAAACTCTATCTACTGTCGAATAAGCATCACATCAAAATCATAACAGCACTCTTGTACATTATAATAACCATAACAGTACGACTCAAACGTGCGTTAGGCAAACTTTAGAAAAATAAATGGGAAAACTAAGTAGTACTTAATTAACCAAAAATAATAGTTGTTTGGCATAAAGTCATTTTAGATGTCCAAAGTTAATAATTGTCGTAACGGTAAGAAAATAATAGAGGCCTATTTACCGCACTATGCGACTACTTATCCCGTCTATTTTGGGTAATTTCTTTGTATGTTCAATGGGTTTTTTCCATAGGCTATTTTATTTTACTATATTCTTATGAAGGGCTGATAAGTTGATGACTTCATTATTAATATTACATAAGCCTGAATTTCAGCACGAATTACATTGCACGGACAGTCTACGAATTCATTATTTTTTCCTGTTTGATTTAGGTGGCAGCCGCCATCTATGAAAATTCCTGTCATTTTCTTGCTACTATTTGAGTTGACAGCACGCGTCAATCAAATATAAAAAAGTTCGCGGGTAGTTAAATTTTCTTTTCTGCAGATTTTACGCGAGAAGTTTAGGAAGAATACGGATAAAAGCGTGCTGATCAACAAAAACAATCATGATTGATCTGTTTATGCCCTTTAGGGCATTTTTGAAGTTCGAAAACGTGTGTACGGATAACAATGTTTTCCGTATGCACTACAAGGTGACGGTCATAATGCTGCTTGTGTTCACGTTGCTGGTGACTTCGAAGCAGTTCTTCGGAGAGCCGATCCACTGCATGAGCGGCAGCGACAAGGGTAACGACAAGGATGCCGTGAACAGCTACTGCTGGATCTATGGCACCTACACACTGAAGAGTCGATTTGCCGGTTAGTATCTCTACCGTTATGTTATTTATCCAGAACATTTTATAGAGCTAGATATATGCCGTGCAGTGCTGTCAACAGTTGTGATCAGTCGCATCGCTGTGTCACCATGCTCACGGTGACAGCAATGCGTCTTGGGCGATCGATGAAGAATCAGTAGCTTCTTTTTCTGTACCATATTAGGTGCAGAGTTCAGCGTTTAGTGTTTCTCTAAATCAAATACACGGTATTGTTAGTTTTTCAACCGACGAAAAAAACGGACGAGGTTCTCAATTCGACGCGTATATTTTTTTTTTATGTATGACCACGCGTAACTTTTTACATAGTGGTCCGATTGTGATAATTCTTCTTCTATTGGAAAGGGTATAGTCCCAAGGTGGTCCCATATAAATTTGGAAAACAAAATCGAACCCTAAGGGTCGGAAAACTGGGGATGATTGATTGTTCACTCACTGAATATAATGTATAACCATGCATAACTTTATACAGAGTAGTCCGATTTTGATAATTCTTTTTTTATTGGATAGGGTATACCTTACCAAGTATTATTAGTACATTAAAGCCTCGAAATATTATAAAATAAAACTTTTTAACAATAAACAACCGCCGAAAAAACTGAAGAGTAAAAAATAATAAACCTTAAAATTTTGAGTCGGTGCTGAAATATCAATGAAAAAAGATCACTCAAAGCGCCAACTCAAAATTTTAAGGCTTATTATTTTTAAATCCTAAAATGATAAGTAATTGAAAATATGTCTTCAATTTTACTGTTCTTCATCTGTCCTCAGGTTCGAAATAAGAGGCTTTCAAACTTATCTATTCAGCCTGTATTGCCCCACCGCTGGGTAAAGGCTTCCTCTCCCTTTTCATTAAACTTCTGCTCTCTGCTAATGCACACCAGTCTTATCACATATGTATATCTAAAACTTTTTACCTGATGACCCCAATTTATAACTGACCAAACAATAACCTAACCATCATGAAACTTTGCCTACAGGTATAGAAGGCGTTCACATGGCCTACCCAGGAGTGGGGCCCAGTAAATCTGATAATGACGAGCAGATAAAACACACTTACTACCAGTGGGTGTGTTTCGTGCTTCTCGGCCAATCTGTCATGTTTTACACCCCAAGATACTTGTGGAAGATCTGGGAAGGGGGAAGACTGAAGGCTTTGGCTGCAGATTTGAGTATGTATCATTTTTTCAATGATTTACCTTTGTTCTAATTATGTACCTGACTATTCTCCTCTGTAAGTTTTTGTTCTTATTCATACAAATAAAGATAATAAACTAGGAAATTACTTATTTTGGTACTTAAGTAATCTCAAGCTTAAATATTTCATTGCACTCATGTGTTAAATAGATGTTACATTCAAGGGGTCCAGCATCCAACATGAACCCTATATGAGCACAGCTATTAAAATAACTTTGTTTGGTTTAAAACAAAAGTTTCATGGAAACCAAATAGTGACATGAGGTGAGTGGGACTGAGATACATGCCCAAGAGTTCATAGTAGTGTTGCAAAAGACTCGAGTCTTCGAGTCGTAATTTTAAAGACTCTACTCAATTATGCAAGACTCAGTGTGCTCAAAAGGCTCAGAGCCTACAGTTTAGCACTCGAGTCTTAAAATGGACTCAAGTCTTAAAAAGGACTCGAGTCTTAAAAAGGGCTCGAGTCTTAAAAAGGACTCCAATCTTTAAATGAACCCGAGTCTTAAAGAAAAACTCGGAGCATGAAGATGAAACTTGTAGGTCATCATTCGAAAAGACTCGAATAGAAGGCAATAAATTCAAATTAGTTGTAATGAAGTAACTTTGCATACAAAAAAAAGTCTAAGTTATTCGAGTTTTTTCGAATGATGAGCTACAAGACTCGAGTTCATTTTAAGACTGGAGTCGTTTTTAAGGCACGAGTCCTTTTTAAAACTCGAGTCCAGTTTAAGACTCGAGAATGACTCGGGCTCGGCTTGACTCTAGACTCCGAGCCTTTTGAGCACACTGAGTCTTGCATAATTGAGTTGTGTCTTTAAAATTACGACTCGATGACTCGAGTCCTTTGCAACACTAGTTCATAGTGCCTATGTTCAGGCCGTATTGTATCTAGGTCATATCTACTCTATAATTTCTACATTAACATAGGTATTTTCTCATCTAAACAATAACAGCCACAAGTTTTGATCAATCAGGTTAAGTTATGCTTGCCGCTGTTTGTCTGTGTAGATGGTAGTCACCCATCTACAGACCTATCAACCACCGCTGTAATTTGTGGACCTTACACAGTTGTTATGGGTCATCAGAAGCCCAAAAGTCTGACAACCAGTCTTACCAAGGAGTGCGGTACTACTCAGAAACGGAGTTGTGGAGGTCACTCCATATAAAATATTGGTTTATACCTCCATCCAGTCAGACTGGAATCTGAAACCAACATAGTTGGGAAAAAGCGATGCAGATAATGATAGGTATTTCAAATTCTAAATAGCATAATCCTATATTTTATAACAAAACAATATGTATATAATCATTTGTATATGTTACTACTAGCTTCTGCCCGCGACTTCGTCCGCGTCAAATATTTGCTCCCCTGACCTTCCCGTCGGATCGCAGCCTGTCAGTTTTCGTCCATTTTTTTGCTGCTGCTCCGCTCCTTTTGTTCGTAGCGTGATGTTGTATAGCCTTCCTCAATAAATAGGCTACCCAACTCAAAAATATTTTTTTCAATTCGAACCAGTAGTTACTGAGATTAGCGCGTTACACCCCCCATTTTAGGAGAGTGGTGGGTTAGAAAGAGACAAAAAGTAGCCTATGTCACTCTCCATCACGTGAATTCGTCGCTCCGTTTTGCCGTGAAAGACGGACAAACAGACACACACACTTTCTCATTTATAATATTAGTATGGATTTAAGTTATAATTATTTTTGGACATGTAAAGTATAAGTACTAAAATACCCTTTGATTCTGTTTTGATTGATAGTATTGAATCTATACTATAATATTATAAAGCTGAAGAGTTTGTTTGTTTGTTTGATTGAACGCGCTAATCTCAGGAACTACTGGTCCGAATTGAAAAAATCTTTCTGTGTTGAGTAGCCTATTTATCGAGGAAGGCTATAGGCTATATAACATCACGCCACAACTAAGAGGAGCAGAGCAGTAATGAAAAATGTTGCAAATAAGGGGAAATTCGCATGGGTAGGAGATTCGACGCGATGGGAACAAGAAATTTAACGCGGACGAAGTCGCGGGCAGAAGCTAGTATAATATAATAGGTATTTGCTTCTGTTTTCTTTTCCTAGTTTTTTGTTAGATTCCCAGCATTTTGGGCAGTGTTGGGTTTTTCTATCTGGTATTTCACAGTAGCAGCCCGGACCCCAGAATTGTGCCTGGTTGATGGCAATAGGCTCGCCTCCTATTACATAGGACTAAACATAACAGGCGAAATGTGGGTGTACTATAGGTACACGTCTTCCCAACCTTTTGGGAAAACAAGGCATATGTTATGTGTATTTATTTAACTTCTTTATTTTCACTATATTCTTATTACAAAAACGATTATTTTATGTCCTAGCCAATATGATCATTCTAATTTCTTAGCCATTATATTATATTGAAAATATCTTGCTGCCCTGTTTTACACCAATTTGTCAGTTTATATTTATGTTAAACTAGCTTTTGCCAGCGGCTTCGCCCGCGTGGAGGTCGGAAATTATCCCGCGGGAACATACTACCGGGATTAAAAGTAACCTATGTATCTGTGTACCAAATTTCATTTAAATCGGTTCAGTAGTTTTAGCAGGAAAGCGAGACAGACAGACAGACCGACAGACAGACAGAGTTACTTTTGCATTTATAATATTAGTGTAGATAATCAAATCACAATATCACAAAACATACTTGTGATCGCCAACCTGCCTGCCAAGCGTGGCGATTATAGCAAACCCTTTCAAATTAGAGGAGGCTTATGTCCAGCAGTGGACGTCTGTCAGCTGTGATGATGATGATGATGAATCAAATCACAACAAAAAGACAGAATGTGAAAGCAGATTCACAGATGATCAGAGACTAAACGAAATTCTTAGAAAGTGGAGCTTAGTATTCATTTAAGATTATGTAATGCATGTTCCTATTGCAGGTAGCCCAGTGGTAATTAAAGACTGGTCGGAGTTCCGTCGTGGCGAGCTGGTCTCGTACCTGAGCTACACAAACATACATACACATAACATGTATGCACTGCGCTATGCCTTCTGCGAGATTCTCAACCTTATCAATGTGGTAAGTACATTATTTTGTACCCTGTGTTGCTCATTTAACCGTTATAGATTTATGAGGATGAAATTAATAATGCCATGCCACATAAGGCTGGGGCCTCCAGGCTAAGAAGTACTTACCATCATAATGTTCATTTTGAAAATTTCCAGGTTGGTCAAATATTCCTGTTGGATATATTCTTGGGCGGCGCATTTCGCAACTACGGCGCGGCGGTTGCAGCGTTTACGCACATCCCGCGTATTCCCAATGATTTGGAAGACTTCGCCTCCGTCAACCCCATGGACCAGTTCTTCCCCAAACTCACCAAGTGCTTGCTCCGAAGCTACGGTCCTTCTGGCACCGTGCAGTTCAAAGACCGCCTCTGCGTGCTACCTCTTAATATTGTCAACGAAAAGATCTTTGTGATCCTCTGGTTTTGGTTGATAATTTTAGCTTTTCTGTCTGCCTTCTCTGTTATCTTTCGTATTCTCGTGCTTTCTCTTCGCCCCCTACGTGCGCTAATGATTGCTGGTCAACTGAGGTATGTGAAGAAGAGTATGGTATCGCGAATTGTGAAGCGTTTCGGTTATGGCGATTGGTTCATTCTGTATTTGCTAGGCAAGAATATGAATCCAATCATTTATAAGGATTTGATAGTGGAATTATCCAAAGAGTTGGAGCAAAGAACTGTTATGGCTTAATTTTCATTATAAACTTTTTTCTTTTTATGGGTATGCTAGTGTATTGGGTTGTAATTTTCATTGCCATCAATCATGTGTTCATTAGTTTTATTAATGCTGCACTACAGTTTTATTTCTTCAAGCTTACAATTAATAGGAACAGCTAAGATTTAGTCATCCACTTTAAAGTAATATATTTAAAAAAATTAAGACTTGAAACAAAAACAGTTCACTAGTAGGTCCCAGTTGCACAATAAATATAATGTTCATTAGTTTTCTCCAATTTATGCTCAAAAACAGTACAAAGTATTGTATTGTAAGTATACTAATTTGACTAAGGAGAAGTGCCTTATTTAATATAGTATTCAATAGGTGTAATTACTATAATTTTTATTTTATCATCAAATTAATATTTTGTGTAAAAAATCTCATTATTTCAATCTTTTAAAATATTCCTTCTAATTGAAAGAAATTGGTTTGTCTATTGTTTGTTTTTAGACTCTTATGTCTAAAGAAAACTTAAGTTATCATTGTTTAAAAAGTTTATTTTTTTGCTTTCCATCATTTAGGTAGATAGTGCGCTTATTATTTTGTTAATTCATGACACAAGAGTAAATTTTTAAGTTTATTAAAGATTAAATACTGGGTATTTGTCAGTAGGATTATTAACTGTTATAAATACTCTGTGTAAATGATAAATAAATGTTTAGAATGTATATTTGTTAACAAGAACTACTAACTACTAACTTTCAATATGATTCCTTTCAAAGTGTAAGATGATTGTTATTTGTAATAAAATAAAATCTATAAAAAAATTGTGCCTTGTTTTTAATTTGTTCCAGAATTATAGTTATACAACTAATGTATGTGATTTTATACAAAAAACATTGTTTTGGAATGTTAGGCTTTTATTTATCAAAGCTCATAAACATTAATAATGATGATTATTCATGAACACATTTTGATAATGGATTCTCATTTTATGTCCCTTAGAAAATGGATTTGGGGGTAATTTTTACAATAACTTAAGACAATTAGGTAAAGAAAAATAAGATCATTAAATTGTAAATTTACTAAATACTACAACATTTACCCTGAACAACCCCGGCACCCACAATGAACACATTCTACTATCCTGCCTTCTTCTAACTTGCTCTTAGGGACCCTACATATGCAGTTTGTAGCAAAGTTAGTGTCTCTGGTCTGAATACAGCGCAAACAACACAAGTTTTCATAGCCAGTCTTCTTCCACTTAGCTATGAGGTTGGCATCAGCTATTTTCTCGTCTAAACAGTACTGGTACAGCTCTCTGCTGATTGCCTTACGTCTGTAGAACAAGTCGTAGATATAGCGAGACTTCTGATGATGAATCTTGAATATCGGCCATAGAGATTCTTGCTTGCGTTTGCCTTCATGTGGTTCAGTCTCAGCTGCAAATAAATGATTGATTCTTTACATGCATTCGCCAATATGGCAGGAGTAAATCCTGAGGCGGAATGTCAAAACAAACCAAGAGAAAGAACCTTCACAATGAATTATAAAAATACTTTTTGTTAGGTTAAATTACCTTCTCGCATTTTCTGTTCCAATTCTTCCAAGGTAGGTTCAATGAGCTCCCATCCTTCTGGTGGAGGTTTACGACTACGACGTACTTTCGGCATTTTAATAATTGATCAAAGAGTGGTATCAAATACTCAACTTTTATTATTTGGAGTCAATACTAAAATTCAACAAAACGAACTTTGACAGCAATAATTAAACAGACAGTGACACATGACATTTTCTGTGACAGTAGTAGTGAGCGAAATCAGTCAACTAAACTGATGGCTTACTGGTAGAAATCGACTAAACTTTTCCTATATAAGAAAAATGCTCGTTACAATTATCTTCTCCCCTCACCCGACCCATCTCTATGTTCGGCAAGCAGGTCCCTTGGGAGAAGCGAGCCAAATATCTAGGTGTCATCCTTGACGAACACCTCACCTTTTCTGAACACATAAAGCAGGCCCAGTCGCGGGCCGCTTTCGCTCTCGGTAGGCTCCATTGCGTCCTGAACAAGCGGAGTAAAATGTCTCTTCAGTGTAAGAAACGTATTTACACCGCTTGTATCAGGCCCATCATGACATATGCAAGCGCAGTCTTTGCACATGCTAAACCCCGTTTCATCCATAGGATGCAGACACTCCAGAACCGTTTTCTCCGTCAAGCCACACCAGGCGCGCCTTGGTTTGTTCGGAATATCAACCTCCACTTAGATATGAAACTCCCGACTATCCATCAGTTCATGAAACGCGCTTCGAAGCGTTTCTTCGATAGGGCAGCATCCCACCGCAACCCTCTGGTTGTCACGGCAGCTACTTACACCCCCTCCCGTATCAGTAAAGTCCGCCGTCCGTGGCACGTTCTATCCGATCCTGACGATCCCACTACTCTCCTCCAGGAGAGTCGAAAAGAGACCAGTACAGTGAGCAAACCACACAGACACAAACCGTACCGACCTCGCCGCCAAGGTCCGTCGTCGCGACCCCGACTTAATAGTCCCTCCCGACCCTTGCAAGAGCCAGCCCGCGATGCTAAGCCTTTAGCTTTAAATTAGTCCCTAAATAATTTAACCCAGATCCAGCCAGTCCCTTGCTGTCCCCCCACCAGTGATTGCCTAAGCCGAGGTTCGTACCCCCTCGGGGTAACGCTTTAGTATTTTAAGTATAAAAAGCCCCGGCTGGAGGCCTAAAAAGGTAACTTTTTAGAACTCCATCCGGCTACCATCCGTTTAAGTAGTAAAAATCTTTCAGGTTAACTATAAGATAGATTTGGCCGTGTTGAGCGTTATCTCTGTCACTCATATAGTCATACTCGAGGGACAGTCTCTTTCTTTATAATCGGTAATTCAATGATATATCACTCGGGAACTGCATACAAAACACATCAAAGAAATAAGGTGCATATAAAGCTGTCATTTTAGTTCCCTATTTTTGCGTTTGCCAAAATATACTTAGCGCACTGTTAATTAAAGTTTTGACGCACCCGATGACGCCGGCATTAGGTGTCGGTGTGTCGGTTCATGAGTATGCACTAATGTTTAAATATAGTTAGGTACAACTTAGCCTTTTGGAAATCTAAGCGTGACTAATTAATTGCTCAGTAATAAATGATTTAATTTTTTTTTAAGTTGATACGACGTCTATCATATTTAAAAACTATATAGTTGAGGTCGGTGTTCCATTTAAGACTACTCTGAGAAGAACTTAAAATACAAAACAAACTTTGAACTTTGAAGTCATTCTATTATAAAGTCTAGACATGTGAATCGGTCAGATCATGTGAGGACCATTTAAACTAGTGACTGAAATGATCTTATAAGGTTGCCAAGAAAAAAAAAACGGGCAAGTGCGACTCGGACTCGCACACGAAGGGTTCCGTACCATTACCGCCAAAAAAATGTTGTTTGTTGTATGTGAGCCCCCTTAAATATTTGTTTTATTTTAATTTAATCCCTTATTTTTTAAGTGAATATATATCTACTATCTCTGAATATTTCAAGGGTCTAAGTAATTGTAGCCGTTATCAATATCGAGCAAAAAAATCACGTATGTTGTATGGGAGCCCCTTAAATATTTATTTTATTCTGTTTTTTAGTATTTGTTATTATAGCAGCAACAGAAGTACATACTTACATCATCTGTGAAATTTCAACTCTCTATCTCTAACTACTTCACGGTTCATGAGATACAGCCTGGCGACAGACGGACGGATGAACGGACGGACAGCGGAGTCTTAGTAATAGGGTCCCGTTTTACCCTTTGGGTAAGGAACCCTAAAAACACAGTTTTGAGTGGACCTATCCAGTCAGTGATATGCAATCCTTTGGTAAAATAATCTGTCATAGAGTCCGTTTTTGAGAAACCGCTTCAATCACTAAATCGGTTGCATGTTTACAACACATACACATAAAAACATGAATGTTTACTTTGACAAATAAAATATTATTGTTTCAAGGTCAGAAATTATCCCACGGGAACGTACTACCGAGATGTAGAAAGTAACCTATGTGCTAATCCAGGTTATAAACTATCTCAGTGTCAAACCGCCAAATTCATTCAGCCGTTTTTACGTATTTGAGTAACACTAACAAACATCTAAACATACACTTAAACATTTCATCAGCTAATCACAAAAACTGTAAAATTATAAACATTCACTTCAAAAGTTTGTTAGATAAAGGGATAAGTACCTAGTAGTACGCGCGTTTTTTTTTAGGAGTGACATCTCAAACTAAGAGATTGTCGGCTGTTTAACCCGACGGGATTTTTTAGAAGTTTCATGACAACGTATAGTAAGCTACCCTTAAAAGATAGATACCTACATATATGTCATTGCGGGCTATTCTGTAGACCTTTAAAGGAGGAATATCCCACCATACCATTGTTTTGTTATACATATATCAAAGGGCGCGGGCAGCGTTTTTGATTAAAGGTCCCAGGCGTCTTTACTTTTTCCGAATTTTCCAACAATTAATAGTATCGTCATATTTAAACCAATTCATACAAAACCCCAACAAATTATACACCTTCACCCACAAACCTACCTAATGAATCACTACATCTTTTTTTTGAAAACGGCATTAAAATTCGTTCAGTATTGTTTGGGTTTATCGCGAACAGACAGATAGACAGACGGGGCGAGGGACTTTGTTTTTATGTAATGATGAATGCTTGGGCGTAGCCAGCCATGGGCTCAGGGTGGGGCAGCAGTCTAAAATAATATGTAACTGGCAAACTATACCTACCCGCAGGGCACGCCACAATAGCGGCGGTAAGTCCCCTCTTTGAGGAGTGGATAGAGAGCCGCCACGGCGTCCTCACCTTCCGCCTGACGCAGGTTCTCACCGGGCATGGGTGCTTCGGTGGGTTCCTGTTCAGGATAAAGCGGGAGGATACGCCCGGGTGTTTCCATTGTGAGGATCGTCTGGAGGACACAGTGGAGCATACGGTGGAGGTGTGCCCTGCCTGGGCGGAGCACCGCCGTGTCCTCGTGGAGGCGATCGGCGGCAGCGACCTCTCGCGTCCTGCCCTGGTGCGAGCCATGGTACGGAGCGAGAGGGAATGGGAAGCCGTCACCTCCTTCTGCGAAGCAGTAATGCTCGCGAAGGAGGAGGCGGGGCGCGTGAGGGAGTGGCAGTCACTGCGCCCTCACGTCCCTAGCCGCCGCAGGACAAGACGCCCCGGGCGTCGGGAGTCGATAGCGGACTCCCGGCCACCGTAGGCGCGAGCTTGCGGGCGGCGAGCAATGGGTAGCTCGCTGCCCGGTAAGGACCAGGCTCGGGTCGACGGCGCGCAGTGTTCCACGCGCGCCTCAAAGAGATGTCAGCAGCAGTGTAGGGGTCTACTAGGACCGATGCCTGCCGGGGTCGCGTGATTGTTCGAAAGAGATACCGTGACCCTGGCACATGGGCAACTGATGGAACACGGGTGGGTTTTAGTCAGTAAAAGTCTGACACGCCCTCCCGCTCCGCCCAGAGCGGGAGAAGTCATTTGATGATTTCCCATCCTGAAAAAAAAAAAAACCTACCCGCGGTCTTACACCGCTTAATTTTTTATACAAAAATGTTACACCCTATAGCACCCTGTATCTATAGGTATGTATAATTCGAATTATCCAAAGCACTTTCTTATTGCTCACCTACCCACACCACGAAATCTTCCATCCAAAAATGTGTCTCTAACTTCAGCCGTTTGGGCTCTGGGCGTATGCCAATTTGTTAATCAGTCAATTCAGAGGTTTATATCTATCTATAGATAGTACTTTCAGGTACAGTGAGTAAACAATTACACATAGGTATTATAGGTTGTTTATTTATTTAGGTTTTAACTAACTTCATAATATTACTTTAAGAGAAGCCGGCGTGGGTTCTGGCAGAATCTCCTTAGCACTTGGCTTCCAATTTATTTTTCGCTTCGGCGATCCTCATCCTGTGAACACTCAGCATACCTACAGAGACCGCTCAGACGATTTTCACTCATGGAGCGAAGACTTTTGTCATGTCGCCGTAACGTACTGAAAGACAGAACAGGTCGTACACGGTTCGGCCAGTAAAATAGCAAGCGCAGTTTTTATGCTCGGATAAAACATTTCTGAATCCTTTATCAGTTCTGCCACTTCCATGTCTTTTAGAACATTCAATGCCATATTTTTTTTCTTCCCACAAGTGTTACCACAGTTCAGCCTCGCTGTGAAAACTACCACTTAAGTTATAAAACTCGCGAAAGGTCTCTGATTCTTTTTTTAATTCTTCGATTGTTCAACATGTTATATGGGTGCAATGAGATCAAAGAAGTGGTTCTCCGAGAAACGCTCTTCCAATAACATAATTAGCGAGTCTAGGTAGGGCATAATCAACGATCGTTTCCAAAACTGGGTAGAACTCTCTTCCGGAGGATTTGCACGGTGCGTCTGTCTTTTCGAGATGCGTGGCATTGTAAAATCAACTTACAACTTTTTTTTAGGTTTGGTTAGATACCTCACAGGTCAGAGTCAGGGTGGGCCAAGCCACCTTGCTCCACCGTGGCTACGCCCATGGATGAATGTGAAGACTATGTGTAACATATCTTTTTGTCTATTTTTCAGTTGTGCAATGAGATCAAAGAGGTAGTTCTCCGAGAAACGCTCTTCCAATAACATAATTAGCGGGTCTAGGTAGGGAATAATCAACGATCGTTTCCAAAACTGGGTAGAACTCTCTTCCGGAGGATTTGCACGGTGCGTCTGTCTTTTCGAGATGCGTGGCATTGTAAAATCAACTTACAACTTTTTTTTAGGTTTGGTTAGATACCTCACAGGTCAGAGTCAGGGTGGGCCAAGCCACCTTGCTCCACCGTGGCTACGCCCATGGATGAATGTGAAGACTATGTGTAACATATCTTTTTGTCTATTTTTCAGTTGTGCAATGAGATCAAAGAGGTAGTTCTCCGAGAAACGCTCTTCCAATAACATAATTAGCGGGTCTAGGTAGGGAATAATCAACGATCGTTTCCAAAACTGGGTAGAACTCTCTTCCGGAGGATTTGCACGGTGCGTCTATCTTTTCACGATGCGTGGCATTGTAAAATCAACTTACAACTTTTTTTAGGTTTGGTTAGATACCTCACAGGTCAGAGCCAGGGTGGGGGAAGCCACCCTGCCCCACCGTGGCTACGCCCATGGATGAATGTGAAGACTATGTGGAACATATTTTTTTGTCTATTTTTCAGTTAGTTTTAATGGTAATCTGGTAGATTGAGTACTTTATGTGGCCTACTCAAGTGACACAAATCTGCATGGTCTGCACAATTGATCTAATCAAGATTATGTCTGAGCTTTAAAAGAGACTGTGAGAAGAAAGGTTGAAACAAACTCAGGGGTGAGTTTGTTTCGGCCTTCTTCTTAGTTGTCAGATAGGAAACGCCTATCTGATCTAGTTTTTAAAATATTATTAACGTGTATAAGTGTTTGTACAAAGATTCTTACAGAAATGAAATCATTTATCATTTACCATAGAAACTCATTAAGTACAAAATTGGCAGCGAAATCATTCATTGCTATCATAATTTTCGTAGGCGCTTTGCATAAATGCTATGTAGTGAAAACTTGTCATTAGGAAAAAGTACCTTTCTTTTCTCCACCTACCTAAATGTGTATCTACTTTGAAATAATATGATAGTTTAAATTCAATGTTGCTCATTATAACGAAAAACGAATTACGGGGAATAATTTCCAATGTAAATCATATACGAAATTGACAATAAAACTTTGTAAACTTAATAAAAACATCAATTATTTATTAATAGCAGTTAGCAGTTACATAAGTAATGTAATATTTCATTTTACGATTCCTCTTGATAAATATACGTTTTGTATACTTTCACTTTTATGAACAAACATTCACAATTTCTAAATCTTAGTTATGTGGGTATGTTTTATAATTTTATGTCTAACGACTGTCTGTCGTAGTTTGGAAAAAAAATGTGTGAGATTCCGCTCTAATTGCGCTTTTTCAAGATAAAAGTGGGTGGGTACAAAGATACTGCACCTACAGCCTTAGTTGTTGGAAGTTGTTTCAGGTTCTCCAATAATATGTTTAAGCAAAATGGGTTGTCAACTCAATTAATTTAATAATCAAAGTAATTTCTCATGAGAGTATCATCGCAATTATAATTTTAATAATACCGCGCTTACCTGTGTATGAATAACGGGGCTACCTACCTATACAAGTTGGATGTATTGCCTTTTCTGGTATCTCTGTCACACAACGGCATAGCTGCATGGTGAGAGAGAGAGAGATAACCTCGATTAGCACTCGTGGAATGCGGTGTTGCGTTCGCGCAAGCAAGCCAACTCCGGGCCAGTCATTTCATTCGTCGCCGACAACGTTGTGGTGGTCGCGGGCAGGTATCACTTAAAAACTTAACCGTGTAATCAAAATATGTGTGAAAATTGCCGTTATTCGAGTGTTTCTCTGTTACCTATAAGTGAATAATATTGTGACAGTTGTGTACAACACTTGTGTTATGAAGTTTAGTGAAAGTTGACGGAGGTTTTCAAGGAACTCGGGTGTCTCGTCGCTTATTTACCTGTAAGTCAACTTCCAAAGGTATACGTGTCTGGGTGACGTTGATTTCGCGTTATAGCCTTCTAAACTACGGAATTCAGTTTATCTAATTTATTAGTTTTCTACCCCGCAGCTTTATATAATACAGAAAAATGTACCCGTTTATTTTTGAGATAAAAAGCTAACTAAGAAAGTAAACATTTTCGCGACAGTAAACCAAGACTGCATGTTTAATAATTGTGAAATAATTGTTTGAGTACAACTGCAGGATAATTATTATGTCAGACTAAATCCTTATTAGTGTAACTATACGTCCAATTTTTAACGGACACGTCCCGACTTCTCGGATGTCCGTAAAATTCGCCGGAAGCGATCGTTAATTACATATCCGGTACCTATAAATCATCGATAATTATGTAGGACTAAAACTTAAGTCAATAAAAAAGCAAATAACATTAAGCTTGAGGACAACTTTTACTAAAGGGACCTCTGACCCCGCGGGCGCGGTCGTTGGCCTTGATACCGAGATTTTGTTATTAATTTGACAAGGATCCAACTTTATTTTGAATGTACTAAAATTCCTTGATGACGTGATATTATCGATTTCGTACCTTTGAACAACTCAATACATAAATCACTTGTATCGACCCGCAATCACTTACAATTTTGCAACATTGGTATAAACCTGAAATATCTACCTAAATAATGTACTTACGAATAAGTAGGTACATTAATAAGAAGGTATTTTAATTGGTTGACTGCGATTATTGCAGCTCAGCCAGCACACCGGTGTGGAAATACGAGGAAGGGGACAGGGCACCTGTACCTACTAGGAGTTACTTTAAACCTTATGACCTATAATGTCAGATAAGACATGTTTACTAACGCTATAAGAAGTTGCCTGGTTGCGTAAGACGACCCTCTGATAGGAAAAATCTTCGTAAATTTCCTTCCGAAAGGTTGACCTGACCATCTAAGACACCTCTACCGCTCTTCATATTTGTAAACGTTAAACTGTCTGCGATTTCGTAATTAATTCGTCAGTAATGTGTAAGTGGTGTTTCGCTTTCATCATCAAGAAGATGTATCCAGATTTATGCACTTAAACAACATTTTCATTTAATCTTTTCACGTTTTCGACTTCAGAAATCGATACTCAAAGTTTATCTATCTGTCTTATAAGGCAGCTGCGCTGCTGGGGTGTTTGTTGCGCCCATAGATATGTTGCGCCACTTCTTCTTCGCATCTAAACTAGTCTGAAGTGATCTGTTATTGGTAATTTTGACTTTCATAAAGCACTCATTCTAAGCTTAGTACGAATAAATAACTTTTGAATTTGAAATAAAAAATCCGCGTAAGAAACATTTCCTCGATCGTTAAATGAGCAAAATGATCTATTCAGTCAATAATTCTACGTTACTAAAGTTGTAAACATTTTCTGTTGTTACCTACTTGCACACCAAACTTTATCGTAAAGAATTGGCAGAACCGTAACAATTTTCACCTGAAAGTTGCAATGTAGGTCTCGCACCTATAGACTTACAAAAGTCTTTGAAGATGGCAGAAACTGCCTGCATGATATGCAACGACACGTTCCTCGATATCGTGCCGAGTCTGACTCCTATATTCTCCGAGCTCCAACGCTTCTTGGAGTCAAGATATAATTGCAGTAATCCCTTTTTTATAGGAAATAAACAAGTCCTATCATTTTATGTAATTCTAAATGACCATGTCCAGTCGCTTTTGGTTCCAAGTCGAGACATAAACTATCTCGTAATCGTCGTTAAATAAGTAAATTACGGCTTTTAAACCAATAACGAATGGTATACGCCGACAGGTTTGTTACGTCGATTAATCTTAGAATTTATGAACTATAAAGTATTGGATGTAAATCTAATTCTTCCTTCTGAAAGCCATAGATTCTGTCTTTTTTTTAAAACTTAAGACGCATTTCGTGATAAATTAAGAATGAAGCATGATATACAACAATGGTGAAACATTGCTCTCCTATAATCTAAACTTCTTTATCTTTTGGAACTTTATCTCCTGAAAAGAAGGTTATTCAAACATAGCTTTTAGTAGCAGCTCGAAACCGAACACAAGAACGAAATGCATATCCCTTTTCCTTTGATACAAACTCATGTATAAATACTGCAATTACTACGACTTCTGAGATCACAGATAAGTTTTTATAAGAAAATATTACCTTACTGAATCAGCGACTGCACCATAGACAAGATGACGTAAGGTCACGTTTTTCAATTCATTCACGTTTATCTTGAGCCTAGTCGTGCGGTTACTGAGTTGTATAAAGACCAGAAACCTCTGACGTCGACCAGTACAAAGTTCAGCCTTTGTTGGGATTACACCTCAGTTAAATATGCAGCTTTAGGCAATAAAGACAAGTAGAAGGATTGGAAAATTCGCCCAAACTTTTGACCCGATTTTCTGTTCCCTTTTTTCAATCTGCCTAGACTTTTCGCCACTACGTTGGGGTATTATCAGATGCAGTTCCTTAATACCAGTGTTTTCCATGAAGCGTGCGCCTATCTGACCCGGTTACTGATTCCTTCTTGGTTTTCTGTTCCTTTCTGCCATTTTCTGCAGTGCCATAAGTCGTTTTTTAATCGTCTTATTCCGAGTTTAATGTCGCGAAAGTTTGGCACACTATTCAGCTACAGTATGTCTATTCAATGCTAAACTAAACAGCACGTCATAAGTACTTTCGTAAGTACCTTCATTTGAGAGGCCTGCGCCTGCGCTGTCTCATGATTTGAAGGTTTCGTTTTAATCATAGGCCTACGTACCAGCCAGTAATGAATACTTACACTGTACAGATGTTATGATGAGCTGTGAAACATCTCCATCTGACAAAAGGTAGTGTTGCCACTTTAAACATCATCAAGAAAACAACGATGCCTTGTTAGGTAATTTGAAACTATTACTTTTTAGAGAAATTGTACCTACTTTCTTTTGATACCCAGCTGGTTATTATTTTCATTCTTTGCAATTAACAATATCGAAACCGCTGAGCAAAATTTAGCTATAAAAGCTAAAAATTTCATAACACATTTGTTTTTCCACTGTTGTCTTCAAATGAAGACGGTTTATAATGACTGTTAAGTAATTCGGATGTGATATGTCGTGCTGAACAGTTTTATAGAGAAAGCGCTTGGTTCGTGGCTTGTGATGGACGGCGGGCTATTCTAACGGATTTCTCCAATACGTTGATGATCTGATGTGTTAACAACTCCTGAATTGGACGTACGCACGCTAGCTCTATTAAAGTTTAAGATATTTTTTGAGATTAAAAGATAAATCCCGTTATAAATACTTGATATTAGATATGCCGTGTTAAGAGCAATTTAACTAATTAAAAGAGCACGCATCGATATTTTTATTAATAAATACTTGCTTTACGTTTCAAATGGAGAAACACAACACAACCTATTTGTTAAAAGTTTTTTTTTAAAATATACTTATAATTTGGGTCTTCCAAATTCAAATCAGCGATACTGGTGACCACAAAAACGCTGTAATACCTACCCAAAACTATAGAGGTGTCATGATTTTTCATGGAATACAACAAAAAACTGGCTATTATTTTCAGAAACCATAAATTACCCATTTAAAAATCCACGACAGTGACCATGCTGTTGTTGAAGCAGGTAATTTAAAGCATAAATATATTACTTGAGTAAAGAAACGACTTGTAATTAGTTTTACTGTTCGGTTCACAAATGATATCATGAATGAGAAACAGCTAAGTCGGTGCAAAATCTTGATCTCACAAAAACTTTGAACTTTTTGCCTGCGCTCGCTCGGCCGCAATTACTAAATGATGTCATCTTCGAATTTATTGTTATTCCGTTTTTTTAACAGGATGCTAATCTATTATCAATTAAGTGTTATTAAAAAACGCTTAAGTAAACGCATTTTAGATTGCTTCTATTTGACGACAATGACCTGGCGACCCTTGACCCAAAATGTACATAGCATAATACTCCTTGCATTGAATATCTGAAGTTATTATGCAAGTACCTACTATTAGATGAGGATGAACACAAGGTGATGACTGTGCATAATTTTGCAAGCCACGGATATTTTTGTATGTTTTAAGATATAACGAAATGATTCTTGTTTATGCATAAACTGTAGCTGATTTGATTTCATACTTTATTTAAAACTAGCTTTTGCCCGCATCTTCGTCCACGTGTTTCGGCTTCTTCATATTCTGGACGCGGTGGTACTTACTTCGTGGTCGGCTAGAGTTCTTTCTAAAAAAAACTTGTTGCTTGGCTTGATAGGATCGTAGCGTGATATTAAATGGCTTATAACCTTCCTCAAATTGGTGTATAAAAGCAAAAATATTTTTCAAATCCGACTGTTGGCGGTTTCAGATATTAGCGCGTTCAAACCAACAATTAAACTCTTCAACTTTATTATTAGTATGGATATAGATAGAAAATAACGATTTATTAGAAATAAGAGAGGCGTCGCGCGTCGGTTCAGTTGGTTTTATTATTTGTACCTATTTAGTATAAATGCGTATACTGTCACCAGTTTCGTAATTTAACATACTAGTACATTTACGGAGTTAAAGACGCTCACTATTTCATAAATGCTAGTCTCAGTAAAGCATGCACGAATGTTGTACAACTCATAAATGTGCTAAAAGGCTTCACAACACCTAGTTACATGCATTCGAAATATTGTGGTTCGCATTACAAAAATAACAATATTCAAAGTTGTGGCCACCGTTTTGACCTATTTACATCTCTAATTAGCGAGTTCACAACGAAAGAAGACTTTTTTTTAAATAATTGAACAAATAAGACTTTAAAACCAAAGCAAAAAACGAAAGTTCTGCTTTTATTTCGTTAGTATTCCACACAAGATCAGAAAAGAAAAACAACAAAATCTAAGAAGACCTCCTTTTTACCTTAAAAGTGAAACCAAGTGATTTATATTCTATCTGTATGTCATCAAAAAGTCTCAAGCGAAAACTAGGACATGTCCGGAAAACGCAAATTTTATGGCGAATGCGTTAGGCTTTCAACACCGCGGCCTGCGTACGAACGGGCTCGCATGAGGAACACATGGGTCTAAGGAATGCAGACATTATGCCTGCACAGTGCACATAGCCAACATGTTTGCCTAATTTAGCTGCCTAGAAAACTATGATTTACAACGTAAATATGCACCACTCCTTTTTATACGAGAACAGAATTCTAAAAACTTCATTTTCTGCTTGGTATGGAACTATGGAGAATACTGGAGATTAGTCACAGCTGTCAATACAGGTTTGAATTACGAACACGGATGGTTAAATCTTGCAATTTTTTTCGGAATTAGAATTAGGCGTGTTTATGTGGGAATATGCCTAAAATTTCAGAGCAAAATGCTGGCTAGCTTGTTACTCTATGCAATGCTGTTATTGGCTAAGGGCTACACAAGACAGTCACAACTTACAAGTCACAGCACAATATAATGCCTATTACGGGCTGAATTGAGAAGGTTAAGCAAACTATGTCTTCGGACTTGTGCAGTGCATAATACAATCTTGAACTAAATTAATACGCATTCGTGATCTAAATATCTAACCAAGGTCAGTTACGTTCTTAAAATTGACAGCTTGTAGCGGTTGAAGAACAACATGCATGTGGCATATGATGTGGCTCATTATCAAAAGCAGCTTTATAATGTTCCCACTGCTGGGACATAGGCCTTCTCTCGTTGAGAGGGAGTGGGCGAGTGGGCCATATTCTACCACGCGGGCAGATCGCGGGTTGATAAATGTCACATGTCTTCTAATTTTGGGTTCTAAGACATGTCGGTTTCCTCACGATATTTTCCTTCACCGCTTTAAGAACAGTCGTGATGAAAATAATTTACATAAAGTAAAGTGCCTGCTTGAGTTCGAACCTACGACTTACAACACGTAAATCGCGGCTGTTACCACTGGGCCACCACTGCTCTGGATCACTGATCATGATGTGGCTAAAACAACATAATATTAAAAAGTGACAGTCAGGCGTCAACTCCTCTAACTTTGTTGCAAAGTACAAATGGTACTCGCAATGATTTGTATGATTGATTCCTTTATTGTCTATGCCTATGTGCAACAAATTAACATCGACCGCCATGTTGCTTTTGCCCACACTCGCCACACCATAAACAAAACTCCATTCATATTGTCAGCTGCTCATTCTCTATTCAACCTTCGATCTTGGTAGCCACTTGGGAGCGAGAATCCGTCGTACTGTCTAAACAGTAAATACTAGATAGGTATGATAGGTCCGTAGGTGCTATACAAAGGTAGGTCTACAACATCGGAAGTACGTGGGCCGCACGCCGTACATGGCGAGTACAATCAGATGCAGGAGTGATTTTACGATATTGATTTATGGTTCATTGCGTATGCATGGATAGAGAAACGATACGGAACTAGAAGAGTTGATGTTGACACGTCTAAAAAGTTTTATTGATTGTGTTTCGCAATTAACGTCCAAGCATATTATAGTGAAAAATATTGATGTTTGCAAACCTTCGAACCAGATTTAAAAAAAAACTTGAGTTCGTTGAACTCCCATAAAGTTATGTTACTGCCCCTATCTGTCTGGAGATGTGAATGTTTCGATTTTGTATGATTTAAAACTTACCATCATCATCTGCCTAGACTTTTTCCAAATAAAACTGACCATCCACTTTAACCTAGGTACTTATAATTATTCTATTCTACATAATTTTTTAAGCCAACTTGTTGTGACTTATCTGCCGGACTGTACCGAAGGAGTCACCATTGGCAGACAATAGCTTGTATCGTCCATGGCGATTCGAAACGCTAAGGCTTGCAACAGTTGCCAGTTGCTACTGACTTACTATTATGTGCGCTGACACATTTATGTACTAGTTGATAGTAATTCGAGTAAATTGACTGGAACATATTTTATAGTATATTTACTTATTCCAATTATAGAGATGGGAATATGTATGTATAAAGATCTACACTTTTCCTATGAAGATGTATTTATAAAAATATGTTCCTTGAGATCAAAAAATCTGCCTACTAAAATTATAAACAAGAATAAAAACTAGATAATTATATACTTATTCTTTATTCTAAAGACCTGCATCGATGATACCAACTTAACGCAAATATTCTAAATTCAAACGTTATGTGTACGAAAGTGAACTTTTCACATTGACAGTATCGAATTCATTCAAATGCATCGGCCATGTGTCCAATGCGCAAATTTCAATTGTTTCTGACCACAAATTCTTGTCGCAATTCCTGTGGTCGCGTGCCGAAGTGCGCTGACGAAATGTCAAACGAAAGAACTTGACCGCGTGTGGCTTTCTCGTACGCAGCTTCCATTCTCAATTTTGTCCCCGTTAGTTGTTTTTATTGCGATTACAAGTTCCTGAAGTAGGTCCGGATGACATTCATGAGAATACTGAGACAGAATAACGTTAAAAGTTTGTCACATGTGGTGAAAAATCCAGTTTTTAGAAACTCTATAGTTTTGGTGAAACCAGAAATGTAAATGCACAGCTGGTAGTACTGTGTGTGGTCAACGCGAAACCAGAATACCATGGATAACACGAATGTTAGAATATTTCGGAAGTTCCGTAGAGAATCTTACAAAACCCTGGGTGGATTTTATATCTCGGTCTAACCTTGCAGATGAATTCATGTGCCAATATGGTGCTTGGAATAAATCTATTGATTTTTTTTCATATTTTAAAGGAGAGGACAAAAAGCTAGATGCCCGATCTCAGGTTTAAATTCCAATGCAGAAGGATAGGCAGAAGGCTATACAAATCTATCCTATTTTCCAGTCTCCATCCTATTTGTCATACACAATACTTTCTAAGTACAGACTAGTCTACTTCTACACGTAACACTAGCAGTGGGCAGTGATTCGCATCGACACGGCTCGGGTGCCAGTTGACCGGGCCGCCGCGGTCAAGGTGATCACTGCACTGTGACCACTCGCTCGACCACGCCAAAGGACGTTGAACGTGTTAACTCCTTTTGTTTCTTCCATTATACCGAGATTAGATTCGCGTTCCACGTTTAAATGACGTAGGGTCATTTCGCCTGTTCGCGTCCATTTAGTGCAGTTGGCAAGTTTGACGGCGATAATAAAAATATCCCAGCACTAATTTCTATGAAAAATGTATGTAATGTGTTCATTATATAGTCTATTTTAAGATTAACTTTCAGTTTTGTTCGAAACATCTTGTGTTTTTTTTTTTTTAAATAGATAAACTTCAGAAATAGGCGTTTTACCCACTTTGCGTCCACAAAATCCAATTCGCGTCCACCCGTGGATCATTTAGCGTCCACCAGCTTAGAAAAGGAATAAAGGGGTGATATTTTTAAGAATTTGTAAAGAAAGATTGTGTTTTAACAATTTCTTTATTTGAGAATATAAAATCAACATTATTATGATTAAAGACATCACTTTAAAAAAATAAACATATTAAAAATTCTTCTCAACATTGATTGAACTTAAAATTAGGTAAGTAGTAGGTAAATAATGATTGCACCTTTAAGAATAAACAGTAATCAGTTCTGTTAATTTTACCCTAAAAGATCAAGTTTTTGGCTATATTAAAGCAACAAAACAAGACAACAATTTTGTCTAATCATACAACAACAAGAATTGTTGAATCAATAAATTATGAGACATGGTATGATTATAATAGCCTTAGAATTTCAATTAATGACACAGCTCACATTCAAAAGACTTATCTTTGGCCTCCAAATAACTTAGTCCTACAAATCGTTTGCATTTCAGATGATACCATCAAATAAACTTGTTACACACAACAGCCTATGTTTTTCTCATCGTCTTCTTCTACATCTGAAATTAGTATATCGTCACATAACATTTCACTCGCTCCAAGGCTGGTCATTTTTTTCAGAAATGTTAAGAAGCCATTCAACTACTTTATTTTCACCATCTACTCCTAGCACTGGTTCTAGTCCCGGTTTCTTTACTCCATCTGGTCTGCGCCCACTGATTTTGTCGAATATTGTGGTCTTGGGAATAGCATATTCTTTGCATATTTGTCTTTTCGATTTATTCTTCTCTCGAATTTAATTTTTAACGCTTTCTTTAAATTGTCTTCTGTGTATGTTTTCTTTTCCTTCTTCTTTCTTGTCTCCGAAGAACTCATCTTAAATAAAAAAAAAGTAAGACTGAAAGAAATTACTCATTTCATTTAAAAATTGAATTATAAACACGTAGTCTTAATAAAAAATGTACAATAATAATAATAATCAATACATTTTAAATTATTTTTACAAGCAAGTCAATTGTATTTAACGAACATAGTGGACGCAATTTGGTTTATTATTATCCCCTGTTGGTATACTTTGCGTCCATTGCGGACGCAAAGTGGAAGTTTTGTAAATTCGATGTAGTAATTCGCGTCCACCTTATTTTATTTGTTAAATATAAAAAACAGTAGCAAATTCATAATTAATATCATTCCTTTTTTCATTATAAAAGTCTAGATACAGCTATGTATCCTAAAATTCATATAAAACAATAAAAAACTTACCATCGAACGCGCCGCTGCACACTATTTTTTATCTAAAAAACCTGCGCATACGCACTCCCTTGATGAACAGCCGAAATTAACTATTTTTTTAACGGGATTGGTTTGGCGCACGGACCTTTTGTCCATATGTGCGTGCCTCTTATACATTGAGGTATTAGCGGTAATAATTTTTCGTTTGATTGGTGTGTTAGTTTACTTATTTTCGAGGATTTTTAAAGAGAGATCCGTAAAATGGACGCGAACTGGGCGATGGACGCGAACAGGCGAAATGACCCTACGAATAATTGAATGAATTGGAAACAACATCTTGTTTTTTTTTTTTTTTTTTAAGTTTCTTGATGCGAACAATGCTCTAGGCAAAACGAGATGTATTGAATTGCAATTGAAGAAGCCATAATAAAATAATAAGGCGCTGTTCTTAAAGGTTGAATAATGCATAAACAGTAGCTTGCCAGACCATTGCCTGCGGTAGTTTCCCTTCGTCGAGCCTTCTTTTTGCAAAGTCCAATTGTGGAAACGAAAACTCGTTTTCTGTATCTTCCCCAGGCATATTTTTTTGCGAAATTTATACAGCTGCAATGTGTCAAAGATGGATCAAGTTTTGAGCAAAACATGGATCTTAATAATAACCTTTTTGTTGCTTTTTCGTTCTATATAATTAACTTGATGGAATGGAAGGCTAAATACCAATAGCCTGTTAAATTGCTTTATGCGTCAGGTGTCAGGTGTCTGGTCGGCTAAGTGCAGCAAAAACTATGTCTCAAAGTTAGCCGGACGGCTGTGACCGTTAGTAAACACGTCACACCTCACTGTTCCAAAATATTGCTGCTTATAAACAGTCATTATTTCACCTACTTATCATGTACAGTTTGTAGAGCAAGTTGTGTTCCAAATAGTATATGCCTAAATCTTTTGAGTACCTATGGTATTTTATTTTTGTGGGTGAAAAATCATCATCTGACTTCTCCCGCTCTATGGTGGAGCGGAAGGGCGTGTCAGACTTTTACTGACTAAAACCCACCCGTGTTCCTTCAGTTTCCCATATACCTGGGCCACGGTAACTCTTTCGAACAGATCTCGCGACCCTGGCAGGTTTGAGTATGGTATTAAAGAATGTTTAACTGTCCAGAAGATGGTACAGGCAAAGGTATTTTCACAGACATTGTTTTATGTGCCTATGACAAACTCCAAATTCTAATTTGCCTGATACGATGACATTTTGATTTAACCCAACATAAAGTTACAATAAAATACAAGGAAAATGTTTGATCTTCTGCTACAATATATCAACCGGATCATCCTTCTCACACATAAACGAATCAATTAGAATGTTTACGTACAACGATTGTAAATCTTTAATGGTATGTCTATGGACCCACCGTCTTTCAAATATCGAAGGCATAAGGAACCACGCCACGCCCAGAGTTTGATCATCATGACTTGCAAGAGATCCTACAAAAGAGCCGGTTGCTAGTCAAATTTTACCTTAAAAGCGCAAAGCGCGCATATACAGGTCTGATAGAAGCAAAAAAACACCGGATAAAAATCTACGTTAGGCCGTTTTTCAGCGATTGACAGACTAGTGTCCGTCAACGTGGAGGTACTATGTAGTAACCACAGAAAATCTTCCGAAAATACAAAACCGGACTGAAGTTTCGTAGAGAATTCTAATCTCCCTTAGAGAATTTTGCATGCAGATGCACCAAAACCTGCATTCAGTTTTGAAAAAGAAACTCATCGCATTATTTTTTTTCACATTTTTCATTATGCTAATGCTGTCGACCGTACAAGTGGTAGCAAATTATGTCAGCGTACTGTTACGCAGTTACAGCCGGTCTGGTGAAAAACTGTGCGGTTGCCGTTGACGACAAATCTATTGGGGCTATTAGCCACGAGCCACCGATGTGTGTCACGGAATCGTGTCAAGTGGCTATCATTACCAGGTATGATATGGGCATAACATGTGCTGCGTCAGTGTTGTCGAGAGTATCATGGCAAGTGGAATTAAGTGCGTTGAGGTTGATTCATTCATCTCTGGTCAAATTGTGTGGTAATTTTGTGGCTGGGTTAAGTGACTGCTTTTACTTAATGAAACGCAGCAAAAGTTTGGTGGTAAAATGTTAAATAATATTATGGAAAGTCTGTTACATTGACCCTTTGTTTTAAATACAAAGAGAGAAACTATGACCTATTAGAAAATGTTGCATAACTCGTTAAAGGTGTGGAAGCAAAACGAGCATCTGCTCACACAGATACATCTCCTGAAAGAAACTGATAAAGTTATTTGATGACCTCCATCAAAAACAAAAATACCTGCATAAAGATTTTATTGTAATTGTATCGTACTCATTTATCAACAGAGATTGGGCTCATTAACAATGTTTTGGCATTAAAAACAAACTTTAAACACGTCGATTCGTCATTGATGAAAGCAATTAAAAGATTCACACAAGGTATAATAAAATAAAACAGCTAACTTTAATAACAGAGATTATAAAACAAGATGCCAATGAGGACATAAATGTCAATGAAATCACCAAGCAGACTAACGTGAAGAGAAAAAAGTTGAATGAAGCGGTGTTACGCCGAAACTGTGGTGGAAAGCGGCCGGTGTGGTTGGGACACAGGTTCGTACACATGCCGCCAATATTTGCGCACGCGCCGCTCTCTCGATCGCCGTCCCTAATTACACATACCGCCGTAACAAGACTTTTTGTTTGTAAGGCAAATCTGGGACTTTCATCGTTGAGGAAAATAATGAATGTATTTAGAATTGGCGAATTGTTCTGGTGAGTCTAGTTGAGGTTGAGATAATAATAATAATCATGTATTATTTTGCAATCTGGAGAGAAGCTAGATTTTTGGATTAGCATTCTATCTTTGTAGACCATTAGTTGCCTCTTCATATTAACCAAAACCAGAGATTGGTTTATTTTTTAAAGAACAACATGAAACTTGCAGTAATTTTAGAACATAATTTTGACGGCAGAAAAACATAAGAAATTTAATTAACCGGAAAACCACGACAAATCGATTACATAATCCATAAATTTGCCGTTGAACGGTAAGATTTATTAAACAATCAATGACTTACGTACTTCAAACCAAGAGTCATTTGAAACGACCGCCATATTTGAAGCAGCAGTTTATTGAGACTCTGTCTATACTGCTACACGTAATGCTGTCGTTATAATATAATAGGGAAATGGTTACGCAGTTAGCGACCGACAGTTAGAAAGTCTAGTGAACATCTGGCGTAATTTTCTAATTCTGCCGACAAGTTTTTGTTACCATGTAGCGGCTACCTGTTGATGTTTTAATTTCACTTATGATTTTTTGGCGTGTTTTTGTTATTTTGGATTGATTTCTTTTGTCACTTTGTATAGTTCACTTTAATTTGATGCAAGTAAAGGTGAGCAACCTACAATGTAAAAAGCACAAAAGTCCTACCATAAATCCCTGTGGCACACCGCACCCTTTTATATGATTTCTCCACTCAAAAATATTTCACCAGGCAAATGTATCAAGAAAAAAGCGAGTGTAAAGGTCAGTTACTCAATAAAAGTACTTGTTGACCTGTATATAAGCCTGTATGCTGTTGGGTGATGAAGCAATCTGTCATGTAACGGTATCGGAGGGCGCGCCAGAGACAACTTTCCTCGGCGCTCAACGACACGTCTCATTCGCTTCACGGAAGCACAAGAAAGTATACGGATGTGTGCGGAGACTCTGTAGTCTATGAGAATGTCGATTGTCTGTGGTATATTACATATCGGTATGACTGAGATAACTTGTATCGGAATTTTGATTCCGTCCTATAAAATCCACAGCATAATTGGATTTTTATTAAGCGTTTGACACACAAATGCATGTTATTAAATGTCGTTTATAAATCGATTAAGATTGATAAGTAGGTTTAATAACAAATAAAGCGTGATATTATCAACTTTTTAAATGCTGATTTAAGTATCTAAGATTTAAAGCACTTAAACTTTCGGTGGAATGTTCGGAGGTGTCAATGTTGAATTGACGTCTGTTGTTGCATAAATACCTTCATGTGTCGACAGTTTCTAGTCAATAAGATTCTCTATCAGTTATGTTATGAACAATGAGCAATAAGGAATAGATCATGTTTTATAGGTTTGCGTAAGCAGTAACTTCCGAGGGTACTTCCATAACAATTAGTTTTGAAGATTTATTACCTATGACAGTTTCATGAACCTGTGCTGCTTTTAAATCGATGAGGTTTGGTTCTAAACGAAATATATCATGAGCAAACACTTCTGTGAAGTGTCATGGATTTTATCGTATCTTCCATCCGTACAAATGACGTAAAACACATTACTGTAACACGTCTGATCTGTGGGTTTCCTTCAGTTGTATCGATACGAACTATAGGTGAAAGTAGCTCATCCTGTAGAAAAAAAACAAGGCAGTCAACTAATGGTAGACATAACATAACATCACCTGTTTTCCCCGAAGGGTTAAACAGAGGTATACCTTTAATACATCCACATTTCGCATTTTTGGTGACATCTGTAAGTAATTCGACTAGAATCAAATATCTTCGAGGCTTTAAGGAAACGTTTGAATTCATTAATCATATACCATTTACGCTAATTCGTGCCATTGTTCAGAATGATATTCCTTTAATTATACATACATTGTAAGAGCTGAGAAAAAGATTTATCTCTTGATTTTGAATTTTTTCATAACGTTCTCACACTTGAGATTGACCCTGTCCTATTTTGATTGACTTATTGCGCATAGTTTGTGCTATGATAGCTGTTAAGAGTGCTAAAATATTGAGTAACTCCTTGCTCTTGTAGCTTGGACTTACTTACTTGGATTTTGCCTCTGAATTCGTTACTCTTGCGCTTTCTTGTATCATAACTTCAGTTTTACACGATCTTTTTTCATTTAAATACCAGCTTGTAAGATTCACACTGGCTTTCAGTTACTGAATGTGTGCCACTTCTGAACCGAACGGTTTACATTATTTTTTTCTTTCAGTGTGCTGTTGTCACTTTCTCTGTTGATTTCTACAATTTGTTTTTAGCACTAAGTGCCGTTGCATGATCTGTCTGTTTCAATTTTCGCGGATTTTTTGCAAATTCTTTAAAATCTCTTCAAAGATTAACAAAAGTAAACGAGCGTTCATCGCGATTGTTTCAATTTACACTACTTATAGCTGTATGATGAGCCAATCAGTGCGTAACGGTATCAACAATTCAATCAATCCCGCAATCGCACTTCATTATTTACTTAATTTTGTTTGTCTTTTAAAATTCTTTGATGTGCATTTACATCGATGCTAACATAACATGCAAACATTTCTCAGGCTTCATTAATATGTAATTAACACAGTCCTCTTCCATTATTTAACCAATTAATAAAGGCTTGATCTATTGCACAGTCAATAACAAATGTGACTCGTAACTCGTCCAGAAACCGATATAAAAAATGCGTCCCTACATCAATCGCCTGTTTTTACGGCACCACTCGATGCTCGTTCTGTATAGTGTTTAAAAGGTTACAAAGCGAAGAGTTGCCAATTAGTCATTGTCTTGACATCATTGACTTCTAAACTTGATCGTCCACTTTATCTTGACCTTCCTCGCTCGTTGTCACGCTTCGACTGGTACATTTCAATGAAGATATATTATTACTTGTTGTGGCTCTTACTAAGTTGGTTGTTTCCCAGCTGTTACAAGAACCTTATTATTCCTGCGATTGAGTTTATTTTTGTTGTTTACAGTTTTTGTAGTGAAGTGGTTGTTCGTACGACATTTGACTCTCAATACGCCATTGTGTGTTGTAGAGGTTAAAGTGATTGTATGTGTTCATCCCACAGCCTATTGTTTTGTCGCGTACACGTTTATTTACACCCACGCGGAGCCCATGTGCGAAGTTACACAATTAATTTATTGGCCGGCCCTTTCACAACCCTTCACTTCACTATTTAGCTAAGGAGGAAGTGATGCTACTGCATGATGATAATTAGATTTCGTTTCGCCATCACCTTTCTCCCAGACGATATTATGTGTGATATAGTCTAAAGATTTCCTTTTATAGACAAATGTATAAATGGTGGAATTATAGATTTGCCTATAAAAGGAAATCTTATAGAAATATTGGATCCTAATGTAGTCTGTAAACCAGTGCTTCGAAAATTGCTCTGCATTGAAATGCAAATAAAACTACATCAACCAGTCTCTGTAATAAGATTAGTGAAATTCCATTAAACACAAACTTGATCAGCTGTTACGGTGGGTCATTACAATGCTCATTACACTGGTTATTTCACAAGCAGTAATTTTTGCAATAATTGTATGCTGATTGATATGCTGTGATACCGGTTTGAGTATAGCTTCGACCGGAGTAACTTGAAAGTTATGAAATTAGTGTTCGGGAGCTGGCCGATCGATTTGTTTGATATCATTACTGTCCTTGCTTAGTTTACTTTCATTGTCAGTTGGTACTGTTTTTCAAAGGGCTAGTATGTCAATTTTGTTATCTGCTTGCTTTGATTATTTTTGTGGGTCACCAGGTTTTCTTTGCTTATCTTTGGAGTTCCCCTATGCTGTGAATTTCATGATTCATTGATTACTATTTGTTTTGGTCTGTATAGCCTTCTTTGTTTTCTTTAGAATATCTGTATTTTATTTTTGCAATTAAGACCCTAAGATGATCAATCTAAAAAGACTAATCCTGTGATCAAATCTGTACTTGTGCCTACAGCTACACATGTTGTAAATGCAATCTTACTGGTTTAAGCAAACTCAGCCCTACAGCCACACAGCATGACAGTTCCTTGTCCCGTGACAAAACAGTAACGCAACGTTTTCACGCCTCTCGCCTCACAAATTGTCGACATACTAAATTATTCAATTACAAAACTGACAAATTGGTTTATTTGGAAAATGCTCCACTTGCCAAGGTTAAGTGCTGTCAATGGCGCCTTCGGTTTTATTGTCGCAACGCACCACTTTTACTTCGTACTTTATATTGGGTGATTGACTCCGTTACGTCAAGAGCTTGGCTCTGATATAATGGATTTAAACATGCAGGGTTTGATGTAAGATTCTTGGCAGATATTTGACGGGCAGTCTGTATTGCCGATGTATTTTGACGTATCTAGGTTATGTTTTCTACAGTGAAATTGGACCAAGACAACTTTTTTCAACCGTCGTTTTCTTTAGGTCATTGGTCTGTCTCTCATGGGTCACTAATGGTGTCTCTGTCTTTCCAAAACTAAGTAATCCATTATGGAATCTCACTTGAGCACACAAAAGGCGGTTCATTTTCCATTAATTATTGACACTTCCTTCCCCCACCGTGTGTATGTACTATTGTTCCACTGACACCGATGCGCGGGCGCTAGTCTGTCTCTGCCCTCGATCCCACACTGAAGCATCGCTTATGTAATGAAATAAAATCAGATACGCCACGTTTAACAATGAATTATGTTGCACTTCTTTAATTATGAACAGAAAAATGTATGGAGATATTGAAATTATGTAAGTGTTTACCCACGCGGAATGGACGCAACCATTCCTTAATGTGGTGACGTGCAGTTTCTGCCGAGTTGTACTTATGTCATAATTTTAATTGTTCTATTTAATTGGCGTCGTTTACTGGCTATAAAAACTGTCCAGTCACTTCTAGAATTATTGGATCTGGAATTTGTGATCTTAACAGAGATATTAATAATTATTATTTGTGACTAATTCCTTCTGTCTTACGCCAATCATATCACAGATAATTGCTACTTTCGTACAAAACATTTTAAATCAGAAAAGCGTAGAAATTGTACTTGTACTGTACTGTTAGTTTTTAGAGTATTCATTAAGCGATGCGGTACGAATTAGTCAGAGCCCATTCAAGCGTTGAGCGGGAGGAATGTGCGGACAAAATTAAGATGTTTGTGGACCAGATACATGATTCACTTGTACAGGTATTGTTTATTAAACTTGGACTACTTTCTGGTCTGGGTATTCACAAATATTCAACATTCTATGAAGCATTCGTTTAAACGAAAATGGATATTCATAATATACAAGCACTGACAAGCATGTTAAAGTAGGTTTTGACTATTGTGATACTTCAGCGCAATCTGAAATAAAGACTTCACCTTGGAGTATAACGCAAAGGAGGGTTTTGACTGAAGTATTTTTCACTCTAGCGGGTTACTTCGAAATCCATCCACAATTGCCGGAGAAATCGTACATACAAAAATAAAAAACAGACAGACAAATTTAGAACCTCCTCCTTTTTGAAGTTAGTAGATAAAAGGCTTAATATGGTCCGTGTTTACTGTCTTACATTGGGTCACAACGACAATAAACATATTACAGTTATCTAATCTCCAGCCTATAAACTGCATACTACCACAACATTGTTGCAGCCCTACAAACGGAGTTACCATAAAATCGTGAACCAGCAACACGTGTGGAGTAATTAAAGCTGATTTCATTCTAATGGATGCCAGTGCGCCCGGCAGCGTATTTACAAAGGCTATACTATTTTAGTCACGAGTCAGACTCTAATCAGTGAGCTTTTGTTTATGCATATTACTCAACAATACCTAGTCTATCTCAGTAAAAAAATTGACTCAAATAGACTAGCTTTTTGTTTTAATATTTTCAAAGAAAATGCACGGACAAAATCTAGTTCTATATAATACATATCACTCGAATAGCTAAGCTTTTGGCGAGATAGTTTTAAATTTATACACGCAACAAGTGGGTAGTGTTCTTTACCTAATAAAAGTAGGTACTTCTCGTTTGTTAATTCGTTTTATTTTTGTTTATCAAATACATAATAGAAACGAGCAATTAAAATGATAACAGTTGCCATGTAACTATCAACCTATAATTGAAGCTTATCTATTTGATTAATATGTATTCAAAATTAATATGTATGTAACTGATTGCCACCTGCGCTAAGGTAGGTTGACGGAGCCCCGCTTCGCGGGGCTCCTATTTCTGGGTAGTTTAAAAAAAAATAACCACGAAGGCTAAGGCGGAAGCTCCGCTCCGCTTCGCTCCCGCCTTAGCCTTCTAACCTAACCTATCCGAGTCGGGGTAGTCTGAGTCGGGGTATTAACCATGGATGGGATTTCGTCCACGCGTGACTGAAATGGTACTAGGTTTTGTCCGTGCATTTTCTTTGAAAATATCAAAACAAAAAGCTAGTCTATTTGAGTCAATTTTTTTACTGAGATAGACTAGGTATTGTCGAGTAATATTCAGAAACAAAAGCTCACTGATTAGAGTCTGACTCGTGACTAAAATAGTATAGCCTTTGTAAATTCGCCGCCCGGCAAGTCAAATGATTGCTGAGAAAAATGCAAGCGACTCCGAAGGTGAAGGCCAGGTGATTATGTCAACGGATATATACGGAAATAATAACGAAATACTACAAAAATGTTATATTTCTTATTCTGAGAAAATGAAGTTAATAGAATAAGAATATTAGGGACTTCGTCTAAAACCAAAACTTTGGTAGGGAGACAAAAATTAGAACAGACTAGTGGTATGTGATTTAATAAGGAACCGCCAGAGCTGCCCTCGAAATTCAAATTTCCTTTCGTTTTCTGCAATTTGCAGGCAGTCACGCTGTATGTTGTACAAAATATGATTAGCTACCGTAACAAATATGGCTTTACAGAATTATAATTTAAATCATTCGATGGGAAGTAGAAATGGGAGTAAGGAAATTTGTTTTTCGCGGGCTAACATGCGCATCCACATTAAGGTGATCTAAAGTGTATAGTATACCGTGGAGGCGATCGGCGGCGGCGACCTCTCGCGTCCGGCCCTGGTGCGAGCCATGGTACGGAGCGAGAAGGAATGGGAAGCCGTCACCTCCTTCTGCGAAGCAGTAATGCTCGCGAAGGAGGAGGCGGGGCGCGTGAGGGAGTGGCAGTCACTGCGCCCTCACGTCCCTAGCCGCCGCAGGAGGAGACGCCCCGGGCGTCGGGAGTCGATAGCGGACTCCCGGCCACGGTAGGCACGAGCTTGCGGGCGGCGAGCAAGGGGTAGCTCACTGCCCGGTAAGGACCAGGCTCGGGTCGACGGCGCGTAGTGTTCCACGCGCACCTCAAAGAGATGTCAGCAGCAGTGTAGGGGTCTACTAGGACTGATGCCTGCCGGGGTCGCGTGATTGTTCGAAAGAGATACCGTGACCCTGGCACATGGGCAACTGATGGAACACGGGTGGGTTTTAGTCAGTAAAAGTCTGAAGCTATATCAATGAAAGACTATGTGGGTGTTACTATAGATGCACCTCTACCCAACCTTTTACATATAGGCTTGATGTTATGTTATGCTATACAAGAAAAGTAACTATTTCACAGGTACACTGAAATTGTTCAAGAACTTTGTAATAGACGAAACAATGCACTTAAAATAGGAACAGATGAGTCTAAGAGATTCTTAAAACAGTGTTAAGTTGCGAATAGAGAAATATATATAAATCAAAACGAAATGTAAAGTATCGCAAAGGTCGCTTCAGTGTCTCTTGTCAACTTTGACATTTCACGATGCTATTGTGACATTTTATGTGTCGCTCTCGCGATTCCTCGCAAGTTTTAGTCTATGTAAAAGTCGATTTAGCGTGTCAGTGATGTAATATGATGCAATCATTATAATTCTTACTTCAATTATGCTATAACAGCCACTAATTACGGCAATGTTGAGCAACATTCAATTAGAAGAAAAAATCGCATGCACCAAGCGTTTGACTCTGTAGCTGTTATACAATTAAAAATAACAGTATCTAGCAAAATGTCATCTCTGAATTGAGAACTGTCAGAAAGTGGCTATATAAATAAACTGTAGAATTTATCACCCAACACGTTTTTTTAAAAGAATTATTTAGAGGCCTTAATTATATGGTTCCTGCTGATTAATTTCGCCAAAATTGTCTTAGATATCATTCAATTGCTTCGAGATAATATGCAAATTCGAAGTAAGAATTGATTGCCATTTAGAAAATCAACTAAAAAGATTTAAAACGGTCAATACTACAGCCTGCGGCGACGTGCCACAATTTAAGCTAGCCGTAACGGAACCGCCTTGTGAGGCTAAAACATGTTTATGACGAACAACGCGCTTGTCTCATTCTTGTATTTGAAAAATATTTATAGGCAATTCTGTATGACCACCATGACTGCTAACGAAAGTGATGAAAGTCGATTTGCAAATGCTACTACTATCGTTTATAAATGATTATTATTTTATTGCTAAAAAACCACTTCAAGCATATGAGCTAGCAAAATACTGCATTTCTTTTTGCGTGTGTTTTATCTATCTTCGTCTATCTGTGTGACCATTGCACAAAAAGGTGGCTGCCATTTTTTACAACCTCCGTGATATGAATCCAAAATGCGCTCAAGCGTAGCACTTGGAGTATTTTTTCTCTAAATTGATATTAACCCGTTGTTGAGATATACAGTTTTTATTATGTATTAATTCAGCGTACAAATACCTTTGGCTGTATGACAGTTTTGTATTATTAAATTGTTATTTTTTTTAGCTAGCATTGACACGATTTCGTTCGGTCATTATATTTCTGCAGCTCCAATTCTTTTGCATTCAATACTTGTAGATTTATGCACCTGCATATCAACGTTCAATCGTTTATTTTTTCTGTCATTGACGAGTCTTAAATAATTATCTGCTGTCATTGCAAACTTCTCTAAAATGCCAATAATGCTATTGAGATCTTCACCTTTGCCCTTTATTTATCTTAATTATTTTGCATCCGTGGCATACGTGTTATCTGCGTTTTTTTATTATTGTGATTAACCTTCACCATCCTTTATTTTCTAATGTAGATGTGAAGAATAGATGTATCTTAATTGTCTTGAAAGCTTCGTGACAAATCTTTACGATCAGGCAGTAGAAGCACTCAGATTTCTAATGCATGACCTGCGTACTTAATAACAATGCCCGGTAGGCTAGTACTTACTGTAACGCCTCAGCTATCTAACTGCCTGGCCAGCCCTTTATGTCCACGCTCGCATAATATTCAAGAATTACTGTCCTCAACCACATACGCTATCATATTGTACTTAGCTTTCTAAATCGTATTACCACTATCTAAAGTTCCATTAGGTATTATTATATTAACCCTGACTGTCTGTCTCACTACTGGATAATTCTGTTCCTTACATTTCTTACTGTTTCTTGTTACTGAAATCCTATATTTCTTGGATGTAGTCCATATAAGTAATTTCGTTGTCTAAAAGCCTAATTCGAGACAATTTCATCATCGTCATCATCATCATCATTATTTTAGCCATAACACGTCCACTGCTGGATATAGGCTTCCCCAAAGGTCGCAGTATGGTGGTAAAACGCATAGAGAACGCTGGTGCTCATTCTGTAGTATGTCCCTTAGTCGCCTTTTACGATACCCACGGGAAGACATGGTGCTATTCTTTACGTTACTACTGATGCTTTATATAAAAAGCAATAGCTTAAAAAACAAATGAAATCTACTTCTACTCTTAGTAACCAAGGTTATGGTCTTGTGTACTTTGAATCAACTTGTTCTTGAACTTTGTAAACATATCGTACCTACGTGTTTTGAATCCTGCATTTGTTTTGTGAATCAGTCAGTCAGACTTACTACGTCAACTAAGTACGTTTACTGAAGGTGGACCGAGTATGATGCCTTGGCGAATTCCAAGCTTTTTTGAGTTATTTATGAAAAAAGTAGTTGTTTTTAAGCATACCACAGGATACAATAATATTAATTTACTCACTTCAACAATTAACGCCAATGCGTACTCCAAATAACGCTATATTGTTGCTGATTATTTACTCAAGTTTCGTCATGTTTTTATGTCTGCTTGCTATAATATCATATTCATGCTCTTAACTTTAAGCCTCATATAAATTGCTAATCTTATTTAATTTAACCATGACATTCTTATACAACTTAACTTGTAATGAGTTCGTCTATTAATTATTTACTCGACACCTAAGATCAACTTATGGACGCAGCGAACGTGCGTGTAGAAAGCCTTACCTCTTGAGGTCGACGCGAAGCCAGAATACACAACACTGCGATAACCCGACTGACTTGAAACGCACCCCATAGTCTGTCAAAAGTCTGTCACCATGCACCGTTTAAAATCGATCGGGTTATACATATTGGTATGCATCAGAGGTTGGGTTCGGTACCACGTCTTTGGCAGACGGAAGTGGCTCTCCGACCATTGTTTCCCGGATCCAATGAACTTTTTTTGGGTCGTCATGGGTGCGTTTGATATTTATGCCGAGAATAACATTAGAAATGGTTATGTTAATATGTTGAATCAGCTGTCTACGGCGTCTGGTTTGGAAGCAAAGAGGTTGGAAGACGAGACGAGTTTGAGAGAAAATATTCCGTTTGAAATATTTCGGTTTGTTGTAGTGCTTGATGCAATAAATGTCAGAGAAAGTTCACTGCGAATTGACTGTGCGTATTGGACGATAGAATCATAGAAGAAAATAATAGTCTTTGAATAATTTGTAAAGAAAACACGTTCTATATAACTACAGATGGAGGCTGATGAAACGTTTAAGATTTTGAAAATAGTGCCATGAAACGTGTAAATTTACACATTAAAACTCGGAAAAATTAAATATATACCTTACCTTAATCTAGGTACGGAACCTAGGACAAATGAGTACTATTTATTACTAACAAACATTAAAATGCATTCATAGCTTACGTCCTATGAGGAGCTTATGGCTAAGTAACAGCCACACGGTTCACGGTTCAGATGATCACCTATTCATGGTTGGTCCATGAATGGATGACCAAAGACCCACAGATCATATATACCACAAGCGGTCTAGACTCCTCTGTGCCTCGGAAAGCAAGTGAAGCTGTTGCTCCCGGCTATTATGCTTTGATGTCTAGCATATTACATGGTTTGATAGCCGTTACGAGTTTTAGAAGCCCGAAAGTCTGAATACCAGTTTAACCAAGGGGTTTTAGTATTACCCAGTAACTGGGTTGTAGAGGTCAGATAGGCAGTTGCACTATGAAAAATACTGGTATACACGTACATCCGGTTTGACTTGAAGCCGACCCCAACATAGTTGGAAAAAGGCTAGACAAATGATGATAAATGCATTCAAGGCATATTCTTTCTTAGCTTTGCCATGTATAACGAGTGAGAATGTTCCCTTTTCACCACATTTCTCATAGAGCTGCCTCTTCACACATCACGCAAGAAAATCGAAGCAAGCTGATTTCTACTCAAGCACTTACATAGTACTAACGCACCTTAATAGCACCTGAATGTCAAGTGACGTAGGTACAGAAAGTGAAAACCATTTCCGACGGAGAGATGTTCCATAAACCCGTTCTGCCTCAGGTGATGTCTAGCTAATTAGTTTTTACGATTTTGTTATTTTACTCTAAGCAAATAAATCAAACATTGCGTCCACTAATTAAACATCAAACAATAAATCAATACGTAGTTAATTAAATACCTGTACTTTCGTCATGCTTTCAAGAAAATGCAATTGTAGATTATTTTTGCGTTAACTTCTAGTTAAATTTATGTGCTCCGGCTAAGAATTCTCTGAAATGACAAACTATGCTGCTGTTAGTACCTATTAATTTCTGTAGAATATTTATCTTTGTTTTTCAGTTTCATGTTTACTTGACTGGAAAAATTCTCAAAGAAAAGTTAAACACAATTATCTTCGCATAGTTTAGTGTTAGTCATCGCGGCACTTGAGATGTTAACGTCGAGACGTAGTTAAGAAGTAAGAGGGAAAACCGAGTGATCACATGATAAGATGAATTCGTTTACTATGCAGAGGATTTGCATATAAATAACCTCTGAAGTGTCGCGGCCATTTTGACGTATTGGTGCAAACGGTCACCATCTTTTGCGAAATCGCCGTGCAATCCACATAATGTGCCTCAGTATAAAGATTTTGTTTACAAGATCCGCCAAGCAAGCAGAAACTTCAGAACACACGTTAAAACACTTGTTAAATTAATCACTAAAATTAAATATCAACACACTATAAATCTTTATCAACGTCTACGTACGAAGCAATGAACGATGATCAATGAAACCATTTATCACAAAAAGTTTACTCTTATTTACGATCGATAACCGATAAATCTTACGAACGATCGAATCAATAACGAATTCTGAGATTTACAATGACTGGAAGAGTTCAGTTTCTCTTTGTAATCTCTAAATCATTCTGCAATCTCCGCTCTTGGAGTTTATGGAGCAAGCTGTCATCTTGAGGTTTAAACGAATATTTACAATCAGATATAATGGTGTTCATAATAAAAGGCTTTGTTACGATGCGAACACTTATTAAATTGGAAGAGCTGCTGAACATTCCATCTACTCGCACATATTTCTTGTTTTTCTCATCATCGTATCGGCATTTGCCAGGATTCTATCTCAACAGTCTCTTATTTTTTGTAGTCTTGCGCGTTCTTCATAATACACTCTATATCTGCTTCCAGTCAACTCTTCCTGTCTTTTTTCTACGAATTCTAATAGCACTCTATTAGAATTCGTAGAAAGGAGACAGGAAGAGTTGACTCTTGGACATCCTGCAGGGTACCACTTTCGGCACTGCTCGACGCCTCGAATATTCAAATAACACTGCGGTGTTTTGTCGTAAAATCTTTGTAATATCCTTATCTGCTTCAAGACGTGATTTTTTCTACATTTCCACTGTTTATTAAATGCTAATAGATTACATATTTGATAAGCTTCAAATATTACTTGAATGTTACTTATATTTGTTAATCAAGATTGCATACTTTTATATCGGTGTTGCATACAATTCTGGAGTAACATCTGGGTATAAAATAGGGTATGTTTGTGGGTACAGACAAGTTCAAGTTCATCGGGCTTCGATGGAGGTGCCCACAAAAATGTTTCTCCTACTACTAGTAGCGGTTGCTCAGGTAAGGTTCTGTTTACTGTATTTCCAATAACATCGTTGTTAACTGTAAATGTTTTTTACATTGTCAAGTCTTTGTTTATGACTAAATGTAACTTGAGCTTGGTTGCATTGAATTGTTTTGTAAGTGGCTCATTCATTACTTAATTGTTTTGCATTATTTACAGCATGCTGCTAACGCCCAGTACTACTACCCGCCCTACGGAACACCACCGGCATGTCCGTACATGTCCCAACCCCCACCGTGTACCTGCTGCTCTCAACCACTCAACATCCCAGCTCCCCCAGCCTGCCCAGTCTACGTCACTCTACCAGCGCCACCGCCACTCCAAGTCCAACCTCCTCCTTTACCTCCAATGTTGTTGGAACTCCCCTGTCCTCCTCCAATCACCATCACTCCCCCTCCGTCACCTCCTATGATGGTGAATCCTCCGCCATTGCCTCCAATGACTATAACTCCGCCTGCCATTCCTCCGATCTGTGTAACCCCTCCACCACCTCCTCCAATGTGTGTGACACCTCCTTGTCCACCGCCGATGTACGTCAACCCTCCGATGCCAGCAGCGATTTACTTAGACCTGCCGCTGCCGCCTCCGATTATAATTGAGCTGCCTGCTCCCCCGCCGATTGTAGTGCAGCCGCCACCACTGGGACAGATAATGATCCAGCCGCCTGCTCTGCCTCCTATGCCAGTACAGCCGCCGCCGCTACCTCCGATGATGGTCCAGCCGCCCTCGCCGCCACCTATGATGATTGAGTTGCCCGCGCCAGCGCCCATAACTGTGCAGCCGCCGTGCCCACCACCGATGTGTGTGCAATCTCCCCCTCCTGCACCCATCAGCGTACAACCTCCTGCTTTACCTCCAGTTATGGTGCAGCCACCGCTGCCGCCATCGATGTGCATTCAGCCGCCTCCCTTGGAGCCCTTCTGCGTGCAGCCACCTCCTCCCACTCCCATCTGCTTCACATCGTCTCCGTCGTGCGGCTGCGGCTGCGGCTGCGGCTGCTCACCGTCACCTATCTACTTGTGACAGTTCGAATAGATTGTATTCGTTAACTTGTTTTCACAATGTGTTATATTAATTTTATGTATTTGTATATTTAATTAAAATTACGAACTCGATTACCTTGATTAATAAATCCTTACTTAATTTAAAACTGTATGTTTTATTACAATCTCTCATTGGTAACACCCATCCAATACACATACCGTTAAATACATAAGTCTTCAGTTCAGATAACCATAATATCTACTTACTAGAATTCTAAAAACTCACTGACAGACAAGGTACAGTCTAAACCACTGGATCTAAACATTTTGCTCAAGAGTTCCTTTCATAACGGAAGTAAGCACTAAGGCAGTACTTTTGAAAATTCATCCCCTACATAAGGGTTAAATAGGGGATGAAAAATTGGTATGGAATTTTGTCATTTTTGCCGTACGATGTTAAAATCCATCGGTCAGGCACACGGGCTGTACCGATCTATGAATAAAGGTCTATTTACTACAAAACTATTAGCTGACATAGTATCATGTTAAACGACCCTTGCATCTACAAACCCACCACACAATATCTGCACCACAGCAAAAACCTACTCCTAAAACCACCTAACGTTGACATTTCATTTCTTTCACAGCATGGCGGGCTCCGGGGGACTGTCAGAGTGGTCGGAGGGCGCCTCGGTGTGGTTCCAGCCGCCGGGCGCCGCCGCACCGCTGCCCGGAGAGCTGGTAGAAGTGCACCGAGCTGCGAGGGTGCTGCTTGTGTCCGCACATCTTAATGGACAGGTAAAACATATGAATCTACGAGTGGATACTTAGGCCTACTTTCCCGATTTAAAACAACGGTCTGTCTCTGTCGTCGTCAAACATTCGAATGAAATAGCACGATGCTTTAAGTATAGTGCTAAAATTATTTAAGGTCGGACTGCGCAGTAGCACGAAGAAGAATATAACGGTGAACTTATGAGCTACAAAATCATATTTCCTCGTTCACAAATGCAACTGAACGGTAATCGTAAGATCCCAAGTTCAAATCATGGGTCGGGCAGTGTTATAAGACTTTCTTTCAGGAAATTCTAAGTACTCGTAGCAGCCATGTCTTGAATTACATAGGAACTCATAAATAGCTGTCAGAACAAGGAATAAAGCTGTTCCAAAACAAAAGACTATCAGCTATTCGCAATCGGAATGCCATAACTCCTCGACGAAATATGATTATGATTGTGACAGTACCTACGATCGCATCGCACATGAAACTATTTAACGCACACATTTACGTCACGACTGTTCAGTATGAAGGAGGTACAGTCACGTACAAACCCTGCAGCTCGGTGTCAGAACGTGATGGCATCATAGCTGCTTTAATAGTTTCTATTTATTTATTGTTCGCATTAAAATATTGATTGGATCTAACACAATGGTTTACTATTGATTAAAGTTAGTTTGTTACAACATTAATAGTTATGTTTTATTGTGATAGCGTCAGTTTCTTCAATGTACTTTGACAGCATTTTCGATTAAGTTGTATAATGTTGTATGACCTCAGGAAAATATGAGTCCATTTTATTACTTGAATCGCGCCGGTAATTCCGCAGAGCCTAAAGACATGTCTTCAATAGTACGTTCTGCCTGTTGTGACCTATGGAGCCGAAACTTGGACACGAACTGTACGGTTGGTTCATAAATTCAAATTCGCTCAGCGAGCTATGGAACGAGCTATGCTTGGAGTCTCTCTGAGGTATAAAATGGAATAGGAACAAAACCCGGCAGAGAACCAAAGTTGTAGACATAGCTCACAGAATAAGCAAGTTGAAGTAACAATGGACCAGCCATATTAGCCGTAGAACCGATGACCGTTGGGGACGACGTGTTCTTGAGTGGAAACCGCAAATCGGCAAACGTAAGGTAGGACGCGCTTAGGTTAGGCGGATTTTAGCAGGGTGGCTCGTAGCAACTGCTTGAGAGTTGCCGCGAATCGAGCTAAATGGCGCGCTCAATGTTCAGTAGTGGACTGCGGTAGGCTAATGATGAATATTTAATGTTTTATATTTATTTTCATCACCATCAGAATTTATTGGCTCTTTCGGGGATGAATGGTTAATTCAATAAGGCAACATATCTCGTACAAAGAATGTTTGAATCCTCCTCGGAAGCATCACATCGAACAGGAAAACGTAAAAAAAATGAGGAATGTTGATGTCTTAAGTACTTAGTTGATCAACGACAATAACATTACATTCCAATCCCCATAATTTGCAGCACAAGGTCGAAACGACGAACGTTTTATTTTTCTACTTAATCCATGTAATATTCCGGTCGTGCATTCAGCGCAGCTTGATCGACCAAGGTCACCGAGATCATGCGACCTCTATGGACCTTATTTCCGCCATTTCGTCCAATAAAACGAAAATCTTAGCTAATAGCCCCATTATTTGTTAATACAAAAGCAAATAATCGCAACAAAGACAGGCAGGGAACATTGTTCCACCGTGATCGGCGAGAAAAGGCATTCGGCTGATCGCAAGGCCGCCGACGGAATGTTCATAGAGAGTTGACTCAACGACTCCACTACTTCTTGATAATTTATGCCTGCCTAGTACGTTGGTGAGGTTTTATTGATATCGTCTATCATATTAATATATCTATTGGCTACAAATAATTAAATGAAACTAGTTTAAGAACGTGATGTTTTGCTAAAATGAGAATGAACAGAAGTCTATAATAAAACATGTCCTCAGTCAGAACCTGTTTACAGTTTTTTCTGTAACGGTAGTGTTTCGACCTGTATGTCACCTGTTGTAGCATTTGCGAAGTAGTCAAACCCATTGATCCTCTGTTGTCACTGGCTTTTGGAACATTTTTAAATGAATGTTCGTAATTAGTCGCTGTATCTGTGTGGTTCTTTTCTCAGAAGACCGTTTAAATAATCTATGTCTGGACTGTTAAAAAGACTGTGACCTCTGAGTTTGTTATGGTCTTTCTTCTCAGAGTATTCAGATAGGAAACGCCGAACTTATCGAGTATTTAAAATATTATTGACATGTCTTAGTACAAACCTATTTACGGAAATAAAATAATTTATCTCTCTAAATTTAATCACCATATCTAATTCTCACATTGTACACGTCCACTAGACCTCGTCCACGATTATCAACGGCTCATTTTCTAAAACTAGGCAAACAATTACAATTTCCCGGACTGAGGTAACCACAGGAACCGAAAGTATCGGCTAATTAAGTACTATTTAATAACCATTAAGTAATCTAATTCGCATTAAAGACTAGCTGTAATTTGAGATCTTGATTAGTTCGGTGTTTGGTTTTCTAAAATAGCTGCACGCAAATATTATGATGATTAATTAAACTATTTATTAAAGTAATTAGCGAAGCCACTGACTGGTTAAATACCTATAATAATGGTTCATAACTAAATGTTGAGTTTAAATAAGTTTTTCTGTAACTTGGATCTATGATGTACCTACTTGGCCTTCGAAAAATTTTGGAACATATTGCATGACACAATCGAAAAATTATGTTAAAAATATTAAAATCTCTAGTGTTCTTAGCAGAAGCTGTAATCTATGTGTATTTTACTTCATTTACTTATTTATTCTGTCTGACTTTTACTTTATCAACATTGTCTTGGTCTTTTTTTTTTGTATCTGTGGATTGGAAATCGTTTTTGCTTGCACATTTGCATTACTCCTTGTGTACGATTTATTTGTAATATATAATATGTAATTGGTTATTCTTCCGTGTAAATAAAATAAAGTACTTAAATACATGTTGGTTGTACGTTACTTTTATCGGCTTCTTCAACTTTGGACTTGTATCCTGGGCTTTAGGAATTTAAAAGCGGATAGACTATAAACATACATCAGTTTATGGAAATGAAACTAACTAGGCACAAAAGAGAGCATGTGAAACTATTCCGAAAACGATAGGACGATAGAACGCCACGGTAGGTACCTACTAACATATTACAAGTATTTGGACATGGGCTATATGAACGCTACAGCAGACAGTGTCAGCATTGTTACCTGAAAGACAAATGTAGCTTAACTATTATTTTTATTAGTGTCACTTACGTGAACTAAAAACTTACCCATTATTACGAAAGCCACGCGGGTTGATGAAAAAGGCTCAGTTAATAAAAAAGAAAACTCAATATGTAGAATTAGATAAGAAGAGTATTCTAAATAATATATGTATATTAAATAGGAATATTAAAATATATACTAAAATAGTATATTAAATAGGTATAAGCAAACTAGTTTTGTTGTTGATACTAAAATCGCTACTAACCTTATTAATAAAATTGCACAATATATTTCAATATCTTCCACATTTAGATGAAAACCCAGATCAAATCGTTACCGTCAATCAATATAATGGAAAGGAAAGCAGTAATCTCAACGTGTTATTTAATCTCGACTGGTCCAGGCAGTAGCCCGTTATCCTAAGAGCACACCATAACAGTTCTCTATATACCATGGTATGTGGTACAATCAGTTAGCTTCCACGAGCCAACCACTGCGCAACGCAGTTTTGCGGGATACGTTTAATTCCATAAAACGATTTGTGGTTTTCTCACTTGAATTCTTAATAAAAACTGGTGCACATGAAGGAAGTGAAAACAGTGATGATCTAGTGAATAGAAAATAGCTTTTAAACTGTGGTTATAAGGTTGTAATGACTGAAACGGGAGATGAAATGAGACCATAAGAAGAACATGATAATTATGGCAGATAACTCAAGGCTATGGACAAGATCACATTAAGATACAACACCACGTGTTCAATAATTTGATACGGGATCTAAATAAGTGTGGTTCATCAAATTGTCGTGTTGGCCGATGCGTGTCCGCTTCGCGCCGACACCGCACAGCTCACCAGAATCTCTGAAGTCTTGCATGTCTAACGACTCTTGCAATTACTCATGTCGATTTCGTTTAGTGTCTCGACGACAGAACAGCTGCGATACGAAGAATATTAAGTCGATTATGAAGAAAGTGCCCATGGCGAGCTCGTGTAGCGAGAAATCGCAGAGCTCAAACAAAAGTATGAGAAGGCGGAGACCTATGTCTGTGTCATCGTTGAAGGATATGTGCCTGGATATCCTTGTAAACAATGTAATTGTTTATTCCATTTTTTTTTCATTAAAAAAAAGCACATTTATATCAATGAATGAACTAACATAATGAACCATTTAGTCCCCTTTAGTTACGGTCGTTTAACTTCAACAGATTTAAATAATATTGCATTTTATAAATATGATACAGTTGTCATTCACAAGCATGAAATTGATTCATTTCGCGACTAGCAGTCATATGCAGATCCGTATTAGTTTCTTTTAACAAAACTATTCAAATAATGTTCATTATCGCCACCATTCATTATAATAGAGCCATCACATGTTCCGTATGCTTCGAGCAACACAAAGTGCTTAATGATCGGCTGTGAACTTGTAATGGAGATGGCTATTTTAATTTGCTAATGTGTGACGATATAAATGAGGGTCAGTTAACAGTATCGCTTTAATCAATACTGACTCAATCACTAATGATGTTTACTCGAGCACGACCATGCTCCGTAATATAATGTTACACTATGCAAATCGCAAGCTATCCTTCACTGCGGTAATGCAGCGACACACTTCATGATGACGTAATCAAATCAATTTACAGTCCATTACGCGGTGTTTAAAGTAAAAGAATACAAATATGCGCAGGCAGCGAGCGTTGAAATGTAACGAATTTAAGTGATCTCGATAGCGAAAAGATCTCAGTAGAGCAGGTCGCGAAAGATGTTCTGATACTATTGTGAGGAGTCATTACGTTATGTCACAGTTACGGCTGTTGGGCTTTATCATTTTCCGAGCTACTGCCGTTTCGCTGTTCCTTTTTAAATATGAAGCGGTTTAAGTTTCGAATGTTGGTAATTATAAGAATTGTGCAAGCGCATATTTGACGAGAAAGTGACCAAATCATAATATGATCTACTTTACTTCCATCTAGATTGTATTTGTTTGCAACTGCTCTAAGATTTTGTTTCCACCAACAGCCTCAAACCTTCGCCCTGCAAATGGGGAACGGTGAAGATGAAGGGGACCCCGTCTGGCCCCGCGAGGAGCTGGGCCCCACTGGCGTGGACGACATGACGAGACTCCATGACCTGCACGAAGCAGCCCTACTGTGGAACTTGAAGCTTCGATACGAACAAGGACTGATATACACGTATGCGGGGTCAATATTGGTAGCTGTAAACCCATATAGACCAGTCGACGCTTTGTATGGCCTGCAGACTGCAAGGAGGTAAGAGTCCGTTCCATCGGCCTTAACACTATTCAAAACTGAGTGACAGCCTTCATTTTAGGTCTCTATTACTAGTTATTGGCAAAATAAATTATAAATGTTTTAAACTTTTCAATTCCAGATACCACGCAGCAGAGGCGCTGGGCGACCTCCCACCACATTTGTTTGCCATAGCGGCGGCTGCGCGCGCGGCTCTCCCCCAGCCTCAAGCCATACTCATCTCCGGCGAGTCCGGCGCGGGCAAGACCGAGTCCACCAAACTAGCAGTCCAGTTCCTCGCTGCCGTGGCCCCCGCACCCCCTGGCAGGGCTCCTGTCTCCGAACAAATCTTAGAAGCAGCCCCTCTGTTAGAAGCCTTCGGAAATGCAAGAACACCAAAAAACCACAATTCTAGTCGATTCGGAAAACTCTTGGAATTGTATTTCAAAGATGGCTCTCTAGCAGGAGCGAGAGTAGCGCACTACTTATTGGAGAAATCCCGAATAGTCACACAGTCTCCTGGGGAGAGGAACTATCACGTATTCTATGAACTACTAGCCGGGCTAGATGAAGAACAAAGGCGGTCTAGAGGACTTCTGACTGCCGAACATTATTTTTATTTGAATCAAGGAGGTGACTCCGGCGGCGCAGGCGCTGGCGCTGATTGGTCCGCATTATGTGGCGCTATGCAAGTTCTCGGCATCGGGGATGCAGAACGAGAGGATATCATAAGAGTTTTAGCAGCGGTGCTGCACTTGGGCAATGTATATTTTCATAGAAGACAGTTGCGGCACGGACAGGAAGGTGTGCAGCTAGGCGGGGGCGCTGAGGTACGTTGGGCCGCGCATTTACTGAAGGTCCCGGCCGAAGCGATGGCTAGGGCGCTCACTACCAGAGTCACTGCGGCGAGAGCAGAGCGTATGAGGTCACCACTGCCCATAGACCAGGCTTTAGACGCGAGAGATGCGTTTGCTAAGGCCCTCTACTCCTCCCTGTTCAGCTGGCTAGTTCTCCGAATCAACTCGATAGTTCACCGCGCCGGCCTACACGATGCTCATAGAATTTCTCTCCTTGACATCTTTGGATTTGAAGACTTGGAAGAGAACTCTTTTGAGCAACTTTGCATTAACTACGCTAACGAAACTTTGCAACATTATTTCAATAAGCACATATTTAAGTTGGAGCAACAGGAGTATCAGAAAGAACGTTTGGAATGGTCGAATTTGACTTGGAATGATAACTCTCCGGGTACGTTTTGTTGTTTAATAAAAACTTTTTAACAAAAAATTAAACCGCATTTTTCGGCAGTTTAATTTTTTGTTAAAAAGTTTTTATTTTATATTTTTTTGTGGCTTTAATGTACTTATAATACTTGGCAAGATATACCCTATCCAATAAAAAAAGAATAATCAAAATGGGACTACTCTGTATAAAGTTATGCGTGCTTATACATTACAATCAGTGAGTGAACAATCAATCATCCCCTGTTTTCCCACCCTTAGGGTTCGATTTTGTTTTCCAAATTTATATGAGACCACCTTGGGAGTATACCCTTTCCAATAAAAAAAGAATTATCACAATCGGACTGCTATATAAAAAGTTATGCGTGGTCACACATAAAAAAATAAAAAATAAAATACGCGTCGAATTGATAACCTCCTCCGTTTTTTTTCGTCGGTTGAAAACATCGACTATTATGTTTGAACAGGGTTTAAAATTCCTTGCTTTTTACAGTGATACAGTTGCTGAGTAAGAAGCCTGTGGGGATCCTGCACCTTCTGGATGATGAGAGCAACTTCCCGCGCGCATCGGATGCGTCGTTCCTAGAGAAGTGCCATTATAATCATGCGTTGAACGAACTGTATTCAAGACCGAGGTTAGGAGCGAGTGAATTTGGGGTAAGTAGCCTTTAGCTTTAATCACCACAATTGACAAGGAAATTGGTGACTGATTGAATGTTCTATAGTCAACGAAAGATAAAAGTTTTCAGGCAGTTAACTACAATACAGAGCATGGAATGAGTACGTACTATCAGGGTCAAATTCTTGGCATTGTTCCTCCAAAAAGTATTATCTTAAAAGGTCACTATGCATGCTAAAGTAAAAAATATAGCTTGCGTATAGGAAAGATGTTTACAAAATTCGGGTCCAGTCAGAAATGGTATTTCCCATACTTGTAAAGCTGCAATATTTTGTTTATCTGACTCATTAAGATATCGAATAATATAATATTTGTGCATCGTGATAGTTCAAGGTGAGGTGATGACTAATGTTGCATCCCTGGACATTCTCTAACATGGACACTGACAGCTGTAGGTCAATTATCAGCATGATGCTGATGACTTCGATAAATCTTCGCTCGAACATGTAATACTGGTCCTTTACTTAGCATATTAGACTAAATACTGGCGTTATGTGGCCGTTACTAAACAGACTCTACTTCGAAGTGCATGAAGTTGGTTTAGCACCAAGGTTCATATTTTTATTTAAAAAAAAATGATTTATGTGCAACAACAAGGGTCAGGGTTATTCAACATTAAGGGTTCCCAATGTTTCCTGCCAGGATCGCGAGAATTATTCCAAAGAGATACCGTGGCCCTGGCATACGGGCATTGAAGGAACACGGGCCAACCCGAATCGTTGCTGATTCATTGAATAGGGTAATCAACAAATCATAGAGCAATGTGTTTCCCAGTGGTCTTACTTAAGTATGATTGTTATAAATTAGTCTGTAAGTGTTTTTTAAATAAATAAACGAATTTGATTGTCTTTTTTTTTGTCATTTACCGATTTACCGTTTTTAGCTGGCAATTCTACCGATCTCGCTCTATGACGTTCGAGACCACTGGTGTTTCCTACGATCAACTGACTAAAACTAAAAGTCAGTAAAAGTCTGACACACCCTCCCGCTCCGACCAGAGCGGGAGAAACATATGATGATTTCCCATCCAAAAAAAAGGGTTCCCAATTCAAGATGATGGGAAAGGATCACATGCCTGCCTAAATACATATTAAATTATACCTTCAGTTGATCGTAGGAAACACATTGCTCTATGATTAGTTGATTACCCTATTCAATGAATCAGCAACGATTCATTCGCGAAGAAAAACGCCACACAACGACTTATAAACACAGGGGAATTGTAAGAACGGAAACTGAACATTAAATGCTAGAGCGCTTTCGATTATCGTATGACAGACCAACCATGACCATAATTTGTAAAGGCCACGGGTTCGAAACCCAAATCCGAGCAAAAAATGAATTAGAAAAAAAAAAAAGAAAGAAAATACGTTTATTTGCGGTAAATAAGACGCAAAAACAAACTGAACACAACAAAAATATAAAAAAAAAAAAAATTGCAATATAGCAAATGCAGCAATAGCAATAGCAATTGGAGTCTAGTTCTAATTATGGATAGCGTTTGACTTCTGAATGTTCTTTATTTAGGTATGTACACGTTAAAACTTCCCAGAAGGCATTTCATGTGATAATTTGATTGCGAAATTTTACCAATTTATTTAGCTCCACTGTCTTGATCAAGTTTGGCTATACAGTAACCAACAGACAATTTAATTAAAGCGAAATGCTCTCAACATTTAAAGTTTGCGTCATTGAACTCCAAGTGTATTCTTAATGAACCCACTCTTCCAGATCAAACACTACGCGGGCCAAGTTTGGTACAACGTCGAAGGCTTTCTCGACAAGAACCGGGACGCCCTACGAGCTGATGTGTTGGAGTTGCTGTGCAGCAGCGAGGTGCCCCTGGTTGCTGAGATGTCCACGCAGTTGAGGGCACAGCATGACGCTAACAAGACGCTGCCGAGAGGCGCCAATGGGCGGTTCGTTACTATGAAGCCGCGAACTCCTACGGTTGCAGCCAGGTAAGAATATGGCGAAATTTTTGCTGAATAAGACTTACTTTTTGGAACGTTAAAGTAGATTTTAGATATTAGGATCAGTTTCTTCTGCTTTTATTTCCTTGTAGCATGGGTAAAAATAAATTGTTTAGTCTCTTAAATATTTATCTCTTTAATATGACTGAGACGATGTGCCCTTTGGTTGCTGCACAAAGATGTTTATAAGAATAATAATAATTTAATTTTGGTGAAGACAATCTCTTTGAGGCTTGCCATATTAAATCGGGTGTGTAATGTTTGGCATAAAAACAAATGCTCTAATTTCACTTGAACTAACGTTCATATGACATAATTTTCATATGACATAATATCAAATGACATAAATTCATATGACCTAATGTTTCATATCATATAATATTCATTTAACATAATAACATTTAGTATAACGTTCATTTCATATAATTTTCAATATGTATAATATTCTTTTAATATAACGTTCATTTGACCTAATATTCTTTTGACCTAAATTTCATGTTTAATGGGCACAGTTCTAGCCTAACTCAAATGGCAACCAAACCTTAAAATATTCTATGCATGGTCGAGGGTGGGCTTGGTCGACGGGCTCCTACTTCTGGGTGGTTTATAAAAAAATAACCATGAAGAGGATGGCGGGGTCTATTCGCTCGCTTCGCTCGCTCACACGACCCCGCCATCCCCTTCTAACCTAACCTATCCGAGTCGGGGTGCCTAAAGTCCTAAATGTGCTAAATGAATATTATGTGAAATGTGCATTATAGGAAATGTTCATTATGTCATATGAAATTAGGTAAAATGAAATTATATCAACAATTCATTATGTCAACTGATCGTTATGTTAAACAAAATTATGTTAACTGAAATTATGTCAAATGAACGTTAGATATTTTGTTATCATGTCAATCGTTACACACCCTATTAAATCAGCTAAACAACATCAATAAATCTAAGTTTTACCTATGCTATTATTTTCAATTTGCTTATCAGAAAAAGTGTCTACGCGAAACAAGGGTAACAACGTTAACGTTAAACATAAGTCTTTTGTCTTGCTTTCCCATTATTATTTTAACCATAACCTACCACAAGTTCGAAAAATATTTGACCGAATTTCATTTCCCCTAAAACTTTTCAACTATTATCGTTTCGTTTTTTTTTACTTCATCGAAGTCACGTCTGCCACTGTATCAGTTGACCTATTATCAATTCGACTTTTTTCGTTACTCCGACGTTTCATTTGGTCGATAAACTCTTTACCGAAGTTACACATAGCCGAAATAACAATTGTTCGAAGTATTATGTTTGCAGACATTCATTATACCTATGTTAAGATTAACCTACTCTTTGGTTTAATTAATTATTTATTTAACTGTAATGGCACTCAATAAAACAGTTTATTATGAACAAAAGTGTTTTTAAAGGGTCAAGCAGGCAAGCAGCAAGCAAGCATGCAGCATGCAAGCAAGCATGCAGCATGCAAGCAAGCATGCAGCATGCAAGCAAGCATGCAGCGTGCAAACAAGCATGCAACATGCAAGCAGGCATGCAACATGCAGCAAGCATTGTTTCTGTCACGGCTCCGGCGCTGCGCTGCTACCCCTCCGCGCCTGCGCGGGCTTATATTACACTCTAGGGGTAGGGCAGACAAGACTACGTAAAGTCGGTTTTACAGCGATTCGCTTGTCACTAAATTTTGTAGCACAATATTGACTTTTTATGACACTACATATAATTTAATTTAATATTGAAAACGCTACCAAGTAACCGGCTATATATTTGTAACCAAATAATATTCCCTAAAATTTTGTTCCACTGTGGTGAAAATATGGCAAACAAATCATTTGGCAAATGAAAAAAGTTCAAAAGAGACTTCGGCCAATAGCAAAAAGTTATTTCGTAAATCGGGGAAACATAATTCGGTAAAATAATACCTATGACACATGATACTTCGATGATTTAAAAATATGTCAAATGATGCATATTGCAAAAAAGACGTCGGCCAATAGTTTTCGGTAAAATGAAATTCGAACAAAAAAAATTCGGAAAAGTAATCGGTTCCCCATTTATACGCCGACACGCCGACTTAGCTTCAATTTTGAGTGCCGTATATGTCACAAAAATAACTCTCCATTTCGTCCCACCAGGTTCTCAGATAGTCTCCACCAGCTCCTGGAGTCGATGTCCCGCTGCAACCCCTGGTTCGTGCGCTGCATAAAGCCGAACACCGATAAGTCGCCCATGAAATTCGACATGCCCTGCGTACTCGCACAGTTGAGATACACTGGCATGCTGGACACCATCAAGATCAGACAGACCGGGTATCCCATCAGAATACCGTTCCAGAATTTTGTGGATAGATACAGGTGAGAAATTATTTGTTGTGATCACTTTAGGGGAATCGATACTGCTCAGTATATTTGGATGTTTGTTACTCAATCACGCAAAAACGTCCGAATGGATTTGTATGAAATTTGACACACAGGCAGTTTATAACCTGGTTTAACACATAGGATACTTTTTTTATCCCCGTGGTAGGTTTCCGTTGGATACATTACGACCTCTGACCAGGCGAAGCCTCTGGCAAAAGGTAGTGTAAAATATTTGATTCAAAGTCCCTTTCTTTCGGAGAAAATAAATCTAACGCCGAATCTACTATCGTTGATAAAGCTTCAGTAAGGATGCTCTGTATTTTTGAGTGCTTAGGTCGGGTTTACTTATAGATTGCGAATAAAGATTCAGAAGGGTGAGAGGCAGCAGTTTTCTTTTGTAGCTGGTATCAACATTCTGCAAACACCAATGAAATGTAGTCGTTTGTACAGCATCTAATATCGTTAACAGTAACAGGTATTAGGGACTGGTGTACCCTGCCAGGGTCGCGGCCTGTCAGGGGTGTGGAAATTTTCGAAAGAGTTGCCGTGGCCCTGACATAGGCAACTGAAGGAACAAGTGTGGGTTTTATTTAATAAAAGTCTGACACGCCCATTCGCTCCACCCAGAGCGGGAGAAGTTATTTGATGATTTACCACCCAAAAAAAAACTCCATGTCAATGCGCAGTATTCTATATGTATTTGTAAATCATGCCTAAGGTTTCAGTGTTCAAGTGTTGATAATAATATTAGGTCTTTACCTATGAAATTGCCGTTCTGCAGTACTGGCCATTTCAAATCAAAATAATTTTTGCTTGTCTAAGAATTCTAATTTCAAATTAATTTTATTTTAAAAACATGGAATTCTTTTTCCAAAAGTAGTCATTTGTTTATTGATTAGTGTTACATTTTCATCGCATTTCAATCTTTTTCGTCATCATGGATACGTAAAAAATTCGAGTAATTATGGAATATGAGTACCGTCGTGGCAGCAACGCGGCACAAGCGGCACGCAACATCAACGACGTTTACGGAGCTAACACTACAAACAAGCGCACCACCTGTTATTGGTTTGCTCGCTTCCGTTCTGGAAATTTCGACCTGAAAAATGAACCTCGCGGTCGTCCGAAGACTTTGGTCGACCATGACGAATTAAAGGCGATTGTGAAAGCTGATGATACACAATCTACGGCTGAATTAGCAGCAGCTTTCGACGTTAGCGTCAAAACAATATTGGTCCATTTGCGTCAAATTGGCAAGGTAAAAAAGCTTGACAAATGGGTGCCCCACGAACTCAATGATCGACAGCTCGAAGTACGCGTCGAGACGTACCTTGCACTGCTCAACAGACACACAAATGAAGGAATTTTGAACCGCATTGTTACTTGCGATGAAAAATGGATTCTGTTTGATAACCGCAAGCGCTCAGCAAGTTGGTTGGACCCTGGTTCAGCACCTAAGCAATGCCCTAAACGAAAACTTACCCCTAGAAAAGTGATGGTCACTGTTTGGTGGTCTAGCGCCGGTGTGATTCATCACAGCTTCTTACCAAACAGGGTGAGCATTACTCCAGATGTGTACTGTGAAGAACTGAACTCAATGATGGAGAAGCTGGCACATCTCCAACCAGCATTGGTCAATCGCTCGTCTCCGCTGTTCCTGCACGACAACGCGCGACCTCATACTGCACAGCAGACGGTCTCCAAGTTGCAAGAACTGGGGTTGGAAGCTCTCCGTCATCCGCCCTACTCACCAGACCTTGCGCCTACAGACTACTACTTTTTCCAGAATTTGGATAACTTCTTGGCGGGAAAAAAATTAAATACCCGAGAGGCAGTACAAAATGCTTTTTCAACCGACTAAAAAAAACGGAGGAGGTTCTCAATTCGACGCGTATATTTTTTTTTTTTTTTTACATAGTGGTCCGATTGTGACAATTCTTCTATTGGAAAGGGTATACTCCCAAGGTGGTCCCATATAAATTTGGAAAACAAAATCGAACCCTAAGGGTCGGAAAACAGGGGATGATTGATTGTTCACTCACTGATTGTTATATATAACCACGCATAACTTTATACAGGGTGGTCCGATTTTGATATTTCTTTTTTTGTTGGATAGGGTATACCTTGCCAAGTATTATTAGTACATTAAAGCCACAAAAAATTATAAAATAAAAACTTTTTAACAAAAAATTAAACCGCCGAAAAACTGAAAAGCATAAAATAATAAACCTTAAAATTTTGAGTCGGCGCTGAAAAATCAATGAACAAGGGTCACTCAAAGCGCCGACTCATAATTTTAAGGTTTATTATTATGCTTTTCAGTTTTTCGGCGGTTTAATTTTTTGTTAAAAAGTTTTTATTTTATAATTTTTGAAGAATTTGTTGCCTCCCGTCCAGCTGATTTTTTTAAGAAGGGCATCAATAAACTGCCACTGCGTTGGCAAAGATGCATTGATTGCATGGGTGATTATTTCGATTAATACAAATAAAAAATACATGAAAAAAAATCGTTTAATTTTTTTCATACAAAACGGCATTTTCATAGGTAAAGACCTATTATGACGACGACTTATTTCAGAAGTAAAACTAACTTCAAACTATTATAGATACCTGTTGAAGTCCACGCCATCTCGCTCCACCCCATACAGAGAGATCTGCAACTCCATACTCGCCGAGATGCCGCCCACTGGCGCCGGTACGTATCACATTATTAACCGACGGGAAAAACGAGGAGGTTCTCGTGTATTTTACTTGGCGCCGACTAAAAATGAATAATTTAAATTAAATAGAAGCGTAGTCAGACTGAAAGGTTTATTTTTTGCATTTCAGTTTTTTGTAGTCGGTTGAATTTTTTGTTTAAAAGTTTTAATTTATTTGCACTATTAGATAAAACAACACAAAGTATTCAAATATTAACTTGAAAAGTAGATAAATGTATCAACTCTTTAGTCAAACCAGAAAAAGAAGTTATAAAATTGAAAAACTTCTTTTAAAACTTGTTTTGGACTTTTTAAACACGTCAGTTATCACAAAACTCGTGCTATGTCAATACCGGAACCTCTACCTGCCATAATACTAACAATTTAACGATCGACTAATTACTGTTTTACGGGGCTTTGGTACACAAAATGTCAATTTATCTTTATAAGTAATCTGTGTGCGGTTATTACTTTCGCGGTGCCGATAGCACTTAGCTAAGTTGATAGCAGCATCCTGTAGAACTTTTTAGCGGTTTACTATAAGCCTGTCTGTAAATAGTTAATTTCTTACTCACTAACGTGGTATTGTATTGGTAGAACTAGAAAAGAAAATCCATAAATCATTGATTTTCCCCTTGGACATATTGCGCAAAACTTTCATATTTTAGTTATACGAAGTTTAAATTGCGGAATTGATGTAGAAGACGTAAGCTTCCAAAGGCAATGAAGAGGGCTTTGTCCAGGGGTGGAATGCGATTGACTGATTTGAAAGGGAGTTGAGGAGGGTTTGTCGCACTCCCCACGTATCTAGCATTCCTTCGCGATTCCGAACCTGCAAAGCCAAGCAATCTGTCTCTCCCTCATTCCCACTATACATAGTTTAAAAGCACCGGTTTTCTTAATAGCTTAACAAATTAGCTTATCACTTTCATCACAGCGGTATATTTATCACTCACTACTGCTTATCATTGCGGTCACCTCCGATTTGCTACTTTATGACTGGGCCAGTTCTTACTGAGAAGTGTCTGAGTGCTGGTCGAAATGGGCAAAATTTGGAAAAGGGTCAAGAAAAGAGGGTTTACACTGGAGGCTATGGTTTTGTGTGAGTGGTTTTTAAAGTCAAGAGTATGGTGATAGAAGTTACTCAACTAATATCATTCCTATGTAGAAATAGGCTAACAAATATCTCATTTTTCTGAGTAGGAATGCTGTGGGTAGCAAGAAATTGCAATTTATGGACTTTCGTGCCTAGCATTATCTTTATTAGTTAGTCGACGCACAGCTGCAGTGAATATCGGTTTTATCTGAAAAGGCGTTTACTTTCAAAATTTCTGCGTTCAGGATAAAAAAGATATCATTGATCAATACCTTTTATACCCCTTAGTAGGTTCGGAACTTTCGTGACAAATGAACGTGTGTATTTTTCGATGTATCAAAGGAATAGTCCTGCTAATAAAATGTCTTTATTTCAGTTGGTGCGGACTACCAGTTAGGCGCAGCGCGTGTTTTTATAAGAGAGGCATTACACAGAGCGCTGGAGCGCGCTCGGGCTGACAAATTACGAGCTGCTGCGACCAAGCTTCAGGCACACTTCCGAGGATACTTGGCCAGGTATGTTCTAATACCTATTATTAACAACGAGTGTGTGTTAAAAATTGAATTTTATGGACATAGAATTAAGCTCAAACATGAATATGCTTGAAAATGTTAAAGAATATTGTTCTTGAACGTTTTCATGAAAACGAATTCTTCTTTTTTACTGATTTTTCAGTATTTCGATGATCATAACTGTTATTGGGATGTTTGACATCAAATTTGAAGTGTTTCTATATTGCGGTCTCGGTGGCTTATCAACTCTTGACTACAGCTACCAACAACTACCAAATTATGCTTAACTGACCGAATCAGAAATGAAAATAGAAAACATTATGGAAGTGCAATTTTATCATATGATGCCTTAAGAAAGTACTTACACTATTCATATCAATTCATACCTATTCATGTCAAATTAAAACTTAAAAGTCTGATGCCTTTGATTTCAAGGATTCATTCAAGCAAATCTTCTAATCCAATAAAACTCCTTCACCAGAAAACGCTACCATCAACTACACTACTCGACCGTGAAGCTTCAATCATGGTGGCGCGGCGCGATGGCGCGGCGGCGCTACCTGTGCGTGCGGCGCGGCGTGGTGCGTGCGCAGGCGCTGGTGCGCGGCCGGCGCGCGCGCACGCGCCTCGCCACGCTCAGGGAGCAGCACAGGAGGCGCGCGGAGGCACAGCAAGTAGCGGCTAAGTATGTAGCTTGTTCTTTCTAGCCATATGAATCGATTCAATTAATTTAAATCTTAATAATTAATCTTTTAAAATATATTTTTTGTCCCTGTTTCGATTGTTAAAAGTTTAATCTTTACTTTACTCTTTACGTATATAATAAAGCTAAAAGTTTGTTAGAGCTCGCTAATCTCTGAAACTACCAGTCAAAAGGGTTCGATTTTTTTTTTATGGGAGCTGGAACGATATCCCAGCTCGAGATTTTGAAAAAAAAATCAAAATGGCGGTGGGTCGATATGCCCTTTTAATTATTAGTTTTGCATTTTATAGCCCAACAGCTTTATTTAAAATACAATTCCAATTATTTGAAGATATACTTAGATTCTGAGATTTCGATACTGAATTGATGATCCGTCAATAATGTCAGGTACCTAATAATTACTAACAAATTATTCCAATTCACAGACGCCGCGCAGCAGAACAGAAAGCAGCTCAAAAGGCTAAGGCTGAGAGTCTGCAAGTGCTGGAAGTGCCAGCGGAACTGGCCTTCATACTGTCCAAGCTGGATGAGTGGCAGCCACCACACACCGAGAGGAATCTTGCTAAGGTTTGTGTTTGAGTCAAGCCAAGGAGCGAAATTCATTTGTTTTTTTTTTTACTAATGAATTGGTCTGCGCCTCGGTCTACCTCGGTCAATACTGCCGGATAAAAAGGGATGTATGAGTTCTTCTATAGAATGAACGCATTCAGAAAATATTTAGACAATAAACTCAATAAAATATAAGAGTACGCACGATTTCTGAAAGCCTATAAATTCAAATATTTTGCCGTGACTAGAACTTATACGAACTAGAAATAAAATAAAAAATAAAATAAAACGTTGCTTTTTGACACTTTTTCAACTAAGCCGCTAACTCTATGTAGATATTTCACAGCTAAGACTTGATACAGTTTTGCAGAAACCGTTCTGCTCAACTTAATAAAGGCTTATAACAAAAAAAAACAATCTCAACCTGACTATGCATAACAGACAGCAGTCTTCGACTCTTCACTATAGTTTTGGAAAGGATATCACCCTCTTTAGTTATAATGTCCGATTCATCTCATAGCTTTCTCTACAGGTGGCCGGCGACGTTTACGCCGAAGAGGAACGCGTACAGCTGCCCCGAGATCTGCAGCAATTCGCCTTCTCAAAATTCAGCTCTGTCTACTTCGCTGATGGTGGACATCTGAGTCCTAAGAAACATCCAATCACCAGGCCGTTCTTAGCCAAAGCCGCTGTCAGGTTTGTACTTTATTATTTATATGCTAAAGCTCCAATAGTAATACTTACAATAGTAGACGCCTTTTTTAATGACTGCGGTCGTAAAATGTGAGAGCGAGATGACACGGAACTCACCGTCCTACTCTTTCATTTTATGATTGCGAATGTTACAAGTATCAATTGGTTTTTGGTATAATGTCATATTTGTTGGTTATATTTTAATGGAGACTAAGAGTTCTAATACATGGTGTGTTATTTCAGGGATCAAGATTTTAATGATGCAGTAGCTACATTCAAGCTCATATTGAGATGGTGCGATGAATCTGCTGCTGGAAACGAAGCCAGACAAAAGGTGAATATTACCTAATGGTAGATTTATTCCGTGTGGTGCCGGAAATAAAGAATAGCATCATGGGGTGTTGCTATTCTTTTTTTCTGCCTGAGTGTGTCGTAAAGGGCGAATAAGGGACTTTTAGAGGATGGGCACCATCGTTCTCTATGCATTTTACTACCACACTGCGATCGCTAACCCGCCTGTCAAGCTTGGCGATTATCCAGTAGTCCAGCAGTGGACGTCTTACGGCTGAAATGATGGTAGAATTTTTCAAGTTCCTGTATGGATACTATACGTTGAATTGTATTGTTTTCTTTTTCGATAAATTTTACAACATAATATAACATAACAGCACGCATTGTTTCCACAAAGGTTTGGGCAGAAGTTTGCTTATTGTACACCCACATTCCGCCAGTTACTTTTGAGTTACTACTTTTAGAGAGTGTTACTACTGAGAAATTTCAGATAGAAAAACCCATTAACTTTCAGCGCGACCTGCGCATCGAACCCAGGACATGACGTCCTGGCTCAGCAGTGCGGCCACTAGACCAATGAGGCAGTCACTATTTTAAAAGAAATTTCTTATTAAATAACCCTACACATAACCGTCATATAGCGAAAAGACGTTCACTGTTAGACTTACATAGGGCTTCCACAACCATTGCTGGGTTCTAAGACAGTCCTCCAATTCTCTATCCCTAACAACTCCTGTTTCCTTGTCCAGGTGTTAGCAGACTACATAGCATCTCGCGGCCTGTCCTCCCGCGGTCTTCGCGACGAGGTGCTGGTACAAGTGTTTAACCAAGCGAGTGGTGACTCGTCTTCTGAGCGGGTGTGGCAGTTGATGGCGCATTGTCTCGCTGCCTTCCAGCCAGGGCCACCCTTGCACAAGTTAGTAGAATTTACTTTTATGTTTTGCAAAGATGAAAGTTTCAATGGTAATAAATAATAAAATACATGATATCCACATGGCGTTGTGTCGACACAAGCGACAGATTTTTTAAACACTAAAGTGTACTTAGTACGAAATCGTTTTACTTTGTAGAACTGTTTGCCATGTTGCTAGATTCACTACCATTCATTTGGAGTCTGATTATGAGAAAACTGTCAAAATAAGTAGAAATAATAAAAAAAAAAATCTACAAAAACTAGAAACATTTTTTTTTAAGTAATATTTGGCAGAGTAATCAAGTTAATCTGACAATTCACATACCGGATGTAAGACTGATTTTGAGCAAAAACTAAGCTTGTAAAAAAGTTAAATAAAATTGGCCTACAATCAACCTGCATCAGAAACTTTTTTAATAGAAACGCTTGATTCACTAAACCATCCTCTACCATTATATTAACCTCTAAGTCCCTGAGATACCACATTTGGTATCGACACAATGGTTTTTTAATTGTGTCTGTAATTACGGTAATTGACTGGTTAAGATCCACGAAAGGCTCAGAACGTAGTTGTTTCCTTACTGTATCTGCTTAGCGAACAGTGATAGCATTCACGATTTATTTTACTTCTAATAATAAATAAAGACTCAATTACAAAAAACGAACTACCCTCCTTTCCACCTAGATACCTAGTCCGCTTCGTGTCAGAGCGCGCCCCAGCCACATGGCGCTCGCAACTATTGCGCCTGCTGTGTGAAGGCGGCGCGGGCGCGGCGAGGACTGCCGGCGTGGCGCGGCGCTGCCCGCCCACCCTGCTGGAGTGGAAGGCTGCCAAGACTGACGCCAAGCCGGCACTGCCTCTTAGACTTTATGATGGTAAGTTACTACTGGAGTAGTAGGAGTGGGTTTTTTTGTGGGTGGGTAGTAATCAACAAATGACACCAATGAGCACCTGCCATGTAATCTCGTCACCACCCTTAGTTAACTGGTAGAGAGTGCCTAAGGCATTAAGCCCGCCTTTGTACCTTTTTTGTGCGAGAAGTTTAAATAAATAAATGACGTCTCCCGCTCTGGGTGGAGCGGATGGGCGTGTCAGACTTTTACTGACTAAAACCCACCCGTGTTCCTTCAGTTGCCTATATGCCAGGGCCAGTAATTCTTTCGAACAGATCTCGTGACCCTGGCAGGAGTAGGAGTGGATAAGGAATTTCTTAGTAACAGCCCGGAGTTTGGCAGTTTATGGTGTGATACCCCCGTGCCTCAGTGCGCACGTTAAGCCGTTGGTCCTACGCTTGATCTCTCTCCGGTCGTGTCGGATTGCCGTCCCATCGGACTATGAGAGTGAACGAAGAGTGAGTGCTCCTGTGTCTGCGCACACACTTGAGCACTATAATATCTCTCACGCCGATGGCTAGTCTCCATTGAGATTGGCCGCCATAGCCAAATTACGGTCTGGAGGACTATAATGGAGCAGTGTAAGTTGTAGCTTCGTTCTATACAAGCCTTTTACTTTGTGTAAATAATTTCATCATTACTGCTCTCAAACAGCGAAGGATACATCATGCGGTAACCGGCATGTCCTAGAACCACGAACCAGCACAGGGCCAGTATGCTGGAGGTCTGTGTGTCCCAGCAATGGGAACATTATAGACTATGTGACTATACGGTGATGCCCATTTCATATCAGAGGTTGTCAATGCATCATCATCGTTCTCAGTTAGTACAGGAATGGACTTGCAGTGGACTATACTATGGATGACGGTCATTTTTTAACCACGGGGTAAGAATCGGACAGCGACAGTGCCTTAGGTTCTTACTGGTAAAGTCGATTTTCGCAATTCAAGTGTTACCTTTGATGTGTGATTAGCTGTCACATGTCTACAGTGAAAGAACGTTGAGGTATGGATGTAACATCATCATCATTCTCCTGCCGTTACCCCAATTTATTTGGGGTCAACATGTCGTTTTAACACGCTTTTATTAGCTTCATACGTATGTATGTTAGTATGTGCCCATATAACGGAAAATTTGAACAAGATTTTGACCCCTTCAATACGTGGGAGTAACTCTTAATTTGGCATACTTATCAAGGACCAATGACCTAACAATAATTTCATAAATGTGTACCATTATCCTTGCCAGGGTTACCAGGAAAGTAAAAAAATTGTCTTTGAAAACTACGCTGAAATACGTCACAAAATTCGAAACACTAAAAAATAGAAAATAAATAATAGTAAAAAAAACACGCTTCCATATAAAACAAAACTAAAAAAGTAGAAAATAACGGAAGAAAGCGTGGGGTGATATCAATTAAAAAATACCTCAAAAAGCACCCCACGCTTTTTTCCATTTTTTTTTACTATTATTTTCTTCCTCACTTCTCTATTAGTCGTCATCTCAATAGTCATCCCCTTTTCATCCATATCATAATTCACACAGCTGTTTTGCTGTGACACCATATGTTTTAATAATAGGTTCGTTTTGTTATCAAAGGGAGGTACCAGTTCATAAAATCCCATTGAATAATGTTTTCATGGAATAGTCATTCAATACGTTTATTTGAACTTAGCGGGTTGTGTTGATTAAATAAATAAATAATTATATTTCTGTAAATACATCCGTGTTACGGTCGTGAATCATATTTTGTTAAACCCACAGCCTGATACGCACCTGGGAAATTTCGCGGGCTACCTTAGTGCATTAAATTGTGTACGTACAACAAAAAATAATAATTCCGAAGCGTTTTTTTTTTAGTTTTTTTAAATAATTATTTATTTTTCAAATTTTTAGGGTGTTTCGAATTTTGTGACGTATATCAGCGTAGTTTTCGAAGACAGTTTTTTTTTTGCTATCCTAGTAACCCCGGCAAGGATAATGACACAAATTTATAAAATTATTGTAATGTCATCGGTCATTGATAAGTATACCTTTCGAGTTAATCCGACGTTTTGAACGGCGTCAAACTCATGTTCAAAGTTTCCGTTATATAGGCACATACTAACATACGTATGAAGTTAATAAAAGCGTGTTAAAAAATACTATTCTAGGTACTAAAATACCTGCCAGGGTCGCGAGATTGTTCGAAAGAGATACCGTGACCCTGGCACATGGGCAACTGTAGGAACACGGGTGGGTTTTAGTCAGTAAAAGTCTGACACTGTCAGAAGTCATTTGATGATTTCCCATCCAGAAAAAAAAGTAATCAGCGTGAGGGTACCTTATGTTGTTTGTTATGATAAAGTTATAATAAACGTATTTCCCTCAGATACGGTCCAGCACGTATGCGTGGACTCGTGGACGTCGTGTGAGCGCGCCGCGTCGGCCGCGCTGGCCGCTGCCGGCGTACAGCACAACGCTACCGGCTGGTCGCTTACCATGGAACATAATGGACAGCTTACTGGTAAGATACTATGTACTAATTTTTTTCGCATTTCAGTAATCCCTTATTTAACCACTTTAGGGGATGAAATTTCAAAAACTCTTTCTCCTCTTTTACTTAAGAGTTTTTTTTTAACTAAGCTGTGTCTTATCTGTCAGTTTTTATTTTAAATATGAAGGAGATTTTAAATTGTACTAGAACAGCTGCTCGTATTTAGCTAATCCATAAAAAAATATTTTTGTATTTTTCAGTTAAACAACCTATCAAATACAGCTTTTCTATGATTTGATTCCTCTTAAAACTTTATCAAGAGAGGCAAGAATGCAAAAAATATTTTGATTTGAGAATATTTTTTTATTCATTGCAAGTTTCTTGCATGCCTGAATGATGTTATAATGTGTTATATATTGTCTTGAATTTCATTTTTTAACAACACCGTTTCCCTGTAGAATGGGCAGGCTGTGAGTTCGCCCTGGATGCAGTGGGCGAGGTAGAGACTTGGGCAGCCTTGCCCAGTGCTCGCGCCGAGCCGCTACGTGCGCAGCCAGCCCGCCACACGCCGCCCGCGCCACCGCCCAGGGCGTCCTCTGTAGATACAGAGAAGTCTTCTAGACCACTGGTATGAAGCAAATATTATTACTTTACTTACAACGGCAGTACTATTTTCTACCTTATGTACTAAGTAGATTATGTGGTCGGCATTATGTACCTACTTAGCTAATTATTATAATGAATCAAACCTTATTACATAACGCCAGTGTCTAATAGTTAACAATGAACTAACGATAATAGCGATGATGGGCACTCACATCCGTTGCCCTATTGACGTGTTCCTACTCCAAGCATAATTATCGTACAATTTTAGCTTAGCAATTAACTTTCTCTTCACAACATGTATCAAGAAAATATTATAAAGTGATATAAACTTTTCTTAGATCCCACCACCGGAGCCACCAAAATCTCGCTCACCGAGCATACCACGAATGCTGCAAGATTCTATCATAGACGAGGACGGCTCCGAATACAACTGGAACATGGAGAAACAGGAATCGCACACAAAACACACCAGCGAATACTCCAAACATACCAGCGAATACTCCAAACACAGCAACGAATACCCCAAACACAGCAACGAATACCCCAAACACAGCAACGAATACCCCAAACATAGCAACGATTACTCCAAACATAGCAACGATTATTCTAAGCACAGTAACGATTATTCTAAGCACAGTAACGAATACTCCAGAAAAATTTCTCACGACGTACTGTCGCGGGAATCAGCACTAAACGAACGATATTTCGAACAACCTTCCGATAAAGTCCGAAGCAGGTCTTTGGATAATCTCTTAGGTGACAATCCTGGTCCACCACCGAACAAATTAGCTGATCTAGGACTATCACAATCAAGACTGAATGACCGTTATCACTCTGTTGAAAGATTAACAGGAGCGCCCAGCGTAGCCAGTAGCAAGGGAGGGATGGAAATGGAGTATGGAACAGGCTCACGTGTGTTACCGTCCAGGTATATAAAGTCGCAGTATGCTGGCAAACGCGCGCCGGCCGGCTCGCAGTCGAGTCGCGCTTATATTGAGAAGAGCTCCGAATTTGGAGGTGTCAGGTAAGAATACACTCGCATATTTTAATTTTTGACTCAATCTGCTATTATAATAGATATGAATTAATAAATGATCGATCTCTTTAATTATTAGAATAAAGACCAAGACATTTTGGTGGAAGTTAAAGAATATTGGTGAATATTAAAGATATTAACATAAGTCGATCACAAATTTAATGCAATAGATTAATATCATAAAAATATAATTTAAGCTCACCAAATAAAATAAATACCTGCTTAAAATATTTTTTTCATCCCACCATCTCGGAAAGAGTATTTTTAATCTTCAATATCTGAGTGGAAAAGCCGTGTAAATTTAGAACATCGTGTGCACTAAGTTTGTGATAGTGCACACGATGTTCTAAATTCAATTTACTTTATCCTCTAGAGAATAAAAACGGCTTATCCACTCAGATATTGAAGATTAAAACTACTCTTTCCTCGCTGAGGTGGAATGAAAAGTTAAAATTTTTCACCTCGTGCTCTTTTGATTCCCTCGCTAACACTCAGGATTCTAATTTTGAATCACTCGCTGCGCTCGTGATTCAATTTTAGAATCCTTCGCTTGCTCGGTCATCAAAATTGAACACGCGGTTAAAAAGCAACTTTGCACTCTTGTATAACAAATAACTATTATTAACTTGCTTGGTTAAATCAAAAAAATCAAATAATAAAAAACAATTAAAAAACGAGGTCATTATTGTATCCAAATTATTTATATCCACAGGTCATCAGCAATGTCAGACACATCGGAGGCTCCAAGTCTTGCATCCCACGTGCGACGTGTCCGCGTTCCGAGCCAGGCATCAGACGTGGACCAGTTCCTCGACGATCTGTTCTCGCCAGTACTAGACCCCAACATAGACGAACTCTCCGATGCCCGGTCTCTAGCAGCCAGCATCAAGGGAGGCAGAAACTACAGCGATTTCATCGACAGCGTCCTCAACTGCGAATACAACGAACAAATAGATACTTTGGACAATGTTGAAGTCCAACACCTTATCAAAGGTGGGGGGAAGGAAGATAAAGAAAAAGGAAGAGCGAGCAGGAAGGAGTCCAGTGTGGACTCTGTCGATGACTATATAACGAACTTATTCGATCCAATCTTCATGAATGATAGTTTAAAACGTCTTACTGACGGGGAAGGACTTACTGGTGCCATAAAAGGTGGTGGAGCGACTCCACGGGCTGCCTCAGCTAACACGTCAACTCTCAGCTTTGGAGCCATGCCCCTCCCGCCAACAATGCCATCCACTCCTGAAGCGCTGGCCGCCGCGCTAGGCCTTCACCTCCCGCCGCCTGGTACAGTCGATATTAACGCATATCATCAAAACTTACAGAGAGCTTTCTTGCAGAGCGCGATGGCGCAAAATCTTCAAATACAACAGCAATTGCTAGCTCAAAACCAGGCATTACAATCTCTGTTAGCCGGTCAAGTCGTGGAACCTTCAGAATCGGAGCCCACTTCTCCGGTGCGTGCGTCAACCGTCGTTCATGCTCAAGTACACTCCCCGCCGAGGAGTGCAGTCAAACTGCGGCGTGAGTCCAACGAGAGCATGTCTCCCGGAGCTCCCCCGCCGCCGCCCCCCATGCCCCCTCCACTCCACTCTACTGATCCCTTAGAGATCAAAGGCTTCATGGATCCCTATGGACGAGCCAAGACTGTTCGCATCGGTAAATGGAGATGGCCTCCACCAAAGGACGCGGTTGGACAGGAACAAGCACAAGATTTTACCAAATTCAAATTGCGACAGATTCAGAGGCGCCACACGCCACAGTCACAACAATCCAACGGTGTGGAACATGAACCACCTCGAGGTCGATCTAAGTCAGAAACAACTCCAGGAATCGAGTGGGAAGAGTTTGAGGTGGACGGTCCAGTGGTTTCGCCGAGTAGGGAGGCACCGAACCAACGAACTGCGAGACGAAGCTTCGAAATCGGAGCGCAGCGCCCCTCGCCGGGCAGCGTAGGGAAACTAAAATTGAGCTCTGAAATGAGACAAAGATTAGAACGAGTCACTGCGAACCACTCCGTCCGATCCACATCATCTTCTACTGCAGATACGCCACGTACCATCAATAAGTTGGAAGATACTAGGAAGTTGATGCTTGAGCGTCAGTTAGGAGGAGGGGCTCGTTGGGACGCTCCACCGCCCCCCTTGCCCCCCGCGCCCCCAGGCCCGGCGCCTCCACCCCCTATGTCACCTCCAACACCTCCTGAAGGCCCCGCGCCTCCTCCCCCCGCACCAGACGCGTCCTCAACCTTCGCACAACTGCGTCGCGATAGAGACACATTCGGTGTCCACCAAAACAGAGAAGCAGACGACCGTCACGCCTTCCTAGCTAACTGGAACTCACGACGCAGAGAGGAGTCCGAGCCTCCTCCCTCTCGAGACGACTTAGCCACTCGTTTTCTCACAGCAGACCGTCGTCACTCCGAACGCCGAGTTAACGACTGGGGCGATGAATCCGATGTTCGAAGCTACGACGAACGAGGACAAAGTCGCGACGAATGGGATTCTGAATCAGGACACGACACAACCGGCCGTCGTGATAGAGACAACTACTCTGGTCGGGAAGCGTCGGAGATATACGAAGTGCACACTACAAGAAACGAACGTAGAAAAGACGAGAATGGTATTGAGGCTACGTTTGATCGCAAACGGTCTCCGTTTTTCGATGATTTTGAGAGATTTGATGGTAGGAAGAATTCCCGGGATATGTTAGTTGGAAGGGCGAGGGAAAGTCCGAGGTCTGACATTGTGTTTCCGCAAGAGAATAAGACAACTGAAAGGGCGACGTTTAAGACCCACATGGCGCAGAAAGAGAGAGACAGGAAGATGGAGGCGGAGAGACGTCACTCCGTTTCTACCCACGTCACTGATAGAACGGAACATATTGAACGTAAGTATTACAAAACATTTTCATCACACTTCAGTCCTATTTTTTAAACATTTTAGTTTTCCCTATCAGAAAACTCGCGCTGCAGTACATATTTTTTTTAAATATCGCAGCATTATGCTGAGTTAGGAGACTTCTTAACGTCGCACAAGTCTTTTTTTGTTCATTCGACATTTTCATTTTTATAAAATGTGTCCCAAATAAAATATTCTTTTTTAATTCTATTTTTACCTTGTTCAAATAGAAAGAAAGTAAGAATAAATTTTATTTAGACACAGTTCATGAAACACTAAGTGGAAATATTTTTTAGGAATAATATTGCTCACTTTTGCTTGCTTGTTTTACCTGCCAAAAAGATTCATTTCAGCACTAATGTCAGGTAGAAGGACGCTGGTTTTATATTGAACCTTTACCTTGACAAATGACGGGAAGTACAATCAGTTTGAACCTACCTAAAACATAATTGTTATAATGACAGACAATTACTTCTCTTGCTCAATTTTAAGTTATATTTTTGTTCTGCCTTTTGTAGGTGACGCGCCCGCACCGGCCGCGTTTCTACCATCAGACCGCTCGTTCCTCACATACAGCCGAGTGCCGTGGAAGCTGCGCGTGCGCAAGGAAGTGTTCACTCCCCTAGAGACTTACAACGACCCCGCCATATTAGATCTACTTTACGCACAAGTGAGTTAACGTCTCCACTACTTGAGCTACATAAACTGAGATAGACATTAAAAATAGCACCATATGCACTATACCAACATACTATGATCGCCAACCAGTCTGCTAAACGTGGCGATTATGGCAACCCCCCCAATTTGGGGAGTCCTATGTCCAGAAGTGGAAGTCTACTAAAAAAATACTTATTTGAAGCAAAAGCAGTCAAAATAAGTGATACTTTTTTAGGAATACCAACTTTTATAGCGATTAGTAATTTTGTATTATCTTGTTTATTACGCAATTACCCCTCTGATTAAAATGTTAGTTTGTAACATTTGATTGTATTTTTTATTTTGTTATTTTTTGGGTTCATTCTTTAAAACTACCTCTCCTGAGCTATCACGTAGTATATTTTCTAACATCTTCAAAACAACATTTTCTGGCCAAAACACGCGTTGATGTCTTTTGTATGAAATTCTTTTCACAGCACCAATTGATACGTATTATCGAACGCAAAATGACTATTACACTAATCTCCTTTCTCCACCAGTAACCTTCTCCACTTACCACACAGATTATCTACGACATAAACTCCAACCTGCCGTCCCTCCGCATTAGTACAAGCGAGCGTCGCGCCGGCACCGCGTGGCTCCGCTCGCAAGGCAACACTCCCGTACGCGCGGCCAGCAAGAGGCAAGCCGTGGAGATGGCACGCGCCTGGCCCTTCTACTTCGCCAGGCTGTTCGCTGCGAGGGTACCGCCCGGAGAGAACGCTGTGCTCGCTGTGTCGCATAATGCGGTCACTATTGGAGTTAAAGGTGAGGAGTTTATTTGGTTACTCATCTTTTGCCTAGACCTTGCCCAACTACGTTGGGGTCGGTTTGCAGTCTTACCGGATGCAGTTGAGTACCAGTAATTTACAAGGACCGTCTGCCTATCATGGTAAAACTAGTTGTCAGACTTTCGGGCTTCTGATGACCCGTAATGACTATCAAATCCCCGAATGGTAGCCGGAACTATTGGCTTAACGTGCTTTCCGAGGTACGGGGTCTTGGTGTATAAAAAAATGGTCACCATCCGCGGCAAAGCATGCGATCTACGCTAGTAGATCGATCGACCCATACGGCTGTTATTACTTGTTATTGCGACAAGCCCCTCGCACACTTCATTCGGTTAATATGCATCTGTTTAAGTTCTTCTAGCTAGTAAAGTATGCAGTAGACATGGCGGACTTTGTAGTGCCGACGTTGTTCTGTGTTATGTGCAGGAAATGATTCTGCAGAACATAAAAATTGCCTTAAAATATTTCAACGAATAACTCTGTACATTTTCATTTTGACCGCGTACGCTGGGTACGCTGGTACGTTGTCTCATGACAGGAGTTGGTTTTATATGACCGACGAAAATTTTCTAGGCTTAGGGGTCTAGCGGGGGTCTAAAATCATGAGCTGATGATGAAGATGTGAACAAATTAGATAAATATATTTATTGCAGCCGAACTTGCAACCAGAAGGTTTTTTACACATCACCTTCTCCCGTCAGGTCCGGCCGGCCTCACCATCCGCCGCTCACTCTCGCTGAGCGGGCTCCGCGCGTCGTCCTCAGCGCCGCACTCCTTACAGCTGTCCTCCTCCCGCGAGCCGCCACTGACGCTGCACGTGCCGCTTGCTCATCATGCGCATGCGCTGGTCGCTGAGTTCGCGCTACAGTATACTCAGGTAGGTGGACTGAGGTCATTGGCGGTTTAAATTATGACTTAAGAACTTTATTTCTCAAAAAGAAAAAAATCACTGACTAAGCCGTGAAAGTAGCGAAGTTTTAGGTCTTTTCAATATGAAAATGAGCATTTCAAATAACAATAGCGCTTTTTATTCAATAATAGACTTTTTATTCTTTGTGCCCTTTTTGGATTGGACTCATTTTAGAGCTTATGGCTAATCCATTGATTCATTTATTTGAAAAATGTTGACTGCGCAACAACGAAAATAACGTAATGGAAGGTGTTGAAATGTCAAAATAAAAGACATTCCTTTCGATGACCCCACGGGTTTTTATACACATTTTAACAATTAAAAAAACAGATCGTCACCAGGATATACAAAGTAAGGAGGGCTAGTAATTTCTTCTCTTTGGTAAACTTCGGTTTGAAGAAACAATCTTTATTTTATTGTTTAAAATCGGCTTTTAAACAACTTTTAAATACAAGCGATGTCATAACTTTTACGTAAGAATGCGACACGGCTATAAACCCATTGGTTTTCTTACTTCGCTAATACAGTTTTAATAATATTTATCATAAAAATCAACCACAGTCATAACTAATAAATCAAAACACGTAACACTAATAAATAATATAAACATTCTAAGAACGATTTACATAAAGACGTCAAAAATGAATTGGTCGGCAGTATCTAAAGAATCTGATAAAAATATAAACAAATGCATTGGATCAGAAAACGTACTCGTCAACTTGTAATATCTCTTACAACTTATGTCGCATAATCAGCTTATAATGTTCCCACTGCTGGGGACAGACGTGTTCTCTACTATACTTGGACTTTTAATCCTATTCAGTAATTTGACAGTTTGAGGGATACCAGATTTTGACAAAAAAAGATAGTGAGGTGGTGTAAGAATGAATGAACTTGAAATAATGTACTTACATACAAACTTTTTATTCCTTTGAAGGTTTGCTTCTAACGATATGTTTTCTTACGATGTTTTTCCATCAACGTTTGGAGAGCAGTGGTCATGAAATTATTTACACAAAGTAAAACCTGGGTTCGAACCCACCACCTATAACATCTACAACTCGTACAGTCGGCGCCGTTACCACTGGGCCACTAGTGCTCTTTACAAATTAAGTGCTTTGCTTTGATTATTAAAATACTTCATGAATACTTTAACTTTTTTAAACCCAAGTTTTTTTTTTACAATTATTAACAGTTTTGAAAAAAATATATATTTTGATAAGGTTAACTTTATAACCTCAATTTTCGTCAATCCATTTTTTTATTACGATTTACTAAACAATAATTGCTGGGAAAATAGTTATGACATGAAACCTTGTTAATATTATACATATGAATACGTTATTAATTCCCTTTAGTGAATTTTTGCATAAGAATTTGAGCTGAACAAACCCTTGTTTACAATATCGTGAAATGCTTTTGAAACAGACAATACCTACATTTATACAAAAATCAATCAATATTATTTCGTAAGACTTCGAGAAATCAAAACCTATAAGTAAGTAGTTAATTGCATATTCGACAAATTTATCATCAAAGGATTTAGCACTCTCACCCTATTGACCTAAAAAAATCATTACGACTTGGAAACGAAAAGCATTATTTTGCAATACCAATGAATCTACAACAATCAGTACATTATAGGTGTTATATAACTTTCGAGAGCACATGACTTTACATTTTTATCACTCCGTCAATATATGCATAATTTAGTACTTTCATACTCTTTTAGTTCACTTCCGAAGCTGTCCAAAGTTCAATATTATGCAATCCGGTTGTAGCCTTAACTAACTTAACTTCTCCACTAGACATTAAAGCCTACAGTTAAGCAATATGGGAAGCGCATGGTGACTAGATATTTTTTCTTATGACTAGTCTAAAATATCAAAATGATTTTGGTGTAATATTTTTTAACCTGTTCACTTTTTGATCTATTCTTGACAGACTAAATGGATAATTTATTTAATTTTCCAGAGAAAGAATGCCCTTTTTCTGGATGTCGTTTCAAGAATTGAGTACCTATAGATTAATAAAATAAAATAATTAGAACCTAGTATACTTAGTACGGAAGACGTAGAGTAGGCAGGCCTACCATAAGGTGGACCAATGACCTTGTGGAGGTCGCAGGCATCCGCTGGATGGGGGAAGGACAGAACCGGTCGAAGTGACGGAGTTTAGTTAGGCCTATGTGGACGTTTTTCAGCTAAAATTATGGTGACGATACTTAGTACATCAAAAACAAGAGCAAGTGGTTAGTATTTTCAAGATGGCGATTTCAAATCTAGCTATAGGTATATCGTGAAAACACCATTAATTCTACCAGTTATAATTACAGTAAGTGCGTCCATAGTTGTAGATAAATAACTAACTATACAAGTTATAATCATAGGCTAGCTTAACATGGTATGTAAATATCGTGATTTGCATATATGGACATTGGGCACAGACAGCGGCGCGACCCACAGTAAAATCGTGCGTTTGTACTGATGGCCAGCCATTAACACCGCTGAAGATAAGGTGTAGCATTAAAATACTGTTGGTTGAGTAGGCACGTGAGATTCATTAATATTAGCACGGAATGGAGAAAAAGGAAAAGTTAATGATAAATGAACATAATAATTGTTCTCGTGAAGTCATCGACAAGCATTCTCTCCAATAAACTGGTCGAGCTGAATCAATGTCGAAGTTGTTAATGTAGAATCGAAAAATCCTAAAGAATATAGGCAATGTTTCTGTAAGTAGGTACTGCAACGATTTGTATCTCTGCTATAAATAAAATATCAAAACATATCGACATAGCTTGCAGAGTAGAGTAGGTAATCAAACTGAAGTGATGGTGGGGGCCATGTTTATCGAAGGACCGATGGCTGGTGGGGCAGAGGAGTCCTGGAGTGGAGACCGCGTTACGGCAAGCATAGCGTGGGACGCCCCCCATCTAGATGTACCGAGGATTTTAAGAAAGTGGCTGGGACAGACTGGATGTGGAAAGCGGACAATATGGGGTGTTGTGACGCAGCCTGGGAGAGGTCTATGTCCACCAGTGGACTGCGTTAGGCTCAGTTGAACCGAATAAGTGCACATAAAACATTTTGTTACTATGTGCAATTGCTGCAAAATTTAAAATTCTCTCCTTATAAGCCTCATTAAAACCGCACCCTGTCTCAATTGAACCGCTTCATACCTCTTAACGTTACATCAGTGCCTTATATGCCTGTGCGCCGTAAATCATGAGGCGATAAAAGAAAACATCATAACATTTAGTATCGATTCACTTTACGAGGATACTCTTGCATAATGAGCTGAAGCTTGTTGTACAGGAAGAACAACTTGTTAAATAATTTATGTAGGTTACGATTTTAGTAAAAGATGTTTACGTCCGTAATTGTAGTGGAATTCGGAACGTTTGATATATTGAAACGAGTAGGGCTACTACCAGTGGCGTGCGGTCCATATAGGCAAAAAGACACTGCAGACCCTAGACTTAGATCTAGACTAGTTACTAATATTTCAATAATAAAGAAAATATGCTAAGTAATAAAATTATTCAAAAAGTTTAAACGCCTAATATAAATGAGAAGCAACTTTCATACGGTTCTATTAATGTACTCGCGGCGCAAGCAGGCAGCGATCGAAAGTGTCTTCTTTTCATTCATAAATGTACGCATGTAGTGGTAATTTCTTCTACATTTTCGTGTCTGCACATTTCACACAGAAGGAGCTAATAAAGCGAACTCCTGCCGCAGGCTATCCAATCGCGGGCTTCCCTGCGCCAGGGTAACCAATCACGGGCGGGACGCCCATGGTTGGTTATTGGCGCGCTGTGAATATTATGCGATCAAGTTGAATATTACGTAGCCTCAAGCAAATTCCTATTCGCAATGATACAATTTTATTTGTCAACGTTTTAGTTGTAAAATTTAGAAATCGTTTGTTTACGAAAGGATCCATATTGATTTCTTAGTGGAGCGCGCTGTTTTATGTTTTTATTTTGACTGAGTTTTGTTGTGATTAATTCATTTACAAACGTTAATATTTATGTCGATTTGTTGCTTATTTCAACTAGTTTTTTTTTGAACTGTGTTAGTTTTTCGATTTAGTTGTGTTGAAAATGTGTGTTTGTTAAAAAGTGTATCTAAAGGGAAGTGTACGAGAATTAACCCAGCAAAGAGGTAATGCAAATCGTAAGTTTCATAGTAATAATTAAGAAACATAAAACCGGCTGTGTTTTTGTTTACACACATTTAAATTATTTTGTTTTCCTTGCTAGTTTAGTAGTTCGAATACAGTGTGGAATTGTTCGGGATTTGCAGACTTATATGATTTCTATCCCGCGGCTTGCTCAAACATAAATATATTTGGTAATAATCGTATTGAGAGAAGTGTTACGAAGAAGTTTTACGTTTAGCGAAGTTTATTGTTACTATCCAAGCAAGCAGCGCATCGACAGAACGTTCATTTTCATTAAAACGTATTCTCACGTACCTATTTAAGAAACACACAAAGTCAACAACGAGTACAACATCTTTCTGTGCTTTCGACGGAAAAAGAATTATCATCATCAGGAAATCGCCATTTCAACCTTTTAAACCACCTAGTGAATTTTTCTTCACTAACTTGAGCAATTACGAGACACGTTTTTTTTTTGAATTGCCTACCCGGTCATAAAACCCTGTGCACGCCACTGGCTACTACACCATAGACAAAAAAGCTGCTAGCATCTGTCAGATTTTATATTTTTGGCGGCAAAACTAAACGTCAATATCACGTTTTTTTTTTGGCCAAAAAGTTTTAATGTGGCCAGTGTTTATGAACACATAGCTTCCTTACATCGTATAAAACAAAATCATATTTTGAGTGTACGCTTAGATCTTTTAAATACGCAACGGATTTTAATGCGGTTTTCATTAATAGACAGTGATTCAACAGGAAGGTTTATGTCTAATAAGCGTGCGAAGCCGCTGGTAAAACCTAGTAAAATATAAAATTAATAATTTAAATAATATAAAAAACATGAATCTAAAAATAACCTTAAAATAAATTATAACAATATTTGAATAAATAATGACAAGCTAATGACCAAATCATATATTTTCCCTCATAAACCTCGTAAGGCAGTACGGTTGTGTTGATAGCCCTGCGAATGGCTCATCAGATTAGTAATTCAATGAGCTTTCTTAATGAGTACCTACGTAATTGGTACTGTTAGATGGGCAGGCTTATTACAGGCGAGTGCCAGCTACATTACCGCTAAATATATTTACTATCGGAGGTAGATACTACGAAAAACTAACGAATGAGTTCATCTTAAAGCATTACCTCATTTTGGACCACTCAGGAGCAGAGATGTCGTAATCAACAACAGACCAAACTGACAAATATTTGCGTTGAAATATTATAACAATAGCATTATCATGGGTTTATTCAGACTTCGACAAAAACATTTCAAAATAAACAATTATTATTTGGAAATCAAAATCAAATCAGGTTGCTTTTAAAACTGATGTCACGTTTAGTTTTCAATTCTGTTGATAGCACAGTTTACGGAATCGGATACCTAATGAATTACTTATATGAATAGAGATTTGTCGGACATATCGTAGGCTAGAATCATAATTTTACTTGATTATCATAAAAACGTAAAGTGCGAAGTTATACAAAAGTTACTTATAACTCATATTCAATCCTCGATAACGGTTAACTACACGAACGCAACAGCCATTCATAACGCTTTATAAAAACATTTAATAGCGCAGTCAAACTCAGTTAAAGGATTTTAATAATTGCATCGTTAACATTTCGTTAAAATCATTTTTCTTTCAAAGTTGTGTATGAAACTTAGTATTTGTATAAACACAATGCATCTTTGCTATTGTACAAATTGTAGGTTACACAATGAATGAGTTTAAAAAAAGAACATATAAATGTTCCTGGCCTTTTGGTGACCACTAGTTTACCAAAATAGTGAAACTAAAACTCGCATTTTATAAGCAAAGACAACCACCAATTCAGCCTAATTAAAACCTCCAAGGTATGGCTGCGTTCAAGTTTAGTAAGCAATAGCAGCTCCCGTTAAATGGGTCCGTTACGCTGACCGCGCAGATGTCTACCTGGGTTCCGCAGAGTTCCGCTATACGCGCCTGTCTCTACTGATAAATGACAGTGGATGTAACGCCTACAACACCGCGATGACTGGAATGTTGGGCTTGTACCATAGACTTTATATTACTAGGCTGTATGCTGAGTTGCCTTAGTGCAACGTGGGGAAGTAGAATAGATTACCGTGTTTGCGCGGCCAGTGCAGTCGACTAATCTAGAACGCAAGCAACACTGTTCTTGTTTGACGTCTGTTTAGTTCAACGTAAACTTTGAAATACCACTAAAGTATCCATCGAGAAATAATAATAATGGTTGTGAATTTATAGTATCTATACTAAAATTAAATCTCACACCTATGCTTATCGCATCAGTTCATTACACACATCAAAAAAATAACAACAAATAGAACATACAATGTTTATTCACGGAAATATGCTCACAATAATATTAACCAATGTAACATTTCCAATTCATTTCATATAATATGTTGAATTTAGGTTTATAATTTCCGCAACATGCGTAGATTTACTGTTATGCTTAATACCCGAAGCTTATTTCCATTAGCTTACGGGAAATGGTTGCAAACCTCTTTTCAAGACAGAAATTGTATTCATATAGGCTCATCAAGCCATCTTTCATAGTCCAAAACAAATTTTCTCCCAAATTAATCTCAGCGGGTGTTCGTGTCGATTATATTGAGTTTAATTTAACTTTTGACCTTGCAGCTCATTTCTAAGAATGAAGTGAAAAATTATAATAAAGAAGAGAATCAAGTTCATTTCGATTCATAACGGACTTTTTATTTATGATTTGTTCTTTTTGTATCAGAAACTATCAGCTTATACCTATGATTATTACATTTAGGACTGAGATTATGCCATTATCATCACTATCCTATCTTTATCCCATTTGGTTGGCGCAGTAGGTATCTATACTGTAACTAGTACCACTTCCTTCCCAAATTATCTATCGCACCATCCGTATCTTGTTCTGCTTCTTTTTATAACCATAAATCTGCTCATCCCATACCCTTACCTTAGAATATTATTGTTCATTCATGAATAAAAACTCTACAAGTAACAAATATTGTTTGTCACCACACATTTGACCTTTCTCATAATCCACCATAACAACATCCGAAACCGAATCTAACGACAGTCATAGATTGAATCTGACCACATTACACACTTACACATGTATCTTCACCGCACATATCCGTAGTATTCTTCTACGACTCGTGAAAGGCGGTGAATGGTCTCACAGCTTGCGTGAAAAGCGAATGTAAATTGTCAGATTTCCACTCAATGATCACTGCATTTGTTACGTCCATTATGTGTGTGCAAATGATCATTTCAATATAGTCATCATTATCCATCTGTGCTGCGAGTTTGTACAGATGACTTGCTTACCTCAAGTTGGCAAAATGCAAAACTGTGAAGAGATAATAAGTCTTGAAACGAAGTCGACAGACTGCATTTTATAACTACATTTAATTAAATATAGATTCTAAAAGATGTCCGTGATCTTTGGAAAGAAATGAATATTCAAAAACATTTATTATATAATTGTATTGTTTGACTGTTACAAAATATTTGATTATATTATCTAATCAACTATTCAGATCGACAATCAAGTATTCAAATATATTTGAATAATTTTCTTTCAACCTTGATAGACTGATAGCTAATAAAGCGTTGGAACAGCAGCAGTCAATTTATACGTAGACTATATAAAATACCACAGGTAGGACACATTGGAAATTTTATAGTCACGACCTGTATATCTCACGTACGTCTATAGCTATAGCAACACATACAAGGTCAATCAATGTCACTGGCGATTCGTTACAATATGCAATACAACAATAGTGATAAAAACCGGCGTCCAACATAAGTCACCATCGACCTCAACCCGAGATGACAGCGACAGTGGCCGGCGCGCGCAGTCCCTCGCCAGCCGCGCCCGCGCGCGCACCATGCAGCGCCCGCGCCTCTCGCTCGCGATGCGCGACAACTGGCGCCACTTGCAGCGCCTGTATGGTCTCGACTTCGACTGTGATGACAGCTCACCCCCGCGACGAGCCCCTAGTCTAGACTCGCTCATCAACTCCTCCGAAGGAGCCGTCTCCAGCGCAGACGCTTCCGCCCCCGAGGATTCCGACTCCGGAGCGGACACCCGCGCTGACCCAGAACCAGCTCGCAGGAAAGCTCATTCCAACCAAGAAAGGATTAAGAAATGCCCCCAAAGTTTCTCGTCATCGTCCAGCGGCCACATGGAGACGATACATGAAGAAACTATGGAACCCAAAGTGTCTGTGAAGGAGATTCTCGCGAGATTCGAGCATCTCACTGAAAATACGCAGGTAATAACAGTGTTTGTGTGTTGTGTTCCGGATGGAAATGGGGTGAGCAGGTTTGAAAGCAATTTGTTATTTAGCTACGTGCTCCAGTTAGCGGTAAATGCAAACTGCAAATCAACAGTTTCCATCGATTTCCTTAATCAGCTGTTTGAAAACAAACATTTCGCAACGTGACATTACAAGATTCGTTTGGTCAACGTATTTCACTGAATTTGATTGTAATAGAGGTTTCAAAAGAGCGCACCGTGTTGAAAAACGACGATGACGATTATGAATGCGTTATCTTTTTTTGTATGTCGCATGATGTGCAAACGCTTTCCAATCAGCGTCGATGATCTCGCTGTGTAATCGATCTATTCATGAGGTTCAGTACATTGTTAGTTGTGTTGCATTTCTTGTCATTACCTTTGTCAACACATTTTGTGATGGAGACAATATTCCATTCAGTTTTTTCTGTGACAACTCATTTGCACTGTATATCTGAATGCATTCGTTTTTCATTTCAAATCTAATTTGCATACAGTTCAGTCTAAAATATGATGAATTTACTCAATTGATTATACGCTCAGTTAATTACGTTCAACTTATTACGTATGCAGTCGTGATCTCGTATATATCTTTTTCGAGCAGAAAAATATACACGAGACATTGATTAATAGTTCTAAAACTCCGCATTCTTTTACTATAACTTTTGATAAACCTCGTACTTGTTCATGTGGGTTATTTTTTGTCCACATTAAAAACGCTTTATCTACCATAACACGCTCCGAGCATATCCTAATTGCTTCAAAAGCTTCAATCACCGTTTCGCAACACAGACTTGCCTACAATGACCATCAATACGTTCAACTCCTCTAAATGCTTTTCAAATTGTTGCAAATCATCAATGACCTTTTGTAACTAGTATTACATATTCATACCTTCAATATGTATTACGAAATGTGTTAGGAAACTGAAATTATCTAACAATTATTATTAGGCGATTAGCGCACGCGACAGGTATCTATGCAGGCGTGCGCATGACCCTTCACAAGTCAAGGCGAGGCGGTGGCGTGGTTACTAGATGTATTTCTTTGTGAGCTATGGGAACATTTGACAGCTTAAGTCAGTCTTCAGGATGTCATTGCTGCTAATGATATCATTGTCGACAGCTATTTTAGTCCCTATAAAGTTTTTCAAACTCATCTTTTGGCAAAAACAGTGGTAGCTATAAATCTGTGGCTCTTTGGATTGCTCTTAGATTTCTAAATTCATCAATCATATAGCGTGATTAAGCTCATAAAGCTATATTGAAAAACTTTACTCTTTTGCTATTAAGTTAGCTCTCGACAGGTTTTGTGCGCACTGCGGTAATGGCCAGATCCCGGTTCCAAACCAGTGGGCAGAACAAATTCAACACAAACTCATACACAGATTTATTATACCCTTTAATTAAAAATGTTATGAGACTCATCACTGATTCTGTATTGTATTTTAATTTAACCTATAACACCGGAACAATGCTTTAGCATGAATCTTGATCCAGAACTGTCAGAAAACAAATGAATCTCGATTGAAATCTAGTTCTAAATTCGAGATGAATCACGCTTGGCCTACCGCCTAACCCTGTCAGGTCTTTACCAATATTGTCCATCAGTTTTACAGTAATTTCGCCACGCTTATTTCAGGCTATACTTTTCTTTTTGACATTCGCGTCTGGTCGATCTAAAATAATCTAAACTTGTGTAATATTGACAGTTATAACTGTTTGATTCTCTAATACAACACGATGTAACTTTGTTCTCTACGCGAAAATTAAGATAATTTCCGTCACGTTCCTGAATTAAGACAGAAACCGAAATTAACGAAAGATTCTTCTTTCGGTACTTAAACTAGAGTCTTCTGCATTGCATGAAAGAACTAAGTAACTGTAAATACCTAATTGATATAGAACGTATACCAAACATTCCAGTTTTCTGACAAACCCTGAAAGATTTTACTAAGCTAGATAGACCAGAGTGATATTTGCGTAAAACACCATCATCGCTTCATGACAGTTTAGCAACATTCATGGCGTTGTTTACGTTGCTAAGCCAACATTTTTTCGAGCATATGAAAGAATGGATGACAAATAAGCTTCCAAATTAATCAGATTCTGATTGAGAGTGTGTTACGTTATTAGAGTGTGCGATAACCACTGACCACGTGGCAAAACAAAACAGTCATTGTAATTTCGATAAACTACTACATCATCTACCTCCCTTCCATTGTAATATATTGGCACGGATTATACCATGTCATCAATATTCGTATACAATGCAATGATGCTGACATTCGATTAGTTCGTCATGTATATTGCGCAAGCGACGAATTGACAATTGAATGTTGTAGAAGCTACAAATGAATTGTGAGGTAAACATTGAATGGACTACTATACGTCACTTCCTGCGATTGTCAGCAGATGCTAATTAGCAACAATGTCAGATAAATATTGGTTGTTAAGATCATCTGCATAGTTGGAAGAAGCTTTACAGAATTGCTGGTCCAGTACACAGATTTGGCAATTCTATGGTACTATGGTTGCAGTCAGCAAGGGACATCTTGATGCTGCTTTGTAATGATTCTGTTGCTGTAGAACAAACATACTGGACGTTCGGTTGGGGATTCTTAGCTGTCAGTCCTGTATATTTTGCTTTGCTCAAATTTATAATAGGATCTTTTCTTTGGAGCTTTATGCCATTATACCATTCAAATGTCGATCTTCAACTGCATATGTTTAGATTGAAAACCGACTTCGTGGTTGAAACAGCAGCTTAATTTCCTACTCATATCGTTTCGTTGTATCCTGTGACTACAATATTGTAGACGGCTGTATTTATTTATTTAATACTTCAAGCACACAAATGTACAGAAGTGCACTTAATGCCATATGCATTTTCTACCAGTCAACCTTTGGATGATACAGACACAAACAGTAGTAGGTGCAATGAATTTGAGGATGTAATTTAAATATAAACGCATAACCTATTCAAACCATAAACATAATATATATACCTAACTATATATAAATATTATCTTAATCGTGGTTTACTTATGGAGAAAGGCCATGTGAAGCTGTTACAGTGACGAATAAAACACATACGTAAGCTGTTTCTTTTATGACAGTATCAAAGGAGTAATAAGCCCTCATGACAGGGACATCAATTCTTGTAATAACGGCATTAAAAGTGAAACACGTCACAGTCGCCGCCCGCGCAGCCGCTCAGGGAAAGTTGATCATATGCGTGTGCAGTTAACGCTGTCAATACGAATAAGTACTGCTTACTTACTATTGTATGTTATATAAAACCATGGTTAGACGTGCTTTCTTGTATGGGTCAGAATGTTGGGCCACAAAAGGGATGGATGAAAGGCAATTGCATACAGCTGAGATGAGAATGTTAAGAGGGATGTGTGTTATTACACGAATGGATAAAGGATATGGAGGAAATCTGAATGTGGCACTAATAGCTGAAAATATGTGTGGGAATCGGTTGTCATGGTATGGTCACGTGACACGGAGGAATTAGCAAAATGTCGTGAGGAAAATATTGAGTATGTACGTCGATAGCTATAAGAGTAGAGGGAGATCAAAGAAACGATGGATTTGGATGAACTGTGTGAATTAAGATATGGATAGAGACGGGGTGACTACTGAGATGACGACTAATAGAGAATTGTGGAAGAGAAAGACATGTTGCGCCGACCCCAAATAAATTGGGATAAGGGCAGAATATTGATGAATGACTTACTATTGTATGTTATTGTGTTGGCAGAGGTCATTTGTTTAGATGTTATATTGATTGTTTGTTTGTTTTCCTGTTTGGAACAGCATGTGTTAGCTATGAAGCAATAAATTCTTTGCGGTCTTTCCCTACTTCCTGAAGTTCGGCAGTATCTACACTTTTCCTATTTAACGATCGGCTTTTGTCTTGGTCCGAAAGGAGGCTACATCCTGAACCTACTGTATCATATCGACGCTTGAAAGACGAAATTGACTAAGCGACATAGGGCCACAATGTCGCTTAGTCAATTTGCCTTTCCAGCGTCGATATATTGTTGAACAGGATATAGTAATAAACCTAGCAAAAATGATTTTCTTTGCGGTCTTTGCCTGAAGTTCGTTAACGTCCGGTTTTTGCCTTGGTCCGAAAAAAGGCTCTATCCTGCTTTATCATATATTCCTTATTGTACAAGAATCATTTGACGCGTGGTCATAATTGAACCTAAAGCCACCATGTTCTTTTTTCAACACATTCCAATAATTTCTGTGACAATTCCACATTTTTTTACGAACAACCTATCGATTTCATTTAGCCGCCAAATGGTCCATGTGTGCTTGTACGTGTTTTTGTTATAATATTGTTTTCAGCTTCAGAATTGTCTTGTTTGTTTTGGTAATTGCATAACAATTACGCAATGGCCAATTGTATATGAATTATCATCCGTCTTTCTTTAATCCATTGTCCTCTTCATCTACATTTTTTATTGTTTAGTCGGTTGATCCCCACTTCTTTTCATAAGCACCTAATCACTGACGAGCCTAGCAAATAAGGCGTCAAATCCAAAACTATACAAAATACCGTATCCACTTAGCCATAACACAATACGCCATGGGCCACACATGCATATAAATGATGACATGACACAATGCGCGAGCGCGGGCCAATAGCAAATTGTGTGCGTGACGGGGCCTCTGCGACAATCGCGAAGTTAATCGGACCGTGGTTCCGTTTCCTGTCTGCTGGACAGTTGGACACCCGACATGGTTTAGCAAATGAATTAGCAATGCCGTGTGAATGTTGTGGTCATTTATGTAGTTGTCATCATTATTTTTTTTCCTGAAACTTTTTGGGTGAACAGATTTGTTTTTTGCAAAGCTGTGGCCCAGTAGTAACGGCTGCGAAGGTCCAGACAGGTGCTTAACATAACATAATCAGCTTATATTGTTCCCATTGCTGGGACAGAGGCTTCTTCTCTTCGACAGGTGCTTTACTTAGAGCAAATTATTTCATTACCACTGCTCACAAACCGTTGAAAGAAAACATCGTGAGGAAACTGACATGTCGTAGAACCAACAATTCATAGACCTGAATTCTTCCAACCCGCACTGCGCCTTGTTGGTAGATTACAGCCCACACCCTCTCACACAGAGAAAGCCTGTGTCGCAGCCGTGGGAACATTATAGGCTGATTATGATTATAGCCCTTAAATTGGGGGAGGCCATTGTCCAGCAGTGGACGTGTTTCGGCTGAAATGATGATGATGATTATGAGATTAGTTCGGAAACATCATTCAGATCAAACTTCAAGATTATCTGTTCTTTCATCACCATCATGTGTTTGGTCACTAACATTATCAGCGTCTTCTTCTGCCCTATATTCCGTGGACATTTTGAAAAAATCGGTCTTAGTCTCCACTATAAAGGGAAAGTGGGTGCAAAATTTGAGGTTTTTGGTACCGTTGGACCAAAAATCTCAAATTTTGCACCCACTTTGATGGATGTTGATGAGTCAGTCAGTGAGTGACCCAGGACTTTTCTTTTTATAAGGAAAGTCACCAAAAGAGATTAGTAACAATAAATAGCATGAAATTGTATTTTGATGAATGAACTATTTGTTTTCTTATAATTTCATTTAATTCGAAAACATCCATGGGTTTCTTACTCAACTTCAACCATACCCGACGACCCCGGTTACTTACTTTATTTTGGTGACCGTGCCTATTGGCCTTTATTGTGTTTCACGTTCTTTTGCAAGTCGTGTCCAGTCATGTTCATATTCAAATTGTGAAATTCAAATGCAATCCCAGACCAATAAATATCTCTGCTCCAATCACCATATAATTTTCCAATCGAGGGATATTTTTTCCTAAAACTCATTACCGATGGAAATCGGAATCTACCACACGCGAAGCTACGTGATCTACTATTAAAATATTTGTAATATTGTGACACGAATACTCGTCTCGCCACACATATCGAGAATCGAGAGGTAAATCGATCTCAATCGTTATCGTTCCTAATCGATATAACGGCTACACGTAATAAAGCTGGCTTTTCTTTGTTTAAGATTATATTGTCTTTAAAATAATTGAGTTCTTTATCGGGTTTATTAGAAATAAGTGGTCGCGTGAAGGAATGTTCTGTGGTTTAATGATGTGTTGAGTTCGCGATGTTTTCACTTATGATTAGAATAATATCAGGAAAATAGTATTCTGTACGCTGAACCCATTCGCCGTTTTACATAATTCAATGGTTGTATTCTGTTTCGCAATAAAGAGAACCCTTGTAATTTCTAAATTGTTTGTAGAGATCAACATCAGGAGCGTAAAAATTCTAATGTATTCACTCAAATAGTAATCAGAGCTTACCCATATACATATTACTTATTTCTATTATGTTGCATTGACAAAGACGTGTTCCGAACTTCTGATGTCAAAGGTCACATGGGATGGGCAGCTGCGCTTACGCATTTAGCAAAAATACCGCAAATTAAATAATAATGGCGATGTGGCCCGTGGAGCGGCGGTTTCGATTCAATCAGTCGTAATGTATCTTAATCTAAGCGATCTCGTACAGGAAGCCTCTTGATTATGTTCACCATTCAATCCATACACTCTTCCGGTCCGTTGTAGTTTTTTTTTCTATAAAATTATCGGTGTATATCTTCTAACAGTACAATCACAGGATAATGGTGTAATTTGCTTTGTTAGCTATGCAATACCTGTATTGTGTATATACATAAATATAAACATAAAATATATACAGTTAAATATAAAATAGCATGGCTTTGGTCAGAATTAGGATACATTCAAACAAAACAAAGTAAGAACAACTTTGTACACACGGGTACACATCAAGCTATACATTTCCAGTATAAGTTGACCTCTCATTGTACAGAAATCCTATACAGTCTTAGATCAGTTTATACTGGAAATCATAGCTTGATGTGTAGCCGTGCGCACAACGCCAAACAAAAAAAAAACTAAAAAACACGCTTCCAAATAATGGAAAAAAGCGTGGGGTGCTTTTTAAGGTATTTTTTTATTGATATGAGGCACCTCACGCTTTTTTTCCATTATTTTCTACTTTTTAGTTTGATTTTCTATGGAAGCGTGTTTTTTAGTTTTTTTTAAACTATTATTTATTTTCTATTTGTTAGGGTGTTTCGAATTTTGAGACGTATGTCAGCGTAGTTTGTGACGTATAACAGCGTAGTTTTCGAAGACAGCTTTTTTGCTGTCCTGGTAACCCTGGCAATGATAATGGCATAAATTTATGAAATTATAGTATTGTCATCGGTCCTCGATAAGTCTACAGAGTTTAAATGAAATCTGGTCGTTTAAAGTGGGTCAAAATCGCGCTATACTGTAAGGAGTCGGCTACAAACAAACATACAAGTGAAGCTAATATAAAGCGTGTAAAAACTGTACCCCTCTCGAAGAAACCAGTAAAACGAAAAATCCTTTTCGCCCGAGTAATTTTGGGGTTCTTTACTTAAGGACTACAGGTGCAAGCTATTGCATTGATAATAAGAGTGATAATTGCATAACAGTATATACAGTATACAAAATGTTTGATGACACCTGTTAGTAGATGTGCGTGCGCCGATCCATACTTCCTGTCTGTTAACCGCAAACCCTTCTTTTAAATTCGGGTGACATGGAGGGAAAGAGATCGATTCCAGATAAAGTCAACATTATATATTATTTATTTTTATTGGTAATTTTTAATTCGACATTGGTATTAATACATTTAGCGATCTTTATAAGAATGACAATAGGAATAAGGCTGGTAGTAGGCCATTTTTATCTGAATTTATAGTACGTTTTTAAATTTCAGTGATCTGACATTTCAAGTATTTTGAGTTCGATTTTTTAGTAAGTTCGACATTTTATCTGTCTAATTAATATCTGGGTTAAAAATCGAATTATCGATTAGAATGCATAATTGTTAGGACAGAAAGATATACTCGTAACACTAAAGATAGTTGCATAACCGGAGATGATTTCCTACTGATAATATGATCATGGTACAAATACCTTACCACAATGGTGTACCAGCACATTTTCATGGTCCATGATCTTGTGCACCAATCGCTACAGGTTTAGGAGGAACTTAAAGATATAGAGGTTGTACGCACGGGCTACAAATCAAGCTATACATTTCCAGTATAAGCTGACTTCTCATTGTACGGAAAGCCTATACAATGAGAGGTCTGTTAAAACTGGAAATTATATGAAGCCGTGTGTAAGTTTTGTCCTAGATAGAGACGAACCAAAGAGATTTACCATAACGACTGCACACGAAAAACAATCTTCAAAATCTGATAACAATCTTGTTATTAATATTTAATCTAACCAACTAGTCCGTTATGCTCTATACGTAAGTATGACGTTTCACTTTTATGAATGAGTTTCGGGTTTAGGCCTAGTATACACTTACGTACAAGTAATTGACAATATCAGCTAATTGTGGCCACAAGCAGGCCGTGACGGCCACAGGCCACTCTCTCGCTTTCCACACGTACCTCGTAGGCTATAAAAGACACTGTTTTGTGGTAATTCTACCTTAGGGCAACTCGTAATGTACGCTGACATACGAACTGTGAAATTGAAGAGTGTAAGTGGGGCTTTAAAAAATTGAGCCAAGTCCGTTGTTCTGAGTTAAATTGAAGAGCATAACCTAAGGCTTATCGAGGAAGGGTTATCAAAAGTCTCTGATCAGGTAACTCTGTCGGAAGATCAAATATCATCTGTTGGGGTTAGATGATGAAAACAATTCATGTTTTATGTCTGGTAATCAATAAAATAGTAGAGATTTTGAGGTTTTACAAGCAATTTGATAGTAAAAATAGAATCCAAGGAACTTAAATTGGATTTTATGATCTGCTAAATAAAATATTGATTGATTGATTTACTTTGTTGATGAATTGGGCTAAAGTATTTAAACCAATATTTATACTGTGTAGTTTAGCTGAATTGAGCAGAAAATTAAATTCCAGCCCGTTTGCTGGTATAATGACCATAGATAATAACCATATTATAATAGGTAATTCAAAAATAATCTGTTGACCAGTATATAATTTAGCTGACCAAGGCTTTTGTATTCTAGTCTAATTAAGACTAGTAGATACGAGACTGATTATATCATTTGACGTTACCGATCAGAGGAAGTCGTGTATTATATAAAATTACTCTAAAATGTCGTAGATTGTCATCCATCATGTAACTTACTAAATTGCTGTTCATCATACTAAAGTTCAAGGTGCATTGTTACATAACTTAGGTCTTTAAGGTATTATCGCAAATTATATTTCTGCCTTTTTTATTGCCTCACGCACGCTTCGGGTTTGATGATTCGGTGCCTGGATCTGGCAAAGTGTTATTGGAATCAATAGTAATTTATCAATAACCGAATGTAAATTTGTGCCCCAACCGAACACACAACGGCTTGACAGTTGGCACTCCTCATATTACAACCATGTGGAGCTTTAAGACACTTGTCCTTCCTTCCTTCTTTCTTCACTGAAAACAGGCTGATACTCTGGAAATCCCTCAAGATCGACTATTTTGATGAATGTGTTCATATTTATAACTGGCATCGATAAATTACGTCGTTGCATAAATGACATCTTTATCTGTCGGAAGCTTCTCGGAACCACTGCCTCATATAAATGATAAATTGTTTCGATAAAAATGTAAAACAAATGTCGAAGATTTATCTTATTCTAATAAGGAAGTTAGAAATCTTGTTTTTAAATTATAAAAAGATGGAATCTGTTTTACTATTTTCCCACAGAAGTGCAGTGTTTACTTTAAGTAATACACAATGATGTAAGAAAATATATGTTAGTGTCGACCTTTCCCGTAAGCGCGTAATTCAACCAGTTTGCCTTGGCTGCACAACAGACTCCTCTCTGATAGAAATATATCAGTTGTATTAACATTATGACTTAAAATGTATAGAAATTGTCGCCTACACCATATACTGCGATAGGTTTTTATATTGCAGTATCGCGTCATTACTCTGATCCTTTATAATTCTAATCTAAAGTTTAAAAGAAGTCGACCAACTGCCAAAACATAAATCATAATACAACAGCAAATAGTGAATGAACATAGCGAATGAAAAGGAGGACTGGAAATCTGTAGAGGAAGCCTGCACCTTCATTTACCTAGCGGAGAAAATTACACGAATTGTAACTTTATAGGATTTCGTATGAAATAGAAGAATTTTTAATTTTTTAAATGAAATGGCCTCTTTTTCACCACGTGGAGTCACCACGTGTACAAACTATCTCTATGACCCACAGATACTCTACTTTTAGGTATATCTAGAAAATGCTCTGTGATTACCTATATCCGCCTTTCTGAGTCTGGTTTCACTTCGATTTCTTCCTTACGAGCCAAGCATTTTTATAGTGCTTTTTCATAATTGATATGATTTTAAATCTATCTTTATTTTCCCGAATATTAACCCACAGGGTGGTAGGGTTAATCATCATTATTTTTCTTATCAATCCTCATTCCTATATTCAACTTTCATCATTATTTTTCTTATCAATCCTCATTCCTATATTCAACTTGGAAACACATACTAGGGCCACAGATTTTTCTGGAAGCATTTCACATCATAATCGCGACGGTATATGATGCTCACTCATATTTCACGCTAAGTGTGCGATCACTAAATGATAACATCTGTGTAGTGAAAGCGGCGTCTATTTCGGACCGTAATAGAGTCTTTACAGAATAATATACACCTACCTCTAATGCTATATATTAAGATAGTTCAAACGCTCATTTTCGCGCCAAAGAGAGGCTTGAAAAAAATCTTTCTGCTTTTACGTAACGAACCTATAATTTGGGAAGGCGATAATGTTTATTGCGAAGCTGCTTATAATGTTTTTCTTAATGGAGAATTACTACGTATTATTCTATCAACCTCGACTGACATAATAGGCCTTAGAGGTCTCCTTGGGCTTCATTCATGTTTTTACGCTCAGCCTTCTGCAAAGTAAACAAGAATTGCATCAAGGCAACGTATGTTTTTATTGCTGTTTATCATCACTAGTATTTCTGTGAATGATCCATAGTAAAGGCACTTGTGTGTAGGTAACTTACATATATCACAAGATCACAAAATTCACAGACGATTGCTACAAAAGCTTTACCACAATGATCCGGCTTTTGACCAGAATATACATGTTGCGATAACTTAATTGCATGTTTCAAACCAAATTGTTTCTTCGAGAAGCACATACTCTTACAGAGTATGAAATATTTAATCGTTCCCTCGCATAACTAAATGTCATCATCGTCTTACTGCCCTTGCCCCATGTCACTTGGGGATGGCGCAACATGTTTCCTTCTTCCATTATCCGGTGTTGACCGTCAAACTGAAACTTGAAGAACTTATTTCAAATAAACCAATTACCTACAGGTACTTTTGAATTATCAAGCGGCCGGACAGTCAAAAAGATAAAGCTAATTCCCCATTCCAAAGCGTAGTACAGACCTATAGAAATGAACGTGCAATGAAACTCCACGGACAATCTTTTAAATCAATATAATATGGTCACATAAAATTGATACAAAAATTGGCACGCTATCATTTACTCCCTTTTCGTTAATATCACAGCCTCACACATTACATCCATACATTCTTTGACTATTGTCCCCATGACTATTTATATTCATCACTATTTTAGTCAAATACCTTTAAGAGTCATTATCTACGCCTTGCCTAACTAAATGTACTTCTATTATAATATTTCGTGATCATCTTCATTCTTCAATGATGGTGTTTGCCACAACATGCTCTGTGGTACATCATCCTTGACATATTGTCGCCCAAATAAAACCGCATTGGAATGTAACCTATAATGTGTTGATGGACCAAGATAATAAGAGCGACCTTGTGTTGTTTGATTGTGCTTTTAATAAAGCAATTAATGAAGCTGAATTCGATTTTGAGAAGTCAAATAATGGAGATAAATCTCCGCCATTTTGATACCTTGTTTGGAACTTTTTAAATGGTCGTTCATTCTTGGATTATGGAATCGTATTTGGGACTTACCGTAATTGTTTGCCTCGTTCCTAATCTAGTTTATAATTTAAACTTCATTTCGGACCCCAACTAAAGATTATTTATTTATGAAAATGATATCTATCAATCACAGTGAACATTAAGATAGTACCTTGAAATTAGAAAATTTCTCTCGTCTTCTAAGTAATTTTCATATTAACCTCAGCCATTATCATCGTTACATCTCTAACATAATCAACACTTGGAGTGTGTATGTATTAACCATGGAAAGAGCAGCTAATCACATAGGAAAAGTGAAGGTATTCTAACATTGAGAAACAGGTTGGGACGATAGAAAAACTGGTGAAACAGTTCCGCGTAATGGTCGCAACATATCTGTAACACCCCACCCGTGTTCATATGCCAAATGACAAAACATTGTATTGTGTAGCTACACGAGATGAATTGTGGCCAATGGGCTTTAAACGTCGTGGTGGCGCGAAGTGTTATAAGTCTGTTTTCTGCTTATGCTCGTTTGATTGAATAGACATGCTGCATGCTTTGATTAGTTTGATATAATTAATTAAAGATCAATTGCAAAGGGGAGTTAATTTGGAAGTAGATGATCAAATAATAATGATTGATAATGTTTGTTTTATTATTGTACAGGGAAAAAACGTAAGAGGTATTAACTAAGTCTTGTATAACCTGCTAATTTTCTAGCTAAATTGTTAATACTGAAACTCAAAGTCTTTTATTTGTGGTCATTGGTTAAAAAGATGGTGCTTAATATTAATAAATGTATCACTATGTCCTGCTAATAAAGCGTACAAATATTAGCTTTAAGTATAATCTACATAAAAACATTAATCTTAAACTATAATTATTTAACTCTATTCTACTTTATCATCTAAATTATCTAATGTTATCGTCTAAATATTGTGACATTGGTGCCGATTCTGTTGTACACGAACTAAACTAACTAAACTATCTCTAAATTTCGTTACTTTTGGCTATGAGAATTGTAACGCTATTCTGCAAGGAAAAATCTCTAAATTTAAAAATTATTTTGACACGACTAAAATCGAATTTGACAATCGCGACTCAGCGTGGTATTTTTTTTTTCTTTTGGTTTCGCAACGTTGTACTTGTGTGTGCATTGCGTAGAATGAATTTTTTGAGAGACGAAGGCGCGTGCTGTGGGGGCAGCCTCAACGTGTTTTATATGGAATTTTTCACTTTTGTTTGAAAAATATAAAAAAAATATTACCCACGTGTTGAGATTTAAATGTGCCGGGGTACACTAAGGGGGCCGAAAATTTCATTATTTTTGCGATAGGACACGCCATTTTCAAGATATAAGCAAAAAGAAAATAAAAAATACGGAACTGTTTTTGCACGTGAAGGCGAGGCGTTGTGTTGAGAATTTTAGTTCATGAGCACTAGTTTTATTCCACACCTTTTTAATCGCGATTAAAAATAGTCAGATTTAGTTAAAATAAATTACTATAGTCAAAATTTTTGGTGAAAACCGGCAAACTCAGAATAGCAAAATTGACATTTTCACTAAACTAATAACTCAGTGCAATCTTAGTGCTGTCAAACTAAAATATAGTTAAGTTGTGTCACTTTAGTCTATTTCAGAATAGGAAATCGTCGTTTGACAGGATTAAACCAAATTTTAGTGATTTTTAGTTTAGTTTAGAGAATTTTGTGACAACAGAATCGGCACCATTGTATACTAAGCCTTATCTAATAAAAATACTTCCATTTTTTTTCTTAAAATCTTGTAAATCTACTGTCTTCAAAATTTTTATAGGTAGTTTATTAAATATTCTTGTTGACATACTAAAAAAAACTCTTGTCAAAAAGGGCAGTTCTGTGATGTAGCGAAGAAATCTTTTTAAGCATTCCTAACAGATTGCGGTTTTGCAAACAGATGTTTGTTCGTTGTGACAAAAATCGCTACCTCATAAAGAAAAAAGTTTTTAACTTCTGAAAGAAAGGCTTAAACATGAGTATGGTATATGAATGCACGCACACATTTCTTTTGTGCTTTAAATACGTACTCTGTATTAGTGGCCTTTCCCCAGAATATTAAACCATATTTAAAGGTTGATGCCACATATGCATGGTATGCTGTCAGGACAGCTGATGCGAGTTGCATACAAACATACATAAACTCACGCCTTTTACCCAGGCAGAAACTACGGAACGGCAGCTGCTACTATCCTAACATACTCTTTTTGCCTCGATTACGTTCATTCAATTGGTCATACACACACGCCGGTTGCGAATACTACGCACCTGACCTTTCTGAAGAACATAACCAATAAGGTCTCTATATTATGTCCTCCTATAGCGTCCCCTCCCGTTCATGCAACATTTATTTCTTGTCTTATTGCTGCTTCTTTAAGCAATGATTTATCTTCAATGAAATTTCTTTAATTTTCGAAAACCTCAGTAGACACTTATGTAATTGGAACAAGATTGATTTTTCTACGGTTAGACGTAGAATTTTCTAAATCCAAAGTATGTTTCTTGTCTCCTATTTTAGCTCAAGAATTTAGGCTCTGGATTTAAAAGTTCTGAATATCAAACCATGCTTAGAATTTAGAATTTTACGATAATATAAGTACTAAATTCAATATGGCATCGGTATGTATGTCGTTGTCGACTAACTGTAATATTATCCGAGCAACTGAAGAGGTTATAGCTTCAGGCGTAACTTTATGCGTTTCAGTGGCTTTTTTATCTGCTCGTTTTGCTCTGTGTCACAAATGCGCTAACTGTACGATAATTTAATATTGTGGGTCATGTTTGTAGTCTAATTTGACGCAGGGTCCCATAAAGCGCACTGTGTAAAAGGTTGCTCTAGGCTTCTGTGTCTCTATTGTGCTAGTTTCTGTGTTTTGTTTTCATGACCATGATGGTTATCTATATGGACTATACGCATACCTAGGGGGTAAAATTAAATTAGTTGGCAGTAGTTCACCACTTTAAGATCATATTTAAATTAATATGGATTTTCCTGCCTGTCTGTGTGACCGCGTTTTTCTTCTAAACTACGCAACGGATTTTGATGTGCTTTTCACTATCATTTACAAAATGTTATCTGGAAGGTTACATTAATATTTGCCCGCCTGCCAAGCGTGGTGATTATGGCAAAGCCCTTAAATTGTGAGAGACTCATGTCCAGTAGTGGACGTCTTACGGCTGAAATGATGATGATGATGACATTAATATTTAACTTACATATAATAAAAAAAAACTCGATGTTTCATCTAAGGTTCGACTTTTAATCCTATTCAGTAACATGACAGTTGGAGGGATACCAGGTATTGACAAAAAAAAAAGATAGTGAGGTGGTGCAAGAATGAATGAAATTGAATGAACTTGAAATAACGTAAATGATTAAATTTAAAATACAAGGTTTGTATGTAAGTACACGCAAACCTTATATTTTAAATTTAATCATTTGTCTTAAGACACGATGTATACTATATCGATATATACAGTATATGGCTGCCAGAGGAAATAAAATGACTATAGTAAAAAAAAGTAAAATGACATGGTTTTTATATTTAGTTTTGTTTCTATCAGAAGAAAATAAAAAGGAAATAACTGTTATTAATAATTATCAATTATTCTTATATTCCACACCCTAAAAAGGATTTTTAAAGTTTTATTTAATTTAAACCATTTTATCATTAATTCTTTACGCGAAATCGTTCACTACCTCAACACTATTTGTTTTAATATGGTATCATTATTTTTCGTTAAACTGTCAAGTCACTGAATAGGATTAAAAGTTCAACCTGAGTCCTAAATATTTTGCAAGCAAGCGCGGGACGCCTATTAAAAACAAATGAAAATTCGTCACTTCAAGTTTTATTATTATAACGTTATTTCCATTCCAGTTTCTTATGAAGATATCAAGTGCTCCAACTTTCTTAGTTTTTTTTTACTAGCAAGCTCTGTTTGATTCCTCGCCCTCTCTTCACTCCTTCCATCTTACGCGATCCCGCGCGTCCTCTTGCCAGTTTTGACGTATCCTATCAAGCCCGTCCCGCCATCTCCTACGTAGTCTGTCGTGATCCCTCCTCACGGTGCTAGTTCTGTGCTATTTGGACCCACAGTTTGTCTTGCATGCGGCAGACATGTTCTGTCCAGTCCCATGATAAGTGGGGCAGTCTTTGGAGCCACGTCAGCTATCGTTGTTTTCTCGTTGATATTCCGTCGCTGGTTTTGTTAGTTCATTGAGCTGTTAATAGCTCGTGCATCGTGTGCATATAATTAATAATCATCACACAATGGCGTCTTCAAGGGAAATGCATTCATTAATCGATAAAGGAAAAGCTCTTACTTTACTTTCACGTGCAGCTACCAATGAGGCAGTGAACGACCGCGCCTACCATTACGTGGTGCATTGAAGCACATGTGTGGAGCTATACAATTTGCGCTCAGCTGAACGTGAAATGGATGTGCGATAAATCGATACTGTAGAAAAGGTGTTGAAGATTGAATATTTTAGATGGTGTCAAACGAGATTATATCTAGAGATTAGTATTGAACATAGTCAATTTTATCGTAGACATATAATATTCTTGATTGATGGCCGTTCGACGTGGAACTATCGAAATAATAGATACAGTAGGTAGGTAAATAAAAATACTGAGCCAATGTAAAATAACGCAGCATACCTAAAGCAGGTACTTAGGTATAATATTGTCTGCTCAAACATTAATTTTACTCACAATAATAAGCAGTTCCGTACCATACCGTGTGTAGTGGAATATCTTTCTATAAAAGCACTAATTACTTATAAGAATTTAAAGACGGAGAATCTACTAGGTACCAATTAGATGCTTGCATCGAATGACTTTCATATAGAAATAATGTTTATTGGGGCTTTCGTGGCGAAAGTGCGAGGCATTTCTATGTGACTGTTAAGTTAATTAATGGATAGATTGAAGAAAATGTACAATTATCTACTTGGAATCTATTTGAGAAAAACGGAAGATCGAACTCCTATTCAGGCATTGACAGTTGAATTGCTGGAAATATATGTGAAAATATAGAAGGTGTTACAGATGGAGTCGAAATAAAATGCAGTCTTGGTTTTAGAATCAAATTGGAAGGTGCGAGTGGTGCAGGGCCTCGAAAATAATAACTTCTTTAATTGTTTAAATCGATGTAGAAAAAACGTGAAACGACGAGGTGCTTGGTTGCCAGAGAGAATTCAAAAATTGCCAGCAACAAAAAATACTAACTATACTTTAGGCTGGCCCATTTGCAACTTGCAATATTGTGATTTATTTTCAAATAAATTTTATACATTGCCAACAGATGGCGCTAAGTGTCACTTACGTTAAATATTTTACTACCTAAAGTACCTATTAGCTATATATACGGATACTGAGGTGCGCATCGTCCACAGAAGGTATATAATGTTGGGAGTGGCTGCCATTTAGCATCTTTACATCTTATAAAACAAAGTCGTATTTCATGATTGTACGCTTTTTTTTTTTGGATGGGAAATCATCAAATAACTTCTCCCGCTCTGGGCGGAGCGGGAGGGCGTGTCAGACTTTTACTGACTAAAACCCACCCGTGTTCCTTCAGTTGCCCATGTGCCAGGGTCACGGTATCTATGTTTGTACGCTTAGATCTTGTAAACTACACAACGAATTTTATTTCGGTTTTCGTCAATAGACAGAGTGATTCAAGAGGAATGTTTATATGTATATACGCGGGTTGACCCGCTGGCAAAAGCTAGTTTGTATTATAAAACGGTTTAATAATTTGTTCTTCTAACCTTACATGGGTCCAAAATATACATCTAAATCTTAAATTAGAGAGACCAAATTTCGTTCCTAAATATATCTGTGAAATTTAAACTACAAAACCTACTCACGTTACCAATCAAATACATAAACGGAACTCCACACATGAATGTTGCACACAGTGTAAAAAATATCGAGTAGTTTCCAGTACACCCATTGGTTCAGTTCCTGGAGACACGTCTATATTTCTCAGAGCGGGTCACCCCAACATCCGCGCCGTTGGACTGGTTATTGCTAGGCTACGGTCGGTCTAGTCATCATTGAGCTAGTATCTCGATGTATCACTTGTACACTTACGTATGTCAATAGCCATTTATACCGCACGTATTTCCTTGCACACGGGAAAATGTTATGTCGTTTTTATGTGCCGGTGAAAATGAGTCGTAAAATGTATAATCGTATCTTCAGATACGGTGCGTGAATTTCTAGTACGGGACCTCACAGGTGGCCCTATAGTGTCAGTTTAGTATACCTTCCTTCTTTCTTTAAAACGTTATCTCCTAGAACAAATAACATCAGCTATTTCTAAAGATTTCTGTGTTTCTTTTTCGTCTAGAACCTAGACTATTATTTAACTAGATAGTCGCCTGGCGACAAACTACAATTATAATGATTACTGCAGTTGCACAATAATTTATATAATACAGATGATACAATGTGGGCGAACTCATGTTCAAAAACCACTGGCTGAACGTTAAATGTAGGAAGTACTTACCTAATTATTATTTTGGTCACTTATTTTGGTTAGGCCCATACAATGTAGAAATGTCAAAATAATCTTGTAATAAAAAACGCAAGTAACCAATTATAACTCATTTATTATGTTTTAAGTTCGTATCTTTGTAAATACTTAACTGAATTTATATTCAACCGACGAAAAAAAACGGAGGAGGTTCTCAATTAGACGCGTATATTTTTTTTTGTTTGTTTTTTTTTTTATGTATGACCACACATAACTTTTTACATAGTAGTCCGATTGTGATCATTATATTTTTATTAGAAAGAGTATACTCCGAAGGTGGTCCCATATAAATTTGGAAAACAAAATCGAACGCTAAGGGTCGAAAAATAGAGGATGTTTGATTGTTCACTCACTGATTGTAATATTTAGCTACGCATAACTTTATACAGAGTAGTCCTATTTTGATAATACTTTTTTATTGGATGGGGTACACTTTGCCAAGTATTATTAGTACATTAACCTCTAAGTCCCTGAGGAACCACATTTGGTATCAGACACAATGGTTTTTAATTGTGTCTGTAATTGCGGTAATTGACTGGTTAAAGCCACAAAAAATTATAAAATAAAAACTTTTTAACAAAAAATTAAACCGCTCTATGTAGAGCTGTTTTGTGTATGCCGTGCTGCCATCTATAAGTGCCATCCAACACTGTGAACGCTAGTAATTCACTGTTCACACACGCATTGATAGATGTCGCTGTTACTTCAGCCAACCGCAAACGTAAAATGATGGAAATGATAGCTCGGTAAAATTGCATTTACATATGTTATTAAATTAATCATATAACTGATTTAATGTTTCGCGAAATCTGACCATATTGGAAGACATCCATAAATAAATATTCATGTAGGTTTTAAATAGGTGGATGCGTTAACAAGTAAGTTACGTCAAGCTATGTTTTATGTTTCATATTGTGATTTATTCAAACGCTGTACTGATTTAATAAGGCTTACAATGTACCACTATTTATGGATGCCATGTAAAGCTGTGTAACTTGAATTGTTTCTTTTTAAAGAGTACATATTCAGACTTTTGAACAGTGACTCTATTGTCCATGGTTCGTTACTTTCCTGGTATGTAAGAAAAAAAAAAGAAAAAACCTGCCGAATAACTTGCAGTTAACATTCCGCCATTGTATTATTTAAATTACAAACACTTTAACTGTTTTTTGGTGACAAAAGTTTATAATCGAATTCGTTTTTTGAATCGTGACCCTAAAATATCGTAGTAGTTCTACCACGTAACGAACTCATATTTTCTATTCGACGTCGATTATGTAAAAAGTATCGGGTAATCAATCATTATCATAATTATTCAAGATAATGAGCACTACGCGCGTGGAAATAAATTGAGCCTAGCGAAGCGCATAAAAAATACCATAACTATCTCCCATTCACGGTAAGAGTTAATCGGTTAAAAATACTATAAGAATTCGTGTTACGAAAGAAATTAGCGATTAATCGGAGCGAGCACACATAGATTGCATCAATATTTATAAAGATGGTGGCGGGCAACGCGGGTGCGGGCGGCGCGCGCATACCGCCGCTGCACCTCGCGAATGCAGTGCGGAAATTGCACTATCGAAAAAACAATAGAAATTCTATAGTCTGTTTTTTGTGTCGGGAAAGTGGCAACATTGATTCGCTAGTTCAAGTTTCGAAAAATAACGTCGATGATATTGGTGATATTGCGAAAATACGAATTGTCCTTGATGTGTGCTGGTGAACGAAAAATTGTTAAAAATGGAAAACTTTTACGATGTAATCAGGACACTCAGTAGAAAAACTTTGAAACGAAAACCAAAGGTACTTAGTATAAAAAAAAATACTTGGAATAAGTATTTTAACCTTGACCTACTTTTTATTAACTTAATTAAATACATAAAGGTCGCAGTATGTAATTACCTTGTAACTCTTTCTTATTTATTTTTCCGTACGTGCGTAGTTTTGTCCCAATTTAGGTAAGTGTGCCGAAACTCTTCATTAACAAAAAAAAAACATAATAAAACTTTTTACAAAAAAAAACAACCGACTTCCTTAAAAAAAAAAACACTGCAAAGTCAAAAATAACTTTAATTTCGAAAGTCGGTGTCTTAGGCTCTGTATTTTTGGTTTTTTGCCACTGACTTCCGAAATTAAAGTTATTTTTGACTTTGTAGTGTTTTTTTTAAGGAAGTCAGTTGTTTTTTTTTTTTGTAAAAAGTTTTTATTTTTTAACTTTTTAGTTGTGGTAGATACTCCGCACTAATCTAATCACGTTATTCGTTTATTTGTCGCGGAAATACGTAATGCAAATTTAAGACTTATATGGTTTTCACATGGACCCCATTGTCCAAATGAAACCAAATTAAAATGGGACCATTCGAGAAGCACCAGTTTTCAAATAAAAAAAGAATCATCTAAATCGGTTCACCCAGTCAAGAGACATGAGGTAACAAACATAAAAAAAAATAAAAATTAAAAAAAAATACAGTCGAATTGATAACCTCCTCCTTTTTTTGAAGTCGGTTAAAAATTAAGCATCAGGCAACGACTAAGCGATGCGTTTAGTATGCTTTCTGAGTTCTATGTGTTACTGTCCTACCATTTTCTGTGCAAAAATAATTGGTTTTCAATACCACCAACCATCCATCCAACCATTGGTTTTTAAAACCATTATTTTTTCTGTATCTAACAGGATTGTCACATTTTATTGACTGTACCTGCAATCGATGCAAATATTTTTTTACTTTTACTTTACTTTATTGGACAAATAGAACGCATCAAAACTGGCCTGCATACCATAAACATGCAAAAACGATTAAGAATAAGTGAATATCATATTCGATTCATTAATTTCATAATCATGAAGCCAAAGTTAAAATAGAAAAAAGATATTTAGTAGGTTTTGCAAATTACTGTTTATATTGATTAAATACTGTTTATATTAACACAAATAGTAATATTTGAAGAGAACAAATAATCATAAATCACCAAATGCCGTAAATCACATCACCCTGGTTTCTATTGGATATGATTCTTATAGAGTCCGAGCAACGGGTCCAGCGCAGTAAAACTGATTTATTTAGCGATCGTGCACGCGCGCACATTCACGCTTTCCTGATCTCCAGCGATGTACCGACACCGGCCGAGTGGCGAGTACCGCAATCGGATGCCAATCTTAAGATTCTTTCGTTTTGACGCACTTACCTGAAAACTGTACTTAGGATAGCTACGAATAGATTTAACGCAAAACTGTTGAGATTGATTATCATACCTACTTTGCTCTGAAGATGAAACTTGTATTCAAATTGAAACAGCACAAAACTGTAATTCTTTACTAATGAACAAGGCAGTCGATTTAATTGTTTCTGTCGTGCGTGTAGTCTATACTTCCTACTACTTAAGGCCTAAGTAGTAACTTCCGAATCACTAATTATCGAAAGAAACATAAAATTAACCAAATACCTTAATTGTTACAGGTTCAACCCAAACCTACAACAAATGGAGTTACAAAAGAACGCGTCTCAGAACGAGAAACCAGAGAGACCAGAGAGACGAGAGAAACGAGAGAGTCCAGAGACTCGAGAGACTCTCGGGAGATACGCGAACTGCGCGAAGCGAGAGACTCTAGAGAAGAGTCGGACCACGTTGAGAGAAGAGCGCAGACGACGTCACCAGTGCCGCGAGAGAGAGAAAGAGATCGGGAGAGGGAAAGGGAGAGGGATAGAGAAAGAGATCGGGAGAGGGAACGAGAAATAAGGGAAGAGAGAAGAGACCAGTCAACGCCACAACATGACGGCAGACATCCACTGCTGCAGTTTGCCGTCGACCATTTCAGACAGAGTCCAGAGTGAGTACTCACTAATGTTTATTTATTTTACTACACAATGGTCTTCATAATTGATACAGATTTATTCCGGGAAAGTGACCTATTGTGATAAAACCACAATATACTATAGTATACGCATGGAATGCCCCATTTTTCAGCGTGTGAAAAAGAGCGGTCTGCCCGCCGCCGGACGCAATTTGGTTTCTTTTTTCTCAACCATAATAGCGTCTATAATAATACCACACCTGATTTCACCGAGAAGTGCGCAGGCAGCGGTGTACTTAGATATAGTAGTACACCCTCATTTCGCCAGTTATGTTTAAGTCCCATGTAATAGGGGATGAGCCTATGGCCATGACCCGGATTAAAATCCAAAGTCGAGAAACATTGCTAGAGCTGGTAGTCGCACTTAGGACCTCATGCTCACCAGTTGCTTGCCACTGACCACTAGACCAACGAGACGGTCTGTTTCTTTGCTAAACATATTCGTGATGCAAACATACATAAGCTCACGCCTTTTGCCCCTTTTCTCAAACACTACACAACGCCACTGGCCATGATCCTTACATATTCCTTTTGCTTGGTTTACGTTCATATTCTTGATGTGTAATAGAAAGCTGATAATGACGTTAAATGACAGTAGAACTGAAAGTTTACAAACGCTAAACAATCCAATCACACATTTGCGACGCATTTACCAGTTCAATCGCAATTTGTTGCATAAAGACGTAAGTAGACTTCCAATTGTTTACTACGACGCGTGTTTAGACGTAACACGCATATTCACTAGCTAGATAATTAACTACAGACAGTTATTTATAACGCGCTATATTTTATGAATTCAGTTTTTAAATTCGACTTGTCTGGGTTCTAAAAGCAAAATTGACATTCTGTAAAATTGCGATGAATCCAAGATGAATCCAAACAAAATTTTTGGAAGAGATTTCAACATTTAAATATTATAGTTCTTTCGAATCAGAGTTTAACAAAGATAGAGATATTAAGTACAGGTAAAATAAGCTGAATGGAGACCTCAGGTATCTCAGATTAAGTATTTTACCTGTAACCGATAACTTTAAACTTATAGATTTTTTTTAATTCTAGCAATAGTTAGGGTTTATTTCATTGGTAACTCGGTACCTTTCTATACTAATATTGAGTCGCATGGTCACATAACGGGAATATTACTAAGGCGCCATCCATAAATTACGTCACACGTTAAGGGGGAGGGAGGGGGTCGACGAAGTGTGACATTGTGTGACAAGTGGGTGGGAGGGGTCCTAAATGTCGTGACGTCACATTTCAAAATCAATTTTAATCTAAGTATTAAGTAAAACACATATTTGTATGATAGCTATTGCCCCAGTGTCGAGGCATACTTGTTTAAGCGATTATGTGGCATTTGTGGTCTATATTTTGCATCATACAAGGCTACTAATCAACACAAGCGAATACATAAGAAACAACAAGAAGTTAGGCCCACCGTGAAGATTCGTCCTCAAAGAATTTCTGCTAGACGTGCCAGAGAAATTTTTTGTTTGGATGATGACGATGATGCTATATAGTTCGCTGACAAAGATGTGTACACAACGAATGTTCCTGACATTAACCACCCAAACGAGAACGAAATGGCTGCTATGCCAGTTATAAATAACTAGCTTCTGCCCGCGACTTCGTCCGCGTGAAATTTCTTGCTCCCCCGACCCTTCCCGTCGCGTCGAATCGCCTACCCGTGCGTTTTCCCCGTTTTTGCAACATTTTTCATTACTGCTCCGCTCCTCTTGGTTGTAACGTGATGTTATATAGCCTTTCTCGATAAATAGGTTGGGTACCCAACACAAAAAGAATTTTTCAATTCGGACCTGTAGTTCCTGAGATTAGCGCGTTCAATCAAACAAACAAACAAACTCTTCAGCTTTATAATATTAGTATAGATAGTATAGATTTAAAGGAGAGGGTTCAAAGTCCATGGACTCAAGATGAATAAGTTTGATCTTTAATTAATATAATTAATAGTTTTTTGTTTTGTTTTGATTTGATGTTAATTGAATTTAAAAAACATTTAAATTTCGGATCTGCTGTTTTAATTCAATAATTATTTCTAGATGTAAAATGATAAAATATGTGACGTCACACTAGACCCCCCCGGTCTCACAAGTGTGACCAGCTGTGACAAGGACGGGGGAGGGGTCAAAAATCATGAAATTCGTGTGACGTAATTTATGGATGGCCCCTAAGCTATCATATACCATACCAGCGCCATCTGTGTGTAGCGACAGGTACTTTCGCTTTTATTATTGTCACACAAACATGTGATCTTTAAATAATAAACAATATTGGCAGTAGCCTAGTGGTCGAAATTCTATCATTAAAAAAAACATTGGCTTTCTGCACTCCTCCATATAAACTGTAACTATGCCAAATCCCATACTGCTCCGTCCGCGTAGGTTTCATAAAAAGGGGTACAAATTTTATAACATAGATACTTATTATTTACTTGGTTAGTTTTGCTTATACCCCTGCATCCAAATTGCGTACACACTATCAATCAGAATCTAAATCATTTAAAAAGAAAACTCAATTAACCTCTAAGTCCCTGAGATACCACATTTGGTATCTCACAATGGTTTTTAATTGTGTCAGTAATTAGCGGCATTCACGGGTTGAACGGTCAAAATAAAAGCCTTTCCTACTGTTGTGAATTACGCAATCACCCCGCTGGCCAGTCTCATCAAAAAAGCAGAGTTGGTTCAAGCCGACAAATTCTGTGTCTATGGGTCATGTCGTATAGGTAGAGCAGATGGCGCTCAAATTAAATTTAGAACTTGCCAGTTTCTAATAATTCGATTGCAAATAAGTATTGGCCTTACCTTACCAGAAACTGCAGCCTCGGTGCAATATGAAGGTTGTTGTCTTCCACCTGATCTCTATCCAGCAATCTCTTACCCTGTGTCCAAACCGACACGACCGTTTATATGAATGTTACGCGCCATTGTAGAGATACTTTCAAAATGGGAGCGGTCCTGCAATGTTGCCTACTTGCTTCAGCAAAAAATCATCCGTCGTTGCCAAATTAATGTTGCCAAACTAGAAAATAATTAAAGTGGTGCACGAAACATTGTTCACAAGTTTAAATGCTGTCATGCGATTAATTGATTTATGAGAGCAGAGTTTTGGTTTTGAAACGCGAGCAGTTAGACCAATATTACACGTGCAGTGTAAGTGAAACATTTAATTAACGTTATTATGGTTAATGCGTGGATTGTGTTGTTTATTATCCTTATAACTTTATCACTACATGGTATAAAACAAAGTCGCTTCCTTCTGTCTGTCCCTATGTATGCTTAGATCTTTAAAACTACACAACGGATTGTGATGCGGTTTTTTAATAGATAGAGTGATTCAAGAGGAAGGTTTATACGTAAAATACGCGGGCGAAGCCGCTGGCAAAAGCTAATATAGTATAAAACAAAGTCGCTTCTGGCGTTTGTACAAGTACGCAACGGATTTTAATGCTGTTTTCATTAACAGACAGAGTGATTCAAGAGGAAGGGTTAACACGTTCCCTGTCCCAGTACAAAGTTAGGTATAAACAGTAAACGTGTTAAGTGTATAATCCGCAAGCGAAGCCGCTGACGGCTCTGATTTTCCGTTACTGCATTTTTAACTCGATACAGCGGACCCCAGAGACATATTTCTATTCAACGATATATAAATATTGTACCTTTTTCGTTTAATAGACATAGGTCATGTTCTCTAGGTAAGTTTAGTTTTAGTCTACTTTATATACCCATGAGCTAATCTTTGGGCACACGTGGTTAATTAAATTTTGATAAAAACAATTAAAACCACATAGTTTATTTCTAACGACATATCGTTAACTCATTTTCTATTCAAACAATTTAATTAGTATCCGCAAGACGGCAAGTGTGGCAACACAGCTTAATTGCAGGAAGCGATATATATAACAATAAGTAGGTAATAGGATTATTAAAATTAACAGCGAACAAATAATTACTGGATGTTATTCAAGATTGAACAGTGGCTGTTATGTTTCCACATTGTACAATGCTTTCTAAAAAAGCGTGGGTAACCGTTTTACATTGAATGAAGGATTCTTGTGTTCCAGGTATCTTCCGTACTATTTTTTATTTGCAATTCGTTAATGGAAGTATGTAGGGTTGCCCAGATAGAATAACCACGATAAACTATGGCAACATCCTTCAAATGTCAAACTGCAGTTGGACGTAACCCTTTGCTACAATCTAAACTTAATTGAAACTACATAGTGATTAGTTTCAATAATTTTAGATTGTTGACCTTATCGTGCTCTATCAACTTCAATATCCTTTTTTATCATAGTTCTCCAACCTGAATGTAGTTACGTCGTTTGGTGGTATTTATTGCTTGTGGCTCTGCATGTTTTTTTGACCTGTGTTGCAATCTCTAGGATTTAAAATAAATAAAAATCGTTAATTATATCTTAGGTATAGCCCTGAATTATTCATCACTATCTATCTTATCCCAACCAAATAATTGGAATCTGTGTATCTCGTCTTATCTCTGTCAGTTATATCTGCGTTTACTTCGTGCTCAGCCATGTCAAATATCGCACCAAATGTACATAGATGGCTGTCAGGGTCACGGATTTGTTCGAAAGAGTTACTGTGGCCCTGGCACAGGCTACTGAAGGAACACTGGTGGGTTTTAATCAGTAAAAGTTTGTAACGCCCTCTCGCTCTGCCCAGTGCGGGAGAAGTCATTTGATGATTTCCCACCCAGAAAAAAAGGCATGTCATCTATCACACCAACTCATCCTTCTTAACTTAAAGTAAATGTTCCAAAGTAATAACTATCTGTCGTAACATTGGTACCATCCCATTAAAATCCGTTTCTAATTATTGCAATTTCTGTTGTTATCTTGTGAAATCTGGACTCCTTACCAAATTTTAATATATAAAGTAATGATACGTTCTGCTTTCCACGGAACAATAGTCTATGTTAGTGTTACACTTTGCTTGTTTTGTTATATCATAATAATGCTACGCTCAAAGAGAACGGAAAATATCTTAATTCATACTTCCTTGAGAAGTAATGTTAACCTATTGCAACATGATAATTCATGTATTTGCTCAAAATCGTTTGAACTGTACAGACTAGAAGACCATTTCTTTCTTCGTTTTTGAACGAGTCGGAATACGTGTATACTGTCTCTAAGACACACAAGTCGACCTGCACGGCCCAGTTAAAAAAGAAAACAAAAGCTTTTTCGTAATGAATTTTCATTATTAAGCAACAGCTTTGTAAACCACATTCGGGTGCAATTTTACGAAAACAATGCGCCATAAAAAGTGCTTGGCAAAAAGTGGAGCAGCCCTAGTTAGTTGATGAGCACCGTTGGCGCGGAACGCACCTGTGAGGTCGCGGGACAATCGTCGCCAGAGCAAGTGTAACCTTCGGTCATGCCGTGTGCACTGGCAGCACGAATCAAGCATAGAGTGCAAGTATCCGAATTGTTTAAAGTTTACTATTCACGCGTCTCTTGTACCGTTGCAATTCAAGCATTTTTTTAAAGCTCGCCATTCGAACCGTTACCTTTTTGTTTTCTTATAGTTACCAGACAGTTTTATTTCTCCAATTAGCATTGTCGATTAATTATTTAATTAACCGCGTGTTGTGTGTAATAGTGATGTTAATGTTATGCGTGTTTGTAGTAATTATAGTTATTAAAAGTGTTTGTGTTTCCATCTAATAATAGTCCTCTAGTGCTTGCGTTTTCTACCTACGCTATATTGTGACCGAAGTTAAAATATTACAAATGGTAATGGGAAAAAACTTGTGCATCAGAAGTGACATACCGATCTTAGTGCATACTCAAACGTATACAATGGTTCAAACATGTAGATGTTAAGATTGGCATGCTTTTGCTTCTATTTTGCATTTTACATTTGCATTATTATGTTAACATTTCCAATCAACATAAATATTAACGAGTCAATTATTACAACATTGACACACAATCAATACATCAAAGTCCGCCTAAAAAATAGGAAGGAAAAAAAATCGCGTAACCACCGTCATAATCGAATCGGAATAATGACGTTACCGCTAGATACGTAAACACGAGTAACGTTTTGAAAGCCGAAATGAATCGGTGAATTATTCAAAATTTACTTCCTCGGCGTCGAGCACTTTCCCCGATAAGTTTAGTCGGTGATCGGCCGTCGAACGATGTCGATCGAATCGCTGGGCGAGTGCTACACAGACATGACTGAAGACAGTCTGTCAAGTGATGATTTCGACGAAGATGGTATCTCGTTCGAAGAAGAAGAGAGCGGTAACGAGTTACTGTGAGAGCATTTTTGTGATGTGTTTTGTTTTCGTGGAAATTGTGTTTGTTTACCGTATTTTTTTTTTTGTTGTTGTGGCTACACTTTGGAATGTCAGTTGGTTGTCACGTTAATTAACAGTGGCGCTAGTGTGTTAATTGCAGTGCTCAGTACATTGCAAGTGCTTAATTAAAGAGTAATGGAGTAATTAAACAGTAAAGTATTTCTACACTCACTACAAAGATAACTGATGATCTGTATGTATAAAATAGTAATTTATAAGTATGTAAGTAGTACCCCTACTTACAGACTTATAAATGTCAATTTTTCATAGTTTAACCCATCTTTTACTTTAAAATTCAACTAACAAATCCGTTATCTAGGTTATAGTAGCTCAAGTATATCCTTCAGAAGTATACCTCCCATATAACTAATAATTTCCTGGATTTACTTCGTGATTCTTTTTCTGCGACCCTTTAATACAGTAACCTATTACTCTACTTGCCACAACCTTAATGATCTGACAATAAACGCAAGCACCATGATGTACAAAAGAAAGTTGTCAAAGACGGTTCCCATGTATCTAATAAACTATAAAAGTCAGAGTTCCTTGTGTACAATGTGCCCATGCATCACGCGAACTGATAAAATATAAATCAAAGATTCACTAAGTGCACATCACTATGAGGCATGATTTAAAAAGTTATAGCTGTCACTTCTTTCTTTTTTAACACTTGTCTGGCTAGGTATGCATCATTGAGGTTTTAAATACGTTTGATTGTTATGCAGACGGTACCAAGTGAGTACTGAACATGAATTTTCAGCAATCACTTGCGCAATACCTTCTCAATCAAAACAACAAACCTGTGACAGGCATAAAAAAACTTATTTCATTAATTTAATAACATCATCAGTAGTGTTGACGTCTGATCTGAGCATTTGTCAGCGCCACCTGTCTACTTGCGGCAATTTTTATAAATAATTGCATTTTTTAATCCGATTTCCGGAATCATGACTTTACATGCGAACCTTCTTGTGCCATGCATTTTTGGACAAATCTCACTCGTTTGTTATTGATAAAATAACTTGCTTATTGTAATTGTGTGCTAAATCTTACATTATAGATAATAACTGTATTTTATTGTTGTGATAGTTCCACGGTAATAATAATGTTGGTATAATAATATATGGGAAATAATGTTTAGAGCACACTCATCACTAATTATGGGTTGAAAGCAAGTTATAGCTTTTGCTTGAAGAGACAAACGCTGCCGTGTGGCTTGTTTCTCAGTATTGATGTCAATTACTGCTATCTTATTTTTACGTTAACAAGTTGTTAAGTTAGACTAGCAACGTTTTTCAACATTAACCTCCGCTTGGTTTAAACTTAAAATTTAATCATGTTAGACCAGAGACCTTACTATTAGCACAATTTCTAGAAAACCTTTTATGAAAACAAAAAAAGTACTAAAATTAACAAATAGACCCTCACACTTTTTTTTTTGATGGGAACTCAAATGACTTCTCCCGCTCTGGGCGGAGTGGGGAGGGCGTGTCAGTCTTTTACTGACTAAAACCCACCCGTGTTCCATCAGTTGCCCATGTGCCAAGGTCATGGTATCTCTTTCGAACAATCACGCGACCCCGGCAGGCATCGGTCCTAGTAGACCCCTTCACTGCTGCTGACATCTCTTTGAGGCGCGCGTGGAACACTACGCGCCGTCGACCCGAGCTTGGTCCTTACCGGGCGGCGAGCTACCCATTGCTCGCCGCCCGCAAGCTCGCGCCTACGGTGGCCGGGAGTCCGCAATCGACTCCCGACGCCCGGGGCGTCTCCTCCTGCGGCGGCTAGGGACGTGAGGGCGCAGAGACTGCCACTCCCTCACGCGCCCCGCCTCCTCCTTTGCGAGCATTACTGCTTCGCAGAAGGAGGTGACGGCTTCCCATTCCCTCTCGCTCCGTACCATGGCTCGCACCAGGGCCGGACCCGAGAGGTCGCCGCCGCCGATCGCCTCCACGAGGACACGGCGGTGCTCCGCCCAGGCAGGGCACACCTCCACCGTATGCTCCACCGTGTCCTCTAGACGATCCTCACAATGGAAACACCCGGGCGTATCCTCCCGCTTTATCCTAAACAGGAACCCACCGAAGCACCCATGCCCGGTGAGAACCTGCGTCAGGCGGAAGGTGAGGACGCCGTGGCGCCTCTCTATCCACTCCTCAAAGAGGGGACTTACCGCCGCAATTGTGGCGTGCCCTGCGCTGGGTTGCGACAATCGTACCCGTCATGTCGCCATGAGATCCTGCCGGAGCTCTGTCCGCCGTGCCGCGATTTGTCGCGGCAGCGGAGTTTCACCCCGGCGTTTCGCCTCCTCGCGCCACTCCCACATGTGCGCGAGGACCAGACCCTGACACTCCGACTGAAACTGGGGTTCTACTCCTTTAGCACGAACTCCGTAGTTTCGATCGTTCCCTTCTCCGTATCCCATAAGGACAATAGATTCTAACGGGGCCCGAAATTAGAATGAATGACTTCATGATTTCCTAGTTGTTCCTACCTCCCGTGTGTTTTTGTCCGTCCGAAAAATTGAATTTGCCACTTGTTTTAATAGATCAATTACTTTCGGACCGGCCCGTACTTTCGTTGACGTACTTACAGATAGTACTTACGGTTAGAGTTGCTAACTGAAATAAAAAAGGTCTATCCTAAAAAGGTCCTGCCAGGGTCGCGAGATTTGTTCGAAAGAGATACCGTGGCCCTGGCATATCTTAGGCAACTGAAGGAACACGGGTGGGTTTTAGTCAGTAAAAGTCATTTCATGATTTCCCGCCCACAACAAAAAAACCTAAAAAGGTCATAAGTTTGACAGTCTGTTATTTATCTTTAGTACTGATTAGCCAGTCCAATGGATTTTGCAAGGGTAATTTAGCCTTTCGGAATCCGGAAAAATAAAGACTCACATACTTAAGTTTTGGAATAATGGGTTTAAAACATCAGTCAGTTCGTTCATACTAACACTGTTAAAACTGTTCACTATCAATATCAGAATAATTAATATCGACGTTAATCATATACACAATATAACTCCAGCCATTCATTCCTATACTTCCACATGAGAAATCGTTAGCATAACATAGCGCAACGGAGGATATCCCGATATATCAACGATTTTCATTTTTATACTAGGTATTTCCGTAAACTCGCTTTCGATAAAGTTGCGTAAGCTACTTCGTTCCTTTTACAGCATTTTATTACTTGTTTCGACCACCTCAGATTCTAGATTTTTATACGCATAATTTAGAGAGTAGTAATGGCCCAGTGGTGACGGCTTATGAGTTGTAGATAGCGGGTTCTAACCTAAGCAGGCACTTTACTTTCTGTAAATTAATTCTTCACCACTGCTCTCAAAACGGTGAAGGAAAAATCGTGAGGGAGCCAGTATGTCCTATTACCCACTAATTTAAGACATGGGACATCGATCAACGAATTATGGCCCACTGCCTCTTACAAGAAGATAAGATACCCTGAGAAAGCAAGCTTGTGTGCCACCAGTGAGATCATCATAGGCTGATTAGGCGATTAACACACGGCACCGCGCACCGCCGCGGTAGGCGGTGAAGCAGATCTCATGTCGCGTTGCCCTCTATTAAATCCGTTGATGCCTAACACACGTACACCGACAGACCGCGCGGTTAAGCGGTGCTCTCACCGCCGCGCTGCAATACGCGCGGTGAGGCGGCGCCTCACACACGGGGCGCCGCATAGCCGCGGAGATCATCATCACTTCAGCGTCCATTCTTGCCAGTGTCTTTGATCAATTTGCGGGGTAATTGCGTAACTTGCTATCAATAGTAATCGGTTTCATTTTCATAGTTAAACAATATTCATTGCGTTATTTACGTTGCTGAGCCGACAATTTATTCGACCAAATGATGCAATGAATTACAAATAATCTTCAATACGAATCAGATTCTGAATGATAGTGCGTTTCACAACTGTCCGTATTTATGCAAAATGGAACCACACGACAAATTTACTTTTTTTACTTTTTTTGAAGAATACTAATTTAAAAGTGGTCTAAATTCTTATACAAAAAAAACACATGATTTTTCCTTGGAAACAAGGTATACTAAAAGCAGAATGGAACCAACAGCAACAATTAATATTACATATAAAGCAAAACCGAACCACAGCACAACGAGACTCGATTGTTCAAGCAAGTAAACGATATTACTACTATGTCATTTTATACAAAACAGATCCACACGTACTTGGTACCTTTATACATTACACATATTAACAATTATTTTTAATACAGCAAATGGAACCAAGTTACATAGTTTCATTGATATCAGTAAATCCCTGGGTTGTGGTTCTTTTTTTTGTATGAGAAAACCTATCAATTAGTAAATGTTAAAAGGAACCACATGCACATTTTCTTAATTATCTAGTACGTTTAAAAGTATTCAGAGCTAATTTATATACGCATACTTAAATAAGTAATTTATCAATAAATTTAAATAAAATAAATAGTAATTATACTTCATCTAACAGAGCTGCACATGTTTTTGTGAATCCTTTGATATCTCAGAAGTGCGTTTTTGCTGGGTGGTTCCTTTTTGCATAAATACGGACAATTAGGGTGCAGATCAACCCGAGTTAAAACCAACCGCGCGGTTAGGCGGTAAACTGCCTTACCGCGCGGGGCAACGCTACAAAATCCGCTTTACCGCCACGGCCTTCGCGGGCGGCGGTGCGCGGTGCCGTGTGATAATCGCCTTATGCTTATTTTGTGCACAACTTCGTAAGTGTAGGTATATTCTATCGGTGTAACACTTACGAAGTGGATAGGTATCCAGGCATAGAAAGCGTTCCAGATATCTTAAAATGTGTATTTGTTTCTCAGATTTTTTTATTGTAATCTATGCAAATTTTTCTAAAATTTCTGTTACAATTTTAGCGTTTCTCCTTTAGGTAATGATTATATTAGGCACGAATCGTGTGTTAGGTCGATTAGATAAGTAGTCATTTCGGTTTTCGAAAAGCGTGTTTTTAGGCACAGGAAATGGTGTAGCTTTCGAAATAAAATCTAGATGTAAATCTATAGGAAACTGCCTAAAAATTGGGTTAGCAAATTTAATTAGCATTGTTTTTGAATATTTTAAATCTCTTAGACTTTTTAAGCGCTGGACATTGTAGATAGTTTAATGTTTTAGAATCAAAGTTCAAGAACCAACCAAGTTATTTATATTTCTTAGCTTGGAACCATGTATTAGGAAGATAGAAGAGGTACTAGAGTTTGTATTAAATGGCTTAGTTTCTTTTCAGTTTGCTTTAACAGCAGAAGTATCTACGTATATAATACTTCATACAACATTACTTACATTCATTAATTCACTAACAGACAACGCACAGAACACAGAACGATTTTGAAAATTTATCTCTTAAGGGGTTAAATAGGGGATGAAAGATAGTATGGAAGTTTGTCATTTTAGTCGACGGGAAATCCCATCGGGTACACGACTTGTTTATTAATTCGTTCTATCAGGACGAATCAACGAGAATAAGTTTTCCTAGGTAAAGCTTACGCATAAATGTTTGTTAAAACAAAAGCCACAATTCTGTATTACGTCTGTCAGTTTCGTAACGCCTACGTGAGTGTCGGACATTATACAGCTTGTGTAAGCAGAACAAACTCCCTGTACGTGTTGCCATTTAAAAAAAAAAACCGAATCAAAATGTAAACGAGACCGTGGAAACAGCCCAAGCAGCTTTCCTTCCTATTGTATTTTTTGAATTCATCATGGTATTTGAGTTTAATTTTCTAATTGATGTTCTTAATTCAAAATAGTGCGGTTTGAGTGACCGTTATACAAAAAAAAAACGTAGCGAATTAGCAATGCTGTCAATCAAAGGGAGATTTGTTTTGTTGCATTTGGTTCCGTTAAACAAGACTAATAAGATTTGTTTGATTTCCCACGGTTATCCCCCCATTATGAGCGGAACCTCTTGGTTTAAGTTTTCAATACAGGCTACTTAAGACTGGCCAGTTTTTAGACATAGTTAACAAACATAATTTCTTCCGTACCATGAATTACCTAGTTCCTTTGTTACTCCAATGAATATAGCTTTAAGTGAGAGTAGGTAGTAGGGCTATCCATACTAGCCATCGTCCGCGCCGTCACGGTGGCCGGCTCGTCCACTCGTGCGCACCTCTATTGTCTACGGCTCGCGCATGCGCTGAACGCACTCATTTGCATCCAATGCTAACTGCCACTTCCTGCCCATGTGAAGGAAATACGTTAATAGCACCTTGTTATGTAGGGAAAAATAGAAAAGTGGAAATTAAGTAGTGGTTTTCAGCCGTTGTTTGGAAAATAAACATGTTTCTGCAATGATGTTCCATTGTGCCTAGAGAGTTGTGTCTTGTGAAATATGATTTTGATCATTTTGCGTTTTCTTTATTACTTTCCTTGACTTTAAGATACACACTTGGTTGGTAGGTCTTTCTTCAGTAAGGATAACTCAGTACCTTTTTTTAATATGTTATGTTTCAAGACATTCGCCAATTAATCACTTAGGTATAGTGGGTGGCAGGGACATCGATGCAGAAACGGTTACCATGAATTCAGCACATGAAAAAAAAAATCTGCTGTTTCGCAGAAATATGCAACGTGGTCTAAATGTAAGGAACAGCATTTTTTCTTTATCGTAATCGTAGAAAAATTTAAATGCGGTTTCAGAATCCTATGCTTAATCCATGATAACAGCTCCGCATTGATGTCCCTGCCACCTTGTATACCTACACACCTGTTAATATCCACACACACTCAGTTTTTGCAAAATAACCTTATAATAAAATCAAAATTATATTAAAAAATCGCATTCTGTTTATAAACCACTAACAGAAAAAATGCTATATATGTCACATTTTAAATATAAATTATTCATGACTATCATACTATTATGCCAATTACATATTTTTTAAATGCTGCACTACGCCCATTTAAAAGAAATCGCGTTTTCAAAAAGCTGACTCATTTTGACCAAACGAAGTATTTAAGCGATGATTTGATAGTGAAATCAAAAGCTATTTAAGTATTTGTGTTACGTATGTCATGCGGTTAGTTATAAAAATAATTTATATTTAATTGCTTTTCATAAAAACGAGAGTAGACATAACTATTTATAAACGTATTTTATACTTATTTTAATCAACTTCATTAATTATTTTTTGAAATTTTGTACCTAATCTTGGTAATAAAAAATATAATTGACTTAAGACATTGAGGACCAAATAAAGCTATGATGATAACGGTCATAGAATAATTATGTACCATCGAAATCTTACCATATTAGAAAAATTGCCTAAAAAGGAATGACGCTGCAAAACTATTGGAAAGCGATTTGTTAATCTCTGTTAGTTTTGTACAGTCACGAGCACGAATATGTATACACTTAGGTACTAAATTTTAAAAGGGATTTTCTCCTATTGTACTGATTGTAATTTTATTTTATTACTAACATAGTATTTTGGAACCCACACTATTACGAACTACGCCTTATCTCAAAGTTGCAATCGTTATTTTAAGAGAAAATCGCTTTTGAATTTGGCTGTGTATACATATTATTACTCGTGACTGTACACCTTTCTATACCAAAAAAAAATTATTGGGAACTTGTTGTAGGTCACGCTCATAGATCACACCATTATGTCATTTTAGAATAAATAAATTCCAAATATGCAATTTCCGTATTAACCACGAGATCTTCTGCTAACAATTATAATATCCAAATTAGCTAAATATATGATAAAACACCGGAAATATTATAATTTTCTTGAAATATTCTTCAATGCAACAAATTAACCTACTAAATAATAAGTGATAGTCTTTCCATAATAATGTCAAACTAGTTTTATTTCGTAATATAATGTCATCATTTACATACATTAGCTTAGCAAGCAATGTTCTACAAGACCTAATTTATTATGTTACATGAAGTTTATTATTGTAACTGTGCATCATAATCAGCATATAATGTTCCCACTGCTGGGAGACACAGGCTACCTCTCTTTGAGTGGGAGTGGGCTGTAATCTACCTCGCGGGCCCAGATGCGGGTTGGTAGATCCACAAGTCGTCTATTGCAACTATGCACTTTCTGCTAGGATTGCGAGATTCGTTCGAAAGAGATACCGTGACCCTGGCACATGGGCAACTGAAGAAACACTGGTGGGTTTTAGTCAGTAAAAGTCTGACACGCCCTTTCGCTCCACCCAGAATGGGAGACGTCATTTGATGATTTCCCATCCAAAAAAAAAAAAACTATTCACTTTCATGTTTCTACCCAAAATTTGCAAATGTTAAACATGAATCTTTTCAATATGGGCTATTTATTTAACGATAAATTTTTGCTCACAGGCTAGAAATCCTAAAAGCGGATTCCTCCCTCAAGAGCAAAGCGAAACGCAACGAATGGACATGGAAGGCCCAGACGGACGTGGTGAAGTGGCAGGCGACACCGCTGCGGGCCCCACTGCTGCGCTTGCCGGCCGCGCTGGCGCCGCCCGCGCTCGAGTGCTTCACGTGCGTGCGCGCCTACTGCGGCGACCTGCAGCCCAACGAGCGCCAGCTGCACCAGGATCTGACTGAAGTTAAATGTGTTTATACTGTGCTTATGGTTAGTATTATTATGATACTTTATATACCCCAATATTAATTAACGTCGCTTAAAGCTATATCATAATTAGGTCCGTCAGCTTAAACATAAGTATTTTTTTACGTTAAAGCTTGTTTAACTTAAAGCAAAAAAAAACCTTCAAAAATTTTGGCTTTACGATAATGAGACGAATGTAAAAAAGTCAAATGTCTATTTGTCCAAAAAGCCTGCTCGAAAAACGTCAAACAGAAAAGTAAACTTTCTCAAGGAGCACCCTTACTTAAGGATTTCCATTACCCCAAGTGTTAGAGCGAGACACAAATCATAATGACGTTGTGATGTCTGTCTCCTTTTACTTCACTTTTTCGTTTCATACACTTTCAAATCACAACGGTGCTAAAGGTTTTCACTTCAAAAATTGTTTTTTTTTCTTGTGAGAGTAGGAGTTACTTAACCTTACCAAGAAAAAAACAAAACAAAAAGATTCTCTCCGGCGGGGAATCGAACCCCGGTCTCCCGCGTGACAGGCGGGGATACTTACCACTATACTACCGAAGATGTGGAAACTTGCGCGAAACTGTCGACTAGAATGACGAAGTATTTTGATATTCGTTCAGAAATACATTTTAATCGTATTACACCAAAGTTCTGAGTTTGAAATATAATTCAATTATATCAAATTCTAAAAGGCTTAATTTGAATATTGCCTTTTGTAATGAAACTTTTCATTGCATTAGGAATGCTTGGTCTGAATGATTGAACGAAAGATAATGACCTCTCCTACCTGTTATTTCTGCCTAACCTTAAATTAACATCATGTTTTCATCTTACAGCATTGCCACTCAGTACCCGAACTCCGTGACGAGGTGTACTGCCAGCTGATGAAGCAGACGACCTCGAACCGGTCACCCTCGGGTGACTCGTGCCAGCGCGCCTGGCGGCTCATGTCCATACTGGCGGCCTACTTCACCTGCTCTGACACGCTCAGGTACATCAACAATCTAAATTATTGTTTGTTTGAGCAGTGGTTGCACAGTGATAACGTCCGCGATTAGTATGCCGTTGTCGAGTTATAGGTCGTGGGTTCGAAGACAGGCAGGCATTAACTTTCATAGTTTATTGACTCTTTATCTAATATATCTAAATCCTTCGACATAATAAATCACAACTTATTGTGAACTTCATTGTCAAGATACGCCACAATCGTGATTTGATCGGCTAGGTGGAGTAGAAGAATTAATTTGTTGTAAAAATTGCGAATTTGTAAACTAATGTTTACGTAATTGTTAAAAAAAACTTACGGAGTTCCTCAGGGATTTTACTTCGGGCCAGAATTATGTAGCTCACCCAGATACATATCGTGTGCATATAGTCTGTACTAAATAAAAATATGTTCTTTCTATTTCGCCGGATCGTTTAACTGTTTTAACCAAACGCACGTTTTGTTCAACAGGCCATTCCTCGTGGAGTACCTATCCGCGGCGGCGGCAGACCGGCGACGCCCGTGCCAGGGCACGGCGGCCGTGTGCCTCGCCAACCTGCGCAAGACGCTGCGCTGCGGCGGCAGGAAGAACGTGCCCAGTGTCGAGGAGGTGAGGAAACTGATGTTGCACACAGAAGGCCAAGTCTCGTAATTTAAGATGTTCAAAATCTAGTTACGGTCTCATCTAGGCGATAATTAAGTGTCAAAAACTTGTCCAAAATGTATGGAAACTCGAGTTATTTTAGACAGATTAAGACTGAGATCGGACTGTGAACATTCTTAAGAGAATAGCCCCTCTGATGTCTGCTGAGGAGTTTTGTTAAACCACTCTTTCTTCCAATCGAAATCACTAGGAAGTGATGAAGGGTGTTGTTTTTAGAGGACTGTCTTAGTAATTTTGAGTTTCAAAAAGTGTAAAGTTTAGACTTTGATTATGGTATTCATAATACATAATTAGTTGTGATAGGCTTGATGCTTTATGATTCGTGATAGGAAGAAAGGGGGGATGGTATTTTGATTGGTTCCTTATTAAATAACCTAATGATGATTATCTTTTATAAGCAAGCAAGCAAGTAAGCATATGTAAGCTCTGCCAGGGTCGCGAGATTGTTCGAAAGAGATACCATGACCCTGGCACATGGGCAACTGAAGGAACACGGGTGGGTTTTAGTCAGTAAAAGTCTGACATGCCCTCTCGCTCCGCCCAGGCCGGGAGAAGTCATTTGATGATTTCCCATCAAAAAAAAAAAGCATAAGTAAGCTGGTGGATTTGAGGGTGATTGGACATTTTTGTGTCCACTTTTACCCAACTACGACAGAAAGGAAGGGTCATGGGTTAGTTGAAGGGCTGTCTATTTGAACCTATTAGATCATCATCATCCCTTGTGTGTCAGGTGACAGCGGTATCAGCGGGTCGGTCGGCGCGGCGCCAGCTGTACCGGCTGCCGGGCGGCGCCGAGCGCGTCGTCAACACGCGCTGCGCCACCGTCGTGCAGGACATCGTCAACGAGCTCTGTGAACTGGTGAGCTGCTTTTTTTTAACTTATGAGGACTTCATTTATTCATCATCATCATCATCATTTCAGCCGTAAGACGTCCACTGCTGGACTTAGGCCTCCCCAATTGGGGGGCTTTGCCATAATCGCCACGCTTGGCAGGCGGGTTGGCGATCGCAGTATGGTGGTAAAATGCATACGGGAAGAAATGGGGTGGTGTTATTCTTTTTTTATTGGCACTTCAAAATTTAGATCTTACCCAGGAGCCCGATCCCAATGGTTGGTGCACATGGTACAAAATCTCTTGACACTTTACTTTTTGTCTTATATTAAACCCTGACTGTATGGTAAGGTAACCTGCCGGATATTTTAGCATCGTTAACGGCTAAATTTTTAATGCACTTTTAATATTCTAACGATTGTGTTCACAATGCAAGAATACCTAGTTTCTTACTGAACTTGTGTTTTACTCGTTTTTTTTTTTAATAATTTTAATTTAATAGGTACCCAAATAACACCAAAGAAACAATTTATTTATTTAAATATTTATGTACACACAGTAAAATACATAGAAATACGACGTAATTATAAATGAGTAGTAGTTTCTTCCAGCAGACCTGCGATAGTAGACCTAAAAAAAAATTATGGAAAATAGTGTGTGAAAACAAGAAAATAAAAATAAGAATACATATATTTGTGAAATCAAGTATAATCAAAAATATACTTACCTACACAAATAAAGCAAAACCTTAATATTATGCACATGTAAAGTTTTGAACCTAAAATTTTTGTATTCATCTTACATTTTGGCAGCAAATTAATTCACAACTCACATTTCCTGACGCACATTTTTGACTGGCCTGTTAGTCTAGTGGTTAGTGACCCTGACTGCTAAGACTGAGGTCGTGGGTTCGATTCCCACCCAGGACAAATGTTTGTGTGATGAGCACAATCATTTGTTCTGTGTCTGGGTGTAATTTATCTATAATATGTATGTATTTAGAAATATATAAGTATGTTTATCAGTTGTCTGGTTACCATAGTACAGGCTCTGCCTAGTTTGGGATCAGATAAAGCTGTGTTGGTTGTCCAAAGATATTATAGATATATTATTATTTCCAGATCGGCGTGACGAGCGAGGCGGAGCGCGCCGAGTTCTCGCTGTACTGCATCGTGGCGGGCGACGCGCTGACCATGCCGCTGTCGGGCGACGAGTACGTGCTCGACGTCACCACCGAGCTGCAGCGGGCGCACCACCCCTTCTACCTCATCTTCTGCCGCTCCGTGTGGCACCACCCGCTCAGGAACGACGCGCCTCCGCTCTACACCGAGGTGTTGTTCAACCAGGTATGTACCTACTAGTAGCAGGAGATATGGCCATGTCTCTATCAAGCAATGAGTATACTCAGTCTGGCCGTGTGCGTTACGATTGCTCCGCCAGATTAACCAAAAAGAAAAAAAATTAGCCAAAGATTTTGTCGAAATTTGTCAAAATCGAATGGCACAAACCAAAAATTTGTCAAAGTAGAAATAAAGAAGTTATAAGGGTTTTAAGTTGGCCGCGCGAACGTAACGTGGAGGATTGCGCGGCCATGGAGATCTCAGCAAATACTTGGGCTAGAGATCTAATTCTTTTTGTCAATTGAAGACTGAATTTGTCAAAAATTGTCGAAAAAAGAATTATATGCTGTAGATCAATATTTTACGAAATATTCACCTCGGAAGTTATGGCCGCGCAAACGTGCACTTGTCGTTTCTTTATTGTTGATTATTTATTTAATCTTAAGACTTTATGCCGTAAAACTGTTACAAGAAGGAAGGTCTTAATTTGTCGAAACTAACTAAAGCAATAAATAATACTAAAGTTTATTAAACAGAAGATATCAGTCCAAAACAAAAAAGTCGTGGCCGCGCAATCGTAACGCTACTTTGAACGCTGATATCTCATTACCTATAATTGCTAGGAGTTCGATGTAAACATCCATTAATACGGCATATTACCCTCATTAGAATCACATATCGTTTTACCCTCAGAATAGTTTCCAACGAGAGTAATCTAAAAAATTATTTCATCTCGTACAATATTCGAGTAGGGTAACCATAATTTCGATTTGATTTGGGAATACCTCTAACTGGGGACGAGCAATTATACTGAAAAATCTGCAAAATTAATTACTATTAAATAAAAACTTGTATGTTTAAAAAATTAGATATATTTATTAATCACAGCTTGCAAAATTAACAGATAAAGATTACAAAAATCAACAAATAAAATAAAACCTTTATAGAACTATTGTGAGAAAATGACAAAGCAATAATTATTTACAAAAATTATCAAATAACACAAATAATATATCTGGTTACATTTCTACAAAACCATATGTAACAAAATGGATGCAAACAGAGTTTTTTGTATTTTCACACAATTTACTTTTATTGTCGTCCTAGCAATGCATCCCATTTCTTGTAAAATAATATTTATAGTGTCCTATTGTTCCAAAGATTGGAGGAATATATTCAATGGCACCTAACATTTTTTTTTTTATTATAATATTTTGAGGTATGTCATGTAAAAACATCATTTGAGTAAAAATATTATGTTTGATAAGGTATAAGTAAATGCAACTTATTCATTGCATTTTCTGCAACATTTATCTCCCATTCATAAATAATAATAGCATCTTCTAGGTTGCTACTTGTGAAAATGGTGGTTTTGTAGAAATGTAACCAGATATATTATTTGTGTTATTTGATATTTTTTTTAAATAATTATTGATTTGTCATTTTCTCACAATAGTTCTATAAAGGTTTTATTTTATTTGTTGATTTTTGTAATCTTTATCTGTTAATTTTGCAAGCTGTGATTAATAAATATATCTAATTATTTAAACATACAAGTTTTTATTTAATATTAATTAATTTTGCAGATTGTTCAGTATAATTGCTCGTCCCCAGTTAGAGGTATTCCCAAATCAAATCGAAAATATGGTTACCCTACTCGAACATTGTACGAGATGAAATAATTTTTGAGATTACTCTCGTTGGAAACTATTCTGAGGGTAAAACGATATGTGATTCTAATGAGGGTAATATGCCGTATTAATGGATGTTTACATCGAACTCCTAGCAATTATAGGTAATGAGATATCAGCGTTCAAAGTAGCGTTACGATTGCGCGGCCACGACTTTTTTGTTTTGCACTGATATCTTCTGTTTAACTAAACTTTAGTATTATTTATTGCTTTAGTTAGTTTCGACAAATTAAGACCTTCCTTCTTGTAACAGTTTTACGGCATAAAGTCTTAAGATTAAATAAATAATCAACAATAAAGAAACGACAAGTGCACGTTTGCGCGGCCATAACTTCCAAGGTGAATATTTCGTAAAATATTGATCTACAGCATATAATTCTTTTTTCGACAATTTTAGACAAATTCAGTCTTCAATTGACAAAAAGAATTAGATCTCTAGCCCAAGTATTTGCTGAGATCTCCATGGCCGCGCAATCCTCCACGTTACGTTCGCGCGGCCAACTTAAAACCCTTATAACTTCTTTATTTCTACTTTGACAAATTTTTGGTTTGTGCCATTAGTTTTTGACAAATTTCGACAAAATCTTTGGCTAATTTTTTTTCTATTTGGATAATCTGGCGGAGCAATCGTAACGCACACGTCTGGCCTGGGGTTTTGCCTAGAATGTAAATCAAAAGGAAGGGACTACAACAAAATCGAATTAATAAACTAGTTCCGAATTTATTAATTCATCTTTTAAATATTAATTAGAATTAATTATAAATTACTTTAAATATTAATTCGAATTTATTAAATGTACTTTTTCATGTGAGAGTGCAGAAACTACTGAAACTTAGCTTAGAATTTTTTTGTGAAATTTTAATATTCTTATCAACTACTATGTAGTTATTTAAGTGATACCAAACATAATAAAACGAGCGCTAATCCTGCCGACAAACTGTTTTGCAGTTTGGAGGGTTATAAAATGTAACACTTGAATGGTTAAAATAAATTATTTATTTTTATTTTTTACTCTGAAATCAACATAACTTATACTCGTGTAAAGTTGATATTTGATGGAGTAGATACAAAATCAGATTTTTTTCGTAATTCAAACAAACATGATGAATTAATTTCACCATTTCATCACCAGGTGGCCCCAGACTACCTAGAAGGCCTTCTCCTGGTGCTACCAAACGGAGGCGCTCCTCCCGCGCCCGTACTACGTGACGTAGCGCTGGTGGCGGCCCTGCTGCACCGCGCCGCCGGCCTGGCCGAGGGGGCGCAGGCGCGGGACCTCAAGTTCCTGCTGCCGAAGCCCCTGCTAGCGCTCCGGGAGCCCCGGCCGAACAAGTGGGCGTCGTGGCTGGGGGCCGAGTGGCAACATGTCAGGACCTTGTCGCCTGCCGCTGCTAAGGCTAAGGTTTTACAGGTGAGAAAGAATAACTTTTTTTTGTTTCTTTGTTGACATATTATATATATGAAGCTTTGAGGTGTTATAAAAAGTTAGTCCTTACAATTCTTGAATCTTGATTCTCGACTATTTGAGTGAGGGTCTGAGACAATTTTTCAATAGAAACTGAACTTTCTAAAGCGACATTGTAACTACCTGTACCATGTCTATGATAAATGTTTCTCCGCTTAGAATATGTAGCGTTAGCCCGTTACTGACACAATAGACGTGGTCGTCATTCTGTGCATTATAATTTTTCTGCCATCCTCTAGAATAAAGGTGAGCACTAAAACCACCATTTCTATACTTAACGATGGTAAGCACTGAGGAACTCGAATACAACAACACGAGTCAATAGAAGACGTCGTTGAATGAACAAATGGTTTTAATAAACTGTTTATTTGGCACCAACTGTTAGATTAGTTTACAGTCCACAGATAAACCAGTTTATGCATGAACAATGTAGTACAGCGTCGTCGACGTGTAGGTAGATTTGCGTAGTCGACGTGCAATAACACGAAAATCAGTCCGTTTTTTTAACTGGTTTATGGTCAACGATAAACAGTCTCTTTCGTCGATCGTTAACACATCAACGACTCTCCACTAAGACGCAACATAATCCACACGCGTACTAATTTTTTTGGTCGTATGACATGCCGGTTTTCTCTCGATGTTTTCCTCACCGCTTTTTATACATCCATAAAATCGTTTGTAAAACTAATGAGTATCTGTCCCGCAGGTGTTGTCCCGCTGGCCGCTGTTCGGCTCGTCGTTCTTCGCGGTGCGGCGCGTGGCGGGCGCGGGCGACTGGCGCGACCACGTGCTGGCGCTCAACCGGCGCGGCGTGCATCTGTTGCATCCCGCCACGCACGACACCGACACGCACTGGCCCTACGCCGAGCTCATCAGTACTAGGAAGGTCAGTATCTGTTGCATCCCGCCACGCACGACACCGACACGCACTGGCCCTACGCCGAGCTCATCAGTACTAGGAAGGTCAGTATCTGTTGCATCCCGCCACGCACGACACCGACACGCACTGGCCCTACGCCGAGCTCATCAGTACTAGGAAGGTCAGTATCTGTTGCATCCCGCCACGCACGACACCGACACGCACTGGCCCTACGCCGAGCTCATCAGTACTAGGAAGGTCAGTATCTGTTGCATCCCGCCACGCACGACACCGACACGCACTGGCCCTACGCCGAGCTCATCAGTACTAGGAAGGTCAGTATCTGTTGCATCCCGCCACGCACGACACCGACACGCACTGGCCCTACGCCGAGCTCATCAGTACTAGGAAGGTCAGTATCTGTTGCATCCCGCCACGCACGACACCGACACGCACTGGCCCTACGCCGAGCTCATCAGTACTAGGAAGGTCAGTATCTGTTGCATCCCGCCACGCACGACACCGACACGCACTGGCCCTACGCCGAGCTCATCAGTACTAGGAAGGTCAGTATCTGTTGCATCCCGCCACGCACGACACCGACACGCACTGGCCCTACGCCGAGCTCATCAGTACTAGGAATGTCAGTATCTGTTGCATCCCGCCACGCACGACACCGACACGCACTGGCCCTACGCCGAGCTCATCAGTACTAGGAAGGTCAGTATCTGTTGCATCCCGCCACGCACGACACCGACACGCACTGGCCCTACGCCGAGCTCATCAGTACTAGGAAGGTCAGTATCTGTTGCATCCCGCCACGCACGACACCGACACGCACTGGCCCTACGCCGAGCTCATCAGTACTAGGAATGTCAGTATCTGTTGCATCCCGCCACGCACGACACCGACACGCACTGGCCCTACGCCGAGCTCATCAGTACTAGGAAGGTCAGTATCTGTTGCATCCCGCCACGCACGACACCGACACGCACTGGCCCTACGCCGAGCTCATCAGTACTAGGAAGGTCAGTATCTGTTGCATCCCGCCACGCACGACACCGACACGCACTGGCCCTACGCCGAGCTCATCAGTACTAGGAAGGTCAGTATCTGTTGCATCCCGCCACGCACGACACCGACACGCACTGGCCCTACGCCGAGCTCATCAGTACTAGGAATGTCAGTATCTGTTGCATCCCGCCACGCACGACACCGACACGCACTGGCCCTACGCCGAGCTCATCAGTACTAGGAAGGTCAGTATCTGTTGCATCCCGCCACGCACGACACCGACACGCACTGGCCCTACGCCGAGCTCATCAGTACTAGGAAGGTCAGTATCTGTTGCATCCCGCCACGCACGACACCGACACGCACTGGCCCTACGCCGAGCTCATCAGTACTAGGAAGGTCAGTATCTGTTGCATCCCGCCACGCACGACACCGACACGCACTGGCCCTACGCCGAGCTCATCGGTACTAGGAAGGTCAGTATCTGTTGCATCCCGCCACGCACGACCCCGACACGCACTGGCCCTACGCCGAGCTCATCAGTACTAGGAAGGTCAGTATCTGTTGCATCCCGCCACGCACGACACCGACACGCACTGGCCCTACGCCGAGCTCATCAGTACTAGGAAGGTCAGTATCTGTTGCATCCCGCCACGCACGACACCGACACGCACTGGCCCTACGCCGAGCTCATCAGTACTAGGAAGGTCAGTATCTGTTGCATCCCGCCACGCACGACACCGACACGCACTGGCCCTACGCCGAGCTCATCGGTACTAGGAAGGTCAGTATCTGTTGCATCCCGCCACGCACGACACCGACACGCACTGGCCCTACGCCGAGCTCATCAGTACTAGGAAGGTCAGTATCTGTTGCATCCCGCCACGCACGACACCGACACGCACTGGCCCTACGCCGAGCTCATCAGTACTAGGAAGGTCAGTATCTGTTGCATCCCGCCACGCACGACACCGACACGCACTGGCCCTACGCCGAGCTCATCAGTACTAGGAAGGTCAGTATCTGTTGCATCCCGCCACGCACGACACCGACACGCACTGGCCCTACGCCGAGCTCATCGGTACTAGGAAGGTCAGTATCTGTTGCATCCCGCCACGCACGACACCGACACGCACTGGCCCTACGCCGAGCTCATCAGTACTAGGAAGGTCAGTATCTGTTGCATCCCGCCACGCACGACACCGACACGCACTGGCCCTACGCCGAGCTCATCAGTACTAGGAAGGTCAGTATCTGTTGCATCCCGCCACGCACGACACCGACACGCACTGGCCCTACGCCGAGCTCATCAGTACTAGGAAGGTCAGTATCTGTTGCATCCCGCCACGCACGACACCGACACGCACTGGCCCTACGCCGAGCTCATCAGTACTAGGAAGGTCAGTATCTGTTGCATCCCGCCACGCACGACACCGACACGCACTGGCCCTACGCCGAGCTCATCAGTACTAGGAAGGTCAGTATCTGTTGCATCCCGCCACGCACGACACCGACACGCACTGGCCCTACGCCGAGCTCATCAGTACTAGGAAGGTCAGTATCTGTTGCATCCCACCACGCACGACACCGACACGCACTGGCCCTACGCCGAGCTCATCAGTACTAGGAAGGTCAGTATCTGTTGCATCCCGCCACGCACGACACTGACACGCACTGGCCCTACGCCGAGCTCATCAGTACTAGGAAGGTCAGTATCTGTTGCATCCCGCCACGCACGACACCGACACGCACTGGCCCTACGCCGAGCTCATCAGTACTAGGAAGGTCAGTATCTGTTGCATCCCGCCACGCACGACACCGACACGCACTGGCCCTACGCCGAGCTCATCAGTACTAGGAAGGTCAGTATCTGTTGCATCCCGCCACGCACGACACCGACACGCACTGGCCCTACGCCGAGCTCATCAGTACTAGGAAGGTCAGTATCTGTTGCATCCCGCCACGCACGACACCGACACGCACTGGCCCTACGCCGAGCTCATCAGTACTAGGAAGGTCAGTATCTGTTGCATCCCGCCACGCACGACACCGACACGCACTGGCCCTACGCCGAGCTCATCGGTACTAGGAAGGTCAGTATCTGTTGCATCCCGCCACGCACGACCCCGACACGCACTCGCCCTATGCCGAGCTCATCAGTACTAGGAAGGTCAGTATCACGAAAGATTCATTAAAAAACTCCAATACTTAGATTTTAATTTTTTTTTCAAAGTTTTTCTCTAAAATATTTAAAAATATATATAAAAATCTAAAATATGTAAAAATCATCATTCTCCTGCCCTTATCCCAATTTATTTGTGGTCGGCGCAACCTATCTGTTTCTTCCACACTTCTCTATTAGTCGTCATCACAGTAGTGACCCTCTTTCTATCCATGTCATAATTCACACAGTCCATTCACCTTTTCTTTAGTCTCAAAAGGCTCCATTGTGTCCTTCCGACCTCTTTATTTTAAAGGATTTATAAGGGTTGTTGTTGAAATAAGTTGATCCAAAAATAAACAACTCAAGATAAAGAACTCATTTGGACTCAGATGCTCCCAAAAAGCAGCAATAAAGCGCTGTCGAAGCTTTAAAAAAAATAGGTACTTAACCCATCAACCCTTAACTAATGAGACACAGTTTGATCTACTTTCGGACCCCTAGGAGGCCAACAGACATCTATTTAACAAATTCAATCCTTTTCCTTATTTACAACTAAAACATTGATATTTTTCACAGGTCCGTTCTGAAGACGGCACGCTATTCCTGGACGTGAAGTGTGGCTCGCTGCTACAGCAACGTGTTACGAGGTTGCAAGCCGAGCAAGCGCACGAGGTGGCGCGCCTCGTCAGGCAGTACATCGCGCTACAGAGAGACCAGAGGCACTCGCCAGGTAATACATTCACATAGTGCTACAGCAATTCTTGCTATACCGTTGTTGCAGTAATGTGCTATAGCAACATGTTGATGTAACATGTTGCGAGCCACGAGCCAGATGCTACTCTCGCATAGTGCTATGGCAACTCATTGTTGAGAGCAACGTGTTACTGTAACATGTTGCCAGTCATTAACCAGATATTACTCTCACATAGTGCTATAGCAACGTATTGTTATTTGGAACGTGTTGCTGTAACATGTTGCGAGTCATTAACCAGATATTACTCTCACATAGTGCTATAGCAACGTATTGTTATTTGGAACGTGTTGCTGTAACATGTTGCGAGTCACTCACCACATATTACGCTCACATAGTGCTACAGCAACGTATTGTTATTTGGAACGTGTTGCTGTAACATGTTGCGAGTCACTCACCACATATTACGCTCACATAGTGCTACAGCAACGTATTGTTATTTGGAACGTGTTGCTGTAACATGTTGCGAGTCACTCACCACATATTACGCTCACATAGTGCTACAGCAACGTATTGTTTGAGCAACGTGTTGCTGTAACGTGCGCTTAACGCGCACACCTCATGACGCTCCGTGTCGCGAGATTGCAAACCGAACAAGCAAATGTGGATTATTTATTTGACGTCAGCATATAACAGTCACATAGGCAAACAAGTGTAGGACTAGCACGAACCCAAGGACTATAAAAATACTCGTTTCGCGTATAAATATTAATTACTTTAAAACGTTATTTATATCTATGGGTGACGCAAAAACAAAACCAAAATGTATAACGATTTGTCGTTCGTATTTACGTAACGATTACGTCGTTCGTGCGTGCTAGGGCCTGATCACGATGCCCGAACAAGGCCGCACGACGGTCGTGTTAAATACCACTTTTTTTTTCAATATCGTACCCACATGTTTAGCCGCACCTTTATAGAAACATGCTTAGCGTGCGTTTATCACATTCACCTAATTACTAATTATATTATCACACGTTTTGTTAATTTAATTCACTTTTTTCGACTGGCCTGTTAGTCTAGTGGTTAGTGACACTGACTGCTAAGACTGAGGTCGTGGGTTCGATTCCCACCCAGGACAAATCGTTATGTGATGAGCACAATTATTTGTTCTATGTCTGGGTGTAATTTGTCTATAATATTTATGTATTTAGAGATATATAAATATATTTATCAGTTGCCTGGTTGCCATAGTACAGGCTCTGCCTAGTTTGGAATAAGAAAACGGTGTTTTGATTGTCCTAAACTATAATTATTCAATTTTTCTTTTTGTTTCAGCTTTCAACAATTGAAAAGCGGATCCAAACGAATCAAAGTAACACAGACTGGAATGAGTGCAGTGTATCATAGTATGTAATGTTGTCAAGTATACGTTCTTACCTCAGCGCTGTCGTATCCGTCCAAACACTGATCTGAACTTCTAGCATTAAGGAACCATCTGATTGAAATGATAATAGGATTTTAGGGCACAATCGTTCTATGTAGTCGTTATGTACTTCTATTTTCATTTTAGTCATCGTTCGCCCAATAAGTATTTATGTAAGAGCAATTATTTTAAGAAAAACAAGTAATCTCTTAAACATTCCAATACTTTTAACAACCAAAAAGTATGAAAATTATATTATTATGAATTATAGTTATTTAATTTTTTATACATTTTTAACCCAATGCAATTATTTCAAGTACACTCATATCATACTAATTTTATCATTTTCAATAGTGAACGGCTAAGAAACGTGGGCCATTCGTGTTTCCCACCAAAAGATATTTAAAAAACAGGATTTAAAGATTATAAAACCCACGATTACTGAGACCGTAAAACAACCGACCGACCGTGAAACATATGTATATTTTTTTCGCAAGTTATTAAAAAAATAATATCCCAAGAAAATGTATTAGGTTTTCCTAATACATTTTGTTGAGATATTTTTTTTGAACAATTTGATGTAAATAATCTTGTGGTTGAGTTAAATTTTTCATAGAGTTTAATATTATTTTACTACTGAACTCCAAAGAGTTCTACAGCTATTTAAAACACATTGCTCAAGCTTGACAACTCTATGACCCTGGAATTATGTTCTGATAATATGACAGGACATTAGGGGCGGCACGGAAACATTTCCCGCGCCTTCCGCACTGAAGGATCAATGCCACATCCATTTAAATATTGCACGAAACCATATGTGGCGCAAAGTTGTCACGGCATATCATAAGAAATCATTTTATGTAATTAGTATAGTATGTAGATAATTCTATTATTTTGTTATTCATGGAATTCGTATTATGTTCTTTATAGTATCGTTATTTCCAGAAACAAAAATTTTGTTGTCTACTTACTCCGGATAAATTTAGATATTCTCTATAATCCATTCTATGTGCCTTATATTTTTTCTCAAATTCTAACAAAAGGTGCTATTTTACCTTATACTTAATGTACTAATATTAAATTGAATTATTTTAAAGTCTTTATTATGAAATTATCCAAAGACCTTGTGGTCGGAGTCATGTTTAATGTATTTACTATATATTTCGTTATAATGTAAAATATTTAATGAATCTGATGTATGAGAATATATTGTAGATACTTAATAAATAAAAGTTATATTTTCAAAACTTGTTTGATTCTTGTTTTTCAGGGTTGTTTATTAACGTTTAACAACAATTAACATTTCTTTTTTTGGGCACTGGACTGAGAAACTTGCGTCGTCATCACTTTTAAAATGCTACTATATTACAACGCACCCATTTTTTATTTTATTTTTTGGAAGTATTTACACAAGACTTAGACAATTAACTAACTTAATTAATACTGTTTACCTTAAATTATCCCCTACTAGTCGATACTGTACTACGGTAACTGTATTAAATCATTTACTTATGACCGAAAAAGCTATCCAAACTACGTAGAATAAAGATATTTGGTACAACCAAAGATACCGCTGCTAGCTACAACATCGGTTCAATCAAGGGGGAAGTGCCAGGGTAGGCCGCCAAATTCAAATTGAATAACTGTTCCATGAAATAGTCATTCAATGCGATTATATTATGAACTTAGACATGATGATTTTAAGGAGTAAAATTCTCTAAAGCCATATTTGTTACGGTCGCGAATAATATTTTGTTAATCGCAGAGCCTCTCACATACCTGCAAATTGAAAAAAAAAACGTTAGTTAACAAAAAATATTTTTTCGCTGACTAACTTAGCGCCACACCCTTAAAGAAAAGAAGACCTAAAGATTTGTGGTCACATACCACACAATAACTAAAGATGATATAAAAGAATTTCATCTCGCAATGACATCGACAAAATCATCTATGCCTAAATACACAACCATGAAAATTGCAAACTAAAAAAAAAATCATAGCCATACAGAAAAATAATAACTCAGCCCATCTCTAACAAATGCCTACTTCAGCTTTATCACTTGAAGCTACTTAGTAGTTGTTAGCGAAGTCATACTACTTAGGTATCTACCCACATTTTTTTTTTAGAGCCCCTTTATAGCTTAGCGGAGTTGCCTCAAAATTAATGACTGTACCTAATGACCCTTAAAAATTTTACATCACAAACATCTTTGGTAGTTAAAACAACTTAATGGCTTCAAAGAAAAAAAAGACTTAATCCATTAATTACAAACCCGAACCACGAATCCGGATCTAGTAATTATTCTAGTCGCAGATTGTATCAACATCACTTGAACAGTTGAACTGCGCTCACAACATCTTATTATAGCTCTGACTAATTCGGCCGTCTCAAAGTGCATTGTTAATCTGAATGAACCTGCTTTAAATATTTTAGTAACAGATTTAACTGTTCCTCCCTTTTTATACGGATACAAAAAACATAACTAGCAAAATTGTAGTGTACCGGCACTACTGGCCTCCTAGTTCCTAGTAGGTGTATGAGGTCTGAAATTCGATTCCCAGGTCGTGAAATATTAAAACATTTATCCCCCAAAACCCTTTCCCTAAAGATTTACATAGAACAGTAGCAGCCTGGAGTCTGGATTTGTGCCAGAGTTATTACAATATAGCAAGCCGCCTTTTCCAAGCCTAAGTTAAACATAACTGCCGAAATTAGGGTACTTAGATACGTACCTACTATCCAATATTCCTCTACCTACCTCTTAAGAAAGTACAGATGCGGTGATTACCCTCGATTTTGCCTGTGGCTGACCAATCTAACCTGACTGTGTGATGTACAAAGGTAGGTAAGGACCTATCATCAAAATTAGCTACACTAAATTATTTTGTTAAGCACCTACCTACCTACATAATTAAAACATTTAACCCAAATATGTGTAACGAGCTACAAGTGAGAGTCAATTGGGGGGAAAGGTTAATTGGTGCTGCATGTAGGTTAGCAACCTATCTCCAATGCAATCCGAATACGCAACATTCACTGTCATAACAACATTGAAAGTAGACTAGGTACCTTTTTCTTATTAAGATTGACAGTGATTGACATCTAGAAAAAGCTTAACTTAAATAAAACAATACTGGAGAGTATTGTTTTACTAAAGGTAATTAATAAAACCAGTGAAATATCATCCGTCAATCAATATGTACCGTGTGTTGCCGGACGTACACAATAACATCATCCCATTTCTTGTCGTGGGTGTTCTGAAAGACGACGGAGGTACCCATGGGCGTACCCAGGTTCTGGGCCACGGGGGGGCAAATCAGATTTTTTATAAGCACTCAGTCAAATAAATAAACATATATTAAAGTAGGTACTTTTTTTATTCTTTAAATATACAATAGCTATTTCAAAAGTAACTTTCAAGGGTCTTCAGCAAAACGGCTTATGACGTCTTTCGTGAAAGAATCGCCCATAGCGTTAGCATATTTTCTACATACACTAAGCATACATCTTCTACGGTTTCTACAGCTAATGAGACCGGTCCATTGCCACTTCAGCTTGCTACTTCTAAGAGCTATGTCGACGACTTTGGTTCTCTGCCGGATCACTTCATTCCGGATTCTGTCCCTCAGAGATACACAAAGCATAGCTCGTTCCGTTGCTCACTGAGCGACTTTGAATTTATGGACCAGCCGTACCGTGAGTGTCCACGTTTCGGCTCCGTAAGTCATAACAGGCGCACTGATTGAAGACTTTCGTCTTTAGGCTCTGCGAAATACATGACGAGAAGACTCGACGAAGCTTCCCAAACGCTGCCCAGCCCAGCTGAATTCTTCTGTTAGGCTCGTTCTCAGGGTTGTTCTTCTCAAACTGCAGAGTTAGCCTGAGGTAAACGTATTCTCGAACAACCTTGAGGGCACCGCCATTCACAGCAACCGGTCTCGGAGTTACGTGTTCATTCAACATAACCTGGGTTTGTCCTAGTTCATCTGGAGAACAATACGTACAGAAGAATAAACTAATTCGAATCAGCCAGTATGATAAAGTCTTCTGCAAAACTCAAGTGTGAAATCTACTCGCCGTTGACGTAAATACCGCGTCCTGTCCAGTTTAGCATCTTGAAAACATCCTCCAATGCGTTAAAGAACAATTTTGGGAAAATTACGTCCACTTGTGGCCTCCTCGTATTCAGTTCGCTGGTCCTAAGTTTGGACGGTCATTGCCGCGTTTTCATAAAGACATCTCAGCACTTGGATGTATCGCCAGTCGACTTGGCATCGCTGTAAAGACTCCGAAACAGACCAGGTCTCGATAGAGTCAAAAGCCTTTTCATAATTCACAAACGCAAGACACAGCGCCCGATTATACACTTCGGACTTCTGTATAATTTGCTGCACTGTGTGGATGTGGCATATGGTGCTGTATCCTCCTCGAAACCCGGCTGAAACTCGTCGAGTCTCCGCTCTAGACGATTCGTAACGGCTCTTAAAACAACTTATATGTATACGTGGCTCAGGAGCGAAATGGGTCTGGAGTTCTTTAAAAAATATATTTTATCCTCCTTTTTAAAGAAGAGTACGACCACGCTCCTTCGCCACGCTTCTGGAGTTCTCCCAGAGAACAGGTCAGAATTAAAGAACTCCTGAAGCTCTTTAAGAACAACATTTCCTCCAGCTTTCAGGAGCTCAGTCGTAATCTCATCCTCACCAGAAGCTTTTCCACTTTTAAGCTGTTTTATAGCCGCCTCGATTTTGTCTTGGCTCACTTCTGGTAGGTCTTCTGTGAAGTGGCGGGTTAAGTTGGCTCTGGAATCTTCATTTTTGGGATCAGTTTGAGATACATGCGATGCGTACAATTGGCCGTAGAAGTTTTCGACATCCGAAAGGATCTCCGGCTTCGAAACGACGATATGCTCACTAGATTTAGTCAACTTCGTCAGATGGCTTCTCCCAAATGATTGGAGGAACACTTTCGACCCCCGATTTTGCTCAATCGATTTCTCTATAAAGCGTGTATTGGAGCATCGGAAGTAGTGTCGTATCAATGTTCTAATATTATTATTGAGTGCCCGTTGTTCTAACGAAGTGACAGATGGGTCAGAGTCAGAGTCTCTTCCGAAAGTTTGGACTTCTTGCACGTACGCCGCATTTTGCAAAATCTCAAGCCTTCTTCCCTGAGGATTCTCACCGGTTGTTGGAGGGCCTAGTTGACGTTATTTGTGGTTTCCACGGTAACGAATCTGTTCTCCAGGTCTAGCTGGAACGCTTCAGATCCTATCATAGTTTGGAGCGTATTTGGACGGAGCTTAGACTTCATCAAACGACTTCACTTGAGCTTGAAATTGATATTCAGTGATTTTTTAATAGATAGAGCAGGTCAGGTCGTCAGGGGTGGTCTGATATATATATTTTTTTTTTTTTGACTTTGCTTTGATAGATTTGAGTTAGCTTCTATAATGCGTATTTAATCCACTTTGTGTAGCGTGATGATATTCTAATACTTCCTGTCACTGCTATTGACTTGGTCAGTAGTGGTATAAGAATGAGTGCAGGGTAGATAAAAACGTTCTTGCAAAATAAAAATAAAAACAACCGACTTCCAAAAAAACAGTACAAAGTGAAAAATAACTTTAATTTTGGAAGTCAGTGTCAAAAACTAAAATATAGATCCAAAAATACCGACTTCCGAATTTATCGTTATTTTTGCTTGCAGCTCTGCTAGCGAGTAGGTAGAACGGACGCGTCGCGCGATTTTTTAAAGTTTTATGTTGCATTATAAATAGCAAAAAGTTATTTTTCTTAATTTTTATCGACAAAAGTAGATAGTTAGTAGGGACATAGCAAACTCCAGGGGGGGGGCAGCTGCCCCCCTCTGCCCCCCCCCCCCCTGGGTACGCCCATGGAGGTACCTACTTACTAGATAAAGGCCAGCAGCGTTCCATATGCATTTTACCACTATACTGCGATCGCAAAGTGATACAAGCGTGGCTGACTATATTTGATTGCAAAGTTTTAAGAAAACAGTAACGACTGTTCATCGACTTCGCTGTCTACCTTTTGACCTCACAACACTACACACCGTGTTAGTCCGTGTTTACTGCAGCATTAACGACTCTAGGCCGAAGCGACACGATACAATGAACTTCCTAATTCACAGTAGTTTGTACTTAAATAGTACATTGGTAATATTTCATCCACCATTCGGGGTCACATGGTAATCAGCGGCCTTGGTGTCCGAGTCGCATACAAAGGACACTTTTTACCGACGACGCCGACGCGTGGGAACCGGCGCGGGCGCAACCTTCGTCGATTGTCGTCGGCGATGCTACCGGCTGGTTACGTGAAGAAAGCTTACTTGCTATGTAGGAACGGTACATCTTCACGATGGTCGAAAAATAGTCACAAAAGAGTTCGCTGAACATTTGAAGCTGGTACAAAATGATTAATTGGTGCTTGAAAAATTTGATTAGGCAGAGGTCTCGTGGAACAAGAAAGAATACAAAGATAGGTAGGTATGTACTTACATCATCTTTGCAATATGAACCGAACCGCATATTTGATAACAGCTTCATTCTTTTCTTCGCAGTAGGTAATTTATGAGATCAATTGTCTAAACACGCACTAGACAAGGTTCCTTTCTCTAAAAAATGCTCAGCTTTTGCCGATTTCTTAATTAACGAGTCTTGAAAGCAGCAATTTATGTCTAAATTCTTTGAAAATTAGCAAATATTTTCGTTTTTGCAATATGAAGGTACTGCGTCGGAGCAATCAAATCAATAGTGCATGATAACGCCTGAAGCCAAGCAGATATAACAAGATATATGAACTATTGTATCTTGTGCAATACGCAATATTTGATCATACTGGGGAATTCTGAGAGAAATCTGTGTCACTGATAGTAGAGCGTGAAGATATACGTGCGTGAATTTGATACATAGCTGCGTGTAACTTGAAACTATGCTCACGTTTGGGTCATATATAGGGGTACAAAAGACCAGCAAGATATAGGTTCCAGTGTTATACGCGGTGGGTAGAGAGATGCCTACGTTGAACGTTTTAAAGGACCGATAGGGCCGATATTAAAATCATTAGGTAACATCTTGGGTAACATTTACCTGAAGACGTGTTGTGACGTTTTGACAGATTGCCCATACAAAAACTGTCAAATTGAGAAACTTAATCGTTGGATAAAAGTTGTCTGGAGATTGAAAAACCAGCTCTTATTGCAAGAACCGCCCCCTGTTACAATCCCTGCCGTTGAGGGAATGCGTTTCTGACACCTATCACTTCGGGAATTGTAGTAGGTAACTAATAAAAATCAAATTCGGAAAACACGTATTCGTTTGTCTGAAACTGACGGAGGACGCATGGTACTCTCGACGGCCAAACTGTAGGTTGGTACACATGGTCCACTTTCAGTGCCCAGCACCCGGCTCCCGGATAGAACGATAATAAACATAAGTGGCAAAATGTAGATTGGTGTGCCTGACCAACTGACACGTCTGCATATCCACTCCTTCGGAAAATACAGGCGTGATGTACTTACATAAGAATTATATTTCCCGCAAATCATAATTAGCATCAATTCTAATATTCTACGCGTTCACAGCATTTAGTAAACTTTATTGACGACCCATTCCGAGGCCAAAGCTCGTGAGAAATAACCATTGTCGGTATAAATTGTTTCCATAACAATTAATTTACATTTTATTATTATTAACAATCATGAATCATTCCGCGTCAACCAGTGACATAAACAAAAACACAGCCCCACTGTATCACTATGATCACTACATTAAACTAAGTCCTTCCTAGTCGTCTGTCCGTCTAACGCGCTAAACTCAAAACTTCGGAACGGACTGCATAGTGTTCAATTCCTATGGACGGAGTGATTCCTATGAATGGTTTAGGTGTATAATTCATTAAGGTTTTGTCTAAGCTCTTTTGTTGAAATATGACGATGTTTGTTGAAGATGTCGGAACTTGGAATGCCGACTGGGAGCTTTACTGGCGTGTGCCACGTAAAAATTGGATGAAAGGCACGCGGATAGTTTATAAACCTGGAAATAGAGTAATTCTGCAATCCACGCGGCCGAAGCCGCGGGCAATAGCTAGCCCATAATATAATTGTAAAATTGCTTCCACAATCTTGGTAGTCTCTTAATGACGCGGGAAAATTCGGTGACCTCATGCTGAAATGTTTCTCAGGGAGACATTGACACTACCCACTCATTTTACCTTTGCAAAATGTAACAGACTTATTTACAAATCTTTGTTTAAACAATAAATAACATGACTTGTTATTTCTGTACAAAGCTTAATTAAAATGGCAATGGAAATAAAATAGAAGTTAAATTACCTGTGTTGATTATTATTTGTTAGAACACTGAAATACCTAGGTTGCTAACTTAGCTTTAAATTATTTAATGCTGTTTTATTGAAATACTTAATCTTGGGTTTCCATTTATTAAAAAAAAAAATACCGGGATGTTCAGTTTTATAAATGGACAGTCTTCAGTTACTTTGTATTCAAGGGAATGCGCTAAGGGGAATATTATAATCATGAAAATGATCAATTCTACCTTTAGTTTATTTAATCCCATTATTGATTAACTTAGATTTAAATGATTATACTATTCTGTAAATAGGCAGTCGCTGCATGTAAAATACTGATCCCAACATAGTTGGGAATAGACAGATGATTGATGATGACTATTCTGTAAATACACAGGTATATACTTGTTATCGTCGCTAATCAATTTTTGTTCAACATACAACCTAAAACTGAGCCTGATACCTGTTAAAATATCATTCGCGACAATACCACGTATCTATTAATATCATAAATACAATCCTCTAAGTTTTTAACAATCCCATTGTATGACTATTTCATGAAATTAGATTAATTAAGAATTTAATGATTCACCAGCATCATCTCTTCAGACAAATTATTATTCTGTAAATACATTTTTTATTGTAATTGTAGGGATGGTTCGCTTGATGAGTTTGTACAACATACAGCTTACAGCCTGACATTGACCTGCAAAAAAACCAGACCTAACATTAATTGGCGAAGGTGACTACTTAGGTGCCGTCTACTTATCTCGCTCTAGCTTTAATAATAATAATAATAATAATAATAATAAGTGTTGCCTCCTTGTCGCTGCGTCACTATGTACCAGCGACGTTTTCCGGGGGCCCATTATTGAGTGTGCAAGTCACCCCCTGCCATTTAATCGTGTATATACAAAACATTGATGCGGCAGGGGCCATGGACCTTCCATAGTTTTTGGTAACCAGTCCATTAAGCCAACCAAATACATAGTCCAACATCTTTGTTTCCATATCCTGCAATAGTCCAACACCAACCGGAGATTGTCCTTGTGTGCCCTTGCACAGTGTATACAGGGATAATCGTCGGTTGGTACCTCACTCCATTTAAAGTGTCTAAGGGGCTTCTGCGAGTTGGCTTCGGCCCCTCGTACGCCTTCCAAAAGACCGGGAACCCAGAATCCCGAGATATGTTTACATATATGTATAAAAATAATAATAATAATAGAGCTGGCAACACTGTATTGACAGGACGTCTTATGTTCCTAATTTTAAGAAAAACAATAAATTGGACGCAATTTTATAAGAAATTTACGATCGAAAGAAAAGCACCAACAGAAAAAACATTTTGGAATAATAAAAGACCATCATTTACCATAATGTAAAAAAACTAATTTTAAAACTGGCGAATCGGGGGTGACATGACAGATGTCACCCCCGATAAAATAAAATCAAAATGAAAATATAAAATAACTAGGAATTTAAATTGGCACGATTAAGATGAAATGTTGACACGATCAGCTACGCGGAACGCACGCCCACCACCTCCGGATTCGTCGTTCAGCTCCGCCTCGCCGCCGCCGGAACCCAGCGCCATCGAGAGTGCTGTGACACCGGCCGTGGCAGTTGCGTCGAGCTCGAGCGATGAATATTTTTCCCCGCCGACGTCGCCAACACCTGTACGTCGGCAGGGGAGAGGCCGGCCACCGAGGAGCTTGGGACTTAGGGGCCAACCGGCCCCGAGCCGGGTCCCCGCTGCCGGTGGTTGTGTGCGGCGCATGAAATGGACTCAGTCTATGAACGAGAACGTCATGCGCGCATATTACGGGTCTACAGAGGGGGGAACTAACCTCACTGCGTATCGTGATAGGATGCTGTCTCTGTTCCAGGAACTAGAACCAACCGTCAACGTCTCGGCCCAACGACTATCGGATCAGGTGCGGGTTATCCAACGCAATCACAGGTTGGACGACACCGCACTTGAAAGGCTGCGCTCAGAAGTACTGAGCAACTGTGTCGTCTCGACTCCGACACAAACCGCGGCACAAGGGTCATCTATTAATGCAATTTCGCCGCGGTTCCATCATGTTGAAGAAGAGGATGATATAGTTGCCACAGTAAGTAGCCAGTGCAACAACCGACTGAGGAGCGCTCTGGAGGATGCGCTTCGCGAGTATAGGTCTATCCAAACCGAACTTAGACCCCGATTACCACGGTTGCCTATGCACAAGAAAAATAGGGCGCTGGTGTGTGCCTTGGACTCGCAGCTTAAGAATTTATTCGAGAGCAGCGAGAATCTCGTCGATACACACTCGATCCTGTATTGCGCGGCTGTTGCGGCATGTCGTTTAGCTAACGTCAAGTTTCCAAACTGTGACGGAGCTACTCGACCAATGCCAACCGTATCAGCCTGGCAATGCAGGATCGAGCGTCGTATCGATGGGGCCAGGGTACTCATTGGCAAACTATACTGCTTCAGGGAGGGCAATACCCGACCACGAGTGATGCGCTTTGTAAGGCGGGCATTCTCGGGGACTGGAATCAGTCCTCCAGAATACATGTCCCGTGTTACAGAGCGCATCGACTTCCTGAAGCAGAAAGTCTGTGCATGGGCAAGCCGTATTCGGCGGTATAAACGGCGGGTTGACCGATACAAGCAGAATCGTATGTTCCAGAGCGATGAGAGGTGGGTATATAGAGCTTGGGAGCGACCCGAACAAAATGTGACAGACGTGCGCTGCCCGGATGACGCCGCCACGAATGCATTCTGGCGGGGCATTTGGTCAGTACCCGTCTGTCACGTTGAGGCTGGCTGGATGCGAGATGTCGAGCGAGTGTGTGAATCATTACCAGAAATGGAGCCGGTGTTAATTACGCCAACAGATGTAGCCAGAGCAGTCCGTCCGTTACCGAACTGGAAATCACCGGGACCGGACGGACTGCACAACTTCTGGTTAAAATGGCTCACCAGTTCACACAGTTGCCTGGCATCTCATTTCCAGTCATCCTTAGAGTCTGGGTCCCTACCGCAGTTTTTAACAACAGGCGTCACCCACCTGCTCTATAAGTCAGGTAGTACCGCGGAACCTAAGAATTATAGACCGATCACATGTTTGTCGACGGTTTATAAACTTCTTACATCCATTTTGAGAGCGAAAATTAGTTCGCATATTGATAATAATTCCATTATGTCTGCGTCTCAAAATGGATGTAGGAACGGGTCCCGTGGTACTAAGGAGCTACTCCTCATCGACATGGCCACAAGCCAACAGGTTCGTCGATCCCGCAAGGATCTGTCGACATGCTGGATAGACTATAAGAAGGCCTACGACTCAGTGCCACATTCATGGCTCAGGAGGGTGCTGGAGTTGTACAAGGTTGATACAACTCTACGCACCTTCCTAGAGTCGTGCATGGGGCAATGGAGGACAGTCCTTCGCTATCCAGGATGTCCACAGATCCAGCGAAATGATGAGCCTGTATGGATTAAGCGGGGAATATTTCAGGGCGACAGTCTGAGTCCACTTTGGTTTTGCTTAGCCCTGAATCCTCTAAGCACACTGCTGGAGGATTCAGGTCTAGGCTATCGGCTGAGGAGAGGTGGTCAGGTTATATCTCACCTCCTCTACATGGATGACCTAAAAGTCTTTGCCCCCAACAAACTGCAACTGATGGAGCTACTGAAGGTAACTGAAACTTTTAGTAGCGCCATCAGGATGGAGTTTGGTGTGGACAAATGTACAGTCATGCATGTAAAGCGAGGCGAGGTTATGGAATCCGAGGGAATCCAACTTTCGGATTCCGTATACCTCAGATCCCTTTCCTCATCCGAAAGCTACAAGTATTTGGGTATGTCGGAAGTGTTAGGCATCAACGATGCTGACATGAAGCAATCGTTGAAGGAGCGCTTCTTTGGTCGCCTGAAGAAGGTATTAATTAGTCTTCTCTCAGGCGGAAACAAGGTGCGCGCCTTCAACGGTTGGGTCATGCCAGTTTTGATGTACTCTTTCGGCATACTTAAATGGACTCAGACAGAACTCGACGCCCTGGATAGGAGGGTCCGTACAATGCTGACCGCAAACCGGATGCATCACCCACGATCATCGGTGATGAGACTGTACATCCCGCGGAAGTGCGGGGGTCGAGGTTTTTTAAATGCAAAGACCCTCCACAACCGCGAGGTGTGCAGTCTCAGGGAGTATTTCTTAAAAGCCGAAGTGGGTATGCACCGTGATGTGGTCGCAGTGGACAAGGGACTCACCCCGCTCTCCATGGCTAAAGAGAACTGGCGCAAACCTGTAGTACTTACTACCGATGACCGCAAGGAAGTATGGCGAAACAAGGAGCTTCACGGGCGCTTTTACCGGGCTCTTCATGAGCCCAGTGTAGATTTCTTAGCGTCCGTATCCTGGCTACGTTTTGGTAACCTATTCGGGGAAACAGAAGGTTTCGTCTGTGCAATTATGGACGAAGTTATCTTGACGAATAACTACCGGAGACATATTATGAAGGACGGGACGGTTGACATGTGTCGGGCATGTCACCATCCGGGTGAATCCATCAGACATATTATCTCTGGTTGTTCTCGTCTGGCTAACGGCGAATACTTGCACAGGCATAACCAAGTAGCCAGGATTATTCATCAGCAACTTGCTTTGCAATACAAACTAGTGGATTCTGAGGTACCGTATTACAAGTATGTGCCCGACCCAGTTCTCGAAAATGACCATGTCACGTTGTACTGGGATCGGTCTATCATTACTGACAGGACTATTGTCGCCAATAAGCCTGATATAGTGGTGATAGACCGGTTAGCGCGCCGCACAATGATAGTCGATGTTACCATTCCGCATGACAGCAACCTCGTGAAAGCTGAGAAAGAGAAACAGATGAAATATCTCGACTTAGCACACGAGGTTGTTGACATGTGGAATGTTGACTCGGCTGTCATTGTGCCGATTGTCGTATCAGCCAATGGGCTGATGGCCGATACCTTCGACCAACACCTGTCGAGGCTATCGTTAGGCGGTTGGATCAAGAGCCTGATTCAGAAGGCAGTACTCCTTAACACGGCTCGCATTGTGAGGAGGTTTCTGTCTCTGGAGCCCTAACCACCGGTAGCTTGGATCCTGCTCCCGCTACCGATGGACCGCTATTTTTTATATTTTTAAATGTTTTTGTATATTTATTTTGTAAAAATATTTAAAAATGTAACGAAATATGTATGAAAAAAAAAAAAAAAAATAATAATAATATAATAATATAATAATTATATTTTTAAATGTTTTTTGCTGTAAATTTATTTTTCTAAAAATATTTAAAAATGTAACTAATATGCAGATAAAGAAATAAACGAAATAATAATAATATTAATAATATTCCACAACTATCACACAACGCCATCTAGTCCCAAGCTAAGCAGAGCTTGTGTTATGGGTAATTATATATAGTATATATATATATGCTTGAGTAATTATAGTATAAATACTATAATTACTATAATTATATATATAGTATAAATACTATAATTATAGTACAAAATCCAACCCTGAACAGCCTGACACTGACCTGCAAAAAAACCAGACCTAACATTAATTGGCGAAGGTGACTACTTAGGTGCCGTCTACTAATCTCGCTCTAGCTTTAATAATAATAATAATAATAATATAATAATTATATTTTTAAATGTTTTTTGCTGTAAATTTATTTTTCTAAAAATATTTAAAAATGTAACTAATATGCAGATAAAGAAATAAACGAAATAATAATAATATAATAATATTCCACAACTATCACACAACGCCATCTAGTCCCAAGCTAAGCAGAGCTTGTGTTATGGGTACTAGACAACTGATTTTACTTACGAACAACATTCGTGTCTGCCTCGTTGGTCTAATGGCCGTAAGCGCTACTGCTGAGCATGAGGGTTCGATTCCCAGATTGGGCAAATTGTTATTGAGGATTCCTAGCTGGAATTTCTCAGTAGCAGCTCGAAGTCAGGGTCGCGCCCCCTATAACATGGGACATATCACATAACTGACGAAACTGAGCGTACTATAGGTACACCTCTGCCCCACCCTTTGGGGAAACAAGGCGTGATGTTATATACATAACATTTGAATTTCGCGCATTATCAATTGTGACAAAGCATAAAATAAACAAAGTTAATCTTCATACCTTCACAAAAAACAGAATCACAGTCTGTTTTGACCTCTCGTCCGTTTCAGTTACGGTTTTTCCTGTGCACGCCAAATTCAGAGTTTTTGTACATTGGTATTATGTTACATATTAAATAATAGACTGCTGTAAGCCACTTTGTTTGTTATCGCTACACTTTTCTGTCACAGCCACAGCAGCTGTACAATGAACCTACCCGTAATTAGACTAACAAAACGAATTGTCTTCCTACAGAGCAAACGTGACAATTTTAAAACTATGGATTTCTTAAGTTTTTTTTTCGAGTGGTAATTATTGTAACACTGTTATTATTTTGGAAAGTTGTTGAACGCTTAGGTAACTACCTTTTAGGAGGTATTTTGTTTTACAAAATGTTTAGGATAGGTAGGGGAAGAAACTGTTTTTTAAGATGACCACAACAAAAGTAGAAATTCCCAGATCAGAATACGTCCAGCCTAAATTTTGATAGAGTTTATACCACAAATAGCATACAAATAGTAATATACTATAGTACACATAGTAATATACTACACCTCTGCTTACCATTTTGCTAATTTCAGGTGCGATGGCTCTGTAACGCAAAGCGGAGGCGCAACTGTTATGCTAACACTTTTATGTTTGACTAGCTTTTGCCAGCGGCTTCGCCCGCGTGGAGGTCGGAAAATATCCCGCGGGAACGTACTACCGGAATAAAAAGTAGCCTATGGCCTCCCCCACATTAGGCGTGCGCGATCCTCGGGCGCGAGCGAAGCGCGCGCGTCGCGAGCGCGTCGCGAGCGCGCCGCGTTTAGCTGCCCTGCGGCGCGCTCGCGGCGCACTCGCGGCGCGCTCGCGGCGCGCACGCGGCGCTCGCCTTGGCGTTTAACCCCCTACAGCTAAGTCAGTCACAATTTGGACAATTTTCGTTTCAAAATCCACACTATCCACACTAATATTATAAATGCAAAGTAACTCTGTCTGTCTGCCTGTCTCGCTTTCCTGCTAAAACTACTGAACCGATTTAAATGAAATTTGGTACTAAGATAGTTTAGAGCCTGAAAAAGGACATAGGCTACTTTTTATTCCGTGACTTTGTCTGCGTCCGCGATAAACGACATTTACGCAGAAGAAGTCGCGGGCAGAAGCTAGTCTTTTATAAATAAAGTGCTGATTTCTTCCCACACCTTTTTTTTGCAATACGATCACTATACTCCTTTGTAGTCATGTCCCATATCGCAAAGCATGTATTTCATCTATTTTTAATTACTATTTTAGAATAAGTTACATTATAAGATAATCAATAGATCCTCCTCTCTACCTACTGTATTTTCCTTTGCTGTGCCCGACAGGGTCCACAACTGTTTCTAAATAAAATGTTTTACCACCTAAGCATTGTGGAATGCAATAAAGTATTGAGTATTGTAGCGGGCGAAGGGGTAAGAACGCGACTCGAGCGCCGCGTGCGCGCCGCGAGCGCGCCGCGAGGGCGCCGCGAGCGCGCCGCGAGCGCGCAGCAGGGCAGCGACGCGCTCGCGACGCGCGCGCGGCGCTCGCGCCCGAGGATCGCGCACGCCTAATGTGGGGTCAGCCTATGTGTTAATCCAGGATATAAACTAACTGTATTCCAAATTTCATCCAAATCCGTCCAGTAGTTTTTTCGTGAAAGGGTAACAAACATACACATACACATACATCCGTCCTCACAAACTTTCGCATTTATAATATTAGTAGGACTATAACTTACCAATATACACATCCGCTGGTCCGTTACAAAGCCATTACAGAATATGGGTCATTTCAGTACACATAAACAATAGGCTATCGACCTTAGGATTACAGGCCAAGTTGACTTGTTATCAAGCCACAATCACATAAGTATAAAATCTTTAGTTTAATAAAGAACCGCAAAAATTCTTTGCTCTTATTACAAGACCTAGCCCGTTGTCGATGTCATGAAATGAAAAACAACAGACTGCCTTAAAAAAAACACTACAAAGACAAAAATAACTTTAATTTTGAAAGTCGGTATCTTAGGATCTGTATTTAAGGTTTTTTTGCCACCGACTTCCGAAAATAAAGTTATTTTTGACTTTGTAGTGTTTTTTTTTTTTTTTAAGGAAGTCGGTTGTTTTTTTTTTAAGTTTTTATTTTTAACATTTTAGTTATGGGAGATACCCCGCAATCTAATCGCGTTATTCGTTCATTTGTCGCGCAAAAACTTAATGCAAATTTAAGACTTATATGGTTTTCACATGGACCCCATTGTCCGAATGGAACCAAATTTGGGACCAATTGGGAAGCACCAGAATTCAAATAAAAAAAGAATCATCAAAATCGTTTCACCCAGTTTAAAGTTATGAGGTAACAAACATAAACCAAAAAAAAAAACATACAGTCGAATTGACAACCTCCTCCTTTTTTTGAAGTCGGTTAAAAAGAGATGAATACGGCAATAATAGGTACATTTTGGTGGTGAATCATAAAGCTCCATCAATAAGGCACGCGTCAGAATTCTGGGAAGCTAGATATCCAACAATACAAACCTTGCTAAACAATTAGATTCAGCCAAAAGCCGTACTTCCGATTCTCACACAGCCCCGCAGTATGTCGCAGTCAGCTGATCTTGACATTCGCTAACTGGAACTAATTCATTGCAACATGGCCGGCAGCCTAACAGCTGTAGGTACCTCCGCTCAATGAACCATGCATTCGGCGCGTAAAGGTCCCTCTTATTAACACGGAGTATGAAAGACAAGCATTCATTTAACGCTAGTGATGCGTTGCGAAATAAGTTCGGTGAATGAAGGCGTCGGAACAGCATTCAATATTTTAATCACAAGGTTTCAGCAAAAAAAACTTGGTACTCAAGAAGGTGATGGGTGTATCATGGCAATTAACTTGGTGCTCTAATTCTAATGGAAGATATTACTTGTTCAATTATCAATCTTATGATATGGTAATAATAATGCTATAATAGGTTAATTAAATTAATTGATAAGGGGCCATCCATAAATTACGTTACACATATTTTATGATTTTTTGACCCCCTTCCCGTCCTTGTCGCAACTGGTCAAATTTGTGAGACCCAAGTGTGGACGTCACATATTTTGCAATTTACCATTTGGACATTGAACTAAAACAGCAGCTATCAAATGGCTCTTAGACGGTTGGCGCGTGTCACTGTAGAGCGAGTGTTAACTGGCCAACAAAATAATTTGAACCTTATGTTAACACATTTCAAGTTGAAAATATTTTTTAATTTTCTTTAATAGTTCTTATTTCGTGTTTTAATAGTACTTTAATATATTCCATTTTGAAATGTAACGTCACAAAATTTAGGGCCCCTCCCACCCCCTTGTCACAATAAGTCAACCGCCCTCTGTGACGTAATTTATGGATGGCCCCTAACTAAAAAGAAAAAACTACGTAGAACCTTAGAAACCGTTCCGCTTTGTGATATCTTTGTCGTGTTACTAAGTGCAGATTTTATAATCCTACATGAAAATGTATGATGCATGGCATTGAAATGCCTACTTATTATGTTGCGTACTTAGGTCTAATAGTAACCTATGGGTATATATTGTGTATACAAACAGGTGCATCAACATAATGTCCGTGTTGTAGTATGCATGTTTAGTAAATAGTCTACAATCGGCAATGGTTAACAAGGTATACCTCGGCCTAAATGTAATTTGATAAAGACATTTCATGGGTAGTGAGTACCTCCTGCCCACCTCGGGCAGGAGGTACTCACTACCCATGAAATGGTTAATTAAAAATAACATTCTGCGTAATTTACACCGCAAAAAGAACGGAAATATTGCCAAGTTTATATGGAAGATCGATGTAACGATGGAACTACCCAACTAAAGTTAAGATTCTTGGAAGCCTGTCATTAAAATCTTTAAATTAACAGCGACGGTTTTTTTGCTGAAGCCGTCTCTTAGACAGATCTGTGTTTTTGGCTATTAACATTATAACTATGAATAATTGAATATACCTATGTGATATTAAATTTCATAGCAGATGACAGCTGTTATGAACAAGATTTTTTTTTCAGTAACGTGACTAATAATTATTGTAATTAGAGTCCTCGGATATAAATGTGTAGTGTACATAAATATGTGCAGTAAAACTATGTGTTATATTATGTATGTGTCACAAGATCATTATTTTAAAATTAACTCTAATCTCCCACTTAAAGTTGTTGGAGCAACGAACTTCCTACAAGTCGATAGGTGCCATGAAATTACGTCTTTACCTTGGTATGTCATTAATTCTTTTGTTTTCAAACAACTTAGCAATTTTGATGTGAGAAAACGCAAAGTAATTGAATTAGGGGCGAGTAATTAAAATACATGGGAGTTATTCGTTATAATGACGAAATATATGCAAAAAATTATTAGTATTCTTACCTACTTAATTATTATAATAAATGTTTTAAATACACCCGCACTAAGGTGGTTTTAGAGTTCATCAGTCGTCAGTCATTGTTCATCGTGGCATTATACTATACAATACAGGACATGACGATGAATTTTTTCGGCCATCCTGCGGCATTCAAGATTATCACGCATCGTTGTATTTATAACGTATTCACTACTTTGTTGGACTGTGTCGTGGTGTCCGTAGGTCTCTCTTGTCCGGCCACCTTCCCGCCGTATACTGTACATATCCGGGGTCTGTCGGGGTGCCCGACGCTCTGCCTTCCGTATCCGTGGTCTCTTTCTCTTCAATGGGCTCCATAGGGAACAAAGCCGGTGTATCCGCCCGTTTCGACCTTGTCGACCCTCGCAAGTAATCTTCGAGTTGTTGCAAAGTCGGTGACGGTACAGTCTTGGCCTTAGTTGGTGATCTCGACCGCTTTTGTTCGTAGCTCGGTGACATTTCGTCGTACAAACCTTTTAATCGGCCTGTCTTCACTTTCGCGAACACAGGCGTTTGTGGTTCAGGCAGGTAGTCCTCTTTTACTGATAGTTTTCCGGCGAAGTTATCTAGGTAGTCCCTGAGATATTTCTCATTGAATTTTGCCAGTTCTTGTTCGTAGTGGAATCTATCAGGTATAGACAGAGGATCTGATAACCTGACGTAGTTGCCAGATTCTATTCCATTTCGTATCGAACCAAATTTAGATTTTTGTAGTTCGTCTTTCTCTACTGCGTCGTCGAAATGCGGGTAGCTGGTTTTGGATTGCTCCAAGAACGTCATTTCTTCTTTCTTTGTGTCCTTATCTGGTAAATCCTTCTCTAAATCTAAGTCTTTTGGTCTTTCGGGGGGAACATGTCCATTGGCGTGTCCGTTCGCTTGCCCATTAGCTTTTTCGTTTGCTGCATTGGGTTTGGGCATGTTCCCGTTCAGTTTGGGTGAGGCTATAATGGACACTTTCTTTCCACTTTTGGGTGATGCTATAACTGCGGTATCTGTCTGCGAATTCTGTGTGGTTGTGTATATCCGGGGACCCATGAGATCTACGAGGAATAGTGCTGCGACGAACAGCGAAAAACTTCCGAGAACTGACGCGTTGACTACTAAGGACCGGGGCACGGAATCCAGGGATGCTAGCTCTAGTCCACCTGAGGAAAACAAAAAAAATCTCTTACATTTAAAAAAAATAAAATGTGGATCAATCTCTTTAATTGTGCTAGTAGGTAGTAAGAAACGCAATAATCTTATGTGATGCAATTATGAACGTAATATTTTCGATCAGCTATGATGCAATTTTCGAAACATTCGTTCGATAAATCGATTCTAAACGAAAGCTCCAAACCGGTCTTTAATTGCTGAATTTATAATTATTAGTTACCTCGAGTAACTTGCATGCCAAAAGAGGATAGAATGTAAACCTTAGTTGCCTTTAAATATAAATGGTGTCGTTGGTTATATTGTTAATAACAAAGTGTTAATATTGAAAATATTTACTCTACAATTTCAACTATCCTTGTGGCAATGCCCTGCCAGTTTTACCAAGGTTATACAGAACAATAATCTTACCTAGGATCAAGAAGAACAGCATGCCGAAACCGAGGAAGTATCCCTCGAGTATCCGTCGCCCCTTCGGTATCTCTTGGAAGACACGCGCCACTATCAGGCCGAAGGTTATGATCACGTAGCCTGTTAACAAACATAAACAAACCTTTAAACAAATGATGAATAGTGATTTCTTCCTGATTCATCTCTGAAGATAAGGAGTAAAGCTTCTGGCTTTGTTCAGTAATCGGTTTGAACTTTTCGTCCACGTACGCACGATACGATCTTCAGCGCCGACAGTCGAATGAATCGAATGAGTCGTTGACGCGATGGGATGAACTCTGTTGGATTCTCAATGCTCGGTTCAAGATCGAGAGATGAAAATTTAAATAGCCCACGAACGTAGACACGTTCGTGGTATAAGTATCCGATAGATAAACTACGATTGCATCCCCGCCTCACTGAAATTCTTGAAAATTGAGAATTTTCCAAGAACGACAGTGTCCAGTACGGGATGGAATATTTCTTTAATAACTAATTACTTCGCTCCATGTGTTGAAAAGCATGCTGGGGCAGACAAGATAACCCCGACTGGACACAATGGACATCGATTCGAACTGAAGAATGTTGTGAGACATTCTTATTTGACAAATAAGCCAGATAAAATACAATAATGTGCACTATCGTCCTGCCACAAATGAACCACCTGCGATGAATCTATACTAATCCACACTTCCACACTTTATCCACACTAATATTATAAATGCGAAAGTAACTCTGTCTGTCTGTCTGTCTGTCTGTCTGTCTGTCTCGATTTCCTGCTAAAACTACTGAACAGATTTAAATGAAATTTGGTACACAGATAGTTTAGAGCCTGAGAAAGGACATAGGCTACTTTTTATCCCGGTAGTATGTTCCCGCGGGATCATTTCCGACCTCCACGCGGGCGAAGCCGCTGGCAAAAGCTAGTAATAGTATAAAGCTGAAGAGTATGTTTGTTTGCTTGTTTGGTTGAACGCGCTAATCTCAGTAATTACTGGTCCGAATAGAAAAAATCTTTTTGTGTTGGGTAGCCTACTTATTGAAGAAGGCTCACACATCATCAGGTTAGATATAACATCACGCTTAGATCAAAAGGAGCGGAGCAGCAACGAAAAATGTATGAAAACTGGCAGGCAATTCGATGCGACGGGAAAGGTCAGGGGAGCAAAAATTTGACGCGGACGAAGTCGCGGGCATATGCTAGTGAGTAAATAAAAGTACAGTCCATTCACACTTATTTTACCTCTGATTTTGCGTCACAGTCAAAATCAAAGTGATCTTTTTTATGTTACAATAAGGTTGCTGTTGGGTTGCTATTGTCACTACTGTCAGAGGTAAAATAACTTGAACTGACTGTAGTTAGTAATTTTGTATAGATCCCTTCTCGTGGTATTAAGGATAATTGCGCTGATATACAATTTGATGATTCGTCTTTTATAAATAAGACATAACGTGACAAGAAGTAGGTACTAGGTACCCTCATTTACCTACCAAATTATTATAAGCAATATATTAGTCAAGCTGTTTTCCTTCATTGTCTTGGCATTAGTCACCAGTTACCGTCTCAAACCACTTGTATTTGATGAAGAGGTAGGTAGGTTGAACATTTTCCCATCAAATTAAAGAAAGAATGGCTCATTCAACCATAAATATCATCAAATTAGAAAGGACGTGTCTAAACAGACTTGAAGAGCCTATTATAGCGAAGTTAATTTATTTAAGTTATAACTAGTAAACTTGTATGCTATGTGAAAATACTGTGGTCGAAAATACTACAGAGCGGTGGTGGCCCAGTGGTAACGGCCGCGACTTACGAGTTGTAGGTCCTGGGTTCGAACCCAAGCAGGCGCATTACAGTGTATAAATTATTTCATCACCACTGCTCTCAAAACGATGAAAACATCGTAAGAAAACCGGAATGTCTTAGAACCAAAAATTCGAAGACATGTGACATCTACCAACCCGCACTGGGCCCACGTGGTGGATTATGGCCCACTCCCTCTCACCGAGAGGAGGCCTTTCTCAGCAGTGGGAACATTATAGGCTGATGATGATGATCTTTAGTCTCGTTAGAAGATTTTGTTTTGTTTGCTTTAACACAAGGGTGATTTGTAATAAAGAAGAAAATTAGGAAAACCCAAAGGAACATCCGAAAATAGGGAAAGCAGAAATTGCATTTTTTATGGGAATATTGTAAGAAAAGAGTATTGAATTTTGGACAGGATAGCGTTTACTTTGTCAAGTCAGCTAGTAATAGATAACAGTATGCTATCTAGAATTCCTATTGATATCTTCGAGATATCAGCTTGTCGCCATATAGGCCATGTTTGTCTGAATGTCAGTACGTCACAGGTGCATTTAGCATGATTATTTTATATCGTCTACTTAGGTTTTTTGGTTTAGCTCTCCAACATAACATTGCGGGGGTGGGATTATTAGTATTTTATTGAATTGGTATTTCATTGGTGCTAAGTAGATCAGTGTTAAGAAAATTACCTTGAATATTCTGAAAAATCTTTTTGTAGATTTTTGGGTAACATTGTTTTAATAGAATATTAGCTATAACCTCAGACAATGAACTGCAGCCGAATTGTCTAATACATTATCAATCAGAATCTAAATAATTTGAAGAATTATTGATTTGTAAAACAAAGGTTATTGTCTGCTCAACAACGTAAATCTGTACTAATATTACAAAGCTGAAGAGTTTGTTTGTTTGATTGAACGCGCTAATCTCAGCAACTACTGGTCGGAATAGTTTTTTTTTTGTGTTGGGTAGCCCATTTATTGAGGAAAGCTATAGGCTATAATATAACATCACGCTACAGTCAAAAGGAGTGGAACAGCAAACGAAAAATGGACGAAAACTGGCAAGCAATTCGATACGACGGGAAGGGGAGCGAAAAGATGTGGACGAAGTCGCGGGCAGAAGCTAGTAACGTAATAAACGTTGTTGAACTGTCAATAGGAAAGCCATTTCTACTTCTACTGAGTTACGCAATGACCCCTCTATATAATAGTGGACACGTGATATCTTCCAGATTACTAGCACCATAAACCCGCGACCTCGCCGGAACGCGAACACACAACACACATGCATGCTTGCGCAATAGCCGAGCCCATAAGGTGTAAACTTTACTGCGGACCATACCTACTTGAATTTTATTGAATTACCTAACAATGTCAACAAAGCTGTTGTTATGAAATTGTCCCGTTATGACTTAATATTCACCATGTAGGTAATGTAAACAGTTGAATAGAAAGATTACTTGGATGAATAATATTGTCAGGTTGAATACTGTAGTGTGTTTGATCGTGAATTATTCACATTCGCAAAGTAGACTACAATAAAAGAATTGGTACTGCTCAATCTGGGACTTTAATCTATAACTAGAACGGTAATTGCGTAACTTGCTATCAGTAGGAATCAGTTTCATATTGATAGTTAAACAACATTCATTGCGTTATTTACGTTGCTGAGCCGACAATTTATTCGAACAAATGACACAGTGGATTAGAAATAATATTATTCATTCATATTCATATATTTGCGTTCCACAAGGTAAATACAGGTGTTAACAAAAAGCTTAAAGCTAAGAGCCGTTGTAGACCCTGTTAGGGCACAGCAAAAGGTATTGCTAAGGTACATTATTAATTCTAAAAGTTAAATAAAAAATAAATCAAAAATCTTTGTAATTAAAAATTAAAATTATACAAAAAACTGAGTAATTGGATTACGAATAAAAAATAATTGCAATAACTAAATAAAAAATAAATTAATCTTCAATCCGATTCAGATTCTAATAGATAATGCGTTTCGTAATAATTAGGGTGCAGGTTTGTAGTCGGTTGTTTTGGTGGACGTTCAGAGGGCCTAAAAAGGCCACATTAAGCAATTCATATTCTGAATTCCCAGCAATTCATTAGCAATTCCTGTAATTTACGTGAAATGATGACACATATTAGCACAATCATACTCAATTCAGTTCAGAATGAACTGTCATTATGGGTTGTCAATTTGTGACCATATGCCATTTTACGATTTATAATATGATTCTTATTATCCTATTATGATTCTGCCAAAGTGGCCTTTTTAGACTCGCAGATGGACGTAATAAAATAAGGGTGTGATTTTTTCGTGTAGAGGATTTTCAACTCTCGGTGTTGAACTGAGCATTGAGAATCCAACAGAGTGCATCTCAGCTCGTCGAAAACCAAAGAGTGTGCTTATTTTATTTTCAATTTTCAGCCCTAAAGAGCGCGTTGAAGATACAGTGACCGAAAGAGGACTTTTCGATCACTGTATTGAAGATAGAAAAATCCTTTCGCCGACTTAAACTATACCCACAGACAATCTTGTGACGGATAGGTACCTATGATCATAAAGCGATTGATGTAGTACATACATGCAATATTAACTTGTTTATATCATTGGAAAATTCACTAAACAACAATCAACACAAACAATCATGTACTATAGCTAATTATAATAAATGTAGTAGAGGTATGCCTATAGGTATCTACCTGCTAAACAAGTTCAATAATAGATATTACGTAATTGATAACATAACTTGGTATTTATTAAAGTTGTTTACACCTTTGCTCACATATTAATATTGGTTTAGTCATGATTTTCTTTGCAGTTTGTAGGGCGAGAAATCTTTATTATTTAACATTGACAGTTGTCAATGTTAAATAATAAAGATCTCTCTCCCTACTAGAAAATGGAAATCACTCTGTCTGATTCAGCCCGTCCCGTCCCTTGCTTCCCCTTTTCCAGCGATGCCCTAAGCTGAGGTCCGTAGCAGGGACATTGATGCGCAGCCTGTTGTCATGCATTCAGTAGGTAGTACATGATTCTAAACCTAGGAGGATCATAAGAAAAACAATGCTATGCCATACATTTTGACCGTGTAAGCAATTTTCTATGAAACCGCAGATGTTTTTTTGCTGTCTACGCTAACACCCCTAGCGTAGAAATCTTTCTAGAATCATGTGCTGAATTCATGGTTACAGTTTGCGCGTCGATGTCGGGATGTCTAGCTTTTCAAACTGATGCATTGTCTAATAGGGGTAGGCAGAAACTACAGACCGCCACAGTGGTAAGAATAAGAAAGGAAATTTGTGCCATGCAATCGAAATCCTCCCGAAAGATGGACCAAAGACCTGGTGAAAGCCGCAAGAATCTGATGCGACGCGAGAAATACTTAGCCGGTCGAAGTGGAGATGCTTGGTCCTATGTCCAGCAATGGACGTCTATCGGGCAGGCCTATGTCCAACAGTGAACTGTTACAAGCTAAAACTATTGATAGGACAGCTAAGAAGTAATACAAAGGGCCAGCTATGTACCTGCAGGTACTTAACCCTGTTCTTGCTTTTATGAGGTAATTACTTTTAGGTTAATGATGTTGACACTTAACTGTGATGAACTGTGCCTTGTTTTAACACGTTCACGGATAGTAAGTCACCGATATATTGGACACTAGAGATTTGGTCCGGGAGACTCGGGCATGGGTGGAAAGTGCAAAAAACATATCGATAGTAGGTACATACACCTAGCTGACGAATGATCGCATATATCTGACCGTGAATATGTCGCTATAAGATTATAGCGGCTGAAGTTGGCTCGACATGCTGTCAAATACTAAGGCAGACTGGTATTCATAGTACCTATCTACTATTTAGTTTAGTTTTTAGTCTTAGTTTAAGTTTATAGCCTGATGTACATGATGAACCAACTTCAGCCTCTTTTTAATAAGTAGGAGTTCAGTAGGACCACTGATTAAAATTGTCTTCGCTAATCAGCATTTACGAACTAAAGGTAGGTAATTATCCAATCCATAATACATTAGATACAGATATTCATCTGCCTTGACCTTAAAGCCCATTGTACACGGCGGGGTTTCTCTACGGTACGGCGTTGAAAAATGTGTACGTTAACAAGCTTCCATGATGATCCACACAACAGTGACGACCGTGCCTACTCACGGCTCATGAACCGTACTTTTCACGGCTAGCAAAACGTGTGTACAAAGGGCCTTACAGTAGTGTATCATAAATACTTAAAAACTAGCAACATGGCCTACAATTAACTATCACATTATCACGTACCTCCATATATGGCATCTGCGAAGGCTCCTCCCACGGAGTCCCATGTCACGGAGGTCAGCAATGACCACTCTCGTGACAGCTTCTGCAGCAGCAGCGACAAACGAGCCTCGTCGTCTTGAGATATGCGCTTAGTCACCAGGCAGGCGACGCACATCAACTGTTGGTGATCAGGAAATCGTATTAAAGTGGCGAGTTATTGTAGAGTAAGTAATTATAAGGGTTGTACGCCTAATCCCGCACTTCATAAACGTTTTAGATAAAAGTTAGTACAAAGGAAGTAGGTACAGTAGATGACACGTCGGTGGTAATGGTAACACTTTTCCGAGCTGGCCTAAAGTGTAGTGCGGAGTTTCAATAGATTGGAAGGCTAGGTTACGCTGTTTTTGTAACCACTGACCCTACGTCAGTGGTTATATTGTAGCTTCTTTGTGCTTGACTGCATTGAAATGAAACAGAAAAGGTCAGAAAAAAAAAGCAATGTTTTACCATTAAGTTATGAATGGGGGTCAACAAACTCAAGGGTAAAAATAACCCACAGGTGTTTTCAACTGTGACAAGTTGCGGATGGCTCGCAGAAATACGGCAGGTGCAGTAAATTAATTGTTTTGTACAATTTTACGCTGACAATGCAGCTGTTCAACGGCTGCTTCGCTGCATATTTCAAGTAAATTGTCAAACTTAAAGCTCTTGCGTAGGAACATCAGCAATTTATCACATTATCGAAAGCATTCAGAAGTAGATCATTTGATCTCTAATATCTAGCTCTACAACACAATACTCTACATTCATGCATAGTTCAACTACACAAATATTAATTTAGCTTAATCTAATTATTAGTACCTATCCTATCTACCAACATACCAAAGTACCCTTTGCACTGCTTAACCCCATAGCTTGATCGAAAAATCGACGCTTAACTAAGCAAATCGAGAGAACACTTTCCTCACCCAAGAACCTTAGTAACTACAAAACATTACCATATTTTTGGGCTTAGCCGCAGTCGGGTAAAGATATTTTTTTCTCTTACTTGTTATCAGTTTCCTAAAAACTCGTAAGCATAAAAATACAATGACTACGCCGCCGCCGCGCCGGTGACTACAATTCAGACCTTGCAGGCAACACACGTATAGGACATCCCAAAAGGAAATAATCACTATTGTCCCAGCAACAATAGGCGGGCAGGCAGCGTCGTCAGTCCTTCGGCGATTGTCGCGTGTGACGTCACTGTCCACCGTGGGACCGACATTGGAGACGCGCGTGCGCAGCAGCACTTAATTATTGTAACTACACGTAAATAACGTGTGTGATGAATACGGAAACTGAATGACTGTAATATTTTTTTAATGGTGTCGTAAATGCGTGAAGATTGTTTGTACATAGTTCACATGCTGCCAAAGGCAGACCATTTCACGAAGGTTTTAAGATAAATAATGAAGCCTTAAAGACATTACTTATGGTGCAACGTTATAGGCTAGCACACTAGGCAGAGGCACCTCAAACGGGATGAATGGAGTGACGCCAAAATTGACTGTGTCAATTGGTGTCATTGTGTTTACTGTATTTTATCTAACTAATAATTATTTATTTGTTATTAAACATATTGTAGACTTAACAGGGAAACCCAAAGCGTCTACAAACTAGTAACATTTTAGTAAGATACACGTACAGTTACAATTTGTTGTCAACATATTATTTTTTCCTAGAACCCCTGGTTGGCAACAAACCATAATAATACAAAACAAAAACAACGCCACATAGGCAAAAGTTTAGACTCCGGGCCTTTGTAGGCAAATCAATATCTCTATGATCCTATAAAAGTCCTACATACATCTAGGATTTTTAAGTTCTACCTTTAAAATTAATAAGGCTACGTTTAAATAATTGTATTAATTACCAGCAGTACCAGCACAGATTAAAATCTTTAAACGAGCAATTCTTGTATATATGTATATATATAATCTGCATCTCGGAAACGGCTCCAACGATTTTCATGAAATTTAGTATACAGGGGGTTTTGGGGGCGATAAATCGATCTAGCTAAGCTTCATTTTTAAAAAATGTCGTTTTATTAGTGTTTTCAATGACCAACTTTATCGATAATCAACTTGAACATAAACTTATTATTCTAAACACAATTTGCCAAAAACTACCGAGCAAAGCTCGGTCATCCAGATATTAATACTTAACTGGGCAATGGCTCACATTTTAACACTGATAACAAAGTCGGTTTAGTCATTATTTATGAAAGGAACGGGTGTGGTTAAGGTTATAATTAGACTGTTTTATTAGTAGGTAGATATTAAGGACCTGCCTATGTTAGCTTCATAACTAAAACTAGAAGTCGCCCGTGACTTCGTCTGCTAAGATGAAAAATTTGGCTAAGGACATCGCCAAATTTTTCATCTTAGCAGACGAAGTCACGGGCGACTCCAGGTTATGATCTATCTGCGTGCGAGTTATCCAAATCAGTTTTGCATTTCACCGTAAAAGCGTCACAAAACAACTCACTTTCACATTTATAATATTAGTTACGATAAGGTCGCTAGCGTTTTTTGTAAAGGACTGCTAAATAAAAATCTAATTTTAAATTAGGGGATATGCGTAGGCGTACGCGTAGGGATCACCCTGTGGACCGATCTGCTAGGTAATTATGATCTTAATTGCTACCTACAACACAAACTTTGTTACCGAGGAGACCTGGCCGAACACTAAATTATGTAGAAAAGCTTAGGTTATGTATGGCCCCAAAAGCTGACGCTGGCATTATCTCCCACCTTACTTTTCGACCAAACTAATTTTATTATTTTACAACGAAATAAGACAAAAAAAACACTACAAAGTCAAAAATAACTTTAATTTCGGTGTCTTAGGATCTGTATTTAAGGTTTTTTTTTTTGCCACCGACTTCCGAAATTAAAGTTATTTTTGACTTTGTCGTGTTTTTATTTAAGGAAGTCGGTTTTTTTTTAACTTTTTGGTCAGGATAGATACTCCCGCACTAATCTAATCGCGTTATTCGTTCATTTGTCGCGCAAAAACTTAATGCAAAATTAAGACTTATATGGTTTTCACATGGACCCCATTGTCCGAATGGAACCAAATTAAAACGGGACCATTCGGGAAGCACCAGGTTTCAAATAAAAAAATAATCTTCAAAATCGGTTCACCCAGTCAAAAGTTATGAGGTAACAAACATAGAAAAAAATATAGTCGAATTGATAACCTCCACCTTTTTTTGAAGTCGGTTAAAAATCTAGGAGAAACCTGACTTTAAATCCGTCGCCGGAAGGACCACACCAGTATTTGCCAGTCATCAGACGTGTTAGCTTTAGCCAGTAACAGGGCATTCACGCTTTGAATGAGCTACGAACGCTTTCCGCCTTTTGTTTCGGGAAGATGGGAAGGTACATGATTATCTATCTACCCAAACACCATCCATCTTTTCAGAGTACTAAGGACCGGTCTTTTTTTTTTTTTTTTTTCTGGATGGGAAATCATTAAATGACTTCTCCCGCTCTGGGCGGAGCGGGAGGGCGTGTCAGACTTTTACTGTCTAAAACCCACCCGTGTTCCATCAGTTGCCCATGTGCCAGGGTCACGGTATCTCTTTCGAACAATCACGCGACCCCGGCAGGCATCGGTCCTAGTAGACCCCTACACTGCTGCTGACATCTCTTTGAGGCGCGCGTGGAACACTGCGCGCCGTCGACCCGAGCCTGGTCCTTACCGGGCGGCGAGCTACCCATTGCTCGCCACCCGCAAGCTCGCGCCTACGGTGGCCGGGAGTCCGCAATCGACTCCCGACGCCCGGGGCGTCTCCTCCTGCGGCGGCTAGGGACGTGAGGGCGCAGAGACTGCCACTCCCTCACGCGCCCCGCCTCCTCCTTTGCGAGCATTACTGCTTCGCAGAAGGAGGTGACGGCTTCCCATTCCCTCTCGCTCCGTACCATGGCTCGCACCAGGGCCGGACGCGAGAGGTCGCCGCCGCCAATCGCCTCCACGAGGACACGGCGGTGCTCTGCCCAGGCAGGGCACACCTCCACCGTATGCTCCACCGTGTCCTCCAGACGATCCTCGCAATGGAAACACCCGGACGTATCCTCCCGCTTTATCCTGAACAGGAACCCACCGAAGCACCCATGCCCGGTGAGAACCTGCGTCAGGCGGAAGATGAGGACGCCGTGGCGCCTCTCTATCCACTCCTCAAAGAGGGGACTTACCGCCGCAATTGTGGCGTACCCAGCACTGGGTTGCGACAATCGTACCCGCCATGTCGCCATGAGATCACACCGGAGGTCTGTCCGCCGTGCCGCGATTTGTCGCGGCAGCGGAGTTTCGCCCCGGAGTTTCGCCCCGGCGTTTCGCCTCCTCGCGCCACTCCCACATGTGCGCGAGGACCTTTGCCTCCAGATCCCATGGTGGCACTCCGGCAAGGAGGCTCGCCGCCTCGCACGAGATCGTGCGGTATCCTCGGATTAATCGGATGGCCATGACCCTCTGGGCCGCACTCAACCGGCGCGCTGGGTGCAGCCTCAATGAGGGCGCCCACACCGGTGCCCCGTAGAGGGCCATGGACCGCACGATCCCCGTGTAGAGCCTCCGGCAGGAGGCGTTTGGACCCCCCAGATTGGGCAGGAGCCGCTTTAATGCAGCCCCAGCCCGCTCCAGTCTGGGAGCCAAACGTCGGAAATGCTCAACGAAGTTCCACCGGCTGTCGAGGACAAGTCCCAGGTACTTCATCGTCGACTCGACGCCGATGTGAACCCCTCCTACCGTAAGTTGGGAACCCGCAGGTGGCGCGTTCCGAGGACCATGAAAACCCATGGCCTCGGACTTGTGCAATGCCACCTCGAGTCCCAATTGCCGGATCCTATCGACGATTGTCGCAACCCCGCGTGTCATTAATTCGGCCGCCGCCTCGTACGACCTCCCCTGCGCAAGGACCAGCGTGTCGTCAGCGTAGCAAACTACGCTGACGCCGCTAGGGAGGTCGGCGCGCAGCACCCAGTCGTAACCGATGTCCCACAGATGCGGCCCCAGGACCGATCCCTGTGGGACACCACACGACATCTCTCGCCGGTTCCACTCTCCCTGGTGACCGGGGTAGATAACGGCCCTATCCGTCAGATAGGCCTCGACCACGCGACAGAGGAAGGTCGGCATCCGGTGATACCCGAGTGCCTCCCTAATGCAACTCCAGGGTAGGGTGTTGAAGGCATTGGCGATGTCAAGAGACACCGCCAAGACAACCCCACCCCGGGCCACTGAAGGACCGGTCTTAGAACTGTTAGCTCGCTCACGTTATTTTTCTACATCCTGCCTACAGATATGCAAATCAATTACCATTCCAATGTTACTAGTCGACTTTTTCCGAACTAAAGCACTAAGAAATGGTGTAGGGCGAGCGACTGAGTAGTCCTACCATTTTGCCAATTGTCTTTTCGCGGTTGTATATTCCGAATTGATTGGTGGTAGGGACATCAACGCGCTGTCTGCTTCCATAGATTCAGTACATGATTATGGACCTCACTGTGTTTTAATTAAAATAAGAGAATCAATTGCAGTTCCATAAATTTTCGCCGCGTACCTTTTGCATTTTAGTAAAAAAGTAGTTGTTTTGATTATATAATTGACTAAATATTTCTACGCTAGGGGTCTATGATTATGTGATCAATTCTGTGTATTGTCAACGACACCACTGGGGTGTCGTTGACAATCTATACTAATATTATAAAGCTGAAGAGTTTGTTTGTTTGTTTGTTTGTTTGTTTGTTTGATTGAACGCGCTAATCTCAGGAACTACTGGTCCGAATTGAAAAATTGTTTTTGTGTTGGGTAGCCTATTTATCGAGGGAGGCTATAGGCTATATAACATTACGCTATAACTAAGAGGAGCGGAGCAGTAATGAAAAATGTTGCAAAAACGGGGAAAATTTATTCGTTTTGAGAGTTTCCGTTGCGTGCGCTGCGTAAACGGTTAAAGTAACGTAAAAATCATGTATGACGGAATTGTTTCTTTTAAAAAGTTCTAAAAAAAAGTCCGCGAGAGCATATGTCTATCTTATAAGGTTGACTCACTGTAACTCAAAAGGAGCGAGCAGGCAAATCGATGCGACGGGAAGGGTCAGGGGAGCAAAAATTTGGCGCGGACGAAGTCGCGGGCAGAAGCTAGTACAGGATAAATTCATGGTTAGTTTGCATGTCCCTGCGACCCTGTATACCAGTAATTCTACAAAGCAAGTAATCTACCTTTTCTACTCATTTATTTTTTATCACAGTCTGGCAGTTTGAGTAATTTATGCGACCTACACAAATGTCCCTTCTTTGGTATTGTTCGTCGAATCATTGACCTCCTTAAGTTTTGAGTTGAGTTGCATGATTTTGATTACTGACAAATGCGTGCACTGATTGGACAGGTCCACTCAATCTGTGTGGTTCTTTCCTTAAAAGACCACTTCAGACACCAATCCACATGGTCTTCACATGATCTAACCAAATTATGTCTGGACTTTAAAAGAGACAGTGACCTCTGAGTTTGTTTCGGCCTTTCTTCTCAGAGTAGTCAGATAGGAAACGCCGACCTCATCTAGTTTTAATAGTTATTTGTTATACAAGAGTGCAAAGTTGCTTTTTAACCGCGTGCTCAATTTTGATGACCGAGCAAGCGAAGGATTCTAAAATTGAATCACGAGCGCAGCGAGTGATTCAAAATTAGAATCCTGAGCGTTAGCGAGGGAATCAAAAGAGCACGAGGTGAAAAATCTTTGCACTCGAGTGCAACACGTAACTTTTCATTCCACCTCAGCGAGGAAAGAGTATTTTTAATCTTCAATATCTGAGTGGGAAAGCCGTTTTTATTCTCTAGAGAATAAAGTAAATTGAATTTAGAACATCGTGTGCACTATCACAAACTTAGTGCACACGATGTTCTAAATTCAATTTGATTGAAAAAAATATGATTGACGTGTAAAAGTGTTTGTACAAACCTACTTGCAAAAATAAAGTCATTTTCATCCCACCATCTTGGAAAGAGTATTTTTAATCTTCAATATCTGAGTGGAAAAGCCGTTTTTATTCTCTAGAGGATAAAGTAAATTGAATTTAGAACATCGTGTGCACTAAGTTTGTAAATTCAAAACATCATTAAACCTATTTACTTCTACCTCCATGGTGCCGAATTTATCATACAACCTTTTTCTAATTTGTTAAAAACTCAGACTCGGAACCTTATTGGTGTACTTTTTTTAATTTACTTTGCGCGCCCCATTTTCTTTTCACGTCACTAACAAAAATATTACACTCTACTTAGGCAGCTGTAGCAACTTTACTTTCAATTTTTCTTAATTATACCTAAGTATTATTTGAAATAATTTAAAGATAATTCTGTAATACTTACCTATCACAATGTAGTACCTAATAAATATTAATACCTAAACTGAAATAAAAGTATCTTGTGATTGTAAATGCTTTTTTTGCATTTAGTCATTTCCTCGCTGAGGTGGGATGAAAAGTTACGTGTTGCACTCGAGTGCAAAGATTTTTCACCTCGTGCTCTTTTGATTCCCTCGCTAATGCTCAGGATTCTAATTTTTGAATCACTCGCTGCACTCGTGATTCAATTTTAGAATCCTTCGCTTGCTCGGTCAACAAAGTTGAGCACGCGGTTAAAAAGCAACTTCGCACTCTTGTATAACAAATAACTATTATCATTTACAAAGTAAGTAGGTAATCTATCAGGTTGTATAATAATAATAGACATTGAACCTGCGACGGTGCTCAAGACAGTAATTACTGCGTAATTACATAAATAACATACGGAATTGATTGCTATGGCTGATTCACAGCTGAGACACGTTTTTGTGAGAAACAAATAAATCTGAATTAAAAGTACGATAGGCGATTTTTGCTCTGTAGAAATCCGATGGTTTCTTTCAGGACAACCTCAAAAAGGTGTTCTCATAATATTTTTCAGTGTGGTAGGTATCAACATATAGTAGCAACTACTCGTAGCTAAATGCATTACAAGTTGACACTAGTAAAGGCTACCACCTATTGTCTTATTGTTTAGTGGTAGCGTCAACCATTTATATTTTTCCCGCAGTTAAAACTTGCTGCCTAAAGAGTTTCTTTGTAAAAACTTAAATCTGGGAACTTTGAGTAACAGGAAAATCCTTATTAGATTTACCGCGAGAAACTTTTGTGATAAACAAGTTATTATTTAGAAACGAACTGCTAATTTTCTTAAGTTTTGTTTTGGAATAGTGCTGCATAAAGGCTTCAAAGCAAAATTGAGCATTTATCATCTTGCCAAATATAATCTCATTGATGACAAATGAACATCCCAAAATGGGAGTACAATTAGCACTTGACAAAGCTTGAGAAAGGAAAGAATATGACTGTACCCTAAATATTTGTAACAACTTTAAAGTTGTCTCATTAACATTGAACGATATTCAACCTTTTCATTGTTGTCCCAAACACGTTACCACATCCAACTAATAGGTAAGTACTGATAGTCTGATAAATATGATTGAAATGGGAAATCTGTGTTCTTGAAATGATGGTCGCCTTTTTAATAAATGAGTCGTTTTGTAACTTTCTGGCCTTTTTTCAGTAACTTTGCCAAAGCACCCCAAATGAGATAGGTTTCACGTAGAACGATACATCACAAAAGTACGATTTAGTATTGTTTGCCTAGTGATGATAGCTATTTTTGTATAAATGAGTTACAAACTCCTTTGTCCCAGCCTTTTTAAAAGTTGATCGCAGTAGCTAAGCTAGGGAAAACCCTGACCAAATGTGTTTGGTCAGAACTAGGCTGGATACAATACAAAAAGACGATCGAGTATTATAGCGTATCGATTAGTATTTTAAAGAAATCGAATCGGGTATATTTTGAGATTCGATTAACTCCGATTGTAATTTTGCTATTAAAGTTATTAGGTACTGATTATATGATATATTAAGTACGTTATCGTTAGCAAATGCAGCATCGTTATGCAACTACCGCCTAAGAATTTTCTCTGACCGACTTAGCTTGTTTGTTTGCATACCTGTGTTGTTAAACAGTTGTCACCGTGATAAGACGCAGCAAGTTGAAAGTAAAACTGTTTTGTTATCAGCGCGAGCTTTATCGGCATATGAAAACCTAACTTTATGAATATGTATGGCATATTTGATAATTTCTCAACAAGTATATGAAATAACTAAGGACCTGCATATTGACTAAAAGGGAACAGTTCCAACTCGACCCAAGATTATATTTTCTACTTTTCGGATTTCAGAAATTTGTCAGCAAAAAGAAGATAATAATTTTAAAGTTTTAATATTTTCTACTTTTCGAACGATTTCTGAAAATAGGGAGAGGAAGCAAAAAAGACGATAATAATTTCCCTTAGTCTCACGAATTGAGTGAGAAATTATTATAGTCAATAGACGAAATCCCAATACTTAAAAAAAATTGCTACATAATGTATGAGGCTGTTACAGGTAGGAACATACTCAAAACACATTGTCAAAACTAACAGGTATTATCTCTGCGCTACATAATACATCAACAATGACTATATTAGTATTAATAATGATACACAACTGATAAAAATAAATAACCGTAACTTTCACTACAAACTTAATTCTACAACCGCTTAACTATCCCATACATAATAAGCGTCCAATAAATACCACGTTACCAAATCAAAGCAGATTGCATCACCGATGGTGTTGCAATATGTTAAGTTACTTACGAACTCGACTATCTTCAGCGCGACCCACTTGTCGCACAGCGCCATGCTCTGGCCGGCAGCTGTGAGCTGTCCCTTGCACTAACACACACGAGCCACTCTCGGAGTTACGCGAGTGACATCACACACGCATAGTTTACAAGCAGACATCCGCGCGACACGACCGCCGTGTTTTGTTTGAGGCTAGCGACCATTTTCACGGTGCGTTTGGTTTGAGTGACATTGAAGGAAAACTTGAAGCGCCTCGGTGTGGGCGCGCAGCGGTCGTGTCACGCAAGGCTCGACTGCGCGGCTGCAGCTTATCTCAGTCTCTCAGTAGCGTTTGAGTTCCACCGCGAATGGTTTGCAGGAAATGTAACCTTGGATTAGATATAAAGTGTCGAAAAAAGCAAAAAGCCAAAAGCCATAAAAAGTGAGAAGGTAAAGCAAGCAACGAAATGAAACAGCAAGGACATTAAACCATTATACTTAAATTTATTAATCAATTACTGGCATGCAATATTATTTTAAAAATCTCATAAAACATCGAGAGATAAATTCATATGGTCTCGTTACAAAATGTCCAGATTTTGTTAATCGCATGTAGATAATTTCATAATGCTGAGTTTATTCATTGCTGAGAAAACAGTTCCAAATTGATTTACTTAAAACCTGATTTTAAATAAGACTTATTCATACACAGAAATAGTACAATAACATGAACATTTATTTCGTTGAAAAAACATCAAAAAATGCGGATTGTCAGTAGTGCAATAATCCTAACGCGGCCGCCGACGCGGGCGGCCCGCAGTTGCCCTTAATTCATATTATCTATAACATTAAAACAATATTGTAGACTCATGCTTAAAATATATCGATGCTGCCTTATAAAAAGCTTCAAATTTTAATACATAAATAATTATGCCATTCAATTGGATTCTTAATTAAAATACATTTAGGATTAAATTAAAATAATGTCTAAAATTAAAATTCTAAATTTACCTCTCTTATGCCTTTACCAGGAGTGCAAGAGACAAACAAGTAGATACTGCAGAGTGCAGAATAAAACTGGCAATATTGTAAAGAAAATACTAATTAATGCAACTAAAAGGGCAATAAATAGAACACACATTCATAATTGTTCGAATGTTATCTATTAAAAATTGGATCATAATTGATTCTGACATGTTAAAAGCTAATTGCGGTATATAAATAGGGATACACCCGTGCTGAATGCTGCAGTTGAAATGGACGCTGACCACAAAACATCGTACCATTCAGAACCCAGAATAATGGTATTAATATAATGGCTATTTCATTTGATCAGGCTTTATAAACCATTGTAAAAAGGAGACGTCCTGTGCTCAATTGGTTTTTTCAGACATTATGTAACAAGGTAAAAGAAACATAATTAATTGTAAACACGACTTAACATATCGAGCTCAGTGATTCTTCTTATGTGGTAATGCCTGAATGGTAACTGTTCAGAAATCAGTTTGCATTTCAAAACATTTTGCCAGTGAAAATCGAAAATTGCTTCAGAAAGAAAATTCCAGCCCAAAAAGCGAGAAAATAGTGCATTTTCAAAAGCAGTAATTTTATTTCACTAGGTGCTATCGTAATCAAACCTGTTGGAAATAAACTGTCGACAGATAAAATTATTAACCGAGTCACATATTTCCATGGTTCTCAAGACCAAGATTTATACGGTATGGAACTTGCGAAAGCGCACTTTATCAAGCACAGGAAGCATTCACAAATACAGTAAGCGATTTATCTCCCACACTCCACCACAAACACCCAATAAAGAACGCGCGATGCTAACGAGACAAACATTGCGCACTCTAACTTAATCATGCAATAAATTAATCAACATCAACAAAAATTAAACGAAAACATGAAGACGGGACAGTTGTACAGCAAACGCATTGATATTTTCAAAGATGATTAAATTAAACACGCCAATCAAGGAGCTCGTTATTAAGATAATTGTAGCGCATCTTTGTTATTAATAACGAAGTAAGTTTCGTAAAAGGTGTTATGATTATACAGGTCGTGCATATTTAGTTTTAAATTGTAATCGTTATCGTACTGAGATAAATCCGCGCATAACGAGCATAAATTGTGTCCAGCAAACCAATAGCATAAGGCGCTCCACCCACTGCACCGCGCCCCGTCGCGTAGCGCGGGATGGCAGATTTTACCATTGTATGCAGGTATCTCAATTTATATAGAAATCACGCCTAGCACAACACACTGCCGACGCGGAAATTCGCGGGAAGGCGCCCCGTGCGTTATACGTCGCTCCGCGCACCGCGGCGGGACGCATCTTCAGTGGGTGAACCGCCTTACTCGTTATTTATTTATCAACGCTGTAGTAGAACTGTCCCGGCGGCGGCGCGGCGCACTCACTGGCTATCCTTGCCGGGAGTGATGAACTCCTGCAGCGGATGGCGCGCGGTCCAGGGGTTGAAGTCGCGCGGCTGCGGCGGCGCCGGCATGCGCGGCGCGCCCGCGCCCGGCGCCACGGGCGCCCACACGCCCGCCTCGCGCCCCGCCAGCCCCAGCCCGCCGCCGAACCCCAGCGACGTCATCGACGACACCAGCGACTCCATGCCGTTGTTGATGCGGTTGGACCACCTGGTGGGGGCAACGGCTGCTCTCACTTTTTGGGATTTCACGACGATGTCAATGATACTATTTTGGAGTTGATCATAAAGTAACTTACTCGGCGGCGGCGGCAGCACTTCGTTGAGCCTCGTGGATCATGCGCAGACGACGAGCTTGGGACCACGGCTCCAGAGTGTAGGACGGCGCTGCAGGCGGAGGCGAAGTTGTTGCAGGCTCTTCAGGCGCGCGAGTTAGCTCCACGCCGCGCTCTGGGGTCCAGCGACCGACCTAGTGAAATTATTACATCCCATTAACTATCCTCATTGTTAAGCAATGTGCTGCAACTAATACACACCAAATGACAATGCAAGTGGATGAAGCGTCTCATAGGCATACCTCACGATATTGCTTCAGCAGTTGCGGCGATTGCGGCAGCGACCAGTCCACAGCAGGTCTAGCGCCGCAGCCCCAAGCAGCAGCCGCGGCCGCCACCAGAGCCTTCCTTGCCATCGCAGCACCACGGTGGGACTTGTACTCCACGATGGCCGCACACGAAGCAATCGAGCGACGGATGCGAACCTCTTGCACCTCGTCAGTCAGTGCGTACAACAGGCGCACGATCTCCGCAGACGGAGTGGTCGGCGGTATGCGCGATATGAAGATGCGGCAGTTGTTGATGGAAGGACACACGCCTAAACACCATTTATCACTTTTGTTACCAGTCTTCTTCGTAGCGTATCGGATGGCAAAAAGTTCATATTTATGTTTGTTTCAAAATTCAGCTACGCAAACAATAGTTGAAATAATTAAGAAATATTTATTTGATTTGGTTTGACACTCACCAAGCTGCCAAGAAGGTCTTATCATGTAGTTGTTGAACATCCGTATAGCATTGCTCGCTTCCGCATCAGTTGTATACATCGCGAAAGCATATCTAGACAATATAGTTTATAGTTTTATAGTTTACATTATAATTTAAACAGTTCAATATTTTTCACTACCGTGGTAGCTAGCCAGCGAAATTCAAATTTTCATAAGTTTATTGCAAGTAGCACGTCAGAAGTTGAAACAAATATTATTCGCGACCGTAACACGTATATAATTGGACTTTATTAAAAAGTAAGGGTTATATTAATGATTGAAATGATTATAAGTATAGCCTATAATATGTATATTTGTGACGGTCGTGAATCATATTTAGTGGACACTTTGCACTGCCAAAAATAATTTCGCAGGCTTCCCTGGACTGGAGCTTTCATGTTTATGTTGAAAAAAGCACTAACCCTCTATTCCAGCCGGAGAAATTGATCATGAGTCGGAACTCAAAGAGTTCGCCAGCTTGGCGGAACAGCGGCACCAGAGTATCTTCGAAGCAGTCATGAGGGATTCTTCCGATGAACACCTACGAAAACGCAACGCAGTTTTTATAAACCTAATAGTTTCTTCAAGACAAGCAAAACGTTGCGACAACAAAGCTCAAGGCGCACTTAATGATTTCATTTTAAAGCGTTGATGTTATCTAAGGTACGGAAGACCGACATTTAACAAAACGGGCCTTTGTCATAGAACCAGAAGAGCCAAAAGACGAGGATATGAAATTAATGCATCCTTACTGCTACCTGTTATGACTTAGGGAGCCAAGACGCATCACTCACGGTACGTCTGGTCGTCCCATTACCCACGCAGAGTGGTCCCAATTCAGCGCGCTATGGGGAAATTGCTACTAGGCTTGCGAGTCTCTCTGTGATATCGAATCCGTAATGAGAGGAGATCCGATAGATAACAAAAGCAATCGCCATAGCTCACAGAACAAAAAATTTGAAATGGCTAGTGACAAACCATATTTTTTGAGGTGCAACTTTTTAGAAGTGATTCTAGAAATGCAGATTACAGAAGTCACATCTAAAATATTTTCGCCACCTAGGGCTATTTTGTCTGCTCATTGCAAAACAATCTGCTTAACAGACTCAGCATTAGGCTAAGTTCAGATGAACGATACATACCCGCGCGATACACCCGTTCAGATGGCGGCGCGGGCGGCTTGCGCGGCAGTCTAGCGAGAACATTCAGTGAGAATGGACGTGGAGGAGGCAATTTGCTTGTGGGTTTTATACCGCAAACTGCGACGTCGCCGTCGAAAGCAAATACGATACTGGGTGCACCCTATTTTAAGTCAAAGACTTTCTTTAAGCCTGTTTGTGACTTTATATCCCACACTAAGACTACACGAAGATCGATTTGTCAACTATTTTAGGATGTCGATTGCATCCTTTGACCTGAAATTAACACTAATTCTTCCCAAGACCTTTTTATTATTCTTTTTGAATAGTCCTTCGGGTTAAGATTCCAAATCGCATCTCTTTTTTCAATTTCGTCTATGCGTAAATCCATTGATATGTCGTCCTCCATTTTTTTCGTCGCTCCTTGCGTCCGTCCGCCGGCATGCCGGTGCGCGCGGGCACACGCGGTCATGTACACAACAACATTGATTTGTTAGGCTCAACTCACACCATAAGAGCATCGAAGAGCAGCGTAGCGGAGCGCAGTTTCAGTGTCATATGAATTTCAACTTTATTTTCATTACTATAATACTTATTATCGCATGAGAAATTCAAACGAGTCGCGCGGATGCCCGCGGCGCCGCGGGAATTCCGGCGAATTCCATAAACGGAGCCGTGCGACTGCGCGAGAAGTCGCGGGAAGTCCCGAGAATGCTCGAGCAGTCACGAGCGGCCGCTGGCAATATCCCGCCCCTCGCGCCCGCTCCACGCGCGCGTCTGTTGCGCGCGAGCATTCTCATTCATGCAGTGCAACGAATACGAGAAGGCGCGCGAAGTCCCGCGACTTCTCGAGCATTCCAGCGACTTCTCGAGCAGTCGCGGGAATCCGCGCGCCTTCTCTACCGAGCTCTTTCGGTGTGAGTTGAGCCTTACAATCTTAAACCGCACGCCGCACAGTGTTTTATGAAGACGATTTTTCGGACATTGCTTTTTTATATAAAAAACTGATAGTTTAAGTTATTTCAATGCAATATTTCGTATCCCCATTTCACTAGTATGTTTAGTTTTTGAGATATAATTTTTTGAAAATCGTCTTTTTTTCAACTAGGTATTTAGAAAAAAAATCATATCTCTGAAACTAAATATGATACGCAATTGTGACCTAAGAAACATCGAAGGCGTTTTTTATGATGCATATTTTAGAGTACAAATAAATCTCGGAACTTCGTTAGATTCAGACTTATACGAGGTTTTCAGTTTTTAGTTTTTATTTTTTTTCTCGGTAATTCCGTCGTATTTGGAAAAGTTATTTGTACTAAAATTAGGCCCTTCATCCTCCCTACATACCACAAAAATAACACATCCTAATTGCGTGGAATCTAGAAACCACAACATTTTTAAGTTCGATCCGTATTCTACGTCGTTAGGGTTGTCACGCGATCATATTATATTTGTTCATATCCGGATCTGAAGTTATGTCTATATTTATACCAAAGTTATCCACACAATCAGAAGAATCGCCAAACTTAACGGGCAGTGGGCAGGGCACATTTACATTTTAATGTCATTTTTGATTTTCAGAACTACCTCCAATAGAACAATTTAGGGGTTTTTAAAGATCGTATGGAGGAATCTTATTTCTTAGGTTAATAAACCTAAAACTTAGCACAAATTAAAATCAAAATAATGATTGTCATTGTCGATTCTGTTGTACACCGAACTAAACTATCTCTAAAATTCCTTACTTTTGGATATGGGAATTGTAACGCTATTCTGCAAGAAAAAATCTCTAAATTTAAACATTATTTTGACACGACTAAAATCGAATTTGACAATCGCGACTCAACGTGGTATTTTTTTTTCTTTTGGTTTCGAAACGTGGTACTTGTGCGGTACGCAATGAATTTTTTGAGAGACGAAGGCGCGTGCTAGTAGGCAGCTTGGACGTGTTTTATATGAAAATTTTCACTTTTTGTTTGAAAAATATAAAAAAATATTACCCACGTGTTGAGATTTAAATGTGCAGGGTTTCTAAAGGGGCTCGAAATGTTCATTAGTTTTGTGATAGGACACGCCATTTTCGAGATATAAGCACAAGAAAAGGAAAACAAAAAATACAGTACTGTCTTTGCCCGTGAAGGCGAGGCCTTAGTGTGAATTTTAGTTCATAATCACTAGTCTTATTCCACATTTTTTTAATCGCGATTAAAAATAGTCAGATTTAGTTAAAAAAAAATATTAAGTCAAAATTTTTGGTGAAAACCGGCAAACTCAGAACAGCAAAATTGACATTTTCACTAAACTAATAATTCAGTGCAATCTTGGTGCTATCAAACTAAAATATAGTTAAGTTGTGTCACTTTTAGTCTATTTCAGAATAGAAAATCGTTGTTTGACAGGGATAAACCAGCTTTAAGTGATTTTTAGTTTAGTTTAGAGAATTTTATGACAATAGAATCGGCCCGTTATTTGTTTGTCAAAACTACCGTCAAAATTCAGTTTTAAAGGGTGTTAAAGTTTTTATTAAAATATGCGCGAACGAAGTTGCTGGCCAAGTGTAGTTTCGGTATAAATCACTTATCCCAATACTACGGAATTATCGAGAACAAAATAAATAAAAAACTAAAAACCTTTTATAAGTCTGGATATAACAAAGTTCCTAGGATTAATAGTCGAAATTTTAATAACCAATACGTACCATTAAATAAAAATTGAGTCATCAAAATTCAGATTAGAAAGTGACAACCCTAGCAAAAACAGTTAATTTGGAATAACTTCTAGATTCCACGCAATTAGGATGTGTTATTTATGTGGTATGTAGGGAACATAAAGGGCATAATTTTAGCATAAATAACTTTTCCAAATACGGTGGAATTACCGAGAAAAAAAATAAAAACGAAAAACAAAAAACCTCGAAGTCCGAATCTAACGAAGTTCCGAGATTTATTTATACTGTAAAATATGCAGCATAAAAAACGCCATCGATGTTTCTAAGATCATAATTGCGTATCATATTTAGTTTCAGAGATATGATATTTTTTCTAAATACCCGGTTGAAAAAAAGACGATTTTCAAAAAATTTTATCTCAAAATCTAAACATACTAGTGAAATGGGGATACGAAATATTGCATTTAAATAACTTAAACTATCAGCTTTTTATATAAAAAAGCAATGTCCGAAAAATGGTCTTCATAAAACACTGTGCGCCGCGCCGAGCCAACCGCGCGTCGTCGTCGCGCGTTCATCTGAACTTAGCCTTAATTACGTCATAATGTCAATACCGCAGAATGACACTCGGCCATCTTCTTTACTTGTCAGGCCGAATTAAAAATGTCACACTGTAAAAAACAATCATTTTATTTTTTTATCATCATGGTATTTTGGGTTTTGTTATCAAGTATGTACATATTTAAAAACAGTTTTCTATGCAATAGTGCAATCAGTGCCGTAGTTCCAAAAGGTATGTGTCCTGACTTGGTAAAGAAAGAATTTGAAAACTGTTAAAGATATAAAAAAAAGACTACGACTGTACTGGGGGGATACGAATCGCAAAGTTACGTCGCACGTTTTTTGAGAGAAACCCGTTGAGACAATATGGAAACGCCTGATTTGTTACAGATTGTAACGGATTTCGATGAATAACCGTATGTTTAACAATCGACGAACTTATCGTAATTTTTGTCGCCGTCAAGCTGTGATTACTGGGGTATCTCGCGCGATGGATCCTAATTAATTGTATTAAGTTTGCTTTATCCAGTAAATAAAGGAGTTGGTAGAGTTCGTGAGCAGGGATCTAAGCGATTGTTTCAGAATTCGTTCAGGGTGCTTATGAAATAAATATACTAAAAAAATCATGACGTCTATTTGAGTCGGAGTGGGGGCAAAGTTCTCACTTTTGGATTTTTTGCTTAAACTCGAAAATGGTGCGTCGTAGGGCTTTATTTTTATGCCATCGGAATGCCTGAACCACTAAACTACTATTTGATAATTTTAATGATCAATATTCAACACAATCAATCAATCAGTCATTATAATTAATTATCTACAGCCTTATTTGTTACGGTTCATATTTATCGGTGGTTATTTCAACATACAGACCTTATTCTGAACTACAAATTGCAAAAAACGTAACTAATAATTTAAAAGTAGGTCACCATTAAGCTTCCGTGATGAGGATCAGCGACGATTTTAGTTAAATATGTAGAGTTACAGTCATACCTAAACCAATGATTTCAGTGAAAGAATTATTAAAATTGGACCAAAAATGACGAAGTTAGAGCGGTTTTAATTTTGCATTTTTAAAAACGCTCGCCAATACGCACAATTCGTTGATGACGTAATTTTCCACGTTCGCGTCCGCGGCACCGCCGCGCACTTTCTGCCTTAAGTTAAGTGACTCGCAGACAGTGTCCACAACTTGAAGCAAGGCAACTATCGTACCAGCACGCGTAGCATGACCACCGTAGAAAAGGGTTTTATCGACGGAAGAATAGATAAAGTAACGTTTCGGGTACACAGTACGACGCACTATGGAAAATGGTAGAACAAGCGCATATCAAAAATGCTTTTTACGAATATCATAATTTGGCTAATATGGCTATTCTTTTAGGTTTTCTAATAGTCAAATTATAATATTCATTACGATTTTTTTTCTTAATACGCGAAATTATTTTTTTTTTTTCTTAGATAGAAATACATAGAAAACAGAAGTGCCAAACTCAAGTCTTTGCGTATACATGTTTCAATACCATATTGTGAAAAAAATACTTGGTACAGATATGCAGTATTATACATTTTTAGAAAGGTTATTTTATGCTTTTTGCGATACAGCTTAATGATTTTAAAAGTAAAGAAAAATATTTCAGTAATTACTTAAAAAGTGACATACCTTTTTTTTCACTTGTATGTTTTTTCGTCGAAGGTTTTCAGTATTACCCACGTTTGCCCAAGCGCTACTTTTTGCGTCGACTAGTAGTCTAACTATTCATAAATAGAATGCAAAAAAAATCAGCTGCGGATATTTGCGGTTTTAGAAGATATGAGAAAAAAACTGATAAAAGTCAGAACCCGAAAATTAGTATCTTTTGCGGTTTACCACTGACACCATTCACATGAACAATATAGAACTTTTTGGATATTTTCTTCATTATTTCGTGATAGCAAAGGGACCTTATCAAATTTGCACTCGGTTTGCGTGGGAAATTACAAGATAATAATGATGTAGGTACCAATTCGATATTGTACAATGAGTATTTAAAGGAAAGCAAAAACTATTCGAACCATCTACATCAGTGTAACTTCAAGTGAAGCAAATCTCATCTACGCCTATTATTTCTGCAGATTGTGAAGTGTTAAAATGTCTTCCTTCAGCTGTACCAAACGAGACTTCATAATCCCCTATATAGAGGGCGGCAAGACCATGGAATCATTATCCAAAGTTTTAGTGGAAAAGCTGAATGTTTCTGAAAACAACTTGTGTTTTATAATTAGTGACATACAATACAAAGGCACATTCTTCCTATTTTCAACAAACGCTGGGCCTTGGCATCTCGGAAAAAAGAAACATTTTTGCAGAAGTATTGTACTTGGTTGGACTCAAGGTATTCGTTAAATTTACCGGATTCTGAACAATATTCTACGCCATCAACATCTGGCCAACGAGGACGAGCATGCGTGGCTTATGGAGACTCCTCAGAATCTACCAAGAAGAGGAAAAACACTCTTCTACTCCAAGACTATGGCTTCGAGCATATAAAAAACGCCTATCTGCAGGGACTACGGGCTTTACGTGAGTACACAGAAGCTCATCTTGTCGAAGAATTAAGAACCGCTGACACTCAAAAGAAATTAGATATCTCAAGTAAGTGGAACGACTCAGACCAGATGAAGATTCTTTCCGATACGGAAGCATTGAGTACTTTTATAGATTTAGATCTAACAAAAGCACAATATATGTACCTGAAAAACTTAACCAACGAACGAAAGTGTTGTATATTCCCGCCTTACTACAAAATACAAGAAATAAAAAGATCCTGTTATCCACCATCTTCTACAATCGAAATCACGAATACTTATGCTAAAGTGATTAATATACAAGATTTATTGGATCATACTGCTGCTAGAATTTTAAAAATCGATTCTGTTTTCCAAAAACAACATAGAACATTGATCCTTTATTCTAAATGGGGATGTGATGGTTCATCTGGTCAAAGCCAATACAAGCAAATACTTGCAGAAGAGTCAGAAACAATTTCAGATGCCAATTTGTTCATCACTTCATTAGTCCCCATCAGATTAGTTGATGTGCAATCGGGATCCGTTGTTTGGCAAAATCCGGTACCTTCATCTGTCCGTTTTTGCAGACCCATTTCTATTGAGTTTTGTAAGGAAACTCCAGAAAAAACCAAGGCAGCTGTTGATGATATTAAAAAACAAATTAGGGCTGCACAAGCATCACTTATAAACAAAGATGGTGTTGTAGTAAATGTGAAGCATGAACTATTTCTAACGATGATCGATGGAAAGGTGGCTCAGGTCCTTACAGATACTCCATCTGGTTCCACATGCACGATATGTGGGGCTACTCCACGGCTAATGAATGACCTATCGAAAGTAACTGCCAGACCCGAAAACGAAAACGCCTACCAATACGGATTGTCCACCTTACACGCCTGGATTAGCTGCATGGAAATGATATTGCATATTTCCTATAATCTTTCGTTTAAGACTTGGTCTGCTTCAACTGAGGAAAATAAGAGATTAAAAAAAGAAAAGAAAGAAGTTGTTCAAAAACGTTTCAGGGAGGAGTTGGGATTAATCGTCGACAAACCTCGGCAAGTTAGCGGGAATACGAACGATGGCAATACCGCACGAAGATTCTTCTATAATAGCACTTGCTCATCGGAAATAACAGGTGTAGATGAGGCATTGATTAAACGCCTATACATTATCTTGCAAGTTCTTTCTTCTGGAATGATGATCGACCCTGAAAAATTTGGGGAATATGCAATAGAAACTGCAAGAATCTATGTAAGTAATTACGATTGGTATTATATGCCATCCTCCGTTCATAAAATACTCATACACGGGCAAAACGTTATCAAACATTTTGCGGTGCTTCCTATTGGACAGCTATCGGAAGACGCACAAGAGTCTCGCAACAAAGACTACAGAAACATACGACTTCATCATGCCAGAAAATGTTCCCGATCTGCTACAAATGAAGATGTCTTTAAAACGCTTTTATACACGTCAGATCCATATATAACAAGTTTGAGAAAACCGTACGTAAGAAATGTGAAAGAACTTGAAGAAGAGGCACTAAGTCTTTTAAACGTGGCACCTGAAAGTGAACCCACATTTACTGACCCTGATCCTGAAGTGGTATAAGTTAAAAATAATATTTATATTTAGTTATTACTTATATTTGTATCTAGCTACATCATTTCCTGAAGCCAGAGTATAGGATGTACCTATTAGTAATATGATTTTAATTTAGTATTTTTTTTCATATATATATATTTTGTTTACTTTGCTTGTTGTAATTAACCATGGTTTAATCTTTTTAGTCATTATAAACTTGTATTCCACTTGAAATAAATTTTTAACTATTTTTTTCGTGATTTTTTCCCATTTTTTTCATTCTATGCAAAAAAACATACATAGATATACAAGAAAACCCTATAAACTACACATCGTTCGAATCTCCGAACCTTGCTGCATATTTGTGCCAAATTTCATCACGATACAACAAAAATTCATGAAGTTACAGATTTTTGATCCGATACCGACCTATATTTTCCATAGTGCGACGGCGCGGCAGCAAAGTAGAAAGAGTCCATTGCACTTTTTATAAAATTTACTCTTCGACATGATTCGACTCAGAATTATATTTAACCGACTTCAAAAAAAGGAGGAGGTTCTCAATTCGACTGTATTTTTTTTTATGTTTGTTACCTCATAACTTTCGACTGGGTGAACAGATTTTGCCACACAAACTAAATGGTCACCCATCCAAAGGCTGACCTTGAGAAGTGTAGCTTAACCTAGCGAACCTGCGACACAAGGCAAAACAAAAACTACATGGTCACCCATCCCAAGGCTGACCTTGCGAAATGCAGCTTAACCTTGGGAACCTGCGACAAAACGCCACACATAAAGTAAATGGTCACCCATCCAAAGGCTGACCTTGAGAAGTGTAGCTTAACCTAGCGAACCTGCGACACAAGGCAAAACAAAAACTACATGGTCACCCATCCAAAGGTTGACCTTGCGAAATGCAGCTTAACCTTGCGAACCTGCGACAAAACGCCACACAAATTAATTGGTCACCCATCCAAGGGTTAACCTTGAGAAGTGTAGCTGAACCTAGCGAACCTGCGACACACGGGAAAACAAAAAAAATATTTTGTAAAGGTAATATTTATAAAGCATGCTTTACGAAAGGAAATAAATATGGTATAATCAAAAATAACGTATTAATTATATGTTAATATGTTAATTATCACATCAAAAAAAATCGCATCGATATTGAAAATTTGTTGCCTAAGTCCACTAATTTTCAGTATGGGCCACTGTGCGTGGCCACGCTCACCACGCCAAAATTTAGGTTTACCCTCGCCCATAGATGTTTCGCTGCTGTCGTACTGTGTACCCGAAACGTTACTTTGTCTAATCGTCCGTCGGCAAAACCACTTTCTACGGTGGTCATGCTATGCATGCAGTAGCGTAGAATTATCGTACATGGAGCAAAAAGTACAAAAATTATCGTACTTTTTAAAATAATCACTATAATTGATAAATAACTCGTATTAAGAGCCCTCTTACAAAAGGGCCTCACCGGGTTTCCATATGAAATCTGCACTGGCGTCTTTTTTGACATTGGTGCCATAATTATGGTGCTAGTTGTTGAAAACAATTTTGGACCAATTATCAAACCCCCAGCTTCTTTAGTTTTTGAAAAATAAGGGTTGCAACCTCATATTTGAATGTTTTTTTTCTACGAAACTACAATAGATTTTTCAACACACTTGCTCGTAAAGTGAGCCTTATTATATCGTTCTTAGGGCCATAAACCGAACTATAACATACACGTGCATAATAATATTACACACTAGTGCATAATAGAATGATCCCTACAAAGTTAAGTTAGTACCTAACTGCAAATTATATGCGAGTAAACAGAGCATTTTCAATTTAACCGGGTAATACAGTTTTTTTTTTTTTTTGTAACAACAAAGAGGTTTTATGCCACCGAAAATCTATTTACATTTTTGAAATAAATAAATGTGTCCCTAATTAAGACGAAAAAACATTTATTATTATCAAATTATTTATAATTCACAATAATTTCTTATAAAATATTTGCATTTTATCACAAAAATTATCATTTTGAAGTAGGCTGTATGGCTGTAATCAATCAACTTACATTTGGCGCGTGCAAAAAAAAAATTGCGCGCCATTTCCCAATTTTCCCCTAATTTTCATATTTTGTTTGTATCGCATTTGTTGCTGTTATTTGTTTTTTCCTCGCAAGTGTGTTGAAAAACGTCGTATGATACACGTGTGTATTGATGATTACCGTCCTCGGCTCTCTTAAGACCCTCACCTGACGGCTCGGGTCTCAATGGCGCCTCAGCGGTAATCACCAACATTACACACTTGTACCATAATGTACTATTTCAACACACTTGCTCGTAAAGTGAGCCTTATTATATCGTTCTTAGGGCCATAAACCGAACTATAACATACACGTGCATAATAATATTACACACTAGTGCATAATAGAATGATCCCTACAAAGTTAAGTTAGTACCTAACTGCAAATTATATGCGAGTAAACAGAGCATTTTCAATTTAACCGGGTAATACAGTTTTTTTTTTTTTTTTGTAACAACAAAGAGGTTTTATGCCACCGAAAATCTATTTACATTTTTGAAATAAATAAATGTGTCCCTAATTAAGACGAAAAAACATTTATTATTATCAAATTATTTATAATTCACAATAATTTCTTATAAAATATTTGCATTTTATCACAAAAATTATCATTTTGAAGTAGGCTGTATGGCTGTAATCAATCAACTTACATTTGGCGCGTGCAAAAAAAAAAAATTGCGCGCCATTTCCCAATTTTCCCCTAATTTTCATATTTTGTTTGTATCGCATTTGTTGCTGTTATTTGTTTTTTCCTCGCAAGTGTGTTGAAAAACGTCGTATGATACACGTGTGTATTGATGATTACCGTCCTCGGCTCTCTTAAGACCCTCACCTGACGGCTCGGGTCTCAATGGCGCCTCAGCGGTAATCACCAACATTACACACTTGTACCATAATGTACTATTTCAACACACTTGCTCGTAAAGTGAGCCTTATTATATCGTTCTTAGGGCCATAAACCGAACTATAACATACACGTGCATAATAATATTACACACTAGTGCATAATAGAATGATCCCTACAAAGTTAAGTTAGTACCTAACTGCAAATTATATGCGAGTAAACAGAGCATTTTCAATTTAACCGGGTAATACAGTTTTTTTTTTTTTTTTTGTAACAACAAAGAGGTTTTTTGCCACCGAAAATCTATTTACATTTTTGAAATAAATAAATGTGTCCCTAATTAAGACGAAAAAACATTTATTATTATCAAATTATTTATAATTCACAATAATTTCTTTTAAAATATTTGCATTTTATCACAAAAATTATCATTTTGAAGTAGGCTGTATGGCTGTAATCAATCAACTTACATTTGGCGCGTGCAAAAAAAAAAAATTGCGCGCCATTTCCCAATTTTCCCCTAATTTTCATATTTTGTTTGTATCGCATTTGTTGCTGTGTGGTAAATAATTATAAAAATGTCAGGTTTTAGTACAGAAGATGAACAATTGATTGATTTAACCCCGCCAGAAATACTAAATGCAGCACAAAATGCAAACGAAAGCCTAATACCTGCAAAATCTAGAGAAAAGTATTTAGCTGCTTACGATAGTTTCCTGCAATGGAAGAGCAACAAAAAAACCCAGTCATTTTCTGAAAATGTGTTTTTGGCGTATTTCTCTGAACTCGCCAATACATACAAACCTAGCTCCCTGTGGTGCATCTATTCCATGTTAAGAAGCATGGTTAAGCTCAAACATGGTGTTGATATCAAAACGTACTGTAACCTGATGGCATTTTTGAAGAGACGCTCGGATGGATATATTGGTCGGAAATCTAAAGTTTTGTCACCAGCCGACGTTGAAAAGTTTTTGAATGAGGCTCCGGATAGTCAGTATCTAGCAACAAAGGTACGTTTCATATTTTTAATCGAAACGAATCTACAATATACAAGTGTGTAACTTTAGCATAATTTCTTAGAACTAATTAATTGATTTCTTTGCAGGTTGCCTTAATATTCGGTGTTACTGGTGCTTGTAGACGACAAGAGCTGTACAATATTACAACAAAAGATGTAGAAATCCACGGAGATATGCTTCTTGTCAAAATTACCCAGACTAAAACCAAGATTCCACGATCTTTTACAATCCAAGGAACGTTTCGTGAAATAGTGAAAAAATACCAAGATCTCCGTTCAACAAAAACAAAGAATGACCGCTTTTTCCAAAACTTTCAGAAAGGAAAATGTACTGCACAAACAATCGGTATTAACAAATTTGGTAATATGCCAAGAGAAATAGCGAAGTATTTAGGTTTGCCTGAGGCCGATTTTTACACTGGACACAGTTTTAGAAGAACGTCGGCTACAATGTTGGCTGATTCGGGGGCTGATATACTAACTTTGAAGCGACATGGTGGATGGCGTTCTGACGCAATCGCTGAATCGTACATAGAAGACTCAATTCATAACAAAGCAAAAATCAATGACAAAATAACGCAAGCCATTAATTTGGAGCCAAAGGCAAAAAAGTTTTGCCCCGAACCACAACCATGTACATCTACTAGCGTGAGTTATTTGGTGCCCTCTCCTTCCAGTAATTTGTATGATTTACCTTTGTCGCCGACATTTACACAAGAAGTAAATGAAGGTACTAAAGAAGTGGCAAGTACCAATGTAACACAAACTGTGAAATTGCCATCAAAAACAATCCAATATCGTTTTGAAAATTGTACATTCACCAATTGTTTTAATAATTAAACGATTTATGCAATACATATTTGTTTTTTCCTCGCAAGTGTGTTGAAAAACGTCGTATTATGATACACGTGTGTATTGATGATTACCGTCCTCGGCTCTCTTAAGACCCTCACCTGACGGCTCGGGTCTCAATGGCGCCTCAGCGGTAATCACCAACATTACACACTTGTACCATAATGTACTATTAAAATGAAACCAACACGACATGATATCTACCTAATAGATTTACATTTCACATTTTTCTCATAATTTTTCAACCACCGATAGGGCAGAAACAAATGCGTTTTAAAAATTAAGGGTGGATTTTCGTGGCCATTTTTCGAGATACACCGACCAAATAAATTACATAAATTACGTATATATCCAACTATAATACATAACAATTACATAGATGTGTCATGGGTGGAACATATTCAAAACAATAAAAGTTTTCAATAAGGTACACACGGCTACTGGTCAAGCTGTAAATTTCCAGTTTTAGCTGACCTCGCATTGCATATGAGTTTCGTACAATGAGATGTCAACTTATACTGGAAATGTGTGGCCGTGCGTACTGTAATCATAGGAATTATAATCATATACTAGACTCATAATATACTGCGCTATCGAGCAAAAATAGTTTTCATTTGTTTGTGTATAATTCAAACATGTTTATATGGTTGAAACCTTCAGAATGGCAGACAACACTGACAAACTTAGAAGATGCATTAACTGTAATCGAAGTGAAAAAAAATTCTATGGAATATAATATATATATAATTAATATTCTATATGTGAAGAAAAACTTTTAAAATTCACAGGACGTAAGTATTTTTTTAAGGCAGTTTTTTTTCTGTACGTAAAGTCTAGGATGACCTTTATTATCATCACTACGTTTAATTCATCTTCTTGTTTGTTATACACTAATAATCTACACTTATTGCAAAATAAAGAGCCTATTTGAACAGTATTTTCGCCAACAGCTTGTTATGTGAGATAACTTCTTCGTCTGTTCGAATTCGTTTATATTTTCCACAGATATTTTTTTCACTTCGATTACAGTTTTTCATCTTCTAAGTTTGTCAGTGTTGTCTGCCATTCTGAAGGTTTCAACCATATAAACATGTTTGAATTATACACAAACAAATGAAAACTATTTTTGCTCGATAGCGCAGTATATTATGAGTCTAGTATATGATTATAATTCCTATGATTACAGTACGCACGGCCACACATTTCCAGTATAAGTTGACATCTCATTGTACGAAACCCCTATGTAATGCGAGGTCAGCTAATACTGGAAATTTACAGCTTGACCAGTAGCCGCGTGTACCTTATTGAAAACTTTTATTGTTTTGAATATGTTCCACCCATGACACATCTATGTAATTGTTATGTATTATAGTTGGATACATACGTAATTTATGTAATTTATTTGGTCGGTGTACCTCGAAAAATGGCCACGAAAAACCACCCTTAATTTTTAAAACACATTTGGTTCTGCCCCACAGGTGGTTGAAAAATTATGAGAAAAATGTGAAATGTAAATCTATTAAGTAGCTATCATGTCGTGTAGATTTCATTTTAAAATCTATTGTAGTTTCGTAGAAAAAAAACATTCAAGTTTGAGGTTGCAACCCTTATTTTTCAAAAACTAAAGAAGCTAGGGGTTTGATAATTGTCCCAAAATTGTTTTCAACAACTAGCACCATAATTATGGCACCAATGTCAAAAAAGACGCCAGTGCAGATTTCATATGGAAACCCGGTGAGGCCCTTTGCACGCTCGAGTTTAGGTAAAAGACGGCAATCTTATGTATGTGTGCGTAGCTATCCACACATGCACAATACAAACAGTGTAACGCGAGTGTCGAGCCGGTCTAAACAATCTTGATCCGTTAGAATTATAATGCGGTATTTAGATATTTATGAAAATACTTATTTTATTTATCCAGTCTAATAAAGATTTCTAGACTAATAAAAAAAAAATACAACTATATGTTATGTAAAGTATACAATAAAAATAAAAAATTAAAACAATTACATATTGGTGCCGATTCTGTTGTACACCGAACTAAACTAACAAAACTATTTCTAAAATTGCTTACTTTTAGCTATGAGAATTGTTACGCTATTCTGCAAGAAATAATCTCTTTTAAAAATTATTTTGACACGACTAAAATCAAATTTGACAATCGCGACTCAACGTGGTATTTTTAGGGTTCCGTTGCCAAATGGCAAAAACGGAACCCTTATAGATTCGTCATGTCTGTCTGTCTGTCTGTCCGTATGTCACAGCCACTTTTCTCCGAAACTATAAGAGCATGCTGTTGAAACTTGGTAAGAAGATGTATTCTGTGAACTGCATTAAGATTTTTACACTAAAATAGAAAAAAAAACAATAAATTTTTGGGTTCCCCATACTTAGAACTGAAACTCAAAAAAAATTTTTTCACCAAACCCATACGTGTGGGGTAAAGTGGTATTGAAGTTTCTAATATATTTTTTTTCTAAACTGAATAGTTTGCGCGAGAAACACTTCCAAAGTGGTGAAATGTGTGTCCTCCCCCCCGTAACTTCTAAAATAAGAGAATGATAAAACTAAAAAAAATATATGATGTAAGTACATTACCATGTAAACTTCCACCAAAAATTGGTTTGAACGAGATCTAGTAAGTATTTTTTTTTTAATACGTCAAAAATCGTAGACCGCAATTTACCTTTCATTCAATCAACTCAAATATAAAAATTAAAAAAAAAAACATTTAATTTCATAAACATAAACCTTATGCATAAACCGAGAATACATACAGGTTTGTACGGAAACCTCGGTGCGCGAGTCCGACTCGCACTTAGCCGGTTTTTTTCTTTTGGCTTCGCAACTTCGTACTTGTGCGCTACGCAATGAACTTGCTGAGATACGAAGGCGCGCGCAAGGGGGCATCATCCTGGACGTGTTTTATATGGAATTTTTCATTTTTGTTTGAAAAATAAAAATAAATATTACCCGCGTGTTGAGATTTATATGTGTGGGGTTTTATAAAGGGGGTCGAAAATTTCATTATTTTTGCGATAGGACACGCCATTTTCGAGATATAAGCAAAAGAAAAAAAAATACAGTACTGTTTTTGCACGTGAGGCGAGGCGTTGCCGTTGGTATGAATTTTTGTTCATGACCACTAGTTTTACTCCACACCTTTTTAATCGCGATTAAAATTAGTCAGATTTAGTTAAAATAAATTATTTTAGTCAAAATGTCTATACAATCTATTAAAATAATGCTTTACTTGATAATTAACGAAACTCTTATTCAAAAAAAAAATAAAATGCGAAGAGTAGCAAAATGTTGTAGTCGTAGTATATTTTTGCCTTCAAGATACGAGTACCCGTAAACTGAGACGCGGGAAAAATTGACACAGGTCCTTCCCCGTTGGGCGCTTGCGCCGTACTAAACGCTGCCCGCTTGTGCATCGTAATTTATTCTAATTTAGAGTGATTTCAAAAACGATATTATGTCTAATTAAATAAACAGATTTAAATAAAACTCGAGAATTCGATTTGTTATAGAGCATACTTTATATTGACATGAATTTTTTAATGTAATTATGCTTTATTCAAACCAAAAAAACGCGATAAACTTGCGAATAAATCGTAAAAATTGCCATAAGACTTTATTTTTTTTACTAATTAATGTTATTAAAAATCAATATTCTTGAACTAAATGTAACAACTAGATTATATGTCTGTTGTTTTGTGTATTTTTTTTTACTCAAATTTCTACATATTAATGATAGAAATACGAGTGTGAAATTGACCCTGCGCTGATTTTTACGAAAACTAGTTGTGGGAGATTAATTACTACAAAGTAAACAAATAAGTTTTTGTAAATGTTCTACTAAAAGTGACAAAACAAAAGATTGATCTATTTTTACATGTATTCGTCAATGCCAGAGTATTTATAATGACGAGATGAGAGGTAAATAAGGCGACTAAAATCTTAGATATTCGCGCAAAAATTTAAAATGGCTCTTAAACATGATATCAATATTTTTACGTATGCTTCGCAATTAATTACTTGTAAACTATTTAACAGCTACAGAGTAAAAATGATAGGTTATATACAATTTACAGCTAATCAATCAAAGTATTTGATCGGCATACTTTTTTTTTTTGGATGGGAAATCATCAAATTACTTCCCCCGCTCTGGGCGGAGCGAGGGCATGACAGACTTTTACTGAATAAAACCCACCCGTGTTCCTTTTGCCCATGTGCCAGGGTCACGGTATCTCTTTCGAACAATCTCAAGACCCTGGCAGGCATCGGTCCTATCAGACCCCTTCATTTTGCTGACATCTCTTTGAGGCGCGCCCGGAACACTACGCGCCGTCGACACGAGCTTGGTCCTTACCGGGTGGCGAGCTACCCATTGCTCGCCGCCCGCAAGCTCGCGCCTACGGTGGCCGGGAGTCCGCTATCGACTCCCGACGCCCGGGGCGTCTCCTCCTGCGGTGGCTAGGGACGTGAGGGCGCAGAGACTGCCACTCCCTCACGCGCCCCGCCTCCTCCTTCGCGAGCATTACTTCTTCGCAGAAGGAGGTGACGGCTTCCCATTCCCTCTCGCTCCATACCATGGCTCGCACCAGGGCCGGACGCGAGAGGTCGCCGCCGCCGATCGCCTCCACGACGACACGGCGGTGCTCCGCCCAGGCAGGGCAAACTTCCACCGTATGCTCCACCGTGTCCAACGGCATACTTACTCGTTAGTATAAAAACACAATCATTCAATATAAAAAGATAATCACGTATAATTTCCAGCCACTGTTTTCTTTGAATCACTATTTTGAATCTTGAACACTAGTTCGTGAGCTCAACACAATAAACAGAATAACTGCCAACATTTAAACAAAAAATACGCAAAGTGTGTGAAGTCTTTGCCTAATTGAAATTGAATGAAATATCGATATCATTTGCTCGCTGAACAAACCAATAGATAGCGCTGCGAGCAAAAAGAAAGAAAAATATTCGCGGATAAATAAACATCTTTGTAGTGTTGACTGTTGAGGGTACATAGGAATGCATCATAATGAAAATTATCGTAAAATCACCGTACGATAATAATAAGATATCGTACATCGTACGTTGGCATGAATTATTATCGTATGTGTACGATAATTATCGTACGGTTGTGAACACTGCTCGCAGAACATTTAAACGAATAATGCAGGGGGTGACACTACGTACATTTTGACAGCAAAGTAAAAAAGAAAGAGTTGCGATCTAGATGTTGGCCCATTACTATTAAATTACATTCAATTTTCAACAGGTGGCGCTATGTTCTATGTTCTATAGTTTTGGTTTCCGCACTCAGTCCTTTAAGTGGACCATTGTGCATGGGCCATGGCGGCCGTCGGTATTTACTCCAACCAGCCCACCTCCCTCCAGAAGTTGGTTATGTCTCCTGGTCTGCTAAGAACGTCCGTATAAGATTTGGGTGTCCCGAGGGTATCTGTCCTAATCTGGGTGACGCCTGTACATTCGAAGAGTACATGCGCAACGGTTTCCTCAGCCTCCATGCAGGCCCTGCCTGCACAGGGGGCTGTCCGTTATGCCTATTGTGTAAAAGTGTTTGTTTAGCGGGCAGTGTCCTGTGATGGTGCCCGTCATCAGACGCAGACCATCCCTGTCCAGGCGTAGCAGGCGTCTGGTTAGCCTGCCATCCGGGGATGGCATAGCTTCCCTGGAGTGCCTGCAGCCTGGTGCCGAGGTCCACCAGCTCTCCGCTTGTGTGTGGGTAAATTCCTGCAGCCACCTGCGTAGCTGGTTGAAGGGGATGGGCACGATGGGCTCGGGGCCGCATACTGACGCGCTGGATGCCTTTCTGGCCAGTTCGTCAGCAGCATCATTGCCTAGTGATCCGCTGTGTCCCTTTATCCATTGCAGTGTCACTTTGTTGCGATTAGAAACTGTTACCCGTTCTAATGCGTTATGACATTCTAGTGTAAGGCTAGAGGTTATGTATCTTTTGGCTAGGGATTGGAGGACTGAGGCGCTGTCGGAGAGTATACGTATATGAGTGTCCGTAACTCTTCTGGCTTCTATGGCATACGCCGCCTGTATAATGCCCACGCATTCCGCCTGGTAGACGGTGTTGAGCATTCCCAGCGGGCTGGATATTTTTATGTTTAGGTCGTGTGAGAAAACTCCGACTCCAGTTCCAGAGTTGGTCTTTGAGCCATCAGTGTAGACTCTTAGCTCTTCCGGGCCCGAGTGGTCGTTTTGTTCTTCTGTGAGTATAACGTCGTAGTGCTTTTGAAAGAAGTGTAGTTTTGGGGTTTTATCGCAGGGTGATGCCATCATTGGTTGTCGCTTGATCGCATCGTCCCTAATGCGTGAGTGCTTGACCCTCGAGTCATTGCTTAGGGTCCCTGCTATGTTCAGTCTTAGGGCAGCCAGGGCAGCCTCCTCCCGCACGATCAGGTGTAGAGGTAGTAGTAGCCCAAGCATTACCTGTAGGGCAGCGGTGGGTGTAGTCCTCATGTAGCTAGTGATGGCTACACAAGCGAACCGCTGCACCTTTTCAAGGTCTTTTTGGGCTGTGCTCAGGTCTGTTCTGGGCCACCAGACTATTGAGCCGTATGTGATAATTGGTCGAATAACTGTGGTGTATAGCCAGTGGGTGACTTTGGGGCTGATTCCCCAATTCCTGCCAAGCATTCTATTGCACTGCCACGGGGCTATGCTGGCTTTTGTAGTAATGTAGTTGGTGTGCTTTGCCCAATTCAGCTGTTTGTCCAAAAATATGCCCAGGTATTTGGTTTCAGTTGATAGGCTGAGGGTGGTGCCAAACAGTCGTGGCAGTTCGAGTTTCGCGAGTTTTCTCTTTTTTGTAAAGAGGATCATCTCGGTTTTTGTGGGGTTTACTGATAGTTGGTGTTTATTGCACCAGTCCTCTACTATTTTCAGGGCTTGGCGCATGAGGTGGCATAGGGTGTTTTCATGCGTGCCATTTATTATTATGGTTACATCATCGGCGTATCCTACGGTGAAGTAACCTTTATCGTTGAGTGTTTTGATGAGGTTGTCTACGACCAAGTTCCATAGAAGTGGCGAGAGGACGCCCCCTTGTGGGCAGCCCTTCGCCACTACCGCCCTTGTAGTGTCGTTCACTGTAACTTGTACAGCTCTCAATTTGAGCATGTTGTTGATCCACCCGCTCAAGGTCGGGTTTATGTTGTGTCTGTCGAGAGCCGTGCTGATACTATTGAACATAGTTTTGTCGAAAGCGCCTTCTATGTCAATGAAAACCGCCAGTGCTGAGCATTTGTGGTCCACTGCGCATTCAATTTTAGAGACCACGCTATGTAGCGCAGACTCTGTCGATCTGCCCGTGGAGTACGCGTGCTGTTGTTTGTGAAGGGGTTTTACTCGGAGAGGTCCGTCTCGGATATGTCTATCGCAGTCTCTCGACGGTTTTTAGTAGGAAGGATGTGAGACTTATAGGCCTATAGGCTTTTGGTTGTGTATAGTCGGGTTTGCCTGGCTTGGGTATGAAAATGACTTTCACTTCGCGCCACGCTAGGGGTATGTATCTGAGTGCAATGCAGGTCCGGTAGATCTCCACCAAGCATGGTATCAGGTGGTCAGCTCCCCACTGTAGGAGGGCTGGAAAAATGCCATCCAGCCCTGCAGATTTGTAGGGCTGAAAGGTGTCAATGGCCCACTTTATCCTTTCTTCTGTTACCATGCTTTGTGCCCTGGACCAATCTAGATTTGTTGGGGTCCATTCTGATTCAGCTTCCCACGTCCTGACCTCTTGGAGGTTACAGCCGGGGAAGTGGGTCTCCAGGAGAACCTTACTGGTTTCGTGGTCACTTAGTGTGTATGAGTTGTCGGGTTTTTTGAGCGCACCAAGGGTTCGATCCTGATTAGTCGAGAGGATTTTTCTTACCCTTGCGGCTTCGTTGTTGGTTTCGATGGATTCGCAGAATTTTCGCCATGCTGCCCTTCTGGCAGTTCTGATCTGTTTTTGTATGTGTATTGGGTTTCTTTGTATTGCTCCCAGTCGTCCGGGAGCCTAGTGTTTTTGGCCCTGTTGAATTGTTTGCCTAGTGTATCTCTGAGTTTACTAAGGTTGGCGTTCCACCAGGGATTTCTCTCGCAGGTGGCGCTATAACTTGATCGAAATGTTTTATTTAAAATAAGATTATTGATGTAATATTAATTGGAGATAAGTATGAGAAAAATATCACTCATCTTACAAATTGAAATAGACACACAAATGAAATACAATTTGGTAAAGCACAAATATCAACTTTATTTAAAAAGACCTGGTGCCAGATTTTACCTATGATGTATTAAGTGACAGTTCTTGAACTGAAAATAAACAATCACAATATGGCGATTTGCTGTAGAGATGAGATATACCTGCCAATCTCCATACCCGGCCTTCAAGGTATGGGTATGGCCAAATACCTGGACCAAAAACCGGGTTTCAAAATACCTGTAAGTATTTGGGTGTGTTATGATTTCGATAAGTAAACGTATGCGATAGGTATGGCATACCTCCAATATTATGTAGGTACGACGTTTCAAGTAAGATATATGAAGATGGTTATTAGTGAGTACCTACTAAATATTATATGCAAAATAACATTAATTTTATTTAAACTGACTAACTAGATTAGCTGCGTAGTTAAAAATCACTTTATTACGCACAATATATTTTTAAGGAACTCTTTGATATGATAAAAATGTAATTCGTAATATTTTTTTTGCAATAACATTATTACGCAATTATATTCCCTAAGAACCTAGACATATGTATTTTTTTCACGTGAATTAGATCGTCCGAACGTTCCTAAAGCACGAATGACGGTTCGGGTCCTGCCATAAGCGGTCGGGTAGCTTCGGGTGGTTTCGGCGGACCGATGCTGCACGAACTGGCTGATACCTTGTGGTAGCGGTTCGTTTCGTACTAGCCTATACGTATGACGTCATACCTTCAAGGTATTCCGGTCTGTACCCGGGCTGCGTACTGGGAAGCACATACTTGGTATATATACCTCTACCAGTATATACGCCTCACGTCTAATTTGCTGCATTCTGCGTACGCGCATTTTGTAGTTCCCGATCTGTATTGTTGTAATTACCACAATTCCATCGGGACTATTTTGTTTCGTCCTATTTCTGGAACGTGTTCTACTAGAACATGTTGCAGAGTTAGGACGAAACGTTCTATTAGAACATGTTATCATACACATTATAACTATAGCTATGTAGGTATGTGATTAGTTTGGGGCCAAGTTACAGATGGCGTATTGTCAAATAGATTTGCAATTTTATCACGCAAGAGGGCTCTCTTTTACTCTTTGGAATAATGTCTTCTTAAAATATTGTATCGTGCCACGATGCGAAAATACAAGTGTTGCTACACCGGACAAATTGTTATTTTGTATCCCAAAATACCCAAAAAATAGAAAGAAGTGGTGTACTTTCATGAGGAGCGACGCCCCATGTCCCCTTAACTAAAAGTACTTTATACTGCATTTCAAAAATTTTGACTATAATAATTTATTGTAACTAAATCTATTTTTAATCGCGATTAAAAAGGTGTGGATTAAAACTAGTAGTTATGAACTAAAATTCACACGAACGAACGCCTCGCCTTCACGTGCAAAAACAGTACTGTATTTTTGTTTTCCTTTTCTTTTGCTCATATCTCGAAAATGGGGTTTCCTATCGCAAAAATAATGACATTTTCGACCCCCTTTACAAGCCACTTACATATAAATCTCAACACGTGGGTAATATTTTTTTTTATTTTTCGAAGAAAAAGTGAAAAATTCCTTAAAAAACACGTCTATTGCGCGCGCCTTGGTCTCAAAAAGTTCATTGCGTAGCACACCCAAGTAAAAGCTGAATAGTTAAGTACGTTTAGTGTTGCATAGCCCATTTATCGAGGAAGGCTATAGACTATATATTATACAACATTAGTTTTTGTTTATGCGAAACCCGAAACACGGGTCTAGTATTTTTATGTAAAGAATCTATGAAAAAAATTTCAAAACTGTATCATTAATAATCACAAAGTTATAAGCTTGTTACGGTACCTGATTGTCCTCGCAAAAACATATGCAGCCTACCGGAGGGCACCACGCCAGCCGCGCGCGCGGTCTCACTCTCACTCATTGATAATAATTTGCCACAGTGATTGTTTATGTATTAGTTGGTGATAAACATTTTCCATCACGCTTGCAGGCTTTGGACTGTCGTAATGGTCAAGTGTAGGTAGATATTATTATGTAATTTATTCGTAAATGCAGTAGTAAGTGGTAAAATGTAATCAATGCCATTTGTTGCACCTTATGTCAACAACTTAAAGTTCAAAATGGATGAAAATTGTTAAACATCGCATTACTGAACCACAGCAGGCTGTAAACAAATAATAAATTTGTACCCTTGACTATTTTTGCGTATTTAAAAATGTTAATCATCACTATCTACAATAATTGGCGTAATCACTATTCACTCAAACAAACTGAAGCAACTGTTAAAAAAGGGCCCGTCTTTCTCATAAGCACTGACGCACTGCCACACCACCACAAACAGCGAGTGTACGGACGTTTGAGTACGAGAGAGACATGATAATTTTAAAATCTAAACAAAACACTTTAGCCAGGGCTCACGGCGGTCGCGCGCTCGCGATACGTATGCATCGATCGATGGCATTCGGGCGACTGAGGAGAGCGCCGTCGCCGCCGCCTAGCCCGCGCTATGACCTGTCGTGAACTCGTGACCCGTGTGCAAACAGATGATTGCGGATACTAACTTTTAAGCGTAATTAAATATTTTTGGGACAAAATATAACATGGTGTAAAAATTATTGGAATCGATTCAGTTACTAATTCTGAACAAACTATATTCAGGTTTCGCATATACTAAAAATAATGTTGTATAAGGCCACGCAAAGACCCTTAGGAGCGGAGCACAAAGAAAAACGTCACGCATACAAAGACCTCGCACGGGCAGGCGATTCGATGCGACGGGATGGGTTGGGGGAGCAGGAAATTTTACGCGGACGAAGTCGCGGGCAGAAGCTAGTAAGAAATATTACTTAAAATAGGTAGAGAGGTGCCTACACATTGTAGAAACACGAAAAAGGTACCTACCTGCCAAATCAAAACATTCTAAAACGTAGTACCTACCTGTGCACTGGAATAAATTGTTTTTTTTTTTACTTTTCAACCATAAACGAATCAATCTTCGCGAGATTGTCCGACTGGGCCTTGGGTAAATCCGACTTCCATGTTTCCTATCTACCAATATCTATAATCCATAAATAAACAAGAAACAACGATTAAACTCCGCAAATCATAACAAAGCAGTGCGGCGCGTGGCGGGCGATCGAGCCTCGTGCGTGACGTCATCAGCAGTATCGCGCGCGCGGCTTGCGTTTTAAAACTCCCTTTTTTTAAAGTTTAATAACTTCGTAATTTCTCGATGGATTTGAGTGATTCAAAAAGAAATGAACTCAAATATTTATATTGTATTCGATATAGTATTCAAAATTGCTATATCCTTTTGTCGAATTGATCCTCATTTGGGTTTTGTTTTGGAAAACGTTTTTTTTTTTTGTAAGAAGTCCCGAATATTTACGCTAGTTTTCACAGGCTCCGGGACAGCTTTCCGAGAAAAAGAACTAACCGGGATTCCAATATAGACATTTCTATGTGACAGGACAAGGAAGGAAAAAGAAGCATGAAAGCAGAATAAATGCTGTGGAAATGCGAATTTTGCGAAACATGTAAGCATGTGTGTGATAAGACAACGGTGCGGTTTAAAAGAAGAAAATCTGGATGACCGAGCTTTGCTCGGTATTTTTTGGTAAATTGTGTTTTAAATAATAAGTTTATGTTCAAGTTGATTATCGATAAAGTTGGTCATTGAAAACACGAATAATACGACATTTTATAAAAATGAATCCAAGCTAGGTCGATTTATCGCCCTCGAAACCCCCTGTTTACTAAATTTAGTAAACAGGGGGTTTCCCCTGTTTACTAAATTTCATAAAAATCGTTGGAGCCGTTTTCGAGATTCAGATTATCGATTATCGATTTTAAGAGATCGCAGAAAGCGATAAGGCCGCCCATTGTATGTTTTTTATTATTTTGTTAAATGTTCTTGTTGTAATGTATTTACAATAAAGCATATATAAATAAATAATAAATAAATATATACAAGAATTGCTCGTTTAAAGATATAAGATATAGGGACTACTCGCACTTATTCAGCTCTACGCATCCGTTAAGCTGAACGGACGCGTACGCGTCTCCATACAAAATCGTGGTTTTCTATAGGCATAAGCTGAATAAGTGTGAGTAGTCCCTTAGTAACAAAAATTGAAAAGAGTTCGCTAAGATGGTTTGGTCTTGTTGAGAGGATGAATGAAGGACGGGTTACAAGAGGTATTTACATGGCAGATTTGAGTGGAAACGCCGAGTGAGGATGCCCTAGGAGGAAATAGTGACCTTATTTATAGGTGATGTTCTTCAGAAAGGTCACGCAATAATATGTTTACGGGACTGGGCAGAACATGTTTGCCGCATGCCAAACCGGCCCACAGTTAGGCATGCGGCCAAGTAGCACAGAACTGGTGTCCTGAGACAGTGAGGCGGGGTAGCGGCAGACCACGTAGGAGGTGACGGGACGAGCTGGATAGGTTCCGTCAAAACCGGCAGGAGGATGCACGGTTTCGTGATAGTTGGAAGAAGTGGAGGGAGGCCTTTGCCCAGGAGTGGGACAGTGCAGGCTAGCAAAAAAAAAACGTTTACGTACATTATTACGTAATGATATTAAAAGGTTTATTGAGAGTTGAAATGATTGATATCTAAGATAAATACTGAAAGAAGTGAAGCCTGATCTATAATATTTTTTTTTTGAAGTTTCACTTAATTTTTATGGAACCGGACAACGGAACCCTACCAGCATCACCCTTCGGGTGCCTATGCCTCCGCTGTCCGTCCATCCGTCTGTCAGGGGGCTGTACGTCATGAACCGTATTAGGTAAAAAGTTGAAAAAAATACATATTTTTCTTTTAACGCTGTAACAATAACAATGGTCTCATATCCCAAAACAAAAAAAAAATGTGTTCAATATTTTACGATGGTACGCGGAACCCTCCGTGAGCGAGTCCGACTCGCACATGGCTGATTTTTGTATGATTTCATGTAGCGATCATACGATTCGTGATTAGGCAGACGGTTTATTTTCTGTGATTCTTCCTTACTATCCTGAAACCCCGTAGCATTTCCTAGATCCCGATATTGTCTATTTGAAAACCCGATTTCCTGAGATTGGAAATACAGCTCGATCTTATTCTCTGCGTACAAGTTACCGCATGGCAAAGTTACAATTTTAGGTGAAGTGACGCGGAGACGAACGATCTACTTACTGTCTGGGGCTGACTTATCGCGCTGCGTTGGCGAATGCTGGGTTTGGGTCGTCTTTACGATAATCTATTCAAAGAATAGTCGACCTCGTCATTGCTTTAGCATTACCACCCCCTAAGGTTGAATGTCATTTGGACGTCACAAAACGTCAAAGCATTTTGAGATGTGACGGATAATTCCCAGAAAAAAAAACTATGGTGTAGTTTTATTTAATTTTACAGGGAGTTGTTAGTCAAAAGCGGTATGAGGTGTCGAGAGAGCATTTTACCGTAAACGCATCACAAATCGCAGCGTCGGCGTCGTCGCTTGGCAAGTCGCGCCTGATGATGGGACTCTCGGACCTTGAACTCCAAGCCGAGCCAATGTTGGAGGCACGGCAAAAAGTAATCCCGGCTCTCAGCTTCGGTCTGATTTCTGCTGTGCCATCGCCATAGCCCAACGGTTATTCTCGGATTGCCAGGACCCAAACCAAATGATAGTTAGCCCGAAATACAAATTGCGCGGGAAAATTAATAGGAATGATTTCACTGGGAATGATAAATGATTTTATTTCTGTATGTAGGTTTGAATAAACACTTTTACAAGTCCATATTTTTATTTGATCGTATTTCAAACGACTACTTCGGTCGGAGGTACAATACGGCCGACGTATCTTGGCGAGTCTGAACATAGGCTCTGCGAACTTTAGCGCATGTACAATCGTGAAGAAAACTGTTATTGCCAGTTTTTTTTATAAACCTATGTTCTACTAAAATTTACCTAATACAGTAACAAAGTAGGTACACATAAAATAAATATCAAAAAACTTCGAGAAAGAAAGCTCCAAAAATATTTTATAAATTAAAAACTTAATTTCTATAGCTCACCTTTTGATAGTGGCAGATTTTATCACGAATACACACAATGTTATTTACACTTAATACTTTTTATCTAGACACGCGGGAGCGCGTCAAGCCAAGTTCCCAAGTACTGGCGAGCAGCACCGTATGTAATACGAACCAATTGAAGCCACTTTTGACCCCCTCATAACTCAAAAACTATTTCACATAAACTTGTCAAATTTGGCTCATATATTGAGACTGACACTTGCTAATAACACAAATAAAACAAAAACAATCTTAAACACTAAACAAAAAACTCAACAATACTAATAAACATTAACAACAGTAACAACGAAAACTTTTGTAACCGACTGCGCTCAAGACAGAGATAGCTACACGAACACGACACCGACGCTAACGTTAGACTGAGACATTACCGTGTACCGAGCATTGCCGAATACGCACGAAGCTTTACGAAGTAACCAAAAAGGGATGTCCAATACGCGTGTCTGAGGGTGTTGTTTAATCGATCTTCAAATCGATTGAAATTAAGTCTCAAAATATATTAATTTTCAATTATATATGGAGGTTTTAAATTTTCTCAAACAGTCGTTACTCAAGTAGTTGTTACGGCGATTCCTCCGTAGTAGCCCGCGAAATTCAAATTTTCATGTGTTTTTTGCAATTTGCTTATCAGGGACTTGATCAAAATACGATTCGCGACAATGAGAAGTGTAACTTTTAATATAAGAATGATCAAAACATTCGCTCTCACAAAGATTTGGTCAAAATAAGTTCGATATCGGATTTTTTTTTTACTTAAGCCGAAATCTCGTTTATTAACGACAAAATTCACTATATTTGTACATATTGTTTCGTTTAATATATTATATAAACAAAAATCAATAAATTCTAAATGAAACTTATTGATTACGATATTTGATCGATAAAGGGTCGATTGTATTAACATAAGGTCAATCTCTAGCCTAGACCACCGCCCCCCGCACGTCGCCTCATGTCACCATTTGGTTCCTAAAAAATGTTACTGCGCAGCAGCGTTGCCAATCTGTGGGGAATTCCCCAAACTGCGGGGATTTTCAGTTCGATTGGGTAATTTGTGGGGAGAGCGTTTATGTGGGGAAAATGTGGGGAATTTAGACATTTACACTAGAGCTGAACTTAGAAGTAATAGAAGTAGTATATAAAGTAAGTATAATTTATATATAATTTATATTTGATTTAAGTTAAACTCAACTTATCCATCCTTCATCAAACTTTATCGTTTATTGCGGAAGTCCCTGTTGTTTACTATAGCTTTGTACCGAATAGCGTTGCCAATCTATGGGGAATTCCCCAATCAAAAACTAAATGACGAATGGAGGGGTCACGCGATGCTAGATTACTCTGCTCTTGTTTTGCATGATGATGACAGTCCGGAAACATACTGGGCTAAGGTATTCCATCTTAAAAACAGTGCAGGTCATGAAATGTTTTAAATTTGAAATACGCAATAAGCCTATTGCTGGTTCTGCCTTTCTCAAACGCATCTGTCGAAAGGAAATTTAGCGTTCGGAAGAATTTGAAAATAGAGAATCGTAATTGCCTGCACATTGACACTTTAGTAACGCTTATGGCCACTAGAGAAGATATTAAGAAGAAGGGAGGGAGCCTAATATTTGATCCGTCAAATGACATGTTAACAAAAAAAAAAAAAATGGCGCATTGAAGAGCCTAAACCTTAATTTAAATAATTAAGAACTTAAGTATAAATCTATACTAATATTATAAAGCTGAAGAGTTTGTTTGTTTGTTTGTTTGTTTGTTTGTTTGTTTGATTGAACGCGCTAATCTCAGGAACTACGGGTCCGAATTGAAAAATTCTTTTTGAGTTGGGTAGCCTATTTATCGTGGGAGGCTATAGGCTATATAACATTACGCTACAACTAAGAGGAGCGGAGCAGTAATGAAAAATGTTGCAAAAACGGGGAAAATTTATTCCTTTTAAGAGTTTCCGTTGCGTGCGCTGCGTAAACGGTTAAAGTTACGCAAAAATTATGTATGACGGAATTGTTTCCCTTAAAAAGTTCTAAAGAAAAGTCCGCGAGAGCAAATGTCTATCTTTTAAGGTTGACTCACTATAACTCAAAAGGAGCGAGCAGCAACGAAAAATGGACGAAAACTAGCAGGCAAATCGATGCGACGGGAAGGGTCAGGGGAGCAAAAATTTGACGCGGACGAAGTCGCGGGCAGAAGCTATAATAAATATATTTGATTTATATTATTTCTTTGCTGAAAACTTGTGGGGAAAATGTGGGGAATATCGGTTTTATTTTCCCCAAAATTGGGGATTTTCAGTTACATTTTTGGGTAATCCAGACCGTGGAAGTCGGCAACACTGCTGCGCAGCCTTCTTCGCGAAGTTCAGACTCGCCAAGATAAATCGGCCGTGCTGTACCAAAGTTTTATAAGCTGCCAGATGTAGTCGTAGGGGCCAATGGCTATGATTCTCGAAGATTTATTGTACCCGCCCCAAAGGTAACTTAGGGTCACTGCCTAGGACTATGCACGCATGAAAATCGAGACAAATTAAAACCTACGAGTACCTACGGGTGGTACAACTACATCTCTGCCTACCACTCCGTGTGGTACTGACATTACTATTATCCACATGCACAATTGCATCTTATAATGCAAGACGCGGGATTATATAGCCTGGATACTCCTGAGTCTCCCGCGCGTTGGCTGACAAAACGCGCCAAAAAACAAACGTGGACGCTCTCTCAACTGTACATTCGATAACAATAAGATAAACAAAAACGACACCGTGTTCTCGAATCGACGCGAGCAGGGTTATCTCCTCGAAATATGAATGAAGCCAAATCATAAAGAAATCAAACAAAATTAAAAATAGTACGTGGAAACTGCTCATACATACCTCACAATTCCTTGAAGGTTCTGGGCCGTTCCATGCATGGGGAGCCTTTCTGTAAATCCTTTGGCCATTTATTTGTGTAAGAGTATAAGATGTATTATTTTCAGTAAGAGATAATAGTCTTGATGATAATTCATACTGATTCACTTCACTAGATGAATAATGCTTAACAGGAGGCATTGTCAGCCTATATAAATATTTTTCTTATTTAATAATATGTACGAAATTATTATACGACGCACACGCGCTCTCCGTGATTTCCCAATAAAAGAAACGAAGGGGAACGAAATCGATATTTTTCTCAGAAAAAGAAAATGGCGCTTTTGTCAACAAAATGGAAGCTCAATCCGGTGACCTCCAACATAAATAATAGTCAAATGATATAATTTATTTAAATAGTCTACAATGATAAAATTACAATTATTTTCTAATATTTTACAAAGAATTGTTACATAAGTTTGGTAAGTACAAGAACTGAGATAAAACTAAATGATATTAAGCGATACTATTTGACCAGGAAATCAGTTTTAAATTCAAAAACAGATAGAACAGAATATTCAAATTTATATAAATCAATATCAAGATTTAAAACCTGTAAAAGCTGATCAAAATTTTAAAAGGTAAGAAAAAAATGTATATATAATTTAAAGATATTTTTAGGTACTAATTTTCATTTTAATCCTTTGGAATCTTGCAAAGTTAATATTTTGACTCTATATTTAAATATTTTAATTCAAAGAAAGATAAGGCGAAGGTATGATCGTTTTCTTCCTTGGTTTGTTGACTTTTTGTATGTACCTTTATATATTAAGTAACTAACCATATTATTTATATTTCTTTTTTTTATAGATTCTCTACATTACACTAAAACACTGAGTTCTGAACAAAACAATAGGTTTCATATATTTTACCCTACGATACGAATAGGTCGGTTAGGACGACAATATTAAGAATAAATTGCAGGATAAACGGTTTATTTGTAGCTGCGAAGTTCTGCCTTGCTATTTCATTCATATCATAACTACTTCTTAGTTGCATTCTTAAAATATATATGCGTCGAGTTTTAGGATTCATTCGTAGTATTTGTTGCTTGGTGAAATACTCTAGCTTTTCCTGATTCATTGCTGTCATGACTTCAGAACTAATGGCTGTAACAGCTTCCAACTGAATTGAACTAATATCACCTTCAGGAATACCTAAAGAAAAACACCTTTCTTAATTATTTACTCTTAAACCTCTAAAGCACAACAAATAATCACGCAAAGTTTTGCACAGAATACAATAGAATGCCTACAGCTAAAACATTTTATTTTTCTTCCCAGGTGATAAATTGTGCAGACATGGAATAAGGCGGGAATTATGGGACAGGCAGTACAAAGTGCAGTGCTGGTGAAAACTATGAATAAGTTTACTAAGAGTGATGGCACAAGCCAAAGCTCACATGTGAATAATGCACTGAGTCTGCCTATTTCATGTGATGACCATTTGTATGGTTCACCGTAAGCATCGCGATGAACGGCTATTGAATAAAGAGTCTGAAACAAACATATTTAATCATTATTTTGACCTGTACTTCGTATCTCACGTTTATGTCGTGGTAGGGCTAGCACACTCGGAGCTCTAGGTGTGTGCCGTTAGAGATTTTACTTTGCCAGAACAGGTCTAAGGTGAGGAGCCAGTGCCATGTGACGAGCTGTTGGGCAGTAGCAATCACATGGACTCTATCTCCCAGATGCAGTCTTGTTCCTCACCTCTGACTTGCCTCTATTAGCCGGCTGCAGTGAGCAATGACGGGTAACATCGCTCGCACCACTTTTTCGCATTTATTTGCTGGCCTGAGTGGAGATTCGCAATAGCAAACGTGCTCACAAGGAAGATCTTATATATTCCAGTAAGATGGTGGTAGCGATTTTGACCATATTTCCAGGATTCACCCTCTCCACTCCTCATAAGCATCTCAGGACATGTTTCCCCTTTGTCTCATATAGTGTCATAACACTATGTGCTAGCGACCGTTTTCGGGGGCCCATTATTTAATAAGTCACCCTCTGCCATTATCTGTTTAATTTAAGTAAAACATTGGCCAGGCATTTGCATAATCTCAGATAACCAGTCACTTTATAGAATAAATAATCCAATATCATTGTTTTCATTCTCCTACAATAGTCCTGCACTGACCAAGCGTTGTCCTTCGGGCACTTGCATAGTGTGAACATGGATAATCGTCGGTTGGTGCCTCTGGATGTTGGCTTCGACCCCTCGTAGGCTTTCGAAAGGACCGACACCCCAGGTCAAGACAAAGAATTCAAAGAATTAAGTACAGTCGTCACCTGTAATCCAAAGCCTGAAAGTCTGACGACCAGTCTTACCAAGGCGTATCGTGTTGCTCAATAGCAGAATGGCAGAGAGCAGATAGACAGACGCTCTATGTTAAATACTCATATTCAGCTGCATCTAGTTAGGATGCAAGCTGATAGCTAGGAATAGGCTAGACACGTGTTAAAATGATTAATACAAATCATCATCATCATCATTTCAGCTGTAAGACATCCACTGCTGGACTTAGGCCTCCCCCAATTTGGGGGGCTTTGCCATAATCGCCACGCTTGGCAGGCGGGTTGGCGATCGCAGTATGGTAGTAAAATGCATAGAGAACGCTGCTGCCCATTCTCTAATAAGTCCCTTATGGTCCAGGAGGTAGCGTTGCAAATGAAAAAGTCATAGTAAGCCGGCTGATATTGTCCTCAATGGTTGATCTCATATGACCAATTAGTGAACAAACCGTCAGCTACTCAAGTAGCGGTGGGTGCGGGTGTGGGTGATTCCGGAAGTGGTAAAAAAATTATAAAAATTTAGTCATAGTACGCAGGCTGCAAATTTTTTCATATATAGTTTACGTCATACTGAGCTGAGCGTCAGCTGCATAGTAGAGTGGGGAATATGCGTCAGCCACTCGCTTGAACTTGTAAAAGAAACACGTAAAATAAAGTTATAGTACGCCGGATGAAATTTAAGTAAGTGATTGTTAAAATTATGAGAAGTACAAAAACAACAATCAGCTGCGTGGGTGGCGGTGGAAAGACCGTCAGCTGGCGCAGTAAAAGTTAAAAATATTGGAGCATTGCTACTACGCGGTCTCCTTTTAAACATATATTTCGAGATAGATTCTGGAGCTGTCTGAGCCCATAACACGACCTTCGGGTTACCGAAGCCTCTCCCCCTAAAATTTCAAAGGAACATCTGCGTGTCTTTGTCGCACACACAGTTTGAATATCACCATGCACATGGGCTCCGGAAATTCCCAAAGATTCGTAAATATTACGAAATTACGTACGTACGTAAATCGGAGCTACGCCAGCATTTACTGCGAACTTCATACATCGCGTACCTTCGGAGCCATATTCACCTTCAAGAGCCCTCTCAATTATGTCCCATTGACTGGGGATGGGAAGAAAAAGAAGACAAATATGTTTTCAAATGGTTCGAGGGATATCAAGTACCCCCATCAGTCGGCAGTGTAACGGATAGCAGCGAAAATATTGCTGGTATGGAATTTTTGTTGCTGACAGATTCTTTGAGTGTGTATATTCTGGTATCTGGAATTTAATGATTAACATGTTAATTTACAGATAATGAAGAAGAGGATCGAGATCAGGAGCATGAGAAAGATGAAGAGAACAATCTGACAGACGAAAGTTCTGATGACGATTCATTTGGGGATGATGAAGATAGCGATACTATGGACTACGAATAATTCCATATCTATTTATATCTTTCTATCTCTTTTTTAAAATTCCCTTTATATTCTTTGATGAATTTCCGTTTTACTCTTCACATTATTTTATATTATGCATTTTTTTCATCTATGTAAAATAAAACAAAATATTTCCCTACGATATTATTTTACACATGCTCTAACTTCTCGAGATTTTCATTAAATTTTCACTATACAGGTTGAAATTTGACAAGACTGTAGTTTAATAGTTACGTTTGCAAAAACAATCAGTCAGCTGGATGCAGACAGGGGAGTTCTGTTAGCTGGACCCTGAAAGAAATTGTGCATTACTCAAATAATCTATATCCTTAGGGTGTCAGCTGACGGTTTATCCACCGCTACCCACGCAGCTGACTGTCGTTTTCGTATTTTTGATAATTTAAACAATAACTTTGATAAATGTCATACTGTAACTTTATTTTACGTGTTTCTTTTACAAGTTCATGCGAGCAGCTGACGCATAATCCCTCCTCCACCATGCAGCTGACGATTTTTTTTAGCTCAGTATGATTAAAATATTTATGAAAGAAATTTCAGCCGGCGTACTATGACTTAAATATTTTTTTGTTTTCACCACTTCCGTAACCTTTCAATCCCACACCCACCGCGGGTGCGTCAGCTGACGCTAGGTTTACTTATCAGTCATTCGACATCTACTGAACAAAATGGCAACCGATCGGCATAAAAACACTACCTAAAATGCAACGCTACCTCCCGGACCATTAGTCGCCTTTTACGACACCCACGGGAAGAAATGGGGAATTAATACAAATACGAAAAAGAAATTACTCTGGTTTGGTTTGTGTTACATTTTCCAGCTTTGTTTAAGGTTTCAAGGTTAATTTCCATGAAAGTAATAGGAGATATTTTTTCTAAATCGTTTGACGGAAAACCACATAGTAAAAAGCCGAGTTCGTTGATAAATGTACTGTTTTCATACCATGTTTCCCCAAAGTAGCGCCTGTAAGCGGCCGCTAGAATACCAAACTGGAAAACAAATAAAATATATCGTGAATTTTAATCGTTAAAAGAGCAAAATACTTCTCTCCTCTCCCTATTTGACTAGAACATCATCTATTGAAAGTTTTACCTTTCGGGGCTGCAGTTTAACATAGTGATTGGCAAAATATTTCAGGACTGATGGATCCCCAAAATTAACATAATATAAATCTTCTTCAGGGATAACGTTTAAAAGTGATCCGAAGGCCAAAAACTCTCGGCCTTGCAAGAAAGCTGCAGTTTTCCCATCTGAAATTAAAGTATATAGAAATAATAGTATCTTAGTAGGTACCAATACCAGCACAGGTACAGTCGGTGACTTTATAACCTTTTTACAATACTTACCAGTCAGAATATCCCATGCTAATAAGGCTCTAGAAATAGGTATCATTTGTTTCTTAGTCTGTGTTAATATGTGCAATATCGAGTCCGGATCAAGTCTCAAAAAGGAACTTGGTGGACCGAAAAAAATCATATTCATAGATTGTTCCACTCTTATTCTATTGTCCAATTCATCGTAGAATTCATCATATACTTCAAAGTTTTCTGAAAATTGTTAAGTATACACAATTAGTAAAAAAAAACACGTCATTTTACTGCATATTTTAATTATTTTCTTGAAAAATTCAAATATATTTTCCAAGAAACATAAGAATAAGTTTCAATCTTCGACTAAGCCGCAACCAGTTTTAGTACGCAAGTTCAACATGCCTTTCTCAGCCACTGCAATCATTGAATTTCTATCGTCTTCATAATCGAGACCCAAGTCTTCTATTGAGTCAGTGGAACTCACTGTGCATGAAGATCTCTTTAAAAAATAACTGGAATAACGGTAATATTCATAATCATTCCCATAGCAATATAGATATGTATTTCTATGATAATTTATTTTCTGTACGTTAAACAAAAAAGAGTACGATACTGTAAAACTAAACTTTATCTTCAGCTCTACATTCTGAAGGAACGGATACAATTTAAAACACAAGAAATTATTTTCAGAAATTGTCGTCACCCCAACTCTAAGGAAAATTGTTTTAAGAGTCTACACAACAAAATATTTAAGTACCTAATTCCTAATAAAATTGGAACTAAATTATAAAACATAACTTTATGAACATTAATTGTCTTTTTCAACAGTTATTGTATACACATTTCGAATAATCTTATACCTATACTTTTCAAGATAGGATAGAATGTAAAGTGATTCAGAATCGAGATGGTTGTGTTATGTGAGATAAAGGTATGCCTTGTATTTTAATGTAACGTAGTGGACGTAGGTAACTAGCAACTCTGTAGAAATACTAAAATATATATTATATGTAGATACTTTGAAATGTCCAGTAAATTCAAGGGTGTTTGGGGTAGCGAGTTCTGTCCCAAAGGTTCTATCCTGTACCAATGTGTCCAACGTTTTGTGCGAAATATTGGGAGGAGGTAAACACTTACATACTATCTTCTCCTAGGCCCCCAGGCCATATCATTTCGCACTCTGTGGACCTAGATAATTAGACTAGCGGTCGAGTGTGGGTTGTGGACGTGTAGGCCGTATTGTGGCCTGAAGGCTTGTGTGAATTATCAGTCACTGTGTGAGCATGAAGTTACAGAGTATAGTAACACCAGCATATTTCGGCCTGGCTTTATTGGTCAACCCCGCGATTTTTTTTTTAACAAAGTTTCAAAGTAATGCAGATAATGCATGCAAAACCGTACCATAGCTTGTATGGAACAAGCCAAAAAAATGGATGACAATGACACATGACACACCGATCATCACAGTGACAGCTAATTTCTTACTGTCTTGTCGCTGGAACGCGCCGCTAACCTAACCTAATTCATTGTGGCCTTTCAATATTTTAAAATATTTTTATTAATTAAAGAGTTTATCTAAAATAAATAGCGATTTTAGTCCGAAATGTTCATTAACTTATAGTTATTTGCTGTTATTACTTAGCGAAATATACGTTATTCATTGGTTACGTGGTAGACTTTTGTTGTCGTCAATAGTTGTAAGAACATGGGTATTCTAGAGAAAATATCTGAAATCGAGAAAGAAATTGCAAGAACACAGAAGAATAAAGGTAAAGTAACTGGAGCTCTATATCGGCTTCTATATTTTGTTGTAATTTGGTCCACATCGTGAGTAAGTAATTGTTTTGATCAGTCCGATTTCTATTAAAATTTCAACTCTCAGAACGGTTGCTTGAAATAATTTATTATTGAACCAGGGTTATCATGAAACATCTGAAATGAATGTCTAGCATATTACAAACTCAATTATTTATTGTCTTCATTTAAATCCATCAGATGTTATGATATATTTACTCAAATTATTTCTAACCACAAAAATGTTGTTCAACAGCTACTGAATACCACTTGGGATTGCTGAAGGCCAAGCTAGCTAAGTACAGGTCTCAGCTGTTAGAGCCTTCTAAGAAAGGTGGTGATAAGGGTGAAGGATTTGATGTACTTAAGTCTGGAGATGCCAGAGTAGCTCTTATTGGCTTCCCCTCAGTGGGTAAGGTAAGAATAACAGTTGATTTTTATTAATTCACTATTAAACTTGTGCTCCTACTCAGCCAAAATGGATTTAAAGAAGCACTAAATAGGTTAGCCCTAGAAATTCAAACTATCTTACAATTATTGCAATTTACAGGTCAGTGTCAGGTTGTATAATAAACCAAATATGATTCACAACTTATAACACATAGTGATTTACAGAATTGTAATCAAATTAAGGAGTTAGACAATTTGTATGGACGTGTTGGTGATTACAATTCTGTGAGATCCCAAATCATATTTTTAATCAATATACCACTAGACTCTGACCCGCAAATGTGCAAAAAATGTAGGATAATTTGAATTTTGTAGACTACCTTAGTGAGTCCACCTTAAGGGGATTACCTTGCTGAAATCCGAAAAATACCGTATGTTTAACGAATTTTGTTGAAGAATCCTACCGTCCGATTTTCATATGAAGAATATATGTCATACTTAAGGTCTTGATAAATACTTTGTATTGTTTATAATTTTAATAAACTTTCTCAAATTTTAGAAAAATCTGGCAGTAAACAGGTCCTCCTTCAACCTAAATTGAAAATTGTCTCTGTAACGGCTGAATCGTTTGACATTAATTTTATATCAAAATATGCGTACTGATTTATTTAATCATTTGTATTGTTTACTTTTTCTTATTCCTTTTTAAATAATAAATAAAAACCCGAAACTGCGCGAGAAACCCGTTGCTTTCTTGTGACATATACTCGCGACGCGAATGACGCCATACATCAGTGCCTTGATGGCTGCCGTGAAGGGTGGACCATACGCGCGTTATTTTCACCAAATAAAATCTAAAACTTCATGTTTTTAATGATTTCTGAATTAAATAATATTGTAAATATTACAAATATAAATATTTCCTAAAATAAGAACAGAAATTAATTGTGTACATAGAAATAAAGCTTGCAATATTTTAAAGATATATCAGTCATCATCAGACATCCAATTTTCTTACTCAATGGTGGGAATGTTGTGTTTGGGTCAATTAAATTAACTGGCGAAATTCATCACATGAAAAAGTTTGGTGATCTTAACTAACTCCGTTACTGAGAATCGATAAGCACTTACCTGGTCATCATCACACAAAATAATTTTTGAAAGCTAGGTCAGCAGGTCCATCATTTAATACAAAATAAATATTAATTTTTAATTCTTGAGGATAACAATACATAAGAACTCTCAGAGAGCGAATAAAGATAGGTAAAAACCTACATATCTGTGTTCTTGCTTAATCGTCAGTTCGATTGTGTTTTGTTAGGGTAGATGGCGCCAAACGAAAACTTACTAGTACAGAGGTCAAATCGTCAAAGTCATCGGGCAATGTGATAGCCTTAATTAAAGCAGGCATTAATAAAGGTGCCTGCTCACATCACCAAAGTTGAAGCAGATTTCAATCTTTCCATTTATTTTATTTTTTCCAGTCCACTCTGCTATCTACATTGACTCACACACACTCAGAGGCAGCCAGCTACGAGTTCACAACGCTGACATGTATCCCAGGTGTGATAGAGTACCGTGGGGCGAATATACAGCTTCTTGATCTGCCTGGAATCATTGAAGGTGCCGCCCAGGGCAAGGGTAGAGGACGACAGGTAATTTTCTGACTAGCATCTCCCCTAAGTAGGTAGCTTAAATAAAAAAAAATATCTGATCATCCACAAGTAACTATGCCTGATTGCTTAGTCTTTATAATCTTAGTAAATTAAGGCCAGTATGACAGAACCTAACTCAAGAGTCAAGGTCTTTATAATCTTAGTAAATTAAGGCCAGTATGACAGAACCTAACTCAAGAGTCAAGCATTAAGAAAGAAAGAAGAGAAAAAACATTAATTTACAATCATCATCATCATTTCAGCCGCAAGACGTCCACTGCTGGACTAAGGCCTCCCCTAATTTGGGGGGCTTTGCCATAATGCCATGCTTGGCAAGCAGGTTGGCGATCGCAGTATGGTGGTAAAATGCATAGAGAATGCTGCTGCCCATTCTCTAGTAAGTCCCTTAGTCGCCTTTTACGACACCCACGGGAAGAAATGGGGTGGTGTTATTCTTTGCGTCCGGCACCACACGGTACTTACGGTACACGGTAATTTACAATAGTCACACAAAAACAAATAAACTTAAAATAGTATTGTATGCCTTTTTTTTTTTTTTTTCAGGATGGGAAATCATCAAATGACTTCTCCCGCTCTGGGCGAAGCGGGAGGGCGTGTCAGACTTTTACTGACTAAAACCCACCCGTGTTCCATCAGTTGCCCATGTGCCAGGGTCACGGTATCTCTTTCGAACAATCACGCGACCCCGGCAGGCATCGGTCCTAGTAGACCCCTACACTGCTGCTGACATCTCTTTGAGGCGCGCGTGGAACACTGCGCGCCGTCGACCCGAGCTTGGTCCTTACCGGGCGGCGAGCTACCCATTGCTCGCCACCCGCAAGCTCGCGCCTACGGTGGCCGGGAGTCCGCAATCGACTCCCGACGCCCGGGGCGTCTCCTCCTGCGGCGGCTAGGGGCGTGAGGGCGCAGAGACTGCCACTCCCTCACGCGCCCCGCCTCCTCCTTCGCGAGCATTACTGCTTCGCAGAAGGACGTGACGGCTTCCCATTCCCTCTCGCTCCGTACCATGGCTCGCACCAGGGCCGGACGCGAGAGGTCGCCGCCGCCGATCGCCTCCACGAGGACACGGCGGTGCTCCGCCCAGGCAGGGCACACCTCCACCGTATGCTCCACCGTGTCCTCCAGACGATCCTCGCAATGGAAACACCCGGACGTATCCTCCCGCTTTATCCTGAACAGGAACCCACCGAAGCACCCATGCCCGGTGAGAACCTGCGTCAGGCGGAAGGTGAGGACGTCGTGGCGCCTCTCTATCCACTCCTCAAAGAGGGGACTTACCGCCGCAATTGTGGCGTGCCCAGCACTGGGTTGCGACAATCGTACCCGCCATGTCGCCATGAGATCACACCGGAGCTCTGTCCGCCGTGCCGCGATTTGTCGCGGCAGCGGAGTTTCGCCCCGGCGTTTCGCCTCCTGTATTGTATGCCTTATGCATATAATCAAATAACAAAAAAAAAAAAAAAAATTTTTTAAAAAAAACAAAGCTCTAAACAATTTTTTTTTTTAATGCATATAATCAAATTACAAAAAAAAATTTTTAGAGCCATTTGATTGGATGGAACTAGTTAGGTTAGGTAACTAGTCTGAAGATTGGTTCTTTTGTTAGCCATCACAAGCAGAAAACAATTCAATAGAACTACTATACACCCTGGTAGCATTAACATAGTATGTTACATTTCTCTGCTTCTGTAGCAGATTTCTTATAAAAAATTCGCAAATTATTTTGATGCAGAGATGTTTAGAATCATGTACTGAATCCAACCATGGTAACATTATTCATCAATGTCCTTGCCATGATGTACGTTATTGATGTTGACATACCTGTCTGATAGAACATAGCATGGCCAAACCATCAGGCATCTTACCAAGGTCTTTTCAAGTATGTCACATAGAGCAGCCCTGTGCAACTATTCCTGCCAGTAGGTAGTCAATCTGTATGAAAAAAAAATCTTGTTTGTTACTTTCATCTAAAGAAGGACCTGACAGACTTTGTCCTGATAGAACAGTACAACCTATGGGGTCTTATTCTGAATCTAAACAATCCAGGGACTCACTCAAACACACAAAAAAAATCATTTCGTCAAAATTGGTCTCACCGTTTAGGAGGAGCTCAATGACATACAGACCTACAGAAGATATGATGTGCGTAGTGATATTGCAGATAACAACTAAAATTACTGAAAGTAATCATGTGTTTGCTCTTGTAGGTGATAGCAGTAGCGCGGACAGCAGACTTGGTGCTGATGATGCTGGATGCCACGAAGCCCTATGTGCACAGACAGCTGCTGGAGAAGGAGTTGGAGAGTGTGGGCATCAGGCTCAACAAACCTAAGCCCAATATTTATTTCAAAGTGAGTTGTCATTATTCATGTAGGTTTTATTAAACAAAATCCACATAATTTACTGCATATTTGTAAAATCAGATGTCCGAAATTCTGACAACTAGTCTTATCAACAGATATTGTGTTACCCTAGAACTGGGTTGTGGAGGTCCGATAGGCAGTCGCGTCATGTAAAATACTGGTATTCAGTTTAATCCTATTAAGACTGGAACCCAACCCCTACACAGTTGGGAAAAGGCTAGGCAGACGATGATGTCAATTTAATACAGATTGATTTGCTGTTCGGCCATTAAACTTGCATACTAATTGCGTAACACAATCAAAATCAGAAGTCGTTTATTCAAACTAGGCTGAGAGTCAGCACTTTTTGAACAGCAAAGTTACATAAGGCAGTCCCCAAAACGCCCGCCCTTCACCACTTCTTAGTGCTTTATCTGGGAAGATGTGGCCCAACAAACTCCTCAGCAGCACAGCTATCTGTTAATTTAGAAGAATGTCACTCGCAAATCAATCCTCTCCAATCAAATATGTTTTTTTTTGCTTTCCAGGTGAAGAAGGGCGGCGGTCTCTCTTTCAACTCGACGTGTCAGCTCACCAAGGTTGACGAAAAACTGGTGCAAATGATTCTCCATGAATACAAGATATTTAATGCTGAGGTAAGATGCTGATGCTGATTTAATGCTGATCATATGGTGCAAAACAAAGAGTAATCTATTCATAGTATTAGATGAGTGTTGGTTGTTGGACGAAAGGTGCTAATTACGTACAGACGCCAGCACACAAAGCTAATACAGTCTGTCAAATTTCTTTAATAGGTTTTCAACTTTATCGCTAAAGTATTAGGTTCAAGATTGAGTGGGAAAAGGCGGTGGGTAAAGTTTAGAACATTTTTCGCCTATCATAGTCAAGAAAATTTAAAAAAAATAGCAAGTTATATAAAAAAAAATCATCAAACTTGGCAAGTTCGTTGAAGTTTTGTTATTTTTTAGTCTCTCAAATATTACAGTAAATAGGCTTTTTAACTAGCATCAATTTATTTTGGTGCATAAAGCGCTTAACAGTCTATTTTTAATAAAGTTAAAAAAGTGCCTAAAATAACAAAACTTCAACTAATTTGCCAAGTTTGATGATTTTTTTTTATATGACTTGCTATTTTTTTGTCTTACTATTTTAGAAAAGATTTAAAGGTCGATACCTAAACTTCACATAAACACAATAACATGACGTCAATAAATATTTTGAATTTTCATGACTATGATAGGCGAAAAATGTTCTAAACTTTACCCTCCTCCTTTGACAGTTTCGTGTAGCTTGAAGTGCTGGCGTCTGTACAATGTATCTAACAAGGGTTAGGCTAAAAAAAATTGAAGTCGTCGCATCAACCACCCCGAAATGACGCATGAATATGTTTTAGCATAGTCAGAACATAGGCGCCGCAACACAAGCGACGACATGGCTAACATATTCCGAACTTATGCCTAGTGAAGGCAAATAAAAATCAGGGCATCTTCATTGCACACTCTTTTCTTCATAGACCTCATCCATCACTCTCCATCAGGCGATGTGTAGGTCCAGGCCCATATTTTTTTTTTTTTGTTTTTTAATCAGCCCTTGAACTTTAACCCCCATTTAAATGGTGTGGTGTGTATGCCCAAGTTTCTGACACATGCAAGAGTAATAATCTCTCACTTATTAAGCCATGAACATTTTTTTAAATTTTCTTTATATGATGAAACCCGTGGTCGCATGCCACCTACCCTAACAAAACAATAGTTTCTAATAGTAGTAAGCGATCATAAGCTTTGGGTCAAAGTGGCATACAACCATAGCTTTGAGATGAGAACGTTTTTATGTTTCATACTTTTTAGAGCGTGATTTTTCAGTAGTCGGGTTTCAATTTTGAACTTACTTTTTATGAACCTAGGTGTGTTTGATTGTCGTGCTTTGGTTTTTTATTGGTTTAAAACCTCTATTTCCAATGTTACAGGTGCTATTCCGTGAAGACGCGACAGCAGACGATCTGATCGACGTGATCCTCGCGAACCGCGTGTACCTGCCGTGCCTCTATGTATACAACAAGATCGATCAGATCTCCATCCAGGAGGTGGATAGGATAGCCAGGCAGCCGCACTCTGTTGTTGTTAGGTGAGTTAGAATAAGGAGAAGAGTTTGTACTGTAATTTGTCGTTATCAAATCACATCCAGTTTATAAAAAGAGACGCTCACATGAACAGCTTTTCAAGGTTCCTTTGGCGCGTCAATATCGGAGCTAACGCCGCCATTTTGTTTTGAAATACAATTTTGTGACAACATTCTTTTGTCAGTGTTTTTCAAGCGCCCAGTAGCGCACTTTATGAATGATTGACAGACACAATGCTCTTCGAAGCCACTCTCTGAAACACGATGTGCCATATTAATAGCTATAGTATATTTGCGTTAAGAAAATAGTGACTTATCGCTGTCACTCAAATTAGCCACGCCCCTTGAGCAATTAGATTATAGTAAAAAAATATTGTAAAACAAATTTTCTTTCCCTTGAAAGTCAACAGTGTCTTGTCTATTTACCCGACTGCGTGGTAGTAAAGACAGGATTATGTTTTCATTAGCTTCTGCCTGCGACTTCGTCCGCGTTAAATTTCTTGTACCCCCGACCCTTCCCGTCGCTTCGAATCGCCTACCCGTGCGATTTGCCCGTTTTTGCAACATTTTTCATTACTGCTCCGCTCCTCTTAGTTTTAGCGTGATGTTATATAGCCTATAGCCTTCCTCGATAAATAGGCTACCCAACACAAAAATATTTTTTCAATTCGGACCAGTAGTTCCTGAGATTAGCGCGTTCAATCAAACAAACAAACATACAAACAAAGAAACAAGCAAACTCTTCAGCTTTATAATATTAGTATAGATATTCGTTAAAAATAAAACTTTTGCTAAGATAAACTTTTTTTTCATAAGATTGCTTTGCGTTTCAGTTGTAACATGAAGTTGAACTTAGACTATCTATTGGAAACACTTTGGGAGTACCTGTCTCTTATCCGAGTTTACACCAAGAAGCCCGGCCAGCCCCCAGATTTTGATGATGGTCTTATTCTGAGAAAGGTATGTACAACATGTTCTATTCTATAAATCTGTTGTTTTTAGGGTTCCGTTGCCAAATGGCAAAAAACGGAACCCTTATAGATTCGTCATGTCTGTCTGTCCGTCTGTCTGTCTGTCTGTCTGTCTGTCTGTCTGTCTGTCCGTCTGTCTGTCCGTCCGTCCGTCCGTATGTCACAGCCACTTTTCTCCGAAACTATAAGAGCTACGCTGTTGAAACTTGGTAAGTAGATGTATTCTGTGAACCGCATCAAGATTTTTACACTAAAATAGAAAAAAAACAATAAATTTTGGGTTTCCCATACATAGAACTGAAACTCAAAATGTTTTTTTTTTTCATCAAACCCATACGTGTGGGGTATCTATGAATAGGTCTTCAAAAATGGTATTGAGGTTTCTAAAATCATTTTTTTCTAAACTGAATAGTTTGCGCGCGAGACGCTTCCAAAGTGGTAAAATGTGTGTCCCCCCCCCCCCCCCGTAACTTCTAAAATAAGAGAATAATAAAACTTAAAAAAATATATGATGTAAATTACCATATAAACTACCACCGAAAATTGGTTTGAACGAGATCGAGCAAGTAGTTTTTTTTAAAACGTCATAAATCGTAAACCGCAATTTACCGTTCATTCAATCAGCTGAAATATAAAAATAAAAAAAAAACATTTATTTTCATAACCATAAACCTTATGCATAAACCGAGAATACCTACAGGTTTGTACGGAACCCTCGGTGCGCGAGTCCGACTCGCACTTGTTCTAATATGTCCGCGTCACGGAGTCTATCAGTCAATAAGATGTAGCCCATTCCAAACTGTAGTAGGTATCTATGGAGAAGAACGGGCAAAAAAACTCGTGAGATACTCGTTTAATTTACACCAAATATTGGCCACGTCATTCATGTTAAATTAAAGATGAGAGAACGATGTAGAAAGACGTGCACGCTAAAAGTGTTCGTTATAAAAAAGAAAAAAACAGACATTAAAACAAGCTATAGCAGACCTCTACTAAGTGTACTTACCCACATTTCGCTATTTATGTTTAATCTAATGGCCGCCACAGTCGCATTAATACGAGAAATGTTTTGATGCCGGAGCCGCCTCATTCGTAATAATACGACTGAGAACCTGTCTGCTTTTTGTGTTTTAGGGCCGGGTCACACCGGAATGGCAGCGGCCGGCAGCGACGCGGCGAGCACTTTCAGTGTGAAATAATTTTAAACTTTAACTACATACTTAAAAGACCAGTACCTATCGCTTGAAAAACTTAAAAAGGTCGCGCGGCCGCCCGCGGTGCCGCGAGCGGCCTCGCGTCGCCGCTGGCAGCCGCGGGCGGAAACACCTGTTGGTTTTTCAAGCGATACTGGTCTTTTAATTATGTAGTTAAAGTTTAATATTATTTCACACTGAAAGTGCTCGCCGCGTCGCTGCCGGCCGCTGCCATTCCGGTGTGACCCGGCCCTTATTTCATTGTACAAACCTATTCGTCGCGGCGGTGCTTGCTTGCTTATCTATTATATCCAGCAGTGAACAGCGGTGGTCTTTCGACTAAAATTATGATGATGATGATGATGATTCGTCGTACGTATTTATGAGCCTCGATCAGACTTCGGACACTCTGACTGTGTTATCACTGTCCTCGCAACTGTCTTAGTCTCATTGTGCATAGAGAGCACGACAAAAGGTGACATAGCTTCCAATGTGACTCCACAGTGCGGCCTGACCTGGGTGCTTACTCTCGAATATAATTCCAATAGATCGACACTGGTCAAACGTCAGTTGGTTGAGTTAAACGTCAGGGATTGGCTAGACTCAGTGAATCCAGCCAATCACTGACGTTTGACTGACAATTCCTAAGTCGATCTATCGGAATATATTCGAGAGTAAGCACCCTGATCAAGTCGAGCCTTGATAGTGTTCAACCCATAAATAATCGTTTTCCTCTTCCAGGGTGTGACAATAGAGCACGTGTGCCACTCCATCCACCGCACCCTCGCCGCCGCGCTGAAGTACGCCCTCGTGTGGGGCACCAGCACCAAGTACTCGCCGCAGAGGGTCGGCATCGGCCACACGGTGCAGGACGAAGACGTGGTGCAACTCATCAAGAAGTAGCACTGCCCGGTTACCTATGATTACGAGTCGATGATCTTTTGCTTAGACCTCGATTACTTGAAGTTTGGATTGTACTAAGCGGTGCGCGTTTACACAGTGTATCTAGGTTACATTTCGAATTATGCCATAATCGCTCACAGTTCTCACAAATTGCGTTTCGGAACGGATATAAGCACCAAATCGATGACAGCGTGATTCGGAATGTACTCTTACTATCCTTACACAGTTATTTTACCTCTGATTGTGCATTACTAATGTGATCTTTATATGCCTAACAATAAGGTTGTTGTTGGGTTGCTGCCACTGACTAAAGTCAAAGTCAAAGTATCTTTATTGTGGGTGGGACTAGTCGGTCAAAAATTATAGTGATCTTTATTTTCTTTGCAACAAGGTTTCTTTCGGGTTGCTGCTGTCAGAGGTAAAAATAAATGTAAAGGGACTGTACTTACAGTGGTTCAACGTCTATATCTTGGAAATAGGAAATGTCAAACTCCCTTTCCTGTCCCGGACGATTGCTCTGCAGAATCGCTCATGTTGATCTACTGTAAGATAGGTACACTGTGGTTATAATATTGTTGCGTGAAGCTGTTATTGTTTGCAAAGACTTAAAGAAAGTTGAGAAAAGCTGGAGCATTTGAATGTGACTTCCATATCTTAATTAAACCGTGATTCTAAACTTTTTACATACCAACACGCAGCGTTTAGTTTCGTCTAAACGTATTTGAAGACTTTCTAATTCTATATTATGTACGAGAATAGTTTCAGTTATGTTTAGTCATTCTACTGAATGAAATCGATATCGATAGGTATTTTATGCCAGTGCATGACCGAGAATGTAACACGAAGATGGTTCCGATATCATTATTATTACTGCTTATACAATTTGATCCTACAATAATAGCCGAGTTTACATTTTTAATAAACATTATGGGAATTAAACTGTTAATTTTACGTTGTAAGTCTAATTTATTTTGTTACGATTGACGCAAACGTCCTCAGACTACTCGAAACAATATCAAATTCAAGAAAAATAATGAAGAATTGTGATGCGTTACGGTTAATACGTTTTCTTTATTTTATTTTTGTGACTTTTTAATGTGTTATAGTTATCTTACGGATACCCAGAGAAACTTAACGTGAGATTATGAAGTTACAGTAGATACTTATACAAAATATTTGATACTATAAGCAAAGTAAAGAATATAACAGGACAATATAAAGTCTCCATAAAAATATTAACTCTGTATTTTCCTAAGTACTGTTTTAGTGCCTGAATCATTAAAGCCAGGCACAGCAAACAAAGCAATAAAATTTCGTTGTTATTTAATGTGTTTTTATAGGAAAAGGTCATATTGTATATACTCATTATACTTTTGCATTGAAATAAATAACTTTTTTAAATGCAGCTTTGTTTTTCATACTTTACATGCCCCACGGCCAATAAGGAAGCGACTTGCGCTAAGGTAGCCCGCGAAATTCAAATGTTCTTTTGTTGTTCGCATTGACGAATACAAAAAAAAAACGATAAACCAAAAAACGATAAATCAAATTTTTGTCTTTGTTTGTTTGTGTTTTTGTCGCAATTTGTAGGTCAGTTTCAGGTTGACTGACATGCAAATTGAAAAAACGTAAGAAAATATTTAATTTCGCGGGCGATCCTGGCGCTTCCCTTTAAGAAACGCATTATAGATTTAGGTCCTTCTCTCTAAGACAATCTTTCACATATCCTCCTAAGTCCCACGTGTGTAATAAGTTTAAGAATAACAGATACATCACACTGCCAGCGAGAACTCTCTCTTCACTAATTCCTCAGTGCCAAGAGACATCAAAGAAAAAATGACAACTTTAGTTGCTATCTCTACTAGTTTTTCGCAAATCTTCGAAGGTGAGACAGATGATACTTATTGTGAAATGCAATAAATTGCCTCTTCGACTCAAAACTTGATAGGTACTGATGCAGGTGTAACCCGTCAAGAAAACACCGCGACGCGATTTATCACTGAGATGCAATCGTTTCTTGTATCTTTCGCTAGTATCGCAAGGTTGGTTGCTAGGGTGAATGCAATGAAACTAAACCTTTATGGTCAATAAATAGATACAATAGTAATTTATTTCCATAAACACCACATTTTCACTAACACCTTATCTTATAGATTATAAATTATTCTAGATACATTTTGATAATAACAAGTTTATGCTAGTATTCAAGATTGATGTTCCTCTGAAATATTGAGAACATCTTGTTCAACGTTCGCGACCGCCCATCGGTGCTCTGTAATCTCTAGAGCTTCCCACTCAGCTTTGAACGCGGCTTTTGGGTCTGGAGGCATCGCCATAGCGGCACCAGACATTTGTTCCTGCATTATCTTTGACTGATCAGCAGCTGTAGACAAAATACATTTATTTATCAACAAACAATGTTTGTGATCAAACAGTATCACTTGACTGATTAAACTAAACAACTTTTAAGTGCTGCGCTGAACAGACAATAGACAATTCATCCGTATGTATGATATCTTCAATAACGCACATACCAGATGTTCTGTCGCCGCGGATAAATTGTCCGTATTCTGCTCAGCGCCTTAGGACACATTATCATATACATAAAAGTTCAAACTCTACATTTATACATGAGGTTTTAGCTTCAGTTCACCTAGTGAATTATAAATAATACAATGGTTGCTGTCATAAAGTATGTTTCAGTATCATTACCATTATTCTCTCCCAAGACTAGAGCATAGATTGTGCGCAGACCAAACACGTTGAGGAAGTACCAGGAAGCGGAGGAAACCCACGACGCGTCCAGGTAAGCGAGTTCCACTCCGCGCTGCAACATCGGCTTAAAGCGAAGCGTTAGCGGGAATGGCACCTTGGCTGTAAGAGAGGATAATGGTTGAAATTATATAAAAGAAGTATATATAAAAATTGTGTAAAACAATTTTGACTACAATATGTGCTTCCATAAATTGTAGTTGAAATTGTTTCATACATTGTGCTGGCTACTAAATGATGAATGAAAACATTTTGAGATACCTAATTCGGAGACATGAGATATCCACCCACCCTTCCCCGCCCATGTGGAGTATGGCCACTGGGCCACTCCTCACCTCCACAGAGAGGAGGTCCTAGCAATGGGAATGTTATAAGCTAATTAGCCAGAAAGACAAGCTAATTAAGTGGCCCACAAGATCATGCTACATTGGTACTCAGCATTTTTTTATTTCTGTAATTCGTCTATAACCATAGAATGTTAGCAGTAACTTCAGAAAGCTGTAATCAAATCTTGAGCTAGATAATCTACCCCTACATAAAAATTGCTTTGTCATCTTAGATTCACACTTTTTGTGTTTTGGAGAAGGACCATGAAATCAATCATCATTGGCAGTTTTGTTCTCAGAATAACAAGTAGAATGATTGTCATCATTAATCAATATACAGGGTGATTGGAAGATGGGTGCAAAGCTTTAAGGCGAAGATAGTACAGACAATTTAGAACCATTTAAGCCATGGTTGTCTTAGACGAAGTCTTACCAAATATTTTTAACCAAATTTTTAAGTTTTTTTTCGGAAATTCTCAAAATTTAATGTAAACTGCATAATTATGGCCAAATTGAATGATAAATGAATTCATTTTTTATTTATTTAATTAAAGTAATGTGTAAGCAATCAAGCAAAACATGTTTTAGGCTTCTGTGTCATTAGACATTTTTTTACAGACATTTAAAGCTAAGAAAAAATAAAACATTTGTACAATACGTCTTTTAAACCTTATTAAAAAAAAAAAACGGAGGGTGCTTTTTTTGTTCAAACCTTTTTGAAGACATGCTTGATAATCGCTCTTTCTTTTGAGGTATCATTTAGGCGGATATCTTACAAATTATTGAAATTAGGGCCTACAAACCAATTTGAGGGAGATTTTTTTTATTTTAGGCAGACTAATTAAAACAACATTTGAATTAAAATTATTTATTTTTCATGTTCAAAATGACGGCCTTGATTCCTAATACAAGCACGGCCCCGTCTTCTAACTTCTGTAGTCGTTATTTTCAACATCATCTCCTGCTTCATTGTCTCAAACGCTGAATTTATTCTTTGTATCAATTCTTCTCTAGTGTTTATTTCTATGTTGTTATACACCAGTTCCTTGGCCCGGCCCCACACGAAAAAGTCCAACGGGGTCAGATCTGGGGAGCGAGCGGGCCAAGGGATGGGTCCATCCCTGCCGATCCAGCTATCAGGAAAGCAATTGTTGAGGTGTTCCCTTACATTTAAAGTCCAATGCGCTGGACAGCCGTCTTGCTGAAAGATGACTGTTCGGTCTCTTTCGAAGATCGGGACACATGATTCCTCTACCAGCAGTGGTAAATCAATTTGCAGAAATTGCAAATAATTTTCGCCATTCAATGGATCAGGCAAAAAGTGGGGCCCAATCAATGTTCTGCCAATTATTCCAGCCCATACATTCACAGAGAATTTCATCTGAAATGACACCTGCTTCTTAAAATGTGGATTGTTGTCTGCGTCGGCCCATTCATGGATGTTGTGAAAGTTTGTAATACCTTCCCTTGAAAATTTACTTTCATCCGTCCACAAGATTGATTTCAGAAACCACGCATCTTCGATGTCTCTGTTGAGGAGGAAACGGCAGAACTGAATTCTGCTTTGAGGATCTTGCTCTACTAGACCTTGCACACTCCTGCCATGGAACGGATACTTATCATTTTGGTGCATTGTATGCCACACCTTCCATTGAGAAATGTTTAAATTTCGAGCTATTGCTCTAGTACTGGTAGTAGGATCCGCTTGAAATGCTGCTAAAATGTCTTCGTCAACGGCAGTTTCGTGTCTGCCCGGGTTGACTCCAGGTTCCACGCGGTGAAACCCATATTGGGCAAGACGACGAAACGTGTTGTAAAACACTCGGACATTCGGTATCCTGCGATTCGGATAGCGCTCTTGATACATCCGTCGCGCCAAAGTTCCATTGCCGTCTGCTCTACCGTACATAAATACGATATCCGCATATTCTTGATTGGAAAAAGTAGCCATAGTCACTTAACAATTAAGAAAAACGGCGTAGGAGCGCACTAAATGTCAACTCAACACAATTAAGTCAAAAATCAACACGTGCAGGAGCGCGAGGCTACGACTGGACACGGTGAAACAAAAAAGTTGAAAACTAACGCAAGCAACACGTGCAGGAACGCAAAGGGCTACAACTGAACACGGTAAATTGTGAATCAACACGACAACGTCCACTCACAAGGCCAGTAGTTGACTAATAAGTAAAAGATGTAACGGCTTCATCACAGACCGACTGACCCTGACTAAAGAAAAACGACTTTGTTGCCTCAGTAACTAAGACCATTTTGCTGTAAAAACCAACTCTTATCGCTTTTTGCTATTCATTGGGCGTTCTACCTGGAAATGCCGTCGCACCGCGCTCGGTGGCCATTGTTTAGAGAATCCCCTCAATGGGTTCCCCTCAATTGGTTCCTGCATGTGCCAAAAATTCTTAGAATTGAACAATGTTATCATTTCGAGCACATAAAGTATTCTTTTAAGCAAAAATTTTATGTTTTGTTGGACTGCCTAAAATTTAAAATTTCTCCCTCGAATTGGTTTGTAGGTCCTAATTTCAATAATTTGTAAGATATCCGCATAAATGATACCTCAAAAGAAAGAGCGATTATCAAGCATGTCTTCAAAAAGGTTTGAACAAAAAAAGCACCCTCCGTTTTTTTTTTTAAATAAGGTTTAAAAGACGTATTGTACAATTTTTTTTATTTTTTCTGAGCTTTAAATATCTGTAAAAAAAATGTCTAATGACACAGAAGCCTAAAACATGTTTTGCTTGGTTGCTTACACATTAATTAAATATATAAAAAATTAATTCATTTATCATTCAATTTGGCCATAATTATGCAGTTTACATTCAATTTTGAGAATTTCCGAAAAAAAACTTAAAAATTTGGTTAAAAAAATTTGGTAAGACTTCGTCTAAGACAACCATGGCTTAAATGGTTCTAAATTGTCTATACTATCTTCACCTTAAAGCTTTGCACCCATCTTCCAATCACCCTGTATTTTCTAATTTTAATAAAAACCTGGCTAAGTGCCTGTCGGACCACACACTATGAAGGGTTCCATAATTGGGATCAATTTTTGCCAAAAAGTCATCAATTTTAACATTGTGGTTGAAAAATATGTTCTACCATAGATTCCAATTGCATGCCAGTTTTTGTTGTACACCCCATAGTGTGCAGTAAACAAGAAAAGAAAATAAAATACCCACTTTACAAGTAATAGAGCCTAAAAAACATATTTAAAAAAAATACAGTTAAATTGAGAACCTGCTCTGTTTTTTTTTCATTGGTTGAGAATAAGTATACCACTACTTTTTCGGCATGACTAATATGTATATCTTTGCCAAATTACAGCTTTCTAGTACTAAAAATCTATGACCTATGCTGTGGACAGACAGTTCCTTGTTAACCACAGATTCATAAAAAAACACTTACTTGTTAGGAAACCACTGAACATCCAGTTGATCCAGCCTCCAATGACAATCATGGGCAACACATTAGTCACGTTTCCCTTCAGCATCTCAGTCATCATACCAGGGTCGGTCATGGGGTTCTGAAATATTTGTAAAACTTTATTATTTTTATTATGTAGGTCAGTTTCAGTTTTCAATAAGTTCATTATAGCAAATAATAAACTCATTTATTGACATATTTTACATCATTTTCCTTAATCTGTATTCTTTAAGTCTCATGAATTTATTGAATCAAAGACTAGTTATTTAGAGTGTGTTTAAATTATAATGTTATTTTAAAATTTGCCAGTAAGAGCATGAAGGAGGGTCCAGATTCAACCAACTTTATTCTCAAGCTTTGCTTATTAGCATTCTATAGTGTTAAACAAGACCAATAATTCAATAGAGATCCTCTCTATGATACTATCCTCCCAGTGCATTAACCCTTACCTGAGAAGTTGCAGCCCTCTTCTGAATCTTGAAGTATCCAGTCTCTTCATTGTTGAACCAATGGCGGCGCATCGCGAACGACTGCCGGGGCAAGTACTTGCCGTTCTCTCGTAGTAAGCGAGCGCGTATCATTACTTGACTGAAATTAATTTCAGCACAAAGTTATAGGTTTATAACATAAATTACTTAAATTCATATCAGTTGTATGGGATCTCTGCTCTGAATATGAAGGTATAGAGTTAAATATTTGATCGAAAGAAAACGATCCTTATATGAAGTTATAGTAAATGTAAATGAAACCTTGTTCAAAGTTGATAGGTTATATTCTAGTAAAATGTATACAAATACTAATTGACACTTATAATAAAGTATGACCATAAAGACAAACATCGTTATTTACCTGTCTTGAACCTGGAGAAGCTCAATCTTCTTCTGGGAGGACAAAATAAGTGATACATAGTGCCGTACTATGCCGACCAAGAAGGTGATGATAACAATGGGAAGGAATACCCATAACCTTATTTTTGGATCTAGGAGTAGTTCAGCCATTGTGATAAACTTTAAAATAAACTAACACTTATTCAGTAATACGATAAAATTGACTTAAAAACTAAGGAAACATTTGCTAGATGACAACTCAATTAAAAGTGACATGACACCATGACACTAGTTCACTTCACTACAGACAGCTGTCAAGCAATCGTGATATAGCATGACCACAGAATTAGGGCCGGGTCACACCGGAATGGCAGCGGCCGGCAGCGACGCGGCGAGCACTTTCAGTATGAAATAATTTTAAAAACTACATACTTAAAAGACCAGTATCGCTTGAAAAACCAACAGGTGTTTCCACCCGCGGCTGCCAGCGGCGACGCGAGGCCGCTCGCGGCACCGCGGGCGGCCGCGCTACCTTTTCAAGTTTTTCAAGCGATACTGGTCTTCTAAGTATGTAGTTAAAGTTTAAAATTATTTCACACTGAAAGTGCTCGCCGCGTCGCTGCCGGCCGCTGCCATTCCGGTGTGACCCGGCCCTACATGTTGAGTATATGCACGGAATAAAGAAAACTAGAGGAAGTGCCCCTCACATATCGCGCGCGTGTCAACATTAAGCGCAGATGCGCAACATTTAGCTTATTCGCCGTCAGATACTTGTCGCGATTGGATGTCTCAGAAATACGCGAAATATTACAAATTATGCCTTGTTGTGCGGTTTTGACCTGCAAAAACGAAAGCAGAAAAAAAAATGTATCTTGTAGAGGTGTATCGTATCATTGGTAACCGCTAAACTTTGTTAATTTTTAATATAATTGATTTTAATTAGAATACCACATGTTATGACTTCAATGCAAACTATAAACAACCTTATATTCATTGAAACAAAGTCTAAATGCACTTGGTCGTCATCTGGACAATCACAAACTAAATTCTAGTAACTTCGACGCTACTCGATTAGGGATGGGACACATCCGTAAAGTAGGTCGGTATCGATAGTTCTGTCTGATTTTAGTAAGGAATCAATAGCTCACATAGCTGGTTAAATAATAAGACAGTTGATAACATAAGTGTGATATTTGCGTTAGTGCTTTAGTAACAGAAAACAAATCAATAATTACATAGATTTATTATAGGTAAGGCTAGAGGGGGTTATTATGCCCATCAGAATCTGTGATTAAGTTATGTCAGACATCCGAAATATTTTTATAAGACGGTCATATATTTAATAAAGATTATATCGTGGCTCAAATAATGCACCAGTTTATTGGGTCACCAATATTCCAAAACATAAGCTATAACCAATTAGGGGATTTTCCTACGTCTAATCATATTACTGTCTTAATGAAAGCTATCACGGCAAAATATATTAATATTCGACTATTAAAATGGCAAATATTAAATAAATATGTGTTATTTCAAGGTCAGTAAATATTTTTAGCACCATCTGTTATCGTTTCATTTATTGTTAGCTTCTGTCAGCAGCTTCGCCCGCGTACTTAATTTTATGAAAATAATATTACCCCCCTACATACAAACATACAAATATCTCTTTAACATTGATATTTTAACGATAATCAACCTTTTTCGTTATTAAGCATTTGTATGATGTTAACAAATTAGTACATTGCTCACCCGAATAAATTACGTAACATCAATATTAATATATCGATATATGTCTACATCTCTAACTTTTTTTTTGTACTCACCACAAGAGATTACAAGTGCATATGAATATGACATCTATTTCAAAGGAGCTAGCGTTCTGAATAGAATGAATTGGTTACAGCGCCATCTAGCGTTGAGTTGCTGAACTCGTTGTAAACTTGTCTATTTAAAGTTTTTAGACGAAAAACGTCTTTATTGTTTGTGTCATGTCAAATAATAACAACTTTCTTTAGTTGCAATAAGACACAATTTTTGAAAGCAATAAGAAGATGATTTGTAAAAGTTGCGTTTGTAATTTGTAGCCAATCATTTCACTGTTTTTTATGTGTGTAATGGAGAATTTAATATGCAAATGTGTGAGTTTGGCGACACTGGTTCCCGTGCTTAGCCAGTGTAGGGGCACTTCTCTGTATTCTTTGTTCTGTGAGTATATGTATTCTGTGGTCATTATTCCGACAGGCCTGTTGGTCTAGTGGTTAGTGACCCTGACTGCTATGCCGGAGGTCGTGGGTTCGATTCCCACCCAGGACAAATGTTTGTGTGATGAGCACGATCATTTGTTCTGTGTCTGGGTGTAATTTATCTATAACTAGCTTCTGCCCGCGACTTCGTCCGCGTCAAATTTTTGCTCCCCTGACCCTTCCCGTCGCATCGATTTGCCTTCTAGTTTTCGTCCATTTTTCGTTGCTGCTCGCACCTTTTGAGTTATAGTGAGTCAACCTTAAAAGATAGACATATGCTCTCGCGGACTTTTTTTTTGAACTTTGTAAAAGGAACAATTCCGTCATACATGATTTTTGCGTAACTTTAACCGTTTACGCAGCGCACGCAACGGAAACTCTCAAAAGGAATAAATTTTCCCCGTTTTTGCAACATTTTTCATTACTGCTCCTCTCCTCTTAGTTGTAGCGTAATGTTATATAGCCTATAGCCTCCCTCGATAAATAGGCTACCCAACACAAAAATAATTTTTCAATTCGGACCAGTAGTTCCTGAGATTAGCGCGTTCAATTAAACAAACAAACAAACAAACAAACTCTTCAGCTTTATAATATTAAGTAAGTATAGATATGTATGTATTTAGAAATATATAAGTATGTTTATCAGTTGTCTAGTACCCATAACACAAGCTCTGCTTAGCTTGGGACTAGATGGCGTTGTGTGATAGTTGTGGATTATATTATTATTCTATCACGATTGTGAGAGCGAGCATAACAGGGTAGGAAACACTTGGTACAACTAAACGGAGGACACATATAGTCAAATAGTTTTCTATAAAATTAAAAGTAATCCTAACACAGTGGCGCGAGCTTGCGGGCGGCAAGCGATGGGTAGCTCGCCGCCCGGTAAGGACCAAGCTCGGGTCGACGGCGCGTAGTGTTCCACGCACGCCTCAAAGAGATGTCAGCAGCAGTGAAGGGGTCTACTAGAGGACCGATGCCTGCCGGGGTCGCGTAATTGTTCGAAAGAGATACCGTGACCCTGGCACATGGACAACTGATCGAACACGGGTGGGTTTTATCAAATGACTTCTCCCGCTCCGCCCAGAGTGGGAGAAGTCATTTGATGATTTGACCTCCTGAAAAAAAAAAAATCCTAACACAGTCAAAGTCGTCACAAAAATGTAAGTCTTTCACGATGAGGCCGAAACATAAGAAAACTGTCAAAGACAAGTGTAATAAAAGTCTCTCAGACTCAGTGATCAAACTAAAAAAGCTAGTCAAGTCAAAGAATACTAATCGATATATTAAGATTAGTGATGTGCCGGATCGTTCAAAGTCAAACTCAAAGCGCTTATAGGTTGGCAAAAAAGAGTCTGTCGTGGTAACCATTGGAACTAAAATATTTTTTTGGTGGCAACACTGCTTTGTTTATCTTCAACAAGTAGCTAATCTGTCATTGTGTTATGTTCCTAGTTGTATTTTACTTATTTCTAATTAACTATCAATTACTAATGCTTTTGAACATTTAAAAAATGAATAAATCAATAAGGAGTAGTGGTGTGAGCTGTGATATACTAAGTTTTCGTAAGAAATTTGGTGGAATCTGAAGCGGAACAAATTTTGTCTCCGATTGACAATGTTTATGAAAGAACTGCCGACACGAAAGGTATTTATCCAAGAAATTTATCTTTTATTCAATGCCAGTCATTGTTTTTCGTTTCTAATACTAAGTTTTATCGGTATTATAAGTTTCAAGCCATTTTATTGTTTCATTTACTAATAGATTATTGAGGTTATGTTTTCTAGTTTGACAAATCGCGTGTACGTTAACTCTTGATGTTTGATACTTTAAATTGAAAAATGTACCTACATGGAATTAATATGATTGTCTTTATATTTTTTCAAGGTAAATCTCACAGTACAATTAGAGAAATGGTTAATGAAGGTGGAAAAAATTAAGGATTTTTTCTACACCTGGTCTACACCTGGAGGTACACCAAAACAGTTGGCGGAAGAAAGAATTAGACGATTTTGATATGTGTGCAATTAGACAAAAAGTTCAACACTATAACGAAACCGGCAAGTATTATTATTATTATTATTTTTTTGTTAATCGCATACCACAGTAATAAAAGTATAATTAATATTTATTATTTTTCAGGTGCCTATTCTACGTAATATATTACCTATAGTTTGAGGAGACAGGTTGTAATGAAAGCCGTAAACGTGTAAGAAAGATTTTTACACTATTTAGATTTCATAAATAAGAAATGTAAAACTGACACATCAGTGTTATTGGAAAAAATCTATCATAGCCTTCGATCAAAAATGTACTAGATGCCCGATGAGCGTTTCAAAAACGGCCCAAAAAATAAGAGCACAAATATTTTTGTGCTCTTATTTGAAATTAGTTTGGTCCAATGATAGCCAACGATAAGACGTCCTAAATGCCGGAGCACGCGTTCAAAAATTGTGTAAATAACCACTGTAGCACCAAGTTTTTGGAAGGAATATCTTTTTTTCCATAAGTTTAAATCTTTAAGTGTTTTTCATAAAATAAAAACAATCAAATAGTAAATATAAATCATTTAGCAAATACATATTATGATTGTTTGACCAATGTTTGCGACAACGCACCAACTATTGTTACAAACATTGTCTGTTCTGGAACAGAGAATGCATGAAGTAGTATTGTAATTTTATATTTTATTTTTGTTTGTAGATTTCCTAGCGAGCCATTTTGCTGTACAGAATGGGTATCTATTGTAGCGAAAGAAAGAGGAGAATTAATATACAAGCCTTATAAAAATTCATATTTGAACTTTAATTTAAATGAAAATAGTTATTTGTTATACAAGAGTGCAAAGTTGCTTTTTAACCGCGTGCTCAATTTTGATGACCGAGCAAGCGAAGGATTCTAAAATTGAATCACGAGTGCAGCGAGTGATTCAAAAATTAGAATCCTGAGCGTTAGCGAGGGAATCAAAAGAGCACGAGGTGAAAAATCTTTGCACTCGAGTGCAACACGTAACTTTTCATCCCACCTCAGCGAGGAAATGACTAAATATGCAAAAAAAAGCATTTCAATCACAAGATACTTTTATTTCAGTTTAGGTATTAACATTTATTATGTACTACATTATGATAGGTAAGTATTACAGAATAATCTTTAAATTATTTCAAATGATACTTAGGTATAATTAAGAAAAATTGAAAGTAACGTTGCTACAGTTACTTAAGTCGAGTGTAATATTTTTGTTAGGTACTGTAATGTTGGTGACGTGAAAAGTAAAATGGCGCGCGCAAAGCAAATTAAAAAAAAGTATATCAAGAAGGTTCCGAGTCTAAGTTTTACAAATTAGAAAAAGGTTGTATGATAAATTCGGCACCATGGAGATAGAAGTGAATAGATTTAATGATGTTTTGAATTCACAAACTTAGTGCACACGATGTTCTAAATTCAATTTACTTTATCCTCTAGCGGATAAAAACGGCTTTTGCACTCAGGTATCGAAGGGCAAAAATACTCTTTCCGAGATGGGGGGATGAAAAATAATTTGCTTCAATACAAATTTAACTTCTAAATACTGGTACATAAAAGTAGACGCACCCAGTTTTTATACGGGTGGATCACATTGATTTAACCCGCACTTAATTAAATAAAAAAACTATTATACTATTTTAGTCCTACTACATTTTAAATCGATTAAATATGTTTGCCGTCATCAAAACGTACCTTCACCTAAAAAATTATATTCTGCAACTCTACGTCTTTCCATTCGTACTGTGTTCTGAACATTGAAATGTAATACCAAGAACTACGTCTTGTTCCAAAATAGAGTAAGCACGAAATTGTCAACACATTGTTTTTAACCTTATTGCTTAGACTTTAAGTTTCAGTTAAGAATAAATAATTTTGTACTTATATCAAAATTACTTTTGATTTTTAAGGGACATTTTAAATTTATTGCTCTTTACCTTCTCCGATGACAAAAGGACTTACATATGAATATTTTGCAATCGTAATTATGCTTTATGTTTGAGTGTTAAGGATTATAATAAACTGAAGTTGTTATTATTATGAAACGTTTTTCTATATTTCGTAGTAAGAAATATAAATGTGTAAGTGTGTGCAAACGTGGCCACTTGAGCGCCTTATTTTTGTTCCTGATCCTTTATCTAGTGCTATTATTGATCGAAGATCATAGCACTGAAAAGGAATACAAGAATGATGTTATGTCACGTTTTTCTTTTTAAATAAAATCTAAATTTTAGCGTGTTATTTCATTTTCATTGTCATGTGAATAGTGATAATGTTATGTACCCCACATAGACATACCCGACGCCTTCATTAGTCAACTGTTCAAGCTTATTCGATTTTGCCTGTACCTTTCGAATGCGACATGTTATAGGTACTCTCTTACTTCCGATTAGTTTCCGACAGTAAGCGGCTGTAAGTCGCCTTCTTGTCGACTATAAACTGTCAGCATTAAAAGGACTCGTTCAGTATCATTCATGTCAAATTTGATACAGGCATACCAACAATCGAATGGTTGTGAATACCCTAGATGGTGGCCGCAAATGCGATTGCTGAACATTATGTCTTGTGTATCGGGTTCAATCGTCAATCCCTGAGTGTAATTTAATTAATTTTTAAACTAAATAAGTTTGCATTATGTTATTATGATGGCACTCTTAGATAAAAGGTTATTCTAGCGAAATAATGTGAAATCTACTAAATACAATGAAAGTAAAAGACTGTGTGCCTATCAAGTCTTGAAATCTTGACTGATGAGAATTTCCGGGATCTCGTGTTTGTGGATTAAACAACAAATATCTTATCACTTTTAGTCCTAGTATACAGGGTGGCCATACCTGCTAAGCAGGCACCCTCATTTTTTCCAGACTCTTTTTTGCCAAGCTGTGCTGCAAATAAACCAAAAGCAGGTATTTTTAAATTGTCAAGTGCCGGTGAACCAGAAAAATGAAGCTAGTAGCCTGGTACCTATAGAGAAGAACGAGCAAGAAACCCCATGGACACTCTTTTTTAATAATTTTTTTTTTTTTGACAAATGGGTGAGTACAAATGTGTATGGATTGTGATATTTGGAGGCAAGATCCGCAGATAAGGATATTTGGAGTCAAGATCCGCGGATACGGGTACAGATCTTAACTTTCTTATTCAATCGGTGTCGATTCGATGCGCGATGAGCGTGACCTAGGTTTTCAAATTGGACAAGTAGTGTACATTAACAGTCTGCCCGTAAAACTTAGGATTGTTAATGTATGTCCAATTTGATAACTTGCCCGTAAAACTTCAAAGTAAAATTTTTGCTGCGATTTGTTTTGCCACTTGTCTGTTGCGATTCGTTTTTCCACTTGTCCATTGCGATTCGTTTTATTTATTTATTTAAACTTCTCGCTCACAAAAAAAGGTACAAAGGCGGAATTAATGCCTTAGGCATTCTCTACTAGTCAACCAAGGGTGGTGAAGAGATTACATGGCAGGTGCTATGGTTGAGAGGAACAATAATTAAAAATCTATAACAATGAATTATAAATAAGAGAGAAACACTAGTACAAAAAATAGGTTATAAACTAATTATACACATACATATTTATAATATATATATAAATATATATATATATAAGGTGTATCTATTCATACACGAAATGTTTTAAGAGGTACACCTGTAGGTGGTAAAGAAGCTATAGAAGCAAAAATAAATTTTTATCTAAGCGTTTTTGAATTTTCGTAATTATTATAATTTTCAAACTGCTTGAGACGTTTTGCATAAAACCTTTACTCCAAATTCTATGAATGGCCCGCCTGACACTGCGACAGCGACGACCGGACGGCACGAAAATAAATTTTTCGAAGGGTTTTTTTTTAAATTTAATATTTATAAATTATTTGACGCACATAAGAAATACTGGCTCCTTCTTATTTTTTACGGCCCGAGACCCCGCGGCCATGCTCGTGCCGTCCGGTCGTCGCTCTCGCAGCGTCAGGCGGGCCATTCATAGAATTTGGAGTAAAGGTTTTATGCAAAACGTCTCAAGTAGTTTTAAAATTATAATAATTACGAAAATTCAAAAACGCTTAGATAAAAAAAAATCTTTTTTAACCGACGAAAAAAAAAGGAGGAGGTTATCAATTCAAGGCGTATATTTTTTTTTTTTGTTTTTTATGTATGATCACGCATAAGTTTGTACATGGTAGTTCGATTGTGACAATTCTTTTTTTATTGGAAAGGGTATACTCCCAAGGTGGTCCCATATAAATTTGGAAAACTAAATCGAACCCTAAGGGTCGGAAAACAGGGGATGATTGATTGTTCACTCACTGATTGTAATGTATAACCACGCATAACTTTATACAGAGTAGTCCGATTTTGATAATTCTTTTATTGTTGGATAGGGTATACCTTGCCAAGTATTATTAGTACATTAAAGTCACAAAAACTTATAAAATAAAAACTTTTTAACAAAAAATTAAACCACCGAAAAAACTGAAAATAAAATAATAAACCTTAAAATTTTGAGTCGGCGCTGAAAAATCAATGAACAAAGATCACTCAAAGCGTCGACTCATAATTTTAAGGTTTATTATTTTATGCTTTTCAGTTTTTTCGGCGGTTTAATTTTTTGTTAAAAAGTTTTTATGCTTCTATAGCTTCTTTACCACCTACAGGTGTACCCCTTAAAATATTTCGTGTATGAATAGATACACCTTATATATATAAATCTACAGATACAAATTCAAGGTAGAGAAGAAATTTTGTGATGACTCTACGCTATTAGTTATGAAAATAACTCTGCAGTTTCCGCTTAAATGCAAACCGACTGTCGGCCGTCCTGAATCCTGATATGGAGAGGAAGTGCATTCCAAAGAAGAATGGACTGAATATGAAAGGAAGAATGAACAAAGTCAGAAGAATGAGAAGGACAAAGTAGAAGAAGGTTGTTAGAAGAACGCAAATTCTTAGTGTGAGAAGAACATAGATATTGGAAGTGAGACATAAGATAAGAAAGAGGAGTTGGACAGTTGAGAAGGGAGAAAAGCGTTTTTGAAGCGCGCAAACTTCTTCTTTGGCGAATAGATCAATAGACATCCATTTGAGCTCAGACCTATAGCTCGTTTTGCCACATGTCCGTTGACGTTTCACTTCTACTATGTGTCCCAGCACACATTTCGATTTTTGTTAGTCACCGCTATTCCACTCTTGTGTAAAGGCCTCCACTCCTTCTATCTTTCGCGAATCCACCCGTCCTCCTTCTAGTTTTGACGGAACCTATCTAGCTCGTCCCACCATCTCCTACGTAGTCTGCCGTGACCCCGCCTCAGTGTCTTAGGGCACCTTGATTTTAAGAAATAAACAATAATCTCAATGGAATTTAATAGTTTTTTAAACACCTATATAAATAATTTCAGGTCTGTATTGAAAATTAATCAGGTAAAAGATCCGTTAAAGCCCGCCAAAAAGTAACGGACACGGATATCCGGCACATCACTAGGATAAGATATTTATGTGTCAAACTAATAAAAATTATCAAAAGTCAAAATAAAGTTGTTCGCAAGGTGCACAATTCACGCGATCTACGAAGATTTTAAAACTAAAATCCATCTCATAATTCACATTTATAACTTCACATTTTCTTGCAGATTATTATTAAAACTTTGCCGGTATTTTCAAATTATTATCTTTCGTTCGTAAAATGCCGCGCGCCAAAGCTAAAGTAGCTGCTAGCACTGGTCTTTCTAAAAAAATAGGAAAAAATGCAAACACTTATGATGAGAATATGGATGAGGTGAAAGCAACTGCAAACTCAGTGAACATTGAATTCAAAATTGAATCGCCAGAATCGTCAGAAGACCAGCTAAGTCCCAGTAAAGTTGACTTGAGTCAGTTCAAATATGAGAAGAAAAAGCACGTTAAAATTGAATTTGAAAAGGATTTTCCTGAGAAAGAAGTAACCAAGCCTTTATTTCTTGTTTCCTAGTACTTAATTTTCCTCTGCTAAGTTGTAGTCTACTTTTAAATACAAACAAAACACAGTAGCTTATATTTTATACTTAGCCTAATTTATATATTTTCCCACAGGATACAAAAGGATTATGGGAGCCAGCTAATTGGAAAGAGTTCCTGTTGAACTTAAGAAATATGAGATCTAACAATGATGCTCCAGTTGATAGTATGGGCTGCCATATGAGTGGCGATGAAAAAGCTGCTCCAGAAGTAAGTTCAACTCTGTTTGCTGCTGTATTTTTACCATCATCATTTAAGCCAAAGGCGTCCACTTCTAGACATAGGCCTGTGCTTCTCAAAATATAAACTTATTTAATTCTAAGCATCATCCACAATCCTTAGAATTTCAACTGCTGGGTACTAACTACTTTTGAAATTTTCTACTTAGTTCCTTTTAGCTTAATGGAACCTACAGACAGGCGTGTTGTGTTGTTTCAACACGATTGTGGGATAAAAATATCTATGACATTTTCATAGAAATTGATCTGCTTGAGTAGCATTTGCACCTGTCTCTGTTCTCTCCCTACATAAACACAAAATATTTATTTATCCCAATATTCATTCAAAGACATGTTTTAGGTGTACAGATATCAATGTCTCATATCCTTAATGCTGTCAAGTCAGACCAAGGATCAAGTGACGTTTGCAGCTATGGAGCGCCTCCGGGCCAGAGGGCTTACAATGGACAGTGTATTGAACATGAGTGATGAAGAGTTGGGCAACTTGATATACCCTGTTGGATTTTGGAAGGTAAAACTAAAAGTGATCTGTTCAAAAACCAAATTATAAAAACAAACCTACTGCTTCATCTTTAGCTTTAAGAATATAAATAAAATTAAAAAATTAATAATGTATAATGTTTGTATTTAAATTGACAATGACTAACCGTAAAACTAATAGATGGAAAGGGCCACACACGCCATAACAATATATAAAAGAGATTTACTGAAGTAGAACAATGATATTACTTATAGTTAATTTTTTTTAATATTTCAGACTAAAGTGAAGTACATTAAGAAAACTACCCAGACCCTGAAAGAACAGTACAATGGAGACATTCCAGATTCTGTGGACAAACTGTGCAAGCTGACTGGTGTGGGACCAAAGATGGCTCACATCTGCATGCTGGTTGCTTGGGATAAAGTTACTGGCATTGGTGAGTTCAAGCCTTCCATAACTACAACCCTTTGATTAACTCCATTGTGTACTAGCAATCTAAAATTTACTGTTTTCCACAGGTGTAGACACTCATGTTCATAGAATCAGCAACAGAATAGGCTGGGTTAAGAAACCAACAAATACTCCTGAAGACACACGAAAATCATTGCAAACATGGCTGCCTTTTGAACTTTGGAGTGAAGTTAATCACCTCCTGGTAGGATTTGGGCAAACCATTTGCTTACCTGTAGGCCCACTGTGCCATGAATGCTTGAATAGGGACATCTGTCCATCTAGTGGCTTAGGTCGAAAATCGCCAAAGAAAACTCCAGTGAAAAAAGAAGTCAAAAGTGAACAATCTGATGATGAGAATGAAGTTAAGCCACCTAAAAGTAGAAAAGTTACACCAAGGAAAGAATTAATTGATGAGAACATAAATGCAGAAGCAAAGGTAGGGAAATTAACTGTAAAAACAGAAACTGCAGAGAAGGAAAATGACAAGAAATCACCTCGCAAAAGAAAAGTAACACCTAAGAAAGCTGAACAAGTAAACCCTGAAGATGATATGGAGGATTTTGAAATGAAAACTGAAACACTGTCTGTTAAACCAGCTCCTAGGAAGAAAGTAACACCAAATAAGAAAATCAAAACTGAAGAAAATAACTCTCTAGACAATTTGGATGTTAAAACAGCTCCTAGGAAGAAAGTAACACCTAATAAGAAAACTAAAGCAAATGAAACTAAATCTCAAGGTGATTTGGATGATTTTGCAGTAAAAGATGATAAGTTACCTGTTAAACCTGCAGTTAAGAAAAAAGTTACACCAAACAAGAAAACAAAAGCAGAAAATAACTTTGGAGAAAACTTGGATGTTAAAACTGCACCTAAGAAGAAAGTGACACCAAATAAAAAGGCAAAGGCTGCTGACCAAAAGTCTGAAGAACAAACATTGGCTGATGACAATGATAAAAACAAAAGAGTTGTAAAAAAAGGAGCAAATGTACTTTTAAGCACCAATGTGAACAGTTCTACCAACAGTAAGCTCAAGAAATCACCAGTAACTCGCAAATCTCCAAGAAATAAAGATGTCAGTGAAGCAGGAACTGCTAAAGATGGTGATAACTGTGATAGTGTGGTACAGAAAAAGGCACAAAGAAATAAGAAGTGATACTGTTTTATTTATTAAGTTTGCATGTTTTTTTTATATTTTTAAGTGATCTGTAACTAACAAATACAACATTTTTCTTAGTTAGGTTACAACTTACAACTTACCTTACATAAGGAACAATGAATGATTACAATATTTTTATTTTTTTTCTAGGGAATCAAGGGAGTAGTGATTATTTTAAATACCTCATTAGATATTGTTTTTGCATCTTTAATTATTCTTATTATGTATTATTCAAGAATTAAATCAATGTTTTCTTCTACCAGTTTTTTTCTTAGATTTATCTTTCCTTAGGTCAGGTTTAGGCTTTCCTCCTTTCCTTGGTTCAGGTTTAGACTTCCCATGTCCTTTCCTTGGATCAGATTTAGCTTTCATGTGTCCTTTCTTTTGCATTGACTTCTTTTTGTTCTGAATTCTGTCTAGTTTGCTTTTCATTTGGAATACTTTGCTCTTTTGTATTTTCTTAGTTGCTTGTTTCTTTAGCATGGTCTTTATTTCTTTCTTTGTTTTTATTTTCTCATCATCATCTCCTTCTGCTTCAGATTCCTCCTCTGCACTTTCTTCATCTGATCCCATCCCAGAAATTGTTGCCTTTTCATTAACATTCTTTTTGCTTTTTTCCTCTTTCTTAAGGTTTTCCTTAGGTTTATTCTCACCTATTACTAAATCTTTCTTCTGTAAGGTATCTGCTGAGAGTTCAACTATTTTAACGTTGACATCCTCATCTTCATATTCATCCTGAAGAAGTTGCTCTATATCTGGAATGGGTCTACTTGACACCACAAGCTTTTTGTAGGATTCCTTATTCTGAAACAAAAAGAATCAATGTATGACAGGGGAAGCAGAGAACTACTATACCTATACTAATATCAGCGATTGCAGCCTTCATTCCTCTACTTAAAAAGGGATATATCAAATCTTGAAAACAACCAAGTTATGTTTAATAAGCTAGAAAACTCCAACCTTACATCAGAAACTCAACTTATTAGGAGTTTTTCTCAAAGAAACATACATTGTGCAATTCAACACATATAGTCTTCCGTAGTTGTATGTTCAACTTACCTCTTGTTTTATACGTTTCTTCTCCACTTTCAAAAGCGCCTTCAGTTCCTCCTGTGCCTTCTTTTTTCTTTCTAACTTCCTTTTACGGAACCCACATAAGAAATCCCTAAAATATAAACAAAAACATTGGTTAGCATATCAAGAGCGTTTTGCGCATGCTATAAGGCTGTTTATGAAACAATAAATATTTTTATTACTTTCTCTTAGTTTCATCGAACACTAAGGTTACTTTCTTTTTTCCTTCTTTATTTTTCTTTCTTGCCATTTTATCCAAGTTTTTAGATTTACACGCTTTGGCACCTAACCTAAAATATCTCTTTTTGACAATACGAATACTCTCTGACTGACACTGACATAAGTAGCTGAGACCTGAGTTGACATAACCGAAAAACGTAATGAATTTCGCGAAATTATTCTCAGATTAAAATATGTAAATAAATTGTATTTTTATTTAAAAAATAAACCTGTACTAAATTATAGTGTTAATTTATAGTTCATATTATTCACAGGTGATTCTTTAGACAACAATAATAATTAAATTATTATGATGAATACGAAAGTAAATGATTCGCATTTAATTGATTTGCGAAATCATCATGAAGCACAGAGTACTATTTAATAGCTGGAAAGTGTCGTCAAGTTACATATGTATTATCCGAAGATATTATTTTATGTTTAATTTATCCCCTGTTTTTTTTTCCCCTTTTTATTTACCCCTATCAATGTTTTCTGGTCTACTGCTAGAAATAAACATTTCCTTTAAATTTCCACGTCGAATGGTGATAAGATTAATAAATAATAATTATAAAAAATAACCCGTGCAATACTGTTTATCGCTCGATTTTTGGCACACAATCAAGAATTTTTGAAATCCTTGCAGGTGATTGGTTGAAAGGCGATATTAGTTTTTTTTATCAGCTTCTTTTCCACCAATCAGCTCACAAGTCCACAATAAAGTCGGACTCATCAGCAGCATGGCTGTCAGTATAAATTTGAAGCTTGAACGATGCGCTTCCTCTCGTCACATTGGTTTTTTTTGTTTGTGCATTTTGACGAAAATGATATCGTGTGTGATTTTGTGTGGCATAAATTATGGAAACCCTTGGGTGCAGTGACCTGATATCAGCCTTGTTACGCAAGGTGAGTGTTGAAATGTGATTGTAGTGCTTAAAACAAGAAGAAAGATTATATTCGTACATTTCCATTGGGATCTGAGCAAAAATTGTGGCACAGAAAAATCAATCGGGATCTCGCTACGTATGAGTCTTTCGTCACGATTTAATTTGGTTAATTCAAGGTCACTTTCAGAGGTCTTAAATGTGAGCTCGAGTGCAATAATTGGAGTAATTTATACGATTGTGTTACCACGGCCATATGTTAACATGCGTGAAAGGATAGTGTTTGAAACGTACCGTTACCGTTCTCGTCGACAATGTTTTGATCTACACGATCGTGTGATTTCCGACGAACGTGGAATTTGTATGCCAGCGATAGGGAAAGTTGGCTTACAATAACATTTTCGAGCAGGCCAGGGTATCGATCACATACAACATAGCGGAATGGTCTGGATGCGTACATGTATGAGAGATACCACATGAAATCAATGAAATGGTATTGATTTTTGTACACCTACCTACTCACCTCCCTCCCACTGAGGAATGGAATGATGCCATAGCATCTAAAATTTATTGATATGTACAAGAAACTCTTTCCTTGCAAGCCAGGGAAATATTGTGACAAATTAAATGCAAAGTATGTGTTTGTATTGCACCTTCTAATGCACTGGGGAATGGAAATAGCTTCAAGTTTTGGTAAACATTTCAATTGTTTACAAACATTCATTTAACAAGATATTCCTTTCAATTACTAGCTATCTGTATGTTTTTAACCCATGTATTTAGCAGGTCATCAAATAGAACAACTTTGATTTAAAATGCATGTTTATAGTCAGAATACAAGAGTCATCCACAAAATTATTCTACTGTCTATATCACGGTATTTGTTTTGCTACTGAATTCTTGTTGTATATGTTTTAAATTGTATTTTATTTGTGTAAGAAATTAGCATTGTTGGAAGGTCACCTACACAACAATTGATATTATTATAATACATTCATTTCCAAGTCATATTTTTGTTCTAGAACAACCTACCTGAAAAAAAAACTATATGCAAGGAATGCAACTACTGCTGCATATGTTTCATTTTCTGTGAGTGAAGGTTTTAAGACTTTATCAGAATAATTAATTTTAAAAAGTTCAAAGAGACTCATTCAAAATCATATATAAATTGACAAATCTTCTTATTTATGTATTATGGACTCATCTAATATTGACCTGGAGAAAATAATTAACAGATGTGTAATAAGTAAGTAATAAATTATGATAATAATTCTTGAATTATTGCTTTTATCTACACCAGACAAAATTGGCACTGTTCATTTGAGATTGAAGTTTATCAGTTAGCAATAAGAATCATATTTGAACCTTGTGATATTGATTAAATAATTATGATATAACAGCAAATCTATGTTACACTTAATTGATTTACTCTCAAATCTTTTCTGAAACTTGTATTTTATAATATTTATAAGCAGGTAATAGGTACTTACCATCCATTGTGAAATAGAACAAAAAAGTAGTCTAAAGAGGGAAAGAGAAAAAAGTAAGCTTCTTAAAAGATGGCAAGACAATGAAGACAGCTTGGAAAATTGAATCAATTAGCAAGGAAAAGAGAAACCTGGAGGAGGCCTTCTCCAAAGAACACATGGATAATTAAATCTGAAAGGAGATATTTTTCATGTTTTGAACTTGTCACTGGAAAAAGGCTACAAATAAATAAATAGGTAGCTACACTATCTAAATCCTCCAAATATTTCTCAATTCTTTAAAAACTTGAGTTTGTACTGGATACCGCTATCTGATTTTATCTAGATTAATATGTGTGAACTGATTAGTTAAAGTAGTGTAGATAGCTTGTTTACATAGTTCAGTTGCTAGATTGCATATTGTTGTTACTAACAGATTTGAATTTTTATCTCAACATATTCCTTAAATTTAAAATTACTAGCATTTGCACGCAGCTACGTCCGCGTGGATGTTGGAAATTTTGCTGTGTTAGTGTCCAACAATATACCTAAATAATAAATTTAATAATATTTACTTTAAAAATCAAGGGCTTTCCAAACAACTTCCCCTTTTTCAGCTTTTTGGGAATGGAATGATCAAAAATGCTGAGATACATATAAAATCATTTTTAATCATTTAGCCTAAACACAAAATTTGAAGTACCTACCTAGCTTCGAAACTGATGGATTTTAATCAAACTTCTACCCCTAATCCTTCCTTAACTGCCGTCTCCTACTTATAATCTACCTTTGTGACAAATTTCATTTTCGTAGGAGCCATAAGTGTTTGAGATTAATCAGTGAGTGAATGTATGAATGAGTGACCTTTCGCTTTTATAGATTAAACTAGCTTCTGCCCGCGACTTCGTCCGCGTCAAATTTTTGCTCCCCTTACCCTTCCCGTCGCATCGATTTGCCTGCTAGTTTTCGTCCATTTTCGCTCCTTGAGTTATAGTGAGTCAACCTTAAAAGATAGACATATGCTCTTGGGACTTTTTTTTTGAACTTTTTAAAAATAACAATCCCGTCATACATGATTTTTGCGTTACTTTAACCGTTTACGCAGCGCACGCAACGGAAACTCTCAGAAGGAATAAATTTTCCCCGTTTTTGCAACATTTTTCATTACTGTTCCGCTCCTCTGAGGTGTAGCGTGATGTTATATAGCCTATAGCCTCCCTCGATAAATAGGCTACCTAACACAAAAAGAATTTTTCAATTCGGACCGGATTCGATTCGGAGATTAGCGCGTTCAATCAAACAAACAAACTCTTCAGCTTTATAATATTAGTATAGATAATTAGTTGACCCAGACGTACCAAGTTTGACAACCTGGTACGCGGTGGTGATCTGGTAAGCGTTTTCTAGCTGACACTCATATGTTAGGTTAGCTCCTACCCAGTTATGATGACCTGGTACTTCGAAGGCATAAAGCGTTTTCTAGCTGACACTCCTTTGTTTGGTAAGCTCCTGTCAAGTTATGATAACCTGGTACTTCGAAGGCAACGTTTATAGTGACTTGTATTCTCTTTGACGTTTTATGTGACGTCTCACGGGAACGCGGTCGAACGGAATAAATAAATGATTATGGTAAAAAGTAAAAAAAAAAAAAAAAAGTATCCTATGTCCTTCTCCTGGCTCTAAACTACCTCCCTGCCAATTTTCAGCTAAATCGGTTCAGCCGTTCTTGAGTTATAAGTGAAGTAACTAACACGACTTTCTTTTATATATATAGATATAGTACTATAGCATCTATTTTTGGCGCCAAAACTGATGCCACTAATTATTTTGTTTGTGTCATGTTAAGTTGCAGTGTCATCATACTTTTTTTATTATCTTCTCAGATGCATTATTGTTGCCATAAGCATCTTTACCTTGCCATTATTCAAAATGAGAGAACCAGTTTATAAGCAGTGGTGGCCAAAACAAAAATAAGATTTTGATAACACAATTCATTTCCTTTTCTGGCGGAGCAGTGGAAGGCCGCATTGGTAACAACTGCGACTTTCGAGTTTTTTGTCGTAGGTTCGAAACGAGACTTTATTTTGTATAAATTATTTGTTCACTACTACTCGCAAAACGGTGCTGGTATACTTTGTGAGAAAACCGGCATGTCCTAGACCCAATAATTCGAAGACATATGCGACTTCTATTAACTGGGCCAACGTGATGGATTGTGTCCCGCTTCCTCTCACAGAGAGACTAGCTTCGTTTTTCTGACTCACCGCCACTTGACAATTCAAAAGTGCCTGTAATTGGTTTATTTGAAATAATTGCTTTGAGTTTGCGAGGAGGCCTGTGTTTATCATCATCATTTCAACCGAAAGACGTCCACTGCTGGACATAGGCCTCCCCCAAGCTCCGCGACTTCGACCGGGTTTGTGCTTCCGTCATCCAGAGGATTTCTGCGGCCTTCACAAGGTCCATCGGTCCACCTTGTGGGAGGCCTTTCAACTCGTATATCTTCCGGTATGCGGTCGCCACTCCAGAACCTTTCGTCCTTATCGGCCATCTGTTCTGCGAGCAATGTGTTCTGTGTTCCAGCAGTGGGACGAATTATACCTAGGCTGAATGTGATTATTAAAAATAATCTCAAATGTAACAATTTATCATGGATGACAAACAATGCTGTGAGCATTGTTTGTCATCCATTTTAGTTCCTTCTTATCTCCAGTCATTTACAGGGCGTGCCCCTCTGACTGCTAGTGCTAGATAGGTGTTGCACCCACAAGGCCTACTTGTTGAAACCTGTATCTTTCTTATCTACAACTAAATTGTAAGTATAAATCGGAAAAATAATTACTTGGACTTTGGTTTAATAAGTCAGCATTATAGTAAATACTTCTCGAGATAATATTGAAACTTGTGATCAAGAACTACTTAGGTAGTTAATATTAAAACACTGTTGGAGCCGTTTACATTGTTATTTACATAGATCAAGAAATGCTTTAAAGAGTAGTCCAATTATCCAATATAGGTAACTACCTAGTCTTATATTATATATGTATAAAGGCAATCATTAACCTATTTTGCTACAAAAACAAATAAACTTTATAGGTTTTTAAAATTAGTATAGCTACTGGCAGTAAAATAACCTTAGGGCGTTGTCAGACGAAAGGGGACGAGCGCAACTGTATAAAACTGGCTCAAGGGCACCTTAAGGGAGCGTGGACTTGTCCTACGCGCTGCAATAGGTTTAAGACTAATGCATAACAAAACTATGCTCACTTATCTAATAAAAGTAAAGTCAGGCAAAGAAATGTGACATTCCTTTGGGCAACTAGAAGCTAGGGCCTTGGGTAATTTCAACAAAATGTTGTGCTGGGCTTAGTCGAATTTTGAACATTGCTGAAACCCGTTGCCACTTACACTAGGCGACACCTCAATGAATGCCTAAATAAAAGCGCGATGTTTGATTTTCAACTTTCGGTGCAGAGCAGTACGTTAAAATTCAACAGCGCGCTTTTATTTAGAAATTAAATCTCGCGTAGTGAAAACTAGTGTATAGTGTAGCATTAAGTGTATCTACTACAGTTCACACGTTAATAAAAATAATATCTGCAGCGTAGTAGAAAGATTAAGAAAATGTTGCCTAGAATCTCTTTGTTGGTCAGTACTAATAGAGAAGGCGTACCGTCTCGTAGCCATATTTGGCGAAAGAAATTTACAAAGTCAAGCATGATTACAAATATCAGATAGCGGGATATTTGTTCTAACCGGCCCCACGGTCACGAAGTTCGTGTTTACAAATCTCTAACTCATTCGCTTCGGAGATTAGAGCTAACCCAATGTGGCTTGGAAGTCTGTTGAATCTGTTATTTTTGATTGAGGTTTAGTTTCTGTCAGTATTTGAATGAATGATAACCATTACTAGGTATCATTGCCCACCTTGCACGTACTATCTTATCGACGATTTTTTTTAATGATTTGCGTAATAGATAAGGCATTGTTTTTATTTGAATCCTAGATCATTAATTAATGTAATGTGGCACTCCGTCAGTAGTTCGTCTCATTATCCTCTAGGTCTTATCCAAACTGAATTGGGATCGGGAGTCACTCTTGGCCCTTTGCCCCTTGACCATGTTCAATTCAAAATGTCCCACTCGGCTCTATTAAACGTCATGTCTCTCAGTAGTCACCCTTTCTTGCCAAATCATCTTTCACACAATCCGTCGCTTCGTTGGTATTCCCCAAGGTCCAAAGTAGTCCCAACTCATAAAGCCTTCCACATTCATACTCAACATTTCCTCACGACTTTTGCCTCAGTTCGTTGCTCTTCGTTATTCGCCTATCTACAACAAAATACATCTAACATCAACCTCCATTTTGGGAAGTAGAGGCGCATGGTATTTTTAGTATGCTGTGCTTTTTCGTCTTGTTAGCGTTATCAGCGCATAGGCACTGCACTGTACACGTCAGCCAGGTCACCGCGGGGTCTACCACGACTAGGTCAAGGCGTCTATTGCTGACACACCTATCCGCTAGTCACACAAGTAGACACGCTCGCGAGTTTCGTGAGATGTGGCTGATCGTAACTTACGGGATAACAGACAATTCTATTCTCTTTTTACTTCACTGTCAGCCTAAAACATCATAATTTTGTTGAAATACGTCCACTGCTGGATATAGATCTCCCCTCGACATTGACTCACAACAACTAGTCAGTCTTCAGTTTTTGGCACCTTGCGGAGCGCAGATTTAAGCGACTGACAAAGTTACTTGATCCTCGCATGACAGAAAAGTTCGCATTACCTATGGTATTGACAAAGCTATTGAGTCACAGAATTCATCAATACCAAACCCATTTAGGTGCTTAATCGGTACTTATTGAATGTGTATCAGAAGGTGACATTGTCTGGGTCGGCTCTCGAACAACAGTTCAACGCACATATTAGGCACGTAAATGCGTAGTAGCTCTTTGACTTTTTATTCACATTCATTCTAAACGAGTGGGCGATTGTTGAATTTGATTTCCAAATGCGTGATGAGTGATGACATTATGAAGATCTGCCGAAGTTGTTTTATCAACGTTGTATTTACAAAAATAAATCATAATCGTGTCTAAATAAATACCTAAGTACGCTTGCGAATGAGGTCATAAATATTGATGGGTGGAATTGGGATGACAAAATGTCATCATAAGAGATTTTCATTTCGGTACGTGCGTATTTGAAATATTCACGTAATCCTTGTAAATTGGAGGACACGGTGGAGCAAACGGGGGAGGTGTGCCCTGCCTGGGCGGAGCACCGCCGTGTCCTCGTGGAGGCGATCGGCGGCGGCGACCTCTCGCGTCCGGCCCTGGTGCGAGCCATGGTACGGAGCGAGAGGGAATGGGAAGCCGTCACCTCCTTCTGCGAAGCAGTAATGCTCGCGAAGGAGGAGGCGGGGCGCGTGAGGGAGTGGCAGTCTCTGCGCCCTCACGTCCCTAGCCGCCGCAGGAGGAGACGCCCCGGGCGTCGGGAGTCCATAGCGGACTCTCGGCCACCGTAGGCGCGAGCTTGCGGGTGGCGAGCAATGGGTAGCTCGCCGCCCGGTTAGGACCAAGCTCGGGTCGACGGCGCGTAGTGTTCCACGCGCGCCTCAAAGAGATGTCAGCAGCGCTGAAGGGGTCTGCTAGGACCGATGCCTGCCGGGGTCGCGTGATTGTTCGAAAGAGATACCGTGACCCTGGCACATGGGCAACTGAAGGAACACGGGTGGGTTTTAGTCAGTAAAAGTCTGACATCTCCCTCCCGCTCCGCCCAGAGCGGGAGAAGTCATATGATGATTTCCCATCCAGAAAAAAAAAAAAACCTTGTAAATAATCCTACTCGGTGCTCAGAGCAACGAGTGAGAATGAGATCTAGTTTACATACAAAAATATTAAATGATGATGAAACTTTTACGAACTACCTACATAAGTAGGTAGGTACTGCTATTTAGCGAAAACAGCTGAGATATGAGTCAGACAATGAGACAACCCTCCCGACTGTTATTGTTCTCACCCTCGCCCGCACGAAGATTGCTGTTGGTTTATCGATCCTTAGGATCCTAGCAGATATAAATAAATGGAATCGTCGTTAATGTAAATGTGAACGAAACGCCATTTTTACTACAGGGTGGTGGTGAGCAGTGGTAACGGCCGTGACTTGCTGAGTTTAGTTCGTAGGTTCGAACCCAGACTAGGCTGAGGTTTTACTTTATGTAAATAATTTCATCACTACTGCTCTCGAAATGGTGAAGGAAAACATCGTAAGGAAGCTGGCATCTCCTAGAACCAAAAATTCATTGCGCCCCACAGTGGGAAATAATGGAAACAATTCCAGCCACGCGTCATTTTATGAGGTAGGGTCACAATTTTTTGTTAATCTCTTTAAAATGTCATATATTTTAGGCTACAGGTGCGGAAATTATGAATCACTGTTTTTTAGTAATCCAGAAAAACATCATACGTCTAAGCTAATTTACAACCCTCAACCCACCTAACCGTGAGTACAGCGAGCTAGCTCGGTATTTTTCTTCAAATAATTAAAGTTTATACTACATGTAGGCTAAAGCAGCCAACCACCAACCCCCTAAACCACTTAACCCCTAAAAGTCACTGTTTCTGTCACTAAACTCGATGTTTCCAGGGTTAGGTGGGTTAGCCTGCTTTTGGTTTGGTAGGGGTTAAGTGGGTTAGGGGGTTGGTGGGTGGCTGCTTTAGCCTACATGTATAAAATTTAATTATTTGAAGAAAAATACCGAGCTAGCTCGCTGTACCCACGGTTAGGTGGGTTGAGGGTTGCAAATTAGCTTAGACGTATGATGTTTTTCTGGATTACTAAAAAAACTGTGATAAATTTCATAATTTCCGCACCTGTAGCTTAAAATATATGACAGTTTAAAGAGATTAACAAAAACTTGTGACCCTACCTCATAAAATGACGCGTGGCTGGAATTGTTTCCATTATTTCCCACTGTGCGCCCACGTGGTGGATTAAATAAAGCCCACTCACACAGGAGGCCTGTGTCCCAGCAGTAGGAACATTATAGGCTGATCATGATTTGTTCAGGATGTGTCCATCTGCTAACGCAAGCAAACCAACTACCACACAAATGGTGGTAGAGCTAGAGAGGTCTTCAGCGCTACTAGACTTCAAAATCGGAAACATGAGTTTTGAGTAAGCATCAGTCTCGAGTTCTAGTCAGGAAAGTTACTTGCTCTATATTGGAATTTCATGGTTATTTCTAACGTGATACGAAAACATAGTACCTACCTATGTTAACACTCAATAAAATGGACGTTAATTCATATCAACTGCTGTCGCCTTTTAATAACAGAATTGTTTTAAATCGTGATTAAGCTGTAAAATGCGCAATATTTGTGATACAAGGGAAAAGGCGTGAACCTAAAGGACGTCAAGTTTTATTTACAGCCGTCGTTGAGTCAATTACTGTGACCTTAGTAATAGAATTATAGTCAAGGTACTTACCCATTTGGAGAACAACATTTTCGCTGAACGTTTCATGGCAGGATTTGAAGAGTTAGTTAACCTAACCTAACCTAACCTAAAAGTTCTTGCGAAATAAGTCTTGTCGCAAGGCAGTCTTTCATTTGACCCTCAGGAGCTTCTCACCAATGACTATCATATCTATGGCAACGCTCATAAAGTAACAAGGAGTCTAAGTTGGTATCAAGAAGTCCAAAGCGATTTCGCGTATGGGCCAGGCCTCATGGTGCGGCACCGCACCGCACCGCATTACCTGGCGGCCACACGAGCAGTGCAGCGTCGCAATTTTCTTACGGCGCCGCTGCGGCACCGCAACAGGCTTGCACCCCTCCCCGCCCCGTCTGCCTCGCACCGTTGTCCAGTGCGCCTGCGGTGCGGCGCCGGAGCGGTGCCGGACGTACCACATGGCATACCATACCATACATTTTTATATGTATGTAGGAAACCGTTGCGGCACCGCTTAGGCGCCGCCCCGGAGCCGCACCGCACCGTGTGGCCTGGCCCTATAAATTCGAATATCTCTCCGCATCCAGCCAATATGTATATCATGCACTAAGTAATATTATTTTCGTCCTCACTTATGAAAAACAAAGATGAGCTGGTCCTAATTGAAGCGTGGCATAACTGGGCGTCGAGACATTCTGAAAAATATACTGATGGAAATATCTGTGCAGGTCTACTTTTGCCTGAGCTGATATGAGATGTACTTCATAATAAAAGGGAGGCTAAGAAAGGAATCAATAGAGTAGTTAGTTTAATCACTTTATGTCCTCTAGAGGGTGGCGCCATATTCAATGTAATGTGGCGTCACATAGCCTATATGCGGACGATCAAGATGCTTTCAACGTATCTCATTTGTCAAATTATGATCGACTTAACATAATTTGGAAGTTATGAGGGAACAGATGAACATATACATAATATCGCCGGAGTCTGATAAAGATCCGAAACACCCTTCTGTATTTTAATAGATGATCTTTCAGTATCATTTCACTGGATTTTATTTTTGTTTGTGCTACACATCCAGAATAAACTGCACACTAGTGCATTGTGTCTACTATTTCTACTGACATAAATGCTAGTAATAAAAGAGAGTTTTATTAAAACGAGGTGTATCCAGTCCAAGTGTGATAAGAGAGGCGATAAATGATTGGAACACAACTAGGTCGAATGCAACGTGTTACGTCGACGATAACACGACCCCAAAACCAGTGTTGACATTTTTAGAACTGATTATCTCTGAAATCTTCTGGCAACATCTTCCATTTATCAGACTGTTTATAAATATGGTAAACTAGCTCAGAATTCAGATTCTCGTAATAGTTCATTGTCTCGTTTAAGGGTTTATGATTGAAAAAGAGCGTGTAGTGAATGACAGCTGTTACTTGGCACACACTCACTGTTGACTGACTTATCCACACTAATATTATAAATGCAAAAGTAACTCTGTCTGTCTCGCTTTCCTGCTAAAACTACTGAACCAATTTAAATGAAATTTGGTATACAGATAGTTTAGAGCCTGAGAAAGGATATTACAGGCTACTTTTTATTCCGTGACTTTGTCTGCATCCGCGATAACCGACATTTACACAGACGAAGTCGCGGGCAGAAACTAGTTACTAATAGTTAAGTGGGAAAGGGAAATTTCAATTTCACTATACACATTTCAATTCAAATTTTCTCAAGTTTTTAGGTCAATGTAAGGCTGTATGTTGAATATGATTCACGACCGTAATACGTGTATGTAGTTACAGAATTATACTTATTAAAATCATTAATACAACCCTCTAAGTTAATCCCATTGAATGAGTATTTCATGTAAAAGTCAAACAAAGGGAAAATTTGAAATTCGCGTTCGTACCTTAGCCTACGACGACGCCAGGCCAAGGCCCTGGCCATAGGATTTTATTAGCGCAGTGGAAGCATGATGATAGGCCTTGGCTACAAGAGTGGAGCGAACTGTCCGCTGTGCGCGGAGCTGATTAATACAAATATTCAACCACTCACCTGGTTGAGGAAAACTGGTTCTGGAGCCTACCTGGATTTATGTATGTAAATGAGTGTATATTGTATTGTGTAGTGAAGCTGTAAGTATTCCAGGATACCAGGCCGCTACAATACGCTAGAGTTTTTCTCAGCACGCGGCTCCCAAGAATCACTATCACATCAAACTATTTCAATCAAATACCAAAATAAAACCCGTTCTATTTCGTCAAAAGGGGTTATTTACACACAAAACAATTGGATCACGACAAATTGTCCACAAACGATCGATTCAAGAAGATTAATTTCAACAAGGGTCGCAAGGCAAAATACATCGACCATTCATTTTCCAAAGATCAAAACCAAGTGTCAAAATCAAAACTGACAAGTGACAGTTGTCACTCCGTTACACGCCATGATGCGTAGGCGCACAGAGTAAACAAGGTCGGTCCGTCTGTTGTCACGGGACGAAACATCCTCCTTAATGACGATCTTGCAATTGTAAGCTTCTTAGCGAGATAATGGCAATCTAAATTATGTATGTCAGTCCAAAATTAGCTTCTACTATTGCACTATCGGGAATGCCTATATTAGCTCCTGTAACAGGCACTTAGGTACGCAGGTCATGATCTAAATCCCAGGATCCCATTGTTTACGCGTACTAGTGCAAGTGTAAACATGGAACCATGTTTACACTTGCACTAGTTAGGATTTGTGTATAAGTCCTAAAGGTAATCATCATTATCCACAGTCAGACTTCACGAGTGAACTCCTCATAGGTCCTAGACATCTCTTTCGTAATGCTAATCACCACGCTTTTTTTTCTTTTGATCTCGAGGTGGAAATCCTCATGGATGTCCTCCGCCCTGGGGTGGGCGGATTTGTCTGTCAGACTTTTACTGACTAAAACCACCCCGGTGTTCTGTCCGACACCGACGTCGGGGACTCTAGTGCGACTTCCGCGATCCCCGACTGGAATCCCCACGCTCCTGTGCCAACCTCATCCAGGGTCTAACTAAGAGGAACTAATTCAAGCTATTGCTTATTGTAATGAGGACAGTGAATTATCCGAAGGATTCCGAAAAAAAAGGGTTGTTGTAAATGTTATCCACTGAGGTTCTGTAGATGTATAAAAGTACATGTTTATACAATACATATACCAAATAGCAGAAATATTTGTATCTGAGACTTTAATCGAGGACGAAAAAGAAAGTTACAGCTTTATTATAAACATAGAAGATTAAGACAGTTAGCGCATATAAAACTTTATTAGATACATTCGTTATGCTTGATGTGTACTTAAAAATAATTTGCGGTTAAATTAAAAAAGTTTCTGTTTATTCAGTATGCTCTTCCTTATTTGTTGCAGTAATTACTGTGTCATATTTCGGTGCCGTAGTGCTGGGTCTGGAAGTGGACATACGGAATTTAAAAGAAGGCTATGGATTTTCCAGAACCTTAATTGCGTAACACACTATTAATTACAATCTGAATCATTTTAAAGGATATTTTGCTAATACATTGCTTGATGTTAGCAAAATGTGTCTGCTAAATAACGTCAAAATGAAGCCATTCCTACGTTGTTGCGCAACTACCCTGTAGGTTCTGTTCGTCCACAAATATACAAATAGGTCATGTTACAAGTCTGGACCGGCATTGATGCTTAGATTAGCATGGAGCGAACATTGCCGACGAACGGAGCCAGACAAACGTTATAGCGCTGAATTTTTATTAGTTTTTTATTAAAAGTGTTTTTTTTTTCATGTTTGTTTCAGGAGTGGAATTACAAATTGGGTTGATTAACAAACAGCATGACGTCCCGGTGAGTTAACATTATTTATTTATTCGCACGATGCATACTCACTACACTACCTACATCCTGTTATCTTTGTTGTGGTGATAAAAAATGCATGTTTGAGGGTCCTGAAAGCGACATATCTGCCGTTATAGAGCAATTCGTGCTTTTGTTGTCTGACAAATGAGCGTGCATTTGTTGTAACTTGCAGTCGTTAAACTGACATTATTGATAGTGGTTTTGTCGCGGAGTAGAAATATGCTATAAATATGGTGTAAGTAGGTCATCATTATTTCAGCCATAAGAAGTCCACTGCTGGTCATAGGCCTTCCCTAATTTCGAGGCTTTGCCATAATCGTCACGGTTGGCAGGCAGGCGAGTTGGCGATCGCAGTATGGTGGTAAAATGCATAGAGAGCGCTGCTGCCCATTCTCTAGTAAGACCCTTGGTCGCCTTTATGACACCCACGGTATGAAATGGGATGGTGCAATTTTTTACGTCCGGCAACACACGGACAGTAAGTAGGTAATGATCATAATATATTTTTAATATGGTGTAAGTAGTAGTAGTCTGTATTATTCTAAAATGATGTAAACATGATTGGTTTGTTTGTTAACAGAATACAGTGTTTTGACTTGAGATAATTCCCGTTAGGGTCACAAGTTCGCGATCCTTAAATGACAACTCATTTACATCACATTATGAAATCACCAGAAGACGCAACAGTGGTAAATGGACGTAATTATAAAAACATTTACAAAACTTTTTATTCATAACTTGTTGAAATTATAATTTAAGTTTTTATGTGTCCACTCGGTAACTTATCATGACCTTTGTAATTTAATTCGGTTGTGTCCTTTTACCACAGATACTATTACCATTTATTTAATATACACATATAAATGTAATTTGTCTTTAGTTTCAAGATGACCTGAATTAATTCCGACTGCATTATCATAAACGAATGTTAGTATGTGAATTAATATAATATCAAATCGAAAGTTGCGATCATTGGGAATACCGAAGCATACGAAATGAATTTATAGTTGTCGAAAAGTAAACGTATACATATACGTAGTGATTTCATAAGTTCTTGCGATGATTTCCATTAGTAGTTTAAACCAAGTCGACAAGACACGGACGTAGTAAAATCACGGCGGGATTTTCTCGCGCAGTCTATTTTCAACTCTCGGTGTTGAACCCAGCATTGAGAATCCAACAGAGTGCCGCGCGAGTGAGTCTCAGTGCGTCGAAAATATAGTGTTCGATTTTGAACTTTCGGCGCTGAATAGTCCGCTGAAGATCGAGTGCGCAAAAAATCCTTCTGCGATTTTATGACGTCCGTGGAAATGTTGATGCAACGCATTCTTATCTGATACCAGTTAGCGTCAGATTTAAATGCGATTTACCTAATGCGGTAAGACGGCTCTTATATAAAGGTTGTTAGCTAGACTGCATTAGAATTAGCGTATTTTACTATTTGAGATGTGCTCACATGATTCACACGGAGCAGGCGAACTATACTTATAGGTACAGTCAATAAACCAACTAGGTCAACTTAACGTCTTGTTTCCCGAAGCGTTGGGCAGAGGAGTACCCATCATAGCACACCCACATTTAGCCAGTTTAAGTCCCAATATCTGGTTGACCGAGCTTTGCTCGGTATTTTTGGGTAAATTGTGTCTAAAATAATAAGTTTATGTTCAAGTTGGTTATTGATAAAGTTGGTCATTGAAAACACGAATAAAACGACATTTTATAAAAATGAATCGTAGCTAGATCGATTTATCGCCCCCGAAAACCCCTGTATACTAAATTTCATGAAAATCGTTGGAGCCGTTTCCGAGATTCAGATTATATATATATATATATACTAGCTTTTGCCCGCGGCTTCGCCCGCGTAGATGTGAGAAAATTATCGCAAGAGGACGTATTACCGCGGTAAGAATGTATTAATTAATCCATGTTATACATACATAAAATTACGCCTTTTTCCCATGGGGGTAGGCAGAAACTACGGAACGCCACCTGCTACGATCCTTACATATCTTGTGTGTTTGATGTACTTAAAATAAAACTAATAGTATTCAGAGTAAGAAGACTGCGACATAGGGCTGGATTGAATTGAATATAAGTCTTCATACAGACACTCAATTATTTACCAGACACCAAATTAAACATATTTATAAGAATAGTACTTTTGCCAGTGGCTTCGCCCGTATAGCTTTCGGAAAATATCACTCGGAAACCTACTACCGGGATAAAGTATCCTATGTATATGGTAAGTATCCAGGATAACCAAAAATCCAAATCCATCCAAAAATCTAAACATCTAAGCAATATTTCGCGGTCTCTTACTTGGAATAATACAATTAGGTTTATTTTGAGTACTTCGAACACACATGATATTCGCATTTACTATGAAGCCAAAGTAATATGAATTACAATATTACAATCCTATTAATCCTGCACTACCCGACCGCTACCAACCGGGACGGCCGGACGCGGGAAGGCCCGCTAGCCGCTCTGCGGCGATTTTATTATAATCTCTGATATCTTCTAAAATATATTCATTTTAATGATATGCTGTAAAGGGCAATTTTGATCTACATGAAATGCATAATTTATTTAAGGTACTTAATTGCATAAGGATTAATGCTATATTGCTTAAAATCGCATTCATAAATAAGCCATTATTTCTCGTAAACAGTAAAGGATAAAAATGGTTATTATGGGTTATCCCTAAGAGTTAGACATATACCATCGCGGACTTTTTTGTAGAACTTTTTAAGGTGTACAATACTGTAGTACATTATTTTGAGCTATTTCTACATTATTTTGAGCTATTTCTGCTGGCTGAACCCTAGTTCAGCCAGCGTTCGCAATGTAAGCGCAAAAAAATGTGTTTATTTATGACATCACATTAGAAACCTGTAAATTTATCAGCGTTTCTTTACTATATTATGCATGTTATATACATATAAACCTTCCTCTTGAATCACTCTATCTATTAAAAAAACCTGCATCAAAATCCGTTGCGTAGTTTAAAAGATATAAGCATACATAGGGACAGACAGACAGCGAAGTGACTTTATTTTATAATATGTAAAGATACAAGAATTGCTCGTTTAAAGGTATAAGATAAGATAAGATATAAAAGGAGCGAAGCTATTGCCTTCAACCGGGCCCAAATCTTCCCCGGGCAGCTACTGCGAAATTCCAGGTAGGAAAACCCAATAACAGTTTGTCCTACCTAAGAATCTACCCCAGGCTCCGCAGTAGCGCTTGCGACGCACATCACGGAAAAAAAAAGTGATTTCCGACACAATTGTTAATTTTACCTGACCTTACATAAGACGTTACCATTTAGCACACTCACAACAATGTTTAAAAGTAGTTTCAAGTAAGCTAAACGTCATCTTACTCAGCATCTAATGTTCTCTCTGCTGGGACAGAGGCCTCCTCTCTGTGAGAGGGAGTGGGCCAGAATCCACCAAGCGGGCCCAGTGCTGTTTGACGGATAGCAGATGTTCCTTACGATGTTTTCCTTCACCATTTTGAGAGCAGTGGTGATAAAATCATTTACACTAAGTAAAGTGCGTGCTATGGTTGGAACTCATGACCTATAACTCGGGAAGTCGCGACCATTACAACTGGGTCACCACTGTTCTTCACAGCTGCCTTAGGCGGTACTAGTTTTAACTAAGTTCTCATATGCCAACGTTGCTCTAGCCTCTTACCTAGTTGTATTCATACATACATAGTACTACACATATTACATAACGTCTGTACCTGTTATTGTATAAAGCAAACCATTTCTTATGCAATACGAGGTTTTACGATATAATTTTACGATCACACGCGTAAGTATAGAACTAATAAAACATTGGACCGGTTGGGTCTAATAAATTGGGTCCAATTTACCTAGTTTGATTAGATTAGAGAAATAATTGAACCGCTAACAACAGAAAATGAGAAAAAAACTGAAAAGCATAAAATAATAGTAATAGTAATAGTATTTTATTGTCTTAATAATTACCCAACTAGCAAAAAGTGGTTTTTAAACTGTCCTAGAACCATCATTTATCGAGGATTATATGAGGCTTTTATCCGCATATAAGTTGCGAAAAGGGCCCACTTTATAAGTCTACTTTTACCTATAACATATTTATATTAGACCGCTGAAATGCCATATATGCCTATATTGCTCTTATAATTGAATTACGTCAATACAATTACTCCTATGAATCTCACTATAAGTAAATTATAGTTAAAAAATAGATTAATACGCGCCTAGAAATGTTTCTATAAGCTCATATGTTGTGAACAGTCGAAGTGAGTGTATCGCGCATTGTTGTGCTCTGTAAAAATATTTTTAACATCTTGAGGAAGAGTATTTATACTATTCATGTCAACCATAGTAGAAAAACAAACTTATTGTTGTCAAATTATTAGTCCTACTTATAGCTTATTCGTAGGGGAACTTGAATTTTCTGTGAAATCTATCATGGTTTCGATTAAAAAATTAAAGCGCCTCTTGGAATTTGCCTTATTTACATTTTAGTATTAATTAATATTTAATAAATATTATTAAGGCAGCTGCCATTTTCTTGGTGAGCATTTCCAAGTGTGACATAGTGCTGAAATAAGTATTTTTAGCATTTCCAAGTGTGACATACTACCAATATAAGTATATTGGTTCCATATTGCGTTATCTCAAAACCGAAGAAGATTCGCCATTATTACCGATTAGGGTTCCGAATGCCCGATGAAAATCGATTGATATTTATAGATAAGTAAGTTAAAGGAATATTTTAAGGGTTTGTTCTACGTGCTAGGTTAAACATTAGTTTAAACATTGTTTTTATTTAACTTAATTATATAACAGGTTGCCGACGATTTAAACAAGACTATGCCGACGTTCCTGGATATCAATCGATTTTTAACCAAAAAAGAATTTCCGATCCTTAAAGAACTTAAAATGGCCTCGGAGTGTTACACATTTCTTGCTATCGGAGATATGTCCCGGTAGTCACAGCGTGGTTTCTATTAACACTAGAGATTTACATTTTACTCAGAATCAAGAGCACATCAGATCATTGCTATATCAAGATTGGTTTTGGTGTGAGAATTGTTCTACTTACGCAGTTTATGATCACTTCCCAAGAGACGAATGTGAAATTTTTAACTAGTCAAATCTCATATCTGGGCAATATTACACAAATGTTTATGGATCTTCTACAATAACACAATAGGTACGGGCACAGTCTTCTCTATTTTCTTACAAGCCATGCTGATAAATCTGGCAACGTCGTTGGTAAACCGATCAATAGTGCCCTGGGGGTGAAATACTGATGTGTAGGTTTTCTCTATTGGTATCTACTAATGTTCGTGCGTCTTGACGCAAAACATTGTTTATTCTCATATTTATTTAAATAAAGAGTTTAAAGTAGCATGAGGAATATTTAAGTCTAAAACCCAGTTTTTAATATAATAACGCAGTTCAAGTTTTTGTTATAATCCGAAAGTTCTTTCTATTTATCGCTTTCAATATCGCTCAATGATTTGCTACTTTCGTTGTCCGAACCTCTTCCATCTAAAGTAGTACTACAATTATCTTGTCCGGAACCCTCGCTAGAATTCGCGATACGGTCTTCACCAGTTTTTAAAAAATCGGTGCTCACTGTGGTTAACATTTCTTTATATGTTTGTTAATTTTTCTTTTATAAGATCCACTTTTTTTAAACCGCTTCCACTTATTTAAATCCATTTTCAATATTTTTAGACAAAAAAATTGTAACTAATCAAAATGGCTGATGTCAAATCCTACAATAGAATTTGCTAAACTATATAAAGCGTGTTTTCGCCTGTACTGGTCGTTACAAGCAAAAGTGGCTTCTTAAGAGTTTTAACAAAGATTCTTTGAGATTTCTTGGACAATAACACTACTGTGGAATGCCTATATAAATATGTCTAGGTTTAAAACGGCACACGATAAATCGATATAGAGAACAATTTATCCTACCGAGTGCTGCATGCTGTGTAATCTTGGTGATTTATTGTTTTTAAAACATGGATATGAAATTAATATAACACTTACTTTTAAGCATATGTAAAATCAAACCATAAATGATTTACAGTAATTTAACTTTAATTTACTTATATCGGCTATAAAATATTAGCTTATATGAGGTTATAAGTAAAAATAACAAGAGTAATTGCTCCTCAGTGCATATATTCCTGGTACATGCTCCTACAGGAGTATTAGGATTTAAATGGTCCGCAGATGTAATCTTATAGGCGCATATAAGTCCGAGTTACCAGAGTTATTACTCTTGAGTGCAATTACTCTTGTTTCATGCTATCATAGGAGTCTTGATCCTATGTTTGCCAGGAAATATGATCCCATATACCGATATAAGTACAAATTATAGGATTAAGCATACTTGAGTAAAAACAGCATGTATTTATGCTATTAAAAGCGCAGTAGCAACCATCAAAACCATCATCGGAGCTTTGTAAGTCCACGTAGCATTATAAAATCGCCATCCAGGATTATTTTGCTAGTTGGGTAGTTACAGTGGTTCCCTAGATCCCACACTAGGATTCCCTGTGTCGTGGGATCTAGTTACTTCGTTCCGTTACATTAAAAGACAAAAATTAGTAAACGTTTTGAAGGCTTAATTACAGAATTACAAAATAATTGAGAAGAAGAAAGAAATATTTTTTTTTAGCAATAATAAAAAATAAAAAATAAATGGTGGGTGAGTGTATGTATGGATGTGAGGGAGTAAGTGGGTGTGAGTGTATGGATGTAATGGAGTGAGTGGGTGTGAGTGTGTAGTGTATGTTGTGTTGTGTGTTATGTTTATAGATCTCGAGATAGTGTTTCCGGATGTAAGTGTAGAGTTCGTTATTGTGTGATCTTTAGAATCTCTTCTGTGCTTTCATAACCTAACTCCAGTAGCCATTTGATGATCGTTTTTAAACATTTATGTTTTGTCAATTGGGCTATTTTGTGTTTTGCGTTTAGTTTCCTGTACAGGTAGGGTCCCATAAAATTGTAGGATCTTCTTCCAATTACTTTGCGGTACCTTACAGAGTCCCATACCAGTCTACGGCCAGAACGACTATAAGCGGTGCTGCTCAGGGCAGTTTTATGAAATCGCAGAATAGTGGCAAGGATGAAAAGTTGTCTGACCCTGAGCACTCCCGCTTCTGAGTAGAGCAAGTCAGTGGAATATTCATATGGTCGACCATAGGCTGTTTTAAGGAGAGCGCGTTGTGCTCTTTCCACTACCAGCATGTGATTCTTTCCAGCCGCACCCCATGCAGTGATACAATAATTAATTGTTGATTGGCAGAGAGAAAATAAACCATTTTTAGAGTTTTCTCATCAGCAACTTTGCCTAAGCGCTTGAAGACTTGCATAAGCTTCCTAGTCCTAGTTTTGAGTGCATTGAGGTGTGTTGTCCATTTCAGTTGGCTGTCCAAGTGGACCCCCAGATATTTTATTGAGTCGATTTGGTCTAGTTTAGGACAGTTACAGCTGTTGGGCACCAAACATGTATGCAGTCTTAGGCTCGCTGTACATCTGGGAGAGGAGCGTTTGGATACATAAAAATTGACAACTTTTGTTTTCTCAATATTGAGGGTTAATAGATTCATCTGGAGCCAATCAGCAACAGTTTGCAACCCTTTTTCCACGCTAGTATGTGTGTCAAGCCATGTTTGGCCAGAGAAGACTATTGCAGTGTCATCAGCATATGTAAATACTCTTGCTTGTGGTACGTCCAGGGCGCATAATCCGTTTATATAAATAATAAAGAGCGTAGGGCCAAGGACGCTCCCTTGTGGGACTCCGAAATGAACTGTTTTTAATTCACTGCAGTAGTCCTCCATGACCACTTTCTGTCTTCTGTCGCATAAGTATGAGCTAAACCATGATAATGTATCGCCACGAATTCCCAAGGACTCCAGTTTCCGCAAAAGTATCTTGCGGGAGACAGTATCGAACGCTTTAGTCCAGGAAGACGCCAGTACATGCCATGCCATGATCAAGTTTGTGCGTAATGAAGTCGGCTAGATTGGTCACCGCATCCTCCGTGGACCTGCCAGCCCGAAAACCAAACTGGTTTTCGGATAAAAGCTTGTTTTTTTCTAAATAACTGAGGAGTCTCTTGTTAACAATCTTTTCCAAAACTTTGGAAAGAGTGGTCAGCAGAGAGATTGGACGGTAGTTGGACGGAGTCTTTGGGTCACCACTTTTAAATATAGGGCAAAAATTTGCAGTCTTGAAGCAGGTAGGGACAGTACTCGTTGCTAAGCTTAAGTTGCATACGTGTGTGATGGGTTTTAGCAAGACATGAACACAGCTTTTAAGTACCTTATTGGTAATGCGATCATTACCAGAAGCAAAAGCGTCTTTGAGGTTTGTGATTATTTTTTGGATTTCCACTTCATCAGTTGGGGCCAAAAAGAAAGACTCATAGTCTTTGAGGGAGGAACTGTATCGTCCAGCAGTACTGGCTAGATCATCTTCTGTTAAATTTAGTTGCGTTAATGTGTTGTCTGCCAGTTTTTCGCCAACGGTCGTGAAATAGTCATTAACTTTGTTTAGTGCTAGTACAGGGTTATCGGTATTGGCCATAAGCTCTGATGTACCACTGTTCTTGCTTCTAATATTGCAAATGTTCTTTATTTCTGACCATAGCTTTTTGTTATTACCTATAGCATTGTTAAGCAGTTTTCGTTCGTATTCTAGTTTTAAGTTGGATAATATGTTGTTACAGTGGTTACGATACGTTTTGTATTCTTGTTGAATGTCAGGATTATCGCGGTAGACTTTTTTATTTGCTTTGATATGCATTGCATCTCTGCGTCTGATACATTTAAGCAGATTTTTAGTTATCCAGGGTTTAGTAATAATATATTTAGTTATGTAATAATAAACCTTAAAATTATGAGTTTGGCGCTTTGAGTGATCTTTGTTCATTGATTTTTCAGCGCCGACACAAAATTTTAAGGTTTATTATTTTATGCTTTTCAGTTTTTTCGGCGGATTTATTTGTTAAAAAGTTTTTATTTTATATTTTTTTGTGACTTTAATGTACTAATTATACTTGGCAAGGTATACCCTATCCAACAAAAAAAGATTTATCAAAATCGGACTACTCTGTATAAAATTATGCGTGGTTATACATTACAATCAGTGAGTAAACAATCATCCCCTGTTTTCCGACCCTTAGGGTTCGATTTTGTTTTCCAAATTTATATGGGACCACCTTGGGAGTATACCCTTTCCAATAGAAGAAGAATTGTCACAATCGGACCACTATGTAAAAAGTTACCTCCGTTTTTTTTTCCTCGGTTGAAAAAGGAGTCAAGTTCCGTAAGATTCGAGGCAAGAAGGCGAATCTATTACTTAAGGGTGACGAACCCAAAGGTCTCTCTACCTAAAATAAAAATTCACAGAAGCTATAAGGTTCAGAGCAGTGGTCGCCCAGTGGGGACGGCTCCGACTTGCCAATTGTACGTCGTGAGTTCGAAACGAAGCAGGATCTTTGTAATTTATTTCGTCGCCACTGCTCTCAATAATGGCGAAAGAAAACATCGTTAGGATACCGGATTTCGGATTTCCTAAAACCAAAAATTCGAAGACATGTGACATAGCTATTAACCCGCACTGGGATAAATCCTTTTCTACATTCTCATATTCTTCGGTGTTTTAACCGTATTGAGGAGAGTACGACGGCCGATTTGCTTTTCTATCACACCTAAGAAAAATATCATATTTAAGCATACATAACGCTTGTGTCCCAGCAGTGGCGACGTTAGGCTGATTATGCTACATGGTCCTTTTGAGGCGTGCCCAATCTGACTGCCCGTAACGACTGTCAAAAATATACAGATGATAGACGATAGCAGTATTAAAGAAAAAATAAACTGATCCATAGTATAATGTTTCGTCAATACAATTTAGCTAAAAATTGTTCACAAATCTTTACCAACAACGTACCCTTGTGAATGTTATTCAAGCATTAAAAGATTATTGTAGCAGTGCACCTACCGCGGCGGAAGTCTGTAAGAAATCAAATACAATATCTTCTGGTCTCTCATCTTTTGGTAATACCAACGGGAACGTTTCGGAAATTTATTTGTTCTTAAACATTTCATTCGACTTACTCATCCGGAGTGTTAATCATATGACCTTTCATTATTTTATTGTTGCAATTCTACATGAAACAAACGATAACATATTGATGGTGGCATAAAATACACTTCTAGTCCTTTACAAACTAAGACTCTAAGTACATTTAATTATTTATACTCGAGACTGTACATATTTATATAGTGCCTCGATGTATTTGTGTGGTAGAGTTGAAACAGGTGTTGTTCTGTGTTCGCGTGTAAATTATTATAATATTATTTTATAAAAAATGCATTTTAATATAATGTTTGGTTAACAAACATATGCTTTTTTAGAAAACTGTTGACCGCAACATGACTGTATTACTGCATACGAACCTTATGCATAACCGTATTATACGTGGACGTTGGAAAATATCCCGCGGTATCGAATTTCTAAATTAATATTTCCCTATAACCTAACCCACGTCATGTGGCCCATTCGTATCTGCCTTTCATCAAAATTTTGATGGTTGTATTATTAATCCCTTAAATCTCTTAAAAACATACAGACAGACAGACATACTTTCTAAATATTATTATTCTGCTGATAAATGAAAGGCTATTGCATGCAGCTGATATGAGAATGGTAAGAGGGATGTGTGGTGTTACACGAATGGATAGAATAAGAAATGAGTTCATAAGAGGAAGTCTGAAAGTGGCACCAATAACTGAAACGTCGTGTGGAAATCGGTTGTCATGGTATGGTCACGTGATACAGAGGAATGAGGAAAATGTCATGAGGAAAGTATTGAGTATGAATGTCCATGGCTTAAAGAGTGGAGGGAGACCAAAGAAACGATAGATGGACTGTGTGAATTATGATATGGATAGAACGGGGGTGACTACTGAGATGGCTACGACTAATAGAGAAGTGTGGAAGAAAAAACATGTTGCGCCGACCACAAATAAATTGGGATAAGGGCAGGAGAATGAATTGATGATTATTTTGCACCTTGTTTTCAGTTCTAAAAATACTTATCAATTTCAGACTATCGACATGCGAGACTATAACTGCCTGTTAATGCACAATATTCGTAATCCGTCAATTCGAATTTAGAATATTATCATCGATTATAATCGACCTCGCATCTCGAATTCGGCTTCGAATCGGATCGGGTGCAGTGCGTGAATCGTGTGGACCTGGAATGAAACAAAAATGAGCCTTTAATCGAGTGAAGCTTTTTTTTAACATGCTTTTATACATCTCAGCGTATGAGTGACGTTTACCAATGAAGTTAATTTGTTGTTATTGTTTAGGTTAGACCGCCTGTTCGTCCTCCTAGAGGCGGGCGCGGGCCCAGCCACCAGGCGCGCCGCTGCCCGCCAGCTCGGAGAGGTTCAGAAGGCCCACCCTGAGGAACTGCACCGGCTGCTCGGCAGGCTCATGACGCATCTGCGGTCGCCGGCTTGGGAGACCAGGACTGCTGCTGCACAGGTGATTATCTAAATTTTATAATGCTTGCATGCATCACTAGGAAAATCTGTGCCTCTTCCCTTACCACTGGATCTCCACAGCTCCGCCAAAAAAGGAAATGGTCATTGTGTTACTTAACGCATAATCTTATTATTGTTTCAAATAAGCTCTTGTATCACAATATTTTCTATTGTTCATAATTTTGTTACAAAGAAATTTCGTAGGTATTATCTGAAACTTTGAATCGTTGTAAAAATTAGTTGTTTAAGGGGAAAGTGTCAGCGTAGCCTGAGAAGTTCAAACTTTGTTTCATTTTTTTTTTGCAATTTAGAGTCATGTTTTTTTGTTGAACAAGATTCGCAAATCATGTCTTAACATTCAACCTGACACTGACCTCCTTATTGCAAAAAAACATAAGAAAAAATGATAGAATTACGCGGGCTAGCCCTTCCACTTTCCAGACTTGCAGAACTACCTTAAATAACTGTCAGCCTCACTTTTCATTTCAACGTCAGTAAACTATTACTCATGATGATCATTTTCTTTTGTGAGATGTACGCAGAAAACAAACTCTGAGCAAAGATTAACAGACAGATAAGATTTCTAGCAAAAACCCTTTGTTATCGACACGTGGATTCCACTCAACGTTTATTTCTGCTTCAAAGCACAGTCACGGAGATTAATTGTTTATGAAATTGACACACTACGTCCATTTTCCGTGTTAGAGGCGTAACCATTATTTTCACAGGCACGACGCGAATCTCGTAGAACAATTTCTATGAAAATTGTTCTACAATAGTCGTGTCGCGCTTGTCTACAGGTGCTTTTAGTGGGTGGTGGTAGTAGGTGATTTGAATATACGGACCCTTCGACTTGGTTAATTTGGAAACAAAGATAATTATGTGTCTCGGAAAACACGTTACGCTATTGGTCCCGGCTGTCTTTCGTAGATCTTTGACAGTCATTAGGGGCGCCAGAACCCCGAAACTCTGACAAACCAGTCTTAGCTGGGAGTATCGTATTCCCCAGTAACTGGGTTGTGCGGGTCAGATTTGCAGTCGCTCCATGTAAAATTCTGGTATTCAGCTGCATCCGGTTTGACTGGAAGCCGACAATAACATAGTTTGGAAAAGTCTACTCAGGTGATGATGAATTTGGTTAACAATTTCCATGACTTTACTTTTAAACATTATGAGAATTAGGTGTAATCGTAATTCAGCTATTTTTAGTGTACTGAAATGTATACAATTTGTAATTGCGGCACGGTTAAAATTTACCGTGGTTGCGGGCACTTCCAAATATTTTTTCCAGCTGTTGCAGCATGTATTGACCCGTTCTTCATACAGTCAACTGCACGACAAAAGCAACAATTTGAATTTGACAGTGCCTTTATGTCGTAGGAGCGAGAGCGGTTTTGCTAGTTTAAGTGTTACGGCTGACCGTACCAGAAATGTTAACTAGTAATTCGATTACAACTCTGTAATCCAACAAAGCCCATATTGTTTATTGCCTGTTTTCACTAACATTAGACGACACCTAAGCGAATGTATAATTAAAAGCGCACTGTTGGGTTGTCAACTTTAAACGCTAAGCCGAGCGTGGAAATTCCACAGGCCGCGTTTATTTAAACGAAAACTGGTACCGAAATTAGTCAAAATCAAAAGTCATTTATTGAAATTAGGCTGAGAATCAGCACTTTTCGATCGTCTAAATAACATAAGACAGTCCCCAAAATGCCTGCAATTCATCACTTCCTAGTACTTTGGCTGGGAAGAAGTGGCGCAACGAACTCCCTAGCAGCACAGCTGTCCGTTCAGTTAGAAGAAACGTAAAAGGCAACAACAGTAGGTAGGCATAGTAATTAACATAACGAGACACAGAACATTAAATTAAGTAATTAGCCATATGTCAGTTAGCCACGGAGTAGTCGCAGTATGATAGTATATGCAGCTGTTGGCAGGATAAAAAATACATCTCAAGTATTATGGCAAATATATTATGACTATACGAGGCTATCGAGGTACCCTCATGAAAAATATACAATATAGCATATTTTCAAGATTATTATGAACGGGAATCCCGCGTCCAAAATAACTATTTAATGGTTTTCCCAAGCCCGAGAAAAGAAGGGTTGCCAGAATGAAAATGCTCGAACAATGGGGCATATCTTAGCATAATTTTCATGATGTTATTTACACAATCCGGGAATCTAGCGTCCATAAATAATTACCATAGATTTTCCAGACCTTCAAAATTATTTTTGGGAGCGGTATTGGAATTATTTGAAATATTTATAGAGCTAATCTTGAAGCTGAATTTCCAAACAATATATTTTTATAAACGGTCCATGTATACTAATGGTTGATCTCCGCGCACAACCATTGCTTACAGATGATACTGTCAAGTTTTGTTTGACAAGCCTATAGTATTGTATCGCGTAATTGGCTACATTGTTTCCAACGTCTAAGAAATTAATCTACTACCCGCGTTTGTTTGAATCTTGTGCTCTGATGCGTAACTATGTTGATAAGTTTATATTGATTGCTGTTCCGTACTCCAGCTATGCTGCATTTGTTACCTCGAACAAAACAATGTAGTTTACCATCTAGAAAAATTGAAGCCATTTTCTCACATAGAAATAATTGCCTGTCATTCGCTCAACATTTTTCCCAGTCTATGCGAGTATTTGCAATTCTCTGAAGCATTATCGTAATCGATCTTCAATTGACTTCACTTTTGCTCCTCACTGTGCACACTTGTCATCTTGAAGTCTTGAACATATTGAGATAAGTTATGCTTTTAAAATTCTTGGGAATATTTTGCTTTCAAATTGTTCGGCGCCATGACTTCTGCAAAAAATATAATTGGCTGTATAGTGCGTGACATACTTAGTCGAATATTTTGTAGAGCAGTTTACCTTATGTCCACAGCAGTTTTATAAAACCTGTCTCATTCCTGCTTCATACGTTGCCCATGCTCGACAAGAAGACTCATAATTTATTTTTCTTCTTTTATAAGCCATCCCTACCATCTCTCTCTATCCAGAGTTGCCAAAAACCAGTCTTTGTGTTAGGGAGTCCAGCACATCTTGCATTGATTGATGTCATAATGCTGAGAAAAGGCTGTGTTCATTAGTCACATTTCAAATCGGTAACAATGTTCTGTTCTGTCGTTTGGACGTCGGATGTTACATGTGGGCTAGTCTTAATTCTGGAACTGCATTATGTCTGTCGTGAAGGGCTCAGCTTATAAAGGGACACTAAGCAAAGATGAACTATTATCGTGGTAGTCTACTAGACCATGAACAGTTGCTAAGCACGTTTTACAATGTAATAAACGCTGCTATCGAAGACATAAATCACGTTTTATGTTTCGATTTCAACATTAAAACCTTTGAAATTAGGTTATAGGAGGACCTGCACGGATACATTCACTTTTTCACACTTATCTTTATCGAATAACAAGCAAGTTATCAGTTTATTTTATATCGATTCGTTGCCATCAGATTGCGATAAGCTCTAAAGTCTTGATTTTGATGTAAGGCAAACTGTCAATTAGGCTTAGCCCTCCCAGCAAATCCAGGAGATTTTCTGGGAGCCAAATAGGTTTTGCTGCGCTCTGATTTGTAGATTTTTTGGAAGGGGAGCAGAGCGTACGGTCTGTAATTCCTCATCTCCCTCGGTTATTGTTAAACGTTAGTTCAAACATAGCTAAGTAGTTAGTTCTAGTCATGCGTGTATTATCAACGGTGCCTTGAACCGTTCCGTGTGCATTGTAAACATAAGATAAAACCTGCTCTCTGGTCATTTGCATACTATAAATTGAGTTCAATTTACTTGTGCGGTGTTGTTGCACTGAGGATGAATAGAACTGCGACACTTGTTTGTTAATCTTTTATTTATCATTTAGCAAAGAATAATATGGCGCTTTTTCCCCGTTTGTGTTTTTTAACGCAGAATCTTCCTTAGCTTTATAGACAAAACAGTGCGATCACTAGTTCGTTTCATTCCGATCCAAACCGTCCCTTGCTGCCCTCTACCAGCGATGCCCTAAGCCGAGGTCCGTACCCTACTGGGGAAGCCTGTAGCGAGTAGTCGCTCTAGCTTTAAGTTTTTAAGCCCTGGCTGGAGGCTTGAATTTATTAAGATAGCCACAAGCAAATCCGGTTAAGCAACCGACAACCACATAGTTTGACCTGCAAGATGTTGTTCCACAAATAAAGCACTATTTCGTTTAGCAGGAGGATTATCAACTCTTGCCGTTGAGCCAATCATTGAGAATCCAACAGAGTGCATCCCAGCGCGTCAATAACACATTGGTTAATTTTCAACTTCGCCGCACTATTTTTACGCCCGTGTGTACCTAGCGTTATTGCACACAGTGAGCAGAAGCTTACGGACTCCTCGGCCTCCGACTGTGGGCGTCCAGTACAAAAAAAAATCAATTTCAACCGCCGACTGAATGTCCTTTGTTTTTCATACATTTTCCCAGTTGATTGGTGAGCGACCATATGAAGTCCTTCCTATTTCGTTTGTAATACTGTGAAGGAACAAAGTAGACTTGTTTGCATTTGTGCTTTCAAAAGGGGCTTTATTCAGTATCACAGAGACACTGATAATTTTATACGCACCGAAAATCTCGATGATCCACGCGTTTTTGTTAGGATTCCAGATATGAAACAGGGAGCTCTTTATTCGCATTGGAGGAACAGATCATTCTCTAAATATAGCTAACCGATGTTTCGTTAATAAAGTCCTTATTTATTTCGATGAAGTCACTGAACTTGTGGCTAAGTAATAACAGCCGCACGGATCAATCGATCAGGTTAAGCTACGCTTGCCGCGGTTGGTTCGTGGATGAGTGACCATCTTTACATACCAAGACCTCCGTGCCTCGGCAAGCACGTTAAGCTGTTGGTCCCGGCTGGCATTTGTAAATCTTTGACAGTCGTTACGGGTCGTCAGAAGTCCGAAAGTCTGACAACCAGTCTTACCAAGGGGTATCGTATCATACAGACCCTGGGTTGTGGATGTCAGATAGACTGGAAGCCGACCCCAACATACTTGGGAAAAGGCTAGGCAGATGATGATGTCTATGAACAATGAACCCTAGACGTCAAACTCCGAACATCTAAATTAAAACGTTAGAGAGACATTCTTTTCGTCTTGCAGAACAGATATGCGTTCAGATTTATACGGTTATAAATATTTAATGAGCATGATCTGCGTCGTTATTTGCCCTTGAACAAGAGCATTGGAGTTTTAATTTGACTAAAATATTAAATATGTGATGAGGAGCTAACGTTTTCCTTATACAATGTTTGTTGTGGTGTGACAAAACAAATGGTTAACAACGTTTCTGCTCACGTACGACAAGGAGACCTTCGAGAAGAGAACATAGATATTACCAATGCAGGTATGTCTACTGTACAAAGTTGGGAACACAGAATATAAACCTTTATTGCCGAGATGCATGAGGCTAGTTTCCCAAACCAGCAACCTAATTGCGTTATGCACTATCAATCATATCGTAATCCACTGCTACATATGTTTGAAAAATTGTCTGCTCCACAACGTAAATAACGCAATGAATGTTGTTGAACTGTCAAAATGAAAGCGATTCCTACTGTTGTAAGTTAATTACCCCTCGGGTGGTCTACACCCGCGTTTCCTATTCCGTAGTTATTACTGACGGACTGGTTAGTTTGGTTTCCGAACTAAGAATGAATGACTAATTTGACAGGTGTTCCTACAGTTTCTGTCTTCTAAGATACAGGTACATAAACCTAGTTTAGTTAAACCTAGTAAGTCAGGGTTTTAACACTTAGCTTAATCCATTTTTTTAATGTAAACAATGTAAATTAATTTATGGAAAAAAAGATTTTATTTTTTTATTACATGCTTGTTCCCACGAACCCAGTACTTTCGGACGGGCCGAGAGCATCATATGACACGCTATCTGGTGTGTAGAAAAAAAGCACAAACAAGTTTTCTAGAACGGAGGAGACTCTATGGAGAAAGCGAGCATAAATTCGGAATGTGCTGTTTAGATGTTTATTTACATAACAATGACGTATTATTGCTCACTTATACAGGGTGTCCAAGAACCTGGCGTCCAACTGGATTCCCACGATGCCCCAAGTTCTAACAGTACTCAGAAAAATATTTTAAAAAATCCACCCCATGTACTTACAGAATTATACTGATTTCAAAAAAAAAGGGGAAATGAGCACCCTGTGACATACTTTTGAATGCTGTGACTGCTAATGCTGATAATTTCGATATTTCTTGGAGGTTTTGTAATCTAGGGTATTGCTGTGTCTAAATAGAATGTAAAAATAAAGTACTTATTGTACCATTTTAAAATAAAATATTATTTTAACTAAAGGTGATATGGAAAACTATTGAATTTCGCAACTTTGACCGACTGTAGTGTAAAAAAAATGTACCAAAATAGTATGGCAAGTGACGTCAAATTTTGACGCGTTTATTCCTCTTTTTAAAAAGGTATAATACTTACACATTAATTTGAAAAAAAAAATTTTTGATAATATTTTTACTCAACAACCCAATTTTTACGATGTCTTACAGAATTCTTAGAAAGAAAAATTTACGACGAATTGAATCTAACCTCTAAAGAATTACTATTGTATGCTCATAAAAATAACAACAGGCCTCTCAAAAAACAGGTTAGACCGTAAGGGACGGTATGTGCATGCATCTCACCATAGTGATTCGTTATTACAACAGGAGGGAGCAAGACAGAAACTATCTTTGCGATTTGCTGGTTCTTCTTTATGGTACCCCATTATTCAGGTAAGAGTGAGGGAGAAAAAGGTTAGAGGTGCGAGTGAGATAGATAGTGACGCTATCTGGGATCGTGCTATTTAGGATAACAGTACGGTCAGTACGCGTCACTGCCTCCTGCCGTTACTACGCACCTCTCTCTTATTGTTACCATTGATCACGTACTACGATTTAAAGCTTTGTTTATTGGACTCGATTACTCTTTGTGCTCTGGACTTTGAAACGAACTCTTTACGACGACCTTTGCCTGTGTTTGGACAGTTTGTGTTTTGTGTGTGCTACCATGGCGACCTACACTCCGCAAGAATACGCAAATATGCACTACATTTATGGAGAATGTAGAGGTAATGGACGAGCTGCAGCGAGACTTTACAGAGAAAGTTATCCGAGGGCTACGCGATATCCCGACCATCGAGTTTTCATTAATGTGCACAGATCACTATGTGACGGGCGGTTCCCCAATCAAGTAGCTGGTGAAGGACGACCCGTAAATGACTTCATACGCGATGAAGTTTTAGAGGCGGTGTCGGCAAATCCAAGCATCTCTGTGCGAGGAATAGAAGCTGATACGGGGATACCGAAGAGCACAGCACACAGTATTCTCCAAAAAGAAGAATATCATCCGTACCACGTACAGCGAGTGCAAAGTCTTTTACCTCGAGACTATCCGAGCCGAGTCGCGTTTTGTGAAACAATCCTGCAAAAACATCGAGAAGACGAAAACTTTATCGACAAAATTTTGTGGTCAGATGAATCAACATTTAAGAAGGATGGCTACATGAACCTACACAACTTGCACGAGTGGCATGTGGAAAATCCGCACTTGATGCGAGAAGATAGATCCCAGTACCGGTTCAAAGTGAACATGTGGACCGGTATTCTCTGTGGGAATATTATTGGTCCATTTGAGATGCCCGAGAATTTGACTGGCGAATCATATTTAAATTTTCTTCAAAATGATTTGCCAAACTTACTAGAAGAGACCCCACCAGATATGTGGTTCCAACACGACGGCTGTCCAGCACATTTTCGCGTATCCGTTAGAGAGTTTTTGGACGAGCAATACCCGAACAGGTGGATTGGGCGATCAGGAACAATCCCGTGGCCAGCCCGCTCACCTGACTTAAATCCGCTGGATTTTTTTTTCTGGGGAACTATGAAGGAGCTCGTTTATGCGAAGCCCATTAATGACATCGCTGACCTTCGTGAGAAGATAACACAAGCAGTGCAGGTGATACGTCAAAAAAGTTACTCGCGAAACATAAAGCGGTCCTTTTTAAGGAGAGTGAGAGCTTGTATTGCCGCGGGTGGTCAACATTTTGAACATTTATTGTAATAAAATATCTTTAAACTAACATTCTTTGCTTTTATTCTACTGGGAACCCATCTACCTTGGAGGCGATCGGCGGCGGCGACCTCTCGCGTCCGGCCCTGGTGCGAGCCATGGTACGGAGCGAGAGGGAATGGGAAGCCGTCACCTCCTTCTGCGAAGCAGTAATGCTCGCGAAGGAGGAGGCGGGGCGCGTGAGGGAGTGGCAGTCTCTGCGCCCTCACGTCCCTAGCCGCCGCAGGAGGAGACGCCCCGGGCGTCGGGAGTCAATAGCGGACTCCCGGCCACCGTAGGCGCGAGCTTGCGGGTGGCGAGCAGTGGGTAGCTCGCCGCCCGGTAAGGACCAAGCTCGGGTCGACGGCGCGCAGTGTTCCACGCGCGCCTCAAAGAGATGTCAGCAGCAGTGTAGGGGTCTACTAGGACCGATGCCTGCCGGGGTCGCGTGATTGTTCGAAAGAGATACCGTGACCCTGGCACATGGGCAACTGATGGAACACGGGTGGGTTTTAGTCAGTAAAAGTCTGACACGCCCTCCCGCTCCGCCCAGAGCGGGAGAAGTCATTTGATGATTTCCCATCCTGAAAAAAAAAAAAAAAAAAAACCCATCTACCTGTGTGTATTTCCTTCTTGCTCACTCTTGGAACCGAAGTAAATAATAGTAGTAACATAACAGTTTCTAAGATAAGAAAGGGTCCGACAGTTACCGTTAGTAGGTAGGCACTTCGTAAAAATTGGGTTGTTGAGTAAAAATATTATCAAATTTTTTTTTTTCAAATTAATGTGTAAGTATTATACCTTTTTAAAAAGAGGAATAAACGCGTCAAAATTTGACGTCACTCGCCATACTATTTTGGTACATTTTTTTTTACACTACAGTCGGTCAAAGTTGCGAAATTCAATAGTTTTCCATATCACCTTTAGTTAAAATAATATTTTATTTTAAAATGGTACAATAAGTACTTTATTTTTACATTCTATTTAGACACAGCAATACCCTAGATTACAAAACCTCCAAGAAATATCGAAATTATCAGCATTAGCAGTCACAGCATTCAAAAGTATGTCACAGGGTGCTCATTTCCCCTTTTTTTTTGAAATCAGTATAATTCTGTAAGTACATGGGGTGGATTTTTTAAAATATTTTTCTGAGTACTGTTAGAACTTGGGGCATCGTGGGAATCCAGTTGGACGCCAGGTTCTTGGACACCCTGTATAAAACCTATCTAGTCTGTTGCTTGCTAATTCATTGATTATTTTTGTAAATGATGGGTGAATGGCGGGTTCTTGCCAAGCCTCCTTCAATAGCTCGTACAATGCTCTGCGAGTCCAATATAATAACGCCTTCAGAGTTATGTTGGGGCTACCGCGCTTTTGCAGTGCGTCGGGGATGTTCGCGGAGCACGGTGTGCCTGATTTTTATGCTATTATGCGGACACGTATAGCGTCCCTGATGCGGCGAGTGCGTGATAGCTCCAACAGCTTGGTGGCTATCATGGCCGACAGAGTGGACAGTCCATTGATGTGGAACTGGATGACCACTCACCGTGCGTCATTCCAGTATATAAAATAGAGCTTTTTTGTATTTTTTGTGTATATTTTTGTTTCTTTTTATTTTTTGTGTGTAAAACTGTAGTGTTTTAAAATATGGACTGATGGTCTGAAATAAATATTAATTATTTATTTATTTATTTTATTAATAAATTTTCTCGGTAAAACTTGATAGGGTTTAGGTTGACGATAAAATTTCTATTTCAATAAACCAAGGTAGTAAATAAATAATAAAATTATTGTATAGTAAAATAATATAATTTTGATGATCAATAATAAGATAATCATGTTGATTGGTGTCGACACAGGCTGACATTGGCAAATTAATTTAAGTAAATTGTTGTCTTCATTTAAATAATTGTTGTAAAAATACCTACAGTAATCTACATACATATACAATATCTGGTTTTTTGGTAAATTGTGTTTAAAATAATAAGTTTATGTTCAAGTTGATTATCGATACAGTTGGTCATTGAAAACATGAATAAAACGACATTGTATAAAAATGAATCCTAAGCTAGATCGATTTATCGCCCCCGAAAACCCTTGTATACTAAATTTCATGAAAATCGTTGGAGCCGTTTCCGAGATTCAGATTATATAATACAAGAATTGCTCGTTTAAAGGTATATAAGATATAATTATTTAGAACAACCCCCATGGAACATGGTAGTTTTATCCACACATAGGGGCCTTATTGTTTGCCGTTGACCTGGATAAACTGACAGTTTCCGTATTATTACAAAACGCAATTTAATTTTAGTTCCAGCTAGTTTTTGTATTTATAACTTTATTTCGATTTCAGTAAAGTTCTAAACACAAAAAGACAACAAGTAACAGTTCTTTTTTATAAAACTGTAAGTGTACCTAAAGAAAAACCTTATCTATACATCTATACAAATAAATAAAACTGAAGTGTCTGTTTGTAAATTCAAATTAACAGCTTTTCACTAAATGCATATGAAAGTGAATACGGTACTTACACCAATAAATCATTTTTTTAACTTTTGTCTGTCTGTTTTTTCCGGCTAATCTCTGAAATGGCTGGACCGATTGCGACGTGCCTTTTATTGGCAGGTAGCTGATGTAATAAGGAGTAACTTAGACTACTTTTATTTTTGAAAAATTCTTTTATTTTAGAAAAATACCTGCGTTAATTTCCGACATCCACGCGGGCTAAGCCACGGGCAAAAGCTAGTTATGTAATAAAACCGTTTGAGTTCGATTGCAAAAAGTTCAAATATGTTTGGCCAAAGAATCAGAAAAGTAATTACGGTTAAAGAAGACTTATGCAATTCAAACTGCTTCCAACTAAGAAAATTAAATTTCATCTCAATTGGATGACAGTTGTCGTGTACAAGTCTTCATTCTGAAACATTCCTTGTGTCATTGAGTTCATATTTAATGTTCATAGTTGTCTAGATAATTTTGAACTGTCTGTTCGCCCAGATAAAGTGAACATCATAATAAACAAGGATACAGTTAAAAATGAGCTTTAAAAGGACAGCCAATAGTTTTACGGTTGTTAACTTCCTAACAACAAGAGAGAGCCAATAATCATTACATAATTATCCTGTTTACCGTATACCGTGCAACAAATTGGTCACTCTGATGCCCATTTCATGATAAAAGGGTAAATTGGAACTCAGGGCCACAAATCAAGCTATACTTTTCTAGTATAAGCTGACTTCTCACTGTACGAAAAATGAATCCAATACGAGCTCAGCTAAATGGAAATATATTGCTATGTAGCTGAGCCGGCTTGATATGTAGCCGTGTGTACATTGGAACATAAAATTAGTAAAGTTTAATGATCTGAATAATACATTGCAATAATCATAATGCTCTATAAAACTTGTTTTCATGTGTCTGCCTAATTATTTATTCATCTACTATAATTTACTACTAGACGGAGCGGAAATTTACCTCTATTGCGTGGATGAGTGATAAAAAAATGTCAGGCTGTATAATTGCTCCCTCGGGCTTCCCCCTTAGTAAAACAATTTCCATGAAAATTCATGGCAATTGTAACTAACAGTAGAAAAGGTTTTCATTTTGACAGTTCAACAACATTCATTACGTCTCATACGTTGTTGAGCAGACAAATTTTACGAACATGTGTAGCAATGGATATGCAATGGATATGCGTTGCATTTTATGTATCTTTTTTAATTTTAATTTTCTAATGTGCGTTTTGTTGTTGAGAATAAACAATTTTTCTTTCTTTTCTTTTCTTTTTCTTTCAATATTCTTTGAAATCCTTTAGATTTTGTTTGATAACATGTTACGCAATTAGGGTGCAGAATCGCGGCGCACTGTCGCGTGTGGTTGTCGGCCTTAAAAAACCAGTATCAGTTTTACTATTTATTGTGTAGCCTTAATAGCTACTTAGCTAGATATCAATGTGAAAACGATCGATTTCATACCATTGTCTTAAGTTTATATATCTCACATCTTCTCTTAGAACAAAAACTTGCCAGTACTTAGGCATCTATAAAAACGTGACATACCTTTGTACAAGGTGATGTGTGACATGTTCAGACTAGTTTTTATGTAGACTGACAAGTTATTTATGGCGTTCGATAAAAAAGTCCTTGTTGCAATTGTCACTAATAGGCCACATTAGCAATTTCATACGGAACTGCCATGTAGACTGTAGTATGACACTGCTCTGTTAAAAGGATATTTTGGCATTCGCGCACTGTTTTGTGAAATGTATTGAAAAAAAAAAATCTGGCATTCGTTCTGATTTTAGCCACGCGTCAAGGGTAGCTTACCATTTACACTACACATTTCCAGTATAAGCTGACTTCTCATTTTACGAAAAACCTATACAATGCGACGTCAGCTAAAATTGGAAATGTATAGCTTGATATGTAGCCCTGTGTACTAAACTTAATACAACGTTTAAAATCCTACTTCCTATTCTACTAATATTTTAGACAAGAAAATTTGTGAGGATGTATGTTTGTTATCTTTCACGCACGCACACGGCTGAACCGATTAAGGCCGCTATCCCACTAGGCGTTTTACGAGCGTCGGCGTCTCTCGAACGTCTGCGCAGCGTCAACGTTGCGCAGACGCGACGTTGACGTCGCGTCGTCGCGTGACGAGCATTAACGTCCGCTGAACGCGACGTCAACGTCGCGTCTGCGCAACGTTAACGTTGTGTTTGTTGGCAACAGGTACAAGCACTCCGTCCTGCTCTGTCCGTGTGGGTACGGGTGGGAGCTACGGCCGGCGGCCATTTGCACGTTGACGCAACGTTGACGTCGCGTTCAGCGGACGTTAATGCTTGTCACGCGACGACGCAACGTCAACGTCGCGTCTGCGCAACGTTGACGCTGCGCAGACGTTCGAGAGACAGCGACGCTCGTAAAACGCCTAGTGGGATAGCGGCCTTAGATTTGGCACATAGATAGTTTACAACCTGCAATAACACAAAGGATACATTTTATCCCGGTAGTACGTTCCCACGGGATAGTATTGACCTCCACGCGGGTGCAGTCGCTAGTAAAAGCTAGTATCTCAAAATAAGAATTAGTCAAAACAAATTAGAATGACTAAATTATCAAAGCAGTGGGCGCATTACGTTTCGTTCTAGTATTTTTCCTTGTTTACATACATAACGAGTTTCTTGCACGCATGGAAAAAATATCTAGGTGTACGTATCTTTGTGTAGGGTTACGTGATGTCAACAAAATGTGTTGAACTTTATCTTTTTAAGTCACTACTTGCTACTAGTTGAGACCTCGCTAGCTAACACTTGATTTGACAATACCTTACCCCTTAGTAAGACTGGTTGTCAGGCTTTCGGGCTTCTGACGAGCCGTGACGACTGAACGATGATTTAGTAACTAACACTGTCAGTCTGAAAAGATAAGACTCTGAATTACCAGAGTAAAGAAGAATCAAAAGTCGAATTCCAATGAACTCGACTCTTGATGATCTCGAGAAGGACCTACATATCTTGACCAAAAAGTTGACGTTCACACTAGGGCTTCCATTACGTAATTACGTAATTACGCAATTACGTAATTACGAACTCATTTTAAAGTATTTTCAATTCCGTAACTGAAGATGTCAATTCCGTACTTACGTAATTATTAGTATCATCAATCCATCAAAATAGTCAACCAATAAAAAAGCATTATACGTACACATTTATAATGCGGCAACACTATACTATATACCTACATCGAAACTGTACAAATAGGGTATTCCCCGCAGTTTATTTTATATCTATTTTGCAAAAAATAGTTCTAAGACGTACAGAATAGAGTTCAAATATATCAACTTGGCGAGTCGGCAAGGCCGGGGAGTCCCTGACGAAGAGTCCCTACGACCACGGGGAACTTAGGGGAACTACTATGCTCCTCACATTCTTAACTAAAAAGAAAGTAGTTTCATTGCTCAATTGTCGGTTGTTCAGTTCACATCGCTAGACTCTCGGCACAGTTGACACTTGATCTGATACTTAATTAAAAGTTGGTGGTAAGTGCGCGCAAATATTAACAATTTGTAGCAGTTGTATCTTTATCGTGGGTGACTTTGAAATTTGAATGTGTGGATTATCTCTTCAAAGATGTAAGTACTTAAATCAGTCTTATTTAGTATTAAAAGGGCATTAAAAACCTCATGGGGCGTGGAGCATGCATAGTTCATACAAAATAATTTGTAAATCAAACATTTTCTTAAGGTGTATTTATTCCGATTAGATTATATAATATCTAGGTTCCCAAATATATATTAATTAAGAACACTGATTAAAACATAAAAGGTCGGTACCTATCAAAAATTTGAAATTCCTCATAGTTCGTCTCTAAATCAGGAATGAATGAACTAAGCATGCTCTTTCGCCTATTATAGAAGAAAAAAACCTTTGGCTACAAAATAAGTGTTTACATTATTTTGTAATGAGTTGACAACTATGTTTAACCAATATCATTTTAACCTAACTTCCTTTTATTTTTTTTTCAGGTCTTCTTCAAATAAGACTGTATACAAGGAGTTTTTGAACAAACGCACACAAAGCTCTATCTGGGAACATTTCTTGAGAGCTGATAATGGACAGAGTGTTGAATGTAAGCATTGCAAAAAAAATATTGAAAACTCCAGGTGGCGCAACTGGAGCGTTACACACTCACATGCGTGCCAGGCATATCGGAGAGATGCCGCAACAGCAGGAGTCGCAAAGCCCGAGTACATCAACGTCTAATAGTGGTCAAATTCAAACACGAAAACGTACGAATGAACCTTCACAAAAGAAAATTAAACTCACTGATTATTTTTCAAATATGGAGGTTCGAGTGGCCAGAATGGCTGCATTGGATGGGATACCATTGAGCACATTTTGTACGTCAGAAGATCTGAGATATCTTTTTAAAAACTCTGGCTACGATGTGCCGAAATCTTCTACGACTATAACACAGATAATTCTAAAACAGAGTGATAACACAAAAAACAAATTGAAAAATCAATTGAAAATTATGAAGTCTGAAAATAAAAGATTAACTATCACGTTTGATGAGTGGACGTCTACCCGTAATAAAAGGTATATGAATATAAATATCCACAATAAAGACTTTGATATGGCCAAATATAAAAATTTGGGACTTGTACGGATACAGGGATCAATGCCAGCTGAAGTAGGCACTCAATTATTACAGCAACATTTGAGTGACTTCGGTTTAAGTCTGGAAGACGACATAATTGCTTTCATAACAGATGGAGCGAGTGTTATGGTCAAAATGGGTAGAAATTTTGACGGCCACCACCAATTGTGTATGACTCATGGGATACAACTAGCAGTCCTGGATGTTTTATATAAAACACAAAAATCTCCAGAACCTGAAGTCCAGGAGGATGTCTCAAATACCGGCGCTTAAGAAGAAGAGGAAATTGAAGAAGATGAGGATGCGTTTATTGTAGAATCGAACAGAGTTCCAGAATCGGAGTTTTTATACAAAGGCACTATAAAAAAATTAAGAGATCTAATAAAATCGTTTAAAAACTCCCCTTTGAAAAACGACTTGTTGCAAAAGTACATTTTAGAAGAACATGGTAAAATTATTGACCTAATACTAGACTGTAAGTGTGCCCAGCCTGGGCGGGGCACCGCCGTGTCCTCGTGGAGGCGATCGGCGGCGGCGACCTCTCGCGTCCGGCCCTGGTGCGAGCCATGGTACGGAGCGAGAGGGAATGGGAAGCCGTCACCTCCTTCTGCGAAGCAGTAATGCTCGCGAAGGAGGAGGCGGGGCGCGTGAGGGAGTGGCAGTCTCTGCGCCCTCACGTCCCTAGCCGCCGCAGGAGGAGACGCCCCGGGCGTCGGGAGTCGATTGCGGACTCCCGGCCACCGTAGGCGCGAGCTTGCGGGTGGCGAGCAATGGGTAGCTCGCCGCCCGGTAAGGACCAAGCTCGGGTCGACGGCGCGCAGTGTTCCACGCGCGCCTCAAAGAGATGTCAGCAGCAGTGTAGGGGTCTACTAGGACCGATGCCTGCCAGGGTCGCGTGATTGTTCGAAAGAGATACCGTGACCCTGGCACATGGGCAACTGATGGAACACGGGTGGGTTTTAGTCAGTAAAAGTCTGACACGCCCTCCCGCTCCGCCCAGAGCGGGAAAAGTCATTTGATGATATCCCATCCTGAAAAAAAAAAAAAAAAAAAATACTAGACTGTAAAACGCGATGGAACAGCTTATCAGATATGGAAGGCCGATTTCTCAAATTAAAATCATGCGTTTTTAAGGCGTTATTAGATTTGAAATCAAATGCGAAATTTACAGACGAAGAGATCCAAGACCTTCACGACATTCATTACAGCTTGGATGTAATAAAAACTACAGTTTTGTCATTATGTCGCCGTGATTCAAACTTATTGACGGCCGACGCTGCGCTTCGATTCATGCTAGAGAAACTTAATCTTCAGTCAAACGATCTCAGTGGAAAACTAGCCACATCTCTTAGAAATAGAATTAAGGAAAGGCGAACAAATGTATTCGGTGTTTTGCAATATTTGCATAACAATGAGGAATTTTTTAAAACAGCTGCCTCAGAATATTTCACGAAACCATCGTCGGATGATATACGAATGTACATAGTGGAACTTTTGGAACGGTTGAAATATAATTCTACTCAAAAAAGCACTAATTCACAACCACAACCGAGTGCATCGGACGCAATTGCTACCAGTGACGATGATGACGAGGAGTTGACAATCGCACAACAGTTAGACAAAGAAATAAACAAAGTGACTGTAAATAAAACAATTTCAACAGTAAACTCCATTCCATTATTAGGGTAGAAATGTGCATTTACGACAGCGCTGGCGGCGGTCGCGAAGTTTTTTTGACTGCAGCGTATAAATATTTACTTTCGATAACGCCTACAAGTGTTGAAGCCGAGCGAGCCTTTTCATCCGCCGGATATTTTTGTAATAAACTAAGAAGTTCCCTAGGTGACAAAACTTTTAATGCCTTGTCATTTATGAGATCACATTTTCAAGAAGAAAGATTATATTCGGGACGATAAAAAATGGTTTGACTTAACTAAGTTCTTGAATAATTCATAACAATTAAATAAAATTAACCACCTCTTTAAATGAATCAATAATTTGACAGTACAGTGTTAGATTATTTTGTCATGGAACTAATTTTTTTTTTGACGTGACAACGTCTTATAAATTGGTTTGCCGGGTGACACTTCAAGAAACTGCGTTACGCTCCGCTCACGTTATGCGCTCACAATGAGAGCGAGTGAGAGGCACGCGTCCCTTCCACTCGGGCATGGTTAGCCCGCCTAAGAGCGAGAGAGACAGACATAAAAAGTGAAAGGCACGCGTCCCTTCCACTCGAGCACAGTTCTTTGTATAAATAAATGTTTTAAATTGTTACTATTATTTCATCCTTCTTCCTACTATACGAATGAATATTCACATTAAAATTATTTTACCACTCAAAGTCGTTGTCACGTAAAACTTTCGCCCGTATACCGACTTTACAGGCAACCAATTTTTTTTTGTATCTATCTGTGGAGGCTTGTTATTAGCAATTTAGTTATATATTCTTGTTACTATAATGTTATTAGTCTGTAAGCTTTCTAAAAATTAAAAATAAAATAAATAAATATAAATAAATATTTTTTTGTTTAAATATTGTGTTTATTTTGATACATCCTTGAATTTGAGATAGTAAAAGATAACTGTAAAAATTGTAGATACTCTATCTACAATATTTACAAAAATTCATAATCAATTTAAAAAAAAATAGGAAAAATTACGTAATTACGGAATTACGGAATTGGAGAAAAAAGTTGCGTAATTAGTTACGTAATTGACATTTCCGTAATTTTGGAAGCCCTAGTTCACACGGACGGACGTAACAAAATCGCGGTGTGATTTTTTATGTTTAATTGAACGGACCATTGAGAGTCCAACAGAGTCCATCTCAGCGCGTCGAAAAGCTCATTATTCAATTTTAAATTCTCGGCGATAAGCAGTGCGTTCAAGATCCATTGCGCGGAAATATTCCGCCGTGATTTTGTGATATTCGAGTTTACATTGACTTACTTTTAGTACCTATAAAAACAAAATAATGTTTTTTAGAATTTTTTGATCCTGGTGAACTCTTTCAATAATAAATACCACCAACCTCAACATATCTGATGATGACATAGATTTGACAACGAAAGTTGCTAAAACGATAAATCGTTCTGTAAACGAATGCTTGTTTTCAACAACTAGGTGATACCTAAAGGACTGCCTAAATAAAAGTGCAGTATTAAATTTTCAACTTTCGACGCTGAGCCGGGTGTAGAAAATCGAATAGCACACTCACTTAGTCACAACGAGCTTAAATATTGCTTAGAAATATGGCACGAGAGGAGGAGTCAACGCTGAGTCATTTCCAGACTGTTCATACTTCCATTCATATGCATATGGGGTCATTCATCATCCAATTAAACTCGACCTTGGCCCGTGACCTTTGGCCAAAATATTCTCAACTCGCTTGGACATTGAACTTGCGAGTATTAGGTGCACTTTTATCTAGATTTTTTTTTATTATTTACACAACTGCGTTGTTCTTATCTTTCGTTAGGGTGCTTATCATGTCTGTGTAGGTACGTACCTACTTTCTTAATTAACGAGCTCTTTTAGGATACTTAAAATGACAGCCATCGGCGCTATAAGAATCCCTAAAGGCTTTTTCAGACTGGCGCGACGCGGTTCTTGTAGAACCATTTCCATGAAGTTTACATAGAAATTGTTCTACGAGAGTCGCGTCGCGCCTGTTGGTAGGAGCCTTTAAGGTAAGTGCACACTTGTCCGCGCCGAAGTCGCCATCATACGGACGTAATAAAATGGCGGCTGGATTTTATCGCGCAATTGATTTTCAACTCTCGATGTTAGACCGAGCATTGAGAATCCAACAGAGTGCAGCGCGAGTGAGTCTCAGCGCTTCGAAGAAACACTGTTCGATTTCCAACTCTCGGTGCTAAGCAGAGCGTTGAAGATCCAGTGCGCGATAAAATCCCGCCTCGATTTTATTACGTCTGTGGGTACGTGGGGTTAACACGTTAACTGCCATGGTGAAAATCAAAAAAAATAAAAATATGTACTTAGTGTTATTTAACTTTAAATAAATTATTTATTCCAAAGATACCTATATCAGGATCAGTTTTTATCCAGATTTTGTTTTTTTTTTTTGTAAAACCGACGAAAGATTTCTGCGCAAGGGGTCAAAGTCAAAGTCAAAGTATCTTTATTGTGGGCACATGTAAGTTACAGGTCTTAACAATATATTAAAGTATCAATATGTCCTGCCTTATAGGCATACAATAATTATGTAGGTAGATATGGCATAAAAAATTTGGAATTATTATAGATGGTAAGTTATTATAAATGTAAAAGTACAGTGAAACTATCACATGGTCAATACTAATGCATGTCAAATGCGGTGAATGGTCAATGTCATGGTCATGGTCAATACTTATATATGTCAAAATACAGTGGAACTAATAAATGGTCAACAATTCAGGAAATCTTGGATCGTGTCTTGGGTCTAGAACGATATGCTGAATCATGGTTACAATTTACGCACTGGATAAAAATTTATCCCGTATACAACCTATTTTTAGGGTTCCGTTGCCATATGGCAAAAAACGGAACCCTTATAGATTCGTCATGTCTGTCTGTCCGTCCGTCCGTCCGTCGTATGTCACAGCCACTTTTCTCCGAAACTATAAGAGCTATGCTGTTGAAACTTGGTAAGTAGATGTATTTTGTGAACCGCATTAAGATTTTCACACTAAAATAGAAAAAAAAACAATAAGTTTTGGGGTTCCCCATACTTAGAAATGAAACTCAAAAAAAAATTTTCATCAAACCCATACGTGTGGGGTATCTATGAATAGGTCTTCAAAAATGGTATTGAGGTTTCTAATATCATTTTTTTCTAAACTGAATAGTTTGCGCGAGAGACACTTCCAAAGTGGTAAAATGTGTGCCCCCCCCCGTAACTTCTAAAATAAGGGAATGATAAATCTAAAAAAAATATATGATATAAACTTCCACCGAAAATTAGTTTGAACGAGATCCAGTAAGTAGTTTTTTTTAATACGTCATAAATCGTAAACCGCAATTTACCTTTAATTCAATCAACTCAAATAAAAAAATTAATAAAAAAAAATCCATAAACATAAACCTTATGCATAAACCGAGAATACATATAGGTTTGTACGGAACCCTCGGTGCGCGAGTCCGACTCGCACTTGGCGGTTTTTTTTTTATAATTTAATTCCTTACTTTTATTTTGACTTCAAACTTTCCACAAAGTTTATGAGAGTATTTAATGGTAAATAAAAGTTATATTGGTTGACACGTGATTTTTGGGTTGGGCGGGTCACTTAATATAGCTGAAAGAGTAATAGACATGGCCGCCAGGCAGCTAAGACACGTTCAGATTTGGTATGTGTTGTTGGTCATATAGTCCGACAAGGCCTGAATGGAACAAAAAGTGTCGGACACATAGTCCGAAATGGTAGTTAACGTGAACCCTCTGAATTGTCCTGCCGGGGTCGCGTGATTGTTCGAAAGAGATACCGTGACCCTGGCACATGGGCAACTGATGGAACACGGGTGGGTTTTAGTCAGTAAAAGTCTGACACGCCCTCCCGCTCCGCCCAGAGCGGGAGAAGCCATTTGATGATTTCCCATCCTGAAAAAAAAAAAAAAAAAAAAACCCTCTGAATTGTTCTGGTGCAGGTGACTCATCCGACTCGGCGCGGATAAAGTGTTGCGCGGTTTCAAAGGATTTCATATAATGATCTTCGCTGACTTCGGATCTGATAAATATGTGCGTTTACCTCTAATCTGATCTATATTTAACCGACGAAAAAAAACGGAGGTTCTCAATTCGACGCGTATTTTTTGTTAATGTTTGTTACCTCATAACTTTTTACTGGCTGAACCGATTTTGAGGATTCTTTTTTTATTTGAAAGCTGGTGGCAAAAAATCTTAAATACAGATCCTAAGGTGCAGCGCAGACGGCACACTTTGTGCGATCGAGTCTGCGGCGCACAAAAAGTCAAAGTCTAAAAGACTTTTTGCGCGTCGTGTGCGTTACTGCATATAATTGCATAGGTTCTATTATCACAGACTAAAAAGTGCGTCACGGATAGTCTGTCGTCTACGCTGCACCTAAGACACCGACTTCCGAAATTAAAGTTATTTTTGACTTTTAAGTATTTTTTTAAGGAAGTTGGTTGTTATTTTTTTGTAAAAAGGTTTTTTTAAATACCTACCTGCTGCTTTCTATTTTTCGTAAGAATGTCCACATTTGTTCTGTTTCTTTGTTGCCCGAGTAATTTATGCAATAGCAAATGATACCTAAGTGTAGGAAATTAAAAATCACCACCATAATAATTCCCAAAACTGATCCCCGTAGAATTCTTCGTTTAAAGTGGATCGGTGTTATCGAATGATGACTATGTTGACAGAAGGCTTCTCGTCTAGCAGCGACATAATAATTACCACCACTTCAAAATACCTATTGTCTGTATTCGTTGAAATACTTCTAATTTATAATTGTTTACTTCGCAGGCGGTGGAAGCGATCCTCGCGAACGTTCCGGAATGGATTCCAACACCGTTCACGGGCAAGAAAGGTCAGTAATTAAACATGATATTATACGGTCGGGTTAACACGATTTTCAATGCTCTGCTTATGGTCGAGACTCGAAAATCCAACAGACAGTTTTGCTTGACCCGCTGTTGGATTCTCATTCCTCGGCTCAATGCTGAGGGTTAAAAATCCAGTGACGAAGAGAAGCTTCTCGTAAATAAGTGCCTATGCCACCTGGCGTGACACCGCTTTTGTTTTGACAACATTGACATCAACCTCGGACATTGTTTTGGCTTTTAGATAAGGGTCTAGACACACTTGTGGGTGGCAGCGGCAAAACATGACTGATTGATGCAGAATCTGATCCAGAATTGAATTCTTCTGATCAGACATCCAGAATTGAACACTTGTAGTTTCTGGTGATAATTCCATATATTACTCATGTTATGGTTATGCACATGAAGTAAAATTTTAGATAGGCCTCAATGTTTTTGGAACTGGTACAAATGCTCAGAGTCTAAACGATTAGCTTTGCTGCTAAGATTTTTGAAGCCTTCGGAAAAATGTACCGGTGTTTATTCATAATTTACTGTCTGCCAAAGCGACAATTCGCCCACGATACAGAAGGAATCCTACTGTGAGACAACGCGTTTAGTGATTAGCCTTTTTCGTGAAGGTGACTGGCGCAAATTAGGTGTGTTTTATCACCCAGACGTAAACGAAGACATAAAGTAAACGAATTAGGATTGATGTTAGCTTAATCGTCTGATTTAATTGTCTGGTGTTTGATCTGGAGGAAGTTACGAGTGATGGGCAAAAAAAATTGTTTAGTGAAACTGTCTGCTAACATTAATTTATAAGTTAGTTTTGTATTTATAAAACCTACTTATTGTTCGCGTTTTTCGTTTTTACACGCTTTATATTAGCTTCACTTGTATGTTTGTTTGTAACCGACTCCTTATAGCGCGATTTTGACCCAGTTTAAACGACCAGATTTCCCTCAAACTTTGCACACCTGTCAAAGACCGATGACAATGCAATGATTCCATAAATTTGTGCCATTATCCTTACCAGGGTTACCAGGACAGCAAAAAAACTGTCTTCAAAAACTACGCTGACATACGTCACAAACTACCCTGACATACATCTTAAAATTCGAAACATCATAAAAAATAGAAAATAAATAACAGTTTAAAAAAATAAAAAAACACGCTTACATAGAAAACCAAACTAAAAAGTAGAAAATAATGGAAAAAAACGTGGGGTGCGTTACTTTTTTTAAACTGTTATTTATTTATCTTTACTTTTATACCAACCTGTGATTGCCTCGGAGGTCTAGTTATCGCAAGCGCTACTGCTGAGCATGAGGTCCTAGGTTCCATCTGGAATTTCTCAGTAGCAGCCCAGAGTCTGGATTTGTGCCTGATTGATGCTATAAGCTCGTCGTTTTACCAGCTGCTACGCTGTCCCACTCCTGAGTAAAGCCCTCCTTCAACGCCTGCCATTTTATGCGAGCTCGCGCGTCCTCCTTCTGTTTTTGACGGAACCTAACCAGCTCTATTGTGCATATTACGATAATTACGAAACTAAAAATATTACGATTAAATATAAATTATGGCAAAAGCCCTCTTGAAATTGTACATTTTCTCATGACTTAAACGATTTGAGGTTAATATTCTCACAAAACTACCAGCAACCAACTACCTATGTTTAACTGAATAAAAAACATCTTGGTTTGATTGACACGCCATTAAATTAACATAATTGTCCCGACATCAATACTTGCAAATTACCCAGACAACTGACACTTAGTCGAGAGACTGGATTCTTTGATAGCATTCCAAATTCATTATTAGCTTTTGTTACAAATAACTGCTCTTTATTCCTTCTATTTTTATTTTTGGAGGACGTAGATTTTAAATTCCTGCGAAAAAATCCGAGTACAATAGTTCGTTTCCGTCCATGCAACTGACATGTTGACGACTTTTCATGTGGCTGTTCATCTTTACAGATTTCTAAAGCGAAGTATCAAATATCTATCAAGAGTGATCAATCGAAGCTTCGGTTTCGATTAAAGAATTCATGATTCGGCCATAAACCAGACAAAGCTTCGGCCAAGCTTCTGCCACAAATTACTACAAAAAAACAATGGAATTTTGGAAGTATGTTCTAATGGAATTATCGTGTCTTTTTATTTTAAATATTGCTCTTTCTCTTTCTAAATAAAAAAAAAATCCGTGTACGGACGGCTGAAATGTAAATATTTTTCAATGTCAAATCATTTTCTTTTTCTCCGAAAATACGACTAAAGCCGAAGCTTATTTTCCGTTTTCGGTGGAAAATCCATATTCTGTCGGACACTATCAAATGGCATTCACATGCCATCTGTTCTGGAATCTGCCAGTATTGCCCACAGAACTATCTCCACAAAATATGAGCACTCCATTCTCATGACAAATGATACTGTACTTGCACTTGCCACAAAGAGCTATTCATAGGCGGTCTTCATCAATTACTGTAAGTATATGTATTATTCACTCAGTTACTGTGCCTTGTTAGTTTGTGACACAGTTACAGCTAACTGTGCAGGCGGTTGCGTTTGTAGCTCGTTGATCGGTAGGCCAAAGGGTCAAATTGATCATAGGGCTAAAGGACCTATTTAGTGATAAAGATTCACTCTTTCGTGATAAAGATTCAATATACATACCTATATATTCCGAAGGGTCAAACATTCTTGGCCTCTTGTGTGGTTTCGGAGAAAATTGAGAAATGGCTTTTGACGGTCCTTCATTTTTGTTAGTTTGTGACACAGTTACAGCTAACTGTGCAGGCGGTTGCGTTTGTAGCTCGTTGATCGGTAGGCCAAAGGGTCAAATTGATCATAGGGCTAAAGGACCTATTTAGTGATAAAGATTCACTCTTTCGTGATAAAGATTCAATATACATACCTATATATTCCGAAGGGTCAAACATTCTTGGCCTCTTGTGTGGTTTCGGAGAAAATTGAGAAATGGCTTTTGACGGTCCTTCATTTGATGGACATCAACATCTGTAGTAGGAAAATCAAGGCGTAGCAGGCTCCCTGAAGTATGAAGACTATAAATAATAGCTTTAAGGTGAAAAGAAAACATTTTCCTGAGTTACTCAATGAAATCAAATAATAGAGGGTTGTATTGATGATTTTAATGATTATAATTCTGTAAATACATACGTGTTACGGTCGTGAATCGTATCTGAATCAACATACAGACCTGGCACTGACCTGTAAATTACAAAAAACGTTAGAAAATTTGCATTTTGCAGGCTTTCGTCCCCTTAAATAAAATTTATTTTTCCAAAGACAACTTTAATTTGACCGTAGAATGACGCACACGATTCATACTTTAGGCATTAAATTTCTATTTCCAGGCAGACTTAATGAAACAAAGATTGGCAACAAAAATAAATTTCTATGTCCGTCCGCCTTTGATTCTTGCGAAGTCATGCAACTCAGTTTATTCTGAGTGCATCCGTTCTAACTGGTACTGCCTGACCCTTTGCTTTATTTCATCATTCATCATCATTCCTGCCGAAAGACGTCCACTGCTGGACATAGGCCTTCCCTAATTTGGGGGGGTTGCCGTAATCGCCACGCTTGGCAGGCAGATTAGCGATCGCAGTATGGTGGTAAAATGCGTAGAGAACGCTGCTGCCCATTCTCTCTAGTAAGGCTCTTAGTCGCCTCTTACGACACCCACGGAAAGAAATGGGGTGATGCTATTCTTTGTGTCCGGCACCACACGGTACGGGTCCGGCTTTATTTCAGTGCTTACTAATAGAATGACTGTGTCATAATCGCAATACTCTATTATAGTATCATTTCCTAGATTCATTGCTGCACTCATCCGGATGACATTAAATGCACGTTATGTACAATTATCTTATCTCATTTCATATGTCAGGCCTGAATGAACCGGAAATTATTATTATAATGCTATTTAGGCTCTGGGTTTTTTCGCGCTTCCTCGGATCTCTGAATCAATAGGTACTGTTGACCTAATATAGTTCGTTTGAGTTGTTTTTAGGGTTCCGTAGCCAAATGGCAAAAACGGAACACTTATAGATTCGTCATGTCTGTCTGTCTGTCTGTCCGTATGTCACAGCCACTTTTCTCCGAAACTATAACAGCATGCTGTTGAAACTTGGTAAGAAGATGTATTCTGTGAACTGCATTAAGATTTTTACACTAAAATAGAAAAAAAAAACAATAAATTTTTGGGTTCCCCATACTTAGAACTGAAACACAAAAAAAAATTTTCATCAAACCCATACGTGTGGGGTAAAATGGTATTGAGGTTTCTAATATTTTTTTTTTCTAAACTGAATAGTTTGCGCGAGAAACACTTCCAAAGTGGTAAAATGTGTGTCCCCCCCCCCCCTGTAACTTCTAAAATAAGAGAATGATAAAACTAAAAAAATATATGATGTACATTACCATGTAAACTTCCACCGAAAATTGGTTTGAATGAGATCTAGTAAGTAGTTTTTTTTAATACGTCATAAATCGTAAACCGCAATTTACCTTTCATTCAATCAACTCAAATATAAAAATTAAAAAAAAAAATAATTTATCTAAGAATGACAACACGATTTGATAGTTGTCCCTATTCGTTCGAAAAATTGAATTTACTTGTATTGCCATCAATCAGCTACGAATTCAGACTCCGGGGTGCTACTGAAAATATCCTAATGGAATTCCAAGAACACTTAACCTGACTTGGGAATTCTGACCACTAGACTAACGTCTGACAAGGAAGTTGTGTAGCGTGTGGACTGTATAATTGAAATGCGGCACTAGTTGTTATATACAATGGCTTTATTTATAGTTTTAGCAAGATTACATATTTTAGTTAATACACAAATTGTAGCGAGTACACTTAGGTAGAGAATTTCGGTCCACTGCGCCCGCGGTGCCAGGGCCCAGGGTTTTTATATGCACTGATCTGCGGGGGGGCGGGAATCCGCCATATTTTTGTCCCTGACCAATGGCAACGCGTGGAACGACCGAGCGGCGTGAACAGGCTCCTAAATTTCGGAAAAGTACAAGTGAAAACCCGTTCACCACGCGACAAGCAAAAACCCGTTCACGCGGCTCCGTCGCTATACATGATGAAGGTACCTACTTAAAACTAACAATAGCAGGCGGCGCTAGATTATGTTGCTGTCGTGCACAGAAGTCTTACAGTTGTAACGTTTTATTCAGTTTTATACATATGTGCTGAATTTACAAACACCAATGCAGTCTAATTTATACCCCTGATTTGGCCCTGATAATAAAAGAATGACCGATGACCTGGTGAAGGCCGCAGGAATCCGTTGGATGCGAGAAGCACAGAACCGGTCGAAGTGGCGGAGCTTGAGTGAGGCCTATATCCAGCAGTGGACGTCTTTCGGCTGAAATGATGATGATGATGATTAAAGAATAACCTGCTAACGTGAGTAGTATTCTACATTCGAACAGTATTATGAAATTTTATAAACAGCCACCTTTTTAAACACAAAACAACTTGACATTTTAATTAAAAATCTTTATTGAGTGAAGAACCAATAAACTAATAACGATCACTGAAGACACAGTGTCGCATAATAATAAACTTTTATTTGCTGAATTGGATAAATCGCCGTCATTGTGCGTTGGAGCAGGAAAATAAGAAGGTACCTAACTGTTGACTAACTTCCTCTCTATTGATAACGTATTACTTTTCAATAATACAATCAGTCATGTTTGTAATTAACGAGGGATTTAATGGAGTTACTTGTGAGTGGTGGAGTACCCAATAAATACTTGAAACCACGTGAATTCTCCTGATGCACAAATATGTCTGGTTTGCCAAGTATACCGCAGAAGTTAATAGACAACACAAAGAAGTGTTAGTGTACCTATAGCACACCAACAATTTACCACCGTTTCGTGTGGTGCCGGACGTAACGAATAGCACCATCCAATTTCTTCCCGATTGTAAGAGGCTACTAAAGAGCTTATAGAGCCTAGAGAATGGGCAGCGGCGTTCTCTATGCATTTTACCACCATACTGCGATCGCCAACCCGCCTGCCAAGCGTGGCGATTATGGCAAACCCCTCCAAATTGAGGGAGGCCTATGTCCAGCAGTGGACGTCTTTCGGCTGAAATAATTATTATGATTACAAATCTACGCACGCACACAGTCGCACACGTAGAGTCTAGCGTAGTGGGTACTTCTTTCATTTTGGTTTGTTTTGACGGTACAGGTGTGACGGTAGTTAGATAGTTTTAATTATTTTTGGAACAATAAATTATCTATTTATAAAATGTTAGAAATGAATTCAGTAAACGATCCTTAGCAAACTACTTTCATAATGTGCATTAATTCAGTTACACATTATAGAGACGTCGCGTTCTGTACTTTCATAGAAGATGCTGCGTCATCTCGCACAATGCAGTTTGTCAATATGGATTGACAAGCTGTCGCTAAACTGTTCGTTATACCTGCATATTATGAGGTCTGTGGGCGGGACTAGATATGCGATTCTATTTACTAGTAAACAGCCTTTCCCTTAGTCAACCTTGTGGGAGTGGCGTCTGACCAGCTGTTTTTATTCACCACGCTTTGTAGAGTAACGTTACACATTCCACTAATAATCACAAAAGTTCTGATAGAAGTTTTGTACATTTTATTTATAGAGCTAGCTTTTGCCAGCGGCTTCGCCCGCGTGGAGGTCGGAAATTATCCCGCGGGAACATACTACCGGGATAAAAAGTAGCCTATGCCCTTTCTCAGGCTCTAAACTATCTGTGTACCAAATTTCATTTAAATCGGTTCAGTAGTTTTAGCAGGAAAGCGAGACAGACAGACAGACAGACAGACAGAGTTACTTTTGCATTTATAATATTAGTATGGAAGTATGGATTTAGAATATTTAGAATTTAGATATTTAGATTAGATTTAGATGTACAGGGGTAAGAGGGGTATACAGGAAAAATGTTGTTTGTAATCGCTAATGCTCATGTAAAACTGATGATGAAAATAAATTTTGCCAGTATTATCTTTTTCAATCGACGAAAAAAAAACGGAGGAGGTTATCAATTCGACGCGGTTTTTTTTTTCTTTTTTATATATGACCACGCATAACTTTTTACATAGCAGTCCGATTGTGATAATTCTTATGTTATTGGAAAGGGTATACTCCAAAGGTGGTCCCATATAAATTTGGAAAACAAAATCGAACCGGAAAACAGGGGATGATTGATTGTTCACTCACTGATTGCACGCATAACTTTATACAGAGTAGTCCGATTTTGATAATTCTTTTTTTACTGGATAGGGTATACCTTGCCAAGTATATAAGTACATTAAAGCCACAAAAAATATAAAATAAAAACTTTTTAACAAAAAATTAAACCGCCGAAAAACTGAAAAGCAAAAAACAATAAACCTTAAAATTTTGAGTCGGCGCTGAAAATCAATGAACAAAGATCACTTAAAGCGCCGACTCATAATTTTAAGGTTTATTATTTTTTGCTTTTCAGTTTTTCGGCGGTTTAATTATTTATTAAAAAGTTTTTTGTGTGCCGTTTTTGCCAAGACATAAGTCAAGAAAATGTTGCAGTGTTTTTATCAAACATAGTAATAACAGTATCAATAAATTGGTTCGACATGAAATTAAACACGAATTCTCCACCGTGTTGCATCGCGTCGCTCGCCCGCGCTTTTACTTATTTTCAATTTTTCTAGCGTTCTTTCTCTTATTTTTTTTTATTTTTCTGAGCACATAAGGGTCGTAGTGATGTTAAATAGCCTATAACCTCCCTTAAGAATTGATAATAAAAAGTAAAGAAAAACCCTTCAGTTTTATTATAAAAGTGTATGTAAATAAATCAGCAGACAAAACGAATTAAAACGAAATATTTAATTGAGTTCATTGTTGCACCTAGTAGGTAGGTAAGTACAGAGGTGTGACTGTGAAGGTTATTGTTTTTACAATTTAACACGTTCGCTCCGCAAAATAATAGCGGTGTTTCTAATAAAGACTGGCGCATGCCAAAAGTTTTCCATAATAATTTATATTAATAAGTATTTGCGTCAAACACAACCGTTGTTTTGTTCGCAATATTCGAGTGCGGATTAGTAATCTCGATATTGTAGGTAATTATAACAGCACCACATGCCGATATGAGAACATATCTATGTTATTGTTATTGAAGGAAAATCGAGTCTAGGTACCTAACCTAGTTCCGGAAACCTGGCAATGAGCTTCTAGTCGGAAAAGTGCATCATTTGTTAATAAAAAATCCTGAATGTTTTCTCGAAAATGTTTGCAGTTTAGGCGTCATTTTTAATTGAGGTGAAAAATAAGGCAAAACTTTATATTATTAAAGTTTAAACATATACTGCACAATTTAGTAGGGTTCTAGGGTCATTGCAGACACCATATGGTCAAAAGAAGGAACACGGGTGGGTTTTAGTTAGCAAAAGTCTGATACGCCTTCCCGCTCCGCCCTGAGTGGGAGACGTCATTTGATGATTTCCCACCCATAAAAATGGGTCATTGCAGACCGGAAACATTTAGAAAATTCGCATTTTTTAGTCTTTAATATGTATTTTTTTTGGTTACCTATCATAAGTTCGAAAAATATTTGACCGAATTTCATTTCCCCTAAAACTTTTCAACTATTATCGTTTCGTTTTTTTTTACTTCATCGAAGTCACGTCTGCCACTGTATCAGTTGACCTATTATCAATTCGACTTTTCGTTACTCCGACGTTTCATTTGGTCGATAAACTCTTTACCGAAGTTACACTTAGCCGAAATAACATTTGTTCGAAGTATTATGTTTCCAGACATTCATTATACCTATGTTAAGATTAACCTACTCTTTGGTTTAATTAATTATTTATTTAAATGTAATGGCACTTAATAAAACAGTTTATTATGAACAAAGGTGTTTTTAAAGGATCCCAGTAAGAAGCATGCAAACAATGCTGCTTGCTCAAAGAATGCAACATGCAACCATGCATGCAGCGTGCAAGCAGGCATGCAGCAGGCAACCGCTACGCTACCAAGTAACCGGCTATGTATTTGTGACCAAATAATATTCCCAAAAATTTGTTTCACTGTGGTGAAAATATGGCAAACAAACCATTTGGCAAATGAAAAAAGTTCAAAAGTGGCTTCGGCCAATAGCAAAAAGTTATTTCGTAAATCGGCGAAACATAATTCGGTAACATAATACCTATGACACATGATACTTCGATGATTTAAAAATATGTCAAATGATGCATATTGCAAAAAAGACGTCAGCCAATAGTTTTCGGGAAAATGAAATTCGAACAAAAAAAATTCGGAAAAGTAATCGGTTCCCATTTTTTTTATCATTAGATAGAGCACCGTTTGAACTATAAAAATATGTCTGTCTCGAATTTTTCCGACACGAATCGAAATGGTTATGAGCCGCTAAAGAGTGGTGGGAACAGTACCATTCTCGTCCGAAACGGGTTGGTGGAAGCGCCAGAGTAGTAGCCCGTGAAATTTAACGATTTTCACAATAAATATATTTTCTTTCTTTCTTTCAATTTGCATGTTTGTGTCGGGTTGTATCATCACCTGCCTAGCCTTGTCCCAACTATGTTGGGGTCGGCTTCCAGTCTAACAGGCTGCGGCTGAGTATCAGTATTTTACATGGAGTTACTGCCTACCTGACCTCCACAACCCAGTTACTGGGTAATACGATACCTACCCCTTGGTAAGACTGGATGTCGGACTTTCGGGCTTCTGACGACCGGAAACGACTTAAACGACTGTCTAAGATCCACGAATGACAGCCGGGACCAACGGCTTAAAGTGCTTTCCGAGATACGGAAGAGTCTTGGTATGTAAAGATAGTCACCCATCCACGCACCAACCGCGGCAAGCGTAGCTTAACCTGAACGATCAACCCGTGCATGATTCGCGACCGAACGAATTATTATCATTAAAATCATCAATACAAGTCTCGGAAGTTCATTTAATGACTTTCATGAAATGGTCCCGGACTACTTTAGTACATAAAACTTAATTAATATTGTTAAATAAAATATTAATTATATGCAAAGTCTAACGCACAGTGTTCTGCTGTGTCGTGGCATCTGCAGGGAAAGTAATGTTCCAAGCGAGTTTTATTTGTGTAGCTCACCGAACTAAAAGTAGTCTCGATGCAATCTATTGCATCGTTACTGATTTTCTACTTACATATTTATCAATTTTCATATTATGTTTATGATTTCTACAATTAAAATATATCGAGCGCATCGGTAAATTCAAATGTATAAATATATACCGTGAGAGTTTTTTTTTATTTAGACATAATGAAGCTCTAGATTAGTGGTTTGTGCATTAAGAACCTGTTCGTTGAAGTACCGGTTAGTAAATCTGTCGTTAAACCATACGTGCACGTGATGTTCTGCCAATGTTTTCCCTTTATTTGTGTCAAATCAAGTCTATGTTGGTATCTTTTGATTGAGAATCCTCAATACATATGGGTGTATTAGATAGGAAAGAAAAATATATAAAGTTTGTTAGGCAAGGACTTCTGTCCCCTTCTCTACAGATTTCTAGCCGCTGGCAAAATACAACCCATCATGAAAGTTCACGTGATCCTAATTAAAAACCCGTAGGAAAAGTAACTAATAACAATCATTTATTGTACAGAAGAGAAGACCGAGCCAGAAGACAGCGGACGTCTCCGCTGCGAGACGTTCGATATCCAGCGAGTGCTGCAGCATGGCGCACACCTCATGGGCTCCGAGGGCAAAGAATACGATTTGGACGAGGAGCCCATCAACACTACAGGTAAATAATAAGGCAGAGACAGAAGACAGCGGTCTTCTCCGCTGCGAAACGGTCGATATCCAGCGAGTTCTGCAGCATGGCGCATACCTCTTGTGCTGGCTGGAAAAAGGATGGTTAGGTAAATAAAAACTCAATAGTAAAATGGAGGGTGATAAAGATGCTTAAACCGGTCCCAAAAACTAAGGCGATGTGAGTAACTGAGTAGTTTTTACAACAAAAAATGTGACGCCTGCATTCCTGGAAGGGTTAGGCCAGATTTGTACCTATCCAGTCGGGGATCCCGTAATCCCGTGGTCCCCGACGTAGGTGTGGGACGGAACACCGGGGTGGTTTTAATCAGTAAGTCTGGCAGACCTCTCCCTTATGGATGTCCACCTCGAGATAAAAAAAAAAAGCTATAATGTTCTACTTAGAGTACACCCACTATTCACCATTACACTGCTTCATAATGATCTAGAAATTAATGATTAATGCTTGTTTGAGTATGATCACGTCACGAGGGCGCTTGATGTCACAATATTCCCAACAAATCATTTATGAACCGATTGGTATAAGCTCATGACGTCACGATTTAAAACGGCGCCATTAATTTGATACGCTGTCGGATAATGTTACTCGAAGCGCCTGCTTTTGACGTCATCACGCCAGGCTAGATACCTACTCAGAATAAAGTCTAGTTTATTAATAACTATAGCTTCTGCCAGTGGCTTCGCTCGCGTCGGAAACTATCCCAAGGGAATTTGCTACCGGGAAAAAAAGTAGACTTTGTCCTTCCCCAGGATACCATTTATACCTTAGCCAAATTTTATCGAAATCCATTGAATGATTTAAGCGTGAAAGGTAACTTACGGGGTATGGATTGAACCTTAAGTAGAACAAACTGTGAATTTATTGCTTATCTTTGAGGAAGGAAAATGCTCCATATTATTTCTAATAATATTTTATCCTTTAACAACAAACGAATAAAAATATTAATTAATGCAGAAGTTGAAATATATTTGTGGTCTGGTATCGAATAGTAATAACATGACTCAGTTAGCCGGTTTCTTTCAAGGAGGAAGAACTCCAAATAAACTAGAGCTATGGATGTGTCATTTGGATTAAACGCATTTTCTGAAGCTTACGTGCTGATGATACCGTTCAGCAAAAATCCTTTGACAGGCGCGAGCTTGCGGGGCGAGCAATGGGTAGCTCGCCGCCCGGTAAGGACCAGGCTCGGGTCGACGACGCGTAGTGTTCCACGCGCGCCTCAAAGAGATGTCAGCTAGGGGTCTGCTAGGACTGATGCCTGCCAGGGTCGCGAGATTCGTTCGAAAGAGTTACCGTGGCCCTGGCATATGGGCAACTGAAGGAACACGGGTGGGTTTTAGTCAGTAAATGTTCTGACACGCCCTTCCGCTCCACCCTAGAGCGGGAGACGTCATAGTGGGCGAAAAACGACGATAGGGGTACACATTCGAAGGCGTTTATAACCACGGGTTAGGGAGGCAAGGGTGGGTAATGCCCACCATAGAAACGTCTTGACCCACCCTATAAGTGATAATTTCAATTTTTCTCGGCTATGACCATGATATAAGGTTTGTAGAGTTAGAAGCTTGGCAGCCTACTTAACATAAAATGTTTTTGATGGGATTATTTATTACTAGGCATCATTTATGATCTCTCATTAACTGTGGTTTATTCGGCTAGACAGCTTGCCCCCTCCCCCCGACCACGTCTCTTGCCACGTTAATGCTTATGACGTCTTTTGGTAGATTACTACTAAATTTTTCCCCACTCTTTGCCCTTTACGATAATATTTACACAATAATCTTTGTTTTTACCGCTCACATATTTGTCGACTTCATTTCCAGCGTTTATTTTATCTGTGTTTGTTCAGATTCGAAGGAGCGTTTGGCGAAACAACGCCAACAGTTGAATGCCCGGCTGGGCCTCGACGTGGCCGCCAAACTTGGGGTAGATCTCAGCACCGCGATGTACACGAATGAGGATCTTTGTCACGTTAAACCTGCGGTAATTAAGACTGACGTGTGTCGGGTAAGTTGATGAAAATTGTGTAAATGAAATGAAATTGTTAATTTTCTAAACAGGATCATGTAATCACTTTTAAATGTCGTATTATTAAAAAATAAGCTACATGGAGTCGAAATTTATGTTTTAACTAATCCCCTACGCAAGAGGGGTGTTATAAGTTTGACCGCTATGTGTGTGTCGATCTGTGGCACCGTAGCTCTTAAACGTTTGAAGCGATTTGGGTGCGGTTTTTGATACAAAAGTAGGCTTTCTAGCGGTGGTTTTTAGATCAAAATATTACCTACAACTTCTCATTAAAATTAAAGAGCCAATATTTATTCTACGTATATTTATTTTTAGAAGCTTTTTTTTGGTCGGGGTTTTAATAAAATCTACTTTTTTACCATTTCGTCCCTCAGAGACCAGTACAAGAAATAGTCATCAATAGTCAAGTGTCTTCAAAGCCGCTCAGCTCTCGGGAGATGAACCTAGCCAAACGCAAGGCGCGTCTCGCCTTCAGCAAACAGAAGTCGCGCGACTGCAGTGAGGATGGCCCGTCGGCGCCGCCCACGCCACCTGTCGAGCCTGACCGGAAGAAGATCAAGTTGGAACAGCCTGATGAGTTTGATTGTGAGTATTACGGTGTTGGCGGGATAAGATGTACTCCCTTTATGAGTTAAGAGTGGGCCTTTGCCTTGTAGTGGAATACTGGTTTATATTGATTGGAGTTTAAGGACGCTTTTCGTAGACGTTCTTGAACCGGTATTGAATCAGTATTTGGCTTCTCATTTCATATTCTAAAATATTGTTTTAATTTCTATGTTGAAATATAGAATGCTCAGTAGAAATAAGGAGGCATAAATTGTTTATTCTGCCTAAATAAGACGAACATAAAATAAACTTTTTTATACTTCTTTACTTATACTTTTGTATTCTAATATTTCAAAATATAATTTATATGTGTTTATACTGAAATAAAGGAGATAATAAATTATTCACACAACGAACTAGTAACTGAAATTGCCTGATTTTATATCAACAAAACATAACTGTTGAAACGACATTAATATTTATTAAGAACATGGAATCTTACCGTACGTTTACAAAATATGGTAATGTAAATCATTTACCGCCGTTATAAGACTTCTTACAAATTACAATGGAGTTCATCCTTACATAATTATACAATTTATTGTAATAGCAACAAACACGTCACTGCTGTAGTTTTAAAATATGCTAATTGTAATAATGTTGAGCAAATTACATAATAACGTAATTTCTTATTGTATTCATTACAGTGCATAACTACCTCAATGTTATTTGTTTAAACCACGCTAATCCACTGCATTTTCTATTAAGATAGAAACATAGAAAGGAAACAAGAGAAAGGTGAAAGGAGATGTTTCATTTTCGGCCATCAGATGTACATTTATCGAAAAAGAGGAAAAAATATCACAAATTGGGGAAAATATTCTCTGGTGAATTTGAGCCTGATTTCATGTGTACAAAAAATAAAAGTTTTTCAATTATTGCCATATTTTATTCAACATGGCGTCTCGTTTGCTTGCAGACTTCGTTCGTTCTGAAATCACGTCTCATCAAATCAATGTAACGTATAAAATTATTAAAAAATGTGTGCATTCTTGTAGTATTTAAAATAAATTACTATTATTCTTTTATACATATTTTTGAGTAAACATAACTAAGTGTGACCATTTCATCGTTACAAAAATCTTTAGTCTCTATTTTTGAAGAGTGTTTCTAAACGAATTCAAAATAACCGCTTGCTAACTCTTAGAAAAACGTCAAACATTTTTAATTTTTATTTTGTACATAAAAACCATTTGATATTATGAAAAAAAACTGTTACTTTATCCTATTCAGGAGTAAGTTTCCCAGCTTCGCTAAAAGGTACATGTTATGGCCGGAGTCCCATATAAAAATGAAACATCTCCTTTTAAATTACATTGCAGGCGGATTTTTTTCGGAATTTTTATTCTATTTTCGTCATTGCTTATCCTTTATTTGTAAATTTAAAAAATGTAAATTCATAGATTTGAATATACATTTTTTATTTTATTTTTTTCGTCTATCTTAATCTATCATTAGTCATTACAAGTTCACCTAATGCGATAAATGCGCCTATATGAAATAATTGTTAAATAATTACTCTACTCTTTCTCTTTCTCACTTTTTCTCACTCTGTCTCTCTCTTTACTCTTTTATTATAATTATTTTCTCTTGCCGCTATCCCAATTTATTTGGGTTTGGAACAACATGCCCTCTTCTTCCATACTTCTCTATTAGTCGTCATCTCAGTAGTCACCCTGTCACGCGACATCGTCTTTTGCACTACAACTAGAGTAAAACTATAAACTAACCTTAGCAAACCTGGGGCCGCCTGTCAATCTTAATGAATCTGAATATAGTCATCATCTAGTAATCTACACTCCCGTCAGTCCTGGCCCTGACATTGCCTTTGGAACTGAAATTATATTTTTATCCTACTGCGAATGCTCGTAGCGTCGTAGGTTCTATTCACAGGTCAGGCCAAATTGTTGGGTCGAAGTTTTGTGTTGAGCCCGGTTTGTGGCAATAGACTCGCCCCATATTTCATGATAGTAAAATAAACATATCTGGCGAAATATGCACTCCTATTCGTATTTCTTAGAAGACTACAGGTGTGATGTTTTGTTAGCCGAAGGTTTATCCAACTAATTTTCTATGTTATTTATTCATCACAATTATTTTAAAGGTTGTTGTTGCTAATTCATTGATTCATATATTGGAAAAAATTGTCTGTTGCTGAACAACGTAAATAACGCACTTGTTGAACTGTCAAAATGAAAGCCATTGCTAGTGTAAGTGTGTTACGAATTTACCCCTCAGTTACCAGAAGGGCCGATTCTTTATTTTTAAGAACATTCGCATACCAGTCTGTAAAAAAGTACCTCTAATTGGTAAGTTAGAGGTATTTACCAAGTTTACATTTTTAACATTGATAGTGGCGGGATGAGATTGCGACTAAATTTTGAAGGTTTTTACTGCGATAATTGTCTTTTAGGCGTTAAGATTTTTGCCGCCTATTCGAGAATGCGAATGGTAAACACTTCCCAGTACAAACAGTGCTGTGTGTGGAGCTCTTACCAAATTGTTTATAGGGTAGGGCCGTGTCTCACTTTCGAAACAAAACACAGGTGCGGCGTCTAGACGTCCGTGGTTATCTGGCTATGATAAACTTTTGAAATTACTACTTGTAAACAAGTAGTTTATTAAGTAATGGAAACGCTGTAATAATAATGGTTAATTAGAAGCACCACGCCTCAGCTAGGTCATCATTTTAATGTTAGTCAAATTACTCTCCGGAAATATGGCGTAAAGCGTACACAAAAAATAAAATGATTACACAGACACAAAAAGCGACTTTATATGTATGATGCTGTATTTCAATCAGTCTGCCTAGGCTTTACATAAATATGCTGGAGTCGGCTTCCAATCTAACCGGATGTAGCTGAATACCAGTATTTTACATGGAGCGAGTGCCTATCTGACCTCCACATCCCAGTTACGATAGGTACCCCATGGTAAGACTGGTATGTGACACTTTCGGGCTTCTGACGACCCATAGTGGAGGGGTCTTGGTATGTATCAGGGATGTTAAGGAGCTCTGTAACCGTAACCGAAACTATCGAATATCCGATATAAATCCGTAACCGTAACCGAATCCGAAATAAAAGTTTCGGATAATATCGGATTTGTTATTACATTTTTATTTTAGGTAGATTAGATAACACTGAATATATATTTATAATCATTTTTATTTTAAATAGCTGTAAAAATTACTCACGGACTGATTGTAATTCCTACCAAATGGTGACATATAAATAAAACCATTTTATTAGCTATTAATATTTTACTTTTCAAATTTCTTAAAAGTTGAATATCCGTAACCGATATTATCCGAAACTAACGGATATCCCGAAATAATTTCATATCCTTATCCGTATCCTTATCCGGTATAATAATCATTCCTACATCCGTATCCAATCCGTATCCGAAATGTCATATCCATAACATCTCTAGTATGTATGTAAAGATTGTCACCCATCCACGGGCCAACCGCGGCAAGCGTAACTGAACCTGATCGATCGACCCGTACGGCGGTTATTACTTAGCTACAAACTGTCTGTCTGTGTAATCGTGTTGGTCTTCTAAACTCCGCAACGGATTTTGATGCGGTTTTCATCATCGCTTTGAGCACTTATTCCGAAAGGTTTCTGTGTAATTATGCATAGTAATAAACTTACATATAATGAAGAAATCTCGTTATTTTTTCAAGTCGTAAAAACCGTAGCTAGGAGCGGGTCGCTAGGTATAAGTGACAAGTTTGGAAAATCATCTAGGGTCTAATACCTAAGTAGAATAGAAGGAACCAGAATCTTACGTAGTCTTTTTTCCCATTAAAACTAGACAACTAAGTTGATCATTAAAGCCATTTCTAGGTAGCGTAGGTAATAAGATCACTAAACTGGTTAAAGTGACAAATACCGCTAACGTATTTTCTAATACCTACTGATAGAAACGTGGGTTTCAAACCGGTTAACAGAAATGTATCTCATCTCGACGACAAAAAATTGTATCTATTGTGATAAATTCTGATCAATGCACAATTGCAGGTCCTCCATAGTGTACCTCTGCCCCCATTATCTCCGATTTAGTATTTATGACGAGAGCGATAAGGTCTGAAGTCTGATTGTACGCTAAATTGCTCGCGTGATCTCGTGGCCTAGTTTACATCAGCCCTGCCTACTCACTTCATTAGGAACATTAGGTCCTATTTTTTTTTTTCAGGATGGGAAATCATCAAATGACTTCTCCCGCTCTGGGCGGAGCGGGAGGGCGTGTCAGACTTTTACTGACTAAAACCCACCCGTGTTCCATCAGTTGCCCATGTGCCAGGGTCACGGTATCTCTTTCGAACAATCACGCGACCCCGGCAGGACATTAGGTCCTATTAAGGCGAAACCGTCAGCATAGCCAGCGAAATTAAAATTTTCTTACGTTTCTTCAGGTCAGTATCAGGTTGTCGATTAATTTATTTATAGAATTTATCATCATCGACTGCCTAGAATTTTCCCAACAATTTTAAATATAGGTACCAGTTTTTTTTCATGAAGGGAGTCTCTGTCTGATCTCAACAAACCAGTCACTTGATAATACTTATTATCAGACTGATATTGACCTGCAAACTGCAAAAAAAAGAAAATTTTAGCTTCACGGGCTACCTTCGCGCACCCCCCTTAATTTCGACTCGGCACACATACCCACGGACGTAATATTATTAATAATCGCGGCAGATTTTTTTGGGAACTGGATCTTCAATGCACTGCTTAGCAGCGAGAGTTGAATTTCAACGGTAATGTTCACTCCGATTTTCGAAGCCCTGAGATGCACTTTTTTGGATTCTCAATGCTCGGTTCAACACAGATAGTTTAAAATCCAGTGTGCCAAAAAAATCCCGCTGGGATATATTATTACGTTTGTGTGAGTGTTAACACTGCCATGTCGGACTATGTGTCCGACACTTTTTGTTCCATTCAGGCCTTGTCGGACTATATGACCGACAACATGTACAAAATCTGAACATGTCGTTGCTGCCTGGCGGCCATGCTTTTGGAATAAATAATGTATTTATAGAATAAATAATCTTTTTGAAGTGAAATAACTCTAAGTACATTTTTTTACTTTTTCTGATTTTAGCCATGGCAGTTAACGTGTTGAATCGTGCTGGTTGTAATGCACGATGATCGTAACTTTTGCATACGTATATTACGTGTATGCAGTTCTGACGTCACAGATTTTTATGTAATGAGCACGATATTTTAATCAAATGCAACAATCTAGGGAGAGATAACGGCAAATCACGTTTTTTTTTGTCGTTGCGGTTTTAATGTTTCGACTGTGACCTCTAAATGATCCTTTGAATGACGTCGCAGAAATGGTTTGAAATTGTATTGTGTATAGGGTTGCTATACGAATACGGTGATCGATAATGTCATACGACTACACGAGGGGTCATGTTATGGCAAATTTAACAGATTGTATCGATTTAATCATCTAGATTGACTGATAAATTGCACACCGATTTATTTAATCCACAATATAATTTTTATCATAACTGGTTTCTGGTCCCGGCTGTCACCCTCGGATCTTTGCCAGACGTTCCGGGTCTTCAGAAGCCTGAAAGTCAGTTAACCAGTCTCACCAAGGGGTATCGTGTAATCGTGTTTCCCAGTAACTGGGTTGCGAAGGCGAGATAAGCAGTTGCTCTAAGTAAAATACTGGTAATCGGTTGCATCAGGTTAGACTAGAAGCCGACCTTGACCTAGTTGAGAAAAGTCTAGGCAGATGATCATCAGCCCATCTTCTTCTTCTTTTCTTCCAATTTTTTATCGCATTGATTTTATTCAAGTCTTCTCCAAAATGTTTACTTACTTTTCCAATATTTACAAACCATCATTTCTCCATCCACAGTTGAAAGCACAGCCCCAGTACCAGACTGTTCTGGGTCCTGGGTAGAATGCACGCGATGGCCTCTGGAGGCCTGGGCGGGGGCTCTGCAGGCACAGCTGTTCAGTGCAGCCTGGGAAGCGAGGCATGGAGCTGCAAGTGCGCTGCGGGAACTACTGCGGGCCAGGATCGTTAGCTCCGCGGGACATGATGTTAATATGACTAGTCAGGAGGTGAGGATAGAGCCTTTTAGCGTTCGATACCAAAAATTAAAAACTATACACACAGTTTTCCAAAGAAATGTACGCGCTCCAGTAACCGTTATGTTCCTGAATTATTTCTATTACTATTATCGCGCCACAAAGGCAATGGCTTTTAAGTTTTGTGGGGCATCAATAATGGCGCCCGTCTGTGTAGTGCATTAATAATTGCGCGCCTTTGTAAAGGTAATTGTAATTGTTTCTATCCGTTGGTATCAGATCTTCATTTGTTATAAAACTTTTTAAGAATTGCGCAGTTGTTCATATATCAATAATAGGCAAGTAATTCCCATGGTTGTAACAGCTCTGTACTTCGATCAACAATAGTACCAGATTTCCGATGAGGGCATCAAAAAATCCCGGGCAAAATAAGACCACATATAATATTGTGGTCTTAATTAATTTGCAACACAGTTTTTTAACCTTATTGCTTGGAAGTTATGTTTTATTCTTACATAAATATTTTTGCTCTTATTTTAAAAATATGTTTACTTTTCAGTATTAAATACATAGATATCCAGAGATATGCCTTCATTGCGCAATAGTAAGGAGTTCTAGTGTCGCCACTTATCTCCCACCCAAAAAATTACAACATTAACAAATAGTGTACTGACGACACACATTTAAAATTTGAACACGCACACAAAGAAGAAAGCAGCTACACTAAATCAATTTCTAATAGCACACATACATAGAATGGGCGGGGCATTCACTTGTAAATACTTCCTATTTGCGAACATCCAATGCACACGCATGCAATTAGGGAGTCGAAAGCGATGGTCGATTGTTTTTATCGATATTCAATTTTAGCACATTCTTGTATTATAATAACTTCGTTTAGTTTCCTTTAAATATTTTTTTTACCTTTCCGAAAATATAGTTAACTTTACTAAAAGACAATGGGCATATTTAAAAAAAAAATGTATTATCGGTTAAAAGGGAGTGCTCTCTGTTACTTATCATGCTGTATAAATAAATAAAATAAATAATATATTACTTAACCTTAAAAAAAAAACACAAATGCCTACCTACATTCAGGTTTGGTTTAATTCAGTTAGGCTAATGTTATACTCATATTCAAACTCGATCGCGTTAAGACATATTTCTAATGGAATTAAAATAGCGCCATCTAGCAAACTATTTTAAATGCTGACAGGATCGAATTCGGACGATTGTGGTCTTCACGGTGTTTCCACTTCCAGCGGAGAAAAGCGCAATATACAAATGCAAAGCCGCGAAACCACTCTCAGTTTGCGCACTCGCTGTTTACGTCGTTCGTGAGTGTGGAGCGGGTATAATAAAGAGTAGGCTTGAGTCCTAGCAGTGGGAACTGTTATAATAAAAATAAGGAAATACAAAATAAAAATCAAATAAAATTATTTATTGTCCAGTAAAATGTAAATATGGAGAATCATTAATTTGAATTTGTAGATTTGACTAAATAGCGACGGACCGCGAATTCTCTAATTTAAACTTCGAATCTTGGCTGCTCGGCTTTATGATTGACTAAGATGGGCGTGCGATTTAGTGATCAATAAAATAATATTACGCAAAATATATTTTTATTTTCAACAATATTTAACCATCGCAATCTTCAATACTAATCTTACTCGCTCAATAATATTGCGTAATATTATTAATCGTCTATGGCCCACCTTACGAAACCGCCAAATAGACAGATGAAAAAAAAAAGAATATTTTTGCATATCGAAAACAAATTATTGTATTTTTTTTACCAAATATAAGTAGTTCGATGAAATATAATATTTATTTATCATGTTACTACTATATTGTACTTAAAAACTGTTAATTTGTGAAAATCTTTAGGTATAATATTACTTTAGTTTTTACACTTCACGAATAACTATATTGGAATTATAATGTCTTAATTTGGTTTAAACAACATTTAATTAATAAGTAATTTAACTCTTTTACTATACAAGTAATACGAGGATATCCATTGAGTTCTGTAAAAAAATATTCAACAGCAATAATACGCATATCGATAAAATCAGCCGCACGCAAACGATTGCACCACTCTACATATAAAACGTTCGTTTCGTTCGGGAAGATTCGGGCTAGTTCGGGTTAGTTCGAGTCGCTCCGAACGTAAGTTAGGAAATCATTTAAAAATTGATTTAAAATATAAAACAGTGACTTAATTGTTTACTAACCGGTGGTAGGACACGCCATTTGTCTTCAGGTTGATAGTATTTGACCTATTTTTACAAATAATTACTGCACAACTCGGCATTTTGGTTTTTTACGCACCAATAGTGCACTGTACGCAATCGCAAAGCGACTGAATGATGCGTACAGCCGGCACTCGAACATAAGACCAATTTTATAATATCGAGGCGGCACGTGCCACGCCCCCAAGGCATATCCCTCGATATCCGTGATTAAATATTGTTACGTAGATCGTAAAGTCTAGAAGCATCATGCTAACTCCGTCTCAGAAAGGGGCAGTGTGACGTAAATCGAAAAGTCTAGAAACATCACGCTAATTCCATCTAAGTACGGGGCAGTGTTAGAAACTACTGGAAATGACACTCTGATGCCATCTGTTGTCAAGTAGCAAGTACTACACTAAATTGTACGTAGACGCTACCGCCATCTATCGTCTAATAGTGGGATTAAACAGTTGGCTCCCGAAAGGACTCGAAGCTTCTACGCTACTTGTGGACTGTGGCACAGTATAGAATGTTCCCGAATGTTCTGCTCGGAATATAAATAGCGGATTGTGGGGCCGACAGGGAGTTCGATTTCGGAAGCGAGCGAATACGATTCGAGTGAGCGAAACAAGTGATTCCTAGTGACGTTTCTTGTAGTTGCGATATTTGTGTTTATTTAATTAAACTGTGTTGTGTGTTTTGGTAAATTGGTTTCCATTAATTTATCCCGAACCCCAGCTCGTAACATTTGGTGTCAGAAGTGGGATAAATTATGCCTGTTTTACCGAAGGAGGATACGGAAGGTATCCGTACCAGGAGTCAGCGCCAGCAGGAGGTGGATCAGAGGCGGTTTGAAGGAACTTCTAGACAGACACCTGGGGGTAATCAGCCGACGACGGAGCCAGTCTCTCAAGCGTCTGGTGTTCCTACAGCATCACCAGCCATGGATCTTTCTGCGCTAATGGCGATGCTGCAGGAGCAGGCCCGTCGACAGGAAGAACAGGCCCGCCGACAGGAAGAACAGGCCCGCCGACAGGAAGAACAGGCCCGCCGCCTACAGGAACAGCTGCAGCAGGACAAAGAGGAGCAAGCTCGCCGGCAGGAAGAACAGGCCCGTCGACAGGAAGAACAGGCCCGCCGCCTACAGGAACAGCTGCAGCTGGACAAAGAGGAGCAAGCTCGCCGACAGGAAGAACAGGCCCGCCAACAGGAAGAACAGGCCCGCCGACAGGAAGAACAGACCCGCCGCCTGCAAGAACAGCTTCAGCGTGATAAAGAGGAGCAGGTTCTCCTTTTGAAAGATCTATACGCGACATTTGGCAAAGAGATCAAAGCCATGAAGGAGAAGGTTCAGCTACACGAAAATCGTATCTCCGAGGTCGAAATTCAGGTGGCTGATATAAAAAAAGCGTTGGAAAATCTGAAGACTGGAGATGGGACTGTGGCTTCTGTAGTTGCTGCACCTTCCGTGCGCGGGTTTAAAGTGCCACCCTTTGACGGAACATCTTCCTGGTCGGCATACAAAATTCAATTTGAAGCTGTCATGGAAGCAAATGGGTGGACAACAGGCCAAGCCATGACCGCGCTTACTTTGGCCCTTCGTGACCAGGCTTTAACTGTGTTAGAGGCTCTCGGCAAAAATGTTACCTACGAGCAGCTGGTTGAGGCGTTAGAATCCAGATACGGTGACGCACACCTAGAGCACGTATTTCGCGCCCAGTTGAGGGATCGTGTGCAGCGCAGTGGTGAAAATCTGCAGCAGTGGGCCCTGGAAATTGAAAAGTTGGTCCGAAAGGCGTATCGGTCTACGCCTGCACTCATCGAAGGGACTTTGACGCAAGTATTTATAGATGGCATACGGGATCTGGAAGTAAGAGCTGCTGTGAGACTTGGGCACCATGAGAAGCTGAAGGACGCCTTGGCCCACGCGTTGGAGGTGGAAGCAGTGAGGCATGATCATCGAGCCCATCGCTTCAGAGAGGTTGTGGGATCACCTGTTCGTGACCGTTTGAGGTACAGCCCTAGGTGCTACACTTGTGGAGAAAAGGGCCACCTCCGGTCGAATTGCCCGAAGCGAAACACTGCCAGCGAATATCACACCCAGGTTAGAAGGGTGTCCGATATCACAGCGCAGCAGCAAGAGAATTGGCGAGTATTGGTTGGTGTTAATAGAGCCCCAAGGATTTCGATGTCACAGGCCAATGAAGGCATACCCCACGGCAACGCGGACGCTTTATCAAGAAGACCTTCTCCTGTACAGTACAAACATTGTGTCAGACAGGAAGCTAAGGAAGTAGTTCCTGTTAGGGTGCTAAGATTGGACCTTCGTGACAAATGGAAGGAAACCCTACGGCATGCCCAGAAACGTGATACAGATATCAGGCCAATTCTCGAGTGGATTAAAGCTGATGCTCCCAAACCGAAATGGTGTGATGTTGCAGCGATGAGTACCACCACAAAGAATTATTGGGCACAGTGGGAGAGCTTGATGCTCCAGGATGGTGTCTTGTGCCGCAAAAAGGAAAATGGTCGAGGGGATAGCTGTCACTTGCAAATGGTCGTCCCGAAAGCAAAGGTACCAGATGTTCTACAGTACTACCACAGCGGTTGTTCAGGAGGACATAGGGGTGTAAAAAGGACTCTATTGAAGATCAGAGAACGGTTCTACTGGATCCACTATCGACAGGATGTTGAGGATTGGTGTCGCAAATGCACCAGTTGTGCGGCGGTAAAAGGATATGCGAACTGCGTCTAAAATTGTTCATGTAGATGGATTGGCATGATACTACGGGAATAATGATGCTCGGGACGAGCATGTCTAAGGAGGGGGCAGTGTTACGTAGATCGTAAAGTCTAGAAACATCACGCTAATTCCATCTAAGGTCGGAGCAGTGTTAGAAACTACTGGAAATGACACGCTAACGCCATCTGTTATTGAGTAGCAAGTACTATACTAAATTGTACGTAGACGCTACCGCCATCTATCGTCTAATAGTGGGATTAAACAGTTGGCTCCCGAAAGGACTCGAAGCTTCTACGCTACTTGTGGACTGTGGCACAGTATAGAATGTTCCCGAATGTTCTGCTCGGAATATAAATAGCGGATTGTGGGGCCGACAGGCAGTTCGATTTCGGAAGCGAGCGAATACGATTCGAGTGATACAGTAGCGAAGCGAAACAAGTGATTCCAAGCAACGTTTCTTGTAGTTGCGATATTTGTGTTTAATTAATTAAACAGTTTGTGTGTTTTGGTAAATTGGTTTAAATTAATTTATCCCGAACCCCAGCTCGTAACAATATGTATATTGCAAACGGTAGTAAACTTTATGATTCAATGTTAAGGTTTATAATCTAGCTATATGCAAGTGACACGCAATGGCGGCCATTTGAGCGATGTGGTTTTGTTCCTAATCCTTTATGTAGTGCTATTATTGTTTATGGAAGGCTCTCTTTTATCATCGTGCGTTCGTATTTCCGAAGATAGACGATGAATGCCAAAGCTCATACTTTTCTCTGGGAAGCTGTATTTTAGTGCATATTTGCCTTGAATTTAATGACTTCTGCATAAGACTTGGCTGTGTTCTTGTGAATGATTCTTCAACTGTGTGAAGTTACCTGCGCTAATATTTTTGCTGGAAGGCGGTAATTTGTGACAAGCTGTCATTTGAAAACATCATATTTTAAAAACTACGAATTCAGAATTCACTACGAAAGCAGCTCTTCGTGGTTCAATTGAAAGGTTATTGTGATATTCTCCTGAAAATAATTTATTTGTTTTTTCCCTGATAGATGGAGCAAGCGCATCAAGAATGGCTAGAGGACATGGCACTTAGATTGTTATGTGTTCTCGCGCTAGACCGTTTTGGAGACTTCGTATCTGATCAGGTAATTTTTACATAAATTATTATTCACGTGTCGTCTATTCCAAATCGATTGGAGTCCTAAGGTGTCTCTGTACCGAATAATGAAACACGTTTGTTGTATAAGTTTCGTGAGTATTGCTATGAGAGTATTCTACAAGTCTTGTTCCTTAGGCTTGTCAGGTCAATCTCAACGTTTTTTCTACTATTCTATCTCTAAATTAGTTTGACTGTTCGAATGTCATTAATATATTTTATTATAGCCAAACTGTACAACGTAAGTTTGTCTTTAGTAGAGAATCTTTACAGTACTTAGTTGACAGTTTTAAAGTTAACAGACAGATCTTTTGCTGGGATGTTTATTACGCCTCTTCCTAGCTGAAACACTAGGAAATGATGAAGAGAGGCTTATTCGGTCTGACTTTTGACGTTTATAAAAAAAGTACTGATTCTGTCTAATCTATACTATCTATATTTAATATTATAAATGCGAAAGAAACTCTGTCTGTCTGTTACGCTTTCAAGACTAAACCACTAAACCAAATTTGATCAAATTTGGTACGGGGTAAGTTTGAACCCCAAAAAAGAACATAGACTACTATTGATTCCGCGACTTCGTCTGCGTCCGACATTTAAGCGGACCAAGTCGCGGGCAAAAGCTAGTTTTTAATAAATGAATTCTGATTTGATTTTTGTATGTTGAATTGTTCTTGTAGGTAGTAGCCCCAGTCCGTGAAACCTGCGCTCAGACACTGGGGGTCGCCCTCGCGCAGTTGAGTGCTGAACGAGTGAGGCGCGTGGCTGAACTGTTGGCGACGTTGTCCACGCACCCGCAGTGGGAGGCGCGCCATGGCGCACTGCTGGGCTTCAAGTATCTGTTGGCTGCGAGACAGGTTGGTTAACAAAGTAGAAAAAGATGTACGCCTTATAATCGGTGACATTAAAAAACAAGTTGAAAATGACGGCGTTAAAAATGATCTCTCACTTGTATTTTCAATAGTAGTATTGTTCATTTAGTGCGGGTATCTAGCTTCTTTCTGGACTCCCATTTTCGATTCGTTTCTTTATGGTGCGGGAGTTTTACAGTTATAATGTTTACCAATAAAAAGAGTTATCACTAGTGTACGATTTTACGCGATAACAGTTGACATCATTTGTATGGATATTGTCGTTAAGTAATAATAGCTGGATGGGTTGGTCGCTGAAGTTGGGCTACGGTTGCCGTTTATTTTCTCAGTTGTTATTTGTAGATCTTTGACGGTCGTTACGAGTCGTCAAAAGTCAGACAACCAGGGGGTATCGTATTACCCAGTATTTGTAAATCGACGGTCCCAATTAACAATGTCGGTTAAGCATTTTTACCAATATTGACTTTTTTACATAAATAGAATCACAATAAAAAAATCTATCGCACGTAATTTTTTTATGCTTTTTTTAAAGTCATGATATTTAGCCAGTTTTAAAGATAATATTCTCGGTTGTCTGCGCAACAGTGTTAGTAATAAAACAAACTTTGAACTGCTCTACTGAAAAGTAGTATTTTTGCAGAACCGACATTGTTAATAGGGACCGTCGAAATATTGGACTCAGCTGCACCCGAATAGACTGGAAGCCAATCTGAACATAATTGGGGGATTATGATGAGTTGTAAGTAATTATTTGTGTGACTGTGTGGTCATCCCAGGAAGTGGCGTGCTCGAGCGGCGCGCTGGAGCACCTGATGCAGGGGCTGGGCGACGCGGCCGAGGACGTGTCGGCCGTGGCGGCGGGCGCGCTGGCGCCGGCGGCGGCGGCGCTGGCGGCGCGGCGCGCGGGCGCCGTGCGGCGTGTGGTGGCGCGCCTGTGGACGCTGCTGGCCGACCAGGACGACCTGGCCGCGCCCGCCAACTCCTACATGGCGCTCTTGGCGGCGCTGATGGCGCTGCCCGAGCCGGCCAGTCTGTTGCAGTGAGTTTTTTTTGTGTGTTTGATACGAGCTACTAAGTCTACCTTTCCATCTAACGTCTTCCACAATATTCATGCTTTCTTTTAGTTGATAATGCAAACAAACAATGGTAGTTTTAATATTTCGTCGGAGCAAGTAATAAACAAGTTTTTTTAACAACTGTGGGAACTCCTGGGCAAACGCCTCCCTCCACTCTTTCCATCTTTCGTAAACCCACGCATCCTTCTTCAGCCACTAAAGAATTTATTTTAATTTAATTTCATACAAAGTTTCATCATATAGCAATAAGTTGATACTACAAATTGGTATGGGTAAAATTACGCAACCACCAAGTTGACGTACATAAATTACAACCAATTTTTGTACATAAAAAAAAATCAAAACCTCCGCTTACACTCATAAACTCACGCCAAGGCTTGCCGAGGAAGAAAGCAAAAACTACTGAACACCACCTACTTCACTAGATGTAATCATACACCTACACCAGTTGCGAATACTACACACTTGATGTTTCTAAAAGACACCACCAATAAGAGCATGAACCTCATGGGATCATTTATGTGTGTGATGTCCTCCTAGAACGTCCCCACTTAGCGTTTCCAATCACATCTGCGTTCACCTACCTTCCTTCTTATCTCTATATTTTTTCAGCATAATCTCTTTATTTTGCATTGTTCTCAAATATTATTTGATAACCACCAATATTTGTCCACAGCCCAATCGACCTAGCTGACGTCCTTCCTCGTCTCTGGCCATACCTAGACCATTCAACTAGTTCCGTTCGGAAAGCCACATTACAAACATTACGTACCCTCACAAGACCTCTAGTCACGACCCACCGAAAGAACGGAACCGATACCAACGGGATTACTGAAATTATCAAGGAGAATAATAACATCACAAAAGAGAATACTGACATTGTCAAGGAGAATAATGACGTCACCAAAGAGAGCAGTGATGTTACCAAAGGAAATAGTGACGTTACCAAAACAAATAATGACGTCCCAAAAGAAAGCAGTGACGTCCCCAAGGCGAATAATGACGTTACCAAAGGTAATAATGACGTCACCAAAGAAAGTAGCGACGTTACCAAAGAAAACAGTGACGTTACGAAAGAAAACAGTGACGTTACCAAAGGGAATAATGACGTCATCAAAGGGAACGCTGAAGTAACCAAGGAGAGTACTGACATTATTATGAAAGACAGTGACGTCATCAAGGGAGATGCAGTCACGAATGGAGATGACGTCGGCAAAGGGAATGTAGTCACCAACGGCGATGATGTCACTAAAGAAGATGTCGTTGCCAACGGGGAGAATGATCAGTACTTGAACTGGACGCCCGAGCTTCTGCAGGAGGCGATGAGGCATATCTATCAGAGGGTGTTGTTCGAACATGTGCATGAGATACAGGAGATTGCAGTGCAGGTGGGTTCAAAAGAAAATAGTTAAATAACAATTTAAAAAAAATTGGTTGCCTGTAAAGTCGGTATACGGGCGAAAGTTTTACGTGACAACGACTTTGAGTGGTAAAATAATTTTAATGTGAATATTCATTCGTATAGTAGGAAGAAGGATGAAATAATAGTAACAATTTAAAACATTTATTTATACAAAGAATTATATTTAAAGGCGCGTGCCTTTCACTTTTTATGTCTGTCTCTCTCGCTCTTAGGCGGGCTAACCATGCCCGAGTGGAAGGGACGCGTGCCTCTCACTCGCTCTCATTGTGAGCGCATAACGTGAGCGGAGCGTAACGCAGTTTCTTGAAGTGTCACCCGGCAAACCAATTTATAAGACGTTGTCACATCAAAAAACTCGCAATTTCTTGCATTTAAAAGTTCCTGAACTTGTTTGTGCTTCTTAAATTAAATCAGTTTTGTTCGAGCTATCGAATTTAGCAATATACAGAGCATTTCTTAATTTACTGGAGAAACTACAGACGTCACCGCTACTTCGCTCGGCATAGCTACCGTTGGATACGGTCCCGTGCTGAATCAAATATCAACAAATGTTATCAAAGGATGTTTACTAACCTAAAACCTTTAAATTGTATCAGTTTAAATCAAGTAAAGGACTGCTATTTTTCCAACAGCTATCTCCTGTCTGGGACAAGTCAAAAAAGTAATTGAAGATTTGTAATTTTCGATACGACAACCTGTCGGATGGTTATGAATCGCTATGCTATTCTGTGCTTTCGGTATGAGTCGATTTCAAAGTTATGGGGAAAAACAAAACATAATTATTACAAAAGAAAGGACCTGTCATCGCCACAGTTTTGTTCACAAGTTTTCTTTGCTTCCAGGTGTGGGAAAACTTCCTGAAATACGCGTCGTTAGGAGTAATACTCATCGCGGCGTGCCCAATGTTGGCCACGTGGCTCTGTCTCGCGATGCAGCCCGCTCGGCTGCCTGTGGAGCCCGGCTTGTTGTTACATCCACCTCCTAAGGTAGGTTTACTTAGGAATTTAGAGGTGCTTGAAGATTGCGGTCGATCGATGTAGACCATCATTAAAACCAGGAATTTGTAATTTTGTAAGATCAGAAAGCAATATTATATATCAAGCGTTATTTCATTTCACACTATTTCATTGTATAATGCTCAGACCATGTTTAAAGATAAAAACATGTTGTTTTGTTATAAATACGGAAAGTTTGACATAATATCGTCGATCAACTACGGTCTGGTTCCACCCTTATGTACCAGTATTGCTGGATGAAGGTTCTAAACAAGGTGTAACAGAATAAATGCAAGTCATGAAAGTTCATTATTGACGACTGAATATTATTCATTCACTTTTAAAATGAGGTTAGTTTTCAAAAATTATGTATTTTATCATACCTAGCGCCTATTGAGCCAAAAAAAATTCAATGGTGTTTCAAGTCAGTGCGAAGGATAATGCTCGGCTCAACACGAATTTCTGAATAATAATAGCTTTAAATCAAATAAGTTATGAGGTCTTGCGTTAATTCTGTTACATATTGTATAACTCCATTAATCTAATTGCGTGCTATATTGTATGCTATTTAAAATATTGTTGTCCCTTCCCAGGAGCGGCGCACCCGCACTAACTCGCAGTCACTAGAGTGCTGTGTGCCGGCCGAGCTGAGACCCAACCAGAAGTGGTTCATCGGCGGCTCCGAGTCGCAGCCCTGCGCCACGCGCGACCGGAACGTCATGCGGGCGCGCTGTCTCGCCGCGAGGGTACTAGGTATACACCTGACTTGTTTTAATACGGTGTCAGTGGGAACTATTTTTAAGTAGAAATAGAAAATGTCATTTTTTTACCACCGACGCAAAAAGAGGGGTGTTATAAGTTTGACCACTATGTATATCTGTGGCCCTGTAGCTATTAAACGGGTGAACCAGTTATAAAACAAATGCAAATTTGTTTTTATTTAAAAGTAAGCTTTCTAGCGGTGGTTTTTAGACACGTTTTATCATAATCGGTTTAGCCGTTTCGACACGATGATTCTTTGGTCAGAATATAACATGCAAAAAAATATGTATTGGCTCTTTTAGTTTAATTATTAAACTAAAAGGGTCAATACATTTTTTTTTTTGTTTTCCTTTTTAGAGGTTTTTGTTTTGGTCGGTTTTTTTTTTATTTAAGTTATTTAGTATAGATTTGTAGTTTTCTATTATCCTCATTTATAAATCTCTATCGCACTGAGGTTTGCTGTTAGTGAACCCAGTTCTGGGTTAAGCTTGGCTTTGTACTTTAATCTAATACTAGTGATCGCCCATTGGTCGAAATTCGACCGTACTCCATTTGAATAGAAATACATTATTAAATGAAAAAAATATATAATAAATATAAAAAAAATAATATGGTTATATATGACATTCAGTAACACTATAGACAAATTGTTGACGCTATACTACTGTGGGGAAGGGCTCGCTGGCGGGGTGGTGAGGGCCAGGACCAGGACGTAGGTGTTATGGGTAAAAAATACTTCTCCAGGACTCTCTTCTTTATTTTCTTAATACTTCTTAACTGCTGGATATGGAATGAATTATCACAGAAAGCTCTGTTTTTATAGAATTTTCCCTATTATTTTTAATTAATTATGACAGTTCAAAATATCATAATTATAACCAGCCTGTACAATCGTGAAGCATACAACCTCTGCAGTTTGCACACGACACTAAGTTTTGTATGGGAAACTTACTAATGCCATACTTGACACTCCCCATAAAACCACAAAAAATATTTCTTATAAATCTAAACTAAATTCTTATCGTCGCTAATACAAATAATATTAAAGACAAATATTCTCGATATGACCATAGATTTTAAAAATGAAATAGGTTATACATCTATAAAATTAATTTATTACCTATCGTTATACTTGACATTCAGTAAGACTATAGACACAAAATATTAAAGACAGATGTTCTCGATTGGACCACAGATTTGGACCATAAACAAAAGAATATCTATGCATGTGAGTAATAAATACACGGTAATGAATAGTAGTGTGTGTAACGTGTTATTTATTGAAAATAATGTATTTATACGCATAATTTAAAAAAAATATTAGCATTCGTCACTTCTTCTCTGTATAAACTATAAGTGTGCGAAATTTCATACTCCTCCATCCGACCAATTTCTGTAAAAAGGGATCCAAAGTTTTCGCTTCACGTATTAATATATAGATAATTTAACTAGCCTGTATTGTCTCACTGCTTGGCAAAAGCCTCGCTCTCCCATTTGCACTTAAGCCTATTTATTTATTTAACCATTTACATACGCACATAATTGGAAATAAGATAATAGCAAAAAAAACAGAAACGTAAGTGCAAGAGTGATGTTTATATCTAAAGAAATCTCTTCCAGCATACCTGTGATAGGAAAGTCGAAAAAGAGATGTAGACAACATGTGTAAGAGTAAAATAGAAAATAAATAAAATTAATAACAATTATAAACTAAAACAAAGAAGAGAACGAGAATATACTTGCAAACAAACACACATACATACTGTATTACATACTATATTAAAAAGATAATAATGTCCTTGCATAATACAAGCAGTGTGGGATATGACGGTATTAGTACTTATACAACATTAATTTTTGTTTATGCGAAACCCGAAACACGGGTCTAGTATTTTTATGTAAAGAATCTATGAAAAAAATTTCAAAACTGTATCATTAATAATCACAAAGTTATAAGCTTGTTACGGTACCTGATTGTCCTCGCAAAAACATATGCAGCCTACCGGAGGGCACCACGCCAGCCGCGCGCGCGGCTCTCACTCTCACTCATTGATAATAATTTGCCACAGTGATTGTTTATGTATTAGTTGGTGATAAACATTTTCCATCACGCTTGCAGGCTTTGGACTGTCGTAATGGTCAAGTGTAGGTAGATATTATTATGTAATTTATTCGTAAATGCAGTAGTAAGTGGTAAAATGTAATCAATGCCATTTGTTGCACCTTATATCAACAACTTAAAGTTCAAAATGGATGAAAATTGTTAAACATCGCATTACTGAACCACAGCAGGCTGTAAACAAATAATAAATTTGTACCCTTGACTATCTTTGCGTGTTTAAAAATGTTAATCATCACTATCTACAATAATTGGCGTAATCACTATTTACAAACTGAAGCAACTGTTCGAAACTTTCTTGTATGCACTGCCATGCCAGGGAAATGTTATCACCACAAACAGCTAGTTTACGTACCATCTCCGTATAATGGACGTTTGAGTACGAGAAAGACATGATAATTTTAAAATCTAAACACTAGCCCCGGGGCCTCGGCGTGCGTGCGCTCGCGATCCCGTATTGTTGCGTGACGTGACTGATACGTGCACATCTGTCCGTAGCATTCGGGTGACTGAAGGAACAAGGAAGGGGGGGCGCCGTCGCGCGGTCCCGCGCCTACGCCGCCGTACGCGGCCGTTATGAACTTTCGTGACCCCTGTGTGCAAACAGATGATTGCGGATACCAACTTCGAAGCGTAATTAAATATTTTTGGTACAAAATATAACATGGTGTAAAAATTATTGGAATCGATTCAGATACTGATTCTGAACAAACTATATTCAGGTTTCGCATATACTAAAAATAATGTTGTATACTAAAACATGTTGCGGATGAAATCTGCGGTCACTTGAGTCATGTCATCAATCTCAGCATTAGTGCAGGCGTTTATCCTGATGCTCTAAAAGTTTCTATTGTCAAGCCACTATTTAAGAAAGAAGATAAGGAGTTAATGGAGAACTACCGGCCTATATCACTAATTCCCATAATTTCTAAAATATTTGAAAAATACATTTACAAGGAATTAAATTCATTTATAGAAAAACATAATATTATATGCGAGGAACAGAAAGGATTTAGAATGGGTAAAACTATTAATATGGCCATTTATGATTTTTTATATAATGTTACATATAACGTTGATAAGAGGAAACCGGTCTGTGGCGTATTTTGTGACATGACTCAAGCCTTTGACTATGTGCACTATGGTACACTCTTAAATAAACTTGAAGCATATGGAATTAGAGGAAATGTCAACAACCTAATTAAATCTTACTTACATAACAGAATTCAAATAACACATATAAACCAAATTAATATGACAAATAAACATGAAATTGTATTTCAGTCCTCAGAACGTATAGTTTCGTATGGCGTGCCACAGGGGAGTGTTTTAGGGCCGCCTTTATTTATATTATATATAAATGATCTACCGAAAGGCATCCCCCAACCTCTGACACTATTTGCCGATGATAGCACCATAACGATACCTTGCAAAAGTGTTGATACTTATGAAAGTGACATAAATGATTCTATAGATTTAATGGTAAAGTGGCTAGATGACAATAACTTAAAAATTAACCTAACTAAAATTAAATTAATACATTTTAATCAACGGATCAATAGTAAAAGTAATTTATATATACACTACGATGACCAGCCTATAGAAGAGGTAGATACAACAAAATTTTTAGGGCTCCACATTGATAAAAAACTGAACTGGAAAACACATATCGAAATCTTATGCAAGAAAATCAGTAAATCTGCCTATGCCCTGCACACATTGTCATCTATAGTAGGTGTGGAGGCATTACTTACAGCTTACTATGGTTTAACAGAATCCAATCTACGCTATGGTGTCATTTTTTGGGGCAACTCAACAGAAAAAGACATGGTGTTCAAGGCTCAAAAGAGATGCGTCCGTTCAATATTTAAAATTAAACCTACTGATAGTTGCGTGCCTTACTTTAAAAAATATAAAATGCTTACTTTGCCATGTCTGTACATTTTAGAGGTATCTGTATTTGTTAAAATAAATCCTCACCGATTTAAACGACTAGATGAAGTAGTCCCACGTAACAGGCGCGATAACAGTAGGACATGCTCTCAGACTGCGAGAACAGCCCTCATGCGCAAAAGTGTTTTCTGTATGGCTCCTAGGATATTTAATAAATTGCCTAAAAATTGGAGAGAACTGCCCTTGTCACTTTTTAAAAATAAGCTGAGAATTTTTTTAGTTAATAAAGTGTATTACAATGTTTTAGATTTTTTGAATGAAAAGGACTTTTCTATTCCGACTTCAAATATATATGGTTAAGAATAACAATTTGATAATGCGAATTTTAAATCAATTGACTTGTACGCTGCCAGGCTAGGCCTCCCAATACGATTTCAAGTGCGCAGTGGAAGAGTTATAATCGTGGGGCTCTAGAGACAAGAGTGGCTAGCGTACTGTCCGCCGTACGCGGAGCAGACAATCAAATCAAACACTTACAATACAACAAAAGCACTTACCTGGTGGTTGAAGGACACTGCTCTGGTGCCAACCTGGAGTTCTGTATGTAAGTGAGTGTATGTGTATCGTGTCGTGACGTTACGAGTATTCTTCAGGTTAGATTCCGCTTCAACCCGGCTGGAGGCAATCACAGCATGCGGTCTTCAAATCACTCGTTCCCCAATAGCGTCACTAACACTTAACCATCGGGTCATGACAGATTGTCCACAAAACGACCGGTTCTCAGGGATTAAGGGATTACTTTACAACAGGGTCGCAGGCGCAATGTGGACCGCCGTCCCTTTACAAGAACTTCAGTTTTAACAAACGTAACCCGTATTAATACGTCAAATTAGGGGTTATTAACAATCAAACAACTGGATCACGACTAATTGTCACAAACGGATCGATTTAAAGGGATTAATTTCAACAAACGCGTCGCGGAACTCAACACGGTGACGGGGCTATTTTAGCGGCCAATTAACAAGAGAGCTGTCAAGTGTCAACGTCAAACTGTCAAGAGAGATGTCACTCTGTTACTCGTTTAGAAACGTAGGCGCATAGAGTAAACAAATCGTTCGGGACTCAACATGACTTTTGGACATACTGGACATAATTTATTTTTGAGTATAATGTACTTTTACTTTAATATCTTGACATTAATTATTATTTATTTCTTGTGTATTTTGTAATGAAAGGAGGATCGGACAAAATGGTCCCCGCGACCAATAACAACCACATATATGTCATTAGATAGGTATTTTCATACAGAGCAATAACTTCTATGGCGATTTGTTTCAAATCGCTGTGTGAAAAAAGTTATGGCGATATTTTGCAGGATGTACTGGACGCTAGGTAAAGGAAAACTTGAATTCAATAGTTAATAAATTCTAGTGGTCTTTGTTTGAATTCTCCAAAATGTAAGCATTCCGATGATAATAAAATAATATGGTACTCTCCAGCTGGTCAAATGATGGATCTCAATGCTAGATAACGGAACTCTTAAATAGCTACTAGTAAATCTATCGAGTTTGGGCTCATTAGATGTGTCTCAACTAGTTCTGTTCATTTGATCTGATGACGATGACCTGAAAACTGACGTGAATGGTATACAACAGAACCCTTTTTTTTAGGGTGGGAAATCATCAAATGATTCTCCCGCTCTGGGCGGAGCAGGAGGGCGTGTCAGACTTTTACTGACTAAAACCCACCCGTGTACCTTGTCGTGTCCCGTTGCCCATGTGCCAGGGTCACGGTATCTCTTTCGAACAATCTCGCGACCCTGGCAGGCATCGGTCCTAGCAGACCCCTTCAGTGCTGCTGACATCTCTTTGAAGCGCGCGTGGAACACTACGCACCGTCAACCCGAGCCTGGTCTTTACCAGGCGGCGAGCTACCCATTGCTCGCCGCCCGCAAGCTCGTGCCTACGGTGGCCGGGAGTCCGCTATTGACTCCCGACGCCCAGTGCGTCTCCTCCTGGGGTGGCTAGGGACGTGAGGGCGCAGAGACTGCCACTCCCTCACGCACCCCGCATCCTCCTTCGCGAGCATTACTGCTTCGCAGAAGGAGGTGACGGCTTCCCATGCCCTCTCGCTCCGTACCATGGCTCGCACCAGGGCTGCGAAGATGCGAGAGGTCGCCGCCGCCGATCGCCTCCACGAGGACACGGCAGTGCTCCGCCCAGGCAGGACAGGGCACACCTCCACTGTGTCCTCCAGACGATCCTCGCAATGGATCACCCGGGCGTTTCTTCCCGCTTTATCCTAAACAGGAACCCACCAAAGCACCCATGCCCGGTGAAAACCTGCGTCAGGCGGAAGGTGAGGACGCCGTGACGCCTCTCTATCCCAGTGCCCAGCGCTGGGTTGTGACAATCGTACCCGCCATGTCGCCATGAGATCACATCGGAGCTCTATCCGCCGTGCTGCGATTTGTCGCGGCAGCGGAGTTTCACCCCGGCGGCGTTTCGCCTCCTCGCGCCACTCCCACATGTGCGCGAGGACCTTTACCTCCAGATCCCATGGTGGTACTCCGGCAAGGAAGCTTGCTGCCTCGCACGAGACCGTGCGGTGTCCCCGGATTAGCCGAATGGCCATGACCCTCTGAGCCGCACTCAACCGGCGCGCTGGGTGCAGCCTCAATGAGGGCACCCACACTGGTGCCCCGTAGAGGGCCATGGACCGCACGACCTCTGTGTAGAGCCTCCGGCAGGAGGCGTTTGGACCCCCCAGATTGGGCAGGAGACCCTTTAAGGCAGCCCCGGCCCGCTCCAGTCTTGGAGCCAAACGTCGGACAACGGAACCCTTGAATAGCTACTAGAAAACATATTGAGTGTGGTCATCCAGCATCCAGGTCATCGTCATCAGGCAAAATGAACAGGACTCGTTAAGACATATCTAATGAGCCCAGACTCGATGGGTTTACTAAAAGCTACTCAAGAGTTCCGTTACCCAGCGTACAGGTCAGTCACCAGGTCATCGTCATAAGGTAAAATAAACAGGACTCGTTGAGACACATCTGATGAGCCCACACTCAATAGATATACTAGTAGCTATTCAAGGGTTCCTTTATGTAACTACCAGGTCCATAATCAGACCCCTTTGCTGGTACTATATTATTGTCTTATCATCGGAATTAGTACATTTGCAAATATACAAACCAAGACCACCAAAACCGATTTACTCTTCGACTGCTCTATTTCGTCGCCGTTATATACCTACGTTCTACTAAACATCGCCATAACTTTTTCCACACAGCGAATTGATATGAGCCGCCATACTAGTTATTGTAATTTATTAAAATACCTATCTAATGGCATATGTGTGGTTGTTATTGGTGCTGGTACCAGTTTTCATACATCTTTGCCGATTCTCCTTTAAAATGACTAAGTTAATGCAAATGAAATGTAATTTTTATACCTACAAAATTTGTACGCCGTTATTGGCAAAACATGGACGATCACAACAAATTAATCTAATACCTTGCATGCCTGATTAGTCAGTTTGACAAAAAAATTTTCTTTCTTTCTTTCTGTAATGTTGATTCATGCTTATTATGTTGTTCCTTTGTCCTCGCGACGCACTGGAGGGTAACGTGATTACTATATGATGTTTTTGCAGGATACCTGTCATGTTACCTGGTCCAACCTGCACCTGGTATAGAGTACAAAACTGAAGATGAGAGCCCCATATATTGTTATATTAAGGTAAGAACAACCCTACCACTTTATTCAATTAAGATAATATTATGAGAATTTTCTTTATAAATGGACTATGACAGAAGAATTGACGAGGAAGCGACTGGATCCTGCGACAGCGCGAGATCTAGTGTCACACCTCAATATTGTAAGACTTTTTTCATGAACCAGTGAACTAAACTAAAATTAATTGGAGGTTCGGTACTCTTAACTCGGACCGATAATACGCGACGCATCTTCTGTCAGATGTGAACCGACCCTTACGGCCGTATCGGCCGCCTCCAGATAAGAACTGGTTAAGTTATTTGGAAATATTTATTCGTTAGTCGTTTAGTACTAAAACTTGCAACTTTATAGAGGGTCAAATTCAATTAGCTGCCAATACTTTAACCACGTGTTGTGTATCGATATCGAAAACTAATGAAAAAAAAAAAATGATTTTTTCATTCCAACTTTGTATTACAAGCGTAATACATAGGTACTTTAAATTACATGACATGTACATAAGGGCAACCGACTGTTTAGGTTTAATTTTTGGAAATCCGTAAAAAATATCTCGGTCAATATGTGTAATTTAATTTGACCCCATATCTAGACACGCGGTAGCGTGTCAAGCCAAGTTCAAGTAACAGAACTGGCGAGCAGCACCGTGTGTAATATTACACGAACCATTTGGAGCCACTTTTGACCCCCTCATAACTCAAAAACTGTTTCACATAAACGTGTCAAATTTGGCTCATATATTGAGACTTGCGAGATACATATGTGCTCCAAATTTCATAAACACATCTTAAACGATTATTTAGATATTAACGTCCAAAAATCGTCATTTTTATCACTGACTGACCTATAGATCAAAACTCTAACCCAGTTACAGATGATCTAGAAAGTTCAAATTTGGCATGCAGATAGGTAATTAAGTGAATACCAAGGAATAAATCAGAAACTGGTAAATTTTTATCACTTTATTATAATTTTTCACATAATTGATTCTATTATGAACACTTATTGCAAAAACCATTTGGTATTAATTTTGTTATAAATAAGTACCTACTAATAATTTATGTACAAAAAGTAATGATATCCCATCAAAAACATAAATGTGAAATGAGAGCCAAGTTCAATATTATGATATATGCCTTGGTTGTTGACTTCAACGACAAAAGAAGTGAGATCTAAATGGGTGCCAAGTGCAATGGTCAGTCCTGAAATTTATTTGTAACTACACAAAATATCATTTCTTCTTATAACTTACAGCTTGGCAAAAAAGAGTAGAAAATAATGGGGGCACCACTGTGCTGTTCGTATGGCAACCCATATAGCGTACCAATCTGGTCTTGATAATTAGCTGTATTTTTGGTAAACATAAATTCATGTCCACTTTATTTATGAATAATTTATTCAAATCAGTAATTTAATTGAAGAAGGACGTGTTCTCGTCATGTATCTGATAACTAAGTACATAAAAATAAATATTTAGGTATACTCCTGTTTACAACATCTTTTAGAAAAAATAAAAAAGGCATTATATTTTATAACATTATTTTATTTTATTCCAATAAATCTTTCTCTAAATATTCCACCCCCATCACATCCATGTACTGGCTAGAGCTGGCCGCAAACTCATCTGAGTCGTACTCAGATTTAGAGGTACTGCTGCTATCATCTTCAAGATTTATGGCTAATCGCTCTATTTCCTCATAAAGAGTCAGTTCCCGCTCACAGTACTCCTTTTCTATTTTTATTACGTGTTGGCAGGAATTCTTTCAATCCTCTTCCTGGGCCTCCTGTTCCGCCAGACATCGCCTGTACACATTATAAATAATCTCCCTCCCAGTACTGCGAATGGTTTTATTCATTATTTTTCACTTTTTACCTAAAATAATCACCGTTAGATGGTCGAAATAAAAATTCTACGAAGTTGTAAACTTTGTTTATTAGAAACGTCATTATTTTGAGAATGTTGCCAGCAGACAAAAAATTAGTTCCGTTTCTAGACTTTTTTGCCAAGCTGTAGGATAATATTTTGTAGCCTAAGGTCTGAATTGGCTAGTTTTCATATACGAATAGCCTTTATAGCCTTCGCAAGTTCTAAACCTGTTACTTGTCGGTTCTTATTTTATTATTCCGAAAATTTGGCTTGCTGATAGAAACTAGCCATCGAACATAATAATTCGTATATGAGAACTAGCCAAGTCAGACCATAGGCTACAATATATTATCCTTAATTATAAGAAGAAATGATATTTTGTGTAGTTACAAATAAATTTCAGGACTGACCATTGCACTTGGCACCCATTTAGATCTCACTTCTTTTGTCGTTGAAGTCAACAACCAAGGCATATATCATAATATTGAACTTGGCTCTCATTTCACATTTATGTTTTTGATGGGATTTTGAGTCTAATGTATTTTGTGTAGTGCCTATCCGGAAACTTCTTCGAAGTATCGATAGTTTCATTTTCATATTTCAAATAAGCTTCAAAGACTGGCATGTGTTTGTGTGTGGTTGAAGAAGGTATTGAGACCTATTATTTTATAAGTCATGCGAAATTATGTGTATTCCCAGGTGATGGTAGTGTACCTCCGGTCGGGCAGCGCGCTGCAGCGCCTGGTGGCGAGCCTGGTGGTGTCGGCGTGGGCGCGCCAGAGCCTCACGCACGACATGTTCCCGCCCAGCGTACACGACGCCGACGGGCATGCTACACATGCGGTCAGTACTCATTACCTCCGCTCCGCGCCTGGTGGTGTCGGCGTGGGCGCGCCAGAGCCTCACGCACGACATGTTCCCGCCCAGCGTACACGACGCCGACGGGCATGCTACACATGCGGTCAGTACTCATTACCTCCGCTCCGCGCCTGGTGGTGTCGGCGTGGGCGCGCCAGAGCCTCACGCACGACATGTTCCCGCCCAGCGTACACGACGCCGACGGGCATGCTACACATGCGGTCAGTACTCATTACCTCCGCTCCGCGCCTGGTGGTGTCGGCGTGGGCGCGCCAGAGCCTCACGCACGACATGTTCCCGCCCAGCGTACACGACGCCGACGGGCATGCTACACATGCGGTCAGTACTCATTACCTCCGCTCCGCGCCTGGTGGTGTCGGCGTGGGCGCGCCAGAGCCTCACGCACGACATGTTCCCGCCCAGCGTACACGACGCCGACGGGCATGCTACACATGCGGTCAGTACTCATTACCTCCGCTCCGCGCCTGGTGGTGTCGGCGTGGGCGCGCCAGAGCCTCACGCACGACATGTTCCCGCCCAGCGTACACGACGCCGACGGGCATGCTACACATGCGGTCAGTACTCATTACCTCCGCTCCGCGCCTGGTGGTGTCGGCGTGGGCGCGCCAGAGCCTCACGCACGACATGTTCCCGCCCAGCGTACACGACGCCGACGGGCATGCTACACATGCGGTCAGTACTCATTACCTCCGCTCCGCGCCTGGTGGTGTCGGCGTGGGCGCGCCAGAGCCTCACGCACGACATGTTCCCGCCCAGCGTACACGACGCCGACGGGCATGCTACACATGCGGTCAGTACTCATTACCTCCGCTCCGCGCCTGGTGGTGTCGGCGTGGCCGCGCCAGAGCCTCACGCACGACATGTTCCCGCCCAGCGTACACGACGCCGACGGGCATGCTACACATGCGGTCAGTACTCATTACCTCCGCTCCGCGCCTGGTGGTGTCGGCGTGGGCGCGCCAGAGCCTCACGCACGACATGTTCCCGCCCAGCGTACACGACGCCGACGGGCATGCTACACATGCGGTCAGTACTCATTACCTCCGCTCCGCGCCTGGTGGTGTCGGCGTGGCCGCGCCAGAGCCTCACGCACGACATGTTCCCGCCCAGCGTACACGACGCCGACGGGCATGCTACACATGCGGTCAGTACTCATTACCTCCGCTCCGCGCCTGGTGGTGTCGGCGTGGCCGCGCCAGAGCCTCACGCACGACATGTTCCCGCCCAGCGTACACGACGCCGACGGGCATGCTACACATGCGTTCAGTACTCACCTGCATGTGGAAGCGAAAAATCAACGCCCCCGTTTCTAAAAGCTTGGTCTGTTGAAATATCGTCATCATGGCAATAATAGAAAATATATTAAATTCAATAAACGAGAAACAATGCCAGGTTCATCATTGGGTTTTTAAGGTTCAAATTATCATCATCGACCCAATTAGTGAAGCCGAATATATTTGGCATAAAGAAGGTGTGACAAATTCAATTGAAGCCCTGACTCCTGAGCTAGGTTGTACCTGTATAACAGGAGTCAGTGCCTTCACCCGTTTGTAGAGCAATTGACAATCTGTACAATACAATTAAAGGAATAGAATTTACAGTTAGAGCAAGCATGCACGCTTGCTCTTGTGGTATGAATTGATTTAATTAAATATTTCTATTATTGCAGGAGGTTCAGGCTGACACAACAAGTAGCGAAGATCAAAGTCCTGTATCAAAGTTGGCGCCACCATTACTTACAAATACGTTACATACAGCGCTGAACCAAGCTCTCTACTACGATGAGGTCGCGCTGAATTGTAATAGGTAAGAAATATGTACGCTAAAAAAAAAATACGCTATTGCTCATTGCCACCCATTGTATTTTTTGTAGTGTTCTGCCTTTTTTTTTAACAAAATCATATGACATGAACCGTGTGTTAGACACGGAGATAATTGAAATACATTTCCTAATAGTCACCCTGCGCTTTCGAGCTCCCGAGCAATAGTGGCTGAGGTTCTCTCTAACATTGTGTCCTTTCACTCGCTGCGTCACTATCTAATATCCAGGGATATCCTTTGACTTGATCAAGCCTTTAATATAATGTCATGTGCCTAGTTCATTGTTTTGTATCTAAACTATACAATTTATTACGGTAGGCAACACTATGAATGGAATGTTCAAAATGAGATCATTTTGAACAACCAAGAAAATGTGCAGAATTTTATTTAAACTGACTTTAATATTTTCAGAATACTGCAAGAGGCTCGTGATTTACATGCGATGATGAAACATTACAAGTTACCCGTTGACGGTGAAGAGTTGAGCAATATTTTGAGGCTAGAACAGGTAACTATATTTTCTTTTTTATTGGCCAAACTGACGACCCACTGAATCTCTATTAATGGCAAGAGACATCGTGGTAGGTACAGATGGAGATGGAACTGGTCCTTATCAGCTTTAAACAGAGAGAAGTGGAAGGAGGGTAGAGAGGGCTTCGCCCTGCAGTTGGGACATCACAGGCTTTTCATCATAATAATAAACGTGTTCTACCCTTAATTGCATTTTTCTGGCGTGTTTTAAGTCTTTCTGGCTTCGTTATCATAAAATAATTATAAAATTCTTGAATTTCCAGGTAGTATATTTAACAAACATGTCGCAACCGTTGGTGGCCGCGATGAAATTAAAGCGCGTGGCTCAAACGTTAGAGGAGAGACGGAGGAACCTGCAGACTGCCGTCAACCTGTGCACTATTGAACAAGGATCGCTCAATGTCTCGTAAGTTTATTAATTCTACCGCAATCTAGTTGCATTGACCACTAACCACTAACTATTGAAAAAATTTTCTTTAAGAAAAATTAGCTAGCCGGATTAAAAAATAGAAAATAAATAATAGTTTAAAAAACTAAACTACACGCTTTCATAGAAAATATGTCTTTAGTTTTTAAACTATTATTTATTTAACATAATTTTTACTCAAAATCATTTATACTTTTACTCATCGAGAATTTATTCGTCTTTCAGTGTTCAAGCAGCATTAGCAGGCGCTTGTGCAAACCTGCACGTACTACCTGAAAAACTGAACCCAGTAGTCCGACCTCTGATGGAGAGCATCAAGAAGGAACCTTCAGAAGAACTACAGCAGAACTCTGCTGACACCCTAGCTGCGTTACTATCGCAGCTTGTTAGTAGAGAACCTTGTCCGAACAATAAGGTTCTTATCAATCTGAAGGCGTTCTTGAGGTGAGTCTAAACTAGCAGTCTAATACAATGTTGATGGTAATGTTACATTAATTATTAATTTGTACTTAATAAAGCCCTTAGATATAAATAAGTACTTAGTGACTTTGCTTTAATATGATTGAAATGATGAAGAGATATTTTAGTCTCTCTCGTTTATACACAAACTGTAATGAATAAAATTCCATGGTAAAACTATTAGGTAGTCAGTAAGTCGGTTGCGTGGCACTCGCTAAGTTGAAATGTTGTAACACGTTTTCGGTAATTATGTTCGTTATTCGGTGGTATGATACATCGTTTGCTGGTCAAAATGATATATGATCATAGAAACCATCAAAAAAAGTTATATTATAGTTATATTATGGAATTAGAGGAAATGGTTGACATTTAACCTAATTAAATCTTACTTAGATAACAGAATTCAAATAACACAAATAAACCAAATTAATATGACAAATAAACATGAAATTGTATTTCAGTCCTCAGAACGTATACTTTCGTTTGGTGTGCCACAGGGGAGTGTTTTGGGGCCGCCTTTATTTATATTATATATAAATGATCTACCGAAAGGCATCCCTCAACCTCTGACACTATTTGCCGATGATAGCACCATAACGATACCTTGCAAAAGTGTTGATACTTATGAAAGTGACATAAATGATTCTATATATTTAATGGTAAAGTGGCTAGATGACAATAACTTAAAAATTAACGTAACTAAAACTAAATTAATACATTTTAATCAACGAATTAATAGTAAAAGTAATTTAAATATACATTACGATGACCAGCCTATAGAAGAGGTAGATACAACAAAATTTTTAGGGCTCCACATTGATAAAAAACTGAATTGGAAAACACATACCGAAATCTTATGCAAGAAAATCAGTAAATCTGCCTATGCCCTGCACACATTGTCGTCTATAGTAGGTGTGGAGGCATTACTTACAGCTTACTATGGTTTAACAGAATCCCATCTACGCTATGGTGTCATTTTTTGGGGCAACTCAACAGAAAAAGACATGGTGTTCAAGGCTCAAAAGAGATGCGTTCGTTCAATATTTAAAATTAAACCTACTGATAGTTGCGTGCCTTACTTTAAAAAACATAAAATGCTTACTTTGCCATGTCTGTATATTTTAGAGGTATCTGTATTTGTTAAAATAAATCCTCACCGATTTAAACGACTAGATGAAGTAGTCCCACGTAACAGGCGCGATAACAGTAGGATATGCTCTCAGACTGCGAGAACAGCCCTCATGCGCAAAAGTGTTTTCTGTATGGCTCCTAGGATATTTAATAAATTGCCTAAAAGTTGGAGAGAACTGCCCTTGTCACTTTTTAAAAATAAACTGAGAAATTTTTTAGTTAATAAAGTGTATTACAATGTTTTAGATTTTTTGAATAAAAAGGACTTTTCTATTCCGACATGTAATATATATGGTTAAGAATAACAATTTAATAATGCGAATTTTAAATCAATTGACTTTTGGACATACTGGACATAATTTAATTTATTTTTGGGTATAATGTACTTCACTATAATATCTTAACATTAATTATTATTTATTTCTTGTGTACTTTGTAATGAAATTTAAAATAACTAAGTAAATGTAAATGAAATGTAATTTTTATACCTACAAAATTTGTACGCCGTTATTGGCAAAACATGGACGCTCACAACATATTAATTTTATACCTTGCATGCCTGACTAGTCAGTTTATGTAAACGCATGTTTGACAAATAAATTTTCTTTCTTTCTTTCTTATCATTATAAGTATTCACTATGATAAAAAATGAATAATTTTATTTTTGCAAGTAGGTATGTTGTACAACCACTTTTACACGTCAATCATAATTTAAAAACTAGGTGAGGTCGGCGTTTCCTATCTGACTACTCTGAGAAGAAAGGCCGAAACAAACTCAGAGGTCCCTTTTAAAGTCCAGACATAATCTTACTCAGATCATGTGACCACTATAAAATTATTTGGTTCTTCCCAGGTGTGACCCAGAATACACGCCGCGCATTTCTCTAGAAAGTACAGAGGAAGCGAATGGCGACTCTGGCAGCGGTGACAGCGGTCCTGAGGGAAAGGCAGAACAGATCCCACATGCGCCAGCAAGTAAGATTTGTGTATTTTATTTCAAGATTATATGTATTGAAAGCGATGTGTGAGATCTTTACCCAGCCGTGGTCAAGCTTACAATAAAAAAATAGTATCCATTACCCAGATTATTCTCCAATCGTAATTTAGTTTCCAAACACATAAATAAACATTGTATTTTCAGAAAAACAACTGTTTAACTGTATGCCCTACAACTACTAAGATTATAACTTTTCCTATAGTACCAATTACTCTGAATCCAATTGAGATGTATGTTTACCAATTGGAAGTAAGGATTTTAATGAATCTAAGAAAGATATTCATCACCATACCGGACCAAAAAAAAAATCGGCTTTCCATATAGTTACTGCAACGACGTTCTCAACAGACCAGGAGATACAGTCAACTTCAGGAGGGAGGTGGGTTGGTTGGATTAAACACCGACGGCCGCCATGGCCCACGCACAATGGTCCACTCAAAGGACTAAGGGCGGAAACCAAAACCCTATAACATAGAACATAGTCACTGCAACAAATAGTCCATGTTGTCATCATCAGTGTATTTAGTTTAATATTTTCAATTTATTTAGATTTTGACAGACTGTTACCGACTATATTTTCAATATAATGTTTTTGAAATCCATTTACGACTTCATAGAAGTGGTGATATAATTTTGAGGATACTTATACTGTATTTCGATGCCGCAGTGGACAAGTACAAAGGCATCTTGACGCTGTGGGAGCAGCAGCGCCGTGCCGAGCGCAGCGCGCCGCGCCGCGGCCGCCCGCCCGCCGCCGCCGCGCTCGCGCTCGACCAGCTGTTGCCGCATGAGGACGAGGTATGTTATACCACGAACATCTTGACGCTGTGGGAGCAGCAGCGCCGTGCCGAGCGCAGCGCGCCGCGCCGCGGCCGCCCGCCCGCCGCCGCCGCGCTCGCGCTCGACCAGCTGTTGCCGCATGAGGACGAGGTATGTTATACCACGAACATCTTGACGCTGTGGGAGCAGCAGCGCCGTGCCGAGCGCAGCGCGCCGCGCCGCGGCCGCCCGCCCGCCGCCGCCGCGCTCGCGCTCGACCAGCTGTTGCCGCATGAGGACGAGGTATGTTATACCACGAACATCTTGACGCTGTGGGAGCAGCAGCGCCGTGCCGAGCGCAGCGCGCCGCGCCGCGGCCGCCCGCCCGCCGCCGCCGCGCTCGCGCTCGACCAGCTGTTGCCGCATGAGGACGAGGTATGTTATACCACGAACATCTTGACGCTGTGGGAGCAGCAGCGCCGTGCCGAGCGCAGCGCGCCGCGCCGCGGCCGCCCGCCCGCCGCCGCCGCGCTCGCGCTCGACCAGCTGTTGCCGCATGAGGACGAGGTATGTTATACCACGAACATCTTGACGCTGTGGGAGCAGCAGCGCCGTGCCGAGCGCAGCGCGCCGCGCCGCGGCCGCCCGCCCGCCGCCGCCGCGCTCGCGCTCGACCAGCTGTTGCCGCATGAGGACGAGGTATGTTATACCACGAACATCTTGACGCTGTGGGAGCAGCAGCGCCGTGCCGAGCGCAGCGCGCCGCGCCGCGGCCGCCCGCCCGCCGCCGCCGCGCTCGCGCTCGACCAGCTGTTGCCGCATGAGGACGAGGTATGTTATACCACGAACATCTTGACGCTGTGGGAGCAGCAGCGCCGTGCCGAGCGCAGCGCGCCGCGCCGCGGCCGCCCGCCCGCCGCCGCCGCGCTCGCGCTCGACCAGCTGTTGCCGCATGAGGACGAGGTATGTTATACCACGAACATCTTGACGCTGTGGGAGCAGCAGCGCCGTGCCGAGCGCAGCGCGCCGCGCCGCGGCCGCCCGCCCGCCGCCGCCGCGCTCGCGCTCGACCAGCTGTTGCCGCATGAGGACGAGGTATGTTATACCACGAACATCTTGACGCTGTGGGAGCAGCAGCGCCGTGCCGAGCGCAGCGCGCCGCGCCGCGGCCGCCCGCCCGCCGCCGCCGCGCTCGCGCTCGACCAGCTGTTGCCGCATGAGGACGAGGTATGTTATACCACGAACATCTTGACGCTGTGGGAGCAGCAGCGCCGTGCCGAGCGCAGCGCGCCGCGCCGCGGCCGCCCGCCCGCCGCCGCCGCGCTCGCGCTCGACCAGCTGTTGCCGCATGAGGACGAGGTATGTTATACCACGAACATCTTGACGCTGTGGGAGCAGCAGCGCCGTGCCGAGCGCAGCGCGCCGCGCCGCGGCCGCCCGCCCGCCGCCGCCGCGCTCGCGCTCGACCAGCTGTTGCCGCATGAGGACGAGGTATGTTATACCACGAACATCTTGACGCTGTGGGAGCAGCAGCGCCGTGCCGAGCGCAGCGCGCCGCGCCGCGGCCGCCCGCCCGCCGCCGCCGCGCTCGCGCTCGACCAGCTGTTGCCGCATGAGGACGAGGTATGTTATACCACGAACATCTTGACGCTGTGGGAGCAGCAGCGCCGTGCCGAGCGCAGCGCGCCGCGCCGCGGCCGCCCGCCCGCCGCCGCCGCGCTCGCGCTCGACCAGCTGTTGCCGCATGAGGACGAGGTATGTTATACCACGAACATCTTGACGCTGTGGGAGCAGCAGCGCCGTGCCGAGCGCAGCGCGCCGCGCCGCGGCCGCCCGCCCGCCGCCGCCGCGCTCGCGCTCGACCAGCTGTTGCCGCATGAGGACGAGGTATGTTATACCACGAACATCTTGACGCTGTGGGAGCAGCAGCGCCGTGCCGAGCGCAGCGCGCCGCGCCGCGGCCGCCCGCCCGCCGCCGCCGCGCTCGCGCTCGACCAGCTGTTGCCGCATGAGGACGAGGTATGTTATACCACGAACATCTTGACGCTGTGGGAGCAGCAGCGCCGTGCCGAGCGCAGCGCGCCGCGCCGCGGCCGCCCGCCCGCCGCCGCCGCGCTCGCGCTCGACCAGCTGTTGCCGCATGAGGACGAGGTATGTTATACCACGAACATCTTGACGCTGTGGGAGCAGCAGCGCCGTGCCGAGCGCAGCGCGCCGCGCCGCGGCCGCCCGCCCGCCGCCGCCGCGCTCGCGCTCGACCAGCTGTTGCCGCATGAGGACGAGGTATGTTATACCACGAACATCTTGACGCTGTGGGAGCAGCAGCGCCGTGCCGAGCGCAGCGCGCCGCGCCGCGGCCGCCCGCCCGCCGCCGCCGCGCTCGCGCTCGACCAGCTGTTGCCGCATGAGGACGAGGTATGTTATACCACGAACATCTTGACGCTGTGGGAGCAGCAGCGCCGTGCCGAGCGCAGCGCGCCGCGCCGCGGCCGCCCGCCCGCCGCCGCCGCGCTCGCGCTCGACCAGCTGTTGCCGCATGAGGACGAGGTATGTTATACCACGAACATCTTGACGCTGTGGGAGCAGCAGCGCCGTGCCGAGCGCAGCGCGCCGCGCCGCGGCCGCCCGCCCGCCGCCGCCGCGCTCGCGCTCGACCAGCTGTTGCCGCATGAGGATGAGGTATGCTACAACACGAACCTTTTTTTTACCAGCATCTAGCTTTGGCCAGTTCCTCTTGAATCACTCCGTCTACTGTTGAAAACTGCATTAAAATCCGTTACGTTGAGGTTAAAAGATCTAAGCGTCTTTGTTATACTATGTATATACTATGTAAAGACAAAGACTACTAGACTTACTTTTTTCTTGCCCGTTCTTCTCCATAGATACCTATTATGCTTTGGAATAGACAACTAGCTTCATCTATCTAACTGACTGACCACTAATTCAAAATTGCCTTTAATTGCTTTATTTGAAATAAATGTTTTGAGTTTCATAATTTTTTTACAAGGTTTTCTTTAACTTGCAATGTATGTACGACAATCTTTTATGTACCCTAATATTATAAATGTAAAAGTAACTCTGTCTGTCTTTCTGTCTGTCTGTCTCGCTTTCCTGCTAAAACTACTGAACCGATTTAAATGAAATTTGGTACACAGATAGTTTAGAGCCTGAGAAAGGACATAGGATACTTTTTATCCCGGTAGTATGTTCCCGCGGGATAATTTCCGACCTCCACGCGGGCGAAGCCGCTGGCAAAAGCTAGTATCCTATAAATTGTGTAATGACATTATAACTTGATAGGAAAAGTTAAAAAAAATATATATTTTACTCTTTTAGCGCATTTAGATAAAATCTAGTTTTTAAAAAGTTTTTTAATTTCAATTTTTCACATTTAAACATTAAGCATCGTTTATAAATAAGAGGGTATATGTGTCTACAGCCTTAGTAGCAATGTATATTTAGAATCACTGTTAATAAATTCGGATTGGTGTTCATGGTGCGTTATGTCTCTGTCATTGGTTGCCGATTCAACTTTATATCGATTTATCGAACAGTGTTGTTCTAGAATCTTTCTGTGTTGTTCTAGAAAGATTCTAGAACAACACTGTTCGAAAATCATGAAGGTTTTTTTATCGAGTGTCTTTTCTCAACAGGCTCGAAAACTACTAAGGATACAAAGACGAGGCGCTACGCTAGCACTGACAAGCTTAGCGACGTACTTCGGTGACGAGTTACCTGAGAAGCTGCCCAAACTGTGGGAGTTTATCACCGAGCCACTCGAAAGGGTGCTGACTGATAGTGGTAGGTAAAATATAATGTTATTAACAGTTTGACAATTTTAACTAATTAGTAGAGAATGTTATTGTAGCCCTGGATTTTTTGAAAAACTGTAGAATAAGACGTGTTTAGAGTCATGCACGGTGCAGGGTTTTCTTTTTTTTTATGGGAAATCATCAAATGACGTCTCCCGCTCGGTGCAGGGCTTGACCAGCGAACGTGCATTCAAGAATAGTTACAAATAACACTTGATTTAAAAACCGCCTTTAAGCGAATCATTTATTTCTTTCAGAAAAAGTGTGGTAAAGCTTTTACAAAAAAATAAAACGTGTTTTTGTTTTGTATTTCGTAAAGAGAGTTACAACAAACAGAATTTAATCTGGCGTCCTAGCTAGGTTATATCTAAAGTTACCTTTATTAAGGTTTGCCAGACCAGGTTCCCAGCTTTTTTTTATAGAGACTGCTTAGGACTTTAAGTAAAGTACAAACATATGTTAAGTTTTACCAAGTGTATGTTTGTGATGTAGGTGTGGTGTGTGTTTCTAAGGGAAAGAGGTTGTTTTTAGATTCCGAGTGTTACAGAAGTTACCCTGGTTGTAAAGTAAGTAGATATTAAACTGGTTAGAAAGAGACGCATTTGTATTTTACACATTTTGTGAGAGAATTGATGTACGATTACGATATACGAACTGGAGCAGTAAGGTGGGTGATATGTGCTTTGAAGTTAAGGCGTTCATCAAGAATGATACCGACCGAGGTATTTAATTGTGTCAGCAGAAGAAATTGCAGAACAGTTGCAAGAGGCCGAATTCGTTTGGCAGGTGATTTTTTTAGAGTAAGAGACGAGAATGTTCTGAGTTGAGTTTTGTAAGTGATTAGCGTGAGTGAGAAATAAGCCATCTAGATATAAAATCAAATCCATTTTAAGCAGTTCCTTGCTTTTTAGCCCAGGATTCATCATAAAAGGTAATTCCAGTATCGTCGACAAAACAGACAATCTTACCATAGCTCAGGGGCATGTTGAACAGGTCGTTTATAACCAAAAACAATGTCGGGCCCATAACACTACCTTGAGGCACTCCATGTGAAATAGGCAGCTCGTCACTATGACAACCGTCGATTTTGACTATCTGCCTACGGTCTGAGATATATTGTGATAGTTAAATTCTGGAGTTGTATAACACATACGCCAAGACATTCTAATTTAGATTGAAGGCAGAGGAGCGAACCAGTATCGAATGCCTGTGCAAAATCAATGAACACTGAGGGTTTTTGACTGATACAAAATAAATTATCAAATTACTTACTAATTAGTAAAGTGCACTATTGTAAAAAAAACTAGACCAATACAATAGAAACGGGGAAAGAAAATTCAAATAAATTTAGGAAAAGGGAATATCTATTTAAGTGTAGGATATGTGTGTTTGTGTGAGTGTAGCTGTATATGTGTGAGTGAAGATAAGTATAGGTGAGTGTAACCAAAGGTTATAAAGTACGATTCGCTGTCGTTCAGAGTTAAGCTATTATATTGCCCCATTATAACTTGGAGCTTTGAGCAGCCTCCTTAGCCGTTTCATTTTTTCGTGTGAATGTTAGATGATAATGATGTTGGTGATGTTGTTGTTGGAGTGTAATTATTGCGCTTATTTATATAAAACTTTCTTTACACAGAGTTAGAACAACAAGAATGCAGTGAAGCCGAAGAACTAATCACTCGCTTGCAAGTGTTCGAGGCAGTGTGCGGTTCGTTGGGTGGGGCGTTGCGGGTGCGACTAGCGGCCTGCGCACGCGCCGCCACCGCACTGGCGCGAAGCTGCTACACGGCGCTGCGGCACATGGCGGCGCGGGCCCTCGCCGCCATGTGCCGCGCGGGCTACCCCGGGCTCATGCACACTGTCATACACGAGGTGAGGAACTACTCACAGCTGCTACACGGCGCTGCGGCACATGGCGGCGCGGGCCCTCGCCGCCATGTGCCGCGCGGGCTACCCCGGGCTCATGCACACTGTCATACACGAGGTGAGGAACTACTCACAGCTGCTACACGGCGCTGCGGCACATGGCGGCGCGGGCCCTCGCCGCCATGTGCCGCGCGGGCTACCCCGGGCTCATGCACACTGTCATACACGAGGTGAGGAACTACTCACAGCTGCTACACGGCGCTGCGGCACATGGCGGCGCGGGCCCTCGCCGCCATGTGCCGCGCGGGCTACCCCGGGCTCATGCACACTGTCATACACGAGGTGAGGAACTACTCACAGCTGCTACACGGCGCTGCGGCACATGGCGGCGCGGGCCCTCGCCGCCATGTGCCGCGCGGGCTACCCCGGGCTCATGCACACTGTCATACACGAGGTGAGGAACTACTCACAGCTGCTACACGGCGCTGCGGCACATGGCGGCGCGGGCCCTCGCCGCCATGTGCCGCGCGGGCTACCCCGGGCTCATGCACACTGTCATACACGAGGTGAGGAACTACTCACAGCTGCTACACGGCGCTGCGGCACATGGCGGCGCGGGCCCTCGCCGCCATGTGCCGCGCGGGCTACCCCGGGCTCATGCACACTGTCATACACGAGGTGAGGAACTACTCACAGCTGCTACACGGCGCTGCGGCACATGGCGGCGCGGGCCCTCGCCGCCATGTGCCGCGCGGGCTACCCCGGGCTCATGCACACTGTCATACACGAGGTGAGGAACTACTCACAGCTGCTACACGGCGCTGCGGCACATGGCGGCGCGGGCCCTCGCCGCCATGTGCCGCGCGGGCTACCCCGGGCTCATGCACACTGTCATACACGAGGTGAGGAACTACTCACAGCTGCTACACGGCGCTGCGGCACATGGCGGCGCGGGCCCTCGCCGCCATGTGCCGCGCGGGCTACCCCGGGCTCATGCACACTGTCATACACGAGGTGAGGAACTACTCACAGCTGCTACACGGCGCTGCGGCACATGGCGGCGCGGGCCCTCGCCGCCATGTGCCGCGCGGGCTACCCCGGGCTCATGCACACTGTCATACACGAGGTGAGGAACTACTCACAGCTGCTACACGGCGCTGCGGCACATGGCGGCGCGGGCCCTCGCCGCCATGTGCCGCGCGGGCTACCCCGGGCTCATGCACACTGTCATACACGAGGTGAGGAACTACTCACAGCTGCTACACGGCGCTGCGGCACATGGCGGCGCGGGCCCTCGCCGCCATGTGCCGCGCGGGCTACCCCGGGCTCATGCACACTGTCATACACGAGGTGAGGAACTACTCACAGCTGCTACACGGCGCTGCGGCACATGGCGGCGCGGGCCCTCGCCGCCATGTGCCGCGCGGGCTACCCCGGGCTCATGCACACTGTCATACACGAGGTAGAGCTTATTTATTATTATTTATTTAACCATTTATGCACACATATAAAAAGACAAATAGAAAGGAACAGAAAAATATGTACAAAGGTAATGGTGGTAATTAGGTCACTAAAATAATTTTCACCTCTGTGTCCTATTCTACACTAGCTTTTGCCAGCGGATTCGCCCGCGTGGAGGTCGGAAAATATCCCACAGGAACGCACTACCGGTATAAAAAGTCTATGTGTTAATCCAGGTTATAAACTAACTGTGTTCCAAATTTCATCCAAATCCGTTCAGTAGTTTTTGCGTGAAAGAATAACAAACATCCACACATCTATACATCCATACCTACAAACAAACTTTCGCATTTATAATATTAGTAGGATAGTACGAAGTAGGATAGGAAGTAGAATTCCATAAGATAGATGTCACTGTCACTGTTAATACACTGATTTCGTTATTTCAACTGTCCAGAATACAAAATTTCTTTCAAATATTCACAGTACTGTATGTATTTGTTCCAGTTGATCCCCGCGCTAAGCGACGTCCGCAGCGACAGCGTGCGGTGCGGCGCCGCGGAGGCGTTGGCGCGGGTCGTGGACGCGTTACAACTACAGATTGTACCTTATATAGTGCTACTAGTCATACCCTTATTAGGTAAGTGGCCGTATTATCATTGTATTGTATTTTAATTATTTGAAGATCTGTCCCTAATCTTTGCGTGCTATCATTACAGAGGTAGTTGCGATCAGTCGTTTTCTAATCTCAATCTGTTTCAATTTTTGTATGCTTTCTCATGCACGGTCTTGGGATGTAACGAGACTAATTTTGAACTGTTTTTATTAACGGGAATCGGCCTTCTGCGCATCATGTAGAATGAACCCCTTTATATCGCATCAAACCATTCATATCTGGTTGAAAGCATTCGAATTCAACACACTTACAACATTTTTTTTTAAATTTGAAGGCCGATTTTTCCGTAGTCAGTTTTTTGTTATCCGTGAATTAATATTGGTCTTCGACAGATTTTCCAAGCAAGTGTAAAAAATACTACTACTCTCTAAGTCCGTCAACGAAGTTAAAATCGACTTTATTCTCGATTTGTTAGTTTATTTCGATGGGGAAAAACCATCGGGAGTACAGCAAAATAATAAAAAAAAAACCTTATCCCATTCTAGGCCGCATGAGCGACCATTGCGAGGCCGTCCGCGTCATGTCGACCCGCTGCTTCGCTTCCCTCATACAACTGATGCCCCTTGACGGTGGCGTGGCAGAACCTCCCGACCTCTCACCCGAACTGAGGGCAAGAAGGCGGAGCGACAAACACTTCCTCGAACAACTGTTCAACCCCAAGACTATCAAGGACTACAAGATACCTGTGCCCGTGTCGGCTGAGCTCAGGTCGTATCAACAGGTGGGTGGCGCTGCATAGTAAATTAGATGGAAAGGAATCGAAGAGATAGTTGAATAATAGGTCTTTACCTATGAAAATGCCGTTTCATGTATTTTGTATTTGTATTAATCGAAATAATCACCCATGCAATCAATGCATCTTTGCCAACGCAGTGGCAGTTTATTGATGCCCTTCTGAAAAAAAATCAGCTGGACGGGAGGCGACAAATTCTTCAAAGGCATTTTGTACTTCCTCTCGGGTATTGAATTTTTTTCCCGCCAAGAAGTTATCCAAATTCTGAAAAAATTAGTAATCTAGTAGGCGCAAGGTCTGGTGAGTAGGGCGGATGACGGAGAGCTTCCAATCCCAGTTCTTGCAACTTAGAGACCGTCTGCTGTGCAGTAAGAGGTCGCGCGTTGTCGTACAGGAGCAGCGGAGACGAGCGATTGACCAATGCTGGTTGGAGATGTGCCAGATTCTCCATCATTGAGTTCAGTTCTTCACAGTACACATCTGCAGTAATGCTCACCCCGTTTGGTAAGAAGCTGTGATGAATCACACCGGCGCTAGACCACCAAACAGTGACCATCACTTTTCTAGGGGTAAGTTTTCGTTTAGGGCATTGTTTAGGTGCTGAACCAGGATCCAACCAACTTGCGGTTATCAAACAGAATCCATTTTTCATCGCAGGTAACAATGCGGTTCAAAATTCCTTCATTTGTGTGTCTGTTGAGCGTTGAGTGCAAGGCACGTCTCGACGCGTACTTCGCGCTGGCGATCATTGAGTTCCTGGGGCACCCATTTGTCAAGCTTTTTTACCTTGCCAATTTGACGCAGATGGACCAATATTGTTTTGACGCTAACGTCGAAAGCTGCTGCTAATTCAGCCGTAGATTGTGTATCATCAGCTTCCACAATCGCCTTTAATTCGTCATTGTCGACCAAAGTCTTCGGACGACCGCGAGGTTCATTTTTCAGGTCGAAATTTCCAGAACGGAAGCGAGTAAACCAATAACAGGTGGTGCGTTGGTTTGTAGTGTTAGCTCCGTAAACGTCGGTGATGTTGCGTGCCGCTTGTGCCGCGTTGCTGCCACGACGGTACTCATATCTAGACACGCGGTAGCGTGTCAAGCCAAGTTCAAGTAACAGAACTGGCGAGCAGCACCGTGTGTAATATTACACGAACCATTTGGAGCCACTTCTGACCACCTCATAACTCAAAAACTGTTGCATATAAACGTGTCAAATTTGGCTCATATAGTGAGACTTACGAGATACATATGTGCTCCAAATTTCATAAACACAACTCAAAAGGTTATTTAGAGATTAACGTCCAAAAATCGTCATTTTTATCACTGACTGACCTATAGATCAAAACTCTAACCCAGTTCCAGATGATCTAGAAAGTTCAAATTTGGCATATAGATAGGTAATTAGGTGAATACCAAGGAATAAATCAGAAACTGGCAAATTTTTATCATTTTATTATAATTTTTCACTTAATTGATTCTATTAGGAACACTTATTACAAAAACCATTTGGTATAAATTTTGTTATAAATTTGCTATAAATAAGTACCTACTAATAATTTATGTACAAAAAGTAATGATATCCCATCAAAAACATAAATGTGAAATGAGAGCCAAGTTCAATATATGCCTTGGTTGTTGACTTCAACGACAAAAGAAGTGAGATCTGAATGGGTGCCAAGTGCAATGGTCAGTCCTGAAATTTATTTGTAACTTCATAAAATATAATTGCTCCTTATAACTTAGGATAATATATTGTAGCCTAAGGTCTGACTTGGCTAGTTTTCAATACTATAATTATATTATAGCCTTCGCAAGTTCTAAACCTGTTACTTGTCGGTTCTTATTTTATTATTCCGAAAATTTGGCTTGCTGGTAGAAACTAGCCATCGTACATAATAATTCGTATGTATATGAGAACTAGCCAATTCAGACCTTAGGCTACAATATATTATCCTAAGTTATAAGAAGACATGATATTTTATGTAGTTACAAATAAATTTCAGGACTGACCATTGCACTTGGCACCCATTTAGATCTCACTTCTTTTGTCGTTGAAGGCAACAACCAAGGCATATATTGAACTTGGCTCTCATTTCACATTTATGTTTTTGATGGGATTCCATAATTACTCGAATTTTTAACGTATCCATGATGACGAAAAAGATTGAAATGCGATGAAAATGTAACACTTATAACAGTCCAGGGAAATTAAAACAGTTTGTCAGGATATCACTTCACAATATTTATTAAGTTTTAACAAAATCACTTCAACACAACAAAACACTCTTGTTTTCACTTCAACCGTTCGACGTCGACTGCCTAACGATCGTGCGCACTACCTCCCACCGCATGTTGTCTTTTACCGGAAACAGCCTAAGTTGACATTTAAAATAAAACGTGATGGTACAACCGGAAGTAGTGCGTGCGATAAAACTTGTATTTTATTATTAATGTAAACAGTAGTATTTAAATTTTAATAACAATACTTAAAAATATTGTTATTAAATTCAAATACAGATAACAATTTAAACAAAATGAATGTCTATGATTGATCAGATTAAATATCTAAAAAAAATGAATAATATATTCCGGAAATCCGACTATCGAAGAAAGAGTTTCTAACAGTCGGCCTTACCTGATACATTTTCCGTCCCGGGAAAATTATTTCTCATACAAAAAAAATAATAAAAATAACTAAATAACGTAATTAGATAGTAAAATATACTCAGCTTAGTTGTGTATTTTCTTAAGTCTACCCAAACTTTAGACTATAATTGAGATATTAACGGCTCATCATATTCTTAACACCTCTCTATCTTAGCTAAGTAAGACCTGCTACTTATTCTCAAATAAGTTACTTAACTTAAGGTGTTAAGGCCTCAGACATATCCTTAACACCTGTCTTAGCCGAGACCTCAGACACATTCTCAGATAAGCCACTTAATTTAAGATGTTAAGGCCTCAGACATATCCTTAACACCTGTCTTAGCCGAGACCTCAGACACATTCTCAGATAAGCCACTTAATTTAAGATGTTAAGGCCTCAGACATATCCTTAACACCTGTCTTAGCTGGGACCTCAGACATATTCCCAAATAAGCCACTTAACTTAAGATGTTAAGGCCTCAGACATATCCTTAACACCTGTCTTAAGCTGGGACCTCAGACATATTCCCAGATAAGCCACTTAACTTAAGATGTTAAGACCTCAAACATATTCTTAACACCTGTCTTAGCTGAGACCTCAGACATATTCTCAGATAAGCCACAGACACCATATACATACTTAACTTAAGATATCAAGGCCTCATACATATCCTTAATATCTCTCTTAGCTGAGACCTCAGACATATTCTCAGACGAGGTAATAGACTTAACTTTAATATAGTTGCATCATTACCAATCAATCTAAAATTAGTCTGTGTTGTCATTTTCAGGCACCTCGAGACTCTGAATCCGATCTATTGAAAACTACCCAAGGCTGAATTTTATCTACTGAAAAGATACCACTAAATCTTCTATTTCCCTTTTTAGATAGTGGTGTATCTTCAATTACATATCGGTCATTATCAAGAACTTCTGCAATACGATACGGACCTCTAAGTTTAGGAACTAATTTCCTACTTTGTCCTACTGATGGATCATCTCTTTCTACCCTTACAAGTTCTCCTATCTTATAATTGACTTCTTTCCTAGCTTTATCGAAACGTTCCTTTTGTTTGTTTTGATTTTCTTTAATATGTTCTGAAATTTCTTTTCTAGTGTTCTCTAACGAAGTGGCTAAATTTTCTGTGTCATTTGTAACATTAAGCTGTAATAACGCATTTGAGGTACTCACTAAATTAAGACCAAACAGTGCCTGAGCAGGGCTTTTCCCGGTACCTTTGTTTAGTGTATTATTAAGTCCCCACTGAATTTCTGAAATATGTTCATCCCATTTATTTTCGGATTTGCCATAATTTGTAGCTGTTAATGCTGTTAAAACAGTTCGATTGTATCTCTCGACTTGGCCATTGGCCCTCGGAGTCGCTACAGCGTTCATTACATGTTTAATACCTAACGAACTTTAGTAATCTTGAAAACTTTTAGAAGTGAATGACGTACCTCTATCGGAAATAACACGTTTTGGAACACTAAATGTGTGAAAATAGTTTTTAATAGCTCTGATGGAATGGACAGACTTGGTACTTTTAACGGGAACAATTATCACAAACTTCGTAAAAGCGTCAACAATTAATAATAGGTATGCATTTTTGTGCTTACTTCGAACAAAAGGACCTAAATGATCAATATGTACAGTGTGGAATGGTTGTTCAAGCTTCTCAATGGGATGCAATTTGCCTGACTTTTTCCCAGTTGGTATTTTAGAGTGGGCACATTCTAAACACGACTGAACATACTTTTTAGTGAATCGTTTCATCTTAGCAAACCAGTAATTATTTTTAATTATTTCTAATGTTTTATCAAGACCGAAATATCCAATTTCATCATGGTTTGACTTCAAAATTTGCCATCGTACGCCTTTCGGTACAACCCAACGATCACCAGTATCTGTATTCCTGTATAATAGTCCCCTTTTAACAACAAAGTTATTTTTAATTTCAATAATATTGCTATTTTCTTTATCATTTAATATAGCAACAAGTCTTACTTGTAACTCTATTATTTCTGATGAAATGGGATTTCGGCTCAGAGCATCTACATGAGCCGTACCTGTGCCTGGTTTATAAATTATTTGAAAGTCGAATTCTTGTATGGTGCTCCACCATCTTGCAACTCTTGGCAGTATGTCCCTCTTTTCAAAGGTTGCACGGAGAGAATTGCAATCGGTAACAATTGTGAAATGAATCCCTAACAAATACACTCTAAATCTCTGAAGCGACGTTACTACAGCCAGCGTTTCTAAGTCATAAGACGTGAATTTGGCTTCTTCAGGGGATGTCTGTCTACTGTAAAATGCTACGGCACTAAAAGAAACCTCTTTATTTGGCCTCTGCATCAAGATTCCAGCAACCCCAACTTTAGACGCGTCTGTATGCAACTGTGTTTCGAATTCGGGATTATAAAATGAGAGAATGGGTCGTTTAACTAGTTCCGTTTTTAGGTTTAAAAATGCAGATTCTTCTGCGTCTCCCCAATGCCATTTAGACTCCTTTTTTTAAAAGTTGTGTTAGTGGTATTGCGATTATTGAAAAACCTCTTATTCGAAAGAAACTCGCTAATCCCACAAACTGCCTAATTTTATGTTGGTCTGTTGGTCTGGGAAATTGATCCACAGCTTCAGTTTTCTTTTTGCCTGGTTTTACTCCGAACTCGCTAACTTCAAAACCTAAATAATCTATGGATTGTTTCAGAAAATTACATTTTGATAAATTTAGTGTGATGCCGGAAGATCGGAAAAGGCTCAGTATATCCTGTAGTCTTTGCAACCCTTCTTCTATTGTTCTGGATGGTATAATTACGTCATCCATGTAAGCAAACGCCTCCTTGAATCTCGCGTTCCCCAAAACACTATTGACAGCTCTTTGAAATGTTGACGGCGCATTAACTAGCCCAAATGGCATGCGGTTAAATTCATAATGACCATTTGGGGTCACAAAAGCTGTCAAATGCTTTGCCGATTCTGCCATTGGAATTTGATAATACCCGGATGCGAGATCGAGGGAAGTAAAATATCTATGACCTGACAGATTATCTAACTGATCATCTATACGGGGTAGAGGATAGTGTTCTTTGACGGTTTTTTTGTTTTGTGCCCTAAAGTCAATGCAAAGACGATAGTCACCGGTCTTTTTGCGCACTAATACGATTGGGGATGCATAATTTGATAATGACTGTCTAATTATTCCAGAGTCACTCAAGTCTTTTATCATTTCACGAACAACGTGGCTTTCTGAATGGGATAATCGATAAGGTCTGTACACCACAGGCGTGGTATCACTAAGGTTTATGTTCATTTCTGTACTACTTATACACCCTAACTCTTTAACCGAAAAGGCAAAACAGTCCCTATACTCATTTAGCAACTCAGTTAATTTGGTCCTGTGATCAGATCCAATATTGTCATCCACCTGTATCATGCAAGCTTTAATTTGGGGTGTTACTGTATTATCTGGACAGTGTTCTATTCTGCCAATATTTAGTGTTTGTACTTCACTTAAAGGAAGGGCCCGAAGCAGTAAAGTGTCTTAAACCCAGAGTTTAAGCCCTTAACAACAATCGTTCCCTGTCCGTTACTCACTTGTACCCACTTTGAATAATCTCATATTGTTTATAAGTATCCTGACAAAAACTAGGTTCAACAAATAAATCTCCTGAATATCTCGGTTTAGTATAAATACTGACTAGGGTATACCCCTGTATAATAAGCGAGTTATCAACGTACACCAATACGTTTTTAGTTATATTCGTGGTTATCTTAAGCTGGTTATTAGTTTTTAGAACCACAATAGGTTCTTGTTCTGTGAATGTCTGTCCTAGTAGTAAAGGAACTTGTAATAATTTATCAGGAACGATAAGAGTTTCTACCGTAGCAGTGACTGAATCTACTTTTACTTCAACACTGCATTTACCTAAGCAATTGACAACGCTGTCCCCAAAGCCTCTCAATACAGGTAGTTCTGATTCCGACCACGAGTTAACTAATTTTTTAGCCGCAGATTCTTGCAGCATAGAACATTGACTTCCGAAGTCAATGAAACAATCAAAATTCAGACCATTCATGATGGCGGTTTTAAAATATTTGGAGTCACTATCCGGTTCTTTTGAAATTCTTAAAACTGTTTTATTATTAGTAGATTCTTTAGTGCCCGGACAACTCACAGCTAAGTGCCCTACCTGATGACATATCACAACGCTTGATTGGTAGTTTGCATTTGAAATATGGGTGTCCCTCTTCACCACAATTAGCATTTTGTAAGCCTATAGTTCCTATTGTTCCTATTATCATGATCATTTTGAGCTGCTTTTAATGTCTTTGATTGTTTGCTATCAGCGTTGCTCGCCCGCAGGGATGAATTTGGCTTGTTAAACTTCTTCGTAATTCTTATATTTCTGAGATAAACTAATAATTTATCAGGTTCCGTGAACTGTGTGGCTTCTGCACTTGTTCTGACAGACCCGTCCTCAATTCCAAACAAGATACAATCTATTGCATTTTTACCATGTATATTACAGCGATTCAATAAAACAACCTTTTGGTAAAAATATTCTTCTAAAGATTCGCCAAAATCAGCCCTACAAGCAAGCATTTCCGTTAATAGCTGACCATAGTTCTGGTCACTTGGAAATGCCAATTTTAATTTGCTCTGCCATTCAGCCCATGAAAACAGAAGGCTAGGTAGGCCCTGATACCATTTTAGAGCCAATCCCGCTAATTTAGGAAGAGCATAGTGAACGGTCAGCCTTTCGGTCCAATTATAAATCTGAGCACATTCGCTAACTTTACTTATCCATGTTTCTATTGTTTGAGTCCGTTTACTGGGATCAAATTCTGGTATCACATTCAAAACTGGAAAACGTTCACTACCCCCGTCTGCTTTCATGGTCTGCATGAACTCTTTAAGAGCCGAAACTAAAATGTAAGTATTAGTATCTGTGTCTCTAATAGAATCAAAAGGACTCACCACTGCTGCTGGTGTAGTTTCCGAACGAGATGCTTTCGCTATGTCTTGACTATGTCTTCGCGGCATGTCACGATTGCACGATGCGTCGCGACCGTGAGCCACCTCCCGACTTGGTGACACATCGCACAACCGCGGCGCATCAAGCATCCCTGAAGCATCACGTGATCGCGACGAGCCATGCGCCCCATCACGCGTCGCACTCGGTGTCGCTTCACGCACCCGCGATGCATCACGCAATTGCGACGCGCCATACGCCCCAACAGGCGTCCCATCACGCGACGCATCACGCGCTGCAGACCGCATCCACGAAGCATCACGCGTCGCAGCTTGCGTCGCATCACGCATCCGCGACGCATCACGCAGCACATCACGCGCCGCATCACGCATCCGCGACGCATCACGCGTCCCATCACGCGACGCATCACGCGTCGTAGCTTGCGTCGCATCACGTATCCGCGACGCATCACGCGACTCATCACGCGATGCATGACGCACTCCATCACGCGACGCAAGACGCGCCCCATCACGTGACGCAGACCGCGCTGCATCACGCATCCGAGAAGCACGGTGCGATCGCGACACATGACGCACCCGCAACGCATCACGCGATCGAGACGCATCACGCGTCCCATCACGCGACGCATCACGCGTCGCAGCTTGCGTCGCATCACGCATCCGTGAAGCATGGCGCGATCGTGACGCATCACGCGCCCGCGGCGCATCAAGCGTAGCATCACGCGATGCATGACGCGTAGCTTCACGCGTTGCATGACGCATTGCATCACGCGTTGCACCACGGTGCCTTGAACCAGGACTGCTGCGATCTCTGGACTCGCTCGTTCTCGATTCACTAGACTCGTTGCGGTTGTGGCGAGTCTTGCGACGTCTCCGCACAGCAGGCTCAGAGCCACTTGCTGAAGAGTCGTATGACTCCCTTGTATTTTGCCGAGACTTTCTTTTGCGAGTCATGATTGCTAGAAATATATGAATTACAAAAAGTTAATGTTCTTTAATTTAATATTTACCCAAGATAATCCTACCAATATTTCTAATATTTTAAGTATCTTTAAATATTAGACAAAAGAGAAAAGAAAAAAAATAATATACATTTATAACCAGTTCATCTAAAATGCTACTAATCACTCATACACCAGCAATCAAATGTTATTTTCATTTTGAGCCATTGTTAAGTAAAGAGAAGCAATTCCCTTACCTTTTATGGGCGTTCAGTCCTTCACCGAGGGCGATTATTGATCGCTATCCCGATTATATCCAACTTCTGAACTATAACAGTCCAGGGAAATTAAAACAATTTGTCAGGATATCACTTCACAATATTTATTAAGTTTTAACAAAATCACTTCAACACAACAAAACACTCTTGTTTTCACTTCAACCGTTCGACGTCGACTGCCTAACGATCGTGCGCACTACCTCCCACCGCATGTTGTCTTTTACCGGAAACAGCCTAGGTTGACATTTAAAATAAAACGTGATGGTACGTACAACCGGAAGAAGTGCGTGCGATAAAACTTGTATTTTATTATTAATGTAAACAGTAGTATTTAAATTTTAATAACAATACTTAAAAATATTGTTATTAAATTCAAATACAGATAACAATTTAAACAAAATGAATGTCTATGATTGATCAGATTAAATATCTAAAAAAAATGAATAATATATTCCGGAAATCCGACTTTCGAAGAAAGAGTTTCTAACACACTAATCAATAAACAAATTACTACTTTTGGAAAAAGAATTCCATGTTTTTAAAATAAAATTAATTTGAAATTAGAATTCTTAGACAAACAAAAAATATTTTGATTTGATATGGCCAGTACTGCAAAACGGCAATTTCATAGGTAAAGACCTAATATATACTCGGCAGAACCTGTCATTTCTTATTTTAGTCTAACTACCCAATAAAAATTTTTCTTCATAAAGTCATTATTATTTCTTGTTTAATTCCAGGCTGGAGTGAACTGGCTCCGCTTCCTGTACGAATACAAGCTGCACGGTGTGTTGTGCGACGACATGGGGCTGGGCAAGACGCTGCAGTCCCTCGTGGTGGTGGCGGGCTCGCACTGGGAGCGCAGCCGCGCGCACGCGCCCGCGCTGCCCTCGCTCGTCGTCTGCCCGCCCACGCTCACTGGTGAGTACACGCTGTGTACGACATGGGGCTGGGCAAGACGCTGCAGTCCCTCGTGGTGGTGGCGGGCTCGCACTGGGAGCGCAGCCGCGCGCACGCGCCCGCGCTGCCCTCGCTCGTCGTCTGCCCGCCCACGCTCACTGGTGAGTACACGCTGTGTACGACATGGGGCTGGGCAAGACGCTGCAGTCCCTCGTGGTGGTGGCGGGCTCGCACTGGGAGCGCAGCCGCGCGCACGCGCCCGCGCTGCCCTCGCTCGTCGTCTGCCCGCCCACGCTCACTGGTGAGTACACGCTGTGTACGACATGGGGCAGGGCAAGACGCTGCAGTCCCTCGTGGTGGTGGCGGGCTCGCACTGGGAGCTTACAACTCTACTGCTGGACATAGGCCATCATTTAGCTGCTGCCACCCCACCAAGACGCTCCGTCCACCTGCCTGAGGGTGTTCTACTTTTCATTTGACAATAAACATGCCTAAATAGCTTTTTTGGCTATAATTATTATTTTGCGAGCTGCACAAGGTGTGTGTTATATCTGCTCTCTGTCTCAAGTAAATTTTCATAACTTTTTTGTGGAATGTTATTCAGATCTAACCAATATTTTTGTTTAACTTCACTTCAACATTACTAACAATTTAACCCTCCCATTTCAGGCCACTGGGTATTCGAAGTAAACAAGTTCATACCGTCAAAATTCCTCAAACCGCTCCAATACGTGGGCATACCGTACGAACGCGAGCGACTTCGTCACCACGTCAAACACTACAACTTCATAGTCGCGTCGTACGATATCGTGCGGAAAGACATCGAGTTCTTCAGCAGTATCAAGTGGAACTACTGCATCTTGGACGAAGGACACGTCATCAAGAATGGGAAGACGAAGGTTTTTAAGGCTATAAAACAAGTTGTTGCTAATCATAGGCTGATTTTATCGGGGACGCCGATACAGGTAACTATTATTTAAACATTATTTTAATAATAATATAGTCAAGATTTTTTTTTAAATATTTTTAAGTAAATAACCTTAAACCAACCGTCGCGGTATGCATCTAGGTCGTCTCGCTACCACTTTCTGGGCCGACCGTGGTGGCATCATCCATGTTCAAGCACCCATTGTGTGGAGACTTTTGCCCAGCAGTGGGACAGTATAGGCTAAACAAAAAAACTTAAAAGTAGTACTCGGGACACTATGGCGGATAGTTAATGTAGATAGTAGTATTTTTTTATTTATATTCTTGTGTTTAATGTGCGATATGGACATATTTTAGTTGTGGTAAAAAAATATCGTTTACCTAACACTTGATTAGGTTTGAAGGAACCTTTAATTACCAAGAGGAAATGAAAAACCTCGCTTTGTTCAAAGTTGCTTATAATCTTACAATATCTTTTCTTTTTTACAGAACAACGTACTAGAACTGTGGTCCCTCTTCGACTTCCTAATGCCTGGTCTATTAGGCACAGAGCGACAGTTCACGGCGCGATATTCCCGACCGATCCTGGCTGCGAGGGACGCTAAGGCCACGCCGCACCAACTGCAGGCCGGCGCACTGGCCTGCGAGGCGTTACATCGACAGGTAAAACTATAGCATATGTAATATCTCGCAATCAGAACATAATATGTAATGTAAGAATAGGCAGTACACCTATATCTCACCAATAACGTTTAAGTCTTATTTCATTTGGGGTGATCTTGTTGCAAAATCATAATTCTGCTGCACTTATTTATTTGAGGTCTTTACTTCCACACTTCTCTATTAGTTTTTTTTTATTTTTTTTTTTTTTTTTTTATTTTTTTTTTTTTTCAGGATGGGAAATCATCAAATGACTTCTCCCGCTCTGGGCGGAGCGGGAGGGCGTGTCAGACTTTTACTGACTAAAACCCACCTGTGTTCCATCAGTTGCCCATGTGCCAGGGTCACGGTATCTCTTTCGAACAATCACGCGATCCCGGCAGGCATCGGTCCTAGTAGACCCCTACACACATAGTCCATCCTTGGTTGTAAATATCCAGACACAAATCCTACGGACTCTGGACGTCTTCGGAATAACTCCTCATAACATAACTCCATATAGCAATAACACATTGCGGTCCTAGCGACTAAACCCACTACCATGTTCAATAGTTACACTGCTAGTCAATGAATGACGCGTTTATTCATTGGCATATAGTTGATATTATAAGTAACATACTACTTTTTGTTCCGGGAGCGCGTTCCCGTGGAATAATTTCCAATATCCACGCGGGCGAAGCCGCGGGCAACAGGTACTTTCAATAATTTTGCTAATCCTTAACATTTTTCCCTCCAGGTGTTACCATTCCTGCTGCGCCGTGTGAAGGAAGACGTACTAAAGGAGTTGCCTCCCAAGATAACTCAGGACTACTACTGCGACCTGAGTCCACTACAGCGACGACTTTATGAAGACCTGTCGAGGGAACACATGCCGCACGGCATTACCTCGCAACATACACATGTTTTCCAGGTGAGGCTATATCGGAAGAAAGTGTTCAGTAGGCCAACACAGTACGTTGTCATATTGATAGGCGATTCTAAGATAGTTTTATTTAATGGAATAAATGCCTGAAGCACATTGTAAGCCCCGACGCAAAAAGAGGGGTGTTATAAGTTTGACCGCTGTATGAAAATGTAAGATTAAATCATATTAATGTATTAGTCACTTCTTGTAAAACCAGGCGAAAATCACGGAGCTGTTTTCACGTTCAACATCAGCTACACTATAGATGTTTCCTGCAGTTATTTATCCATAAATAAAGATGTAAAGTACTTATACCTACCTAGTAAGGTAATGCTCACTTCTAAATATTCATTTTCTGCATACCTGCCATATGTGATTTTGGTACAGTCAGTGTCAATAATATCGGGACGTACAGACTGTTCAAAATGATCTAAACAACTATGAAAATTAAATTATAACTCAGGACACAAAATGTTTGATGAACAAAGAATGTTTCAGAATAAAGACAGTACACGACAGCTGTAATTCTGATAAGAACTTTATCCAATAGAGATAATGTTTAATTTTCGTAGTTGTTGAGATCATTTCAAACAGTCTTTTCTTTTCGATTTTTGACTCTGACTGTATCTATAGATAGAAATGTAGACGTATTGTGTCATACAGCGCTATCCACGTAATGATCATATCTTTTCTATTCATTGTTACAGGCTCTCCACTACCTACAGAACGTGTGCAACCACCCAAAGCTAGTCCTCACATCGGAGCACCCGGAGGCGCGAGCTATTGCCAAACAGTTGTACGAGCAACACTCCACGCTGGATGACATACAGCACTCTGCCAAACTGCCGGCACTCAAGTAAGTATATTATACTAACAGTTGGATAGCCAATTGGTAATGAACTTAACCAAGTGACGTCCACACACAATATAAGATCACACCTGTATTCCATGAGTTAGCAATGCTAACCACGCAATGTTCTGGATGATTCGCACTGGTGCTACTAGTATAAAATGGATACGGTTGATTAATCCTTTAATCATATATTTTACCCTTTGACTTCTATTGGCATTTATACGCTATTTAGCTATGTTGGACATCAAGTCGTGGTCAAAAGTTCAGCAAGTATTTTAATACACCAGGAGAATTCATAGCCAGGAGCGTTGTACTGTACTTAATAATTCCATTCTATAATTAATCAACTCCTTCCCCAGACAACTCCTCCTCGACTGCGGCATAGGCACGCCAGCTTCTGATGTGGAACCCGAAGCCATCGTATCCCAACACCGGGCCCTCGTGTTCTGCCAACTCAAGAAGATGCTGGACATCGTAGAACAAGACCTACTGAAGCGCCACCTGCCGGCCGTCACGTACCTCCGACTGGATGGCAGCGTGCCGCCCCATCAGAGGCATGCGATTGTTACGAGGTTCAATAATGACGTGTCTATTGATCTGTTGCTGCTCACTACTGCGGTAAGTTAATAAAACTTTATTTCAGTTAAATATGGAGCAGGTATTGCTATTTTGCTCCATACCGTCGAACATCTCGAAAAAAAAAAAAATACATGGCTGTAGCTCGGGACAACATCAGAACAACTTGCTATGAGTTGTCTAATTATAATATCAGTTTATGAAAAGTCTATCCGAATCATGCCTCCAATGGCAAAAGCATACTTCTGAACTCTTCTGAACTACAAATGAAAAAATACTTTACTAGCTTCTAACCACGAATTTTAGACCCTGACTCGTCGCGTCATATTCATATCGCGTCGCTATATTTACCGTTATTTCCGTCTTTTTTTATATTTGGTTGAGCTTCTATGGGTCGTAGCGTCATGTTTAATAGCCTAAACCTTTCTCAAGAATTGGGCTATCTAATGCAAAAATAATGTTTAAATACGACTGGTAGTTCCTGAGATTAGCTCGTACAAACAAACTCTTTATAACATTTATATATTTGCTATTTATGTCAGGATTCGCTCCGAAACCGATAAAATAATGTGCCTTATAATATTTAAGTACCATTTCATTGCATGAAGCAGACAATGATCACCATCTTTTTCACCTACAGGTGGGCGGCCTCGGTTTGAACCTAACGGGCGCGGATACGGTGATCTTCGTGGAACACGACTGGAACCCCATGAAGGACCTGCAGGCTATGGACCGCGCGCACCGCATCGGACAGAAGAAGGTCGTCAACGTGTACCGGCTCATCACCCGGGACACGCTCGAGGAGAAGATTATGGGGTATGTTTGTGTTTTATTATTCCATAGGTGCCATAATAAGTCCAGTTCAGGAGGGCTCTATTATTAGTAGTAGTATAATATTTTGTGAAGCATGCATTTTTTATTCATCATCTACCTAGCTACTATGTTGAGGTTGACTTCCAGACTAAGTGTCAGTCGAGCAACTAACTGCCTGTCTGACCTCCACAACCTAGATACTGGGCAATACGATAACCCAGCAGCGGCGAGGTGTAATTTTTTCTAAAAGAGAAGCCGATGCGAAGTCGTCTTTAACTTACTGACTCATCAATAAAGAATACTTACCTATCATTCTAAAATTAATATAGGAATGTAATGAATTAAATACAATTAAATTGAACAGCTGAAAACCGAATAAAATATGCAATATTCCTCTATCTCGTTCTCGCTGACGCATTTTTCTATACCTGTCTCTGTCATAACCCGTTGTACAGCGGCTTGCTCTCGTACATATCAAGCGGTGCCACGTGACCTAAAGTGACATCATTACGGGATCGCTGTTGTATGAATTTTTAGTTCCCGATTATGACGTTTTGGCGCCGGGTTAATTTAGAACATTTCTCTTTTGTTGTAATACAAAGCTATAAATAACCTTTTTTGTTGTTTGAATGTTATGGTGAATTAAATACCCGTAGTGTAACTATATTTATTGACAATAGTAGCCACTATTTACATACTATTGTATTTTTAATAGTGATAGAGTTACCAATGCGAATCCCCGAAGGCAAGCCGGTAGGAATCGTGTTATATGGTGCCTTCGCCACTGTAACCCAGTTACTGTGTTATACGATATCCCTTTGTAAGACTTTCGGACTTCTGCCGACCCGTCAAAGATATACGAATGACATTCAGTATTAATTATTGTCATACAATTATTAATCTACTAGCTTTTGCCAGCGGCTTTGCCCGCGTGGAGGTCGGAAATTATCCCGCGGGAACATACTACCGGGATAAAAAATAGCCTATGTCCTTTCTCAGGCTCTAAACTATCTGTGTACCAAATTTCAATACCAGACAGACCGACAGACAGAGTTACAACCTATACCTAATAACCTGCAATACCTACGGGGTCAAAATGTATGGAACAGCTGATTTTGTGTTTTTTGTACAACTGACGTAAATTTTCTACGCTGGGGGGTCTAGAATGATACGCTGAATTCATGGTTACAGTTTGCGCACTGGATAAAAACTGATCCTGTATATATTTTAATAACCGATTGATTTCTGCGTCATTTATAGAATGCCACGTTTACTTTGTCAAATAACTAAAACATTATTTTTACGCCCTAAATACAATGCATTCATACAATGAAATTCTTTTCCTTGTTTCTATCTTCCACAGCTTACAAAAGTTCAAGCTGCTGACAGCCAACACAGTTATAAGCAGCGAGAACGCTGCAATGGAGACTATGGGCACAGACCAACTACTGGACCTGTTCAACTTGTCCAGCAGCAACTGTGCCGCGCCGCAACAGCCTGGCGCCGGCCCGTCCGGTGCCGGCAAGTCTGTGCTGGAGACTCTACCCGACCTGTGGGACGACAAGCAGTATGAAGAGGAATATGACATGACCAACTTCATCAAAGGACTCAACAAAATGAGCGCTTAGTTGTCACGTGGCGATAAAAATAATCGCAGGATAATCGAAAATCTTTGTGAAAATCCTAGGTCGATTGCAAAGCACCGGATTTTGTAAACTAAATAAATGTTCGTAGCAAGAATTCCGGTTATGTTGGTAATTTACAAAAAGCCACAAGGATTATAAAATGTCGATTTGTCTTATTTTATAACATAAAGTTTTGATTTATGCTTAACTTATAAGCTCTAAATTTCACTAGCATGCTACTCTTAAGTAATTCAAAATGTTTGTAGTATGATAGTATCGTTAATACATCGCTAACTCACACCTTTCTTGTTTAAGCTTGGTAGGCAGAGACAACACTAACTGTCACAATACACACATTGCGTACCGTTGATGTTAGAATATTTCGAGAAAGATTCGATTTTTTAATCAAATTTCATGTTAAGATGTTGGTGATTGTACATTGTACTAAGTTAGCGTGGGGTCGCACTGTACATATTTACGCATCGTAGCTATTTTGCACGATATTATGGACCCAATGACATTTTTTAAGCAGTTAGCGACGTTTCAAATGTATTTGAATTAAGAAAAACTTAACAAAATGTACACCAGTGCGGCCGCAGCTATCTATGACCTTCCTTCAAAGACTGTAGAAACAAAATTGAACTGTAAACTGTCTATTACAAGGTTTCGCTTTGAAGGTAGGTCGCTATGTTTGAAGAGGCTGACCCATTCTAGTAGATATAATAGATGTAGACACAGACAGCTTTAGAGAGTTGCCTTAGAACTTATTCTATGAATCTTGTATTTCTTATATTTGTGTAGTTCTTAGACTGTAGGCTCATCACATTTGAATATTACAATCATTAGTACGAGTAGTGACAAAAGTTAACGTAGTAAGTTACAGATGATGCTGTAAACAAGTTTGTTTGGTTTTCTTATTCAATCAAAGTGCACTGTGCTTTTTAAAATTAGTCAACTACATGTCAGGCTTTTATGAATATTAATTAGGTTATTAATATTTTCACACTATATTATATTTATATAAAAACGCAACGCAATTTGAAAATAGGCTATAAGGTCAAACTATATGTACATGCAAGTATACAACTGTCTTGTTTGTGGTATATAGTAAAATTGAAACAATGACGAGTTGCGTACTCTAAACACTGTTCAGACGGTGATTCGTTGCTTCAATTTATTGGATGCACTGGCAATTAAAATGCCCCATGTCAATCAGGTTTTATCTTTACTAATCATGCAAATAAATAGGAATTTATAGAGTTTGTAACGGGCATACTGTTTATTGGTCATGTACATGAGCGGTACGTTGTTGACGGCAGCCGTAAACGTGTCGGTGACGGCCGAATGCTGTGTTCGTAAATACACGGGCGCGATCTCGCTCGCATGCCGCCCGCTTCCGCTAGTTGCGGCAATTAACGTTTTGGCAACCTGTGGCGTATCAGATATCCGTTGTGACGTCACCGCACGCTGTCGGTACCGCTTGACATACTAAAGAGACGAAAGCCTTACGAGTGTCGCAGTTGCCGTCGACGCGTGTCGGCGACTGCAGTTGCCTCTGCCGTTGACGCGTACCGCTCGTGTGCACCTAGCACTAATTAATTTAACTGTTAGCTTCACAACACTTTTTAAAGTTCAAATATCGACAGATAACATTTTCTCATTACATCATCTAGTTATTTAGGATTGTAATTAGGTGAGTAAACCAAATTAATTTAGATGTAAAATTATTGTAACTCACATCACTGACCCATGCTTAATATTTTTTAATACCGTATTTATTAACTCACTACGTACGTAAAACATTTCAGTAGTGTGATTCTGTAAGCTATTTTCAAATATAAGGTTCCTTGTGTAAGAAATTACCTCAATGACTTGATTTTTTCTCTACGATTGAATAGTTAATTTATTATTGTAGCGTTATAAGGAACAGTCATGCTGCTTTAGTCATTTTTGTAGTATTTAGTGAGGCGCCGTCGATGGCATGTTTTATTTTTAGTTGGAATGATTTTGTTTGCTGTCTTGTACCTGCTCAATATAAAACAACAGTAATAAAAATGTAAGTGTTTTTATGTTTTCAGTCATATGCAATATCTGACAATGCATATATTAACAATTATTTTCCCCTTTCCTATGTTGTGTGAAAATAATGCTGTTTTACGACGTTTTCTAATATGTAATGTGTCGACGTAAATAACTTTAGAGTTATGTGTGGTAGTATCACACGTGTTTCCAGTCTTATTGATGTAGTTTAATCTATTAATCTATGTTTGTCTACTTGTCTGTATAAAAATAAAGCATTTTTTTTTTAATTCTTGTATTATTTATGGTCATTACTCCTAAGGTACTTATTACTCCTATTACAACTTATAAGGGTCTCAAGACCAGCACTCAAATGGTGGAGCAGTTTTCATTGATTCATTAATATGACCTAATTGCTACTTTTATAGAATTGAAAATAACAAATAGCGCGCTGTCACGTCTTCGAGCGGGCGTTCCGAGCGTGCGTATTTCGATTCTTGCGAACAGTCGCCCGTCACCACTGCCTTCGCAACATATTTGAGTACTCTGTACGTTTTTTTAGTTGGTGGTCCTATAGGGTTTGGGGTAAACAGCCATAATAACATCTCCTGAAAAGTCGTTTTTCGCGCATATCGTGTTCTGGTCTCAACGAAGTTCTCCGAGTATCTGGACATTCGTGATCATTATAATTCAGGAATATGAATACACCAAAATGCCAAATCACACGACCCGGGTTGGGCCCGCCATCCTGACGTTTGTACATATTTCACGGCTCATAGAAGTTGTTCCCAAAATAGCGTACCTACCCGTAAAAATGCATGTGGTTTCAATAAGCATCTTTTGTATGCTAGGATTCCTATCATTACATCTCATCACCGCACGTATCTTTACGCACATAAATAGTGACATCAATGCGCCCTGCTCACTCTCAGGCAATAGGGCTTTATTGGGCACCGTCATTCACACTTATCTTCCTAGAAGGAGACCATACATCTATTTAAAAAGAGTAACCTGTATGACGCCCATTAAAGAATTTTGAGACAGCAGAATCAGTACCAATCTTATTTAGTCCTACATCTGCCAAAACGTATGTAGGGACATTATGAGGGAACTTTAACATGCCCGTGCACGCTGAGTAACAAGAGCAAGTGTCTAACAGTACCATTGCAAATTATTGACGATTGGCCCCATTGCCCTCCTAAGTAAGCAGATTCACATTTCACAGATGAGTGACTGACTGGAAAGCGAAATCGAGGTGGGTGCGACCCACGAATCGAATTGAAGTCCTTTGACGCAAGTATGGGGTCCAAGGTGACCTGTAATTTGATGTTTTCCTCCCAGTACAGCTTGGCAAAAAATAGTCTGGAAAAAATGAGGGCGCCTGCTTAGCAGGTATGGCCACCCTGTATACTAGGACTAAAAGTGATAAGATACTTGGTGTTTTAATCAACAAACACGAGACAAAATTTCAAGACTTGATAGGCACATAGGCTTTTACTTTCATTGTATTTAGTAGATTGCGCATTATTTCGCTAACAACATAATGAAAACTTATCAACTCACTCAGTTTAAAAATTAATTAAATTACACTCTGGGATTGCCGGTTGAACCCGATACACAAGACATAATGTTCAGCAATCGCATTTGCGGCCACCATCTAAGGTATTCACAACCATTCGATGGTTGGTATGCCTGTATCAAATTTGACATGAATGATACTGAACGAAACCTGTTAATGCTGACAGTTTATAGTCGACAAAAAGGTGACTTACAGCTGCTTACTGTCGGAAACGAAACTAATCGGAAGTCAGAGAGTACCTATAACATGTCATATTCGAAAGGTACGGGCAATATCGAATAAACTTGAACAGTTGACTAATGAAGGCGTCAGGTATGTCTATATGGGGGTACATAACATTATCACTATTCACATGACAATGAAAATGAAATAACACGCAAAAATTTAGATTTTATTAAAAAAAAAAAACGTGACATACAACATTGTAACATCATTCGTGTATTCCTTTTCGGTGCTATGATAGATTTTTTCCATTAACACTGATGTGTCAGTTTTACATTTCTTATTTATGAAATCTAAATAGTGTAAAAATCTTTCTTAGACGTTTACGGCTCCCATTACAATCCGTTTCCTCAAACTATAGGTAATATATTACGTAGAATAGGCACCTGAAAAATAATAAATATAAATTATACTTTTTTTTACTGTGGTATGCGAAAATAGCATTAACAAAAAAAAAAAATACTTGCCTGTTTCTCTAAAGTGTAACTTTTAGTCTAATTGCACACAGATCGAAATCGTCTAATTCTCTCTTCCGCCAACTGTTTTGGTGTTTCTCGAGGTGTAGAAGAAATCCTTAATTTTTTTCACCTTCATTAACAATTTCTCTAATTGTACCTTGAAAGAAAATATAAAGACAATCATATTAATTCCATGTAGGTACTACATTTTTCAATTTCAAGTATCAAACATCAAGAGTCAACGTACACGCGATTTATCAAACTAGAAAACATAACCTCAATAATCTATTAGTAAATAAAACAATAAAATGGCTTGAAACTTATAATACCGATAAAACTTAGTATTAGAAACGAAAAACAATGACTGGCATTGACTAAAAGATAAATTTCTTGGATAAATACCTGTCGTGTCGGCAGTTCTTTCGAAAACATTGTCAATTGGAAACAAAATTTGTTCCGCTTCAGATTCCGCCAAATTTCTTACGAATACTTGGTATATCACAGCTTACACCACTACTCCTTATTGTTTTATTCATTTTTTATATATACAAAAGCATTAATAATTGATAGTTAATTAGAATTAAGTAAAATACAATACAACTGGGAACATAACACAATGACAGATGAGCTACTTGTTGATGATAAACAAAGCAGTGTTGCCACCAAAAATATATTTTAGTTCCAGTGGTTACCACGGCAGACTCTTTTTTGCCAAGCTATACAAGATGTGTGACCCCTCTGCATAAAATATGCTCAGCCTATATAGTCTAGGCAAAAATTATGGGATTCGAGACAAAACTCTCTCTCTCAAGGCAGAGAGCTGCCTGCGTCTGCGTTCCCTTCTTCATACCGGCTACCTTCAAAACAAGAGTGAACAGGCATCTTCTGGGCACGCTCGTTCCATGTGTCGTGATTCACTGTAAATTCTTGCAATATTTTGAATATTATCCTAGTTCAACGGGAATGTGAAACGATTTACAAATTGTATATCCTCATAAAATTGGTGCCTAATTCATACTATGCATTGTACATACGTATATAAATGATTAATAAATATTGGAATTGTCGTGTAGTTATTTAAAAAAGTCATGTTTAATTCGTTGTTGTATTGATTTACAATGGAGGTGATGTCTGGCCATTTTGCAACGGCAGGCGAGACACTTCTGCAGCGACTGGGTAACCACAAGGTTCTGTTGTAACAATACATGTACGGAAATAAAGAAGATACTGGTGCGCTAACAACTACTTTCATTTTACATGATAGACCTCATCAGGCGTGATCGAGGTCAAGAGTATGTATTAAGTTCATGTATTAAAATATTAAAAACTGATAGTATTTCTGATAATGTCGCAGTATTCGTTATAACATAAAACAATAGCCTTCATTGCTATTCTAATGTGTACCCAATACCTTTAGATGTACAGTGTTTTTGTATTTAGATGTTCTAATCGCTCCAAAAGGCAATTCCCGTAATTTTATGAACGTTAGTCTGTCTCAATCTGTCAAAAATACCTCTCTAAATAAAAAGATTTTGACATTGATTGTCGCTGAAATGAAATTGCGATCAGATCTTGAACGTTTTCAATTACGGGAATTGCTCTGCTTATTTTTTATTTCAGTTATTTACAGCGTTGAACAAGAAATGATGCATAGCAATCCTTGTATATGGTATTGCGTTGAATGAAACGTTGCGTTCATAGTTCGAAAAGAAGCCGCCAGAGCGCGCCAAAGTGCATCAACACCATGGCGAAAGCGACGTCAAGCGTGTGAATATTTTTTTGTTTTCTACGTGATAATGTTGTTATCTGCTTGTTTGTAAGTTGAAAGAATCGAAATAAACTAACTCACAGTGTGTACGTATTGTCTAGTGTAAATACTGAACATAAAAAGTTGAAAGTTTTGTGTGTGAAGTTGTAACGAACTCTGGGATCACTTTGGAGTTCAGGTGTCAACGAGGTAAGAAACTAATGCTTATTCAGATATTACGACTTCTAAAATTAACGCTTTTGATGCTAACATGAGTTATTACGTCCGAACAAGTTACGATTAGCCTCAAAAAGTATATTCGGTACAACATCAAGTATGCACAGGTAGGTAATAGTTATAAATAATTCTCTGTAAGGTTAGGATCTTGTCTTAGGTTGTATTGAAGGCGTTTGTACAAGTTTTGTTATTGTAAGTGGAATGGCACATGGTGTTGGTTATTTCGTGGCGGGAGGACGCTTACAAAAAGTTTTTGTTTACAAACTTGTGAAGTATCTACCTACTTACCTACTGACCTCATATTTTTCATGTGTGAGGTTCCTTTAGGATGAGAGACACAGCGCTATTTATATAAACATGCATCATTTTGTTGAGAAAACTTTAATATTATTATTTTGTTATAAAGTTTTTCTCATGATTGCATGTTTTGAACACTGAAAAAAAGTTGTTGCCTGAAGTTTGTATACCTAACTCCATCTATGAAAACTCAACTGTTGCTGATATGCAGAGATGTACTTGGAAACAAACTTTAAAATTTACTTTGAGATAACTTGCTTTTTTCCATTTCTACATTGTCTAAAGTACATTTGTACATAATATATTATGTAATATAAATATACAACATTTTAATGTAACAAAGAATTTACTTTGTTCAATGCAAAGTTTTTCTTAAGTTCTAAAAACCTTAAATTCAACTTCTCCATTTATAGAAGTAAACTGTTCCAAAGCAGTACTTCTTTTTTATTTAAAAAAAACATTCCGTTTTTATTTAGGGGCTAAATGGTCACTAATTTCACTCTGCTGCTAAAGATAGACTGTCGTAGTGCAGTAAGAAAATGTTTTTTTAGCAAAAATGACATATTTTTGTCTCTATTGTAATAAGTCCACGGATTACCTACTTATTTGTGAGAAATAATGAAATATTTCTTGAAACAATACCTGATTATCTTTAACAGCACAAAATATAATATGTCACGCTAAACAGTTTTGTTCCGAATATCAACAAATAATGTTAATTGACCTAATTATGTCTCATTCATTCATAATATTATTCTATGATACTTTGTTTACATCTAATTTCATATCTCTAAGATGTTAATAACTCATTGATAATATTCTAAAATAATTGAGGTGCCAAATAAGTTGAACTTCCGTTTAAAATCAGGTCAGGTCAGAATCCTCTGATAAAAATTACAAATTATTATTGCTTTTTTTTGTACGTAATGACTCCATTCATAAGTATAACTCATAATAATTATTATCATTGATCTACTTTCATTGTTCATTCATAATAATATTACATGAATGAATCTTTATTTAATATACATATGTATAACTTTATAAAACATAACTTTCATACTAAACCTTCTGGGTTCTGCAATATCTGAAAGCAAAAACATAAAAATTATTCAATCTCATTTGCAATACATCAAAAAAAAGAAACTTCGTCTGTCCCACATGTCCCCTGCAATATCGCACATTGTAAACACGAACGTAAAACAGAACACAAAACAAAAAAAAACAATGTGTCATGAATATGTCTCTTTAAAAAAAAAAACAGGTTTGCAACAATCAATTCCCTTTGAGCGCGACATCAATGGGAGCGGTTACTGTGTACCTATCCTTTGATCTCGCCGCCCTCTGAAGATGCGACAGAGCGCTAATACCGCCGTCCCGCGGAACAACGGCGCAACCGCCGCTTTGATGCTCTCGTGCACGAAAAATACGATATTATAATTTTAGTCGATTTTATCTCCCCTTAATTTGACTCGACTAAAATAAACTGGTGTATCACATTTTGTTTTTTAATTACCTACATGGATGCGGATGAGATGCGTAGAGCATTATGTGTATTTATTTGATTTACAACTATTTAACTGTTTGGTTGCGGTTCTACTAACTTTTTGTTGACTAGTTTCGAACCCAAATGGAGCTTTTATATCGAGTTCGGAACTAGTCGGATAAACCTGAAAAACACCAGAAACATTTCATAAACATAAATATTATGTTTCACTTAAGTTAAAATGTAATTTTACAATTATTTTAAATTATTCATAACATATGCGAGAGGTTTTTGTTATCACGCCAGTTAAAATCCTCTGATTAGTTTGCGGAAACATAGACAACACAGAACCAGCTTATTACTACTTGTGTTTATTATGAAAGCATAATTAATAGATAGATTCGCTAAGAACTTACACGTGCCTCTCTAAAAAAACTCGTATCTATTTCCGTCAGCCTGAACATCATAGGAATACTTTTAATTTAATTATGTACTTCAGAAATCCAATGTCCTTATCTCGTCTTACCAACTTTTGTCACTGTTTCACTCAACGTTCTCTTTGTAACTTAAAGGATTTCTCCGAAATAAACTAATCTGGAGCGAGCTGTAAAAGGGAAGTACATTAAATAGGAGTTCGCAAGAAAATAAATAATGTAGGAAGATTCTTTTGAAAAAAAATCTCAAAATGTTCAGTTAATTCTGCGTGAGTCGGCAATAGGAGGCAGTTGCGACGTTTCAGTAATTGGCTGAATCGAGACAGATCGCTAAAGGGGATGATTCATAGCTTTGTCGCAGAAGTGAGACTTACTGTCCTTTACTGACTTGCCAACGAGAAGTAGTGGACTCAAAGTGAGTAGGAAGTATTTTAAAGGTCTTTTTTGGTTGTCTGAGCTCTTGATAGCGTACTTTCTAGTATTTGTTCGTTATTTAAAGGCTCCTCTTATTTAAACTTTAGCTTATTGCTATTGCTTTTGCTATTGAGGTCTGTGCTCGCTGCGTTCTACAATTCGAAGTAGAAATTACGATTGCGATGCTTTTCTGAAAGAATGCCTACTATTTTCATGACTAAACACGATGAAAAACTATTTTTGGTTCAATGAGAAATGCATTCAGATTACTCACACACAACACAACACATGAAAGAAACACCTAAGATCAAAAAAATCTCAGAACTGCGCTCTAATAAAAACAAACATCGTTTTCAACCCTGAGTATATAAGTAAAAGTTTGTGCAATTGGTGTACAATCCAATGATTTCATCCAATCTTGTAACATAAAAGTTACAAAGAAGTCTGCATGCGGGCCACCCGGCCTGATCCACCAAGTTTCCAACTTTTTCTGATGGCCAAGATAAATATCGGAGCGGGACCGTGATTTGAAAGGATTCTGCACCTCGCGAATGTGAGCTGAATTAGAATTGCTTACCTACCGCTATAATCTTTTAAAGTATATTATAAGTTGATTATGGTCTAATAAATGACGACTAAAATAATATACAACAACTATCTGCATAGCTTACCTTAAAGATATGCCTCCTTGCATTCCGTAAAATGATATTGACCAGTCAATTACCGTAATTACAGACACAATTATAAACCATATGTGGTTTCTCAGGGACTTAGAGGTTAAAGACAAAGAATACCGTTATATTAAAATAAAACATCAAATCAAAATGTCAGCAGCAACATCTCAATATAAATCACGACTGCAGCTGCTCTGTAGAGCTCCACACACGTAATATCCATCTCGCTATGCACACGTAATATCAAATCGAATCGCCGCGCTATCTCGTCCACTTTGTGCGTCGCCGTGACTGGCGCCCAACCAGGGACGCAACGCAAATTGGCGGCGAACAATTAATGGCCACCTGGCTCCGTTGCTAATCGACCGATAGAATTAAATGAACGGACTGCACTAATTGCCCGGTAAGACAAAGGGGCAAACACTCGCCTTTGAGCTGCCGATGTCTAGTGTCACTTGAGGCGTAGACCGCTGCGTCGACAGACGGCCCACAGTGGAACGAATGTATGGGAGCGGTTGGACGTAGACATGTCCGAAAAATAAGAGTAAAATTATGACAAACTAATGATGCCATCTTATTCGATTACTTAATGCCTTCATAAATTGTGGTGATGAATTTCTTCATAACTCCCATATTTCGGGAGTAATTTGAGAAAATGTGAAATTTTACTATGAAAATGAGTGTATCGAGCTCTCTCCCTCCTGATTCCGGGCTTGTTTCAAGTAGCGGTCTCTAATATCGTAATGCTATTACTAAGAGCTATATTTAATACTAAGACACATAGTGCGCCAAATGTGCACTTTCTGGGATAAAAGGAAATGAAAATTTAAAAAAAAAAACGTTTTTTCCCCATTTGTATTTACTTTAAACCGCAGACAGACTTATTAAGAGGTCTATAAATATATTATATATATACAGAAATGTATATTAACAAAAATATTCACAAGAACTGATGAGAGTATGACTTTTAAGTAAGTTGATAATAAATTACCTAGTTTCATTAAAAGTACAATAAATAATTAAGATGTAAGCTCTAATTTACTAAGTTACACATTTTAAAACAATAACATCATTTAATTATCTTCGTCATCATCATCATCATCAATTAATTCAAATTCAGAATCGATGTCCGCTAAATCATTTATGTTAACAAATTCGATATCACTTTTCTCAGAATCCGTAAGCTCATAAAATTCCTTAAAAGAAGATTTTTTTACAAACTTATTTCCTTTTGGACGGATACTTGTAACAAGTGGATCAGAAGACAGTAAAAGATTGTGCATAATATCTTCATTGCATGAGATACTGCTATGCTTTCGAGAATGCCCCTCTCTATATTTTCTAAAATCTTTATTTCTAGCCTCAGATGCCTCTTCGGATAGAAAACCAATGGGCACAATTGACATGTTCTGAACTATGTCTGGCCCATGCATTAAAATTTTATGAAGTGAAGAAGGCATATAATACCATGGGTATAACTCCACGTAAAGCTTAGCAGTATCAAAGCAGAACTCTCGGAATTTAGTTACGTTGAGCTTCTCTCCTGATGAAATACACTGCAAGATCACACAGATTTTTCTTAAAAGCATAGCATCTATTCCGGTCAGTTCAGCAGATTTAGTGTAGTTTTCAAAAAATCTCCTTGCCGAGTTGCCATTGTTGGTGGATCCACTGCCTTGTTTCACAACATCGAGAAGTAAGCCCGTTTCTCTTCTTACAGCCTCTTGAACTCTTTTCTTCCTGTCATCAACTTGCCTTTTTGCTATATCACCCCTTACTTGCCATGATTTTATGTCTAATTTGTAGGAAATGTGTAATAAGCATTCCATTGAGCGAATCCAAGCGTGAAGGGTGCTTAAGCTATATTTATACATGTCCTCGTTTGCGTGTTTATCTTTGATTAACTCTAAATTATTCATTTCTTTAGGACAAGCCTTGCATATGTCACACACTGAAGCTGCTGTATTGGATATAATGGAATGAATTTTACCATCAATCATTGTCAACAGCAGTTGGTGTTTGACACTAATTCCATCAGTGATGGTGGATGGAGTTAAGGCTTCAATCTCTGCTTCGATTTCAGCCATCTCTCTCTGCACATTTTCTTTGGTTTCCTTTATAAACTTAAACAATATTGGCCGGCAAAATGAAGTGGAAGATGGTCGCTCGTTTTCCCAAATTGTTACACCTTTTGAGACGAGCCGCAGTGGTACAAGACTAATCATAAAATTAGCAAGATCGATTTGCTCATCTTCACTCGTCCTTTGATGATAAATGCTTTGGCTAGATAATCCGTCAAAACCCCATTTGCTGGTCAATACGAGCTGTTGATTGGGATCAACAGGGGTTTCTAACGACCTAATAAGTCTTCTTGAGGTTAAATCCATCAAGGCTTGTAATTTGATTTTTGCAGAGCTCTCTGTAACTGTGAGATCTTCTTTGGCCGGATAGCACTTAATTTTTTCTTTAACCAACATGTAGTAACTCGGGTATTGAAGAGCTCCTTCTTGAGTGTTGAAATCCCGAAGAGTGTTATAGCGCCATTTCGATAAGTTCATCGATACATAAAGAGCCAATGCCTTCAAAGGGGATATTTCCCGTACCTGAATTGATTTACCTTCAATGAAGGCTTTGATTTTTGAGGCCTCTTCTGGATTCTCCGTCAAGTATTTCATAACATAAGCTGTATCGCTTTGTCCTGCCTTTTGAAGCGCCCTTTCGGCCGAAAACATAATTTCAGCGCTGCTACTGCTGCATGAAAGACTATCTTCAGTGCGTCTTCTTTTTTGCCGGTTACTAAGGTCCTCAAAAGATTTACGAGGACTAGGATGTGTACAAGTTGAAGCATCAGATTTAGCAGGAGAAATTATGGGCTCGATGACGTCACTTATATTTTCTGTAGAAGGTTCCATATTTTCATTCTGTAATTCCGGCCATTGAATTGCAGCCTGTAGCCAAATCTCATGTTTCTTCCGAAACTTATCTGTGCTTCTTCCAGACTGTGTCCATTTTGCATAAATGCGGTAGCAAAATCGACGACACCAGTCTTTTAAACTTGTTTCAGCACTTTCACATAACTGAACACAACTGTTATCTTTTAAAACACTGAACAAATAGTTAAAGTCGCGTAAATCTTTATGTGCGCGTGCGCATAAAGCAACGTGAATATCAAGATTTGTATTAAAATTTGGAAAATACATTGCGAGATTAGCTTGGATACAACGAGGTGTAAATCAACACTGATTTTAAAGTTACTAATAGTGACCTATTTATATAAAATCCAGGTATCCCAGGTATCCTTTGTTAAATATTGCAAGGTAATTAGTTATTGTGATAATTAGTAAATGATGCATGCTAAATTAGTGTATTAAGAGCCATTTAGTAATTAAATAATAGCAATGTTCTTATCAGTAATCATTAGTGCATCAGTTTTATATGTAAACCTTAAGTCCCTAATTATATATCCTAATTAGCTTATATCTTCTCTAATTGGCTGCTCAGAAATGTTATTGTAATAAGGTAAACCTTTAGAAAAACGGTTTTAATCAACAAAATAAACAAAAAATAAAAAAATTGTGTTATAAAATAAACATCACTCTTTATCCCAGAAAGTGCACATTTGGCGCACTATGTGTCTTAGTATTAAATATAGCTCTTAGTATTAGCATTATGATATTAGAGACCGCTACTTGAAACAAGCCCGGAATCAGGAGGGAGAGAGCTCGATACACTCATTTTCATAGTAAAATTTCACATTTTCTCAAATTACTCCCGAAATATGGGAGTTATGAAGAAATTCATCACCACAAGTTATGAAGGCATTAAGTAATCGAATAAGATGGCATCATTAGTTTGGCATAATTTTACTCTTTTTTTTCGGACATGTCTACGTCCAACCGCTCCCATACATTCGTTCCACTGTGCGGCCCTCTGCTCGCTTGTGTACTGTTGATATTGAACTGAGACGCTTTGGATGCGTTCGTTGTACATGTACGTATGTTAAGGGTTCAATCATAGGCACACTGGACAGTAGACGTAACCAGAAACAGGAGTGTGTTGTTGTTGGGCGACACTTGAAAGACAGTATGGGATATCTTGTGTCTGGTAGGCATACATCTGGATCCCCAGACCGTTTCTTATGAATTCTGAAACAGGATAGTTGGATTACATGAAAGAAAGATTCATTAGAAGGGTTCTAATTTTATATAGATCCGTCATATATAAGATAGAGATAAAATGCTTGTGAATCCGCATTTTCATATATAAAAATATAATTCCTAAAATGACTCTCAAGATTTTAGGTATCACTGAAGATGCACCTACGGATCGAATGCCGAAAGCATTTTTCAAAGTCCACTACACTGCAATAAGGCAACACAATTTTCTTTAGAAATACCTTCACAACAATGTGCAATATGCAAGACAATCGACGCGCAGTGGCCAATGGTGCTCAGCCGGAGTGTTCCAAACAGCAGTGCCTTGGACTGAACACGCCAATTACACAGCATTAGTTGGAGGACGTTTGTATCTGGCGTGCAGCCGTGCCCAATAAGGAGCTGCGTGCCTACGTGCCATTGTTGCAGTTAACTGGAAATTAAAAATATCTGTCTCTTATTTCTGAAACAATTGCCTTTAAAACAACGTTGAAGATAAAGAAAGTATTTTAAAAATGAATTGAGACGACAGTGAAAAAAAATTCGACATTTGATCGAACGACAAAGGGTTCGAATTGCAGAATCGCAATCAAAATAAACGAGTTAAGTTTTTATAATAATCTATGAAATATGCATCAAAGATTCCAATTTTTAATTAGCTAGAAAAATCTCTCAAGACTTTATTTATGAAATGTACAGAAAGGTTTTAATTACAAACCTTTGACCAATATTCTAAAATTCTCTCTTTGACTTTGTTCTAAGTAAATATGTGAATAAGGAACATAAACGCTTTGACGTTTTAAGAGCACAACATACTGGTGAAATATTCATCTTAGTGATGACTATCTTCACTTTGCTTTGGAATAGTTTGCAGTACTGTTGAAGAGGTTATATTTTTGGAAGAATGGTGGCCCTACATTCCCAAAATACAGAATAATCATTATGTCTTGGTTTATGCGCGGATCTAATAACAGAACCTAGATATTATAATGCTTATCTTGGTGTGATCACTGATCATGGGGTTGAAATAGCTACATCACTTGAACACTGTCCTTCGTAACTACTTGTCTCTGAAGACACTTTTGCCAAATAGCCTGTATTTTGCAGATAAAGCTGTTGGGTGAAAGTAAAATTGTTCATATATTTAATACTAGCTTCTGCCCGCGACTTCGTCCGCGTCAAATTTTTGCTCCCCTGACCTTTCCCGTCGCATCGATTTGCCTGCTAGTTTTCGTCCATTTTTCGTTGCTGCTCGCTCCTTTTGAGTTATAGTGAGTCAACCTTAAAAGATAGACAAATGCTCTCGCGGACTTTTTTTTAGAATTTTTTAAAAGGAACAATTTCGTGATACATGATTTTTACGTTACTTTAACCGTTTACGCAGCGCACGCAACGGAAACTCTCAAAAGGAATAAATGTTCCCCGTTTTTGCAACATTTTTCATTACTGCTCCGCTCCTCTTAGTTGTAGCGTGATGTTATATAGCCTATAGCCTCCCTCGATAAATAGGCTACCCAACACAAAAATAATTTTTCAATTCGGACTTTTTCAATTCCTGAGATTAGCGCGTTCAATCAATCAAACAAACAAACAAACTCTTCAGCTTTATAATATTATATAGTATATATAAATATATAGTATATATAGTATAGATGAGATCAAAATAAATCTACTGCAGAAGTATGAAACGTAGCAATTCATGTGTTGTTTCACAGTTCAGAAGTTTATATCGTCATTAACTTCAGCAAACGCATGCAATTGAAATCTCACTGCAAAGCGTTCTCGAACAATGTAAATAGAGGCGGTTTTTATGAACACGTGTAGCAGCTCTCTGTTATTTGATAGTAGTGTCTGACAGACGGTGACGGAGCGACATGACAGTTACACAACGCCTCATTAACCGAATCAGCTTTGACAAATAACGTTTCCCAATTAGCTGCAATGGACGATCAAAGTCAAAAGTTTGGTCATTGAACATTTGATTTGAACATTCCTTTGTTAATCTAATTGAATTAATAGATCGGGTTTACAGATCAGATAATTTAAGTGCCGGTGGCAATCAACGAATTGAAACTTATGAACGTTCGCCAGCACAACATGTCTTGGTCTCAGCATTATGTCAGTAGTTATATTTTATGTGAATTCTATCTTGAAGATTTTCTTGCTCATCGCCTTTGAGGGGATTAAGGCGAGAAATAAGTCAGGCTGTCTCTATCAGATAGAGTCATCTCATTGCTACACAGGGTTCTTTGAGTACGGAGTTGATGAATTAACAGTTTCTCGTCTAGTATTTTTTAACTTACGCTTTTCATAGAAGCGATAAGGAAATTATATTTTTCTGTTTACATTTTGTTACTACAAAATTTTTAAAAAGCAACTCGACTTTTGTGAACTGTGAAGTTATCAGATTCAGTAACATTCACAGTCGGTTGACAAGTAAAAGAGGTGTAGTAAGTCGGTGTATGACACGGTGGCAGTGGAATCAGTGCGCTTAGCGCGGGGCCGCGGGCGTGGAGTGGCTCGTTATCGCACTCCCGCCGTGTATGGGCCGCCGCCCGCGCCGCCTAGCGCCGAGGTAACGATTCCCTGGAGTGCCGGTCACCGTACCAGCGTAGTTACTCGCACCTCAACTAGACAGTTTTCGACAACTCCGACCAAAATAGAATCGTGGAATGCAAACGTACGCGGAAATTTCTTTATTGCCCGCTTTGGACGCTTTGGTGCAACCGGATTGAGGAATATTTGGAGGAAATTGTTGTTTATAAACCGGTGTGGGTATTTACGGGCTCTTTACGCTCTCTTTTGGCTCGTTACGGGTATTACAAAATCACAGCTTTAAAATGGTAAAGGATAACCTAGGGCTGCTATAAAGTTTGTTATTGTATCTTAGCAATTTTGTCATTCAGATCACAACTTTAGCTATCTAAATACAATTTTTTCGAAGAAGACCACTTCAGTTCTTTTGCTATTTTTGCTTAAGTTACTTGCTACCACGGTTCTACGAAATGTCTGCTATTAGAAAATTTAATATCATTAAATTTTCTCAAGACTCACTCACTACATCAGAACCACAAATGGCAGAAGTGCTACGATACCACAAAGCTCAAAAAATCGTTTTAAGTATTATAAAAGATACCGAAAATTGATTACATGGATAGAATTTCTAAATGTAACAGATTTTGATAAATATCTCTGTTACTAAAGCTTGATGTTTTCGCAAGAACAAGCGTGTAAAAGAAAATGTTAGTAATAAACAAGATCAATCAAAGAGGCAAAATTGTACTACATTTATAATTTGGCAGGAATATTTGGTGTGACTCAACGGTTCGCCTTTGATAGAAACTCGGATATATTAATGAGAGCTTCAGAAATGTCACAAAACTCGTGGAAAGGAAGATAAATCGACACTTCACACGTTTAGAAGTTTGAAGTTCACAAGTTGGCATTGATGCGAGGCACGCCGCCCAGCCGCGCACATCGAGCTACGAGCGGGGCGCCTCCTACTCTACGAGCAGATACGCAGAACTACACTGGATAACATCTTTAAATGTATTTTATTTTGCTTTGATCTGTGTGATGTGTGGCAAAAACCAAATGATGAGTTCAATGAGATTAAACAAAAACTGGATTGTTGGATCAATTTATTGGTGTTTCATCTACACATTTTGTTGTAGGTATTTGTACTCGTTCATTTTTTCTGTACTCATTGATGATAAGTCTGAATGTATAACTTTTGATGAATGACGATACGCATTTCATTCATAATCAAGAGAATTTGCAAATTTCGAATGAACCAGAGAATTTTCTTTATTTTTCGAAAATTATTAGCGATGCTACGATGCGGTGTATTGAAATATTGATGTCTTTCGTGAGTGAGTAATTCTTAATGAAAATGACGGAGCTATGGATCTAAAAATAAGTTTTTGCTTTCATGTTTTACCTTTATATTGATTTGCGATACCTCGTGGCAATTCACGCGTGACTTTTGTCATGTTATAAAAACACCCATCTTCTTGCCAACATATGCTACGCTTTTATTCTGCTTCAAAAATATTTCTGTGACAAACATGTTATTAAAAGGTGTCGCGGCGGTCGCAGGAAGCGTCCTAAAAAAAGAAGTGAGTCGAATCTATGGTTTGATTAATTGATAACAGTAGCTCAAACGTCGCGCTCTAGTGTTGGTAGCTCGCGGTGTGTTGTACGTATTGGACGTAGAACAGGCGAGACGCAGAAGGGGAGTTAGAAATATTCTTAGTTACAGAGCACTTTTTCGACTGCGTAAAAAATTTGAATACAGCGTTGTCCATTTTATAGAAGACTATATGCTCCTGTTTCCACTAATCTGCAAATGTGTGAATAGTCTCTCGATTGTGTGTTATTTTGACAGATTTATATCCTACATAACAAAGCATCATATTTTCGATTGCGTAAAAGTTGGCTTATCCTGTGGTGATTTTAATCTATGACGCATGCTATATCACTTCACTTCTTTCTATTTGACCTTGTCGCGCTGCAGTTGCCATCATATTCTCTATCCTTTTCGAACCACAATGTTAATAAATCGAAATTTGTTTCTAAATGTGAAATATAATCGTGATATTTATACAAATATTTATTATTTTACTACCCTACCCCCACCCCCCACCCCCCCCCACCCCCCACCCCCCCACCTATGGTATGAAATTCCTTCATTCTTACTTATTTTGGAACCATCGTTTTTACTCTTACAACACAACTTGGAATTTTCAATATAAAGCCTCCTATAAACCGGCGCGACGCGGCAACGCGACGCGACACTCGTAGAACATTTTTTATGTGAACTTCATGGAAATTGTTCTACAAGAATCGCGTCGCGCTGTCGCGTCGCGCCGGTCTGAATAAGCCTTAAAGCCTCCTACAAACCGGCGCGACGCGGCAACGCGACGCGACACTCGTAGAAGAATTTTTATGTGAACTTCATGGAAATTGTTCTACAAGAATCGCGTCGCGCTGTCGCGTCGCGCCGGTCTGAATAAGCCTTAATACTTTACGCCACGGACACGCTTTGCTTCGCTCGCTGCTATTAGCCGACTAAATCAAATCACACCAATTGTTGTGATTTGTCGGCAACAATTTTCGCACGCTAATGCCCTATCTACGTATTTTTGTATATAATATCATTGGTCAGGGGAGCAAAAAATTGACGTGGACGAAGTCGCAGGCAGAAGCTAGTAGAAGAAGCTAGGTAAACTGACTACGTTTGAAAGAGAAGTTAGGCAATATGTATGATAATCTCACCGCAAAATGAGATAATTGTGAACCTTTAAGAGGTTGAAAGGTCTTGAAGAACAGCTCGTTGGATGATCTCAATAAATAAACAGGAACTCAGTTGTAAACAGGATGGTCTTGTTATTGTTAATTAAGTGACCAATGTTCGCGGAGGATAAGGACTGCTAATTTAAATTCTAAAAGGTTGATTCTATACCATTGATATGCAAATTCTATTCATTCATATTGAGCTCAGTATGGCTTCCTAAGATAACCCTCTGACCCTTATTTTTAAAGGTGTTAAGTTCTTTCTTGCTTGTGGGAAAAATGTGTTTTAAAAATGTACACTATTAAAACGCCAAAATCGCATACGTGAATATTACCTTACCTCACAAGACAAATGACACAATACAACCTCTTTTATTACGATACATTTGCTTAATTAAAACACAAAGTTATAAAAGCAAATTAATTTACTGTAGATGATCTGACTTGCGGTTCGTAGCTCTCGTGAAAGTCGTGGGGCGGGGAGGGTGTGGGAGTGTCGGCTCGGTCAAAGGGCCCTTTGATGTTTGCCGCCGGCTTAATGCACCGCCCGCGGCCCCCGCGCCGCTCATCATTAGCAATTTCCCTGTAATTTATTATCTTTACCGCTATTTATTTGTACAATTTCATGGGTGCATGACGTTTCGCACCTCGAGCCGTGACCGATGCGCTTCCCACCAATTATATTGAGACGTTATACCGAAATTTAGGTTATTTTTTTTCCGTTTCTCGAATATACATGTTTTTTGCGGGTTGCAGATTTTTTATTAATTTATGAAGAAAGCAGAATAACTTTTTAAAGTGAAAACTTCTTTAGCGGCGTTGTGCACTTTTTTGTAATGGGTAAAAATGTTAAACTCGCGTCAGGACACTTGACCTGATCGAAAATTCGTAAGACGGAGGGAGAATGATTTTTCTGAGAGATAAACTTTTTAATGTAGGTAATATAAATTGTCATGTTTGTGTACCATAGCGCAATAAATAAATATTGTATCCTACCACATAAATGATAGTACTTTTATACTGATAATTAAAGCAATTCGTCCAAAATTATTCCCTAACCATTCCAAAATATCAAAAATGCACAACGTTAATATTCAAGTTTTCACTTCTGCCGGCACTCCCGGAGTGCAACCCGTCGTTTTTTTTTTAAATTTAGTGTGTCAATCATTGCTTTCTTTTTATCGGTTGATCATCATCATCAGCCTATAATGTTCCCACTGCTGGGACACAGGCCTCCTCTCGGTCTCTCTATATATTATATCAGAAGCTACGTAATTTATAGCTGCCTTATTAGAGTGTAAATAATATTTCACTTACAGCAATACGTTCCATACTTTGCAACCGCAAAAATTAACGAATTCTAGACGAAGTCAAAAGTTAGACATGCTGTGAATGAAATTCAAAATAACACACCAAAAATTATCTGGCAACCAGGGATGCCAAGTAGTCCAATGTTTTTCGAGATAAATATTCAGAACTGAATTTTCGGTGACAGCGATTAAAAATCCGAACCGAAGGACCATTTGGCTACCAATAAACATTTAAACAGTTAAAACCAAAAGCATTATAGAAATAATATTAGTAAAAATGTAACAGGTGATACGCAATTACGCATACAGATTAAAAGATAGGGTCCTCCCTTGATGAAGTGTTCTAAAGCAAACAGAAGCTTGCTCACTTAAAACTTGCATTCGTCTAACCCTAAGTTCCAGCCCTGCGCGGCACATACGTGAGTGCCAAAAAATCCAAAGCTCGGCACGTGCTTCTGTCGGCACTTGCGGCGAGCGGGGGCGCGGACTCATTAGCGACTCGCGAGTCGCGACGTTTGAGCGACCTCCCGCGACAACGTTTGAGCGACCTCCGCGTCAACGCGACTCAAACCTGAGCTTTTTGTCACAGACTCGCAGCAGTCACAGAGGAACCCTACTAATGTCATTAAATGCTGCTTAGTATATAACTAAGCTTAGTTTTTTGAGACAGGAGAATTTTCTTGTATGTAGTATGAACGTACACGAGCATACAAAGCGTATTGTTACGTATGGGAGATATCGATTCTGTGTATTTCCGATAGCACCAATAACATAGGCGTGGTACGGCCGTGTTACAGAACGTTTCGCAAAACCACCAATGCATTATTGGCATGCATTGCCGACTCTGCAAACGTACCGTGCTTTTAGCGCACAAATTGTTTCCAGGCCGCTTGGCACTCGCAAAATATATGTCACTATTTACGGACCGTGTTAATGTAATTAACAAAACGTGAAATCAATCAAAGCTGGTGTAAGGCGGCGACTCGCACGAGATCAAAGCGGAGACACAAAGGCGCCGCGGTACGGTCGGCAGCGCGGCCCGTTGGCCACTCCACATAGAGTTGCCGTTCGTCGTTTTTGAAATGTATCACTCGCTACTGTAAATGAACGACTTTATTGGTGTGCTGTGTCGGCGTATCGCACGTTAATACCATTGAGAGTATTAAACCTGCTTTTGAAACAATGTCATACTGAAATATATTTCTGCGCTTACCCAAGCCTATAGATGTGTATTGCTGGGTATATTATAAGTCTCGTAATCCCGTTCAGTTGCACTGTAAAACACTTTTCGACATTCTGAGGTACCTACATACATAAAGCTACTTTCTACAAGTCATCATACTCTTACTGGCTTTTGTAGTTGCAAAAAAAAACTATTTCCAGAAAATAATAAATAAATTTCTCTTCATTATTTTTCAGAACTTCATTTTTCTTTGTCTAAATTAAATAAATCAATCAATGACTTTATGACGTTTGGACTTCATAAAATATTGACAGCCCTAGCTGACCGCGTTCTGCTGACTGTACCCGCTATGCGATTGCACGTGCCAACTAATCAACATGTGCTCAAGAACTCGTGTGGGACCGGTGAGCTCCTTTTTCTCTCTTAGCTTTTGTCTTAGACAACTTTTTTAATACATTTAACTAGCTCCCTTTGACGTACGCTGAGTAATATTTCCAGCTATGATATAAGCTTTCAAAGCATATTTATTATTAAAGTAGATTTTCTAACAGTTTGTAAGAGTTCAGAGCCACCCATATTATGTGATTTATCATGTCATATAACCAATGTTCGTGAATTTGTAGTTCAGAACTGACGGCTTTTACATGGGCGATTCAAAATTTGAATTTCCAGAACTATTCGATTTATTATAATTTTCTGGCAATGATCTTTCAAGTTAGGCGACAACATCAACTGGTAGGTCATTTAAAATACCTTTTTTTTTTTTTTTCAGGATGGGTAATCATCAAATGACTTCTCCCGCTCTGGGCGGAGCGGGAGGGCGTGTCAGACTTTTACTGACTAAAACCCACCCGTGTTCCATCAGTTGCCCATGTGCCAGGGTCACGGTATCTCTTTCGAACAATCACGCGACCCCGGCAGGCATCGGTCCTAGTAGACCCCTACACTGCTGCTGACATCTCTTTGAGGCGCGCGTGGAACACTGCGCGCCGTCGACCCGAGCTTTGTCCTTACCGGGCGGCGAGCTACCCACTGCTCGCCACCCGCAAGCTCGCGCCTACGGTGGCCGGGAGTCCGCTATTGACTCCCGACGCCCGGGGCGTCTCCTCCTGCGGCGGCTAGGGACGTGAGGGCGCAGAGACTGCCACTCCCTCACGCGCCCCGCCTCCTCCTTCGCGAGCATTACTGCTTCGCAGAAGGAGGTGACGGCTTCCCATTCCCTCTCGCACCGTACCATGGCTCGCACCAGGGCCGGACGCGAGAGGTCGCCGCCGCCAATCGCCTCCACGAGGACACGGCGGTGCTCCGCCCAGGCAGGGCACACTTCCACCGTATGCTCCACCGTGTCCTCCAGACGATCCTCGCAATGGAAACACCCGGACGTATCCTCCCGCTTTATCCTGAACAGGAACCCACCGAAGCACCCATGCCCGGTGAGAACCTGCGTCAGGCGAAAGGTGAGGACGCCGTGACGCCTCTCTATCCACTCCTCAAAGAGGGGACTTACCGCCGCAATTGTGGCGTGCCCAGCACTGGGTTGCGACAATCGTACCCACCATGTCGCCATGAGATCACACCGGAGCTCTGTCCGCCGTGCCGCGATTTGTCGCGGCAGCGGAGTTTCGCCCCGGCGTTTCGCCTCCTCGCGCCACTCCCACATGTGCGCGAGGACCTTTGCCTCCAGATCCCATGGCGGCACTCTGGCAAGGAGGCTCGCTGCCTCGCAGGAGACCGTGCGGTATCCCCGGATTAACCGGATGGCCATGACCCTCTGGGCCGCACTCAACCGGCGCGCTGGGCGCAGCCTCAATGAGGGCGCCCACACCGGTGCCCCGTAGAGGGCCATGGACCGCACGACCCCCGTGTAGAGCATCCGGCAGGAGGCGTTTGGACCCCCCAGATTGGGCAGGAGCCGCTTTAAGGCAGCCCCAGTCCGCTCCAGTCTGGGAGCCAAACGTCGGAAGTGCTCGACGAAGTTCCACCGGCTGTCGAGGACAAGTCCCAGGTACTTCATCGTCGACTCGACGCCGATGTGAACCCCTCCCACCGTGAGTTGGGAACCCGCAGGTGGCGCGTTCCGAGGACCATGAAAACCCATGGCCTCGGACTTGTGCAATGCCACCTCGAGTCCCAATTGCCGGATCCTATCGACGATTGTCGCAACCCCGCGTGTCATGATTTCGGCCGCCGCCTCGTGCGACCTCCCCTGCGCAAGGACCAGCGTGTCGTCAGCGTAGCAAACTACGCTGACGCCGCTTGGGAGGTCGGCGCGCAGCACCCAGTCGTAACCGATGTCCCACAGATGTGGCCCCAGGACCGATCCCTGTGGGACACCGCACGACATCTCTCGCCGGTTCCATTCCCCCTCGTGACCGGGGTAGATGACGGCCCTATCCGTCAGATAGGCCTCGACCATTCAGATAGGCCTCGACCAATTTAAAATACCTTAAAAACAAAAGAATAATACGATTATTCTAGTCCAAAAACAGGGTAATTCCAGCAACCTAATTAAATAATATATCAACGCTAAACCAAACCAATAAGCAGTCCATAAAGCCGAAGCAAAGTAAAACACACAGATATGAGAACATAAATGAGTTTATGACACAAACGAGGTTCCTTACCGCACCGCAATCTGTGGCCTCGTCAAAGGCTTGGAGACGTAGATCACGATTGTCGACAGATGTTTGCAGAGCGGGGGCCGGGGCAAAGCGACCGCTCAGACGAACACTTATGATATTTGAGTTGGGCGAGCCGTGGAGTCGCCGAGCATGGATACAAGTTGGGATACATACGATCTCGATATAAGACAATATAGGAGCTGAAGCTCCATGTATCGAGTTTCGAATTGAATTAACTTATGTAATTGATTTCTTTAATTTGAAGATTGAAGAAGAAGAAGAAGAAAAGGTGATAAATTGCTACACTCCATTAAAACTAATTGTAAATTAGTGGAGGTTTTGAGGAATGTGAAGAAAATATAAAATACACGTTACCTTGTCAGCAAGTCTGTAGAAGATGCACGTCCAATATCTATGAAAATTATTTTAATTTCAGAACGCAGGTAGTCACAGTTAATTAAATTCCATGAAGTTGAGATTGCATATCGCTAATCACAGAAAGCATGGTTACATTTAAGGGTTTCCGCTTTACATCAGGCGGCAAATCAAACTAATTCCGATTGAGTCCCAAGATTACGTTCCAAGAAGTGAATATTCTTCATGGTTCTTGGAAATTTAACTGCTATATCGGTGATGTAATTGCCATTGAAATATATATTGGAGTGTATACATATATTATTCTGAATACTGGTCTAAAGGTTTGTTTTCAGATAAAAAATCTTTACTTATATTATTTCTCATGACTTTTTATATCTGTTGATCAATAATAGTTCTCGCAGTCTTCAACATCATCATCATTTCAGCCGAAAGACGTCCACTGCTGGACATAGGCCTCCCCCAAGCACCACCACTTCGACCACTCGCAGTCTTAGCTACAAAATAACTGAATTATTCATTGCAATATATCATCAATTCTTCATTAAGCAGCTTTTTGTAATGTAAAAACAATAACACTAAAGATTTAGACTAAGATCTCGTAATACATACATATAAAGGGTTGAGTGTACGCGTCGCCGCTCAAAGCTCGCCACAATATTTATCGGCGGCGCTGTATCAATGCGGCACAAAGCGACGCCGGAAGCCCACCTCGCCGCGTCGCGACAACACGGGACCGCGCCAAATATACGCGATAGCGGATTTTCAGCGAAAGAAATGTTACAGAAGGTTTGTATACACTTCTATAGCAGGATCAATTTCAATTTTGGCCAAAAAGTGTCAGTATATTTTATCTTATATGCTTCAAATATAAAAGCTCCGGAAGTGATTATAATAGGTACCTATATTAATGGAACCTGGTCTTTAGACTTGAATGTTTATTAAAATAGGACTCCATTTTTTTTATTTTTAGAATTTGGAGATTTGAAAAAAGATTTCATTTTGTAACACCAATTCACAAGTAAAATGAATAAAATATCGTTTCGTCGACAGGAGATTATTTTTGCCATGAAGAGACACTCCTGAATTATTACTACGGCTTAATATCGGTTCAATTACATCAAACTTTGGACATTCGGAAAAGATTTTTTAATCAATTAAAGAATTCCTTAGAAAGCGTTCTGAGGTCCAACTCTGTTAGTTTTAAGAATGTTCACAGTCACATCTCAGTCTCAATCTGTCACAAATACCTCGAGAGTCAGAGTCCATAAATTTTTGACAAGTTTTAGACATTCGATTGTGACCGTGGTGAGACTGCGACTAGATTTTGAACGTTTTTAATTACGAGCATTGGCTTTCGGATAACTTTAAACACTTCTGGATTCTTTGAACACGTTTTAATATTTACATCGGTTCCAAGTATTGTTTCAGCAATCGCTCGAGCGTGACACTTGGCGCGGCCGTTATCTGGCCCATTGTTGACTGCCTCTATCACTGGATTCCTTTTCACATAGAGCCTTTGACGCCGCTCTTTGTTTGCCACAAGATCAGAATGAGACGCCGAAGCCTGAACCGATGCGTAACATCCATTGGGTGTCTCTATACTTTTGACTGTCGTAGTTTTTTCTACAATTTTAATATTTCCCGTCTCATGAGAATACAGAAAGATGGTTTTCTTTTATGAAGTCTCGTTTCGTTTGCAATGTCTACGGATGCTTTCCTTTTTTACGACATCTCCGATCTGGAAAGGTATTAAATATTTTTGATACTTCCTGTTTCTCGTTGTTCATCCTGGCTTAGTTGCCAATTCTTTTATGGTCTTTAGATATTTCAGGTCCTTTTGAACATAACAGTCAAGGCCGTAAACTAAAAAGTTATTTAATAACATCGCTGTTTCCCGTTGACAATGCAATTTAGTTAATTCGATAGTTGTGCCCGCGATGTGGTGCAGGGTGGCCGCTAACCGCGCGAGGTGCCTGCCCCGCTCGCCCGCCGAATATTAAACTAATTATGAACAAACCGACCAAGCCACAACACAAATTAAGCGTTCCACTCCATTAGCCCAACGAAATATTCTTGCTTAATACTACGCAGGTTAAATAGAGAAATTTTATTTTATGTTATATGACGAATTTAATTTTAGTTTCCCTTGATTTTGTTCGAGCCTTTGTACCATTGTAGCACATTTCGATTGGGTTGTTGAAAACAATGCACACATCCACTGCGACCCTAACTCTTGTTAATTCAACATCAACTCACATTCCGTGTGAAATATTGCACTCAATGTTTACCAATTTTTTAAATTGTTTGCCAAACTGGAGCTTTCGGAATGGGATTTTAAAAGGAATCCTCCCTCCCTCAACCCCTTCCTATAAGGAGTTTTGAATTAAAAAAAAAATGATGAAAGCCGAGGTCGGGGAGTCACGGGTGGAGGGCACTCGACGGCTCAATACAGGCGATAGGTATCAAAGGAGGCCGATTTAATATGAAGGAATGATTTAATTACAAAGTCGCAACACGATCCGCTCTCTACTCGACGACACGACACGACGCGACTCGCACAGCGATATCTTGTTAAGATCCTTGTATATGTTACTAGCTTTTGCCAGCGGCTTCGCCTGCGTATTATATGTATAAACCTTCCTCTTGAACCATTCTATCTATTAAAAAAACCGCATCAAAATCCGTTGCGTAGTTTTAAAGATCTAAGCATACATAGGGACAGACAGCGGAAAGCAACTTTGGTCTATACTATGTAGTGATTACTATTAGGTTCTGAAGACTTGAAGAAAGAGAGCAATGTATGTGCAGGAAGTCTTCTTCTGTCATACTTCTCTATTACTCATTATTTCGGTCATTTACATTGCAGTCATAGTAGTGTAAAAAATTAGGTTATATCCATCCCAATGAATTATTTTAGTTCTATTCCCAGCCATTCTAATTCATATTGTTTTCGCAAACAGAAAAGCTAAATTGATCGTTCTTTTATGTTCTGTTTTATTTTCAAAATATTTAAGCAAAGATCTATTGCTATATTAAATTGCAGTTTTTCTTTTATATAATATTCTGGATCCCTCACAGCGTCTTAGTCGTAACTCATAAGTTCATTTAATCTTAAATTATTTTCGGTAGAGTCGCTGAAAAGTCGTTTCGTGTGTATGTACCTTTAAAGAAAAAGCCTGAAGTTCAAAGGGAGATATAAATGAGAATGTTCACTCCTTTATGTAAGGACCTGCTGAATTTTTTATAGATGCCTCCGCCGTTTGGTGTGTAGAGTGCCTAATGAGTTGTCTTTGACGACTTAAAAACTTTGTACGTTGAAATACATTTTGTCTTTGGGCCCACACAAGGATAAAATGCAACATTTTATTCGGAGTAAAGTATCCAAACGTGTACGTACATTTATAAAGAGACGATTTAATGAGACGCATTCTAATAATGAAGTCAAAGCAGTATTTTACCTGTAAAGAACAAAAACTGAGAATTAATAAAGGTAGGATGGCGCTTTGTCTACATTTTCAAACCAATTGTCTGTATTAAAAGGATTCTACTACTCTGGTAACACCGATATTGTCACTTTAGGGCTGCTGGGTTATAACTTATTGTCTCGCAAACGAAAATTGTAGTCACTAGGGACATTGTGCTTTCAACTTATGAGTACTAATATTTTCTTTCATATGTCAGTCAATAGGTACATCTCTCGTCCATTTGGAAAAGACGTCAAATTGCTACTTGAAGGACCTTCAATGTATTGAAGGTCATGATTTTTTATTTACTTCACGTAATCATGTTACAATGAAGTCATTTGTTTAATGTAAGCTAATACAATTTATAACTCTTCTGTTCTAGAAAATTCTACGTTAAAATATCTTATTAATTACACGTTTATGATTATAATCCAATTAAGCTCACAAAATTATGGCAACCCTGAATCAGTTGTTCAGCGTCGGCGTGCTTCAAAGGGGAATTTATTATTTAAAGTGAAAGTTATTGAGTTTCGCTAAGGTTAAGTGAGCCTTTTGACTCGCCCCGTCTATGGAATGGAAGTGGTATGAGGAAATGGTGTCGGCTTCCTCTTTGCATGCTTTTTAGGGTTCCGTTGCCAAATGGCAAAAAACGGAACCCTTATAGATTCGTCATGTCTGTCTGTCCGTCTGTCTGTCTGTCTGTCTGTCCGTCCGTCCGTATGTCACAGCCACTTTCCTCCGAAACTATAAGAGCTACGCTGTTGAAACTTGGTAAGTAGATGTATTCTGTGAACCGCATCAAGATTTTTACACTAAAATGGAGAAAAAATAATAAATTTTGGGGTTCCCAATACTTAGAACTGAAACTCATTTTTTTTTTTTCATCAAACCCATACGTGTGGGGTATCTATGAATAGGTCTTCAAAAATGGTAATGAGGTTTCTAATATCATTTTTTTCTAAACTGAATAGTTTGCGCGAGAGACGCTTCCAAAGTGGTAAAATGTGTCCCCCCCCCCTGTAACTTCTAAAATAAGAGAATGATTAAACTCAAAAAAATATATGATGTATATAACCATGTAAACTACCACCGAAAATTGGTTTGAACGAGATCCAGTAAGCAGTTATTTTTTAATACGTCATAAATCGTAAGCCGCAATTTACCTTTCATTCAATCAACTCAAATATAAAAATTAAAAAAAAAACATTTAAGTTCATAAGCATAAACCTTATACATAAACCGAGGATCCCGTACGGAACCCTCGGTGCGCGAGTCCGACTCGCACTTGGCCGGTTTTAATGTCTATGAATTATCACTATAGGTATTAAATCTTAAGCTTCGGTGTACTTGAACACATTTGATTGTTACGTCAATTTAATTAAATTTACTACTAACTCCAGCGTCCCTGGTGTAGTTAGTAGGCTGGATAATTCTTGCTTGAATGAAGGAAAAATACTGATAGGACCACCACAAGTTAACCCAATAGAGTCTTAGTGCCAAGTACCTAGATCAAGCGCCTACTTTAGCAATAGTTCGAAGTGGCATATCCTTGATCGGCGCCGACCGTGATAGCTGCAGGCAGTACATTTTTAAATATTCTATGTTCAAACAACTGTCTGTCACAAGTAAATGACAGGGCAGTTGAAAATACAGGGCTTTTGTAGCAACTGAATACGTTACAAACTTAATGAATACTTGTTTCCTTTGATCTATTTTCTTTCATGTCGCTTTCTTAGAATTTTCGTAAAGGAAAATATGATTAGAGAAAACTATTGGTAGAACTGATATAATGGGCTTAATGAATTAGTTCAGCGCGCATTACCAATTTGAATAAATCATTTTAATCACTGCTTTTTTTTAACGATAATCTGGTCCTTTGAACGAAGGTATCTAAATGGCGTGGCATGTATGTATATTTTTTGTTTTTGTATCCCTACATAGTTGTCTGTTTTCTACAGCAAATATCGTATCAGTGAAGGGTCTGTGTCTCCCAGTTGATTAAACCGACCTGGCGTTAAACTAGACAAAGTTGGATTAGTTTCAGCTCATCATACCTGCCAGTGAAGCACTCGACCTCGATCTTCAATAACTTTAATAATATCCACTGGAGAATTGTCACTGTACCAACATAATAAGGTATTTGACAAGCTCTTTGTGTAATCGAAATTACGCACTGATGTTTATGAATGTTGAAATTAATTTCAGTAATTTAATTTCAATATCTGTTTGTGCTGCAATAATATTCGTTTTTACGTTATCACAGCGCGAAAATATAATGGGTGAGGACTAAGTAGCTTGCTGATGATTGGTTTTGACTATTTTATATTTGTGTTTTCCATCAACCGCGTTGTTAATGCCTACATTATTAAATTTAAAATATTTATATTTTATTCAAAAAATACTTCATTCCTCCCGCGGAAATTCTACGTAAAAATACGAAGGCTGATATCTTCAAGCACTTGAAATCACGGGATGAACACAACAATGCAATTTAGGCATGGATGTCTACCGGCCCGCTTGCTGCATTATGTAGATTGTAGGCGAGCGAGCCGAGCCGTCTCGCCTCCGAGCCTCCGCCACAAACCGAATTTATCACATCGAGTATTGCCTATTCAATCCCCCAGTAACATCTGCCTGATGGATAGAAAAATGTACTGACGGGATTAAAGAATTGTGAAACTGTATTTCTGGTGAATGATGTAGTAAATATAGCGTGCATTTCGAGTACTGAATGGATGTTTGTTAATAATGTAGACAATATGTCATGCCAATATGCGTGTAAAGACTTTATCTGGACAAATGTTTTAAAGAACGGATTATAATATTCCCGCAGTATAATTTTCTGCAGGATTTGTAATTTATTAATTTATTCAGTATTTGGAGTAGGTACTAACTGCTAATTGAACAGACAAAAAAGGAAACCATAGTCATCAGAAAGCCAAATATAAATCCTCACGTATAGACTTTATTAATAATTTATGGTGTGAGTACAAAAACAATAAACACATCGCCCTAATTAAGTAAAAAGCCATACTAATACTTGGTTAGAAGTTATATGACTGAAATAGTAGAGAAAATAATAAAATCTAATAATATAACCTACCGCTACTTGAAAAATATAAGGCATAAGCACCTTCTGGCTGAATTCACACTTATTGTGAACTAGCTTTTGCCAGCGGCTTCGCCCGCGTGCACGTCGGAGAATATCCCACGGGAACGTACTACCGGGATAAAAAGCCTATGTCCTTTCTCAGGCTCTAAACTATCTGTGTACCAAATTTCATTTAAATCGGTTCAGTAGTTTTAGCAGGAAAGCGAGACAGACAGACAAACAGAGTTACTTTTGCATTTATAATATTAGTGTGGATGGGTCAAAATCATATTCCTTGCATATATCATTGAAATTTCTGCTTGCTCGCGCAATATAACTGTAATATTAGGCTTTTAAAGTTCCTGCCAGATACTTTTGAAAATGAACGGCAGCCTTCATTGATGCTAATCTAAATGCTGTTGTATTGAGCTGGGCCTGATTATGAGTTGAACTGGCCACTAGTACTTTTTCAGCATATTGTAGACGACGGTTCAGCCCAGCTTTTTTTGTGGGTGGGAAGTCATCAAATGACGTCTCCCGCTCTTGGGTGAAGCGGAAGGGCGTGTCAGACTTTTACTGACTAAAACCCACCCGTGTTCCTTCAGTTGCCCATGTGCCAGGGTCACGGTATCTCTTCCGAACAAATCTCGCGACCCTGGCAGGGCGGTTCAGCCCAGCTGATGATAAAATTGGACGAGTATGGCACAAATCAGGATTATCCCATTGGTTTTTGGACAAAAGAGTCCATATCCAGCAACATTCGCAAATATTATCGCCGCGATCGCGTTCCTTGCTGAATTGACTTAGCTGAGCGGAGGGCGGCCCGTCCAAATTACTATTTCAATCCGAGTCGCGAGCTCGCCGTCAAGTCGAGGAAATATTGCGGGGACTATCCAATGTAGCATTGGTTTTGCTATTCTTATTTGATTGCTGTTATAGAAAAACAGTATTAAAATTTTAAGTGGAATTTAAAATATAGAATATGGACAATTTGTTTGTAGGGTGTTTATGGGTTTATTTTGTGGCATTCATGTAGTACAAAGATGAAAACTTTAAGTCTCTACTATAGTGGGACTGAAAACGGTAATCCCCAAAATAAACCTACATACCGACATAAGTCCTGAAGGCCACTCTAGCTTGAGTGAACTCTAATCATGCTATTAAATAACGTTTGACGCATATTTCATGAAGGAAAATAATATTTATATTAAATTTACGGACAAGTTGATTATAAGAAAAGCGTCTCGCCTAAAGGATACTTCTTTTACATCAAACGGAATGCACTAGCAACAGGGTTGACGCGAGAATATTGTGTTATCATATTATTTATTTTCATTACTTTTACTAATAGCTAGCCCTATGATTGGTTTCAAAGGTAGCTAGGTAAGAAATAAGATCTCTTCTCTCTTTCGTTAAATTTTAAAATAAGCAAGTTAGATGATAGAAGAAAGATGATAAAGAAAAACCATAGGTAATTTTCAAATGGTATTTAATCATTTCCACATCCATGCATTTGTACATCTGCTCTTTTAAATATTGTTGATTCACGTAAAAAAAAACGAGATGATTTTAGGTTGACAAATAAATAGAATGGACTGAAAGCTAACGTGTGTAAAGTGTCTAGTAAGTGTAAGTAAAGTAACGTGTCTACGGTTAGCAAAACGAAGAGTCACTTGTTCTTATGATATTTTTTATGTACTGTGGGAACCTTCTGGTAACAGAGATCGTCAAAAAATGTTGGAAATCAGTTTTTTTTTTGGCGTTTGTTACGAAAATAAGTTTTAAATATACTTTGAAATACTATACTATAAATAATCCTACGATCCCTGTACACCATTGCGTGCACCCAAAAGCATAATGATTTGCGTGCGTTATACTTATACTTATCTATACTAATATTATAAAGCTGAAGAGTTTGTTTGTTTGTTTGTTTGATTGAACGCGCTAATCTCAGGAACCACTGGTCCGAATTGAAAAATTATTTTTGTGTTGGGTAGCCTATTTATCGAGGGAGGCTATAGGCTATATAACATCACGCTACAACTAAGAAGAGCGGAGCAGTAATGAAAATGTTGCAAAAACGGGGAAAAATTATTCCTTTTGAGAGTTTCCGTTGCGTGCGCTGCGTAAACGGTTAAAGTAACGCAAAAATAATGTATGACGGAATTGTTCCTTTTAAAAAGTTCTAAAAAAAAGTCCGCGAGAGCATATGTCTATTTTTTAAGGTTGACTCACTATAACTCAAAAGGAGCGAGCAGCAACGAAAACCGGCCAAGTGCGAGTCGGACTCGCGCACCGAGGGTTCCGTACAAATCTGTAGGTATTTTCGGTTTAAAAATATATATATTTTTTAATTTTTATATTTCAGTTGATTGAATGTAAGGTAAATTGCGGTTTACGATTTATGACGTTTTAAAAAAAAAACTACTCACTCGATCTCGTTCAAACCAATTTTCGTTGGTAGTAAAAAAAATATATGATGTACATTACAATGTAACATCATATATTTTTTTTAGTTTTGTCATTCTCTTATTTTAGAAGTTACGGGGGGGGGGGGGGGGACACACATTTTACCACTTTGGAAGTGTCTCTCGCGCAAACTATTCAGTTTAGAAAAAAATGATAATAGAAACCTCATTACCATTTTTGAAGACCTATTCATAGATACCCCACACGTATGGGTTTGATGAAAAAAAAAACATTTTTGAGTTTCAGTTCTATGTATGGGAAACCCCAAAATTTATTGTTTTTTTTCTATTTTAGTGTGAAAATCTTAATGCGGTTCACAGAATACACCTACTTACCAAGTTTCAACAGCATAGCTCTTATAGTTTCGGAATAAAATGGCTGTGACATACGGACGGACAGACAGACAGACAGACAGACAGACATGACGAATCTATAAGGGTTCCGTTTTTTACCATTTGGCAACGGAACCCTAAAAATGGACGCAAACTAGCAGGCAAATCGATGCGACGGGAAGGGTCAGGGGAGCAAAAATTTGACGCGGACGAAGTCGCGGGCAGAAGCTAGTATACTTATAATATTATAAAGCTGAAGAGTTTTTTTGTATGTTTGTTTGTTTGAACGCGCTAATCTCAGGAACTACTGGTCGGAGTTGAAAAATTCTTTTTGTGTTGGGTAGCCCATTTATTGCGGAAGGCTATAGGCTATATAACATCACGCTACGGTCAAAAGGAGCGGAGCAGCAAACGAAACATGGACGAAAACTGGCAGGCTATTCGATGCGACGGGAAGGGGAGCGAAAATTTGACGCGGACGAAGTCGCGGGCAGAAGCTAGTAATTAAATAAACAGTAAATTTTCACACCAAAACGAAAAGTCGTTTACACCCTATATTTATTCTTACCTGCAAACAATCCTTGACGTCGTTTACTAATCTTATAATGTACTATACGAGCTGTATGACAGGCCGCCGCTGCAATAGTCAATAAATCCAAAATAACCGAAAGTGCCATTTTTTTACTAAATAAAAGTTTGCAAAAATTTCCCTTAAAAACAATCTACGGTGCCCGGCTGGTGTCAACCCTGTGTCGTCAGTTCGGTGGTTGAAGGACGCGGGCTACGCAAGATGAAAGGCTGCGAGCTTGTGTTCGGCACAACAAAGCTTTGTCTCCTCGCGCCCCTCGTGTTAACTTTGACTCGTGGCTCCAACCACTGACAACGCCAATTGGAACTTCGAACACGTTTGATTTAGTATGAGTGATGGTAAGTTACCGGAATACTTATGTTTAAATTAAAGTTTGTTTATTTTTAAAGGTGAAAGAAGTATATCAGTCAATTAGTTCTTCTTATTTTATTTACGGCAAGAGTATCAATAAGATTAAACCACTTATGTTTCAGGAAGCCACAGATTCCTGCAATTTTTGACGCCCAACGTGGGTCTTTTTGTCCCCGTAGGGCGCCAACATATATATCCGATGGATACTGACGCACCTACCACCTATGTCAATAAAAATTGTTTATTGTTTCTAAAATACACACTGTGGTTTTATATGTACCGCTAGATTCACTTTCATCATTATTATATTATGTCCCACGGCGGGCGCCATTAAAAAAAAACTTTCATCTGTGAGGAGTTTACTAATCAGAATTTTAGTTAAGGTGAAAAGCTTACAGTGTTCAGTTGCTTTAGCCATGGACGATGTCCATCTAACGTTCCATACTGGCCAATAAATGAAAAGACTTATTGTAAGAAGTCGTTCCCACATCTATAGGTATGATTTAGTATATAATTATAGTAGTAACTCTGTAACAAGACTTATAAACATTTTGTAGTTAAGTCAGTGTTAATTAACTAATTTCTATAGACAGTGTTTTTACAGATCTTTCTTTGCTCTGAAGCAATATGGCATATTGTTGTCAGTCTGTAATGTTCCCACTGCTGGGACACAAGCTTACTGTCCGGGAGAAGGTGTGGGCTATTAGCCATAAGCTACCACGCGAGCGTAGTGCAGGTTGGTAGATATTACATGTCTTCGAATTTTAGTTGTAGAACATTTGTTTTCTCACTATGCTTTCCTTCACCTTTTTGAGAGCAGCGATAATCTTCATTAACACAAAGTAAAGCAATACAAAGCAATATAGTACGCATCAAAAGTTTCCCAAAAAATGGACAGGAAGAAGCATTTCTTTTGGTTTTTCATTTCAAAGAACTGCATTTTACCCTTTTGTGTCCCACGTTGGGCGCCAGTGAAACGTATAAAGGCGACAAATTGACATTGTATGAAAGCTTTAATTTGGACCGTATGCTTGATGATGATAGCGCGCGTACAAAGAGAACAGAAGTAATAAAGGGGTGTCGAGTGTTCACAAGCGCTGCAGCCCCATCCCGCCCCAACAAACAGCGGCCGATAGTGCGCGCTGCCGCTATACCGCTTTGACGATACATTAACGACTTTATGGCTGACCTGACAAAATGTCATGTGCATTTTACTTAAAACTCGTTACTTCACGATTTACGTACCTACAACCAGGCATACGTAAAGCACACACGGCGCGGATAGTTCCACTGTGCAGCCCAACAGCTGCTATGTTATCGTTCCAATGTTCAGAGGTCAAAGAGCGGCGCGCGGTTTAATCGCAAAGAGACAACTCAAAGTGGAGCGTGCAAATTCGAGGCCGGCCGGGAACAATAAAACTGCAGGTGGACCGCGGCCGCCCCGCGCCTCCGCGCTCACATCAAAGGGGAGCCCGCGATACCATACAAAAGCCCTAATGAGACAAACCCGTGGCGTAATCGAGGCGACGGAAAAAGATGAGGCCCGAGAGGTACGAGGCAAATTTTAATAATTGTCAAAGCGGCGGCGCCGATCAAACGCGAGGGGGTGCTGCCCTCCTTGCCGCGCCGCCACACCACTCCCTCCTCGTCGCCGCGCGCTCGCACCTGTGACGTGTGCTCACCGCGGGCCTCATTAGCGCTACTGATCTAATGCGACTTCGAACTTCGCCAGCGACGTCTAATTAAACTTAAACAGAATTTCAATTTTACGACTGAAATTTTAATACTTAAAGCTGGAGCCGCTGAGGTTCCGCAAAGGAGGCGCGTTCAAAGGCAACGCCGTGCACGTTTTCGCAGATATTAAATGTGTTGACAATTTAATTTTTCATTTCCTTTAGGCGGCGGCGGAGGTGGGGCGGGCGCCTCCCGGTCGCGGGACGCCGCTCCTTTGACGTCGCGATATTGTCTTTGTGCGGCGCGTGGGGTGAGGCGGGCCCGGCCGACGGAGACTTTGTCGCAATACAATGTGTATCAATAAAACTTAGGATTGGCTTTTAGTGGTTGCACTTACGCTTTGTGAGGCGGCGCGCTCACCCTTTGACATTATATGTGGGGCGCGGGCGAGCGTGTGGCTGTGTGCGTCTGTGTGCGAGTGTGGGCGAGTGTGTCGGGAGCTGAGTAATAATGCAGGGCGAGACGAGCCGGCGCCACGGGTGCAGCCCGGCAGCACACACGCGCGCGCTTTATTAATATCAGCAATCGTAGCGCATCGGCAAGCTATCATGTCGCGGATCTACAAAGTGCCTCAACACGACAACATGCAGCCAACAGCCCGAGGCGCTTCTTAAACCCACTATGCACTACGCAAACTTAATTACTTTCTCGTATTTATTTATCTAAAGGACTCATAATACCGATATGAACAGACTATATACCCAACTTTCTTAATATGTCCACAATTCACATCTATCTACTACACACCGTGTTTTTACAAAGAAATAATTTCTTGAGAACAAACATCCCACGCACAAACTTTGATGCTGAATGAATTAAAAATTACTTCAAACATTGAATGTCTTGAATCTTTCTATAGAATGCATGTGGCTTGTAAAATTTTGATATGTCTTCTGAACGTTAAAGAGGTATCGTGTTTAATTATATCGTTAATTTATGTAAACTATGCTTTGTCCTTATTTATTTAAAGATTTTTTAAACGCATAAATTCGCATCTTTGATCTGTCACTGTTTAAAAGAGAGACGCGTAGAATTTACAAAACGTTGTAATTCGCTGTAACAAGTCACTGAGTTTTCATCCTTTGACGTTACAGTCAAAGGATGAAAGGTCTATGACTTTTTTGACCCGGTAATGTATATTGGGATTGCATTCAGTGCCGTGGCATGCATGTGGAAAATATCAACTGGCCGGGGCCGAGGGGTCCTTTGCCAGCCCACAGCGTTTGCTCGACTGACCATAAAAAGTATCCACATTTTTGTAATAAAATTACCTGTTTTAAAAGGACGTTACTACCGAGATTAAGGCGCAGAGCGATGTAGTTAGTTGCCGGCGGCTGATCAAAGGGCCCGCTGTTCCAATCACAAGGCTTGGATTGGCATGGCCCCGCCCACTTTTAAGGCCACGTGCGGCGCGCGCACTGTTGTCTGCTAAATTCTGACAGTTGCTCTTCGGCAGCCGTAGGTGCCGTAGCGTTTTGTCGTTTTCCACGAATTTTCGCTTTACGATCGCGTACTTAGAAATTACTTTACATTTTTATGTCATAAGTCGTGTTAGCTTAACTTAAATGTATTAAAATCAATGTTTACTATAAGTATAGTAGTGTTTTAAGTGTCAGTGTTTATCGCTTAACATAATTGGATTGTACAATAAATTAATTGGATTTTAAACTTAGTACAGGTAGTAGTTTGAACTTTTCTAAACTAATAAATAACAAATGAACTAACAAAAGGGTCACATATCGAGCGTGCTGTGTCGGCATCCCTCTTCAGTTGGTGGTGGGCAAGTTTTTTGTCAAAACTTAGTCGTTATTTAAAATATTTAGTTGAATGCGTCTATTGTTTCGTACGTTCGGCTGTGTTCCATGTCCCGACAATATTGTTTTGTTACTATACTAGATTTATTGTATTTGTTCTCGCTTTAGTGGCACTTTTGACGCTTAGTTCATTTAGTAGTATTGTTTGTATTAAAGTAGTTGTTTTAGTTTTATTGTTGTTTATTTCGTATATGAAGAGCTTTTTTTTAAACAGTGCATGTTCTTTATAGCTCGTTCATTGTTAATAGTAATAAAAAACAAACAAAACTGCATTACTATAGAGTACTTCAATGAAGTGTTTAGACACATGTTCATAGTATATCTAATCTAGTATACATGTAGAAATATATGTAAGATACAACTTATCATTTGTACGCTAAGGCACGGTTTAATAGAAAAGACATCAACGCGTCATGGGTGCGAGGACAAGTCTTTTGTCTTTTGCAGAAAAAGAAAGATGTTTTGAACAAGTAAACAATCGCTTATCTACTTAATAGTTAATTTATTTCGTAAGTCGTTTTCTTTAAAATTATTGTTATCATTATATCGTATTCTTTTGCTAAGTAATTTTGAAACATGGTTGCATTCAGATTTAGACAAAGATCATTAGAAAGCAGACCAATAAGTCGAATGCTGGGGTTAGCAAATTTTGACGTTACAGTTACAGAAATGATTGGTTAAGCGAATTGACATCCTATGTCAATTATCCGTGTTATAGCCATTTAATACCCGGACGATTCCTATAAAATCTGACAAAGACGTCGATTTTATTCAAACAACGGATACTAGCCCTGAAAAAAAGAAACTTTTGATTAAGTCCATTACTTCAATCAGAGCTTTACAATCCTAAAAATGGCTGTACCGCAAAACCTAACCGAAAACTATAAATCGATAAAATAAAGTAAAAACAAGTATCAGTAAGAAAGAATCACAGTCGACAAAAACAAGACAAAATTAAATGTCATAATCGAAAAGTTCATAAAGAAAACTGGGAGTGTTGTGATTTCATTATCCATACTAATAATATAAAGCGAAAAGTTTTAATTGTTTGTAAATTTGTTTCCAAGTGATTAACTCAAAAAAAAAAAAACTACAATTTCTATCTCCTATGCAAAGCTACATTATTCCGGGGAAACTTGTGCTATATATAAGGTGTATCTATTCATACACGAAATATTTTAAGAGGTTCACCTGTAGGTGGTAAAGAAGCTATAGAAACGAAAAAAAAAAATTTATGTGTATTTTTTCAAAATTTAATATTTATAAATAATTTGACGCACATGAGAAATACTGGCTCCTTCTTATTTTTTACGGCCCGAGACACCGCGGCCATGCTCGTGCCGTCCGGTCGCCGCCCTCGCAGTGTCAGGCGGGCCATTAATAGAATTTGGAGTAAAGGTTTTATACAAAACGTCTCAAGCAGTTATAAAATTATAATAATTACAAAAATTCAAAAACGATTAGATAATTTTTTTTTTTTTGCTTCTATAGCTTCTTTACCACCTACAGGTGTATCTCTTAAAATATTTCGTGTATGAAAAGATACACCTTATTATATATCTTATAGGTACCTTTAAACGAGCAATTCTTGTATATACCGGGTGACTTTTTTCAACGTCTTGAAAAAAAATGGGTGTAATAGGTGAACGGAGTAGAAGCCTTTGGCATAGAAATTTTTATTATTGAATAACATGTAATGAAATTGATCTAGCAATAAATACTACACATTAAAAGTAACATTTTCATACTAGAACAACAAAAACAGAAATTTGGAAAAATTAAATAAAAATATTAAATAAAATCTATCGAAACTCAAATCATACGCACTCTACTCAATGCGCGGCATGTATCAATGGTTTTGTAGCGCGGTCCTTCCCTTTGAAGCCGGCCGATAGGCGGCCAAATTGATCTTTCGCAGGCGCACGAGCCGCACACGCATCCCCGTCAACCCGCGTCCCGCGCGCCTTTAGTCACCTGCGATGAATCTGAAGGCCTTCCTGCCTTCTATTCTAGTTACACAACACACCGTATGAAGGTCAAGACGGTAAAAAATTTCATCCGGTATATATAATCTGAATCTCGGAAACGGCTCCAACGATTTTCATGAAATTTAGTATACAAGGGGTTTCGGGGGCGATAAATCAATCTAGCGAGGATTCATTTTTATACAATGTCGTTTTGTTCATGTTTTCAATGACCAACTTTATCGATAATCAACTTGAACATAAACTTATTATTTTAAACACAATTTATCAAAAAATACCTAGCAAAGCTCGGTCAACCAGATATTTAACATTATATATTTTTTTTAATTTCACGTGGACAAAGTCGCGAGCGAAGAGCTTTGATTACTAGTAGGCGACGTACTCTTGCGAGGCTGCAAATAAAGCCAATTCAGCGCTTCAACTTGAATAATATATGTTATTAGCTACATTATGTCCAAAGACAAATTATACAAAAACCCTTCATGAAAGCGTAATGCTAAAAGCTGCTGAAAGGGTGCGCACGCGGCGTCTTTGAGCCACAGACGAGACTCAGAGAGGATCGCTGTGTGCTAATTTCCAAACTCGGTTTCGCACAGATAAGGCTAGAGACGGGAGGTAGGTGTCTTTGATGTAGCCGCCCGGCCCTCTGACTCCGGGGGTGAGAGCTTTCAATGAAAGGATTTTTTTCATCTTCTTTCCCTTTGTACTTAATTTAAATTTCGTTTATATCAATGCTACGAGTTTCCTTTTGGGTGTGTTTTCTCTTTTACTTTGTCGCGTTTATCCTCTCCAATTTGTAATATTCGAGTTCGCTTTGTAATTAAATTTAGTGTTCGTAATCTGTTCTGTCTAATTTTTTTCCGTGCCCGCCGAACTCCGCCGACTGTCTGTGTAATTGCAATTTATAAATTAGGTGTCTCTTTGATTTCGAGTGTTCCTTAGAAGCGCTTATATTTCGAGATTTGATTATATTCTTTCCTTTGTACTATTCCTTTGATATTTATGGAACCTTTCATATCTAGCACTTACACACTAGTCTAATAAATATCGCTATCGACCTTTGTGTTTGTCAACTTAATAATCTTGTAATGGCTTAAAAGCAATTTGAAACGTATGATGTATTTAAAGTTGTCTCTAGCACTCCTTAACTGTGTTTAGCGTCAAAGGGTTCGGAGTTTCAGTTTCGTACTCGTTTTTAGCATAAAACCTCATTAGTGATGAGGATTGAGTACTGTTTTAATATTGAAAGGAATTAGTATATGGGGTTGTTTGATGGTAAAGGTGATTAGTGACGTAGTTTGGGTTACTGTTAGTTTTTCATCAGGTGATGTGATGTTCGCGCTCTGGCTTGCACCCGTTCCTTTGTGCTAAGTTCTGTCTTTAAGCGGCCGCACAAAGTTGCCTGTACTGTACTGTTAATAGTATGGGTGGTGCCCCCATACTATTAACATGACAAGGGCACTAGTTAAAGACATTTCTCGATTTAAACATCAAAGTCTGTCGAACGTCTTTGATGTAAATCGGGCCATTGATGTAAGGAAATTCAGTTTCATACGTTTGTTATTTTTGTTTTGGGATTTTAATTTACCTAAGGGCATCGGTTATTGCATATTAAACAAACATTATATTTTGTTTCAATACGGAATATTAAATACTTACTAAGAAAAAAATACATGCCATGATTTAAAAATTGTGTGTATCAGCTCCAACGCACGACTGAAGTTAACTCCTTACGAACGATTAAAAAATAATATATTGATTAGTAAACATAACATAAGTTAACGTAACGGAGAAAGATTGATTTTACTTCCCATAAATTTTCATACCCCGGGCTTATATGTATATGAAAATAAATTCAGGAGTAAACTCCAAATTAAAAAAAAAGTAGGTATTATCTGAAACTCCTTAAGCTTTCGTAAGATTTCTTGTAATGATGATGTGTGTAAACTGTGCGCGCTGTGTTGGAGCGGTGCATTGTAAAGGCGTCGTTACACAAAGAGTTGTCGCACGGAGCGACTTGAAACACGGAGCGTTTCCCGGCGCACACCGCTTGCCGACGCCGACGTCGCGCACAAAGGCGCCACTTTGCGGACTCGTCTTTGACTTACACGATTGTGTGACCCAACATTAATAACCTACTAATAGCTCCCCCCTCGCAACACTATCTCCAGGCTTCGCTGAATTGATATGAGATTATGTCTCCGCCTCTAACAAGTTTACGCTAAAACACAAAGCCCCGCTCAAACCAAGTACCACGCCGCCGTCTTTACTAATTTCAGCTCAACCGACATGAGCTTCAGTAAAAATGTGTTCATAAAACTAGTGAAATATTAAAATTATACGAGCCTTTTAGCTCGAACAAAACACTCATAGATTCAATTTTTCGCATAATTTTATTAGTGACAGTTTAATTAGCGCAGCTTTCATCGGGCCCGCTTTGATATTGTGAACGTTTCAAATAGATTTCACAAGAAGCACTTTCAAAGAGAGCACCCCTAATAAGTACTGAAGAGTCCTCGCACGTGTTTATCAAAGACAGCCTTTCGTTACTCACCGTCTGAATGGCCTCAAAAGAAACTCGTGTAAAATGCTCTACAAAGTGCCGTATCAAAGGAAAGGCGGGCGCAAATATCTGTTTCGTAAACTAGTAAAAACGGAGCTCTCAAAGGTACTGCGTACTCGCGGCAAATTAGGCGGAGTTAAATACAAGCGCCGCTCTCACAAATGTATAACTTTGAAAGTGACTCCTCGCTCATTATTTATGTAAGTCGCCGTAATCGTCAAACGGCGGGTGTTTTATTTGGGCTGAGTCGTGGTCCGGCCCAGCGGCCGTGGTCGACCTCCGCGCTGGCTGCTGTCGCGAGGAGCCGGCCGGCCGGCCGGGCCGCTTGCTCGGCGCGCGCGGCTCGCGTCCTCGCCTCACATGTGTATCCATTTAATGCTCAATTCCCATATAATTTAACTTTGCGATCAAAGCGAAATTTTGCAAAGAGCTTCCCGGCGGCGGCGGCGGCGGGCGGTGGGTGCGAGCGGGACGCACACATTGGCGTTCTCGAGATCAAATGCTGGGCCAAATTAGTCACTCTCCGTCTCTCTATCTCAAAGCCGATCCGTAGCAAAGTTTGCGCGAAGATGACATCAAAAGGAAACCACACACTGGGGTGGCGCCGCCCGCGCCCGGCGCCCCCGGCCCCATACTTAAATCCGCCGTGTCTCTGGCTGTCTTATTGACACGCGACTGACAACTCGCAAGTCGCCAGCGCCGCCGACTGTTTCAAACTCACTCCGCTTTAGCAGACTTATTTAGTTAATTAATACGGAATGTCCTATCAAGTTGTAACTCCCGCAAGGCTGGCACACACTCACGCGGCTCAACTGTTAGGAAACTTTAATCGCATGGGTATTTGTACATACGTACTGGTACACACTACCCGTGTTGTCAATCCCTTTAATTAAACGACACTAAGTTTCTTTGATGGACTTTGGAACTGAGCGGGCTGTGATATTATCTCAGAATTCTAATTATTATACTATAATTAATTTTGCAGATAGAGACCATCGCATGTACCTGATACTTATGTAACATTCTATGTTCGAGAACTGTGGAATAAAAGTAAAATTGTGAAATATCAGACGCAAGAGCACCGGGTAGGCTTCTCAAAGTTCTGAAGCCTGAAAAACAAGTTTTAAACTTATACCAAACTCGAATTTCTCAACACAAAGCTGGCAATTGTATTCTTATTTCTTGGAAATTGCCTTTTTCACCGTTTCATAACGTTTCACTGTGGACATTTTTGTTAATAATGGGAAAGCAAACTTTACTTTGTGTTCTGTAGGTTTGTTATAATAACAAAACATATTTTTCAGTTGCGTGCGTTTCAAAATATATTTGTTAACAATGCGTTGCCTTGATTGGCGAAAAACTAAAGGTTACTTTCAAAGTAATGTACACTTACTACTCTACACTACACTCTGGGAACCTTATTATCTCTTTCAAAAGTCTCCGCATTCACTCTGAATTTAATCAAACGTTTCCAAGCCATTTTTTTTTTCATTGCGTAGAACATGAATACCAACTGATTTACACAAAGTTTCTAATCTCAAAAGAATTTTAAATCATACAAATAAATAAAATTGAAGTGTCTGTTTGTAATTTTCAAATTAACAGCTTTCATTAAATGCATATAAAAGTATATACGGTACTTACATCAAAAACCCAATTTTTATTTTTTTTGTTTGTCTGTTTGTTCCGGCTAATCTCTAAAACGACTGGACCGATTTTGGCGGGATTTTCACTCGCAGATAGGTAATATTATAAGGAGTAACATAGGCTACTTTATATCCCGGTTCCACGTCCATTTTCACATCTATGCGGGCGAAGCCACGGGTTAATCCCTGAGTACCCCGTTCCCCGTGGCCCCCGTCCCGGAGGAACCCGATTTATTTTTATCTACATAAACTCAATTAACAGTCAATTTAGCTTAAAAGTACCGTCAGCAGATGATATGTTAAATTAAATTTTATTACTTACTAAAATTATAATACTTTAAGAATCAGGAAAAAATTATAAAGTCTTGCTTGGTTAAGTTAAATATTATAATTAGAGAATACAATATAGAGTCTCCTAGAGCAATTACAGGTTTTAATTATTATCACAATAGTTCCTTTTTCAATGCAGAAAATCAAAATATCTACTATACATGGAGCATTAACATAATTTAAAAAATACGCGAAAACTCTGACTCACAACTATTTCCTATGCTACATGCATAGGAAATAATTAACACTAAAATAATCTATCATGTATAATCAGTTTCATTTACATTATTTTTTTACAATACAGTAAATCAAAAATACTATTGAAAATATGTTTGTTAAGTATGATCTGATAATATTGTAAAATTTATTTTATATTTTTGATACATTTTATTCAAACTGTAATAACCTCTATTAAAACTATGTTTCGACATTGTACAAAATTTCAAAATAAACTACTTTCGTCTTATGTATTTCAAGAATAACGTACCGTGTGGTGCCGGACGTAAAGAATAACACCACCCCATTTCTTCCCGTGGGTGTCGTAAAAGCCGACTAAGGGACTTACTAGAGAATGGGCAGCAGCGTTCTCTATGCATTTTACCACCTTACTGCGATCGCCAAGCCGCCTGCCAAGCGTGGCAATTATGGCAAAGCCCCCCAAATTGGGGGAGGCCTAAGTCCAGCAGTGGACGTCTTACGGCTGAAATGATGATGATGATGATGATTTCAAGCATATACATTTAAGCACTTTTTATGTCGACCGTACAAGTTGAAAGCAATAGAAAAACTTTTTAACAAAAAATTAAACCGCCGAAAAAACTGAAAAGCATAAAATAATAAACCGGCGGTTTAATTTTTTAACCGACGAAAAAAAAAGGAGGAGGTTATCAATTCGACGCGTATATTTTTTTTTTTTTTTTATGTATGACCACGCATAACTTTGTACATGGTAGGACGATTGTGATAATTCTTTTTTTATTGGAAAGGGTATACTCCCAAGGTGGTCCCATATAAATTTGGAAAAACAAAATCGAACCCTAAGGGTCGGAAAACAGGGTATGATTGATTGTTCACTCACTGATTGTAATGTATAACCACGCATAACTTTATACAGAGTAGTCCGATTTTGATAATTCTTTTTTTATTGGATGGGGTAAACCTTGCCAAGTATTATTAGTACATTCAAGCCACAAAAAATATTAAATAAAAACTTTTTAATAAAAAATTAAACCGCCGAAAAACTGAAAAGTATAAAATAATAAACCTTAAAATTTTGAGTCGGCGCTGAAAAATCAATGAACAAAGATCACTCAAAGCGCCGACTGCTTTTCAGTTTTTCGGCGGTTTAATTTTTTATTAAAAAGTTTTTATTTTATTATTTTTTGTGACTTTAATGTACTAATAATACTTGGCAAAGTATACGCTATCCAATAAAAAAAGAATTAACAAAATCCGACTACTCTGTATAAAGTTATCCGTGATTGTACATTACAATCAGTGAGTGAACAATCAATCATCCCCTGTTTTCCGACCCTTAGGGTTCGATTTTGTTTTCCAAATTTATATGGGACCACCTTGGAAGTATACCCTTTCCAATAGAAGAAGAATTGTCACAATCGGACCAATATGTAAAAAGTTATGCGTGGTCATACATATATGCGTCGAATTCGCGAGAACCTCCTCCGTTTTTTTTCGTCGGTTGAAAAAGAAATGTAATCATATTTATCGTATTCGGGGTTCTCCGGGACGGGAGCCTCGGGGAACGGGGTACTCGGGGAATAACCCGAAGCCACGGGCCCAGCTAGTACTAAATATTTTTCAAACATTTATCGATGTCTAAATGGGTTAACAGTCTTAAAACCAGTGAAGCCCGTCACTCTTAATACGGCTATAAAAACTCCTTAACGTTAACACTGTCTAACAAACTCGATAACTTGTCGGCAAAGCGTTTATTAACAAGCCGAGTTCCAGAAAAAAAAAACAGCTTGGAATTTTGAAATCTAACACAAGTTATCGCGAGGCGCAGGGGTGTTGGCATTGTGCGCAAGAGTTTATGACGGCGACGGCCCCGCTTCCACGAACTGGGACCTTACCGACGACGCCAAATACATTGAGTCTTCGATTTTCGGATTTCCAACTTTATCACACACATCATAAAGTGCGGAATCTAAAGCTTCAAAGATGTAAGGTCCCTGGATCGTGCGCCGCGAACCGCCTACCTAAAACGCTGTCCCTGTATGACGTCACTCATCTCAATGTTTGCCTTGTTGCCCCTTTAATTGAACTATAGTGTATTGTTTAGTCTTCGTTATTTAATCTGCCTCGTTGTTTTAGGATTCCTGTATGAGCATTCATGATAAACCTTTGCCATGGTTTTTTGTTCGTTCCTTATGAATCCATTGTTTGTAGTTCGACTTCAATTACGAAGAGAAATATGTGGTACCATGGGCTTAGTTTTTAACCAGCGTCTTTTGATATGAGTCCTACTTACGTTGGACAAGAACTGAATCATAAATTAGATTTAACTACTCTAATTCTAGACATTGACGCTCTATATATATATTCCATCAAATATACTTGAGGCTCAACTAGTGTGGGATATCAAATATAGAATTTTCAACAGGCTCCATATCTTGTAAAATATGAATAAAATATCATCCAGGTAATATTACTCAAATCCCAAAACCTCAATCAATGACAATAACAGCATCTCCATATGACCTGATAAAACGTTTTCAACAGTTCTGCATTTATCATCGCTCTCCCTTTCATTTACAATTCATCCATCAACTGCTCTGTGATTTAATACGTCAGGCTATAACCTCCATTTGATATTCTGCGTTTGTGCCATCATTCAACTTTTTGTCCTCTATTACTCCTGTAATATGATTATAATTTTCTCGCATCTCCTATACCTTTTTTTCATCGCAACAAAACTTGAGCTTTAGTGATAGCAATGTTAAGGTTTGGTTTAGTTTGTTTGATTGTTACAATCGGCTTCCATTGAACGAAGACCGGTTTGGATAAGGAATGCCGCAGCGCAGTGTCCGGGCGGCTTTTTGCTTTGGCTGCGTGCGCACAGCCCACGCGGACGGCTTGGAGCCTCGGCCCGCCGGCGCCAGCGCCGCTTCCCGCCTGTACGCTTGATGCCTGATAAACGACACGTTGCAAAATATTTGATGTAATTTTATATTTTAAATAATTGCCGGCTTGCTGTTTAAGTCCTTACATTACGGTGATAAGAACATATTTAACTGCTTTTAGGGTTTACAGTATGTCTTGTTGCTCATCCTATAAGCTGAAACATAGTCTTCTCTTAAACTGTTAGAATGATGTATTTAATCGTTTAGAACAATAACAACTCTTTATTTGTACTGCAGTCCATGATTCTTTACAAATATAGGGGATTCTCTTTCCGAAAGCTTTAACGGCACCACCATGATAATCGGATTAGCATTTGTTTACCTGAATGCTTCCAAACATGTTGAACTCACAGCCTGGTCCAAAATCTCTAAGTTATCTATATTGTTTGCCGAGTACCCGCAAGGCAGAGACTCAACTTTTTATTGGATTAATAGATAAGTAGTATCATTCAGACAGTACAGTAGTATTTGTATCTCACTCATCCGTCTGCATCTGAGTGTCATTCGTACTTCACAATAACTATGAAAGGAATGGTGTGCCTAGTGGAATGCGCGACCAGGTTTGTTGGCAGTCGCTGCAACTCGATGGCACTGCAAATAATGCTGGATTACCTGCTACCATTAGCTGATTGTTACTTACTGTACTTATTGTGGAATTAATAACGTCTCTTGACGTGAATGACTGTTTAAAAAATTACTGTTTCGTGTAGTTTTTGATCTTTTCTTTAGTAACGTTGACAGGAGTAATTGCGTAAATTACTATCAGTAGGAATCGTTTACATTTTGACAGTTCAACAACATTCAATGCGTTTTTTACGTTGTTGTGCAGACAATGTTTTTGAACATACGATGCAATGGATTTGTGATCTTCAAAATTATTCAGATTTCGATTAATAGTGCGTTACGCAGTTAGGGTGTAGATCTGACTACATTAAATATTGATGCTAATTATTTTCTACATTAATTGTGGATTTCCGTCGCCATTTTTCCAAATCCGGATACGGTCAATTACATATTATTTATCTGAAGGCCGACATAGCGGAGAAATGTAATGCGGTATGGATGCTCGTAAAATGATGGCGGCCAAGGTATCCACAGTACACTGGTTTATGGCCATAACAACTATGGGAAGTGAGAGTTATACAGCTTTAGCCGTCCGCATTACACACCTATGGAATTTAATGTTGAATTCTTGTTCGACCTTTGAACGAATGGAATGACTGAATTGTTCTTTGTAAAACTCCAACGAAGAGCTTTACAAAATTTTGCCAAAAATCCGGTGACAGACCTTATCAATATCATATATGTGCGTCGAACCTGGGACCATACAAGGAGACGTCGATAACGTCATTTCTTTTATCTATACTAATATTATAAAGCTGAAGAGTTTGTTTGTTTGTTTGATTGAACGCGCTGATCTCAGGAACTACTGGTTCGAATTGAAAAATTCTTTTTGTGTTGGGTAGCCTATTGATCGAGGGAGGCTATAGGCTATATAACATCACGCTACAACTAAGAGGAGCGGAGCAGTAATGAAAAATGTTGCAAAAACGGGGAAAATTTATTCCTTTTGAGATTTTCCGTTGCGTGCGCTGCGTAAACGGTTAAAGTAACTCAAAAATCATGTATGACGGAATTGTTCCTTTGAAAAAGTTCTAAAAAAAAGTCCGCGAGAGCATATGTCTATATTTAAAGGTTGACTCACTATAACTCAAAAGGAGCGAGCAGCAACACTAGCAGGCAAATCGATGCGACGGGAAGGGTCAGGGGAGCAAAAATTTGACGCGGACGAAGTCGCGGGCAGAAGCTAGTGTATGATATAAGTTTTTCTAAGTATTTACTTTCTTTCCAAAACATGAATAACGAAATATCTCTATTTGGTGTTAATTTGGTATGTGGGAAGAACATAGGTCATAGGATACTTTTCATCATGGACCGCAGACTAAGTCGAAGGCAACAGCTAGGTATAAGTAGAGGTGAAGTTTGTGTATGTAGAGGGTTATCTTCGGAAGTACTGATCCGATTCCAAAAAACCATGCACTAATACAGTATTGCCGAGTGTCACAGGATTACGTTTTAAAACAAGTAATATCACGCTGTTTACGTCGCGGGCAGAAGTCTCAACGTACAAATTGAAACCATGAATCCAGCACATGATTCTAACGAAGAAATAATTGAAATAGAAATCTGTGCGGTCAAAATGTATGGAACAGCTATTTTCACCGAGAAATATATAGAAGAAAGAAAGAAGAAAAATTGTTTATTCAGCACAAACAAAACGCACAATTTAAAATAGTAACAAAAAAAAAAAAAAAACTAAATATACACACGTACAAAGTAGCCAAAAGCCCCGTGTTCAAGCTTAAAAAGGTTGTACAATATTGTCCATTGCTGTTGATGTCATGGCGACGGACCAAAGACAATAGGTACAGATAGATATGCGTTACGACATTGACAATTAGCTATTACATAATAACAAACAAAACAAAAACAAAAATTGCCGAATGCAGAGTACATTATTGGCTACTTTTGTGATAAACATACCATAAAAATAAGAACAATAGAGCCGTGCGTCGTATCTGTGCAAGAACAGGTCGTTGCTCAGCATTATGCTGTGACTTCAGATGAATCTTCTATAGTCAACAGCGCTGATTTTCAGCAACTACCTTTTGAAATGACGTAATGACGTGCGCTGGCGTGAGTGACATAATAAATATGGTAGGTAATAATACATTTTCACGAAATTAATTAAGATTCTAATTGTAGATATTATGTGATTAATATAAATTTATATCAACGTAGATTCAGAATCATGAACTGATTTCATGGTAAAAGTTTGCGCGTTCCTATCCCTGTCCGCCTGTAAAATATTGGTGTCTTGTCTAACAGAAAAATCTGTCTTCCTTTTAATGTTGATTACTTTTGTTGGCTTCAGTTCACAAACTGTGTATTTTAAACGGTTTTTCGTAGGCAAGGCTCTATGTCTTCTATCGAGTTGGTTTCAATCCCTAACTAAATTATTGATTTTTATGTGGTGAGGATACCTTGTAAAAAAAAGAGAACAGTAAAAAGCACAATCTATATATTAATATGTTTTATTAATACGTGAAGCAAAAACTTTATACTCCTTTTTACGAAAATTAGACAGACGGAGGAGTAGTATGAAATTTGGCACGAAGGAGTTTGAGAGAAATGGTGCAGAAAACTATTTTTTAAATTTAATAATGCATTACGAAAACAAGTTTCAAATGAATTATGGTCGTATTTCAATCACTGGCCGACCACTAGTAATTATAAATATGTCAGAGGGTTTTAATTTTGGACTATGGAAGTGTTTTTATTCATCTGGTTCTACAAGTTTTCCAGGCACTAAAATTCTTGTGATTGTCTCCTCCATAAGTTATCTTTTTAACCGACTTCAAAAAAGGAGCAGGTTCTCATGCCAGTTGTAATAAAAAAAAACCGGCCAAGTGCGAGTCGGACTCGCGCACCGAGGGTTCCGTACAAACCTGTAGGTATCCTCGGTTTATGCATAAGGTTTATGTTTATGAAATTAAATGTTTTTTTTTTTAATTTTTATATTTGAGTTGATTGAATTAAAGGTAAATTGCGGTTTACGATTTATGACGTATTAAAAAAAAAAAAAACTACTTACTGGATCTCGTTCAAACCAATTTTTCGGTGGAAGTTTATATGGTTATGTATATCATATTTTTTTTTTTAGATTTATCATTCTCTTATTTTAGAAGTTACGGGAGGAGACACACACATTTTACCACTTTGGAAGTGTCTCTCGCGCAAACTATTCAGTTTAGAAAAAAATGATATTAGAAACCTCAATACCATTTTTGAAGACCTATTCATAAATATCCCACACGTATGGGTTTGATGAAAATTTATTTTTTGAGTTTCTGTTCTAAGTATAAAACCCCAAAATTTATTGTTTTTTTTCTATTTTAGTGTGAAAATCTTAATGCGGTTCACAGAATACATCTACTTACCAAGTTTCAACAGCATAGCTCTTATAGTTTCGGAGAAAAGTGGCTGTGACATACGGACGGACAGACAGACAGACATGACGAATCTATAAGGGTTAGGTACTTTTTATTACTTCGGAACTTGCGTTTTTTATGAACCTTCTTTTGTTTTAAAGGGTATACCTACTTATAGAGTGGTTCCCAAATAAAGTTGGTCAACAGTATTTCTGATTAGTGATTTTTAAGTTAGTTTAAGTAATACTAACGTATGTTTTCCATCGAGTTAGTCATTCATTAACTAAATGGAAACTATATCGATGTTAGTATAACTTTTTGTCATGGTTATTTACCTAGCAAGTACCAATACCAACCAATACCAATTTGTATGGGTTAGGTTAAGTTAGACACGCAAACTATAAAGTGACAAATAAAACATTTATTTAAAAAAAGCAAAGAACTTCTACTAAAAAACTACAAAAAGAAAATAGTCCATGGCACAAAAATCGAAAATAAAAACCGTATACACCGAAATTAAACTAATTTTTCACTTTCTAATGTTTATTTTTTGGAAGTCGGATGTTATTTTTCTTTATAATATTGAAATAAAAAGGCTTTAAATAAATCTCCCTCTTTGAGTATCGTAGTAACCAGAGCACTTGATATTAGCATGCCCGGGCAAAATAATAGAGACATTCTCGGTGCCTTTGAGCAGCGGAGTAATAAACATATAACATAGTTTTCTAATTTCATGCAGTCTCTCTTCAATATTAATTTAGTTATATGAAAAGTTCGGGCTGCAATCTCAAAGGGACTTTATACTTACTCTTATTTGGGGTCTGCGATAAACGTTTTGTTTTTTCAATAGTACGGGTACCAACAATGCACTTTATTGTGTAATTTTCATTTCTTACTAGGAGTATTCTTTTGCGAACCTTATATGTGTTTCAACATCTACACTAATATTATAAAAAGGAAATATTTGATTGTTTGTAATCATCATTTCAGCCGTAATACGTCCACTGCTGGACATGACCTCTCCCAATTTGGGGGGCTTTGCCATAATCGCCACGCTTGGCAGGCGGATTGGCGATCGCAGTATGGTGCTAAAATGCATAGAGAGCGCTGCTGCCCATTCTCTAGTAAAAGTCCCATAGTCGCCTCTTAAAACGCCCACGGGAAGAAATGGGGTGATGCTATTATTTACGTCCGGCACCACACGGTATTGTTTGTAATGAATAAACTCAAATAAAAGATTCTTTCACATACAAAGAACTACATTAATCTGGAGTAACAAGAGCTATATTTTATTTTTAAAATTGAAATCCCTACGAAAATAGCAATAATGTTGTAACACAAGATGTCAAAGCTTTGCTTATAAATGTCGTTATTTGTCGTGCGGTGCCAAAATAATTGATAATACATACCTAAATATTCTAGCACATTTACAAATCTCATCAATTACTAAAAAGTCCGCGAAACTGTCATCATCATGATCATTTAGGCTGAAAACGTCCACTGCTGGACATAGGCCTCCCCCAATTTGGAGAACTTTGCCATAATCGCTACGCTTGGCAGGCAGGTTGGCGATCGCCGTATGGTGGTAAAAATGCATGGAGAACGCTGCTGCCCATTCTTTAGTAAGTCCTTTAGTCGCCTTTTACGACACCCACGGGAAGAAATGGGGAGCGAGATGTCCGTTTCCACCGCGCGGCCAACTCTTAAAATACGATGAAATTTTGCCAGGAATTCGTTGTAATTTGTTACAATTCACACCTCTTTTCCTGAATTTGTTACAAAAAAAACTAAGACGCTACGACCAAAAACAGTTGGCCGCTAGAACCGCCACTTGCCGTAGTGATCGCCCGTGATTACACAGAAACTAAATAATGGAGATAGGCGAATGATACATCAAAAGAAAGGTCTTAATTTGTTATATTTGTTACAAAAATAAAAAACCATCAAAACTTAAATATACAAAAAGTTACGCTATATTTAGTTTTCAGGTTAAGTGTAGGTACGTATCTCACCATAAAATCAAATTAATAGAGGCTAATGTGTATGGACAGTTAGTTGCTAATTTGTTGCAGCAAATAAACAAGAAAAATACTAGAAAATAGGTTCAATATTATTTTTACAGTCGATTTTAGTTGGCCGCGCGGACGGCAATATGCCTAAAATACAATGGCGTTTATTTCGTTACTAATAGTAGTTTCAAGCTTAGTTCTAGTACTAATCGACAGGTATCGTAGCCAAGTTTGGATAAATGTGGCGAATATAACTACAGGCTTTATATTTTAGGAGATATTCACTAAAATATAGTAGTATGAAACTGTATTAGAGTAGAGTGACCATAAATTTTCATAATAAAGTGAGACTGAATCGCCATCATCGGAATGTTCGGTAGTAATATCTTAATTTTTTAGGGTGAAACTCTTTAAGACATCCTATAGCATACTTTATAAAAGTCAAATTCACAAATCGATAAAAAATTATTTTTTCAAAATCAGCTTACAGGCAAAAATCAAGTAATATAAGTAACAAAATATATTTTTTTTTAATAAATTACCATAACATTTATAAATTAACTGAAACTAATGTAAGACACAGAATGTAGACACATTTTCTTACAGGTACTTATTTCAATTATAGAATAATTTTAAAATATAATCATTTTATTTACGCCACATTTATCCAAACAAGGTTACGTTACATGTCGATTAGTACTATAACTAAGCTTGAAACTACTTTTAATAACGAAATAAACTCCATTGTAATTTAGGCATATTACCGTCCGAACGACCAACTAAAATCGACTCTAAAAAAATTATTGAACCTATTTTCTTGTATTTTTCTTGTTTATTTGCTGCAACAAATTAGCAACTTTTTGTCCATACACATTAGCCTTGTTACTCCAAAAAACTTCAAAACATCAAAGTTAATTAAAATCTAAACAACGCCGGACTAGGCCCCTGACTAAAAATATTTATAGAAAAGAAAAAGGTAAATTATAAACTGTAGAACTGAAATAACAAAATCTTTTTTCTAAAATAAAGACTGCAATTGCAATGTAGCGCACTCAGTTTTACTCACTGAACTACCGAATAGTATTAACATTGAAGATTTTTTTCTTAGTGGTATAGAATTTATACCAGGCACAAAAATAGATCACTATGTCATTTTAAAAATAAAATTACTATAATTTTTAAAATTATTCTACAGTTGAAATAAGTACCTGTAAGAAAATATGTCTACATTCTGTGTCTTACATTAGTTTTAGTTAATTTATAAATGTTATGGTAGTTTATTTAAAAAAAAAAATTGTTGGCTTATATTACTTGATTTTTGCCTGTATGCTGATTTTGAATAAAGAAATTTTTATCGATATGTGAATTTGACTTTTATAAAGTATGCTATAGGATGTCTTAAAGAGGTTCACCCTAAAAATTAAGATATGACTACCGAACATTCCAATAATAGCGATTCAGTCTCACTTTATTATGAAAATTTATGGTCACTCTACTCTAATACAGTTTCATAGTACTATATTTTAGTGAATATCTCCTAAAATATAAAGCCTGTAGTTATATTCGCCACATTTATCCAAACTTGGCTACGATACCTGTCGATTAGTACTAGAACTAAGCTTGAACCTACTATTAGTAACGAAATAAACGCCATTGTATTTTAGGCATATTGCCGTCCGCGCGGCCAACTAAAATCGACTGTAAAAATAATATTGAACCTATTTTCTAGTATTTTTCTTGTTTATTTGCTGCAACAAATTAGTAACTAATTGTCCATACACATTAGCCTCTATTAATTTGATTTTATGGTGAGATACGTACCTACACTTAACCTGAAAACTAAATATAGCATAACTTTTTGTATATTTAAGTTTTGATGACTTTTATTTTTGTAACAAATATAACAAATTAAGACCTTTCTTCTGATGTATCATTCGCCTATTTCCATTATTTAGTTTCTGTGTAATCACGGGCGATCACTACGGCAAGTGGCGGTTCTAGCGGCCAACTGTTTTTGGTCGTAGCGTCTTAGTCTTTCTTGTAACAAATTCAGGAAAAGAGGTGTGTATTGTAACAAATTACAACTAATTCCTGGCAAAATTTCATTGGCCGCGCGGTGGAAACGGACATGGAGCGAGGCTGTATATCTAACTATTATAGTTGAGCAACAATAATCTTTTTTGTTTGAATTAGTCCGTTAAAACACGAGTACGATGAAAAATGTTGACATTCGTATTATACACGCAAGTGCGGGCGATGGGATGCAACGCGATGGGTATGGGGCAATAGTGCACGCGGAAGTCGCGGGCGAAGTTCTAGTCTGAAATATATAAATTTATGTTAAACTAGCTTCTGCCCGCGACTTCGTCCGCGCCAAATTTTTGCTCCCCTGACCCTTCCCGTCGCATCGATTTGCCTGCTCGCTCCTTTTGAGTTACAGTGAGTCAACCTTATAAGATAGACATATGCTCTCGCGGACTTTTTTTTAGAACTTTTTAAAAGAAACAATTCCGTATACATGATTTTTACGTTACTTTAACCGTTTACGCAGCGCATGCAACGGAAACTCTCAAAACGAATAAATTTTCCCCGTTTTTTCAACATTTTTCATTACTGCTCCGCTCCTCTTAGTTATAGCGTGATGTTATATAGCCTATAGCCTCCCTCGATAAATAGGCTACCCAACACAAAAAGAATTTTTCAATTCGGACCAGTAGTTCCTGAGATTAGCGCGTTCAATCAAACAAACAAACAAACAAACAAACAAACAAACTCTTCAGCTTTATAATATTAGTATAGATTTAATATCATTTGTTTTGTTACAGGATGATATTCTCCTCATATACGGCACCATTCAGCTAAGATTTAAAGGTAAGATTCAATTTAAGCCAATCATGATTATTTATGATACGCAGACTCATTGCAAAATGGAAAGCTAATTGAATTGTGATTTATTGTGATATGAACAAATTACCGTGGTTCAAGTATCATGATTTATTTTGGGTCCCGCTGGAATTAATCTACGCGTAAGTAAAATAGAAGCCAGAATGAATCAATCATAACATAACATCACGCCTTGTATCCCTGAAGGGTTAGGCAGAGGTGTACCTATAGTACACCCACATTTCGCCTGTTATGTTTAAGTCCCATGTAATAGGGGGCGAGCCTATTGCCATCAACCGGGCACAAATCCAGGCTCCGGGCTGCTATTGAGAAATTCCAGATGGAAAAACCCAATAACAATTTGCCCGACCTGGGAATGGAACCCAGGACCTCATGCTCAGCAGTAGCGCTTGCTACCACTGGACGAACGAGGCGGCCATATCCACAACGTGGGCCCAGTGCGGGCTGATGGCTGTCACTTGTCTTCGAATTTTTGGTGCTAAGACATGCCGGTTTCTTCAACGTGTTTTCCTTCACCGTAAGTTTAATTCATTAACATCTTGGTTTTGCATTTCAAAGGATTTAATTAGCTAAGTCGTGATCAATTTATACGAGCGGTGTCTTAAGTAATCCTCATAAGTGTAACTGTTTGTAATCTTCGTCATAAGATTTCATAACTTAGTAGGTACCAGGAAAATCGTTACAAAAATAATTAAATTTGGGTACATACAACGTCATATACATACAAATAAATAAAACTGAAGTGACTCTTTGTAATGTCAAAGTAACAGGTGTTTAGTAAATGCATATGAAAGTATATACTGTACTTCTAATATTAAAAACAATGATTAAAATTGTTAGGTGTCTGTGTTTCTCTGTTTGTTCCAACTTATCTCCGAAAGGGCTGGACCGATTTTCACGGGCACATAACTTATGAGAAAAGTAGTAACATAGGCTAGGTTTTGTTCCGGCAGCACGTTCCCCGTGGGATAGTTTCCGATATTCACGCGGGACAAGCCGCGGGCACAGCTAGTTTCCAATAAATTGCAGACAATGGCGGTTGGTTCAATAACATACCCATGGCTGCAACTACAGCTCTACGGCTTCCAATTTATTTCATACATCCAAAAGTAATCCGTCGCGTCGGCAATTTGGTACACTGCGGATTTATTTCGTTAACGACATAATAACGAGTTATATCGCTTTTGTGATGAAAGCACAATCAGGTAATATGTTACATTCAATTTTCAACATTAAGGGGATAAAAATAAAGCCGTTCGTCCATGTGTGTGGGCGTAAGCGCGTGTTGCTGATTCAGCTCTTTCAGTTATAATGGTTAAGCCGTTATTTTTACAATGAGTTATTACTTTTCCTTATTTTTATTCGTCCGCTTTTCTCCTGCGTCAACCACTTTGCACGGAAAAGTTTCCTTTTAGTTTAAGCGAAAAGCACAATTTATACTTCACTTAAGACCAAAGGGGCACTTTAAATAATTTAAAAAATACATGAATACGCAATTAAGTTAGAGTTCGATTGAACTGAAGAACCTCTCGATCTGAAAACCCATCAACCATTGGAACTAGCGAGCCACCGAGCACTCGTGAACCCAATATTTTACATACAATAATTTAATTACCTTTCGACTCCAAAACTACCGATCTCGTAATCCCATTACTTCTACGCGTTTACTCTCAAAAGAGGCAACAGTTTAACGTTAAATCTCGCTTCGAAGCAGTAAAAAAGCGAATTTTTATATTAAACCGGCTCTCGTAGGCTGCATTCACGTGAGGAGGCCCTAGACGGCAAATTAAGTGACATTAGAGGCATAATGCCCGTGGAAGGGAGACGTGAAAGCGGAGTGCTGTTGTGCAACGCTACGCTAGTCCCTGGAGTGCGCCAACAGACGTTCACCACCTGGATGCCGATTAAGCGCTGGAAAATATTGCAGCCGCTTTAAGCGCAGCATTGCAGCCTAGTTCAGCGACGCTCTGTTGGCGATTAGGCTTTTCAATACTTAAGAAACGTCCATGAGTTTCCTTAGAGATGTAAATAACATTTATTATGAATAGTGTAGCCACTTGATATTAACTTTCCTGATGAATGCAGTGCACTTTCCTGAGGAGGTCTTATGGAGGCACATAACATGGAACAAATTTTCAACCTTAGAAGCTTTTGCAAAGAGTTTGCATGAACTTTACATCAAAAATATTTGAATCCAGAAAGGAACATTAGCTGACATTTCCAACTAAGGATTGTATTGAAGCTAAAGCACTGCATACAATTAATTCAGACATAGGTACCATATTTTGAGTCGTCGAAATAGTTTGAAAACCTGGCTTTCATGGCTTTACTAAGGACTCAAAAGCCTTTGCGAGAAATTGAAAGATAGTTCCCAGGCAAACAATTTTCATTCTTTCGTACGATATAAGTTTCAAAATTAAGAAATAAATGTGGAATGTACTTCTTGCCTCTGCTTCGTCAATGAATCCCGCACAATTTATCTAATAAAGCCGATAATCAGCAAATAAATGTATTTATCAACGAATTGTGTCAATTTTTTATCCGATCCGGAGACAATTTGAAATCGACGCGTCGGTAACAGAATTACTTTTCTTTTTTTCATCTACAATTGTAACCGATCGGTTGGCAGCTGGGACAGCGACTTATTTCAACCGTTTTATGAATTGCTCCTCATTTAATTTTGTCCTCATTTCTTTCATTTTCTCTTGGACGACTTCAGTGGGCTTGGTGATAGGACATTAAGAAATTTTTAGTTCTATCTTAGATGATTGGCTCCTTGATTTGTTTGATTGAACTGCCAAAATAATGTTTTTAAGTTTTGTCCACTGATAATGTATTTCATTTTTAGGAAAGTGTTTTGCTTTGCAAAAACATCTGTTTGAAAATTTTTGTCTGCCTTCAAGGAAAAGCTGTGGTTACTGTAAAAAGCACAGAACAGATAAAAAATACACAAATCTGCAATCCACCTCGTCAGATTTCTTGACACAGCTTTGGTTTGACGGCAGACTAAAAATGGCAATCAATCTTGGCCTTTGCTAACACAATTGGCTTAAAAATAAAATACATTTTCAATAGCAATACTCAAAAACATGATATTTGAAAATTAATCAAAAACATCAAGTAGCCAATCATCAAACGTTGAGCTTAAAATTAATTTTTACAATTTTATTTTGAGGAGTTTCTCTTATTTGTATCTTAGTTATTTATAATCTAAGCCCTAAGATTCGCTGAGCATTTAGAGCAAATATTCCAACCAAATGAAGCTCAGACTGATGAGATGATGATTCAGGGAGTACAAATTAGTACAGACATTAAATTAGTTACCCCAAAAGAAGTATCTAGAGAAATTAAGTGTAATTTTAATCGAAGAAAATCCCGTGGTTTCGACCTAATTACAGGAGAAGTTTTACAGAATCTCCCACGTAAAGCTATAGTTAAGCTTACTACGCTTATTAATGCTGTATTTCGGTTGAAACACGTTCCTGACATGTGGAAAGTAGCTGAGGTCATCATGATAGCCAAGCCTGGGAAGCCACCTCATGAAACCACATCTTACAGACCAATCTCACTGTTACCAGTGTTGTCAAAACTATTTGAGAAATTATTTCTCAAGAGATTGAAGCCTCTTATTGAAGCTGCAAATCTTATACCCGATTACCAGTTCGGATTTCGAGAACAACACTCCACGCTCGACCAAGTACACAGAATCACTAATATTATTGAAAGGACACTAGAGGAGAAGAAGGTGTGCTCCACGGTTTTCCTTGATGTTGCACAGGCGTTTGATAAAGTGTGGCATGAAGGCCTCATTTATAAGTTAAAAACAATGCTGCCTCAACAGTTTTCAGATATCATAGAGTCCTATATATCAAATAGATTGTTTAGAATAAGACAAGGAAATGCCTACTCAAACCTTAGCCAAATAAAAGCTGGCGTACCACAAGGAAGTGTACTAGGCCCGGTCCTGTATCTACTATACACCTGTGATATTCCTGAGCTAGAAAATGGGGTAATTGCAACCTTTGCTGACGACACCGCTATCATGGCTGTTGGAAATAGCCACGAGGAAGCCGTAGAAAAGGTTCAAAAGTCCGTAAATCAAGATTATGAGTGGACTGCAATATGGCGTATCAAACTTAATGAGAGCAAGTCTATCCACATCGACTTCACGAATAAAAAGCCACAATACATCCCGGTATTCATGAATAATCAATTAATTCCATACGCGAATACTGCTAAGTATCTTGGCATGACCCTGGATGCAAAACTGCGCTGGAAAGAGCATGTCAAAAAGAAAAGAACCGAATTAGATATTCGATACAAAAAAATGTATTGGCTACTTGGTAGACAGTCGCCATTGTCAATACATAATAAATTGTTGATATATAAACAAGTTTTAAAGCCTATATGGACCTACGGTATACAGCTGTGGGGCTGCACCAGTCAAAGTAATCGACAAATTATACAACGCTTTCAAAACAAAGTACTTAGGGATATAGTCAGTGCGCCCTGGTACATAAGAAACAGCGACGTTCACCGGGACCTTAAAATGGATGTCGTAAACATAGTTATACAAAAATATGCAGAAGCTCATGAACACAGACTTCATCATCACGTGAATGTCGAGGCAATCCAAATCCTTGACAACACTGAATTAGTGCGAAGACTAAAAAGGGTTAAACCCTTTGAGTTAGTTTAGTGCAGTGCAAGTGAACTGAAACAGTAGTGAAAGTGCTAACTTTTTTAAAGAACACGTGAATCAAGTGTCTTCCCTATAACTTATAGTGAATAAGAAAGACGTTATTGGACGATTTCTTAGTTTTATAGTTACTTAGCAGTTTAAGTTATATTTAAATTACTTATTAGCTCACAGGCTAGATTGTAATGTAAATAAAGTATCATCTAATATGATACTTTATTTAGCAAAAAAAAAAAAAAAATTTTAATCTTATACTAGAAAAGTTCCTCTAGTTAAAGTCGAATTGGCACCTGTCAAAACAACACCAAAAAGAATTAATTCTTCTGAAACTGACTGTTTATCCAGAAATCTCTGTCATAGAAAAAGTTTCCATAAAAAAAAATCTGCATTTCTGCTTCAGCATTTTCAAATTCAAACGTTTTGTTCCCAAGCCGTTAAACGTTGCAAAACAAACTAGCAAAGTAGCAAGACAGAGGGATCCCCGATGACGGCATATATAAATTAATCAGTTTAAAATACCAATTTGTCTGTAAGTTAACTGCTTCACTTATTTAGCACACGTAATTAGCAACGAGATTAATGTGAGTAGCTGGCGATATATTTAAGTCCAGACTGAATTTTTTGTCACTGCTCTGAAAACTGACATGCCGTTGTTACAGGGCTGACAATTAGGTACTGAAGGTTTTGGGTCACAAAACTTTGAAAATGTTTTATCTATATCATCATCCATAACCCGGCTTCACCCACTGCTGGGCATAGACTTCTCTGCCTGGCAATCTACCTAACCACCTGCAATCAATAAACAATTTTAAAGTTCAAATCAAATGAAAAATAAAAGCATCTGAAATGTGCTGAAAACTTGAAGGAATGACGCAGGTAGGTGCGAGCGAAACATAATCAAGAAGAGACGACATTTTTTTCAGGATAATTAAATAATTTTGAAATCGGCGTTCCATAATTAACTGTATTCCTGTACTATCTTGTCTCCCTGTCTGTCCATGTGGCGATCATGTATTGTCTCCACAAATAGCATTGTATTTAGCGCTGGCGCCAGCGACGCATTAATTACGCTATAAATAAATGCTTTAGATAAAAAACGTATCGAGTGAGGCGGTAATAGATTTCTGTGAGCGACGCGACTTTTATTGTTATTGAATGGGGCGGTAATGTGTTGCGGCCAGTCCCGTCTGTCGCGCTCGCTTTTTTCCCGGATTTATTCAATGGAATGCATTTGTAATGACTTTTTTACTGGAGGTATGTATTTCCGTGTTGGTCAGGAAATTGAAGTAGCGTTAAAAATTGTAATATCTACAAACTGTTATGTCGTCGGACTCTATACATTCTAAAATATTTGGTCCTTATCAAGAGTATTATGTTATGGATTTTACAAATAATAAAACAACGGCGTTTCAATTAAAGCATGTCATCAGTTTTCACTACTTGCACTCCCGTGTGGTGCCGGACGTAAAGAATAGCACACGCCATTACTTCCCGTGGGTGTCGTAAAAGGCGACTTAGGGACTTACTAGAGAATGGTCAGTATCATTCTCTATGCATTTTACCATAATAATGACTATGGCAAAAACTCACAAATTGGGCCATGTCCAGCGATGAACGTCTATCGGCTGAAATAATGAAATGATGATGATGACTCTCGTGTAGCCAACTCCTATCATCGTCTTTAAGAAGATCACCTGAGAGATTAAATTGGCCAAATCTAATTTGAGACGATAAAAACTACTCACGTAGTTGTACGGTGGAAAGGCAACACAATCACGACACATAATCACATTGAACCAATATGGAAGGCTGAGATGCACTTCTCATTCTGACGTCTTCGTTATTAGGAAAACCACTATAAAACAAATGTACAGCGAAAGTGGAAATACGCTTCTTCTAAATTGGATAGGAATGATGTTGTTAGAAATGCGAGAGGCAAATAAGTTTACACTAGATGCGAGGGGAAAAAGAGAGTGGAGTATTGGAAGGCTGAAGTCTGATGAAAAATATATGAACCAAGTATATGTATTTAAGAACAAAATGCAGTATTTGTGTAACTGGATTGACCCTCTGAGTTCATTTAATCCCATTGAATGGCATTTTCATGAAATAGACTTTCGTGCATTTACATACAATACATTGAGTACGTAATTTTTCTGTTTAGGCTTTTTGAGCCCTTCAATCTATCTTTTAAAAATCGATGCAAATAAGAACGAACGCCATAAATAAAGATTACTACGGTACCGGTAGGTACCCTACGGTTTAGGAATTTGCGATACCGTTAAGCTACCATTGGGGCTTTGGGGAAGCAAATAGTATTAACAAACAGTACATTTTTAAGGCTATTATGGTAAAACTTAGATCCTGCCAAAGAAAATGCAGGCGCATTGTTTCTTAGTTAACGCTGTTGTTGCTATATAGATAAAAAAAAAAACTGCATTTCAAAACAACGTGATTAGGATAAGAGATGATAATGGTGCCGATTCCCTTGTTCACAAACTAAACTAAATTTAAGTTCAGTGCATCTCTTTCTTTGTATTTCATTAAGAAGAGGACAAAAGATAAATTTTAGATTAGTCCTGTCAAATTAATCAGCGCTTGACGTAAATTGACGTAATTTTAGTAGGCAAGTTTTTAATCTCGTCTAAACTTGTATGGAGTAGTGACAGGCGCTGATTAATTTGACAGGACTAAACTAAAATTTATCTTCTGTCCTTTCCATAATGAAATAGAAAGAAAAAGATGCACTGAACTTAAATTTAGTTTAGTTTGTGAACAAGGGAATCGGTACCACTAGCATCCATGTAGGAGTAAAGTGCATTATAGAAATTTGCCAAAACGCTTGTACCATATCGTTGATCATAAACACACGTTTTCACCAGAATAATGCCAATTACGGGTGTGTGTAATTGGCCAACTATACCAACCGAATAAGTTAGGATTAGAAGATTTACTTATTCAAAATTCAAAACTCGAAAAAAATCCACTAGAATATGCTACTACCATTGTCATGGAGTAAAACTAGTGCTACAGCTATACATCTACCCACATCTCTATGAAATCTTGTCTAATTCCCGTCCGTGTCTCAAGGAGGTCCTTCATATCAATTTAATAGGATTACATAATAGCAATTTTCCTGTATAAAAGAGTTGCGTCCATTCGCAGCGAGGTAACAATAGTGTAATCTGGCACGTCTTCTCCGGACTAAAGCACTATTGTTGAAAAATATTTTGTGCAGCTCCTCGAGAAAATGCGAAATGAGAGCGTCCGGAAATGAGGTAACGATAAAATTACCTTTACGGATTATTTTACGTTTATTTTTTCTCTTTTGGGACTTCGAGATACTTAAATTTTCTTATATTATATAGCTTGACTTAAACATTGTATCAGCTGCTTCACTGATTATATATATAAGAAGGCTATCCTACCAAAGCGTTCACGATGAGACGAGTCAATTTCGCTTAGTCTACTCTACTGCTCTATTTATTTCAACCGCACTGTAATTTTAATAGACTTACACAAACACCTGATGACGATACAAATATAAACCGAGTAATATCAATGGACTAGATGTGTTTGACAATGAGCGTCCCACGGTGAATGTCATTAATGTCATCCGCAGAGCTGTCGGCCCGCGCGGCGGGTGGCCTGCTGAACGAACTACGTCTACCATGTATATCATCAAAAGTACCTACTATTAAATTACAGGGTATTTTATGGAGTTGTACTTGTTTGTTTTGCGGATCGGGGAGTGAACATAATAAAAGGGTGCAGGTGCCTAATTGTCGTGCTGAATGAAGGGGTCGGGTTTGTTGTGTGTATGATCGATGGATTTATTAGTACCCCGGTGCTGGTCACTGCATTTTGTAATGATGAGTCACTTTTTCTGTTTCTTTTTTGCTACTTTTTTCAGGCTTCCACGCATATCTTGTAGTACAATTTCTATGTAGTTTTCTTCGAATTTGCTTTACTAGAGTCTCGTCGCGCCTTGGCGACCTTCTCTTTAAGTCCGTCAAGGAAGATACGGGGCCGGTGTAAGCCCCTTAACCTGTTGAATGCCGTAATTACAGACACAATTAAAAACCATTGTGTCTATACCAAATGTGGTATCTCAGGGACTTAGAGGTTAAACCCAATCAATAAAAACCCGGCAAAACACATCGAGAGTAGGGATAGCTGTCAAACTGTGGCGTTGTTCATTCTTAGGTCGGGCACCTAAATATAATTACATATAGGTATGATGATACTCCGGTTTATCAAAACTACGAATTTCGTGCTTAGCGAGTAGGCTTCCTTGTTGTAATGTGGATAGGATAAACAACTCTGCGCTTTCCTGTTCTTGCCTTGCCGCATGCATTTGAAAAATAAATTAGCAGGTTAACAAGCTCAGTGGCAGGACTATAAATGCAAAACGGATTTTAAACGATTTTCGTTTTTTTTTTTTCCATTTAACATGTGCTCGTTTTCATACTACGAAGTCACTTGGTGGACAATAGTGTGGGTTATACGTTTTTTTCGACTGTATTACAACTACTTCTTTGTAATTTAACTGTTTTATGTCCCAAATAAATAAAATAAAAAACAATTTGTTCTAAGCCGTCCACACTTAGCGGGTTTTTTTTTGAGTTAGGATATATCTAGGGCAATTAGAATAAAACAATATGAACATTCCAAAAATATGCATTGGTGAGTAAAAAACTATTCAGACAACTTTTTAATTGAAAAACTTTGCTGCGATGCAACATATTTAAAAAAAAATGTAAATTTTTAGGGTTCCGTTGCCAAATGGCAAAAAACGGAACCCTTATAGATTCGTCATGTCTGTCTGTCTGTCTGTCCGTCCGTCCGTCCGTCCGTATGTCACAGCCACTTTTTTCCGAAACTATAAGAGCTATGCTGTTGAAACTTGGTAAGTAGATGTATTCTGTGAACCGCATTAAGATTTTCACACTAAAATAGAAAAAAAACAGTAAATTTTGGGGTTCCCCATATATAGACCTGAAACTCAAAAATTTTTTTTTCATCGTACCCATACGTGTGGGATATCTATGAATAGGTCTTCAAAAATGGTAACGAGGTTTCTAATATCATTTTTTTCTAAACTAAATAGTTTGCGCGAGAGACACTTCCACAGTGGAAAAATGTGTCCCCCCCCCCCCCCGTAAAAATAAGAGAATGATAAAACTAAAAAAAATATATGACGTACATTACCATGTAAACTACCACCGAAAATTGGTTTGAACGAGATCGAGTGAGTAGTTTTTTTTTAAAACGTCATAAATCGTAAACCGCAATTTACCTTACATTCAATCAACTGAAATATAAAAATAAAAATAAAAACATTTATTTTTAAACCGAGAATACCTACAGGTTTGTACGGAACCCTCGGTGCGCGAGTCCGACTCGCACTTGGCCGGTTTTTTAATAAATAAGCTTATCAAGATTGTTTTCAGCCCGTCTAATCTTAAACAAAGTAGTTTAGATAATTTCACTTATAATAATAAAAATGGTGAATGAATTCAATAAGCTAAGGAATACGTTATCAATGACCAACGACGTATTTTGGTTCAAAACAGATTCTTTGCAACTATAAACAGAACAGACTGCCTTAACTACACCAAACCTGATATAGCCATACGTGGAGATTCTTTGTATGAACTAGGGATGTTATGGATATGAAATTTCGGATACGGATTGGTTACGCATGTAGGAATGATTATTAAATCGGATACGGATACGGATATGAAATTATTTCGGATTATCCGTTAGTTTCGAATAATTTAAGGAAAGGAAAGGAAGGAAAAAAAACAAAATCAAAAGGAAAAACAAATAGCTAATAAAATGGTTTTATTTATATGTCACCATTTGGTAGGAATTACAATCAGTCTGTGAATAATTATTACAGCTATTTAAAATAAAAATGATTATAAATATGTATTGAGTGTTATCTAATCTACCTAAAATAAAAATGTAATAACAAATCCGATATTATCCGAAATTTTTGTTTCGGATTCGGTTACGGTTACGGATACATTTTTATATCGGATATCCGATAGTTTCGGTTACGGTTACGGAGCTCCCTAACATCCCTGGTATGAACTCCAAACTCACTGCAAAACAGTTTTGTCATATACTTTTACCCCGACGATGCCTAAATACAATTTTATCATTTGTTAGAGTCGATTACAATTGTTTGCTTGGGAACACCTCACCCCTTCCGTGCGTCAGACAGCGGAACTGATGTGCAGGGGATCTGTTTGTGAAATGAGTGGCAAATATTTATTATGGAGATTTGTTTAGAATTTTAGATTATTTTAATTTGTTTGTGTTGGTAGCCTGAGAAATTTGTTGCGTACGTATAAGTAATAACAGCCGCACGTGTCGATTTATCAGGTTATGGTACGCTTACCGCGATTGGTCAGTTAATGTGTGACCATTTTTACATATCATGTTCCTCCGTGCCGTGGAAAGCATGTAAACCCGCTATCAATTGTAGATCTTTGACAGGCATTACGGGTCGTCAGAAACCCGATAAACTGACAACCAGTTTAATCAAGGGGTATCGTATTACCCAGTAACAGGGTTGTGGAGGTCAGATAGGCAGTCGCTCCATGTGAATGAATTACTGGTACTCAACTGCACCCGGTTAGACAGCCGACCCCAACATAGTTGGTAAAGCTACGCAGATGATGAGCCTGAGAAAGTTACGATATCTACCAACATTTTCGTATTATGCGTTAGATTTCTCAGATGGGACAGTATAAAGTATTTATTTTTACTAAGTAAGTACTTAGGTATTTAGTTGTTCTGTCACAGAATAAGTAATAATAGGGATCAAGTGGATAGCTAGGATATCATCAAAACATCTTTTTTTATTCTAAGTATATTACATCCGCTTGAAATCAATTATACCGTAGTCTATTTTCCAGTACTCCGTAGCTTGAAGGTAGAGCATTCACAGAAATCTTTACCAGTGTTATTAATTACAATATCTTACGTGGAAACCACATCGTTCCCCACTCAGTCGGAACAATTAAATTGACTACTGCATAATACACCACGCGGCTATTACACAAATTGACGAATCTTTTATTCATCTATCCAATCATCCATACCGCTGAGGGCTGTTCGCGGGCGTTAGGGACTATCGAAATAAGAAATCTCGGTGTATTTTCTCTCTTTGTCTTTACTTGGTACGCTTGAGTGCGACGGATGATTCGAAATTTTCAATTAGACCACAATTGGCTTAGTTAAATAGGTAATAGGTAGAACGGGCTGGTTTCCGCAACTCCACGTCTGAGCGCGTATTTTGCGTACGGTTGGCTTAGTTAACCACTGTTCTCATTCCATTTGGTATATTTTCGAAAGCTGAATAATGATGTTTTTGGCATAATATTGTACTTAAATGTAAAACGTCTGATGTAATAATGATGTGCTTTAAATTGTTAATATAATAAATTATATCATTTACATTTCAAGATTGACAACCAAAGAAACGATGCATGGATTGTGTGAGAATGATGATATGGTTAGATAGGAGGTGACTATTGACTACCGAGATGATGACTCATAGAGACTTCTCTATATGGACGAAAACTATATATTGCTGCGCCGACCCAAAATAAATTGGGATAAGGGCCGAAGAATGATGTTTAACAATTCAAGGTTTCCAATAAACTGTTTTCACAATGGCAACACGGTTGTATTTCCTCCTGCCTACCTGATTTACCCATCGTTGCAGGCTAGAAATATGAATAAATTCATGGAATGCACACAATGTAAGTGTAATAGGATCCAGAAGTCGTTATTTATCGTGCTGGTCATCCATTCTCCAATTTCCAATACATATCGGACCGCAGGGAGACGGCCTGACCGCCTGTCCCGCGTTGCGGCCCGCGCGGCTTGTCCATCGAACATGTCCATTTCGCTGACGTGCCGATAAAAACTGAATCAACTTTGTGGTCGCAAAAAATGTATTGTACAGTGCTCTGTCGGATAACCTGTCCTTTGACGGGCAGCGGTTTTATCGTAGTTCGATAGTTTTTTGACGAAATTGGAAATTTTAACGGTCTGTTTTGGCGGAAAGGAGAGCTGGCGTGTCTATGCGCCCTTTAACGTTTCAAGTTTTTTGCTAGAGTGGCCGCAGATTAGGAAAATTAATCGATTTTGGAGATGAATTGAGTAGTTTAAACCAATATTTCCATACAGAATAACTTGTTTGACCTACTAGTTAAAGCTTAGAAATTTAACGATCATGATCAAATTATTAAGAAACTCAAAACCTTCAAATCCAAACCTACAAATACCAGTTGCCTCTAACCCTAACTTCCCTTTATTTTTCTACACAAATAACCGCAAACCAATACTGACGTAATTGACGTTGAGATTCAAATTAGAGACGTTCCCTCTGAAAAAGCCCTTCTCGCTGGTGGAGACGGCTGCATTTTCCCGGGCCGTCCGTGCCCCGCCGCGAATAGTCATTGTATGCAAAAACGTCGCGGCCAGACGGCACTATTGTTCACACGAGATTAAGCCGGGGCACAGTGGAACGAATGTATGGGAGCGGTTGGACGTAGACATGTCCGAAAAATAAGAGTAAAATTATGACAAACTAATGATGCCATCTTATTCGATTACTTAATGCCTTCATAAATTGTGGTGATGAATTTCTTCATAACTCCCATATTTCGGGAGTAATTTGAGAAAATGTGAAATTTTACTATGAAAATGAGTGTATCGAGCTCTCTCCCTCCTGATTCCGGGCTTGTTTCAAGTAGCGGTCTCTAATATCATAATGCTAATACTAAGAGCTATATTTAATACTAAGACACATAGTGCGCCAAATGTGCACTTTCTGGGATAAAAGGAAATGAAAATTTAAAAAAAAAAACGTTTTTTCCCCATTTGTATTTACTTTAAACCGCAGACAGACTTATTAAGAGGTCTATAAATATATTATATATATACAGAAATATATATTAACAAAAATATTCACAAGAACTGATGAGAGTATGACTTTTAAGTAAGTTGATAATAAATTACCTAGTTTCATTAAAAGTACAATAAATAATTAAGATGTAAGCTCTAATTTACTAAGTTACACATTTTAAAACAATAACATCATTTAATTATCTTCGTCATCATCATCATCATCAATTAATTCAAATTCAGAATCGATGTCCGCTAAATCATTTATGTTAACAAATTCGATATCACTTTTCTCAGAATCCGTAAGCTCATAAAATTCCTTAAAAGAAGATTTTTTTACAAACTTATTTCCTTTTGGACGGATACTTGTAACAAGTGGATCAGAAGACAGTAAAAGATTGTGCATAATATCTTCATTGCATGAGATACTGCTATGCTTTCGAGAATGCCCCTCTCTATATTTTCTAAAATCTTTATTTCTAGCCTCAGATGCCTCTTCGGATAGAAAACCAATGGGCACAATTGACATGTTCTGAACTATGTCTGGCCCATGCATTAAAATTTTATGAAGTGAAGAAGGCATATAATACCATGGGTATAACTCCACGTAAAGCTTAGCAGTATCAAAGCAGAACTCTCGGAATTTAGTTACGTTGATCTTCTCTCCTGATGAAATACACTGCAAGATCACACAGATTTTTCTTAAAAGCATAGCATCTATTCCGGTCAGTTCAGCAGATTTAGTGTAGTTTTCAAAAAATCTCCTTGCCGAGTTGCCATTGTTGGTGGATCCACTGCCTTGTTTCACAACATCGAGAAGTAAGCCCGTTTCTCTTCTTACAGCCTCTTGAACTCTTTTCTTCCTGTCATCAACTTGCCTTTTTGCTATATCACCCCTTACTTGCCATGATTTTATGTCTAATTTGTAGGAAATGTGTAATAAGCATTCCATTGAGCGAATCCAAGCGTGAAGGGTGCTTAAGCTATATTTATACATGTCCTCGTTTGCGTGTTTATCTTTGATTAACTCTAAATTATTCATTTCTTTAGGACAAGCCTTGCATATGTCACACACTGAAGCTGCTGTATTGGATATAATGGAATGAATTTTACCATCAATCATTGTCAACAGCAGTTGGTGTTTGACACTAATTCCATCAGTGATGGTGGATGGAGTTAAGGCTTCAATCTCTGCTTCGATTTCAGCCATCTCTCTCTGCACATTTTCTTTGGTTTCCTTTATAAACTTAAACAATATTGGCCGGCAAAATGAAGTGGAAGATGGTCGCTCGTTTTCCCAAATTGTTACACCTTTTGAGACGAGCCGCAGTGGTACAAGACTAATCATAAAATTACTAGCAAGATCGATTTGCTCATCTTCACTCGTCCTTTGATGATAAATGCTTTGGCTAGATGATCCGTCAAAACCCCATTTGCTGGTCAATACGAGCTGTTGATTGGGATCAACAGGGGTTTCTAACGACCTAATAAGTCTTCTTGAGGTTAAATCCATCAAGGCTTGTAATTTGATTTTTGCAGAGCTCTCTGTAACTGTGAGATCTTCTTTGGCCGGATAGCACTTAATTTTTTCTTTAACCAACATGTAGTAACTCGGGTATTGAAGAGCTCCTTCTTGAGTGTTGAAATCCCGAAGAGTGTTATAGCGCCATTTCGATAAGTTCATCGATACATAAAGAGCCAATGCCTTCAAAGGGGATATTTCCCGTACCTGAATTGATTTACCTTCAATGAAGGCTTTGATTTTTGAGGCCTCTTCTGGATTCTCCGTCAAGTATTTCATAACATAAGCTGTATCGCTTTGTCCTGCCTTTTGAAGCGCCCTTTCGGCCGAAAACATAATTTCAGCGCTGCTACTGCTGCATGAAAGACTATCTTCAGTGCGTCTTCTTTTTTGCCGGTTACTAAGGTCCTCAAAAGATTTACGAGGACTAGGATGTGTACAAGTTGAAGCATCAGATTTAGCAGGAGAAATTATGGGCTCGATGACGTCACTTATATTTTCTGTAGAAGGTTCCATATTTTCATTCTGTAATTCCGGCCATTGAATTGCAGCCTGTAGCCAAATCTCATGTTTCTTCCGAAACTTATCTGTGCTTCTTCCAGACTGTGTCCATTTTGCATAAATGCGGTAGCAAAATCGACGACACCAGTCTTTTAAACTTGTTTCAGCACTTTCACATAACTGAACACAACTGTTATCTTTTAAAACACTGAACAAATAGTTAAAGTCGCGTAAATCTTTATGTGCGCGTGCGCATAAAGCAACGTGAATATCAAGATTTGTATTAAAATTTGGAAAATACATTGCGAGATTAGCTTGGATACAACGAGGTGTAAATCAACACTGATTTTAAAGTTACTAATAGTGACCTATTTATATAAAATCCAGGTATCCCAGGTATCCTTTGTTAAATATTGCAAGGTAATTAGTTATTGTGATAATTAGTAAATGATGCATGCTAAATTAGTGTATTAAGAGCCATTTAGTAATTAAATAATAGCAATGTTCTTATCAGTAATCATTAGTGCATCAGTTTTATATGTAAACCTTAAGTCCCTAATTATATATCCTAATTAGCTTATATCTTCTCTAATTGGCTGCTCAGAAATGTTATTGTAATAAGGTAAACCTTTAGAAAAACGGTTTTAATCAACAAAATAAACAAAAAATAAAAAAATTGTGTTATAAAATAAACATCACTCTTTATCCCAGAAAGTGCACATTTGGCGCACTATGTGTCTTAGTATTAAATATAGCTCTTAGTATTAGCATTATGATATTAGAGACCGCTACTTGAAACAAGCCCGGAATCAGGAGGGAGAGAGCTCGATACACTCATTTTCATAGTAAAATTTCACATTTTCTCAAATTACTCCCGAAATATGGGAGTTATGAAGAAATTCATCACCACAAGTTATGAAGGCATTAAGTAATCGAATAAGATGGCATCATTAGTTTGGCATAATTTTACTCTTTTTTTTCGGACATGTCTACGTCCAACCGCTCCCATACATTCGTTCCACTGTGCGGGGGCGCGTCCATTATGCAAGAGGCTGAGGAACGGGACCCTATTCCACGGGTGATTGCGAACCTGACAGCCCTCTCAGGTGCCCCGGTTTGCGTGGGACGACTCTACATTTTAAAGGCGTTGAACAGTTTTGGGGAATCCTTTCTTATAACTAGGGGCGGAGGACGTCCTTTATGTAAGAAGGGTAAGGTACGTGACTCATAGAAATACAATGCTTATCAATGCAATCATCGATGTTACTAAGGTGTCTGCCCATTCCCATTATTGAACATCTAACAATCATCGTCTTGCTTTGGTACCTATTCCATCTGCGTTCTATCAATTGGCAAAGCTGGTAATAGAAAACGCAGAACTTCACTTAATATAGCTTGTCAATCAAAATGCAATGTTAATTGAAAATGGACTCACTCTATTTAAATAAAAGTCAGCCATACCAACAGTGTTTCTTAGAAAATCCACATTTTAATTAAAAGTTGGTATTCAAACCTCAAAAACTCCCCCGTGTAATTTTCCGTCACGTTTTCCGACTGCCTGTTGCGACAGTACCGGTCTATTTATAATTATAAACACGTGATCCATACCATTCGCAGTCCCGTATTTCCTTGCCCAATGTTGGGCACTCTAGCGACGCACCTGAGACGTTTCAGACATTTAATCAGGCCTGTAATCGGAAAAACAAAGCTATTGAGTTGAGGTATCGCCCTCGGGCGGGCTTGGCTTTTGTCGCGCCGGGACAACGGGACGAACCAATCTGTTTCGCAAATTACATACGAATCTTGGGAGGACGTGCTTTTTGCATGAGCAGTGAAGGAATGAGGAATGTTAGGTTGATTGAGTGGGATACTGAGGAGGAGGAGATAAAAGAGATGTCAGGTGGGTCGGTTTTGTTTACCCCTCTCTTGTTGTGATTGCTTGTCGTTGTTTTTTACCGTCGTTATAGTAATCTATCATTCCTTGTGTTTGGTAAATACTATCGTTTTGAACTCTGTTTAACTTTGATGGTTTCTCTGCACACATTCCGTTAGTATCGAGATTGAGTCCTGCTTTTATAGTGCCGTCAATGTCATTGCGTTTTACAACAGAATTGCTTAATAGGATAACACGTTTTATACAATTTACGCCCCCGTTTCCATTCCTGCTAGGAGATTCAATTCCCCAGCGACAATTTATCCTTCATTTCATAAGACATTTCGCACGAATAGTTCTCTATCGAATTTCGCTGTACCTACGGCGCGACACGTGACTTTCCCCTTCATTTGTGTAAACGGACAAATTGAGTTAGCACCTTTTGTCGTTGAGAATAAGGCCCAAAATCCTTCTGAGGTACACGAAGTTGTACTAGTGTGGATTTTTAACGACACTGGTCAATTTCCTGTAAGTGTAGGCAAATGTACAAATTGATGACGTTGAACGTGAAGACAGTTGGCGACACTTGAATACCTTCGATTGGACGCTCTTTTTTTTTTTTTTTTTTTTTTTTTTTTTCAGGATGGGAAATCATCAAATGACTTCTCCCGCTCTGGGCGGAGCAGGAGGGCGTGTCAGACTTTTACTGACTAAAACCCACCCGTGTTCCATCAGTTGCCCATGTGCCAGGGTCACGGTGGGCTTCGAACAATCACGCGACCCCGGCAGGGATTGGACGCTCTCAATTGGAAAACTGCAGGAACAGCTCAATTAGTTCAAGATCGTTTTGATGTTGGCACCCACTAGGTGGCAACAATTTGTGAGCTGATCTATATTTCTTATCAGGTGTGTATCTACCGTTGAAGCACAATGTATCAATGTATTTCCCAGATTTGTATACGAATAAAAGAACATGACAAAACAAATGTATCGAATAACTGTAATTTAAACACTTGTTATTCGCAAATTAACACCTACAAGGGCCAAATTAAGATCAAAGGAAATTTTACGATCTCCCAAGACAAAATACCCTCGCGAACGATTTACGACCTCACTAATTCACAGATGTTTTGTCTAAAAGTCGAAAAAATAAAACAAAACATAAAAATTTAGCCGCAAACTGAATTTCCAGAATGCCAAGATTCTGCCAAATATTCAGTTGGTCGGAAAATGCAGAATATTTACGAAAATAGAATTTATTATATCGATGCCGGTGTGGCGGTGGCCGGTGGCCGAAGATGCGTGCGGCAGAACTTTCGGTCGGGCGACCGCGACATATCCGCTGCAGACGGTACGGTAGCGGCCCGCTGCGGTCGACTGCGCTCTCCGCAACACGGAATTTGCGTCGTACTGCCCGTCAGCTTTATGCATGAATGTGCTCGCAGATACGGCTCTCGTGAAGTAACTGCATTTTTGCGGATAGCGGAATTTTGAACGATTTGAATGGATATTCTAGCAAATATTGCCAACTGTGCCTGGAAAACTTCTTTCTAACTGTTTGGGTGAATTATCTACCAGACTTTAAAAAAAAACTTAGTTAAACCCCATTAGTTAGTTACTAAGGCGTCCGATGAGGTATAGGATTTAAACTCGGGTTCATTAGAATAAGCCAAAAACCTGCAATGATCATCTATGACGAAGTCCTTCGACACGGATAACCTGTCAAGAAACTATCGTTGTAATTTAGTTCTACATTATCTTTAACGTAATCACTGTTGCTTTGTATCATGTAGAAGGAAGATTCATTACGGCCTAGATATAATTGACTAAGCAAATTACTTTACGTATGCAAGTCTCGTGTACAAAATACTATTCTCATTATGTGGTGCCTATCGGTAATGACGTTACGCCTCCCGGCTGATTCACTTTACGTGACACGCATCTACTTAAAATTGGTTCTACAAAGGAATACGTTAAACTATTGCATTAGCAAAGGACCTCTTAGATGTCGAAAACTGAAATTATGTGGATGGTGATTGTTCAAAGACAAGTTGGAATGTGGTGCTGATGTCCTCTCTGTTGGCTTATTCTTTCATATTGAACGAAACAATAAGAATATATATTGTCATATACCACCTTGAACATTTCCGTATACATATATGGAGATGTATCTGGTCTATAATGAGAATTACCAAAAGTTTGTGACTGGGTGTTTTTAATTTTATTTATTTAATTTCTCATCACAAATGTTGCTGTGGACAATTCTTAATCCACAACATAGGCTTAACATTGTGAGAGACTGGTGCCCGAAAAAGGCATTAAATACCTGGTCACCAGGCCCCCCAAGACTTGTGTAAGTACGTATTAATTTAGATTATTGAACTTACAGATTAATCAACATTTATCTGCGAAAAGTATTAACTTCGCTACAGAATCAGAATAAGGAGCATCTATATCATTTAGAGAGGCTACTTCACAAACCAATGTGTGAGTTGCATTTGCGAGAATACGGAGCTAGTAGGTAATCGAAATTGTGGAGTGAGTTCCGAGCGACTTTACAGCTGCCACCTGTGTGCTCGGAACTTCTGGTTCGGTGGTTTGTTGCTGGACAATGTTGCAACAAGTTTGCAAATAGTCCACGTTTACATCTTCTCGTGTATACTCACCTTTACGTATTTCTTGGAAATATAACACTTTTGTCGGTGCTTTAAAACAGTTCAATTCGATATTTAGATTATATCAATGATCACTTTTTCTTTCTTTCTACCTGCCAAGCCCCAAAACACACAGCACCTTAAAGTTTCGTTATCTGATGCCGAGTTTAAACATAATGCCTCACGTCCGGTCATTAACCTGTCACCAGGGAATACCGAAGTAATCTTTAAGCACCCGAATATTAGCTGGCTTTTATACCAAAAAATCTTTACCATTCTATCCCTGATCCGATTTTTCACAAAGCATTTCATCGGTTTTTGAACAGTAATTAGAACAGATATTTCATCAGCTTCAAAGCTGCTTAAATATCTGTAATAATTAAGTTCATCAATATCTTAAAATCGAATGCTTATTTAGACGTTTGAGGCACAAAGCTCGCGGCCGCGACAGAGGACGGACATAGTAGGTGATGTTAGTGGGGACTAATTCGTCAAAGGGCGCTCGCGTTGCTTTGTCCCGGCTTATGGTAATCAACGCAGGCGTTGTGGCCGCCGCTGCGCCGTTCTCTGCATTTAATGATCGGATTTATTAACTAGGTACGTTAGGTGATCTGTTTTACGTAAAGATTTTGGTTAATTAAAGGTTCTTTGTGTGGCATCAATGCCCAGATAGATGTAAATAGAATAATATGGCTACTAGCTGAGTCTGGCTCCTGAGGTAATGAACAAAATGAGAAACGTACTTTTGCAAAGTGCAAATCGAGTATTATGAAAGAAACTGGCTTTAGGTCTAATATAAACGTAGCTCTTGTAAACTAACTCGATAGAAAAAGCTGAATTAATGAGACATTTGCCAAGATTTTGTGTTAAGATTAGGACCTGAAAGTAGAGTTCGGCTTATCTATCAGCATCAATCAAACGAGATTGTAGCTATGGAATGGCTTTACATAGGTCACGAATAACGGAATCATCATGCTAATTTGAAGACCTACTTGAGGTGTGAGGATGTGCTTAGACTTCAAATACGTTGGTCCCCAACTTGTCATCACCGTACTACACAACTTCGTCTAACTAGAACTACCATAGAATGCTTTGATTATGTTAGTCACATGAATCACGTGTGACAGGGACAATAGTTCTGCTCTCACGTCGTTTATCCACGTCTCCCCTGCGGTATGCATCGCCAATCAAATGATTATTCCCGGTCTAGACTCCCAACTGGAGCGATAGGGCAAATTCCAGGCACTTTGCTTTGTTGAACACCGCACAGGTCCCTGCTGTTGTCTTTTAGTAAGGGATTATTTCTTGGTAAAGGAAATAAGGGCTACCTTTGTAATGTCATTGCTTGTTAAAGCATCTTCTTCGCCATCAAATGCACGTGGATGTTTTTTAGGTTCCGAATCTTAAAAGGTAAAATTAAAACTATAAAAGGTCGCATTTTTAAATAGATAGGCTTAGCGTTTGTCCACTGTTTTTACCTGGTGGTAAGCGCTGTTGCGATCCAGGATGGCAGACCTTGCCTAGCGCCTAGCAGTAACTATTAAGCCGAGACCTGATGACTCCCAATTGTTTGAGATTGATTTCATTAGCCACAGAATCCGACGAAGAGTTCCACTTCTCAGTTTATACTTCATCATGTTATTCTATGTTATTATAAAGACTGATGACCATCATCCTGATGAGCCCATAATGTTCCCTCTGCTGGGATACAAGCCTCCTCTCTTCGAGAGGGATATGTGGTAGATGTCACATATCTACGAATTTCTGGTTGTATAAAGCAAGTAATATCCTCACGATGTTTTCTTTCACCATTTAGAGAGGTAGGCACTGATACCGTGACAATAAAGAACAGAGTTGAGTGTTGCAGATGGTATGTTTATTAAAATTGTATATTCATTGGACATCAATGCTCTTTATACTGGCCTGTCCTGTAGTCCATTGATGGCAAAGCTGAACCTTTACCCTTAGTCGTCTTAAATTCCACCCGATACACGTTTTAATTTTAGACGTAAGTAATTGAATCAGACCTCACCGCTTCGCCTCCAATGCATGCTGAATAATACAAGGATGTACGATCAAACCTCGATGAGATCGTGCGCCAGTCTCTAAAACTAACAAGTCAATGTGACAAAGCACACTTGATGTAATGCTGTTATGAAATAGTCTGGACATACAACAAACCAGGACACTCGATTTACAAAGGCGGAATGCAGTTTCTCCACGAGGTCAAAACCTGAAATATTTTTTCCAAAATTTCACTGCCAAAGAAAGTTAAAGCCATTCTCTTGTTATTTGGTACACATACAACTCCTTCACACCCCGTCCGGTACTCGACCCGACACTCGACGTCACGGGAGGTGCGACAAATCGCAACTCCCCACATTGTCGTATCCAAAGAGTTGCAGGTTTAGGTGGTGCGCGGTATCATCGGCGAGTCAAAGGGCGCCGACAAAGCGTCGCCGCGGCGCGGTGCGGGCGGCATTAGCGGCCCGTTTGATACCCCCACCCTCGCGCAGGGTTGACAACGAACCACGACCTACGACAAACCGGTCGCACGATACCGACCATCTAAGTTTAATTGCTTTTTAAATGATGTGATGGATTAATTTCGTTTGACGGATTTTCCTTCTCGTTGGACGCTGAGAACATTGAGGAATTATTGACCCCAAAAATAAAGTACGTCGTCAGTTGTACGCTGTACGGTTTTAATTAAGTTTAGGTATTCATTACAATTCAGTATACTTTTTCTACCGGGGATAATTTAAAATTTGAAGGTTTGCCTTGGCCATTGCAACAGTTATTTCCAACTAACTTAATTGCTTTCGATGTTTACCCTAAAATGAATATTTAGTCAATTTCTCATTAATTTATATCTAGATCATAAGCTACACAAAGGCTTTTCCTCCGCGTAGCACCGGCCAGCCCTACCGCTTCCCCACAGCCGGCTCAAAGTGAGTGTGTTACTCTTTAACCTGCGCGATTCGCGACCGGCTAAACTTACCACTCCGCTAAATAAAGTTAAAAGGCTCCTCAAGCTTTGTCTCGCCCGCCTTTGATGTACGGCGAGAACATCCCCCACCGGCCTCCACACCTCCTCCTCGCTCGCAAACAGTTTACCGCAAGCTGGAACTATTGCCCTTAATGCCTTTTCCGATTGGGTATACGGTGCCGTGTACCCCTCCGGATTGATTAGTGTGTTGTTTAGTGCCAAAGGAATTTCTCAGGAAGCAGCCCGATCAAAGTGGCCGGGCCCCTTTGATGAGTGAACGCTAATACGATGAATCAGTACCCTTATCATTTTGATCTCTTGTTACCGATGGTTACCACTATTGATGTATTGGGACGGGACTTTGGAACGCTTTCAAAGGTTTTTCGCTACTTTTAAGTGATAGGCTATTTGGTCAAATGTGGTGTTTGTTGAGGAAACCGTGGGAGATGAGGGAAATTGATTGTGACTTAGTACTGTAGTACTTAGTGTGATGTGTACTTGTTGTATTTTGAGACGATTTAAAGAATCAAAACAATAAAATTGAATATTTTTTTCAAGAAATAGAATCTCGAAATGTAATCCACATTAATTTCGCGGCTTATCTTAGCGCATCCATTTTTAACGTATAGATACTCCATGTTTCTATAATGTATGTATATCCATCAATCACTTGACCACATGTCAAGTGTCGTGAAGTCTAGCTTAGATACCAGGAACAGCCCGCTACTAATCATAGAAACACAGGAATAATATACAATATATTTAGTACGAAAATATTCAAAATAGACATGAAAGAACTTTCAAAGGTAAGCAATTTGTTTGGGCGTAAGTAATTTCATACAAGTCGTATTAATATGGAGGCCACGTGCCAAAAAAGCAAAACCTCTTCAAAGGATTTATTTAGGCCTTAGCCTGTAATCAGTGATTCTTTTATCTGTGACTGTTTCACTTAAATACCTATAATTAACTTTTCACATTTTCTTTCTCTCTTTTTTAATGTAATCCGCGAATGGCGGCCCAAAATGAAAGGACTGCTGCCCCTTTGATCTTGCTGACTTGTAAAACCAATCATACAGTCGTATTTTCCCTTTTAACTTCACTTCATAGAGAATTTCTTTTTACTGAATGATACAGTAGTGAAATTAAGTTTTTATAGCAATGCTGAGGATGCTGCTTTAAAAATGTAGTGTCTATCTTGTTTTGATTATGTTAATTAAGTTTGTAGGTGGGTGTTAAATAGTTCGCTTATAAATGCTGTAAATACTTGACACTAGCTGTTCCGTGCATGACGCAAAACATATTGAAGATTACGGGTATTTTTTGCGCAGATACTAATTTTTTTTTCCTAAAGTGAAGCTTTTTTGTTTTAAAATGTGTGTATATGGATTTTTCTGAAATAAATGTAATTGATTGATTGAAAGTAATCTGCAAGTGATAGTCCTGTTAAATTCGGTCCATCCCATTAGGAGGCATAGACAAAAAAATTTGTTTTTTTTTGTTTGTATCCTTTCATATGCTGCCTTGCGTAATGCTGTTATTTTGACGTTACAAACAGACACTTCAATTTTATTTCATTGTAAGTATGTACTTGGAATGAAAAAAAAACTAGAGTAAGTCGAGAAAAATCTTATGTTACAAAATCATACTGTCGTGAAGAGCAACATGATTTTTCTTCGAAGCCATCGATAGTACGAAGTAGAAACCCTATGATAAAGGTTCCATAACTCTACGACATGTAGAATACATTATCATACAAAATCAAATAAATTAACCACACGCATATTAATTTATCGAAGTGCAAATGAATTAAAAGCCCCCTAGGAACACAGAATGCTACTAAATCCGTTCCAGTATTACGGGCTCGGACTTTGCGAAAATTCAATTAGTGTAATAACAACGCACAGTTCCATTATGCCAATCAAAGGGAAACGAAAAGTTTGCGCACATCAAAGAGTCGCTTAGTGCGTGCTCTCGGCTAATGACGCTTTGGGGGCGGGCCTTTATCGATATCGATAGTCGATTAATCGCTACAGCTAATGAAGTTATAGGGATGTTCGGCGGTATCGAAACAAGATGAGTCGCGAACGTGGGAAGCATTATTAGCAAGGGAGTAAAACTTTATTGCTTTAGACAAAATGTACACGCTATTTATTTCAACATGTTTCTATTTTGGTTTATGGATGTGTCAATTGTTACGTGAAAAACGTGTTTTATGATTGTTGTAGTAACTTAATTGATGTTTGGTGAAAGTTTTTCAAATAGTACATAAGCAATCTTTCTAGTGACGAAGGGAGATTGCTTCTACGAAAAAGTTAAATTACAAGATTACTTAAAAAACCGGCCAAGTGCGAGTCGGACTCGCGCACCGAGGGTTCCGTACAAACCTGTAGGTATTCTCGGTTTATGCATAAGGTTCATGTTTATGAAAATAAATGTTTTTTTTTTATATTTCGGTTGATTGAATGAAAGGTAAATTGCGGTTTACAATTTATGACGTTTTAAAAAAAAACTACTTACTCGATCTCGTTGTAACCAATTTTCGGTGGTAGTTTACATGGTAATGTACATCATATATTTTTTTTTAGTTTTATCATTCTCTTATTTTAGAAGTTACGGGGACACACACACACACACATTTTTCCACTTTGGAAGTGTCTCTCGCGTAAATTATTCAGTTTAGAAAAAAATGATAAAAGAAACCTCAATACCATTTTTGAAGACCTATTCATAGATACCCCACACGTATGGGTTTGATGATTTTTTTTTTAGTTTTAGTTCTATGTATGGGGAACCCCAAAATGTATTGTTTTTTTTCTATTTTAGTATGAAAATCTTAATGCGGTTCACAGAATACATCTATTTACCAAGTTTCAACAGCATAGCTCTTATAGTTTCAGAGAAAACTGGCTGTGACATACGGAAGGACAGACAGACAGACAGACATGACGAATCTATAAGGGTTCCGTTTTTTGCCATATGGCAACGGAACCCTAAAAATGTAACTAGGTTACTACATTTTAGTGGTTTTCGATCGAAAATGGACCATACGCCTTATATCCTCGGGGTCGTAAAGACTTAAGACAGCACCCTAATCGCGTCACATACAGAAATAATCAGAATCATTTTGAAGTTTTATTGCTAATCCATTGATTGCCTCATGTGTTCGAAAAATTTGTCTACGTAACAACGCAAATGACTCAATTTATGTCGTTGAACTGCCAAAATGATAGACATTCGGTCTAGGATAGAAAGATAAGAAGGAAGTAGGGCTTCCAATCCCACATGCTCATCGCGGGATCCGTCGTCATTTTCCAGCCCCGCGTGTTGCGAGATTACGGGCGCGGGATCCTGCAAGTACCGAAATTTAAGACAGGCTGAGGGATGGGTACGATTGTCGCAACCCAGTGCTGGGCACGCCACAATTGCGGCGGTAAGTCCCCTCTTTGAGGAGTGGATAGAGAGGCGTCACGGCGTCCTCACCTTCCGCCTGACGCAGGTTCTCACCGGGCATGGGTGCTTCGGTGGGTTCCTGTTCAGAATAAAGCGGAAGGATACGTCCGGGTGTTTCCATTGCGAGGATCGTCTGGAGGACACGGTGGAGCATACGGTGGAGGTGTGCCCTGCCTGGGCGGAGCACCGCCGTGTCCTCGTGGAGGCGATCGGCGGTGGCGACCTCTCGCGTCCGGCCCTGGTGCGAGCCATGGTACGGAGCGAGAGGGAATGGGAAGCCGTCACCTCCTTCTGCGAAGCTGTAATCCTTGCGAAGGAGGAGGCAGGGCGCGTGAGGGAGTGGCAGTCTCTGCGCCCTCACGTCCCTAGCTGCCGCAGGAGGAGACGCCCCGGGCGTCGGGAGTCCATAGCGGACTCCCGGCCACCGTAGGCGCGAGTTTGCGGGTGGCGAGCAATGGGTAGCTCGCCGCCCAGTAAGGACCAGGCTCGGGTCGACGGCGCGTAGTGTTCCACGCGCGCCTCAAAGAGATGTCAGCAGCAGTGTAGGGGTCTACTAGGACTGATGCCTGCCGGGGTAGCGTGATTGTTCGAAAGAGATACCGTGACCCTGGCACATGGGCAACTGATGGAACACGGGTGGGTTTTAGTCAGTAAAAAATGACAAATGACTCCTCCCGCTCCGCCCAGAGCGGGAGAAGTCATTTGATGATTTCCCATCCTGAAAAAAAAAAAAAAAAGGCTGAGGGATTGGAAGCCTTTAGAGGAAGCCGCTGTTCCTCCTTCGTAAGAAGGATAGCGTCATGTCTTAACTTTATTTTGTATTCTTCATCAAGGGTCTAAAGTGAAAATTCCGGAGCAGCGCGCGAAATTAAAATTTTCTTACGTTTGTTGTCTTTAGCAGCCTTAGCAGGTCAGTTTTTCATGAAATAGTCATTCAATCTTCGATCAAAAATGTACTAGATTCCCGATGAGAGCTTCAAAAACGGCCCGAAAAATAAGAGCACAAAAATATTTGTGCTCTTATTTGAAATTAGTTTGGTCCAATGATAGCCAACAATAAGACGTCCTAAATGCCGCAGCACGCGTTCAAAAATTGTGTAAATAACCACTGTAGCACCAAGTTTTTGGAAGGAATATCTTTTTTCCATAAGTTTAAATCTTTAAGTGTTTTTCATAAAATAAAAACAATCAAATAGTAAATATAAATCATTTAGCAAATACATATTATGATTGTTTGACCAATGTTTGCGACAACGCACCAACTATTGTAACAAACATTGTCTGTTCTTGAACAGAGAATGCATGAAGTAGTATTGTAATTTGATATTTTATTTTTGTATGTAGATTTCCTAGCGACCCATTTCGCTGTGCAGAATGGGTATCTATTGTAGCGAAAGAAAGAGGAGAATAAATATACAAACCTTATAAAAATTCATATTTGAACTTTAATTTAAATGAAAAAATCATTTGATTTAATACAAATTTAACTTCTAAATACTGGTACATAAAAGTAGACGCACCCATTTTTTATACGGGTGGATCACATTGATTTAACCAGCACTTAATTAAATAAAATAACTATTATACTATTATAGTCCTACTACTTTTTTAAATCGATTAAAAATGTTTGCCACCATCAAAACGTACCTTTTCACCTAAAAAATTATATTCTGCAACTCTACGTCTTTCCATACGTACTGTGTTCTGAGCATTGAAATGAAATACCAAGAACTACGTCTAGTTCCAAAACAGAGTAAGCACGAAATTATCAACATATTGTTTTTAACCTTATTGCTTAGGCTTTAAGTTTCAGTTTAGAATACATAATTTTGTACTTATATAAAAATGACTTATGATTTTTAAGGGACATTTTAAAATTGCTCATTACCTTTCTCCGATGACAAAAGGACTTAAATATGAATATTTTGCAATCGTAATTATGCTTTATGTTTGAGTGGTAAGGATCATAATAAACTGAAGTTGTTATTATTATGAAACGTTTTTCTATATTTCGTAGTAAGAAATATAAATGTGTAAGTGTGTGCAAACGTGGCCACTTGAGCGCCTTATTTTTGTTCCTGATCCTTTATCTAGTACTATTATTGATCGAAGCATTCAATCGAAATAAATGAACTTAAAGGGTTGTATTGATGATTTAAATGATTTTGTCTATGTAAAGCCATATTTGTTACGATTGCGAATCATATTTTAATTAACATTCAACCTTACACTGGCCTGGAAATTGTAAAAAAACTTAAGGAAATTTGATCCCTTTATAAGGGAATTTAAACCTTAAATAGTTCAGAAGTGGTCGTTTACGGGCTTCATTCACAATACGTGTTGAGTGAAATCAATCATTTGAGACCCCCCAGCGACAGTCAAATTACAAAACATACCTGGGTCAGGACCAAATTTTTGACGTAATCGCACAACGGAAATCACAACGGAATGAGTCACACTGGAAAATAAATGTAGCACAATAGAATTATTAGGGTGTGTGTAAATAGTCGTAAGATTTTAGGTAGGTAAGTGGAATGAATAAAAAAAAAACAATATATTTCAAGAAATATTTAATAAGTAGTACAATCCAAAAAAAAAATAATAATTAGAGAACCAAAACTTTCAAATAGAATCCAAAACAGTTTGGTAAAACACTAACAACCTTGCAGGTCTGTATTACTAACATCATAAGCAACATCTTTTATTCTTTGACTTTAAAAAATTCAACAACAACAAAAAACAGCTGATCTGTAACATTCTGGATCAGCTGATTTTTTATGTTGAATTTTTAAAATTTTATAAAACAAAAATTGTTGTTTATGATGTTAGTAATGCAGCCCTGTAAGGTTGTTAGTGTTTTACCAATAACCCAGTTAACTAAAAAAAACATTGTTTTTATCATTTGTTTTTCTCACATTAATAATATCACGAAACATAAATTTCAAACATATCAAAATCTTTACTAATACTTAAGCTAATCAGTCATTGGTTTACATAATATTGCTTATTAATTAATAATACTTAACCTAGAATACAAAAAAAAAAATTGTACGGGTGGGCGAAAAATCGTAGATCAAGCGAAACAATTGGGGTATTTACCGTAAAAATAAAAAATAAAACATTTTTTTTACTTTATAGCCTACTGATACTACTGAAGTAACATTTTTTTTATTATTATTACTGCAAATTATCCTATCATGTTTCGTTTGATGAACGATTTTTCGCCCAGCCTGTAGATCTGAAAATTAAAAAAATTGCCACTGCCAATGAGATATAAATTTAAAAATAAATCATTATTTACATTTAAACACCATTAAAACAATAATCTAAATATTTAAGAATCATCTAATACATAGGTAGCTAATGAGATTAGAATGATTGTAAACACAGCTTTATACATTTCTCTTGTGACACGTTGCACAATTTCGTGTCACAAATCGCACAACGGAATGAAAATTATTCACGACCTAACCTCAAAGATGCAACAATTCACAAATATAACCATAAATCGAACACTTCTGCATCCCTTTTAACAATAAAGTTAAAGGGGATTTATAAATATATATCAATTTCTAGAAAATCTTAAGAATATCAAAAATTTTACTCACCTAAAGTCAGGAAATCTTAACGACACGCGCTGACGACACAAACACAATCTCAAATCACAGTAAAAAAACATGGCGGTTTGTATCCGAAATTTTGTTGCCAGCTTGAATCCAATGTTGCTGTACTAAATAATCAAGAAACTTCCACATACGTTTATTGGTTTCGAAATTATGGTGTCGCACAACAGGAGTATTACAACGGAAAAAAATTAAGGATGTATGTAAAATTACTTGTAAAAATTAAAACAACAATGGTTATTGCGGTATTATTTATAAAAACGGTTACTGGTGTTTATAAGGCTTTAATAATAATAAACTATAAATGCTAGCTTACGGTGAAAAAAAAACAGCGGCAAAATATTCTTAAGTAGTCAAGCAAGGACATGCGTATTTTACATAACGTAAAAAGACACCGAGCTTGGTAATGTATTTTATTTTGAAGAAATTAAGCTTCTAGTATAGTTATTTGATGAATGAGACTGTTTATAACATATTAAAATATTATTAACTAATTTCCAAAATTATTTTAAGGCATGTATTGTACGCAATATTTTGTCACTTATGTGTCGGACACCACAGCATGTCTGTATCCGTCAAAAATTTGGTCCTGACCCACCTACAAGATTTTGACAAATCAATTTTGCCGTCTGTCTGATCTTTGCGAAATCAAATATCAGAGCTATACTCAGAGAAACGTCTTTGATATCTATCTATTCATTTCATCTGTAAATCGAGTTGGAATCCTCAAATTAATTCGCCTTCAAAAGGTGAATATCATGACGTCGCGATACACCTACTTAAAGAAGCCTACATAGGCTTCGAAAGCATGCCGAACGAAACTTTGATTGAAAATTTTGTTCAGTATGGGTATTTCAATAGGAATTCTTTTCCTTTGGGTTGATAATAAATTTGTATTTACCTAGACACCCTATAGTTGGTTTTCTAACAATTCCTTTTTCATTGTTCCAGATAATACGAAGCAGGTAGACAAGACACAAAACACCGAAATGCAGCGGCATTAAGCTGCTACACAGGTACTAGAAACTTGCGTATTTATTTCCCAATAAAATCCCATCTCGTCCTCCGTAAAAGTATGAATATGAAGTTTGGTTTATTTTTTTTATTTTTGGCGCGCTTATGAACTCTCAGAACAGTTACCGACATCTAGTGACACTTTTTGTGACAAATACTTCGCACGTGTTTGACACGATTCATGGCGTCGCCGAAAGATGGCGTGAGAATACAGCTGTCTGCCATGGCTAGTTGTCAAACAAACGTCAAACGCGCTGTTGTATACAAAACGGACTCAAGCTAATTTATTATTTATTTCGAAGAAAGTTCTCAATTAATATCATCAGTTATCAGTTCAAGCGGGCTCCTAAAGTCATGTGCTAAGTAAGAATATTCGATTTCATGTAAGTTTTCTTTCATTATCGTTGTATAAATATAGCCCTTCCGGGTTTCGGCATGGTATTTCGGCATAAATAGCATTTATTGCCGTCAATTCTGTCGGTGATGATCCGCTATTAGATAAAACTGAAGGTCTCCTCTTGTTTCTAATAGTTTATTGATAATTTTACACGTCGTGATTGTTACCGCGACGTTACTTTTACGAGCTGTGCCTTTGTTTACAACTTGTTTCCTGTGTTTATGCTCGTCATGTTCGACGAAAATTTGTTGAATTTGGTACAATGTGACGCTTCGGAATACACTTGGCATCATGACCTGCTCAAAACACTTTTGTTAAAGTTGTATTATTTTCTTTCTGTATAATGTTAAGGTACTTTCCATATCATATTTTTGTCACCTACCTCATAATCTTTGAAAAAGCCCATTTTATTCACCCAAGAAAATAATAAGTAAGTATATTCATGCCATAACTAACTAGACAGTATAACCCTAACATTCATAAAGTTTTTTGCACCCCATCTTCAAACCGTTTTATAGTCCGTTATTGATTTCATAATAATAACCCTATCATAAGTACAACCACTATACAAAATATAAGGGCATGAGATTAGTCCGTACTCCATTGTGTTGAACACAGCCTCCGTCTACGGATCTTTCACTCGGACCATAGCGGTAGTGTTGTGCAGTCGTGCTGTTCTTAAAAAAAAAAAGAACTTTTTCTCTATAAAGATTATTAGCATCAAGTTATAATATTCAGAAATAAATTTATAAACTGGTGTAATACAGAAGTGTATTGTTTGTTCAAGCACAATGAACATGGTAAGGTCCTTTATAGTTTTTTTTTTATGAACCTATTATGTATTTTTTCTCTCCATAACTTGTTTATTGAACCTTGAAGTTATGATTTAATTTGTTTTGACAGGCTCTTATTATGATCTGTCCCTTTTTTCTGTAATACTTAGGGATGATTGAATAGAAATTTAAAATTAATATTTTTCGGTTGCCTATAAAGTTGGTAATATAATTTTTGTGTAAAGAGAGTTATGAAATATGATATGTTATTCCTTAAACTAAGTGGATTATTATGTTATGGTATAGCTTACACAATAAATTTCTATAACATGGTACGTTCCGATGTGATGTTTCCTTCCAGCACCGATCGATGCCGGAGACTCTTGACTTTGGCACGCTGTCTCATTTTTTGTTTGCTGTCCCTTTTCAACTTATACGAATCAAATACACTGGATATGATCCTTATTGTTTGCCATATTGATTTTTTATGAAGCTTGGTGCGCGGTTCTTGTGGCATTGCCAACATTTTGCTGTGTGAACGGAACGCTTGGGTCTATTCTTACAGTTTTTTGTCAGTTTTTGATGCAATAATAACCATATCCATCCAGATTACTGTTATAATTGTGGTCATTTAGGTTTGAATAAGGGGATTTAAACTTTTTGTGATCTATGTTATTAAGAATGGGTGTAAAACGGCTTGAGAAAGCATATCTCTTAGGGAAATTTTCACCAGAGGTAAACTGATAAAACTGTGATGAATACTTATAAAAACAAACTGTTGTGATTATTTGAAATTTTTTTACCTTATGTCTTGCCTTAACTTAGATTGAATAATTATCCTTTTTCTCATCTCATCTTTAGTGAAGTATTGATGTGCTATGTATGTTTGTGTGCAGGTGGTGTCTCGCCATGCAGCGCGCGGGTGGGAGAAGGGCCTGTGCGCCATGAGCCACACTCCTATCGGCGGCCACCCGCAAGGTAACGCTTTATGAACTGTTAAAAGTGGTGATGGTCACTTTAAACAGAGAACTACAGTTTCTAGGATTGTAATTCTTTTTGGGAGCTTTTGAGTGTGCAAATATTTTAGCTCTTTAGTAGGCTAAATTAAAGTGCATATGCAAGTTTTCCGCAATATTCACGATGTTTATTTGTTATATGTTGTATGCAGGTTGGGAGCACAAGCTTGCTGACAGGTCGTCGCTGCCGCCGGCTTCTGGGGAGGAGAAGAGCAAATCTCAGTCCAAATATGTGTTCGCACAACCACATCTGTCCAAGTGAGTACTCGAATACATATATTTTGACACTCTGTTTATCGAAAAGCTATTTTTTTCTAGCAGGATTTGCTAACATGAATATAATCGATAGTGTAGTTTAAAATCATTTAACGTAGCCTATCGCAGTCAACTGCTGGACATAGGGCTCTCCCATATTGCGCCAAATCACCCTGCCGTCCGCCTTCCGCGGAGTTTATAAAGACCATAGCAAAAGCAACGAGTAGCCAGCAGAGGTCTAGATTAAAAAAAAACATACAGATAATTTTAAGGATGCGTGTATTTTCAAGTACCAGTAGATTCATAATTTCATCTTGTTTCGAAAACAGTAACCAGGGAACAATCGACTTTTCGTTATTTGCTTTGACTAAATATTTGTAGGTTTATACAAACACTTTTACACGTCAATCACTTGTTAAAAGGACCCTTTCTCATAGCGGGCACTTGAACCCAGGCACCTGGTCACATATAATGTTTTGTTCCCAGGGTCAGCATGGCGTGGCGCGAGCAGACGGAAGGCTCGTCGGGTAGCTCGGCGCGCTCGCCCGCCTCGCCGCCCTACATGCGCTGGGCACGCAGCCTGCACGAGCTGCTGGAGGTTCGTTATTAAATTTAGTATTTGTGTATTAATTTAGGTATTGTGAAGGAGCTTCTTAATCTAAAGTTGCTGTTGCACTGTTTTACAATAGCATGACTTTAGACATATAGCTAGGCTCAATAACTTTGCTTAGCTCTTCGTCTGCAACCGGCATAATGGCTGCCATAAAATGGCTTTTCGACTCTATACATCTAAACGTCATACGCAAGAGCTACATAGCTATTCACAACCATTCGATACGCTTCCGTAACGGATTGAACATCAATCAATGTGAGTGAAAGTAAGAGTCCTCTAAAAGCTATTCAAAAATCCGACAAATTTGTCAGTTTTAATCAAATAGACGCTATTCTCGTGCTATATTGCTATTCTTCTGACAGCAGTTTCCTTTCGGGGACAAGACAAAACAGGTTATCAAAATGAGTCAATTTCGATATTTATAGCCTGTCCAATGATTGTGAATAGCTATGCTGGTTAACCTTAAAAACATCAATTTCTCACCCCCTTAGGACGCGGAAGGCGTGCGTCTGTTCCGCAAGTACGTGGGCGGCGCGGGCGGACTGCACGTGGACCGACTCAACTTCTACTTCGCCGTGCAGGGGCTGCGACAAGAGTGCGACCCGTCCAAGATACGGCAGGTCGTGTCCGCTATATACAAGTGAGTGACTCCTAAGAAGTGCAATATCATTTCAAACCAGCCCGTCCTTTGCTGCCGAGGTCCGTACCCCACAGGCAAGCACTGTGAAGCAGCCGACAACGTCGTTGGTTGACCTATGAGAGACCACACCCAGCCCAAAAAAAAAGAAGTGGAATAAAACAGCTGCCAAGAAAAGTTATACTTGTATGTATGTCCAGCACGCCTTGCTTAGTTCCATCGGTTCGTTCCTTCTACTTACTACGAGAGATGAAGAGCACTAGGTTTGCGGCAAAAAAACTCAAGAAATAAGCACTACTCTTGTACTCATTAGAAATATATCGTTTCCCTATGTGTATTACTGTTTTACAAAAATAATAAATTAAATATACCAAAAAAAAAAAAACATTTTGGGGCATTTATTTGTTTTGTAACTATACCATATGCCAGCCTTTCTTTTTTTTTTGGATGGGAAATCATCAAATGACTTCTCCCGCTCTGGGCGGAGCGGGAGAGCGTGTCGGACTTACTGACTAAAACCCAACCGTATTCCTTCAGTTGCCCATGTGCCAGGGTCACGGTATCTCTTTCGAATAATCTCGCGACCCTGGCAGAAATATGCCAGCCTTAGCCCATGGATTGAGAAGACTATCACAAAATAGTTTAATGTTTATGTAGATTCCTACGCAAGTCTCAGCTAGCGATGCCCGAGGAGCTGAAGACACATGTGAAGCAGAGCCTCAAGGATGGCTCCAACATCGAGAAGACAATATTCGACAATATGGAGCAGGAGGTATGTCGTTAGAGGAATAAAGATTACGATAATACTAGCCTCTCATTGTCCCACTGCAGCATAGCGGCCTATTCTCATACAGAGAAGGTACGAAAATTGATCATGGTGATCAATAATCCTACGTTGCTCAAGACGGGTTGACGACTTCAGATAGATTATGTCGCGCCAAAACGATACTGCTAAAGGATTCAGACACTCACAAACCTGCTGTAAAAATTCTTATCCATCTTAAACGTATTTACTGACGTATTATCTTCCTTATTTAAATGGACCAACGAAACTACAGATATTTTTGTGTTATTATTATGATGATTAGATATGAATAGTCAAAAGCCTGAAAGTTTTAAAAGGGTATCGTGATACCCAGTAACTGGGTTGTGGTGGTCAGAGATGCAGTTGCTCCATGTACAATACTGGTATTTGGCTGCACCTGGTTAAATTTCAAGCCCAAAGAGTTGGCAGTTGATGAGATATGAATAGCCATCACGTCTGTAAAGCCATTTAATTTAATTAGGCCTCGTATTTCAGAACAAGCAGAAACCTAACAAAACTACTTAAAAAAACTAACGAAAAAAAAAGCTGTTCATCTTCCGACATTTTAATCGTAATAGTGGTATTGTAGGTGACGCGTGCGATAACGGAGACGACGTACCAATCGTTCCTGCGCTCGGACGCGTACGTGTCGTATGTCAGCGCCGCCACGCAACCGCTGTCATCGCCAGACGCCTCGCCGCCCCATCCTCCTAGAGAGGTAAGAATATTGTACAGTGATTTATTATATAAACTATTGTTAGTTGCTATTATTTTCTTGTGGACGTTAGTTAAAGTTTATGTATCAAAAGATTTATAAACTCAACATCAAAGCTGTAATTTGTAATTATGTAGCTATTACATGACGTTCATGCTGATGATTTGAAATTGGCTTTAAATACACTCTTTAACTGTGAAGTTTTGGCCACAGAGTTATAGGTCGGAAACTGCAGTATAGTTCATAAAGTCATGACTCATAGGGTAAAGTTCAGATGCTTCATTTTAGTTTATGATCCATATATGGGAGCGTCCAAGCCAAGCGGGCCACTCGGCGCTGGCAGCGGGTTTTTTGCATAAAACACGTTCTGTTCAACTCGCTCACAAGGTTTGGGAAATAGCTAAAAAAAAAATTGAAACACATAATTCGATAGATTTTAAGCTGTTCTTTCGAACGGTGCTATTTGTTTTTACCAAAATAATTTTCTTTTTAGTGAAAATTGAGTTTCAATTTGAAGTTAGATAGCCTCGAAAAATGTATTTTTTTAAATTATTTTTTTCATATCCGTCTAAAGTTTAACCCTTCAACAACATTTCTGTAAAATTTCAAGTTGGGAGGGGCAACGGTTTGCAAATGACAAGCAAATCAAGTCATCACCGCGTCGTTTTGCGCGGCCGCGCGCCTGCTGCACTGTATTGCAGACGACGATCGTTGTAAGTGGGTGGTGAAAAATATCGCATCACTCGACGTCGCGGACTTGATTTGCTTGTCATTTGCAAACCGTTGCCCCTCCCAACTTGAAATTTTACAGAAATGTTGTTGAAGGGCTAAACTTTCGAACGATGTGAGAAAAAAAAATTAAAAAAATATATTTTTTGAGGCAATCTAACTTCAAATTAAAACTCAATTTTCACTAAAAAGACAATTATTTTGGTAAAAACGAATAGCACGATTCAAAAGACCAGCTTAAAATTTATCGGATTATGTATTTCAAATATTTTTTTAGCTATTTTCCAAAGCTTGTGAGCGAGTTGAACAGAACGTGTTTTATGCAAAAAAGCCGCTGCCAGCGCCGAGTGGCCCGCTTGGCTTGGACGCTCCCATATGTAGTTCAGAAGCTGCAGTTTAGCTATTGACACATAGGTTATAGGTGAGAAGTTGTAGCATAGTTTATTTTTCCAACAGGGGGCAGTAGGTGGTCTGGCAACCCTGCACGAGGGGCAAGAACTGGGCACGGGTAATGCGCCCGCTGCGCGACTGACGCACGATGCGTTACTCGCCACGCAGTCGCGTCGGCTGCACTCCGACGTCGCACCGTGAGTAGCCCGCTTTATTTACACCTCGCTCACTTACTGTATAGAGTAAAGAACATAGATATTGACGTTGTGAATAGATTTTTCATACGCGCTTACACGGGCAATTTATTACAGCGGTTCTTGGCAATATGATGTCTCGGCAACTGAGGGTAAAACCAAGATTGTACAGTTTATAAAAATTGCCAATAATGACGTCATTCTAGTTGCTCGTGTAAATGCACTATTAGATATGTCAGATATTTTTTTAGATAAAAGTTGACAGAAATTTGCATTTGATTTATGATTGTTTATTAATTTTCGAAAACCAACTGCAAGTTTTTGTAGTTTTGTACTCTTTTGGTCACAGTAGAGTTGTTGTAATTATTGTAATCAATGTTTAGTTTTTAGTTTTTTTTTATTAAGTAGTTATGAGTACAAAACGTTGCAATTAGTTATAGATTTGGCCTAGTTGAGATCCAGTTTTGATCACTATAGATAACTATAGAATACTATAGAACCAAAATTTCTTTCCAACCAGCAAACAAACAGTTGATAATACTGACGTATCAAAATATACTTGTAATTGACATAGGGCGGGTTGTATCGTATCAAAGGAACATCCCTTCAAAATGGACCTTATAGTAGTGACTATAAAGTTCATAAAGCAAACATAAGATTTATTATCATTGTTGTATACAGGGATCTAATTGGTATAACGCCAAATGTGATGGGTATCGGAAAAAAGGACTTTTATGAAGGTCTTAGATACCAATACCCGTAGCACCGTTGAAGTTTCGCCAATCAATACATAAAAATTAAATTAAAAAAATGCTCGTATCAACTCCAAAACAAAGACGATCAACCCGCCTTAGTCCATGAGAGATCATGTCGTGTGACCCCAGCATTGCATGAGCGATCCAGCACTAGCCTATTTACTTTAATTTCGCTCCGTCAGCTTGACTGATGTACCCATGTATTGTTTGCCCCCATGTTTTGTTCCGCGCTGCATGTTTGCTGCGTTCGCCGCATTACACGCTAAACGCTCTGTCTTGCCACCTCACATATTCTATACATTCCTGCCATTCCTATACTCCCCTTCTAATTCAACAACGACGATTGACGACGATAAAAAATTAAACTTTTTATTCCCAAAATGTCGCTGTTGGTCAATTTCAACTTAAAACAATCGTGTTTTGGCATTTCTCAAATCATGAAAATCTATCAAATTCAAAAATGTTGACCAAAAATCTTCATGTTCATCAATCAATCTGTACCTTTCCTCTGCGCTAATCTGTTACTCCACTTCTCCTTGTTCTCCATATCCGTTCCTCCACTTCCTCCGTATGTATGTCGGTGGCACGGCAGACACCGCAAGCGGTCGGTGTACAGTGCGCACGTGTCGTACGCGGGCTACTGCCCCGCGTCCCGCCAGGACTCGGAGCGCGCCAGCCTCAGCAGCGGCCGCACCGACTCCGACGCCGTCTCGCTGTCCGGCAGCAGTGTGTGAGTACATGTAGTGTTATGTGCCGCGGTGTGTACGCGGCACGCAAGCGGTCGGTGTACAGTGCGCACGTGTCGTACGCGGGCTACTGCCCCGCGTCCCGCCAGGACTCGGAGCGCGCCAGCCTCAGCAGCGGCCGCACCGACTCCGACGCCGTCTCGCTGTCCGGCAGCAGTGTGTGAGTACATGTAGTGTTATGTGCCGCGGTGTGTACGCGGCACGCAAGCGGTCGGTGTACAGTGCGCACGTGTCGTACGCGGGCTACTGCCCCGCGTCCCGCCAGGACTCGGAGCGCGCCAGCCTCAGCAGCGGCCGCACCGACTCCGACGCCGTCTCGCTGTCCGGCAGCAGTGTGTGAGTACATGTAGTGTTATGTGCCGCGGTGTGTACGCGGCACGCAAGCGGTCGGTGTACAGTGCGCACGTGTCGTACGCGGGCTACTGCCCCGCGTCCCGCCAGGACTCGGAGCGCGCCAGCCTCAGCAGCGGCCGCACCGACTCCGACGCCGTCTCGCTGTCCGGCAGCAGTGTGTGAGTACATGTAGTGTTATGTGCCGCGGTGTGTACGCGGCACGCAAGCGGTCGGTGTACAGTGCGCACGTGTCGTACGCGGGCTACTGCCCCGCGTCCCGCCAGGACTCGGAGCGCGCCAGCCTCAGCAGCGGCCGCACCGACTCCGACGCCGTCTCGCTGTCCGGCAGCAGTGTGTGAGTACATGTAGTGTTATGTGCCGCGGTGTGTACGCGGCACGCAAGCGGTCGGTGTACAGTGCGCACGTGTCGTACGCGGGCTACTGCCCCGCGTCCCGCCAGGACTCGGAGCGCGCCAGCCTCAGCAGCGGCCGCACCGACTCCGACGCCGTCTCGCTGTCCGGCAGCAGTGTGTGAGTACATGTAGTGTTATGTGCCGCGGTGTGTACGCGGCACGCAAGCGGTCGGTGTACAGTGCGCACGTGTCGTACGCGGGCTACTGCCCCGCGTCCCGCCAGGACTCGGAGCGCGCCAGCCTCAGCAGCGGCCGCACCGACTCCGACGCCGTCTCGCTGTCCGGCAGCAGTGTGTGAGTACATGTAGTGTTATGTGCCGCGGTGTGTACGCGGCACGCAAGCGGTCGGTGTACAGTGCGCACGTGTCGTACGCGGGCTACTGCCCCGCGTCCCGCCAGGACTCGGAGCGCGCCAGCCTCAGCAGCGGCCGCACCGACTCCGACGCCGTCTCGCTGTCCGGCAGCAGTGTGTGAGTACATGTAGTGTTATGTGCCGCGGTGTGTACGCGGCACGCAAGCGGTCGGTGTACAGTGCGCACGTGTCGTACGCGGGCTACTGCCCCGCGTCCCGCCAGGACTCGGAGCGCGCCAGCCTCAGCAGCGGCCGCACCGACTCCGACGCCGTCTCGCTGTCCGGCAGCAGTGTGTGAGTACATGTAGTGTTATGTGCCGCGGTGTGTACGCGGCACGCAAGCGGTCGGTGTACAGTGCGCACGTGTCGTACGCGGGCTACTGCCCCGCGTCCCGCCAGGACTCGGAGCGCGCCAGCCTCAGCAGCGGCCGCACCGACTCCGACGCCGTCTCGCTGTCCGGCAGCAGTGTGTGAGTACATGTAGTGTTATGTGCCGCGGTGTGTACGCGGCACGCAAGCGGTCGGTGTACAGTGCGCACGTGTCGTACGCGGGCTACTGCCCCGCGTCCCGCCAGGACTCGGAGCGCGCCAGCCTCAGCAGCGGCCGCACCGACTCCGACGCCGTCTCGCTGTCCGGCAGCAGTGTGTGAGTACATGTAGTGTTATGTGCCGCGGTGTGTACGCGGCACGCAAGCGGTCGGTGTACAGTGCGCACGTGTCGTACGCGGGCTACTGCCCCGCGTCCCGCCAGGACTCGGAGCGCGCCAGCCTCAGCAGCGGCCGCACCGACTCCGACGCCGTCTCGCTGTCCGGCAGCAGTGTGTGAGTACATGTAGTGTTATGTGCCGCGGTGTGTACGCGGCACGCAAGCGGTCGGTGTACAGTGCGTCGTTCGACGTGAGAAGTGTGTAAGTACCAGTGGTCCCAGTTCCGCCAGAACGAACCAACCCACGATTTCGCAATAATTCTCGGAAAGAGCGACATTTACACGTCGACATGGAAACTACATAGCAAACTTTTGCAGATGATAAAGCCGTCACAAAATCCTGCACTGTATATGTATATTATCCATATAAAGACGAAAAAAACATACATCCAGCATAAACAATAAAAAACTGATACTTTAAAAGAAGCTTTAGAATATCAGCCTCAGCCTTCAGCCTTAGCGATCCAAAATGAAGCAGAGCTGCGAAAAATGGGAAAAAATACGGGTTGGTTTATCGTGCAGTGGCAATACGCTAGACAAAGGCCTCCCCAAGCATCGCATACAGTGGGTTCCTGTTAATTCACGGGTTGTTCGGCGTAACTGAGACTATTATTAATGATATGGGAACAAGGGTTCCATATCTTTAAAATAAGACGAAACAAAACTTCAATCAAGTAAGTGCACCTTTTGTTATGTAATATAGAAAGTATCTTTTAGTTTTTCTTTACCTTTGAGCTTTAGAACTGCTTAACTTTTTAGCACTAATTGATCATTTTGACCCCATTCGTGTGAAACACAATAACTTGCATCAGACCGATGATCCTAATAACTAACTTACAAACAGATCCATGTAAGTATCGATAGTTATAAAAAAACATTTGTCCCATCTTTTTTACAGAAATCAAAAGATTCTTTTTAGTACTTGATATTACATTTTTATTCAACCGTTAAAATCTCGTAAACATATTTAGTTCAAGTCGACAAAGAAATTAGAGTGTTCATTAAAACCATTTTAAAACAAAGCACCTTTAAATAAATATTCAGAATTAAATTTACAAAACTCTGTCCGAAACTATCGATATCCCTATCTCAGTCGCACACACAACTAACCCGTATCTTCCATCCCGCTCTAGCGATGGCATGTCGGTGCGGAACGTGCGCGAATCCCGTGAGTCGCGCCACCGACCGCGCCTGCACGGGCTCGACCGGCACGCTGTCATAAACAAGGAACAGGATACTGCCATGGTAAGGAGATGAGGTTACACACTACAAAACATAAATTGAAAAAACCTTATAAATATTGTTCATCAACTTTTCATTTAATGGCAAGACTACACTAAAATAAATTACTACAGGATTTTTTTTTAATCAGTGCGCAAATTTGTTTTGGTGGTTCAGTATCAGTAATAGAACATATTTCAATTATTTTTTCAATACTTTTTTTTAAATTCTTTCTGACCTTAAATCAGTAAACTGTGAACACCCTACATATTTGGTATTATGATATCGAAATAGTAATAGGTCAATAACCGCGCGCGTAGGTACTTGGAACTTCTTAGAATTTCTCACGATAAAATTCTTTCGTTAACGATAACTTAATTTTAGTACAAAGATAAATCAAAATAAAAATTGCATGGTTATTATAACTCATTTAAATTTAATTTGTTAAAATTGGCGCACTGGTTAAAAACATATCTTGTATAAAATACAAAAAACAAAACGACACTAAAGGCGCCGAAGTTCTCGTCCGCATCACTGTCATCCGGAAACATGACGGAGACGCAGCATTGCCACGTTGAATAGCAATGCTAATTCTTTGGCTAGAAAATGACCCAGCAACATATCTTCTTTTTCCATACTTCTCTATTAGTCGTCGTCTCTGTACTTACCTCCTTTTTAGCCATATTATCTTTTACACAGTCCGTTCATCGATTCTTCGATCCCTGCTCTTATAGGCATTCACATGATTTTTAATTTGTAATTAATTTATTTGCAGTGATTTGTTGGCTTGAGTTTGCCTGCGACAGTAACTCTGCCTGTTACCTTTTGTCACATCTTAAATACTGAACCGATCATTGTGAAATTGACAGGTAGGTAGTCTAGAGTTTGGAGAAGTTCGCGGGCTACTTTTCATCCTGTATATTTGTACAAAAAATTAAGAAATAATAAATACACAAAGACGAAGTTTCGGGCTACAGCTAGTAGTGCAAAAATTATAACAACAACAAGGTCAACAAAATTACAATTTAAATGAATCCAGAACTTCAAAGTTATCAATTCCCATTTAATTCCATCAGGTAAATATCTCATAATGTAGCAATTCAGCGATGATAAGGCACGTTTGACTCGCATTGTTGACTTTTATTATCAATAAACACACTGCAACTAAGATTAATACAATTTTTCTGACCCTCAACAGTCAAGTGCAGGACGCCACCTGTTCTGTAGTTTACGCGTAAATAGATTAGTTTTTAATAGCAATAAAAATATAATGTAAAATAAAAATAAACAGCTAAAGGTGACGCAGTAAGAAACGCACATTCGATAGAAGATAAAATGGAGGTGCAGATGTGGATACTTAAATATTTAGATGTTCTGATATTGATTTAACGACTGTCTGTCGACTGGCAAAATCATAATGTTCCTTTACTCGTATAGATGGATTTATAGAACTTTTGATATAATATTGTCGTTTCTAGAAGATGCGGCATATGCCAAATTGTCTGTTCTATAAAGTTGCACATCATCAATTTCCAAAAAATCAATTGCCTTATAGTTGGGTCGTCTCTATTGGAACCTTTGCCAGTAATTACCAAAAACGTTAATATCTTGTGTTCAATTGTCGTTTATGTCTTTCCAGGTGATCCCTCGAACCCTGCGTGTGCAGTCGGAACAGCTTCGCGTGCTTCCGCCGGCGGAGTTCGCGCCGCTCCTCATAGAGAAGCTCGAGCGCGTGCGGCGCGACCAGGAGACCAAGGAGCGGCTCGAGAGGCGCCTCGCTGAGGTCTGTCCATGTCCTTGATAGCTAATTACACTACCCACAATTGTGGAATCTTAATAATGAACCGGGAACGCAGGAACTACTAACTGGCAAATTAGGATCCTAACTTTTGTCAAACTTTACTAAATTCTAATTAGGATTCGCCTTTTTGTGGTTAGCTTCCCACGCGCACCTTGCAACTGTTTTCCATACCAAAAAGGGTGTAGTGACATCTAGCTCGCTGTATTGGAACTAGACAGCGAACAACAATTTTCAAACGACAAGAAACTGAGATCTGACTTCAGGATTATAAAATCTGCAGTCCTTGCAGTATCAACACACTCATTGGGTAGTAGCCCACTAAATTTATCATCTGTTTGGCCCACAGAAATCTAAATAATAAGGCAATAGAAATGCTATCTCCCGTCCTTTAATACCGTAACGCGTGTCGCCGGGTCACAGCTACCATAACATACACATACAATAAATACACAATTATGCACACACGTATTTTTTGCATTGAAGCAAATAAAAATAAACTTTAAATTATGTCATTACGTAATATTTTTTAAAAACTCAAAATCTCAGGAGGCGTGGCCACTTGGACCAATAATAAACGTATGCGAAAAGTAAAGAATGATATTGCGCGGTCACTCTCACTTAGGAATAGTGCAGCGCAACGCTCGTATCGATAACTTTCTGTTGAGCCCGCAGGAGTACCGCATCGCAGCAATTGATACCTAATTAATCCAGAGTGTCTCATTAATTTTAGAAAATTTTATTATGTGAAAAGGGAATACAATAAAACGTTAAGGGTGAGAATAAAGGTTTTTAATAAATAAAATAATTGTAAGTAACAAATGCATACTTAGAAGCAATGGCTTTTTTTTCTTTAAAAATATTGCTAGTTTTGCAATATTTGTTTTTATAGCTATCATAACATAATATAAATCTGTTGTTAATAATAAACGTAAGTAATAAAATTGGGATCACGATCATCTGCCTAGCCTTTTCCCAACTATGTTGGGGTCGGCTTCTAGTCTAAAAATAATTAACCTAACGACAAACGGGGTGAATAGGAATGCAGGGGTGAATTCGGACAAAACTTTAAAAAGAATTTTAACGTTAAAATAAGATAGTTTGTTGCCAGCATGTCAATTAAATCGTAAATTATGATTCAGTAAAAGCATTACATACTACAGTCCTTTTTGGCAATAAACCGATTCATCCCAACATTCCTATTCACCCAAATTGACTGTACTTCAATAAATTTTCTAAATGATGGGGAAAACTGAATAAAAATCTTTCAAGTATTTTAATAATACTAATTGTTGGAGGTGGTGGATATTAATTAATTAGGCCAGTGGTCATAGTTTATTACCTTTAATAAAGTTTTACTCGTTTTACTTGATCAGACATGTTACAGAGGAAAAAAGCAAGCGACGCCATGACAGATAATTTATGCTTAGAAAAAAGGGCGGTAATGTTGCCACATTATACATCAAGATTATAACATTTACCACAGATTACAACACGCCTCCTTAAATTTATAATCTTGATCTTCTACAATATTGTTTTAAACATATCTAAATTAATTTTAACCCTAACCTATTTTTCAAAAATTTGGTCTTATCTAAACTTTTAGTCAACATGTCTGCTAAATTAAATTTTGAATCAATTTTAACAATATCAATTATACCCTTTTCATAGTTTTCATTTATATAATGATACTGAACTTCAATGTGCTTTGAATTTTTTGTAAAATTACCATACTTAGCAATTGAAATTGCACCTGAATTATCTTCATATAGTTTTATAGGTTTATCAAATTTTACATTGAATGAATCACTTAACAAGTTTCTAATGAAAAGTACTTCTGTCACTGCTTCTGATATAGCAGTATATTCTGCAAAAGTTGAACACTTAGTTACTGTAGTTTGTTTATGTGTTTTCCAAAAAATTACATTTCCAAATAATCTAATTACAAAACCTGTTGTAGATTTCCTATCGACATTATCTCCTGCATAGTCAGAGTCTACCATACAATCTAACGTTTCAGAGTTTACATTATCATAGTACGTTAACTTTAAATCCTTAGTCCTATACAAATATTTTAAGATTCTCATGGCATATTTGTAATGTGTTCGATCATAACAACTTTGATATCGACTTAAATAATTAACACTGTATGCTATGTCTGGCCTAGTGCCTGTACTAATATACAATAATTCACCAATTATATTCCTATACTTTACACTATCATCTACTTCTCTGGCTTGTTCTAATTTTAAATTTGTTTCCATTGGAGTATCATATAACTTACTATTTTCCAGATTATATTTTACAGCCAAAGATTCAATATATTTTGTTTGACTTAAGGTCATTTTATTTCTATCATCATTATAATCAATATCTATGCCAATATAACTTTTAATTTTTCCTATGTCTTTCATTGCAAATTTTTCCATTAAGCTAGTTTTAACATTTTTTATTTTATCTTTATCTTTACAACAAATTAGGAGATCATCAACGAATATTAGTATGTATATTGGATCTTTGCTTGCTTTGTTTACATATAGACAGTAATCATAGTTACTTCTCACAAAGTTTAGTTTTTCAATAAATTTGTTGAAACAATCATACCATACTCTTGGGCTCTCTCTGAGACCATAGAGTGCTTTTTGCAATTTGTACACTTTATTATCACCAGTTTCATAACCTTTCGGTTGATTTATAAATACTTCTGACTTTATATGACCATTTAAAAATGCTGTCTCAACATCCATTTGTTCTATAAATAAATTATTTTTACAACTATGTGCTAATAAAATTTTCAATGTTTGCATTTTTCCTACTGGTGAATAAACATTTTCGAGATAATCCTTTTGCTGGAATCCTCGTACAACTAATCTAGCTTTATAAACATTATTACTTTTAATTTTAAAAACCCATTTGACATCAATAACCTTTTTATCTTTTGGCCGTTCAACAATTTGCCATGTTTTATTTTTATTTAAGCTATTTATTTCTGAGTCCATCGCTACCTGCCATTTCTTATAATCGTGGGAGCTCATCGCCTCCTCAAATGTATTTGGTACACTTGCATCAATGTAATTTACATAAATAAAATGTGATACTGGATTACCATATCTGGAAACTGGACTTATCTTCCTTTTTGACCTTTCTTCTATTACAAGCTTGTCCTTACTGTTACTTAAATTATAATCATTAACAAGATCTTCCACAGTATTATTAGAACTAGTTTCGTTTGCATCAACATAGTCTTCATCAATTTCAGTTTTAAATGAATCAGATTTTATATTAGAAGTTTTATTTTCCAAGTCCCTGTCCTTTTCATCATCAAGTTTTTCTAAACAAATTAGTTGAGTATTTTCTTCGACTACCTGTACATGTCTAGCATTAATTATTCTGTTATTTAATAGAACTCTATAACCATTTTCATTATAACCTACTAGCACTCCTAGTTGGGCTTTATCGTCCCATTTACTTTTTCTTAAAACTTCTGGAACCCTGACATAAACTCTACTTCCATAAATCTTTAAATGCTCAACATTCGGTTTAATACCGAAAAATATTTCGTAAGGAGTTTTATTCTCTACTGTATTAGCAATTGTACGGTTTTTTAAATATGCTGCTGTTTTTATAACTTCAGGCCAATACCTTCTGTGAATTTTAGCTTCTCTCATTAAGCATCTGCCTATGTCCATAGCAGATCTATTATACCTTTCCGCTACTCCATTTAATTCATGGACATAGGGTGGACATGGTAATAACTCTATTCCCTTTTGTCTAATGAAATTATAAATATCTCGATTTAAATATTCTTTGCCATTATCGCACTGTAATTTCTTCACTCTTTTATTAAATTTATTTTCTACTAAATTAACAAATTCTATGAAACAATTTGCAGTTTCCGCTTTGCTTTTAATACAAAAAATTCTCGTGCATTTACTATAGTCGTCGATAAAAGTCAAAAAATATTTTTCTCCACCATAACCAGTTGTGCTATGTGGACCGTTAAGATCAGTATGTATCAATTCTAAAATTTCAGTAGTCTTAGTTCTATTATTTTCAAAAGGTACATTAGCCATTTTACTTTCAATACAATTTGAACATTTCATTTCCGTACTTTCAATCTTATCTGGCAAACCTTCTACTAATTTATTATTTATTAACTTGTTTAAATATTGAAAATTTACATGACCAAGTGCCCTATGCCATTTCTCTTTATTAGTTAATTTTATTGAATTCACATACATTTTGTTGTCATAAATTTTTGAAACAAAACTTTTTATCCAGTACAAATTGTTTATTTTGTTAGCAACAACTATCAATTCCCTTGACTGATTATAAATTTTAGCATTTTCATTTTTTGCTACTATTGTGCAATTTTTGGTTATTTTTGAAACACTTAACAAATTTTGGTTAATACCTTTTACAAAATATACATTTTTTAAATCAATATGTTTTTCATTATAATAATTTTTGAAGTAGATTTTAACTGTACCTACTTTGGTCGCTTTTAAAATTTTACCATCTGGCAGTTTCACATCAATGGGAATTTTCAAATCTACATAATCATAAAAACATGTATCATTCATTATAATATGATCTGTACATCCACTATCTAATAACCAATTAATTTCACTATTATCATCATATTCTTGTTCGCTACATCCCGTTACCTGATTAACTTCTGGATTGCATACCTGGGCTGTCCATGACTCTGCTGCAGAGCGGTCTTGCTGAGTGCTTGTTGGCTCAACTCTGGGATGACTTTCACCTCTGCCACGGCCACGACCTCGATGAAATGTACCTCTGTTGTGACCTCTTTGTAGTCCTTGCTGGCGTTGACTGGTTGGATATTTTCCTTGTGAGTTTTTCTGACCGTGCCAACAGTCCTTCTTGAGATGGCCAGTCTTTCCACATATAAAACATTGTGCTTTAGTTTTTGCTGAGAACGTACTCATATTGCTTTTCTTGTCTGGGTCACTAGTAGTCATATTTTTCTCTTTTATTTTGGACTTTACATAATCTACTGTTCTTTGCTCTTCTGGAATGACATCAATAAAATCTCCAATATAACTGTAACTTGGAGGTAATGCTCTGAGCAAGTATCTCATCTTCTCGGGTTCATTCATATTTCCTCCAGCCGCTTTGAAATCATTCGTTGTTTTCTCAAAATCAACAAAAAAATCTTCTACTGTATTGTAATTGCTTAATTTAATCTCTTCCATTTTTCCTCTACATATTATTTGCATAGCAGTAGACTGTGTTAAATACATCTTGTCAAACTTTTTCATCATATCGTAAGCTGTTGTACATTCACTAATATACTCTAATTGTTTATCGGAAATGGTGCTCATTATTATAGTCCTTGCTTTTAAATCCATTTTCTTCCAATCCGCTTCTTGATTTACGTATTTAGCAGGCATCATGCAAATGGCGGGCTCGTTGCATTCTTTGTATTCTAGCAAAGTTACTAACCTTAATTTCCAACTTGAATAATTTGCTCCATCGAAAATGGGCATCATGATGTCTTCTATCTTTGCTTGTTTAGCCATTCTGGTAATGATAACGATTTTTATTCTTGTTTTATACGAGGCGCGAACTTCTATGTATCCACGTGGCCTTTTTTCTTGATTTCACTTATTTAACCAGATCTCACTTATTTAACCACCCAACCACGCTCTGCTACCATGTTGGAGGTGGTGGATATTAATTAATTAGGCCAGTGGTCATAGTTTATTACCTTTAATAAAGTTTTACTCGTTTTACTTGATCAGACATGTTACAGAGGAAAAAAGCAAGCGACGCCATGACAGATAATTTATGCTTAGAAAAAAGGGCGGTAATGTTGCCACATTATACATCAAGATTATAACATTTACCACAGATTACAACACTAATAAACAGATAATCGCTGATAAACGATTTTATTATCAATTATTATATAGAAAAAAGAAAAAATATAATAGATAACTAAATAAATATTTAACGAAAAATTACATTTCATTCCTATGTCGGTAAAACTAGGTAAGCTAAACATAATAAAATTATCGATACAAAATAGTAGTGGTACGTCACTAATTCGCGCTCAACTCTTGCAGCATGTTCCTGGAAATTTATGTACGGGGCGATATTGTATATTGCGCATGACTATAATTCCATTGCTGCTTTTAATAGTTGTATTGTAAACATGAACACGCTAATGCATCAATGATTATTGAAAAGAGATACAAATTAAAGATTCAAGATACAAATTTCATTTTCTACGACAATCGTAATTATTCGTAATACTGGTGGTGAATAATTTCATTTTAGTAATTTTCATTAAAAATAAACATAATTTACAAAAATACACTTATGAAATGTTATCCCTTTATTTACAAAGTTACACTTCGTGGACGAATTTCCACAGCTGGATATGCTGCAAAAAACCATGTTTACGTGTCTACGTCCGAAACAACACTGATGACCGAAAAATACGCTCCTCGCGCGATTGTGGTGTACGAGTCACATTTGCGGCGACAAGGTCACGCGCCTTTACGACTTCTAGTGCCTTATTATTTAGATTTCTGTGGTTTGGCCAGACTATCCCTGTAGAAGGTTGGAGGAGAGTCAATAATACTACTGAGTTTAAGGTAACAAATATTTTCAACGGACCAAAGGTATAAAGGAGCGAGGCAGCACAAGCGAAGACCGCTAATTATGTACTTTCTTTCTTTTATAATTATCAATAGAGGAACTTCATTCCTTGTTCCTCCAACTACCAAACTAGCTTTTTAAACCAAAAGTATGTAATTTTGAATGTTTGCTTAATTAACAATTTGTGTGTAGGGTGACGGCGAGGAGGCTTCGAGTCAAGCGTTACCTCCTCAGTTGGTGGCGGCGGCGATCCGCGAGAAGTTGCAGCTAGATGACGACAACGATCAAGATATTCTCGGTCAGTATACTAGAACGAATTTGCCTAATTTCGTGGTGAATTGGAGAACAGGCAGATAATGTGGAAATTCATTATGAATCAAAGTTGATTATAAATAAACAAATCAAAATTAATAATTTCTGGATTTATATAAATTTTAATAACAATATCGACCTGTCTTAATTCTGTCGGCCTTGTTAAAACTTATTGATATACTCGTACAAAATGAAATTTATCCAATCTTGCACAGCTCCATCATTGCCGACCAACATGGATTCGTTCAACAGCGGTCAACTATCTCCAACCTACAACCTACGTAAATTTTTCAATGATCTCTTTGACAGACGCCGTCAAGTAGATGCTGATTATACGATTTCAAAAAAGGCATTTGACAAGGTGATCATGAAATTCTTTGAACAAAAAAGCATTTAATGACATACGGGGAATGCTTTCCTAGTTCTCTTCTTATATTACAAACAGGCCACAGAAGTTTGTCGTGAATAGCTAACAATTTGGTGTTGTGCCCATAACCACAGGTGTTCCACAAGGCTCAATCCTAGGACCATTATTATTTGTTATATACATAAATGACATTATAAGTGCTGTACGCTGATGATTTAAAAGCATATAAAATGATGTAGTCCGTGGATGACTGTTTTAAGTTCCAAGAAGATCTAGATAGACTCGTGGGTTACTGTCTTGACAATCAGTCTATACAAAAATGTATTTCTTTTTTGTTATCGTCAATTATTTTTATTTATGTTAAGATTATATATTGTAGCTGTTTATTGTCCCTAAATACATAAATAAAAAATATACATGTTTAAAGCATGAGTATCGCTACTGGTATGCCCGTAGACCAGCACGTGTCGCGCGTGTGGTCGGAGCGAACACCGGGCGCGTCCCCGCCGGGCGGCCGCCGCGCGCGCGCTCGCCACCACGCGCATGCGCAGCACGCGCCGCACAACAACCCGCACAACCCGCCCGCACGCCGCGCGCCCTCCGCGCTCTCGGCCGACTCGGGACACTACGACGCGCCGCCCGACTCGCTGCACCATCCGCACTCACTCACGCGCAGGTATGACTATTGGATTGTTTCCCGGATCTTGATTGATTTTGATATTTCCCTTCTTTTAAACGATATTTAACCTTTTGAATGTCTTAAGTTACACAGTTTGACATAAGCAATTGTCTTTCTATTGTGTCTCTAATTACGGCATTCGATGAGCGGCATTTCATAACTCAGCATTTCCTCCCACAGATCGTTCTCCAAGAAGACGGTAACGGAGCTGACGGACAGCGGCGTGTCCGTGGTGTCGGAGGGCGGCGTGGAGCCGCGCATCCTGCTGTGGATGGCGGAGGGCGAGCGTCTGGAGCGGCGCGCCCACCGCGACCACTCGCGCGCCTCCTCCGCCGAGCGCGCCAAGGGGCCGCGCGCCACGCGGTACGTTATACTTCACTACACGTGTGTCGGAGGGTAGTGTGGAGCCGCGCATCCTGCTGTGGATGGCGGAGGGCGAGCGTCTGGAGCGGCGCGCCCACCGCGACCACTCGCGCGCCTCCTCCGCCGAGCGCGCCAAGGGGCCGCGCGCCACGCGGTACGTTATACTTCACTACACGTGTGTCGGAGGGTAGTGTGGAGCCGCGCATCCTGCTGTGGATGGCGGAGGGCGAGCGTCTGGAGCGGCGCGCCCACCGCGACCACTCGCGCGCCTCCTCCGCCGAGCGCGCCAAGGGGCCGCGCGCCACGCGGTACGTTATACTTCACTACACGTGTGTCGGAGGGTAGTGTGGAGCCGCGCATCCTGCTGTGGATGGCGGAGGGCGAGCGTCTGGAGCGGCGCGCCCACCGCGACCACTCGCGCGCCTCCTCCGCCGAGCGCGCCAAGGGGCCGCGCGCCACGCGGTACGTTATACTTCACTACACGTGTGTCGGAGGGTAGTGTGGAGCCGCGCATCCTGCTGTGGATGGCGGAGGGCGAGCGTCTGGAGCGGCGCGCCCACCGCGACCACTCGCGCGCCTCCTCCGCCGAGCGCGCCAAGGGGCCGCGCGCCACGCGGTACGTTATACTTCACTACACGTGTGTCGGAGGGTAGTGTGGAGCCGCACGTCTTATTATGGATGGCGGAGGACGAATCGTCAACCTACAAGATTACTTTGAGCGTGAAAGTCAAAATGGCAGACAAAATACCAATTATAAAATACTGTTACATAGATCGTTTAGACATGAACTTCACGCTACCGCCATCTATTATCAAATAGCAGATACCACACGAGATGAATTATCTGTAAATGCCACCGCCATCTGTTATCGAGTTCCGGAATTATCATTCTGGTACTATCTAGATACATACGTCGCCGCTAAGTCGATAAAATACGTTGGCGACACGTTTTATTACACGCCTTATGCTCATAAAAATGTGTATTGTCTCTAATTGGATGAAACCAAGAAAGGTGTGGTCTTTGTCTAGCTGAACTTCCACAGAAATATTTTCTAAACTGAGCATGCCTAAGTTAGGCCGATAGAACGTGAAAGGAAGGAGGTCCATATTTTGGTTAGCACGTCTGCCTGCAGATTTAATAGTTTAAAACCCTTTGAAGCCGTCAAAATACAATTCCGAAGTTCGACCCATGCTGCACTTTCTGCTTGCAGAATAATATATTACGCTCGATTACAAATTGTTTAATGTCAGTTGCTTATGTTGTCTAAAACAGCTTCTTTGCATTGTCAAATCATTTTGCTTCATATTCTGGACGTTGACACTCATTGCCATAATGTTCTTCAGTTTTACCAAATTGCGTTTTGGGTTTGTCGTTTGCGTTCTAGTTCCTTCATAGACTTTCCTAGTCCCTGCCCCAATGTCTTGTATGTGTATCGCAATTTATCGCTATTGAACGCAACTACTGCTGCGTAGCAGCGTGCTTGGTATTAACCTTTTAAATAATAATTGACACTCTTGTTTGTAGTTGACGAAGGAACTTCGCCGGTAGGTATTTAAAATAAAAATTCGTTAATAACTTACTATAATATATAAATGACTGAAAAGTAACACATGAAGATAAGTTTTTTGAGTATATCTGAAGGTACCTTGTTTCGTTTTCATTTCTTGATGTAAATTTATCCTTTCAACTCATTTGTACACAATTTTCATTTTATTTGCTTATGTATAGTTGTTCAATCCACGAGCTAGAAAACGTGCCGTCGTGACTTGCTTAGGAATTTTGGCTTAACATGAATTGAAAAGAAAAAAAAATGACAAATGAGTTCGATAACTATTCTTCACAATTCAATAAGTTAAAGTTGTGGAAGTATTTCAGTTTCTAAGAATATTAACGCCAAAGTTGTCCACTCGCAAGGCTAAAATCGTATTGAAATAACATTGTTGTCAGTATTTCAATTCGGTTTTAGTATGTTCTATTCAATCTTTATTTTTTGTTGTATTACCAAACCGCGACGTCACTGCAACTAATAGAACCGGCGGAGTAACTGCGTAGCCACACAATGCTGGTGTCTTCATATTGAAATAACATTCATTGCGTTGTTTAATCTTTCGAACAGAAGAACTATTCAAAGATATGAGGCAATGGATTTGGAATTTCTTTTTTTTTTAGATTGTGATTGAAAATTGAGGTTTATTCGTAATATTTGTTCCATGTGCAGTGGCAGCGGCAGCAAGGCTCACGGCGGCGCGGGGGGCGCGGGCGGCGCGGAGGCGCACACGGTGGTGGTGGTGTCGTTCCTGGACGAGCCGGTGCCGTACCGCTTCAAGGTGCCCGCCGCGCCGCTCACGCTGCGCACCTTCAAGGACTACCTGCCCAGGAAGGGCAACTATAGGTAACACACAAGCTTTAACCTTCTCAAGGGAACAGTTCATTTTTGCACTGTCCCTGTGTTATTTCTCGTTTATAGAGCATTACAGGACAAGACACAACACGCCAGAAGGTTTTGTTAATTTTAGTATGATGCTCGACTTAAAAAAATATTGTGAGTGTATACTTTTACCTTATTCTTCAGGGAAAACGAATGTAATATACTATTATGTTACATACAAGAAGGCAATTAAAAGTCATAAAAAAGAGATCCCCACCATATATGAGCTAAATGATAGACTCAATGAGCTAACTTTTTCCTTTATCCAATTTTAAACGATTTTTTAGTTCTTTGTAATATTGATGAACATGGAAACATTTTTAATAGATAGAAGCCTATGGAAAGTACAATTTTTCATCGATTTAAATTAAAACTAAGTCAACTATATTTTCGCCAAAATTGCAGTACAGGAATGCACAAACAAAACCTATCCAAATATAACGGTTGCAGAATTAACTTACCTAAATGTGACCTCTGTTCCAGATACTTCTTTAAAACGAACTGCGCGGATCTAGACACCGTGATCCAAGAGGAGGTGAGCAGTGACTCGGACACACTCCCCATGTTCGAGGGGAAGGTCATGGCGCGCGTCAAGACCATCGACTAGATACGCACTGCGGCCGGACGGACTGTACGGCGGGGACTCAACGATTACTTGGTCCATTCCGGAGACTAAAGGATTACTTGGTTCATTCTTAGGACACAGTATGCGATCTAAAGATTGGCCACTTCGATAAAAAAGTGCAACACTAGATTACGGTATAGGTAATCTCCCAACATAATCGATGGTTGATAAATTACCATTACTTGACTGCCGGCTGCATTTCCAGTTTCAGCTGACCTCGCATTGTATAGGCTTTCCGTACAATAAGTTGTCAGCTTATACTGGAAATGTAAAGCTTGACTTGTAGCCGTGCGTACTTGATCTATGTCAACAAGTTCGATCAACAGGTATCTAGTTTTACCTATATTAGAATAGGTTGAACGCGCCTCACTAAGTGATGCTCATTTAGATCGCATAGTAGCAATGTCCTAGTGCAAGAAATGTAAGCTTGTTGTCTCGAATGCCACGAAAGTAAAAGATATAATTCATAATAATATTCAAGTTACTTTTGTTTCAATACAGTTGGTCTAATGACGTGTCCATGTGTTCTTTATCGTTAGAAAAGTGATAGCTATTTCTTTCGTGGCGTTAAAACTGAAATGACAATACAAATAAAACAGTAACAGTGGAATAATCCGGGAAAGTACCGCCAGTCGAAAAACTGAACTGTTAAATTTTACATCGATGGAACAGTCCGCCAGTGTGAACGCATGCGAGTATGCGCCAGTGTGTTATCCCATTTACTTGTCGCCCTGTCTCATGGCTTATATATTAAGATTGTTATATGTGAGCCACTGACATTATTGATTTTATTATAATGAATAAGGTTAAGTTATCGAAAACTGATAATAAACTTTTTAAATACTGTACAGCGACGGGGCGGCTATAGATTAATAAATAAATTATTTATTTTAAAAATGTTACGATAAGTATAATCGTAATAGGTATAACTGCGCGACATTGTATAAATTCTGTTCCTCATTGACTCTTTAAGCTTTTTTTTTAATTAATTTTAATTATTTTTTTACTACGAGCTAGTTGAGTACGCTTACTATTGTACGATATTTTTTTAAATCGCAGAATGACGGTATGCAAACATTTTTTTTTTATATTCCTAGTGTTACATGAATGACTGCTTAGTTTGTATATTTTTAAATTAATATTTTAGATGTAAAATGACGTGTTCTGTTTAAATATAAAATATAGTTCGTTGAAATTGGGGATTCGTAATTAGTGATGGGAGTATGAAATATTACCAAACTGGTGCAAAAAATGCTGGTGACTGGCTTCTCGTATTTATTTACTACAAAGTACAATTAGTTTTATAACTACGTGTAGGAGCTAAAATTATCGGTTTATCGATTACAATATCGAATGATCAAATCGAGATATTTGTTTGTTATCGTTACGTCTTAATATAAGAAAATTTACATGTATAAACTGCCGTGCACCAGCATGTTTTCTACCACTTTGCCGTTCAATTCAAAATTATTGACAAAAATCGTACGCACGACGGGATCTCAATCAAATATCAATGTCATGAAGTTAACTGCACTTATAAGTGGAGACATGTCTTATTTAAATAATTTCCGTTCCGCAGCTGTGAATAGAACTAATTAGCGAAATAGTTTGTAAGAATAAATTTGTGTTTATTCTGTATTGCGACCGGTCTTAGCCGAGCTCAGCTGTCTGCGCGGTTGTACTGTGGTCGAGCTTTTAGTTCTGTTGGTTATCTTTCTATGTACGGACAACAAAAGAGATAAGTAACAAGGGTTGCCCTATACAGTTGAAGTTTTGTAAGAAACTGATGGATGTTTTCGAATAAAATTAAATGAATTAACAGTTCATCTATTAAATTAAATTTGTTACGAAGACACTCACCGCTTCCTTACTAAATTTCAACTATATCCGACAACCCTAGTTATGTATCTATTTTGATGTCTGTACGACTTTAGTTTTTATTAAACTTCTGAAACTGATCAGTAATGGAGGCTGATTTCAAATGACTCTATGAACCCTAGTGACATCACTCATCATTACTGGCACAGTAACTCGATAAGGCTGCTATTAGTTCTCTTGTTCTTCCTATTTTCTACAACTGACAGTGCAACTGTGTCGGCGACTGAGCCTAAGTACTTTGCTATAATATCATTGCCAGACTGAGTTTCCCTAAGTCAACTTCAATTATATTAACTAGTCTACGTTCGCGTTGCATGAAACTTGTCACCCGAATCATATTACTAAATTATCAGCTGTTTACCTAAATATTTAGCTTCGTCTATAAAATGTTTGAATAAATCGTTAGTTCGGAGCGAGTGTCGTGCAACGCGAACAGTTTGATACCAGTACTTATTTCGCATATTGTATAATATTGTGTAGGTAAGTTAGCATGTCACGTCCGGTCCATTATGTACCAACAGTTCAGCTTGTATTGTTTGTCAAAACTTCTTGCAAAACACACAGAACGTACGTGTCATAGATATTTACGAGTTAAAACCACAATTATCCCACATTGGAATAATATTTAAAATTATTTACCCATTCAGCTTTCTTTACAAAGTTTCGACAAACGATATAACTTGCAGTGTTGCCATGTAAAATAGAAGTACAGAGGAATGTTGCCAGCGGAGAGTGCACCTAATGTTTGCACATTTATGACGAGAATCGGGTGCGGAATCATGTGCCTTCAATGTTGATAAAAGTTTTCATAGTTGATGCTTCTAATTAGTTGTAAGTTAACACATTGTAAATATAGAAGTAACGCTACGATCGTTTCGAACTCTTTATTTTTTATTAATTTAATTAAACAAATCATTTTTTTTTAATTTATTGCCTAAGGTTGCGTTGTGACGTGAATCTTCAAACACAAAATATCACGATCGTGTGAATTATGGTTTAGGTAATCGATCTATTCGGACTTTTTAGAGAATGTGTTATATTAAGTAATAACTCCAGGTGCCAATTTCACCGGATTTTAGACGTCGCTCAAATTTTGAGTTTTGTGTTTATTTAACACAACATTGTTTTATCACTGCCAGTGTGTTTTCCATTTATTTGTAAGTTCAAAGCTTGCCAATTCATCTAAAGCATTAGGTTCGCGTATATTGCGGCTCAGTGTAATTTAACATCATTACATTTTTGTAAATAAATCGTCATATTTTGTGTTTGATGCGCAGTACATTTTTATAATGCCCAGTAATATAAACAGTGCCCGCGCGACGCCCGGCCACTTGACAATATGACTGTATAAATAGATGAATTACTATATCGTTTTTAAATTATATTATACAAGGCACTTACGATGTGAAAGTACCTTTGTACTACCAAAAAGGTCCAACAGAGGCATGTCTGTGCGTGTCGACTTCGATATGTGCTTCGACTACCATCGATATGAATATTAATTAATTAATCGATTCGATAAAATCACTATCGAGTCGATACCTGCAGAATTAAGCCAAGGGCTCAAAACTATGTCGTTTAAAATGCTTGTTAAAATTGTAAAAAAAATATAATGTTTTCCAATTTAGAGTGTACGGATGTGAAGATAAACGATTTGTAATAAAACCTAAGTATTAATTTCAGCAACGATACGACACACGGCCGCTTGCTCGCCAACGGCCGATGGTTAATAGTAAAAAGAATTTCACTAATCGGACTGTATTATTTTTTTATCTAGCACATGTAACATTTAAAAAATAAACTGGAACTGTGCCATATGGATTTGATTTTATTTTATTATCAGTTAACAAGTTGATCATCCCTTGATCTAGAAATACCGCGACGACTTCTTTATACTGAATCAACCGAATCTGACTAGAGATAAAGGCAGAGGACTAGTGGTTGCTCAAAACATATATTGTGTCCTTCGGCCTCATTCGGGGTCATATAAACATAATTTGAGTCAAGCATCTTCCGTTTTCTGGTCACACCTATAGGTATATGCAACTATCTCCTTCTTGGCAACACTATGATGACGTATTTCCGGCTTCGTTCACCAGGTGGCTGCAGCGCGCCAAATCGTTCATTGGCGTCCTGTTTTCGGACGGTTCACATCTACTTAAAATTAACGTTGTTAGCGTTCGATATTCTTGGAATAATTTAAATCAAATTCTTAACTTATTATAGTTCTACCTAGTTTATTTTCTTAACGCTGTTAGCGTTTGGTATATGCTTTAACAATTTAAATTCTAACAATGGCGGACAAAGTACAACATAGTCGTAAAGAATCTGATTCCTCATCGGATTCGTCAAGTTCTTCAAGTTCGTCTGAATCAAGCGCGTCAGAGTTAGAGGTTGAACAGGTGGATAAATCTCGTAAAAGAAAGAAGGCCAGTAAGAAGAAGAAAAGTAAGCGTCATCGAGGGCAAAGCAAGGTAATCAAAAAGCTTGCAAAACAGGTCAGTGATTTAAAAAATTTTTACGTCTACCCTCACAATATGTGTTATGAAAATGAAAATTATGATTGTGATAATCCGATTTATAATGAAGATAATTTTGAAATTGCACATGGACAACCAGTAACCGAGAGGTTGTCAGAACCCGTATCAGATCCTGTACCGGTTCAATCATTTGATTTTGATTTGGCAACGCAATTAAAGGAGCCAGCTGTCACAGCAACTCCTTCAAATCAGTTAGATTTACTCAATTCAATTCAATATTTTAATAGTGAAAATTGGAATAATGTTCGATACATGGAATCACAAAAAGTTTATAATGCCCGTCCTGGATATGTTGACCTTGAAGTAAACGATGAAATTAAATCTTTAGAAAAAGTTACCCATCTACCCTCTGCGGATAAATTTCTTGGAGCTGTAACTCGCGCACTGGTAATGCAAAGTGATGCAATGCAACAGGGTTTCCGACAGATTTTGGACTGGGTTAAGGAAACGGGTAGCATGGACCCAGAACAATTGACATTAAAATTAAAAGACGTTTTTTCCGGTGATTATCAAAAAATTTCACGTGATTGTATGCAACTTGTTTGTGGCCGTAGGGCCGATATAATTGAACAAAGACGCGAAGTGTTCATTAAGCAATTGAGAGATACATCGTTTAAGCCATGTTTGAAGAAGATACCGCCATCTAGTGAATTTTTGTTTGATAAAGTACCTTTTAGTGAGTTTATTAAGAATAATGGCGGAATTAATAAGATTTTTCATGCAAATAAAATTAATTTTTCGGGGCAGGAAAAGAAAACCCCTAGACCCCAGGCGGCGTACCCTGGATCTAGTGGATATCAATCGTCCAGTCGCGCTCCGGCACTGACGATGAATTATAGATTTCCTCCTCCTCAGAGTGCAGGATCCTTTTATAATAACTTTCCCGCAATGAACCCGTTTATTAATAATCCAAAATTTTTTCGTCACCAACCGAGGGGACATCTGGCTGGACAACGCTTTCATCAGCCCCATAGTTTTCGAAAAAATGAATCGCAAAGCAATCCACAGCGGGGAAAGGGCTCGGCTAAATTCAATAGAAAGTTCTGACATAGATCGAGATTTTTGGGGGGGGTGCTTACAAAATCATGTTACGGAGTGGAAGAGTCTGGGGGCACCAGAAACATTAATAAAAATAGTGAAGGGTTATCGTATTCCATTTCGAAAGAAACCGCCTCTGGTCCTGCCAAGGCAGGTGAAACGTTGCAATCTTACTCTACCATCGCCAGAGATGGACAGAGTCATTCAAAATTTGTTGAAACAGAGAATTTTAGAATATGCCCCACTAACACCGAGTTTCATATCAAATTTCTTTCTGATTCCCAAAAACGACGGAACCTACCGTCCCATTTTCAATTTAAAAAGTTTAAACAATTACCTGATAATAAGCAAATTTCGTTTGATTTCGGTAAATCGAGTCCCCGATTTCATTCAGGAGAGGGATTGGATGGTCAAAATAGACCTCAGGCAAGCTTACAACCACGTAAATGTAGCACCCGTTCACCGTTGTTTTCTCCGTCTACTGTATCGCAACCGGTTATTGCAAATGACTTGTTTGCCGTTTGGCCTGGCGACAGCGCCCAAAGTATTTGCATCGTTGACCAACTGGACCGCAGAGATTTTCAGGAATCTAGGCATTCGAATAGTGGTCTTTCTCGACGATTATCTTCTAGTAGCACAGGACAGACTGAAACTTATCGAACACGTCGACATTGTTCTTCAAACTCTCAGCCAGCTGGGTTGGCAGGTGAACATGGAGAAATCGATTCTTGTCCCTCAGAAAGTAATAGAGTATTTAGGATTGATGTGGAATCCGTGGCAAAATCAAAAATTTCTACCAGAAAACAAAGTTCAGAACATGCAAAGAGTTTTATCAAAGCTGCTACGGCGAGGGAAGGCGTCTCTTCGAGAAATACAAAGTATCATAGGCGTTCTGAATTTTGCTCGTCTAGTAGTTCCAATGGGTCGTTTGAATTTTCGGCACCTGCTGGCTTATTGCAACCTGGTCCTAAAAATGCCAGCTCAGTCAACTTATCCCTTGCCTGCGGAAGTGCTGGTAGAAATAGGTTGGTGGAAGGTTCACTGTGTAGAGAAATCCAGACTTCATCCACCACAGGTAAAAAATTTTTTAACAACAGACGCAGCAGATTAGGTTGGGGGGCGGAGTTGAATGGTCTTCACCTATCGGGCAAGTGGACAAAAGAAGAAGAGCGGCTTCATTCGAATCACAAAGAAATGTTAACTATTCTCAAATGTTTAATAGATTTCGGTCCGTCTCTGAGCCACTCATCTCTGCTTCTGCAGTGCGACAACAAGGCGGTTGTAGCGTACTTGCGAAAGGAGGGGGGCAACAAGTCTCGGATTTTGATGGAGTTAATATATCAAATTTATCACATACTTCAAAAGTACGACATTCAGATAATCCCCCATCACATTCCAGGCAGGTACAACAACGTCGCAGACCGACTGTCACGTCATTCAATTTTACAAGAATGGCATCTACTCCCCGAATTCACCAGTATTGTCTTTGCAAAGTGGGGTGTTCCCCAAATCGATCTTTTTGCCTCCAGCACAGCCCACGTAGTACCTTGTTATGTAACTCTAGATCAACGAGATCGGCGAGCCTGGAGACACAACGCGTTTGCTTTCAAATGGGAGTTCCGTCTGGCTTGGGTCTTCCCTCCTCCGAGTTTGATACCCCGGGTCCTGATGCATCTAAATCAGGCTCAAGGTGTGTTTCTGGTAGTCGCACCGAAGTGGCCTCGAGCATTCTGGAGAGCAGATTTGAAGAACAGAGCGATCGCGCCTCCGTTCACGATTCACAGGTTATCGAAAGTGCTAGTAGACACGAGGACCGGGCAGCCACCACCTCGAGTAGAGGAGCTGGTCTTAGAGGTTTGGAGATGTGGGGGTGGTCTGAATCTTTAGGTGGCTGGTCTGAAGAACAAAAGTGTCTGCTGAAAGAAGGTTGGAGGTCGTCTACTTTAAATACGTATCGGCCAGCATGGCAGAGATGGTTGAATTGGTGTTCCATGTTTGGAATAAATTTCTCAGATCCTTCAGGTAGTGAATTGGCACGATATTTAGCGGATTTACACCTAAAAGAAAAATTATCATATCGTACTATTTTACTTCATAAATCCGTTGTGTCCACTTTATGTAATACAAAGAGTGAGGCCCGATTAAGTTCAAACATTTTGGTTAAACAAATGATTAAAGCTATAGCGTTGCAACAGCCTAAAAGGTGTCCACCCCCTGTTTGGGATCCTCAGTCTCTAGAAGGTTGGTTGGGCAGTAGACCTCTTCAAAATCAAAGTCCATTCGAAATTTCAAGAATGTGTGCGGTCTTACTGTTATTATGTTCAGGGCGTAGGATACACGATTTAACGTTACTTAGTGTCTCGCCAGATAGGTGTATTATAGGTGAAGATAGCATAATCTTTTGGCCGCATTTTGGTTCGAAAACTGATTCTGAAACTCGTGTACAGTCAGGTTGGAAATTGTTAGGGAATCATGAGAATGCCGCCCTTGACCCGGTGCTTTGGCTTAAAAAACTTATAGAAATTGGAAAACCGCGTCGCTTGCTTTGTTCTAGCGACAGATTATTTATCACTGTATGTGGAAAAGCTAAGCCGGCTACTAGAACGATTTTGGCAGGTTGGGTTAAGTCGATTTTGAAGGAAGCAGGAATTGAAGCTACTCCAGGTAGTTTTCGTTCCGCGGTTGCTTCACGAAGTTGGTTGGACAACGAACCTCTTGATGAGATTATGGCACGAGCTAATTGGAGATCTGGGAATACTTTCAAAAAGCATTACAGAAAAGAAGTGATTCCAGTGCAGGGAAACTCTTTGATTCATCTTTTTCAGCCCATTAATTAATTACTTCAGATTATATAGAATAAATTATTTTGTGATACTGATGATCTTACAAGACGTTTGAATTATGAGAATATGATGTATTGATGAATAATAAGAAGTTTTACATGATTACTTTAGTTTATACAAAGCTATTACATGATTATGGATTCGAGGTACGTATAAATGATCTGTTTACTTTGTCATAAATTGTTAGGTACTGTAATTTTGGTCATTTATTTATACACTTTAAACTATTATTTATTTATATTACATATTAAACTATTACCTTTTAATTTATAGCAATGCAATCTTAATTACACTGGACTATATTTTGGTGTTTATTGTTGTTAATAATTTCTTGATCTAATTAAATTCGTCTTTTACTACACATTGGCGTCCCGTTCACCAGGCGATAACAAACAAAGCCTCAAATTATGTTTATATGACCCCGAATGAGGCCGAAGGACACAATAGCAGCGTTTTACCTTCAACAAAACGCTTGTTGTGTCCGGAGACTCATTCGGGGTCATAATTTTAAAGACTGCCTGGTTTTTATTGGTTTCTCAAGTTTTAGGAGTTTGAGGCCACAATGAACGATTTGGCGCGCTGCAGCCACCTGGTGAACGAAGCCGGAAATACGTCATCATAGTGTTGCCAAGAAGGAGATAGTTGCATATACCTATAGGTGTGACCAGAAAACGGAAGATGCTTGACTCAAATTATGTTTATATGACCCCGAATGAGTCTCCGGACACAACAAGCGTTTTGTTGAAGGTAAAACGCTGCTATTTTACTGCCCGGATTTCGGCTACAGCCCGAGTTCTAGCGTCTGCTTCAAACCTAACTTCGGGCCGAGTTCTAGCTTCTGCTTCAAACCAACACATAACCTAGGGCCGAGTTCTAGCGTCTGCTTCAAACCTACTCATAACCTCGGGCCTAGTTCTAGCGTCTGCTTAAATGCTACTCATAACCTCGTGCCGAGTTCTAGCGTCTGCTTCAAACCTACTCGTAACCTCGGGCCGAGTTCTAGCGTCTGCTTAAATGCTACTTATAACCTCGGGCCGAGTTCTAGCGTCTGCTTAAATGCTACTTATAACCTCGGGCCGAGTTCTAGCGTCTGCTTAAATGCTACTCATAACCTCGGGCCGAGTTCTAGCGTCTGCTTAAATGCTACTCATAACTTCGGGCAGAGTTCTAGCGTCTGCTTAAATGCTACTTAGGGGGCATCCATAAATTACGTCACACGAGTTTCATGCTTTTGGACCCCCTCCCCCGTCCTTGTCACAGCTGGTCACATTTGTGAGACCCCCTCCCTTGTGTGACGTCACGAATTTTATAATTTTACATCTAGAAATAATTATTGAATTAAAACAGCAATTCCGAAATTCAAATGTTTTTTTTTTTTTTAATAAAATGAACATCAAATCAAACACTGCAAGAAATTAACAAAACAAAAAACGATAAATTAAAGAAAAAAGAAAGAAAACGATCGAACCGATCGATCGTTCTTTCGATTAAAGATCAAACTTAATCATCTTCGGTCTTATTACAAAAAACTAAATAAGCCTTGGTTTAAACCTAAACTATCAAGTCCAAGCTCATCTGTAAAACCATGGTCTAAACTTCTTCGTATTACAAAACATTTATAAATCGTGGTCTTCATAATACCGTCATTCTTAATATCAACCACAGATTAACATAAATATCACTCGTTCGTTGATATCATTCTATTGCAACGTTCCGTATCCCAAGAAAAGAAAACGTTTTGATAGTATTATCAATGATTTAATTATGTAAGGAACATTCAAAATATTGAGACTTTGTTATTTTGCATGGACATTAATATTACTTATCGATTGCAGTTTTGTTTAGGTTTAATCACATTACTAATGTATTAGGTAGTAGTAACGTGTAACGAAACGTAACATTTTCGCGCGTTTTAAGAAAACAAAATTTATACAAAAGTATCGCAAGTCGAAGAAACGCTTGGTTTACTAAGCGTTTCTTCGGCGTTTTTTCGGCGATTTCTTTTTTTGGGAGCCATTATTAAAACAAAACTTGAGAGGTGGCAAGGGACACCCGGATGGAACGAAGTTCCTTTCCAGGATTCATGATTGTTTTTTTTTATTACTTATTAAGGAAAAAAAAAACCTGTATACACTCAACAAAAGTGTTATCTCTCTCTCTCTCTCTCTCTCTCCTTCTCTCGCTCTCTCTCTCTCTGTCTCTCCCTCTCCTCTCTCCCTCTCTCTCTATCTCCTTCTCTCTCTCTCTCTCTCTCTCTCTCTCTCTCTCTCCTACGTTCCAAAACAAAATATATACAGTCGAATTGAGAAACCACCTCCTTTTTTTAAGTCGGTTAAAAACTGTCGTTGCAACTTTTTCTCTTAATTCCGTCTAGCCCCCTTTCGCAACGCGCCATAAAGAACTTCGTTCCAATAAACAAATTAATTAATGTCACAATAAAAAAAGATCAAAGTTCTTAACGATTTATCAAAATTTCATTACAAAAACCGATCACTAAATAAGTCCGATAGTACGTGTTTGCGACGTCGAGTCAAGCGAGATCACATTCGTATGAGTCCGTATTTGATACTAGACTGCATCATCATAGTCTTCATTAGTATCGAGTATTGTCTAAGTACCTATTCTATAAAATACTCCTATTCCGGACTAGTATCGAGTTTCGAGACTAGTCCGACAGACAAGGATGGAAGGACTGCGGAATAGTGTAGTTAAAAAAGGACAGTATATATTTTAGCACAACACAGTGCGTGTCATGTTACTTTTATGCCATTGAATTAGGGTTCAAATTCAAGTGACTGACACACGAATGATTTTGTCAAACATGAATGAGCTATGACTATGCTGCTATCTCGCTTCGCCGCGTAGTCGGTACTTCAATTCGCGCGGACCGCGGCGCGGGTGCTGTGTACTGCGTAGGCACAGTGAGACTAGGTGGATCTAGTATTTTAAAAGTTGGAATAGGTGCAACCTAGTCTCTTTACATACCTATTCCCTGTACCTATTCTAGTATATACGCCTCATCTCTAATAGCTTGGCAAAAAAGAGTCTGGAAAAAATGAGGGCGCCTGCTTAGCAGGTATGGCCACCCTGTATACTAGGACAAAAGTGATAAGATACTTGTTGTTTTAATCCACAAACACGAGATCCCGGAAATTCTCATCAGTCAAGATTTCAAGACTTGATAGGCACACAGACTTTTACTTTCATTGTATTTAGTAGATTGCATTTTATTTCGCTGGAATAACCTTTTATCTAAGAGTGCCATCATAACAACATAATGAAAACTTATTCAGTTTAAAAATTAATTAAATAGAGTACTTTCGTTAGTGAAAAATAAATTATGAAGTTTTATAAAAATTAAAATTTATGTAGAAGTATATTTAAATATTCTGATTTTGAGTCATAAAAGCACATTATTGTTTTATTATATTAAAATTAAAAGTCGTAATTTTTAATCTGTATCACGTGACCTTAAACACGAGCCGCCATGTTATGACGTCATATAGGCAAAAACTCAGTTCAGTGTGCGGGCCAGGTGTACAACTAGACGCTACACACCAACGATAGCGATTGTAATTCATTATTTGCCCAAAAAATACCAAATATTTATAGCTGTGCTGTGAACGTTCAATGAGTGCCGATCGTACATTACGTATACACGACTGTTGTTTTTACCAATATGACGTCACCAAAATGGCTGACAACATTTTCGCGGGAATAAAATAGGTTTAAAATTTAATTTAATTTTATGGCAAGAAAGCGTGTTTATTTTACTGAAATATATTTTTTTGTGGCTTTTTCTAAGAAAATCAACATTTTGAAGAAGTTTTTCCAACATAGTAGAATACCCTATTACACTCGGGGATTGCCGATTGAACCCGATACACAAGACAATGTTCAGCAATCGCATTTGCGGCCACCATCTAGGGTATTCACAACCATTCGGTGGTTGGTATGCCTGTATCAAATTTGACATGAATGACACTTGAACGAATCCTGTTAACGTGTTAAATAAGTTTATAGTCGACAAGAAGGCGACTTACAGCTGCTTACTATCGGAAACTAATCGGAAGTCAGAGAGTACCTATAACACGTCGCATTTGAAAGGTACGGGCAATATCGAATAAACTTGAACAGTTGACTAATGAAGGCGTCAGGTATGTCTATGTGGGGTACATAACATTATCACTATTCACATGACAATGAAAATGAAATAACACGCTAAAATTTAGATTTTATTTAAAAAGAAAAACGTGACATAACATCATTCGTGTATTCCTTTTCGGTGCTATGATAGATTTTTAACACTGGCGTGTCAGTTTTACATTTCTTATTTATGAAATGTAAGTGTAAAAATCTTTCTTAGACGTTTACGGCTCCCATTACAACCCGTCTCCTCAAACTATAGGTAATATATTACGTAGAATACGCACCTGAAAAATAATAAATATAAATTATACTTTTTTTTATTGTTATATGCGATAATAGTGTAAGTGTATTTACTGTGTAAGTGTGTATAAAGGGGTGATGAGTCATGTAAATACAACGACTGTTTCGGCGAGCGCTAGTACACGACTGAAATGTATAATTATTTATTCCGCTATTATAATATTTGTCCTACATGCAAATTAGCTGACGGGGCGCCACAATAGCATTAACAAAAAAAAAAAATACTTGCCTGTTTCTTTATAGTGTTGAACTTTTTGTCTAATTGCACCACAGATCAAAATCGTCTAATTCTTTCTTCCGCCAACTGTTTTGGTGTTTCTCCAGGTGCAGAAAAAATCCTTAATGTTTTTCACCTTCATTAACAATTTCTCTAATTGTACTGTGAGATTTACCTTGAAAAAAATATAAACACAATCATATTAATTCCATGTAGGTACATTTTTCAATTTCAAGTATCAAACCACAGAGTACTTTTACTATCAAACATCAAGAGTCAACGTACACGCGATTTGTCAAACTAGAAAATATAACCTAAATAATCTATTAGTAAATAAACCAATAAAATGGCTTGAAACTTAATGGTACCGATAAAACTTAGTATTAGAAAGGAAAAACAATGACTAGCATTGACTAAAAGATACATTTCTTGGATAAATACCTGTCGTGTTGGCAGTTCTTTCGAAAACAATGCCATTCGGAGACAAAATTTGTTCCGCTTCAGATTCCGCCAAATTTCTTACGAAAACTTGGTATATCGCAGCTCACACCACTACTACTTATTGTTTTATTCATTTTTTTATTCGTACAAAACCATTAATAATTGATAGTTAATTAGAAATAAGTACAGCTTGGCAAAAAAGAGTCTGGAAAAAATGAGGGCGCCTGCTTAGAAGGTATGGCCACCCTGTATACTAAGACTAAAAGTGATAAGATACTTGTTGTTTTAATCCACAAACACGAGATCCCGGAAATTCTCATCAGTCAAGATTTCAAGACTTGATAGGCACACTGTCTTTTACTTTCAATGTATTTAGTAGATTGCGCATTATTTCGCTGGAATAACTTTTTATCTAAGAGTGCCATCATAATAACATAATACAAACCTATTCAGTTTAAAAATTAATTAAATTACACTCACGGATTGCCGATTGAACCCGATACACAAGACATCAGTGGCGAAGGCACCATATAACACAATTCCTACCGGCTTGCCTTCGGGGATTCGCATTGGTAACTCTATCACTATTAAAAATACAATAGTATGTATATAGTGGCTACTATTGTCAATAAATATAGTTACACTACGAGTATTTAATTCACCATAACATTCAAACAACAAAAAAGTCTATTTATACCTTTGTATTACAACAAAAGAGAAATGTTCTAATTTAATTAATTAATTAGCCAAAACGTCATAATCGGGAACTAAAAATTCATACAACAGCGATCCCGTAATGATGTCACTTTAGGTCACGTGGCAACGCTTGATATGTACGAGAGCAAGCCGCTGTACAACGGGTTATGACAGAGACAGGTATAGAAAAATGCGTCAGCGAGAACGAGATAGAGGAATATTGCATATTTTATTCGTTTTCATCTGTTTAATTTAATTGTATTTAATTCATTACATTCCTATATTAATTTTAGAATGATAGTAAGTATTCTTTATTGATGAGTCAGTAAGTTAGGGCCGACTTGGCTTCGGCTTCTCTTTTAGAAAAATTTACGCCTCGCCGCTGCAAGACATAATGTTCAGCAATCGCATTTGCGGCCACCATCTAGGGTATTCACAACCATTCGATGGTTGGTATGCCTGTATCAAATTTGACATGAATGATACTGAACGAATCCTGTTAATGCTGACAGTTTATAGTCGACAAGAAGGCGACTTACAGCTGCTTACTGTCGGAAACTAATCGGAAGTCAGAGAGTACCTGTAGCATGTCGCATTCGAAAGGTACGGGCAATATCGAATAAACTTGAACAGTTGACTAATGAAGGCGTCAGGTATGTCTATGCGGGGTACATAACATTATCACTATTCACATGACAATGAAAATGAAATAACACGCTAAAGTTTAGATTTTATTTAAAAATAAAAACGTGACGTAACATCATTCTTGTATTCCTTTTCGGTGCTATGATAGATTTTTTCCATTAACACTAATGTGTCAGTTTTACATTTCTTATTTATGAAAATAGTGTAAAAATCTTTCTTACACGTTTACGGCTCCCATTACAACCCGTCTCCTCAAACTATAGGTAATATATTACGTATAATAGGCACCTGAAAAATAATAAATATTAATTATATTTCTTCGCTTCATTCTTCAGATATATTATAACCAGGTAGTCCTTTTTAATCTACAAGATAACATGCACACTTTAAGAGATTTATAAAATCGATATAAGTATCGACTTTTTACGATTAAGTCGATTCTATACTGGCCATAACCACACCACTAGTCAAGCTGTCATTCTTTTTTCGTGCACGATAGCAAGCACACGCGCGCTCACTAGTTATTAAAAATGCCGAAAAAACGGGAATATTCTCAAGAAATTGAAGACCATCGACGTAAAATCAAGAAGTTGGAAGATGAACGAAGACGTAAACGGCGTAGAATTATAATGGAATCTTCATCTGATTCTGGTATGTACCGTACTTACAACTACCCTCAATTATAAATTAAAATATGGCGCCACCTAATCCCACGAGGATTATAGGCGCATTGTTTTATTGTGATACCTATTATGATGCTTATGTGCTATTCATTTTTTGCCCGGCGGTTAACCGTGAGTTAACACGAAGGTTCAGATTCTTCAAATACATAATGATAATGTCTCGCCTGGCGGTTAACCGAGCGTTAACACGATGGCTATACTATGAGCTAATATATACATATATAATTATTACGATTTAAATAATGACCCGCAATTATGAAACCTAGCGGTTTTATCCACGATTCTAGCGGTTAACCGTGAGTTAACACAAAGAACAAAAAGGTGGAACTCAAAGTTACGTCTTATGTATTTCAGACGATAACGAATCTTCACGTTCCGGCCCCGACGCCAACGTAGAAGAAAATCAGGCGGTAATTGACGATGTACCTAATTATATCCCTGACGTCGCTCCCATGCCGACCGCGGAAGCATCAGCTCCTATTCAGGAAGATAGTACCTGCCCAGAGCTCGATCCAGAGCTTTTGATAGCACTTGGAGAGGAAACAGACATTACTCCAAAGTTCGGTGATAAAATTCATCATAGCTTAGCTCAGCGATGGGAACCCATCCTCAAGAAAGGATTATCAAAGGAAGCAAAAGATAAGTTAGTCAAAGATTATCTTGTGCCTGAAAACTGCACTCTGCTTCAAGCACCTAAACTGAATAATGAAGTTTCAGCGGCTATTTCTGAAGCGTCTCGTCATAGAGATAAGAGGAAGGAAGCTGAGCAACAGCAATTGGGGGTTGGCGTCTCAGCCATCAGTAAAGCTTTGACCGTCATGCTTACGAGCGACAATAAAATTGAAGCAATAAAGATTCTGAGCGATGGATGTCGTATCCTAAGTGACCTTCATTATCAGGAAACACAATCGCGAATTAGTGTTATTAACTACGCTTTAGCTAAACCCTTTCTGAACGTAGTTCAGGATTCCGAAAGGGACGAAACTTTATATGGAAATAAATTAGGGGAAAAAATAAAAGCTTCCAAAACAATCGAGAAGCAAGGCATGTCGATTAAGAAAGCTCCAAAAGGTCAAAAAGGTACCTCGACGATGGAACCAACGACATCTAATTCACGCCCCCAGTATCAATGCCGACAGCCAGGTGCCTACCAGGGAAACTGGTCAGGCCCCTCGCGGTTCCAACAGAACAGGGGGGGGCGGAGAGGTCTGAACAGGGCGAACAGCACCACGAGCCGTCGGCCTCCACATCATCAGCAGTCGAACTCGGTCGCTGCGAACAAGTCGAGGGCACCTGCAACGCGCCAATAGCTGAGGTACAACACGCTGGTAGAATTTCTTATTTTTATGATTGTTGGCTCAACATAACATCTAATTCTGTAATTTTAAATTGGATATGCAATGGTTTTCCTATACCGTTTGATTCTAACGTGACACAAACTAATGTACCTTACGTTTCAATGTCAGCAACGGAAAAAGTAGACATGTTATTAGCTATACAGAAATTGTTAAAATTAGGTGCGGTAAGCCCTTGCACACCTACGAAGGATCAGTTTATTTCAAAAACATTTTTATCCTTAAAGTCGAATGGCGATAAAAGATTTATTTTAAACTTAAAAAACTTAAACCATCACATTTCAAAATTACACTTCAAAATGGAAGACTACCGAACGGCATCTAAATTGTTGCCTATTAATGGCTTTATGGCCACTATCGATTTAAAAGAAGCATATTTCCTCATACCAATTCGTAAATCAGATCGCAAATTTTTGAGATTCCAATTCGAAAATGAGAACTCTAACATCAAAACTTACGAGTTTAATTGTATGCCATATGGCCTTTCGGTAGCACCGAGAGCCTTTACTAAGATCATGAAGGAAGTAGTATCCCATTTGCGCTATCAAGGCTTTAAAAATGTTGTTTTTCTCGACGATATCCTTTGTATTGGTGATGATTATCAAGAATGCCTAAAAAATATTAAAGCTACTTTAAATCTTTTAGAATGTCTCGGGTTCGTAGTTAACTATGAAAAGAGTTCTCTTGTGCCAAAACAAACCTGTAAATTCCTGGGATTTATATTCGATTCAGTAAATCAATCAATTTCTTTGCCATACGACAAAAAACAAAAAATTCTAAACGTTGTTGGCAAATTCGCAGAATCTTCTCAGTTTTCAGTTAGAGAATTTGCTCAGCTAATAGGAGTTTTGATAGCCGCGTGTCCCGCGGTCAAATATGGTTGGTTATATACAAAAATTTTAGAAAGACAAAAATTTCTAGCCTTACAAAAATATCCTAGTTTTGATAGACAGTTTAAACCTCACCCTATAATACTAGACGATTTAAATTGGTGGCAAAGGAATGTGGTAAATTCTAAAAATACTTTGAAAACACCTAACTTCGAATTAGAGGTTTATTCGGACGCTTCACGTACCGGGTGGGGAGCTGTGTGTAATAACGAACGAGCTCATGGAGCTTGGAAAAGTAGTGAACTTAAACAACACATCAACTACTTAGAGTTGTTAGCTGTTTTCTTAGCCTTGAAGTTTTTCGCAAGCAATAAATCCGATTGTTCAGTTTTACTGCGGGTTGATAACACCACAGCGATCAGCTACGTGAATCGGATGGGTGGGATCAAATTCCCCCATTTGAATAATCTTGCTAGACAGATTTGGCAATGGTCTGAACAGAGAAACATCTGGTTATTTGCCTCGTACATAAATACCAAGGCAAATTACGAAGCAGACGAAGAATCGCGAAGACTAAATCTCGATACTGAATGTGAACTATCTGATTTAGCCTTCGAACGAATATCAAAAAATCTCGGTAAACCCGAAATTGACCTAATTGCCTCTCGGGCCAATACCAAATGTCAAGATTATATATCATGGAGAAAGGATCCTGACGCTGTTTCCGTCGATGCCTTTACAGCAAACTGGAACAATAAGTTCTTTTATGCTTTTCCCCCCTTTTCACTTATTCTTAAGTGTATTCACAAAATCATACAGGAAGGTGCCACTGGTATTCTAGTCTTTCCTTTTTGGCCATCCCAAGCCTGGTATCCACAATTAATGAAAACAATCGTCTCCGACATAATTTGGATATACCCTAACGAACATCATATCGTATCATGTTACAGAAATCCCCTTATCCTGGGTGCCACAGTACTCTCAGGCAGGCGTTCACGCGACGCAGCGTCCCCGAATCAGCCCTGGACCTGATGCTGGCATCTTTATCAAAGAACACGCTGCAGCAATATAACGTGTCGTTCAAATTGTGGTGGCAATATTGTGTAAATAATAATTATCACTTTTTTGATGGCTCTGTCTCCATAGTATTACACTTTTTAAGCGAACAGTTTAATAAAGGAAGTTCGTATGGAACTCTAAATAGTCACAGATCCGCGTTATCCCTTTTATTAGGCGGTTATATTGGATCTGATGATCGAATTAAACGGCTACTCAAAGGAGCGTTTAAATTAAAACCTAGCTTCCCCAAGTACTGCAGTACATGGGACCCACAGATCGTTTTAAATTATGTTTCTAATTTGTTCCCCAATAGAACCCTTAGCAGAGAAAAAATAACGAAAAAAGTGGTAATATTATTAGCGTTAAGTACTGCCCAACGCGTTCAAACATTATCGTTAATAAAACTTGAAAATATAACAGTTGGAGCTAACGGTATCAATATAGCCATTAAAGATATTATAAAAACATCCGCGGCAGGTCGTGATCAGCCGACCTTATTCCTGCCGTACTTTAGAGAAAACCTTAGCATCTGTCCCGCGACCACTCTCGAAGATTATCTCCACGTCACAGACAAAAACCGACCTGCTAACGTATCCAATCTCTTAATTACTGTGAAGCGCCCCTACAAGGGCGCGACAGCACAGTCAATAAGCAGATGGATTAAGCAGATATTGGCCGAGAGCGGCGTGGACGTGGCGGCGTTCAGCGCGCATAGCACGCGCCACGCAGCCACGTCCGCGGCCGCCGCGGTCGGGGTTTCCGTCGACACTATAAGAAAAGCCGCGGGATGGACTAATGCGTCTAAGGTTTTTGCCCAATATTATCATCGTCCAATTATGGACGACAATAACTTTGCTCAAGCAATCTTCCATGATCACGTTAACTAGTAACTAATATATTATTATAGTACTTAGTTATTTACCTACATATTGTTACGAAGAGTGTACTTATTAAAATTAATAAATACTTGTCTAATTAGTTCTGAATTATTTTGTTAATATTGATTAAAACCATCGTATTTTTTCAAAATATTTGTTTTTAATTATCAAACACAAAACTTTGCTCTAAACATCTACCTGGTTATAATATATCTGAAGAATGAAGCGAAGAAATATAATATATGATCAAACGAACTTCACAAGCGAAGTTCGATCATTATTATATGAGTCGCTTCATTCGAAGATATAGGTTCCCTCCCAACCCAATCCCGGTGATTAAGTTTTGTATTTGTTTTAATTATCTCTAAAAGAATGACAGCTTGACTAGTGGTGTGGTTATGGCCAGTATAGAATCGACTTAATCGTAAAAAGTCGATACTTATATCGATTTTATAAATCTCTTAAAGTGTGCATGTTATCTTGTAGATTAAAAAGGACTACCTGGTTATAATATATCTTCGAATGAAGCGACTCATATAATAATGATCGAACTTCGCTTGTGAAGTTCGTTTGATCATATATTATACTTTTTTTTACTGTGGTATGCGATAATAGCATTAACAAAAAAAAAAATACTTGGCTGTTTCGTTATAGTGTTGAACTTTTTGTCTAATTGCACACAGATCAAAATCGTCTAATTCTTTCTTCCGCCAACTGTTTTGGTGTTCCTCCAGGTGTAGAAAAAATCCTTAATTGTTTTCTCCTTCATTAACAATTTCTCTAATTGTACTGTGAGATTTACCTTGAAAAAAATATAAAGACAATCATATTAATTCCATGTAGGTACATTTTTCAATTTCAAGTATCAAACATCAAGAATTAACGTACACGCGGTTTGTTAAACTAGAAAACATAACCTCAATAATCTATTAGTAAACAAAACAATAAAATGGCTTGAAACTTATAATACCGATAAAACTTAGTATTAGAAAGGAAAAACAATGACTGGCATTGAATAAAAGATAAATTTCTTGGATAAATACCTGTCGTGTCGGCAGTTCTTTCGTAAACATTGTCAATCGGAGACAAAATTTGTTACGCTTCAGATTCCGCCAAATTTCTTACGAAAACTTATTATATCACAGCTCACACCACTACTCCTTATTGTTTTATTCATTTTTTATATGTTCAAAAGCATTAATAATTGATAGTTAATTAGAAATAAGTAAAATACAACTGGGAACATAACACAATGACAGATTAGCTACTTGTTGATGATAAACAAAGCAGTGCTGCCACCAAAAAAATATTTTAGTTCCAATGGTTACCACGACAGACTCTTTTTTGCCAACCTATAAAATACAACTGGGAATAGGGTTGCCAGGCGTCCGGATAAAGCCGGACACAGTCAGGCTTTTTGGATGTCCATTTCCACCACGCGGCCAACTCTTCAGATTTGATGAAATTTTGCCAGTAATTAGTTGTAATTTGTTACAATACGCACCTCTTTTCCTGAATTTGTTACAAAAAAAACGAAGGCGCTACGACCAAAAACAGTTGGCCGCTAGAACCGCCACTTGCCGTAGTGATTATCCGTGATTACACAGAAACTAAATAATGCAGATAGCCGAATGATACATCAAAAGAAAGGTCTTAATTTGTTGTATTTGTTACAAAAATAAAAATCATCAAAACTTAAATGTTCAAAAAGTTATGCTATATTTAGTTTTCAGGTTAAGTGTAGGTACGTATCTCACCATAAAATCAAATTAATAGAGGCTAATGTGTATGGACAATTAGTTGCTAATTTGTTACAGCAAATAAACAAGAAAAATACTAGAAAAAAGGTTCAATATTTTTTTTACAGTCGATTTTAGTTGGCCGCGCGGACGGCAATATGCCTAAAATACAATGGCGTTTATTTCGTTATTAATAGTAGGTTCAAGCTTAGTTCTAGTACTAATCGACAGGTATGGTAGCCTACTTTGGATAAATGTGGCGAATATAACTAAAAGTTTTATATTTTAGGAGATATTCACTAAAATATAGTAGTATGAAACTGTATTAGAGTAGAGTGACCATAAATTTTCATAATAAAGTGAGACTGAATCGTCATTATTGGAATGTTCGGTAGTCTTAATTTTTTAGGGTGAAACTCTTTAAGACATCCTATAGCATACTTTATAAAAGTCAAATTCACAAATCGATAAAAATAGCTTTATTCAAAATCAGCATACAGGCAAAAATCAAGTAATTATATTACTTGATTGTAATTGTATTACTTGATTGAATAAAGCCGAGAGTCGGCATTTTTGAACGTCAAAGTTACATAAGACAGTCTCCCGCAACAACAGCCGCCCTTCACCACTTCCTAATGCTTTAGCTGGGAAGAAGTAGCGCAAGGAACTCCCCAGCAGCACAGCTGTCTGTTCAGTTCAATAGTGCAAAGGAATTATCATTACAAAATATTAAATTACATTATTTGTCACATAGCAGCTGACTCTGCAGCTAATTCTTCACAAATCCTCACCAGACATTAGGGAAAGTCTCATCTAATCAAACCAGCTAATTATCCAGATGTCTGGTGTCTCTGACGTCATCACCAGAGGTCGTGATCATCACTGTCAAAACGAAGCCGTTTGAACGTTCTCGTAATTAATCATTTATCTAACGTTGGCAATTATGCGTAATTATATAGACGAGTGATTAAGAATATTACATGTTGAAATAAATTAATATTAGGTACCTATGTAGTTTTAGGTTAGGTATGAATGAGAAATTCGCTTTCTACTTTATATTTTGTGTGATTTTCGGAATGACTGATTCTTAAATACTATCTTATCTTAAACTGGGTTAGTCCACGTTTTCACGGACTTACGTTCATCCACCGCAATTTAACTACTAAAATCTTCGATCAATAATAGCACTAGATAAAGGATCAGTAACAAAAATAAGGCGCTCAACTGGCCACGTTTGCACACACTTACACATTTATATTTTTTACTACGAAATATGGAAAAACGTTTCATAATAATAACAACTTCAGTTTATTATAATCCTTAACACTCAAACTCAATATATATATATTTTTTAATAAACTACCATAACATTTATAAATTAACTGAAAGTAATGTAAGACACAGAATGTCGACACATTTTCTTACAGGTACTTATTTCAATTTTAGAATAATTTTAAAAATATAGTGATTTTATTTTAAAAATGACATAGTGATCTGTTTTTGTGCCTGCTATAAATTACTAACTAAGAAAAATCTTTAATGTTAATACTAATCGCTACTTCAGTGAGTAAAACTGAGGGCGCTACATTGCAATTGCAGTCTTTATTTTAGAAAAAAGTTTTTGCTATTTCAGTTCTACAGTTTAGAATTTACCTTTTTCTTTTCTATAAATATTTTTAGTCCGGCGTTGTTTAGATTTTAATTAACTTTGATGTTTTGAAGTTTTTTGGAGTAACAAGGCTAATGTGTATGGACAATAAGTTGCTAATTTGTTGCAGCAAATAAACAATAAAAATACTAGAAAATAGATTCAATCATATTTTTAGAGTTGGTTTTAGTTGGCCGCTCGGACGGCAATATGCCTAAATTACAATGGAGTTTATTTAATTATTAAAAGTAGGTTCAAGCTTAGTTCTAGTACTAATCGACTTGTAACGTAACCTTGTTTGGATAAATGTGTCGTAAATAAAATTAGGCCTACTATATTTTTAAAATTAATCTAAAATTGAAATAAGTACCTGTAAGAAAATGTGTCCTACATTCTGTGTCTTATATTAGTTTCAGTTAATTTATTAATGTTATAGTAGTTTATAAAAAAAAAAAAAAAATATTTTGTTGACTTGTATTACTTGATTTTTGCCTGTATGCTGATTTTGAATATAGCTATTTTTATCGATTTGTGAATTTGACTTTTATAAAGTATGCTATAGAATGTCTTAAAGAGTTTCACCCTAAAAAATTAAGATAAGACTACCAAACATTCCAATAATGGCGATTCAGTCTCACTTTATTATGAAAATTTATGGTCACTCTACTCTAATACAGTTTCATACTACTATATTTTAGTGAATATCTCCTAAAATATAAAGCCTGTAGTTATATTCGCCACATTTATCCAAACTAGGCTACGATACCTGTCGATTAGTACTAGAACTAACCTTGAACCTACTATTAATAACGAAATAAACGCCATTGTGTTTTAGGCATATTGCCGTCCGCGCGGCCAACTAAAATCGACTGTAAAAAAAATATTGAACCTATTTTCTGGTATTTTTCTTGTTTATTTGCTGTAACAAATTAGCAACTAATTGTCCATGCACATTAGCCTCTATTAATTTGATTTTATAGTGAGATACGTACCTACACTTAACCTGAAAACGAAATATAGCATAACTTTTTGTATATTTAAGTTTTGATGATTTTTATTTTTGTAACAAATATAACAAATTAAGACCTTTCTTTTGATGTATCATTTGCTTATCTGCATTATTTAGCTTCTGTGTAATCACGGATAATCACTACGGCAAGTGGTGGTTCTAGCGGCCAACTGTTTTTGGTCGTAGCGCCTTAGTTTTTTTTGTAACAAATTCAGGAAAAGAGGTATGTATTGTAACAAATTACAACTAATTCCTGGCAAAATTTCATCAAATTTGAAGAGTTGGCAGCGCGGTGGAAACGGACATGCTTTTTGCTTGTGTGTCCGGCCAAATTAGACCGAGTCCGGCCTGTCCGGCTTTTGTTAGGCTTTTCAAATTTGATCATTTTTGCCTCGGTTTCCGCTCCACCCGCCTCACCTTGTGTCGCTAGCGCAAACGAGCGAACTAGCACTGTCATCCGCGCCTTATTACTACTCAATTTCAAAGGAAAATTAGCTTTTAAAGCATGTGTCTGCCGATAAAAAATATTAATTCGTTTATGTTACTTATTTATTTTAACGTTATTTCATCAGTGTTTTGTTTAATTTAGTTTTAAGATTAAATAATTAAAGATGTCAGACCTTTTTACCCAAATGTCCGGCTAAACCGACTGGTCTGTCCGGCTTTTCGGTTTAAAGACCTGGCAACCTTAACTGGGAACTTAACACAAACACAATGACAGATTAGCTACTTGTTGATGATAAACAAAGCAGTGTTGCCACCAAAAAATATATTTTAGTTCCAATGGTTGCCACGACAGACTCTTTTTTGCCAACCTGTAGGCATATGCATGGCATAGCAGCCACATCAGTCTCGTTTGGGTTTTTAATGTCAGGAATATTCGTTGTGTCCACATCTTTCTCATCGAACCATACAGCATCATCGTCATCATCCAAACAAAAAATTTCTCTGGCACGTCTAGCAGAAATTCTTTTAGGACGAATCTTCACGATGGGCAAAACTCGTTGTTTCCTATGTATTTGCTTGTGTTGATTAGTGGCCTTTATGATGCAAAATATTAGGTCTTTACCTATGAAATTGCCTTTCTGCAGTACTGGCCATTTCAAATCAAAATAATTTTTGTTTGTCTAAGAATTCTAATTTCAAATTAATTATATTTTAAAAACATGGAATTCTTTTTCCAAAGTAGTCATTTGTTTATTGATTAATGTTACATTTTCATGGACTTCAATCTTTTTCGTCATCATGGATACGTTAAAAATTCGAGTAATTATGGAATATGAGTACCGTCGTGGCAGCAACGCGGCACAAGCGGCACGCAACATCAACGACGTTTACGGAGCTAACACTACAAACCAACTCACCACCTCTTATTGGTTTGCTCACTTCCGTTCTGAAAATTTCGACCTGAAAAATGAACCTCGCGGTCGTCCAGACTGGTCGACAATGACGAATTAAAGGCGATTGTGGAAGCTGATGATACACAATCTACGGCTGAATTAGCAGCAGCTTTCGACGTTAGCGTCAAAACAATATTGGTCCATTTGCGTCAAATTGGCAAGGTAAAAAAAAAGCTTGACAAATGGGTGCCCCACGAACTCAATGATCGCCAACGCGAAGTACGCGTCGAGACGTGCCTTGCACTGCTCAACAGACACACAAATGAAGGAATTTTGAACCGCATTGTTACCTACGATGAAAAATGGATTCTGTTTGATAACCGCTAGCGCTCAGCAAGTTGGTTGGATCCTGGTTCAAGTGGTTCAGCACCTAAACAATGCCCTAAACGAAAACTTACCCCTAGAAAAGTGATGGTCACTGTTTGGTGGTCTAGCGCCGGTGTGATTCATCACAGCTTCTTGCCAAACGGGGTGAACATTACTACAGATGTGTACTGTGAAGAACTGAACCCAATGATGGAGAAGCTGGCACATCTCCAACCAGCATTGGTCAATCGCTCGTCTCCGCTGCTCCTGCACGACAACGCGCGACCTTATACTGCACAGCAGACGGTCTCCAAGTTGCAAGAACTGGGGTTGGAAGCTCTCCGTCATCCGCCCTACTCACCAGACCTTGCGCCTACAGACTACTACTTTTTCCAGAATTTGGATAACTTCTTGGCGGGAAAAAAATTCAATACCCGAGGGGCAGTACAAAATGCCTTTGAAGAATTTGTTGCCTCCCGTCCAGCTGATTTTTTTAAGAAGGGCATCAATAAACTGCCACTGCGTTGGCAAAGATGCATTGATTGCATGGGTGATTATTTTCGATTAATACAAATAAAAAATACATGAAAAAAATTCGTTTAATTTTTTTCATACAAAACGGCATTTTCATAGGTAAAGACCTATTATAGACCACAAATGCCACATGATCGCTTAAACAAGTATGCCTCGATACTGGGGCAATAGCTATCATACGAATATGTGTTTTACTTAACACTTAGATTAAAATTGATTTTGAAATGTGACGTCACGAAATTTGGGACCCCTCCCACTCCCTTGTCACACAATGTCACACTTCGTCGACCCCCTCCCTCCCCCATAACGTGTGACGTAATTTATGGATGGCCCTTTATAACCTCGGACCGATTTTTTTTTTGTCTGGCATCTCGTAGTTAATCCTGAAACGATTCTTACTACTTAAACGGATGGTAGCCCGGGGAGTTCTAAAAAGTTACCTTTTTAGGCCTCCAGCCGGGGCTTATTATACTTAACCTCGGGCCGAGTTCTAGCGTCTGCTTAAATGCTACTCATAACCTCGGGCCGAGTTCTAGCGTATGCTTCAGACCTATCCTAACCACGGGCAGTCTTGCGATAGTTTAACTACTCACCAAATCTCGGGCCACATTGCTGTTCCGGTATGAAGGGTATGTTAACTAAAGGCAGTTAAAACGTTTTCCAGTCCAAATATTATATATTTATTAGTTAATTCACAATTGAAAATAATTTCATTCCTCTTAACACTGCGAGACACCATACGCCTTCAGACGTTATAACAATAAAACTTCTATTGTGTCTCGTTCAGTATCCTTCAATGGGTTACAATAGGAAGAATAACAAAACAGTCCTTTTAGTCATTATTTATTTAGAAACCATGTATAATTAGAAATTTACTTTTTATAAAGCACGAAACGGAAGGCACACAACCATCCAGACAAATCAAATATCTGAAGGCTACTAATGGCCTATTACAAGTATGGAAAATTAAACATAAGTATTCAGGTATACTATGAGACCTCCTTTTATATAATACTGAATAGCCAAAATAATACAATAAAAATCAATAAGTTACTTATGATAATAGAATTTAGAGAAGCATCAAAAACAGCATTCTTTAAAATCCAATCTATTTTAATTGCTCTTTATTGTCTTAACAATCACATTCTGTAATCAAGTCAAATTTAAAAATTAAGTCACAAAATGTGGTTGTAGGATATACATTTTTGTTGGAAATCATGGCGATGCCAGAGAAACTATTAATTATTTGTATACTATCTACATTAATATTCAAGAAAGTTCTACGAAGGTATTTATCACATCACAGCAAGCGCATTGGTCACAGAGCTTCTAGAACAAAGTTTTATATATCAGACTGGTGTCCGAACAACATTCCTACATCACAATATTAAAATCGTTTATTTAGTGAAGTCTATCTACTTTTGTACATCATCATCACAAGATACAATTTAGTTAAGCTTTACATGCTTGTGCAATACAGAAAGTCATTCAGTCACAATTATATAGATTGAAATAAACCTAACTAGGACTTTTTCATGAAATAGTAATTCAATAGAATTATATGAACTCAGAAGGGTTGTATTGATGATCTGAATTCCGCAAAGCTATATTTCTATTTTATTTATTTATCTTAACATACAAAGTACGATCATGAGGTGTAATCCTGTAGCATCAAACCAGAGATATAATTACGTAATACACTATCACTAGGAATCGGTTTCAGTTTGACATTTCCGCAACATTCATTGCATTGTTTACGTTGCTAAGCAAACAATTTTTTCGAACGTATGAAAGAATGTATGACAAATAAGCTTCACACATACATACAATCACGCCTTTTTCCCATGGGGGTAGGCAGAAACCACGGTACCACCTGCTACGATCTCTACACTCTCCTTTTGCCTCGTTTAGGTTCATACAATTGGTGATACACACACGGTTGCTAATATTAGCCTGACCTTTCTGAAGAACATCACCAATAAGGTCACTATATGTTCTCCTAGGGCGTCCCCTCCCGGTGTTATCACTCACATCTGCATTGTAAATACCTTATGTGAGCCTTGTAAATAAGTTTCAAAATGATTAAAAGTCTGATTGATAGTGTGTTCGCAATTAGGGTGCTGATGAATTATCAGTTCTACCATTAGCGACGTCTACGGCTGTGCGTCCAATAGTTTTTTTCAGGCATAAAAACTTTGCCATATGAATATTGAACAATATTAAACTATTCTAAGCTAACAATCGAACATATTTTCTTATCATCTGTTTCAATAGAACTATACACATAGTGAAGGGTTAATCCATATAATGGTAGGTTTGTTTCCTATCTGAAGATGTCTCTTATTCCTTCTATTAATTGTTTGACTAAAGGGTCCGCTTCGTCGTAGCCCGCTGAATGCATGTGGTGACAGGCGCTTGATATGCACTGTGGAAAAAAACGGAAATTAGAACCTTTAAGAAAAAAATCATTTCAAGCTAAAATAGTCTGACTACTATTACATGATAAATGTTTTTATTTCTGTAAGTAGGTTTGTACAAACTCTTTTACAAGTCAATAATATTTTTTTGAGCTAGATGAGGCTGGCGTTTCCTATCTGACTACTCTGAGAAGAAAGGCCGAAACAAACTCAGAGGTCACAGTCTCTTTTAAAGTCCAGACATAATCTTGGTTACGTTAGGTGAAGACTATGTAGATAGCTGTCTGAAATGGTCTTTAGAGGAAAGAACCACATAGATTAATGGACCTGTCCAGTCAGTGCACGCATTTGTTACTAATCGTGCGGCTCAACTCAGAACTTGAGAAGCTCAATGGGAGCTCATGGAATGTGCTAAGCCTGATGTTAAAACATAACAGTAGGCTTAGCACGAGCATCGCTTTGTTATCAGTGTTATTTTGGCAGTGTTTGGGATTAAAAACTTTGTTCTGAAACAGTCTACATAAAAAGGACCTAGAAAAAGATCGTTAGAAATGAAAGACGAAATGATTGAGATTGTTGTGTTGACAAAGGTTTCTACGGTGCGATGTCAAAATGGAAAGATGATATGCCACACTGCATAGAGAGAGCTGTGCGTATTCTTCGTAGAAATGAAAAGTGTCATGCTAAATCTGCTGGTGCAATGTAGGTGTTCTATTATACAGATCTTCCTACTCTTTCAGGGGATAGCGGCGTGTCGTTTTGTTGATAAAAGAATATTTATTTGTTCTTTTTTTATGTGCTTGTTGCGCAAGTACTTACATTACAAGCACAAAGCTACCAATTTATCAACGTACTTTCAGGCCCCTACTGGGAAACTCCTGATGGAAAAACTGACTTGCAGATTACGTTCAGCAAATGCGCTTACGCACACCCACGAGTCAATCAAGTTAGAACAGAAACAGAAAGGAAAGCTTCCACTATTTTTAGTAAAAATGATCCATCAACCTTTTGTAAATACGTAATCCCAGCCTGTGGACACACATCCTTCACCAAGTCGACACTAAACTCGTTCCTGCCGAGGTTGTCTATCATCACGGCGCGCAACTCTTGTAGGAAGGTCGGCAGGTTGTCAGGTGTGAGGTCTGCTAACAGTTTCACGCTGATTTGATAGCCAGTGGGGAGTTCTGCATCGTCGTCGCCTTCGACGCGGATACAACTAGAAAAACAAATGGTAATATTGGTGTGCGTAGTCCCAGCGGAAAAGTGTCGAATTTCTTAATTTCAGTTTAGCAGATATTTAGTGTATGACGTCGTGTAATTGTGTATGGTAAATAAAAATTTGTGCATCCAACCATTGCGGAGATATTCAACAAAAACTGTTTCCGCTTTATTTACCATACACAATTACACGACGTCATACACTAAATATCTGCTAAACTGAAATTAAGAAATTCGACACTTTTCCGCTGGGACTACGCACACGTAATATTGAGCTTTTGTTGGTCACTATCTACCTAGCTGGTATATCGCAACTTGGAATCTGTAAGTTTAATCTTAGTTTCCGATACATTTATTATTGTTAACACAACAGCATCAACGTCATTATTATTTCAAATGTTGTTCATTACATCACAATTGTCATCACACAAAATGAATATTTTTTGTTTCCATTTTTTATTTTTTCTCATTTGTGGAGTTCTCTCTGTTTTGTGAAGGGAATGGAGATCCTAGCGGGAGGATTTATTAGGTTCACCAACAATTAATTACACGAATTCGGCAAATAATATTAAAGTAAAATAACAGTGCATCAGCAAATACTACATGCATATATTATTATATTAATGTATATTTTGCAACTTTTGACCAATTAACTTGTTTTTTTTTTTTAATAATTTGACCCGATTTATGAATAAACTCAATTTAGTTTAAAAGTAAAATTTAACATAAAAAATGATATGAGTATGTCAGTGAATTCAGATCGGATGTATTAAAAAAAAATCCTCAAAGTGATTCTTGTTAGGACTACAGATGCCAGCTTGCATGTTATCCAGTAAAACATCGTGTAGCGCACCGGTACTGCGAGGCGGTGCGGCCGGTGGGCCAGTGCTGGCTGGTGATGAAGCCCAGGAAGGGCAGGCGCGCCCAGTCGAGCGCCGCCTGCAGGCTGCGCTGCGACGCCAGGTCCTGCGCCGACGGCGCCGCCGCGAACTGCGGGTGCGAGTGGTGCCAGCCGCACACCGCGCGCGCCGCGCCGCGCAGGGACTGCGCCGCCACCGACTGGGACACTAACACACAAGGATTCAGTTTATATTGAGTCCGATGAAGTAGAACCGCTGACGAAAATTTGTCTTCAGAATATTTAACACGTTACCTACCATGGTTAAAATCAGAAAAAGTCAAAAAATGTACTTAGTGAGGTGTTATTTCACTTTAAATTTATTCCAAAAACATGGCCGCCAGGCAGCAACGATATTTTCAGATTTTGTATGTGTTGTCGGTCATATAGTCCGACAAGGCCTGAATGAAACAAAAAGTGTCGGACACATAGTCCGACATGGCAGTTAACATGTTAACTATATAAATTAACATTGTCATCTAAGTACTAATAATTTAATAGTTATTTGTTATACAAGAGTGCAAAGTTGCTTTTTAACCGCGTGCTCAATTTTGATGACCGAGCAAGCGAAGGATTCTAAAATTGAATCACGAGTGCAGCGAGTGATTCAAAAATTAGAATCCTGAGCGTTAGCGAGGGAATCAAAAGAGCACGAGGTGAAAAATCTTTGCACTCGAGTGCAACACGTAACTTTTCATCCCACCTCAGCGAGGAAATGACTAAATATGCAAAATAAGCATTTCAATCACAAGATACTTTTATTTCAGTTTAGGTATTAACATTTATTATGTATTACATTATGATAGGTAAGTATTACAGAATAATCTTTAAATTATTTCAAATGATACATAGGTATAATTAAGAAAAATTGAAAGTAACGTTGCTACAGTTACTTAAGTCGAGTGTAATATGTTTGTTAGGTACTGTACTGTTGGTGACGTGAAAAGTAAAATGGCGCGCGCAAAGCAAATAAAAAAAAAGTATATCAAGAAGGTTCCGAGTCTAAGTTTTACAAATTAGAATAAGGTTGAATGATAAATTCGGCACCATGGAGATAGAAGTAAATAGATTTAATGATGTTTTGAATTCACAAACTTAGTGCACACGATGTTCTAAATTCAATTTACTTTATCCTCTAGTGGATAAAAACGGCTTTTGCACTCAGGTATCGAAGAGCAAAAATACTCTTTCCGAGATGGGGGGATGAAAAAAGCATTAAACAGTCCTTCAGTTCGTCCTGATTGACCGCTGAACCTTCGTTTTCATAAAAGGTTAACAGCGTTGTTTATTCCTATAAACTTCATAGTAGAAAAAAGTTTATTTTGTCATTAATGAAAAAAATGTCAGTGACACGCATGCGTCCCGTCTCACTGAGCGAGCCACCCAACAGTCCCATCACACCGCATGTTACTCACCGGGGTCCATGTCACAGTGCGTACTGCCGGCGAGGGCGGCGGCAGGGCGGTACGCCGTCACAGTGACACACATGCGTCCCGTCTCACTGAGCGAGCCACCCAACAGTCCCATCACTTCGGCGCGTGAGGTATGCGCGTGACCATCCATTAGGAGAAGCGTGGACACGTTCACACGAACGTCGAACGGGGCCTGGAAACAAGTTATTTTATTTGTTAGCACTTGGCACAGCTACAATAAGACATTTTACATATGCGATGAGATACACGTTCACATCTCAGAATAAAAAAACTAAGTTAGAGATGACAGCTAGAAAAAAGAAATTCTGGTAACATAGGACCAAGAATATGCCCTTGGAGTACGCCGGTATTATTCGGCTACATGACAGTACTATTAATAAAATAAGTTGGGTCTTTGATGTATGGGAAATTGGTGTATTAAAGTATATTATAATTACTCAGTTAATAGAATATGTTCTGAGTTGATATGTTTTTGTTTGTTGTGGTCAATGCAATCAAAAGCCTGCGAAAGATAATAATTTTAATAAATATGCTACTGACCGGTTTCTCAGCATTATAAACGCGACAGTGCAGCAACTGTATGGGTTGCTTGCGCGGAGCTCGCTCTCTCCTCGGCTCGGCAACAACCGCGTACAAGTCACCTGATTCCGTATGCATTATTGTATAGCCGCCACCGCCGTCCTGCGACACGGAAAGTCGAAAATGATAAAATTAACTCTAGATAACTTCTGCTATTTGACATCTCAAATACAAATATAAAGCCTTTACTGAGAAGTGTTGTTCTTAATTCTGCTTTGAGTGTTGAAAATGCATATATTTAGCTTAGACGTGACATAGTATAAAACACCATAATATTTTTTTATCATGATTTGGCCCCTCTAAGACATTGCTTAGACTGAATAAAACGCAAATGACAAATAAAAATCAATATTCTTACCAGATTGATTTTCTTAGGCCTCTTGCGCATGGGCTCGAATCTGCTGAGCGGTACAGCTATCGGGGCTTCCTCAGCAGGCTTACTTTCCTTCTGAGGCGTATTCTTGGGTGTGCTACTCTCACTGTCACTGTCCACGTCAATTTCTATGTCGCTCTCAGGCTCCGAGTCTTTCTTCTTCTCGATTTTTATCTGTAAGGCAATATTTTGATAAATAATGAACATGAAAGTGTAGCTCTTTATGATTGTTATGAAATTTAGTACAACTTGAATAAAATTCTTAGTAATAGGTCAATCTATATTTTTGGTCTTTTTCCCCCTTAAGACCCCTTGACTAATATTTTGCAAGAATTCTTCAATAATCAAGTCACTTTTAATAAAAATAAAAGTAGTTGAGATATTTTAGATTCTTTCATTATACATGTTGGAGACTGCAACTGAGGATGTATGTGTAACTGGGTATATTATTATGTACAAATAAATAATCATAAAAAGGCAAGCTAAATTCTTTAGGCACATTCAACTAATGGGTCAGGGATTTTAAACACCTAGGATATAAAAAACTTTTTGTAAAAGAACAACGAACTCACCACTTGCTCCCCTTCAGAAACTGGTAAAGCTAGTCCAGATCCCAAAACAATCTGCATCTTAGGGCTCTTCACACTGTCTTCTGATAAACTAGAGTCCTTCCTTTGCCTCCCTGAAGGTGACTTTAATAACTCCTTACTTTTATTCCTAGTTCCACCTTTATCATAGTTTCTTGACTTTTTTCTCCTATGATTACCAATCTTCTTCTCAGCCTTCACTTTCGCCTGGTGCTTAACTATGTTCTTAGACACAATGTCAGTCAATTCTAGATCAGAACCAATCGATTCTGTCGACCCTATTATCAAGTCATCTTCATACAATATCTCTGCTGGATTTATTGCTATTAATTCAGCCTTTTTTTCTTTCAACACATCTGGTTTTAGTAAACTTTTGGAGTTTGTATTTTTTTTCCTGAATGGTTTCTTTGGTACTGTTACAGTGGGTGCTCCAGTGGTAACCATGCTAATAACATTATTTATATTGGTCATGTCATCAGTTACTATTTCTTCTTGAACAACTGCTGGCACATCTTCATGGTCCTCTGGTTTATCAAGGCCAAATGATGGTGTATCTAAGTTGACACCATATTCAGCTTCAATCAATGCCTGTATCTCTGCTTCAGTCTTTGTTTTCAATGTTTGTGATATCTTGCGTACATTCCTTCCATACTTTGCCTGTAAACAAAAATGTTATTTTCATGAAAGTCAAGCTGCACAATCTTCAACCAATTTTAATCATCACAGGCAATAAAGGCATGAGCTGATTTATGTTTAAGATCTGAAGTGATGATATAAATCTGGCACAAATTCTTACCATTTCCTTAATAAGGAGATCCCTCTCTACTGGGCTCCATGCAGTGTGTATATCACTGTAATGCTTGTCTGAAGAATTGTGTCCATAGAGCTTCCTTGGAGAGCCTTCTTTATAACTGTAAAGTGTAATTTTTACTTGAATAATTTTATTAGCTACCATCTCATCAAAAACTGTACCATATCAAAATATGATACTATTTGATTATTTCCAAGTTGCTTAACTTGTTTAAAGCAGTCAGAAGTTTATTGCGATTACACTTAAAATCAAAGGTATGAGGAATTTTTGATAAAAGATGTGAGTGAGATGTGAGAAGAGCCTGAATAGTTTTTGCTCTTATCAGGGAATTTCCAAAGAATTTCTGAATTACATTGTGAAAAAACTTACCGTTTACTTTGTTTATCGTACCAGTTCGTCTCTGTGGAGTCGAGGAGCCACTGAGGATGCACCGTGTCTTCTCTGTTGGAGCACGAAGGGCTAAAATCAAGATACGTAATTTCTTACAACACTGAATACGTTAACACTAAAACTAAGAATTTTGATTTAAAATATATGTCATGTCTAGAATATCTTTGCTGTTACAATTTAATGAGTTATATTAGACGCGTTAATAACGAGAGAAATGGATAAAAACATTGTTTTGTTTGAAGAATTGGTGTCAACAAAACATTGTAAACATAACCGTATCACTGTTGCGTAACTAGCTTAACTTATTTTATATATAATATGTATTTAGGGAGTCAATTGTTATGATAAATTTACTCACATTCCTTGGCTATTTTGAGCAAAACAAGAATTGAAAGAGAAATCTCCTAAAATGTCAATTTCGTCGTCGTCCGCCATTTTTTGTTTTGACAGCTTGCCTGATAGAATTTTCCTCTTTTTTTTAATTTGACAAAAACCAAAGACAATCCATGAAGCCATTACGATCTAGTGCTGTGAGTTAGTATAATGTATAATTTGACTGTAAACTTTTATTCACACTCACATAGTTCAAAAGTTCGAATTAACTACTACTACTATGAAAATTGCACCTATCCGAGGCAGGACACCAAAATTGTTGAGCTCATTCATCTTAGCATCCAAACCCTGCACACTTCTTTGGTAGGGGTGGTAGCGCATAGCAACCAAAAAGTGGCCACCAGTCACATAATTATGGCAGTCGTGTTACTATTTCATTTGAACTTCTAATATACTATTCACCGGGAGCGCAACGCGAGCGCACCGCGCGTCTATTCGACGACGACGGCGCACTATATATTTTTTTTGCATTTTAATAACACATTCAAGACATTTTTCATAGCTTTTTTTTATTTTCGATTACAATATAATTGTGCTACTTTGTTGGATAACTTGTAGGGAATGACATACAGCTTGGCAAAAGAGTCTGGAAAAAATGAGGGCGCCTGTTTAGTAGGTATGGCCACCCTGTATACTAGGACTAAAACTGATAAGATACGTGGTGTTGTAATCACCAAACACGAGATCCCGGGAATTTTCAACAGACAACATTTCAAGACTTGGTAGGCACACAAGCTTTTACTTTCATTGTATTTAGTAGATTGCGCATTATCTCGCTGGAATAACCTTAATATTTCTTTAATAGATTTCAACTTTATCGCTAAAGTGTTAGGTTCAAGATTGATTGGGTAAATTTGACAGTTTCGGGTAACTTGATGTGCTAGCGTCTGTACCTGACGGCTTCGTTAGTCAACTGTTCAAGTTTAGTCGATATTGCCCATACCTTTTGAATGCAACATGTTATAGGTACTCTCCGACTTCCGATTAGTTTCCGACAGTAAGCAGCTGTTAGTCGCCTCTTGTCGACTATAAACTGTCAGCATAAACAGGATTCGTTCATTATCATTCATGTCAAATTTGATACAGGCATACCAACCATCGAATTTTTGTGAATACCCTAGCTTAGATGATGGCCGCAAATGCGTTTCCTGAACATTATTTATTGTGTATCGGGTTCAATCGGCAATCCCTGAGTGTAATTTAATTTATTTTCATGGTAAATAAGTTTTCATTATGTTATTATGATTGCACTCTTAGATAAAAGGTTATTCCGGCGAAATAAATACTTTTAGTCCTAGTATACAGGGTGGCCATACCTGCTAAGCAGGCGCCCTCATTTTTCCAGACTCTTTTTTGCCAAGCTGTATGTCTATGTGGGGTACAGCTTGGCAAAAAAGAGTCTGGAAAAAATGAGGGCGCCTGCTTAGCAGGTATGGCCACCCTGTATACTAGGGCTAAAAGTGATAAGATACTTGTTGTTTTAATCCACAAACACGAGATCCCGGAAATTCTCATCAGTCAAGATTTCAAGACTTGATAGGCACACAGTCTTTTACTTTCATTGTATTTAGTAGATTGCGCATTATTTCGCTAGAATAACCTTTTATCTAAGAGTGCCATCATAATAACAAAATGCAAACTTATTCAGTTTAAAAATTAATTAAATAACACTCAGGGATTGCCGATTGAACCCGATACACAAGACATAATGTTCAGCAATCGCATTTGCGGCCACCGTCTAGGGTATTCACAACCATTCGATGCCTGTATCAAATTTGATATGAATTATAGTGAACGAATCCTGTTAATGCTGCCATTTTATAGTCGATAAGAAGGTACTTACAGCCGCTTACTGTCGGAAACTAATCGGAAGTCAGAGAGTACCTATAACATGTCGCATTCGAAAGGTACGGGCAATATCGAATAAACTTGAACAGTTGAACACGCTAGCACATCAAGCTACCCGAAACGGTCAAATTTTCCAAATCAATCTTGAACCTAACACTTTAGCGATAAAGTTGAAATCTATTAAAGAAATTTGACAAATTTTAGTAGCTTTATGTGCTGGCGTCTGTACATAACATTATCAGTATTCACATGACAGTGAAAATGAAATAACACGCTAAAATTTAGATTTTATTTAAAAAAAAAAAAAACGTGACATAACATCATTAGTGTATTCTTTTTCGGTGCTATGATAGATTTTTTTCCATAAACACTGATGTGTCAGTTTTACATTTCTTATTTATTAATTCTAAATAGTTTAAAAATCTTTCTTAGACGTTTACGGCTCCCATTATAACCCAAGTCTCCTCAAACTATAGGTAATATATTACGTAGAATAGGCACCTGAAAAATTATAAATGTAAATTATATTTTTTTTTTTACTGTGGTATCTGGTATGCGATAATAGCATTAACAAAAATTACTTGCCTGTTTTTTTACAGCGTTGATTTTTTTGTCTAATTGCACACAGATCAAAATCGTCTAATTCTTTCTTCCGCCAACTGTTTTGGTGTTTCTCCAGGTGTAGAAAAAATCCTTAATTTTTTTCACCTTCATTAACAATTTCTCTAATTGTACTGTGAGATTTACCTTGAAAAAAAATATAAAGACAATCATATTAATTCCATGTTGGTACATTTTTCAATTTCAAGTATCAAACATCAAGAGTCAACGTACACGCGATTTGTCAAACTAGAAAATATAACCTCAATAATCTATTAGTAAATAAAACTATAAAATGGCTTGAAACTTATAATACCGATAAAACTTATTATTAGAATGGAAAAGCAATGACTAAAAGATACATTTCTTGGATAAATACCTGTCGTGTCGGCAGTTCTTTCGAAAACATTGTCTATAGGAGACAAAATTTGTTCCGCTTCAGATTCCGCCAAATTTCTTACGAAAACTTGGTATATCACAGTTCACACCACTACTCCTTATTGTTTTATTAATTTTTTATATGTACAAAAGCATTAATAATTGATAGTTAATCAGAAATAAGTAAAATACAACTGGGAACATAACACGATGACAGATTAGCTACTTGTTGATGATAAATAAAGCAGTGTTGCCACCAAAAATATATTTTAGTTCCAATGGTTACCACGACACTCTTTTTTGCCAAACTATAACTTCATCTACCTACTTGAGTTACTTTGATTGTAAATATTAGGCAATTATTAGGCAAAATTAAGGCAGCAAAGTTAGGTTTGCTTTTTTAAATAATTTTGACAGATCAGTTGCAGCCATTTAATGCGTCTGGAAAAAAAAAATCCTTTTAAAACTGCTGTCGCCGAAGGTTACCGAACTCCGATCCTTACATACTTCAACATCTAGATACCTACCTACCATTAATACTCTCATAATCATTTCATTATGAGATTTCTTATAATTCAATATTAATATAATCGCATGCCTTATCAGATGAAAGAAATCGGAGAATTGTTATTGTTAAGTTCTACTAATACGATATCCAAAACAAAAACAAGTCTGGGTCAAAATGTATACAAAATTGTTTACAGTACACTTCATGTAAGTAAATTTTGCGGCTATGCTCAATGGAGACTATTAAAAATGAAATATGAAGGTAGGTAGGTGATAATCTTTCGTTAATTCATTGCTGAGTTGTTTCTAAGGGTGCTTACATAAAGAAACAGGTTTCCGGTACAGACAAATCTGTACGGGTCGGTACCGATCGGTACAGTGTTGACTCGCATAAAGAAACAAGTGAATCTGTCCTTAGTGGCAATCATGGCCTCTAGTTCGTTATCCAAATCCATTTTCAATATTATTAAACACACACCCTTCACCAGTAAATGTTTAAACCAGTATGGCTCGATCCAGGATCCAGTCGGCTGGACTTAGGCCTCCCCCAATTTGGGGGGCTTTGCCATAATCGCCACGCTTGGCAGGCGGGTTGGCGATCGCAATATGGTGATAAAATACATAGAGAACGCTGCTGCCCACTCTCTAGTAAGTCCATTAGTCGCCTTTTACGACACCCACGGGAAGAAATGGGGTGGTGTTATTCTTTACGTCCGGCACCACACGGCACGAAATTACTTTAAAAATAAGGATAGCGAAATTGTAATTAGTAGGTATATAGTACTTTTAGCTGCAAATATAAACTTTCCGAATGCACTTTACAAAATGGACTTTGAACATTATGGTCACTTTACAAATAATTCTCTTTCAAAAAGTTGAAAATCAATTTTCTCTTTAAGTATGACATTTAAAAGAACGAACGATATGTTACAATTTAACTATGAAATAGTTAAAACTTTTATTCTAATTTGCGTTAATCTATAAGGTTGAGCCTAGTCAATAAAGCCGAAAATATTGGGCTCTTAGTTCAGACTTTTTAGTAAAATTCGACTTTCATTTACTTCTTAACAATTAAGTTTTGTGTCCTTATTTCTTTTTAACTAATTCACACAGGTATGTAAGTAAAACATGTTAAAGTCGTATTTATGTATTTCTTCAGATATATTCATGTTTTGCAGATTCCTCAGTACAAACATTAATGAAGTGAGGGCCCTAGATATGCCGCTATAAATCGGTAATGTTATATTTTACAGATTTTAGAATTTCTTAAAATATTTAAGAAATTCTTAACTAAATTCTTAAACAAAAATTATTAACCCAGAGATAGTACTTACTGAGATTTAGGCTATGCCACTTTATGCACGCGTCTGGATTGAGGGCCCAAGTTATTTCATCATAACAGTTTTAATTCACGTTTAAGAAATTTATGACCCTTTGCTTTAAGTTTTTACTATTTTAACTAATTTCCCTATAAATCTTATTTCAGTACGCAAGGTTTAAAAAAATGGGCCCTCAATCCAGATGCACATGCGACAAGCGACTATTAAAATTTTGTTGGTCCACTGTTAAATCACGCCCCCCAAAGGGTTTCATTAAATATGTTTTTAAAGGATACGCTTCATCGGCTAAAAATACGTAAGGAACAGAAACTTGGATATTAGGCAAATAAGCGGGCAATGGAATATCTAATTCCCTTTCATTTAGAAACTGATACAAATCTGATGCTCTAAAGGTACCACCATCACTCTGTTTACCATAGCCCCCGACTTCTACCATTACAAATTTATAATTGGCATCGGCTACTGCTTGCAGTACCACAGAAAAATATTTTTTATAGTTGTAAAACATAGATCCAGATTTTTTTGGGCACATAACGCGCACATGTTTACCGTCTATACAACCTATGACGTGAGGGAAATTCCAAATATTATTGTTATCATTAGATATTGAATAAAAATTTTCTCTGGTGGGTGTAGGCATATGTATGGTATACAGTTCCTCCCATATTGCAAGAACCGTCTCTTCTATAATTTTTGTTAATGTTGTTACTCTCATTCGAAAATTTTTTGAAAGCGATTTGAATGATCCTCCAGTTGCAAGATATCTGAAATTAAAAAAACACATTTATCTATTACACCCTGGTATACAGGATGTAAAAAAAATAAAAAATTAACGCTAAATCTTGGGAGGGTGATTCTGCTCATTATTTTATGAGACAGACAGAGGTCAAATACAATTGTGTTGTTGTAAACATCAGGTTAAATTAATTTAAAAATACTTATTTCTTGCCAGAGTTCTATACTTAAAAGACCCAACCTGATAATTGGGATTTAAATAAATAATTATATTTTAATTGATTGAACTGGAAAGAAATAAGTATTTTTAAATTAATTTACCTTGATATTTACAACAATAAAATTGTATTTGACCTCTGTAGGAAAAAGTTTTTACAAATCAATACTCTTTTGTTTCAGAAAATAAAATAAGAAAAAGATGGAGATATCTAAGGGATCAATTTGCGGTAGAGTTAGGAAAGATTCCACCTTCTCGCTCTGGAGATGAGGCAACTACAGTATATCCCAAATGGCCATATTTTAAGCCCTTACTTTTTCTCAAACCTATAGTGAAGGCGCGGCTAACCACTGGAAGTTTGACGCGACAAAGATCTCATTCAAATAGTGCTGTGAGCCTTGATAGTGAAACAGAATACACCCAAAGTACAAATGACAATGGTGCCGATTCCCTTATTCACAAACTAAACTAAATTTAAGTTCAGTGCATCTTTTTCTTTCTATTTCATTAAGGAAAGGACAGAAGATAAATTTTAGTTTAGTCCTGTCAAATTAATCAGCGCTTGACGTAAACTGACGTAATTTTAGTAGGCAAGTTTTTAATCACGTCTAAACTTGTATGGAGTAGTGACAGGCGCTGATTAATTTGACAGGACTAAACTAAAAAATTTCTTTTGTCCTCTTCTTAATGAAATACAAAGAAAAAGATGCACTGAACTTAAATTTAGTTTAGTTTGTGAACAAGGGAATCGGTACCAATGTTTGTTCTCTTTCACCTGTACCAAGCAATATGGAAGATAATGATGCGAGTGACCAACCAACAGTGTCTCCTGCGATGCCTGTTTCTAAAACCGCTTTGAAAAGGCCGAAGAGAACAATCAACGACAAATTATTGGACATTGAGCATGAAAAACTAAAATTTTTACAAGATAAGGAAAAATCCCGACAGAATAGAACAAGAGATGCAGACTGCGATCAAGATCGTGTATCGATTCAATTATTACGATCCAAAAGATCGATTCAAATCAAAAGATCGGGCACCCCAGGCTAGGAAACTACCTTCTACTTCTACGAGCGTAGGTAGGTCACTCGTGTGTCACTTTTTCACTCTATCCACTTACTAATTTGATAATCCAGGTATTTTAATTGCTGGAAAAAGCGAAATATCTACTTATAAAAATAAAAAAAATCGTACTAGTAGATATATAAAACAATCTAGTATAACCTTTCAGAGTTTCCAGGTAATTTAAAAAAATGTGTCTCCGGGTGCGTTATTGAAGAATTCAAGCAACCATAAACAGCACAATATAGTTTATAAGTTCTGTTTGCCATTTTAAGTAAGTCTTGCACTGATTATCATCAAATATTCACAAATCGAACACTAAAGGCCTTATCACACTAGCGGTTCACGGGCGTCTTCAAAGCGGAGCGATTGCGCAGCGAATAACTGCTTACAACAAAACAATCACACCACCCGCCGTCCGTTTGTCAAAGCGGTGAGTACGCGACTACGAATGTACTCGGAGTGTACCAGACTCGAGGCACGTAGGTATGACTTGTATTCCGAGCGTTTGTATGAAGATAGACTACTGTATAGATATCATTACCGTGGTAGTAGTCAGTAGGCGCAAGGTCTGGTGAGTAGGGCGGATGACGGAGAGCTTCCAACCCCAGTTCTTGCAACTTGTAGACCGTCTGCCGTGCAGTATGAGGTCGCGCGTTGTCGTGCAGGAGCAGCGGAGACGAGCGATTGACCAATGCTGGTTGGAGACGTGCCAGCTTCTCCATCATTGAGTTCAGTTCTTCACAGTGCACATCTGCAGTAATGCTCACCCCGTTTGGTAAGAAGCTGTGATGAATCACACCGGCGCTAGACCACCAAACAGTGACCATCACTTTTCTAGGGGTAAGTTTTCGTTTAGGGCATTGTTTAGGTGCTGAACCAGGATCCAACCAACTTGCTGAGCGCTTGCGGTTATCAAACAGAATCCATTTTTCATCGCAGGTAACAATGCGGTTCAAAATTCCTTCATTTGTGTGTCTGTTGAGCAGTGCAAGGCACGTCTCGACGCGTACTTCGCGCTGGCGATCATTGAGTTCGTGGGGCACCCATTTGTCAAGCTTTTTTTTTACCTTGCCAATTTGACGCAAATGGACCAATATTGTTTTGACGCTAACGTCGAAAGCTGCTGCTAATTCAGCCGTAGATTGTGTATCATCAGCTTCCACAGTCGCCTTTAATTCGTCATTATTGTCGACCAAAATCTTCGGACGACTGCGAGGTTCATTTTTCAGGTCGAAATTTCCAGAACGGAAGCGAGCAAACCAATAACAGGTGATGCGTTGGTTTGTAGTGTTAGCTCCGTAAACGTCGTTGATGTTGCGTGCCGCTTGTGCCGCATTGCTGCCACGACGGTACTCATTCACACTATCCACATCCACACTAATATTATAAATGCGAAAGTAACTCTGTCTGTCGGTCTGTCTGTCTGTCTGTCTGTCTCGCTTTCCTGCTAAAATTACTGAACCGATTTAAATGAAATTTGGTACACAGATAGTTTAAAGCCTGAGAAAGGACATAGGCTACTTTTTATCCCGGTAGTAGGTTCCCGCGGGATAATTTCCGACCTCCACGCGGGCGAAGCCGCTGGCAAAAGCTAGTATTCCATAATTACTCGAATTTTTAAGGTATCCATGATGACGAAAAAGATTGAAATGCGATGAAAATGTAACACAATCAATAAACAAATGACTACTTTTGGAAAAAGAATTCCATGTTTTTAAAATAAAATTAATTTGAAATTAGAATTCTTAGACAAACAAAAATTATTTTGATTTGAAATGGCCAGTAGATACTGCAGAACGGCAATTTCATAGGTAAAGACCTAATATAATCAAAAGTTGTAGTAAACATCCGTGTATAGCCATGAAAAACATCATAACCACTTTCTCTTATTGACCTAAAAGAATTGCATATTCCCTAAACTTCTCGTGTTCCGTTGCTGTAAGCTGGGCTAATTCTTATATTAAACTAGCTTTTGCCAGCGGCTTCGCCCGCGTGGAGGTCGGAAATTATTCCGCGGGAACATACTACCGGGATAAAAAGTAGCCTATGTCCTTTCTCAGGCTCTAAACTATCTGTGTACCAAATTTCATTTAAATCAGTTCTGTAGTTTTAGCAGGAAAGCGAGACAGACAGACAGACAGACAGACAGAGTTACTTTTGCATTTATAATATTAGTTTAGATAAGTAATTCACGTTTAACATAAAAAATTCTGCAACATAAAAAAATCGATGATGTTGTACATGTACTCCATTGCTACGGTAAATACGTCTGCGTTGTGTGATTTCCAAAAAAAATAAGGCAGGCAGAAGGTTCCACCGCGGGCACCGCTTCATCGTTCTATTCTATTTTAAGCACTTTTTTTTTAAGTTTCATTACAAAATAAACTGTTAAGCGCTTTAGGCACCACAATATTTTTTAGTCTCTCAAATACTATATTAAATAGGCTTTTTAACCAGCATTTTTTGTTTTGGTGCATAAAGGTATAAGATAATAATTAGAATAAGATAGTGAAGTTTTGTTATTTTAAGCACTTTTTTAGCTTTCATTATGAAATTAACTGTTAAGCGCTTTAAGCACCAAAACAAATTATTGCTAGTTAAAAAGCCTATTTAATGCAGTATTTGAGAGACTAAAAAATATTTTGGTGCATAAAGCGCTTATCAGTTTATTTTGTAATGAAAGTTAAAAAAAGTGCTTAAAATAACAAAACTTCAACGAATTTGCCAAGTTTGATGATTTTTTTTTAATATGACTTGCTATTTTTTTTCTTACTATTTTACAATCGATTTAGAGGTCGATTCTTAAACTGCACATAAATATAATAACATGAGTCAATCTTCGATCAATAATAGCACTAAAGGATCAGGAACAAAAATAAGGCGCTCAAGTGGCCACGTTTGCACACACTTACACATTTATATTTCTTACTACGAAATATAGAAAAACGTTTCATAATAATAACAACTTCAGTTTATTATAACCCTTAATACTCAAACATAAAGTAGAATTACGATTGCAAAATATTCATATTTAAGTCTTGTCATCGGAGAAAGGTAAAGAGCAATACATTTAAAATTTCCCTTAAAAATCAAAAGTCATTTTTATATAAGTCCAAAATTATTTATTCGAAACTGAAACTTAAAATCTAAACAATAAGGTTAAAACAATGTGTTGACAATTTCGTGCTTACTCTATTTTGGAACTAGACGTAGTTCATGGTATCACATTTCAAATATTTCAATGCTCAGAACACAGTACGCATTGAAAGACGTAGAGTTGCAGAATATAATTTTTTAGGTGAAGGTACGTTTTGCGGTTCGATTTAAAAAAAGTAGTAGGACTAAAATATTACAATAGTTATTTTGTTTAATTAAGTGCGGGTTGACTCAATGTGATCCACCCGTATAAAAAATGGGTGCGCCTACTTTTTGTATGCTATTAGAAGTTAAATTTGAATTGTATTTTCAACCGACGAAAAAAACGGAGGAGGTTCTCAATTCGACGCGTATATATATATATATATATATATTTTATGTATGACCACGCATAACTTTTTACATAGTAGTACGATTGTGAGAAATTTTCTGCTATTGGAAAGGGTATACTCCCAAAGTGGTCTCATATAAATTTGGAAAACAAAGTCGAACCCTAAGGGTCGGAAAACAGGGGATGATTGATTGCTCACTCACTGATTGTAATGTATAACCACGCATAACTTTATACAGAATAGTCCGATTTTGATAATTCTTGTTTTATTGGATAGGGTATACCTTGCCAAGTATTATTAGTACATTAAAGCCACGAAAAATTATAAAATAAAAACTTTTTAACAAAAAATTAAACCGCCGAAAAACTGAAAAGCATAAAATAATAAACCTTAAAATTTTGAGTCGGCGTTGAAAAATCAATGAACAAGGATCACTCAAAGCGCCGACTCATAATTTTAAGGTTTATTATTTTATGCTTTTCAGTTTTTTGGCGGTTTAATTTTTTGTTAAAAAGTTTTTTCAAATATGAATTTTTATAAGATTTGTATATTTCTTCTCCTCTTTCTTTCGCTACAATAGATACCCATCCTGCACAGCGAAATGGCTCGCTAGGAAATCTACAAACAAAAATCTATACTTTAATATTATAAAGCTGAAGAGTTTGTTTGTTTGTTTGTTTGTTTGATTGAACGCGCTAATCTCAGGAACTACTGGTCCGAATTTAAAAAATCTTTTTGTGTTGGGTAGCCTATTTATCGAGGGAGGCTATAGGCTATGTAATATCACGCTACAACTAAGAGGAGCGGAGCAGTAATGAAAAATGTTGCAAAAACGAGGAAAATGTATTCCTTTTGAGAGTTTCCGTTGCGTGCGCTGCGTAAACGGTTAAAGTAACGCAAAAAATATGTATAACGGAATTGTTCCTTTTAAAAAGTTCTAAAAAAAAGTCCGCGAGAGCATATGTCTATCTTTCAAGGTTGACTCACTATAACTTAAAAGGAGCGAGCAGCAACGAAAAATGGACGAAAACTAGCAGGCAAATCGATGCGACGGGAAGGGTCACGGGAGCAAAAATTTGACGCGGACGAAGTCGCGGGCAGAAGCTAGTAAAATATAAAATTACAATACTACTCCATGCATTCTCTGTTCCAGAACAGACAAAGTTTGTTACAATAGTTGGCGCGTTGTTGCAAACATTGGTCAAACAATCATAATATGTATTTGCTAAATGATTTATATTTACTATTTGATTGTTTTTATTTTATGAAAAATACTTAAAGATAAACTTACGGAAAAAAAATATTCCTTCCAAAAACTTAGTGTTACAGTGGTTATTTACACAATTTCTGAACGTGTACTGCGGCATTTAGGACGTCTTATCGTTGGCTATGATTGGACCAAACTAATTTTGAAATAAGACCACAAAAATATTTGTGCTCTTATTTTTCCGGCCGTTTTTGAAGCGCTCATCAGGAATCTAACACATTTTTGATCGAAGACGTCAATAAATACTTTGAATTTTCATGACTATGATAGGCGAAAAATGTTCTAAATTTTACCCACCTCCTTTGGTCGGATTCGTGAAATAATCACTTTTATCGCAATTCGCAATTCGGAACCGCGCCATTCACTGTTATGTCAACGTCACTTGTCTTGTCAGACAATTTCAGATGATAACGTCAACAAGCCTAACAAGGTCATATTCTTCAATTATCAACAAATATTCGCGACTGGACGGCACAGTCATCGCCGCAGCGGTTACTTAACTATTGTTAATAGAATCATCATTAATGTGCTAGCGACAGAGCTCGGCGCTAGTTGTGCGTATTGTGGTGTGTTACGAAACATGAATATCATTCGAAAACTTACCGTGGTAACAACTCCGGGCGTTTCCAGGAGTTTCTCCATTTCCACTACAAATAATGCTACTTATTCGTGAGTATTAGTGTTAATTGATTTACTTATTGTACCGTAGTATAGTATACTATACGCCGTATCTATGTGAAATTTGTAGTCGAGGTATTTGCCAATCTAATCACAATTTTATTTGTTGTTATCAAACTTTACACTCCCTCCACTTCACTTGATTTATTTATAGATATTATGAACCTATTGTGATATTAAATTTAACAGTCTTTGACTTGTAGATAAGTCCAATATCAATGTTAAAAAAATACTATATGAAAACAGCAGAAAGATATTATTTCAGAGCTGTTTCTCCCACATTTAAAATTTCAATTTTCTATGCAAGCTTTTTCCAATTATATCATTTTAATACATATAATCTCTCGAGTATCAACTATTACCATAATTTAAATCATGCTTGATTTGATTGTTTCAATAATGAACTGAATAAACAAAATACTTGTTGATATTTTTTAGTTAAAAAGGAAATGAGTTATTCAAAGCAGCTAAAAGAAATCAAACATACGGGTCATACTGAAGGGTTTTAGAGTAAGCCAATAAGAAAAGCAGCCAGTGAAAGTTTTATTTAAATTTTCTAATTAGGAACTCTTCGGGAATCTGTAGATGTTTATTGAATTGAATTGATCTTTGTGATGATTTTATCCAAACAATATTGTTACTACTTTCACTGATTAATTACTTGAGTATTCTGTATTTTGAGCTATTTAAGTAATAGTTTAGTGCATTTTACTGCTATAGTGTAGTTATACTTTGTACCTAATAATTATGTATATGAACTACTTTCATGTTTTGTTACTTTTAAAATGACCGTAATATGTCTAAGAAAGATTATCTTTATGCTACCCTAAATAAAAAGATTATTTTATCCTTATAACCTTATTTCTTGACTAAAAGATAAACTAAAAAAAAAACTTTACTCAGTATCTCTCTTCTTGTTAATTAATTTTGTTTAAAACCAGTTGCACTTTTAAAACATGAGGTATGTTTATTAAATAGTCTTGCTGAATGTTTATTAAATACTGTGCAAGAATATCTGATACTGTTTAAAAAATAACCAGTCCATAATAAAGGTATTTATTTTGAAATCAAGAAATACTGGCTGACAATAAAGATCCCAAGTTATTGAAAGCTATCTACTATTTTAAAAACAAAGCAAAATTAATAAAATTTATATGGAGCAATCCCTGAAGCGTAACTGAACATTAATTTTTTTTTTTTGAAATTGGTTAACATACACTGCTGACGGAAAGTTTCCGGACAAGATGAAAATTTATTAAAACAATTATTAAAAGTAATATAAATCAAGTTAAAATAAAGTTTTATTTAAAAAATATTAAAATATAACATTCTATGATTAAAACCATCCACATTTTTTATCTCTTTCATTTTAAAGTGCTACACTTTCTTTTCATTCTCTGACCGCCACTAATTTCTTAACTACACGTGGCATTCTTTCTATAAGTTTTTCTAACACACTTTTTGGTATATTATTCCAAGACGTTTGAAAAGCCTTCCAAAGATCATCCGAAGAAGTGGGATTCAATTTTCTAACTTGCCGATCCAGGTCATCCCACAATAATTCTATTGGATTTAGAGCGGGAGATTGTGGGGGCCATTTAATTATTTCTAACTCACCACTATCTTCTTTATTTTTTAAATAGTTGAGACAAAGCTTAGATGTGTGCTTTGGGTCATTATCTTGCTGAAACCCATACCCACGACCAATTAGTCGCATCCCAGAAGGGTTAGCATGCGTTTTTTTATGTAATGGTAACCATTTCTGTCAAGAGTTCCTTTAATTCTGTAGAGAGTTCCATTAATTCTGCAGAGATCCCCTACTCATATGAAAAACACCGCCACACCATCACAGAGCCACCTCCATGTTTAACAGTTGGAGTTATAGCATCAGGGTGCAATTTCTGAAGGTCCGCGACAAACATAAATTTTCTTGCTTTTACCCAAACAAAAAAACATAATAAACAAACATTTTATCCAAAGTTATACCAAGTTATCCAAATATCCTTAATTATGCGAATTTTTGTCTGTTTTTCAGTCAAAGCTTTCAAATTAAAAAAAAAAATCGACAAAGCCATTCACGGTATCTTATAGAGAATGTTGTGTAGTTTCCAAAACCCTTCTTCGATTTCCTATACGATTATAATTATTTCCAGAGTTATTGACTGTCAAAGTAAAAAAGTACTTTTTTGCTTTGACTAACGATAACTCCGCGTCAAATCATCGTATAGGCATTCTGGATTCGTCGAATTAAAGAACATTAAATTTTCTAAAAGAGGTTTTGAGGGAAACAATGAAAAAGATTTTTGAAGCCCGTAGACCCTTTTTAAGACGAGAAAACATTTGGAAAATTTTTTTTTTGGTTCTTTCCTTGGGATTTCTCCAGACCCAAATATGATAAAAAAAAATTCATAGCCGTATCTGAAAACTAGACATATGGAACTACAATTTGCTTTTTTTATTTTTTTGTTGAAGAATTTGCTTTTTTTTATATCCCTTCATTTTTGTGACTGGTGTATAAGGAAATTTCAATAAAACAACTGCATTATGAATTCATTGGTCCTTTGATCCTAAATACATTTTTTTTTGTTAGCCTCCTCTTTCCCCCTCCTGGGCAAAGGCCTCCCTCCACTCCTTCCATCTTTCGCGAGCCCGCGCGTCCTCCTTCCTTCCAAAATACATTATTTTGATAAAATACACAGTTTACAAAAATAAAACATTAATAATGTCTAATAATATCTTAGGACAACCAACACAACGTTATCTGATCCCAAACTAGGCAGAGCCTGTACTTTGGCAACCAGACAAATATAAAAAGATTGCTTAGCTTCAGAGTTATGTTTACTCAAACATTTTGAGTGATGATGAAATTCTATCGTAACTAAATCTTCTAGTGCAATTGCTAGTCATGCAAACAAGCCAGAATATCTTTACATAGTACAAAATAAACTCGCATCTCGCGTCTGTAGGTGCGCTTAGATCTTTTAAACTCCGCAACGGATTTTAATGCGGTTTTCATCAATAGACAGAGTGATTCCAGAGGAAGGTTTATATGTAAAACCTGGCCAAAGGAGTTCCAAAAGGTAGTAAACTAACCAAAATTATGAGTAGGTCCCAAAGGACAAGTCTTAGTTTCGACCAAGATTCGATTCTTAGTCAAACCAGATATGAACATACATTTTCTTTTTTTTTAATCAGACTCTACCACGTAGCCTCCATTTCAGCTTATAGTGCCATCTGAAAACCTTACTCTGTATTTATTAACTAGCTATAATAATATCATGTTTTTCTATCACTGGTACCGATTCCCTTGTTCACAAACTAAACTAAATTTAAGTTCAGTGCATCTCTTTCTTTGTATTTCATTAAGAAGAGGACAAAAGATAAATTTTAGATTAGTCCTGTCAAATTAATCAGCGCTTGACGTAAATTGACGTAATTTTAGTAGGCAAGTTTTTAATCTCGTCTAAACTTGTATGGAGTAGTGACAGGCGCTGATTAATTTGACAGGACTAAACTAAAATTTATCTTCTGTCCTTTCCATAATGAAATAGAAAGAAAAAGATCCACTGAACTTAAATTTTGTTTAGTTTGTGAACAAGGGAATCGGTACCATTGTCATTCTAATCAACGTACAGCAGTCCACGGCAGGGTATAAACCTCTTCAATAACACGCCAATTAACTCGATTGTCGTATTCTATCATCATCATCATCATCAGGCTAAAGCAGTCCACTGCTGGACATAGGCCTCTCCAATTGCACGCCATTCAGCTCGATTCTCGGCAACTCTCATCCAGTTGCTACCAGTCACCCTGCGAAGATCGTCGCTCCACCTAGCCTAGCTAGACCTAGCTAGCGTCCTACCTTACGTTTCACGATTCGCGGTCTCCACTTAAGAACACACCTGCCCCAACGGTCATCGGTTCTACGGCTAATGTGGCCGGCCCATTGCCACTTCAGCTTGCTAATCTTATGAGCTATGTCGACTACTTAGGTTCTGTGCCGGATCACCTTATTCCGGGTTCTATCTCTCAGAGATACTCCTAGCGTTCTTCTATCATACAGCTGTCATATATCTGTATTTTCATAATAATATGTAATTCCAGATGTAAACTACTGGTGGTGGGGGGAGGGTCGGGAGGATGCACGATGGCTGCTAAGTTTGTAAGGAGGCTGCCGAAAGATTCTGTGATAATTCTGGAGCCAAAGACGGTAAGGAATTTTTGAACTATGTATTATAAAAAGGATACTACATCCTTAAATTGAGTGTAAATAATTTAGGATTGGCTATTGCCTACACTATCAACATCGATCTATAGAATAGATCAGCACCAATTATTGGTAGACCCATGAAGAGTGTACCGTGTGATGATGAGTCTGTTTGTTTGGACGCGCTAATCTTTGGAACTACCAGTCGGAATTGAGAAAATCGCAAGTTGGATTTTTATAGGCATTAACGTCACGGTGACCTCTAGAAGCAGCAGAAAAAGAAAAATTCAGTGAGAACGAAGACGAAGTAAGTCGACGTTCACACACGCAATAATATCGCGGCGGGATTTCAACCGAGCAATGAGAATCCAACAGAATGCAGTGTTTCGCAAAAAAACAGTGTTCGATTTTCAACACTAAACAGTATGTTGAAGAAAAATCCAGCCGCGATTTTCTTACGTCCGTAGTTAGGTGGGCCTAAAGTCATCATCATCTGCTTAGCCTTTTCACTATGTTGGGGTCGGCTTCCAGTCTAACCGGATGCAGCTGAGTACCAGTATGTTACATGGAGCGACTGCCTATCTGACCTCCACAATCCAGTTACTGGGTCCCCTTGGTAAGACTGGTTGTCAGCCTTTGGGGCTTCTGACGATCTCGTAACAACTGTCTAAGATCTACGAAAGACAGCCGGGACCAACGGCTTAACGTGCTTTCCGAGGCACGGAAGGGTCTTGGTGTATTTTGGCTTAAAGTATTGGGATAAAAAAAATACGTCTCATAAAAAAATAAATAAAAAAAACATTAAAAAAATAGAGAAAAACAAACTTGCGACCACAAACGATCAAGAAGTTTAGATCAGAATCGACCAAGTGACACAGTGACCACAGCACTCCTTCAAAAGCTTACACATTCTTGGCACTAGGGAACTTACTCCTAACACGGTTCTATGTTGTAATACAGCTAGAATTATAACTGGAAAACATAGTACTTACATAAACTCGCAATATACACGGGTATGACTGCAGTATAAATAAGGTGTGACAAATAGCGAAGACTGTGAATCCCCTCGGTTATTGTGAAGTGGTCATTCATAACAGCCAGAGCAAACAATGGGTAGTAAATATTCCTTTAATAAATTAATTTTACCTATCTTTTATATGCACTTTGGTAATATAATCTAAATAAACAGACAGCTGTGCTGCTGGCGAGTTTGTTGCGCCACTTCTTCCCCGCTAAAGCACTAAGAAGTGGTGAAGGGTGGGCGTTTTGGGGAACTGTCTTATGTAATTTTGACGTTCGAAATGTTCTGATCCTCAGTTTAATTTGAATAAATTAATTTTGAGTTATATTAGTCAGCGCAGTGATGGTTTAGTGGTAACGGCTCGAGTTGTAATAGGTCGTGTGTTTGAACCTAGACAGGCGCTTTACTTTGTCTAAATTATTGTATCACCACTTCTCTCAAAATGGTGAAGGAAAACATCGTGAGGAAACTGGCATGTCCTAGACAGCCCCAGATCTACGATTTTTTCGAAACGGGGCAAAACCTTGATCGTTGCGCCCCCTTCAGTGTTGAGAAAACTTTTTTTTTTTAATATTTCGAACTCTTGTCTCAAGGATTTGGCGCCCCCATGAAACTGCCGCCCGGGGCGAGAACCCCGGTTTGCCTCCCCTTAGATCCGGGGCTGGTCCTAGAACCACAAATTTGAAGACATGTGACATCTACCAACCCGCACTCTCTCACACAGAGAGGCCTGTGTCCTACTGGCTGATTATGTAGGTAATATTATTCTCTAATATCTGGATGACCGAGCTTCGCTCGGTATGTTTTGGTAAATTGTGTTTAAAATAATAAGTTTATGTTCAAGTTGATTATCGATAAAGTTGGTCATTGAAAACACGAATAAAACGACATTTTATAAATATGAATCTTAGCTAGATCGATTTATCGCCCCCGAAACCCCCTGTATACTAAATTTCATGAAAATCGTTGGAGCCGTTTCCGAGATTCAGATTATATATATATGTATACAAGAATTGCTCGTTTAAAGGTATAAGATGTATGTTTTCATCTTCAGTGTCCTTCTATGAAACATGGTTTTATATGTAAGTGTGTAAAGTACATCTCATAGCTATGTTAATTAATAATAATGAATAGTATAACCATTCATAGTTAAGACTAGGCAGGAAAACCACAACTGTGGTTAGTCTGGAGTCTAGCCATGCCAACAACAATCATTATACCTACACCTGTTTTCCTTTTGCAAGAGAAAGGGACTTCCTGCACGCGTAGCATGACCACCATAGAAACGAGTTTTGTCGACGGAAGAATAGACAAAATGGCACGGCGATGTTAAAACCGAAGAGAAGAAATATTTCTATTCTTCAGTCAACAAAATTCTACGATGTCGAGCATGGCGACTAATTTTTCTCTACTTTTGAGTTGGAGTTTCAGTTGGGGTACATTTTTTTTAACAGGTTTTTATTAATTATAATCATCAATACAATACTCTAAGATCGTTTAATCCCACTGTATGACTATTCAATGAAAAATGGTCATGCTACTACGCCTGCAGTAGGTGTTATTAATTTGTAACAAATAATTTTGGTATGAGATTTAATTATGAGGAAAGAAGTGTGGAGAACTTAATATTACCCACAGCAAGAAACCGGCTAAATAAGATCGAACGTTAAGCTATGCTTGCCGCGGTCATTTTGTGGATGGGTGACCATCTATAACATATCGATATTCCTCCATCCCTACGAAAGCACTGTATCCGGCTTTTCGTAAATCGGTGATATTTGTTACGGCTAGTGAGGAACCCGAATCTTACCAACGGGTATCGTATTACATAGCAACTGGGTTGTGGAGGTCAGATAGGCAGCCGCGCCCTGAAAAATACTGGCGTTCAGTTGCATCCGGTTAGACTGGAAGTCGACGTCAACATAGTTGGGAAAAGTAGTTACATATATTGCAACGAATTGTGATGACGCAGATTTAATGATATGATTGATATTATGATTGACGTGCCCATAAGTCTCCCACACAATTGCACAAGCGCGAGGCTCTCTTGGATGCCAAGTCAGACAGGGCGATATATTCGCGAACGAATGGAAAACGACCAGCACCCTAATTGCGAAACGCACTATTTATCAGAATCTGAATCGGATTGAAGATTATTTCTAAACCATTGCGTCATTTGTTTGAATAAATTGTCGGCTCAGCAACGCAAATAACGCAATGAATGTTGTTTAACTATCAATACGAAACCAATTCCTACTGATAGCAAGTTACGCAATTACCCCTCTGGTCTGTACAATCAAATCAAATTATCGACCGACTTCAAAAAAAGGAGGAGGTTATCAATTCGACTGTATTTTTTTTTGTGTTTGTTACCTCATAAATTTTGACTGGGTGAACCGATTTTGATGATTCTTTTTTTATTTGAAAGCTGGTGCTTCCCGAATGGTCCCATTTTAATTTGGTTCCATTCGGACAATGGAACCTATGTGAAAACCATTTAAGTCTTAAAGCATTAAGTATTTGCGGTCACAAATTAACGAATAACGCGATTAGATTAGTGCGGGGTATCTACCATAACTAAAAAGTTGAAAATAAAAACTTTTTACAAAAAAATAACAACCGACTTCCTATAAGCTTCCTAAAAAAAAGAACTCCTTTTAGGAAGTCGGTTGTTATTTTTTTGTAAAAAGTTTTTTTATTTCACGTACACATGGACAGTTATGACCTCAGAAGCTAGGTGCACGGTTCCAATTTGTCGATTCCAGTATGATTGGGAAACTACCATAATGTTATGTAATGCTTAGGTATTACGTAATTTAAGTGGGCTTATATCCATTTTATCCGACTGTGACAGTGTCTTAAAGGCAGGTAATGTTTTTGTTGAAGTAAAAAAAAAATAAATGAATTGCTTAACTCGGCTAGTTTGTTTTGGTTGATAGGAAAATTGGTATGCGGCCTTCGGCGTGCAAACTACTATCATAATATCGCTCGAAGTTATTCTCGTATCAAACTTCACATTATGCATGGTTTTTATTTTTGTAAATCGTTTCACAGTAAACAGTTGGAAACTTTGAGTACTTAATTAGTTTCAAGTTCAGTAGACATTTAGTGATATTTTCACTCAACAATATGATATTGCAGTGGCTATAGTAACACAAATCGGATGCATCTAATTTGACCCCTTCGTAGTGAGTCACATCTATAGGTAAACAAACGAACATAGGAGCAGTGTGGCATCAGCCGCGACTTACAAGTTGTACGTCCTAGGTTTGAACTCCGACAGGCGCTTCACTTTGTGTAAATTATTTCATCACCACTGCTCTCAAAACGGTGAAGGAAAATCATCGTGTGGGAACAGGCATGTGTCTTAGAATCAAACCAGGGATGTTAGGAAGCTCCGTAACCGTAACCGAAACTATCGGATATCCGATATAAAAATGTATCCGTAACCGTAACCGAATCCGAAATAAAAGTTTCGGATAATATCGGATTTGTTATTACATTTTTATTTTAGGTAGATTAGATAACACTCAATACATATTTATAATCATTTTTATTTTAAATACCTGTAATAATTACTCACAGACTGATTATAATTCCTACCAAATGGTGACATATAAATAAAACCATTTTATTAGCTATTTGTATTTTACTTTTGAAATTCCTTAAAAGTTTAATATCCGTAACCGAAATTATCCGAAACTAACGGATAATCCGAAATAATTACATACCCTTATCCGTATCCGTATCCGGTATAATAATCATTCCTACATCCGTATCCAATCCATATCCGAAATTTCATATCCATAACATCCCTAAATCAAACATTTGAAGACATGTGACATTTACCAAACCCACACTGGTCCCGCGTCGTAATCATGGCTCATTCCCTCTCAGAGAGGTGGGCTGTGTCCCAGGAGTGGGAACATAATAGGCTGCTTAACACGTGAACTGCCATGTCGGACATGTGTCCGACACCTTTTAATCAATAATCGACTTAAAGTCAAATGACACAAAGTACATTTTTGACTTTTTCTGATTTTACTGTAACTAAACGAACATAGAACCATTTGAAGTCAACTGCACTGTGTGTGCACTGTAGGGACAGCTTTTTTTTTAATGACACCTCGCTGGTCAACCTATGAGGTTGTCGGCTGCTTAACCGGACTTGCCTGTGCCTACCTTAATAAATTAAGGCCTCCAGCCAGAACTTAACAACTGGAGCGACTACTCGCTAAGGGCACCCCTTGTGAGGTACGGACCTTGGCTTAGGACATCGCTGGTAGAGGGCAGCAAGGGACGGGCTGGATCGGAACGACTGTAGGGACAGCATTTTTGGTTGACTTTTTATTGATTCTTTTTCCCATTGTACCAAATTGTTTTTGTGAAAATAGGGATTAGTATTTGCTACAGAGGGACAAGTATTTACTACAGTGAGGCTAGAATGTGCATTCACTTGATTGGTCCAAACGGAGTTTAAACTGTACGCACTCAGCATTGTATATGCTGTATATGTTAAGAAATTAGTTAAATTAGTAGAACTTATGCCGCCTGTGATACAGGTTTATCCTAGTACAGGCATCATACTTTGTACTACCTTTACTATATTCTAAGATTTATACTGTTATTTACCAACTTTTACTTTTGATTAAATTAATATTAGGGGCATCTATAAATTACGTCACACGAATTTCATGATTTTGACCCCCCCCCCTCCCTAGTGTGACGTCACGAATTTTATAATTTTACATCTAGAAATAATTATTGAATTAAAACAGCAATTCCGAGATTTTTTTTAATAAAATGAACATCAAATCAAACACTGCAAGAAATTAACAAAACAAAAATCGATTAATTATATTAATTAAGGGTCCACCCTTTATGGCAGATTTTTTTTCGTCATAATATTATTTTACATAACAGCGGATAGCATAAACTTCATTTCGCAGAAAATCATTTGGCATACACTCATTTGTCATACATTCACAACGCATAATTTTATAAGTCAGAATCATCTTTAGGCATACATTTTATATCCATAATAATGAAAAAGGAGAACCATCATATCGCAGAAAGTTCGCAGTCAGAATCGTCTCTTGGCATTATTTCATATCGATAGTCCTTAAAAGGCAAAACTATCATATCTCAGAAACTTTACAGTTAGAATCATCTTTTGGCATACATTTCATATCCATTATAATTGAAACGCTCATCTATTACATTACAGAAAAATCATACTTAGCACGCTGCATGCAGACATGCAAACAAGCATACACCATGCATGCAGTATGCAAGCAAGCATGCAGCATGCAAGCAAGCATGTAGCATGCAAGCAAGCTCACAGCATGCAGGCGAGCATGCAACATACAGCATGCATGCTTTCTGTCACCGCTCCGGCGCTGCGTGGCACCGGCGGTGGTACCACGCGATTCTAAATTACACTCTAGGGGTAGGGCAGACAAGACTACGTGGAGTTGGTTCTGCAGCGATTCGTTTCTGTCAATAACTTTTGTAGCACAACATAGGTACCATATTGACTTTTTGAGACGTTATTTTAATTTAAGGTCAAAATACAATTTTATAGAAATGAAAATATGCCTAGCAAAATTATTCTAAATGAAATTCTGCCATCTTCATAGTATGCCAAGTGAAATTGTACCAAATAATCATCGCTCTAAATAAATGTTATGCTAAAAATATTATGCGGAATTTTAAGTCTGCCAAAGGTAATTATGCTCAATAAAATTCTGCCATCTTAAAAGTATGCCAGCGTAAAGACGGACATATAAACATTCGGCCAAACAATGATTATGCTAAACATTTTTTATGCCTTACAAATATTCGTTTAAAGAAGATTATGCCAAATAAAATTCGGAGCATCAAGTTTCTGCCAGATAGAGGGAACCCATTAATTAAAAACTAATTAAACCCACAAAAAGATCAAACTTAATCATCTTGAGTCCCTATAGGTAGGCATATGCATAGCATAGCAGCTACTTCGTTCTCGTTTAGGTTGTTAATATCAAGAGTATTCGTTGTGTCCACATCTTTCTCATCGAACCATACAGCATCATCGTCGTCATCCAAACAAAGAATTTATCTGGCACGTCTAGCAGAAATTCTTTGAGGACGAATCTTCACGATGGGCAAAACTTGTTGTTTCTAATGTATTTGCTTGTGTTGATTAGTGGCCTTTATGATGCAAAATATAGACAACAAATGCCACATGATCGCTTAAATAAGTATGCCTCGACACTGGGGCAATAGCTATCATACGGATACGTGTTTTACTTATCACTTAGATTAAAATTGATTTTGAAATGTGACGTCACGAAATGTAGGACCCCTCCCACCCCCTTGTCACACAATGTCACACTTTGTCGACCCCCTCCCTCCCCTTAACGTGTGACGTAATTTATGGATGGCCCCTTACTATATTGCACAAACATTTGCTGAATTAGCGTATGCCAATATTATGTAGGGGAAGGTTGCTATAAATGGACCCCTTAACGACCTGATCTCAAAAATTATAACTGTTAAAATGAAAGCAGGTTATTTTAGTTTCGTAAGACCATTATTTATTATAATCAAACGCACAAACAATTCGGGCAAACACTTTTTGATCAAAACGAAGAAAACGAAATCTTGGGCTGTTGCTTTCTTTCGACCATGGGCACCTTGATTGAACCACCAGGTTGCCATCAATGGACTTCGAGAAGTTTGTTCGAGAGCTCCAATCGAGGCAACTAATTATGATTAACAATATTCTAAAAAAAAACAGGAATTCGTTTCAAGTTCAGTAGACATTTAGTGATATTTTCACTATAATATATCTATTCAACAACTAGCTTCAACCTATGAAAATGCCGTTTTGTATGAAAAAAATGAAACGAATTTTTTTCATGTATTTTTTATTTGTATTAATCGAAATAATCACCCATGCAATCCATGCATCTTTGCCATCGCAGTGGCAGTTTATTGATGCCCTTCTTAAAAATATCAGCTGGACGGGAGGCAACAAATTCTTCAAAGGCATTTTGTACTGCCTCAGCTCGGGTATTGAATTTTTTTCCCGCCAAGAAGTTATCCAAGTTCTGGAAAAAGTAGTAGTCTGTAGGCGCAAGGTCTGGTGAGTAGGGCGGATGACGGAGAGCTTCCAACCCCAGTTCTTGCAACTTGGAGACCGTCTGCTGTGCAGTATGAGGTCGCGCGTTGTCGTGCAGGAGCAGCGGAGACAAGCGATTGACCAATGCTGGTTGGAGATGTGCCAGATTCTCCATCATTGAGTTCAGTTCTTCACAGTACACATCTGCAGTAATGCTCACCCCGTTTGGTAAGAAGCTGTGATGAATCACACCGGCGCTAGACCACCAAACAGTGACCATCACTTTTCTAGGGGTAAGTTTTCGTTTAGGGCATTGTTTAGGTGTTGAACCAGGAGCCAACCAACTTGCTGAGCGCTTGCGGTTATCAAACAGAATCCATTTTTCATCGCAGGTAACAATGCGGTTCAAAATTCCTTCATTTGTGTGTCTGTTGAGCAGTGCAAGGCACGTCTCGACGCGTACTTCGCGCTGGCGATCATTGAGTTCGTGGGGCACCCATTTGTCAAGCTTTTTTACCTTGCCAGTTTGACGCAAATGGACCAATATTGTTTTGACGCTAACGTCGAAAGCTGCTGCTAATTCAGCCGTAGATTGTGTATCATCAGCTTCCACAATCGCCTTTAATTCGTCATTGTCGACCAAAGTCTTCGGACGACCGCGAGGTTCATTTTTCAGGTCGAAATTTCCAGAAGGAAGCCAGCAAACCAATGGCGTGCCGCTTGTGCCGCGTTGCTGCCACGACGGTACTCATATTCCATAATTACTCGAATTTTTAAGGTATCCATGATGACGAAAAAGATTGAAATGCGATGAAAATGTAACACTAATCAATAAACAAATGACTACTTTTGGAAAAAGAATTCCATGTTTTTAAAATAAAATTAATTTGAAATTAGAATTCTTAGACAAACAAAAATTATTTTGATTTGAAATGACCAGTACTGCAGAACGGCAATTTCATAGGTAAAGACCTAATATTAGTATAGATGTTAGATGTATAGATGTATAGATTGTTATTTATTAAAAATTGTTACTTTGTTCCAAGGAACATTATTACCAGCCATTATGGACCCTGGTGGGTGCTGGAGTTGGTACAGTCGACGGTACTCGACGATCAGCGCAAAGCGTTCTCCCTAAGGGCGCTAAGTGGATACTGGATACGGCGAAATCTCTTCAGCCTGATCGCAACTTGGTCACGACAAAAGAAGGACACTGCATTAAGTACGAGTACCTCATCATAGCGGTTGGGATAGAAACTCATTATGAAAAGGTAAGGAGTTATTTTCAGTATGCTTTTGTTTCTTGTGGGCTGGTAAAATGGCGCCCGCTAGGCATGTTTGGCTGATACTAAGTCACCAATTCGGGGTGCGGCGAATGTACAGACGCCAGCACATCGAGATACTACAATCTGTCAAATGTATTTAATAGATTTTCAACTTTATCGCTAAAGCATTAGGTTCAAGGTTGTTTGCGAGAATTTGACAGTTTCGGGTACCTTGATGGTCTGTACAAGTATCTCCCGGGCCCCTGACGTATGGTAGCAGTAGAAACAGTCTGGTTTTAGGCGGTAGGAGTCCGACAAAACCATCCGTTATCTCCAAGAAAAAAAGGTATCTTGCTCTTGTGTCCTGGATTATTTTTAAGTAAAACCATTAGCCAGTTACCGACACAATAGCGGCACTGACTACGCTGAGGAAGCCTGACGCATATAGTAATAGCCGTACCACTTTTGACACCAATTCCCAGTAAATTGACACTACACACACTAAGGTTGAAGTTATCTCACTGTTACATAGAAAAAATATACCTTATCGTTGTATAACATGCAAGTGCAACTAGAGGATTTTTATCCACCTCATTTAAAAGAATCCAATACCTAGACATTTACAAGCTGATATAATTATAAAAATGTGACAAACCATCCAAAGAACCTATGAAATATTTTTTATTGCTCGGCCCGTTTTCGTAAGCGATCGGTTTTGGTCAGATCTGACTATTGGTCATTTTCACTAACACTAAGCAACACCTAAATTAGTACCGACCTAAATAAAAGCGCGCCTTTGGATTCGCATCTTTCGTCGCTGGCAAGAGGGTTGAAAATCCAACAATGCACTTTTGGATATGTGTCTTTAGGATCCCGGTAGTAAAGCATTCCTACTGTCTCCAGATACCGGGACTGGCCGAGGCGTTATACGACAAAAAGAGCATGGTATCGTCGATATACGACCCGCTGTTCTGCGAGAAGACGTTCGAAAGCATGCAGAAACACAAGGGAGGCAACGCGATCTTCACTTACCCGGATTCGTTGATCAAATGCCCTGGAGCGCCGCAGAAGATTGTATATCTGGCGGACTCTTATTTTAATAAGGTATGTTTTTTTTTAGGGTTCCGTACCTCATAAGGAAAAACGGAACCCTTATTGGATCACCGTCCGTCCGTCTGTGTGTTTGTCTTTCTGTCTGTCTGTCTGTCAAGACCCTTTATCTCGGGAACTCGTGGAGGCATTGAGTTGAAATTAAATTTTTTTACTCAGGTCTTTAGTCTCTTAAAGCTGTAAAAAAATCAAACTAGTAAGATAACGTAAAAAATAGATACGGCCGTTTATGCTGCAAGAAATGTATTTCGACAATAGTGTCGAAATACATTTCTTGTAGCATAAACGGCCGTATCTATTTTTCGGAAAACAGCCCATAAATTTTCATTACCTTGATAGCAAGGTAATCAAAATTTATGGGCTGTTTTCCGTTGACCTAGATCTATGAAATTTGCCAAGTAATACCGTCTCATACTACAAGCATCGAGAAAAATCTGAAAACTACACATTTGTAATTAAATCATTAACAAAATATGGTCTTTATGCAAGGAAAGGCGGTCCAAATTTTTACAGAACCCTCGGTGGCCAAGTCCGACTCGTACTTGTCCGGTTTTTTATGGTAAATACTGGCCTGATGCTGAAAGCCCACCAGGAATACCAGTCCAGAGACAATGTCTACAGAGTGATTCAAAAGGAAGATGTAAATGTATAATACGCGGGCGAAGCCGCTGGCAAAAGCAATTGTCCGTGATCTAACAATAGAAGGCACGTTATATTTATAACAATTATGTGAGTCAAGAACAGAGACTTTCCTCCAGTGTTCAATGGTAAATATATTTATTATAGAATTAATTCTATGAATGAGACTGAACTCGTTTGTAGCATAACTGTTATGTCTATTGTTTCAAACGAGGAAAAATGTTTATATTTTCTGTCTTTTGTGATTCCAAACATGCTTATCAATTTATCTGATCGCACTGCAAACAAATCTTTACTATAATATTGTAAAGAGTTATAAGTTGAGTAATCTCGGCGAGCAATGGGTAGCTCGCCGCCCGGTAAGGACCAGGCCCGTGTCGAAGGCCCGTAGTGTTCCACGCGCGCCTCAAAGAGATTTCAGCAAAACTGAAGGGAAACCCAATGCCTGCCAGGGTCACGAGATTTGTTCGAAAGAATTTACCGTGGCCCTAGTAAGGGGGTAATCTCTGGAACTACCAGTGGGATTGGAAAGAATATTTTTGCATTTGATAGCCTGATTCTTGAGGAAGGTTATAGCCTATTTAACATCACGCTACGACAATTAGGAGACGATTAAATGAAAAAAAAAAAAAACATCATTGCATATTCTTTATCTCAACGAAACACAACAAATCATTAAACCACTTTAAGTACTAAAATACACATAAGATAACATCACGCCTTGTTTCCTCGAAGGGTTGGGTAGAGGTGCACCTATAGTACAGCCACATTTCACCAGCTATGTTACAAATACCAAAAAAGTATTTATAAATATCACATAAATCTCATAAGCGGGTAATGGTCATCAACAGACGGACAATGTGGCGTTGTTTTTTTAAAGTTACTAACAATGTAGTATGCAAGATATATAAAGGAGGAAAACATAAGAGCTTATTGAAAAACGCTAAAAATAGCAAGTCATTCTTACTTTGAAAATAGAACTTTAATAAAAAGGTCAAGCATAGGTAGAGACCGGTCTACCTGTTTTCTTATCGGCCATCTGTTCTGCGAGCAATGTGCCCTGCCCACTGCCTCTATCTGCACGCGTAGCATGACCACCATAGAAAGAACTTTGTCTATTCTTGGTAGAATAGAGATAGAATTGTCATGCTACGTCAGCATAAAACGGTACAAATCTTTCTACAATCTTTAATTCTGTCTTTAATCTTTCTACAATCTGTAATCCTGTCTATTCTTCCGTCGACAAAACCCATTTCTACGTTGGTCATGCTAAGCATGCTGGTAGTACTCACTGGTATTAACAACACAGCTTCTTTTTTTTTTTTGGATGGGAAATCATCAAATGACTTCTCCCGCTTTGGGTGGAGCGGGAGGGCATGTCAGACTTTTACTGACTAAAACCCACCCGTGTTCCATCAGTTGCCCATGTGCCAGGGTCACGGTATCTCTTTCGAACAATCACGTGACCCCGGCAGGCATCGGTCCTAGCAGACCCCTTCAGAACAACACAGCCTTACACGTGAGTCGGTGCGCACGCGCAGCTAAGCTGTCATTCACGTAAATCGTTATACAATGTCTTAAAGTTTTGATTGATGATTGGATGTTCCTAGAAATATCCATCTTTACTGTCATGGCGAAGTTCCAAATTGTATTTGATATTCATGGATGCACTTTAACATATTGTAGTATGTTAAATGTCCTAATTTATCGCCGGTAACTTTGCTACAATGCACGTAAAGTGACGTCAATATTTTATTATTCGTATTGTGTACTATGTGAGCTAGTATAGTTTACGTCTTATTTACTGTACATGTGTACCTAGTATAAAGTCTTTTATTAATGTCATGGTTTGCAATTGATGCTATTTCCACTTCAAACAAATGTTTATTAACTATGAACCGTAGACGGAATGATGTCGTTTTCGCTGATTAATAATTAGTTTTACAGACGTACTTTAATAGTTAAAATTAGTGTGTTCCTGATATCTGTATCCGCGGATATCCGAGGGAGAAAAAAGATCCGTATCTGTTTCTCTTTTAGCAGATCTTTTACGGTGTTGCAATGCCTCGGGGTGGGTCGGGGGAACAGATTCCGAGCGGACGAAGTCGCGGGCAGAAGCTAGTGATTTATAAAACGTTAAAACTTCCCCTCTTTTCGCAGACGAACGTCCGCTCAAAGACAAACATCATCTACACCACATGCTTGCCAGTGATCTTCGGAGTCCCGAAGTACGCCGAATCGTTGATGAAGGTCGTCAAACGGAAGAACATCAACGTCTGCTACAAGACGGTGCTGAAGGAAGTCAGGCACGACAGGAAAGAAGCCGTCTTCTTCAATAAAGAGAATCCTGCTGAGGTAAGAATAAAGATCTTTATCTTATCAGTATCATTAATTAGAGCCTAAAGATATCCACTGCTGGACAAAGCAAAGAAAGACGGTCAGTTTTTATTTCTTCTGCTTCTGCCTGGCCTTTTCCCAACTATGTTGAGGTCGGCTTCCAGTCTAACCGGATGTAGCTGAATACCAGTATTTTAAATGGAGCGACTGCATATCTGACCTCCACAACCCGGTTACTGGGTAATATGATACCTCTTGGTAAGACTGCCCCACCGGTCAGTTTCTATTTATAGGTAAAAAAGAAGAAGCCTCGAAAGTCTAACAACCAGTCTTACCAAGGGTTATCGTTCGGATGGCAGTCGCTGCATTTTAATTATAGTTAAAGTTTAAACAACAATAGAAAAACACGCTTTAATAAATGCACGTAAAAACCAAAAACTTAATCGTGGTCAAAGTTCATTATAAGACCTTTCTAACACGTCCAAACACAGCTATGATACGATGTTCCATCATGAAGTTCCAGTTCATATCTTCCGACTCCATCATCAGATCACTTCGACAGTACCATATTATTGTATTGTCATCAAAACTACATACAGCTGCCAATTTTCATGACGCTACGATTCTTGGAAGATAGTTAAATTAGTTACCTTAGATTCCATTACATAGTTAGTTACATACAGGTCGACCTAACAAAAGCGTTTTAAAAAATTAACTGTTATTAAAAATATAAGAATTGGCCCTCGGGCTAAGAAAATTAAAATTTTTGAATTATTTTAACTATTAACACACCACAATGTTTTTGGGCCTATTTTGCTCAATAAACATTTTATGAACGTAACTCAAGATATTTTAAAAGTGGATAAATTTTTAATGTTAACAGAATATAACGATGGACTACTCAATGCTCCACGTGTCGCCTCCAATGCGCACGCCGTCTTTCCTGCGCGACAGTCCCTGCCTCGTCGACGAGTTGGGTTATCTGGAGGTCGACAAATTCACGCTGCAAAATAAAGAATACCCTAACATATACGGTATTGGAGACTGCACTAACACGCCGAACAGCAAAACTGCTGCGGCGATTGGTAAGTAACTACTCGTCAATTTGATGCTTATCAGGATCAACGCAACTCCCGATTTCCATTTGCATAGAGTTTATTATCAGTGGTAGAAGGTGCAAAGTTGTATAAAAACCATCGAGCGCAATTGACAGGTCGATTTTGTACTTTATGTCACTGACAATAAAAAATTTAAATCTCATCTTATCTTTTTATATATATAAAAATCTCGTGCCACTATGTTTGTTACGGGTAACCTCCGAAACTACTGAACCTATTTTTATCACATTTCGTAATTATCTGCAATTTGGTCCAACTTAAAAGATAGGATAGTTTTTATCTCAAATATTGTCCAGTGTAATTCTAATGCGTTTGTAAGTTATTAACTAAACAACAACATTCCTCCCTAAGCACAACAATGCTACGTGCTAGAACACAACCTGCTCAGCACGATGAAGAAGGACGAGCCAAGTATGAAGTACAACGGCTACGGCGCGTGTCCGCTGCTGACGTCATACAACACGTGCATACTCGCCGAGTTCACGTACGGCGGCGTTGTCAGGGAGACCATGCCTTTTAATCAGGTAACTTTTATCTAACTTATTAGCCTGATTCACCACCATATATGTACGGGTAACTGATTAACACGTTGAACGCCATGTGTGTCCTCCTGGAAATAAAGTAGCACCTTCAGAGGCCGCATGTTTCCGTGAAACATAGGCAGTTCGGTTTAATTCGGTTTTTTGTACTACTTTTTGATCAAAAGTCTATAGAAAATTATTGATTAATGTTACAGAAAACAAAAAAAGATGTTTTGCCAAAACGATACACGAAGCCCTAGAAGAACACTTTTCAGGGGCTCCATGTATGTTTTAGGCACACATGAAAATTAGTTAGTATTATTATTAGTATTTCATATCTGTTTTATTAGAATACGAATAAGAAAAAAGCAAAGTCCAAAAAAAAAATCAAAACAAGTTTTTTGGGGTTGGCGATCAACGTGTTAAACGAATTCTGTTCTATTGCTAATGTCCGTTTAATACTATACTATTAAATAGTGCCTTACTTGTTCTGGTCAGCAATAGTGACCCATAAAAATTGTCGATCGTGGGTTTTGAAGCATAAAACCCGCTGTCACGAGCATAAACTGCAACATTTACGCAAACGGTTTTCTCCAACAGCATTAATAGTGGTTTTATGGTGTTCCGATCATAGTATTTTAGAAACCATACATACTATTATGGAGGTGGTGGGTGGAGGATGGTAGCCCAGTGGTAACTGGGAGTGATTGAAGATTCATTGGGAAAATTTGACATTTTCGGGTACCTTGATGTGCTGGCATCCGTACATTATTTCGTCACCATTGTTCCCAAAACGGTGAAGGAAAACAGCATGGGGAAACTGGCATGTCCTGGAACCAAAAATGCGAAGACATGTGATGTCGTGCAAGTCGGTACCTGCGCTGGGCCCGCGTGGCGGATTATGGCCTACTCTCTCTCACAGAGTGGAGGCTTGTGTCGCAGCAGTAGAGGAATAGTATAGGCTAATTATGATGTCTAACTAGTATGGAATGAGTCTTTTCTCAAGTTATTTCACGAGAAAATCGCTTCTGAGTTTTGCGTAAGTATAAGGTGATTGCATGTAAATTATTGTATCCTAACTACAACTACTTTAAAAAGGTCAAACAAAATATGATGAGGAAACCAACGCCATGACCCAAAGAGAAAGAAAAAAGTATCTGTTTCATACAAAAATAACTGCCCAATTTTTTTTTTTTTGTAATATATGTTTGTATTCATGAGTACTTTCACTACCTGAAATAATGTAAGTGATTGAAACCCTTACATAGCCGCAAGCAGAGTTTCATTCAGATCATAACAACACCCATTTCGTTTCAGGCAAACGAGAGCAGGATAGCGTTTTACATGAAGAGGGACTTGTTCCCTTTCATATACTGGCACTTCATGCTCAAAGGATACTACCACGGCCCCGAGACAATTAGGAAAATATTGAACCCCTTCAGAGACTGAGCGCGAATATGGTAATATTAAGTAAACGATATCTATATAGTGGGACGCGCGTCGAGGGCGGTAGCAAGATAAGTATATGTGAAACGTGCCTTGAATTAAAGTCGCGAATATTTAATAATGGAAAAAGAAATTCCCTAAAAATTTACATAAGTATACTTTTTTGAGATTTTTTTTTGACCAGATTGTATTTTGTAACTTTATTGTTTGTAACTTTTTATTTTCTATTTGTTTATTTTCTACGTTGGTTTTGTTTTTTTTTTTTCTATGATGTGCAATGGCATGGATTCCCGGTGGTTTAAGGATGTTCCAATTTTGAATTTTCAAAAATGTCATACACATCAAGAGAAAAACGAAAACTCTTTACTCTCTGGTTTTAAACAATCAATTGCGAAATACATAGATATCGTTATTAACTACTGTCTGTTAGTTTGTAATAGTGATGTGCCGGATATCCGTATCCGCGGATATCTGAAAGAGATGAACGATCCGTATCCGTAATTTTTTTGGCAGATGTTTTGCGGATTTTTTACCTTATTAATTTTCAATACATAGATATAGAGAAATTCTTAGGAAGATGGGTAAATTAGTTGATTAGGTAGCAATGAAAAATCATTAAATTGTATTCAGATTATTTTTTGTTTCATAAAATCAAATATTTAGTGACTAAACTATAAAAAACACATAAGAAAAACCCACGCAGTGCACTCGTCTTGTTCAGCTAAGCGTCAAGTGGTGTCAACTTTCGTTTCAAGGTCACTCGCATCGACGTCGATTGAGGAAGAAAGTTAAGATCCGAATCCGCGGATCTTGACACCGTATCCGTATCCGCGGATTATATACATTATTAACGATCCGGCACATCCCTAGTATGTAATAACCCTGTTATATTGTGTAAAATTATTTAAGACTAACAGCTAGGTATATGTAAATAAGAGCGATTTATACAAGATGCAGTTTTGAACCAGCAAACATTTCAGGAGGTTGTTATGAGACTCGTAAATAATCATATAACAATGCGATACCAACTCAATAATCAATAATACTTATTATTTTAGATTTTTCAATGTTATTGTTTTTGAATAATTCTCTTAATAACCCTCTTCAAAAAATCTTTGAATGAAATGTCGGTTGCGTTTGTTTGTGTGTGTGAAAGCGCAGTTTAAGGACACGTACAGACTGGCTGCGTTTTAAAAAAGAGAGTTCACACTTACCGATTTCCGTAAATAAGAATAAAATGAAAAAAAAAAATACCTGCCCATTTTATTGTTGATTCGGGTCGAGAATCACTAATATAATTACCTCCTAAAATGTTTTGCAGATCCAAAACTGCACCTTGTATAACCAAACTGTCGAGACAGAAAACTGAAAAAACTTGAAATGAATTGTAGTTGTGTTGTAGAAGTAAATTGTTGTTTTCTGAACAGTGGTATTGGACAAATGATTATTATTAATACTTATAGTAAAAACATAGTTGAGTACGACACTTAACGATTCCTTCGGCAACATTCGGCTAAACACGAACTGTATGCTAAACTTTGACAGTAATGCACGAAAAATTAGGAAACTTAGTGAGAATCTGGTCCCTGATGTAGGTTTAAATAAAATATTACCCATATTATTATAAACCTTATATTAATTTATACTTAACTTGAAAATTAATGTTTTCATTAGAAAGAGTTTTGCATAACGTGCATATTCACTATTATGACGAGGTTCATCGATGGAACTTTTAATCTGGCCTGTGTCGTATTCTGAACATTATGATGTGCTTAGTATTTCTAAACCTAAGTAAAATATTTTTTCTAGCTTTTTCAAGCCAATTGCTTGAAGATGCTAGTAAAAATTATATATATTTGGATTTTGTTATTGTATACCTCTGCCTGACCGGCCAACTTTACAGATATTGCAAAACTTAACGATAACGCTGTGAGAATTGGTATGAACTTGCCATAATGCCTAGACACTGTTATCTATCAGAAATGCATATAATTGTACAAGATTTGGCCCGCAACTTCGTCTGCATATATTTTTGTATCTTATATATTTTTTAATTCAAATATCCAGGATCATCACAGATAATATACCTACATAATATATTATCTGTGGTGTTCCCGCCCTGTCAGTGGGACTGAATAATTAATACCAATATCCAGGATGAAAAGTAGCCTGGTTTAGGTATGAAAAGGTTACAAACTGACAGACAAAGTTAATTTCGCATTGATATTAGCTGGGATATGTATTTAGTTCAAAAAAATCCCAGTTTTGTGTATTTATAAGCACATTATGTTAATCAAGTGTCTATTATAACTCGTTTTTTGTAATAAATATTTGTTTATATGTAAATAATGAGCCTTGGTTTATATACATTTGTTATATTGTTATACAAGTGTTTTAATACACGTTTTTGACTAATATTTTGTTGTGTATTATTTCAGTAGGCACCCTCTTAAAGAAAAAAAGACATTTAAAATTAGATGCAAATTTTCCCCGGACGTATAGGCAGTGATGTATAGGGCACTAATTTTTTGCCATAATATTTATGAAATAACAAAGATTCATGCCAACAGAAAATCTAGTTGGCCTCCTCGTCCTAATCAACAAGTAAAAATGGTGAAATGATATTTTTTTACAAAAGATTAAATTTGATGTAACAAATGAGCGTGGTCTTCAAAAGACTCGCTCCTTACACCAAACATGCGGTCCGGTGGCACTGTGAGGCAAGGAAAATATACAAGTAAGTACCAGAGAGAGCTACAGAGCGTGACAAATTTTGTGAACATTGGTGGTTTAGGGAAATAGAAAATAGTATAATAATCTATTTAGATTTCTCACATTTATATATAAGTAAATTAGTAATTACATTACACAATTACATTATATATCATACATTACCTATATAACAGCGGTTAAGGCTGGTCGATCGGATGAAGTATTTGCTGCAATCGCTTCCTCATGGGAAAACTGTTTAGTTAATTCGGATTACCGTTCTGAACTGCCAAAGATTGCTTTCCTGTTGCACAATACTTTTAAGGGGGAGCGCCAGGGCAGGTTAGTAGCAGGATACAAAGTGGCAGTTGTTCATACAATTAAAATTAAATGACTTGAACGTCATTCGGTGGGATTATATGAACTTAGGAGGGTTGTGTTGACGATTTTAATTAAAATAATTCCTTTTGTTCAATATTCAGTCGAACACTGACCTGAAACTTGCAATAAACATAAGAAAAAAATAATGTCAATGAACGCAAAAAACAACGGAGTAATATCGCGATGCGTTGCTATAGGATATACTAGCTTTTGCCAGCGACTTCGGCCGCTTGGAGGTCGGAAAATATCCTGCGGGAACGACTACCGGTATAAAAAGTAGCCTATGTGTTAATCCAGGTTATAAACTAACAGTGTTCCAAATTTCATCCAAATCCGTTCAGTAGTTTTTCCGTGAAAGAGTAAAAAACTTCCACACATCCATACATACAAACTTTCGCATTTATAATATTAGTAGGATTTTATGTTAAAACAAGAAATTTCACGCGGACGAAGTCACGGGTAGAATCTAGTGATAAATAATTGAAATGTGAACTAGATGTAAGCTCCTGGTGGTTGGGGGTGGCACCGGCGGCTGCAGCATCGCGTGGCGCTTCGCCCGGCGAATGAAGAAAAACTGTATCATTCTGCTGGAACCTTCTACGGTAATACCACTATACTATAAATAATACTAATAACTTGTAAACGAATCATTTATTTATTTATTGAATCTCGAACAGAGGCTTCACAAAAGTGTGCGCTACCAATTATCAAGACAGTTATACCTTATCGTTTCATGATGTGCAAGTGATTGGAGCACTGTTGCCTCAGGATGGAAAGGAATTACAAAGTCGACTTTATGTCCTGATTTGTAATAATAACACATGTTACTATATTTCCAAATAAATTCACGTTTTTCTTTTTACCTTCTAGAATTTTGTATTCAATATTTCACGGAACCTATCGGGCTGGAATTCGGCACATACGTTTGGTTCTCGTGAGCATACGAGATGTAATGTTTAAAAAACATTTTATTTATTTTGGTGTACAATTCATCTATAATATCGATGCTAACGTTATTTGGTCATTAATCATATATATCCCCCAGATACACTTCTACCAACCCGCGTTTACGTTAGTGGCAGCGGGCGTAAAAACGCTCGATCAAACATATAAGCCGATTCCTAAACTGCTGCCTCGAAGCATCACGTGGCTTCATGACAAAGCTGAAAACTTCGACCCCTGCCAGAACCTGGTATACACCTGGAAAGGCGACAAAATATACTATGAGTTCATGGTCGTCGCTGTTGGTATCAAAAATGATTATGATAAGGTAATTATCGTGGTAAGGTAAAACTATGATAGAGGGGAAAAAGTAAGCTTTAGTCGCACCCGTGGGTAACTACCTGATTCATGTCATAACCAGATCAAAAACAGTCTTCTAGATGCTTCTAGTTGTTCTTGACTCTACAGTGCTAATCCAGTATTAAAAAATTGTGACTGAAATAGCTTTTTTCCGCATTGTAACTCGCTCTAACATTGCGTTACGTATACCATCATCGAACCCGGCTGTATTATCTGATCAATAAGTCTCACTATCCCTCCTTTCTCCAGATCACAGGTCTTCAAAGAGCTCTGGACGATCCTAAGAGCACAGTCTCTACCATCTACTCGCCCTTCTACTGCACGAAGACTTGGCAGACCATACAAAACTTCCGTGGAGGTCATGCGCTGTTCACGTTCCCTTTGGTTGGTGGAAAGTGCTCTGGAGCCGCTATGAAGATAATGTTCTTGGCGCATGATTACTGGAGGAAGGTTTGTTTGGAGAATTTTACCACTTGAAAGTCACGACACGCCCTTCTGCTCCACCCAGAGCGGGAGACGTCATTTGATAGTTTCCTAAAGACACATAAAAAGAACTAATGTAGTGGTCGCAAGCGTGAGGGCTAAGCGTCGGGTTCATTCACAGGTCGGGCAGTGTTATGGGTTTTATTTAATTTCTCAGTAGTAGCCAGAGTTCGATTGGTGCCTGGTCAATAAATAGTGATAGTGGTGGCCCAGTGGTAACGGCTGTGACTTACGGCTCTCAAAACGATAAGGAAAACATCTTGAGGAAACCGGTATAACGGTAAATTCGAAGACATGACATCTACCAACCCGCTTCGGGCCCACGTGATGGATTATGACTCACTCCCTGAGAGCAGGCCTGTGCCCAGCAGTGGGAACAGTAGACGCTGATTATTTTTAATTGTGGTTAACATTACGTAGATCAGCGCTTAGTAGGTACAGACATTACAAGGAAAGACGTGGGGTAAGGTTACCTATTTACCTAATAACTACCTATAAAATCGTCTAAATTGTGTGTACGTGACCTGTAGGACAAGGAGTCATTGACAGGAATCATTTCTCATGTTAGTAATGATTTATTGGAAGTTTTGTGTTGTCGTAAATATTTACAGAATGCTTTCTAGTCTGGGTTTCCCATACCGGAGTGATTCGTAGGTACCTACACAAAACTGTATGGTTCAAGGAAAATGTACTCAGCATCCTTAGAAGTGTGTCACTTATGAAGAGGTTCTTTACTATCATGTGGTAGGTAACCTAGTGAAGTAGTCACAATACAAAATGTTCGCTGTTGGGACATATGTCTCCTCTCTGTGAGCGGAAGTAGGCCATAATACACTACGCGGGCCCAGTTCAGACCTATGATAGGTATGTCAGAATCAAGGTGCACGGTTCCAATTGCGCCTCCATTTCCCCAGTTTTCCTACGTAAATCCTAACAAAGTTCGTAATTTCAGAACAGAATCATCAAGAAGACAAACATAACATACAACACGGGTGCAGAGACTATATTCGGCGTCCCGAAGTACGCGGTAGCTTTGAGGAGTTTGGCGATAAGTCGTGGCATTGTGCCTAATTACTTCGCCAATCTTGTGGAGGTCACACCTTGTGGGGCCGTGTTTCAGTGCAACGGCGGAGAGGTTAGTTGTCTTACTAGATAAGTAACGGCAGATACAGGAAAGAGGGCACTGTGCACGTGTCCCCCTTTCCCCCAATGAACTGGCCTGAATACATATCCACCATCCCAAGTAGCACAGAACTGCATTATAAATGGTCACTTAAGGCCCACAGCAGCGGTAATCTAAGCATTTATAAAGACTTATTAGTATTCACCTGTGCTGCAACAGCTGTTTCGAAAAAAACGTGGCCAACTATAATGCTTTTTTCTGTACAGTAATTCTATTAAGCACCACAAACACGCCACAAAGTCACTGTTATTGAGCGCTTAGTACTGCAGTACCCTATTAGCTGTAAGTTTTCTGAATAATAGCCCACACGTGTACTATACAACCGTTGCATTTTAAGAGAGAACATATCACCCACTGTAACATAATCAGTTACTTTGTGAAGTTATTTAATGCTTTATGCTGCATATAGATTCACTTTTCCCCTATTAGTCAGGTGTTTACCATACACTCGAATAACAGCATGTATCCAAGTGTCGGCATGCGCGGTTGGAATATTGGACGCGACGGGTTCCGTATGTTATATTTATTAATAAATAAATAAATAAAATGAAATTAATTTATTTCACACATAACCCATATTACAAAAATTAAGATAAAAGTAACAATGCTGCAGCAGAATAGAATAAAATGTCATCAACAAAATAAAAATATACGTCACATAGTTGAAATAAAATAAAATTTCAAATTTACGTCGGATTTAAATTAAAGCACATATGAACAAAACAATACAAAAAAGCCTTTATAAATAGAGGTCAGTGTGTTTGATGACATTAGGCTGAGTAGGTACAAAAATGCCCTGCTACAAAAATCTTCTTATAACCTACCCATTTTCGGGACTAATATGGTTGCGACAAAATTAATATTGTTGTTATATATGTTTCTGGTACTTACCTAAAAATGAAGAAAATTTATTAAGAGAAATCCAAGTTTTTTTTTTAAAGTAATAAATTAATACCTTTCGAGACTTTTTAAGATTCCAGATTTCGACAATTTTTCTCAGAGGTAGTCAGTTAGGAAATACCGGTACAGCTAGCATCTAAAAATAACAACCAATGTAATTTTCTTTATGTTTATTTAATGTTCCCTTTTTAAAGTACAATTTAGGGTGTACCACCCTGGTCCAGGCCTTGAATTTTCATCTTTTTATAATTTCAAGCAGTACAAAAGTACTTCTCGGTGGCCACCATAGAATTTCCTTAGTTTTTCACTGTGCAGGAACGAATGTTAGATCGACAACACCTCTCTCTATAGTCTGAACTATTTTGAAAGTCTCGTTCTGTAAAAACAAGAAAAATATACTTATTATAATAGAAGTATCAGTTTCTTAATGACAACATTATCTATACAGTTTTTGAGGAAAAAAACAAAAGATACAATAACATATTAAATACCTAAACTTAACGTAACATAATGCTATTTCATGTGGAAGTAATTAAATTATTAGGCCAGAAAAATACATTATCTTTAGATAAGTACCGACTAATTTATAGGTATTTTGTCGCATATTGAATAAATCAATAACTTATGTTTTATACATATAATTAAATTTATAATCTCAGCTACTTAAATTACAATTTTAATTAAGTACTTATCGTCGAATAACAACTAAAAAAGGGAACAAAATGGCTTTAAAAGAACCACGGCGGAACCCTAAAAGCTTGGATCCATAAAGGTACTTATCTAGGTAACTGACGCAAATGTGAACCAATACTACTCTCCTAATCGATCCATGTCTGATTTGTATTTCACAAGTGCTAAACTATTCTACTCTTGGCTGAATTACAGGCCACATGTGAACACCCGTACAGACCTTAGCATTAAATTGAGATTAAAACTGTTCACTTGCCATCCGCCATATTCACTGCGTTACTTTGTATTATTATAAAATTTTATCTTTTAATTTTTGTTTATTTTAGAGGATATCAATTGTAAATATGGATTAAAAAATAATTACACGAAAACGGTTTTTTTTTTGGTTACTTTGTAAAAAAACGAACATATTAATTTTTTTTTTCATTCTAATTTTGTTGCTTTTCTTATAGTATTTAGTGGTATTCCGAGGGCGCGTGAAAATTTTGAACTAAATATGTATGGTATTTGACAGTAAAGTTACCTTCCCAATAAGATTTCAAATATAATAGGAGGAAATCGATGTTTTACTTACCTTCAATTTTATGTATGTATTGTGGGGTTACTCAATAAAAACACTTTAGTCACACTCACTTATCACTTTAATCAACTTTCTTGTAACACGGTTAGCGACAGACTGACTGTCAGAGCTAACGCGCTACCCCGGCCACCAACAAAAGTGGGGACCGGATGTAGCGCGCCACCTCTCTTGGTAAAACAGTATTATTAATTTATATCTCAAATACAGTCAGAAACAATTCTACAATTCTACAAAATATTATTATTAACATTACGTAATTTACAGGGTTTAATTGATGCATAACTTTAAATGTAAAATCAATGTTTACCAAAACGGATATTAAACACACCACAAGTAACGCCATCTAGTGTTTAAGATGACAGTCATATCTAACGGAAATTGACTGTCATCATACCAAAAACAATAATTTATACATTTCTAAAATCAATAGCCTATCTTATTATTACTACATTCTAACATTCGGCCATCCGCAAAAATACGCGTCCTCGCGTATATAGGCATATATATTAACAAGACTTACAAGCATACGGGTAATATTCGAACACCTCAATCAACTATAACAATTACAACTGTAATTAAACGAAAAATGTTTACAAGTGGTACAAGTCGCTACTACATTGAAACCACCATGTTCGGTTTACTAGTGGTATAAGTCGCTACTACCTTAAAACCACTAGGGCGGTACAAGTCGCTACTACCTTGAAACCACCTTCATGTTTGGTTTACTAGTGGTACAAGTCGCTACTACCTTGAAACCACTAGGGCGGTACAAGTCGCTACTACCTTGAAACCACCACGACAATTTTTAGGTTGAGTTTGCCAGCGTACTGAGGTACGCTATCTAGAATCAATTTTAAAACAATTCACCAAAACACATTAAGTATAATCTCACAATCTTGCCACTAACATTGGGGCTTTATTTAATTAACCTAGTCATCCTCTTCATTGGCCGAAGAGGAACTCGAATCGGTTCTGTTATAGTGGGCCCAAGCTTTCATTTTATCTACAGCAATGACGGCGGAATATTTCCGATTGCCCTTTTGGGTAATCGGAGTGTCCTCAATTTGATACCTGTCATTGCCTAAAACCTCAACTACTTTGTAGGGACCCCGATATTTTGGAATTAGTTTTCTACTCTGCCCTGTAGTGCCAATTTCACGCTCAACACTGACTAAGTCACCTACGCGGAACTCGACAGGCTTAGCAGACTTTTTGTCATAGTATGTTTTCTGCTTCTCTTGATAAGCGGTGATGTATTCAGTAGCCTCATCTCGTATTTCTTTAATTTTATCTTCTGAATATGGTTCACCGTTATCAATAGAAGCTTTAACCCTACCTTCCGTCAGTCCGGTTAAGTTAGTACCAAAAAGAACTTGGGCTGGTGTCTTGCCTATGCCTTTGTTAAATGTGTTATTTAGGCCCAACTGTATCTCGGGTACTTTAACATCCCATTTTCTTTCGTCTAAACCCACACACTTCGCGGTCAGGGCCTCTAGTAAGGTACGATTGTATCGTTCGACTTGACCGTTGGCGCGTGGGGTTGCTACCGCGTTTAAAACGTGCTTTATACCTAACTTTTCCAGAAAACCGGTAAATTTACTACTTGTGAAACAAGAGCCCCGGTCGGATATAATCCTTTTTGGTAGGCCAAATATACTAAAATAATCTTGCATTTTTCGACAACTATTGAAGACTTAGTACTGCGAACCGGTTTTAAAACGATGAATTTTGTGTACGCATCTATAATGACGAGCAAATGAGTGTTCCCCTTTGAACTTTTGACAAAAGGCCCAACGTGATCTATGTGAACAGTAACAAACGGTTTATCATCTTTTGGAATAGTATGTAATGGTGGCCTCTTTTTTGATGAAGACTTTGAGTAAGAACATTCAAGGCATGATTCTACATACTTTTTCACAAAACGCCTCATTTTAGCGAACCAATAAGTTTCTCTGACTTTACTCAAAGTCTTATCAAATGCAAAATGGCCCAAGTCATCATGGCACTGTTTAAGTATTTGCCAGCGTACGCCCTTAGGCACTACCCATCTTTCACCCTCAGCAGTTTTCCTATATAATTTACTATTACGTATAATATAATTATTTTTAACATCAACGACATCATCTGCTTGGGGGTCATTTAGAATTGATATTTTTCTTTGGATCTCCGAGTCTGCCAGTTGAACGGTACTCAACCAGTCTGACTCACCAATTGCCATTACCAAACGATCACTACAGTCACTATCAGCTTGTATGTCGTTAGGCGGTGGATTCCGACTCAACGCATCTACGTGGGCCATTGAAGCTCCAGGCTTATAATCAACACTAAAATTGAACTCTTGCATAGCGATCCACCACCTAGCGACGCGGGGAATTAAATCTCGTTTGAGGAAGGTTGCTCTTAATGAATTGCAGTCGGTAATAACTTTAAACTCTATGCCAATAAGATATACGCGGAACCGTTGAAGCGATGCAATAACAGCGAGAGTTTCGAGTTCATATGCCGTCATATGCTGTTCCTCAGACGTAGTTTGTCGGCTAAAATATGCCACAGGTCTTAACATATTTTTGCTGTCCCGCTGCATAAGCATACCGGCTATTCCTATTTTACACGCGTCTGTATGCAATTCCGTTAACGCATTAGTGTCATATAACGCTAAAACAGGCTTTTTCATTAATTCTGATTTTAAGTCATAAAAGGCTTGGCTTTGTTCTGGGCCCCAAACCCACACGGCTGTTTTCTTTAAAAGCATTGTAAGTGGCTTAGCTATCATTGCGAAATTTTTAACGAAACGACGAAAGAAACTACATAATCCTATAAATTGCCGAACAGTATGCTGGTTAATAGGTTGCGGAAAGTCTCTAAGTGATTCAATTTTTCGTGTTCCCGGTCGAATACCCTCTGCACTTAATTCAAAACCTAGATAATCTACAGTTTTTTTAAAGAAACAACACTTAGACAGTTTAAGAGTTAAGTTAGCTTGTTTGATCAAACCCAATACTTTTTCTAAACGGTCAAAGCCCTCGTCAAGCGTTACGGAAGGCACAATTATATCGTCCATATAAGCAGATGCAATTCTCTTAGCATTGACATTTTGTTCCTCTTGCGACGGGAAACCTCGGTTATTATTTAGAACTAAATGTATTGTACGCATAAAAGTAGACGGTGCATTTGCCAAACCAAATGGCATCCTATTAAACTCATATTGGCCTTCCGGTGTAACAAACGAAGTTTTATGACGATCAGTTTCAGCAATTGAAATTTGATAATAGCCGGACGCGAGGTCCAGAGTAGTATAAAAGCTATAACCCGCAAGGTCGTCGAGTTGGTCATCTATTCTAGGCAACGGGTAATTTTCTTTAATGGTTTTACGGTTCAAGGCTCTAAAATCAATGCATAATCGAGTCTCACCTGTCTTCTTTTTAACGAGTACTATAGGACTCGCATAGCAGGAGGTTGATGGACGAATAATACCGCACTCGAGTAACTCCTGTATCATTTCTCGTACTTTGGTTCGTTCAGTAATCGGAAGTCTGTAGGGTCTGTACACTACAGGTTCATCATCTTTCAAGTTTATCGACATTTCTGTAAGCTCGGTTTTCCCTAACTCTCTTAAACTAAACGCGAAACATTCTCTATATTTATTTAATAATTCCAAAAGTTGTTTCAGTTTATCCTTATTAAGATCCGTATCGTTATTGATGTGCATTGTGACTTATAGTGTCCTTCTTGTAAACAATTATAACATTTAACCACACGACTTTTATTGTCCTCTTTGTCGGTGCTGTCCGTTTTATTGTTGAATGTCCTAGTTTTCTTTCTATCAATCGGATGAAAGTTACTTTTAACTGCTTTTAAATAAGGTAAAACCTGATCCGGAGTGTCAAAACGAGCGGCTTCAGCTCCTAATCTGACACTACGGTCGTCAATCCCGTGAACAATGCAATCCACAGCGCGATTACCTTCGATACTACATCGGTTTAGTAACACCACTTTCTCATAAAAGTATTCTTCTAGAGAATCGTTAAATTTAGCACGTTTGGATAACATCGTTTGAAGTAAGCTACCATAATTCTCATTACTAGGGAACGCTAACCTCAGTTTCTGCTGCCATTCAACCCAACTAAATAAAACAGTTGGCAAACCCTCATACCATTTCTGTGCCATGCCTTTTAATTTTTGGAGAGCAAAATGAGCAGTTTGTTGGTCTGACCATTTATATATTAAAGCACATTCGTTGACTTTATGCATCCATATATCAATCGTCTGTTGCTTGCGTTCCGGGTCAAATTCAGGTATTGTGTTATGATTTGATAATTTATCTAAACTGTTGTTCCTACTGTTTGCGGTTTGCAATGCTTGGACAAGCTGCGAGACTGAAACTGCATCATTCGCGGCAGACACAGAATAAGTTAGTTTAGACTCACCGCGCTCTCCAGCGTGCCGGTTTGGCGATCGGCGACTGCATCTACGACTGTTCTGGTTGCGACTGCGTCGGCTGCGACAGCGTTGACTGCGATCCTGTCGGCGTTGGTCGTGTTGACTGCGACTGTCCCGGCTGCGACTGCGACTGCGACTGCGTCGGCTGCGACTGCGACTGCGACTGCGTCGGCTGCGACTGCGACTGCGTCTGACTCGGCTGCGACTGCGACGGCTGCAACTGCGATGGCTGCGACTGCGTTGGCTGCGACTGCGTCGGCTGCGACTGCGACTGCGACTGCGTCTGACTCGGCTGCGACTGCGACGGCTGCGACTGCGATGGCTGCGATTGCGACTGTGTCGGTTGCGACTGCGACTGTGGCGCCTGCGACTGGGTCGGCTACGACTGTGACGGATGCAACCACGTGTGTATGCAAGCCCACTTGGCAGCAATGGAGAACTAGGCCCATTGCTGCAGCTATCTTCATGATTGCGTCGTATCTTATGGTTAAGCGTTTGCCGCTCTATAACTTCAGGATTTCGTGTTTGCTCAGCAGACGGCGTCCGCAAGCATCGTTCACCGTACATACTCATCTTTTAGCTGATTCAATTCAGAACGACCAAACTTATTTATGTAGGCCTGAATATAATCGGCTGGTATAACCAACCAAAAAAAATCCCACTTCTGAAATGTGGGGTTACTCAATAAAAACACTTTAGTCACACTCACTTATCACTTTAATCAACTTTCTTGTAACACGGTTAGCGACAGACTGACTGTCAGAGCTAACGCGCTACCCCGGCCACCAACAAAAGTGGGGACCGGATGTAGCGCGCCACCTCTCTTGGTAAAACAGTATTATTAATTTATATCTCAAATACAGTCAGAAACAATTCTACAATTCTACAAAATATTATTATTAACATTACGTAATTTACAGGGTTTAATTGATGCATAACTTTAAATGTAAAATCAATGTTTACCAAAACGGATATTAAACACACCACAAGTAACGCCATCTAGTGTTTAAGATGACAGTCATATCTAACGGAAATTGACTGTCATCATACCAAAAACAATAATTTATACATTTCTAAAATCAATAGCCTATCTTATTATTACTACATTCTAACAGTATGTTCTCACAAATGGCACCTGAGATCTTGCACACAACGATACACTTCATGTTTTACAATTTGACAGTTCATATCAAAGAAAAATAAATAATTTAAGTTATTGCATTCCACAATTTCGCTCAGTGTGTAATTTCAACTGTATAAAAGTACACACAATGTACACATTCGTCTTCCTTGCTGTATAATAAGTAACACGTGCCTCATTAATCAGGCAATATGCAGCTCTTTAGGTGACTGTTACACACATAAATGCTACTATAATGTTGTTATAATGCAATTATTTGTCAATTGGATTTCTTATACAGCTATGTGCTGAATAATTTGTGCCCAAATTAGAGTTATATCCTCTGAGGATGCGCTGTCTACGCTATTATTCAGCAACTAATGCATTCACTGTGCACTGTTAAAATGCTGTTATACAGCACTTTTGTGCTACTTGGTCAAGACATTGCTTCAATGATGAACGCTGAAGAAGTAAGTAGGTAGCTACCTACTTTATCTTCAGCAGCAGTAGCGTAACTACTAACTATAAAGTTCAAATTGGTGTAGTCAGCTTGTAGGTACTTGGGCTTATAGGTCTGCTAACAATGCGCCGGCTTAGAGCCTCATAGTCGGTGACAGGATTTCAGGATGAAGCTAAAACGATAGAAAGCCTCCCGTGCTTCAATTTTATACAGCTTTCGTCAACTCATGAAAAATATTAAGCTAATTCTATCAATATTCAAAAATAAAAACTAACCAATTCGAGGTGGGATGATAAAAAAGCCGGGGATGCAAGAGCTAGCGAAGCGAGCACAATATTTTTCTTAATTCATCTTAATTTTACTACCTAGGTACATAATGGTGCCGATTCTGTTGTCACAAAATTCTCTAAACTAAACTAAAAATCACTAAAATTTGGTTTATTCCTGTCAAACGACGATTTCCTATTCTGAAATAGACTAAAGTGACACAACTTAACTATATTTTAGTTTGACAGCACTAAGATTGCACTGAGTTATTAGTTTAGTGAAAATGTCAATTTTGCTATTCTGAGTTTGCCGGTTTTCACCAAAAATTTTGACTATAATAATTTATTTTAACTAAATCTGACTATTTTAATCGCGATTAAAAAGGTGTGGAATAAAACTAGTGGTCATGAACTAAAATTCTCAACAACGCCTCGCCTTCACGTGCAAAAACAGTTCTGTATTTTTTATTTTCTTTTTGCTTATATCTTGAAAATGGCGTGTCCAATCGCAAAAATAATGGAATTTTCGACCCCCTTAGTATGCTCCTGCATATTTAAATCTCAACACGAGTTATGTTTCTGCGATCGGGAATTAAGTTAAAAAAAAAAACTTTATTTATTACAATTACTTTAATTATAGAAAAACAGTGTATTACGTTGAAGGCTGATGTCAAGACTGATTTTACAAACAATAAGATGGAATAACATGAATTTGATCTTATTACTAGGTTGCACTTTATTACGTAGGTTGGCGGCTGCGTACTCAGCGTAAACGGTTGTTAGGCTGAGTTAACTCCTCCCTCCATAAGATAGAAGCAAGTCTTGCTTCTGGCGGCGTCCACGCTGCCTTTGGTTTTCTCGCTGCCTTTGATGTCCTCTGAAGTCTTAGCTGTCTTCCATTTGTACAGCTTCCAGAATGCTGCTGCTACTAATAACATGTAGAGGAGTACTGTAGTCCAGCTTGGTGTGGCCATCATCATTGGCCAATTGATGTCATCTGGTACGGAGAGGTCGCTTGCTTTGTTGATTAGTTCATGGATGCTGTCTAGTGAGATGTCTTCTAATTGTAATTCATATTGAACTGTTTCTTCTACGACTTGATGTTGCTCTGGTAGCGGTATGATTTCATTGATGACGAGTGTGTCTGTGTGTGCTCGTAATGTTCTGTTCATGACGTTAATTTGACAATCTTCTGTTAGTGTGACGAGATAAATCCCAGTGAGCCTTTTGTATTCTGTCTTAGTATTGCACTGTGTTTTGACAATTTCATCTTCCTTCAGGACAAGTAGCCAAATGTTATCCGCGATCTTTTGAATTTTTCCTCTTTTAAGGCTCATTTTGGCATGTGTATAGTTTGCTTGACGATGCTGAATGAGGGATGGGATGCAATCTTCGGTGTCTTCAATTCTTCTAGTGTCCAGGGTCTTGCAAAGGTGGATGTCATCGGTGAGGGGTTGACAGTCTTCTTCTAGGTATACTTCTACTCATCGTTTCCAAGTGCAAGGTATTTGGATTTAGGGATAATAGTTAGGTTATTTTTATTGGGAATGGAGTAGAGATGGATAAGGTCATAGGTTTGTGGGGCTACTGATGGGATTTCTAGGATAAAGTTTATAGAGTGTACTGTACTATAAGCCTTAACTTTAATTGATTTTTCTATCCTATGAATATTACTAAGATTAATTACAGCTACTGGTTTAAACGAATAAATGTTACCTAAGTTAATTAATTCCCTTATTAGATTTTGGGGACTTATTATACTAGGATGCATGGTGCCCAGTTGTGCAAACGTCATGGCATCTTCTAACAACATTAACTTATCTAAGATAATCTGTAAACTAAAATCTATCTGTACGTATATCTCTAGAAAATGTATATGATTAGTTACGTCGTTACGATTACGTGTAATGTTTTGCAGTATATTAGCCATTTTTTTCTGATTCCTATCCAATTTACTTAATTGATTTCCAAACTCATTTATTGTATTTTGTGCTAGAACTAAGGACTTTCTTTGCATATTTTGAACATTATTAATATTATTCCTTATGTTTAATATTTCTTCTTCGAATTATGCTGCGTCATCATGATCGAGATTTCCAGTTATGGATTTAACAACAGTACCTAACCCATTAATCAAGCCGCGCCTTTTTCTAACTTGCGGGCTTAAAAACTTCATCTTCTTACCTATTTGATCTAAGCTATACTCTATTTGATTTCTATATGTTTGATGTAACTCTCCTGATTTTACACTCTCAGCTGCTTTAATGCTTGCATATAACGACATTAATTGGATGGACGTTAAATGAAGATTAGTAGTATTGTAAATGCAAGCGAGACTAAAGTAGTTATCCTGTTTAAGGAGCTGTCCTTGTTTTAGGAGAAGGATACCATTTTCATTACTAACGGGGTCAAAGGTTATGATTCCTGTTGCGTTGAGCACGACGGCTCCTGAGACGAGGGTCCTGCAACAAGATGAGGCCTCCGTAGTAACTTGAAGTGTACCCTGATGGACTTAGAATTTGGGTGGTTACCTATGATTTCAGCCACATTATTTGGATGAAGGTGGATGATCTTGTAGGGTCCCTTGAAGACAAGCTTAGTTTTATCGCTGCGTGCTGACTTTGCAATCTGCTTATAAACGGTCTCACCTACCTTGAACATGATTTCTTCTGCTGCTTGGTTTCGTTTAGAAATCACGTGCTCCTTATTTTTAGATATAAGTGCTGCGATACATTCTTGAACTGCTTCGGCATTAGCGCGGTGTTTAATAACGTAATCCTGATAAAATTCTTTGGGATAGCATAGTTCTAGCGGATTTCTAGATGCTGTGTGTCCAAATAATAGCTCATGAGGTGTATAATCTGTTGCTGAATGAATAGAGTTATTATATGCAATAATAGAATACTTCATGATGAGCTGCATGGGGTCGTCTTTATTGGTCATTCTTTGAATTCTAATTATTTCAGCTAATGTGGAATGTAAACGTTCGATGGGTGAATTCGAGTTAGGGTTATACGGTGTCGTGAAATGTATATGAATATTATGTAAGGCATAGATATCTTTTATGACATCATTATCGAACTTAGTATCTGAGTCCGTTGTTATTTTGTTTGGTAAACCTAGAACTGAGAAAACGTCTAGCAATGCTTCTGCTACATGCACACTACTACACGAATTTAAAGGGACTGCTTGAGCGTATTTGGAGAAATTATCAATAATTGTGAGGAAAGTTACTCCTCCTGTTGAATAAAGGTCCATAAATATGTGTTCCATTGGCTTCCGCGGTGTATTGGTAATGGCCAGAGGTGGTCTTAGAGGATTGCGCTCGTATTTTGACTGCAAGCAAATCTCGCACTGATTAACAAATCTCTGAATGGTAAGTAACATGTTAGGCCAGTGATAATTTCTGTGCAACTGTTTATACGTCTCTTGAATACCGCGATGGACTGTCTTTCCTTCGTGATATTTCTTTATTAACTCTTGCTGTTCCGTCTTGTTCTCTACTAGGGTCACCCGCGTAGTGCATTTAAGTAATTTTGGGCCACGCTCGTTAAATATAGTAGTATAGACTCGAGAGAAGGCATGATATAGTTCTTCACTATGGAAATAACAATGAAAAACTCGATCGGCAATTGTGTGTTCCTTTAAAAATCTGAGTATCTCTGATTCTGTATTATTAATTGGAATAAAAACATCTTTAATGACTACTTTTGCGTTAGTGGATCTATTATCTACTCTATAAGTTGAACCTGGTGTTGATCTAATGTGAAATTGTTTCAGCTGACGATCTATAGCGTCTGATATTATAGGTATGCCCTTGTTTTCAATATCCGGTTGTGTATGTCGTGTAGAGACTAATTCAGGTTCGGCTGACACTATGCTCATACTATCTGATTCTGTCTCTATGTGAGATGGGGGAACGCTAGGGTTTAATGATGGAATATTGTCATTATATTGGGGCACGGATGCTTCCGTTTCATTTTCGGCTTCTCTACGAGCGTTCTCATATATTCTGTTGATTATGTCATCATCCTCATTATCATTTAAGTTGACTGCTAATGAATCCATACTACCGTGAAATATTTTAATGCGAGATAAGGCATCGGCATTAGTATTCTGACGACCCTTTTTGTATACTACTTTACAGTCGTATTCTGCGAGCTTTAAACGCCATCTAGTTAATTTGGAGTTAGGATCTTTCAGTGACATTAACCAAGTAAGAGGCCTGTGGTCTGTGTAAATAACGAACTTCCTACCATAAAGATAGGGACGAAAATACTTGATTGCCCACACTATTGCTAGTAACTCTTTCTCAATCGTAGAGTACCGAGATTCGGTGTCTGACAGTGATAAGCTATCGGCTTATCGGAACCTACAATGCCCTGTGACAGTACAGCACCTAATGCTACATCTGATGCATCGGTGGTGAGCACGAAAGGTTCATCAAAATTAGGATATTGTAGTATTGGGGCATTTGTTAAGATTTGTTTACATTTATTAAAAGCTTCTAAAAAGTCTGGGGAATGAAAAACTTTACTATTTTGCTTAAGACACAAGGTCATTGGTTTAGTTAACTTCGCGAAATCCTTAATAAATTTCCTGTAGTATCCCACGAGGCCTAGGAAAGCCTTTATGTCTTTCTGCGTCTTAGGCAAAGGGAAATTTAATACTGCCTTAATTTTATCCTTATTAGGTTTCAAGCCCTCATTTGTAAGTTCGTGTCCTAAAAAGCTATTCTGCTTTTGTAAGAAGTCTGATTTATCCAACTGAATTTTCAAATTGTGAATTTTAAACCGGTCAAATACTTGTTTTAATTTTTCCATGTGTTGTTGTAAGGATGTTGATATAATAATTACGTCGTCTAAATAAGTATAAACGTTATCTATTCCTCTCAGAATATGGTCCATTAAGCGTTGAAAAGTGCTTGGTGCATTTTTGAGACCAAAGGGCATTCTTAGGAACTCATAATGCCCTCGTTCAGTTGTGAATGCTGTCTTTTCGATATCATTAGGGTGCATTTCCACTTGGTGGTAGCCGCTGGCGAGATCCAGGGTTGTAAAATACTGGGCACGCCCTAATCTATCTAAGATGTCGTGAATGTTAGGTAAAGGATACTTGTCTTCGATTATACGATCATTTGGTCGTCTGCAGTCGGTTACAAGTCTCCATTTAACTTCTCCTGATGCATCAGGTTTCTTTGGGACAATATGCACGGGATATGACCAAGGAGATATACTCTCTCTGACAATGCCTTGCTTTAAAAGTTTGTCTACCTGCTTACGGATCTCATCGCGTTGTTGCGGGGCTTGCCTGTAACTACGTACAAAAATTGGCGTATCATCGCTTATTCTAAGTTCATGTTTGACTGTGTGTGTAAACGTCAACGGAATACCTTCTGAATAGAATAGGTCCCTATACTGATAACATAGCCTAGCAACTTCACGCTTTTCTTCCTCATTCATTTGCCCTGTACGAATTTTCTTCAAGTTCTCATTTAATATACTATCAATGTCTGATTGCACTTGTACGGCATTAATGTTATGACTTTGAATGTTATTATCCTCGTCATAAGACTCTAATTCCATTGAACTCTTATCTAGAATATATTTTTTATCATCACTATAATTAATTACTGAAGTTTTAAAACAACCATTACTAACGTTAACTATAGCTGCCGGAGATTTCAAGTTATCTGACCAAAAAAAATCATCGTGTAAGTATTGCCCATCCACGTAGTTAGTTTTAACAGTGACTAGCTTTTCACACTTAGGATCGATTTTTATCTTTGGCGGTGGAGAGCTGAAGTGAATAGGTACTTGTGCCGTTGATGTTCGTAACACGTTATTGTTCAAATCAATATTGCTTTTCAGCTTCTTTAAAAGATCGAATCCTATTAGACCCTTGTACTTTGAATCAAAATCAAATATTAGGAATTTATGGATTATATCGCTATTGAACGCAGGGGGTAAGGGCAGGTACACAACTTTGTCGTGCACTGATGAACTATGAGCCGTAACTATTTGACATGGCTCTGTTTCTACACAGTATTCAAAAATAGTACCAAAAATTTCCTCCGATGCAATAACAGAATGACTCGCTCCTGTATCTATTAAAAACTTACCGTTAAATTCTGGCAACTCAATATATGGTAGAAATTGTTTCGTTTGTAAGTTAATGGAAACTATGACCGGTTGTCTTGATTGGGCTCCAAAGTAAAATCCTGTTCTTGGCTTACCTGTTGCTCGTTTATATCTACTTTAGGTTCAGAGACATCGCTATTTATGTCTAATAACTGACTGAAAAACTCACTATCAATTGGTATTGGTTGCACCTGACCTTCCATTTGGCTCGGGATATAGAATAGCTGTCCCGACGCAAACTGTGGTTTTTCTGGCTTACCTGCCGTACGCATAGTGACGTCTGATGACACCTCAGGTGGATTAATCTGCTGTTTAGGGACGTTCGTTTGGTTCCTAAAGTTTCCGCTTCTAACATTACCTGAGCCACTTGGTCTGAAGTTACCTGATGCTGGTTGGTTTTTCCAGGGCAACATAGACTGTATCCATTGTTGACGTTGTTCTGGGGTCATGTTATTCTGCTGGGGCTTATATGGCAACATTGTTGGATTTACTAGATTAGGATGAAAAGGACTATTGATAGGCTGCTGCTTAGGCAACTCCTTTGGTTTCGCTCGACAGGTTGAAGGGCTATTAAAATTATTAGACCTATTATATGCAAGCCTAGCCTTTTCTTGCCTAGCTGCAATAATAGCTTCTTCAAATGTTTCCGGTTTCGCAATTCTCACACCTAATGACACATGAAAATCTAACTGATTTATGTACTGTTCAATTACCATCTTTTCATAGTACGATTTAGTAAGATGTTCCCCTACAGAGTATAACGTATCTAATAGTTCGCGGAGCCGCTTGCCAAAGGTTTCCGCATCTTCATTCTTTGATTTACGTACCCTTGAGAGCTCCTGCATTACTTGGATCTCATTCCGTGGCTCTCCAAGGCGTCTAGTTAAAGCTTCTTTAACTGACTCCCAGGAAGTAAGATATTCCTCAAATGCTATGGCATCGATAGCTGGGCCACTTAGCCTACTTTTAATCAGGCAGATAAATGCCGGATGCGACCGATCTGCTTCACTAGTTAGCGTTAATAGGCTTTCTACCTCTCTAATATAATATCTAAGTAATTTGGGATTGCCATCATATCTTGGCATTAAATCTGCAATTAGTTTATATGGTTTATAGTTAGCATCATAATCTCTGAGCGACATTGTTTTACTGTAAGTTACGTGGGCACTCAAACAGAACAATAGAAGTGTAATATTTTACGTGGAGTTTCACGGAATATCTTAACGCTATAACAAATGGGTGCCTATCGCGATTTTAGCTTAGGCACATTTAGTACAAATAAAATACAAAAATTACATTAAGGCAGGAAATAGAGCAAGGACACTTGGTGGTACGAGAGCACTTACCAAAGCAGCCACTGCATCTCCTGTCGAGTTTTGTCTCTGCCAACAGCTTCCTCCAATTCTCCGGAGAAACACGTTCTTGCTTCTATACAGGTGCCCGACCGCAAGATAGGTTCTTTGCGGATCGCGAAGGAACGATTTGAGAACCGTCACTCTTATACCGAAGAGTTGTATTCGAACGAAGAGCGTCGCGATCCTACCGACTGCGCCAGTTATGTTTCGGCGATCGGGAATTAAGTTAAAAAAAACTTTATTTATTACAATTACTTTAATTATAGAAACACAGTGTATTACGTTGAAGGCTGATGTCAAGACTGATTTTACAAACAATAAAATGGAATAACATGAATTTGATCTTATTACTAGGTTGCACTTTATTACGTAGGTTGGCGGCTGCGTACTCAGCGTAAACGGTTGTTAGGCTGAGTTAACTCACGTGGGTAATATTTTTTTTATATTTTTCAAACAAAAGTGAAAAATTCCATATAAAACACATCCAGGCTGCCCCCTAGCACGCGCCTTCGTCTCTCAAAAAATTAATTCTACGCAATGCACACACAAGTACAACGTTGCGAAACCAAAAGAAAAAAAAAATACCACGCTGAGTCGCGATTGTCAAATTCAATTTTAGGGGTAAGTAATAGATGATATAACATCAAAATCTCTAATATTTACAATATATAACAACGGAACCTATAATTTTATTTAATATACCGATTAGTTAATATAATGAACGATTGTTATAATTTTAAAATAACTAATATTTATAAGCATAACATACATTAAATAAAACATCGTTTGACATAACATACATTAAATATAAAATCGTTTGACATACCACTCAAAATATATAAAACTTATTTGGTCTAATACGATGAAATGCGCTAAGATAGGTCGACGGAGCCCCGCTAATCGGGGCTCCTATTTCTGGGTGGTTTAAAAAAAAATAACCACGAAGGCTAAGGCGGGAGCTCCGCTACGCTTCGCTCCCGCCTTAGCCTTCTAACCTAACCTATCCGAGTCGGGGTACTCTGAGTCGGGGTGTTAACCATAATGACGTTTTTAATATATATTAAACGTTAGACCGGTTACCTATCATAAGTTCGAAAAATATTTGACCGAATTTCATTTCACCTAAAACTTTTCAACTATTATCGTTTCGTTTTTTTTCATTTTATCGAAGTCACGTTTGCCATTGTATCAGTTGACCTATTATCAATTCGATTTTTTCCGTTACTCCGACGTTTCATTTGGTCGAAAAACTTTTCACCGATATTACACTAAGCCGAAACAACATTTGTTCGAAGTATTATATTTCCGAACATTCATTATACCACTGTTTTCAAGCAGGCATGCACAATGGATGCAGGCATGCAATTAATTATATAAATGTAACGGCCCTTAATAAAACAGTTGATTTTTAACAAAGTGGTCTTAAGTGGTCCCAGTAAGAAGCATGCAAACAGGGATGTTTATTACAAGCATGCAACATGCAAGCAGGCATGCAGCGTGCAAGCACGCATACAGCATGCAAGCAGGCATGCAGCGTGCAAGTAGGCATGCAGCGTGCAAGCAGGCATGCAGCGTGCAAACAGGCATACAACATGCAAGCAGGCATGCAGCATGCAAGTAGGCAAACAACATGCAGCAAGCATTTTTTCTGTCACGGCTCCGGCGCTTTGGGGTTTGGGCGGCCCCACGCGAGCTTATCGTCGCAGATGGTTTTAACGCTCACCACCGTGGCTTCGGCTTGCTGCCCCACCCCACCGCGCCTACGCGGGCTTAAATTACACTCTAGGGGTAGGGCAGACAAGACTACGTAAAGTCGGTTTTACAGCGGTTCGTTACTTACAGAGTTTAGACTTTTTATTACACCTAAATACTAATTAATAACTAATAATTACATTACCGGCTAAATATTTGTGACTAAATAATATTCCGTAAAATGTTGTTTTGGTGTGCTGAAAATATGGCAAATAACTCATTTAGCAAATGAAAAAGCTCAAAAGAGGCCTCGGTGAATAGCAAAAAGTTATTTTGTAAATCGGCGAAACATAGTTCGGTAAAATAATACATATGACATATGACACTTCGATGTTCTAAAAATATGTCAAATAATGCATATTGCAAAAAAGACGTCGGTCAATAGTTTTCAGCCAAATGAAATTCGAACAAAAATAAATCGGAAAAGTGATCAGTTCCCCGTTAGACCTAATGATTTTCGATTAAATAAACAATATACATATTAAACGTTAGACCAAATGATTTTCGATTACATAAACGTTATATCAAACAACGTTATACTAATTAACTTTTAGAATAAATAAATGTTATATGTAAAGAAATTATATCAACAGTTGGTATATCTCACGTTGATTATATCATAAGAACGATAGTAAAATGAAATTAGACCAAATGAGTTTATACGTTATGAGACGCACCCCAATTTTAGTCGTGTCAAAATAATTTTTAAATTTAGAGATTTTTCCTTGCAGAATAGCGTTATAATGAGGATCAGCGACGATTTTAGTTAAATATGTAGAATTACAGTCATACCTAAACCAATTATTTCAGTGAAAGAATTATTAAAATTGGACCAAAAATTACGAAGTTAGAGCGGTTTTAATTTTGCATTTTCAAAAACGCTCGCCAATACGTACAATTCGTTGAAGACGTCATTTTCCACGTTCGCGTCCGCGGCACCGCCGCGCCCGTTCTTTCTGCCTTTAGTTACGTGACTCGCAGAACATTTAAACGAATAATGTCTTCTTAAAATATTGTATCGTGCCACGATGCGAAAATACAAGTGTTGCTACACCGGACAAATTGTTATTTTGTGTCCCAAAATAACAATTTGTCCAAAAAATAGAAAGAAGTGGTGTACTTTCATGAGGAGCGACGCCCCATGTCCCCTAACTAAAAGTACTTTATACTGCATTTCAAAAATTGACTATAATAATTTATTTTAACTAAATCTATTTTTAATCGCGATTAAAAAGGTGTGGATTAAAACTAGTAGTTATGAACTAAAATTCACACCAACGAACGCCTTGCCTTCACGTGCAAAAACAGTACTGTATTTTTGCTTTCCTTTACTTTTGCTCATATCTCGAAAATGGCGTTTCCTATCGCAAAAATAATGAAATTTTCGACCCCCTTTACAACCCCCTCACATATAAATCTCAACACGTGGGTAATATTTTTGTTTTTTTTTTTTTAAGAAAAAGTGAAAAATTCCATATAAAACACGTCCATTGCGCGCCTCGCCTTCACGTGCCTCGCCTTCATGTGCAAAAACAGTGCTGTATTTTTGTTTTCCTTTCTTTTGCTTATATCTCGAAAATGGCGTTTCCTATCGCAAAAATAATGAAATTTTCGACCCCCTTTGCGATCCCCTCACATATAAATCTCAACACGTGGGTAATATTTTTTTTTATTTTTCGAAGAAAAAGTGAAAAATTCCATATAAAAGCTGAAGAGTTAAGTACGTTTAGTGTTGCATAGCCCATTTATCGAGGAAGGCTATAGACTATATATTATACTAGCTGACCCAGCGAACTTCGTACCGCCTCAGAATCAATAAAACCCATGATAGGTGAACTCCTACCAAGTTATGCCAACCTGGTACTTCGAAGACATAAAGCGTTTTCTAGCTATCACACACCCATGTTAGGTGAGCTCCTACCAAGTTATGACAACCTGGTACTTCGAAGACATATTAATAAAGAACGATTTTGGATGTTTTTTTACACCTTGGGTCCGAAAAACCCAAATATCTTACGGACCCCTACTTTAAAAAAAAATAAAATATAGCCTATGTTACTCGCAGATAATGTAGCTTTCTAATGGTGAAAGAATTTTTAAAAGCCGTCCAGTGGTTTTTGAGTTTATCCATTACAAACAAACAAACAAACAAACAAAAATACAAACTTTTCCTCTTTATAATATTAGTATAGATAAGGTCACGCAAAGACCCTTAGGAGCCGAGCACAAAGAAAAACGTCACGCATACAAAGAACCTCGCACGGGCAGGCGATTCGATGCGACGGGATGGGTTGGGGGAGCAGGAAATTTTACGCGGACGAAGTCGCGGGTAGAAGCTAGTAAGAAATATTATTTAAAATAGGTAGAGAGGTGCCTACACATTGTAGAAACACGAAAAAGGTACCTACCTGCCAAATCAAAACATTCTAAAACGTGTAGTACCTACCTGTGCACTGGAATATTTTTTTTTTTAACTTTTCAACCATAAACGAATCAATGTTCGCGAGATTGTCCGACTGGGCCTTGGGTAAATTCGACTTCCATGTTTCCTATCTACCAATATCTTATAAAACATAAATAAACAAGAAACAACGATTAAACTCCGCAAATCATAACAAAGCAGTGCGGCGCGTGGCGGGCGATCGAGCCTCGTGACGTCATCAGCAGCTTCGCGCGCGCGGCGTGCGTTTTAAAACTCCTTATTTTTTAAGTTTAATAACTTCGTAATTTCTCGATGGATTTGAGTGATTCAAAAAGAAATGAACTCAGATATTTATATTGTATTCGATGTAGTATTCAAAATTGCTATATCCTTTTGTCGAATTGATCCTCATTCTCATAGCCAAAAGTAAGGAATTTTAGAGATAGTTTAGTTAGTTTAGTTCGTTTACAACAGAATCGGCACCAAGTCGACAAAGTAACTGTTATTAATTTATCTATGGTCAAATTGAAATGCATCGTATCTGAAGCGAGCAAAATGCATTGTTTTTATCACTTTTTGTTATTATTCTTTTGTTTCCTGTAGAGCGCCAAGGGGTACTGTAGTACCCAGAACGAACATAACTAACATCTACCCTCAAAATTAATAAAAAAAAAATCTCATTTATTTCAGCTTTTTAACTCTATATTTTATTTTGGTATACAATTGTGATTTTAATTTACGAACTACGGATGTGTATGTGATCGGATTCGGATGTGATCGAATAATATTTGCGGTCTGCCGGAAAATTGCGGAAAATATGGCTATCAAGTCGATATACTAGAATACCTACAACATTATGCCCAAGTACTTAGCTAATCTCGTGGATGTCATACATAGTGGCTCGTGTTCCAGGGGAGTGGTGGGGAGGTTAGTAGTGTGGGTAGACAGGCCGGTGACGGTGAGAGTACTGTAAAATAATTTTACAGTGGGTACGAGTCTGCCGGGGTCGCGTGATTGTTCGAAAGAGATACCGTGACCCTGGCACATGGGCAACTGATGGAACACGGGTGGGTTTTAGTCAGTAAAAGTCTGACACGCCCTCCCGCTCCGCCCAGAGCGGGAGAAGTCATTTGATGATTTCCCATCCTGACAAAAAAAAAAAAAAGGGTACGAGTTCGCGTTTATCTGACGATTGTGCTGAGCCTGTGAAAGCTAATTTAATAAGTTAATAAGTTCGCGATAACGCGTCAAAGTAGCCGTAGCATGAGAGGGAGTGGGCCTTAATCTACCACGCCGGCCCTGCACAGGGCTCGAATTCGAAAACATGTGACATCTCACATGTCTTTGAATTTTTACCGTCTAATACATTATAACCGACCCAGCATAACTTCATTCAAATCTAACCCTTCTCACGCAGACAATAAGCTTCCCCTACAACATACTCCACGTGACGCCGCCTATGTCCCCGCCGTGCTGCCTACTCAGATGCCAGGCACTGACCAATGAGGCTGGTTACCTGGAAGTAGATGTCCACAGTCTACAGCACAAGCGGTTCCCCAACGTGTTCGGGTTGGGAGACTGCACATGTACGCCTAATAGCAAGACTGCGGCTGCTGTTGGTAAGGAAGAACAAAGATACTATACCCTACAGATAAGTCTGGGTTTCTTGAGAATTCACTACGTTATATTATAACGCCGTAAAAACATAGCATAAGAGTCTAGTGTAAAAGTCTTCCTCAAATATTGGGCTATAAAACCCCCGACACAAAAACCTAATTTCCCTTTAAAAAGTAAAAAATAATAAAAATAACTCAATCTTAAATTACCTAAGAATGTATTAATAATTCAAAAAAAAAAATACGCCGCGTTGGGGGACCGCCTCAAACCTAACAATTTAAAAACCAATAATCTTATTACCTAACTATGCAGTCAACGACGTCTGCACTCGCGGAGCGGTATTGAGTTATTTTTATTATTTTTTACTTTTTTAAATTTAAATTTAATTTTTTATTTTGTACTTTTTATAGGTATATACTTAATATAATGTACAATCAAACGAAGCTAAGAACACTCTCGATTAATTCATCAATATTCTCTTTCAGTGCGCTTTCATTTGAGACCCCACTCGAGTATATTTGCTGACATTCGGTTACTCTTCCCCACTTTCCCCCCCACAACTTTTAAACGGCTCAACCGATTTTCATCAAACATGTCTAAGAACACTCGCAGATAAGTCACCTTTAATACATATTTTTTTTTATTGAAATGGCATCATCCGTTCGGGAGCTATGATGCCACAGACAGACAGACAGACAGACAGACACCCCTCTTTTTGCGTCGGGGGTTAAAAATATATAATTTTTCATATTTCGTTCCAGAGACAAGCACGTTGAAACAAACAATCAAACTCTTCAGCTTTATTATTAAATCTATACTAATATTATAAAGCTGAAGAGTTTGTCTGTTTGGTTGAACGCGCTAATCTCAGGAACTACTGGTCCGAAATAAAATAAAAAATTTGGTGTTGGGTAGGCTATTTATTGAGGAAGGCTATAGGCTATATAACATCACGCTACGATCAAAAGGAGCGGAGCAACAATGAAAAAAGTTCGAAAACTGGCAATTCGATGCGACGGGAAGGGTCGTGGAGCAAAAATTTGACGCGGACGAAGTCGCGGGCAGAAGCTAGTGTAGAATAAAATAAGATAGATAACGTAATGTCCATTTTTTATTACCCAAGAAATCTAATATTTGCTTCTGTTTATGAAACTGTCAGCTCCTCAAAGCTACGTCGTAGAACGCAACCTCGGCAACGTAATGGCCGGTAACAAGCCCTTGACCAAGTACGACGGGTACGGCGCCTGTCCTCTGCTCACTTCCTACAACAGAGGCATTCTCGCAGAGTTCCTGTATGACAAGAAAGTCCGGGAGACATTTCCTTTTGATCAGGTGAGTTTCAATCCGATTTTGATTCACGAGTGACCATCTTTTAAGTCCCATTTCTTCTCGTGGGTGTCGTAAGAGTTCTCCATGCGTTTTACCACCATACTGCGATCGCCAACCCGCCTGCTGAGCGTGGCGATTATGGCAACAGAATTGGACGAAGGCCTATATCCAGCTAAGGACGACTTTCGGCGCACAAGTTTTCAGGGCATTTCATCAATTCATTTTAAACCTTATTTTCAGTCCAAAGAACGTCGATTATTCTATCAAATGAACAAACACGTTCTCCCGAGCTTGTATTGGCGCCGGCTGGTAAAAGGCAAGTGGAACGGACCGGCCACCATCCGCCGGGTTATCAACCCCTTCAGAACGTGAAACGACTGTATTTAATATAAATATTTTATTAAAACATTTTTTATACAACTTATTTTACTACTTCATAATTTACAAGTAAATGGTATTTTTCGTCTTACACTATTCTGTAAAATGTAATTCATTGAAATGTTTTTTTTTTTCATCGAAACTTATTGTAAAGTCTATCGATTAATAAAATAAGCTTAGGCGCGCTACACACTTGTTCGGGTCCGCATGATTCGCTGCGATTCGGCACAGCTGGGCGTAAAAAATATATTCAATTTAGGGCGCTAACCACGCGCCCAGCTGTGCTGAAGGACATTTTTGAAAATCTCAGTTTAGGAAACACTTCCTTAAAAAATACATAGCACAACGTCTTTTCTTGTCTTTTAAACATTCGCTATGTGGTAGACAGACAGAAAAGTTTGTATAATAAAGCATATTCTATCTATCTTATCTGCATAGTTTTTTCGCTAATATGTTGACGTGAGCTTGCAGTCTAATTGGATGCAGCTGGATACCAATATTATTTATGGAATGACTGACTATCTGACCTTTACAAACTAGCTACTGGGTAACACGACAGCCCTTGGTAAGATTGGATGTCAGACTTTCGGATTTCTGCAGAACCGTAACGAGTGTCAGAGATCCAATTCTTACAGCACCAACGTCGTTTTCCGTTTCGCGTTTTCCTAGGCACGGAAGGGTCTTGATATGTATAGATGGATATGTATACACGGACCAACCGCGGCAAGTGTAGCTAACTGGATAGATTGACTCCTGCGATTCTATCAATACTGATTTATGGCCAAACAATTGTACTTTTTATTACTAAGGAATCTACGTCTTTACAATATACATGATATATTTACAATAGCATTTTAAATAGCAAACTTAGCTAAGCAATTATTCAACATCAAGTTAATCTACTTTTGGTTCGTTGGTTTGGTTAATACTCTATTAACTTAAGTATAAGAATGACTTGCCCAAGTATGGGATAGATGACTTAAATAATTAAATAATAACTATATGGTGGAGCCTACGGTTCTGAAAGTCCGAACTACAATTGTACTTGTCTGTACTCGTGATAAAGAATCACACAGACTGGCGAGACGCGACAGTATGCAAATAGATCTTTTAAAAGGTAAGTCTCTTTTAAAGTCCAAACATTGTTTTATTACGATTTTATGTGCGTCTAACAATCCAGGATCATGTCTGGAAGGCTTTTCGGGAGCCTTAATACTAACTCTTAGATTATTCACAAGTATTGCCTCAATTCCCGCTTTATCAACTATCTACTTCAGCATTATCAACTCTTGTTTTTTGAGTGACCGATTATAATGCAAAGGTTCTAAGTACAAGCTTTCAGAAACCGGGGCGCAATATACATTCACATTACAACACTCTTGTGATACTAAATTCCGGTCGAATTTTTAAACAATAATCCATGTAGGCCACTTTAAGGAGCAACTCGATGCCCGTTTTCACACAGTATTTAACCGAGCATTGAGAATCCAACAAAGTGCATCCCATTCCATGGAAAAAACACAGCGTTCAAAATTCAACTCACAGCGGTAAGCAGTGGGTTGAAAATCAAGTGCACGAAAAACGTCCGTGTAAATGTTGATATATACTTTGTACTATGTCCGCTTCAACTATTAACACGTTAACTGCTATGTCGGACTATGTGTCCGACACTTTTTGTTCCATTCGGGCCTTGTCGGACTATATGACCGACAACACATACAAAATCTGAACATGTCGTTGCTGCCTGGCGGCCATGTTTTTGGAATAAATAATGTATTTATGGAATAAATAATCTATTTAAAGTGAAATAACACTAAGTACATTTTTTTACTTTTTCTGATTTCAGTTAACGTGTCACTGCACATCACCTGTCTTGCAAATTGTAGTGCCTGTAAGTGCCTTAAAGTCGATTTTCGTTTGACAATCCGGCCGAAAATTGTATCTTTAAACAAGTAGACTTCCCAATCTTACATTTTAAACTTTACTAGTATTCAGCGTAGTAAACTGGTCTTTATTCCCGTTAGTAATATCAGTGGCACTTTGCCTCTTCCTCCGCATGGCTGCCCGTCTGATGCGGTACTTCTTCCTTGTCTTGACCAGGTATACTGCGAGTGCTATCGCTATGAGGAGGGACACTATGATGGAGGCGCCTAGGATTAGAGTGAGGGAGCTGTAGCGAGATGAGCCGTCTTCTGTTGAAGGTTCCAGCTGTAATGAGAATTTATGATTTAGGAATTTGAATTTAGTTGGCATAAAGATGGGGTTTATATGTTTGTTCTTTTTTTGTTGCTAAAACTTTATGGATAAAAAAAAAGTTAAATTATAGAAAAAAAGTGGTTTTGGTCACAAGACTTTTGTAGGTTAACATAACATCACGTCTTATTTCTCAGAAGGGTTGGGCAGAGATGTACCTATATCACACCCACATTTCGCCATGTATGTTTAAGTCGCATGCGATAGGTGCGAGTCTATTGCCATCAACAGGGTTCAAATCCAGACACCATGCTGCTACTGAGAAATACCAGATAGAAAAACCCAGTAACACTTTGCTCGTTCTGGGAATCGAACCCATGCTCAGCAGTAGCGACCAGTTAGATCAAGGAGGCAATGCGGATTTTTTTTTTATTCAAGAGAAAAATAAAAAAACAAACAACCAAATTCTAGCAGTGTAAGTTGTGTTCAAGTAAGGGACGTTAGAAACGAATGCCCATGTTTACTTAATCTTATCAACAGTTTGAGCAACGCCTAGTGTTAGTGACAATGGGCATAATAATCTATCGGACTTTCACCTCCCTTACTTAAGCCTAACTAATAATCACCTTTCTTCCCAATTTAAAAACTTAGGTCGCAGTATCACCAGATCAGAAAACAAAACTAGTTGACAACCAGTCTAGGACTCTAGGCTACACTCTACTCAAAATAGAAGAGGAGTAAAATGTTCTTTGCATCGCTGTATACTGACTAGGGTTGTAACGGAAGTTCGCCTCCGCCTCCGTTACTGCGGAAGTTCCGCAGGAAATCATATCTTCGCTTCCACCTCCGCCTCCGTACAACTTTCGTTCGACGACGACTCAGCCGTCCGGCCACGTGTTGCGTTGCGCGCGAAATGGTCAAGAATCAACGAGTGCGTGGCGGGAACGCGGTTGGTGTGGGGGCGGGTGTATGTCATTTGCCAAACGATACACGATAGGAATCAACCTGTTGAATTGCTTGGACGACACAAATTACTATTTTCTCTACATCCACTTTCACCTCCGCCTCCGCCTTCGTTAACCTCCGCATCCGCATCCGTCTCCACTAAGAAGGCCTCCGTTACAACCCTAATACTGACCATATAGTTCCCATGCATGCCGCGTGAGTTCTCGCCGCGGCACATGGCGCGCTCCGTCCAGTTGTACCAGTGCACCAGGCGCAGACCCTCAAATGCACGCGGGGAACCACATCTGCAAGAGAAATGTAAAATATATGGCTTCTGAATACTCGTAAGAAACTTGAAGTTCATGAAAACTGCAACAGTTTGAGTAATTCTCATGACTAGACGTGACATCTTATATTTAATTCAATCTGGTAATGTCGATGGAATAAGCAGCAAAGCAGTATGAACTGCCCAATATCAAACGATATTGGTGCCGTAGGGGCACATTAAACAGACAATATCGAACGACCGTTGTGCAGTTCGTTATCCGGTTTGTTTGACTTGTCGTAGCCACAAAATCTAAAGATTTTCTGGTTAATCAGGGCTTGTTGAGCGCATTATGAATTTCATCCCCAAAACCATTTACTAGGCACCTTTTTTCTGGGTGGGAAATCATCAAATGACGTCCCCCGCTATGGGCGGAGTGGTTTATAGAAACCCACCCGTGTTCTTTCAGTTGCCTGTGCCAGGGCCACGGTACCTAATTCTTTCGAACTAATCCGCGACCCTGGCAAGCATTGGAACTAGCGGACCCCTTCAATTGTGCTGACATCTATTTGAAGCGCACGTGGAACACAACGTCGACCGGCCCTGGTCCTTATCAGACGGCAAGCTACTCATTGCTCACCGCCTACAGTAGCTGGGAGTCCGCTTTGGACTCCCGACGCCCGGGGCGTCTCTTACGGTGGCTAGGGCCGTGCGGACGCAGGGACTGCCTCTCACTCAATAATTTAGATACCTGAGTTCAGCCAGCAGCCGTGAGTTCTTGGTGGCGTACATCTGAGGCAGCAGCTCGTCCACTATCCACTGCATGTCACAGTTGCAGTTCCAAGGGTTGAACTGGAGGTTAACACCCTCGCTTGCAGCCGTCCAGTCGACCAGGCTCTTTGGTAGGTAGGTTAGGTTGTTCTTGCTTATGTCCAGCTGAAATGGATACGGTCTTTAAAACAAATAAATTAACATAATGATAAATGTAATACGTCCAATCTTTTATTTAATTTTGTTACAATTTATTTATGGGATTTTTTTATGCACAGTTTTAAAAAAACTGAAGTTAATTGACGATCACTCATTCTGTTTTAGTAAATAGAGGATTATAATTGTATGCAAGTCAGCGTCATTTCAGGGCCAGCTGCGGTAAATACTTGGTGAACAATTTACAGTACAATACAAAATAAGTAGATTTTCAATACTCACCATACACAACGATGTCCCATCAAAAGCTCCTGCTTTAATCTCCCCCAAAGAGGGACAGTTAGAGAGATAGAGAGAGAAACAATTAACATCATTCTCTGTCTCATCCACCATTCTCCCCACCACATTACTAAACGCCTTTTCTTCAACCATCGTTAACGATTTCATTTCATTCATATACAAACTCTTTACAGCAACTATATTTTTGAAATAAACCGTCTCTATGGGGTTGCCATCAAAGTGAAGTTCTTCCAAATTGGGGAAAAATTGAGTGCTTATTGTCTTTGGTACTTCGGTAATTAGGTTGTAGGATAGATCTAGAATGTATAGGCTGGGGAGTTTCTTCTCTATGTTTAATTCTTTTATTTGGTTTCCACCGATGTTTAGTACCTGGAATTTAAACATTTTAGGTAATAGCTTGGCTAGAAACATACACGCCAAAAACTATCACAATATTTTAACTCATTTATTTTGTTATATAAATATTACTATGTAAGTCCTGGGTTCGATTTCCGGGTCAGGCAAAGTGTTATTGGGTTTTTCCATCTGGATTTTCTCAGTTGCAGCCCGGAGTCTGGATTTGTGCCTGGTTGATGGGTTTATTACATGGGACTTAAACATAACAGGCGAAATGTGGGTATACTACAAGTACATCTCTCCCCAACCCTTCGGGGCAACCAGGGGTGATGTTATGTTATGTTATGTCATCTGCTGCTGCATGCTGGGTAACACTATACCCCTTGGTAGACTGGATGTATGACTTTCGGGCTTCTGACCCTTTACGTCAGTCAAAGATCCAAGTTTAACAGTCAGGACCAACTGCTTAACGTGCTTTCCGAGACACGGAGAGATCTCGGTGGGTAAAGATCGTCAAGCATCTACGTACTAACCGCGGTTAGCATAGCTTAACACGATCGATTGACCCATACGGCTGTTATTAGCCATGAGCCCGCAATCATCAGTAACTGGTCAAAATGACAGAGTTCACCCGGTAATGTTTTTGATTAAAAATCAGTAGAATAAAATAAAGAATTTACCTCCAAACTGTCAAAATTCACTGCATTTTCGTCATACAGATCCGACAATCTATTATACGATAAATCAATATACTTTATACCACTAGGAAACTTAGGCCAATGGTATAAAGTGTTGATCTTGAGTATGGCAATCTGCAGCGTCGGCGGCAGTGCGAAAACAAACGTTATGTTGTTCTGAGCAAGGTTCAATTCTCTTAAATTCGTGCATGTGAGAAAAGACTCTTCTTCAACTATTTCTATTATGTTGTTTGATAGGTCCAACAGTTCTCTGAAAAGATAAATAATATATTACTATATGAAGATATAATAAAATATGGTTCTCATGTCATGATGACTATGTTAAAAGGGATGTGTGGTGTTACATGAATGGATAGAATAAGAACTAAGTAGAAAAGAGGAAGTTTGAAAGTGGCACCGGTAACTGAAAAGTTATGCGAAAATCGGTTTTCATAGTATGGGCATGTGATGCGGAACAATGAAGAAAATGTCGTGGGGAAGTTTTGAGTATGAATTGCGATGGATATAAGAATAGGGAAAGACCAAAGAAACGCTGGACGGACTATGTGAAAGCTAGAAAGGGGGTGGCTATTGAGATGACGACTAATAGAGAAATATGGAAGAAAAAGCCATATTACGCCGACCCCAAATAAATTTGTTAGCCTAGTGGTCGTGAGTGTGACTGCTAGCTTAGGGTCCTGAGAGCTACTCAGAGACTTTGACTCTCAGGTTTAGAACAGATTTTTATAAAAAATTCATAAGTGCATACATCATGTTTGCAACTATCTACTAACTTTAACTTCCTCGAAATAAGAGCGAAGATCGAACAACTCACAGACTTGCCTAAGCCATTGAGCTACTGTTACAATTGCTAATACAAACATACACCATCTGTGTTAATTTTTTGCCTATATTTATCAGTTACCACACAAGCTAAACTGTGTGTAAATCTGATAAGGCACAGAATTAGAAAGAACTATGTGGGTACTTGTGCCTACCTCTATTTATTTAGTTAGACCGATATGTGTTATCTATAAGAATCAATATCAGCGGTACTCCTGACAATATTCTTTAGTGGATTTATATTTGTTAAATATGGACTACTGTTTAATCATATTTATCATAAATCTTATACCTTTAAACGAGCAATTCTTGTATATATATAATCTGAATCTCGGAAACGGCTCCAACGATTTTCATGAAATTTAGTATACAAGGGGTTTCGGGGGCGATAAATCGATCTAGCTAATTCATTTTTATAAAATGTCGTTTTATTCGTGTTTTCAATGACCAACTTTATCGATAATCAACTTGAACATAAACTTATTATTTTAAACAAAATTTACCAAAAAATACCGAGCGAAGCTCGATCAACCAGATATTAACATTAAACTACGATGATAAAACACGTTACATAGTTCTCTTTCTGAATAAATTACTCATGCACAAAGTTCTCTTTCTAAATAAATTACTCATGCGCAATAACATTATGAATAGCCAATTTTTAATTTTATCAATATGAAATAGCGTTAGTGACTGTAATACTAGACTTTATTGTAAGTGTCATTGAGTGCAGAGTTGTACTGACATCAAATGAGCTTCTCACTTCATCAGTGTCCTCACTCGGATTCAAGTGCACTGAATGCTGGACCTGTTAAAGTTTAATATTCAATGACATAAAAAATCAGAGCAGTCTGTGCACTTCTTAGGTCTGCTTCTGAGCTGTATCTAAGTCGCCTATTTGATCAGCTGTTTTACAACAGTGATAAACTAGTCAGTATTTTTTTTGTAGGCGGTATGACTAGCTAATCTTATACTAATTGCTCGTTTAAAGGTATACCTTTAAACGAGCAATTCTTGTATATACAACATTATTTTTTGTTTATGCGAAACCCGAAACACGGGTCTAGTATTTTTATGTAAAGAATCTATGAAAAAAATTTCAAAACTGTATCATTAATAATCACAAAGTTATAAGCTTGATAAGTTACCTGGTTGTCCACGAAAAACATATGCAGATCACCACAAACAGCTAGTGTACGTACCATCTCCGTGTAATGGACGTCTGAGTACGAGAAAGACATGATAATTTTAAAATCGAAACAAAACACTAAGGCCCGCGACTTGGAAGCGTAATTAAATATTTGTGGTACAAAATATAACATGGTGTAAAAATTATTGGAATCGATTCAGTTACTGATTCTGAACAAACTATATTCAGGTTTCGCATATACTAAAAATAATCTTGTATATATATAATCTGAATCTTGGAAACGGCTCTAACGATTTTCATGAAATTTAGTATACAGAGGGTTTCGGGGGCGATAAATCGATCTAGCTAGGATTCATTTTTATAAAATGTCGTTTTGTTCGTGTTTTCAATGACCAACTTTATCGATAATCAACTTGAACATAAACTTATTATTTTAAACACAATTTACTTAAAAATACCGAGCGTAGCTCGGTCAACCAGATATTAACAATTTAATATAGATATTACAATGTAGCTCGTTAGTACTGGCTGTGATAAAACCATTAGTCTTCTGGCTTTTATGTTATTCTATCTGAGATTCTGAGTGTCAACCAAAGAAAGCCTACTTTATTTTTGTGGGTGGGAATTCATCAAATAACGTTCCCGCTCTGGGTGGAGCGGAAGGGCGTGTCAGACTTTAACTGACTAAATCCCATCCGTGTTTCTTCAGTTGCCCATATACCAGGGCCACGGTACCTCTTTCGAACTAATCTCGCGACCCTGGCAGGGCGTAACCCTACCTTGCGTTCGCAATTGACTTTCCAAACATGTAAACAAATATATATTTTTTGGAAAAATAACATAAACATCTCCACATAACGTTCAGTTTACGCTATTAATCCAAACATTATTACGACAGTTTAAAAGTACTAGTCATTTTGAAATCACCTTAATTTCCATTACTGTAAGGTTAGATATATGCTGAGCTGAAAATATCATCAATTGGGAACTAGGATTTGAACATGGAATACATCTACCTTCCTTTCGTTATCTGTAGGAACATTTGGCATTTGTTTCTAACTTGATTGTCAGTGACAAATAAAATGCAGAACAGGTTTTAAGCACACTCCTGCACTTGGCTTCCACTACAAATGGGGTGGGGGTTTTAATAAATTTTAATACTTACAGACTGTTATTAGGAGGGAATGAATCCTTCGTAATAGATCTAATTCTATTGTCATTCAAATTTAGTCGCTTCAGTCGGGCCAAATTCTCGACATCACTTCTTTGAAGTAGCAAATCGAATATGCCATTCTTGCTCATATCCAGGTCTTCTAGCGCAGCCATTGGCTGAAGAGCATCCAGAGGAATCTTCTTTAAATTATTGCTTTGTAAACTTAACTTTTTTATGTGACGTAGATGTTTAAAATCTAAAGGATTGAAGTCCGATATCTTATTATGTGACAAGTCTAGATCTTCTAATCCTTCAATTTTCGTGAATAGATCGGGTGTGATTTCTGTCAGTTCGTTGTGCGAGAATGACAGAACTTTCAAATTTGGAACGTCGCTAAATGGATCTGGCCAGTATGCTTTTATGGCGTTGTTTGTGAATCGCAGCGTCTCCACTAGCGAATTTGGCGGCAACCTGAAAAATATAAAACACAGTACTGTAATTATTGGCAGTTGTAAAAAAAAAAAACCGGCCTAGTGCGAGTCGGACTCGCGCACCGAGGGTTCCGTACAAACCTGTAGGTATTTTCGGTTTAAAAATATATATATTTTTAAATTTTTATATTTCAGTTGATTGAATGTAAGGTAAATTGCGGTTTACGATTTATGACGTTTTAAAAAAAAAACTACTCACTCGATCTCGTTCAAACCAATTTTCGTTGGTCGTTTTAGTTTTGTCATTATCTTATTTTAGAAGTTACGGGGGGGGGGGGGACACACATTTTACCACTTTGGAAGTGTCTCTCGCGCAAACTATTCAGTTTAGAAAAAAATGATAATAGAAACCTCATTACCATTTTTGAAGACCTATTCATAGATACCCCACACGTATGGGTTTGATGAAAAAAAACATTTTTGAGTTTCAGTTCTATGTATGGGGAACCCCAAAATTTATTGTTTTTTTTCTATTTTAGTGTGAAAATCTTAATGCGGTTCACAGAATACACCTACTTACCAAGTTTCAACAGCATAGCTCTTATAGTTTCGGAATAAAATGGCTGTGACATACGGACGGACAGACAGACAGACAGACAGACAGACAGACAGACATGACGAATCTATAAGGGTTCCGTTTTTTGCCATTTGGCAACGGAACCCTAAAAACTACATAAATCTTACTTAGAGCAACAACTCCACAAGGTTAAACAATTTAATTCAGCCTATCGTCTATCACAGTCTTACGTATCGTTGAATGAAGTTTTTTCTATCTCTATGGCGGGGAACTGTAGGACGCCAAGGACCTAGCTTGTTTAAGACGATGATGACATTCGTCCGGACATGAGTTTCTACGAGACTTTACTATCAATTTCAATCATGAGTCACCGCACGATTACGACTAGATTTATCTAAATGATCACGACTGATTTGACGGCAAGGTTTCATCTTGATCGTTCTATAATGGGCTGGAAGACCAATTCGCAAGAGCTTTAAAATTTCTGGTCCTTTGTCTGGTATATTGTAAGCGCTGCTGGGCACCCGAGCATCTGGCGCTAATGTCAGGTCTGGTTAGCGTGGGCGGTTCGCGCGCTAATTTAGGTATTTCTGTCTGTTTTTTTTCCGGCTAATCTCTGAAATGGCTGGACCGATTTTGACGGGACTTTCACTGGCAGATAGATGATGTTATATAGAGTAACACAGGCTTTTTGTCTGTGTTGCACGTCCCTGTGTGATAAAATAACCGAATACTCCGCGGGCGAAGCCGCGGGCACAGCTAGTATCTGCCCTCGTATTGTACATATAAACCTGCCTCTTGAATCACTCTAGCTGCAACGATCTCGATCTCACTAAACGTACAAACACGGGAAGCGACTTTGCGACTTTTTTGCGACAATGTAAACAAGATTCGTGAAGGTTGGTTGTCAAACCCAACCGGACCAAACTTCTACCGTACTTATCAGAGGATGTCCATAGGATTAATTGATTCGTAATAAATTAAATATGCCCTTAGTTAAACACTAGTCATCATGCGTAAGTATTGCGTATAGTTAGGTACACTACAATTGATTACATAATTCATATTTTTATCACACGCTTATTTGGACTAGAGTTAGAAAGCGGAAAACCGCAAATACGAAAAACCAACAAAGATTCATTCGTTTTGTTTAAAGCAATCTGAATTTGCCATAACTAATTAAATAATAATGCTTATTTTATAAATATTGCTGTAGTTTTGTGATGACATGTCAGAAAAAGAACATAAACTTCACGCCTTGTTTTCCCGCAGGGTAGGGCAGAGGTGTACTTACAGTACACTCACATTTCGCCTGTTAAGTTTAAGTCCCTTTTTATAGGGGCGAGCCTATTGCCATTAAAAAGCAAAAATATAGACTCCAGGCAGCTTCTGAGAAATTCCCGATGAAAAACTCAATAGCGCTGTCCGACCTGGAAACCGAACCCAGGATATCGTGCTTAACAGCTTTCGTCTACTAGACCAACGAGACAGTCAAAAAAGCTAGATGAAAAATTCACCACTTTGTTTTATGTGCAAATCTAATGGTGTACGAACCCTTTAAAAATAACGTTCATTGTACCATCTAGAACTGTGCCTTTCAGCTGTCAAAACGTATACCTAATATCGAACCAAAAAAGAATTGACAATGTAGACCACATCATAAAAACCCTACAAACCATCGCCGATTCCTTTGTTTTTTACCCGACTCCAACGAAGTAAATTGGTGGGTTATGCTTTTGTCTGGTATGTATGTATGTTAATCTGTTCCCGCATAATTTCGACTCTACTAATCATAATTTGATACATGAGAAATCAAATAAGTTATCGTCTTGATCGTCTGCTGAGTTTAGACTACTGCTACTAGGCTGTGACGTCACATTAAATAACCACATAAATAATACATTTTAAAAGTAGGAAGTATCATATACGCTTTAGGGCAAAGTAGCATACAACGATAGCTTTCAGATGAGAATAACTTTCTTGATTCCTACTTTGAAAGCGTCGGGATTTTTGAGTAGTTGGGTTTTAGTTTTTGAACTAATCCACAATCCACATCCACACTAATGTTATAAATGCAAAAGTAACTCTGTCTGCCTGTCTGTTTCGCTTTCCTGCTAAAACTACTGAACCGATTTAAATGAAATTTGGTACACAGATAGTTTAGAGCCTGAGAAAGGATATAGACTACTTTTTATCCCGGTGGTATGTTCCCGCGGGATAATTTCCGACCTCCACGCGGGCGATGCCGCTGGCAAAAGCTAGTTTTTATATAATTTGGTTATCTACACTACAATTTCTACTAAAAGATCATCATCATCATTTCAGCCGAAAGCTGTCCACTACTGGACATAGGCAATTTTGAGGGGTTTGCCACAATCGCCACGCTTGGCAGGCGGGTTGGAAATGATCGCAGTATGGTAGTAAAATGCATAGAGAATGCTGCTAGTAAACCTCTTAGTCGCCTTCTACGACATCCACGAGAAGAAATGTAATAGTGCCATTCTTTACGTCCGGCAGCACAAGGAATATAAAATCGTATAATTAAGGTATGTTGGGGTAAGTTCGGCACTGGGTTAAGACCGTACGAATGAATCATAATTAGGTTATTATTATTTTGTTTGGTTTAGATGGACGGGGCAGTTAAAACTGGCGCAGACCACAAAATATCCTTGTGTTATATCAATTTAGCCGAGAAATGAATTTGAACGGTCTTATTCCTGCACCGAACTTACCACAACATACTATAAATCGCTAACTAGGTAGCACGAAGTAGGTGGGCGCCTAAACTGTGATACGACAAGTCGGCCATTTCCCGCGCCTGACGCTGATGATTCGCAAAACAAACGCAGGTGACACGGTTTGTGGTTGATTGATGTGACAGCCGACGAATCTTAAGCGGCGCGGGATAATGACCTTACATACATAGTTACAGAAAGGATTTTGAGGGATGTCGGTTAATCTCGGTTTTAGTAGGTGGGCATTTTCATTTTAAATGGCGCAGGTTGTTTTTCGGTAGTCTCATGAAAACAAAATGATAAAAAAAATATTTGGAAACATTTTTGTTAAGAAAAAGCGTATGTATACTCAAGGTATTTTTATAAATTTGTAGATTATATTTTTTGGTTCCTGATAGAACACATTTTCAATTTTATTTAAATTAATAATGTTTGGGAAATGTGTAAAATCATGATGTCCCAATGGCAGTATGCATCATTGCATTTCATTTTTTTGATTTTTTTTGTACGACAGCTAACATAGCGACAATTTAATTCCATTGTTAGATAGTTCATTTATGATTTAAATTAAGTATTTCATCTCAGTTCGTAAAAGAATATTTAATATATTAATAAAAAGCTTGTCTCACGAATTCGCGACTACCGGACATATCCGGATAGTGACACGCTTTTTACTATTAAAATACATAAATATCGTGCAAATTCGGTTTTCATGACAACCCCGAGTACAAATATGAAAATATGAAATGCCATTTTGAAGTCAGTCACGCAAGGTGTCCAGCTAGGGTGGTACGTTTTGCGGCTCAAAAATTTGGTCAAGAAAAATCTATTGAGGTTAGTAACGTTTATTTTTGTGAATATTAAGTTTGTCTTTATTTCTTTTTTAGCTGTACCTAACTTAAATACTACTGAAGCCATAAAAGTAAAATTTGATTAGTTTCTGGTAATATTGTTTGAGTATTTTAATTTAGTTTCAAAACGATCGACATTCGGCACGTCCTGTTAGCAACCGTTAGTATAGGATGGACAACAAATGTTACGAAACAGACATGTGAAGCTTAGAACTCATGAATTAAACTCATCGAAATTAAATATAGAAGACAACAATTAGATCCTACTAATATTTTTAATGTCGGTTTATATGTTTAAATATTTGTAACTCTATCCCGCAAAAGCTGTTCGGATTTGGATGTTTGGCACATAGATATTTTATTACTTATATTATTAACACATAGGATACGTTTTAGGAAAGTCTGATTTAACGTGGGCAAAGCTGTGGGGCGGAAAGCTAGTTGAAAAATAATTTATCATCAACATTTTTTTTTTCTTAACTTTACAGGTAGTGGTGAAATCACTTTTCAAAATGGTGATATACTTTGACATAGATAAATTTTTGGAAAAGAAAGATTTTCATACTTGTTTAATCGACAATCTTGACTGGCCCTGGCAGTCGACTCATTTTATATTAGCAGAACGCTGTCATGGCTGTAGAAATGTTAATTATTTTCGTAATTTGCCATTACATTTTGTAAATCCTATGACTAAAGAAGATATTAAATTATTGTTAGAAAGTACTTTCTTCTGGTGTGATTCATGCAACTTGTTTACTGTATATGATCATTACCCATTAGACGAGTGTTATTATTGTACCTAATGAATAAGTAATTACTCGTTTCCATAATAATTTTATTGTGATCGTTGATTTCAATTTTGGTCATTATTCGACGTAAAAGGCGTTGCATTTAATTGATTTTTTAAGCAGTTTTTGTATTATGGCTGTAGCCAACTAGGTACTTAATGTTTACATAAATAACAGTTATAACGGAAATTAATTTCAATATTTATAGATAAAAATGGCGTTAACATCTGCTGAAAGAGCCGAGAGGTACCGATATAAATTAAAAAACAACCCGAAGAAGGCTGAAGAAGTTAGAAAAAAACAGTTAGCGCGAATGAAAGACAAAAGAAAGAAGGTATCTGAAATGAATGAAGAGGAAAAGATTAGTCATCGTAATAAATGGAAAATAGATAAAAGAAAACAAAGAGCTGGTAAATCAAAAAAAAAGTTCAGATTGACGAAACACCGAAAAAAGAAACCTATGTCACCTCATCTCTCAAAAAGCGGCGGATGTTAAGGCGCCGTATCCATCAAATTCAGGAAAAGCTGGATAAGATTTCTCAGCTAAACAGGCAACTTAACACACAAAGAAAACGCTATTATAGAAAACAGCTGAAATCTACCAAGATGATCTAAAAACAACAAAAAATTATCGATAAATATAAAGCTAGAGAAGAGTATTTAGAAATGTACACTGTGAAAGACATATGACAATTGTGAGAAAAGAGTTGAAAAGGAAGTCTTGAAACGAATAAAGAGCGTCATAGATTTTGGTCTGATCGGACAAGCAGATTTCCTGGAATGTGAAACAGATAATATAATTATTCCTCTTAAGACAACTAAAACTTCCAGTCCAACCATTGAGTTAATAGAATTGACACAATCTGCCGAAAATATGCCACCATTACCTCTATGTCTTCAGGCTCTAAGTGATGATCCAATTTTGTCATCTACTCTAGAAAATGAAGAGGACAGTGACGGTATTATTGATGATAAAGATAGGGGCTGTAATAAAGAAAATGAGCCTAATGAGATTAAAAAGCAGTTAAAAAGAAAATCAAAAGAAAAAATCAGTAACTCTACTTGGCAAGCTATGCACAAGCAGGTTTTGAAATGCACTGCGTGTGATAGTAAATCGGGACAAATGGTATAATGTGTAAGTTATGGTATTGCTCGACATGTTCAGGTGGCCAGATAACAATAGATCCCATTTGTGATATTTGTGTAAACGATTATATGATGCCTTGATTACTAATGGCCAAAAATAGGGAATAGGGAGAAATTAGTAATGAAGAAAAAATGTAAAAGACTGAAGAACGTATAAGCCTAGTTTTTGCAAAACTAAACTAGATTTTGCTGATTTAAACATCCCTACAAAACGTAATTAAAATCGGTTAAGGTTTAGAAAACCTAGAGGGTAAAACAGTTTTCTAAACCTTTTTTCTAAACTTTTCTCCGTTTATATGAAAACCTGTAACAAGATGGAACACACGTTTTAAGTGAATTGTAACTGACATTTCAATGAAGGGGTGCATCATCCTGTTCACAGAATATTTACCCAAATATAAAGTAGATAGGGTTTCTTTGTGATTAATTGTTTAACAGTGTTTCAGATTATATACATTTATTAATAAGATATTTTACTAGTACCAGCGATTACAACAGTAGAACTAAGAGTAATAAACTTAAGGGGATGCACCAAGGTGGGCCGCGAAATTCAAAATTTCTTAAATTTTTTGCAATTTGCAGGTTAGAATCGAGTTGTATTGTAATTAATTAGGCGCGATAGTAACGAATATGTATTTACATAATTATAATTATTAAAGTCACAAATGTTCTTATTTATTGAAAACATGACATTTACGGATTATACTAACTTTGAGTACTATGTTGATAGTTTTAATGACTGTATTGGTGTAAATACATATTTGTTACGCGTCGCGTCTAAGTTTTTATGATCATGTAGCAGATAATGAGCTGCAAATTGCTAAAATGGCAAGAATATTTGAATTTTGCGGGCCAAGGCGATGCTTCTACTTTAACTGATAAGCAATTTTGACTGTTTTTTATAAGTTAGAAATTAGACCGATTAAGTTATTACTTTATTAGTTTATGTTTGAATTTTATTTCATTAACATTTTATAATAAAGGTAACATGGTGGTTATGTTGATTGATTATTAGTTTGTAAGTTAATTAGTTGTTAAACGATGATTAACGAGTATCTTAATGTACCAAATATTTTTTTTTTAGCACTTTAACAAAATGTTTTATTAAAATACATATTTAATACATATGCATCTCTATTTAATTTATGTAGATGTAGGTATATTTATACATACATACACATCTCATTGGAAGAACTAACATTTTATATGATTTTAACCTCACAGTGAACACTATTCTTAATAATTCTGTTTCGTCATGTCACATGTCCATTTAGTAACTGTCCCAAAATATTTTTGCCTTATTTATTTAAAAAATCTTTAAATATTATGGGAAATATTATTATTAGAATATTATAAATCAAGGAAAATAAAAACTACATTAAGATTATATTCCAAATTTTTCGATCCTTGACTGATCAAATATAGACAATATGTTACGATACTGACCATATTATTGAAGTTTTAAATAAAAATATATATCCAATGACCAAGTATTAATATTTGATTTCATTAATTGATGATAAAAACTTATTTTGAGCGTTTTTATCATTCTATTTCCAGTAGTTGAATTTTTATCGCGATTTGATTTTTGTTACTAAAAAGACATTTTTAACCCGATCTACTTTAAAAAAATAATTTTATAAAATAAAATGAACATTTCTGCACGGAATTTTTACATTAAATCACAAAAATGATACTTTTTATACAATAATTCAAAGTTTGAAGTCCTAAAACAATAGTAAGTTTTTTAATGCTGTTTATTATAACCTGCGCCATTTAAAATGAAAATGCCCAGGTAACACAACGGTTGCATTTCTTAAAATGTTTGGCAGACGTACCTGTTTCATTTAGTAAGAAGCCTAGTCAATTCTGACAGTAACAAAGAAAGCCGAAAAAAATTATAGGCACGCAATATTCACACTAAAAAAAAAAACAGAAAACAACTTAAGATTGTATTGTGTGCCTCACGGCTGCGTCAAATAGGCCCAGTGCAAGGTAAGAGGTTCTATTTAAAGCTTCTACTGATATAATTATATCGTATCTGATAACAAAATGTCGCTTACATAAGGGCTAACATAGTCGACGTGATATTCAGCTGGATACTAACTTCAAAACGTGCTCAAAGTTTATTCTATGGGATTACTTAGTTTACTAAAAGTGTAAGTCTGAAGATACACTTGGGCACTTGGGGAGGGAGGCACTTTGTTTCAAGTGAATAACTTACTCTCAGAAGACTGATTCTCGTAATTAAATCGTTCAAAATCTCGTCCCAGTCTAATCTCAGCGACACTGAATTGTCTAAAGTATACGGGTAGTTTGACAGATTGACACTGAGACTAGCATGCGAAAAATCTTAAAAGTACGGGATTTGCCCCTCAGAACTAAGACGTACTAAAAAACGATACGCTATCTGTTTCGCGTTGTACGCACGGCGACAAATCAAGCTCAAAACGAAAAAAACGAAAAACCTATACAATGCGACGTAAACCAAAATTGGAAATTTATAGCTTGACTAGCTTCTGCCCGCGACTTCGTCCGCGTCAAGTTTTTGCTCCGCTGACCGGAAGGGTCATCGCATCGAATTGCCTGCCATTTTTCGTCCATTTTTCGTTGCTACTCCGCTCCTTTTTATCATAGCGTGATGTTATATAGTCTATAGCCTTCCTCAATAAATAGGCTACCCAACACAAAAAGATTTTTTCAATTCGGACCAGTAGTTCCTGAGATTACTGCGTTCAAACAAACAAACTCTTCAGCTTTATAATATTAGTAGCTTGATATGAGGCCGTGTGTTCGTGTGTTCAAATGCAGACAGCTTTTTAACACTGACAGATGTCTAATTTTATGGATAAAGTAGTAGGTAATAGTATTCCCTGCCAATTAATTAATCAGAGAGATCACTAATTTTAGCAGACTGAAGACCGACGATAGCCACAAAAATCTGCCCAGGTGACAGTATTTTGCCCTGCCTGTTTATTGTTGGGCTTCGTCTCATTCAACACTAAATAACAAGAGGTTAAATAAATGACAATAGTAATTAATACTAACGGTTTTGAACGACCTTAGTTACGAATGGCCGGTTTCTTGTTAATTTGGGAACAATTCGGAAGACAATTAAGATGTCCTGTTGACAATGAATGCTATGTCTAAAGGAAGAGGTCGGAAAATGGCCATGAACCAATATAGCAACATTGGGAAATATGGAGCAGTTGATGGGTCATCATCAGGAGCCTAAAATGTGCCCATTACTGGGACACAGGCCTCCTCTCGGTGAGAGGGAGCGGGCCATAATCCACCACGCGGGCCCAGTGCGGGTTGATAGATGTCACATGTCTTCGAATTTTTGGTTCTAAGACATGCCGGTTTCCTCACGATGTTTTCCTTCACCGTTTTGAGAGCAGTGGTGATGCAATAATTTACACAAAGTAAAGCGGCTGCTTGGGTTCGAACCTACGACCAACAATAGGTTAGTAAGTACCAAAATTCGTACAACGGACAAAAGAATTCCCATACAACAAGACACCAAGCCTGTTTTCCTCGAAGGATTAGGAAGTAGTGGGGTGTAGGTACTATGTTGAACTGTAGCACTTCTGCCTGTCTAAGAGAACTCACGTTTTGAATAACTGTTTTCCGTTAGAGCAACAGTATTTAAGGTAGAAGGACCAAGTAAAGTCGCATTCTTATGACAACTAAGTAACTTGTTACTCCGTTCCTTAGAACCATTTTTTGTTTTTGGGTGGGGTATCTTCAAAATCAAAATGAAAAGTCATTTATTAAAATTAGGCTGCGGATCAGCACTTTTCGAACGTCATATGACGTCTCCCGGTCTGGGTGGAGCGGAAGGGCGTGTCAGACTTTTACTGACTAAAACCCACCCGTGTTCCTTCCGTTGCCTATGCCAGGGTCACTAAACTCTCTCGAACTAATCCGCGACGCGTATTTCCATTCTGTACAAGGCTAGAACGCAAGGGTGTGAATCTAGTCGCGTATAGATTGGAAATCACTTTTTAATCAAGCTCTTCCAATCCATACAAGAGTAGTACGCAAATACTCGTGTATACTTTGTAGTGGCCAAAGTAACTAAATTGTTCCATAATAATATACAGTGCTAGTCAGTTAGGTTAGGTTAAAACTGTGGAAACCTCCTATGGAAACGCCTTGATACTGTTGACGAGCCCTATCAGCGAAGTGTCCTGTCAAGCGTTGCTACTTCCCCTTTATTTTATTCGTCAACCCTATACCTCTTCCAGCCTTTAAATCGATGTCGATACATGAAAATTCGAAAGTTAGGTCAGAGTATTTAACAAAATATTTCTCAAAAAGGGGGGGGGGGGGGTTCGAAACTTTTCCTTCACAGGACACTCTACACCTCCCCCCTTCCTCCCCCCTACCACCCCTTAAATCGAAGCCCGGCAATCAGAACTCCTACCACATTCCTATGGTAGCATTATGGCCTTGTATAAATTGGAAAGATGCATGTGCGCGTCTACGTTACAAACTATATACAAGTAGTACGCAAAATTCGTGTATACATTGTAATCACTAATTTAAAAATTGCATTACAAAGTATACGCGAGCAGATTCCTATGGTTGCGTTTTGGCCACGTACAGAATGGAAATACGCATCCGCGACCCTGGCAGATCGTGCTGTAGCTCCTCAGGACCAAAGATTGAAATTGGTCAGCCACTCAACAATGAATCACAAACGATGTCACAACAGAAGATAAGGACCCACTTGTGAACAAGTGACAATCGTATTGTACATCATTGTGTATCGATAAAATTGCGGTTAATGTTAAATTGAAATGTAATTATCAGAATATTCTGATATTTACTTGATTCAGATAATTTAAATGGAAAATATCTTTATTGCTTTACCATAATGTGTGGGTACTTAGGTGGTAACTATATGATTTAGGTCTTTTGGACCCTGTAGGGCACAACAAAGGGATAGGACCACATTGCTCACAAAACGGTGAAGGAAAACGTTATGAGGAAACCGGTCTTAAAACCAAAAATTCAAAGACATTTGACATTTACCAACCCGCACTGGGCCCGCTTGGTAAATTACGAGCAACTCCTCGTAGAGAGGTGGCTGGAGTCCCAGCAGCATAAACATTATAGGCTGATAATTATGATTTCAATGGAAACAAAAGTAAAAGGTAAGTGTTGAGTATTTAATTCCATTTTCCGTTGAACTACACATTTTCGTAAAGGCGTCTCCCTTTTCTTTGTAATCTTATCTTAAATGGACGATATGAAATTATTATGTTTATTGTTTGTGAGAGTTTACCGAGAACTTGCTTATTTTATTGGATGGCTTAATCAAGTTGTTTTCGTATTAGGAACCGTACAATATTTGAGTAGCTAGATTCCGCGCAAGCGATGGAAATTGAAGAAGAGAATAGGGCTTAAAATTGTTTGAGCATGGCAAGAGCAAATTTCGTGAATTAATTAATTCACTGAACGTAATTTCAGTCACAATGAACATTTGATCTTGACTAAAGACACTATGGGGTCCTACAGGTTACCAAATATATTTCAAAATATCATAATTTATAATAGGATTGTAATCACGCTAATTTGATGACTTTTAATTCATCTACCGGCAAGTACTCAGCGACTTGATATGGTTTTCCTTAAAAGAGCTCAAGCAAACAAAGATTAAGATACTCGGAGTGTAAACAAAATTTCAATGCCCTTTTATATATTGTACCTAGCGTGGTTTTATTATAGTTGTAACGAACGTGGCGATAAGCAGTCAAGGTGAGAACTAAATAATGGATAGTCAGGGTCAGGACTGTCTGAGGGTCTAGGAGCAGTGGATGAACGAAAGATCATACAAGTTGAAGTACTATTTATACAAAACTAGGATACCAAAATGGTTAAACGTATCTGGATATGTTGCATCTGATTATGTTATAAAATACTATCTGAAACTTAGTTTGTGGTTGCATATGCTTGAAACTTTTCCGAGTATGAAGTAAGTAGGTAGTGCGCCTATCAGGTAACTTCCGCCATTATTGTAATTCCTGGTAATCCTGAATGACATCACTTGCCGTAGTTGCCGTACCAAAGGACCAAATAGATTGTTATCAGCATTCCTGATTCGAACTTACGACTCGGTCTACGAAATTGTTGCTGCGCTATTTGGGACATTGACCTAACGTTGTAGAACGATTACGCCCACGTTCATTGCTGCTAGAAGCATTCCGGATTAACTGAATTTGGGAGAAGATTAACGGTTCTAATGGAACTTGCGATGGACCATATATTTTAGACATATAAATAACGGTTAATTACTTACTTGCCCAATGTAGACAGTGCCAGTCCGTCGAAAGTGGCCGATATCTTCAATCCGTTTGGATTCACAGGCCAGGCGATCTTGTCCAAGTCAGCAACATTTTCTATCCTATCAAACTCAGAACACTGCACGTACAACACTATATGAGTCCCATCGATATCGGGAATTTCACTGCACGTACAAACATCACATAATTTAATAAGTTTTAACACCTCTTCATTGAAAGCTTCTTCGATAATGTCTTGTCCACTTCCATTTTTGAATATTAAAAATAGAAACGTCACATAAATAAGGGCGCGCATTTTTATTTTTTAAAAATGATGACACAAGCCCATCTGCGTTCGACTCGTAATCGCGGTGGAATGATAAGTTTCCCTATCGTTGTCTTATCGGCATCGCCGCTGTGTGTGTACATTGCTGAAAATGACGCACACTAAGATAATAGGAGATTAATACGAACTCTAAGTGATTCATGGTCCTTTAGTATGAAAACTACCGGTCCTTTGGGGAAGGTATTTGTAACACGTTCAAACTTTAAACAATGGTGTCTCGAGTCGATATCGCGTAGTATTTCCCAGCTAACTAGAGTAACAGATGATCTGGTGGGTAGATCAGTTATGCAGCTGCTACTTGTATTTATTTATGTGCAGTGGAGCAAGAATAGAAACGAAATCATTTTTATTTTATTTAGAAGACAAAAGATGGACGAAAAATTCCGGAATTTTGATATTAAAACATTTTGCACTGCATACGATTTCCTGGTTCCAGGAGAATTGCAGTATAGAGGTGAATTTTTATCCAAACGATCAAAACCACTACCATACAAATATCACTACACTTATTAAAAAAAACAAATCATATCATATAAACGCTAACTGAACTAAAACAAACGTTAGAAGGCACGTCAGGCACGTAACGAACGGTCGTAGGAACCGCGGTAACTAGTTGATAGCCAGTAACTATCTGTAGGTAAGTGTATTATGATAGAATAACACGAGTCGTCGTAGGCAGCCGTAATGCGAGATACATTGACCACAATCACTCGCCTCCAAGGAAAGATTGTGATATAATGTGACACGACTAACGAGCAAGTTTGATTTGTTTTAGAAATTACATTTGTATGACATAACACACATAATATAATATCACGGGTTTTTCCTCGAAGAATTCAGCAGAACCACTTTTTACAATTACCTGTTTAATTGTCATGTTATAGGGGGTTAGCCATCGATCGCGCCCAAGTCCAGAATCCGGGCTGCCACTGATATAAAACGTGTACTTATTGATATCAATAATATCTCATAACTCTACAGTAACTGCCATGTCGGACTATGTGTCCGACACTTTTTGTTCCATTCAGGCCTTGCGGGACTATATGACACTCTAAGTTTTAGCTCTTTAACTCAAGAGAAAAAAATGAGTATTTAATTTTCTTTTTAATTGTTCTATCACTTCAAAAAATTCAAAAAAAAAATCCTGAGTCCGAATTTTGGTGAGTGACATATTTCAAAAAGGCTAAAATTAAAAGATTATAATTTTATTTTCTCCGTTAAAAATCGGCTTTCCGTTTGAGAATGTTGATCATATGATTTTATCATATTTTGGACTCGTAAGAATTAGGAAAAAAATCATCATTGAATAATTCCGAATTTTACTATAAAAATAAAAATAATTTCTAAAAAACAGATTTTTTTGAAATTCTCGAATACCGTTTGAGTAAAAGAGCCAAAAATTGATGTGAATTATTTTTATTCGACACCAAATCGACCCCCTAAGTATGAGTCAAAAAAGCCATGGGGGCAGAATTCCCATATTAATCCGGCTATGCCCTTTATGGTGAACTTAGAATCTATCTATCTTGTAGAAAACAGTATCCTTTAATTCAGAAACTTTGATCCGATTTTGGCAAATGCATCCGATCGCAGCAATGTAAGCTGTTCTAAGTCCTATCTACGTCTAGACTATAATCGTTTTAAAAGATTTTTATCTGACGCAATCGGTGTATCTTTTGACATTCAGCATATTTTGTGTTATATTAGTGTTTTAGTCATGCGAGCGCCCACTAGCTCATCCACATAATATGTTTAGATTGTCAGCCGCCATATTAAGTCTTGTGAGGATTTGATTTTCTGAGGAGCAGTGGTGGCTCAGTGGTAACGGCCGCGACTTACGAGGAATAGGTCGTGAGTTCGAACCCAAGCAGGCGCATCACTTTGTGTAAATTATTTCATCGCCACTGCTCTCATAACGGTGAAGGAAATCATCGTGAGGAAATGGCATGTCTTTTTTTTTTTGGATGGGAAATCGTCTAATGACTTCTCCCGCTCTGTGCGGAGCGGGAGGGCGTGTCAGACTTTTACTGACTAAACCCCCACCCGTGTTCCATCACTTGCCCATGTGCCAGGGTCACGGTATCTGTTTCGAACAATCACGCGACCCCGGCAGAATCACGCAACCCCGGCAGGCATGTCTTGGAACCAAAAATTCGAAGATATGTGACATCTACCAACCCGCACTGGGCCCGCGTGGTGGATTATGGCCCACTCCCTCTCACCGAGAGGAGACCTGTGTTCCAGCAGTGGGAACATTATAGGCTGATGACGATGATGAATGATTTAGTTTTCATAGGTTTGGTGCTAGTTTATTGGAATTAGTCATAATTTCATATTATCCGTGTAGACACCCACTTTCTGTGATGTGCTTTTTTTCATTTGCCATTTTGTATTTTAAAAGGTCCACACTGCCTATTAGGTGAAAAGACAAATTTTCGAATTTTAAAGTGATACAATTTACCTATATTGGTCAGTCCAATAATAAATGAGGTTACATACAAGCCCGGTGAGATTCAAAAACATTCAGAAAAACTAGGTCAACCAGGAAAATGTTGCCACAATGATATTTGGCGGGGTGTAAATGGGCTAACGACGATTAAATGTTGCATTTTTATGTGCGAATTCGCCTCACCGATTTTTATGAGACTACAAAAGGATGGGACTGGCCCAGTAGGCAGCTGTAATAAAATGTTTTTTTTTTTAATTGTAAAGGGGAATTTTTTGAGCGGTCTGTTATTCGATGTTCTTAAAAAAGTATTTCAAAAATGTGCTTATCAAACAAAGAGATAATAGCTGTACGAGTTTATAATATAAGCCTAAATTAATAATAATTAATATAATAATAGTAAATAATCATTGTAATTCTATTGTTGTTGTTTATAATTGTATTGTGTATTGTTAATAATTGTGTATTTGTAATATAATAATTGTGTTTTATTTTTGTTAATTATTTTGGCTCGGAAGATCGAAACAAAGGCTTTTTCTGTTGAATCGGATCAGATACCTATGCTATTTTTTTATCCAAGTAGTACCTAGTACCTATCTATCATTTATTAGTGTTTAACCGGTTGGTTGAATGCCGTAATTACAGAAACAATTAAAAAGCCATTTTTGTGTAGATCCACGTTAAAAAGATGAATCTATAAAAAAATACACAACTTAAGTAAAAATATTCTTTAAAATCACCTGAGTACCTACGTAAGTATACACAAATAAATAAAAAACAAATCTACAAAATATGTTTTTTATTAAAATATGTAAGTATAACAGTAAAATACGTAATAATAATATTGAACAATTGAATATGTTTATTATACTTATGAAGACTTATGTGTTTCGACATTTTATTTTTTAAACGCCATAGAATACATTATTATGAAATTGTGGCCCTTAGAACTTAGTGGTACTTATATGACAATACAAACAATGATACAGACTGATTACTATATTATGCGATGGACAAGCAAAATAATGTATATGTTTGTTAGTTATGCATTATGCTAAATCAGTCACTTGCCATCGAAAAATCGACTTTAGGCAACCATAGCACCATAATTACGTAACACTTTAAATTGCAATTCCAGGGGATTTGAATACCCTGCCAAGGTCGCGGGATTTGTTCGAAAAAGTTACCGTGGCCCTGGCACATGGGCAACTGAAGGAACACGGGTCGGTTTTATTCGGTAAAAGTCTGACACGCCCTTCCGGTCTACCCTAGAGTGAGAGACGTCATTTGATGATTTCCCACCTACAAAAAAAAAGGGATTTGAATAAGATTCCTAATCCATTGCTTCACAAGTTTGTAAACTTTGTCTGCTTAACAACGTGAATGACGCAATGAACGTTGATAAACTGTCATAAGGAAACGAATTGCAATCAATTATCATTTTATGCGTGTTACGCAATTATCCTATTGGACTTAATAGTACCTCTATTATGCAAAAATATCGGCGAATTAAGTACAAACCTAGCAAATTTTGTTTTAAAATAACAAATTTAGCACCTTTTAAAATTTTAAAACCCAATACTCGTGTTTTTCACACAAAAAAAAAACATTCTAAAAACGGAATGTCCCATTTAAAAGTAAGTACAAATATTTTCGAATGCGTTATAAATGCGATTGCCCTTAAAACTATTCCTCAGAACTACTGAAAGAGTTATAAAAAAACATCACAATCAACAAGTGAATATTATTGGTCAATAAAATGTTTTCACGGGATTATTTTAAAGTGGGTAGATATTCTGTTGCAATGTTTTGGAGAAGACCCATTTTATTTATTAGTGTTTGCAAGAGTCCACTTTAGATAACGCTCGTTTAAAATCTTTGATTAAATTATGTTGCGCTCAAGGAAAATAAACATGATTATCGCCCACATTCCAAAACGCCACATAACTTTAAGATGCTCTCAAAAGTCTTTCTGTCACTACAATGAACTTTGAAGTGACAGAGACAGAGTTATAATTGTGTATTGGCCCATTTTTGATAATGAACGTTCTATTTCCATTTCAGTTGGTTCTTAACTCTTTCAGTCTTGGTGGTTAGTGTCACTAACCACCTCTTTCCGATTTTTTTATTAAAATCTGTGCCATGTAGCCAAAATCAGTTGAATCATCATAAAAGCTTGAATCATACTTAACAAGAAGATACCGATTGTTGGTTTATTGAATTTATGACAGTTTTAGTTTCAAAATATTCTTAATGTAAAAGCGTGACTGAAAGAGTTAAACACAGTAAACACATAGGTAAATATCAATATAATATCAGTTTATATATACAACATGTAACATTTCGCAAGACCTCATACACCCCCATTAGTACTGAGTCAATATAATAGTACTACAATGACCAATATTTTTCTTTAAATCTGTTATTTTTAAGATTAACATTTTGACCCCAGTATTACTTTATGTATTCAAAATAGAGTCTTATTGTCTTGACATAAGACTGACTTTCTTAGGATCCATCGGTGATAGGTCGTGCAAAAAAAATATTTTTTTAAACAAAACCTCATATTCAAGTAAGTAACAAACTACTTTCAAATCTTGTGTTTAATCTGTTACACTTTGTGTGCTTATTTGAATGATTGAACAAATACATTTATTAAATATGTATTATTACTAAAATACAAGATGCACAAGATTATGCACTATAATGCCTTTTTTGTATTCAAGTTCATTTATGTAATGCTTATGTATCTAAAACTTTACAGACACAAATATACACTTCGATAAGAAAATAATATTGGTCCTTTGATTCGTAAAAAAATATACAACGAAAACATGGAAATTCATTTATATTTGAATCCATAGGCCCAATAAGATTTTACTGATGATACGCAAGCTCTGTACAATCCATGTTTGAGTTTTAAAAATGGAACTTTAAACTCGTTACCAACAAAATAACCAATTTGACGTTTAGCATTGTGACACGTCAAAAATATATGGTCGATTTGTAGGTAGTTTGAAGTGTATTAACAGAACCAAAAACCCTGTCTTTTGAAATGTCTTGTTTGGCGTCGTTGATAGAACCAAGGAAGAATGGCAAATTCCGAGTTGATTGAATAAAAAAGCGTATCTACGTGAAAACGTAATGTTGAAATTGTAGAGGGCCATTCTGAGCTGTTAAGCCAGTGATTTAAAAACTTTAGGACTTACGAGTTAAAAAAAAAGCTAAATAAATGGATAAACCCTAATAATTTTTACAGCATAAAATAATTTGATGAAAGGATTTTTTTTTTAATGTAACCTATAATATTTGTATGCTGATATCAGCAAAACATGTACATATGTTCTGTAACGTATTTTTAAAACATTTTTATATACCGTGTAACGTTAATATTACTCTATTTTCTTTTATTATTTACTATTTCTTTTGATAGGACCCTACGTATTGTTAGACTAGACTAGAACAAGTTTACCGGCACAGCATCAGAGGGCGTCATGTTCTTTTAACAGATAGTGGCCGACGAGTCTCTTCTGAATGTCTGTCACGCCGCCGTAGATCTGCGTGCCTCTTGCGTCCCTGTTCACAAGAGAAATTAGAAATTCAATTATTTCCGAAAGACAGACCGCTGGGACTCAGGGTCCCTCTCGATGAGAGGAAACAGGCCATAATCCACCACGTTGGCCCAGTACGGATCGGTAGATACCTATTATGTCACAAGTCTGCTAATGTTAGGTTCTAGGACTTGCCGATTTCTTCAGGATGTTTTTGCATACCGTTTTGTGAGCAGTGGTGATCGAATTATGTATTTACACAAAGTAATGCGCTCGTCAGGATTTGAACCTACGTCCGAGTATGACTTACGAATTGTACTTGTAAGTCGTGGCCGATCTCGATCGAACGCGGTCGATGGGTTAGATCGAGATAGGTAAAAGAAACTCATACCACTGATTTTGCGTCGATGTCATGACAAATAACGGACGAATATAAAAGTTACATTATTTATCACTATAAAAGTCATTATAATTGTACCTGTAATGTCTCTCAGCATCGTAATTAACAGACAGCCCGCGACCGCCGAGGATCTGAACGCAGTGGTCTGCGACAGCGGTGGCGTTCCGTCCCGCCAAGTACTTAGCCATCGCACTGTTCTTTGTGCTCACTTCTACCGCCGCGCGGTAAGTCGCGAGACGAGCGGTCTCCACTAACATACACATGTCTGTGAGGCGGTCCTGGGAAAAAGGTTTGATCTAATATTTGTTTTCTTTTATTTTCCTATGTAGCACCCAGGCCCAAATATTGGATTTGCCTGGTTGAGGGCAATAAGAAACTCACCTACTATTATATGGGATTTAAACAGACAGTCGGGGCAACTAGTGTGAAGTTATAAATTATGTTTATTTATAAGACTACACAGTTCCGTGTGGTGCCGGACGTAAAGAAGAGGACCATCACATTTCTTCCCGTGGGTGTCGTAAAAGGCGACTAAGGGACTTACTAGAGAATGTGCAGCAGCGTTCTCTATACATTTTACCAACATACTGCGATCGCCAACCCGCCTGCTAAGCTTGGCAATTAAGAGCCATTTTACATTTTTGCGCGAATATCTAAGATTTTAGTCGCCTTATTTACCTCTCATCTCATCATTATAAATACTCTGGCATTGACTAATACATGTAACAAATAGATCAATCTTTTTGCTTGTTACTTTTAGTAGCACATTTACAAAAACTTATTTGTTTACTTTGTAGTAATTAATCTCCCACAACTAGTTTTCTTAAAAATCAGCGCAGGGTCAATTTCAGACTCCTATTTCTATCATTAATATGTAGAAATTTGAGTTAAAAAATACACAAAACATCAGACATATAATCTAGTTGTTACATTTAGTACAAGAATATTGATTTTTAATAACATTAATTAGTAAAAAAAATAAGTCTTATGGCAATTTTTACGATTTATTCGCAATTTTATCGCGTTTTTTTGGTTTGAATAAAGCATAATTACATTAAAAAATTCATGTCAATATAAAGTATGCTCTATAACAAATCGAATTCTCAAGTTTCATTTAAATCCGTTTATTTAATTAGACATAATATCGTTTTTGAAATCACTCTAAATTAGAATAAATTACGATGCACAACAGCGTTTAGTACGGCGCAAGCGCCCAACGAGGCAGGACCTGTGCCACTTTTTCCCGCGTCTCAGTTTTCGGGTACTCGTATCGTGAACGCAAAAATATACTACGACTACAACATTTTGCTACTCTTCGCATTTTATTTTTTTGTATAAGCTGAGAGTTTCGTTTATTATCAAGTAAAGCGTTATTTTAATAGATTGTAGAAAAATTTTGACTAAAATAATTTATTTTAACTAAATCTGACTATTTTTAGTCGCGATTAAAAAGGTGTGGAATAAAACTAGTGGTCATGAACAAAAGTTCACACTAACGCCTCGCCATCTTATAGTACTCTTTGGCCTCGCCTCACGTGCAAACACAGTAGGTACTGTATTTTTTTTTCTTTTGCTTATATCTCGAAAATGGCGTGTCCTATTGCAAAAATAATGAAATTTTCGACCCCCTTTATAAAACCCCACACATATAAATCTCAACACGTGGGTAATATTTTTTTTATAGAACTCAAACAAAAAATGAAAAATCTAAATATATAAAAGCAAACCTGACTGACTCATCCATCAACGCACAGCCGAAACTACTGGATGGATTTGGCATACAGATAGTTGTAATGACGTAGGCATCCGCTAAGCAAGGATTTTTGAAAACTCGCCCCCTAAGGGGGTTAAAATGTTGTATGAAAGTCCGTCATTTTTAGAGCTACAAGCCTGAAACTTTGTTTATAGGTTAACAAATAGAAATAAACAATTACGTGTCTAGGGTTTTTGAAAATTCAACCCCTAAGGGGGTGAAAAAGGGTTTGAAAGTTTGTATGGGGAAACAAGATCAGTTAAACTATGTTATTCGAAACTTCACAGGAGTATTCCTATCAACGTGTGTAGGACTCTTTCAGAATTCAACCCCTAAAAGGTAGAAAATGGGTGACAAATTCTGAAAATCAACATGGGTATCGTATTTATGATTTATTGGGTCGCTGATTACGACCACAACAACTATTTCACAAAAAATACACAAAAACATAAAACAACTATTTTGTTTTGTTTTTGTGTATTTTTTGTGAAATAGTTGTACAAGAAGATTTATACAAAAAATTGCACAAAATTACACCTGAACAAAAATAACATAATTTAAAAATTAAAAATACAATGAAAATAAACAACCAAACCAATTTTTTTTTTTCAAATTAATTAAATGGCAAAACCAAAAGAAATACTAAGGTGAGAAATACTAACCTATTTTGTATTGATCCTGAATGATCTTCCCTTTGAATTCAAACGAATACCAGAATCACAAGGGCAGACATTAAAATTTGTGGGTATAGACTTGAGAGAAAACTGTTTTTCACACGGGCAATTCTATGTGGCTTGCACTCGCGTAAGCTCGCCCAGTAGTCTGATAATTTTGGCATACAGTAATAGATTAGCAAAAAATGTGGTGTACTCTTTGTTTTGTAGTTTACTAGCTTTTGGCCGTGACTTCGTCCGTGCAATTCTACTTCCTTTCTTAGCGCTCGCTTACGCTACGTTACGCTACGAAGTCACTGGCAAAAGCTAGTTCCATATAAAACACGTCCAGGCTGCCTCCCTGCGCACGCCTTCGTCTCTCAACAAGTTCATTGCGTAACGCAAACAAGTACCAAGTTGCGAAGCCAAAAGAAAAAATAATACCACGTTGAGTCGCGATTGTCAAATTTGATTTTAGTCGTGTCAAAATAATTTTTAAATTTAGAGATTATTTCTTGCAGAATAGCGTAACAATTCTCATAGCTAAAAGTAAGGAATTTTAGAGATAGTTTAGTTCGGTGTACAACAGAATCGGCACCAATATGTAATGGTTTGATTTTTTTTATTTTTATTGTATACTTTACATAGCATATATTTGTAATTTTTTATTAGTCTAGAAATATTTATTAGACTGACTAAATAAAAGTAAGTATTTTCATAAATCTCTAAATACCGCATTATAATTCTAACGGCTCAAGATTGTTTAGACCGGCTCGACACTCGCGTTACACTGTTTGTATTGTGCATGTGTGGATAGCTACGCACACATACATAAGATTGCCGTCTTTTACCTAAGCTCGAGCATTCAAATTTTGTGAGAGGCCTCTTAAGGCAAACCGCCCCAAATTGGGGGGGGGAGACTATGTCCAGCAGTCTTTCGGCTGAAGTTATGATAAGACCAATTTCAATCTGCCTATTCTTTTCCTATGTTGGGGTCGGCTTCCAGTCTAACCAGATGCAGCTGAGTGTCAGTATTTTATATTGAGCAACTTCCTATCTCATCTCCACAACCTAGTTATTGGGTTCTAGACGCATCTACACCGCCACATGCGAACTAAGCATCACAGTTACGTCACAAAAATTTACCGCGCAACTAGCATATAAATATACAACGACGCCCGTCTAGTCAGAGAGTCCGCCTTTTTATACTGAGGCTGAGTGCACTTTACACCCTGTACCTTTGGTTAAACTGGCTTATTAGTCTTTCGAGCTTCTGACGAGCCGTAATGACTGTCAAAGACCCACGAATGACAATCAGGACCAACGACTTAACGTGCTTTCCAACGAACGGATGGGTCTTGGTATGTAAAGATTCACGGGCCAACGGCGGTAACGGTCAGCGACCAACTACGTAATAACAAGATACGCTCTAAACAATAATCACCGATAAGGGCAATAAGTCTGCTAAGCTGTGGGCCATATACTTAGGATGCTTCAAGGCAGGTTGGGCGCCGTCACCACTAGCATTCTATGCCCTATGGGGCTGTCCATTAATCACGTGAGGCTCGAAAGGGCGGGAGGGGTCCATAAAAAATCACGAAATATCACAAAGGGGGAGGGGGGTGTAGTAATATATCACGTGTATTTTTCTTTTTTTAATTAGATGTGTACTTCAACCTGTATTAAAAAAAAAATACAAAAAAAATTAGATTCTTTGTAGGTACTAAAAAATACACGTGATATAGGGGGAGGGGGGTAGTCTTAAACCTTACCGTGTATCATCAAGAGGTGATTAATGGACGGCTCATATGTTATAGGGTTGATAATAGAGAACAATTTACATCTTCTAGTTACTGAATGGAATAATAGATATGAAAAATTGTATAATACCTTGACAGAAGCTAGTCTGGATAGTGGTTTTCCAAAAGCTATCCTTTCTTTAGCGTAGGAGATTGCAGTGTCGAGTGCTGACTGGGCGATACCTGTGGAAAAAGAAGAAAAAAGTAGTTAAACCTCTATTGTTAATATGTATTATAACCTTACCATATATTATATCAGCGTAAATGCCGTGATGAAACAATGGTCAAGGCCTTGCCAGTTATGAACGGGTTGTGGGTTTGGGCAAGTACCAATGAAACTTTTTCAATTCATATGACGTAAGTAACTTTTCCGTCTTATACAAATCTCTGTTTTAATGCAAAACGCCATCTAATTTTAATTCCAGTCAAAAGTTCTGAACCAGTTTTTACATTTCCAACTTTATTTCGATTTGGGTAAAGTTCTTAATACAAAAACCGGCCAAGTGCGAGTCGGACTCGCGCACCAAGGGTTCCGCACAAACCTGTAGGTATCCTCGGTTTATGCATAAGGTTTATGTTTATGAAATTAAATGGTTTTTTTTTTTAATTTTTATATTTAAGTTGATTGAATGAAAGGTAAATTGCGGTTTACGATTTATGACGTATTAAAAAAAAAAAACTACTTACTGGATCTCGTTCAAACCAATTTTCGGTGGAAGTTTACATGGTTATGTACATCATATATTTTTTTTTAGTTTTATCATTGTCTTATTTTAGAAGTTACGGGGGGGGACACACATTTTACCACTTTGGAAGTGTCTCTCGCGCAAACTATTCAGTTTAGAGAAAAATAATTTTAGAAACCTCAATACCATTTTTGAAGACCTATTCATAGATACCCCACACGTATGGGTTTGATGAAAAAATGTTTTTTGAGTTTCAGTTCTAAGTATGGGAAACCCCAAAATTTATTGTTTTTTTTCTATTTTAGTGTGAAAATCTTAATGCGGTTCACACAATACATCTACTTACCAAGTTTCAACAGCATAGCTCTTATAGTTTCGGAGAAAAGTGGCTGTGACATACGGACGGACAGACAGACAGACAGACAGACAGACAGACAGACAGACATGACGAATCTATAAGGGTTCCGTTTTTTGCCTATTGGCAACGGAACCCTAAAAATGACAATTTAGCACCGAACTACGCTGTCAGTTTTGCTAAAAAAGCTTTGTTTTGTAAAAGTTGTCAGAGTGCTGATTACTTGTAATAACTGCCAAAGATCTATGAATACATAATAGTAGCTGAATTAAAGTAACAAATACAGTGAAACCTGAATAAGTGGGCCCTGAATATGTGAGTGACCTCTGTTACTGATAATTTCTGTGAGGTCCCGATACTTCTGCATTAAAATACCTCTGTTAGTAGTAATTTTTAAACCTCTGTAACTGAGACTCGATTTTTTTAGATGTTTACTTCTATAACTGGGGCTTTGTAGCTCAATAGTCCGTAAAGTGGGACTATTTAGCAGGTTTACACAATTTATGACGCGTTTCTATACAAAGTTAGCCTAATCCCTTCCATACTTGCTTTGTTTAGCGTGGCGATTTTGGCAAACCCCCCCACCCAAATTAGGGAAAGCCTATGTTCCGCAGTGGACGGCTTTCGGCTGAAATTAAGATGATGAGATCCCATGTATCTCATCTATTCACTTAGGTTTTACTGAAATTAAACGCTGTCTCCGCGGAAGTTTTCTTTCCCGTTGATACTCACCAACGGCATGCGCGGCGATTCCGATACGGGCCTGGTCGAGCTGTTCCATGGCGATGAGGAACCCTTCGCCCGGCTGCCCCACGATGTAGTCCTTCGGGATGCGCACCTCCTCCAGCGTCACGGGGCACGCGGTCGCCGCCCTGAGGGTTTCGCTTTAAATCTATTTTATAAGCTCCTTTTGTTTCCTGGTTTGAATATATGGCAGGGTGCTGAATGCAGTGTACCTGCCTATTTTTTCCAAATGTAATAGATTTTCAAATATCAAATTGTACAGTATTCCTTTATTTTGGTATTTGTTCTACACTACTTAATGTTTGATTTAGAAATATTTTTTTCTAAGAGATATTAATATTTTAACTTTGTAAGTATGACATATAGAAACCAATTCAAATTAATTTGGTAAACGTATTGTATAATGTTGTGTTAATCTTTAATTAATGTATGATGATAGATCGCAAATGACCAACCTTTATAAATAATTTATTGTAATTATATAAATAATATATGCAAGCCCAGCCCGTGCATCAAGATTACGAACCACAAACTATCATTACTATTAAAAAAAAAAATTGTGTTACTATTTAGTCAGACATACTGTGACCGATATAGCATTTAAAAGCATTTTAACTATGCAACCAAATCGCACCGGGCCCGCATCTTGCCAGGGTCGCGAGATCAGTTCGAAAGAGGTACCGTGGCCCTGGCATATGGGCAACTGAAGGAACACGGATGGGTTTTAGTCAGTTAAGGTCTGACACGCCCTTCCGCTCCACCCAAGTGCGGGAGACGTGATTTGATGATTTCCCACCCACAAAAAAAAAACAGAGCCAGCGTGGTGGATTACGGCCCACTCCCTCTTACTGAGAGGGGGCCTGTGTCAAAGCAGTGGGAACAATATAGGCTAATTATGCTTATGCTTGTGGCCGTCCCTCAGGACCAATTTACCTCCAGTATAAAAATCGAAGTAAACTATACTGAGTTTGTTCCTACATAAAACCAGTATGTACGTTTAAGATGAAAGCCAGGATAACCCGCGAAATTCTTTTTTTCTTACGGTTTTGCAATTTTTTACTATTTCATGAAAAATTCGATGGGATTAAGTGAACTTGTATTAATGATTTTAATGATTATATTTATGTACAGCCATATTTGTCACGGTCGCGAATCATATTTTGTTCAACATACACTTGACACTAACCCGCAGTTCGCAATAACCGTATGAAAATTTGAATTTGCGGGCTACATTGGGTCTTTCACCGTAAAATATCTACATCCTGACCGTGTAAAGCAATATATGGTTAATGACCACTCCAAGTAGTGTTGCATGCATGCAGTGTTAATGTGAATGTGTATTTACAATAGATTTCAATATATACCTTACGCTCATGATGCGCTCTTTCTTCCCCCTGAAGACACCTTCAGTTTCCATCGGGATCAGGAAACCTGAGTAAATGAATACATTATGAATGGCCCTAATTCAAATAAAATTAGAACAATAAAGCTGATTTTCAGACGTCTTTACTGCTTTTGTTTAACTTAAAAGTTTTTTTTTACTAAAACATAACATCACGCCTTGTTTCCCCGCAGGGTTGGGTAAAAATGTAACCTTTATTACACCCACATATCGCCAGTTATGTTAAGTCCCTTGCAATAGAGGGAGAGCCTATTGCCATCAACAGGGCACAAATCCAGACTCCAGGCTGGTACTGAGAAATTTCAGATGGAAAAAATCCAACAACACTGCCCGACCTCTCATGATTAGCAGTAGCACTTGTGACCACTAGATCAACGAGGCGGTCTTCAGGCAAAAACATAGTACAATTTTTGACTTACATGCGAGCCCCTTGTGCCTGAGTTCTGGATCGATGGTAGCGAAGGTGACGAGGGCTTTGCCTTCAACAGCATTGGTGACCCAGGTCTTCTTGCCGTTCAGGACCCAGTGGTCACCATCAAGAGTAGCTGTAGTCTGTATCCCAGCGACATCAGTTCCCGCGCCTGGAAAGACCAATTATAACTTACTCGAAAATCTACTTTAGCTCTATGTGGTTTAAGTTGATTTTTGAGTGAACATTGTAATAAAACGGTTCTATAAAAATTCTTGTAATAGAATTTGAACCGTGTTATAATGACATTAAGTGTGTGTTTCCAAAACGTGATAATTATCAAAGATTCAAGTTTAGTGTAAGTCTATTTTTAGTCTAGTTTGTATACTGATCTATTTTAATTTGTTTGTGATTGATGTCACAATATTATGAAAAATATTTAACTTCGTCAGGTGACTATGATAACGGGAGTAAAACTAATTAGTCCACAATGTTATCTATTAGTAATTAATAAACATCCGTTACTGTTACATTGTAATTGATTAGCATAGTTACAAGTTCGCGGCGATCTGTTCAATGGTCTGAGGTAGCGCGATCATACTTTACGATTGCACTTTATCATCCAATGTAAGGCCTACTTAAGTACAAATGGTTGGAACCAGAATGGAACCTTCGAGCTTTTTAATTATAAATCAATGTCAATCTACCTGCCAAGTCTTTTCCTAAATACATAGGGTCGGCTTCCAATCTAACAGAATACAGTAAGATTCATGTCCCATTTTTCATCCATATCTGTACTAAAATTATAAAGCTGAAGAGTTTGCTTGTTTGTTTGATTGAACGCGCTAATCTCAGGAATTACTAGTCCGAATTGAAAAATTCTTTTTGTGTTGGCTAGCCTATTTATCGAGGAAGGCTATAGGCATATATATTATCACGCTACAATCAAGAGGAGCGGAGCAGTAATGAAAAATGTTGCGAAAACGGGGAATATCGCACGGGTAGGCGATTCGATGCGACGGGAAGGGTCGGGGGAACAAGAAATTTAATGCGGACGAAGTCGTGGGCATAAGCTAGTTTTTAATATTAATCATCGTATCAAACTACATATAGACAAGATTCTTGAAAATAACGGAAAACTCAGAGACCAAATTCATAGCAAAAGCAATCATTCTTGGCATCAAAGATTTACTAATTTTATATGGAATCATCTGCGCTCTAAATGCGTAACACACTATCATTCAAAATCTGAATCATTTTGAACGATATTGCTTCATATGGTTGAAAAATGTATCCGGTCAACAAAGTCACTAACGCAATGAATGTAGTAGAACTGCCAAAATGAAAGCCAATCCTATTATTATTGTGTTACGCAAATACGCCTCTGATTGGCTGTTGCTACTTTAGCAACTAATATTTATGACATAAAACGGTAATACAAAATAACCATACCTGGTTCACTCAAAGCGAAGCTCCCAAGAGCGCCTTTAGCGAAGTCATTCAAGAATATCTCTTTCTGCTTCTCAGTTCCTTTCTCATTGACTAGGTTGAGGTAGAGGAAGTTGTGTATTGAGAGGACCATGCCGGTGCTCGCGCATCCTCGGGACAGTTCCTCCACAGCTAAGGCTAAAGACAGGTAGTCCAGTTCCAAACCACCTTGCTCCTTGCTGACGCAAGCACCCATCAAACCCATGCTCGCGAGCTTTTTGATCTGAAAGAGAAGAATGTTTTTGTCAGATTGGAAATTAGTCACGGATGAGAGACAATGGAGTTAGGAGATAAACATACCGTGGCTATCTTGTCTATACTTAAAATAAAAATGAAGAGTACGTTTGTTTTTTTTTTGCTCATTTGAAGCGTTAATCTTTGGAATCGCTACGAAATATAATTTTTGCATTTGACAGCCCAATTCTTGAGGAAAGCTATTGGCTACTTAATGTGCTATAGCGCCCTACCATGCTAGGACCCTTAGGAGCCAAATATTTTTTTTTAAGTCAGAAAGATCGGTAAGCTTACTAGCGCGTAATAGCGCGGTCAGGCGAAGCCATCGCATCGCCTGACCGCGCTATTACGCGCTAGCCGTCGAGGTGGGTCCTTGGAACAAGATATTTCGCAGACAAAGTTGCGGGCAGCAGCTAGTAATAGATAGCCTGTCTTCTTATATCTTACTAGCTTTTGCCAGCGGCTTCGCCCGCGTGGAGGTCGAAAATTATCCCGCGGGAACATACTACCGGGATAAAAAGTAGCCTATGTCCTTTCTCAGGCTTTAAACTATTTGTGTACCAAATTTCATTTAAATCGGTTCAGTAGTTTTAGCAGGAAAGCGAGACAGACAGACAGGACAGACAGACAGACCGACAGACAGAGTTACTTTCGCATTTATAATATTAAGTGTGGAAAGTGTGGATAACGGATAACGGATATATACCTATTTATACCCACTTTAAGATAACCGAGCACAGATTTTGATGACCTTGGAGTTACGGATCACTCGAATACTGTCTCTTTACGGCGTACGTTCGCGACTTTTGGGTACCGATATAGTCTCGGGTGGGTATCACAGGTCGGGGAAAGTGTTATTGGGTTTCGGAAGGAGGTATTTCTCAGTAGCAGCCAGGACTCAGGTGAATTAATTTAGTAATCACGCCCTCTATTACCTGACATACATAAATACCTCGTCGTGGAAAACAGGAGTGATTTTTTAAACATTTAGGGTCATAACTTTTTTAAACATTTTCTATCTATTTTTCCGCAGGGACGTTGCGGTCGGGGGCCTGAGAGATACATTCGCCGCACCCATTTACTACAAAAGCCTGCACCAGCGGAGTAATTGCCTAACACCAATGTTGGCTGGTAAACACTCCTACTGCACATACACATTTATTTTTGTTGTAGACTTTTGCGTCGAATATTTGAAATTCGTGGTGTTATTATACTTTTTGAACATTAATTTCTTGCTCAAAAATCTATACTTATATTACTTATACTTATTACTTATCTATACCAAATATTATAAAGCTGAAGAGTTTGTTTGTTTGCTTGATTGAACGCGCTAATCTCAGGAACTACTGGTCCGAATTGAAAAATTTTGTGTTGGGTAGCCTATTTATCGAGAAAGGCTATAGGCTATATAACATCACGCTACAACCAAGAGGAGCGGAGCAGTAATGAAAAATGTTGCAAAAACGGGGAAATTCGCACAGGTAGGCGATTCGACGCGACGGGAAGGGTCGGAGGAACAAGAAATTTAACGCGGACGAAGTTGCGGGCAGAAGCTAGTTACTTATCTATATTTAATAATTATAAAGCTAAAGAGTTTGTTTGTTTGATTGAACGCGCTAATCTTAGGAACTACTGATCCGAATTGAAAAATTCTTTTTGTGTTGGGTAGCCTATTTATCGAGGAAGGTTATATATAGGCTATATAACATCACGCTACAACTAAGAGGAGCGGAGCAGTAATGAAAAATGTTGCAAAAACGGGGAAAATCGCACGGGTAGGCGATTCGACGCGACGGGAAGGGTCGGAGGAAAAAGAAATTTAACGCGGAGGAAGTCGCGGGCAGAAGCTAGTAAAATTATAAAGCTGAAGAGTATGTTTGATTGAACGCGCTAATCTCAGGAACTACTGGTCCGAATTGAAAAAATATTTTTGTGTTGGGTAGCCTATTTATTGAGGAAGGCTTTAGGTTATATATATTACTTATATATACTAATATTATAAAGCTGAAGAGTTTGTTTGTATGTTTGTTTGTTTGATTGAACGCGCTAATCTCAGGAACTACTGGTCCGAATTGAAAAAATCTTTATGTGTTGGGTAGCCTATTTATCGAGGGAGGCTATAGGTTATATAACATCACGCTGCAACTAAGAGGGGCGGAGCAGTAATGAAAAATGTTGCAAAAACGGGGCTAATAGCACGGGTAGGTGATTCAACGCGACGGGAAGGGTCGGGGGAACAAGAAATTTAACGCGGACGAAGTCGCGGGCAGAAGCTACTAAATTATAATGGACGCATAATTCTGAAGTAATACCGATTATTCAAAAAAATATTTCACCCATAATTGAATCATATGCATATTCTCTATTTGTTTGCTTTTATTATATCTTAGTGTCTACCTGACCTTCTAGAAAGGCATGTATTTTCGTCAGATTGATAAACTCGATATGTAGAAAGTTGATATCAATGCACTGCCTTATTTGGCTGGTGACATCATTCACGTGCGGACCTACCTATCATACATTGTCATACAAAGTGATAAAAGTAATCCCATTTCATTATCGTGCTTGTGTACGATCACTCGTCAGCTGCAAGACTTGAGCTACGAAAACCACCCTTATTGATAGGTAATAAAGGCGCTTTTTATGTCAAATTGTTTGGACGTCCGCACTGTGGATCTATGCGCCACTAAGTATGCCTATGCATTTTTTTTATCCAGGTTAGTAGGAGATTGAGCATGGGCCTACCCTACTCTGTAAATCCGTCTACGAAGATACGGGCCTGTCCGAAAGTACCTAGTGCGACACTTCGGAGTGAATCCTACACCCAATGACGGATTAAGACTACTTGATGCCCTAAACAATCCACGCCTGTGGGCCCTCCTATCCGTATGTCAACTAGAATCGGTCTTTAAACCTTTACCGCCTAAAAACATTATTTTTTTGTAAAATAAGATGATGAGATCTAACGTACCTTAGAAGTGGAGTAGGTAAAAACCAAAGCATAATTTATTTATTTATTGAAATGCGCCTTGCGGCTTTTCCGGGTATTGAATTCACGCAAGATAGTATTAACATCTAACGTTTTTAACACATCGGACTGTATAATATCGATAAATTATCGAGCCTTTCTTGTATCAACTTTGTCCTTTTTACATTTTTTTACATGTTTAATTTTGTAAAAGAACGTTCCGCTGAGCAATTTGTAATTATAAGCGATAAAAATAAAAGCAGGGCTGTTTCCACATTAGGGAAAACTGATTCAATTTTATCATCATGTATTATTTTATACATTATTGTGCGTGAGTTTGATGTAGTTGTTTGTGTTCTGCGAGCCGAATCACTGGGTCTGTAACTTATTTACTTAAGACATATGAATGAAACTGTTGAATTTCTGTTATTAATTCAGTGTGTGTGTCTTCTGGATATGTGTTTACTAGACTGGCTGTATTCTGCAGTTTGATCGGGACACATAATTTTATCGGCATTGGCTATTTTATTCAAGAATGAGAATTTGTCTGCTGTTTCTTTGTAATCTCTCTTCTTTTTCGCATCTCTGCATTTAATTTATCAATGATGCTATAATAACACGATATTTTGAATTGTTCTCTTGGGCTGAAACTTACTTCAGGAGCTGAACCATCATTGGGCATTTTCTTTCTTCGTCTTTGAAGGATGTCTTTGTATTCCACATCTGGTAGCTTTTCTTTTGCGCGGGCTTCTAAAGAATCAAAGTCGAATAGCAATTTTTCTAAAAAATCCACGAGTGATTTGTAGAGATTAGCGCAAGTCTCTAGAGTAACTTCTGGGTCTTGTAATACCTTGCTGACTTTTCGGAAGGTTTGCAAAATTTCGTCCTACATTACCAACATGAGTACGAACTCCAATTCTTGTAGTTTATTTAGCGGGAGTAGGGTTATGACTCTAGGTCGGACTCTATGTCAACTTAAAACGCGCGAATTGTCAAATTAGTCCTAGAAACTATTTCTGTGTGGTTTTTGGTGACGTGAGAGAGAGACGTGATGCCCTAAGAACGGATTTTTTTGTGTGCTTCTTCTGGTGCCCCCCGGACGTGATGCCCTAGGCAATTGCTTAATTTGATTAAGGGTTAATCCGTCACTGCCTACACCTGATTAATTAATTTTCGGACGGGCAAAAACACATCCTGTATAGGGACAGCTGCCAAATCGTGGTATCAAGCATTCTTGCCCTTGCTTCTTCTTTTCTTCCTGCCAGGGTCGCGAGATTTGTTCGAAAGAGATACCGTTGCCCTGGTACATGGGCAACTGAAGGAACACGGGTGGGTTAGTCAGTAAAAGTCTGACACGCCCTTCCGCTCCACCCAGAGCGGGAGACGTCATTTGATGATTTCCCACCCACAAACAAAATATCATTCTTATCGTGGTGTTGTGCTGGTATGCACTCTGTTAGATTCTCAATGCTCGGTTCAACACCGAAAGTTGAAAATCCTGTAGGCGTTAAAATAACGCTGCGATATTTTTACGTCCACACGAATGTGGTCTAAATAGTATTTCTACCTGCCAGGGTCGCGACATTTGTTCGAAAGAGATACCGTGGCCTTGGCACATGGGCAACTGAAGGAACACGGGTGGGTTTTAGTCAGTAACAGTCTGACATGCCCTCCCACTCCACCCAAGAGCGGGAGACGTCATTTTATGATTGGAAATCATCAAATGACGTAATAAACGACCCACAAAAAAAAAGTAATATTCCTATTTTTTTAATTCACAGGAGTGATTGCGTATCACACCATCAGCAGGAATGGCTGTAATTTTGACAGTCAACGACATTCATTGCGTTATTTACGTTGTTATGCAGACTCAATTTTTGGAACATACGAAGTAATGGATTAGCAATATTCTTCAAAAGGATTCCGATTCTGATTGATAGTGTGTTACGTAATTAGGGTGTGTCGCTCAGATAAAAGATAAAGACAATACTTAACTATATAGAGCCTCTTTACTGAAAAACCTAGACTACTAGACCTACGTGTTTCTGTAAAGAGGCTCTCTAAAGTACTGTCTTTATCTTACCTATACTTCACTTTTTCAGTATATTGAGGTGGTATCAATAACCTAATGCATCACCATAGTTTAATCTTGAGATAAAACATTCTGTACAACAACCGGTTTTATCGAAAAGGCAGATAATCTGTCTAGTTAGTTCAGTGCTTACTTATCTCTAGGTATATTCTACAGTTACAGTATTTTCAAACTGTGTACATAAACAGGCCTGGCAGTTACGTAATAGTGTGTTTATTATAACATGTTTGTTTGTTTTCAATTTTCTAATAAACGTCATTTCTATTGACTCCAGGGCGTGCGTGGAAGTTTGTTGCAATATTTCTTTTTTTCGTAACTTTCACTTACTTTTATTTCATAAAATTGTTGTTTTAAATCAGATTTTTATATTTTTCGAACGTACACTCCTGTATTAAGGCTACCGCATGACGGCGTCTAACAATTTCCACGAAGTTTTCGTAGAAATTGTTCCACCAGTCTAGTCGCGCCTGTCTGCAGATGCTTTAATAAAAATTATGCATATCAGGAGATGAGAGTTGGGGCTACGTAAAGACTTCCTATTAACATAGCCTCAACTCTCATCTGCATAACTTTTCAAACCCGTTCGACACGCTTCCGTGCCGAATCGAACATCAGTCTATGTTATCAAAGGAACCCTCAAAAGGTTGTTTCTGTTCAAAAATCGAAAACTAAAAAAATTTGCAGTTTAAATCAAATAGACGACTTATTCTTCCGACTGCTATTTGATGTCGGGGGCAAGACCAATTACTAATTGAAAAAATGAAAAAGTAAGTCCAGAGGCGAGAAACTTGGACGAAATTGTTACCATCGCGGATAGAATCTGGATGAGGCTGGCACAGGAGCATGGGGATTGACACATGAAATGAGAAGCCTATGCTCAGCAGTGGGTGAAATCAGGCTGTGAATGATGAGCTCCCCTTTCTGGGGCATGAATAAAAAGATAGAAGCTATTTGTAAGAAATAAGAATATTTGCAAGGCAGAGTAGGTAAGGCTCACAGTTCCTGTTTTAAACCATTTAGGTAGTTATCTCTAACACTCCAGATACCCTAAATATTGGAAGAGCTTGTTACAGAATAGAATTCTGTATACAAACTACCAGATAAACAGAAATGAAATAATTGGCACAATATTTAAAAAAAATCTTCCAGTTCCAGCAATGAACAAACCAAGAATGCTGTTGCTAGAAAATTTCATGGTACCGCAAAAGTCAAGTTTTCTATCTGATCTTTTGTAGATAAAATCACAAATATTATTTGATATGATAACAGCAAAGGTTATGTCAGAATATTTTACTTATCATGGAATTTTATGAATTTAATCTTAATCCATTTTTATAAACATTTTTTTTTTATTCTGGTGTGGAGTTGGATCTATTCACTTACGGGCTAGGAGGTCTATAATAATAATAATGAGAACAATAGCAACTAAATACACCTATTTCTTTCAAAATTACTTTGCAACAGCACAGTAGATCTTCCAGATTGTGAGGGTAATTTTCATCCAGTAAAATTATTGTTGTCTGGAACTATTCTCAAAAGTTTTAATAGCCACATATTTGTGAATATGTGGAAATTGGGGTGAAATTGAATCTGAAAAGGAATCTGTTGGATGTGAGAACACAGAACTGGTGAAAGTGGCTGTGCTTCAGGGAGGTCTATGGCCAGCAGTGGATGTCTTTTGTCTGCAATGACGATGAATGATGATTAATACAGTATAAAAAATGAAGAGTACTTACAGGTTCAAATGGAAACCGGGCCTCAGTGTCATGTTTGGCTGCTTTGGGCTTCAGGTGCTCGGTGGCAAAGTTCCTCGCCATCTCCTGAACACATTGTTGCTGCTCGGTCAGCTGTGTTGTGAAGGTACGGCATTGAGACAGAGTCTTCAGACATTGTCGCGAGTAAACTAAAAAGGGTGTAATAGTGGTGGGTATAATTAAAAACTGTGTTTTAAATAAATTCTTAAATAAATACTTACTTTTATGTTTTATTTTAAATTATTTAAAACTAACATTAAAATTACCGTTGTAAAGTAACCTGTTGCCACCAAAAGTTTCATAAATTATCATTAGGCTGTTAAATTAATTGTAAATCAAATACGCAAGGGCAAGGAATAATTTAAATTTTAAAATAAAATTGTAATTTACATAGTACTTACTGCCTAATTTCGAGGATTTCAATAGCGGACTTGAAGCCATTTTAAAATGCAGATAAGAACTGATGTTATATCACCGAAACAGTACAAACGAACTAACTCTAGTAACTCACAGTTGACACTCGAATTGCGATACGAATGATAATGATAATCAACAAGGTCACACAAACATACTACAAAAGTACCTCCTACTTCCAAAACCGGTTCCCAAAATTGTGTCACGAATTTCAAGTTAACGCATAAGTAAATAGCACAGTAATGCAGCCCATTACAATAATGCAGCTAACGACTTATTCAAACACCGATTATAGCAATAGTATTGCATTATTTCAGTTTTTATTTGTGTTAAATGTGGCAAAATTATTATAACATCATATTTATTATGGGTCGTAATGCATAGAAATTAAGACCCATTTTATAATATCAAAGTTGGCAGAAATCTAACAACAATTTTCGATTGTAATGACAGGCCATTGACACTTGACATTTCTGACAATGCCGATAAGTTTTACGTGTTTATCACTTAAATGGTTTCAAATGAATTTGATATTTTTATATCGGGACTAATTCAGTGATCATCACGTTATAGTAAGAAAGGCTAGTTTTAATTTTCAGATACGTTATCTGTTATATCCAACTACGGCGGAAATGCCTACTCTCTAACTCTATAAACTTCTCTCTTTTAGTTAGTCCCGCCATCTTTTTCTGGGCCTGCCGCGATGAAGCTTGCGATTGTGAGGAATTGAGTAATAAGTTTAGACCATTAGTTGTTTGAAATGCGCATTTTCATGCAAATTTTCAGTTTTCTCATATCTCTTTAGATTATTATTGAAAATATTGTTTAAAAACCATGCAGTAATGTTGTTTGCTCTCTTGCTACGGAACGGTGATAGATTTTGACAGTGATACTGTTCTGACACTGTTGAGGTTGACTGCCAATTTGACACTTGACGTTGACAGTCGTAGTCAAGCAAGATATTTCGAACTTCTATGCTATTGTTGCAAGTTTGTGTTTTTACGAGAATACAAACATATTTAATTCACGAATTCCAAAAACTATTCAATAGGGGATTTGTAGTAAAACAATGTGATCTATTGTTGTTGTGTTTGTATCGCTGCGAATTGCCTGTATTTACCGAACAAAAACAAGGAAAAGTTTGAGTGGTTTTCAACAACACCCATTTTTCAGTCAACATGACTTCGATTTTCGATCAGTACGAACAAGCGTCGCAGGGTTCCCAGCGGCCTAAACCTGTGACCGAACCAATGGTATCTTCGGGATATATAAACATGCAACTAGAAGACAATACACCAATGTTTTCCAAGAATAAAATGATGCTGAAGAATCTGTCTGATCTGATAACACATGCTGCGGTGTGTAACGATTACCTGGTGCTCGCTATGGCTAATGGGAATCTCTTTCGGCTCAATCTAAAGAAACCTGATTGTGGACAAGGTAAAACAAAATTCCATGTACCTAAATTGGGTATATCAATTACGTATGATACTAAAGCAACGAAATAATTAATTTCAGAAATCCAATACTCAAAATTCGTCCAGCCAAACTCGAAACTGACGGGCTTGTTCCTGGATCCACTTGGGCACCACCTCCTCATGGCATTCTCATCAAAGAACAAAAAAGATGGGTCTCCAGAGCTCATTTATTTACATCAAAACAGTTCCAAGTCTAAACAGGTTAGCAAATCGAAGAACTATGAAGTCACAGAAGTGGGTTGGAACTGGGAGAACACTTCAGAGACAAATACTGGTCCCATACTGCTTGGTACGTCACAGGGGCATATCATTGAGACGGAGTTGGAAGCGGACAGCGATAAGATGTTTACAGCCAGTAACCAATATTGGAGAGAGGTAAGAGAAAGTATATGAAAACATTTACTGTTTTTGTTGTTATATTTTTAAAAGTTTCATTAATTTTATTCACTTTAACTTGGTGATTGATTTGATGATTTTTAATAAGCCTGGAGATTTCTCAGTAGTAGACTGGATTTGGGGACTTTAGTATTGGGGTACATCATCATTAGCCTACAGCAGTCCACTGCTGGGTGTCGACCTCTTCACTTCCATGCCATTTAGCTAGATTCTCTGATACTCTTATCCAGCAGCTACCAACAGGGGCAAATATTGCTATTAAATCAAAAACATACCTAGAAAATGTGGTAAAAAGGATTATTCTGCCACAAGTAATGTTAGACCGAAAATGGATTTTCAGCTTGGAACCAAGAAGAAACTTTGGCTTTAATCTTATTTTTTGGCTGAAAACGAAACTTCGATCGGTCACAAGTTACAAGTTTTATATTTATTTGATTCACTGCACTTTTCAAGAAACTACAACCTCTTTAATAATCTATATTTTATTTGATTACATTTTAATTTTGTTAATTTCTTACACAAGCTGCCTAGTTACCTTCCTCTGTACGGAAGCAAGGATATTGATGGTTTGGTAAACAAACAGTTTTGCTTTCAATCTTTCTTTTGTTTTTGAATCCCTATTTTAAGTATAGTTAACCTCACAATTGCTTTACCACTTCTTTCTACAACAATATCACCATAATCATTTTTTTTGCCCTAGTCCCAATTTATTTTGGGTCTGTGCAACATGTTTTTTCCTTTTATGCTACCACTTTTGACAACACTTCACAGTAAACTGAAATTTCATTAATGTGAAACCATCTAACTACAAGTCAAGTCACATTAGACAAATATATCTTGTTATTTTATGAAGTGCAAGCGAAATTCAACCTTAGTATAGGTATGATAAAGCAATTATGAGATTTACTATACAGTGGAACCTTTATTACCAGCACCCTAATAGTGTAACACATTTTCAACCACTATCTGAATAATTTTGAATTGCTAATCCATTGCATCATATTATGTTGAAATAATTTGTTTGCGCAGCAGTGTAAATAACGCAATGAATGTAGTTGAACTGTCAAAATGAAAGCCATTCCTAATGTTAGTGTGTTGTGCAATTACCCTGCTGAATTCATTTTGGTCAGCAAAATGATAAAATCTGAATACTTTTTTAGTTAGATATCGCCGGGTTAAAGGCAAAACCGACTATCTGCGATTTTTTGAGTTTTTCACTTTAATATACCATTCGATTCGCCATTTGATTCTTTACCTAATGGTATATTCAAGTGAAAAACTCAAAAAATCGCAGATAGTCGGTTTTACCTTTAACCCGGCGATATCATGTTTTCACTATTATGAGATAAGGGATGTTTACCAAGGTGTGCTGTAACGTGTGTAATATTTGTGTCAAGCAGTTTAAGTAAAATGAATGGCTTATGGCTTTAATAGCATTGGCAACTGCAGTCCTATTGTGGTAGGTAATAGGGTGTTTGACTACATTATTTGTTTTAATTTCTCGAACTCTTAAAAACAAAATGGCGATGTTGTATGCGTTATAAAGTGTACATGATGGCTCCTCTTCACAATCGGCGATAATCGTTAATCGTGTGTTCGTCTGTAATCGTGTGATGGTGATCATGTGGGCATGTGTACATAATTAGCCGAAATTCCCTTTGAAACGTGCCAGGAAACCCAACAACTCATGGATGGCCGAGATCATAGACGATGATCACACGAGTAAGACCTCCACACACTGCCAGGGTCGCGGTATCAGTTCGAAAGAGGTACCATGGCCTTGGAATATGGGCAACTGAAGGAACACGGGTGGGTTTTAGTCAGTAAAAGTCTGACACGCCCTTCCGCTCCACCCAAGAGCGGGAAACGTAATTTCATCCCACCCATAAAAAAAAAGACCACACAATCGTGCACGCGGGTAATCATTTATGATCGCTGTTGTAAAGAGCCGCCATTACACGGCTCTGCTAGCATCCATGATTACTTCGTATATTGCCATTGTAACTTCGGGCCAATCAGTATAAAGGTCGTTATTTTTCGGAATCTTGAAATGGTTTAGTTCTTGTTTTTTTTGTTTACAGTAGTCAAATACCCTATTAAAATCTTAATTATCTCAAACTGTAAATACAAGTGCTAGAAAGATTTAATTCTGGGGTATTTAAGTAAACTGCCTAACTCTAAACTTTATTAATATTGTGCCTGTAAAGCTTACATACAATAATCTTATAAACATCTACCGCCATTGACCAAAACCATTTCTATTTACAGATTTTCGACATCGGCAAAGGTACTGACATGCCAATAACAGGCATACAGTTCCATAGAGTAAATAACACCAGTAAATACTTCATATTTATCACTACGCCTACGAGGCTGTATCAATTCATGGGCCATGCTATTACAAAGGACGACAAGCCCTCCTTACAGTCTATTTTCTTCTCATATTTGACAATTCCTGAAACTGGATTCCAAGAAATCCCATCTACTTTGAAATATTCGAAACTCCAGTTCTTTGATAAAAATGGAGTTCCCAAAACATTTGCTTGGTTGACTGAGCCTGGGATATTTTATGGACAGGTTGGTACTAAGTACTTGTTTTTAAAACTTCTATTATCTAAGGTAAGTAAGGAATACTCTCTGCACTCCCTTCCAAAATTACATGTTTCATAATCATCAAAAAAATATCCCATTTTGTGAATCGAATCTGCTATCATTTGCTACAAAACATTTGAATATCAGTCTAACAATGCATTACATTATTATTTCGTTTAATTGTAAAATTTTCCTTATCCTCGTACTATTATCGTAATGAAAACACATCATAAACGTTTATAACCAAAATTCGTAGTTCGTCCAATTAATTTAAATAGTAGTCCCTCCTTATCAGATATCACACAATCAGTCTTTGTTATAATATTGTGTATTCCATGCCCTTTAGTATGCACGTTACAGAAAGTGATGAACGGTACTGAAGGCGCCAAACTCTTAGCCATATTCTATGCCTACTCAAATTTGTTTTTAGACACGCTAAAAGCCTATAAGCTAAAACGTTCCCTTCTCTGGGCCTCAGACCTCTGTAAAATTTATAAAAAAACTAGCTGACCCGGCAAACGTTGTTTTGCCATATAAATAATTTCCTAGGCGGGGATAACTAATTAAATGACGATTGATCAGTTTTCGACCGGAGAGGAAAAATGATTAAATTACTAAAATGGCTATTAAAAAATAAGGGTTGATCGTATTGTATGTATTTTTGTATGTTGTATCATAAAAAAATAGAAATTAAAAATTTTGTCTAAAAAATAAAAATAAAAATTTAGGGGTGGACTACCCCTAACATTTAGGGGGCTGAAAAATAGATGTTGGCCGATTCTCATAGATACCGGATAAGCACAAAAAAATTCATCAAAATCGGTCAAGCCGTTTCGGAGGAGTATGGCAACGAAAACTGTGACACGAGAATTTTATTTATAAAAAAATCTTTAATCCAACTAATTAATGTTATTTCAGTTGGACCCAAGTTCCCAACAGAATTCAAACTCTTTGTTCACACAAGGCGCACTCATCAGTTACCCTACCGACGGCGACGAACCGGAAAATGCGCCCCTATCCTTCGTTCTCACTGAGTTCCATGTACTCCTAATGTACTCCGACAGAGTAAAAGTAATCTCACTAATAAGCCAAGAATTAGTTTTCGAAGATAGATATACAGAAGCGCATGGGAAACTGAAGAACATTGTACGGGACACGAAAAAGAGGACCATTTGGGCCATTACTGACAAGTGTGTGTTTAGATACAAAGTAGTACGAGAGGAACGGAATCTATGGATCATTTACTCCGATAAAGGACAGTTCGATCTAGCCAAAGAGTACTGTTATAACAACCCAGCGTATATAGACGTAATAAACGTAAAACAGGCCGAACTGCTATTCAATCAAGGGAGTTATGAGAGGAGCGCGGAAATATTTGCCGAGACGCAAAAAAGTTTCGAAACTATTTGTCTCAAGTTTTTGGAATTAGAGCAAATAAATGCTTTGAAAGTCTACTTAGGGAAGAGATTAGAGGCTTTGAAAGAAGATGAGAAAACGTTGATTTCCATGCTAGTCATTTGGATGACAGAGTTGTATTTATCTCAGTTAGGTTTACTTCGTCGGACAGGGAAGCAAGATTCCGAAGAATACCACCAGATCCAAAGTAACTTCGAGATATTTTTATTGCATCCGAAAGTAGCAAAATGTATGCAGCATGTGAAATCAGTAGTATACGACCTGATGGCTTCTCACGGCGACAAACAAAACCTGATCAAACTAACGATTATAAACGAAGACTACGAGAATGTGGTAGCTCAGTATATTTATAAGAAATCTTACTTGGAGGCTATTGAGACCTTGAAAACATTGAAGAGACCGGAGCTGTTCTACCATTTCGCTCCAGTGCTGATGGAGGAATCGCCGAAGCATACTGTGAACGCGTTGATATCTCAGGGAGCAAGGCTGAGCCCTTCACAATTGCTTCCTGCATTTTTATCTTGTAAGAACGACACAGCTCATTTGTCTGAAGTAATCAGATACTTGGAGTTTATTCTTCAGCACTACAACGTGAAGGATAAGGCGATACATAACTATTTGTTGACTCTGTATGTGGAGCATGACCATGAGGCTCTGATGATGTATCTGGCGAGGCAAGGACAGGATGTTACGATGGTGAATTATGATGTGCATTATGCTTTGAGGTGAGTTGGCTTTACAATATTAATAAACAAAACAACACACTTCCTCTTTATCATATGAACTTCCTATTCCCTTGTTTGATTTCACAACCGTATAGCTCAATTTAGAGAAGAGAACCGAATTTTTGTTTATTACTTTTTCTTATTTGGACTTTATTTCCATTGCGTAACGAACAAATCAGAGGGTCTGCTTCCTAAGCACGAAGTCCATAGTTTACGCATGAGTTACGGACATTTTTCAATCCGTATCACTTACAGGCATAAGAGTAGTCCGAACTAACAATGAATGACAACACAGTTTGACTATTGTTCCTACGGAATTTGACACTTGTTTCAATGGAATAACTAGTTTCGGATGGGCCCGTATCTTCGTTGACGGACTTAGAGGGAGCCCTCCAGATATGAGACCGAAAGCGGGTTGTCTCTACCGAAGACTTCATAAAATTAGGTTATTAAAGTAGGAATGATCAGGGGTCGTATTATGAAGTATTAATGCCAAAATGATTCCGTTTGAAAAAGGGATAGTGCTATCATTCATATAGAGGTCCGTGTCTTTGTCACACTGAAATCATGATGGCATTAAAACGTCAAAATACGGCACCAGATGTTCCATTTTACGGACGCGATTTGAGCGACTACTCGCTAAAAGCACCCCCCTGTGGGGTGCGGACTTCGGCTTAAGGCGTCGCTGGTAAAGGGCAGCAAGAGACGGTCTGGATCTAAGTCATTATTATTTGGGGACGAATTTAAAGCTACAGGCTCGGCTACGGCGCGGGCTGGCACTTCGTCGAGCAAGGGCCGGGGGGGTCATGAACGTTCTTCAATAATTCTAATTTATACCTTATAACAATGAAATGAGAATCACAGGACCGTTCGTTAGTTGCTAAATTGATGCTAGACCGACTATTTTTCTAGATTATGTCGCGAAAAGAACTTATCAGAAGCATGTGTGAAGTTATCAGCACTGCTTGGTCTATGGGACTCAGCGGTGGAGCTAGCGCTGCAAGTGAGCCTCACTCTGGCCAAGAGCATAGCAGACATGCCAGAGCAGACTGAGCTGAGGAGACAACTGTGGCTCAATATTGGTAAGTTTATAAGTTCAAACTCTATACTTTTTATTTTAAACCTTTTTGGTGTATAAACTACAGTTAGCGGTTAAAAATGTTTTTTTTTTTTTTTTTTTTAAGAATGCCCTGATGGGTATTTCCATTTGGAATTTTCCTAGTAAGAGTCCGGAATCTGGATTTGTGCCTGGTTGGTGGCAATAGGCTCGCCTACCTATTACATGGAACTTAAACATAACAGGCGAAACGTGTGTGTGTGTAGGTGTCTCTGCCCAACCCTTCGGGGAAACAAAGCGTGTTATACTATGTAATAGTTTAAACATTCCGTTATAAAATTTTCAGCTGAAAACGAAATCACGAAAACTCAAGACATGAAAGAAGCAATGACGTTCCTCGAAGAGTGTCCGCTAATCAAAATAGAAGACATACTGCCTTTCTTCAGTGATGTGGTCACCATTGATCACTTTAGACAACCCATCTGCGAGTCCTTACAGGTAACCTATCATAAACAGTGTACAATGTCAGGGATATCGATGAGCAAACTGAAACCATGCATTCAGCACATGATTCTAGGCCCGGAAGGCGGCAGAGCGTCGAAATTTTTCATCGCTTAAAAAAAATCTGGTGAATTATAATCATGTACTATTATTTTATTTGATCTATTTTACATACATACATAAAGTTACGCCTTTTTCCCATGGGGTAGGCAGAAACTACGGAACGCCACCTGATCCTCCATACTCTTTTTGCCTCGTTTACGTTCACACATCTGGTCATACACGCACGCCGATTGCGAGTACTACGCACCTGCGTTGCGAAGAAATGGGCTTTATTTATCTTTCATCATCATCATTATTATTTCAGCCGTAAGACGTCCACTGCTGGACTTAGGCCTCCCCCAATTTGGGGGGATTTGCCATAATCGCCACGCTTGGCAGGCGGGTTGGCGATCGCAGTAAGGTGGTAAAATGCATAGAGAACGCTGCTGCCCATTCTCTAGTAAGTCCCTTAGTCGCCTTTTACGACACCCACGGGAAGAAATATTTATCTTTACATAGTATAAAACAAAATCGCTTCTAGCGTTTGTACGCTTTTTTTTTTGGGTGAGAAATCATCAAATTGTGTCTCTCGCTCTGGGTGGAGCTGCCGTCGTACATTGTTTAAGGGAGTATTGACTACCGTACCTCCTCGTACTGTGTCCTCCAGGCGATCCACGTAGTGTTAACACCCGGGCGTTTCCTCCCGCCTTATTCGGAACCTCTCGAAGTAGCCGTGTCCGATGAGGACTTGCGTAAGGCGGAAGGCGAGGACGCCGTGGAGCCTCTCTAGCCACTCCTCAAAGAGGGGACTTACCGCCGCAATAGTGGCGTGCCCAACGTTTGTACGTTTAGATCTTTTAAACTCCGCAACCGATTTTAATGCGATTTCCATCACTAGACAGAGTGATTAGAGAGGAAGGTTTATATGTATTAAACGCGGGCGAAGCCGCTGCCAAAAGCTAGTCTGAACGAAATGAATTCATTATATTATTATTATAGCTGGGGTCATGTGGTTGCACCATAGATATCCAGAGATATGCCTTCATTGCGGAATAGTAAGGAGTTCTAGTGTCGCCACTTATCTCCCACCCAAAAAATTACAACATTAACAAATAGTGTACTGACGACACACATTTAAAATTTGAACACGCACACAAAGAAGAAAGCAGCTACACTAAATCAATTTCTAATAGCACACATACATAGAATGGGCGGGGCATTCACTTGTAAATACTTCCTATTTGCGAACATCCAATGCACACGCATGCAATTAGGGAGTCGAAAGCGATGGTCGATTATTTTTATCGATATTTAATTTTAGCACATTCTTGTATTATAATAACTTCGTTTAATTTCCTTTAAATATTTTTTTTTACCTTTCCGAAAATATAGTTAACTTTACTAAAATAAAATGGGCATATTTAAAAAAAAAATGTATTATCGGTTAAAAGGGAGTGCTCTCTGTTACTTATCATGCTGTATAAATAAATAAAATAAATAATATATTACTTAACCTTAAAAAAAAAAACACAAATGCCTACCTACATTCAGGTTTGGTTTAATTCAGTTAGGCTAATGTTATACTCATATTCAAACTCGATCGCGTTAAGACATATTTCTAATGGAATTAAAATAGCGCCATCTAGCAAACTATTTTAAATGCTGACAGGATCGAATTCGGACGATTGTGGTCTTCACGGTGTTTCCACTTCCAGCGGAGAAAAGTGCAATATACAAATGCAAAGCCGCGAAACCACTCTCAGTTTGCGCACTCACTGTTTACGTCGTTCGTGAGTGTGGAGCGGGTATAATAAAGAGTAGGCTTGAGTCCTAGCAGTGGGAACTGTTATAATAAAAATAAGGAAATACAAAATAAAAATCAAATAAAATTATTTATTGTCCAGTAAAATGTAAATATGGAGAATCATTAATTTGAATTTGTAGATTTGACTAAATAGCGACGGACCGCGAATTCTCTAATTTAAACTTCGAATCTTGGCTGCTCGGCTTTATGATTGACTAAGATGGGCGTGCAATTTAGTGATCAATAAAATAATATTACGCAAAATATATTTTTATTTTCAACAATATTTAACCATCGCAATCTTCAATACTAATCTTACTCGCTCAATAATATTGCGTAATATTATTAATCGTCTATGGCCCACCTTACGAAACCGCCAAATAGACAGATGAAAAAAAAAGAATATTTTTGCATATCGAAAACAAATTATTGTATTTTTTTTACCAAATATAAGTAGTTCGATGAAATATAATATTTATTTATCATATTACTTATCATATTGTACTTAAAAACTGTTAATTTGTGAAAATCTTTAGGTATAATATTACTTTAGTTTTTACACTTCACGAATAACTATATTGGAATTATAATGTCTTAATTTGGTTTAAACAACATTTAATTAATAAGTAATTTAACTCTTTTACTATACAAGTAATACGAGGATATCCATTGAGTTCTGTAAAAAAATATTCAACAGCAATAATACGCATATCGATAAAATCAGCCGCACGCAAACGATTGCACCACTCTACATATAAAACGTTCGTTTCGTTCGGGAAGATTCGGGCTAGTTCGGGTTAGTTCGAGTCGCTCCGGACGTAAGTTAGTTAATCATTTAAAAATTGATTTAAAATATAAAACAGTTACTTAATTGTTTACTAACCGGTGGTAGGACACGCCATTTGTCTTCAGGTTGATAGTATTTGACCTATTTTTACAAATAATTACTGCACAACTCGGCATTTTGGTTTTTTACGCACCAATAGTGCACTGTACGCAATCGCAAAGCGACTGAATGATGCGTACAGCCGGCACTCGACATAAGACCAATTTTATAATATCGAGGCGGCACGTGCCACGCCCCCAAGGCATATCCCTCGATATCCGTGGGTTGCACCATACACCTGTTACGTTATGTTGCACGGTGCGTGACTTTATGTGGTGTAGGATTTTAAGATTCCATTACAGTTCATGTCTCTTTACAGGAAAATAACAACCAAATTGAAGAAATGAAAAATGAAATGGAAGAAGCGATAGCATCTGCTGAAAATGTAAGAAAAATTATTTTCTAGAAAAGAATAATTGGCAGAAAAGAACAGTTTTCATAAACGGTCAGTGGGTCCCACTTGAACATAAGTTGCTTTGGGTAACCTGGAAGTCAAAACAAAAGACCAAAGTAGCCAAAGACCTAGCCGAATTTCTGGGCTGAGTACATTTAGATTGCCATCTATACCCTTAGAAGAAGAATGGTAAAGGGACAAAGAGACTTTGCACAATGTTCACAGTTCTTGTCGGTTTCATGTGTACTGTGACCTACTCCTTGTGGAAATTGAAATTTAAAAAAAAATTTGTAAAATCAAAACATATACTTATTTTCAGTGTTCTCTATGTTCTGCCGTCACATTGGGAAGCAAATATTCATCATTGTTGTTCTTTGACAGGCCTGTTGGTCTAGTGGTTAGTGACCCTGACTGCTATGCCGGAGGTCGTGGGTTCGATTCCCACCCAGGACAAATGTTTGTGTGATGAACACGATCATTTGTTCTGTGTCTGGGTGTAATTTATCTATAATATGTATGTATTTAGAAATATATAAGTATGTTTATCAGTTGTCTAGTACCCATAACACAAGCTCTGCTTAGCTTGGGACTAGATGGCGTTGTGTGATATTTGTGGAATATTATAATATTTTTGAACAGTCAGTTCGTCCACCTACGTTTGAGGACGTTTATACCTTCGCAACTTCTAACTTCATTTATTTTTTTTATCTTCCAGGTCCGCGCCGAGATCCAGTCGTTCCGCAACAAAAGCGTCACCGTGCTGGTATCAGACGTGTGTTGCCTGTGCGACATCGCGCTGCTACTGCGTCCCTTCTACCTGTTCCCCTGCGGACACAAGTTCCACAGCGACTGCCTCACGCACGAGACGCTGCCTATACTCAGTACGTATTATATGATCTGGCAATCCGCGGTATAAGAACCATTTTTTTTTTACAGGCAACACTTCATTGCGCTGCTTAGTAATACTGAATTCAGAATCTTAAATGATTTACTTTCTTTGATGATAACTATCTACTAGAGCGCTATGTAGACGAAGATTATTTTTTAGAGATCCAAATAAAATTAATCTAAATACATTTTTAAAGTTACAATTGAATTTGAACTTTGTCATGTATGACATTGAGTTTGTGGTTTCTTGTGGTTTCAAAATATTCTGAATTGAAGTTTATCTTATGCTCATTATCTGTGTAGGAATATATTCCTACACAGATAATGAGCATAAGATAAACGTCAACATTCTAATAAACCAGCAAACATTATAATGTTTGCTGGTTTATTAGAATGTTGACGTTCATCCGTGGTAACGATTTGACATTGACAGAGCGTTTATGTCGTAGGAGTAAGGCTGGTTTTCGTAATTTATGTGCTACATTACCTTCGACCTTTGATACTTAGCATTAACTGTCTAAATCTTTCCCCACAGCACCGGCTCGTCGCAACAAACTATCAGACCTCCAGCGCCAACTGTCCGTGCTATCCAACATCGAGTTAACAACGATCCACACCAATGGCCTGCCTCTGCGAGAGATCCTGAGGAACGAGATCGATGACCTGGTAGCCAGTGAGTGCATCTTCTGCGGCGAGTATATGATCAACTGTATTGATAAGCCTTTCATCACGGATGAGGATTGGGACCGGGTTATGAAGGAGTGGGAGTGAGAATGTTTTTATATCTTGTATAAGTATCGAGTTGAGTTGGTCACGCTAAACTGACGGTCGTGACGTCATTCACAAATACCAATTTGATGGATTTGAACGGTATTAAGAAGGCAGGACCTATGGCGCAGTGTTGAGTATGGAAGCGGGAAAAAACTCAGAAATCCATGAAGCAATTTTGTTTATTCGCTCATCACTCTTTCTCGCGTAGCAATAGTGGAAAGCCCACCTAAGTAGGTACCTGGAGGCCTCAGGCTTTATTCTACCCAGTTTTTTCAGTCCGATATTTAAGATCTTGGTCGTTGCTGGCGATATCGTTTATATTATCATCTATCACATCTAAGTATATGTAACACCGTAGTATTCCATTACGTGGAAGCACTATTTCGTAAGAATCAAACTGGACTTGAATATATATTTTCTGTCTCATTCATTCTTCAAATTATATGTATAGCTGTATGTAATCGTAGTTTAGCTTCTGAAATTATAGACAGTGAAAGAAAACTTTTAAATATTTTCTGTTGTGTAGATTTAGTTCTATTATAGTGATTGTGCATGTATATTTAGTTAGACTGATATATTGAATAAATAATCTACGTGACTGAACTGTAAGGAAAAGTATGTACACTTGGAAATATTATCCTTGTGCTTTGCATTCTGTGATAGTTATCCTACCATCATGGAGTATAATTCCTATGTAAAATAAATTATTGTTTAAGTAATATATATGTAATGTAGCTAATTATGTAATATTTTGTATTAATATGTTTATTATGTAGTCAATAATAAAACACTTTTTAAACGGATTCATTATTTATTCAGAAAATTGTGTTATCAAGTGATGATAAACAATAAATTAATTAAATATTAGGACAAGGAGACCGTTTCAAATCCTAGAGGACACAAATATCTTTACACATTTGTTTAATATTAAAAACGTAAAATGTACAAACATAAACAATACAATGTCAACACCTGTGTTATTTATGCACAATATAATTAACACGAAGATTAAGGAAGGCATACACTAGGCCCCGTGCGCGGATTACGAGAGTGTGACTAATGAGACAATTGAGTCATATAAAAGCAAAGTCAGCAACATCCATTTTTTTCAGAATGGCAACTTTGAATGCAGCCGGTCAGTCTAACGCCATCTATATATATTTGAATTATCAGATCCCTGTAAAACCAGCAACATCCCCTTTAAAATCAACATTTAAAGTATAGGTTCGTATCAAACACAGCAACATCCTAGGTTGTTTACTGCAAAAACAGCATCTTCCCTCTCGACCAATCAGATGCACGCATTATTTGCTTTTTAATATGGCGATTTTGTTTAACAACAACGCGAGCGTGCAATAGGAATTAGTGATTTAAACTATTTATAGTGCTGTTTTCTCCAAAAACATAGTAATAATAGCAAGATGGACTGCTACCCTACTCCCGTAGATAATAATTCAAGTAGAAAAAGAAAAGCTGAACCTGAAAAATGGAAAAGAAATTTGGCCAAAAGACAGAGGTAAGTTATAGTGTTTATAGCGTGACTACGAACGATTGATCGGTTTTTTTTATGCGGTCATGTTTTATATTAGGTAATGTAGGTATGTTGTATTACAGTTGGATTTTTGTTTTAATATTGTTTTATTATATTTATCTGGTTATCTAAATTTGTATTTTTTGTCGTAGGTATTCGGCTAAAACACTACCAAAAAGATTGCTGTGTACTCACAAGAAAAAGTTTAAATGTATGTCCCTAAAAATGAGCGATGTTAAAGATTTCTTCGACACTTTTTATGCGCAATCAGATAAACAGAAGCAAGATGCTATTTTACTAAAACATTGCATGCCTGTTACCGTAAAGCGTTGCCGTCGTAGTAATAACTCAAACTATGCGAAGCAAACATTTCAAACCAAGTTTTACATTTATAGTAAATCTGAAAAGAAGAAGGTACAAGTGTGTCAACGCTATTTTTTGACCATTTTGCAAATAACGAAGTACAGAGTCCAAAGTATAATGAAGGAATATTACCACACTGGGAGACTTTTAGCCGAAAAACGAGGAGGCGATCATGTTTCCTTCAAATATACAGCGAAACGAGAAGCAGTCATGAGATTCATCAATAAGATACCGTGTGAAGAACCCCATTATTGTCGAGGAAATACAAAAAGGTACTATCTTTCTTCGGAGTTATCAATCAATAGGCTATGGAAGATGTATAATTCAGAAGCTGCCGATGACTTAAAGGTAAAAAAGTCCTATTTTCGACGTATTTTTAATACAAAATATAACCTCTCATTTGGCACTCCAAGAACGGATGTATGTGCCACTTGCTTAAGATTTTCTGAAGAAATGAAAGTCGAAAAAGATGACAATGCACGCCTCGCCTTAATGACTGCCCAAAGATTACATAAATTAAAAGCTAAGTCATTCTTTGAAAAAGTTAAAGAAGAAAACACAGGTCTTATAACATTCTCTTTTGACTGCGAAAAAAATTTAAACTTACTTAAAGTTCCAGACCAGGTGGCATATTATCTGAGAAATGTTTACTTATACAATTTCACAATCGTAGCCGGCTCATCAAAAAGTAAATTACTTCCTGAGAATGTTTTCGCATACTGCTGGACTGAGGAGAGTTATCCCAAAGCTGCGAATGAAATTGCTTCAGCCGTATATCACAGGCTGAAAAATACAGACTTATCTACCATCACAAAAGTACGTCTTATGGCAGATGGATGTGCGGGTCAAAATAAGAATACCATTATGCTGGCCATGTTATCAAAATGGTTAACCGAAGCACCACAAAATGTCAAAGAAATTGAATTTGTATTTCCAATAGTGGGCCATTCGTATATACCTCCCGACAGAGTTTTTGCTCAAATAGAAAAAGAAGCACGAAAACATGAAGTCATAAACAGCCCTCAAAAGTACCTAGATATTATATCGCGGTTCAGCACAGTGACGAAATTAGGAGTTGATTGTGAAGTTTTTGATTGGAAGACTACTTCACAAGAAGTATTTAAGCCGGTAGGTAACTGGCATTTCCAGTTTAAATTGTGTAAACGTTTTATTCTAAGACGTTCTAAAAGGGCGGGAAATGTTTTGATTGGTGGACATCTCCACTATAAAACCGATGATGGAGTCTGCAAAAATGTCTGCAAAAGAGGAAAATCAAGCTCCATGCTAAATCCGTCAAAAATAAATCCATCATGCACTTTATCTGATGCAAAGAAAAAGGACATTTTAACACTGTTAAAAAGCCATTGGGGCAATGATTGGCAACAAAACGAAGAATTATTATTTTTTAAGACCCTATTAAATGACGCTGAAACTCAAGTTGAATGCGCTGGGGACAGTGAAGAGTTATGTGAACTGCAGGAAGAAATAGGTGACATGCATGTGTGATTTTTTTTATAAGTTTGATTTACCTAATTACTCATATATAAAAGATTTAAGTGTTATCTTATTACATTCAATTACAATTTATTCTCTTTATTTAATTTTACTTATCATTCCTAAAATTTCGTAAGTATCAAGATTATTTACATTTCTTTTACCCAAAATACAGCCACTGCAAAAACAGCAACATCCTAAGCAAATTAAAGCAAAAGTAGCAATATCCATGTATTGGTCGCAAAAACAGCATTATCCAAAATGAATTGGTATTTTCTGGAAGCGTGCTGGTTTATAATGAAGTTCTATTCTACTTTTCATAATTCTAAGATTATTCTTCAAATATAAACATACAAAACATAAGCTAAAAAGTTGCAATTATTACGTGATCTAAAAAAAACAGTTCCTTGCATTTCAATCAAACTGGATGTTGCTGCCTTTGCTTTTATATGACTCAATTCACTATTGCGAACTAACTTTATTGACTAGCAGCACCGTCTACGTCCATCACCTGTGGCTCCGACTTATCACCTTTATCGTCCACTTGCATTATATCTAATTTTTCTTTATTTTCTTCCAGTTTTTCTTCCTTATTGCTATCTTCTTGCTTAGTACTATCATTAGGTATTATATCTTTCTTGTTTTCTTTGCTTTTATTGCGTTTCTTTACAACTTTGATGCCCTTCTTGGGGTTTTTGTCATCGCCTTCCGCGTTTTGTTCCATATTTTCGGCTGGTTTTTCGGGAGGTGTGTCCTCTGGTCGTGTGTCGGCAGCTTGTGTTTGTGTGGTGTCCTTGTTATCGACTGGTTCCGTTGGAGGTGGAACTTCTTCAACCTTCACATCTGTCGCTACCTCCTGCGGTTTCTCAGTCTTCGCTTCCACTGCTGGGGCCACTTGTGCTGGCTGTTCGGCTTGCTCCTGTGGTTCTCCTTGGCCCTCTTCTTTGGTGTTTTCTTTCATTTCAACCTCACCATTTTCCAGAACCTGTTCACCTGTTTGCTGTGTATCGGTATTTTCATTCATTTCTACATCTGTTGTTTGAGTTTGTCTCTTTTCGGCAGCGTTACTTTCTGCTTTGGCTTCTAATACAGCTATACATTTTTGGATGCACTTGATGGCCTCCTTCCGAGCCAGCCGAATGTTTTCTTTACCATCAGTTTCAATAGTATCTAATTTAATGAGATTCCTAGTAAGCATTTCATCTAGGAACAAGTATTTCTTATCATTTTTAGCACCGCCAAAGGTTTCAACCTCAGTCATAAGATTTAGTACATCTGTTTGAATACGAAGAATCTGTGTGATGGGGTCGTTGGCCGTGTTTTGTTTGGGTTGTGGCGGTGTCTGTTCCCGCTGCGGAGCGGGCGGCTGCGGCGGGGCTTGCTTCTGTTGCGGCGGCGCGGCCTGCTGCTGCGCCGCTCGCTGCGCGGTTCTGGACGGAGCTTCAGTCTTAGGTGCGGTCTGTTCATGGTGCACTGGCACTTTCGCAAAATGTTCTTCGGTATGCGGAGGCGGTTGCGGTTTCGGTGACTGACCGCGCTGCGGCGACGCGCCGCGGGCGAACGCCGCCTGCGGATACGCTTTTTGCTGTGTGAAAGGTTGTGGCCCCTGTCTAAATCCTTTGTTGAAAGGTGTGCCAAAGGCTCTCGAGAAGTTAGGCGGATGGTGGTAACCTACGGGGCCGTCGTCAGCGAAATACTGTTCTCTGTCGATGTGCGGCTGGGGGGGAGGCGGCACGTACGCGGGCTTAGTTTCAAAGTGCGTGCCGTGATCGACTGATTTGTTGATGACGGGCTCATCCCTGCCCTCCACGAATATAGGTATGTGTCGCACGTTGGAGTGTTGTTCGCCGTGCTGCGGCGGGTGTTCCTGGTGGTTCTGTCCACTCATTTTGAAGCTTTGGTTAGATGGGGCGCTACTGTCTGGCGGTGCTGACATAGACCTTTGATTTCTGTCGTCCGCATCGACCAAGCTAGGGTCAGCGGGGCTTTTCTGACCGAGATCGACTGTGTTCCTTAGTCCGTATTGTGGTAGGTGCGTTTGTGGTTCGGGTTCTGAAGGGCCTGCTTGAGGTTCTTGTTCAGTCTGTGTGGCTGCGGTGTGCCGCTGCGCCGGCGGTGACTGTGGCGGGTGCGGCGCTTGTTGCTGTGTTGGTTGCGGTTGCGGTTGCGGCTGTGGCTGCGGCTGCGACTGCTCGTCGCGGGCTCCAAATCTGCGGTTCCAATGTGAAGGGAAGTGTTCTCTGAACTCTGGCGGGATGTCGTCGAAAGGGAATCTGTCGAAGCCACCGAAACCGTCGCCGAAATCTGGAATTACGAAATTTCTTTTAAGCACACCTGCAAAGATTGTTTCAGTGGATGTTGTGAGATATCCCTAATAACTGTTGGAAACTTATGTTTGATGTCTGTAGGCAACTGAAATCTAACATTTATAATGGAAAACCGAGTTTAAAAAGTGTAAGTAAAGTAAAAGTAGAAGATTTGCTCGTAATTTATAATTAAATTAATTTGTAAATTCGTACCGTCTGTTGCGTCCTGGCTCGAAGGCCGCCTCTTCCTGGCCCAGGTGGCTGGGCGCTGCCGCAGACGCGCCGCTATGTCAGGGTGTCGCGACGCAAGCTCACTCCACGCGCCCGACCCCTCCTCCTCGTCAAACGGGAAACCGCGCTGTTGATAAAAACAGAAATGATTAGGCTCATTGACTCCTCAAGCAAACAATACCTACTTACACTAGACATTTATATTTAACAACTAGTACTTGACTTATCAGTCTCATTACAATCAGTTTTTGTATTTTAGAACTTTTACGTTTAGAAATAAAGTTCTAAATTACCAATGCGTGAACGCTTTAAACTTGGATCTAAATAAAACCTTGTTTTATAATGAGGCCATTTTACATGGTTTTTACAAGCAATTTAATGGATGTCGGTGAGTAACCGGCTTCAAGATCGAAATGACACGGAATCGGCATTATAAGATTTAAATACCAACGACAGTCAAGAACGTCATGTTCGCACGTGTCGATAATGACTTAATAATTTAGCTTTATCCCTAACATACCGACTGACGACTACTGCGATTAATGTTAAGTATGTGTATCGGCTAAATGGAATTCTATAATTGAGCTTATTTATATAAAAAGTCACATGGCCAGCTAGCAATGGCGGCCACTTCTCAACGTGATCGTTGTAATTCCTAGACTGATACACAAATATATCCGTTGTTAAATGATTACACGACTTGTATTGTTTAATGCAGCTACTAAATTTTCCTTTAATGAAAAAAAAAAACATCCTCAAAGCAAGACTTCCATCATTTAAATTGTCTTAAAGGAACGTCAATTTTCCTTTAATGAAAAAAACATCCTCAAAGCAAGACTTCCATCATTTAAATTGTCTTAAAGGAACGTCAATACAGGAAGCTCATATTTATTGCATCGATTTCGCAAGTATCCGGATGGAACGCTTATAAATATGTAAAGCGACAAGTGCATGTACATATAGTGGATTTACTTTGAGCCACCTTACTCGTCGAGTAGTAATGTGCGAAGGAGACAGAGTACACGTCAAAACAGTAAAGGTTCATAGTAGTCACATTTGCGTCGCCAGATACAACCATATAAGGCAAGGACGGCCGAGGAAGTGACCTTACGGTTGTGACTTTCGTATTTTGATACTACGGTGTCATTACGCGGATGAACGTTCAATGATTTATGCTATATATGCGAAAAAATATTAATAATTTCGATAAGGTCTTGCTTTTGACATGTTCGACACAAAAATTGTCAATTAACATAGCTCCATCGATGGTTTACGATGACTTTAGTTATCAACAAGAAGAAATTATTACGAGGGTTTCTGAAATTATCTCGCTTTGATCTTTTTTCGCAGCCTTATGATTATTAAATAGACGGTTATCAGGAATAACCTTCGAACGTAATTAGTAACGAGGTTTAACTTTTCTGATTCCGCAATTTATTCACTTATTTTATTCCTATTTATTGGAATGTATCTCCAACGATAAGTTGGAGTTTTGGGGATCTCAAATATGTAAAACATAATTCACATTTGTGAGACTGCACTTAGCACTTGTTGGATTCAATTTAAGATTCTGCGCTTAAATGCGACTAAAAATCGTTTAGCGACGTCTTCAAAATGTTGTGAAACAATTCAAAGCGTTTTGACAAAAACTTCTTGTAAACAAGACTAACTACTTCAGTCAAAAAAGACTCACGTCAGAAACAAAGAAAACACCATCAACATAATAGATCGCGAACCGAATGCTAGACCAACAATACCGGCAATATTGTTTAGTTACGCGGAAAAAGCCAAGAATGTATATTGTTGTGCTAGGAAAGCGGCATCATAGCATGAAAATGTACAAAAGTAAAGCGATACTGATGATTGTAAACGGTGACATCAGCGTGTGGGTTGGAGTGAACAAAAACCAATGGAGATCGTTGCGTCATGCGATTGTGGACGATTGTTGGAATACGTAGCAAACGTGTGCTGGGATAAGGGGCACGTGGACGGTCTCGTGAGCTTATAATGCAGCAATTGTGGTCATTTAAAAAATCATTTTAGTCACGATTCACGTGGCACTTGAACCAATATCATTATAAGTAATTATTTATAAATGAACAGGATGATGTAATTCAGATTACGGTAATTGAGGGTTCTTAAGTGTTTATTCATCCGAAACGACACTTAAACATAATTGAAGATAAGACAGAGGTATGCCATTTATAGGCGATGAACTAATTATTGTCACTTATCTTCATTCCAGCTCGTCTTATTATGTATTAAGCACTTGATCTATTCCAGAGCCCTCAAAAATTGAAAACCAAGTCTTTTTTAAACCGTTTCATGCATTCTCGTCTAGCAATCGCAGTCTCATATAAAAATGGCATATCGTATTCGCTACATTGCTAGCAATAAGTGCCCAACAATATCTTGAGACATAATCACGGAGGTGGATGACGCAAGTGAAGTCGTTGACCGCCGAATATCCATCGTTCTGTTCTGAACTCAAATGCAAGCAAAAATGAAGACAGTTTACATCATTTCGGAAGAGGCAACGATGAGACGTGCAAAACATCAATCGGGTTTTTGCTATAAGTGCCGAAAATACCGTCCGTTACTGCAGTCCTTGATTCGCATCTTTTATTTATTTTCATTTCAGTTTTGTTGAGTTGTCTTTAAATAGTTACAACTTCATAAATTATCTTTAATGGTATATATTGAAACTCAATACTCAAAAGACTAAATAAAATTTTATCAGCTTGAGATGCATTCCCCGATAACCATACGATGACCCACATAATCTCCATAAGCAGAAACATGAATCAAGGCGTGGGATGGAACTGTTATATCTACTCTAAGTCTCTTTAAGGTCTTATATAAAACATCCGGTGATTATTACCTTCCGAATACAGCCAATCTCAAGTAGGTTTTCTTTCGTTCGGTTTAATTTGCATAGGACACTAATCCTCGTGGGCGATCGCGTGACGCACCGTTGAAGGCACAACGTTAAAGTCCGCTTATGTACGTGGACGATACATTTTACCTGCTAAGATCATACTGACATCAGTGACATCACCGTCTTAACTTAGTTGAATATTTACAAAGATAATTTCATAGTTGGAAGACCGGTTATCCATAAACTTGAGTGGATCGTTACGTGCGTTATGTTTGTTAACTCTTCAAGGTGCGAAGACTGTTGATAGATAACTTGAATGAGAGCCAGCCATTTGAAATAAAATTAAAACAAAGAATATTCGACTTTTCAATTTTCTAAGGCTGAAGGACGAACCAATGACGAAATCCAAGGCAAAACATGAGAGTGAATTATAATAATAAAATCACGTTTACAAATAGCAGCAGTCACAGCTGGAAATATTTTGTTTACATTTGTAAAGTCACATCACGTGGATACAAACATTCACCTAAACTTATGGCGTCGTTTGGAGTCGAAACCCTTCTGGTATAATATCCCAAAATGAAGTACTCAAATAGCAGCAGTCACAGCTGGAAATATTTTGTTTACATTTGTAAAGTCACATCACGTGGATACAAACATGAAAGTGATGTCGTAATGTAGTAATATCACCTAAACTTATGGCGTCGTTTGGAGTCGAAACCCTTCTGGTATTGGCAGTGTATTTAGAGCGAGCGTGCACTTACAGATAAACAAAGCAGAAGGGATTTAGCATTAACAGAAACACGAAAGGTAAGTGAACTTTGAGGAATCGTTCAAGAATAACGCTGACCAAAGACGATGACCGAATATGTATTTTCGTTCATAATTTATGGAATTAATATTGATTATTCGAAGTGTTTGACTTAGTTTTCCGTCAACGTTAATTTTTTACCACAAATAAACGAGTCGTTTATTTGTCTTTTACTAAAAATAAACTCAGTTCTGCAAAACAACAGTCTTAACTTCAACTATGGAAACAAAATGCAATATTCTGCGGTTTTCAGTCGGCTAAAGAATTTTTTTTTGTAGGCAGTCGCTATACATGGTATTTCGATAAATCCAAAGCGCCTCGTCGGCGTCGCCTCTGACTCACGAGACGGCGCATGACGTAGAAATGTTTACAATGATCTCGTGTTAGTTATGGACGTTTTTGTGGGCAAATATGCGAAGGCAGACACCCGTGCTGTATAAATATACGGACTTTTAAAAGAAATTCAACTGGTGAAGTTTACACGAAGGCTATACGGCGCATCAAGTGAGTCAAGGCACTGAAGGAGTGAAAGATAAGGAATATATATTATAAATTCCGTATTTTCAAGTGTGTAAACTTTACTCCAGGATTGTATTAAATATTTGCGAAGATATAGAGACAGTAAATGGGAGTACGACAAACTTATTAGGGCATTGGGAGACAGGCGAATTTAGAAATACCGTTTACGGGCAGTATTAATGGTAGAACCAGATAGATTTATAAATTAGTGAAATTGCTGTAAAAATGAATTTCCTATGAATAGGAATTAGTCATCAAGTTATAATTTGAGCGAAGGTAACACCTGTGCTCCAGACAAGCAATGTCTTTGACCATGCCACCACCTGGCCAGTTTCCAATTACTAATGCGAACAAGGAAACATTCTGCAGGTCATTTGGCTTTCTCATACAGTCCTTGTGTTAGATTATTATTTATTTAAATAGTACTGAGTATGTAGTAGAAATCACTTTCATCTACTTCATTTGCATACATACTAATACTATCAGTTTGCTAAAGTTGCCAATGTTAGTTATGAACTAAAATAATTATTATCAGTAAATTATAATGTCCATTATGTAGAAGTAGCACCCTGGCATGTTGAAATGCCAATTGTTCTGATCTTTATTTAAAGGTTATTTCCCTCTGCATTTTGTAGTGCAGTTGCACTGAGAAAACGATAACTTAAGTTAACATCGTCGCTATGACTTAACACGAACACATGTTTAATTCATGAATATATAAAAATTTACTTCCGAATTTCCTACTTATTGTAAGCGGATAAGTTTCAAAAAAACTTACTTCGCTGCCATGGTACTCCGGTGGTTTATCCAATACCACAGGGGATTCCATTTCTTTAATACAAAACACTGGAATGTTTCACTTATAACCACTTCACTAGTAAATAACGCGAAAGTATTGACGTACTTGGAGTAACGTTCGTCACTTTGTCTCGATTTATACTGCCGCGATCGACGCCTTACAATCGTATTTATACAGCTTGTGGGAGCGCGGCGCCACGAGTTCGCGGCCCGTCCGGAGGGTTCGAGAACGACCCAGCAGCGTCGCCGTATCGCAGACAACAAAAACACTCGACAGAGTGTTGATGTTGAACGATATACATGGGCGTTTATGTTCGTACCAAAAGGCTTCATACATTGAATCTGTTCTATACAAGCGACAATGTACGTGTTTCATGAGCGAGACGGTCGAGTTTCCCGTACCACTCAATATCGCGCCTGCGTCGAATTTGTCTGGAAGGTTCCCGGGGTGATTGAACACATATTAGGGTGCAAAGCGCCCGGTGCGCAAAACAGATGCAACCCCCTTTGGAACTTTGTCGAAACTTCTAGAGAAGGTTCGATCGATAGCAATGACGCTAAATATTGAGCACCTACGCTCTACAAAAAGTTGTGGGCAATTGTGTGACGAAGTATAAGAATAAAAAAAAATATCATGGAGTGAATATAATAAATAAAAATAAAACCAACATAATTAATTTTCAGGTAGTCACGTGTGAATCATTGAGGACAATGAATTTGTACTATAATGGACATCACAATGGCAATAACAGCTTGTATGAATTTATTTAATTTTTCCTTCAGCATGCCTTATAAACCAACTGATTAATGTTGGGGTGTTGCATTCATAATACTTCTCTACATTAATTTACGTTTCAATTGTTCTTTAATAAAAACGGACGACGGAGGCAAAAGGTCCTTGTTAAATTAGATTGATTTTAATTTTACGTCTGGACCACCAGACGTAAAATTAAAATCAATCTAATTTAAAATGGTTATGGAGCGTTGTGATTTTGTCTGCAAACAGACATTATTTCTAATGAAGATACTTTTGTAATAATGTAATTTTTGTTCGTATTTATTGGAGTTTTCTCTCTAATAAATTGAACATTTTGTTTAGTTACTAAAATCAATATTCAACTAGCTTCTGGATTGAGTTGCAATTTTACTACTTTAAAATCTTGAACTTCTGAAACTTTCATAGTATCAACTATAGTATTCATGCTATACTTACACCTTAATTCATGATTCCTAATACCTATCTATCATTCTCTTTATTTGTTTCTATCCATGCTTTACTTGTTTTTATTTGTTTATATGTCTACACTCAGCAAATCGATCTAAATACGATTTATTAACTTAAAAATAGCTGAAATAAAATATTAACTCAAATTTTCATGTTGTGACAAGCCAAATTGTCAACTGTCAGTTACTTTTCTGCTTAGTCTATGAATGGCTACTTTTTGGTTTATATAATTTAAATTATTTTTATCAATATGTCTAGCTATTTGATTTTATTAATTATTACGATTGTTTACTAAATAACTTAACTTAAAATTATATTTATAAAATTCTTTACGCACTCATGTGGCCAGCTACACGCACTCATGGATATGTACTGGCCGACTACACTTGTCAGATGAGATGATGGCTACAAGAAAACTAATATTTTGAAAAATGTTTGGAAAGGGAAGACGACTTTGATATAAAAACGGGCGTCCGAACCGCTGAGGGTCCACTCTGGAAGACTGTCTACTTTTGAAGCCACTCCTCTGAAGCCAGTGTACTCTTGAAGCCACTCTGGAAGTCAGTCTACTCTTGAAGCGACTACTCTCTGAAGCCGGTCTACTCTTGAAACAATTCCTCTGAAGCCAGTGCTCTCTTGAAGCTACTCCACTCTGAAGTCAGTCCATTCTGAAGTCAGTCCATTCTGAAGTCAGTCCATTCTGAAGCCAGTCTACTCTTGAAGCCGGTCTACTCTTGGAGCCGATAAGAAAAACATCAAACCCAGGGGATCCAGCTAAAGATTCACCTGGGACCTCCACTTCCGATTATCGAAGGTCAACTACGTGCCTGACAGAACCATAAAACAAAGAGTGCGTGCCAGGCAGGGTCTTTTATATTAGCTGTACTTCCCAACTCTAATTTTCATTTAATAAATTGTAATAGATCTGCCTTTATCCATTTCATTCTAACAGGATAAGCAGATACGTAACACAATGAAGCAGTTATTGAACTCTTGATGTTTATTTGCGGTTATTAGTATTACTCATGGTATTTATTGGTTGTATTATATTTTATTGGTTTTTGCTATCGTCATCAGAGATACTGCTTCTGAAGATGGGTTTTAAATTAGCTCTGTTTCGTGCTTTCGTTCACCACTTGACGTTAAAGTAGTTTGTTATTTGTACATATTTTTTTTTAGCTAAAGTGAGCTAATAACCATGCAGAAATTGAAGAATAAAGTTCTGTTTCTCGATAGAAATAAGGATAAACGTACTAGAACCGCGGACTATATCAGAATCTTCTCTTAGAAAAAAAAAAGCAGCGCCCAGCTGAGCTTTGAGTAAAAACAAATATGTGCAGTCCATTTTGTAATGGATAGTCAAACATCCCAAAGATTGTGTACTACTCTTGTGATTGGCCGAAGTTATTGAAAAAGAACGTGACTAGATAGTCTCGGTATAGTCTAAAATTTACCCGAAACGAACTACACTACGAATTTCTACTTCGAAATAGAACAGGTGACATAGTACTGTTATAAATAATTTATTGCCAAAAATATCACAGGGCTATTATAATTGTAGTACTATTAATCATTGCTATTATAATCATATTATTATACTAACATATTTAGATACAATGACAGCCGGACAATTACATCAAGGTTGTTATTACCCATTGATAATTCATACTAGCGTTATAAACTAGCTTTTGCCAGGCTTACATCGCGTGGAGGTCGAATATTATCCCACGGGAGCATACTACCGGGATACAAAGTATCTTATTAATCCAGGTTATAATCTGTGTGTCAAATTTCATGCAAATCCACTGTTTTTCGTGATTGAGTAACAAACATCCAAACTTTCACATTTATAATATTAGCATACGAAAGTAACTCTGGCTGTCTGTCCGTCTGCCTTTTCACGCCATAACGGCTGAACGCGTTTCGATCCAAATCCGTTAAGCCGTTTAGGTATCAAAAGGTAACAGTCAAACAAAGAGGTTGAGAGAGCAGATACTTTCGTATTTATATTATACGTATGTATGGATATGGATGGACTTACATATTATTTAAGTAAGAATATGGGTATGAAAGAAATCGGCAATCCATAAACCAGCCTCTAATTGAAGAGACTAATGAGAATTTATTTTAAGAAACAAAATTTTCTGCCCTGGGTCCAGAGTGCTTACTCTCGAATATAATTCCAATAGATCGACATTAGTCAAACGTCAGTTGGTTGAGTTAAACGTCAGGGATTGGCTAGACTCAGTGAGTCCAGCCAATCCCTGACGTTTGACTGACAATTCCAATGTCGATCTATTGGAATTATATTCGAGAGTAAGCACCCTGATTTGTGCTCGGTAAGTGGCAATAGGCCCCCCTTGCATTACACTTGAAACATAACTGGCGAAATGTGGGTGAATTGTAGGAACACTTCTGCTTTACTCTTTGGCGAATACAGTGCTATTATGTTAAATTTATTTGCGTAAAATTAAAACTGCAAAAGGAAAACTTTCGAATATTCAAATTTCTCGAAATAGCCTGCAGTTTGCTCGTATATCGTATATTATCAGCTTATCACGACTGCTAATTTGATTATTTATCTACATAACTCCCTAAGGTAAATTGTATGAAGATTTCAGGAGCATTTAAAGTAGAATTAGATGCGGACATCATTACTAACATATTTAGTGGTACTATAGTTTTAAAAAGAAACCAATACAATTAAGTTCACTGTTATCTGCGAATACATTGTGGTATATTGAAGAATTTAAAACAGTGTCTGAAAGAATTTTGGTTTGTGTCAAAACAGTAATAAAGTGCAGATAGTCAAATCCATAACAATAGAAGCAACAGATACAACTTTAAATAGTTTAAGGAAGAAAACATTTCATTTATATCCTACGTGGATTTTTGGGTAATAATTGGTTGAATTTAAGTAAAACAGCTGATGAGGAACAAATATCCTAAATGTAATATAACGCAATTATACATATTAATAACATTGTTTACATACTAACATTGAAGCGAGCAGTCGGAACGCGTGCATGAAAAAATCATACGTTTTTGCTGGCAACTCACAACATTGTCTCATTCTGTTTTAATATGATAATATTCTCCACACGATGAATGTCTGCAGCGCCAGACAGCAGAGGCGTTTTGCTAGTTGCTCAATGTACATACAATATTTCAAACGTCAGCCTAATGACGATGTCTTTGGGAGAAAAGCAACAATATACAATAACCTAAATAGAACAAGGCTTGGAGAGCCAAAATCCGTAAGACCTTCCACTTGCCAACATATTAAATTGGTTAACTGGCGATTTAGTTTGTGATCTAAATTATTTGAAACCTATATTAAATTGGGTAAATGGTTCGAACGCGCGGGCGGCTTCTAAACAAAAAATACACTGATGAATACGCGATACCATGTAAACCGCATTAGTAATTGTAACTTAACGATTACCAACTGACTGCTATTTGGCAATCATTGCTTGGTCGTTGACCGAGTATCTCACATGGTGTTGAGGACGCAAGTAGAATAATAAGCTTCTCATTGATTCAACTTTATTGTAAGAATTTGGTTAATTTCCAGCGTTAAAAACAGACAACTAATCAGTCGCAATTAACAATTTAAAACCGAATTGTAATCAAGGTTTTTGAACAAAGAAAAGGAAGTGTAAAGGAAATGTTTTACACTTCATGTCGCAGCAAATACTGCGTCTTGCACTGTAGCTTTTTTCATGAACGCTAATATGAACAGGTATGCAGCAAAGTGGCTATTTTTAACAGCGTTAATGTCAGGATTCCTACAGGAAGCGAACATTGATCGCTCACATTCCGTAGCCGTGATTAGGCTAAGCGTTTTTAATTAGACCAACTAGCAAGCGTTACAATGACTACACATTTTGAAATTAAAATAAATATTTAATTTTGCAACGATGAAATCACCGACAAGGGAGAAGAAACTTATAAGTTTAATACCATTTGATTGCAATATATAAGTGAACGTATTTGCGGTAAACGGTTAACTGGAAATACTTCAGGGTTAATCAAAATACTATAAACAAGCAAAGTGGGACGCACGGAGACGTAGGAGGGCAACTTGCTCCAAATACCTAACGATTCTTATAATAATGTTGTGTAATATGCAAACAATTTGACCCCTGGATAAGACATTCAGGACAAAGTAAATGGCACCAGGCGACATCCAGAAAATAGTGCACGGATCGTCTTGATGTCACATGCTTATCTATCGGATACGTCTCTATGAAGTGCAATATTATCGATGACGATTTAAAGCCTACATCAGTTAATTAAAGCGTGTAAACAAAACATTGTATCGTTGGCAGCATTGTGTGATCGGTGTTACCGACAAACACAATATTTGATGCTATTTTTAATTTGAATGTACCACCGCACGTTCGCACCAATACCAATGACTGTGGTGTACTCACGTTTCGCTTCATTTTGTACTGTCACAGAATTATCTCACGTTATTATATTTTTTAACTGCCGTATTAACATTTAGCTGTTGGAATCGACACTGAATTTTATATATCCGCACCACTCACTCGTTCACGTCTGCGCGTCGTTTTGCTTATGCTGTGGGTGGGTGCCGCGAATCACCGAAATAGAACTTTTGGAATAACACTACACAAATTATATTCCTTGCGTCACTGGTAACGTTTGACGAGATGAAGATCAAGAGCGTATACGCAGACACTTGGATAGCACACGAAAATTGTCGCAAATAATCTATTTATCATTAGCAAGCTAGACAAAACATTGCATTTATTTTTCGTCTGTAATCGTTATTGCAAAGAAATCGATGAATGTTGGTTGTATAATAATTTCAAACTACAACTTCTAGTTATTAAATTCAGTTAAAACATTTTTCAACCAGCATTCTAGAATCAGACCGCTATGTATCGTTTTAATGTAAACGAAGCAAACAAGTGGGTCAGAGCACAGTAGGATCCCAAATAGCGGAACGATGATTGGCATAAGAGTATTGGTTATATTGGAGAGCAACGCAATATCCTATCAACATACTTAATGTTTATATTCTTAGATAATCAGTAAATTATTTAAAATCTTTGTATTAACAGAAAGCCTTCGACTGCAGTTTCTTTGAAATTTACTTTGTTGCGAGAGATATCGTAGAGTAATGTAAGCGACGTCTCAAAGGTTGATATGATCAAGGCGGCACGTGCTCCGGTGTCATTCTCTTCCTCCATAGGTGCAGTAAAAGGGAAGTCCTTGAGCTGCCCACTACTGTACTGATTCATTATCACCCACGCGCACAAATTGCATGTTATTTCTCGATAGAACACTGCAGTGTTGCAAGCGATTTGCGGTTAGGGTTAACAGTATGAAGTCAGAAATAATTGGTTCCTATCTATCGTGGTTCATGTTCTTTTTGTTTTTATTCATAAGAATTTATTTAGCAGCAACATGAGGTTGGGGATTGCATTTGTCTCATCCTATTTCATAGCATATACCATCAGTAAAATATTTACTTTTCAGAACTGTCCTCCTCTTATCTGTTCTTTTACTTCCCTCTATTTCGCGTAAGTATTGTTCCAGAAATAAAGGTGTTTTATTTCACCATGTCTTGTGCTTGTCTTGTGTTCTTTACCGAAAATGTTTTAGCTTTAGGGCCAGTTTTACGATTTTTTTAAATCGGCGAACGAAGATTTTAATTAAAGTTTTATTCGGAATCAGATTGCAACAGTAGACCTTGAACCCGCTTACTGATAGTCTAACGATTCAGCATAACGCAATTCAGAATCCATTTTATGAAGTCACCTTTCTGTACCATGTTTTTACGTATGTAATTTATATACATTCATCTGCTATTATATATTTTATTTTAGGTACTTATTTGATACTCATACCTATCGGGAAAAACAAAAACAATAATGTGTGTACATTTAAAATAGTAAAGTAATGTGTTTCAACCCTAATGTATATCAAGTAGCGAGAACTAGTGTTAATGATGATAAATAGATCCGATACCGTACCTACTGTCTTTTTATTCCGGTCGCTTGTTTCATCGCTGCTGGGGTTATGTTTCATCGTCTAGATAACGTTTCCTGTCATGCTCATAAAAAGACTTGTAACTGTGTAACAAAAAGTTGGTTCTTCTGGTTGGAACTTCACACTTTTGTCTGATACAGTTTCGCAGCCGGCTTAGGTTACTCATATATAAAAATTACATCGCGTAATTATCATAGAAAACATAAGTGCGCTTAGATTCTATGAAATAATGGGAATGACCATTAAATGTCAGTGGCAAACACAGGCGTGGTGATTTATTTAAAGCTACGTAATTTCTGTCGTACAACAAGTCATAGGATATTTTAGGACTTAACATAATTTACCTGGACGACCTTGCGCGCTATTACAAAGGTACTCGTGTCACGAAATATTTTTATTATATTTGCGAATTCATGCTAATAATATCACGCGATATTTGAGAATTGTATTAATTTACTAGCTTCTGCCCGCAACTTCGTCCGCGTCAAATATTTGCTCCCCTGACCCTTCCCGTCGCATCGCAGCCTGCCAGTTTTCGTCCATTTTTGTTTGTTGCTGCTCCGCTCCTTTTGATCGTAGCGTGATGTTATATAGCCTATAGCCTTCCTCAATAAATAGGCTACCCGACTCAAAAAGAATTTTTCAATTCGAACCAGTAGTTCCTGAGATTAGCGCGTTCCACCCCCCATTTTAGGGAAGTGGGGGGTTAGAAAGAGACAAAAAGTAGCCTATGTCACTCTCCATCACTTCAACTATCTTCTCTTAAAAAATCACGTCAATTCGTTGCTCCGTTTTGCCGGGAAAGAAGGACAAACAGACATACACACTTTCCCATTTATAATCCATACTTTAATATTATAAAGCTCAAGAGTTTGTTTGTTTGTATGTTTGTTTGATTGAACGCGCTAATCTCAAAAACTACTGGTCCGAATTGAAAAAATCTTTTTGTGTAGGCCAGGAGTCGCCAAATGGCGGACCGCGGTCCGCATCCGGACCTCCGAACCATTTTGTGCGGACCGCGAGAACATAGCAACTTGCACTACAGAGTACCTACGTAATTTTGTAAAAATGTATCTCCCTCATTATCTTTGCCGTAAATTCAAAAACGGCCGGGCGTAGTAACGTGCTAACAAATACCTTTTTTATTTCCGTAAAAAAATTTGTTTAATTAATATTATTTTCTATAAAATGTGGTGTGGACCGCGATAATCATTTAATTTCTTAAAACGGACCCCGAGCAAAACTTATTGGTGATCCCTGGTGTAGGCTATATAACATCACGCTACAACCAAGAGGAGCGGAGCAGTAATAAAAAATGTTGCAAAAACGGGGAAAATCGCACGGATAGGCGATTCGACGCGACGGGAAGGGCCCGGAACAAAAAAGCCGCGGACAAAGTCGCGGGCAGAAGCTAGTATTACAATAAAACTGTCATGAAAAACACCAAGTAAAACAACTAAATAAAAAATATAAGTTAATATACCTTAAGGCACGAGCTCCGTTGTTCACGTTTCAACATTTTGGCAGATAATGTTTGAAAATGACGTTTTACAAAAACCATGACATTGACAGATGAATGTTTATGAAATAAGCTATAGCTAAAATTATTGAAACATATTGACATTTAATATATTTTGTTTGTATTCTCTATAAATAGACCCGTGCACATGGTCACATGCCGAAATTCATATCATAATTACACGTGCCCACTGGTACACTTGCCAAGTTAAGGGTTAAACCAACAATATTCAACACCGAAAAAGATGTATCACCATGAACTTATTTGCGTAAAAATCGACTACCGAACTTTGTAGGCGTAATCCTCTGAACTAGAGCGATTTTGATAGCTCCTAGCCTTTATCACCCATCTTGTCGTACTAACAGATCAATGTATTAGTGAGAAAGATTTATATCGACATTGGAATCTTTTTATCGACCTAAATACTTGTGAAGTCTACGCTGTTACACTAATAAGAAAATAATTTTCATTTACTCCAGATCTGTCAAATCTTTCGCGAGTGTTACGTGCGCTTCCGTCGATATGGATGTTGTATACAATGTAGATGTTCCATTTGGATTCGTCTGAAAATGAGGTCGTCGCTGCAACGGAGAATTATTTATGTTGAGCAAAACGGAAATCATTTTGCGGTTCAAAGTTTGCGTCTTTAAAAAGGTCGTGCGTCAACTGTCTGCAAATCTTTCTTGTTTAAAAATAAGGTTGGGTGAACTTTTTAATAAGTATTCCAAATTAATTTATGCTATGATGGTGCTGCACAAACGGTAATCATCATTATCACCATCATTTCAGCCGAAAGACGTGCACTACTGGGCATAGGCCTCCCCCAGTTTGGGGGGTGTTTGCCATAATCGCTACGCCTGGCAGGCGGGTTGGCGATCGCAATATTGTGGTAAAATGCATAGAGAACGTTGCTGCACATTCTCTAGTATGTCCCATAGTAGCCTCTAACGACACCCACGGGAAGAAATGGGATGGTGATATTCTTTACATCCGGCCCCACACGGAACAATTTTTAAATTATCATCACTTTCTTTAATAATGGACTGGTAAATCAATCCCAATGACACAAGATAGCCAGAGGCCTCAAATCATCCTGATTATTAAACAACAGAAGAAAAACATTAGAATGTTCTTTGCTTCTAATCATTCAATTAAATCCACATCAAGGAGAAGCATGAAATCGGTTGATTCCATCATCAGACCGTGTCGAATCAATCAGCCACTGCCGATCAACTTTACGACTGGTGTAATTGTCATTTATTGCCCTTGAACTTCTGAATTAGACAGCCCAATTATTTTGTTGTTTGTCTCTATTCATTAGGGGACGTGGCAAAATAACAGCCGCACAGTTCGATCGGTCAAGGTAAAATTATGCGTGCCGCGGTCGGTCCACGGATGAGTCGGACCGTCTCTTTCATACCGAGACGAAAGTTAAGCCGCTGGTCCCGGCTGTCATGTACATCTTTCAACAGTCGTTACGGGTAGTCGAGAAGCCTGTCAGTTTCTCGACCAGTCTTTATCAATGGTACCCATCAGTGTATTAGGTAACCATTTACTGGTATGTGGAGGTCATATAAACAGTCGCTCCATTAAAATATTACTATTCAGTTGCATTTGGTTAGACTGGAAGCCAAGCCGACTCCAATGAATTGAGAAAAGGCAAAGTAGATGATGTTGTCTCTTTCCAATAATAACAAACGCAAACACGAGTTTCCAGGATTACAAACAATGCTTCGTTCGCCTCACAATAGGCCTAAGAAATGCTATTTAAACATTTTGCTATAGCTATGACTAACCAGACTAGATAGGACAGGCTCATGAAGGGAAATGACCGATAACTTGAGTCTGAGAAACGCTTAAAATAACTTTGTTTTGATTAATTATTCAATTAAAACTATTATTACTCAGCGGAGATAAAAGCTTCCAGAGTTCAAACTCGGGATCCATTCATTATTTTACTTGACAGTGATATGTTTACCAATACTATAGTACCGTTCTCGTGTTTTATATTTATGTACAACAACGTTCTAAATAGCTGTACATTTAGAACATTTTTGTTTCAAATTTGAAATGAGAATTACTCAGTTTCTTTCTTTGAAAGAAATTGGCAACCATATTTTCTCAATGAATTGCCTCGACTAATGTGAGTTCTTGAAAAAAGCACGATTTAAAACTCATTAGTCTGATTTTTGAAGGTCAGTGTAATATTTCAATTTCTTACTTACATTAAAGTTCCTAACATTGATTTCCATGTCAAAAAGTAAGTTATACTTATAAATGAAATCAAAGAGATTTAGTTATCGCCTTAGAACTATTCACATCGACATTCAGTACACATTTGCGCAGTTTGTTGTGTTCATACCATATAGGAAACGTGTTATTACGTATTATATTAGCATGGGTTATGTAATCAGTATATGAAGCCGGATATCTAATGAATCTTGTCTCACTATGTCCTGTTCAATATTTGATTAAAGAATTGATTTATTGATCCCTTTTCTTGTTGATATTATAATTGCATTAGGGTAATCTGAAAAATATGTTGCATTACCTTTCTACGTAAACAAAAACATTTTGATGTCTACAATAAAATGCAGCGGTAGAATTGACTAACATGTAGATGGGAATAACGATGAGTAACAGGTGCAGTGGTTATAATAAAAACAAAACCGGCCAAGTGCAAGTCGGACTCGCGCACCGAGGGTTCCGTACAAACCTATAGGTATTCTCGGTTTAAAAATAAATGTTTTTTTTTAATTTTTATATTTCAGTTGATTGAATGTAAGGTAAATTGCTGTTTACGATTTATGACGTTTTAAAAAAAAACTACTCACTCGATCTCGTTCAAACCAATTTTCGGTGGTAGTTTACATGATAATGTACATCATATTTTTTTTAGTTTTATCATTCTCTTATTTTAGAAGTTACGGGGACACACATTTTACCACTTTGGAAGTGTCTCTCGCGCAAACTTTTCAGTTTAGAAAAAAATGATATTAGAAACCTCATTACCATTTTTGAAGACCTATTCATAGATACCCCACAGTCACACGTATGGGTTTGATGAAAAAAAAGTTTTTGAGTATCAGTTCTATGTATGGGGAACCCCAAAATTTATTGTTTTTTGTCTATTTTAGTGTGAAAATCTTAATGCGGTTCACAGAATACATCTACTTACCAAGTTTCATCAGCATAGCTCTTATAGTTTCGGAAAAAAGTGGCTGTGACATACGGACGGACGGACAGACAGACAGACAGACAGACATGACGAATCTATAAGGGTTCCGTTTTTTGCCATTTGGCAACGGAACCCTAAAAACGGTCATTTCCAGCATTGTAACCCATTGGATTTTTGAGATGAGTTACCTACACTATCGGAATCTCGAAGCTAGTAGGAAACAATTTCAGTCGTGCCAATGCCCCGAATTGGCGATTGCTGGCTCGTCAAGTGTCTGTCAATAGTGTAAATATCAGTCTATATAAAAACTGATGTACGAAGTAGATACGTTACACAGTGATGTGGTGTGAGCAACATATCTTTGTTATCGTGTGACACAACATACCCGTGCGACGACACGCTTCACGCTTCGACGGCTGTCTGCATTGTTCTAAATACTGCACAGATGTACACATTTAAATTGTAATAAAATGTGCGAGTTTCCTAGAACTCTTGATTCATCGACTGACAATTATTCTTGAATGAACAATAATTTCTGCCTGTGTTCATTTTGTATTGTTGTTTTTCAAGAATGATGTTATTAGCTTTGAATAAAATTATAATAACCTGACTGATTCATGGCCTAAACTAAAGCTACTGGACGTAGAATAAGTAGCTTTCTTTTAGCTAGAAACTTTACCTCTATCGCTTTTTAGGGTTCCGTTGCCAAATGGCAAAAAACGGAACCCTTATAGATTCGTCATGTCTGTCTGTCTGTCCGTCCGTCCGTATGTCACAGCCATTTTATTCCGAAACTATAAGAGCTATGCTGTTGAAACTTGGTAAGTAGATGTATTCTGTGAACCGCATTAAGATTTTCACACTAAAATAGAAAAAAAACAATAAATTTTGGGGTTCCCCATACATAGAACTGAAACTCAAAAATGTTTTTTTTTCATCAAACCCATACGTGTGGGGTATCTATGAATAGGTCTTCAAAAATGGTAATGAGGTTTCTAATATTTTTTTTTTCTAAACTGAATAGTTTGCGCGAGGGACACTTCCAAAGTGGTAAAATGTGTCCCCCCCCCCCCGTAACTTCTAAAATAAGAGAATGACAAAACTAAAAAAAATATATGATGTACATTACCATGTAAACTACCACCGAAAATTGGTTTGAACGAGATCAAGTGAGTAGTTTTTTTTTAAAACGTCATAAATCGTAAACCGCAATTTACCTTACATTCAATCAACTGAAACATAAAAATTTAAAAAATATATATATTTTTAAACCGAAAATACCTACAGGTTTGTACGGAACCCTCGGTGCGCGAGTCCGACTCGCACTTGGCCGGTTTTTTTTTTGTAAATTTTAACCTTCAGGGGGTTTAATAGGGGACAGTCTGAATGATTTTGTTATTTTAAGTACCTAAAATCAATGAGTATTCAGATGTTTCTATCAGAAATTAAACAGCTGAAATATAGCTCGATTTTGGAAAATTCCACCACATAAGGAAATTAAATAAATGAAAATTTGCATGGGGCAGTCCGAAATCTACGCGGTCGCAATCTGGGGGTCTAAAAAGGCCACATTAAGCATTGCTGCTAAAACTAATTCATATTGTGAATTCCCAGCAATACCTTAGCAATTCCTCTAACTTTCGTAAAATGGTGACAAATATTAGCGATATCTTATTCAATTCAATTCATATCCGAATCACATTTGGTGTAAATGTTGCAGCATGAAAAAAATAAAGACCGTAATTTTACCGGTAAATATTTCTTTGAAGATTTAATAAATACAAGTGATTATTTCTAACTGTTGAAATGTTATTTAATTACAGTATGCATAAAAAATATAAAAATGTCACAAATAAGCCCTGAAAGGGGAAACTAGAAACAACAAAAACTTTATAAGCTGGCAACGAATACATAAAAGTTTTCCCTTCAGATATGTCATAATTAGTCTGTGGTCTTAATAATCTGTGGTTATGTCAACAATAAACATCAACAAAATTAAATTTAATTATTTCATGCAAATTGGGTAATTTTTAATACAGAGTAAGTAAATACTTGTTTATCTTATATCAATATTTAATTGTATCACTGCACTGTTCAAAGGTATTTAATTGGGCGTAATAATTTATAGGCATGGAATGAAAATTCTGCTCGTCTTTCTGCATTCATAGTGGAAGTTCTGTCGTTGTTAAACTCTTCGTCAAGATCACTGCAGCGTCTATTTCTGACCAGACTCGTGTGCCAGCACCAAGCTCTACCCCTGCCGTTGCTACAACAGCGGCTTTGACTCTTCGAACTCGGCAATCAAGATACCTCAGTGAGTGGAGTTTTATAACCATACAGCTATTTTTATTGAGACTAAGACTTATGATGACGATTGAAAATGATTATGATGTTATTTACAAATATAACGTTTTTATGTGCCCTCTGGCTCGACATAAAATTGAGTACCTACTATCGTTAACATTCATGAAATATATAACGAAATACAAAGAGGAAAATAAACTAAATTTTACCATTTAACTAAACACTAACTAAACACAAAGAGCTATTGGGCTCCAAGTCTACTATTGTTGTCAACCTGTCATCACTGTTGGTCTTAGGTTGTCTTAAACAATAATATTATTATTTTCAATTTCATTTTATTTCATAGGTATGTTAATTATTGACTGATGATTTGACTTTCTTAAAAACCACACATTTTCTTTTTTAGCCTGGTAAAGTTGTTCCATGCAGTCATCGTTTGCCTCTCCGCAGCTCCGTGACTACCATCAACACATAAAATGTTCATAGAAAAATAAACTGATGTACTATAGTGTTTATGTTAGTTTCATTATTTGATTATTGCTAGATTTTTATACAGTACATGAGAATTGTAAATTTATTAAAATATTTTAACTTTGTGTATTGTTTTATTCAAATAATAGGTATAAAGGTAAAATGAATGTCCTATTTTATAGGTACACACTACCTAATGAAATTGGAGTGAAAGTAAAGTAATATAAGGCCTATGTCCCACGTAGGTTGTAGATTTTTATTAGGGTTCCGTAACCAAAGAGTAACCAGGACGGGACCCTATAACTAAGCCTCCGCTGTCCATTGGTCCGTTCATATGTCTGTCTGAGCGGGCTGTATGATGTGGAAAATAAATATACCTATATATTTCCTCTGGAAATGTTTATTACTTACCGGGTGCAAATCACAAAAATAAGCTAGGTGTGCGTAGTGTGTACTTTTGAATAAGTATTTTTTTGAACTGGGCACTGAAGTGTAATGAGTTACTGGTAATCTACAGCTATCACACTGTTTTATACACTAAGTTTGTGTTTCATATAGTGTACGCCCTTGGTAACCTATGGTATGATCCAGATGCTTTAGTACTAAGCGGATCTACTCAGTGCCTGAAATCTATACTTATAATATTATAAAGCTGAAGAGTTTGTTTGTTTGATTGAACGCTAATTCAGAAACTAATGGTCGGAATTGAAAAATTATTTTTGTGTTGGGTAGCCCATTTATTGAGGAAGGCTATATAACATCACGCTACGATCAAAAGGAGCGGAGCAGTAAACGAATAATGGACAAAAACTGGCAGGCAATTCGATGCGACGGGAAGGGGAGCGAAAATTTGACCTGGGCGGAAGCTAGTATGATTATAAGATTGAAGTCATTTGTAACATTCACAAGAGTAGATGGTAATGTCCATTTAGAACTGCTTCATTAAAACTGACTACTTCATTACTGTTCTTGAAGGTAGGTTGTATGTTTATTTCATGTAAGTTTGATCTTATATCATCTTAAATCAATATTTAAATTTTATCGTTGTATATACATATATGTTTTGTTGTGTATATGGTGTGCGCCCATATTAGCCTGTGGTATGATCCAGATGCTTATGTACTAATTGGATCTATTCAGTGCCTAAAATATGAATAGAAGATTGTGGTCATTTGTAACATTCACAACACTAGAACTAGAACAACACTTTCGTACTGGAAGACGTAGAGTTGGAAGGCCTTCAACAAGGTGGACCGATGACCTTGTGAAGGGCGCAGGAATCCGCTGGATGCGGGAAGCACAAAACCGGTTAAAGTGACGGAGCTTGGGGGAGGCCTATGTCCAGCAGTGGACGTCTTTCGGCTGAAATGATGATGATGATGACAACACTAGATGGTAGTGTCCTAGTGTCTATTTGGAACTACCATAAAACTGACTAAGTACTTCATTACTATTCTTGAAGGTAGGTAGTACTCATGCCAGCGCGGCAGTACATATGTACGGCTCCAGCTCATGGACCTTATCACGACATATATTTTGCCTATATAACCCAAAAAACCTGGAGGACCCACATTTGAAACGCTATGTCCATTTTTCGAAGTGCCACAATTCGTTGATGCCTTAAAATGGACTACATATCACGAGCGTGCTCAAGAAAATTTTCTTAAGGCCTAAATTTGCCATTATTACTATATTTTTTCACAAAATCCCAAATATGATTCGTAAAATGATCCTCTTGACTAACTTCTTATGATTCTGCTATTTGACATTAAACTTCACTATAGCAATTCATATTAAGTGTACCATTTTACGAATCTCCATACAAAACTGTCAAATAGATGAATTGTGTTAAACGAATTGTACGCAGAACATATTATGAATTGTCAGTTTGTGACCATTTTACGGATTATAATATGATTCATAATATTTTCCTCTTATGATTCTACCAAAGTTGCCTTTTTAGACCCCCTGTGAGAAGGTACTAGTAAATTATACACTGACACTATGTCCTGTATATCTACCTACACGTTGAATAATAAACATTTATGTATCACCTGTTCAAAATTACGTGTGCTTGCATCACTATGCGTCAAGTATTACAATTGACATCAACAAAGAAAAAACCGGCCAAGTGCGAGTCGGACTCGCGCACCGAGGGTTCCGTACAAACCTGTAGGTATCCTCGGTTTATGCGTAAGGTTTATGTTTTTTGAAATGAAATGTTTTTTTTTTATATTTGAGTTGATTGAATGGAAGGTAAATTGCGATTTACGATTTATGACGTATTAAAAAAAAAACTACTTACTGGATTTTGTTCAAACCAATTTTCGTTGGAAGTTTACATGGTTATGTACATCATATATTTTTTTTAGTTTTATCATTCTCTTACTTTAGAAGTTACGGGGGGGGGGACACACATTTTACCACTTTGGAAGTGTCTCTCGCGCAAACTATTCAGTTTAGAAAGAAATGATGTTAGAAACCTCAATACCATTTTTGAAGACCTATTCATAGATACCCTACACGTATGGGTTTGATGAAAAAAATTTTTTTGAGTTTCAGTTCTATGTATGGGGAACCCCAAAATTTATTGTTTTTTTTCTATTGTTGTGTAAATATCTTAATGCGGTATACAGAATACATCTACTTACCAAGTTTCAACAACATATCTCTTATAGTTTCGGAGAAAAGTGGCTGTGACATACACGGACAGACAGACAGACAGACAGACAGACAGACAGACCGACAGACAGACAGACAGACATGACGAATCTATAAGGGTTCCGTTTTTTGCCATTTGGCAACGGAACCCTAAAAAGATAACATCATTTTATTACTTATTGCAACTAGTACATTACATTCAAGTCATTTGTATCTTCGTCTCAGAGTCATAATATCATTCGTGTTGCCAAGCTCCCCGAGACTAGCTAGAGCTAATGAAACTGTCGTGACATGGAAAATTGTATAGCAGCCAAAATGTTCCACCTGTGACCTCTCGAGATGATTTCGATGTTTTTTCTCAAAGTAGTCGAATAAGAAACGGACCTCATCTCGTTTTTTAAATATTATATTAAACTAATTACAGAAACAAACATCATATACAATTAATTTATCCAGACTGACTCAAAAGAGAGAAATGTTGCAGGTATCATTTGTTGTGTATGCGATTTTTTGTATTCAACAGAACATCTCTTTAAATAGAGGTTGGTATTGACGAACAAATGACTAGTGTAATGGGACAGATAATGTAAGTGGAAAACCGTACGTTGCAATACATTTTATAATTAGCTGTATAATACTAATCCTGTTTGGCGCCAGACTACAGACCGCTGCATAAATAAACAATTGTAAATGGTTTAATTTGACTGTTCAAACTAATCACGGGCGATTTTACAATTTAAGGTATATTTATTCAGTGGCGTATATAAGGACCAGAAGATACATGTTATGATGACTTTAAATTAAGACAGATGTGAAATCAATATTGCGCAAATTCAGAAGTTAAAACTACCCGTTAAATGAATTTGGGCTCTGGTCGGTTGTGACCACCGAGAAACATTTCAATCACCACTAGATGCAGGTGGCGATTTGGTGAGAACGATTCGTCCATAACACGCATTGTGGTTATTTTGTTAATTTCCACAATCTCACTGAATGAACAGTCACAGTACATTACAGGTAACTATGACTAATATCAAAGTGTGCCAAGTCCAATTTTACGCAGTTGTGGGACGACTTCCAGTACGCATAAACACCGGTACATGATATTTCACGCGTACATGAATGAGATTGATGACTGCTGAAGAGTAATTGGCGTGGTTTCAGTCTAAGTTATCCAAACAATAAATGAGTAATTAAGTTGTCAATTCTTGACAAATTCAAGTTGACAGTGTTGATACCCATTTAAAAGCTAAAATCAAAATTGTTGAGCATCTTGCCTTTATCTTTGCCATTTGATCAAAAAGGCAATGTTCTGTTCAACATCCCTTAAAACCATAATCAAAACGGATAATCATATCATAAATCTGAAGAACAATCAATTTCGAAACCATAACATATGCTTCAATCTGACAACTCATAATTAAAACATTTAACGCTACTCAGCACATCAATTATACTGAAATTAAAACAATACATATGTCGAAGCTACATGTGACTCAACACGCGATTATTCATTGATTATTGTACACAAATGCTTTTATTGCTGAAACACGTTTCCAGACTCTGTAGTCTGGAAACGTGTTTCAGCAATAAAAGCATTTTATTTTAACATTAATCAATCTTGTGCAGATCCAAAACCTTTATAAAATAAACAACGAATTTCTGCATAAAGATAAATAAACTTGGAATAACCCTTTTGAAACAACACTTTTCGTTGCACGCCAAATGATGGATACCATTAATGTTATGGAACATCTGTTATTTATTTGTTTCGCCGCTAAAGCAGTAAAAGTCGGGCAAACAACAGCGGAAAGCGATCAGTATTCAGATAGCAAATGCAATTAACATCTTATGAGCAGTTTGCATGCAGACCGCGCGAATGCACTTTGTAAATGCCGGTGGAAAGGCAAAAGCACTGCGTTCACGCTACGACTACGAACGTTAACTTGTAAATCGTACAATGTACCAGTGACATAATGAGTAGTCGTCCTAACCACCATGCTGATGCATAATGCAGTTACACATTATAGGTGCACTGTTTTACAACAGCTACAAAACAGAAATCATTTCCTGGCTACACTCGGCAAATTGGGAGCACTCTTGTTGCAATGCCTGCAAATTGTTTCCAAACTACCTGCTAACCAGTTTTGTAGTCCATTCAACCGAAAGCAGGTCGAATGTCGGTTACGATTCTTATGGTAATCGTAGTTTTAACTCGAAAACACGAGGGTTTACTACATATAAGCTTATTTTTTGAGCCTTTTTTTGGATGGGAAATAATCAAATGACTTCTCCCGCTCTGGGCGGAGCGGGAGGGCATGTAAGACTTTTACTGACTAAAACCCACCCGTGTTCCTTCAGTTGCCCATGTGCCAGGGTCACGGTATCTCTCTCGAACAATCTCGCGACCCTGGCAGTTTGAGCCTTTACAATTATTCTCCAAAGAATTCAACATCGGAAATAAAACACTCACACACGTTATTTATTTTGCAGATATAAAACTTTGTCCCTACATAAAGTTTTATAATTGAAAAATAAATAACGATTATTTTATAATGCTAAATAGGCATTTGCCTTCAGCGTAGACTAGTAAAAAACATCCAATACGTTATCTCTTTTCCTGTTACGTTTTTACGGAAGACAGACAAATAGTGTTTTAGCAATTACAGTAATATCTTTTTACTCGGCAGACGTCGATCACTAGGCCGTATCAGGGGCTTCCATGACGCCTTCATAGTTTATAGCTAGCCTAAGTAATAAAGACATGAAGTGAGAGATAGACTGATGGATGAGTACTTAACCTTAAAATTTAAGTGGAACCTAACTCACGAAAACCAGAAAAAAACGCAGAATAAAGGAATTAGAAGGGGACAAAGTGATGAGTAACGTTAGACCTTGGATTTTTGTATATGCTCTTTTCTAAAAGTAAATATTGCGTCTCTATTATTTGAAGCCTGAAGACACAATGCACACATTGGGAACCAGACAATATTTGGACATCAATAAAATTCATGGACTGGTAAATTAGGTCGGGTTTACGACTTATTGGCGTCTAAACAATTTTACGAGGCCCAACAAGTCAGTAGGCCAAATACAGACGCAGAGATTTCAGCGTTGTTCAAACAAAGCAAGTAATAAAATATTGGCATATTGATGTATGGCCGAAGCAATGATACGCCTACAAAAACGCCCACAGCGCTTGTTGGAGCCAAAAAAATCATGGGCACAGGCGAAACCATTCATTACTTCTGGGGAGGCGGCAACTAAGATTATTCATATAGTAATGAGGAGTATTTTTTCAGTGTCAAAGCTGCATACGGACGTAGCAAACAGATTCAAATACAAGAATATTGGACGAATGAGAGTTCCGAATGTCCTGATTCCGACCTTCGTTGAATTCATCTATTAACATGCGACATGCGTGAAGGAGTGTTTAACGAGTTTTTAAACGTAGGCACACAGACGCTCTGGTTCTAATGACTTGAATAAATATGGTAGTAGAAAACTTTATTTTCTTTTGAATATAACCAGCACAAAGTACGCCAAATATCGTGACTATAATATTAAAATTCACCCCAGAACCGAACTCTCACCTGGCCCCATTAGTGTGCAGATTGTTTATCAACAACATTGTTGCGAGAAACAATAAACCTTACATAATCTGTTTGACCCAGAAAGGAAATTGGCCATCCACTTGTATCTAGCTTTTATGTTGCTTCCTCTACGATCACTTTGGGCCCATTTCCGTAGCAAATGATGTAGCGAATTGGAGGTACTAAATAGGATAAAGACCTTTAACCCACAACTAGGGCTTCCATTACGTAATTACGTAATTACGCAATTACGTAATTACGAACTCATTTTAAAGTATTTTCAATTCCGTAACTGAAGATGTCAATTCCGTACTTACGTAATTATTAGTATCATCAATCCATCAAAATAGTCAACCAATAAAAAAGCATTATACGTACACATTTATAATGTGGCAACACTATACTATATACCTACATCGAAACTGTACAAATAGGGTATTCCCCGCAGTTTATTTTATATTTATTTTTCAAAAAATAGTTCTAAGACGTACAGAATAGAGTTCAAATTTTTTTTTTTTTTTTTTCAGGATGGGAAATCATCAAATGACTTCTCCCGCTCTGGGCGGAGCGGGAGGGCGTGTCAGACTTTTACTGACTAAAACCCACCCGTGTTCCATCAGTTACCCATATGCCAGGGTCACGGTATCTCTTTCGAACAATCACGCGACCCCGGCAGGAGTTCAAATATATCAACTTGGCGAGTCGGCAAGGCCGGGGAGTCCCTGACGAAAAGTCCCTACGACCACGGGGAACTTAGGGGAACTACTATGCTCCTCACATTCTTAACTAAAAAGAAAGTAGTTTCATTGCTCAATTGTCGGTTGTTCAGTTCACATCGCTAGACTCTCGGCACAGTTGACACTTTGATCTGATACTTAATTAAAAGTTGGTGGTAAATGCGCGCAAATATTAACAATTTGTAGCAGTTGTATCTTTATCGTGGTCGTGGGTGACTTTGAAATTTGAATGTGTGGATTATCCCTTCAAAGATGTAAGTACTTAAATCAGTCTTATTTAGTATTAAAAGGGCATTAAAAACCTCATGGGGCGTGGAGCATGCATAGTTCATACAAAATAATTTGTAAATCAAACATTTTCTTAAGGTGTATTTATTCCGATTAGATTATAGAATATCTATGTTCCCAAATATATATTAATTAAGAACACTGATTAAAACATAAAAGGTCGGTACCTATCAAAAATTTGAAATTCCTCATAGTTCGTCTCTAAATCAGGAATGAATGAACTAAGCATGCTCTTTCGCCTATTATAGAAGAAAAAAACGTTTGGCTACAAAATAAGTGTTTACATTATTTTGTAATGAGTTGACAACTATGTTTAACCAATATCATTTTAACCTAACTTCCTTTTATTTTTTTTCAGGTCTTCTTCAAATAAGACTGTATACAAGGAGTTTTTGAACAAACGCACACAAAGCTCTATCTGGGAACATTTCTTGAGAGCTGATAATGGACAGAGTGTTGAATGTAAGCATTGCAAAAAAAAATTGAAAACTCCAGGTGGCGCAACTGGAGCGTTACACACTCACATGCGTGCCAAGCATATCGGAGAGATGCCGCAACAGCAGGAGTCGCAAAGCCCGAGTATATCAACGTCTAATAGTGGTCAAATTCAAACACGAAAACGTACGAATGAACCTTCACAAAAGAAAATTAAACTCACTGATTATTTTTCAAATATGGAGGTTCGAGTGGCCAGAATGGCTGCATTGAGCACATTTTGTACGTCAGAAGATCTGAGATATCTTTTTAAAAACTCTGGCTACGATGTGCCGAAATCTTCTACGACTATAACACAGATAATTCTAAAACAGAGTGATAACACAAAAAACAAATTGAAAAATCAATTGAAAATTATGAAGTCTGAAAATAAAAGATTTACTATCACGTTTGATGAGTGGACGTCTACCCGTAATAAAAGGTATATGAATATAAATATCCACAATAAAGACTTTGATATGGCCAAATATAAAAATTTGGGACTTGTACGGATACAGGGATCAATGCCAGCTGAAGTAGGCACTCAATTATTACAGCAACATTTGAGTGACTTCGGTTTAAGTCTGGAAGACGACATAATTGCTTTCACAACAGATGGAGCGAGTGTTATGGTCAAAATGGGTAGAAATTTTGACGGCCACCACCAATTGTGTATGGCTCATGGGATACAACTAGCAGTCCTGGATGTTTTATATAAAACACAAAAATCTCCAGAACCTGAAGTCCAGGAGGATGTCTCAAATACCGGCGCTGAAGAAGAAGAGGAAATTGAAGAAGATGAGGATGCGTTTATTGTAGAATCGACCAGAGTTCCAGAATCGGAGTTTTTATACAAAGGCACTATAAAAAAATTAAGAGATCTAATAAAATCGTTTAAAAACTCCCCTTTGAAAAACGACTTGTTGCAAAAGTACATTTTAGAAGAACATGGTAAAAATATTGACCTAATACTAGACTGTAAAACGCGATGGAACAGCTTATCAGATATGGTAGGCCGATTTCTCAAATTAAAATCATGCGTTTTTAAGGCGTTATTAGATTTGAAATCAAATGCGAAATTTACAGACGAAGAGATCCAAGACCTTCACGACATTCATTACAGCTTGGATGTAATAAAAACTACAGTTTTGTCATTATGTCGCCGTGATTCAAACTTATTGACGGCCGACGCTGCGCTTCGATTCATGCTAGAGAAACTTAATCTTCAGTCAAACGATCTCAGTGGAAAACTAGCCACATCTCTTAGAAAGAGAATTAAGGAAAGGCGAACAAATGTATTCGGTGTTTTGCAATATTTGCATAACAATGAGGAATTTTTTAAAACAGCTGCCTCAGAATATTTCACGAAACCATCGTCGGATGATATACGAATGTACATAGTGGAACTTTTGGAACAGTTGAAAGATAATTCTACTCAAAAAAGCACTAATTCACAACCACAACCGAGTGCATCGGACGCAATTGCTACCAGTGACGATGATGACGAGGAGTTGACAATCGCACAACAGTTAGACAAAGAAATAAACAAAGTGACTGTAAATAAAACAATTTCAACAGTAAACACAGATCTCCATTCCATTATTAGGGTAGAAATGTGCATTTACGACAGCGCTGGCGGCGGTCGCGAAGTTTTTTTGACTGCAGCGTATAATTATTTACTTTCGATAACGCCTACAAATGTTGAAGCCGAGCGAGCCTTTTCATCCGCCGGATATTTTTGTAATAAACTAAGAAGTTCCCGTGACAAAACTTTAAATGCCTTGTCATTTATGAGATCACATTTTCAAGAAGAAAGATTATATTCGGGACGATAAAAAATGGTTTGACTTAACTAAGTTCTTTAATAATTCATAACAATTAAATAAAATTAACCACCTCTTTAAATGAATCAATAATTTGACAGTACAGTGTTAGATTATTTTGTCATGGAACTAATATTTTTATTTATTTTTTGTATCTATCTGTGGAGGCTTGTTATTAGCAATTTAGTTATATATTCTTGTTACTATAATGTTATTAGTCTGTAAGCTTTCTAAAAATTAAAAATAAAATAAATAAATATAAATAAATATTTTTTTGTTTAAATATTGTGTTTATTTTGATACATCCTTGAATTTGAGATAGTAAAAGATAACTGTAAAAATTGTAGATACTCTATCTACAATATTTACAAAAATTCATAATCAATTTTAAAAAAATAGGAAAAATTACGTAATTACGGAATTGGAGAAAAAAGTTGCGTAATTAGTTACGTAATTGACATTTCCGTAATTTTGGAAGCCCTACCCACAACGGTTTACTCCCTTCTGCTTACGAGCTTGCATAATCACAACAATCGAATAATGCCAATGAAATACTTAGCAAGAAAATTAAGAAAACGTCAATAATTGCATATCCAATACTTTAAAACCCCACGTTATGTTGTTGCTAAACGATAAGTATGCGAGCTAAACAAACAAAATGCGAGGAATTTGTATGACAGAAGCACCTCGCGGTTTCTAAGAAAAACAAGTCATTCAAGGTGAGATAAGTACAGCGTAGAATGGATCTCAGTTTCTGTCGCGCTAACGAATGGACGTAATGAGAAGATATTTAAGATTGATGGCTTGTATGTACTCGCCACTATAGGTTCGATATATTAACAACATAATGTATTTTACTTAGCCAGTTCCCATTTTCCAGGATCACGGATTTTTCAATCAGTTCGTGCCTTATGATTAAATATGGCTAATTCAGTTGGAGAGATCGTCAGTCTCGACATCCGACAAAATGTGAGCAGCGCCGTACAAAACGTACTGTCACTAGATAATCAACATTTTCGACACCTGACAAATGAGAACGAGGTATCGGAAATAGATCAGAAACAGTCGGACGTACATGCAACAACGCTATCCTTAGGAAACGTTCTTTGGATGTTTCCGGCATATACATATGTATAGGCTCGCCTTTACATAAATATGTATGTATAATAACTATTCGCATAGACGACAGTGATTTAAGGACTGCTCAATCACCATTGTACGGCTGACCAACATCAGTCATTTGTGACTAACATCCATCCGCCTGTACAAAAGCTATAAATTGTACCTAGGTAAATATTTACATTTACCTACCTGGTGCTCTGGCTAGCACTGCCCCGCTTATTAAATTACGCATAGTAAAAGCAAACTAAATTTTCCAAATGTAAAACAAAACGTCCTTGTCAGAATATGACTTTCAAAGGTCGCTTTGTAGGTATAATAATTAATGATAATCACCTTGATTAGAAAAGGACTGTTGATTTTTCAAAAAATGAGTGCCAAAGAAACAAACAGGCAGATGCATGATGTCAGAAATACAACAAAAGAACCTATTTCATTCACTTCACTATCAATGATACTGAATGAACGTAATTAATTCGATGCAAGTTGCACAGAGCTAAGCCAATTATACGAATTGCTGTAAGTAATACAAACCTCTGCTCGATAAACGGTTTATTACGACGTTTATTGAGTCGAAGAGATTATTATGCGCATCTTATGTGCAAGATATGAATAAGAATTAGCGCATAAATCATTTAGCAGGCAAAGGAATAGGTATATATACTATGATTTATATGATAAAATAAATCATTGAGGATAAAACAATGCCTGAGGATAACCGCAGCCTAGTTTACATCAGATTTTACTGATGATTTGTTAAGAAAACTATTTTGAAAATATTGAACTGTGCCGGATCAGCCATTATGAAATAAAACTGCATTGAAAATCTACTTGACAATGTACAGCCTAAACTGCTGAGTCTAGAAGCATGCACTTTTTCACAAGCGTCCTTACACAAACGAAGGTGAGCACTAAGGAAGGATTTTTGAAACTCGGTCCTCTTAATTGCTTCTAAAATTATCGTTCTTTACCCAGCTCACTATATTTGTAGCAGGCAATAAAAATATTGGTAAAATAAATAAAGTAACTCTGCGGGCTATTACTTAAGAACTGTTAAATAAGGAGATGTATTAATTTCAGTAATTTATTCACGTCTCCACAAACGCGGAAGGAGAACAGAAAGTAGCTTAACACCTACGGACCAAAACGTTATCGACATGATTGTCGGTTACGTAACTAAATGATGATAAATGATTCTATAAATAAGATGGCTGGCCATTCATTTTGCCTCATTAACCGAAACTGTACCCCAGATTTATTGAATAAATTACTAGCTTTTGTCTGCGTCGAAGATACCTTAAACATATCTTTAGCAGTCAGCAATAGAGTGATTTTGACCAATGAATCAATTTTTGTAATCGGATTAGTACTTTTTTGTAATTTTTTATTTACTTTTTTGGTTCAGAAGACTGATCAGCTAAGTTTTTCAATACTTCCTAGACAGGGTATAAAATGATTACACTTAAATTTAAGTTATCACGTAAATACACAAAGTGGAATGCAAGTAAACTACTGAGGTATTAAATTAAGTTCTTCCAGATGAAAGATATTTTTTTTTTAATTCAACCTTTTATCGTGCATTGTCATGAGAACCAAACGTGTGTGCTAAACAGCCCGATAGCGTCAGTCGAAAATAGGTGAAATATTGATGCCAAAATTCCAGGACATACAAGTGAAGTTAAATAAAAGCTAATTTAATAAAAATGCATCGAATGATAGTGTGACGGTTGATAGGAGCGAATGGAAGAAGAAAACGTATTGCGTCGACCCCAAATAACATGGCACAAGGGCAGATAAATGGGGATGGATCAGTACTTCAAGAAATTACCACATTTACAAACGGACATTTATTTTTCTTTAATCTTCATGAGATTCAAAATACCCTCATGACGGAGAAGAAGTTAGCTCAGTTTCTTTCCAAATGTTTTGTCGTTCAGATAGAAACGGAAGTAAATAGTAATTGAGTTAAGAATTCTATTTTTTAGGGTGTTTCGAATTTTGAGAGGTATGTCAGCGTAGTTTGTGACGTATGTCAGCGTAGTTTTCGAAGACAGTTTTTTGCTGTCCCGTTAACCCTGGTAAGGATAATGGCACAAATTTATGAAATTATTGCATTGTCATCGGTCTTTGACAGGTGTACAAAGTTTGAATGAAATCTGGTCGTTTAAAGTGGGTCAAAATCGCGCTATAAGGAGTCGGTTACAAACAAACATACAAGTGAAGCTAATATAAAGCGTGTAATGATTTACTTGATTAGATTAAAAAGCGTTTCTCTAATTCTCCTTTTTAATGACTGGTGATTTTCATTGCGTTGCTGCGTGATTTTGGGCTAAGAAGTACAATCAATATTACGTCTTCTTCTCAATTAGGAAGTGGACAATTTAGGGATTATTTGTGGCTGTCGTCCTTTTGTTTTTTGAACATTGGAGAGCAATCACTGCAGCTAAGAGCTACTGATCTGGATCATACTTGTATAACCGAATGGAGGGAAAATGGATGTGTCTGGTTTGTGACAAAACTTTGAAGCGTAATCTGGTTTAGAATGGGTCCAGTGCAGTTAATGTTACGTCTTCTCAACTAAGGGCCCATTTTTCAATCCTCAGATAAACAGACGGATAGGGTTTATTCAATAGATAGTAAAAAACTGTGTTGTTCAATCGTCAAATAGGCTTTATTGGTCGAATAATTCCCTTAACGGAGGAATAAATCTATTTGGCTCTTTGACGGCCAGATAACCGCTTGTTCCATTGATAAACGACGTTGGCGTTACCAAACTTGAGGTTAGTTTTCGTTTTTAAAAAGTGTACTTAATGAAAATGGATGTTTGCGATAGTATTGACGAAATAGCAATTGAGGATGAAGCCATAATTAATAAATATAGGTATATGAATGAAAATAAAGAAAGAATATGAGAGAAAAGAAAGAATTTCAAGACCGAGTGTGGAACACTTTAAAGTGTGGGATTTATCTTTGCTTTCCATGATTATTTTAATACAATTTAATATCACGGAAATACAAATAAAAATACCACACAAACAAAAAAACAACGTCTCAACGTAAAAAGGGACATCTGGCTGCCGCACATTGTTTTTATAACATTGACAGTAAACAATGAAATAGCCCGTCCCGTTCTAACTTTCGTTTATTTTGTATATTTGTTTCACCTCCCTGAAGTTAGCGTATTCACAGATGTGATATTCGGTCAGGTAGTTATTCCTAAATAAAATAACGATTGAAAAACTGACAACTACTTATCCGAGGAACAAAGAGTCTAATAACTTTATTCTTTAGGTAGCTATTGGTTCTTTTATCTGAGGATTGAAAAATCGGCCCTAAGAGGTGAGCAATTTAGGGACTGTTTCGTCTTTAGTTTTTTTTTTTTTTTAATTTTAGAGAGCAATCACAACAGGCGGTACTTGAGGATGGCCTATGTCAATAATGAATCACAACAGCCAGGAGCCACTGATCTGAATCATGATTAAATATTGGAGAGAAAATGGACCTGTCTCTTTTGTGATAAAACTTTGTAGTGCAGCTATTAGCCTATAAAAGCGTGATTATCGAGTTGGCGACTATTATCTGATAGGAATGTAGAACATATAATAACGCTGTGGACACACTCATGCAATATTGCGTGTAGAACAATATTCATGTCGTCTACGGACGTAGTTGCGTATGTAAATATCCTAATAACCGTTAATCGTGTGTGCCCGGCACAAAAATGTTAGCCCAACCTAATTCTCGGAGTGTCGGAACATGACGTCAATATATATAATATGTCGTGATTCGTACAATTATTACTTTCATTCTTTTTTAACCGACGAAAAAAGGAGGCTATTTGGCTACAAGTTGGTTAGGTACCGCGGTAGAATATCAGAAAACTATACAAGTCCAAGCGTCACTCATCAACCGTGAAATCACGATATTAGGTAGGGCTGAATTAACCTTTTTACTTATATGGTCAGGTACTTTTACTTACAGGTCACAGTAGGTACTCATGAATATGAACCATTTTTACACGCTTTTTACAATAGGACTTGGCATACATAGGCATAAAGAAATATTTATAATTGTCATTACAGCCATAATCAAAATTTCACGCATCTGAAGCCCAATTTTCGTTCTTAAGAACTTTCAAAATCTAGTCACAAACATCTCAGTGACAATCAATGCTAAAAACTTGTCAAAATTTAAGTAAATTATGAGTATTCTTGACAGACTGGGACTGAGATTAGAATGCCAATTCCAAAAAAATACGGGATTTGCCCTCTGGTTTCTATAAGAACCATCGACTCGGTTGACCATCAATATTTTTAACAGTCTTCAAAAAAAGGAGAAGGTTATCAATTCGACTGTATTTTTTTTTTATGTTTGTTACCTCATAACTTTTGACTGGGTGAACCGATTTTGATGATTATCTTTTTATTTGAAAGCTGGTGCTTCCCGAATGGTCCCATTTTAATTTGGTCCCATTCGGAAAACGGGATCCATGTGAAAACCATATAAGTCTTAAATTTGCATTAAGTATTTGCGGCGACAAATGAACGAATAACGCGATTAGATTAGTGCGGGGATATACCATGACTAAAAAGTTACAAATAAAAACTTTTTACAAAAATAAAAAATAACAACTGACTTCGTAAAAAAAAAACACTACAAAGTGAAAAATAACTTTAATTTCAGAAGTCGGTGGCAAAAAACCTTAAATATACATAGATCCTAAGACACCGACTTTCGAAATTAAAGTTATTTTTCACTTTGTAGTGTTTTTTTTAGGAAGTCAGTTGTTATTTTTTTTTTGTAAAAAGTTTTTATGATAGCACCGTTGCATTAGGAGCAAAGACCCGATCAAGAGTTGAACGCGCATACATGGCTGTGGTAACGAAATTTATTATTAGTAGAAAATACTTGTGTGGGCAGCAATAAATGTCAATCAGTTTAGTCAGAGTATAAATAAAGTTCGGCGAGGCGTGCCCAGATGCATGGACGTCCCCATAAACATATTGGAACCATCAACTGGAGGACAATAGTATGACATAGACTAAGTAATTGATAGATAGAAATACTCTATTTAAAAAGCATTTTGGAACGAAATTATAGGCTGTTACCTATTATCGTCAAGAGTTTTTTAAAGACATCAGTGTGGATTTAGATAGACGGAAGAACGATACGGAGATGATCCATCGAGAAATATAATAAATCTGCAGTACTTAATATTACCAATGCGAGAGTTTTTCCTTTTCGCCCTTAAAACGACTGAACGGATTTCGATGTATTTTGGCACACAAGTAGACCATAGCCTGAGTTACGGCATACAATACTTTTAATCCTGGTAGTATGTCCCCGTGAGATAATTTGCGAACTTCACGCAACCAAAAAGGCGCGGGCGAAGGCTAATCTATTAATGAAACTGGTAATATTTAACTTCGATAAAACCTTCTTAAGACTTAATTTTTATGTAGTTATATCACATTATCAAATACAGGCGAATATGCGTGCCACGGCCGAGTCTCTTTTTGTCGCGATTACTATGACAAAGCCAGATAAGTGTGAACATAGTCTTACAGTAAACATTACATAGACTGTGTTCATGTTACATCATTTATTTTTTATTACATGTTCCTTTTATAGAAACTATGTTAAGCCAAAGGAATGGAGGTGTCCTTTATCTATTCTTGGATAGCTGTAAATCAAACATAACCATAGAGTAAACAGTAATAAACGAACCTACTTATTACCTTTACCATTTTACTGTTGAACAGTGTCTCGTAACAAAATATGATTCGTGAACGAAATTCGTACTTGTTTACTGAATTTTATTTCATTAAAATCATCAATACACCCCCTAAATTAATTTAATCCTTTTGAATGACATTTTCATAAAATGATTCTCCAACTGGATAAAGTGAGAGGTCAGAGGACACATAACACATGCTAGTTGAAACTGACTTGCAAAATGGTAAAAAATGGAAGAAAATTTGAATTTCATAGGCTACTCTGGTACTTTCACCTAAATAACATGTATCTTGGATGGCTTCTTTTTTTAAAGATTTCTATTCATAATTAGTACTTTTGTATGGCTTTAAATATGGTACATATTTGAAAAGGTTCTATGTAAAATTGTCTATGAGACAAAGAACAAAATTTTCATCAACAGTCTATTTCAGATTACCAGTATTACAGAAAAAAAATCTCTGCATTCACATAAAAAAATTATATTGCTGAATAACAAGACTTTCTTCAGTAATATTCAAGTTCTCAATAAACAAAAGAATTTTTAAGAGGTTAATGATTTGGCCAGACACCAAAAGAATTTGGCCAATAACATTTACAATGTTGTAAATAATAAAATTCTCTTATTTGTGGTTATTTTGTAACAGAACTTTCACTTTCAAGGAAGCTGTGAGATTTCTATAGAAGACTTTCTAGTTGCATATGCACTTACATCCTTGTTTACACTCTTCAAGAGTAAAGTGACAGTTTCAAAGGTGCAAACATTTTTTGCTCATGTAATTTTTTAATTTTGGACCATTGCTGATGTAATTTTATAATTACTTTTGAAAACAGTTTGACGTCCCCAATATAACATTTCGTTCTTTTTAATTGCATTGAGGCTGCTTTTTGTTTCAATAAATTAGAATTTTTCAGATTTTATTGTATACAATAACAAGTTTAAAACATAAAACTTAACAGCAGATATGCCTAAAATAAAGCCATTAAATACAGTATATTATACAATATTACTTCCGTAATAATCATCCAACACTACACCAGTAGCAACTGCCACCATACATAGAGCAGCGCAAACAGTACATACTTTAGACACATCAATATTTGACATTTCATGGTCCAGAAATTTGGCGTTCCCAGTACTGTAAAAAGGACTTACTCACACTTCACAATTTTGGCACAATATGCAAACGCATTATTAAGCACAATTTATGATTAGGATACCACATAAAATTTACAAACAAATCAAATGCAAACTTCACAAATGAATGCCCAATTCTTGTTCAAATATTGGTTTATCTACAGCAGAGAGACAACAAAATGTGTGACTAACCTCAAAAGCAGGCAGTTAAGAGGCACTCGGGAACACTTGTGTTATAGCAGGCAGGCATCAACCCTCCTGTGGAAGACCACCATATCAGACCTCTAGCGGAACCTTCAGTTTCATCCCAAATTTATGTTAATTAATATATTAGTTATTACACAGTCAAGGATACTACAGTTGGGTAGGTGCCAAAAATGTGCTGCAACTATAAGCAAGCAAAACTGAAACTCATCGATGCAATCGTCACAGCACTTTACACATGAATATACCGTATTACTAGGTTAGTGTGTCAATAATGCAGATGAGTGTAGACTACAGTCAAGGGCGTCTCTAGGAATCCGGATATCGGACGGGAGCAGTGTTAGATACATGCATGAGATAGCAACGCTGCGCACGACATCGCTACAAAGATCGGAAGGAAATAAGATATCATATAACATGATCACTTACGAAACTTCTTCCCTTCAAAGGCATCTCACGCACTAATAAAAAACACAATATTGTCACTTCGTATTGAATTGAGTAATAGCACTCGTTTCACATACACAGTCTTTACACAATTTTTCAGTTCAGATTCAACAGCAGACAGCAAGTTGTCTTCAAGCTTGCAGATAGAAATTTGACAGAAGCGCTCGCTAACACAATTCTAGAACAATCATCACTCAACAACCATAGACAAAAAATAAACTAAAACTAAAAACACGATATTCATGCATGTCTAAAGCCGTCTCGTCATAAAGTACTATTTGAAAAGAAACACTGTAAAAGTAGATTTTAGAGCACATAACCTAAACAGGTAAACCAGTTTCAACCATGGTTTCGACACCCTTATCTTGTGCTAGCGCCGCTGCTGCGGCAGCTGACACCTTCATGTGGCGCACATACTGTAACCTTATTATTGGTAACTACAGTTCTGAGCTGTTTAGGATCGAAACAATCGAGTCGTGGGGCCGCAGTGTGCGTGTCCTTTTAAAGGAATTATAGAAATGTCGCCCGAGGAGGTTGTGGCTATTAGTGCTGCGTACATAGTTTATATCGAGTATGTTGAAACGTAAAAGAAAGAGAAGGTGGTGGATGCGAAATTTCTGACTACAACGAGAAAGAAGAGTTAATATTCTAAGTGATCTCCGAATGTGACAAATGCCGCGACATGGCGCGGGACACATGCGCTCGCTCTCGAGGCGGGAGCAAGCAATATGCCCCGCGTCACGTAAAATGTTGCGGGGCATGTTGCGGGACACTATGCAACGTTGCAGCGTCACGTATATTGAGTGTCGCACGTCATGTTGCGGGACAAAATGTTCCCTAGTGTATCCGGCGCTTTATACACGAGCCGAGCGGTATGTTGCCAACGGCAGAGTCGACGGATGACAAAATGGATTCCGAAAAATAAACATTCTCACATGTTTTTGTTTTTACTTCGTCGACGCTGACAAAAACGAAAATTAAAAACACGTTGTGGATTCAAGAATTATTAATCAATGGACATCATGATGGCCTATTCTTTTTTAAGAAGGAACGAGCAAAAGTTTTTCTATTATATTCCATTGTCCATTGCTTTTGATGAGCTAACGGCTAATTTAAAAATTTCAATATCTCGCCAAGATACCAAAATGCGAAAAAGCATTTTAGCTGAGCAAAGACTGTTGTTTGTTTTTATTTTATTACTGTAATATTTCAATTTATTATTATGAATACTAGGGTCGTTCTTTACTGCCACAACTAGCAATTTAACATCAATTTCGTCATTGACGCGTTTCGACGCGTGCAGTCGCCGACGCGTGTCAACGGCTGCCGTCGACTCTGCCGTTGGCAACATGCCGCTCACGTGTAAGAGCTCGTTCACATTAGGTCGGCCCGACAGTTTTATCGGGCCAGTAATCGTGTCGGATTCATATTGGTATATGTATTTCAATAGCGCCGTTCACATTAGGGCGACCCGATAAAACTAACGGACCCGACACTTTTACCGGATGTTCAGCCACGATTTCTATCGGGTCGGGCATAATATTGGCGTACTAGCAAGTATAGCGCCGTTCACATTTGTCGGCGCGTTGCGGCAGAGGCACCCGCCCGCCTTCATTTCACTCAGCAATGATTGGATGCACCCAATATTTCCTTTTTCTTTTCTTCAGCCTTCTATTGAAATACCACACAATCAAAACGTCGTCGTTGTCCATCGTATACAAAAGCCAGCGCTCAACTGCCGGGCAGCGGTAAAACAACGTTGTCGGCGGTGTTGTTCACATTAGGTCGGATCGGCAGCTTCTAGTGTGAACAGCAACATCCGACAGCCGGTAAACGATAAAACTGTCGGGCCGACCTAATGTGAACTAAGTCTAAGAGTTCTTAGTGGCCGAATAACAAAAACCTTTATATTTGGTTATTTAGTAATTTAGTGGAATCGTTGAAAGTTGAAAAAACACAATCTAATTCAAACTATCACTATAATCTATGATAAAACATTAGAACAAAGTCTTTTCTCATGGTTGTTATGGGACCGAGAAAGATGGATATAGATATAATTGAGCAACCTAAATAATAGAAGTAAGAATTACTTCGTTCCGAGTACCGCAAATATGAACGTGTAACTTCTTTCGTGAAGCCTTTTACGGTGATTCATTTAATGTTCAAAGCAAAACGATTGGGCCAACTGTTGTTGGGTTTTCCATATAGAATTTCTTAATCCCGACACGGAATATAAATTTGTGACCGACTGATAGCTATAGGCTCACCCCATAAATGGGACTAAGTGGTGAAATTTGCTTGTATTATAGGTATAGGTTGGCAAAAAAGAGTCTGTCGTGGTAACCATTGGAACTAAAATATTTTTTTGGTGGCAGCACTGCTTTGTTTATCATCAACAAGTAGCTAATGGGTTCCCTCTATCTGGCAGAAACTTGATGCTCCGAATTTTATTTGGCATAACACACATGGCATAATCTTATTTAAACGAATATTTGTAAGGCATAAAAAATGTTTAGCATAATCATTGTTTGGCCGAATGTTTATATGCTCGACTTTACGCTGGCATACTTTTAAGATGGCAGAATTTTATTTCGCATAATTACCTTTGGCAGACTTAAAATTCCGCATAATTTCGTTTAGCATAACATTTATTTAGAGCAATGATTATTTGGCATAATTTCACTTTGCATACTATGAAGATGGCAGAATTTCATTTAGAATAGTTTTGTTAGGCATATTTTCATTTCTATTAAATTGTATTTTAACCTTAAATAAAATGAAATAGTGTCTCAAAAAGTCAGTATATGTTGTGCTACAAAAATTATTGACAGAAACGAATCGCTGCAGAACCGACTCCACGTAGTCTTGTCTGCCCTACCCCTAGAGTGTAATTTAAGCCCGCGTAGACGCGGAGTGGCGAGGCGGCTCGCGAGCTGAGGAGCAGGTGGTTTTGACGGTCGCCGCCGCGGCTGAGGCTGGCCGGCAAAGCCGGCCATCAAGCCGAAGCCCTTATACGGTCATAGGAATTGTAAACAAAGTCCAGGGGACTATTTCGTCACGGTCGCCATGTGATGTTGGGAATTGGAGCGAAATGATACCAAGGCGAATGATGAGTAAATACTGCCTTTATTAAAATAATGTTACTTGTTTTATACTGTAAGACACGTATATGAACTAATAATATAAAGGTGCCTACGTACACACGACATAATAACTATCGATATGAAATTATGCCAAGAGACGATTCTGACTGCGAACTTTCTGCAATATGATGGTTCTACTTTTTAATTATTATGGAATAAAATTTATGCCTAAAGATGATTCTGACTTATAAAATTATGCGTTGTGAATGTATGATAAATGAGTGTATGCCAAACGATTTTCTGCGAAATGAAGTTTATGCCATCCGCTGTTATGCAAAATAATATTATGACGAAAAAAATTCTGCCATAAAGGGTGGACCCGTAGCTAATCTGTCATTGTGTTATGTTCCTATTTGTATTTTAGTTATTTCTAATTAACTATCAATTATTAATGCTTTTGAACATATAAAAAATGAATAAGACAATAAGGAGTAGTGGTGTGAGCTGTGATATACTAGGTTTTCGTCAGAAATTTGGCGGAATCTGAAGCGGAACAAATTTTGTCTCCGATTGACAATGTTTACGAAAGAACTGCTGACACGACAGGTATTTATCCAAGAAATTTATCTTTTATTCAATGCCAGTCATTGTTTTTTCTTTCTAATACTAAGTTTTATCGGTATTATAAGTTTCAAGCCATTTTATTGTTTTATTTACTAATAGATTATTGAGGTTATGTTTTCTTGTTTGACAAATCGCGTGTACGTTAACTCTTGATGTTTGATACTTGAAATTGAAAAATGTACCTACATGGAATTAATATGATTGTCTTTATGTTTTTTAGGTAAATCTCACAGTACAATTAGAGAAATTGTTAATGAAGGTGAAAAAAATTAAGGATTTTTTTCTACACCTGGAGGAACACCAAAACAGTTGGCGGAAGAAAGAATTAGACGATTTTGATCTGTGTGCAATTAGACAAAAAGTTCAACACTATTATGAAACAGGCAAGTATTTTTTTTTTGATGCCATTATCGCATACCACAGTAAAAAAGCATAATTTATATTTATTATTTTTCAGGTGCCTATTCTACGTAATATATTACCTATAGTTTGAGGATACGGGTTGTAATGTGAGCCGTAAACGTGTAAGAAAGATTTTTACACTATTTAGATTTCATAAATAAGAAATGTAAAACTGACACATCAGTGTTAATGGAAAAAGAGAGAGAGCGATCATAGCACCGAAAAGGAATACAAGAATGATGTTATGTCACGTTTTTCTTTTTAAATAAAACCATAATTTTAGCGTGTTCTTTCATTTTCATTGTCATGTGGATAGTGATAATGTTATGCACAGACGCTAGCACATCGTGCTACTACAATCTGTCAAATTTCTATAATAGATGTTTAACATTGTCGCTAAAGCATTAGGTTCAATGTTAATTGGTAGAATTTGACAGTATCGAGTAGCTTGATGTGCTGGTGTCTGTACCCCACATAAACATACCTGACGCCTTCATTAGTCAACTGTTCAAGTTTATTCGATATTGCCCGTACCTTTCGAATGCGAAATATTATAGATACTCTCTGACTTCCGATTAGTTTCCGACAGTAAGCAGCTGTAAGTCGCCTTTTTGTCGATAAACTGTCAGCATTAACAGGATTCGTTTAGTATCATTCATGTCAAATTTGATACAGGCATACCAACCATCGAATGGTTGTGAATACCCTAGATGGTGGCCGCAAATGCGATTGCTGAACATTATGTCTTGTTCGGTTGTATCGGGTTCAATCAGCAATCCCTGAGTGTAATTTAATTAATTTTTAAACTGAACAAGTTCGCATTATGTTATTATGATGGCACTCTTAGATTAAAGGTTATTCCAGCGAAATAATGCGCAATCTACTAAATACAATGAAAGTAAAAGACTGTGTGCCTATCAAGTCTTGAAATCTTGATTGATGAGAATTTCCGGGATTTCGTGTTTATGGATTAAAACAACAAGTATCTTATCACTTTTAGTCTTAGTATACAGGGTGGCCATACCTGCTAAGCAGGCGCCCTCATTTTTTCCAGACTCTTTTTTGCCAAGCTGTACACACGGTTACATATCAAGCTACACAAATCCAGTTTTAGCTGACCTCCCATTGTATAAGCTTTTCATACAATGGTAGGTCAGTTTATATTGGAAATAAATACCTTGTATTTGTCACTGTGCGTACACCACTGCCTATCCGTTCGGGAAAACAGGCATGAAATTAGTACGTTATGTACTTCTAGCGCAGTGCACTATGGGGACTATCAATTGCTATATATAATAAAGCACAATAAGTCAGTGTTTGCATATGCATAGCCATACACATAAATTAAAGTAAATACACGGACATGAACAAATAAAATAAAAAGTTTTAACACTTTCAAGTTATTTGATTTAGTCAACTATACGCTGATACCTCTAGGCTGTTTATTAAAAAATATGAACGATAGTTTATGATCCTCTGTCATCACGTTTGTCACTTGTCACGTTTGTCAATGTCAATTGATCACTTCAAAAGACGGATTCGGATGAGACCACCTTTTGAAGATGCATTTTGTTGTTTGAGTCCACATTCTTGGTTAAATTATTAAAGTTGATAATTTGAAGAATATTCTACTACCGGCTGGCTCAACTGCCTTCACAGTAAAGTGTTTTTCTTCATGTTAACTGCAGTGAAACAAGCACTAAGATGGAATGTGTTAAGATACAAAATAAGATAAAGTTGTTATTTGAAAAACTTACCGAGCCGAACTATGTGCTCGATAGCTACTACGCCGATGGGCTTATCACGAAACTCTCAAACTGCGCCGATCCTGGTGAGTATTGTCTTGCTAACATCTTTGGAAATAGACATTACTGTTTACTTACAGTTTTATAGTGTAGTGAGATAATTTCTTGACAGTACTAGCGGGGAAATGTAGATAAAGTAATTATCTATTGTGAAAGAGACGTAATATTTGTATTTGATTCCGTACTAATTGTTAAAACAAACCATACAATAGTGATTTAGTATATAGGTAATGCAACAGGTGCTGTTAGCAAGTTATTTGACAATTTTCCTCATGGGGACACACATGTTTTAATTTGATTAATAATTTGCCCCTACTGTTAAGTTCTCAGAACTCGCCTATCAAAAATCAGTAACTAAACATTTGGTACTTAATATAATATCAATAAATATCCAAGCTCCTAGGATTTAAAAAATTAAAACAACAACATCAAGTTTCAGAACATAGCATGCTTTCAAATGTTTCCTTCTCATGGCTTTTCTTATATGCTAGATCACTAAACGTTTTCCTTCTCTCATAAACTTACTAAAGTCTTGTCTCCCGTTCTTTTTTATTCATCCAATAGTTGTTTTTAAAAGAGATAAGGCCCCCCATCGTGTCACTCCTTGTAAAATTTCTACATTTAAATCTAGTTTTTGTCATATAAAGTACAAAATAAAAAGTAATCTATCTTTGATGAAAAAAAAACTCATTACCTACATACAAAAAAATAAAATGTTAAGTCACCATTATTTATTGAAATATCTTTGCACCTATGAAATCATATGGGTAACAAAATAGTCAGATATTAATACAAATATTGTCATTTTTTTTTGTTGTAAATGCCCTTGAAATATAACAAAACATCTTTTAGGTGTGATGTCATAATATGTTTTATACCAACCATGAAACATAAACATGTTCCTTTACCTTTTAGCTCATTGTTTGGAGAATATTGGTACGGTTTGCAAGGAGTTGCTTGCTGGTGGAGTTCCCGTTTTATAGAAATACAGGATAAGGATACTGTATTTACATCTTTAACAATGCAAGAAGACACGCTAACTTTGTTTCAAGTCTTCATTCCCATTTTCTCTAGAACTAAGTGACCAGTGCGCTGTTGGATATTCCACTTTCGGCAACAAGTTGAGGGTTGAAAGTCCAACAGCGGTCTTATTTAGTCATTCATTTATGTATCACCTAGGGTTTGTTAAAACGGTCATTAGTTAGATAATATTGTTATCTATTACAAAGAGACTAAAGTATAAAACTGAATAATAAGTATATTAAGTATTCTGCTTACCCACCTTCAGTTATTATGCCTACGGAAACATCAATGTCTCGTCTTTAAAAAATAAACGAATGATAACTGTTTGAACTCCCTTAAATTAATTGAGATAACATTTTACAAAACTCTTGTCTAGTAGGTGCCGCCATGCTGATTGTATAAACCATTTATAATAAAAAGATCATTCATGCATGTGTCAAGAAATCACAGAAATATTTACTTGTCCTGCTTGGCTGACAATTCGACAGTCATAATCTTCTCTCTGTATGTTGCATTAAGGGTGACTTAGGGTAGACAATGAGGGTGTTTGTTCACCGTCGCTATCTTTGGAAAAACGAATTTCTTTTGTCGAAGAATCACAACAATTTTACCAGTATCACAGATGCATCACAAATATGATAGAAGTTCAATCAATGAAGGAGGAAAGCTCAGTGAGAGGAAATGTTGGACTATGAAAATATAGACTTGAGTCTTTGAAATCAATATAAATTCTTGTTATTGGTCCAGCGTGATATAAACAGTTTGACACTTCTCAATGTTTATACCCCCAAGGATAGAATAAATAAACCGAGCAGAATTTGAATGAACATATCGTAACTGATAATTAATTAACTTATTAACTAATTATTACCTACTTTTAAAGGGCTGTCACCTAGAAAATATTGTAATTAATTAGTACTGTGAATTAGTTATACATAGGTACATTGCTTGCTCTTTTTTGGTTATTAAAATTACTATGACATATGGATGCGGAAGGCGGAGGACAGGGTGTTGTGGCGCAACATGGGAGAGGCCTATGTCCAGCAGTGGACTGCGATAGGCTGAGTTGATTCATTAATTGATGGACGCACGGACATGGTGAAACTATAAGGCCACGTCCACACAAATGTAAAAATATCCGGATACGGATACGGATATGAAATTATTTCGGATTATCCGTTAGTTTCGGATAATTTCGGTTACGGCTATTAAACTTTTAAGGAATTTCAAAAGTAAAATACAAATAGCTAATTAAATGGTTTTATTACCATTTGGTAGGAATTACAATCAGTCTGTGAGTAATTATTACAGCGATTTAAAATAAAAATGATTATAAATACATATAATATATTGAGTGTTATCTCGGTGTTGTTTCGGTAAATACCGAAAATAAAAATGTAATAACAAATCCGATATTATCCGATTCTTTTATTTCGGATTCGGTTACGGTTACGGATAAATTTCTATATCGGATATCCGATAGTTTAGGTTACGGTTACGGAGCTCCCTAACATCCCTGCATTGGATTTGTGCCGGTCTTGAGCCAGGCGTTGAGAATTTAACATAGTGCATTCCAGCGCGTCGAAAAAACACACTGATGGATTTGTAACTCTCGAATCCTAGCATGTAGCGTTGAAAATCCAGTGTTCAATAAAATACGGCTGCAAAATTTTTACACCACTGCGAACGCGGTCTGGTTTCCTTCCCTGGTTTAGGTACTATTTCACGAACGTAAGTTAAGTAACTAACACAAAAAACTTTTTAACAAAAAATTACACTCCCTAAAAAACTGAAAGGCAAAAAAATTTAAGCCTAAATAATTTTGAGGCGGCGCCAAACTAGCAAATAAATAAGGTAAGGTAATAAAAGTAATTTGGTTTGGTTAGTTCTATTTTAAGGTAATTTAGTGATCCTTGGTCATTGATTGTTTGGCGCCGACTCAAAAATATTTAGGCTTCTTATTTTTTGCTTTTCAGTTTTTTCGGCGGTTTAATTTTTTGTTTAAATTATTTAATTTTATATTTTTTATAATCTACTAATTACTACATGCTTGCAAAATCGGACTATTCTGTAAGAAGTAATTCGTGGTCATACTTTACAATCACTGAGTAAATAATCAATCATCCCCTGTTTTCCTACCCTTAGGGTTGGATTTTTTTTCCAAATTTACATGGGACCACCTTCAAAATATACCCTTTCCAAAAAAAAATGAATTATGAAAATCAGGCCACTCACTCCGAAAAAGTTATGCGTGGTCATACATTAAAAAAAATATACGGGTCGACTTGAGAACATCCTCCGTTTTTTTTCGTCGGTTAAAAAGTTCAAACGAAATCTTGTTGAGACGGCCTAGCAAACACACTTTAGTACCTACTAAAACAAAAGTACGAAACATATAAGTAGGAAACGAACCATAATATGCCAAAATAGGCGTTAGATAAACCATTAGACTAATAAATATTCATTATCGCCTTTTAACCTTATCGCCATCTTAATCATTTTGTATGTTACTATCTCGTAACTGAATATTTCTATGTGGGTATAAATAGCTAAAGTCATTCATGTGCCCCAAAAATTAGAGAATAACTAGCTTTTGCCCGCGACTTCGTCCGCGTCAAATTTTCGCTCTTCTTCCCGTCGCAACGAATCGCCTGCCAGTTTTAGTCCATTTTTCGTTTGCTGCTCCGCTTCATTTGAACCGTAGCGTGATGTTATATAGCCTTCCTCGATAAATAGGCTACCCAACATAAAAATATTTTTTCAATTCGGACCATTAGTTCCTGAGATTAGCGCTTCGATAAACTCTTCAGCTTTATAATATTAAGTATAGATGTGCCTATGTAACGGAAACTTTGAACATGATTTTGTCTCCCTTTCGATTATGATGGGACTCCCTTTTTCGCACTTAGACCCTCATTCGGGTGGGTCCCCGAATGAGGGTCTTTTTTATATTTATTTTATTCTGACTAACAAAGCCAGTCTAGCTTCGCCTAAAAGCGCAGAAGCTTCCTGGGAGCATCAGAGGCTTTCCGAAGCGATCTCATTGTTCCGTAGATTGGACTGCAGATTGGAGTCAGCACTTTTCGAATGACAAAATTACATAAGACGGTTCCCAAAATGCCCGCCCTTCACCACTTCCTAGTGCTTTAGTTGGGAAGAAGACAGTCCCCCGGCAAGTTGGGAAGAAAAACTGACGCAACAAACTCTTCAGCAGCTCAACTGTCTCTTCACTTAGAAGAGCTTGATCATCATAATCAGCCTATATTGTTCCCACTGCTGGGACACAGGCCTCCTCCTGGTGACAGGGAGTGGGCCGTAATATACCACACGGGCCCAGTGCGGGTTCGTAGATGTCACATGTCTTCAAATTTTTGGTTCTAGGACATGCCGGTTTCCTTACGATGTTTCAAGAACTTGATAAAATATAATACTAATAGCTGACCCGGCGAACTTCGTACCGCCATATTTTATTTCTCTAATCGCAACTGAGGAAATAAAACCCTTCCGGTAAAATGGAATTAGCTAAATTGAAAATAAAACTGGAGTACTCAATTGAAAAATTCATATTGTCGTACAAAATGCGTAGGGTGCTTATTATAATTACTACAGGTATACTAAACTATCGTTAAAATATTTACAGCAATGCAAATCAAACCCCCCACGCTTTTTGTACAACAATTCAGTTAGTTTCAAAAGCGTGTTTTTTAGATTTTTCAAACTATAATTTATTAAATGTAGATTTTATTTTTCTTAGCTTTAACTATTCTTTATAAACAATGACTTATTTACAAAATACATGAAGAAATTAAAATAAAATGCAAGCAAAAATACTTACATGTGTATAAAGTTATGATTTTGCACTGATTAATACTTGCAGAGGTTATATACTTGGTAAATGCACAGGTATATTTACGTAGAGACTGACGCAGAGAGTAGTACTAAGACTTGCACTGAGATTTTACTGAGACTATCACTTTCCGGGAGATAGTATTAATTCACTCGTTTATAAAGGAACTGTACTGCGGTGACACTCGGCGCCAGTATTTATACCTGAACATTGAATTTCCCGAACGTTCTAGTTCGCATTTGAAACTTCGATTAAAATTTGGCGCCAAGACTTTAATAATTCTCTAACAAAAATAGTACTTTTTTTTTGTTGTTAATGGTAATAATATTGTAACATAATACGCAGTATAATTATAAAAATATCAGTCACAAACCATTAAAATAATACGTTTATATCGTGAACATAAATAAATATTACGTGAAATAAAGTAATAGAATTTATATTCTAAGAAACAGAACACAGCGCCATCTATTGGGTGTATTTGTAACCTGGATGTCAAACAATATTGAAGAATTTTATTGATGAATCAACGTACACCGCCATCTTTTAGTTTTATGAAGTTCTCATAGATGGTGGTAAATAAATACTTGCTTAAGAAACAATTAATTGATACATTTTATTCGTTTACATTCACGACATAAGCGAATAATTGAGATGATAACTATCTTATCCATTAAGTTAGACCAAAATACGGGTACATGTGAAATTTGATTGAAATCGGTTCAGTAGTTTTGGAGTTTATTGGCAACATACATCGTGACACAAGATTTTTATATATATACTAGCTTTTGCCAGCGGCTTCGCCCGCGTGGAGGTCGGAAATTATCCCGCGGGAACATACCACCGGGATAAAAAGTAGCCTATGTCCTTTCTCAGGCTCTAAACTATCTGTGTACCAAATTTCATTTAAATCGGTTCAGTAGTTTTAGCAGGAAAGCGAGACAGACAGACAGACAGACCGACAGACAGACAGAGTTACTTTCGCATTTATAATATTAGTGTGGATGTGGATAAGATAAAGATTAGTCGTGTCAAAAGTAGAGAAAAATTGGTCGTAATGTTTGACACTGTAGACTTTTGTCGACTGAAAAATTTATATACTTAAACATTTTTTCTCTTCAGTTTTAACATCGCCATGCCATCGCCATAAGACAATCAAGAAGAATCTTTCTACAATCAGTCATTTTGTCTATTATTCCGTTAACCCGTTTCTATGGCGGTCATGCTTCACACCATCTATAATAATTCCAAATTTTTTATGCCATATCTACCTACATAATTATTGTATGCCTATAAGGCAGGACATATTGATACTTTAATATATTGTTAAGACCTGTAACTTACATGTGCCCACAATAAAGATACTTTGACTTTGACTTCATGAGTATTTCTTATTCTTCTTCACTCCACTGTATGTGTTCACGGGCGTAGCGCAGTCTTGCTACTCGATACCCTCTCTCGAATTTGGAGCCATTTCCTGGCCTTTGGGACTTCAGGTTTGCTTCAGTAAGTCTTTTTCTCACTGTACTGTCACTTATGTAGTCTCTTCGGGTGTCAAGAAGCTGTTGCTGGACTTCAACAGCATTGAGGTGGATGCAAAATATCGGCCTTCTTGGGGACTAGTGCATCTGGGTCTGCCATTACAAGGTCTACTCTGGTTTCTAATTTCCTCATACCTTCGCTTCACCTACCAGACCAACCATATTTCAAAAAGAAGGTAATCTGAGGACTTTAAAGTTTTAAATATTATTAAAAAAAAACTAGCTGACCCGGCAAACAACATTTGTCGGGTCAGCTAGTTTTTGAAAAAACGTGAAAATTTAGAGTTGTATGTATTTTTCAATGTCAAACCATAATAAAATAAAAATAGATAAAATTGTCAAAAAATTAAAAAAAATATATTTTGGTTTGGGTCATCCTTATCATTTAGGGGTATTAAAAATAGATGTTGGCCGACTCTCAGACCTATCCGATATGCACACAAAATTTCATAAAAATCGGTCCAGACGTTTCGGAGGAGTTTGGTAACAAACACTGCGACACGAGAATTTTATATAAAAAATAAATTATTTTTGATACTCTTTTTATTTCAAAAACATGTCTTATGAACTTAAAAAGTTATTGCAATTTTAAAAGTGTGGTGTTGGTAAGTTTTAAGGCCAGTGTAGTTTAGGGGTCCATAACTCATTGATGGAACATGTACTGCAGTTTAGAAATAAAATTAATGTTTCTGATGGATTGGGTACAATTTTAGCTTCGGACTAAAAGCAGCCCCAGGTAGCAGCAGGTTTCGTAAGGTTTATCAAAGTGAAAAACGTTTAAGAAACCTTAAATTTTTCAAATGCTTCTTGTTGGCCATCTAATTTATCTAATACCTACCTACGACGCGAGTTTTCATTTAAAAAAACTTTAATTATTATATAACAAATTCGTCTAGTGATCTGTTTTTCGATAACATTATCAAGATTATTCAAGATAACATTATGTACCTATGACAAGGGGTGGGTATGCAATCAGTGCTGATTGTTTAAATGATTTCATCGATAGGTAATGAATCGCTTACATATGAAAGTTCAGTCATGAATTTCTTTGTGTTTTTGTAGGTTCATTTTTAGTTCATACTGATACGATGACGAGTATTTCCATTCTGTACATGGCCAAAACGCAACCCTAGGAATCTGCTCGCGTATACTTTGTAATGCAATTTTTAAATTTGTGATTCCAATTTATACACGAATTTTGCGTACTACTTGTATAAAGTTTGTAACGTAGACGCGCACGCGCATCTTTCCAATTTATACAAGGGCATAATGCCACCATAAGAATTTGGTTGGACTTCTAATTACCGGGCTTCAATTTAAAGGGTGGTAGGGGGGAGGGAAGGGGGAGGTGTAGAGCCCCTGTAAGGAAAAAGTTTCGAAACCCCCCCTTTTTGAGTATATTTTTTTTTAATATTCTATCCTAACTTTCGAGTTTTCGTGTATCGACATTGATTTAAAGGCCGGAAGAGGTGTGGGGTTGACGAATAAAATGAAGGGGAAGTAGCAACGCTTGACAAGACACTTCGCTGATAGGGCCCGTCAACAGAATCAAGGCGTTTCCATAGGAGGTCACAGTTTTAACCTAACCTAACCTCCCCAAACCATGTCGTTTCTGGCACTCGCCGGCCGCTCGTCTATCGCGTCATCGTAGCGTATTTCCATTCTGTACAAGGCTAGAACGAAAGGGTCTAAACTAGTCGCGTTTAGATTGGAAATCACTTTTTAATCAAGGTCTTCCATGCTATACAAGAGTAGTAGAGTACGCAAATACTCGTGTATACTTTGTAGTGGCCAAAGTAACTAAATTGTTCCATAATATACAGTGCTAGTCCGCATGCAAACTAATCCTGTATAGACGAGCGGCCGGCGAGTGCCAGAAACGACATGGTTTGGGGAGGTTAGGTTAGGTTAAAACTGTGACCTCCTATGAAAACGCCTTGATTTTGCTGACGAGCCCTGTCAGCGAAGTTTCCTGTCGAGCGTTGCTACTTCCCCTTCATTTTATTCGTCAACCCCACACCTCTTCCGGCCTTTAAATCGATGATACACGAAAATTCGAAAGTTAGGTTAGAATATTAAAAAAATACTTATGTCTCAAAAAGGCCTTGCCTCTTCACAGGAGCAGTTCTACACCTCCCCTCTCCCTCCCCCACCACCCCTGATATCGAAGCCCGGCAATCAGAAGTCCTACCAAATTCCTATGGTGGCATTATGGCCTTGTATAGATTGGAAAGATGCACGTGTGCATCTACGCTACAAACTTTATACAAGTAGGTAGTACGCAAAATTCGTGTATACACTGTAATCACAAATATAAAAATTGCATTACAAAGTATACGCGAGCAGATTCCTATGGTTGCGTTTTGGCCTTGTACCTACAGAATGGAAATACGCTACGATGACTTCAGTTATGGAGGATGGGCCTTCCTTATAATACTGGCACTGAAGCTTACCGAAACACCGCCATATATGTTTAAGGATTTTTTACACATATTAGAAGCAAGTATGCTTTAAAAAATAAAAAACCATGATCTGTAAAAAAGAAAAGAGAAAAAAACTGACGCCTAGTATTTTTTATCTCTTTCTGCTTCTCTTGATTCGTACTTGTGTCAATAAATTATCTAGGGTCAGATAGTAACACGGCAATGAACGGTAACTTTCGATTCAGAAAGTGCTGTGTAAGCTAAGCATATACAGAGGTATACCAACCAAGCTGTGTTATAACTTGTGATAAGATATCATATCATACAACTTGTACCTGAGCAAACATGGCTTCAAACGGTTTGCGTTGCAGTTGTGTTACGTATTAAGAGCCCTCTTACTTTGAACGCTCGAGTTTAGGTAAAAGACGGCAATCTTATGTATGTGTGCGTAGCTATCCACACATGCACAATACAAACAGTGTAACGCGAGTGTCGAGCCGGTCTAAACAATCTTGATCCGTTAGAATTATAATGCGGTATTTAGATATTTATGAAATTACTTATTTTATTTATCCAGTCTAATAAAGATTTCTAGACTAATAAAAAAAATACAACTATATGTTATGTAAAGTATACAATAAAAATAAAAAATTAAAACAATTACATATTGGTGCCGATTCTGTTGTACACCGAACTAAACTAACAAAACTATCTCTAAAATTGCTTACTTTTAGCTATGAGAATTGTTACGCTATTCTGCAAGAAATAATCTCTTTTAAAAATTATTTTGACACGACTAAAATCAAATTTGACAATCGCGACTCAACGTGGTATTTTTAGGGTTCCGTTGCCAAATGGCAAAAACGGAACCCTTATAGATTCGTCATGTCTGTCTGTCTGTCTGTCCGTATGTCACAGCCACTTTTCTCCGAAACTATAAGAGCATGCTGTTGAAACTTGGTAAGAAGATGTATTCTGTGAACTGCATTAAGATTTTTACACTAAAATAGAAAAAAAAACAATAAATTTTTGGGTTCCCCATACTTAGAACTGAAACTAAAAAAAAAAATTTTCATCAAACCCATACGTGTGGGGTAAAGTGGTATTGAGGTTTCTAATATATTTTTTTTCTAAACTGAATAGTTTGCGCGAGAAACACTTCCAAAGTGGTGAAATGTGTGTCCTCCCCCCCGTAACTTCCAAAATAAGAGAATGATAAAACTAAAAAATATATGATGTACATTACCATGTAAACTTCCACCAAAAATTGGTTTGAACGAGATCTAGTAAGTATTTTTTTAATACGTCATAAATTGTAAACCGCAATTTACCTTTCATTCAATCAACTCAAATATAAAAATTCAAAAAAAAACATTTAATTTCATAAACATAAACCTTATGCATAAACCGAGAATACATACAGGTTTGTACGGAAACCTCGGTGCGCGAGTCCGACTCGCACTTGGCCGGTTTTTTTTCTTTTGGCTTCGCAACTTAGTACTTGTGCGCTACGCAATGAACTTGCTGAGATACGAAGGCGCGCAAAGGGGCATCCTGGACGTGTTTTATATGGAATTTTTCATTATTGTTTGAAAAATAAAAAAAAATATTACCCACGTGTTGAGATTTATATGTGTGGGGTTCTATAAAGGGGGTCGAAAATTTCATTATTTTTGCGATAGGACACGCCATTTTCGAGATATAAGCAAAAGAAAAAAAAATACAGTACTGTTTTTACACGTGAGGCGAGGCGTTGCCGTTGGTGTGAATTTTTGTTCATGACCACTAGTTTTACTCCACACCTTTTTAATCGCGATTAAAAATAGTCAGATTTAGTTAAAATAAATAAATTATTTTAGTCAAAATTTTTCTACAATCTATTAAAATAATGCTTTACTTGATAATTAACGAAACTCTTATTCAAAAAAAAATAAAATGCGAAGAGTAGCAAAATGTTGTAGTCGTAGTATATTTTTGCCTTCACGATACGAGTACCCGTAAACTGAGACGCGGGAAAAATTGACATAGGTCCTTCCCCGTTGGGCGCTTGCGCCGTACTAAACGCTGCCCGCTTGTGCATCGTAATTTATTCTAATTTAGAGTGATTTCAAAAACGATATTATGTCTAATTAAATAAACAGATTTAAATAAAACTTGAGAATTCGATTTGTTATAGAGTTAAAATATTCACATGATTTTTTAAATGTAATATGCTTTATTCAAACCAAAAAAACGCGATAAACTTGCGAATAAATCGTAAAAATTGCCATAAGACTTTATTTTTTTTACTAATTAATTTTATTAAAAATCAATATTCTTGTACTAAATGTAACAACTAGATTATATGTCTGTTGTTTTGTGTATTTTTTTTACTCAAATTTCTACATATTAATGATAGAAATAGGAGTCTGAAATTGACCCTGCGCTGATTTTTACGAAAACTAGTTGTGGGAGATTAATTACTACAAAGTAAACAAATAAGTTTTTGTAAATGTAAAAGTGACAAAACAAAAGATTGATCTATTTTTTGCATGTATTCGTCAATGCCAGAGTATTTATAATGATGAGATGAGAGGTAAATAAGGCGACTAAAATCTTAGATATTCGCGCAAAAATGTAAAATGGCTCTTAATGTTTTTTTTTTGTATTATAATATTTAGCGGAACAGTGACTACGTCTGTTTATGTATGACGGTGTATAAAAAAATCGCAAAATCATTTTCGGAACGAAGTTTTCTTATCACTTTGCGGGACACTCACCCCGCCAGACATGCCATTGAATGACTTTTTCATATAATATTCATTTAACCTTTTCACCGCCACGGACTTCAATAGAAGTTCCAGATTTTCGTGCCACCAGCGCCACGACTTCTATAGAAGATCTTCATTTTAACTGTTATAAAAAGAAATTTACTGTATTTAACAGGTTTTTTCATTTTATTATTTAATATAGCAGTCTAATAGCCTTTTTTTTTTGTATTTTTCCACACAAAAAAGCCGTTATTTGTCTTAAAATTGGTAAAAACAAAAACTCCGAACATTTTTAATGTCCCCAGAACGCCAAGGACTTGATATATAGTCGGCCAGTGATGTGACGCGAAAGTTATCACTGTTTGATTTCACCCGTTGAATTTTTTATAAATTTTACTATCGAAAACAATTTGAGGTCAGTAAAATATGAATAAGTTCATATATTCAAATTGTTTTCGCTAATTACTTTATGTTCCGTGTGGTGCCGGACGTAAAGAATAGCATCACCCCATTTCTTCCCGTTGGGTGTCGTAAGAGGCGACTACGGGACTTACTAGAGAATGGGCAGCAGCGTTCTCTATGCATTGTACCACCATACTGCGATCGCCAATCCGCCTGCCAAGCGTGGCGATTATGGCAAAGCCCCCCAAATTGGGGGAGGTCATGTCCAGCAGTGGACGTATTACGGCTGAAATGATGATGATGATGATGATGATGAATTACTTTATAACAAAGGGAAATATACTAATTTCGACCTTGAGATGGGTGCCGACTCGGAATTAAATAATTATTAGCAATACTTGTCGATAATTATATTCCCATCTCTACAAAACGATTGTTATTCTATGGTTGTCAGTGCCCCGAGCGCCACGGACTAATATAGAAGTCGTTCTGTGACGTCATAAACGTACGGCTGTCAAGGTCACTTTGGCATAGTGCAGGCTGCAGGTACTAATCGGATCTTTATCGGAGTAAAGAAATAGGCAAAAAAGAAGATTTTATAGAATAAAAACTTTTCTTCTGTCATCGTTAAATAAAACGAACCTATACTTATGTGTAATGAATAAGGCTGTTGCCTTTATTTTCCTCTCTATGTTTCCAAGCTAACGGAGGCGCGCGCGGTGAACGTTATAACTGTTCTGCGACGTGTCTGCCACGAAACCAGCTTCGACGTCCTTAAGTATGCTTACGACTGCCCGTGGCAGTTCTCAGGCACCCGAAGCAGCCCTCACGCGCTAGAAGCCGCCTGAGCTGTAGCGAGCCGCACCGACGATGCCCACCAATAGTGGGCGCCGCGCCTTAAATCCATACTTAGTTTCCATTTCGAAAAAAAACGCTATATATCCACTGAAAAGTTCTGCCGCTTCGCTATGGTAAAAAAACGTTAACAGAAGTAGTTAAAAAAAATATGGGTGTAGAAAAAAGTAGACAAAAATAGAAAAATGACCATAGACTACATCCCTAATCAGAATTGAATTTAACGTGCTCTGAGCGTTAAGGACTTGAAATGAAGTCAAAGAATGACTTGATGAAACAAATAGAGATGTACCTCATTTCCTAAAGCTATTATTGAGTTGTGTATTAGTTTCTTTGATACTTATAATTTATACTGTTTTTTCTTTATAGGATACTGTGAAATAAGATAAATATGGAAATATTTAATCAATTTTTATTTTTATCAGTAAAATTATAATTAAAATTTAACTTAACGCGTATAAATCTCATTCATCGATATGACGATACCCTCATCACTACTGTTTACTATATATTTCGTTATACATTTATAGCGTGGCGCTGGCGAGGAATCGCGTTCTGCGTACGTTGGCGGTGAAAAGGTTAATAGGATTATGATTTTATGAACAAGTTACTAGCTTCTGCCCGCGACTTCGTCCGCGTCTTTCTTGCTCCACCGACCCATCCCTTCGAGCCAAAATCGCCTGCCTGTGCGAGGTCTCCAATTCGTGACTTTTTACCTTTTTGCTCGGCTCCTAAGGGTCCTTGCATGATGTTGTATAGCCAACACTAAATGTAGTTCCTGAGATGAGTACGTGCAACCAAACAAACTCCCGCAAGAATTTTTCAATTCGTAGTAGTAGTAGTTTCTGAGATTAGCGCGTTCAACCAAACAAACAAACTCTTCAGCTTTATAATATTAGTATAGATTTCATCTAGGTATTGAAAATTAATAAGGTAAATGATCCGTCAAAGACCCGCCAAAAAAGTAACAGATACGGAATTTTCTTCTCCCTCGGATATTCGCGGATACTGATACGGATACAGATATCCGGAACATCACTAAAACAAACTCTTCAGCTTTATAACATTTCTAGTATAGATAGGGTTATATTGACGATTTTAAAGATTATAATTATTTAAATATACATATACGTACTACGGTCGCGAATCATATTTTGTTCAACATATAGCCTTACTCTGACCTAAAAATTACAAAAAAGCGGCAGCCCGCTTTATTCGCCTCCTAGCCTTTAATTAATATAACAATCAATCATCTTGTATCGTTAAAGGCGTAGATCTGACATCACGCAGCAGTAAACTTATAATCTTCTAGATATTATTTTTAAATAGGTATAAAGTTGCTTTTTTTCCGCCTGCTATTTGCCGCCAATGGGGTTAAAACTAGAGATGTCAGCAGCAGTGAAGGGGCGCTCCACTAGGACCGATGCCTGCCGGGGTCGCGTGATTGTTCGAAAGAGATACCATGACCCTGGCACATGGGAAACTGATGGAACACGGGTGGGTTTTAGTCAGTAAAAGTCTGACACGCCCTCCCGCTCCGGCCAGAGCGGGAGAAGACATTTGATGATTTCCCATCTAGAAAAAAAAATGGGCTTAAAACTGAAAGCGTCATAGATGGCAGCACTGTTGTGCGTCTTCAAACAGCCATTGTTTTGTTTATGTTTAGTTTTTGTTGATCATAAATCAAACGGACTATATTTGACAAACAATTCATTAGGCTATTTATGTTTTGGTTTTTTTTAAGCCTTGAAATACCCTTCGGGCAGATCTGACATGGTTTGGGGAGGTTAGATTAAAACTGTGACCTCCTACGCACAAGCCGAGCGAGCGAAGCGAGCGGTACACCGGCAGCGGCCGGCGAGTGCCAGAAACGACTAGATTTTTGAGAGGTAGTTCTATAAAATTATGCAAAACAATACCATCACGATAACTTTGTAACTGGTTTACAAAATTTATTATAAAATAATATTTAGAATAAACGTAATTTTTCCAAAAGAATCTAAATATTACATGAAAAATGCATAAATTATTAAATATTATCTGACACATTTGTTAAGCCAATGCATTTGCCAAATAAATGTTTGTAAAGCGAATGTTTATAAAATAAAACATTTTCGGAATAAGTTGTTTGTGAAATAAATAGTATACGAAACGTTGGTTGTAAACTAAAAATTTGTCAATGGTGTTTTGGTGAAACATTAGTGAACCAATTGAACCAGATGGCTGCGAAATATACACTGCATAAACTTATGTAAATCAACTAAAAAATCTATTAAAATAAATAAATAATTACCTTACCTAACTAATACTACAAACCATCTAAAAAATGGCGCCTAAAAATTATTTCGCATGCGAAAGAATTGTCGGCTTTTGCCAAGAGACTGCCGGCTTTGCCACGTTGTATGTCAATAAACATAAAGGAATATGTAAGGATCATAGCAGGTGGCGTTCTGTATTTTCTGCCTACCCGTGAATTTATGTAGGTATAGATGTTCCTAGGTATATAATCGTTATTTCAACAGAATCATTACAAATATATGAAAAAAGGCAGCCAGAGGCAGAAGTAGAGCACAATTATTGCACTGTCATGCTTTTTATAATCAGTATCAAAATTATGTTTAATTTTTTTTCATTTGTATTTTGCACGATCAGAATTGGTCTATTGGTTGGTCTATGTCCAGCAGTGGACATCTTTCGGTTGAAATGATGATCATAATTGGATGACAACAATACCCACTTACAAGTGGGCTTGTTTGCTATCGCATAACTTAAAATAAAACCTGTTCGTTTCGAGCCTTATACCATCTACAAAGTAGATGGTGTAATAAGGCTCGGTAAATAATGATGGCATATTATAGCTCGTGAGCTATTGTCATAATAATAACCCGTGGCGTTAAAAGAAAAGGTGTTAATTGTTACGAATTTTAAATGAACACCTGTAACAATTTATGTCAATAGGTACGTAAAGTATCAGTGGCGTGCATTGCATATAGGTATAGAAGCAGTGCTTACCTCGAAATATCACCATAAGTCTGTCAATTACATTTTAATTTGTGTCCCGACTCCCGATATTATTAAGAAACTAAATAAATTATCATACTAAAAGAAACCCGCGTTTGTCTGCACAGACAAGAACAGGCGGCCTCGTGCCTCCTTGTAATGCACGCCACTAGAAGTATATGAATGTCGATGCCGTTTCTCAATCTGCCACAATTCGACCTAACTATTCTAGATTCTAGACTAGGAGACATGCCCTATACCAAATATCAGTTACGTCTTCGACAAATTAGAAAAGTACCTACCAATTAGACATAAAAACCTTAGATTCGGCAATTGGCTTTTATCAAGTCAAAATGGACTCTCAAGCCAAATCAAAAACTCGAGTATTTGGAATCAAATCAAAACTCAGATTTATTAAAATTAGGTTGAGAATCAGCACTTTTCGAATGTCTAAATTACTAAAGGTTAGTCCCCAAATGCTCTTCACCAGTTCCTATTACTTTAGCTGGGAAGAAGAAGTGGCACGGGAGCGTGAGGATTGGCATAAAAAGAGAGGGGCATATGACGAGCACTGATGAAGTTGGCCTGTGGATAGCAATGATACAAAAAAGGCTTAAAAAACCACGGCATGCAACTCACCTTATAAAATTCATACTTTGTCATATAAAATCTGCCAGTTCATCATTGCATATATCTTCTTTTGTCAGACTTATCAATAAATACATACGTAGCGAAATTCTCGTATGACCACGATCATGACTTGACAAAAAAACTGAACACCACATTTGTGTAATAAGTCGCAACATGCTCAGATGATTTATGAGACAATGATTCATGGTGGACATAACGTCAACGTCATCCTAACTAGGTTTAATACCTTTTAAATAATTATTAGACTAGTTTAGCCTGCGTTTTTTAATCTCAACTTGCTCTTTAAAAATGTTAAGTCAGGTTTTTTCAAGTCGTGAAGATTTATTGATGTGCGAAGTCGTTCAATTATAATTGTAAAAGAAAAATGGTCCGTACGGTGAACTGCTATAATACTGTTGTACTAAGCTTAGGTTCATCTGAATTCTGACTCACCTACTTTTGCTAAGCAGGAATCATCACAAGATCTAGCGTTACTACTAATTTGTTTCTCATGAATTTCTTTGTCTTTCTTTTCAGAGGTGGCGTTCCTTAAAAGTGCGCCCTTACTATCTGATACAATAATTGAAGCATTCGACAATGCCAACAATGCACACAATACAGTCAAAGTATTCCTCACGAGAGTACTCGCTATCGCGTCGCAGAAAGAGTTACATTTCGCTAAAATGTTCGCCAAACTGGGAGACAGAATACGCGCAGGCTTTAAAGAAATCTGTGCACCAAACACCAATCCCAGCATAAGAGTAGCCTATATGGAAGCAGCACTACACATTGTTAAACACAACTCAGGCATAGCCTGGCTTCTAGAAACAGGCGTATGGAAAGAAATATTCAGTTTATGCAATGAGAAATCGACGGTTTTTGTTGTACGCCAAATATACAAGTTCATGTCAGAATTTCTTTGGAAACTCAACGATCTTGGCGATGCTACTAATATCAGAATAATTGTGAATCACTTAATACAGCCCATTAGTAAATACGATTTCATAAATATTCAAACTCTAACCAGTGAAGAAGAAGAAGAAATATGTGCTGCAGTAGAACCTACGGTACAGATACTGCTCGCTACTGTAAGCAAGGAATGTCGCATTGAGAATGTAACTTTGCTTATAAGTATACTAATCAAGGAATTTTCTATTATTTCCTATTTATACGTCGCGTACGATCGAATACGCACAGACGACTTGTCCTTGGCATTTTTGAAATTAATGTTTTGGTTGACACTCGCGAAAGTTTTTCTCGGAAAACCGATGTCGACCGGAACACTTTACAGTGCCGAAGATTTCCTTGAAGTCGCAGCATTTAATTTTAATGTGATCCAATCGTTTGTGCAGCGTCGCAGCGCTAATTTGGTTCTAGACTTTTGTTCTGCTTGTAATATCATATGGAATAAATTGTGCAAAGATAAAGAACCTGGTATGTACCAAGAAGATGACGCGAAGCGAATTAAAATGAAAAACCAAATGTTATTTGTATTTTTAGTGCCTGTTTTGGTTTTTGTTACTTATGGGAAGCCTCAATCGGCTTTGACTGATGCAAGGATCCATGATTATATAGAGAGACTTTTGAACCTGTCGTGCGAGTATACAGCGAAGGCCGCATTTGCTCTAAGAGATTTGACTGGAGAATTGGACACGCTGGCAGTAATCCTACAATGTGTAAAGAAACTTATCCATTTGAAGGATCATTTGAATGATGAACAAGCCAATCTTGTTTTTCAAGCCCTGTTTTACGTACTGCAAGAGTACAATCCGCTAGATATGAACGGAGATCCCAAATTAGAACATTTCGAAGATGGTGAAGAGAAAAACCTTGTGATGACGTATGTAATGGACAACGTGCTGTCCTTGGTGACACATCGGAACATCAACTGGCACGAAAGTGTCGAAATCATGTGTTTGTACAATATTGTTATTAACAACTTGGAGAGATCTAACTTGAGTTGCAAGGTGAGTTGAGAATAACTTTCATTGATGGCTTCTTTGAAACCTCTTGAACACTTGAGTTCTCGTCGCACTAATTTTGCTCTTGTACTTCTAATACGCACTATTTCCTTTCAGTTCGTGGTAGTATCCTTAAAAGTAATAGGGTTGACAGTGAAGAAGTTCCTGCAGCCAAATCTGAGTTTACTAGTAGATGCGCAGCCTGGTGGCTCCATCCATGATCTGGGCAAGCTCATATATAGGAAGATGCACGACCGACATTGGGAGATAAGGGACACTGCTTTGGAGTTATTGCATATTTGCACTGACATCGCGTATATAAGTATGTGGTATTTAATTTCTTGCAGTTTTTCCAATTCTGCATTGTGTTATTGATAACATATTCGATAGTTTTTAAGTATTTCGAAATTTAGTAATGAACTACCTTCTCATTTCTAATAATGCGTCTTCCCCAAACAGCCTTACTAATTGCCTTACACACTCACATTTGGAATAAGTAATTTCATAATTTTTCCAGTATATTAAGTACTGATAGACCCTTGTTATTGGTTTTCAGAGTTCCCACCATTCCAGAAGCAGATTTTAGAGAACAACCTCATTAACGTTGCAGCAACGATCGCCTTCAACGACTATGAGGCTTACGTGCAGGTGTCGGCACTCAAGTGCATCGGCGCGGCCAGCCGGATCAACGTAGTGTGGGACCAGTTGATCGTAGAGTATCCTGATATAAAGGTACATAAAAATGGTGATTGATAAATGGGGGCTATCGTTTTAGTGCTCAGTAATTGGTGCCACTGACGAGTAAGGTCCTGTCAATACTTTTATTTGATACTAGTTTCTACCCGCGTCTTCGTCCGCGTCATTGTTTTTCTCCCCCGTCCCACCCTGTCGCATCGAATCGCCTGCCCGTGCGAGTACTTCGTATTCGTGACTTTTTTCTTCTTGCTCGGTTCCAAACAATCCTAGTGTAATATTATATAGCCTTCTTCAAAGAATCGGCTACCCAACACTAAAAGATTTTTCAGTTGGAAGCAGTGGTTCCTGAGATTAAGGCGTTCAATCAAACAAACTCTTAACTTTATAAAATTATACGATACGGTATGGAAACGTTGAAGTAGGTACCAATCAACTCCTACCAGCAATCAAGCTATCGCAGTCCACTGTTGGACATAGGCCTCTCCCAGGCTACGCCAGAACACCCTGTTCTTCGCCTTCTGGATCCAGTCTGTGCCAACCACTTTCTTAAGGTTGTCGGTCCATCTAGCTGAGAACCGTCCCACGCTACGCCTGCCGGCAAGCGTACCCTTAACGTTACCTAACTTCATAAAATATTTAATTTATTACATTTAAAAATATATTTTATTTTGTATATGTTCCTACAATTCGCAAGTATGAATCAGACAAATATCCTTCCTCCAAGATTCAAAATTACTACTTAAAATCTTAAGCCATACATAATCAGTAATAGCACAATGTTTACCACAATTATGAATGTATAGTAAAATTCCGCGAAAAAAATCTTAAAGCAGTGAGCTTTGAGTGACATTCACATTTTAAGAGACCTTACTATATTCTTGCGCCTCTAGCGAGCGCGGTAGTCCTCATTGAACGTACGCGTTACGCGTACGTCGTATTATGTTATTACATCTGTAATTTTCTTTTGCCAGGCGCGATTACTCTACATTTTACGCAACAACGAAGAAGGCATTGTAAGAAAAGAAGCTTGCTGCGTCCTCTGCAACTTGTACCAGAACAATAAGCTGTGTGCGGGTTTCACACAGACCCTGTACGACCACATGGCTTCCTCTGCCCTCACCGACTTCCACTGGGAAGTGCAGATCAGTGCTCTCAATTTCTGGAAGCGTGTCTACTACTCCCTGCTCAACGGACAAGGTATGCTTGACGGCAACTTCCCCCCAGTTACATTCTCTAGGGAAACTAGAAAGATTGTCACGTTAAATGAAGCAGAAATACAGAAGAGACTGATCAAAATTCTAGATGAACTATCAGCCATTGGATGCCTCACTGTCTTCGTTACATTACTTCATGATCAAACTGAAGTATGCATAATGGATGCTACCCTAAATATAGCACAAGAATTGTACGATATTCTCAAAAGATATAACGTGCCAGATTTGTTGACACCAAAAGTGGGAGACATAACTAGCGTAGAAGAACTCCTAAGTCATATTAAGGAGGAAAAGGTAGAACCTGATGATAATGTGGAGATGATGGACGTGCAGAACTCTGAAAACGTTATCGAAGATATACTAAACGTAGACGATGTTAACTTACTGGCAAGCATATACGAAAGACACATGACATTACAAAGTACCAAGAAGCAAGATCCTTTGGCACCTTTAAAACCAAAGATAAAACTACTGAGATTTGCATCGCCTTACTTATTTACGAATTACATAAAAAATACAGACTTTAAGCAGATTATTGAAGATAAAAGAAAATGGAACGATGGTATTAGAAGCTTTTCGTCGCTTCTCGACGATGTTCTTGGCTTATATGAAGCGAATCAAGAAGCCAATGCTTTAGATTGTTACTAGTGGTAAGATTTAAACTCTGTTACTTATAAATAATGTTACTGTTAGTAAGCTTGAGATTATATTTGATTTATAATCATTGTTTTTTTTTTCATTAACAAAATCACAACATAAATAATACACATCAAAATACTTAGATCATTTGAAATTTAAAATGTAGTACTCTCCGTGCTTAAACCTAAAACTTAAACATCTAAAATGTCATCTAGCAACATGTCTAAACTACTATAAACTTCAGAATTCCATTTCTTCTTGTCTTTTATTATTGAGCGAAAATCCGTTCCTTTAAATGTTTCTAGAAACTTGTTAGGATGTATCATTTCTTTTCGTGGAATGTTCAATCTGTATTCTTCTTCCATTTCATCGGTATTCGTTTGAAAATAACTGTCATGTAGATTTATGATGAGCTGACTTTGATCCACATTTAATATACTATCAATAACTTTATCCCTGGTATCCTTATTACTCTTGAAAGTCAAATCCATTGCCATGTCTTCGTCATTGTCTTCAATCTTTGCTTCCATTTGATATGTTATAGCGTTATCTTTAATTATTCCGAATTTATATTGATCTAGTATTCCTATCAGTTCTGTAGCCATGCAGTAGGCTACTTCCATAATTTCTATGTTGTTTACTTCATTCATACATTCGTAAATTACCGTTAAGCAACCTATAGATGAGAGATCGTGCATAATTGAAGTAAGTTGTCGTAAAATTTCTTTGTCATGTAATGTTATTATCTTCCTCTTTTCCTTTGAGAACGTGACGGATGGGAACTTTCCGTCAATCATTCCCCTGTAGGACAGTTGGCTACATATCACGTGTTTCCAGAACTGTAATGCCGACAACTGTACCTCCCAATGCAGGTCATCCAACGCAGCGGACATCATTACTTCGTATAACGTAGCTTGGAAGGTCGGTGTGACCTTTTGGTTTGTGTAAACCCTGGTCAGGACTTTTGCTGCTTCTTTCCGCACCATTCCTTCAGGATTGTTTCTTAATAAAAAGACGAGTTGCAACTGAAATATAAAAACGTTTTTGAAAGGATCTAATTAGTGTTTAATCCTCATTTACGTGAAGTTAAATGATAGTTTCGTAGACTTAATTCCGCTCAAAGTATTATAATGACTGCCAGTTTCAAAACTTCATACAGGTTTTCTTCTCTATCTGTAGTCAATATCAGTCCTTTTTCGATAGATACAGCCTTCCTTGGCACTAACGTAGTGAGTGTAAAATGGTGCCATAGTAAATGATCCCACAAATACTTACATAAATATGAGGGTTATCAGCGAGCACCTCCTTCCATATGCTCTCGATCTTCGTAGCGGCTGCGAGGCACCTGAGCGCGGTGCTCTGCGCGTAGTACTCGGGGTCAGTCAGCGCCGCCTTCGCAGCGAAGATCATCAGGTTGTTCTCGCTGATCACCTTTTGTAGAGGTATGTATTCTGGAAACACAATCATGGATTTTATTCAGCATTTTAAGAATGCCATGTATCGTGTGCTCAGAATCTCATTTGTAAGAACATTTGATAACCTTTTTGGCTGCGGAAATGAATAAATTACGGTTACGAGAAGTAACCTTTCCAACCATAAGTAACCTTTCCAATATTTATGGACATAAGCAGCCGAAACTGCTAGCGCTCATTACAGGTTTTTATAAGTTTAGTGCTTTTTGTTGAGTTGTTTTTGCAAAGTTTTTTTTTGTTTTGTTTCGGTTCTACTCGTCAGGTAAACCTGTCTACCAACAATTTGGCTACTCAAAATTAAGTGCTTCAAACACTCTTGACATACGCCACAAGTCCACAACACTCGGTTATACCATATTATTATACCTGCACCCTAATTGCGAAACGCACAATTTATCAGAATCTGAATGGGATTGAAGATTATTTCTAAATCATTGCGTCATTTGTTCGAATAAATTGTGGCTCAGCAACGTAAATAAAGCAATGCATGTTGTTTAACTATGAATATTAAACCAATTCCGACTGATAAAAAGTTCCGCAATTACCCCTCTGGTTATTCAAGTCTTAGTAAGGGGTATCTTGTTACTCAATAAATAATTTTATTTCTGTAATTAGGTTCGTACAAACACTTTTATACGTCAATCATATACGGTAGTAGTAACTGTGGAGGTCTGATATCATCATGTAAGATATTGGTATTTATGGCACTCGGTTAGACTGGAAGTCGACGAGTTGGGATAAGGTTAGGCAGATTGACACGGTCATCAACCTTTTGCGTCTAGTACCCCACACAACAGTTTTGCTTTCTTTGCCACGAACTTCGATCAAAAATGTACTAGATTCCCGATGAGTGCTTCAAAAACGGCCCGAAAAATAAGAGCACAAATATTTTTGTGCTCTTATTTGAAATTAGTTTGGTCCAATGATAGCCAACGTTAAGACGTCCTAAATGCCGCAGCACGCGTTCAAAAATTGTGTAAATAACCACTGTAGCACCAAGTTTTTGGAAGGAATATCTTTTTTTCCATAAGTTTAAATCTTTAAGTGTTTTTCATAAAATAAAAACAATCAAATAGTAAATATAAATCATTTAGCAAATACATATTATGATTGTTTGACCAATGTTTGCGACAACGCACCAACTATTGTAACAAACATTGTCTGTTCTGGAACAGAGAATGCATGAAGTAGTATTGTAATTATATTTTATTTTTGTTTGTAGATTTCCTAGCGAGCCATTTCACTGTGCAGAATGGGTATCTATTGTAGCGAAAGAAAGAGGAGAAGAAATATACAAACCTTATAAAAATTCATATTTGAACTTTAATTTAAATGAAAAACCGACTTCCCCAAAAACACTAGAAAGTGAAAAATAACTTTAATTTCGGAAGTCGGTGTCTTAGGATCTGTATTTTAGTTTTTTGCCACCGACTTCCGAAATTAAAGTTATTTTTCACTTTCTAGTGTTTTTGGGGAAGTCGGTTTTTTTTTTGTAAAAAAGTTTTTACTTTTTAGTTATGGTATCTACACCGCACTAATTCCTATACACTAATCACCAGGTGAAATTTAATACTTTACTACTGCTGTAAATCGTTGAGGAATTCCCTTGACTGTCTGTCTATGGTCTCCATCATCAGACCTGTAATGGTACTTATAAGCCTTATGGGAGCTTACTCATCAATAGAAATGAATTAAGTTCAAACACCAGGTAATTGCTGTAAATCGTTGAGGAGTTCCCTCGATTGTCTTTCGGCTCCATCATCAGATCAACTCCGGACCTTAAATAAATAGTAGTGATAAAATTGGCACTTTAAACTGTATAAAGTAAGGCCAACAATAGGGAACTGCTGTAAATCGTTGAGGAATTCCCTCAACTGTCTACTCCATCATCAGACCTGTAATGTCACTTATAGCCCATATGGGTGCAAAGTTCTCATCAATAGAAATTAATTAAGCCAAAACACCGGGTAATTGCTGTAAGTCGTTGAAGAGTTCCCTGGACTGTCTTTCGGCTTCATCATCAGAGCAACTGCAGACCTTCATTAAATAGTATTGCTATAAGATAGTTAATGAAAGAAATAAAAAACGCACTAGTCACCACTACGATTTTCGAAGGTTCCCTTCGACTTCTCTGGGATGCCATCATCAGATCCTGGTTTCCTTATCATGGGACTACCCTTGGAATATCTCCTTTCCAACAAAGAAAGAATCATCAAAATCGGTTCATAAACGACAAAGTTATCGGTGAACACACATAAAAAAAAAAAAAATATACAGTCGAATTGAGAAACCTCCTCCTTTTTTTGAAGTCGGTTAAAAAATAATTTGAGTTAATAAAAATTTTACTTCTAAATACTGGTACATAAAAGTAGACGCACCCATGTCTTATACGGGTGGATCACATTGATTAAACCCGCACTTAATTAAATAAAATAACTATTATACTATTTTAGTCCTACTACTTTTTTAAATCGATTAAAAATGTTTGTCACCATCAAAACGTACCTTTTCACCTAAAAAATATATATTCTGCAACTCTACGTCTTTCAATAAGTACTGTGTTCTGAGCATTGAAATGTAATACCAAGAACTACGTCTAGTTCCAAAATAGAGTAAGCACGAAATTGTCAACACATTGTTTTTAACCATATTGCTTAGATTTTAAGTTTCAGTTTAGAATAAATAATTTTGTACTTATATCAAAATGACTTTTGATTTTTAAGGGACATTTTAAATTTATTGCTCTTTACCTTTCTCCGATGACAAAAGGACTTAAATATGAATATTTTGCAATCGTAATTATGCTTTATGTTTGAGTGTTAAGGATTATAATAAACTGAAGTTGTCATTATTATGAAACGTTTTTCTATATTTCGTAGTAAGAAATATAAATGTGTAAGTGTGTGCAAACGTGGCCACTTGAGCGCCTTATTTTTGTTCCTGATCCTTTATCTAGTGCTATTATTGATCGAAGGCCACGAATTCTGGATTTGGGTTGGTAAATGGAACTTGCATTTTATCGGTAAAATACATGTGTGTGTTAAAATACTGTTTACTAAATAATAATTATGTAGTCGTGTCATCCATTTATTTGGTTATCTGAGTGCGCCACATAAGCATGACCGTGCATTTTTACATCGGTCGTCTCACAAAGATGATGTCAGTTATAGGCTCACTGTTTCGGTTCTCGTAGATTTAGAGATTGGAGCCATAAATAGAACTCTAATTGCATAACTCTATCAATTAAAATCATCATCAAAAGTATGGCTGGCATTACGTGGAGAAGCAAGACACGTGATCGAGCTCTGTGGCAAGTTTTGGGTAGACCTATGCTGGGACGCAACACAATTTTCGAGAAATTGCTGTCCAGTAATGTAATTTAGCATGTAAGAAACATATATGTAAGATTGTTCAATAAAGGCTAATAGTAATTTGCCGGGGTCGCGTGATTGTTCGAAAGAGATACCGTGACCCTGGCACATGGGCAACTGAAGGAACACGGGTGGGTTATAGTCAGTAAAAGTCTGACATGCCCTCCCGCTCCACCCAGAGCGGGAGAAGTCATTTGATGATTTCCCACCCAGAAAAAAAAGGCTAATAGTAATCAATTAAAATCTAGACGGAATAGATTTGTAGAATACTGCTTATCCATGACTTTATACATAGGTTCGAAAGTTTGTCTGCTCAACAACATAAACACAATGAATGTTTTTACTGCCAAAATAAAAGCCATTCAGTGTGTTAGGCAATAACCCCGCTAGAAACATCCCGACTATGAGTGACCAACTTGGGAGTCTCCTTGTTCATCAACATTGCGTTCTGACTTCTGCATAGCTTTCCAACGGTTTGTTAAAGGCTAATCAACATGTCTAACTCCAACTGGTACTACTATTGAGAAGTGCTATGATTTGCTGTAAGTAGTTATTTCCGTCAGCCAATCACAGTAGTTAGCATTTTTTTTTGTTGTCAAAAATTGTCTTGTCGGGTTTGTTCTCTCAGACAAACGCGGTGTTTGTCTCTTTAGTTTGAGAAATCATGGATACAATATTTAGTAATGTAGTACTCACTAATAAACGATATATCCGTACAACTTAGCAGCAGGTTCAGGGCGGAGTCCCTTACTTCCCAGTCCTCGTGGTGCATGTACATCTTCATCACAGACCCTATGACTGTCAGGGTGCTTTCCTGCCGGCTCTCCACCAGCAGCGTCATGTTCGGAGACAGGAACTTCTTCATGCACAGGTCTATCAGATCTAACACTTGGACTATTTGCTGGAATACAATTATTGGATATCAGTTTTCTGGTTATTGTCAATAGAGCTGCGCAGTGCGTTTTTGGGGTTTGATGGCATTTCGCGAGACCTCAGTCATTCGCCCGCTAACTCAACACCCCTCCCGCACCGTGCACCTCCCGTTTAAATAAGACGGCGCCAGTTGTTAGTTGGTTCATGTTATAATCATCAACATCATTTCAGCCGAAAGACTTCTAATGCTGGACATAGGCCCCATGGGTGTTTGTCATAATCTCCACCTTTCGCAGGCGGATTGGCGATCGCAGTATGGTTTTTAAAAAAGAATAGAGAACGCTGCTGCCCATTCTCTAATAACTCTTTTAGTCTCCTTTTACGACACCCACGGGAAGAAATCGGATCGGATCGTGTATGGTAATTAAAACTATTCTTCCATTTCGTATGGACGACTAAACGACAAAATAATCGTCCAATCAATGTTGAGGCATTAAATTGGTCTAAGCAGGTTTATACTGCGGTCACCGCATAATGCTTTGTGAAGTGATTACATTACTTCTACATTAATTCAATGTTTGTATGTCCCTGGCTCCCCATGTTCCGTGTAGTGCCGGACGTAAAGATTAGCGAATATTCCCAGTCGCCCCCGCGGAGATTGCCACCGGAGGCAAATGGGAATAAAAATCCCCAGTCGCCACCGGTGGTGACTGGGAACTCATTGCCCCCACTTCAGTTTCGCTGTACATTGCTTACTCCATCGTAAAGAATAAAAGGATGAGGCAACTTATCCTAAACCTGCCTCTAATCTCTAATATATCTGAATAATATTCTTAAAAAAAAAATATATCCTAATTACCTTTGTATTCAACATATCCTGTTTTAGCAAATTCATCAGTCCTTCTTGAAGGCTCGCGATCTCGACGTTCTCGTACCAGAATATTTTGTGTTCTTTCAGTAACATTCGAATCGCATCCAGGACCAGTGACAGTAGTTTTACGTCGTTTGGGCACTTTATAGGGCTCTCGGTAAGAATCAGTCCCCCTGCGCCATCCGACATTATGTAAATATCCAAAATGTGGAAGAGACTCTGAAAGTAAAGACCTGCTTGTGCTGCGGTTAGACGGTCCTTCAATCTAAACAGTTCTCTAATCGTTGCGATCGCGACTACCGTTAAATCATTCGCTTCTATCAGTAGTCTGTATGTATAACAAGCAGTGAAGATGTGCTCTGTTAAAGATTTTCCAATCTTCGTCAGAAACTTATCTAGAAATTCGCGTCTCTCTTCCGGCGTACGCCCAGGCTTATTCTCAAATGCATAAATCAATAGTGGCTCGACCAAGTACACTATGAACTGATTAGACAGCTCTAATTTCTGTCCGTTCCTCTCAAATGTTAATGGTAAAGGTAATTTATCCTTGTTAGCCTTCTCGAAGTTTGATAAGAATATATTACACTTTATAGAGAAATCTGTGACAGCTTGGATCTCTCGTTTCTTGATGCAACGCAATATACTGTTGTGGTAGAAAACAGCCATTTCATTACAAAACTCGTCTACTCTACCACTGAACAACAAATGCCTATGAGAAGAGTAGTAAAATCGAAGGCATATGTCATTGACAAGACCAAGTAGACAAGAGAATCTTGTTGCTTTCACAATAAACATTAATGGGCGCTCTATTAAAAAATAAGACCGCAAAATCGACACCACATGGTTAACAGGAACATTTTCCATCTCAATCAAAATATTTAGCAGCGCACACATGTGCGAACCAATTTTTTCTCCAAAAGCCTTGTCCATTTCCTCATCTATAACTTTTACTATGAGATATTCGCTCGTCATTATTGGTTTTACGATGTACTCCAACACTTGCGTCAGTTCTGCTTCCATTTCGTATTCGTTTAGCTGTCTTATTAGTTTTGATATGAATTTGTAGGCTTCTTTAGCAATTGGGATGGCTTCCCGGTGGGTCTCCGGATGAAGTATATATTCCCACACTTTATGGTCTATAAGTAATTTCAATCCGGAAAGGTGTGTTATATGCACCGTTGCAAACTTTATACAAGCCAAGTGAAGTCCACGGCTCTTTATCTTCGTGCTCAGCGTGTTAAGAATGCAATTTTTGAAGGTTTGACCTCGTAAACCGTTCATATTATGCATTTTGGTGAACTGAAGTTCATTGTTGAAAAGTATTGTGACGATTTCAATGAAGAAAATCTTGACCGATGTCGTCGCATTTTTTAGGTTTGCGACCGAATTGAATATGACATCAGAGAAGCAGGGGTTCTCCAGAAGACATTTGCCAGGACCTGGAACATACAAAATCTACATTAGGAAGACCGAATTTTCACCAAGTGTAACCCTAGCCCTTAGAATACGAGTATATAATTAATTGCCTATTATTTCACTGCAGCTTGACTCCGCATGTGGTATAAACATTGAGACTATTTTGCTTTTCTTATTTCACAATCTCGAGCATTAGGCATATTGCCGTCCGAGCGGCCAACTAAAATCGACTCTAAAAAAAATTATTGAACCTATTTTCTAGTATTTTTCTTGTTTATTTGCTGCAACAAATTAGCAACTAATTGTCCATACACATTAGCCTCTATTAATTTGATTTTATGGTGAGATACGTACCTACACTTAACCTGAAAACTAAATATAGCATAACTTTTTGAATATTTAAGTTTTGATAATTTTTATTTTTGTAACAAATACAACAAATTAAGACCTTTCTTTTGATGTATCATTCGTCTATCTGCATTATTTAGTTTCTGTGTAATCACGGGCGATCACTACGGCAAGTGGCGGTCCTAGCGGCCAACTGTTTTTGGTCGTAGCGTCTTAGTTTTTTTTGTAACAAATTCAGGAAAAGAGGTGTGTTTTGTAACAAATTACAACTAATTCCTGGCAAAATTTCATCAAATTTGAAGAGTTGGCCGCGCGGTGGAAACGACATGAAAAGTTTTCATATCATGGATGTCACCATTTATCAGGCGGAGATAAAACGTGTCCAGAGTCCATATGGCCTGCTAGATAGGTTGAATTGGGTCCAATAATAGGCATAGGAGAGTTTACGATATTTACTTTAGGAGAATGAGTGCCAATCAACGATTAATTCAATAATTGCAAAAAAGCTGTCTAATAATGACGAGCAAGTTTTGTGTAGGTATTTACATCATGATATAGCAATTCGTGGATCCCGGATTGGTGTATAGGTGATTGGATTAGCGAAGAGAGAAGGCAATAGAATAGATAAGGAGAAAGATAAGCTGGGGGTTGCCTGATTTGGATTTAGATACGACCGATTAGAAAAAGAATCACCACGGTCATGGTCAAATCCGGGTGTCGGTAAACGGTCAATGGAAACTTGAATTGAGAAGTATTCTATAGAAACGAAAATATCTAATGTAAAAGCGTAAAGACTAGGTGTTCTTTAGTTAATAAGGAACATTTATAGTTTCGCCATGTCCGTCCGTCCGTCTGTCCGCAGATTAGCTCAGAGACTGAGTACTAGGTAATAGGTAGAACGGGCTGGTTTCCGCAACTCCACGTCTGAGCGCGTATTTTGCGTACGGGTGGGAAATCGGTTATTAGATCCACCCCAGCTCCTCGAGAAAGGCCAGCAACGCCTTGATGTTGCTGACTATCTCACGTATGGTACTCAGTACTATAATAGAGAGCTGTTATATGAGCTGTGCATAGTTGCAGCGGAAAATGACGATGTACTTCATTTAAGTTTTACAAATATTTATGTGTCGTCGCCTAATTGTGTGTGATAAGAGCAAATTTGTGCATCCAAACTCTCCGATTATGTTAACATAACCGGTATTCGCTGGAACTCACCAAGGCTACGCCTTGTCGTCAGGATCAAATAATATGCTCTTATCAGTGTAATAATTTCCTCTGAAGATGCCAGAAGGCTTGGTGCGAGGAACCGAGTGGAGTCGAGTTCACCGAGTACTTTGTTCCAGCCCTCGGAACGATTCTCCACGTCTTTCTTTAGCCCGAGTAGGAGGCGTACATTATTGAGCAGTGCCAAATTGTGAACATCGGGAAGCTGGTTGAGATTGCCAGGGAAATGGGTTGGATTCATCGGAGCAATGACATCGAAGTCGGAGGAAGCTCCAAGGTTTAATACGATCCTACCTCTGGTAGAGGTCTTGTTACAGTTCCTAGCGGGATGCTCGGCATTGAGATCTTCCGGCAACATGGCGGAGTCACTCAAGCCGAAGAGGGCAGTGACGTTGCTGGTGAGAGGGATGTGATCCTCAAAACCATTGCTAGGAGTGATATACGCGGAAATTATGTAGATCGGTTAGTGGTCAATCATGCCTAGCCGACAGATAGAGACGTCTAGATGAGATAGGAGAGGAGGTGGATCGATAGGAATGCAGTATAGGGACTTCTGCAATCATGAGAGTGTCGCCTTTATGACACCTAGATGTGCCATTGGGAACTAGTTTATGTGCGTTTGGCTATATGTTAAGTTCGATGTTGGGGCTTTAAAAAGGTTACCTGTATGTGGAGGATGTCTAACTGATGGTCGCGGAGGAACGTAGCGATCTCATCACGTTGGCTAGTTAGTTAATTTGAAAAACTCTAATTTAAGGGGTCGCTTAGCACTAAATGTGTAAAGCTTTATGTGCTCATGAGTATGACTGAACCTACAACAAATAATATTTTCCAATCCTCCATATCTACTTGCCACAGGCATTTATAACCTATAACAACCTTGCAAGTAAGTGTAGACGAATATTCCCAGTAGCCCCCGTGGGGATTGCCACCGGAGGCAAATGGGAATAAAAGTTCCCAGTTGCCACTGGTGGTGACTGGGAACTCATTGCCCCCACTTCAGTTTTGCTGTAGGTACATTGCTTTCTCCATCGTAGAGAATAAAAGGATGAGGCAACTTATCCTAAACCTGCCTCTAATTTCTAAAAAAAGACAAAGTGCAATGAAATATTTTTTTTATTTTCATTTCGATATGAATAAACTTGGTAAAATTAAACATTTGAACTGATATTTTGTATCACAGATAATCTGACTCATAAAGACAGTAATTGAATTAGGAAAGTAATACATAGTAATAATTTCTTAATAAATACGTATTAAAAAATTATGCAAAATATGCCAACCTAGTACTTCCAAGACAAAGCGTTTTCTAGCTACCACACACCCAAGTTAGTTGAGCTCCTACCAAGTTATGCCAGCCTGGTACTTCGAAGACTTAAAGCGATTTCTAGCTACCACACACCCATGTTAGGTGAGCTCCTACCTAGTTATGACAACCTGGTACTTCGAAGACATAAAGCGTTTTCTAGCTACCACACACCCATGTTAGGTGAGCTCCTACCAAGTTATGATAACCTAGTACTTCGAAGACATTAATAAGGAACATTTTTGGATGATTTTTTACACCTTGGGTCCGAAAAACCCAAATATATTACGGAGCCCTATTTTTTCTAAAATAAAATATAGCCTATGTTACTCGCATGTCGGTCGGTCAGTGGTTTTATCCATTACAAACAAACAAACAAAAATACAATTTTTTCCTCTTTATAATATTACTAGCTGACCCAGCGAACTTCGTACCGCCTCAGAACCAATAAAACCCATGTTAGGTGAGCTCCTACCAAGTTATGCCAACCTGGTACTTCGAAGACATAAGGAACTTTTTTGGATGATTTTTTACACCTCGGGTCCGAAAAACCCAAATATCTTACGGACCCCTATTTAAAAAAAAATAAAGTATGGCCTATGTTACTCGCAGATAATGTAGCTTTCTAATGATGAAATAATTTTTTAAATCGGTCCAGTGGTTATTGAGTTTATCCATTACAAACAAACAAACAAAAATACAAACTTTTCCTCTTTATAATATTAGTATAGATTAGTGTAGATAAGAGGCAGGCAGGTTTAGGATAAGTTGCCTCATCCTTTTATTCTCTACGATGGAGTAAGCAATGTACAGCAAAACTGAACTGGGAGCAATGAGTTCCCAGTCACCACCGGTGGCGACTGGGAATTTTTATTCCCATTTGCCTCCCTCCGGTGGCATTTCCCGCGGGGGCAACTGGGAATATTCGTTTGTATTTAACTAAATATTTTCTAGGCGGTGCATTTTTGTTGTGTTTTTATTACCGTTTCAGAGATTCATCAAACACGTTAGCGTTACCCCAGCAGGATCTATTGAATATATTCGCTACCATAAAAATACAAATTAATTCGCTACATTTATTTCGTCTAACGAACTAATTATGTAACTAGCTATTTTTAATATAACCAAAAAAACTACGCAAAAAATATAGAAGCTGATGCATTTTTAGTTTACGCTCAAACGACGATTTTTAATATTTTCTGGGGTAACGCACACGACTATGGCTATGAGAGTGAGGGAAGAAGGAATGCACCTGTGTTTGTCCACACACTTGTGCTCTATAATATCTCTTGCATATTAGTTGGCCACCATAACTGCAATTCGGTTAGAACGATAGGTGCCGATTCCCTTATTCACAAACTAAACTAAATTTAAGTTCAGTGCATCTTTTTCTTTCTATTTCATTAAGGAAAGGACAGAAGATAAATGTTAGTTTAGTCCTGTCAAATTAATCAGCGCTTGACGTAAATTGACGTAATTTTAGTAGGCAAGTTTTTAATCACGTCTAAACTTGTATGGAGTAGTGACAGGCGCTGATTAATTTGACAGGACTAAACTAAAAATTTTCTTTTGTCCTCCTCTTAATGAAATACAAAGAAAAAGATGCCCTGAACTTAAATTTAGTTTAGTTTGTGAACAAGGGAATTGGTACCATTGTCACTATTCAGGTAATTGTCACTGGATGTATTAGACAAACAAATATTTTTTTTCATATGCAGAGATCGCAAACCGGAAAATGAAGGGTAGGTATTGATTCCGTTATTAACATGGAGCAAAACTATTAGTTTTGCTCCATGTTATTAACGTTGGTACAGAACGCATAGATTTCAGCTTGGTGATGGGTATTTTAATGTTTGTATACCTTATAAGTCGAGGCCAACCAATACCTATATCAATTTATGTAAGGCAGTGATTATATTTCGTGAGGCGCAGATGGAATGGTGGGTCATTGTCATCGGTCGCTTGCGCTGCTGTGCATTTGATGACGATCTTTTGACTGCGTTAGGGAGCGGAGTTCGCCGAGTTTTTAGCCAAGATTTTTGGACATTTTGGTATCGATATGCTAAGAAGAAGAAGTTATGGACTTATGGGCAATATTTTTATGAAAAACATTTACCTACCTATATTAAAGTTGAGGTAGCCTAGGTACCTTTTGTTACAATACATATCATAAAAACACAGTATAAAACATAATGCACTCACTGTTTTCACTTGGATCTTCTAAAAAATTCAACAACTTTTCCGTTGTGTTCTCGTTCAACACCACTTTTCCTTCAAAAATATATTCCACAAGCAATTTGAACTTTTTCAAGTAGTTGCTCACTTCCATCTTCTGAGTAATAATGATTACTGGCACTATTTTGTCCTCGCTACGATTACATTTTTATCAACATATATAGATTTGATAACACACCCAAACACCGTAGCGTCGCAAATAAAGTTTTTTCACACCAAATTGAATACACAACACATTGGTTTTTGCAAAAAATTGGGATATTAATGTCTATTTTATTTTAAATTTAATACTTTACAATCACTGTAAATTATAAAGTCGTATTAGCCTTTTGCAAGTCAAGGGCGAGATAGGAAACACATAAAACTTGTTTCTCAAGCGGTGCAAGGTCAAAAAATTAAATTCGTATTATGTATATAATTATGATAAGCACGTTTTTTCTCTGTCCGTCCGTCTCTATTCGTGTTTGTATTCTAACTGGTGTGTTTTTAACGAAAAGGTCGTAAGTATTTAGACTCTACAGTCATACATAACGCTATATTCGGATATGTTTGTACAGTTTTAGCATTGGTTTCACATCCCACAATGACAGGGTCTTTTGTGTATAATTTTATATCATCATACAGATAACTGGCTCGATCTAGGGTAGATACATGTATATATGTAGGTATAAATAAATACAGACATGTGATATCTCCGATCGTTTCATTTTTCGTGCCGTCCTATCGGACTATGAGAGAAAAAGAGTGCTTCTGTGTCTCGGCACACCTACCTTGCGCCGAGGGCGAATGACGGCTAATCTCCGCTGAGATTGGTCATCATGGCCAAAATTCGGTCTGAAGGACTATTATACAGACATTTATAAATACATACATATATGCCTTGTTATAAGCACAGGGTCTAAATAATATTAGCTGGCGACATTTTACAAATTTGTTGGGTAGATATCGAAGAAAGATTTTCTAAGTCTAATTCCAAACTCATACCAAGTTGCTGCACTACCAGGGACTGATATCTTACGATATGATAGATAGGGAATAATAACTACAAATAAAAGTATTTTATGTTAGCCATGTTGTTGTTATGTTGTCCTGCACGCGTAGCATGACCGCCATAGAAACGGAATTTGTCTACGGAAGAAAAGACAAAATGATAGATTGTATAGTAGAAAATTTGTGTAAAACTGAAAAGAAGAGATGTTTCTATTCTTCAGTCGACAAAAATACGATGTCAAGTATGATGACTATCCTGCCGGGGTCGCGTGATTGTTCGAAAGAGATACCGTGACCCTGGCACATGGGCAACTGATGAAACACGGGTGGGTTTTAGTCAGTAAAAGTCTGACACGCCCTCCCGCTCCACCCAGAGCGGGAGAAGTCATTAGATGATTTCCCATCCTGAAAAAAAAAAAAAAAAAAACAAGTATAATGACTATTTTTCTGAGGAGATAGAAATTTTTTTACAGAAATAAAATACATAAGGAACTTTATTTGTTCTTGGTAGAATAGATATAGAATTGAATTGGTCATGCTACGCCAGCTGTGGTATTAAAATAAAAAATAAAAAACGACAGGCAGGTTGACGGGGAAAAGTACGTTGCGCAGGCAATAACGACAGGCATTTGGGTATAACATCGATTTAGACTTAATGATAGGAGTAATTTTGTAAAGTGATACATTTATTATTCCATCAATATTCTGTCTGTGTTCTGTCTGTTTCTGTTCTTATATTGGGAAGGTCAGGGTCACTAAATCCTGCCGGGGTCGCGTGATTGTTCGAAAGAGATACTGTGGCCCCGGCAATTGGGCAACTGAAGGAACACGGGTGGGTTTTAGTCAGCAAAAGTCTGACTCGCCCTCCCGCTCCACCCAGAGCGGGAGAAGTCATTCGATGATTTCCCATCCTGAAAAAAAAAGGGTCACTAAATAGGATGACAGGGGGCCATCGACGCGCAAACTATAACTCCATGGTTTGGCACATGATTCTAGATCGTAAAACCTTTAATCAGTTGCAAAACAACGGCTATTTCATAGAAAAGTGCAATACCTTCGAGATCAAATGAACACCTTTTTCCCGTAGTAATCAATGAAAAATTGCAATGTAGGGGTTTCAGAATCATGTGTTGAATTCATGGCAACAGGTGGCATATAGACAATATGCCACCTGAGTACCACCATGAGTAAAATGCAACTGTGCCTACCTTATTTACGCAAATAAATGAATTTTGATTTTTGTCGCGTCGATGTCCCTGGGACCTTGTATTACAAGCGTTTTACAAAAAAATATAAAAGATATTGCTAAGTACTTACCTTCAAAGTTACTAAACGAATGACGGTACCTACTTGAAATTGAACTAATACATTGTAGAAACGACACGGCACGTTTATAGACCCAGCACTGGTGGTGTGGTTCCATTTAATCAATGATTTTGAGGATCTTTTGGGAACTATCTTTTTCTCAATATAACAACATTGCGAATGTATTTCCCGAAGGGCTAAGCAGAGGTGTACAGTACAACTACCTTTCGCCATTTATCTTTAAGTTCAAAACAGTTCAGTTACGTTTAACCTAAATCTGAACCCTACTGATCCTGATGACTGAACTCAAAATTCACATTTAAATGCAAAAAAAAACATGTTTTTTGTGGCGAGTGGAGACTCCAATTACAATATTTTGATTAGTTGGTCCATGAGTTGCAGCCCGCTGAGACACGAGAGACGAATAGATGGACAGCAAGTCCTGTTGGCAACCTTTGGGCACAGAACTTTAAAATTAAAAGGCATAAAAAACATAATTCAAATGCAGCTTTATGTTTTTATTTCAGTAATTTTCAAAATAATTTACACACTAAATGCCTTAACCTAAATTATATTGCATCTATTCTATTTCTATGACTCCTCCAACTTTGGTGAGGGCTTCCTTTAGTTTCTCCGCCTCATCCTTGGACACATCAGCCTTCACAACGGTGGGTACGCTTTCAACAAACTTCTTTGCTTGCACAAGATTGAATCCTTCTAGTAGACTCTTGACTTCTTTGATGAGTGCCACTTTCTGTTTATCATCAAACTTCGTTAGCTTGACCTGAAAAATAAAAATTTATGGATCAATTAACTACAGAATTAATAGAATTTTGATATACCTATTTCATAATATACCTTTACTCAGAATTACTCATAAACAGGTCAGCTTTATTGTAGGAACAACAAATAATAAAAATGTTGTTAAACTTACAGTAAAGTTAGTCTTTACAGCTTTGGGGGTAGCTTCTTCCTCATCTTGAGCTGCAGGAGCAGCCATGGCAAAGCCCCCCATTGGCATCACAGGTGCGTCAGGAAGATTCAGCCTCTTCTTTAGGACTTGACTAAGTTCAGATACTTCAAGGAGGTTTAAGTTGGTGATTTCAGAGACAATCTTTTCAATTTTTGGGGAGACGGGTTTGTCTACGCCCTCTGGTACCGGTATGGACAGTGGAGGGGCTGCTTGAGCTACCTCTTGGCGAAGGATTGCACTGGAATATGAGACAAAGTGTAAGAAAGAATCATTTCACATAGATAAAATCCACAAAATAGCTAGATCTTTCAGCGTGAAGCACGGAATTAATTCTTTAATATATTTAAATAAAGGCCACCGACTTATGAAACGAAGTGGTGGTTGTGTTTGTTAACCTATTATTTTATTTACTGTCGAAGCTATTATTATCAGCTCCTTACCATCGTGAAAAAGAACGCCACTGAAGGGGAAGGCTTCTGATAAATCTTATGCCATTCATTTTTGTTAGCAAGTTGTTTTATTTCTTCAATAAAAATGAGTCTTCCTTTTAGGTTAGGAATAGAAATTTTGACTAGGCATAGGCATGGGCAAAAAATATCTATATATCGAAATATCGATATTTTTAATCGCGATATATCGATATTCGATATTTATTTTAGAGTATCGAATTCGTATCAATTTCGATTTTTTTAACGCAACTTTGGTTTTGTGTTTAATGTTATTAAATAACTTAAACAAGCTAACTTAACTTTAAAAATCCTGCCACGTTCACGTGATCTCAGAACAATACAAATAGCACGAGTGCAAGAAAACTATGGGACTTCTTCAATTTGGTCTAGGCATGAAAAGTTATTATCCCTGTCGTCAACACCTGTGCCCGTAGTTCGAAGCTCTGCCTCTGTGCCCAATGAGCTAAAACAATACCTCGATCAACTTCTCCTTGAGAGAAAAGCTGACCCATTGAAACTTTGGATAAATTGCTAGCATTTCACGCCGGTTCTTTCAGAAGTCGCCCTTAAATACTTAATTTTCTAGGCTTCTTCAGTGTCTTCCGAAAGGATTGCTTCAGCCGTGAATCTGACAGTACCCAACAATAGAAAAAAAATTGATACACGAGCATATCAAACAGAGGGTGTTCCTACTGTCCTTATCTGATGACTACTGGTTTGATTAAATTGAATATAGTTATTTAGGCTCGAGCATTAATAAAAAAATCAATTTTCTTCTATTTTCGTCTATTCTTTTTTACGAAGTTTGAAAGCTTTGGGAATATGTATGAATAATCACGCGAAAACTGGCGATATATCGATATTTTTCACTCGATAAATATCGATACTGTTTAAAAAGGTCGATACGATAAATATCGATATATTTTTTTGACTTGCGCATCCCTAATTTTGACACTTGAATCTTGATTTGACAGTCAAGTCAAACAGATAATCTATAAAATATTTTGTTTAGTAAATCGGTTGTTTTGGACAACACTTTTTAGTCAATGGTTCAGTGGTCACTGCTCTAAGTTCACTCTATATAAAATTGGCGGGTTTCACAAATATTAAAGGTTATTTTAATTTATCTATACAAATCTGCTTGATGGATGACCCTCGGCTGAACATCAAACTGATTGGCATGTTAGTTTACTTTTATCTGACTATCCAAAACCATATTTCTAGTTTTCCTCAGGAAGTCGATGGATATCATATCATGTATTGCTAGAAAAACTTCCTGTTGAATATTAACAATATACATGGTTAAAATGTGGTTAAACTATTTTCAGTTTGAAATTGATAGAATATTTAGTAAGACTATCAGAGCGTGGGTCTGAAGTCCGGAAACACCCTTAACTTTGACAGACGAAAATGAATGACTTGTGTAAAGGGTTACAAGTCCTATATTAATAGGTACCCCGAAAATGCAATTTTAATCAGTTATTTGTCAACATGATGAAACTACTGAAAGTATTATAATTGTACTTTATTACCTTTTTTATGCTGTACAGCGTTTATCGGTCAGCTACACTAATATAATTCCTAATAGACTAAATATTCTATTTCTGTTTTATTGTTTAAATTTGCCGATAATCGTCAACGTACGTAATAACAGCCACACGGGTTGATCGATCAAGTGCAGTTTATTACGCTTACCGAGGATAATCCATGGATCCTCCCTCAAACCGTGAACCCTCCGTGCCTCGGAAAGTGGGTCAAGCTGATGGTCCCGTCTATCCCCGGAGAAGACTGGAACCCGACCCCAACTTAGTTGGAAAAAACTAGGCAGATGTTGATTACCATATTATTATAATGTGATTATCGATAATCGCGCAAAACACAGTACCAAAAGTTGGCAACACTAATAATGTCTATAATATCAATTAGACATGAGACATACCTGCCAATCTCCATACCCGGCCTTCAAGGTATGGGTATCGCCAAATACCTGGACCAAAAACCGGGTTTCAAAATACCTATAAGTATTTGGGTGTGTTATGATTTCGTTATGTAAGCGTATGCGATAGGTATGGCATACCTCCAATATTATGTAGGTACGACGTTTCAAGTAAGAGATATGAAGATGGTTATTAGTGAGTACTAAATATTATATGCAAAATAACATTAATTTTATTTAAACTGACTAACTAGAGTAGCTGCGTAATTAAAAATCACTTTATTACACACAATATATTTTTAAGGAACTCTTTGATATGATAAAAATGAAATTCGTAATATTTTTTATGCAATAACATTATTACGCAATTATATTCCTTAAGAACGTAGACATATGTATTTTTTTACACGTGAATTAGATCGTCCGAACGTTCCTAAAGCACGAATGACGCTTCGGGTTCGTCCGTAAGCAGTCGGGTAGCTTCGGGAGGTTTCGGCGGACCGATGCTGCACGAACTGGCTGATACCTTGTGGTAGCGGTCCGTTTCATACTAGCCCATACCTATGACGTCATACCTTCAAGGTATTTACCCAGTATTCCGGTCTGTACCCGGGCTCCGTACTGGGAAGCACATACTTGGTATATATACCTGTACCAGTATATACGACTCACCTCTAATATCAATATTTTGCCTTGCAAATGCAGAAATTGCGTTTTTTTAAGAGTTTATCTATTGTTCTGTTATATGTTTTACGTATTTGCGAATTCGTAAAATTAAAATAAAATGGTGTTCCTTGACAGCATTTTGAATTTCAGTATCAAAAAGTGAATTATATGGAATTTGTTTGAAACTTCGATCAGCTGTTTACTGTTTTCGAGGTAAGTTTTTTAATATTATTTAAAATGTAGTAGCATTTCCTCGCGGTATCACTCACGTGGCTGACAGAAAATATCCCTCAGAAACGTGGACCGGAATTAAAAGTCCCCTTAGTGTAAATCTAGGTAAATAATGTATTAATTCCGTAATATTTATGTTGTTTTTATGGCGCATTTTCATTAGTCGATAACTCGGTCGATATACAGCATGCGGGGACTCCCCGCAGGCGAGATAACAACCATTGAAAGTTACAAGTCGATACGTGTTCGTTACACCGCCTTCAGGGATTCCCCGCATGCTTTATACAGACCGTGATATCGACCAATGAAATTAATCGGTCGATATACAGCTTGCGGATCGTGGGTCAAAAACTTTTTCATTATTGAGTTTATTAGGAAAAAATTATCATGATCTGCTACATCACACTCCAAATCCAATTGTAACTCCTTACACAATGTTTCTGACGCACCATGCCTCTTTCTATTTTTTAGTAAAGTTCGCACCCAAAATCTTTTTTCTTTTTCTTCAGTGAGGCTAATAGTTCTTCTTCAATAAGACACAGACAGTCAAAATTGCTCCACATAACATTAATTGTTGATGCATGTGAGAATGCCTATTTCAGTGCCACTCTTGTTATTAACTGGCAACGAACATGGAGGTTCTCCTACATGCGGACCCAATTGACTAATGAAAACATTTCCCCGAATTCGGGCCCTATGGCATGCATTCCAGAAATCTCACACACCCCGCATGCGGGCCTTATCAACTAATGAAAATGTTTCCCCGAATTCGGGCCCTGTGGCATGCGTTCCAGAAATCTCTCGCACCCCGCATGCGGGCCCTATCAACTAATGAAATTGCGCCATTATGTAACTCTTGATTTACGCGGCGCAGTAAAGTTAGCAGTTGATATGATTTTTCTGACATCTCCAACAATAATCGTCATATTTCATCCAATTTAATACAAAACCATAATTAATTATATGCCTAATCCTACCTAACATGTCACTCAGTCCAAGCCATGGTGCAAGCCCTATGAAAATTTGTTCTGTAGTTATGAATTAAGCGACTCAGTGAGGGGACATTGTTTTTTAATATGTAATCATTTATGAATAATAAGTAAAGAACCGAAATTTGTTCAGAAATAGTCATCAAGAACATCAAATTCAGATTTCAAGATATTATTGAAATACATAACTGACCTAGTTTTCACCATCAGGCTTCCTTAACTAAAATATTAAAGGCTGAATATTTCCATTATTTATACTAGACTTATTGTTAACAGAAAATTGTCAACACAATAAATAATAATTTATATTAACTGCAGTTACATTAGGTTAAAGGCTTATCGCAATGCCTGCAGTAAAAACCAAATGGAGTGTCTATTTAGGTACTGCCTATCATAGCAAAGTAATTAACAATTGGTATAACAACAAGCTCGGCAGATAAAATTACTTCATTCTGTTTGTAAACAACATATGTAGGTATCTACAGTAAAAGGAAAATGCTCTATGCAAAAGGAGCTAGTGTGAATAATAGTAGATTATTAACCAAGGGGATAAAGCACTGTCTTCTGTCGCGGGTGACGATTTAAATCGCGAGCGTAACGAAGGACTCGAGGTTTACTCCCGAGCGTAGCGAGGGTGTTAAAAACTTAAATCACGAGCGAAGCGAGGGATTTAAGACGAGTCCTGAGTGTAGCGAGGGATTTAAGTTCACCCAAGACTAAGACAGCTTTATCACCGAGGAAAATACTCTACTTTTCGTACCATTTGCGAAAAAAATAACACAATAATAATATGAGATAAGCATTTATTAAATAAACTGAACGTTTATGTATTTGAAGAAAACAAAAACGCGGCAAATTCCTGGACTAATATTTTTTTGTCGGAAAAGCAAAGGCATCAAGCTCATACGGCCTCGTCGCTTTTCGTAATTTTATTTAATAACTAGCTTCTGCCCGCGACTTCGTCCGCGTCAAATTTTTGCTCCCCTGACCCTTCCCGTCGCATCGATTTGCCTGCTAGTTTTCGTCCATTTTTCGTTGCTGCTCGCTCCTTTTGAGTTATAGTGAGTCAACCTTAAAAGATAGACATATGCTCTCGCGGACTTTTTTTTAGAACTTTTTAAAAGGAACAATTCCGTCATACATAATTTTTGCGTTACTTTAACCGTTTACGCAGCGCACGCAACGGAAACTCAAAAGAAATAAATTTTCCCCGTTTTTGCAACATTTTTCATTACTGCTCCGCTCCTCTTAGTTGTAGCGTGATGTTATATAGCCTATAGCCTCCCACGATAAATAGGCTACCCAACACAAAAAGAATTTTTCAATTCGGACCATTAGTTCCTGAGATTAGCGCGTTCAATGAAACAAACAAACAAACAAACAAACAAACTCTTCAGCTTTATAATATTAGTATAGATCATAACTGCATAATAAATGCGTATTCCTTTTCCAAAAAGATGTATAATGCTATAAATACAAACGCAATGGTGTAAACACAGATGTAGTTCAGTTTCGGTAAGTATTCCAAATTTAAATCACATTCTCCCCCTAGAGGATGAATGAAATTCAGTACAATTTTCTTTCCCTGTTTTAACAGATTAAAAATTACTATTGTTATGTTAGCAAGGAACTTATACCCGACCCATGGTGTCAATTTGACAATGCACATTGCATTGTCAAATTGACACCATTATAAAAATAAACCTTATGTATATGTTCCTAAGGTCTATTACAGACAATCACTTGGTCAGAGAGAAATTCGGTCCGAGAGAGAAAGCGTTGCGAGAGCCCTGTGTCCCTTTCTTGAAGTAGGGTGCCCATAATGAACGAAATTATAAGATTATTTACGGGTAAAGTTTTTATTGCGTCAATGGTGACGCAATAAAAAGTGTCACAACCATTTTTCTTAAAAACGACGTCTGTTAGATTTTTACGATAATGAATACTATACAAAATGGTTATTTGCCCAGCGCGCCATATATTCCAGGTTATACAATAATACTCGATAGCGGAGTTTATGCGTTGCGTTGCGTTTATGTTTACTGCGTTTTACTTTAATCCATCTTTAAAGCGTAACTATTATTATTATTTTAAATCAAATTATTGCTTAATATATTATATCCTGTTATATTCGTATCTACCTACATCATATTACTTGGTCACCCTAATGAAAGAGACAGAGGGCTCTCGCGAAGCTATCTCGCTCGGACCGCGTATTGGCAGCCTGTGCGCATTCCAGGTTGGATTTAAGGCTAGGTGATTCGACACTCATACAGATTTGAGGGGGTGAGGTGCGGGGAAATCCGCGGGGCACCTCCCGCGCGTCCTTCTTGTCGAACACGTAAGCGCGCCAAAAGTCCGAGCGGCGCGGGCGTAGCACAGACAGGTCATAGAGTAGCGACATCAGTATGTCCACAGTATTAGAAACCACAGAAAAAAATATAATACAACAACAAATATTTTTATTTATTTATCTCTAAAACTATTTTACATAGTTCTTGATTGAATCCTCGTTGGAACATTTGTATACAGCAGCTAATTGTATCTAGTGTATCCTACTAATATTATAAATGCGAAAGTTTGTGAGTATGGATGTATGGATGGATGTTTGTTACTCTTTCACGTAAAAACTGCTGAACGGATTTGAATGAAATTTGGCATGCAGATAGTTAATAACCTGGACTAATATTATAAATGCGACAGTTTGTGAGTATGGATGTATGGATGGATATTTGTTACTCTTTCACGCAAAAACGAATGAACGGATTTGGATGAAATTTAGCACGCAGATAGTTTATAACCTGGACTTATATTATGAATGCAACAGTTTGTTAGTATGGATAAATATAAATAAATATATATCTTTGGACAACCAACAAATCGTTGTCTGATCCCAAACTAGGCAGAGCCTGTACTATGATAACCAGACAACTGATAAACATACTTATATATTTCTAAATACATATATCATCATCATCATCATCAGCCTATAATGTTCCCACTGCTGGGACACAGGCCTCCTCTCGGTGAGAGGGAGTGGGCCATAATCCACCACGCGGGCCCAGTGCGTGTTGGTAGATGTCAAGTCTTCAAATTTTTGGTTCTAAGACATGCCGGTTTCCTCACGTTGTTTTCCTTCACCGTTTTGAGAGCAGTGGCGATGAAATAATTTATACAAAGTAATGCGCCTGCTTGGGTTTGAACTCACGACCTACTTCTCGCAAGTCGCGGCCGTTACCACTGGGCCACCACTGCTCTTAATATAATACCTACATATTATAGATAAATTACACCCAGGCACAGAACAAATGATTGTGCTCATCACACAAACATTTGTCCTGGGTGAGAATCGAACCCACGACCTCAGTCTTAGCAGTCCGGGTCACTAACCACTAGACTAACAGGCCAGTCGCCATGCCAGTCGGATGGATGTATGTTACTCTGTCACGCAAAACTACTGAACAGATTTGGATGAAATTTGGCACCCAGATAGCAACGCACTGCTTAGCGCCGATAGTTTAAAATCGAACAGTAAAACTGTTTGATTTTCGACGCGCTGATATGCACTCAGTTGGATTCTCAACCCTTGGCTCAATGCCGAGAGTTGAAAATCCAGTGCGTCAATAGGATTAAATAAATAAAAAAATTGCTTATCACATTTCGTTTGCGGTTTTTCTTGCCTTGAACCGTGACTTGGGCCTATTTTTATTTTTAACCGACTTCAAAAAAAATGGGAGGTTATCAATTCGACTGTATTTAAAAACAAAATATTTTTATATTTGTTACCTCATAACTTTTGACTGGGTGAACCGATTTTGATGATTCTTTTTTTATTTGAAAGCTGGTGACGAAAAACACTACAAAGTCAAAAATAACTTTAATTTCGGAAGTCGGTGGCAAAAACCTTAAATACAGAGCCTAAGACGCCGACTTCTGACATTAAAGTAATTTTTGACTTTGTAGTGTTTTTTTTAGGAAGTCGGTTTTTTTTTTTGTTAAAAGTTTTTATTTTTAACTTTTTAGTTATGGTAGATACCCCGCACTAATCTAATCGCGTTATTCGTTTATTTGTCGCGCAAATACTTAATGCAAATTTAAGACTTATATGGTTTCCACATGGACCCCATTGTCCGAATGGAACCAAATTAAAATGGGACCATTCGGGAAGCACCAGCTTTGAAATAAAAAAAGAATCATCAAAATCGGTTCACCCAGTCAAAAGTTATGAGGTAACAAACATAAAGAAAAAAAAAATACAGACGAATTGATAACCTCCTCCTTTTTTTGAAGTCGGTTAAAAATACAAACTTTTTATAAAAAAAACAACCAACTTCCTTAAAAAACACTACAAAGTCAAAAATAACTTTAATTTCGGAAGTCGGTGGTAAAAAAACCTTAAATACAGATACTAAGACTTTCCAACCAACTGGTTGGTTTTACTAGACTTTCGAAATTAAAGTTAATTTTGATTTTGTAGTGTTTTTTAAGGAAGTCAGGTGTTTTTTTTTTTTTGTAAAACGTTTTTTTTAGTCGCCGTTTTCACAATACAATCACAAAATATTGTTTTTAAAGTTTTACAATCATTTACACAATGAGAACCGTACACACAAAACAAAAGCTAAACCAACTATGGTCTTTATAAGTTCTATAAAACAATATTTATTTACAGTTTATTTTATTTTCTCTTATTATTACTTACGCAGCAGAAAGGAAGCGCGCGCGCAAAAATTTTTCACAGGTCTCACCTCGATAACGTCTCGCAGGACACTGGCAAGCGACGCGCCGATCGAAAATCACTTGAATAATTGATATATTTTTTTAGAAATGTAATGAAAAAAAATGATCGGGTTCAATCGATTCCAAAATAAATTATCTATAAATTGATACTAATTATATAAAAATAGGAGTATTAGTACTTCTTTAAAATGAAATTTGGCTTGTTAAAAACTGCAAATCGAAGTTAGTTCGGCTTTTTTTTCTATCGAGTAAATTTGATTGTATCGTGTTTTGAACGGGTACAAGCTAAGGGGAAAGAACGTATCTTAAATATATATTTTTTTCAGATTCTGAAAGTAAAAATTTACCTACCAAAAAGCAATTCTAAAAACGGTAAAAAATGTGAAAACGGTCCCACCTGGCCTTAAGTTCTTTGTATGTTAGCTTTTTGTGGCCTAGAATCACATGAGTAGATAAACGGAACAGAGATAAAGCTTCGAACAACCGCGCGATTCGATTGCACTACTACAAGCACGCGGGGCATGTGTGCGTGACCACTGGCCGCTTGTCGCGTACGCGGCGAGACTGGAAAAAAGCGGTTTACGCTTGCACAGCCAGTTGACAATCTCAGGGTTAGTGCAACGCACGTTGTTTGTTTTGTTAGTTGCAAGTTTGAATATTTTTATGTAAAACGTGGTATTTTATTGTTAATAATGGTTGTTTATTGTACTGTGTGTATGAATAATACTAGAAAAAATAAAGATAATATATCATATTTTAACCATCCCAAGGAATACAATACGTGAGTAAATATTTGATTACTTATTACTTTTTCAAATAAGTTACCTACCTACCTTTTTTATTGTATGGTCCTTTTTTATTTTTTATTACTAGTTGTCAGTACGTGGGTGGGTTGATGTTGTAGCAAAGACATTAAAATAAATACGAACAATCACTGACCTCTAAAATTACCATTGGTCTGGCGGCTGTCAAAGTGCTTTTGTGCCCGTTTGATAATGGCCATTTTGGCGCTGTTGGACGTGGTTGGACGTAGCGAGAATCTGTGGTACTAAAGTTTAAAATAACCTACAAAATAACTTTTCTTTCGAAAGTCGGTGGCAAAAAGTCAATGAAATAAAAAACAAAGTCACTGACTTCCGAAAGAAAAGTTATTTTGTAGGTTATTTTAAACTTTTTTTGTGGTTGTTTTTGAAGTGAGTTTTTTTTTTTTTTTTTTTTAAAGTTTATTGTGTTTTATCCTTGTTAGTTTAAATATTGAACCCAAATTTATTGTCAAATACACTACTGTGTCAAAAGTAAATAGACAGGGTAGTTTAGAAAAAAATGTTTATTACAAAGAATCTAATTATTTAATTAAAAAACTAATACATGATAATTAATAGTGTGTTGATCCTCCTTTATTTTCAAATAGGGTTTTTATTCTAGCTGGCATAGTATTAATCAAATCATCGATTTGATCTTGTCTTAAATTACTCCATTCCTCAATCAACATCGCCTCCAATTCTTTTTTATTCGAGGGCTTCCCAGGTCTTTTTGCAATATTCATTTGTAAAATGTGCCAGACATTCTCAATAGGGTTCATATCGGGCGATTGACCTGGCCACGGTAGAATTTTAAGCCCTTTTTGCGATTTCCAGGCGGTCGTTTTTTGAGCTCTATGAGACGGCGCACCATCTTCCATGAATACGTAATCTTGGCGGTTCAAATTTCTTCCTTCAAAGATCGGTAGAAGTCCCTCTTTTAGAATTTCAATATATCTTTCAGCATTGATTTTACCTTCACAGAACACCAAACGACATCTTCCGCCATACCAAATAGCCCCCCAAACCATAACACTCACACCGCCGTATTTCACAGTTTGCTGCAAATATCGGTCTTCTAACTGCATTACAGAGCGACGCCACACCCATTTTCGTCCACTGTCGCTGAATTGACAATATCTGGATTCATCCGAAAAAATCACATGCCTCCAAAAGTTAAGATCCTTAGAAATCATTTCTTATGACCAATCAAATCTCCGCGTTTTTTGAAATTTTGTTAACAGAGAGGAGGAGAGGCTTCTTTTTGGCTACTCTTTTATAAAAGCCAAGATTGTGTAAGTACCTCTGAACAGTTCTTCGTGATAAATTTGAAGATATAGCCACTTCATTCACAGATCTTTCGGGGTTTCTTAAGACTTCACGAACTAGCGCCCGTTTTTGTCTGTCAGAAGGTCCAGGTCTCCCTGATCTTGGGGAAACACTTGTCTTCTCATTCCTTTTGAACTGCACGATAACACGATTAACAGTTGACAAAGGCACATTTAATCCAGCACTGATTTCACGCTGAGATTTACCACCTTCAAACTGGCCAACAATGCGTCCTCGAGTAAAATTGCTTAATTCTAGAGACCCACTTGTCCGCGGCATTTTAAAATCGTGTTAATAAACTGAGATTATGTCCTATCTACACACAAATATTTTTTTTATAACTACCCGCTTTTATATTTTTAATAACTCTTTACACCTATAGGTGTCTATTTACTTTTGACACGGTAGTGTACATAATTTTCTTACATATGCACTAGAATTTTGTAATCCGTAGCACCGGTAATAACAGCGCCCCATGTACACAATGAGCTAAAATTAAAAACTATTGAACCAAACTAAATGAAAATTTTATGGGACCAAATGGCAGATATACTGTATGGAACAAAAAAAGAATCATCGAAATCGGATCGGAAACCTCTGAGTAATCGGTGTAGACAATGTTGATATCTTTTTAGGTTTTTGTTGATTTTTCAAAAAGTGCTAGTCCGATTTCGATAAAATTTTCATGAAACCATTCGGGAACACCCTACCCTTTCCAACAAAAAAAAAATATTAAATCATTTGGTAATCGACGGACTTATGCCCGAACAAACATAAAAAATAATATAAACATCCGAATTGATAACCTCCTCCTTTTGGAAGTCGGTTAAAAAAGAGTGTCCATGGAGTTTCTAGCCCATTCTTCTCCATAGAGATCTACGCATTGGAATGGGTATCTATGGTACTTTCACAGTTATTATATCTTGTGACTGGGACTGTAGCACCAAAACTATTTGTGTACTAATTTTATTTTGTCTTTTGACAATTCAAAAGTGCCTGTAATTGGCTTAGTTGAATTAAATTATTTGATTTGATTTGATTCTAACATACTGAATAATAAAACTATTTAACAAATGTTTTGTTTAATTTGTCTTACCCTATTGTGACAACCCTACCAAAATAGGTAACAATTTTGCTCGTTCTTAAGAAGCTTAGTCTCTGTTCCGTTTGTCTACTCATGTGCTAGAATGTCACTTTTTTGAGCAAGTGGTACGAAAAATAAGTTTGCATTCTATAATTGTTTTGTCCTGCACATTATTTTTCAACCGACGAAAAGGATTAGAGAAAATCACACAAATCACACATAGTGCCGAACACTCATGAAGGCGTTGCTCCGCGTCACGTTCCATCCTCTTTTGAACAACGAGTCTTAGACCATTTCGATCGGAAGCCAACTTGCAGCCGTAGACAAGCTGGGCGTGTGTTTAGAGTGAGCCATAGAACAACACATCAAGTGCTGAAAAGAAACAAAATACGTCCTTATAAATATGCAAAGGTTCAGGCGCTGCTGCCCCGTGCTAAGCCGATTACAGAGTTTTATTGCCGCTGGGTACTTGAAAAAATCTCTCAAGACCAAATTTTTTTATCAGATGTGTTTTGGACAGATGAAAGCACGTTTACTCGGAACGGCATGTGGAACCGACAAACCATGCGTCACTGGAGCCATACGAATCCCCATTTATTTAGAGAATCAGCTCATCAGTACCGTTTTTCCGTTAATGTTTGGGCAGGCATTCACGGAGATCAAATATTCGGTCCTGTTTTTATCAACGGAAACCTGAATGCACAGAAGTTTCTAGATCTGCTTAACGGCCCGATAGCATGATATTTGGAAAGATTGCCTGTGGTAACTTTCAGGCGGGTATAGTTCCAGTTAGACGGAGCTCCTCCACACTCCGTACTCGTCGCGAGAGAGCGGCTTAACACCATGTTCGGCGAACAATGGATTGGGCGCTATGGCCCCCACAGGTGGCCAGCTCGGTCGCCCGACCTCACTCCTCTAGACTTCTTTTTATGGGGCTTTATTTTTAATAAAATACGTAGATTTTGAACCAAGACGTGTGAAAGTGCCTGAGAGCGAGAGAGAGGAAAAGCGTGCAAAATAAAAGGAGAGGCTGTATATATGTAGATATACGCTCTATACATATAGTTTTACAACACGGAAAAGGTCGGAACTGAGTTATACCGTTCTCACTCATATTATCAAATAAAAGAGAGACACCACGAAAGAAACTATGGGGATATTTTATACTTGCTTGGTTTGGCGCGAGCGTCGGGTTGAAAAAACAAATCAAATGGTCTGTCTTTGGAATATCAGAGGCCTGAACGTCTGCCTTATCGATTTTCTTGGTTTTCATAAGGAATTCAAACATCAGTCCAAGAGGTAGACGTGTGCGCATTATATAGCACCTTTTTTTTACATTTTTCGAGCACTGTCAATAGACAACGCAGAGGCAACATGTTGGCAGACTATTTTTCCGTGGTTCTTCTCATAGTTTTTAATCGAACAATTCAAATCTGCCAAGTGTGCACTTCATATAGAGGTTTTTTAACCATAAAAAGAAATGCAATAAATCAATACTACAAAAGTCAGAGCCCTGGATGTCTGCCTTTTCGATTCTATGTGTTTCCAGGATGACTGTGATCATCAGCCCCAGAAACAGACGTGTGCGTATAATATAGCAGACCTTTTTCTTTTAAACATTGTTGAAACGCTGTAAATTTACAACGCAGCGCCCACCATGGTGGCAGACGAGGTCCTTGATGTTTCTTAGGGTTAATTATCATATCGAAATTTTGCTTGCCAGCTCCCTAACTATTACTGAATATCAAGTATAACCATAGGTAATAAATTAATTTTATAGATATATTATATAATCTATTTCATTTTAAAAATCTATGATCATATCGACAATATTTGTTTTAATATTATTTGTCTATAGTGTTACTGAATGTCAAATATAATCATATTTTTTTAATATTTATTATTATATATATTTATTTTTCATTTAATAATGTATTTCTATTCAAATGAAGTACGGTCGAATTTCGACCAATGGGCGATCGCTAGTACAATATTAATGACGTTACGCATAGTGCATATGAAAGAACGAAGCAAATTCTCGATTTATCTCGCGCACTCGCTGACCAAAATAAATTCCCTGACAAAAACTACATTAATAATGTTGATTGTTACCTTATTTTTAAATAAAAATATTTGATTTATTATTTTTTTTAGTTTCACTCTTTACTTAAATGTTATAAATTCCGGACGGTTTAGGATTCCCTCCGCATTCCAGACAAAGACATATTACCGGACATGTCCGGAAAATTCCGGACATATGGCAACCCTACCTGCAACTCATAAGTCGGCGGATGGGTTGTAATCAGTAAAAGTCTGACAAGCCCTCCCGCTCCGCCCAAGACGGGAGAAGTCATTTGATGACTTCCCATACAAAAAAAATGCAGCACTTACCGCAGAAACCAGAGTATTATTTCAGCTGTTACAGCCATTTAAAACGCCAGTGATTTGCACTGCGTGCTTCTAGTTATTGATCGTGAAAATGTTCTATAGGAAGCAACACAGCTTTGTCATCCCAATTGAACGTCTTTATAATATGTTTTTCGAGATTGCACCTCATAACTGTCCCATTATTGTCGGAAGCGAAATGCACTTACACCTCGAGCAAATTCGCCCGCATACCCCCAGCCCGGCGCGTCCCGGCCCGGTCATACCAGTGGCGGCTAGGCACATATACAATTCACTAGTACCTAATGAGTAAGGATATACACCGTGATATTTTAGTCGTTTTACAACGGCAGCCCACTTCATGTAACCAATGACTACTACACACACATAAGAAAAAAATGAACATTTGAATAACAAAAAAATAAAAATATTATTCAACATGATGAGTTGATGACAACATCATCATCATTTCAACCGAAAAAGTTCCAGGAGAAAACAAAAGGTTACTAAATTGATTTCATACTGTTGTTATCCACACTAATATTATAAATGCAAAAGTAACTCTGCTGTCTGTCTGTCTCGCTTTCCTGCTAAAACTACTGAATCGATTTAAATGAAATTTGGTACACAGATAGTTTAGAGCTTGAGAAAGGACATAGGCTACTTTTTATCCCGGTAGTATGTTCCCGCGGGATAATTTCCAACCTCCACGCGGGCGAAGCCACTGGCAAAAGCTAGTCTACATATAAATCCTATCGGATCTGCGGTTTAGTAAAGCTTACTAATGAATGACCTAGATCCGACCCGTTACGCAAGCCGACTGCCTGTTTAAAACAAAGCTATTTTGCAGTAAAGTAGCTTTTATGGCAACTGCGTTAAGTTGATTTTCACTTGCTTTACAGAAGGTTTTACTCAATCTTGTTGTTCGATTTAACCTACATGCATATGTGCTAGGCGTAGATTTTTATTTTATTTTATTTCATATGGGAAAACAAACAGTAGGTAGTATACTAAAGATAAACAGAAAAAAACTTAACATACAAATTAACAAATACAGTATGGAAACCACATATATGCAATAAACGAAACCACAAGTAATACTACTCCACAGAAGTATAACAAAATTAAATATTAAATAAAACACCGTAAATTAAAAAAGTGAAAGTTTCAAACAAAATAAATATCAAAATAAATTCTATAAAACTAAACACTCTGTTTAGAAAACGTACCTTGATCTTAGGAAGAGCGGCAACTGCGCACGCGGGTGACATCAAATGGCGGCTTTTTTGTCGGCGCTGGCGTTTGATCGTTTGTCAATGTTCGATGAAATCAAAATTCACTTAGTTCATTTTTACCGCCACGTTTTTATTTCGCGATAACTGAACTGAACTAACTAAATTAACTATTGCACATTAGTAAAAAAAAGTAAACTTAAATTTTCAAATTTTCAAAATGTCCACCACGTTTCTGAATGCACAAGTTACATCGCCGCACAATGTTGTATTAAAAATAAAGCCCCATAAAAAGTTCGCGATTCGCGGGTCTCCGAAACATAAGATGAACTGCGCAATCGTATTGTCGCTGCCTTTGACAAATTAAAAGCCATGGCTCTGGATCCTGAACGAAATTTGTTGAGCAGGCTTTGGGACAACATTGTGCGGCGATGTAACTTGTGCATTCAGAAACGTGGTGGACATTTTGAAAATTTGAAAATTTAAGTTTACTTTTTTTTACTAATGTGCAATAGTTAATTTAGTTATCAAAGTGATCAAACGCCAGCGCCGACAAAAAAGCCGCCATTTGATGTCACCCGCGTGCGCAGTTGCCGCTCTTCCTAAGATCAAGGTACGTTTTCTAAACAGAGTGTTTAGTTTTATAGAATTTATTTTGATATTTATTTTGTTTGAAACTTTCACTTTTTTAATTTACGGTGTTTTATTTAATATTTAATTTTGTTATACTTCTGTGGAGTAGTATTACTTGTGGTTTCGTTTATTGCATATATGTGGTTTCCATACTGTATTTGTTAATTTGTATGTTAAGTTTTTTTCTGTTTATCTTTAGTATACTACCTACTGTTTGTTTTCCCATATGAAATAAAATAAAATAAAAATCTACGCCTAGCACATATGCATGTAGGTTAAATCGAACAACAAGATTGAGTAAAACCTTCTGTAAAGCAAGTGAAAATCAACTTAACGCAGTTGCCATAAAAGCTACTTTACTGCAAAATAGCTTTGTTTTAAACAGGCAGTCGGCTTGCGTAACGGGTCGGATCTAGGTCATTCATTAGTAAGCTTTACTAAACCGCAGATCCGATAGGATTTATATGTAGACTAGCTTTTGCCAGTGGCTTCGCCCGCGTGGAGGTTGGAAATTATCCCGCGGGAACATACTACCGGGATAAAAAGTAGCCTATGTCCTTTCTCAAGCTCTAAACTATCTGTGTACCAAATTTCATTTAAATCGATTCAGTAGTTTTAGCAGGAAAGCGAGACAGACAGACAGCAGAGTTACTTTTGCATTTATAATATTAGTGTGGATAACAACAGTATGAAATCAATTTAGTAACCTTTTGTTTTCTCCTGGAACTTTTTCGGTTGAAATGATGATGATGTTGTCATCAACTCATCATGTTGAATAATATTTTTATTTTTTTGTTATTCAAATGTTCATTTTTTTCTTATGTGTGTGTAGTAGTCATTGGTTACATGAAGTGGGCTGCCGTTGTAAAACGACTAAAATATCACGGTGTATATCCTTACTCATTAGGTACTAGTGAATTGTATATGTGCCTAGCCGCCACTGGTATGACCGGGCCGGGACGCGCCGGGCTGGGGGTATGCGGGCGAATTTGCTCGAGGTGTAAGTGCATTTCGCTTCCGACAATAATGGGACAGTTATGAGGTGCAATCTCGAAAAACATATTATAAAGACGTTCAATTGGGATGACAAAGCTGTGTTGCTTCCTATAGAACATTTTCACGATCAATAACTAGAAGCACGCAGTGCAAATCACTGGCGTTTTAAATGGCTGTAACAGCTGAAATAATACTCTGGTTTCTGCGGTAAGTGCTGCATTTTTTTTGTATGGGAAGTCATCAAATGACTTCTCCCGTCTTGGGCGGAGCGGGAGGGCTTGTCAGACTTTTACTGATTACAACCCATCCGCCGACTTATGAGTTGCAGGTAGGGTTGCCATATGATTCCGGACATGTCCGGTAATATGTCTTTGTCTGGAATGCGGAGGGAATCCTAAACCGTCCGGAATTTATAACATTTAAGTAAAGAGTGAAACTAAAAAAAATAATAAATCAAATATTTTTATTTAAAAATAAGGTAACAATCAACATTATTAATGAAGTTTTTGTCAGGGAATTTATTTTGGTCAGCGAGTGCGCGAGATAAATCGAGAATTTGCTTCGTTCTTTCATATGCACTATGCGTAACGTCATTAATATTGTACTAGCGATCGCCCATTGGTCGAAATTCGACCGTACTTCATTTGAATAGAAATACATTATTAAATGAAAAATAAATATATATAATAATAAATATTAAAAAAATATGATTATATTTGACATTCAGTAACACTATAGACAAATAATATTAAAACAAATATTGTCGATATGATCATAGATTTTTAAAATGAAATAGATTATATAATATATCTATAAAATTAATTTATTACCTATGGTTATACTTGATATTCAGTAATAGTTAGGGAGCTGGCAAGCAAAATTTCGATATGATAATTAACCCTAAGAAACATCAAGGACCTCGTCTGCCACCATGGTGGGCGCTGCGTTGTAAATTTACAGCGTTTCAACAATGTTTAAAAGAAAAAGGTCTGCTATATTATACGCACACGTCTGTTTCTGGGGCTGATGATCACAGTCATCCTGGAAACACATAGAATCGAAAAGGCAGACATCCAGGGCTCTGACTTTTGTAGTATTGATTTATTGCATTTCTTTTTATGGTTAAAAAACCTCTATATGAAGTGCACACTTGGCAGATTTGAATTGTTCGATTAAAAACTATGAGAAGAACCACGGAAAAATAGTCTGCCAACATGTTGCCTCTGCGTTGTCTATTGACAGTGCTCGAAAAATGTAAAAAAAAGGTGCTATATAATGCGCACACGTCTACCTCTTGGACTGATGTTTGAATTCCTTATGAAAACCAAGAAAATCGATAAGGCAGACGTTCAGGCCTCTGATATTCCAAAGACAGACCATTTGATTTGTTTTTTCAACCCGACGCTCGCGCCAAACCAAGCAAGTATAAAATATCCCCATAGTTTCTTTCGTGGTGTCTCTCTTTTATTTGATAATATGAGTGAGAACGGTATAACTCAGTTCCGACCTTTTCCGTGTTGTAAAAGAGATGTACGCTCTATATGTATAGAGCGTATATCTACATATATACAGCCTCTCCTTTTATTTTGCACGCTTTTCCTCTCTCTCGCTCTCAGGCACTTTCACACGTCTTGGTTCAAAATCTACGTATTTTACACAAATAAAACGTGATTAAAAAAAGTTAAAGACTGTTCCTATCCAGATCCTAATCCTACTCAGATTACAATCAAGCATGCAATTTAAAAAAAAAAACTTTCTAATTAGAGTTCCAAGCGCATTTCGTTTCTGGTTGGTATTGAGAAAAAATATGATTGCATAGATTTCATATAAAGAATAACAATAATCCCATGCAATACCCGCTGTCCCTTGATTCCGTGAATTTCAAACACTTATACAGTTGAAAATCAGTGAGCAAAGAGTCTGCCACATGTTTTTTCGAATCCACAGAGTCACAGTGAATCGAATGGGCGCAATGAGAACCGCGTGCAAATGGCTTAGTAGAGCTTTTTTTTTAACATTTTTACAACTCCGTCCCATGATAATACAGAGTCCTGAATGTCTGCCTCTTCGATTTTCTTCGTTTCCAAGATGATTGTGACCATGAACTCTAGAGGCATACATGTGCAAATGATTTAATACTCCGATTTTTTTAAGCAACTTCAATCCGCTGTAACGCGAAAACGCAGCGATATCCAAATCGATTCGTAATGATTTAAACTGCAATCCACCTCGACGTGAAACGTGTGCAAATCATATACTGAAATGCTCGCCAGCTCCCTAACTATGAGACTATAGACACAAAATAAAGACAGATATTCTCGACTGGACCATAAACAAAAGAATATCTATGCATGTGTGTATTAAATACACGGTAAGGAATAGTAGTGTGTGTAACGTGTTATTTACTGAAAATAATATATTTTAAAAGTCAAACTCAACACTCTTTTCAGCTTTAAAGGCAACAAAAATTGCCTTTAAAGCTCAAAAGAAATGCTTGCGATCGTTTACCAAATTACAATCGATTGATAGTTGTAAATCATTATTTAAGGAACTAAACTTGCTCACTCCCGTCAATGTACATATATGAAATGGGAGTGTTTGTTCGCTGTAATCTGCATTCATTTGAAAAACTGCGCTCGCACCGTTATCAGAATACCATTCGTGTTACCTCTCATAAAACAGCATTTTTCGGCAAAAGTGTGCTTGGTATGGCCCCAAAAATATATAGCAGTATACCAATAGCTATAAGAAATAAAGAGTGTCTGGGATCCTTTAAGCGGTCTTTCTTTAAATTCCTAATAGATAGATGTTACTACTCCATCACTGAGTTTACTTCTGACAAACAGAGGTATGACGGTTCTGACTTACTAATTAAACACTTATGATTGTATTTATTGATTATGTGTAAATGTGTTTATCTATCTTTGTATAATTGTAATGACCTGTTTATATTTTTATTTATTTTTAAATGTAATCTACTGACATGCCAACCTAATTGTAATGCTTGTTTTCATGTTAATTTTGTACGCCATTAATTGGCAAAACATAGTGCACATAATGTAGACAATTTACTATCTGTAACCATACCTATGTTTTACAAAATAAATTATTGATAGATTGAATAAAAAAAAAATAAAAAAACAGCTGTGTTACAAGTTTGACCGCTAGCTGTCTGTCTGTGGCACCCTAGCTCTTAAAACAGACGTGGGTGGGGATTTTTTATTTAAAAGTAGGCTTTTAGCGGTTGTTCATCGACATGTTTTATCAAAATCGGTTCAGGACTAGAGAAAATATTTTCATTAGCGATCTGAATGAATGATATACCTACCTGTGCTTAATTTTTTCTGGATAAAGCAATTTCTAAATTTCAAAACGCCTACGAATAAAACATTCGCAGTTTTTCAATTGGTTGCGTAAACAAATTTCAATTTAAATCGTGAGTATAAATTGTTTCTTCAATTAACTTTGTTCGAGTGTTTTAAAAGTCTTCCTTTACAATTCAAAATTAATGATACGAACTTGTTCTCACGCAATGAAATAAAAAGTTCTTGAAACCATATTTTCTTCTTGCTTTTGTTTTTTTTTTCTTTTCTTTTTCTGTCCATATGAACATTTTCCTCTATTTACCTGAGGACAGTAAAGCAGGAGTATTTATTTATTTCTGAAGGAATTTGGTTATTCATGTTTTCATTCTCAAACTCCATTTTGAGGTATTGACTGTTCACACCAAAATGTACTTAGGCGGGATGAAGATCATATCAACTTTATCATGGTACCTATAAAATGTTACAATTAGAAAATTGTTTTAGATTAGTAAAACGTTTAATCATTACATTGAAAGAAAATAAAGAAAACACAGAGGTACAGACGCCATCACATCAAAGTACCCGAAACTGTCAAATTTTCCCAGTCAATATTGAACCTAAAAATTTAGCGTTAAAGTTGGAAAACTATTAAAGACATTTGACTAATTGTAGTAGCTTTATGTGCTGGCGTCTGTGCATACTATAAAGCCAAACCAGACTGTTACATAACTACATATAGCCAGCCAAACACAATTTCAATGACGTAATCTGTCTGTTCCATATCATATTCAATAGAAACAAAGAATGAAACTAGTATAACAGACAAAGAACCTTGTGTCCAGCACCAAGGGAGGCATTCTGCTAGTGACAATGACGGGCTATTGATTTTCTAGCCAGACCGAGCCAGACGGCTCCTAATTCATAACTGTATTTGTATATACCTACCTACTACAGGTTATATGAAACTCGAATCTACAATATATATATAAGGTGTATCTATTCATACACGAAATATTTTAAGAGGTACACCTGTAGGTGGTTAAGAAGCTATAGAAGCAAAAATAATTTTTTTATCTAAGCATTTTTGAATTTTCGTAATTATTATAATTTTAAAACTGCTTGAGACGTTTTGCATAAAACCTTTAGTCCAAATTCTATGAATGGCCCGCCTGACGCTGCGAGGGCGGAGCCCGGACGGCACGAGCATGACCGCGGTGTCTCGGGCCGTAAAAAATAAGAAAGAGCCAGTATTTCTTATGTGCGTCAAATAATTTATAAATATTAAATTTTGAAAAAAATACATTTTAGATTTTTTTTTCCGTTGCTGTAGCTTCTTTACCACCTGCAGGTGTACCTCTTAAAATATTTCGTGTATGAATAGATACACCTTATATATATTATTGTGTTATTGGAAAACGTTATGTACTGACCGAAAAGATCGCTAATTTCATTTGAAATCTCTTTCCTCATCATAGTCATCATTTGAGCCGAAAGACGTGCACAGTTGGACATAGGCCTTCCCCAATTGGCGGGGTTTGCCACAATCGCCATGCTTAAGGTGACGTAGCGAGATAAACGTGCTTTTTCTTTTTAGCGTACCTTTCTTACCGTATAACATCCGTACTTAATCTTTTAGTGTATGTTTTTTGACTATATGATCTAGTATCCTGTAAAAGGAAAACACGATACGATGAAATTTTCTCGATACAAAAAAATCGCAAAGTTCAATCTATGATTATGATTTTTTTAGCCTCAAGGCGCGATGCGTATGAATTATTAAACATAGTTTACTTTAAAACATTGATTATAATTGTATCTAAGTTTTTGTAAAACAGTTTTCGTTTTAATAATACTTTTCATTCATAAAAAACGGCGATTCGTTTTGGCACATACGTTATTTTATTCCAAGCGCACACACATTATCGCCATCTCTTCTTTTGCCTATCATAAGTAGTGTCATCACTCTCGTTCGTTCATAAATCAGTCGCTCAGTAGGGCTCATCGACGTCGAACCTATGTCACTTTTTTACAAATCGGTGCGATCAAAATTACGTTTTTGAAATATTTGTGTTCACAGAAAAAGATACCTAGTAGTTAAGCATTTTGCTGTAATCATTTAATATAATAAGTGTTGGCTTTCCAAATAACTTTGTATTTCGACTGTATATTTGTCTTTTTTTGTGACTGTGAACAATATAACATTCTTTTTCTATTACCATTTAGAGACGACATAAATTATGTATGAAAATGGGAAGAACCATAAACCAAAACTGAACAGTACCTTCAAGGTTAGGAGTGCCTGCACAGGGCAATTAATTTATTCATTTTGCAAGAATGAAATACCAATAAGATGATCATAACAGTGAATCGAATTCACCACCTTCACTAAAGCATTACAGCAACAATCTTTTCTCCTTTTGTAAAGTAATATTGAGTAAACACCTTATTTTCTAGAGAAGAACGTCTGTTTTATCCCAAAAACTTATAATAATCATTCATTTAGAAATAAAATAAAATATTTAATTTGTTTTTAGGTTTGAAGTATGTCAACAATATATCTATATGTCAAGTACTGTCACTTCAAATGCAAGAGCACAACGAATGGATGGAGTAGCATTAGAATTGTAAAAAAGGTGAGGTTTTACTTGACAGCAGCCCAAAGAAGGGTAATGATATAAACAGTCTGTGTCAAACGCCGAACTAGTTTAAAAAAATATCATTGGCATGTAAAAGTGTTTGTACAAACCTACTTACAGAAATAAAATCATTTATCCTTTATAGCAGATGTGAAGTTTTATTGAAAATATAAATTTTAATTTCATGTATCAATCAATCAATCAAATCAGTTTATTTCGGGCTACAAAGACCCAAATCATAATACCATACAGAGTATCATAAATACAAAAAAAACACGTAAACATAACTATTGTACACGAAGTGACGGCGAAGTGTTGCGCTGCGTGGTATCGCGTAGCCTTCCGCGGAATCGCCGATACACGACACCCTTCGGCCAAAACTCTTCCTTGAGGAAGGTCTCGATTTGATGAGTTGGAACTTGGACCACGAATGACTTGAAGTTCGTGTTGTGGCACGGTTCCAACTTCTCGACCCTCAAGGTCCAGCTGGACTTAACACGTACAAACTCCACGATCTCCTCAACCTTTGTGGTGTAATGTAGACGGGACACATAGACCTGCGTCGTTAGTGTAGCTGGACGCAGCAGCATATTGAGTCCTGCTAGCGCGGTCCCACACTGGTTCCGACTACGAAGCTTCTTCCTGTTCTTCCTCTCTACCTTCACGAAGCCATCCTTGTCAGGCACGTGCCCTGAAGCCGGGCCTAGCTGTTTCGAACCCTATATGTACCATGTTTGATACCTAATCATTAGCAGCCTATAACGTTCCCACTGCTGGGACACAGGCCTCCTCTCGGTGAGAGAGAGTGGGACATAATCCACCACGAGGGCCCAGTGCGGGTTGGTAGATGTCACATGTCTTCTATTTTTTGGTTCTAAGACATGCTGGTTTACTCACGATGTTTTCCTTCACAGTTTTGAGAGCAGTGGTATTGAAATGATTTACACAGAGTAAAACGATTGCTCGGGTTCGAACTTGTAAGTAGTAGCCTTTGCCACTGAGCCACCACTGCTTCTCGATATCTAATTGATATCTAATCAAAGGTCTACAAGAGTGCTTTCTGAAAACATATTGGCTATTTATAATTTTTCATTCCTACAAGATTTTATGGATGATCAAAACAATGGTGTTTTATAATCTTATGAAGACTGTTTAGCAAATTATTTGTGTACTCCATCTCTGAATTACCCCTAACCCCAAAATAACTGTAATGAAAAATAAAATTAATAAAAGAACAAATATACATACGAGTTAATAGGCTGATAAACACATTGCCCTCTGCACTCGGGTAAAACACCCAAATAAAAAGGTATAATCTAGACATAGTCACAAAATATCGGCAATAATATCGGTTTTGGTTTTCTAACCGCAGTCACACGTAATTACTAAAATATGTATGTATAAGTCAAGTAATTTTGACATTTATCATACACATTGCCATACGAAATTGACCTTGAAGGAAATATAAATGACTTGTAAAATAAGGTGAAAAAAATACTCATAACTAGTATTACGTAATGGACGAAGTCTATGTAAAATATTGTAATTGTCATTTACCAAATAAATGTATAGTAATCGGTGAAACGAAATTGAAGTTTATTAATCTCTTAAACACCATCATATATTTTATTTATAGACCTCTAGAAGATTAATTCGTTATTTTCATGTTGTAAATCTATATATTAATACGTGAAGCGAAAATTTTGGAACCCTTTTTACGAAAATTGTGTAGACGGAGGAGTATGAAATGTCGCACACGTATAGTTTATACAGAGAAGAAGTGACGAATACTAATATTTTGTTTTTAATTATGCGTAAAAATACATTATTTTCAATAAATAACACGTTACATACACTACTATTCATTACCGTGTATATAATAATACACACATGCATAGATATTCTTTTGTTTATGGTCCAAATCTGTGGTCTATAGTCTTACTGAATGTCAAGTACAACCATAGGTAATAAATTAATTTTATAGATATATAACCTATTTCATTCTTAAAATCTATGATCATATCGAGAATATATTTTGTCTTTAATATTATCTGTCTATAGTGTTACTGAATGTCAAACAAGGAACTTATACCCGACCCCTGGAATGTGCATTGCCAATTTGACACCATTATAAAAATAAACCTTATGTATATGTTACTAAGTTCTATTACAGACAATCACTTGGCCAGAGAGAAATTCGGTCCGAGAGAGAAAGCGTTGCGAGAGCCCTGTGTCCCTTTCTTGTAGTCCGGGAGCGAGCAACAGATTTTCATGACCAATTTCCTCTCAAGCGGTAGTTAGTAAAATGCATCAGAGTAAAGAATTATAAAGCCTCGTGAACGTCAGCTGGCGCTCGGTTGGGGGGATGAGCGGTTGTAGCCTCCCAAACACGAAGAAAAAAAAATACATTCACTCATTTCCTCTCAGCTAAATATTTGTCAAATTGTAGCTCATCTAATATCTCAACGAAAAAAAAATAATCAGTGCAACTCCTATGTAATAACTTTCAAAGTATCAGCTGACGGTTTTTCCACCAAGATACAGCCAGCTGACCTATATATTTATCCACCGTAACATATAAGCTATCATCAGGTAAATTTTTGTTTGAAAGGAAATCACTGAAAAAAATATTCATGTTCGAGACACCATGTGACGTACAATACACCATGTTGTAACCAGCTGATTATTTTTTTTCGTTGAGATATTAGATTAGCTACAATCAGTGCCGTAACTAGCCTTTTATGCGCCCGGTGCGAGCTTTCAAAACTGCGCCCTTGAAAAATGCTCTAACCAGGCTCTGACAATAAAGTGGACAAATGTGCATAAAAATAAATCTATCTATTTTTTGTTTACGAAGGTATAGGTACTTAGTAGATTTCTTTAAGATAAAAATTGTTTATTCAAAAATATTGGATCAAATACAGAAATGACACAAAGTACTCGATAGTAAAGACCCAAGGCTAAGGTAAACCGTAATCACAAGAAAAGGACAGCTATCTACTCAAAGATTTACTTTCCGCGCTTTTCTCATTGCGAAGTCCTTGATTACATTGTCATACGACAGGAGCCGTGCTATGTCGCGTTCAATCGACAAAATCGCTAGGACAGACAATCTTTCTTGGCCCATCGTCGAGCGCAGGTACGTCTTTATTAATTTGAGCTTACTGAATGATCTCTCGCAGGAAGCTACAGTCACTGGCATCGTTAAAAATATCTTTATAGCGACTACTACATTGGGAAACATTTCCTTTAAATCCAGTTCCACTATAGCTTTGAGAAGACCCATACTTGACTGACATTCACATTTATCAAATAATGTAGTCGCTTCAACTTGACTCTTCAAAGTTTCTATTTCGGCCCAAAATTCTGTGGCATTTATATCTGCAGAATATTTGATACTCAAATCAGCTGCATGTTTTTTTAGTTCTTCAACCGAATATGTAGTTATGTGTTTTACGGTCAAAAAACCGAAAGAGTGGTGTATGTCGCGTAGTTTTTCGAATCGCCATTTTAATTCAGAAATTATTGTATCTATTGCTTCATTTATCTGAATTTTGAAACTTTGTTGCTGAGTAATGTAGTAGCCGGCGTCTGAACTTTCACTTAAATCGTGTCTTTTTACTCGCTTTCGTCGCTTTTCAGGAAAATTGTCTTCAATGTCACATTGTTCACAAATTCTTTTTGCCTTTTCGAAAACAATGTCCACAGTGTCGCGAATATTCTGAATCTGGCTTGTTAATCCCTTGATTAATTCAGAGGCTTTGTCGATAGTAATGGTTTTAGACTGTAGAGCTACATTCACTCTGTCAACAGATTCCAAAATTTGATCCCAAATTTGCAGAGTACATATGAATTTATAATTAATTAGGTCCATTATACTTTTAGCTGTAGCGATTGTTTCCGCATTATAATCATTGGTAGTTAGAATCTTTAGCACACACCTGATTTGGGGTATTTGCGTGTTCAAAGCTTTGACGGCCCTAGCTTTAGAGGCCCATCTAGTGTCGGCGTGTTTTTTCAATGAAATATTTAAGTGTTTCATTAAAGTTTCCCATCTGACCGTTGAACTCGAAAAAAACACAAATATTTTCTGGATTAATCCAAAAAATGTGATCATGTCAGGTGTCACACTAGCAGCGTGTACGCCAGATAAATTCAAAGAATGCGCTGCGCACGGCACGTAGTCAGCATTTTCATTAATTTGTTTTATTTTGGCTTGGACTCCGTTATATTTACCGGCCATATTACTACCATTGTCGTAGCCTTGGCCACGAAGATCTTGAATATTCAATCCATCAACTTCTAATTTCTCTAAAATCTCTTTCGACAATCCCTCGCCCGATTTTTCATGAGACTGGATGAAATCTATGAATCGTTCTTCGATTGTAACTTTCTGCTCGGATACTTTTACGAATCTCAATATTTGTGACATCTGTTCTTGATGCGATACGTCTGGCGTACAATCAAAAAGTGTGGAAAAGTATTTTGCCGCACGAACGTCGTCTAAAATTTGTTTTTTGACCTCAGAGGCAAGAATATCTACAAGCTCGTTTTGAATATAAGGCGTAAAATATGAAATATTTCCTTTATTAAGCGATTCGATGTGCGCTCTAAGTTCAGGATCGAATTTTGAAATCATATCCACGGCACTTAAGAAAACTCCAGATCCTGATTCTCCAATATGCTCATGAGAGCCTCTGAGGGGTAAATTATTTTCCGCGCAAAACAAAATTATGCTAGTACACACTTTTAAAATATGTCTCCACTTATTTGTTTCTTGATCAATAGCCTTTTGTAAGGATGCATCTATTGTGGTCTTACTTTTTATTTGCTGTTCAAGCATTTTCCACTTAATACAATTTTCTCTATGAAATGTAGAGTTTTCGTGCTCAGGAATACGTGGACTTAAATGACGCCAATCATTAAATCCTTTTTGTGCATCAGCCAGTGCCGGCATTATTTGCTTAGTCGAGGAAGAACCGAAAAGTATACATGGGAAACAAAATATTGCATCTCTTTTTTTACTGTAAATCAACCAAGGCCTTGGTACCATCTCGCCATTGCTCATCTTTTTTGTAAACCAATGCATATGAAATTTTCGTCCTGCGTCTTCAGTTGAAGAAATATTTTGACTACCTTTTCCTTGATCAGGACCTTTCTCAACAAGGAAACAACGAATGTGGTCAGTTAATGGTAACCATGAAACAGGATCGTTTATGTCTAACTGGATCTTATCAGTTGCAGTTGCTTCTTTAATTTGAATTTCAGAACTTGGACTAGTGGTGATGGGCAAGGTCAAGTCTTGCTGGAATGGGCTGACTGGGCTGTCTTCTTTATATTCTATCTTTAAATTGTTTCCAGATCTAGTTCCAGACATACCAGGGTGGGCCAAAACGTCATTATTGGACACATCTTCCTGACTGTTTTCTGGTTGTGTGACTGTCCACTTTCGTAACGTATTTCCCATTTTTTTTGCTTCCATCTCTCTCACGCGTTTTCTCTTACGAAATTCAGAACCGGATGGACGTTTTTGAGACATGTTGTTTGTTATAGCATGCGTGCTTAGCTTACGGTAGCCGGCAGGTAATATTTCTGAAAGAAGAATCGCTGATCAGGCCTAGTCTAGTATATACGAGTAGTTCGGAACTCAACACAAGTACCTGTCTATATGTATACTTGTGTGTCGAACCGAACTCGAGCATAAAAATGGTCAACATAAAAATGCCACCTAAAAATACCTACTTAGGAAAGTAATAACACTTAATAATAATATAAAGTAATAACATTTACAAGTCATAAATATTTATTGATATTATCAGCGTATTAAATGTCCTACTGCTGGGCACAGGCCGCTCCTACTTACTCCCACCGACCTTAAAATATTTTCAGTTAATTTCACTATTAACGTAAAAAGTTTAACCGAAAAAATATACTTATATACAACTTTCTTTGTAAAACTTTTAAATACAATTTTCTAACTTACCCAAACGAGTTTATCAACGAACAACAAATCTATACTAATATTATAAAGCTGAAGAGTTTGTTTGTTTGTTTGTTTGATTGAACGCTCTAATCTCAGGAACTACTGGTCCGAATTGAAAAATTATTTTTGTGTTGAGTAGCCTATTTATCGAGGGAGGCTATAGGCTATATAACATCACGCTACAACTAAGAGGAGCGGAGCAGTAATGAAAAATGTTGCAAAAACGGGGAAAAATTATTCCTTTTGAGAGTTTCCGTTGCGTGCGCTGCGTAAACGGTTAAAGTAACGCAAAAATCATGTATGACGGAATTGTTTCTTTTAAAAAGTTCTAAAAAAAAGTCCGCGAGAGCATATGTCTATCTTTTAAGGTTGACTCACTATAACTCAAAAGGAGCGAGCAACGAAAAGTGGACGAAAACTAGCAGGCAAATCGATGCGACGGGAAGGGTCAGGGGAGCAAAAATTTGACGCGGACGAAGTCGCGGGCAGAAGCTAGTCAACAATAAACTTATTCACTCTCACACACAATTTTACTTTAAACTAATGAAATTTTATACAAATAATGACCATGGTTGAGAAGCAAGGCAATCAATCCGAGTGCCCCCGGCCGGCTATCTGAATGCGTGATTCTCGATGTATCGGGGAATCCCCGAACATTGGGTGGGACGGCGCGGTAGAATGGAACGTTTGTGAATCGTTTAGTTTTGTAAGTCATCCTTTTCACTCTTGTCGAACGATGAATTTTCTATCTATCTCTCGCACGCTAGTGCGTCAGTAACGCCGCACGTAGTTAATGAATAAAATCAAAGATAAAGGGAGGACCAATGAATGTGGCTGACAGCAATGACAGCGTAACGTGAACTATATGTACATCTCCTCAGGTCCTCAGCTAGATTGACAGATTTGCTTAGAACTTCTAAGTTAGAAGTGGCGCCCTCCAAATGAATATAGACAGAAATTGTCTCATAGTTACGGTATAGGTACTTTTGTTTGTGTATGTAATATTGCGAGCAAGACAAGGTGGATTTATATTTGTCTGATGTGTCGTGACGTGACGCGTCAGAACTGTATCGGTTCCATACATAAGCCATCACAACACAACACGTTACGCACTAGTGTGAACGTTACCATCCTACTAATATTATAAACGCGAAAGTTTGTATGGATGGATGGATGGATGTTTGTTACTCTTTCACGCAAAAACTACTGAATGGATTTTAATGAAACTTTACAATAATATAGCTTATACATCAGAATAACACATAGGCTACAATTTATAAACATATTGTTCGAAATACTAATCCTGCGCAGACGAAGTCGCGGGCACCAGCTAGTACTAAATGTATGAAACCGATACCGTTCTGACGCGTCACGTCACGACACATCAGACAAATATAAAACCACCTTTACAAGTGTTGTTGTTTCAAGATCGCTTGAAAAATGCCATATAGATATAGATAGTACAGAGGGCGCGTCTACACCATATTCGCAATAAAACAAAATGTACCTACTAACTACCATGCATGAAACAAAAGTAGATACTGGTCTGGTCATTTCTGCGCCCCTCCAGGGTCTGCGCCCTGTGCCTGGGCACCGCTGGCACCGCCCTAGTTACGGCACTGGCTACAATTTGACAAATTTTTAGCTGAGAGGAAATGAGTGAATGTGTTTTTTCTTTCTTGGTGTTTGGGAGGCTACAACCGCTCATCCCCCCAACCGAGCGCCAGCTGACGTTCACGAGGCTTTATAATTCTTTACTCTGATGCGCCTCACGAATTATCTCTCGAGAGGAAATAATTAACCAAATTTGCACCTGGCTCCCGGACTATTGAAGTAGGGTGCCCATAATGAAAGAAATTATAAGATAATTTACGGGTAAATTCCATTGACACATTTGACCAATAAACTGTCCCAACCATTTTTCTTAAAAACGACGTCTGTTAGATTTTTACGACAATTAATACGAAACAAAATGGTTATTTGCACAGCGCGCCAGATATTCCAGGTTATACAATAATACTCGACAGCAGAGTTTATGCGTTGCATTGCGTTTATGTTTACTGCGTTTTACTTTAATCCATATTTAAAGCGTAACTATTTTTTTTTTTAATCAAATTATTGGTTAATATATTTTATCCTGTTATATTCGTATCTACCTACATCATATTGCTTGGTCACCCTAATGAAAGGGACAGAGGGCTCTCGCGAAGCTATCTCGCTCGGACCGCGTATTGGCAGCCTGTGCGCATTCCAGGTTGGATTTAAGTTCCTTGATGTCAAATTTAACCATATTATTTTTTTATATTCTTTTATTTCATTTTATAAACATATAAATTATATTTTTAAATATTAAAATAACAAAAATTATAAAAACATTTAAAAATATAAAAAATAGTAGCCCACCGGTATCGGGAACAGGGTCCAAGCTACCGGCGGTCAGGGCTCCAGAGAGAGGAACCTCCTGACAATACGAGCCGTATTCAGAAGTACCGCTTTCTGAATTAAACCCTTGATCCAGCTGCCTAACGAGAGCCTCCTTAGATGTTCGTCGAGGCTCTTGGCTATCAAGCCGTTGGCAGTGACGACTATCGGCACAATGATCGCTGAATCCACATCCCACATGTCGACAACCTCGCGAGCTAAGTAAAGATACTTGATCTGTTTATCTTTCTCAGCTTTCACGAGGTTCTCGTCATGTGGGACCGTTATGTCAACAATCATTGTGCGCCGCTCTACTCGATCCACCACCACTATATCAGGCTTATTTGCAACAATAGTCCTGTCAGTGATGATGGATTGATCCCAGTACTATGTGATATTTCCATTTTAGAGAACTGGGTCGGGCACATACCTGTAGTACGGCACCTCTGATTCCACAAGACTGTATCTAAGAGCAAGTTGCTGGTGGATAATCCTGGCTACTAGGTTGTGCCTATGCAAGTATTCTTCGTTAGCTAGACGAGAATACCCGGAAATGATGTGTCTAATTGATTCTCCTGGACGGTGGCATGCCCGACAGATGTAAACCGTGCCATCTTTCACAATAAATGTCCGGTAGTTGTTTGTCATCATAACTTCGTCCATAATTGCACAGACAAAACCTTCGGTTTCCCCAAAGAGGTCACCGAAATGCAGCCAGGCTACGGACGCTAGTAGATCTACATCGGGTCCATGTAAGGCCCGGAAATAGCGTCCGTGGAGCTCCTTACTCTGCCATACTTTCATACGGTCATTAGTGTCGAGTATTACAGGTTTGCGCCAGTTCTCGTTAGCCAAGGAGAGCGGGGTGAGGCCCTTGTCAACCGCGACCACATCTCAATGCATCCCCACGTGCGTCGGTTTCTAGAAACTATTCCCTGAGGCTGCATATCTCACGATTTTGGAGAGTCTTAGCGTTTAAAAAGCCTCGACCTCCACACTTTCGCAGGATATACAGTCTCATTACCGATGACCGTGGGTGATGCATTCGATATGCAGTCAACAGCATACGGACCCCCTGTCCAGGGCGTCGAGTTTGGTTTGAGTCCATTTGAGTATGCCGAAAGAGTACATCAAAACCGGCATGACTCAACCGTTGAAGGCGCGCACCTTGTTGCCGCCTGATAGAAGACTATTAAAAACTTTCTTCAGGCGGCCAAAGAAGCGCTCCTTCAACGATTGCTTCATGTCAGTAACATTGATGCCCAACGCTTCCGACATACTCAAATACTTATAGGTTTCGGGTGCGAAGAGGGCTTGGAGGTTTATGGAATCCGAGAGTTGGGTTCCCACGGATTCCACAATCTCCCCTCGCTTCACATGCATGACCACACATTTGTCCACACCAAATTCCATTCTGATGGCGCTGCTGAAGGTTTCAATTACTTTCAGTAGCTCCATCAGTTGAAAATTGTTGGGGACAAAGAGTTTTAGGTCATCCATGTAAAGGAGGTGGGATATAACCTGACCACCTCTCCTCATCCGATAGTCTATGCCTGAATCCTCCAGCAGTGTGCTTAGAGGATTCAGAGCTAAGCAGAACCAAAGCGGACTCAAACTATCACCCTGAAATATGCCTCGCTCGATCCTTATCGGTTCGCTGTTCCCTTGGATATTTCAACATCCTGGGTAGCGAAGGACCGTCCTCCACTGCCTCATACATGAAATTAGGAAGGTGCGAAGAGTTGCATCGACTTTATACAACTCCAGCACCCTCATGAGCCATGTATGTGGCACCGAGTCATAGGCCTTCTTATAGTCTATCCAACATGTCGACAGATCCTTTCGGGAACGACGAACTTGTTGGCTAATGGTCATATCAATGAGGAGCAGCTCCTTAGTACCTTAAATACTTATTATTATTACCTCCTTTTATATTTATTATTATATATTTTTTTTCACTTAATAATGTATTTCTATTCAAATGAAGCACGGTCGAATTTCGACCAATGGGCGATCACTAGTAATTAATAAATACTTAATTTGTTTATTATATATTTTTAATTATATTAAGTTAATCAATCTCGTATTACCCAACATCGGTACATAAATATTAGCTAGCTTTTTCCCGCGACTTCGTCTGCGTAAATCTTACGTTACGCGGACGCAGGTGAAGTCGCGGAATAAATAGAGTTAATGGGTAACGAATAAGGTTTAGTCGTGAAAGCGTAACAGACAGACAGAGTTAGTTTCGCATTATAATATGACGTATAGATAAAGAAGATAATTTCTTGCTGTAAGATACTTTTATTGCTTATAATTAAATATTTGTATTATTTGTCTACTCCATCGCACGCTATGTGCAAAAATTTCATAGACCAACTGAATTAATGCTACTTTCACGTACTTTTTTCTAAGATGTTTCCGTCTCTACCTTGCTATTGTAGTTTGACAGATGTGCAACAGTGACAGGAATAGTGCTTACAGCAAGGCTATGCTAAATTAGTAACGGTTTTTTATTTCAAGACATTTTCTGTCATTAGTTCAACTTTTGGCCGCTGGTTTTCCTATTCTCTATAGACGGTTCAGATATAAGTTTGAAGCCGCCGGCCACTTTAGGTTGACCCGCCATAAACCACGCCCATCCTACTATCTTTCACATTCAAGGTGGGACCTTAACTGTCGGGTTGGCGATTGCAGTATGGCTTTTAAAAAAGTATAGAAAACGGTGCTGTCCATTCTCTAGTAACTCCCTAGTCGCTTTTTACGACTCCCACGCGAAGAAATAGGACGGTGGTAATCTTTTAGTCCGGTACCACATGGGGTGGCTTTTTTTTTTTTTCTCTATGGGAAATCATCAAATGACTTCTCCCGCTCTGGGCGGAGCGGGAGGGCGTGTCAGACTTTTACTGACTAAAACCCACCCGTGTTCCATCAGTTGCCCATGTGCCAGGGTCACGGTATCTCTTTCGAACAATCACGCGACCCCGGCAGGCATCGGTCCTAGCAGACCCCTTCATTGTTGCTGACATCTCTTTGAGGCGTGCGTGGAACACTACGCACCGTCGACCCGAGCTTGGTCCTTACCGGGCGGCGAGCTACCCATTGCTCGCCGCCCGCAAGCACGCACCTACGGTGGCCGGGAGTCCGCAATCGACTCCCGACGTCCGGGCCGTCTCCTCCTGCGGCGGCTAGGGACGTGAGGGCGCAGAGACTGCCACTCCCTCAAGCGCCCCGCCTCCTCCTTTGCGAGCATTACTGCTTCGCAGAAGGAGGTGACGGCTTCCCATGCCCTCTCGCTCCGTACCATGGCTCGCACCAGGGCCGGACGCGAGAGGTCGCCGCCGCCGATCGCCTCCACGAGGACACGGCGGTGCTCCACCCAGGCAGGGCATACCTCCACCGTATGCTCCACCGTGTCCTCTGGACGAGGAAATGGAAACACCCGGGCGTTTCCTCCCGCTTTATCCTGAATAGGAACCCACCGAAGCACCCATGCCCGGTGAGAACCTGCGTCAGGCGGAAGGTGAGGACGCCGTGACGCCTCTCTATCCACTCTTCAAAGAGGGGACTTACCGCCGCAATTGTGGCGTGCCCTGCGCTGGGTCGCGACAATCGTACCCGCCATGTCGCCATTAGATCCTGCCGGAGCTCTGTCTGCCGTGTCGCGATTTTTCGCGGCAGCGAACTTTCGCCCCGGCGTTTCGCCTCCACGCGCCACTCCCACATGTGGGCGAGGACCTTTGCCTCCAGATCCCATGGCGGCACTCCGGCAAGGAGGCTCGCCGCCTCGCAGGAGACCGTGCGGTATCCCCGGATTAACCGAATGGCCATGACCGTTTGGGCCGCACTCAGCCGGCGCGCTGGGCGCAACCTCAATGAGGGCGCCCACACCGGTGCCCCGTAAAGGGCCATGGACCGCACGACACATGGGGTGGCTTTGGGTCTACAAAAATGATTTATTTTTCAATCTATTTAACCTGAAGCATAGCATCTAGGTTTTTCTTTCAGCTGTCTTCCAGTCTACTTGAGTCCTAAGTCTGTACATTAGTACCACAAGTCTTCAAGTTTTGTAGAAATGCTTGCTGGTGGTCGTTGATAGTCATTTAACGTTAACTTCACATGGACCATCGACTTACTTGCTATCCCACGTCCCACTGCAGGGCAAAGGCCTATTCACATACAGAGAAGCCATAAGCAAGCAATGATCAGCACACTTGCTCAAGGCAGATTGGTCTCAGTTAACTAGATCAAATTGTTCCATCAGCTTCTGTGATGGAGACTGATTGACAGAGTATATATCTGTTCCATATCTAGTATGGTAGCTAAAACCAATCAAGCTTGTCTGGACTCTGTATTAGATGTTACTGTAGAATCAATCTAGAGTATCGAGACGGCGATATTCAGTCAATACTGAAATATTATCAATCACTAAGTTCCTTTGTACCCGATGATCTCGGGGGCAAATATGACACCTGCACTGGTCAATCTTCAGGATAAGCAACGCTTGCCGTGGTCGGTTCGTAGGCGTGTAGTCAAAATTCTATAAAACCCACAAAACTTTCCATATATGAATAAGAAATAAATTACCGTGTCTATATTAAAGAGTGATTATTTCATGAAAAAGGCATTTAAATGGGATTTAAACTCTAAGTCCCTGAGATACCACATTTGGTATCGACACAATGGTTTTTTAATTGTGTCTGTAATTACGGTAATTGACTGGTTAATAAACTCAGAGGGTTGTACCTATTGATGATTATAAGGATTAAAACTGTATAAATACAATACGTGTTACGGTCGCGAATTAGGTATATTTTGTTTAACATACAGCCTGACACTCACTTGTAAATTTCAAAAGATTTTCGTCATCTTATGTAGGTACGTGCATTGTGCATACTGTGTGCATATATTGTATCCCTTACCTAACAGATAAAATCCCACAAAAAGGAAGCTCCCTTGGGATATTAACGACATAAAAGCAATGTTCAATAATGTTAATGTATTTATATATTCGTGAATACATGGATAAATTGCACTATAAGATCTACACGGTGTAAAATTTTGCATGGGTGACATTTGATTTAAGTATGGATGCTTTATTTTACTTTTTTTTGCTTTGAAATAGCTAGAATTGTAAGTTTGGTGTTATACTTCGCCTCTTGGGCTTTATCAACCATTTTGAATTTTGCATTTTTAAGAACGAAGGGTTTAAGTTTCTAAATTCCAAAAGATTTTCGTCATCTTATGTAGGCACGTGCATTGTGCATACTGTGTGCATATATTGTATCCCTTACCTAACAGATAAAATCCCACAAAAAGGAAGCTCCCTTGGAATATTAACGACATAAAAGCAATGTTCAATAATGTTAATGTATTTATACATTCGTGAATACATGGATAAATTGCACTATAAGATCTACACGGTTTAAAATTTTGCATGGGTGACATTTGATTTAAGTATGGATTTTTTTGCTTTGAAATAGCTAGAATTGTAAGTTTGGTGTTATACTTCGCCTCTTGGGCTTTATCAACCATTTTGAATGTTGCATTTTTAAGAAAGAAGGGTTTAAGTTTTCCCATGCATGCTCAGCAATCAGATTCGTGAAGATCCACGCACAATGGTCCACTCAAAGGACTAAGTGCGGAAACCAAACCCCCATAACATGGAAGGAACATAGAACATCATGTCTTTTAATTGTTCAAGATATGTTCTAAACTAGGTTTTGGTCGCGACTTCGTTCGCGTGGAAGTCGTAATCCTACTTCCTACTAATATTATAAATGCGATAGTTTGTATGTATGGATGTGTGGATGTGTGGATGTTTGTTACTCTTTCACTCAAAAACTACTGAACGGATTTGGATGAAATTTGGAACACAGGTAGTGTATGACCTGGATTAACACATAGGCTTTTTATCCCGGTAGTACGTTCCTGCGGGATATTTTTCGACCCCACGCGGGCGAAGCCGCTGGCAAAAGCTAGTACACAATATACTAAAATAAAAGCCACATTTTTAAGGTTCCGAACCAAAATGAAAAAAGGAACCCTAATGGTGAGACTCAGTCTATCTGTCACAGCTGGATATCTCAAGAACTACTACCTAAAGCTATCAACTTGAAATTTGGAATAGTTTTAGATGACGTTTGCCCAACTATTTTGCAAATAAGAAAGAAATAAAGGTTTTTTAATAAAACCTCTCACTCGCCCGCGCTATTCCTTCGTTTCCGCTTAGCATTCTGTCTGGCTGTTTTCGTTGCTCGGCTCCTAGGGGTCCTAGAGTGACGATAAATAGCCCTCCTCAAGAATTAGGCTATCAAATGCAACGATTTTTTTTCAAATCGGACTGTTAGGTTCGGATGTTATTCGCGTTCTAAAATCAAACTCTTCAGCTTTATTTTGTACTAGCTATGGCCCGCGACTTCGCTCGCGTAAATGTCGGTTATTGCGGACACAGATAAAGTCGCGGTATAAAAGTAGCCTATTGTCCTTTGTTGGGGTTTAAACTAACCTCGTACAAAATTTCATTAAAGGGTTCAGTGGTTTAGTTGCGAAAGCGTAATAGACAGACAGAGATAGTTTCGTATTTGTAATATTAGTATAGATAATGTTTATATAAGAATCTAGCTTCTGCCCGCGACTTCGTCCGCGTTAAATTTCTTATTCCCCCGACCCTTCCCGTCGCGTCGAATCGCCTACCCGTGCGATTTTCCCCGTTTTTGTAACATTTTTCATTACTGCTCCGCTCCTCTTCGTTGTAGCGTAATGTTATATAGCTTATAGACTTCCTCGATAAACAGGCTACCCAACACAAAAAGAATTTTTTAATTCGGACCAGCAGTTCCTGAGATTAGCGCGTTCAATCAAACAAACCAACAAACTCTTCAGCGTTATAATAATATTAGTAATTAGTATAGATTACAGAGATTTCACTTTCTTGAGAACATCCCGATCGTGTTTTCATTATCAAGGGCATCGTTTGCATCATCTTCACTCATCAGCAATTACAAGATTGCTAGCATTTATAAATGATATCACATAATACATTTTACCATCCGAAGTAAGGGTCGATTTCAGACGTAGACTCATGGATATATTTAATCCTAGACTATAATACCCGTGGTAACGCAAGAATCGGGCCCAAGTAGTTAATCATCGACTTGAATTGATAAACAAACAAACCACTTTTGCCCCGTGTAATTGCAAATGATTGAGGCTGGCTTCCAGGATAAATAAGTCATGAAAGTCACATGCATGTTTTATGAAACGGGTGCTGAAGTAGCACAACTATATATAACTTATTAATTAAAATTATAACCCAGTGCTTTCACGGCCTGTATATACATTTCCGTAACCATCTTTCCTTGACCCATTCAGCCCTTTTTTCATCCCAATCGCAAATGAGGAGCTTAGGTTTCCGCAGCTCTATTCCCGTTCGTCGGTTGACTTTCACAGGTTGCTTATTGTTCCATAATGGAATCGTTGAATGTTCTAGAAATCTATAAGGTACGAATTTATTTGCAGCTGAGTATTGCCGAGTGTCGCCCTCAGTACGCATTCGTCTCTGAAACCAGTGGCACGTGTTTCGGTTTATGGGAATCTCGATTTGAAATTGAACGAGTTCGTTGTGAGTATGAGTGATAATGGTTTGTTATGTTTTAGTTTTCATTAATGACGTAGATGATGCATGGGTTGGGAGGATTTAAGGGCTGGCGTTTGTTGAGTCGTCGGTCATTGGTTTAATAAAATGTATTTTTTGTAACCGTTGCATAGAGTTGTGTGCTCGCTTTGGTTTCTAAGCGTCGACTGTATAGCTCTGCTAGGGTCGCGGTAGTGTTTACGGAACTAACTATGATTGCAATCTTGCATAATAGGTTGTTGTAAGTCAAGTTGATGTGAAGTTTTCTGTGTATAAAACTATGCATTCAGAGCAATGATGCTAATTGATTTGATGCAACAATTGTATGACATAACTACTACTAATAAAACTGTGAGACATGTATTTGAATAAGCGCCTGATATTGGTGGTTACAAAATTAGATCAGTTGGTTTTGCTTTTCGCATGTTTCTTCCCAGTTATTTCAAAGCAAAATACAATTTGCAACTAAATGAAGTCTAGTTGATTCAAACCGCAACGATCGAAGAAAAAATGTAATTTAACGTCCTTTAGTAATACAATTTGTGTACGAATTTAGCTCCGTGGATAACTGGATGAATATTTCAATTAGGCTGAAATACAGTCTGTAACTACCTAGTAAGGTTTCCCTATTTTGGTAACTTTGAAGACACTTTATTGTGATTTACGAAAAATTACGGGTTTCAGATTTACATGATTTACAGATTCTGATGTCATTTAATTAATTAACCTCTTCTTAACTTCATAAGTTTCAGTTGTGGCTGCAAATCGAGTTCGGTCGGACACTAGTTTTATTGTATTTAAAACTAATTTAATTGAACATGCAATAAATCCTGCTGTGGACGGTTTTTTTTCTTATAAAAATAATAAGAAAATAAAATATAAACAATACAAATAAAAATAATAAACAACATATTAAACTTTGTATTCTCAACAAATAAATGTCACTTAGAGCGTCTTGTCATCTTCTGTCATTCATCTCTATTATCATTTACCGTGGATTTTCTTGCCGGCTCTATTACATAGGAAGCATCAATTGGAACCTTGCAACTAGCTTCTGAAGTTTATGTGAAACAAAGTAGGTATTTTAATTTTATCTGATTTTGATTATCCGTCATCACAGAGCCACCGCCTCTATGTATAGCCTCTATAGCATCAACGTTCACATCGGTAATTCTAGCGACTTTCGCCAGGTCACCGATCATCAGTTTTCTTTCATTCCCCTATCAAAAGTGCAGACTTTCGAGTTACTTTTCTGTTTCGACTCAAGTTTGGTTGACTGACATATTGTTTTTTTTTTGGCATAGTCTTCGAATTTGTCATTTTCAGACTGGGGTTATTTAGATAGTTAGTTTATGCCTCCGTATTAGAATATGTAAAATGTCTGATTATGTCATAGTGATATTGACTATTATGTAAGGATTGTTTTGAATACTTAGTACCAAAAGCCGAATATAGGAGATAGATTCTTGCTGTACTTACTTGAATGAATCTGTCTTTTTTTTTTTGGATGTGAAATCCTCAAATGACTTCTCCCGCTCTGGGCGGAGCGGGAGGGCATGCCAGACTTTTACTGACTAAAACCCACCCGTGTTCCTTTAGTTGCCCATGTGCCAGGGTCACGGTATCTCTTTCCAACAATCACGCGACGGCAGGTGAATCTCAGTCTTCAATGACAAATAGACTTTTGTCATTGAAGACTGAGATTAATTTAACAAACTCCTTTTATAAGCCCATTTTATCCTCACTTGTATTTCTTTCTTTTATATGCAAATAGCTTTTGCTGGCGGCTTCGCCCGCGTGGATGTCGGAAATTAACGCGGGAGGACATACTACTGCGGTAAGAATGTATTAATCCAGGTTATATAGGTATTATATACTCTGTGTGCCATTTTCGATCCAGACCCATTCAGCCATTTTTGCGTGATTGAGAAACAAACACCCAATCATACATATTTTCACATTTATAGTATTAGTAGTAAGTAGGATTATATATATCAAGTTATAAGATATATATATCAAGTTCTTCTAACTTAACAGACAGCTGTGCTGCTGGGGAGTTTGTTCCGCCACTTCTTCTTCCCAGCTACAGCACTAGGAAGTGTCGAAGGGTGGGCGTTTTGGGGGGACTGTCTTTTGTAACTTTGACGTTCAAAAAGTGCTGACTCTCAGCCTAGTTTGAATAAATGACTTTTGATTTTGATTTTGATTTTATAATCAATATTACTTCGGATTCATAGTTTATGAGAATATCATGTGTGTAAATAAAACTAATAGTATTCAGAGTAAGAAGACTGCGGCATAGGGCTTGGTTTAGTTGAATATAAGTCTTCTTGGTTTTTCTTAACGCTCGTATTCTACCTATACAGACACTCAATCATTTACCAGGCACCAAATCGATCATAGGAATTATAGGAAAAGAACTTTTGTCAGTGGCTTCGCCCGTATAGCTGTCGGAAAATATCACCTGGGAACCTACTACCAGGATAAAGTATCCTATATGGTAAGTATCCAGGATAACCAAAAATCCAAATCCATCTAAGCCATACTTCGCGGTCTCTTACTGCGAATAATACTATTACGTTTATTTTGAGTATACCAAACACACATGATATTCGCATTTACTATGAAGCCTAAGTAATATGAATTACAATCCTACTAACCCTGCACTACCCGACCGCTACAGGGACGGCCCGCTAGCCGCTTAGCGGCTATTTAACGATAATCTCTGATATCTTCTAAAATATTCATTTTAATGATATGCTGTAAAGGGAAATTTTGATGTACATGAAATGCACAATGTATCTAATGTATTTAATTGGATAAGGATTAATGCTGTATTGCTTAAAATCGCTTCGTAAATTAGCCATTTTTTCTCGTAAAAAGTAAAGGATAAAAAATGGTTATTGTAGGTTACCCCTAAGAGATAGACATATACCATCGCGGACTTTTTTGTAGAACTTTTTAAGGTGTACAATACTTTAATACATTATATTGATCTACTAGCTTCTGCCCGCGACTTCGTCCGCGTCAAATTTTTGCTCCCCTGACCCTTCCCGTCGCATCGATTTGCCTGCTAGTTTTCGTCCATTTTTCGTTGCTGCTCGCTCCTTTTGAGTTATAGTGAGTCAACCTTAAAAGATAGACATATGCTCTCGCGGACTTTTTTTTAGAACTTTTTAAAAGAAACAATTCCGTCATACATAATTTTTGCGTTACTTTAACCGTTTACGCAGCGCACGCAACGGAAACTCTCAAAAGGAACAAATTTTCCCCGTTTTTGCAACATTTTTCATTACTGCTCCGCTCCTCTTAGTTGTAGCGTGATGTTATATAGCCTATAGCCTCCCTCGATAAATAGGCTACTCAACACAAAAATAATTTTTCAATTCGGACCAGTAGTTCCTGAGATTAGCGCGTTCAATCAAACAAACAAACATACAAAATCTACCAAAAATGTTGAATTCAACCAGTCAGCTCAACCTTTTGCAGTGTTGGACTTAAGTTCTCTCCTAATTTCGCCTCAACCCGATGGGTAATTTTGTAACACACTAACGGTAGCAATGGCTTTCAATTTGACAGTTTAGCAACGTTCATTGCATTATTTACATTATTGAGCAGACACATATTTCGAACACATGAAGCATTAGCATCATCCTACGAAATGATTCAGATTCTTATTAATAGCGTGTTATGCAATTAGGGTGCCAGTACTCCATGGCCCTGGTACAGGAAATTGAAGAAACACGGGTGGGTTTTAGTCAGTAAAAGTCTGACACGCCTTCCCACTCCACCCAGAGTGGGAGACGTCATTTGATGATAACAACACGAAAAATAAAATTGTGCCAGTTCTCCGCATTCCATATGTAGTGTTCCGTTCATTCAAGTCTACGTAGCATTACCTACATATCGTTATAATTCAAATGTTCTAATAAGTTCATTAGAGGCTATATAACCGAGAAAACACTTGAACAATACACATTACTCGCACATTACTCATATCAAGTTTCCTCGTTTTTGCACCGCTTATGTTTATAGTTTACTAGCTGACCCAGCGAACTTCGTAGCGCCTCAGAATCAATAAATGTTGTGTTAATTTATCAGATCCCACCGACACAAAGCAAAGAGCACCAAATACCATATACCCATGTTAAACCAAGTTATGACAAACTGGTACTTTGAAGGCATAAAGCGTTTTCTAGCTACCACACCCCCATGATAGGTGAGCTCCTACCAAATTATGCCAACCTAGTACTTCCAAGACATAAAGCGTTTTCTAGCTACCACACACCCATGTTAGGTGAGCTCCTACCAAGTTATGCCAACCTGGTACTTCGAAGACATAAAGCGTTTTCTAGCTACCACACACCCATGTTAGTTGAGCTCCTACCAAGTTATGCCAACCTGGTACTTCGAAGACATAAAGCGTTTTCTAGCTATCAAACACCCATGTTAGGTGACTTTGTATTATTAAATAAGTATTCTTAATTTTTCTAATTTTCCGCGCCATTTTTTAAATTTTTTCTTTCTTAAGAACCTTCTCCTGACAATAACAAACACAACAAAAAGAAAAAAAAGTGAAATCATTCCAGCCGTTCACGCGTGATGGCGTGACCAAGGGAAATAGGGATTCATGTTTATATTGTATATAGATACTTACGACAATTATATCGGCTTACAGCACTTGCGTAACTATATCGCCTACTGTTGCTACTGATTACGGCGGGGTAATTGCGTATGGCTAAGTCATAACCGACGCACGGGTTGATCGTTAAGGTTAAGCTACGCTTGCCGCGGTTGGTCCGTGGATGGGTGACCATCTATAGATACGTACCAAGACCCTTCCGTGCCTCGGACAGCACGTTAAGCCGTTGGTACCGGCTGTCTTTCCTAGATCTTATGGCTGATCTTTGCGTTATGCTCGTGAACGGGTGCTGCTTGTGGTGACTGGTCGTCTTGCTGACCTTGATGTTGATATTGTTATTAATATAACAATCATACCCATACCCATACCCACCCCCCCATTGCCATACCTGTTTAATTTTTTTACGTCGTTGGCCTAGTTTATCATTTGTGGCTTCGAGTTGTAACTCAGGTCGTAACAGCTATGTGAACATAATTCAGCATTGCGTATGTAAGCTGTCACGCCCTTTATGCCAGGAGGGTTTTATATTTGCAACCATGTTTACATCATACATATTTATTTTTATTTTTTTGCTTATACTTGAGTATAGTTTTTATTTAGTTGGTATATTGGGTTGGCTAGCTGGCATATAGCAAATCATTTAATTTAATGTTTTGTGTCTCTTAATGTTTTACTATATACCATTGTATAGAATCAAGTTCTTCTAACTGGACAGACAGCTGTGCTGCTGGGGAGTTTGTTGGCCAGTCTTCTTCACAGCTAAAGCACTAGGAAGTGGTGACGGTGGGCGTTTTGGGGGACTGTCTTTTGTAATTTTGACGTTCGAAAAGTGCTGATCCTAAGCCTAATTTGAATAAATGACTTTTAATTTTGACTACTTACGTAGTTGGGAAAAGGCTAGGAAGATGAATGGCTTTCATTTTGACATTCCAACAACATTCATTGCGTTTTTTAACCGACTTCAAAAAAAGGAGGAGGTTTCTCAATTCGACCAAATTTTTTTTTTTTTTATGTGTGTTCACCGATAACTTCATCGTTTATGGACCGATTTTGATGATTCTTTTTTTGTTGTTACATTGTTAGCAGACACTTTTTTCGATCATTTATGACAGATGGATAAGCAATACAATTCAAAATGGTTCAGTTTCTGATTAATACTGTATTACGCAATTTGTGTATTACTTACTCGCCAGCCTTAATTAACACGGTTCTTGCGATAACATTTCTCAGTATTTTCTTCCCTATACATTCTGTTGGCTTCTATGTGTAACGATTTCAAAACAGAACTGAAACGAGTATTATTTTCATATTTTCTCATGGTTGCGCAAACGTCTGCGCTGTTCAAGGACTTTTAAAGGGTGATCTTGTACGGTTTTCAATGTAAATTGTTGAACGAGTCCAAATTGTCTGGTAATATTTCTCAAGACTTGGAATTTTTCGGGCTCCTCATTTGTTCCTACTATTCTATTAATATTAGAAATTAAAAAGTTGGTATAGATGTTTGTTACTCAATCACGCCAAAACGACGAAAACCCGTTCGGTTTAGATCAAATTTGGCGTACAGATAAGTAGTTTATGACTCGGACTTATGTCGGATGTTTTATCCCGGTATTATTAGTTCCTGAGGGATGATTCAACCGACCTGACCGACATCAATGCGTACGAAGCTACTGGCAAAATCTAGTTTTAAATAAGTTTATGACGGAAATTCGGTTTCAGTTGCAAGCATTTACTGCCACTATCTCAATAATTGACGATCCCTGATGAAGAACCTTAAAGACATGGTCTTTGAATCTATATTTGCTTGTACACAGGTATAACCCTCACTCGCCAAAATGCTTGGTGGAAGCGTCCTTTGGTTCCGGCACGGGTTGCGCCTGCATGACAACCCGTCTTTACATTCTGCGTTAGAAGAGAAAGGGTTTCCCTTCTTCCCTATATTTATCTTCGATGGAGAAACCGCGGGTAAGTTTCTATTTCGATTTTTGTTAATCTTTGGGGATATTTGAAGATAGTTTTCATCGAACAAACTACAATAGAAAGGCTGACTCTACCACTCTCTAATGTGATGCGAACACTGCTGACGTGGAGATGATTATGTCGTTAACTATGAATACTCCCAATTCATAGTTAACGACTTGTTGTGTAGGGAAAAGTTGAAGACACAAGAGCTCAAAAAAAAAAACAAAATCATTTATTCGCGTAAATAAGGTACAGAAGGTTGGTAAAATATATGAATTTGTTCTCTTATTCTGCCTTTAATTTCGGCGTGCAAATATAAGCTAAAATTACACATTTCTTATTAATTTAAATTAAATTATAAATCACAATCATGCAGTCATTAAGTAGATAATCCCATTAAAATTGTATTACTGAATTAAATAAATGTCAACATAATAATAAAAGTAATAATCATAAATGTCAATCATAAACATTTCAATAATGTGAGAGATTCGCCACCCAATAATATAAGAAAAATAATTCAAAGTGACCGTGCAGTTTATAAAACTTACAATTTATAACCTAAAAGCTCATATACAGTGTATTTTGATTTAAATTAATAAATTGATCATAATCATGCAGTCATTAAACAAGTAATCCCATTAAAATTGTATTATAGAATTAAATAAATGACTATGTAATAATGAAAAGCTCGCGGCAGGTCGCCCTTGCGTTGGACCGATCAGGTCAAAACTGCACTTAATGGTCCACTTCACAAATATGTACGAGAAGGGCTGCAGTACGAGAGGAATCGCGACGGATTGTGAAGTTCGCCACCACACCAGATATGACGACCACGACCACTCTGTCGACAGTGTAACGACGAAGAAGAAGAAGATTCAGGTCGATCATGTTTAGTGTAAAAGCAAATGAAGCCAGCGTAAATCTCGAGGAAAAATGCAAAGGATCAATTCCAAAAAATCCAGTGCAATTCTATGCTGAGGCAATGAATTCACTTAGACCAAATGGAATATACTATCCACTGATATACAAAAAACCTATATTGTCTAGAAAACTCATACAGATTTTATGTGTGCTAGAGCATTAGAAAAATGTGTCACAAAACGACCTTGGCTCACAAAGAAGTAGTACAATTGTCATAGGCCAGTACCTCTAACAAGGTTACTGAATCTGTATCTGACATGGTCCTGGATTTATCTAGGTTGCGATAGAATTTATGTCATCGCTATGTCATAGACGCTTACGGATAAACTATTATGTCGCAAATGTCATATGGTTTTAGAGTTGAGTATTCGGGGTTTTAGTGCTCGTGTTTTATCATAGTTATTATATTTAAAAAAGAATACATAAGGGAAAAACAATTATCTTGGTGAGTTTTTGAGCTACGCCAACTTCGAAAACCATATTTGCGAATCCTGTCGAAGAATAGATCTCTCTCTCTCTCTTTTTCCATCACGTTTACAAACATGCGCATAGACGATTATGCAACGTGTAGACAGCAACCCCCACACAATTAGTTCAAAATAACTTTTTGCGTGGGTTCTCGAGGGGTAAACACGTATCACCCTTACAGTAGGAATGGGCTTTTATTCTTACAGTTCAACAATATAAGTTGCGTTATTTATTTTACTGAGCAGACGAAGTTTTGAAAGATATGAAGCAATGGATTAGCGATAGTCCTCCTTCAAAGCTATTCAGATTGTGATTGAGAGTGTATTTCCTCATTACGGTGCAGTATATGCTCTTACAATATAGAAAAAGTGACTGAAATATTATATGATGTAAAATATGAAATTGACATATTTCGTTCAAACGAATAAAATGTCCATTTCAGTCTGACTTTTTTTTTTTTTTAGTTACAGCAGGCTTCCTCGTATGGGGTGCTTGGACAGGAAACCTCCTCGTGTGCCCGGGGGTTGGAGTTCCCTTATGGATACGTCTGGGGGGAAGGCCAATGTCCGGGACGGTGCATCCTGGGGTGCGGGCAAGGACTCCCCATTAGGTACTGTGTGCCTAAGGGGTCTCGGTGCCCGTACGCTAATGTCCTGTCGGAGGAACGCTCCACCGTGTGTCCCTCTGATCTTAGCAGAGGCGCACAGCGGTGGAGTTAGAGCGGGTTCGGTGTGCACTAACCTGCCGCCGGGCAGGCAAGAAGGATGGTACTCCTTCTGCCACCGTTAGTCTCGTAGCCCCGAAGATCGTCACGGTCATGTCTCTGACTTTTGACGGGGGTCGAGGGTCTTGGCTTAATCGCCCGGGCCGCGAGGTAGAAAACCTCTATAAAAAATCACCCCAAACCTCCAAGCGGCGGCGCACCGTGAGGGAGGTTGACAGCTTGACTAATGGGTAGCTGAATTAGTCACTAGTGCGAACCACTGAATTTAAGACATTAATGGAAAATACTCGTGGGATTTACTATGGAAAAATTTTTGAAAAAACAAACAACGACGAAAGAAGTGGAAGGGAGCGATGCGGGGTCGGAGTCCGACGCCGCGTCGAGTGCGAAGGGCTCGCGTGCGAGCTCGGAGCGAGGAGTGGCGGGCGCTTCTGGTGGGAACCGTGAGTTCTCCCAGAAGCGCCCTAAATCGGGGGCAGGGCAGGAGTCCTCCTCCGACGGCGGGCTGAGCTCAGCCCGCCGAAAAATATCACGGCGTGGTGGGCTCCAGGAGGGGGGTGCCGGCCGAGGACTCCCCACCAAGGAGGCCGGCGAGCCGAGCCGAGCAGGCTCAGCCGAGCTGACCCAAGGAGGGGAGCGGCTCGCCACGGAGGGGCAACCCTCTGGAGGGACCAGCAGTAGGGCCCCTTCGGAGTCCTCCGGTGGCGAGTCGGACGCTGCCGCCTACTCCGAGGAAATGGGCAGGTTCGCTGAGGTCGTGGCCACGTCCATCAAGGCGGCGACCTTAAAGAGGCTCCAGAGGTCGAAAGACAAGGCCATATCTGCTGCCACGAAAGCCATCGTGGCGGCAGCGAAGGCCTTTCGCTCTGGGCCTCCGGTGGTGGATGGGGTGGCAGAACTGCGGGCGGAGGTCGCCCGCGTGACTGCCGCCATGGAGCTCCTCCGAAAGGAGAATGAGGAGCTCCGAGCGGACCTGGCCGGTCTCCGAGGGGCCGCCCCCCAGGAGGCATCGCAGGGGGAAGCGCGGCATGGGCAGGGCGGGCTCCTGCCTACCGAGAACCAGGTGCTTACCCTGGTGCGGAAGGAGCTCGCAGCCTTCCAGAGCAGGTTTTCTGCCCTGGAGGCCGTGGTCCTGCGCCCCCCGCTGGCAGCAAGCCGGCGTGTTTCGGGCCAGCCTGGGGTGGCTTCGAGTCAGCCGAAGTCGGCCTCAGGCCAGCCGAAGGCAGCCCCGGCCCAGCCGAAGGCAGCCTCGGGCCAGCCGAAGGCGGCGGCGTATGCCGCCGCCGCGTCTGCCCCAGCCAAAGGGCCGGGGCAGACCAAAGGCCGGCCCAAGCAGGCACCTGCAAGGGCCCCCCCAGTGCGGGTGGCGAGAGGGCCGCCAATGCCGCCCCCGCCTTCTAAATCTCCCCCTGCCAACGCCGAATGGCAAGTGGTTGGGGAGAAGAAGAAGGCAAGCAAGGCTGCAAGGGCGGCCAGAAATAAAAAGAGGCAGCAGCGGCGCAAAAAGAGCACTGTCGCTGCTAGGCTCCGCGCCCCGAAGTCCGCAGCTGTAGTGATTACACTACAGCCGGAAGCGGTAAAAAAGGGCGTGTCCTACCGCGACGTGCTCTCCAAGGCGAAGGCAGCGGTGGACCTGACGGAGCTCGGCATCTCCAACGGTCTCCGGGTGAAGGTCACCTTGACTGGAGCCCGGATGCTGGAGGTCCCCGGTGCGGCCAGTGGCCCGGCTGCTGACGCTCTGGCCGATAGGCTGAGAGCGTCCTTAGACGCGGACGAGGCCCGAGTGTCCAGGCCCACAAAGTGCGCCGACATGCGCATCCTGGGCCTGGACGACTGCGTGACGGAGGCGGAGGTGATAGCCGCCGTTGTTAGGACGGGGGGGTGCTCGACCGATCAAGTCAGGGCAGGTACCATCCGTCCTGACAGCACGGGGATGCGGACCGTAACGGTCAGCTGCCCCGTGTCGGCGGCTCAAAAAATAACCGCGGAGGGCCGAAGGCTCCTGGTGGGCTGGGTGTCGGCGCAGGTAAAACTGCTGGAGCCCAGACCTCTGAGGTGCTTCCGATGCCAGACTGGCCATCACGTATACGTGAAATGCACCTCAGAGGCGGACCGCAGCGGTCATTGCTTCCGTTGCGGTCAGCCCGGTCACAAGGCCGGCTCTTGCAATGCCACGCCGCACTGCTATGCATGTGCGGCGGCTGGCAAGCCGGCCGAACACCGGGCTGGGAGTAAGGCCTGCGCCTCATCCGCCAAGGCCAGGGGCAAGGGCAAGCCCTCCGCCGCCGCCGTCACCGCTGTCGCCGCTGCCGCCTCGACTACTGTCGTGGCCGGCACCACCACGGCAGGGCCCTCACAGGGGACTCAGGAGGGGGCTGAAATGGAGTGTCAATAATAGGTACTCCATTACGCCTCCTCCAAGCGAATATCAACCACTGCGCCTCCGCTCAGGATCTGTTACTCCAGAGCATGGCGCAGTGGTCGATTAACATCGCTGTGGTCGCTGAGCCGTACTTTGTCCCGCCCAGGGATGACTGGGTGGAGGACCTGAGCGGCTCAGTGACCCTCATTTCGTCGGCCGCCGCCGGAACCCCGACCCTCGAGGCTGTCAAGAGGGGACGGGGTTGCGTAGCGGCACGGTTCGGGGAGATCGTAGTGGTGGGAGTATACTTCTCCCCGAACCGAACTCTCGCCGAGTTCCACAACTCCCTTGCGGAGTTGAGAGTCGTCGTCGTCGGGTTCCGTCCCCTCCCCGTGCTCGTACTCGGGGACTTCAACGCCAAGAATTTGGCTTGGGGTTCCCGGTATACGGACACACGGGGCAGGATGGTGGAGGACTGGGCTCTGGAGACAGGCCTGGTCGTCCTAAATCGGGGTTCTGTACCTACGTGTGTACGGATGCGGGGCGACTCAGTGGTGGACATCTCGTTCGCCAGCCCCGCTCTGTCGCCGCAGGTCATTGATTGGCGCGTCATGGAGGGGGTGGAGACATATTCCGACCACCGGTACATCCGGTTTGACGTCTCCGCCCAGACCTCGAGCGCGCCGATCCGGCAGACCCCGAGTGGTCCGCGGTGGGCGCTGAAGAAGCTGGACCGGGAGCTTCTCCTGGAAGCCTCGATCGTGCAGGCCTGGGTGTCACCACCGGACAGGCCTGCTGACACCAACGACGAGGCCGAGTGGTTCCGGGAGGCCATGTCCGAGATCTGTGACGTGGCTATGCCCCGAGTCCAGCCAGGACGGGCTTGGCACCAGGTGTACTGGTGGTCGCCGCAGCTGACAGCGTTGCGCGAAGCGTGCGTTGCGGCACGACGCCGGTACACCAGGCACCGCAGGCTCCGTATCCGACCTCCGGATACGGAAGCCATTCAGGCGGAGCTATACGAGGGGTACAGAGCGGCGAAGACCGCCCTCCAAGAGGAGATCCTGCGGGCCAGAGGACTGGCCCGCAAGGAGTCGCTGGAGACTCTGAACAGGGACCCATGGGGACGGCCCTACAAGGCCGTCCGGGAGAAACTCCGCCCATGGGCTCCTCCGCTGACTCAGAGTCTCCGGCCCCAACTCGTGGAGGGCGTGGTGAGCGCTCTGTTCCCTTCGCGAGGGGAACATAGTCCCCCACCCATGGCTCCGCCTACTGCGGTGCCCGATGCGGACCACAGCACTGACGACGACGACGGTGCTCACGAAGTGACCGAGGTAGAGATGAGAGTGGCGGTACGAAGGCTTAATGCCAAGAATACCGCCCCAGGACCTGACGGCTTGCCTGGCAAAGCATGGGTCCTGGCCTCAGAGGCTCTCGGGCCTCGACTCAGGGGGCTCCTTAGCGCATGCTTGGAGAGGGGCCAGTTCCCACTTCGTTGGAAGACGGGGAAACTGGTCCTCATTAAGAAGCCTGGGCGCCCAGCGGACTCTCCGTCCGCCTACCGGCCCATCGTGCTGCTCGACGAGGTGGGCAAGCTCTTTGAAAGAGTGATTGCAGACCGCCTCGTCGGGTGGTTGGCGCGGGAGGGGCCGGACTTGTCGGACGGCCAGTACGGCTTCCGCAAGGGGCGCTCAACGGTGGACGCCATCATGCGCGTGCGAGCCCTCACGACGGGGGATGCAGTGGCCCGGGGTGGGGTCGTCTTGGCGGTGTCTCTTGACATCGCCAATGCGTTCAACACCCTACCCTGGAGTTGCATTAGGGAGGCACTCCGGTATCACCGGATGCCGACCTACCTCTGTCGCGTAGTCGAGGCCTATCTGACGGATAGAGCCGTTATCTACCCCGGTCACCAGGGAGAATGGAACCGGCGAGAGATGTCGTGCGGTGTCCCACAGGGATCGGTCCTGGGGCCGCATCTGTGGGACATCGGTTACGACTGGGTGCTGCGCGCCGACCTCCCTAGCGGCGTCAGCGTAGTTTGCTACGCTGACGACACGCTGGTCCTTGCGCAGGGGAGGTCGTACGAGGCGGCGGCCGAAATTATGACACGCGGGGTTGCGACAGTCGTCGATAGGATCCGGCAATTGGGACTCGAGGTGGCATTGCACAAGTCCGAGGCCATGGGTTTTCATGGTCCTCGGAACGCGCCACCTGCGGGTTCCCAACTCACGGTAGGAGGGGTTCACATCGGCGTCGAGTCGACGATGAAGTACCTGGGACTTGTCCTCGACAGCCGGTGGAACTTCGTTGAACATTTCCGACGTTTGGCTCCCAGACTGGAGCGGGCTGGGGCTGCATTAAAGCGGCTCCTGCCCAATCTGGGGGGTCCAAACGCCTCCTGCCGGAGGCTCTACACGGGGGTCGTGCGGTCCATGGCCCTCTACGGGGCACCGGTGTGGGCGCCCTCATTGAGGCTGCGCCCAGCGCGCCGGTTGAGTGCGGCCCAGAGGGTCATGGCCATCCGGCTAATCCGAGGATACCGCACGATCTCGTGCGAGGCGGCGAGCCTCCTTGCCGGAGTGCCGCCATGGGATCTGGAGGCAAAGGTCCTCGCGCACATGTGGGAGTGGCGCGAGGAGGCGAAACGCCGGGGTGAAACTCCGCTGCCGCAACAAATCGCGGCTCGGCGGACAGAGCTCCGGTGTGATCTCATGGCGACATGGCGGGTACGATTGTCGCAACCCAGTGCTGGGCACGCCACAATTGCGGCGGTAAGTCCCCTCTTTGAGGAGTGGATAGAGAGGCGCCACGGCGTCCTCACCTTCCGCCTGACGCAGGTTCTCACCGGGCATGGGTGCTTCGGTGGGTTCCTGTTCAGGATAAAGCGGGAGGATACGTCCGGGTGTTTCCATTGCGAGGATCGTCTGGAGGACACGGTGGAGCATACGGTGGAGGTGTGCCCAGCCTGGGCGGGGCACCGCCGTGTCCTCGTGGAGGCGATCGGCGGCGGCGACCTCTCGCGTCCGGCCCTGGTGCGAGCCATGGTACGGAGCGAGAGGGAATGGGAAGCCGTCACCTCCTTCTGCGAAGCAGTAATGCTCGCGAAGGAGGAGGCGGGGCGCGTGAGGGAGTGGCAGTCTCTGCGCCCTCACGTCCCTAGCCGCCGCAGGAGGAGACGCCCCGGGCGTCGGGAGTCGATTGCGGACTCCCGGCCACCGTAGGCGCGAGCTTGCGGGTGGCGAGCAATGGGTAGCTCGCCGCCCGGTAAGGACCAAGCTCGGGTCGACGGCGCGCAGTGTTCCACGCGCGCCTCAAAGAGATGTCAGCAGCAGTGTAGGGGTCTACTAGGACCGATGCCTGCCAGGGTCGCGTGATTGTTCGAAAGAGATACCGTGACCCTGGCACATGGGCAACTGATGGAACACGGGTGGGTTTTAGTCAGTAAAAGTCTGACACGCCCTCCCGCTCCGCCCAGAGCGGGAAAAGTCATTTGATGATTTCCCATCCTGAAAAAAAAAAAAAAAAAAAAAAAAAAAAAAAAAGGCTTCCTCGTATAAGAATCTATAGCTTTACTGTATAGTTACCTAGAGTAGGCGGGTGCTTGTGTTCTGCAGTCACAAGGGCCCAAACTTCGGGGGTGTGCTTAATGAATTCGGTTAAGAAACATTAGGTACATTATGTCTCGATTCGATTACCGGAACATCATAAGAGTCTATGAAAAACAAGATCAACATCCACTTTACATAAAGAATGTTTCATTTTATAATCCACACGGCTGAAGACGTGAGCAAAAGCTAGTGCATGTAAGCAAGACCTCACCTTTTCACTAAGTGCTTAGTATTTTGGTCTTAAAGCCTGCTCGGCATTAGTAGAAACCTTTGATTTGTAGTGTCATTGTGGCAAGCTGTTAGTTTTGCAAATAATAACATCACGCTTTGTTTCCTCGAAGGGTTGGGTAGAGGTATACCACTAGTACCTACACCCCAATTTCGCCAGCCATGTTTAAGTTCCATGTAATAGCAGGCGAGCCTATTGCCGCCAGTCGGCCAAATATATCGGCTAATACTCTATTTCTCATCCTTTTATAATTATTAATTGAATAACGAAAACAAACTTTTTCGTTCATCATCATCAGCCTATAATGTTCCCACTGCTGGGACACAGGCCTCCTCTCGGTGAGTGGGAGTGGGCCATAATCCACCACGCGGGCCCGGGTTGGTAGATGTCACATGTCTTCGAATTTTTGGTTCTAAGACATGCCGGTTTCCTCACGATGTTTTCCTTCACCGTTTTGAGAGCAGTGGCGATGAAATAATTTACCCAAAGTAATGCGCCTGCTTGGGTTTGAACTAACGACTCACGACTTTTTCGTTAATTGCTGCAAAATAACAATGAAAGAAAAGTTCGTTCGTTTAATTTTATTGTTTACCTAACTTGGCTTTATATTATTGTTGGACAGGTACAAAAGTGGTTGGTTACAATCGTATGCGGTATCTCCTAGAAGCTCTTGACGACCTGGATAGCCAGCTGAAGAAATATGGCGGCAGACTCATCATGTTGAAGGGGAAGCCTGATGTCGTGTTCAGGAGACTTTGGGAGGAGTTCGGTATGTTTTTGGTTTTTAACAAAATATGTTATGTTGTCACCAAATATAATATCACAATATACACAAATATCACCGTCTGGTTTTTGGTCTTTAATAACATAACATCACATTAGTCAATGTCCACATACTATGCACTAATGACAACATCAGTGCATAGTATGTGGACCGACATAATGTCAAATGTTTAAGTCCCATAAAGATGCGCCTATTACCAGTACCGACCTCTTTGAAGTTGGCATGGCAAAAATAGCAGACAAACAAACGAAATACGGGATAATTAGCCGTAAATTAACCGCAAATTAAACGTGAAAACCAAAAATTTACCGCAAATACGGAAACCCAAAAATCAGTTTGCAGAATGCAAAAATCATAAAATCGGTTAGAAATATCCTAGGGAACTCTACTTGAGCTCATATTTTGCCGCTTATTAGCCGTTGGCGATATAGCCCGAGACCTAAGGGAATTTCTAGACCTAAGGGCATCCCTATTTCAGACAGGTATCTACATGGTCGCCATATGATGTGACCAAGATTACGTCTGGACTTTAAAAAAGACTGACTTCTGAATTTGTTTCGGCCTTTCTTCTCAGAGTAGTCAGATAGGAAACGCCGACTTCATCTAATTTAAAAAAAATATCATTGACGTGTAAAGGTGTTTGTACAAACCTACTTACAGAAATAAAATCATTTATCATTTATACTTGGTCCCCAGGTATCCGTAAGCTCTGCTTCGAGCAAGATTGCGAGCCAGTATGGCGTGCTCGGGACGACAGCGTCAAGACTGCTTGCAAGGAGATCGGGGTGGTCTGCAAGGAGCACGTGTCCCATACTCTATGGGAGCCGGATACTGTGATCAAAGCCAACGGCGGCATCCCACCTCTCACCTACCAGATGTTCTTGGTAAGTTCGTGTATCATGCAGACAGCACAATACTCGGCCAAGGTAAGCCATATTGGTTACGGTCGCGATCATATTTTGTTCAACATACAACCTAACGCTGATCTGTAAATTGTTTAAAATTCAAGAAAATTATTATTTTTCGGGCTACCTTGGCTCCTCCCCCTTAATAAAACATATCAAGATTCTTTGCAGTTTTCTGTCAGAAAATGTAGTTTACATTAGAGCTACCTCACCTCTGTGGCCCTTTTTGTGGATGGGAATCAACACGTCTCGCGCTCTGGGTGAAGCAGAAGCGCGTGTCAGACCACTGACTAAAGGTCTTTCGAACAATTCCGCGACCCTGGCAGGCATCGGTCCCAGCGGACTCCTTCAAGTTTTGCTGACATTTCTTTGAGGCGCGCGTGGAACACAACGCGGCCAGGGTAGCCCACGTTTTGATTTTATGGTTTTTTTTTGCAGTGTTAAGCACTAGACAATGATTCGCGACCGAAACACGTAAAAAAAAAATATTCGCGCACTACTTTAGCGTATCCTCGTTAAGGGACGATTGTTTTTATGGTGAACATTAAACACTAAAGATAATTGTATCTTCTCCATATCAAGTTAATTTATATCGTTATTTCTTCTGCAGCATACTGTAGCGACCATCGGTGACCCTCCGCGACCAGTCAGCGGTGTCAATTTCAAGGGGGTCAAGTTCGGCACTCTTCCGGAAAGCTTCTACCAAGAGTTTACGGTCTTCGATAAGGTATGGTATTCTTATTTGTATATAAGGTGTATCTAATCATACACTAAAAATTTTAAGAGGTACACCTGTAGGTGGTAAAGAAGCTACAGCAACGAAAAAAAATTTTTTGTTAATGTATTCTTTTTCAAAATTTAATATGTATAAATTACTAGCTTTTGCCCGCGGCTTCGCCCGCGTGTATGTCGGAAATTATCGCAAGAGGACGTACTACCGCGGTAAGAATGTATTAATCCATGTTATACATACATAAAATTACGCCTTTTCCCCATGGGGGTAGGCAGAAACTACGGAACGCCACCTGGTACGATCCTTACATATCATGTGTGTTTGATGTACTTAAAATAAAACTAATAGTATTCAGAGTAAGAAGACTGCGACATAGGGCTGGATTAAATTAATATAATTCTTATTGGTTTTTCTTAACGCTCCTATTCTACCTATACAGACACTCAATTATTTACCAGACACCAAATTAAACATAGTTATAAGAATAGTACTTTTGCCAGTGGCTTCGCCAGTATAGCTTTCGGAAAATATCACTCGGAAACCTACTACCGGGATAAAGTATCCTATGTATATGGTAAGTATCCAGGATAACCAAAAATCCAAATCCATCCAAAAATCTAAACATCTAAGCAATATTTCGCGGTCTCTTACTTGGAATAATACAATTAAAATTTTAGGTTTATTTTGAGTACTTCGAACACACATGATATTCGCATTTACTATGAAGCCAAAGTAATATGTATTACAATCCTATTAATCCTGCACTACCCGACCGCTACCAACCGGGACGGCCGGACGCGGGAAGGCCTGCTAGCCGCTCTGCGGCGATTTTATTATAATCTCTGATATCTTCTAAATTATTAATTTTAATGATATGCTGTACAGGGCAATTTTGATCTACATTAGGGATGTTATGGATATGACATTTCGGATACGGATTGGATACGGATGTAAGAATGATTATTATACCGGATACGGATATGGATATGAAATTATTTCGGATTATCTGTTAGTTTCGGATAATATCGGTTACGGATATTGAACTTTTAAGGAATTTCAAAATTAAAATATAAATAGCTAATAAAATGGTTTTATTTATATGTCACCATTTGGTAGGAATTACAATCAGTCCGTGAGTAATTATTACAGCTATTTAAAATAAAATCTACCTAAAATAAAAATGTAATAACAAATCCGATATTATCCGAAACTTTTATTTCGGATTCGGTTACGGTTACGGATAAATTTTTATATCGGATATCCGATAGTTTCGGTTACGGTTACGGAGCTCCTTAACATCCCTGATCTACATGAAATGCACAATTTATTTAAGGTACTTAATTGCATAAGGATTAATGCTGTATTGCTTAAATCGCATTCATAAATAAGCCATTATTTCTCGTAAAAAGTAAAGGATAAAAATGGTTATTATGGTTTATCCCTAAGAGTTAGACATACACCATCGCGGACTTTTTTGTAGAACTTTTTAAGCTGTACAATACTGTAGTACATTATTTTTGAGCTATTTCGTAGGGTTCAGCCAGCGTTCGCAATGTAAGCGCAAAAAAATGTGTTTATTTATGACATCACATTAGAAACCTCTAAAATTATCAGCGTTTCTTTACTATCTTATGCATGTTATATACATATAAACCTTCCTCTTGAATCACTCTATCTATTAAAAAAACCTGCATCAAAATCCGTTGCGTAGTTTTAAAGATATAAGCATACATAGGGACAGACAGACAGACAGCGAAGTGACTTTATTTTATAATATGTAATGATTTGACGCACATACGAAATACTGGCTCCTTCTTATTTTTTACGGCCCGAGACGCCGCGGCCATGCTCGTGCCGTCCGGTCGTCGCCCTCGCAGCATCAGGCGGGCAATTCATAGAATTTGGAGTAAAGGTTTTATGCAAAACGTCTCAAGCAGTTTTAAAATTATAATAATTACGAAAATTCAAAAACGCTTAGATAAAAAATTTCTTTTTACTTCTATAGCTTCTTTACCTCTTAAAATATTTCGTGTATGAATAGATAGATACACCTTATAATATGAAGGGCAGAAGGGCTTAACTAGCTTCTGGCCCCTACCTCATTCATGTGGATCAAACGTCATAATCTACGGCGCTGAACAATACTGTCGCTTTTTCTAGCATAATTAGTTTGTAATGTTCACAGGCTTCCTTAGTTAAGGAGTTAATATTTAATTTTCATAGTTGTTTAGATCATTTTAATCATTCTGTTCATCCCGATAATATTGATGCTGACTGTGCAAACAATTGTGGTTTTTTTTTTCTGTCACTGTGCCTATGTATTGCTTTAGATACAGCAAACTTTATTTAATATTCCTTTCTTTATTCATAGTGTAGCAAGATTTTTAACAACAAGTAACAAATGATTTGGTTCTTTAGACCCCAAAACCCGAAGACCTGGGCGTGTTCCTTGAGCACGAGGACATCCGGATGATCCGCTGGGTGGGCGGCGAGACCACCGCGCTCAAACAGATGCAGCAACGTCTTACCGTCGAGTATGAGACCTTCCTCAGGTATGACCATTATCCTTTAACTTTTAAGCCCAAAATCAAAATTATTTTTACCTATTGCAAATTAATTGCTTATCAAATTGACTACCAACTTAAATTATCAGTATATTCAAATTACAACTGTAATTTTTTGAGATTACTTTGAAGTATCTATTACACGGCAAATTGATGCAGTGTGTCAATTTGATAAACGGTTAATCCTTACTGTATATATGTACTCATTAAATTGTATGTGTATGTCTTCAGGGGTTCGTACTTACCGACGCACGGCAACCCGGATTTATTGGGACCCCCTATATCATTGAGTCCAGCGCTGCGGTTTGGATGTCTCTCTGTCAGGAGGTAAGATATAATTAACACAAATAGCATTTGTGTTAATTATCGATTCAAGTAATAATATTAAACTTTATCTCAATCACACAAGGTTTATTTCAGAATGACTGTTGAGAGTAAAGTATGAACGCGACAACTGTTAATCATCTGCCTAGCCTTTTCCCAACTATGTTGGGGTTGGCTTCCAGTCTAACCAGATGCAGCTGAGTACCAGTATTTTACATGGAGTGACTGCCTATCTGACCTCCACAACCCAGTTACTGGGTAACACAGTACCTCTTGGTAAGACTGGTTGTCAGACTTTCGGGCTTCTGACGACCCGTAACGACTGTCTAAGATCTACGAAAGACATCCGGGACCAACGGCTTAACGTGCTTTCCGAGGCAGGGACGGGTCTTGGTATGTAAAGATGTATGGTCACCCATCCACAGACCAACCGCGGCAAGCGTAGCTTAACCTGCAACTGTCACTCTGAACTGAATTTTTTGCGATGGAAGTTGAAAGTTTAATTTGTTTAGTGGCAGATCAGTTCTGACAGTCTCTTGCTGGGGAGATTTTTAGCGCCACGTCTTCTTCCCAGCTAAAGCACTAGGAAGTGGTGAAGGGCGGGCATTTTGGGGGACTGTCTTATGTAACTTTGACGTTCAAAAAGTGCTGACTCTCAGCTTACTTTGAATAAATGACTTTAGGTTCTGATTTGGATTCGTCCCTAATTTTGATGCTGATCGTACGGTAAAATTTGTTTCCAGCTTCTACTGGTCGGTACAAGACCTTTTCCGTCAGGTGCATCAAGGACAGCTCGAAACACAATCCGCTTCTCAATTTATTACGGGTAAGATATTTTCTGTTTTAAATGGCATTATTTCTAGAAAAAAATCAATAATCTGGCAAATCTGGTGTTCGGGCTGTATTATAATCTTTCGTATATGCATAAGCAATTATAAATATAATCGGTGTATTATTTTCCTACTGCTGGAACACAAGCCTCCTCTCGGTGTTCTCACCAAAATGAGTCAACAATAGCTACGTGGCACAAAATCGCATGACACTTCAATTTTTGTTTAATAGTTCGACGCGTGGCCAAAATAGGATCTAACGTCGTCATATTGTTTTGTATACATTATCTGTGACGCCATTCTACAAATATGTACGTACCCTTTTTTTCTTATTTTGGGTGCAAAATTATCAAATTATTTCTTGCGCTCTGGGCGGAACGGGAGGACGTGTCAGACTTTTACTGACTAAAACCCACCCGTGTTCCTTCAGTTGCCTATATGCCAGGGCCACGCCAACGCTTTCGAACAAATCCGCGACCCTGGTAGGATGTTTACCTTGCCCGTTTAAATGACATAATTTAGGCGCCAAAATATCTTTGTAACATTCTAACTCAAATACTATGTTTTCAGGCCAGTTGATTTGGCGTGAATATTTCTACACGATGAGCGTGAACAACCCTAACTACGGCCAGATGGCTGGCAACCCCATCTGCTTGGACATCCCGTGGAAAAATCCTGAGGGCGATGAGTTGCAGAGGTATTTGACATCACACACATCACCACATCACCCGAAAGATGTCCACTGCTGGACATAAGCATCCCACAATTTGGGGGGATTTGCCATAATCGCCACGCTTGGCAGGTGGGTTGGCGATCGCAGTATGGTGGTAAAATGCATAGAGAACGCTGCTGCCCATTCTTTAGTAAGTCCATGTGGCTTACAGCCTCATTTGTGTGCTGGGTTGGCGGGAAATGAAACTACTGGAGACTTCTTTCTTATTAACCGAATCGGGCATTCGGGCGTCGAATGCCCGATTCGGCTTTTTTTTTTTTTTTTTTGTGGGGCATCTCGTAGTTAATCCTGAAAAGATTGTGACTACTTAAACGGATTGTGGCCCGGCGAGTTCTAAAAAGTTACCTTTTTAGGCCTCCAGCCGGGGCTTATTATACTTAAAAACTAAAGCGAAAGCTCTAAGGGTTACCCCGAGGGGGGTACGAACCTCGGCTTAGGCAATCGCTGATAGGGGGGCAGCAAGGGACTGGCTGGATCTGGGTTAAATTATTTAGGGACTAATTTAAAGCTAACGGCGCAGCATCGCGGGCTGGCTCTTGCAAGGATCGGGAGGGACTGTTAAGTCGGGGTCGCGACGACGGACCTCGGCGGCGAGGTCGGTACGGTTTGTGTCTGTGTGCTGGTCTAGCTGTACTGGTCTCTTTTCGACTCTCCTGGAGGAGAGTAGTGGGATCATCAGGATCGGTAAGAACGTGCCGCGAGCGGCGGACTTTGCTAATACGGGAGGGGGTGTAAGTAGCTGCCGCCACAACCAGAGGGTTGCGGTGGGCTACGGCCCTATCGAAGAAACGCTTCGAAGCGCGTTTTATGTATTGATGGATAGTCGGGAGATTCATGTCTAAATGAAGATTGATATTCCGAACAAACCAAGGCGAGCCTGTGGCTTGACGGAGAAAACGGTTCTGGAGAGTCTGCATCCTATGGATGAATCGGGGCTTGGCATGTGCCCAGACTGGGCTTGCGTATGTCATAATCGGCCTGATACAAGCGGTGTAAAGCCGCTTCTTACACAGAAGAGACAATTTACTCCGCTTGTTCAGGACGCAATGGAGCCTACTGAGAGCGAAAGCGGCCCGCGAGCGAGCCTGCTTTATGTGCTCGGAAAAGGTGAGGTGTTCGTCGAGGATGACACCTAGATATTTGGCTTGCTTCGCCCAAGGGATCTGCTTGCCGAACATTGAGATGGGTCGGGGAGGGGGGTGATTACGTCGCGGTCGGGTGTAAAAGACCGCCTGACTTTTGTCGGGATTGACCTCGATTCGCCACTTCCTGAACCAATCGCCGAGCTCGTCGACTGCGGTTTGGAGGTAGCGAACCAGCGCTGTGTCACTAAATCCCGAGAAGAAGATGGCAGTGTCGTCTGCGAACAGAGCTAACCTTGCCTTCTTGCTTCTGGGGATATCGCTAGTGAACAGCGTGAAAATGAGGGGGGCTAGTACAGAGCCTTGAGGGACTCCTGCACGGATCGGGTGAGGGGAGGAAAGTGCCCCTTCGATGCGATAGCGAAAGGTACGGTTCGCAAGAAAGTCTCGTAAGATGAGCACGAGACGGTCTGGCACTCCGAGTTGGTACAGCTTATATAATAAGCCGTTGTGCCAGACTTTGTCGAACGCTTTCGCTATATCGAAGTATACAGCGCCCGTGAACATACCACGCTGAAAACCAGCATTGATATGTTCGACGATGCGGTGTACCTGATGGACACACGAGTGTTGGGTTCGAAAACCGAACTGCTCGTTGGGGATGAGGCCCTTGGTTTCGGCATAATCCCTGAGTCGCTTATAAATAAGTCTCTCATAGATTTTGCCGAGAACTTTGAGCAATCTAATGGGGCGGTAGCTCGTGGGCTCGGTTTTGGGCTTACCGGGCTTAGGGATGCCAATGACGGTGGCTTCCTTCCACGCTTGGGGGAAAATATTATTACTCAAGGCACCATTGAAGATGGTACACATGAGCATAATCAAGTGAGCGGGGAACAGCTTGATCACTCTGTTGGTGATGCCGTCTGATCCGGGGGCTTTACGAGTCTTCAGACCCTTGATGATCTCGTGCACCTCGTCAGGTGTGACGGGGGGCAGGGGATCATCAGGGTCTTCAACGGGCGGGAGTGAGGCTTTGCGTTCGACTTCCGCGTTTACCTTATCGACAAACGCTTGGTCTACTGGCTGCGAACTGGGTGTGCATTGGGCTTCGAGGCTATCGGCTAGGCATTCAGCCCTGTCGATATCCTCGAATGCAATGGTCGCATCGGGGCGGGTCAGGGGGGGCATAGTGGAAAACTCAGAGGATTTCAGTTTCCTCTGAAGTTCCCAGAAGGCGAGATGAGTCGGCTCTAGTTCGCTCACCATCTTGTCCCAGTTAGCGTCACGCAGCTCAGTCACACGTGTCCTTACAGCACGCTGTAAGTAACGCATGTGAGCTTTGTTAGCATCACAGGGAAAGATGCTGTAAGCACGAACGGCCGCGTTCTTCTCTGTCAGCAGATCACGTACATCGTCGGGGAGTTTCCATTTACGGTCGCCCGTATCTGGAACCTCCCGTGAGCTTTCGCTCACGATCGATTGTACGTGTTCCGTGAGAGAGTCGATCGCGGCCGTTGTGGCGGCGACAGAGTCAAACTGATCTGGGATAGAGTCTAAGTGATGTGACGTGTTAGATTGTAAGCGTTCGCTTACTTTCTTCCAGTCAGTGATCACTTTAGTGGCGGGGGGTTGGGAGGGGTCGCGAATACCTAATCGGGGGGCCAGGTTCATGACTACTGGTCGATGGTCAGAATCGAGTTCGTGAATAGTCTCTATAGAATCCAACCTTAAGTTGATATTCTTAAGGAGCGCTATGTCAAGAACGTCGGGTAGCTGATCGACATCGAAGGGGAAGTGAGTGGGAGTCATCGGGGCGATGACATCGAAGATCATGGTAGAGCAGAGGTTGAAAAGTTGCCTACCTCTAGTCGAGGTCCTGGTGCTATTCCAGGCGGGATGTTTGGCGTTGAGATCGCCCGCTATGATAACGGAGTCACTCATGCCGAAGAGATCGGAAAGGTCGTTAGCGAGGAGTTGAGGGTCCTCTGACTCATGTGTGGGAGGAAGGTAAGCCGACACAATAGTGATCGGCTGGTGACCTGTCAGTGCTAACCGACAGGCCGAAACTTCTAATCGGGAGAGTTGGGGGGGATCCATAGGTATGCAGTACAGGGACTTCCTATAGTATATGAGGGTGCCGCCTCTGTGACAACGTGACCTGTCGTTGCAAACTATCGTTTAGTTCACGATGATGAGGCTTTAAGAACGACTCTTGTATGAGTAAAATGTCTACGTGATGGTCGCGGAGGAACGTGGCGATCTCATCACGTTGGCCGTGAATGCCGTTGGCATTAAAGAAGCCTAGCTTTAGGGAACGGGGTTTAAGTCTAGTTAATACTCCTCGACTATCCATAATAGGGGCGTTGGGAGTTCATAACGTGGAGTGCTTGCGTGATCTCTGGATACGCAGCATATATAGATTGGATACGGAACAGGTTGCCGCCGGCGGCAACTAGTTCCTGGGCCATCTGTTGGGCACGCGGGGAGAGGAACGTGCTATAGGTGTTAAAGGTCCCGGCAATGACGTTGAACGCATTGAGGGGAGCCTGACCTTTCCTCTGAACTGGGGTGGGTCCTGCCATAGGGGCAGCGGGAGGGGCCGCGGCGCGGGCGGGGGGAGCGGTCGCGGGAAAACCGGGGGGCGTAAGGGGCGCGGGGGCGCGGGTACGCGGGTCCACTAAGGGAGGGATGGGGGCGGGCTTTGGCCTAGAGGAGGCCAGTGCGGGGAACTCCTTCTGGGAACTCAAAAGAGGCCATTGGGAGGGACGTTGAGGGGCCAATCTCGCGGGGAGTTTGGCCGAGGGGGATTCCCTTTTCTGGCGAGCGTCGAAACGTTGCGCCAATTTAGGGGACGAGGACTTGGGGGCTTTCGGGCAGCCCCGGTAGTTTGCCGGATGACCGGACTCTTTGCAGAGCACACAACTAGGTGGCTCGGTGCAGAGAGTGCGGTCTTTGGGCCGGGTACAATCTGCTGTACCATGTTCTCCCAGGCACTTGACGCACCTGGGAGTGGCGTAGCAGTTGTACGCTGAGTGCCCGTAAAGTTGACATCTATGGCACTGGCCAATGATGTTCGACTTACGGGGCTTTTCTATGATGAGACCAGACAGATTACAGACTGCCTTGACTTTGAAGATGGGGTGGTGACCCTCCGTGGGAGGGCACACCACCAGGACCATGTCAAAGGCAATGCCTTGTCTGGATCTGTGCATCCTATGGACCTCTGTGACAGGCACGTTCTGTCTCTCGAGGTCAGCTTTGATTTCGCTGGTGGGGATCTCGCAGGGGATCCTGCGGATCACCACCCTGGTCAGACGCTCCTCGGGCAAGGAATACGTGTGGAAGGACACGTTCCTGGCAGAGAGGAGCCTGGTCAGCTCGCGGTAATCGGTCGAGGTCGGTACCGATACCTTTATGCCCTGCTGGGTGGCACGGGCACTGGTATAGTTGACCCTCTGGTCAACGCACCATTTGGACACCTCCGTCCACTTGGCCTTGTCCTGTATAAATACAGGGGGCGGTGGAGGGAGTTTCCTGGCGGTGGTTGAGCCAGAGTTAGCGGTCGGGGCGCTACCGTTAGCGCGGGGCGCGGCAACCTTCACGGAGGTTGAAGGCGAGGGACGGGAGGGGGACGCGGTGGCGGCGGTCGCCGGCGGCGTGGGGGGGATGGACGCGGTCGCGGTGGCGGGGGTCGCCTGCGTATCGGGGAGGGGGTCGGACGCGTTGGCGGAGGTCGCCAGCGGGGTGGGGGCGCGGGACGGAGGAGCGGAGTCCTCAGCCGCTATGATTTTAGCGGCTGGGGCTGAGCTGCTGTCCTTGCTCTTCTTCCTCTTGCTCCCTTTGCCCTTTGTATGGGAGACTAACTCATACGCCTCCGTGTCCGAGGACGAGGAGGGGTTTGAGTCAGCCTGGGGAGCGGTTGAGGCGGTATCGGGATGATCTTCCGTGTCCATGGACACCGGAAGATCGTCTACTGGGGCGATGGGGGAGGGGATAGCCGGAGTCTCAAGTGCGTCACTGAAAACAGTGACTAGCTTGTTGGCTCTGGCCTTCCTCTCCCTGTTCGCCTTCCAGCGTTTCTTAAAAGAGATGACGAACTCTCGGTCATCATCCACGAGCTCGAAGAAAGCCTCCGAGAGGGCTTCCCTCTCCTCGGGAGATATGGGTTTAACCATGTTTCCCGGGGAGAAAAACTAAGGGGTGGGGGGACCTAATCACTCATGAGAGTGATCCTGATCAAAAACCCTACTCCTACGTAGCCTAATCCCCGGTGGGATGCCGGGGGTGAGTGTTACACTCCCTGTCGGGTATAGACAGGGAGGTGATCCTGGTGAGCCCTAAGAGTGACTCCCGTCGCCAATCTTATTGTGCGAACGGGTTCCTAACCGGTCATGCGATGGGTACTGAAGGTGCCCGACCAGTCTAGTGCGGGGGGTATAGATATACCCGCGGCACTAGTACGCGGCTGTGGAGGGAAGACTGTCACCGGGGCTGACGAGGGAAGCCCCCAAGGCCAGCGATCCGGGACCCGTCCAACTTTCGTCTAGCCCTGAAGGGGATAGACGGGTGCGTTGGGTCTGCACCCACTCGGCTTCGTTGGCACCGTTAAGGTATCCACCGAGTGACCACGAAACTGTGGATTTGCCCTGAAGGGGCCACAACACAACACACGTTTTTGACGATTTTCTGACGAATCAGAAATACCACTGTCTTGCGAACAAGACAGTACGGTTTTAGACTGAATCTGAAGAAACAGGAAATTCCGAATTTTGCGATTTAAATAAATTTAAATCGCAAAATAGCGGAGAGTAGTCGGGGCGACTACGCAGCGTGGCGCACGGAGCACAACTGACGGGCGAACGAGCGGCGGGCGGTGGAGGGGATACGCGCAGCGGAGCGGCAGCGTAACGACCTTCCAAGGCGGGCGTCGAGCGTAGAATGATGCCCGATTCAACAGTGGTGGATTTCGCGGCGCCCCTGTCAGGGGGGCGCGGCGGGCGGCGCCAGAGCGTTAGCTCCCTGGCCGCGGAGGGTGCACGGTGGCCCGCTAAAACGGGCCCCTCAATGTGTTGCCCATTGGGCTTAGAAATATTGAACGCGTTAATATAAACGCGTCCATGTGAGTGGTTGCTATTAGTGTCTCTGTAGGCGCGCCGCGACGTTGAGTTACTATCAACGCCGCTTTATTCACGACATCTTGGCGGTCTGTCCCCGCCAGGTGAGACCCCCGGTTACCCGGGGGAGGCCCGGCGAGAGACGACCAGCGACAAGATGCCGACTCGACGCTCCTACAGAGTAAAGTGCGCGCCCCCGCTTATCCCGTTTTCCAGAGCGAGCCGGTAGCGGTCTAAGCTAAGGGGCAGTATGTGCGTGTGGGCGGTACTGTACTGTGTAACACCGCCCATGTTAGCGCGACACGCGGGCCCGTCCGCGTGCGCGCGTGAGTCTGGGTGCCTGCTTAGAGGTGAATGTCTGGTTTACGTTACGTGACATGCCTATATTAACTTAGGACACGCCCCGCAGCGGATGTATATTATGTATGTAGAGTGCTGTTTGATACAGGTAAGCTGCGTGTAGCCTGGTTGCTGCTTACCCGGGAGTCAATCCGGTAATGGTATCAGTCGCCCCTAACCAGATCGCGGGGCAGAGGTCTCGCGTCAGGGGGCCGCGTATGCCAGGGCGCGATCTGTTTGACGTGAGGCCATTCAGACGCGCCGGCACGCGCGAACATCCCCTTCGCGAGGCGCCGCACATGGTCATCCAGGCTCTCGATCCCGAGATCCCGCTGGATGACATCGTTCCTCACGTAGCGAGGAGCGTCAACTATGGTCCGCAGCGCCAAATGTTGTTGGGCGCGGAGCGTTTTCCGGCTCGACTCGCTCGTGAGGGCGAACCAAGCGGGAGCGGCGTACGTCAGTATCGGGCGTATGTACAACTTGTACACGCCCAACTTGACGCGCGCCGGGATTCGCGACGAGAGCACGGGCCGGAGGAGATAGCGGGCGACTCTCCCCTTGGCCGCGACCTGGCGGACGTGCTGACCCATTTTGAGCCGACGATCGATGGTGACCCCCAGGTATTTGACCCGGGGCGACCACTCGATGTCGGCTCCTTGTAGTTTCAAGGGTGGTGGGAGGGACACATGGCCGGTGATCATGGCCTGCGTCTTACCCACGTTCACCGAAAGCCGCCATTTGGCGAGCCACTCGGGAAGGAGCTCAAGCGCTCGCTGCATCTTGACGGCCGCGTACTTCGAGTTCATCGAAGTAGAGATGTACGCGGCATCGTCCGCATACAGCGCGAGCATCACGTCCGGAGTGGTGGGGATGTCGTCGGTGTAACGCGAGTAACACGCCGGCGAGACGCAGCTGCCCTGCGGTACGCCCGCGAGCACCGGCCTGGCGCTGGAAAGCGCCCCATCGACCACCACCCTGAAAGTCCTGTTTGAGAGAAAAGTAGAGACCACTTTGACGACGCGACGGGGCGCGTCGGTGGTGGCCATCTTAAATACCAGGCCCTCATGCCACACGCGGTCGAAGGCCTTCTCCATGTCGAGGAATACTGCTACTGCGTACTCCTTCTTGTTCATCGCAGCTGCGAGGTGGTGCAGTACCCTCGACAGCTGGAGCGTCGTGCTATGCTCCGCCCGGAACCCGAACTGCTCTGGGCGCGGCGTGATGTGGGGCAGTAGGTGTCGCAGCAGGAGTGCTTCGAACACCTTGGAGACTGTCGGCAGCAGGGTGATCGGCCGATAGCTCTCCGGCTTCAGCACGTTCTTTCCCGCCTTGGGCAGCATTATGACGCGCCCTTCCTTCCAGGACTCGGGGAAGGAGCCGGTGCGCAGTATCGCCGTAAACAGGCGCGCCAACGCCGCTACCATTCGGTACGGCAGGTGGCGCAGCACTGTGTTGGCGATACCGTCAGCACCGGGGGCCTTCCTGGGCTTCGTCCTCAGGATGGCGCGTCTTACTGCGTTAGGCGAGAAGAAGATCGGCTCTTCATCGGGAGCTATCGGCAAGGCGAAGTAGTCTCCCAGGTGTTTCTCGACTGCTGCGACATGGTCTGTGTCGGTAGTCGGGTTTGGGCGGAACTGACGCTCCAGGTACTCGGCGAAGACCTCCGCCCGGTCCTCCGCTACATATTTAAGCGCCCCGTCGCTGCTCTGCAAAGGACGCACCGGGGCTGGGGTGTTCGTGAGTTGGCCGCATAATTTGTGAATCGACGGCCAACTGTCCGTCGTCTCATCGATTCGTTCCTCCCAGCCCGCGGCGGTCTGGGCCTGCAACTCGGCCTTGACCTTTTCCGCGAGACGGTTGAGCTGCGTCTTGAGAGTGGGGCAGCGGAGCTGTTGCCACTGCTTGCGTAGACGCCTCTTCTCGGCGATCATCCTTGACAGCCGCGGAGGTAGAGGCGGAAGTAGCCCCCTCTCACGCGGCTGTACAGTAGTCGCCGCTTGAAAGGCGCTCTGTATGCAAGCAGTGACGTCACACGCCGCCCTGTCAACGTCCGCGGAAGTAGCGATAGGCCGAGTCGGCACAGTGGTCTCTACTTCCTCTGCGAACCGGGTCCAGTCGGTACGTCGACGTGGCGCCAGGGGTTTCAACCGGGTCGGCACACCCGAAAGGACGACGAGCACCGGGTGGTGGTCCGAGTTCAACTCGTCGTCGATCACATGCTGCGTGATCTGACAGTGTAGCCCTCGATGGACCACAATGTCCAGCACGTCCGGCATGTATGAGACCGCATCTGGGTAGTGGGTTGGCGTCTCTGGGCCGGACACTGTGTAACCGAAGGCTTCGGCATCAGCTAAGAGCCGTCTTCCCCCGGTATTCGTGCGGCACGAGTTCCACGCCGGGTGCTTGCAATTCAAGTCACCGGCGAGGAGAGTAGGACGCGTAGAGCCGGATATAAGGGCCCGCAACTCAGATGTGTCTAAGTGGGTCGCGGGCGGCTTATAGCAGGCGTACATATCTATGTCCTCGCCGGCTACGCGCAGCTGTACACCCAGCGCGTAAAACGTGCCGAGTGACGGCGAGGGGAGTTCTTGATGGACGACTCGTCGCCTTACCAGTACCGCCAGACCACGGTAATTCTGATGTGCCGACCGCTCGTCCTGTCTGTAAACGAGGTACCCCGGGAATCTGATCCTATCCCCGGGGCCCAGCAGCGTCTCGCTTATCAACGCCACGTCGACGTCCTGTTCCCTCAGGAGGTGGCGGAGGGGGGCGACCTTGTCCCGAAGGCCGCGGGCGTTCCAGTGAATCACCCTCAACGGCCTAGCCATGGTACAGGGTGAGTAGCTTGGCCAGACCGTCGAGGATGACGGTCTCTACATTCTGGCCCTGCCTGATGGCCTTAATCAGGTCCATCAACAGCTGAATGGCACAGGCCGTGAAGTCACTCCTGGTGGTGCCAGGAGTCCGAGTATGTGGTGGCGGTGCGGCGTGGGCGTTGACGCCGGCAGCGCCGCGACTCGGATGGGGCTCGGGGTATTTGTGGGTTGTGGTCGTGGTCGTCTTCTTCCTTTTGACCGGTCGCGGCGCTGTGCCAGCGCTGGTGGTGGGCACCACCTCCACGGCCTGTGCCCCACTAGTGGCAGGGCCAACCCTCGGGACATGTGTAATGTCGGTCGTCGTTGCGGTCGTGGTCGCCGCGGGGGGTTTGGGCTTCTTGCCTTTCCCTTTTCCCCCGCGCCTCTTCTTCCTCCGCCTTGAGGAGGAGGGCTGCGCATTCCTGGGTGTGGGCCCGTTTGCCGCCGCCATCAGCGATGCGCCCGGTGGCCCTTCTGGCTCCACTTGTCTTTCGGTGGCCGCCAAGGGCCGACGTGTGGAGGCGGATCTGGCGGCGGTCCCCGCCCGCCTGTTGCGTATTTCCGCTTGGTAGGCGGGGCACTTTATATTGCACGCGGGATGCGGGCCACCACAGTTGATACAGGTGGCCGGCTCCTCCCGCGGGCGCGGACAGTCTCTCGCCGTGTGCTCGCCCCCGCATCGCACACAGGCGAGCGGGCGGTGACACTGGTGCGAGCTATGGCGGAATTGCTGGCACCGGTGGCACTGAGCGGGCCCACGCTTCCCACGCCAGGCCTCGATCTTGACACCCCGCATCATCATGAAGATGGTGGTATCGTAAATGGCCCGGACGTCTGGGGTCTTCTTTAATATGGCGTGGAACACGCAACCGGGTCTTCCTTGTGCGCCCTTAATATGGCGCACGTACTCCGGTTGGTATCCCATCGCACGCAGCTCCTCCTCAATCTCCTGAGGGTCTGTATCCGCAGGCAGCCCCCTTATGGCCACCTTCATATTTCGCTCCGCTGGTAGCGAGTAGGCGAACCAGGCGACGCCCTCTTCTTTCTCCAGGCCAGTCAGATACCGCTGGACCAGCCTGTACTCTTCCTCCGAGTCGGGGGTAAAACGAACCCCCCCCCGTAAGGCCGAGCATTAGGCGGCCGGCCCAGCTTGGCAGCGATGGCCCGGAAATGTGTTGCCCAGTTCGGCAACTTCTCTACTACCAGCGGAGGGTAGCGTAACTTTTTCTTCTTACCTGCTGGAGCCGTCGTCGTTGCGGCACCAGGGGCAGCAGTGGCGTCAGCAGGTGTGGTGGCAGTGGTGGCAGGGGGCCGCGCTGCAGCGCTGGACCCGGTCGCTCTGCCTCGGGTGGACGCCGTCGGAGAAGGCGTAAGGCGAGCCGCGTCGGCAAAGGTGGGCGACGCGGGCGTGGCCCGACCCCGCGGCGCGCTATCGCGCTGTGGCCGCGGCGGGTCTAGGCAGTACCGTTTCGCCTCCTCCGGTTGGTCACCCGAGCTCCGTCTCCTCCTGTGTCGCTGGGGCTTCGGGTCCAGTTGGAATTCGAAACCGAACCCCAGCGACGGCGTCGGTGAGAAGGCCGGGGTGGCCGCATCGGCCTCCGCTTCTCCCACGTAGGGCCGCTGTCCGGATCGCGGCGTCGTATCGTACGACACGTTGCTGCGACCGGAGGCGGCCGAGCCCGCGGACGCCAGCGACATGCTCGATCCCGCATGGGACGAGCACGCCGACAGCATCGCGGGCGAGTCGAAAGCGGAGGCTCGCGGGGGTGCGGGCGAGTCCGGTGCGTGAGGCACCGCTCGCACCGGGCGGCTGTGTGGCCCCGTGCTGGCCGGGCGCTCCTGCTCCCTCAACGCGCTTGGTCCCGCTGGCAAGAGGCGGGGGTCCAACGCGGAGGTGCGAGGAGCTGGGCCAGCACGAGACGGCGTCGGTGTCGGTGCTGGCGGGGCGCCGCTGCGCGCCGGCGGCGAAGTGAATCGCGGCGGCGGCGCAGCGGGGCGCGCGGGTGGCGCGCGGGGGCGCGCGGAGGTCGTGGCTGGGTGCACGGGTGGCGCGGTGGCGCGCACACCATGCGTGGACTGCGCGTGGGTCGCGCCGGAGCGCGCAGCAGGCGCGGCTGGGTGCGCCGTAGGCGCATGGTGCGCCGTGGGCGCAGGGTGCGTGGGCGACGCGGCGGAGCGCCCAGTAGGCGCGGTCCGCGCGGCCGGCGCAGCGGGGCGCACGGGCGGCGCGGCGGAGCGCCCACTCGGCGCAGCGGGGCGCACGGGAGCGGGCACGCGCGCGGGCGGCGCTGCGGTGCGCGCTGGGTCGCGGCCCGAACCGGCGGCAGGACCCGGGGCCTGGATAGGCACCGGGCGAAACGCCGCGGGGCGGACGGCCACAGCGTGGTGCCGGCCCGACGACGGTGTAGGCGCAGCGCGCGCAGGCGCCAGCGTCGTCGACGGGCCCGCAGTCGCAGCGGCGCTCGTTGCCCCTCCTCCTCTTCGGGGGTCTTCCCCCCCTCCTCTTCTCGGTGCGGCCAGCGGCGCACCGGACGACGCGACGCCGATGTTCGGCAGCGACGTCGCCCGGTCCAACGCCGGACGCCCCTCTTCTTCTTCCGTAGTCCCGGCATCGCGGCCCAATGAGCCGCGCTTGCCGGGCTTAGGCATCACGGGGGCGTAGGCCTCCCGCGACCGCTGCGGCGGCGATCCGCCGGGCAGCGAGCCTCCGTTCGTGTCGCCCCAGGTGCCGGCTGGTCCCTGAGTCGACACGTACGGAAGTGATTAAAACTGTGCACTAAGGAGCACTAGTGCGGTCCGCGCAGGATGGGCAGGTGCGTGTGGGATAGCACCTGCTGGCCACGGAGCCAATCCTGATGCCCGATTCGGCAAAATGTTCCTTTTTTTATACAATTTTTGCTAAGTGCTTACTAGCTAGACAACCAATCAAAAAAATAGTACATTAAATGCGTTAGCCAATCAGCGCGCGGTACATTTTTCTTAGATGCCTCGAACCTTTACCTTAATGGGGACCGCGTGACATTTTTCGCGTTTTTCACTAAGTTTTCCTTTATTTACACAGGTAAAGTATATATAATTAGGGTCTATATATTAGAATCTATCCTAGAAAAATATAAAATACGATATAAACATAACATGAAACATAAACACTTAACTACCACTAAACTAATCACGAACAGATCACTACGGCACTATTTACTTAAACTATCGTTACTCTATTACTTATTTACTGTCCTATTAACGTCTATATATCACTTTATGTACACTATTCTTAAGTCACTTGTTCCGTACACTGTTATTTTAGCACTAGTCCCGCACATCACTCCCGCCGTGCGACCGTGTCGCATCAGTTGTCGGTGCGGGCTCGTTGCTAGGAGACAGGGGCAGGATCACCAGCTTCCTCACCGGCCGACGTAGAACACCTCCCTTGGTCAGCACGTCCACTGTTCGCACGATGTTGTCTGGACCCGGATACGTAGCGACGATTCTTCCTCGTATCCACACGTTGCGGGGCAGGTTCGGGTCGACGATCTGTACGAGGTCGTTTACTTGCACTGCTTGTCCTCGTCCATGTGGCTCCCGCCGGTGTTGGAGTTCTGGAAGATACTCCCTCACCCAGCGTGACCAGAAGATGTCTGCCAGTCTCTGTGAGGCTCGCCAGCTGGATCGTGAAATGACGTCCTTATCGGTGAAAGTGCCCGGTAGCGGCACACGTCCCGGTCCTCCCAACAGGAAGTGGTTAGGAGTGAGGGCCTCCGGGTCCTCTGGGCTGACTGATACATGAGTCAGCGGACGACTGTTGACGGTGTTCTCTACTTCCGCGAGTAGAGTTGTGAGGACCTCTTCTGTCGGATGGCGTTCGTGCAGTGCTGCGGCGAGTGCTGTCTTGACGGAACGAACCATCCGTTCCCACGCCCCTCCCATGAATGGGGCTCCAGGTGGTATGTAGCGCCAGGAGATAGTTCTTTTGGCTGTTTCCTCTGCAGTTGCCGCGTCGATTTCCCGTCGTAGTTCCTTGTCAGCGGCCTTTAGGTTGGTGCCGTTATCCAACCATATTTCAGTCGGGCAGCCTCGGCGCGCGATCATTCTCCTCACCGCCATCACCGCTGAGTCAGCATTAAGTGATCCAGCGACTTCTAGGTGTATAGCTCGCGTTGTGAGACATGTGAAGATGGCTACATATCTCTTCTGTCGAGTGCGTCCGACGGTCACTGAGAGGGGTCCGAAATAGTCGACTCCGGTGAAGGTGAAGGGTCTCTTATGGTGAGCTAGGCGGCACGCTGGTAGGTCCCCGGTCCTAGGGTATGGTGGTGCTTGAGTTTTCATTCTGCAGAATAGACACCTTCGTATTATTAAAAAAAAAAAAAAAAAAAAAAAAAAAAAAATACTCAGTACCCAATATTGTTGTCTGCACTCGTTGACCGTAGCCTCCACACCAGCGTGATGAAGCTGTCGATGAACAGCTTGTATCCAGAGCTTGACCGTAGGATGATCACCATCGATCACCAGTGGGTTTTTGAATTCTTCCTTCATGTCTTGAGCTGCTCGGATGCGGCTTCTGAGTCTCAGTGCTCCATTTATAGTTTCGACGCTTAGTTGTCGGAGGCGGCTCTCTGTGTTCATTGGTTTTCCGTTGGTCAGACTATCTATTTTTTCCGCGAAGGACTCTTCTTGAGAGGATCGCATCAGTAATTCTTCAGCTTTCTTGAGGAGCTCGGCTGTGATCGGCATGCGTTTCTTCGCTTCTTGAGTCGGCCTCTTCGATGTCGTAGACACCCCCCCCCTTTTCTGTGATTCTGGCTTTCTTCCAGGCGGGATCAACTTCTTTGTTTTTCTTTGTTCTTCTGTAGTTTACTTTCTGTTTCGTGGCTCTGCACAGTTGAATGAATTGTAAAACACGTCCCGTTGAGTATCGGAGTCTGTCCCAGCTGGAGAACTTCTCTGGATTGGGGAGGCCTTCTGCAAGTCTCAGACGCCTTCTGGCGATTACGTGGTGGGTCTTCTCTTCGTCGGAGCATTCTTCTGGTGTTACTTTTGTACTCTCTGTCGGCCAGAAGTCTTCTGTTTGATATAAGAAGTCTGGCCCTCTGAACCATCGGTGTTGTCTGTTGAATGTTGATGGTACGTCTCGTGTGGCGTCATCCGCCACGTTCAATTTTGTTGGGACCCAGCGCCAGTCGTTGACCTTGGAACTTTCTTCTATGGCTGCTAGGCGATGAGCTACGTAGGGCTTGTATGAACGTGAGCCTGTTCTTATCCAGGTCAGCACCGTCTTGCTGTCTGTCCAGAACACCTTGCGATCGGGTTTCTTCTCATGTTCTTCGATTACTGCCTCTGCGAGTCTGGTTCCCATGACCGCTGCTTGCAGCTCTAACCTCGGGATTGACGTCAATTTCAACGGTGCTACCTTCGCTTTGGCTATGATGAGGGAGGGGCTGACTTCGCCGTCCGTCGCTACCGCTCTCCAGAAGAGGACCGCGGAGTAGGCCGATTCGCTGGCGTCGCTGAAGACGTGGAGCTCCAGGGAAACTGCATCACTGTAGTGGAGATATTGTCGCGGGATCGCGACTTCGTGGAGGTTCTTCAGCTGCCTCATCCACGTCTCCCACTGCTCTGCCAGGTCGTCATCTATGTGGTCGTCCCACGCTGTCCCTCTACGCCAGACCTCTTGAAGAAGCTGCTTCGCCTTTATCGTGACGGGTGAAGCGAGTCCCAGCGGGTCGAAGAGGGACATTACTATTCTTAGCGCTTCCCTTTTTGTCGGCTGTTTGTCTTCTATGAGTGTTGAAGGTATTCTGGCTAGGTTGAGGTTGAAGGTGAGTTCGTCCGAGTTAATTTTCCAGATGACGCCCAGGACTCGTTCAGTTTTTTCTTCTGTTCTATAGAGTTCCATATCTTCGGTTTGGTTTTCTTCACCAAGTGATTCTAGTAGCGATGTTGAGTTTGATTTCCATTGTTTTAACTCGAAACTTGCTTTCATGTGTACCTCTCGTACACTCTTCGTGATACGTTTGGCGTCCTCGAGGCTCCTGAAGCTGTCCAAGTAGTCGTCGACGTAATGTTTGTGTACGATGGCTGCTGCGGCTTCTGGGTGAGTTTCTTCGTGCTGCTTGGCGTTAAGGTTCTTAACGTAAATTGCTGTTGACGGCGAACTCGATGCTCCGAAAATTAATGACGTCATTCTGTATTCTTCTGGGGGCCGGTCGTCTCGACGATCCCCGCGCCAGAGGTACCGCAGTGCGTCTCTGTCTTCTGTTCGCAGCTTGACTTGCATGAACATCTCCTTGATATCTGCCGTGACTGCAATCATGTGCTGCCGGAACCGCATGACGACACCTGGTAGTGACTGCAGCAGGTCGGGACCTGCGAGTAACATGTCGTTGAGCGCCACCCCTTTTGTCTTGGCTGCGGCGTCGTGTACCACCCGAAGTTTCTCTGGCTTCATCGGGTTGATCACTGCGAAGTGTGGCAGGTACCAAGTCTTGTCTGCTGCCTTCTGTTCCGGGGCAAGTTCCGCGTACCCCTTTGCGATGAGAGCGTCCATCTGTTCGACGTACTTTTTCTTCAAGGCGGGTTCACGATCGATTTTCTTCTCTATACCGAAGAGTCTTTTCAATGAATTTTCATAGTTGTCTGGAAGTCTGACCTCTTCTTTGCGCCAGAGAAGGCCGGTCTGGAATCTTGCTTCCTCTATCTTTGTTGTGGTCTTCTCTAGAATACGAAGTGCTCGCTCTTCCGGATCTGTCTTCGGTCTCTTGGGTTGTATGCACAGCGCGTCCATCTCGAAGTACTGTTTCACAAGGTTCTCTAAATTCTCTTCTGGATCTTCTGTGATGTGTGACACAAAGTCAATCTTCTTCCCGAAGGTTTGTGTTTGACTGCCGTGAAGTACCCACCCTAGGGGCGTGAGAGATGCCACCGGGTGGTTGTTGTCTCCTCTTCTTACTTCCGACGTCAGTAGAAGGTGCCAGTTGTCTTGTCCAATTAGTACTCGTGGTTTCGCGTCGGCGTATGTGAGATGCCCTCGGATGTCAGATAAGTGTTGACATCCTTCTACTAGTTCCTGTGGCACCCGTTGAGATGAGACTTGTAAGTTCTTCACTGTGCGTGCTTGTATTCGTTCTTCGTGATCGTTGAGCCCTCTCAGTTTGATGGTTACTCTTCTTGAAGCCGATTCCGACGTCTTCATGTCGTTGATGGTTTCTATCTTCAGTGGGTCTATGGGGCCCGTCGCTCCGACGCTCGTCACTATGCCCTCGTCGACCAATGTGACTGTTGACCCGTCGTCCATTAGTGCGAAGGTGTCGATGTCTCCTTTCGGTCCCTTCACTTGGATTGGGAGGATTTTCAGGAACGATTGTTTCTTGATTGTCCAAGTTGAGTTGATGACCCCTGCCGCTTCTTCTTTATTCTCTGTCTTCTCTGTCTTCTTTTCATAGTGCAGCATCTTGTTGTGGGAGTACTTGCAGCCGTTGACGCCGCACGTCTTGGGTTTGCAGCTATGTGTCTTGTTTCTGTAGCGAAGACACCTGAAGCAGAGTCGCTTAGACTTGGCCATGTCCCATCTTGCGTCTGCATCTAACTTCTTGAACTGTTCACATTCTGTCGCATTGGTGTGGCCCGCTTCTTCACATACGAGGCACTTCTGCGTCGGTGTTTTTTCAGTCACGTTGTTGACTCTTTGCATCCTCTTCTGTGGGGCAGCTGTAGTAGGTGCTGCCATCTGTTCAGGCAGCGCGTAGGGTCCGCACAACTCCGCTTCCCTCTTGAAAAACTTCTCTATCTTGATGAGGCAAGGATCTTCACGAGGTTGTATTGCTGCGAAGTCGTAGTACCTGTATCGCAGAGTCGGCGTCAGCTTGTCCACGACTGTCTTCGCGAGTTCGGGGTTGTACATGTAGTTGAAACAACCCAGAGTCTTCAGTGTTGCCACCACGTTGGAAACTTTAGTGGCAAATATGCAGATGTCTCTCGGCGACTCGGTGAGGCGCGGCAGACCTCGAAGCGTCTCCATTTCCAACATGGCTATTGACTCTGGTCTTCCAAATCTTGATTCCAATGTCTTCATCACTTCGGCTGGATGAGCGTTGGTTATGAGTAGACCCTCGACCGCTTCTTTGGCTTTCCCTTTGAGATTTCTTCTGAGTCGATTCGTGTTTTCAACCGTGCTGAACATCGCTTCCGTCTCGTGGTAAGCGGCGCGGAAGGGCAGCCATTCTTGATGAGATCCATTGAAGGTCGGTAACTCGATGAACTTGGGTCGTTGAGCTGCGCTGACTGCCCGAGAGATGGCTTCGGCTAGGATGGCTATGTCGGTTTGCCCTCCCGCCGCTGCTTGACGTGTTTCTCCATGTTTCGTTGTCGTTTGTTCTCTCGTGCGGGCAACCGTTGGATCTTCTGTAGGGCGGCGTGGTTCTTTAGTGTTCGCTAACGTCGGACGATCCACTTGATTTTCCAACCAATCGTCCACTCTTGCGTTAACTTCTGACTTCGAGTAGAGGGTGACGTCATCTTCTTCCTCTTCTGAGTCTTCTTTCTCTAATGTAACTAGATGTGCTGCTGCGAGTTCCACTTGAAGACGTAATAAGTCTTCCTTTGCTTTTGCGAGCTTGAGTTGCTTCGTTCTGCTACGTGTAGATCCCCCAGCTCCCCCTTTGATACTAGGGGGGCGCAGGTCTCGTAGTCCGGTCGGCTTTGGTGGACCGGCGGTTGTCTTCTCAATTCGCTTCACTGTAGAGCTTTCTGTTTCTGGAAGGGTTTCACTAACGTTGACAGTTACGGATGGCTTCGTTAGTTGTTGGGTCTTCGCTCCCGCAGTTAGCGTCGTTGCAGCGGACGGAGTTACGGAGGCGGCGGCGGCGGTGGCGTGTGAGGCGGGGGCGTTTGCGGCTGATGCGGAGGTGGCAGCGGTCGAAGTAGTTGCAGCGGTCGCGGAAGTCACGGCGGATGGATCGGTTGCCGCGGAGGTGTCTGTTTGTTCCGAAGTCTCCGTGGCGGTCGTCCCTGTAACTGTTGATTCCGTGCTGGCTTCCGCGCTGGTGCCGGTTGCGGAGTCGATAATCTCGGGCGATGACGACTTCTGTTCTTCTGACGGCTTCTGTTCCCCCGACGGTTTACGGCCCTTACCCACAGAGCGTGTAACGGGCATGTTGCCGGCTTGATTTTCTTCGAATATCTTGAAAGTACTCTTCTTTTTTCCGTGAAATCTTCTGTATTTCTGCTCTTCGTAATTCTTCCCGCAATATCCGTGTTCGAAGGACCATTAAATGTGGCTTACAGCCTCATTTGTGTGCTGGGTTGGCTGGAAATGAAACTACTGGAGACTTCTTTCTTCATATATTGGAGCACTTTCTTCACAGGTAGCCGGGCGTCGAATGCCCGATTCGGTTTTTTTTTTTTTTTTTTTTTTGTGGGGCATCTCGTAGTTAATCCTGAAAGATTGTGACTACTTAAACGGATTGGGGCCCGGCGAGTTCTAAAAAGTTACCTTTTTAGGCCTCCAGCCGGGGCTTATTATACTTAAAAACTAAAGCGAAAGCTCTAAGGGTTACCCCGAGGGGGGTACGAACCTCGGCTTAGGCAATCGCTGATAGGGGGGGCAGCAAGGGACTGGCTGGATCTGAGTTAAATTATTTAGGGACTAATTTAAAGCTAACGGCGCAGCATCGCGGGCTGGCTCTTGCAGGCTCGGGAGGGACTGTTAAGTCGGGGTCGCGACGACGGACCTCGGCGGTGAGGTCGGTACGGTTTGTGTCTGTGTGCTGGTCTAGCTGTACTGGTCTCTTTTCGACTCTCCTGGAGGAGAGTAGTGGGATCATCAGGATCGGTAAGAATGTGCCGCGAGCGGCGGACTTTGCTAATACGGGAGGGGGTGTAAGTAGCTGCCGCCACAACCAGAGGGTTGCGGTGGGCTACGGCCCTATCGAAGAAGCGCTTCGAAGCGCGTTTTATGTATTGATGGATAGTCGGGAGTTTCATATCTAAATGAAGATTGATATTCCGAACAAACCAAGGCGAGCCTGTGGCTTGACGGAGAAAACGGTTCTGGAGAGTCTGCATCCTATGGATGAATCGGGGCTTGGCATGTGCCCAGACTGGGCTTGCGTATGTCATAATCGGCCTGATACAAGCGGTGTAAAGCCGCTTCTTACACAGAAGAGACAATTTACTCCGCTTGTTCAGGACGCAATGGAGCCTACCGAGAGCGAAAGCGGCCCGCGAGCGAGCCTGCTTTATGTGCTCAGAAAAGGTGAGGTGTTCGTCGAGGATGACACCTAGATATTTGGCTTGCTTCGCCCAAGGGATCTGCTTGCCGAACATTGAGATGGGTCGGGGAGGGGGGTGATTACGTCGCGGTCGGGTGTAAAAGACCGCCTGACTTTTATCGGGATTGACCTCGATTCGCCACTTCCTGAACCATTCGCCGAGCTCGTCGACTGCGGTTTGGAGGTAGCGAACCAGCGCTGTGTCACTAAATCCCGAGAAGAAGATGGCAGTGTCGTCTGCGAACAGAGCTAACCTTGCCTTCTTGCTTCTGGGGATATCGCTAGTGAACAGCGTGAAAATGAGGGGAGCTAGTACAGAGCCTTGAGGGACTCCTGCACGGATCGGATGAGGGGAGGAAAGTGCCCCTTCGATGCGATAGCGAAAGGTACGGTTCGCAAGAAAGTCTCGTAAGATGAGCACGAGACGGTCTGGCACTCCGAGTTGATACAGCTTATATAATAAGCCGTTGTGCCAGACTTTGTCGAACGCTTTCGCTATATCGAAGTATACAGCGCCCGTGAACATACCACGCTGAAAACCAGCATTGATATGTTCGACGATACGGTGTACCTGATGGACACACGAGTGTTGGGTTCGAAAACCGAACTGCTCGTTGGGGATGAGGCCCTTGGTTTCGGCATAATCTCTGAGTCGCTTATAAATAAGTCTCTCATAGATTTTGCCGAGAACTTTGAGCAAACTAATGGGGCGGTAGCTCGTGGGCTCGGTTTTGGGCTTACCGGGCTTAGGGATGCCAATGACGGTGGCTTCCTTCCACGCTTGGGGGAAAATATTATTACTCAAGGCACCATTGAAGATGGTGCACATGAGCATAATCAAGTGAGCGGGGAACAGCTTGATCACTCTGTTGGTGATGCCGTCTGATCCGGGGGCTTTACGAGATTTCAGACCCTTGATGATCTCGTGCACCTCGTCAGGTGTGACAGGGGGCAGGGGATCATCAGGGTCTTCAACGGGCGGGGCCCGATTCGGCAAAATGTTCCTTTTTTTATACAATTTTTGCTAAGTGCTTACTAGCTAGACAACCAATCAAAAAAATAGTACATTAAATGCGTTAGCCAATCAGCACGCGGTACATTTTTCTTAGATGCCTCGAACCTTTACCTTAATGGGGATCGCGTGACATTTTTCGCGTTTTTCACTAAGTTTTCCTTTATTTACACAGGTAAAGTATATATAATTAGGGTCTATATATTAGAATCTATCCTAGAAAAATATAAAATACGATATAAACATAACATGAAACATAAACACTTAACTACCACTAAACTAATCACGAACAGATCACTACGGCACTATTTACTTAAACTATCGTTACTCTATTACTTATTTACTGTCCTATTAACGTCTATATATCACTTTATGTACACTATTCTTAAGTCACTTGTTCCGTACACTGTTATTTTAGCACTAGTCCCGCACAGTCCCGTAGTCGCCTTTTACGATACCCACGGGAAGAAATGGCATAGTGCTATTCTTTACTACTGGCCGGTATTTGATAGAACCTCATAATGTCTCTTATTATAATATGTGAGGTTTTAAGAAAATGCATGTTGGTTTTCCAAAACACGTTTCTGGAAATTCATTGAATCTTGTTAGAGTAGGTTTTCGGTTATTAAACCACTGCTCCCAGGTTATTGCTATAGTAATATGACATGACCATCATGTCGTGTGACGTTCTTAAGAAGGGTTTTGCATAGCGGTTCACAACCATCCGACAGGTTGTCGTATCGAAAGTGACCCATTTTCAAGTATTGAGTTGCTTTCGAAAAGCCAATAACTGTCGGAATAAGGCGGTCGTCTAATTATTTGAAACTGACAAAATTGTAGGTTTTATATATTTGTAAACACCTTTGAGAGGACTCCTTTGATAACACTGAATGATGTTCGGTTCGAGAGCGTATCGCTTTGCTGCTTAAAAAGTCAGGATAGAAAAATACAAAACACATGTATTCATAAAACTCTTGAAAGCCTGTATGTGGTCCAGGGTTCTTTTACATGTTTTTAGTTTTTTGACATTTGTGAATCACCAAAACTCCAGGTGGATGGACGGCCGTACCGGTTTTCCGTTCGTGGACGCAGCGATGCGCCAACTGCGAACAGAGGGCTGGCTGCACCACGCGGCGCGCAACACTGTGGCATCGTTCCTCACGCGCGGTACTCTCTGGCTGTCCTGGGAACATGGCCTGAACCACTTCCTCAAGTACCTGCTGGACGCTGACTGGTAAGTTTTGTTTTTTTGGGGTTTACTCATGAAAAAAGATCATCATCAGCCTATAAATGTTCCCACTGCTGGGACACAGGCCTCCTCTCGGTGAGAGGGAGTGGGCCATAATCCACCACGCGGGCCCAGTGCGGGTTGATAGATGTCACATGTCTTCGAATTTTTGGTTCTAAGACATGCCGGTTTCCTCACGATGGTTTCCTTCACCGTTTTGAAAAAAGATGCTAGGCCTTAAACTGTAAGAGGAGGCGGAGTGCGTGAGGGAGAGGCAGTCTCACGCCCCTAGCCGCCGCATGAGATGACGCCTCGGGCGCCAGGAGTCCATTGCGGACCCCCCGGATACTGAAGGCGCGGGCTTGCAGGCGGCAAGTAATGGATAGCTCGCCGCTCGGTAAGGACCAGGCCTGTTTCGACGGTGGGTAGTGTCCCACGCGCGCCTCAAAGAGATGTCAGCAACAATTGAAGGGGTCCGCTAGGACCGATGACTGCTAGGGTCGCGGATTTGTTTGTAAGAGTTACCATGGCCCTGGCAACTGATGAAACACGGGTGGGTTTTAGTCAGAAAGGTCGGACATGCCCTTCCGCTCCGCTCATAGCGAGAGACGTCATTTGATGATTTCATACCAAAAAAAAGGCCTTATTCGTAACGAATGCCATTTTTAACATGCCAAAACTTGACATATCAAGCATCCAAACTGACATAGACACAACTGAATTTTTTCCGGTCCTAATGGCAAATAACTTTTAAATAAATTTTAAGCTTAATAATTAACAAACATACTCGATACATTAAGGTCCCAAAAACGATACGAAATATAAAGCCTCGGATCACCCCAGGTCTCTTACGCTGTATCCGTAACAGAGATAAAATGCATAAAAATCTAAAATCTGATCCGGAAAATCCTATTCTAAAAATAACGTACTCGCGATATCGAAATTTTTGTTACGCAAATTAAAAATAAGCTATGAAAAGACTGAATTTATAAAAATAAAGAATGATCTTAAGGCTACTTGGGACAGTTGGGACCTTATAAAAACAATAACTCATACCAAATCCGCTCCAACTCCACCTAGCGAACTTCTAAGAACTGAAACAGTACTTATACTTAAAAAGAGATGAACGAAAACAGCAGCTAACTCGGTCAATAAATACTTTGTGAGCCTAGGAAATAGCTTAGCCATTAGAGAAGATCCTAAACAATCGTTTGCTTGTCTACCTGCGTGCAAATAATATTCTATCAGACAGTCAATACGGTTTTAGAACCGGTATTTCTACTGAGGATGCGGTTGTAGCTTTCTCTGAAAAAGCATCTGGATATATGGATCGCGGCCACAGGTGCCTGGGTACATTTTTAGGTAAATTAAAAGCTTTTGACACTGTCCCAGTTCCAATCCTCCTATCAAAATTAGAACGCAGTACGTGGTGTAGCACTGGAAATTTTTATAAGTTACCTAAAAAACAGATACCAACATGTAAAGATTGGTGAAGTGGTGAGTGATAAGGTAAGGATTGATTAAGGCGTTCCTCAAGGAAGCGTTTTGGGTCCAACGCTCTTCCTCATTTCTATTAATGACCTGTGTTCGCTTGCCCTCACTTTTTGCTCTGTATTTACCTACGCTGATGATACAGCGCTTCTTATACAAGGCACGGACTGGAGAGAAATTGAACTGCACGCTCAAGCGGCATTGGACACGGTAATGAACTGGCTCGCGAAACATCTTCTTCTAAATACAGAAAAAAACGAAAATAGTAACCTTTTCTATAAGCAAAAAAACGTATCCCAATATACCACCTGTTATTAAGGCTATCACATTGCCCGATGACTTTGACGATTTGATCTCTGTACTAGATTTTTTTCGTTTGGTGCCATCTACCATAACAAAACACAAACGAACTGACGATTAAACAAGAACACAGATATGTAGGTTTTTGCCTATTTTTATTCGCTCTCTGAGAGTTGTTATGTATTGTTATCCACTACAATTAAAAAATAATATTAATTTTGAATTAAATGATGAACTTTGCATGCTGACCTAGCTTTCAAAAATTATTTTGTGTGATGATGATCAGGTAAGTGCTTATCGATTCTCAGTAACGGAGTTAGTTAGGATCACCAAACTTTTTCGTGTGATGAATTTCGCCAGTTAATTTAATTGACATTGACATTTCCATCATTGAGTAAGAAAATTGGATGTCTGATGATGACTGGTATATCTATAAAATATTGCAAGCTTACTCTATGACTGGTTCAAAAAGCAAAACGAAATTACAAACTACTTTATTTCTATGTACATAATTAATTTCTGTTCTTATTTTACGTAATATTTATATTTCTAATATTAACAATATTATTTAATTCAGAAATCTTTCAAAACGTGAACTTTTAAATTTTATTTGGTGAAAATAACGCGCGTATAGTCCACCCTTCACGGCAGCCATCAAGGCACTAATGTATCGCGTCATTCGCGTCCCGAGTATGTGTCACAAGAAAGCAACGAGTTTCTCTTACAGTTTCGGGTTTTTAATTATTATTTAAAAATGTAAAAAGAAATAAGAAAAAGTAAACAATACAAATTATTAAATAAATCAGTACGCATATTTTGATATAAAATTCATGTCAAACGATTCAGCCCATACAGAGACAATTTTCAATTTAGGTAGAGGAAGGACATGTTTACTACCAGATTTTTCTAAAATTTGGGAAAGTTTATTAAAATTCTAAACAATAAAAAGTGTTTATCATGACCTTAAGTATGACATATATTTTTCATATGAAAATCGTACGGTAGGATTCGTCAACAAAATTCGTTAAACATACGGTATTTTTCGGATTTCAGCAAGGTAATCCCCTTAAACGCCACACCTACCAAGAGCACTCAAGAATTCTCTCATGCCCGTGTCCAGCTCTGGCAATAACACCAAATACAAAATACTTGGGTGTGCTGATTGACAGACATTTAAACTGGTATTCTCACGTAGACAACTTGGTAGCAAGAACGCGAAAACTAATTTACACATTTTTAAGAAACTTCGCTATACTGCTGACACAATGACTCTTAGGTTGGTCTACATGTCACTGTGTCAGTCTCTTCTTGCATACTGCTTGCCAGCAGGGCCGGACTGGGGCTTTGAATCGGTCCGGGCATTTCACAGATGACCGGCCCTTTACCATTCGTAAGAGAAAAATTACCAACATAAATTTTTAGTTATTTATTGTATTAATGATTTTCGAAGCAGTTCGCTACTTTCGGTTAATTTGTCTATAATGTCGTCGGAATCTAATTTCATTAAAAGATCTTCTTCCACTGCCATCAACATGAAATAGTTTAAATTTCCAGAGGACATAGTGCTCCTCATGCAATTTTTCAGGTCGAAAAAGATCTTTCACGTCGAACTTGACTCATTGACAAAGTAAGCAGAAGCTTATAAGCTAGTGCAAGTAAATTATTATCAGTCTCCTGCCCTTATCCCAATTTATTTGTAGTCGGCGCAACATGTATTTTTTTCTACATTTCTCTATTAGCCGTCGTCTCAGTAGTCACACACTTTCTATCCATATTTAACCATAGTCATCGATATTCATATTCAATACTTTCCTCACGACCTTTTCCTCATTCCTCCGTATCACGTGACCCTACCATGACAACCGAATCCCACATAACTTTTCAGTTATTGGTGCCACTTTCAGACTTCCTCTTATGTACTAATTTATTATTCTATCCATTCGTGTAACACCACACATCCCTCTTAACATTCTCATCTCAGCTGCATGCAATTGCCTTTCATTCACCCCTTTTGTGGCCCAACATTCTAACCTATTCAAGACCTGTTGGTCTGACCATAGTTTTTTATATCTTCCCCTTAAGTTTAAGGGGGATGTGGGAGTCGCAGATTGTTCCCGTGACCTGCCTCCATTTCATCCATCCAGTGTTTATTATTTGCTTAACCGTCCGATCTGCATCGCCATCGCTTTGCACGAGTGAACAGAGATACCGAAAGTTGAAAGTTGGCGGAGTGCAATAGTGGCGTCCATTGTTCCTCGCCAAACCCCAACTAAACCCAAACTGATTCGTGATAATCTCACTCTCCTCTCGCAGTCTTTTCTCTATTACTTTCCCCCATACCTTCATACTATGTGACATCAGCTCCCTCGATAGTTATTGCAGTCCTGTACATCACCTTTATTCTTAATGATTGGCACTACCGAACTATGGCACCATTCTTGTGGGATCCCTGCTTCATGCAACAACTTATTGAAGAATAAAGTCAGCCACATACATCCATCTTCTTTAAGAACGCGGCGCCTAAACTCGCTAACCACGAGCCGACGCTAAGGCAAAATTCGGTCGGAATATTGCTATCTCTGTTTGACAATAGAAGGCCAACGATGACGCGGTATGCAGCCGTGTGTGAGTGAGTAGTTGTACCTATCCTCTATTCATAACGACTCGACGCATTTTTATTTACTAGTAATTAGGTATGTTCGTTATTTGCTTTATTTTTGTTGACTACTCTGGGGAATCGTTAGTAAATGTACTGACTAGTAATGCGTTTTGTGGAAATTTCTTTAAAATGTCGGTATCTCAAATTATTACAATATTTCGAGATCTAGGCCTTTTGTACCTACAGTCTTACATACCTTTCCTAACTTGGTACTTGTAAACCAATGTATAATTATGTTGTTTGTGGTCTTCTATAAATTGATATATGAACGTTGTGAGTCCAACTCATATTTATGTAAGTAAGTATTCTTTTTACTAATTTTAAAAATTATTATCACTACATATTATAAAACAAAGTCCCCGCCGCGTCTGCCTACTTCCGAAGAACTCAAAAAATGTTCAACGGATTTTCATGCGGTTTTCACCAATAGATAGAGTGATTTATGAGGAAGGTTTATGATGCATTTTCTAACCTCCATGCGGGCGAAGTCGCCAGCAAAAGCTACCTACTTACAAATAATGAATACAAGTCACTAAAAGTGTTGCGCAAAATATTAGTAACAGACAAATATTCCAATAATTTATACATATTTACGTTATGTGCAGATATAAAAGACGATAAATAAAAAAACAAGGACTCTTAATTAACATTTATTGTATTTTTAATGTACACGTCACTCTCCTAAGCTAAGCTAGGTTTAGAATCAGCACTTTTCGAACGTGAAAATTACATAAAATAGTCCTACAAACTGCCTGCTCGTCACCAATTTCTAGTGCTTTATCTGAGAAGAAGCGGCGCAACAAACTCCCCAGCAGCACCTGCTTTCTGTTTAGTAACATAAACTTGATTCTATACAATAGTAGTAGGCAAAGTAATTACGAGGCACAGAATATTACAATACATTATTTACCATATCTGCATAAGCAGTGGTGGCCCAGTGGTAATGGCCCCGACTTACGAGTTATAGGTAGCGGGTTCGAACCCAGGGACGCGCTTTACTTTGTATAAATAATTTCATCAACATTGCTCTCGCACCGGTAAAGAAAAACATCGTGAGGAAACCGGCATGTCTTAGAATTAAAAAATCGAAAACATCAGACATCTGAACCAATCCGCACTGGGCCCGCGTGGTAGATTACGGCCCATTCCCTCTCAGAAAGGAGGCTTGGATCCCAGCAGTGGGAACTTTATAGACTGATTATGTATTTGCCATATGTCAGCTAGCTATGCCATATACCAACAAATAAATAAAAACTGGCGAAGGATAGTAGAAGTAGGTTTAAATAGTGTGTGTAACACAATAAATGAACATTACCATAATAAATTGATCAGAATCGTTTACAGAATCGATTTCTGTTATTTTCTATACTGGCAATTATTTATTCCAGAAATTAAAACTACGTTAATTATGGTGAAACTCACGTTCCCACGGACGTAATAAGATCGCATTTTCAACTGTCGGTGTTGAACCGAGCATTGAGGATACAACACAGTGCAGCGCGGGTGAGTCTCAGCACGTCGAAGCACAGTTGGATTTTCAGCTCTTGGCGCTGAGCAGTATCTTGAAGACCCAGTGCACGAAAACCAACCGCGATTTTATTACGTCCATGGGGACGTGTGTTAAGTCATAACATATAATAATAATATAATATAATAATATTCCACAACTATCACACAACGCCATCTAGTCCCAAGCTAAGCAGAGCTTGTGTTATGGGTACTAGACAACTGATAAACATACTTATATATTTCTAAATACATACATATTATAGATAAATTACACCCAGACACAGAACAAATGATCGTGCTCATCACACAAACATTTGTCCTGGGTGGGAATCGAACCCACGACCTCCGGCATAGCAGTCAGGGTCACTAACCACTAGACCAACAGGTGGCAATTAACGTATTACATTAACGTAGTCATAACATAATTAACCTATACCTAGATAGGTAGGTAAATAGTAACTTATACAAAATATACTTAGTTAGGTACTTACTATTATTAAACTCGAACCACGAAAAAAAATTATCTTTATTTCATTGGGCTGAGTTTAAAAATATGTAAGTAAACAATTAGTAGCCAAGAAAATATTAGACAGGTAACTTATTATAATATATCATTGGCTAATAGGTACTTACTGTGAGACACATCCCAACGTTCGGAGCAAACCGAATCGTAAATAATAAATCCAGGTCCGTATACAAAGCAAAGTTCCTGCCAGGGTCGCGAGATTCGTTCGAAAGAGTTACCGTGGCCCTGGCATATGGGCAACTGATGGAATATCGGTGGGTTTTAGTCAGTAAAAGTCTGACACGCCCTCCCGCTCCGCCCAGAACGGGAGAAGTCATTTGATGATTTCCCATCCAACAAAAAAAAAGAATCGTCAGAATGCTCTACATTCTGATCAGTCATTCAGTCTCTGTACTCAATACCAAATCAGAAGAAAAATCAAAATCCAAGTTCCATAGCATAGGTCAATAATAATGTCAGAAATATCACAATACAATTGAATAAACAAATTAAAGTACGGCCAAAATGCATGTTGCGCTAGTGTGAATACATGTCCGAGCGGTACCTACACAACACACTACTGCCAGCCGTACGACCGTGCACACATTGATATTTTTGTGAGACGCGATAGCACTACTCGCTAGTGAAAATTTATGATAATTTGGCTGTGTTCCGTAATACCAAAACTGATGAATGAAAACTTAATGATTTTTAAATTGGTTTTCATTATTTTGTATCTTGATAATATAAGCTGTGTTATGGATAAAATATTATTACAGGTTTTGTTGTTTTTAATGGAGAAAAAACAAAAAGAAAACATGTCATTCACGTTGTAAAAATGTGCGAAATGCAATTCGCTCAAACTGCATTTTAGCTCAGTTTTTTTTAAAAAAAAACGTCACCATAACCTAGATAAATACTGTCTAAAGCCGAATATCATCTTAAAATGGTGGAAATATGCTCAAATTGCAAATGATTTTGGTATTACGTTTGTATGGACAGATTGACCGTCGCCGGGCCCTTAAGACACTTCCATAATTCTACGGGTATAGCATCTCGGCCCATAGCCTTTCCATTTTTCTTACTTACCTTACCTTTCTTACTTCATCCATGCTAATTTCCCTCACCAAATCATTATTTATATGTTTCATCTTTCACACGCCATTCCATTTATTATCTTCGTTCATTAACTTTTCAAAATAAACCTTCCTTCGTTCTTTTATTTCGTCATCTTAGGACAAAACGTAACCGGCATCGTCTTTCATACATTGAATATGGATTATATCTCTCGTTTTCCTTCCTCTTGCTTTTGTAATACGGTAGAGTTCTGGCCTCTCGGGCTATTCAGTGAGTTATAGAACTTCTGCGCCTGGGCTCTTGAAACTGCTACCGCCTTTTTTGTCTTTCTCTTACATTCTTTATAAATCTTCATCTTATGTTCTTTCATACTATCTTTTCCATTTTCAAACCCTGCCATTCTTTATACGCAATTTTCTTCTCTTTCAGCATCTTTTACATGTCTTCATTTCACCACCATGTATCTTTTTCTATCGTATCTTTACCTTTAGATTCTTCAAACACATCTTTTGCTACTTTCCTTATATAATCTGCCATCTTTTTCCAACATTCATTCACGGGTTTTCCTTCCATATCTTTCATTACTTTTCAGTTTAAATAAATTATATCTATGCAAAATCTTGAAACAGCAAACTGCGCAAGTTTTGCATGAATGGAAAGTCTCACATACAGTGAATTTTCTTTTTCGTGTCCTAACAAACCAAAAAAACCAAACAATTTCATCGTCCTAAAAAACCAAACAATTTCATCGTTTTCTTCGCTTTCGTCATCCACGTCAGTAGATTTAATGCTATCCCAGTGTAAAGCTAAATTTTTCAATTCAGTTCGTAAATTTTCACCGGTAGCAGTTTTATTAAACTTCAGTAAATGTTTGCTTAATTCATCTAATTCTCCTCCTTTAAATTTATTGTCACGAATGTTATAGATGTTTTTTGGGTCCAGACATAAAAAATCAACGCACAATAAAATTGTCAATATGCGAGAAAACGGCGATCCATGCTTTGAGTAACTGCGTCAAAGATAATGTTATAAACATTTACTTTATATGCATTAACTGCATCAGAGATAACTTCATCCTGTGCGATCTCGCCTGGCATTAACTGTAACTTCTTTCACCGTATGAGAATCTCCCACCATTTTTTTCAATTCCAAACAGCTTTGTGATACCATATTATACGCTTTTAATATATCTAAGCCTGCGGTTTGTAGATACTTTAAAAGAGGTGTGGTAACTTCGAATATCCCTAAGAATAGTTCGGCTGTGATTACAGTTTCGTATTTACATAAGGCTTTTACTTTGATGCGGAGTTCCGGTTTGAATTTAATTTTTCTTGTATTTTTCCCAAAGTTATTAAAAGCATAACGTACAAAGCTAACGTTTGTGAACGAACCAAAAATCTGTAAGGCCACATCTTTTGACCACCATGTTGTGGCTTCTGAATTGAAAGAACTGAAGAAGAACGAAACTTATCAGAGAAACCTCGATAGAGTTTTATTGTATTAAATTAAATAATCGTTTTGATTAGAAAATGAACTTTAATTGAACTAATGTAATGGTTTAGTTTAGGTCGTGTGTTTGTTTATAAAATTTAATAAAATTAAAGGGAACATACAAAATCATTTTAATACTATTGGTATAGCCAGCAGCCCGACCGGCCCACTGAGCCTCCGGCCCATCGGGCATTTGCCCGATTTGCCCGTATGGCCAGTCCGGGCCTGCTTGCCAGCATGGGGCGGAACTTGTAAGACCCACTTCCTTAAATTAGAAAGAGCACAGAGGGCAGTTAGTTAAGGAGAGGTAATGTATTGCAGGCTCTATACAACATTATTTTTAGTATATGCGAAACCTGAATATAGTTTGTTCAGAATCAGTAACTGAATCGATTCCAATAATTTTTACACCATGTTATATTTTGTACCAAAAATATTTAATTACGCTTAAAAGTTGGTATCCGCAATCATCTGTTCGCACACAGGGGTCACGAAAGTTCATAACGGCCGCGTACGGCGCGGCGGCGTAGGCGCGGGACCGCGCGACGGCGCCCCCCCCTTCCTCCAGTCGCCCGAATGCTACGGACCGATGTGCACGTATGTCACGTCACGCAACAATACGGGATCGCGAGCGCGCGCACGCCGAGGCCCCGGGGCTAGTGTTTAGATTTTAAAATTATCATGTCTTTCTCGTACTCAAACGTACATTATACGGAGATGGTACGTAAACTAGCTGTTTGTGGTGATAACATTTCCCTGGCATGTCAGTGCATACAAGAAAGTTTCGAACAGTTGCTTCAGTTTGTAAATAGTGCTTACGCCAATTATTGTAGATAGTGATGATTAACATTTTTAAACACGCAAAGATAGTCAAGGGTACTTGTTTACAGCCTGCTGTGGTTCAGTAATGCGATGTTTAACAATTTTCATCCATTTTGAACTTTAAGTTGTTGACATAAGGTGCAACAAATGGCATTGATTACATTTTACCACTTACTACTACATTTACGAATAAATTACATAATAATATCTACCTACACTTGACCATTACGACAGTCCAAAGCCTGCAAGCGTGATGGAAAATGTTTATCACCAACTAATACATAAACAATCACTGGCAAATTATTATCAATGAGTGAGAGTGAGAGCCGCGCGCGCGGCTGGCGTGGGTGCCCTCCGCCGGTAGGCTGCATATGTTTTTGCGAGGACAATCAGGTACCGTAACAAGCTTATAACTTTGTGATTATTAATGATACAGTTTTGATTTTTTTTTCATAGATTCTTTACATAAAAATACTAGACCCGTGTTTCGGGTTTCGCATAAACAAAAACTAATGTTGTAGATACCCCACAGAGGAGCTTTACAAGGACTGCGAAGTGCTTTCAGTAAGAAAACTGTTTGTGCTTCAGTGTATACTGAGAAAACATTGCGTGCCAATAAAAAATACCAGAAAAAGCCGAGCTGATATTGTTTTTCCACCTGTAAGACATAATACCACCTTTGCGGAACACCAGGGGGTCTAAAAAGGCCACTTTGGTAGAATCATAAGAGGAAAATATTATGAATCATATTATAATCCGTAAAATGGTCACAAACTGACAATTCATAATATGTTCTGCGTACAATTCGTTTAACACAATTCATCTATTTGACAGTTTTGTATGGAGATTCGTAAAATGGTACACGTATTATGAATTGCTATAATGAAGTTTAATGTCAAATAGCAGAATCATAAGAAGTTAGTCAAGAGGATCATTTTACAAATCATATTTGGGATTTTGTGAAAAAATATAGTAATAATGGCAAATTTAGGCCTTAAGAAAATTTTCTTGAGCACGCTCGTGATATGTAGTCCATTTTAAGTCATCAACGAATTGTGGCACTTCGAAAAATGGACATAGCGTTTCAAATGTGGGTCCTCCAGGTTTTTTGGGTTCTAAAGGCAAAATATATGTCGTGATAAGGTCCATGAGCTGGAGCCGTACATATGTACTGCCGCGCTGGCATGAGTACTACCTACATTCAAGAATAGTAATGAAGTACTTAGTCAGTTTTATGGTAGTTCCAAATAGACACTACCATCTAGTGTTGTCATCATCATCATCATCATCATTTCAGCCGAAAGACGTCCACTGCTGGACATAGGCCTCCGCCAAGCTCCACCACTTCGACCGGTTTTGTGCTTCCCGCATCCAGCGGATTCCTGCGCCCTTCACAAGGTCATCGGTCCACCTTGTTGAAGGCCTTCCAACTCTACGTCTTCCAGTACGAAAGTGTTGTTCTAGTTCTACTGTTGTGAATGTTACAAATTACCACAATCTTCTATTCATATTTTAGGCACTGAGTAGATCCAATTAGTACTTAAGCATCTGGATCATACCACAGGCTAATATGGGCGCACACCATATACACAACATATTATGTATATACAACAATTAAATTTAAATATTGATTTAAGATGAACAAGTATTGACTTACTCTGTATTAAAAACGATCAAACTTACATGAAATAAACATACAACCTACCTTCAAGAACAGTAATGAAGTAGGTAGTCAGTTTTAATGAAGCAGTTCTAAATGGACATTACCATCTACTCTTGTGAATGTTACAAATGACTTCAATCTTATAATCATACTAGCTTCCGCCCGGGTCAAATTTTCGCTCCCCTTCCCGGCGCATCGAATTGCCTGCCAGTTTTCGTCCATTATTCGTTTACTGCTCCGCTCCTTTTGATCGTACCGTGATGTTAAATAGCCTTTCTCAATAAATGGGCTACCCAACACAAAAAGAATTTTTCAATTCCGACCAGTAGTTTCTGAGATTAGCGCGTTCAATCAATCAAACAAACAAACAAACTTTTCAGCTTTATAATATTATAAGTATAGATTTCAGGCACTGAGTAGATCCGCTTAGTACTAAAGCATCTGGATCATACCATAGGTTACCAAGGGCGTACACTATATGAAACACCAAGTTAGTGTATAAAACAATGTGATAGCTGTAGATTACCAGTAACTCATTACACATCAGTGCCCAGTTGAAAAAATACTTATTCAAAAGTACACACTGTTCACACCTAGCTTATTTTTGTGATTTGCACCCGGTAAGTAATAAACATTTCCAGAGGAAATATGTAGGTATATTTATTTTCCACATCATACAGCCCACTCACAGACAGACATATGAACGGACCAATGGACAGCGGAGGCTTAGTTATAGGGTCCCGTCCTGGTTACTCTTTGGTTACGGAACCCTAATAAAAATCTACAACCTACGTGGGACATAGGCCTTATATTACTTTACTTTCACTCCAATTTCATTAGGTAGTGTGTACCTATAAAATAGGACATACAGTTTACCTTTATACCTATCATTTGAATAAAACAATACACAAAGTTAAAATATTTTAATAAATTTACAACTCTCATGTACTGTATAAAAATCTAGCAATAAGCAAATAATGAAACTAACATATACACTATTGTACATCAGTTTATTTTTCTATGAACATTTTATGTGTTGATGGTAGTCACGGAGCTGCGGAGAGGCAAACGATGACTGCTTGGAACAACTTCACCAGGCTAAAAAAGAAAATGTGTGGTTTTTAAGAAAGTCAAATCATCAGTCAATAATTAACATACCTGTGAAATAAAATGAAATTGAAAATAATAATATCATTGTTTAAGACAACCTAAGACCAACAGTAATGACAGGTTGACAACAATAGTAGACTTGGAGCCCAATAGCTCTTTGTGTTTAGTTAGTGTTTAGTTAGTGTTTAGTTAAATGGTAAAATTTAGTTTATTTTCCTCTTTGTATTTCGTTATATATTTCATGAATGTTAACGATAGTAGGTACTCAATTTTATGTCGAGCCAGAGGGCACATAAAAACGTTATATAAATAACATCATAATCATTTTCAATCGTTAGTCTCAATAAAAATAGCTGTAGGGTTATAAAATTCCACTCACTGCGGTATCTTGATTGCCGAGTTCGAAGAGTCAAAGCCGCTGGTGTAGCATCGGCAGGGGTAGAGCTTGGTGCTGGCACACGAGTCTGGTCAGAAGTAGACGCTGCAGTGATCTTGATGAAGGGTTTAACAACGACAGAATTTCCACTATCAATGCAGAAAGACGAGCAGAATTTTCATTCCATGCCTACAAATTATTACGTCCAATTAAATACCTTTGAACAGTGATACAATTAAATATTGATTTAAGATAAACAAGTATTTACTTACTCTGTATTTATAAATTACCCAATTTGCATGAAATAATTAAATTTAATTTTGTTGATGTTTATTGTTGACATAACCACAGATTTTTTTTTTTTTTGGTTCTTTTCGTCCCTCTTTGGGACAGGCAAAGGGAGCTGAGCCCATACAGCCAAGTCTGATTTAGTTTTCTTTTTCTTCCAATTCTTCTTTTTTTTTTCTTTCTTGTCTTTCTATAATATAATCAAGGCCGAAACCATGTCTTCTTTATTCAATGTCTTCAATATCCAATAGTCAGGCCGAAACCAAGTCTTATTTTTATCAATGTCTTCAATAACCAATAGTTAGGCGTAAGCCAAGTCTTCTTTTAATATATTCAAGTTCAGTACCTTTTGTTAGACCGGAGCCGAGTCTTCTTTCATGTTTTATTTAATATTATCTCAATATCATATAATTTTATGTCAAAAGTGTAGTAGTTGTCAAATTCAAATTTCATCAACAGTTGATACAATAAAATCGTAAATTGGTAAAAAACAATCTTTTTTCGTCAAAAGTTGCTGAAGCGAGCGCGGGATATCTTCAGCATTTTCATAAATACCTAGCAGGCGATCAACTAAAATGATCCTTTGAAGAGCAAAATTAGGACAATCAAATACAATGTGATCCAATGTTTGTATAGCAGAATTACAATAATCACAATTTGGGGAAGACAGAATGCCAATTCTAAACAGATGTGCATTAAATCGACAGTGACCTAGCCGTAGACGACAAATCGTTGTATAAAACTTTCTGTTCCGATAGATATTTCCTCCTGTAAACCAAGGAGGAGAAATCTTTGTTTTAATTTCAGCTAGCCACTTTCCTTTGGTTTCAACTACATGCTGCCAGAAATTGTGAAATTCACGTGCCAGTTTTGATTTGAAATAAGTCAACGCATCTGAATTTGGAATGGGCTTATGCAAAATTGGACATTCCTGATGATGATTAACAATGAATTTAGCCAGGTAATCAACTTGTTCATTTCCAACTACCCCGATATGTGAAGGAGTCCAGAAAAGGACGATATCTTTGAACTTATGTAAATTATTGTATTTTTCTCTGATATTATAAATTATGTAACTTGTTTTTGCATTACAACTGGGATTTTCTAGTGCTCTCAATACACTCATACTATCAGTGATAATAATCCATTTATTTTCTTGCCTAGTCTCAATATACTCTAAAGCACTGAGTATTGCCATAGCCTCTGCTGTATACACAGTTGCTACTGAAGACAACCTATTTCCAAACCCACTTCGAGCCTGAACGTCATAAATAGCCATAGATACAGCATTATCATTTTTTGAGCCATCTGTGTACAATTGATTGTAACCATTCCATTCCTCAAGCATTCTGTAAACATCCTCTTTAAACTTCAAAGATTCATTAATTACTATTTTAAATGGACAATACTTTGATTCATAGGAATATAAATAACAAGGCCAAATGGAGCTAGAAAAATAATTTTGATTAGAACAATCTTTTAAAATTTCAGATAAACCTTGTACTAGAAAAGGGGGATTGATCCCATTAATAGCCTTCTTTAACTGCAATAGAAGAGGATGATCACTGATAGAAGAAATCTTAATGAAGAATTTTGTTCTGAGGTAATTGAATCTAATTATCAATGGAGGCAAACTACATTCGACTTGCATTGACACTATAGGTGTTGAACACATAGCTCCCAAAATAATACGTAAGCATCTATTTTGCACTTTGTCTAGTTTTTCTACTAGTTTTTGTACACCACTATAGCAAAAAAATGCATATTCGAAGTGACTTCTTACTAAGGACTTATATAAAATCAGTAATGTCCCTGGATCAGCACCCCAATAAGTGCCAGCGAGAGATTTCAAAATATTGCAAGCTTTTAATGCTCTGTTTGCTAAGTAATCAACATACACATTCCATTTAAAATTACTGAGAAAAGTAACACCTAAAAATTTTATGGAACTATCCACTAACATAAGGCTATTATTGTAATAAATTTTAATACTAGGAGAACCAACAGCATTTTTGGAAAAGACAACAACCTTACTTTTCTCATAGCTGACCTCCAAACTAAGACTTTCAAAATAATGTCCCAATTTTTCCAAGCTAGCATTGAGTTTTGTTTCAATGCTGTTAAGGTTTTCTCCTGAACAATACACAACCAAATCATCAGCAAATTGTAAATTACAGACATCACTACCCAGCACATTATTTAATCTAGCAATATATAAAATAAATAATAGAGGACTTAATATTCCTCCTTGAGAAACTCCTCTATAAGAATACCTAGGTCCTATTAATTGATTATTGACTTTTACATACAATTTACGTTCATTTAAAAACTCAAAAATCCAACTTACTATTTTTTCAGGAACATTTAGTGAAAGGAGAATGGATGACAATGTACTTAAATTTACATTATTAAAAGCACCAACAATATCGAAGAAAACAGATCCCAACATTTTATGCTCGACAAGAGCACTGTGTATATCCAGAGATAAATGACTAAGACTTTCCCGAGCAGAACGACCACATCGAAAGCCAAATTGATTGTAAGGTAGTAGACTATTACTTTCAATGTAAAATATCAAACGTTGTTTTAGAAGCTGTTCAAATATTTTACCAACACACGAACTTAGAGTAATAGGACGATATGAGTCAGCGCTGTTAGGGTCTTTACCCTGTTTCAGGATAGGTATTAAACAATCTGTTTTCCATTCCTCAGGAATAATAGAACAATGCCAAAGTGAATTCAAAATATTTAAAAATATAGACAAACTGTGTGAATTTAATAATTTTAACATTTTGTATGAGAGCCAATCTAAGCCACATGCCGAATCTCTTCTTGATCTTAAAGCAGATTTTAGCTCTTCAATAGAAAAAGTTTCCACCATGAAATTATTTGTGCAATTTTGTAAGTTATTGTGACTGACTGTGTAAAAATTCTGAACTGAATCAGGAGTATACTTATGCAGAAATTGAGAGATCCATTCATAACTAGAAAACAAACTGCTATTTGTAGAAACATTTTTTAACTTCCTCATTTTTGCCCAAACTTGACTCATTGGAGTGAGTCTATTAATAGAATGACAAAACTCTAACCAACATGCACGACGCTCCTGTCGTAGGATACGTTTTTTTCGGGCTTGCATATGTTTGAAACTTATAAAATTGTCTAGACAAGGATTTGATTTAAATAAGATGTATGCTTGCTTACAATCTTGTACAGCTCTAGTGCACTTCTCGTTCCACCAAGGGAGTCGAAGCTTCCTCCTAGATCTGCGAGAGTCACAAGTGGTATTGTTTTTATTAAAACTGATTACTGACATCTGAACTGCTTGTAGAATTATTGAACAAAAATTATTATATGTATCAATATGACTCGAGTTATTATACTGAAAACTTTCCATCATGTCATTTACAATCTTTTTATAAATAGACCAATCAACTAATTTCAGATTACAATGAAGAGGAATATTTGAAACATTAGAAGGATCCACATCATTAGCAGTATCTATAACATATTTTGTAATGGTAGGCAAATGATAGCTGCCTATAGAATCCTGATAAACCTGCCATTCACAAGACAAAGCCAAGGAAGAAGAAACCATAATTAAATCAAGACCATTTGGTCTCCATAGATGAGACCCTACAGTAGTTGGCTGACCATCATTTAAGAGTATCAAGTCATTTTCATCCATGGAATTCATTATAGCTCTGCCACGAGAGTCGTCACTACAACAACCCCAAAAAGTGTGATGGGCATTAAAGTCCCCAGCAATTATCAATGGTTTAGGTATACTATTTATTAGTGAATCAAATTTGTTCTTTTCAAAAGTAGGACTGCAATTTCCAGGACTGTAAAAACTAACTACTGAAATGTATTTGTTATTAATTTTAATTTTAATTGCAATATTTTGAATAGAATCGTCAAAATATGTGTCTAATAATCTAAATTCAATGCCATTACGTATAAATATAGCAACACCATTGTGATCATTACCACAATCATTCCTAACTGTGGTATAGCCACGAATGTTGTATTGTATGTGTGGTTTTAACCATGTTTCTGAAACTAAAGCTAAATGTATGTCATTATTATAGAGAAACTGCTGAAACTGTAGTTTATTACTTAGCAAACTTTGTGCATTCCACTGAGCAATATTTAAAATTTTGTTAGTGAATTTTATATTATAATATTTTTACCTTTAATAGTCTCTCTAATAGCAGATGTTATAGTTTGTGTACAAATACTTTCATTTTGTGTTTTATTTAACTTAATCAAGTTAACAATAGATTCTGTCAACAAACTTAATGCTGTGCTATTAGACAACATCAAGTTTATAATATCTGTCGAATGTTCCGATTTGTTCAGTGATGGGAAATTAGCTTTATTAAATAAGTCCGAAAAAGGGGTTTTCGATGTATTTCTGCTTTCAGCAATCTTTCTTTTCTTAATGGGACATTGGCCAGATATGGATAAATGATTACCTTTGCAATGAACACATACAGCTTTTACAGCAGGTACAGAGCACTCCTTGAAGGAATGACCCTCAGTACATACTGAGCATCTTTGCGAATTTTTACAAAATTTGGCTAAACGCCCAAAACGTAAGCAACGGAAACACTGCTTGACTGGTGGAATATAGGGCAGTACTGAAAGCCGCCACATCTTAATATGAACGTAATCTGGTAAAGATGTAGATGAAGCAAAAGTAATAACTACAGTTTGGGTAGGCTGTAGTTCAGATGAGCTACCTACTCTAACTTTTTTCATTATTCTTCTAACGCTTATAATTTTTTTTGAACTTGATATTGCCTTAAAAATTTTTTTGTTTGACATATCCGTAGGTACTGACGTGATAACTCCAGACAATTCTGTCGTTCCAGCCGGAATCGACGCTTTGATCGACTGTTCTTTCAGAAAAGTAACATTGTCCAAGAATGAATTGGCTAAATTCGGGCGATCGAAAACTACGCCGATTTTGTATCTGTTAATTTTTTTCAAGTACTTAATCCCTTTAACAAATCTAGTGAAGCATCCACTCAGGTACATCATATCTCTTTGGCCTATTGGTTGTTCTTCATTTGTGCTCTCGATAAATACAATAAAGTCATACCCAGCTACGGCATCCTCAGGGTACCTGCGACTGTAGTCTGTAACCCTATACGGGGCATACTTCTCTGTAGCCTTTTCTTCCACAGTGCAGGAGTCGACGTAGTCAGACTCACTTGTCTCCGAAGATGAATCCGGAGGACCAGTAACAATTTCTCCACCAGGATCTTGTTTGGGTTTTTTTCTTTTCTTAGGCATCTTAAATCTTGTTTTATAAACTAAGTTAATAGAATAAAAACAGGAAAATATGTACAAACTAAATTAAAATTAAAGTAAAATTACAAGAAGTAAAAAAAAGACCGCCTATTATTTCAAGGTTCCCGCGCTTTTTCCCATAACCACAGATTATTAAGACCACAGACTAATTATGACATATCTGAAGGGAAAACTTTTATGTATTCGTTGCCAGCTTATAAAGTTTTTGTTGTTTCTAGTTTCCCTTTTCAGGGCTTATTTGTGACATTTTTATATTTTTTATGCATACTGTAATTAAATAACATTTCAACAGTTAGAAATAATCACTTGTATTTATTAAATCTTCAAAGAAATATTTACCGGTAAAATGACGGTCTTTATTTTTTTCATGCTGCAACATTTACACCAAATGTGATTCGGATATGAATTGAATTGAGTATGATATCGCTAATATGTGTCACCATTTTACGAAAGTTAGAGGAATTGCTAAGGTATTGCTGGGAATTCACAATATGAATTAGTTTTAGCAGAAATGCTTAATGTGGCCTTTTTAGCCTTACCTTTAGCCTTTTTACCTTAGCCAAAAAATCTATAATCGGATCGGATAGTTAAAGCATGGTTGATTGGAAAAAACGATGACCAAATAGTAAACCTCTTATTCTCTCCTACTCAATAGTGCAACACAAACATACCATTTTCATACATACACTCAACTCTCTAAAAAGTCACACACACACACACACTCGCACACACACATAAACACACACATGTTTTTTAATAATGAACGACATACGTAAAGTCTTATATAATGGAGGAACATTGACTCCCAAGTCACAGGTATAAACCTAGTTTGGGATCCAAAGGACCTATGCTTGTGATACAATGTCAGTATGTTAAGTAATGTGTGTAACTATGTTGTCACTTCTTTTGAAATAAAGATTAATATTATAACATATTCAAAGCTTCTAATTTTTTTTTCGTTAAATCTCGCTCATTCTTTCCCCAGGTCAGTGTGCGCTGGTAACTGGATGTGGGTGTCGTCGTCAGCGTTCGAGGCACTCCTGGACTCGGGCTCGTGCGCCTGCCCCGTGCGGCTGGGCCAGCGCCTGGACCCCAGCGGCGAGTACGTGAGGCGCTACGTGCCCGAGCTGGCGCGCATGCCTGTCCACTACATGTGAGTACATAACGTTCGAGGCACTCCTGGACCCCAGCGGCGAGTACGTGAGGCGCTACGTGCCCGAGCTGGCGCGCATGCCTGTCCACTACATGTGAGTACATAACGTTCGAGGCACTCCTGGACTCGGGCTCGTGTACTAGCGGGCAAACAACTTGAGCACGCGCGAATTACAATAATAAGACAAATGTGACACAAAAATAATTTTAGAAGATAAGTTATCACAGAAATCTATAATAAAGAGCACAGGACAGAAATACTCGGCAGCTGCACGTCGTGACTGGAGCAGCCAGACCGACTGAGCATGTTGCTATGCGATGGGAAACCCAGCACATCTCTGATTTGCTCCGAATACAGTGTAAGGTGGAACACGTGAGGCACGGGCCACGATACTACAAGTCACAAGCGGGGCCTGTTCAGCACGCAGTTGTCGCTATTTTTATTCAGGATGTTTAGATATCTGAGATATAGGCATCATGTCCAATGTATCATTTCTTAGAGTTTTTGTTTCTAGGAAATATCGATTTCCTCACCATATTTTCCTTCGCCGTGTTTAGAGCCCAACTTAATTTTTAATAAATTGTATGTATGTTTCTTCGAACATATTTCTGTTCTGTTATCAATCTCTAACTTTAATCTTACCTCCGTTCCTTCTTCCAGTTACGAACCATGGAAGGCCCCTATCGACGTACAAGAGCGCGCATCCTGCATCATTGGCAAGGATTACCCCGGCCCTGTGGTCAACCATCTGGCTGCCGCGCAGAGGAACAAGAATGCTATGAAGGTATGTATGGCTTTTCTACATTCACAACCAAAATATTTTCGTCACTTTAAAGGCTATTTTCGTCTGCTAATAACACGGTTGAATCTGCTTTACCGACTCAGCTTTATATATTGTGTCGTAATGTCAATCAGCACCGCAGAGTATTTATTCCCATTCGCATTTCTTCCCGTGGGTGTCGTAAGAGGCGACTAAGGGATTTACTAGAGAATGAGCGGCAGCGTTCTCTATACATTTTACAACCATACTGCGATCGCCAACCCGCCTGCCAAGCGTGGCGATTTTGGCAAAGCCTCCCAAATTGGGGGAGCCCTATATCCAGCAGTGGATGTCTCGCGGCTCAAATTATGATGATTACCACAGATTAATAACATTCAGCCATCTTTTCGACCGTCCTCTTACATGTCAGACCGAATTAAAATGTTACATTGACGATCCGTCACCGACAAAACCATTAAAAATGAAATTGTTCATGGCCAGGCCATGGTTTAAAGTTGATGTCAACTCGACATTGGTCAAAGGTTTATGCTATTTGGAACTTTGTTATTAGTGCTGTAGCTTCAAAAGTGACGTAGATATAAAATTGACTGATTTGTGAAGCAATGAATCTAGGTGATGGTGGGTAATGAACACTTTTTTCAATTCAAAATTTATGCTTTGTCACAGCTACTCAAAATAACAATGGCCAAAGAATTCCAGAGAACAAAAAAAGATGTTCCATTTCTTTTTTCATAAGAATATATTTCGTAAGTACAAAAATAAATTTAAGGAATTTCAAAATCAATTCACAGGGTTTTATTAAAACGCACCACAAAATATTTAAATACTGGGGAATATGTATTTATTTTCTACAAAATTGTGGTTTTAATTGTTGAATATTATATTTAAATCCCTAATTTGTGTACCAATCATTTTAATTTGATTCGTCATTCATCATATATATAATATTATGTGCTATTTTATTTATATTATCCTATGTATATAATCCCCTTGCTTTGTACAAACTAGTTAATAATTAGTTAATCATTTTTAAATCAAAACTATTCAGTCATTTATAAAGAGAAGTGTGTTGTTAGTTTGACAAATTGTTTTCTCATAATATAACATAACAACACGCGTTGTTTCCACGAAGGGTTGGGCAGAGGTGTACCTAAAGTACACCCACATTTCGTCTGTTATGTTTAAGACCCATGTAATAGGGGGCGAGCCTATTGCCATCAACCCGGCATAAATCCAGACTCCGGGCTGCCTCGGTGAAATTCCAGATCGAAAAACTGGGAATCGAACCCTGGACCTCATGCTCAGTAGTAGCGCTTGCTACCACTATACCAACGAGGCAGTCAGTGCGATAATATATACATATATATTTCTATATTATCACTATTTTCAGTAGGTAAAACTCTATTTCGTGTTTTGCAGCAAATATGCTACAAATCTTAAACCATAAACTCACACCTTTTCTACCTTTCTATGTAACAAACTTTTTATATTGTTAGCATAACCTGTCTTTCCGTTTCTGATTTTATGTATTTTTAGCTTCGTTTCTTAATTGATTTTATATATTTTTATCTTCTAATACTTATCCTATCTATTTATGTCCTCAGAATAGTCAGAATCAGTATTAATAAAATTAGTACCTTGATATGTACTAAAATAATAATGTGCTTTGACCATTAATATTTTAATGCACTGCTTCAAATGCCTATATATGTTCATAAAAATAACCACGGTCATATTAAATTAACTAGCGAAGTTTGACATACGTAATGGGTATCGTAAATTAACACTGACGAACATATAAAAATAATGATTTGATGTTTTTTTTTTTGAGTTAACAACAGCAGGCTTAGGCTTAGTGTTTTTTTAGACTATTTCTGGCTTTTTTTAGCTTATTTTTATCAACAAATCTTTTTTAGTTTCCTGCGATATATCCTTTTATCACAATAAATTAGATACTCAACGGATAACACCGTCTATTATTATGTACAATTATAAGTTGAAATATTGTTTCTCAGTATTTTAAAATAAAATAACATTACGCTTTTTTCCCGGAAGGATTGAGCAGAGGTGTACATATAGCACACCCACGTTTCGCCAGTTATGTTTAAGTCCCATGTAATAAGGGCTGTGTCTATTACCATCAACCGGGCACAAAATCAGAGTCCGGGTTGCTACCAAAAAATATTCTAGTGTAGTTAATTAGGTATAATAACTTCTTGGCACGGTTAAATTGTAATCACTTAATAAAAATCTTAAATTCATTCACTGACAAACAACGCCGAGTCTTACTTGGCCTGGAAGCATGCAGTTTTGCCCAAGACTTCCTTTTATAAAGTAGGTGAGCAAAAAATTTTAAAAATTCAGCCCCTAAAGGGGATGAAAATGTGCGTGAAGTTCCTCATTTTTGCCGACGGGAAATGCAATTCGGCACACCACTTGTAGTATTGAAAAAAAGAAATTCCCTCAATTTATCACTACAACAATATACAATAAAAGTTTGTTCAAGGCAATGCGATATTGTCGATGTTCCCTTGTCTTCCGCAGTTTATGGGCCGCTCGGTGGCCGGCCGTCTGCACAAAGAAAAATGGTTCGAAATAGTCGGGGTTCGTACACAGTTACATATAACCCACCGACGATGTACATTCATAAGCTTTACTACGGCGGAGCGAGCACGGTCTACCGTGACAGGCTTGAGTAACACATTTTTATCACAGTTTGGGACCAAAATCCGTGATAAAAAAGCGTGACTCAAACCAGATATCACAGAAGCCGGGCTCGCCTCGCTGCAACGATTAATTATTACTCGCATCTTTTTGTTTTCTTATGTACTTTTGATTAACAATTTTACTTTTACTTGTCTTATGCACATACATACACAAACTCACGCTTTCTTCCCATGGAGTAGGCAGGAACTACAGAACACCACCTGCTACAATCCCTACCTCTTTTTCCCTCTTTTATGTTTATACATCTGCACCCTAATTGCGAAACGCACTATCTATCAGAATCTGAATCTGATTGAAGATTATTTCTAAAACATTGCGTCATTTGTTCGAATAAATTGTCGGCTCAACAACGTAAATAACGCAATGAATGTTATTTAACTATCAATATGAAACCAATCCCTACTGATAGCCAGTTACGCAATTACCCCTCTGGTCACACACGCACGCTGGTTGCGAGTACTACGCACCTCACTATATGTCCTCCTTGGGCGTCCCCTCCCGGTGTTCCCATTCACATCTGCTTTGTAAATACCGTTTGTTAACCGCCGCCGTTCATTAAGCCTCTCAACATGACCGAACATTCTAACAAGGGGACGGCACGACCTTGGGGAAACCCCCTAGGACGCAAAGGTACTGTTTAGATGATGTGGTAACAGAAATGTAAAAGAGTAATCTTACAAGGGGACGGCACGACCTTGGGGAAACGGATTTGAATGAAATTTCGTGTAGTGGTAGTATACCATGTAGTTACTACTGCTGTAAAATATCTCCGTCCAATGCCCAGTAGGAGCTGAGAAAAACGCATACAAAGTTCAGCCCGCACTTGTATAAGTTACATTATATTCTGCTCGAGCGTACCGTGGCGTAAGCGGTAATGCTCTAGACTCGTACTCCCGTCTGTGCAGGTTCGAGTCTAGCTAGTTGACTTTGTTTTTCCTTTTTTTTTCTTCTTATTTTTTTAATTTAAAAATAAATATTTTACAGTGGTAGTACCCACATGGTATACTACCACTACACAAAATTTCATTCAAATCCGTTTCCCCAAGGTCGTGCCGTCCCCTTGTAAGATTACTCTTTTAAATTTCTGTTACCACATCATCTAAACAGTACCTTTGCGTCCTATGGCATCATTACACATACATATTTACTCATATTATTATTTATCCTCTTTTTGTAAATGTTGCATACTTGTTGAAAAATGTGTTTTCGAATTTGTAATCTGCAAACCAGTCAGTAACCTTACTCTAGTTCTCATAGAAAAATATTTTTCGTACCACTTGCTCAAAAAAGTGACATTCTATGCCACAAAAAGCTAACATAACAATAGTCATTTTTAATCTGTTAAAAACAGGGAAAGAAAATTGTACTGAATTTCATTCATCCTCTAGGGGGAGAATGTGATTTAAATTTGGAATACTTACCGAAATTTATTCTGAACTACATCTGTGTTTACACCATTGAGTTTGTATATAAAGCATTATACATCTTTTTGAAAAAGGAATACGCATTTATTATGATTATTAAATAAAATTACGAAAACCGACGAGGCCGTATGAGCTTGATGCCTTTGCTTTTCCGACAAAAAATATTAGTCTAGGAATTTGCCGCGTTTTTGTTTTCTTCAAATACATAAACGTTAATTGGACCAATGTTTCGAATGTTAACTTTTACTTTTTTGAATTGTCATTATTTAAAAAAAATGCTTATCTCATATTATTATTGTGTTATTTTTTTCGCAAATGGTACGAAAAGTAGAGTATTTTCCTCGGTGATAAAGCTGTCTTAGTCTTGGGTGAACTTAAATCCCTCGCTACACTCAGGACTCGTCTTAAATCCCTCGCTTCACTCGTGATTTAAGTTTTTAACACCCTCGCTACGCTCGGGAGTAAACCTCGAGTCCTTCGTTACGCTAGCGATTTAAATCGTCACCCGCGACAGAAGACACTGCTTTATCCCCTTGGTTAATAATCTACTATTCTCTGTCATGTTTCCTAATGAGTAGAGGTTGTCCAAATTTGGAGCAGTAGGTATGATTCGGCACTACCAGGCGCAGGGCAGTAAAATCTAATATATGTTTTGCCGCCGATTCGTGCCGAATTATACCGACCCGAACAAGCCAGTCTAAATTCTCCAGGATATCCTAGTACCTAGGTAATGTTTACTAATTAATATTTGTTTTTTCTTCAGGAACTACGTCATATTTTACAAAAGGCTCCTCCTCATTGCTGCCCCTCTTCAGAAGACGAAATACGGCAATTCATGTGGCTCAATGAGTAATCAACGACATCCAGATTAGACTCTATTTGTAACGACGTAAAGCTTAAATTTAAGATGAATGTTGTGTCAAGGTAAGAAGAAAATACGAAACGAGTTGGTTTCGAATCAAAAATACTGTCAGTTCATTTAAGTTTTTTATCTCCTTTGTTTCGTATTTTCGCAAGATTGCTTTCTATCGATGTTTAGAATATGTTATAAAAATATCTAAAGGCTGATTTATCAATAGACGGACAGTTCTGCGGTTGACAGACGGGCATTTTTTGCAATTTTTTTTTGGGAAATGTCACTTGAAACAAACTCATGATATGACAGTTTGAAAACTTTTGAATTTTGAATAGAAAGTATTTATTCCTCAGATAAGCAACGAGAGAGAGAAGCTAAAAGACGATTGAATAAATCAGCCCCAAATAGAATAATTTTAATAGATCTGTTTTACGTTCTATGTATAAAGTACAAGATAAGTTCGGGTCGATTCAACCCAGTTGTCATTGGTAACTAAAGTGTTTTTTTTAGTAAGCAAAATATACCTAAAGGTTACTTTTAATTTTAAGTTAAATGTCCGTATTACTGTACTTGTTACTTTTAAAATGTTAGATTTTATGAATTTTAATCAAGAAATTGGTCTAGTGATAACGAACGAAATGTGATGTTTTTTTTTTAAATATATTTTATTATTGTATGTAAGGGTTAAATATCTCAGGAAATGTATGTATAAGAAATGCTGATATTATTTATCTTTGTTGTTTTAAATTGGTTCATCTTCAATTGCTAAAGGACATGTCACAAAGTAAGCCGCATGTCAGTGGTATTACAACCAGTATAACGTCACGGTCAAATGTGAATTAGGTACCACTTTACAGGAGAGACTAAAAGTTGGTTATTTTATGTTGTGTTAGATAAATAAGATTTGTGATGATGCATTTTGTGTTAAAATTGGGTATGAAATCATAACTTATTACAATATTGTGTATATTACATGATTGATTTTACAGTTTTTGTGAAAAGTTGTCATAGGACATATTGCGTCTATATCAAAAACCATTTTGATGACAAAGGTAAAATTGATATCAAAACAGAGACAAAAAAGAACATGTTAATATTAAAGTTTTTATTTAGTATGTAAATAGTAGATTATTACCAAGGGGATAAAGCAGCGTCTTCTGTCGCGGATAGGGTTACCAGATGAACAAATCAAAAGTCCGGAGAAAAGGCCTGATTTCCATTGAAAAATCCTGAGGTTTTTTACAGTTTGAGAATTTTCTCTCAAACGTACTTAACAATTTAAAAAAGTCGTAATATTATCGTTTTTATACCCTGATAAAACTGATTAAGTACCTACTTGGATAAATGAGTATTGATTTTAATTGTGCAATTAATTGCAATTAATAATTATTACCAAAGAAATATTATTTTTAGTTTGTTTAACTTTTTACTAAAGAGATCTTTAAAATGTAAGCTGAATTTTATTGAAAATTCTAAAAATCCTGAGATTTGCAAAATCCGGCCGCAATCCTGGGAAGAGTCCAAAAATCCTGAGATCTCAGGACAAATCCTGAGATATGGTAACCCTAGTCGCGGATGACGATTTAAATCGCGAGCGTAACGAAGGACTCGAGGTTTACTCCCGAGCGTAGCGAGAGTGTTAAAAACTTAAATCACGAGCGAAGCGAGGGATTTAAGACGAGTCCTGAGTATAGCGAGGGATTTAAGTTCACCCAAGACTAAGACAGCTTTATCACCGAGGAAAATACTCTACTTTTCGTACCATTTGCGAAAAAATTAACACAATAATAATATGAGATAAGCATTTATTAAAAACAATGACAATTTAAAGTAAAAGTTAACATTCGAAACATTGGTCCAATTAACGTTTATGTATTTGAAGAAAACAAAAACGCGGCAAATTCCTAGAATAATATTTTTTTGTCGGAAAAGCAAAGGTATCAAGCTCATACGGCCTCGTCGGTTTTCGTAATTTTATTTAATAATCATAACTGCATAATAAATGCGTATTCCTTTTTCATAAAGATGTATAATGCTTTATATACAAACTTAATGGTGTAAACACAGATGTAGTTCAGTATAAAGGCCCTTTAGGCCCTAGGGGTATAAGCATAGTGAAATTGCCCTTGAAAGACATCGGGACGATAATGAGAGAATTTTTAGGTATTAATAAGATAATATGATCCTGAAAGTTTCAGATCTCTAACCCATTTGGTTTTTGAGAAAAAGAAAAAAATGTAAAAATCTGATAAAATCAGAAAAATATAATTTTCTTAGGAACGCGTGAATCGATTGATTTGAATTTTGGATATGTTTTGGAGGCTGATAGTAGCTTCTAGGAAAGAAATTAACACCTTCAACGGTTGATAAAAACCTTGAAAAAAAAAAAATGCACTTTTGTTTTAATTTTGATTTTTAACTATGATACGATTCTGGCACAATTATGAAACTATTTTTTTCGAATTCCCCATTTATTTTTCTATAGATTTACATGCTTTTAAGATTTTTAAAAAAGGTACGCCATATTGCAAAAAAATAAAAACCATTTATTGTGCACATATTTACTTCACGTATTTTAAGCCTGCATCTTTATTTGTGCCGCTCGTTTATGTCCTTTATTCTTATTTAAAGTAGTCATGTCCATACCAATAGTTAAATCTTAAAATATCAGTGAACATCAACTAAAATATTATTTAAATTTGGAATACTTACTGTACTCCAAATTTAAATCACATTCTCCCCCTAGAGGATGAATGAAATACAGTACAATTTTCTTTCCCTGTTTTTAACAGATTAAAAATGACTATTGTTATGTTAGCTTTTTGTGGCATAGAATGTCACTTTTTTGAGCAAGTGGTACGAAATAGTAGATTATTAACCAAGGGGATAAAGCAGTGTCTTCTGTCGCGGGTGACGATTTAAATCGCGAGCGTTACGAAGGACTCGAGGTTTACTCCCGAGCGTAGCGAGGGTGTTAAATACTTAAATCACGAGCGAAACGAGGGATTTAAGACGAGTCCTGAGTGTAGCGAGGGATTTAAGTTCACCCAAGACTAAGACAGCTTTATCACCGAGGAAAATACTCTACTTTTCGCACCATTTGCGAAAAAAATAACACAATAATAATATGAGATAAGCATTTATTAAAAATAATGACAATTAAAAGTAAAATAAATTTAACATTTATGTATTTGAAGAAAACAAAAACGCGGCAAATTCCTAGACTAAAATTTTTTTTGTCGGAAAAGCAAAGGCATCAAGCTCATACGGCCTCGTCGGTTTTCGTAATTTTATTTAATAATCATAACTGCATAATAAATGCGTATTCCTTTTTCAAAAAGATGTACAATGCTTTATATACAAACTCAGTGGTGTAAACACAGATGTAGTTCAGTATAAACGGTAAGTATTCCAAATTTAAATCACATTCTCCCCCTAGAGAATGAATGAAATTCAGTACAATTTTCTTTCCCCGTTTTTAACAGATTAAAAATGACTATTGTTATGTTAGGTTTTTGTGGCACAGAATGTCACTTTTTTGAGCAAGTGGTACGAAAAAAATATTTACATGAATAAATTTTAATAATTTTAAAAGTGTACAGTTGAACTACTTTTTCTTTTATAATTGAGATCTGCAGCTTCTTTTCTTAACGTCCAACTATAATCTGCTAGCAAAGTAAGACTCCACTTTCTTTGATATCGCCGTTCCATGCCCGCTATTTCCTAGTGGAAACGCTCACCATGCTCATCGCTAACGTCTCCCATATTTTGAGGTAAAAAATCTAAATGTGAGTTCAAAATATGTATTTAGAGGGTCATTTTACAGCCAATAGCGTGTAACGCTTCAATCACATCTTTCAGAAGTTTTTTTATAGTTTAATTTTTGTATGAGAGTCAGTAGCCGTTTTAATGTATGTAAAAGAGGTATTATTTAGAATACTATACCGGAGCGAGGTCAACTCTCCGAGCTACTGGAGGACAGTACCGTGGCTTTATAAAATCGATCGTCCCGCGAATACCGGTGCTTACTCTTGAATTTAATTCCAATAGATCGACATTGGAATTGTCAGTCAAACGTCAGTGATTGGCTGGACTCACTGAGTCTAGCCAATCCCTGACGTTTAATTCAACCAACTGACGTTTGACTAAAGTCGATCTATTGGAATTATATTCGAGAGTAAGCACTGATCGTAGCTATAATTTGTTCGCTTGTATCGGACACTGTCTAAAGAATGCACAATAATACCCTATTTGTATTGCATGCTGTCAGTCTATGCGGGAAATCTAGAATTCACGGAATTTATTTACATTAATTTATATTTTAGCAAAAATTGTTATGATATTTTTTAGGTTTAAATTATAATGATATTTATACAGATTTGTGAATGACCAAAAGTAAAAAAAAAAACTGAATTATTTCAAAAACATGTTTCGAGTGATTGATATGTTTAGATTGTAGAAGTATATAATTTATTAGAATTATTATATATATCTGTCTAAATTATATGTATGAAAATCAATTAACAGGGTCTGATATTAGATTCTCGGAGTGCTCAGATCTCAGGTGCGCATGTGACATCTCCCAACAGACAATGGCCCACCTACCATCCTATGTCGCATGGTATAACCTGTGCATTTGATGATCTTATGAAACCGTCAGTGAGTGGAGTTCACTTAGTTAAATTTTGGGCCAAAGATGTTTGAAATGTTTACCATCGATACGCCAAGAAGAACTATCAGGGTGTCTGGGTGTGGGTAGTATTTTATGATTTAGTATACTTTAGTACAAATAACTAGTTTTATACAAGAATATACAAAATCCAGAAATCAATGCATTTTAGAGCGTGTTTTATGTATTTTATAGAGATATATAAATAAATGTACTCATTATAACAGAACGCATTTTTTTTATTTACACCATAATTAATCAACGGAATGATAATTTACATTTATGCTTAAAACTAAATTGTACAGTGAGGAATATTGACGCAGATTGAGCTATAGGCAGTCAGGATGTAAGGAGCAATGGGACTAAATGGCTGGTGTGTCTTCTGCTTCACTGTAAGCTGCCCGCCTATTTCAATATCTATCTAAGTACCATTATACATACTTCTTTTTTTTTAAGTTTGATGATGTACTATACATCATCAAACTTAAAAAAAAAATCAATGATAAAAACAAGAAAAAAGAGCAATAAGGTGTAAAAAATAAGTAATATCATTATTCCACGTGTATCACAACAGAATTTGGTTTCAATAGACTGCCATAATTAACGGCAAAAAGGTCTGAAATGTATAAATAAAGTATTTTTACCGTACTAAGCGACGCGTGCTTGTCAATGTGTGTGTAAGCGCAGGAACTCTTTGTACCGAGTCCGAAACAATAGCGAAGTCCGAAGTGTTTGTGTGCTATGTGGTGACACTACTTGTCTTCACGCACACATTTACAGCGTGTTTGTACACTTGGAAACCACAAGTAAAGCACGCGTTGCTTCGTGAGATAAAATACTGTAACTACGTACTTGTTATACAAAAAATGTACTAATTTCACCATGATTACATTATATACCTTATTTTTTAATACAACCGCAAAGTTACAGGCCATCTGGAGCATCAGCCAGCTGATCAACCAATTCACTGAAGACTTTACTAGTTGTTGAGCCTGGCAATTCCTTGACAGCTGATAAACCCTGACCTGCTAGTTTGCCAACTCTAGGGTCGATTGGCACACTCCCCATGAAGGGTATCTTGGCAATATCTGCTAGTGACTTGCCTCCACCACTTGAGAATATGTTGGTGCATTCACTGCAGTTTGGGCACTCGTATCTGGAAAAAAAACATGGAACTTTAGCAAGTACATCAGATATACTAGGGGAAAAATCTCTCCTCTTTGCCATCTGCAATCTCATCTTGTTAGCTCATAATCAGATAATCTGGTGAATTTAAATAATTTTATGAGAGGTGTACCACTAAATACTTTGTCGTCTTGTGTTTAGTAATGTTGGGCAATGTCTAACACATTGAATATGATACTTTTAGTTTTACTAGCTGCTGCTCGCTGCGTCGCCTGTTTGGATGTAGGAAATTATCTCACGGAAATGTGGTACCGACACAAAAAGCCTGTAGTTACTCCTTATAACATCAGCTATCTGCCAGTGGAAGAGACGTCAAAATCAGTCAAAGCCGTTACGGAGATTACCCGGAAACACAAAATTTACAATATTGATTTATAGTAACGTAGGTATTCATTTCCATACGCATTTAGTAAGCAGCTGTTATTTCGACACTACAAACATACATAGAGTATAGACTTTAGCGTCCAACTGTTGGGTAAAAACCTTTTGTCGTTTCTTTCGGCGCAAGTCCTTCCAGGAATTCTTTTCCTGCGCAACCTCAAAGTAGCCTTCGCGGTAGGCGTCACGGTCGTCTCGCCATACCTTTCTGGGTTGGCCTCGAGGGCGCCGTCCATTTTCAGGCTACCCTTGTATGGAGACTTGCCACTTGGAAGTTGTGAAGGGCCGGCCATTTGAGGGACTGTCTTATTTAATGTTGACGTTCAAAAAGCAGAATCTCAGCCTAGTTTGTGATCAACGACAGTTTATCATTAGCTAGTCGAATGAGCTGTGGCCATCATTCTACTGATAACAAACAGCCACAGGATGTAGGTAAATGGCAATGTCATAGTTATTAGATAAAATTCGCCCACATAGATAGACAAAATAAACAAGCCACAAAATATTGATAAAAATGTGTTATCATCAACCATAAATAACTTGAAGTGTCACTGTCAGGTCAGGAAATTATGTCCAAAAGCTGCATGAGTATAAATTTTTCTTGTTTTAATGAGAACCATAAATAATAAGATCTGAGTTGACACAATTTGTAAGATAAGAACTAGATCTTACCATACAAAAGAGCCTTTAAGACAGGCGCGGTCCGAGAGGGGGGGTCCTAGGGGTCATGACCACCCCCCCAAAGTCAGCCATGCTGTCGAGACTCTGAACGATTTGCCTGAAAAACCCAATAATACTCCCGACCTGAGAATCGAACCCGGGACCTCATGATCATCAGTAGCGCTTTCGACTACTAGACCAACGAGTAGATGTACCTTCCTAAAAATATTCTTCAGTACTCATGGTGACCCCCCCCAAAAATCATAGGCTGCGACCGCGCCTGCTTTAAGATTACATTAAGATCCTTTTTCGCATGGGGGTGGGTAGAAACCAAAAATATTATAACTACTTCTTTTTTTTTGTTGGCAATAGTATAATTTTTGAAGTAGCATTTTTTTACATAAATAAAAAAAAATGTTATCTCTTCTTTACCACAGTGCAAGCACTTCAAGTTATTTAGAGCAGCGATGGAGCATTTTCATTTATATCAGAAAAATATTTTATCAAAGTTATCTGTAACTCAGGAGCCTCCTTTCTACCTCAGAAATCCTCTATCTAAGATTGTGCATTTTATTAACAACATGATGTTGAGAGCATTTCTCATGGAGAAACTGCCTATCTGACCTCCACAACCCAGTTACTAGGTAATACAATACCCCTTGGTAAGACTGGTTGTTAACTTTTGGACTTCTAACAACCCCTGAAGTTCCACACCGATACCAATGATTTAAGGTGCTTTGGGAGGCACAAAGGGTTCTTAGTATGTAAAGAGTGTCCACTGACCAACCCCTGCAATCAAAGCCTTTCCAGATTGATTGAACAGTGTGGCTGTTATTACTTAGTCACAATCCCCAAGTTGACATAATAATAAATTCTTTATATTCTTTCAAACCTAATTAAAGTGGAGTCATTATAATAGGTAACATTTGACAATTCATCAAAATTCAACAACGTAACCTTGTAACGGCGGGCATAAAATAATATATTTTTTCTTTTTGTTAGAACTGCACAATTACTTAACTTTTTTCAATTACGATAACTTATTTATTTTAATAATGATCGATACGATTAATTTTACGATTTGCTTTCATATGAACTGACAGATGTCAAATGTCACCTATTAAAATGACTCCACTATAATCACTGTGTAGTCATACCCGCTCATATTTTCGATAATGCCCAGTATAGGTATGCCTGTCTTTCTGCAGAAGGTGATCTCTTTGCGGACATCCTCTATGGCTACTTCTTGTGGTGTGGTCACTATGATTGCCCCACACTGCGGCACTTGACGAAGATTCTCCATCACTGTGATATGCTCATCTGAGGTTCCTGGAACACAAGATAAATTAATCCATTTTAAGTTATTAGTTATAAAATAAAAACTTGGCTATGCTAGTGTGTTATTTTATCTAACTACTAAGTTTACTAAACCAATATTTATAAACATACACCAAGATGAAATTAAACACTTCTGCCTAACTAACACTTGCATGAAGTGATTCATCATCAGCACATTAAATTTGTACACTAACGTCTTCCTAAGACCATATATTTTTCACTAGAATATTGAAAACATTGCAAAAAGAACATTGCAATAATAATTCTTCGTTGCATTTTTATTGCTATACATATGAGGCAGTTTTTTACAGATAAGGTATTATATCAAGTTACCTGGAGGAGTATCAATGACAAGAAAATCAAGCTCCTGCCAGCAAACATCTTCTAGAAACTGCTTGATCATTGATGTTTTCTTTGGCCCTCTCCACACTACTGCATCATTTCGAGAACCAAGTAGGAAGCCTATTGACATAACGCCCAGCCTCTGTTCTTTGTCTAGATACACTGGGATCCAACCTTCAGGCCCTTGGTGGACACTCTGATTCTCCAAATTCAGTAAATAGGGAACACTGGGTCCACATAAATCTATGTCCAGTAATCCAACCTGGAAGCAATTTATACGGTACGATGAATATAGATACGAAAGGAGTTTATGGTAATCTCATAAAGTTTAGAAAACAACAAAAGGAATAATTCCAGTTGATTCATTTATACCTTATAACCTCTTTCTTTCAAAGTTAGCGCCAACTGGGTGCTAACTGTGGATTTTCCAACACCTCCTTTCCCAGAAAGAACTAATATTACACGTTTTACAGAATCAAGCATATTTACTTAATATCAACCTTGTAGTAAATTATTAAAAAGATAAAACCTAAACCAAAAAATAAAAAGTAAATAAAGTAGGATTTTGACAGTGTCACTGTGACAACAGAAAAATCGACATTGAGTGAGAGCAGTTAGTGTAGAAGTAGACGAGTACGTTTATGTAGAGATTGAAACAAATTGCGCAAACATTCTTGTAAAACCAACTCTGTCATAGACTCTCTAAAATCAATTTTGTAGTTTATCGTTTCATCATCTTTAATACATAATCATCTTTAATAAATTCAGTGATTTTTACATTGCACATTTCAGTTTTGTTTCGTGTAGAGGGGTCATTTCAATATACATTTTGACAGCGCTTGCGCTAAACGTTGATCGCAGCGCAGGGTTGCCAACCGTACGAGGTTCCTCGTACAAATACGAGATTTGTGGTCTTCCGTACGAGGTACGAGGACACTATCAACCTCGTACAATTATGTACGAGATTTTGATAATATGGCCATACGAACATTTTACATCACCATTATCTTAAAATATATACATTACGCGTCACGTTGTTTGTCCGGGATGGACTCTTAAACTACTTAACCGATTTTAATAAAATTTGCGCACCGTGTGCAGTTCAATCCAACTTGAAAGATAGGATAGCTAGGCTAGCTAGGATCTCAATTTAAAGTCGCAATATTACTTTATTGCAAATTATTTGTTTATTATTTGACAGTCACAATTATCTGTTAACTCCAAACGATTTGAGCAAAAATTTGACGCGGAAGAAGTCGCGGACAGAAGCTAGTAAAATAGTAAAAACTAGTGCCATAAACAAGATGACAGTGAGGATGTTCCTGACATAATATTTGGAGAGATGTAAGTTACCTTGCAAATTTTCGTAACAATTTTCGTTTTATCATACACAATATACACATATCGTTTTTTTTTACATGAGTATTATTAAATTTTTTTTTTTTTAATACAACACAAAGTGATGTTTTATTTAGTAGGAAACTTGCGATAGTTTAGTAAAAAGTCCTAAATCCAGTAGTTCAATATGCCTTAATGTTGGTTTTAGCAGGTTTTCAATACCTAATAAATGTACGAGGTTTGAAAGTCAAAATACGAGATTTTTAGCTGCATATGTACGAGGTATTTTTTCTTACGGTTGGCAACCCTGTCGCAGCGCCACCATACATCGTTTATATTTTTCAGTTTTATAAAGATTTTTGTAGCGGTGGTTGTGTTGATCGTGTGCCGGTGCACATAAAATAGGAAATGCAACATTTTTCACATTTTATATATGATTGTTGGACGTTTTATGACACAATTAGTTTGTGTAATAGTTTATTGTGTTAATTTGCTTTTACAAAAGTAGTGAACGTCTTGTGTTGGTGTGTTTTATTTTCGTATAATTTCAGAATTCAGTTTAGTGGTTGTGCAAGGATTTGTCCCATCGACAGTTCATTTGCTGCCTTGATCTGCATTCTCTGGGGTTTATGAGGTATTTATGAGAATTTTTAGCTTTGGAAACGATATATTTAATTAATAAATGAAGGTTTTATGTCACGAACTTCGAGCATGACGAGTGGTGTTCTAATAAATTCTTACGATGCGGGCATTTATCATTAGACCCACCCTTGGGTTATGCCGACGGGGATCGGTGAACGGATAATACTGTGCGTGTGCTAAATGTCATTATTTATAGGTAGGGGTCTGTAGTCCTTTCATTTTGAGCCTATCGATTTTTTAAACAAGTGCATTCTTCGTTTCGTTCATGAAGGGCAAGTGGCTTTTATCGTCTTCGTATGTTTGTTACCTTGAAATTAAATATTTATACGTTTTCATTCAGTATTTATGTAAACAACACTTATTTATTTCATAATTTTAATGAGAATTCCTCACATAATAGACAAGAAACTGATTCAATGGCAATATATTTCTCATTTGGAACCTACCCCTAAATGAAAGTAAAAATGCGAGCTTCATAGCTAAACAAAACCTTTTTTTACTGAATTATTAACACATTCTGTAATTCTATTAGGTCTCCAATGGGTAAAGTAGAATATTAATTCCAATTAACATAATAATTATTGTAACTGAGGTGTTATAAAGTGAGACATGTAAATGGGGGCAATACTTTTATTTTTACTTGTTTTCTATGTTATGGTAGTAGTAGATGACCCAATTGAAACACATGTTCTTGTTATTAGAAATTAAATCATAATTAGAATAGAACAGCTGCCTCAAGAATTATAATTTATTATTTATAGAAGAATTGCATGACACAGTTAATTACACACGGTTATAGTAAAAAAAAAACATAGCTGTTTATTTTACAGGTTTTGAAAAGCTGAATAATGTATTTGGAATTACTTATTAAAATTATAATTTTGCTCAAACAACAGTAAAGAGGAAACCAAATATTTTTGTATTTGCATTGAATTTTATTTTATTACAGTACTCACCAAAAATCAACCAACCAATATGTAACAAGTATAAATAATTATTGTTGATGCTCATTTAAATGGATGGAATATATCTACAGTTGTTTGTTTAAGTATCATACTTTCAGATGAAACAGAAAATCCAGTAAGCTTTTATCCTGCTCTTGTTAAAAAAAAAACCTGAAGAGCTTGCATTCACACATGGATAACATAATGATCACAGAATAAAAAACAGTTCTAAACATGACTCAGTACTACAAGTCCACAATGTCATGTAAATGTAGTACCAATAAAGTCTTCAGCTTTATTATATTAAATAAACCTTTTGGAGTTTATCGGTTTGCAACATTTACTAAACATGAGAGTTAATAACTTTTTTAGAACCCGCTAATCTCTGGAACTGCTTATTGGAATGATAACCAAATTGGGTCAAGAATTCTTGAGGAAGGTTTCAGCCTATTTAACATAAGAGGACAACTCTTAGGAGCTGAGAAAATCACAAAAAGAAAAAAAAGTGGTGTGTGAAAACACGGCCACAACTATAAAAATAACCGAAGAGTATTTGTTGGATAATAGACCACAGTATAATAAGTGTTCCATGACACACCACTGCAATGTCATGAAACTTGAATTCTATTTTTATTAAGCAACATTAAAGATAGCCATCTAATGGTAGTTACTCCTACACATGCAAACAAACAGAAATCACTTAGTATGCCAAATGTGTGTGTTTTGCATTTTACAAGCTCTGCATAATGATTACAAGAACATTGTGAGTCGCCCTTCAACTTGATATTGTGTAAATAAAAATAATCTTGCGGTTTTTTAATGGTTTGCACAAATTATGTTGGTAAACATTTACATAATAATAATGTACTGTAAGTACAATGTGTTGTGCTTAAAATATCCCAGAGCTTGGCTACGAATTTGGCAACTTTCGTGGCGTTTGTCAGTTCCTGTCTCGTGCAAACAACACGCTGGACAAGCTGGACACGATATAAGGTATTCATCAATAAACTCGCCTTTTTTGGCTCCATGAACCTTCTCTCCTAGAAGCCACATAAAAAATAAAGAATTAAACATCATTTAGGTACTAAACGCATTTGTTAAGGCACGGACGAAATGAAGGACATCTTCGTAGCTTGAAAAAAAAAAAAATTTAGGCCTCCGTAAAACGCTCCGTTTTTTTACGAATTCAGTACCTAGGTATATTGTCAAATATTCAAAGAAGAAGTTACTAAATATGTAGTATCATGTGATAAAACAATCCTGAAACGCATAACTCTCAATATTAAGGAAATCCAATCAACTAAAGAAACTCCTAAAATGTATTCCACTGAATCGTGCATTTTTTTTTTTAAGTTAATTAGGTGATGAGTTAATTAGATGCAGAATAACTTTTATTTTGGTGATCATTCGATTGAACATTAGACACATCGCTGTTTTAACCTCATTTGTGCCGCGATGCACAGTTGCAAATATCTACAGGGCCTGAACGTAAGCTAGCCTAGAACTTTGCCTAGAACCGACCGAAACGTATTTCCGACTGGAAATGAAATCAAATGTTAGGAGATCGACGTGAACAGCTTGCAAATTGAACAGAAATTGATCTACGAGTAGAAATTGGTATGCAACTGTACGTAACATTTTAGATGTGTTCATCAAAACCGCAAGTAGCCAAGAAGACACTCCGAATTGCATTTCGAACCATTTCTTCTCCAAAGCAAAGATCGTCGCAACTGCTTGTGTTCATCCGCACCGTAGATTGATGAAAACATAATCATCCCATATTTTTTTCACTGGTGGAACATAAGCCTCCTCTCAGCGAGAGGGAATGCGCCTAATCTACCACGCGGGCCCAGTGCGGGTTGGTACTTTTGGTTCTACGACATGCCGGTTCCCTCACGATGTTTTCGTTCACCGTTTTAAGAGCAGTGCGATGAAATAATTTTCACAAAACGTCTTACTGGGTTAAAACCTACAGACGACAACTCGTCTGAGCCACTTGTACTCCTGATTCCTGATACTTATTACGATAATTCAAAACATATAGCTCACTTGCCAAATAACATTAAATAACTTTCGTTACTCAAACATAACGTCAAACCGAATAGAGTTGAAATAAAAGGAACAATGCCGTCTCTAGGAAGGCCACAGCGGTGACCTCAATACGGGTCGACCACCGGGGGTGAGTCACCCTGCGCGTGGCTTACACTTCACTGTTCTAGTGAATGGACTCCTCGATTCTCAAGCAGACGCCTAGGCCTACAATTTTCCTTAAAGGGGCCGCAATTTTTCCTTCTGATGTGCAAATTAAAATTGCGAATGATATGAGTCGATATCTTGCACAAACATGTACGTGCCTTGACTAGTATTTGTATCTTCTTCCAGGAATTTCGTTGTGTGTTTTAAAACATAAATCGCTGATCGAAGGTAATCGGATCTGCCTAAGTCTCAGAGGAGATGTTCCGCTACTGCGTCATTCGTATCGTAAAAGCATACAGCATGCAAAGTCCTTTTCTGTATGATACAGTCTTCGAAATCTTAGAAATATCGTTTTCATGCTTTCATTAGAAGAAGTGTAAAGTTGAAAAACACTGAGTGTTCTGCTTCTAGGTTACAAATAGTGTCTGCCGCCCGTCTTATAAAATCCAAATCTGTGTGGAGACGGTTCTTGCGATATCAACAAGAAGAAATAGAATGGCTACCTATTCTTAGACTAGAACCACGCGTTTGCAAAACAAACCATACACTTTCACCATCACAGCCGCTCGACGAATCTAAAAATAACTTCTACGGGATACCCAGTTATACTTAATTGGGAACAACCCCAAGGCCGCTCGGGGTATAAATAAGGGTGATGTTATTACTTCTGGTCACCCCCCGTGAGTTCAACCGGGGGAGGAATATATCGTGTCATATTTTATGCACACACCACCCTCAAAATCTGATTCGTCGACATCGGTTATTTTTATGATTCATTCAAGACATCTTCTTAGAAAACTAAACACGGTACAGAAACCTAATATTTCCGTAAACTAAAATGTGGCCAAGTGCCTTCAGTTTTTAATCACTATAAATAATGCATCGCGATCTCTTGTGTAGGCCCCTGTGATCTTTGAAACAGTATGCTAAAGATATGCACGACTTAAGCAAGTGTGTCGGTAGGGAAACTTGGTGTTGGCACCGTACCGCGATCTCATTAACCTTTATTGGAAGCTAAAACAATAAATACCGAGCGCAATGGCAATGTTGAGCAGTAAAGCAAAGGGTTTTTTTTTGTTTAATACACATGCACGATAGCTGCACCCAGGTACAAAGCGTAGAGAAACTTGTGTAATGGACCCTAATACTTAGAAAGTTAGATTTTCCACAAACAGTTCAATAAACCCATTTTACTCGCGAGCATGCGATATCAATTCGGAACCGCGTTAACCGACTTCTCAAGTAATAAATCAAAATATTAATTATGTAACCACCATGATTCGATGGCGTTTAACACCGTTTAAATCTCCGGAGTGAAACAGTTGTTCCGTTCAACCTCGGGGCACTTCAGTGCGGGTTGTGTAAAAACTAAATGCCAACGCGTTATGAAACTGCAACGGTAATGGCACGGAAAAAGTCTTTTGCATAATTACATTACACACCAAGATTCTTATAATGAAGTCGACCACAGATTCCGCCTTAATGCTACCTGGACTTCTATTGCTCCCGTTTCATTGTATTTTTATAAAAGCTTTCTTCTTGACACCGTTCTTCAAAAAGTATTGTTGAATTATAAGGATCATTAAAACTTTTGTTTTTTTCTCACCACGTTCATTAGGACAACTTTAGGCATACTGGAGAGTCGAGTTACTATAACAGATTGCAGCTGGCGGCACCGTAACAAATTGTCCTGTTTTTGTACAAAACTAGCCAGTAGCGAGACTCAAATAACTCCCTGTGCTTCGAGTGTTGACGAAAATAATTATCAAGAAATATGGGATTCCATATCCATGTAATTTTAACCTAACTTTAAATTCGGAAGTCTCCCAAAACGGTGCCCGTAATAAAATCCAGTCAAATGGTTATTATGTTACTGGCTACCAAAGCATAGCAGTGGACATTCCGTGCACGTGGCCGGATGCTATGAAACTTCAATCGTTACTGGACATATGGCGAGCTGACGACACTGATAAATGACAAGGCTGCGGGGGCAAAGCACTCATTTTTCATACTACTTGGTAACAACATTCAGAGCTATTATTTTGATAGACACACTATCGGCTTGACATTTTTCTTTAAAACTGTCGCGCATGTCTGGGTTTCGAAACAAAGGATCACTTATTTCTTTTATGGGTCCGGCAAAATTCTTAAGACGCAGTAAAACATGGCATGTTTTGTCGCTTGTGAATCGCGGTCAGTCGCCACACAATAATTGCATTCTTCCAATTTAATTTTTCTATCAATAAGGTCCAATATATATTTTCTGAACTTTACGCGAAAGGAGATGCTATAGCTAGCGCGCTTATATAAAGTACAACTAGTACGCGACCAGTAACTATGCAATAAAAATTGCGAGCGCACCTAAGTCCAGGAAGCTCTTAACCAAGAAGAGTATCCAGGAAGCCACCAAGAATAGTGTGGCGGAACTCGTCATTTAGCGTCATTCGGCAGGCTGGAACGCGCACGCCAACTCGTGCGCCATAAATCATAATGATTACGTTGCGGGAGGGGCTTCCACTCCACCAGATGCACACGGCTATTGCTCTCCTTCCTCTATTACCAAACGAGATTAGACAGATTAGTCTTCTAACCAAATTAAGCTTGTTGTACAGATTTTGGATTATAAATGACGTGTGATTATAAATCAATTATAGTTCAGAAGCAGTTCTGTTCTGGTTTTATTAACTGCGTTTTAATGATCATGAACGGTATCGAAGTTTGATGCGTCATGGGCCTGCGGAGACTATAAGACTATAAATGCCTTATTGCCAGTTCCCATTATTTCCTCATTATTATTTTCTTATTTCGCTAAAGGGTCTTATAAAGAGGATATTAAAGGAAACATCATTAATTTGGCTCCCCTCTTTCCGCCTTAAGAGGAGGGCAGGATGACAATCCCTAGGTTCTCTTTCCGTCCTCATTAAGGTATTTCGCTGTGTTATAATATTGTTGGCTAAAAATATAAAGGCTGCTCGACGGTACAGCGGCTGGGTGACCGCAGAGATGGCACTCGAGATAACCGACTCGCAGACTGTGACACTAACGACCCGCTGTGAATTGGGTTAATGTCTCTTTTTGCAAAACTACATCTGTCACAGATAAAACATTGTTTTACTTTGCACAGTTTCAGAATTTGTTAGTTCGTCAGAAGCTAAAATTCCAGATGTTTTAATGCTTGACTTGAAAAATAAGTATTCCACTTAAAAGGATTTTAATAGTACTGACATCTTTCTGATATTTAAATACGTATCATTTTAAATTAATTTGAAATGAGGCGATACATTGCTTTATTAAAAAGTATGTCGTAACAAGAGTCGTGCAGTCTTAAGTCAATATGTAAGTAATATGGACAACAGAATTTAATTGCTAACAAGAAATCTATAAAGCAGACCAAATGAAAAAGCAATTGCGGAGTATAATTTGCGTGCAATGCACTGGGAATAAAGAGCATGAGCCATGCAGTTGGGGTGGCTGTGAGTCCAACTATGTCGTTATGGCCCTGTGATGGCGATGGCGCTAGGGTGGGAATCCAATCAAGTCTCCATTCCCTTGAGCCATTGACTCGCCGGAATGCCATCAAATTTATTATTATTGCCTTCCATGACACTTTTAAATGTGCCAGGACTAGTTTAATGTTTTGAAAAATCGACGAAATACGGTCCTGACCAAATACCTTGAGAACTACTGAAGGCCACAGATGTAAGATCTATTTTTTGTATGCACATGTTACGGCTTTTTCATAACACCTCTGCTTTTTTTAGCTTCACCTGTCTATCTATGTATTTAACGGAATCTTTGAACGTTATTTTCACCCAATTAAAAACGTCCGATCAAATTGAAATTTAGCTCATATAACCTCCTCCTTTTTTTGAAGTCGGTTAAAAACGTGGGGTGCTTGATGACAATTGTTATAAATATGAAATGAAACATGAAAGTACAGGAAAAAGCATCACCACGCTTTTTTACATAAAATATTTTATTTTTGTTAATTACTCTCTTAAATTTGATTGTAATATTGGACCAATAAATAATTAAATTTATTGATGGTTATTTTCTGCCTTTTAGTATGATTTCTATTAAAGCGTGTTTTTAATTTATTTAAACTATTATCTTTGACGGCACGGTTATAATTTTCAAATAAACAGCTTTTCAGACAATTTTAGATTAACTAAGATGTACGTATGACCCCAATCTTCACATTTTAGTAATCACATTAGCAAATTAAAATATTTATCGGGAAAATCTGAAGTAGTTTAAATCGATTCTTAATGACGAAGATGAATGTTTCTACTATTTAAAATTATAAATAATGGGACGGTCGGAACTAACTTAACCTTAACATTTAAAGGTCAGTTGTCACCGAAACGTGACACCAAACGAAAGATTACCAAACCACGTGTGATTTAGTTAAATGCTTGACAGTTAACTAATTAACCTGCCACCGCAACTTGTGGCACTTTGAAAGCGCGGCTTTTTCTTTTCTCATTGCACTGATTCCTATCTCCGTCTTTTAAGTACTTGCTAATTTATTGGCTTCGGTTACCTTTGGCTTTTACGCCTGGAAGTTGGCCCGTTTATTACGTTTTATCACACGAATTCTTTGCTTCTGATATTTTAAAATTAGAGCGTAAAACTTCGCGTTATAATTTAAACAAAATCTTCCGCAAGAATCGCAGTTGTCTTCGGGAAACCTCAAAATCTGCAAGATCGATTGCTTAGGTAGTATTCGCTTTTGAGCACTGAGGAAATAATATTTTGACTCTGATAAGTACTTATAAAATCGTAAGGGTTATGCAGCAAGGGTGTTGTCTAGAAAGGCCGTAAGTTCAAACCACCCCGCTAAGGTGTGATGAAGTCCTTCGTAAGAAAGGCTTAGTAATAGCTTATTGGTATTGTGAGTAACCTTTGTCACATAAGTTTGTTTATTATTTCCCTAGGACATCTAGTAAGACGAGGACATGGCCGATGGAGTAATGCAGTGACCGAATGGTGGCCAAGATTAGGCTAAAGAAACCAAGGCCGTCCAAAAGCATGTTGGGTTGAAGATTTCGTCAGAGTCGCGGGAAATGTATGAGAGACGTATGGAACAGAGATCTATGGCGGAAAAGGGGGGAGGCCTGTACCCAGCAGTGAGTGATTCCTAGCTGAGATGATGATGTATGTTGTCATGGTATGGTCACGTGATGCGAAAGAATGAGGAAAATGTCGTAAGGAAAGTATTGAATATGAATGTGAGAGGGAGACCAAACAAACAAAGGATGGACTTTGTGAATTATGATATGGATAGAAAGGGGGTGACTACTGAGATGACGAGTAATAGAGAAGTGTGGAAGAAAAAATACATGTTGCGTCGACCACAAATAAATTGGGATGAGGGCAGGAGAATGATGATGATGATGATGATATACATGTATATGATGATGTATGTCAAAAGTGTCTTTGGGTTTACGCTTGTTTGCCATCATTTCTCATTGAGTCTACGGCCATACCTTCGATCGTTCGTCGTACTCTCGTTTCACATTTATATTTTAAATATTCTCTAAGGTCCTTCCTCCCCCGTTTTAGTGATACATTGAAGCCATCTAAACGATCCTGGGAACATAGTTGCAATCAGCTGCAAATTGTAGTTATTATCATAAGTTTCAGTTATCGCGGCGCGTTGGCGGCTGCATCGCTGGCCGCTGCGATAACCACGGTGATAAATTAATAACCCATATTGTATTGTTTGATGCCTAATATATAAATAAATCATTTAGACACAGGAAGGATGAGTCGTTCATAGTCATAGATGAGTCAAACTTTGAACCGGTTTGAATGTCTCTAAATGTTTTGTTTGTTTGTGTGTAATTATTTAGTAGTGTGTTCTCTGTTTGTCTATTTCTAACAGAATATAGCTTCACGCTTGTAATTCTCGAAGAGTTAGGTAGAAGTGTAGGTACTTATAGGACACATATTGCTAGTTATGTTTAAGTAAGGGGCGAGCCTATTGACGTCAACCGAGCACAAATCCAGACACCGGGCGGTTACTGAGAAATTCCTAATGGGTAAACACTTTGCCCAACCTGGGAATCGAACCCAAGATCTCATACTCAGGAGTAGCGCTTGCGACCGCTAGACGAATGGGACAGTGACAATCTATATTTTTACTTATTGCAAGATTGTAGAAGAATTTATCTATTTAATTATTCCTGTTGGAATGTAGGAAACAAAATGTTACTGTTTCAGTAATTTGTTGCTACAATTACAGTTGTGGGGCAGTTGTAATGTAGGCATGTATTTTATTTTTAAAACACTCAGTTTTTTGTGGTTTGGAAATTCCCCACATATAATACGAATTTAATTGGATGCGTTATCGTTAAAAATACCTACATTAAGTAAATATTATGTTTTTATATCAGTGCTCTTAAAATAATGGCTTCAAAATTTGTTACGAGTATTACTTGGTATCCGAAAATCCCATGCTATCTCTACCACTAAATTTTTAACGATGTTCGGGTATGTAATTAGTAATTAACCCGACATACATGATACCGAAGTAATTAAAGCATGCTAATTGTATGTGGACATAATAAATAATATGTTTGTTGAAAACCAATATCCTAACATATCAACTACCCATACCAATACACTAATGCTTATTGACTAAGGGACTAACTAGAGAATGGGCAACAGCTTTCTCTATGCATTTTACCAATATCGTACTGCAATCGCCAACCCGCTTGCCAAGCGTGGCGATAGTGGCAAACCCCACCAAATAATGAAACGCTCGAAGTGGCGGTGCTTGCGGGAGGCCTATGTCCAGCAGTGGACGTCTTTCGGCTGAAATAGTGATGATGAAGAATATCTTAAAGTACACCAAGTGGGTTATTTGCACGTAAACTTTAATAACTTACTCTAAGCTAACGAGAGTTGTTCAAAAATGATTGTGTCAACAATTTTCCTCACAATTTCAACTGTCACCAAAATAAAACGAACGTAAACGGTAACCCGCATGGAACGAAATTGATATCCCACAAACAAAAAGCACACAACCGTTACAATAACGTTAACGAAGGCGTTAACGTTAACAGACGGGTGTAATTAGCACCGATAGCTCCCGCGCCGATTCGGGCGATCAATCATGAGCGCGTATATAATTGCTTAAGTAATCGCATTATCTCGATTGCTCGGTGTACCGTTGCAACGTTTTGACGATGTGTCGGGTTGCTCTCTTGCAGATTGTTGCAGTAATTAGGAAATATATGGTTTTACAGGCGTCTTTTTCTTTACCAAGAGGTATCGTATTACTCAGTGTTGTGGAGGTCAGATAGGCAGTCGCTCCATGTATATACTGGTAATCAGCTGCATCCGGTTAGACTGGAAGCCAACCCCAACATGTTGGGAAAAGGCTAGCCAGATGATGACTGGCGTCTTTTTCTAAAGAAAGTATAAGAACGTCTGTTTTGATAGTTTTGATGCAGATATAGATATAGTTTTGACGATAGGTGTGAAAGATTATATAATTATAGCTGGAAAAGGGTGACTACTGAGATGAAGGCTAATAGAAATTTTATGAATGAAGAAGTCGCTGCGCCGACCCCAAATTAAGATCAGAAGGATGATAACGCTGTTAACGCTCTATCAACAGATAGAGGAGCTATTTCCTCATCTATACATTTTTAGTTAAATTTCTTAGCTTAAATATATCTTTACAGAAGCCACGCTAACTTACGATGCCAAATCACCGCAGATGCGGCGCCTGCGCAAGTATGCGGAACTGCTGGTTCCACTACTTCATGTATATTATGTCTTCTATGTCTATTTGATTGATGAATGAAAACATTATACTGGATTCTATTTATCATCATACGTGGCGTTACTGACATGTAATTGTTACACATTCAGGTTTCAGAAAGTTCCAGCCTAAAAATCTCTCAAACGCTAAGTAGGTGTACAAAGCAATTTATCAAGAGCAGACGGCTCCCCACATTGAGCTTTATCTGGCATATTTGATGAATAATTAATATCAGCAATTCCGACGCCGTAAGCGAAGCTTAACCACATGAAAGATGAGACTCACCTACATCTCACAGCACAGACACTCTTTGCTTTAAGAAAACGATTAACGAGGAATTTGGACTATGATTTATATTTAATATCCTATTGGAATGCAACACGATTTTAAACAGGAAGCTTTAAGTAAACCAATAGTAGACAATGCTATAACCCTGCCCGGATGTAGGAGTGCATTGAATCAACGCTTCCCGTGGCCGAAGACGGGCTGCCCAAATACGTCGGTGTTGACAGCACAAACAAATAGGAAGCCATGTACCGCGCCTTGCATACGTACTCCAAAGTCCGATGATGAAATATTAATACAGGTACTTAAGCCAAGGGTCAATCACGCACACATCGACATCGGGCCGATAAATAGAAGATTTTTGAAGGGGAATGAAAGGGAATACCTCCAAATCTTGTCTGAATTTTGTGTAAAACTAGCGATTCGTATTGTGTCCAACAACGTATGTCAGAAATCGATTAACTGCATAGTCTACGTTATATTCTGTGCACAACCCATGCACGGGTAACAGCACGCTAACTGAATTCTAAAACTGCTAGCTCATTATGTGGGCAGTAGTAAACGCAACGTCATGCGTTCCCTTATGGGGCGAAGGGTCTGAAATAATGCGGCGATTAAAGGGTTACAAAGGTGTCTGCGAAGGTAAGAACTTTACTTAAATGGTATCTATCGTTAATGCGGTCTTTAAACCTTTATTGTATGTGGTAGGACGTTGAAAAGCGTTTCTACATTAATTCCATTTCCATTCATCTTCAATCGGCTTTGTGGATAAGCTTTTAACAGCTTTTAATTATAAAATGAAACTCATACATATTGCTTCGTTTTGATTGACACTAATAGTAAAATTCATAGTGTTGAATAACACTTAAATACTTTACAACACGAAAACACTCTGATTGATGACATATATTTTTATTGGCATCGAGTGGAAATATCAATGGGCTCACGGCCACAGCTCATACGTCTCATAGACGCAATTGAATGACGTTACTTAAATAACCAAACTCTAAATACGTTGCGAGCAAGAAAAACGTAAAATGTCCATCTATGGCCTATTATTGACTGAACAGTGCCGATTAGTTCAGAATGATTTAACGTATCGAAAGCTTATGTCAGATCCGTTAACCAGTACTACTCAACCTACTCAACGACTAGGCAAATAAACGCATGTAGTTGAAATGTTGAATTTTGTAGGCACTCCAAGAGATGTTCTTCGTAATCGATGCATGTTCCCATTAGCATAGTATTTGTTGATGGTTTGTAATTTTAAATTAAGACCTTCTGTTGTCTGTTGCTGTGATTGCTTCATCGCCTTCAGTTACCGATGACTTGTCCAATTCTACTTCTACTATGTTTAGTTTTGCTTTAGGAACGGGTTCAATACATCACAATCAGCTTATAATGTTCCCTCTGCTGAGAAATAGGTTACTTCTCTGTGAAAGGGAATGTGCCATAATCCACAATGCTGGCCCAGTGCCGTGTGCTGGATATCACATGTCTTCGAATTTTTGGGTCTAAGCCGGTTTTCTCACAATGTTTTTCCCACCGTTTTAAGATCACTGTTGATGAAATTAAATATACATAGTGCCTGCCTGGGTTCGAACTCACGACCTACAGTATCGTAAGTCGGGGCCGATATCTACTACTGGGCCACCACTGCTCAATACATCATTTATGATAATTTTTTGAACATCATTTACAAACGAATACGTCATTTTTATTGCTTAATTAGCTTCTGTTTCTAAAGGCCATTGACAAAAATTCATGGTCAATATGGATATATATATTCATTGAAATAGTAACAGAAATAAGCAAATATTGTCTGTTTTGTAATTACTTACTCGTATATCTGGTTAGCTATTGAATATCCGAAGGGCCTCTATGAAAATATTTGGACGTATTTCCCATGGCGATCGTGTCATTCATAGTAAATTAAGTCCGTGAATGCGCGGAATAATTACGTAACTAGTAAGCAGCAGTTGGTTTGTTTGGATTAAGATTAACAGATTCAGTATTGAGAAATCAAAGATTGGAACATAATCCCTGCCCTAATCGTAACAATTGACCACGACGCGCTTATTTCTTTTTTCAGAATCTATATTTTTGATCTGTAAGCTTCAACCATCGCTACTCATCCGAACCTTAAAAGTAAACCCAAAACACCTTAATCCTGACTTAACGGTTGACTTTCCTTTGAACCCAAGATTTCGTAAATACAAGGAGGCCATTAGTGGCCCTGGAGAGATTTTGAAAATTGTTAACGCCATATTTACAAGGACTTCAAAATATATTTACGCTTCAAGGGGCTCTTCCGTTCATTGAATAGCCGTAATGTCTTATGTATTGGGTACTCGTCCTTCCTCTTTAAAACACAATACCCTGTGCTATGCTGATGTTACTTGTGTTGGTATTTCTATTATGTCTATTCTAAACTGAGCCGTCAGTACTAAGCCTAAGTTCTGAATTAATAATGACTATAATGTGTACGTATTATTGCTATAATGATGATTTCTCTGACTGATTTATATCTAACCGAGTTTCCATTGATTTAGTAATTTACAATACGGATCCGATGATTGCCACATTTAATTATATTGCGTCGGTGATTAGCTGCGTTTCCAACGCCTAACTTCTTTTATTATTGACTAAGTGAGCGAGGTCAACGGTCATGAAATTCACATATACAGGACAAGGATGGGATTCTTTTCAGCGATTTATTTTGAGCAAGTTTTAGGCTGATGCCCAAAATGGTGTTATCTATAATGTTAACATCATAAATGTGTTCCTGATTTTACAGCTGTAACAACTTACTCGGTCTTATAATTTTCTAGATCATGGTTAAATGTAAACAACTCTAACAAAACAATATCCCCACCTAAGTACATACATTTTTGAATTCAATCAAATTCAGTAATATAATCATTAAATTTTTCATAGCCGGCGCGAGCGGCGCGTTTAATCAAATAAAACCTTTTGTGACATGAATTATTCATCGACACATTCGGAAAGTGGTTCACTATAACGTGTACCTAATGGTATTCAATGCACGTTAATAACAAACCGTGAATGGTTTTAACATTAGTTACTTTGAAAACTAAACAGTTTACAAAGAACTATCGGCTTTGTTTTATATCAATGACTGTCTTCTCATGTTAAAGCCTTGACATTCTGTCGTGTGGCTTATGTCAGCATAAGAAGAAAATCAGGAAGTACATATTTGTATAATCAGCGGCATCGAAATTGGACCAGACTTTGAGGACAACGGTAAATAAATTAACGCGCGTTAATTTCATTTCCAATCACAAGCGTTTATAAATTATTTAGTCCTGGCATTAATATAGTCAATAGTGCCTTCAGTATCAATGACCGCAGTGTTCCTCGAATAATTAAAATGGTACTATGAAAAACATGGAAACGTCATTTATGGTGATAATACTGCGGCACCATTCATGTTTACTATGAAACATTAATTCATAATAGATGACGAACTGTTATGTTACATAGTGTAAACAGTTACTTCCTTTGTAACAGTTATAAACAATGGCTTTGCTCTTCTTAATTAAACAAACTGTAGTCTTATCTATCAGCGTTGAAGCATTGTAGGAAGTATTTGAGAAACACATTCAAAAGAGCTCAAAGACAAAAATAACATAGAAGAAAATGTAAAAAGTCCAATAGTCACTGTGTTGAAAAGAGCAAAATTAATATCCTCACAACGCTTTAAGTGATCTCGAGGAGACTGGCGACTTGCCGACAATCCGCCTCAACGGACTAACGTAATTAATTGATTCGTGTCTTCTTCAGAACAAATCGACAATTTGAGTTTTTCATACTTTTTTCAACAGGCAGTTTACAAAAATGTAACCTAAAAAGCACGCAGTAAAGCTTATTTTGCAACGTGTGAAAGAGAAAGTGAATCATTTCGGAATAAACTGGATGATACCGAGCAATTGATTTGAGTATCATAATGGTTTTTATATGGAGATGGATTGGCTGAATTTGTGGATTGGTGTGAATGTGAATACGTTTGTGAAATGATTACAGCACAACCGGATATGGATGAAATTTGACACAGATTAAATGCACATAGGATATTTTTACCCCGGTAATACGTTCCCGTGGGATGATTTCCGACCTCCAGGCGGGCGAATCCGCTGGTAAAAGCTAGTTGGAAATAAATGGTAAATCTAAATCAGAAGTTCAGAAAATTTAGATATTCTTCCGACAAGACTTCAAATAGTGAATGAAAAAGTAGTTATTATAACACTAAACAAAATGGCAATAGAATGGTTTCGTTAGCTATTAGCAAACAGTACAGTAATAATTTGAAACCACTTGGTTTCAAATTATGCATTGGTGCATTGTTGGCTTTACTTAAAGCCAACAATGCACCATTGCGTCACAGTCGTGGGAAAGCAGAAAATAAATACCGTAGAGCAACCGACTGTTTTATAGGTCCTTCACAGTAGAATCAATATTCCGAACTGTAGCTTTGATGATTCAGAATTGATCGTTGGTTTGCACAAATTTAATAAATACATTTGTATCCCGATTTGATACACTACTGTTTATTTGATCTTATTTAACTTGTCTCAAATGCAAATTCCTGCGCTTAACTTTAGCAAAAAAACCGGCCGTGCGATAACTTTTTTGTGTTTAGAGTAATTAAATGTTTTTTTTTTTAATTTTTATATTTGAGTTGATTGAATGAAAGGTAAATTGCGGTTTACGATTTATGACGTATTAAAAAAAAAACTACTTACTAGATCTCGTTCAAACCAATTTTCGGTGGAAGTTTACATGGTTATGTAGATCATAATTTTTTTTTAGTTTTTTTTTGTTTTTCTTTTAGAAGTTACGGAGGGGGCGGGGACATTTTACCACTTTGGAAGTGTCTCTCGAGTCTCGCGCAAACTATTCAGTTTAGAAAAAAATGATATTAGAAACCTCAATACCATTTTTGAAGAACTATTCATAGACACGTACGGGTTTGATGAAAAAAAAAATTTTGAGTTTCACTTCTAAGTATGGGGAACCCCAAAATTTATTGTTTTTTTTTTCTATTTTAGTGTGAAAATCTTAATGCCGTTCACAGAATACATCTAAGTACTTACGAAGTTTCAACAGCATAGCTCTTATATTTTCGGAAAAAAGTGGCTGTGACATACGGACGGACAGACAGACAGACAGACATGACGAATCTATAAGCGTTCCGTTTTTTGCCATTTGGCAACGGAACCCTAAAAAGCCAATATGACATCTATATTAAGCAAAAAAGTGTGTACCCCTTTCTACGAAAATTACGCGTGCGGAGGAGTATAATATTTGGCACAGTATAAGTTTATGGAGGAGTGTAAAAAGGTAATATTTTGATATCAAAAATGCATTAGAAATACATTAAGTTCTAAACGATTTTTGGTCGAATTTCAACCACCGGGCGACCACTAGTATAATAAATAAATGGTTCTCCGTAGATAATGTCGGATTGGACGAGCAATGTTACCAACAAAATTCCTAATGTTATGCATGAAGTGCTCCAGACGTCTCCATATATCATTCAAGCGCGGGATGCACCGAGGATAATGCAACTTGAACTTCCCGAGCCGAGAAACTTATCCTGTACATTTTACGGCAATTCCGAGCGTCTCGCTGTACACTTTATGAGTTTGGGCGAGGCCAGAACACTGCGTTGCGACGTCGTATCGCAAAAACGACGTCGCACAGCAATACATTGCCATGACGCAACGCAAAAATTTCATCGCATACGATATCGTACGACAAGACGCTAACCGTCAGTTCAGTTTCTAGTGAGACATGGACCGCACTACACGGGTCCTACTTTTGCTACGTTCCTGAACTAAGGATATCAAGTAATCGATATCGTAATCCGCCATCATGAAACGTGCTCACCTCATTCAATGTGGACACTAACTAAGAGGTAGCGCGTCGTCGCATTGCAGATTTGTACGTTGCGTCAGCGTATCGGAGATTTCCACGATGCGTTGTGCGGCGTCGTAGATTTTTAAGATGCGACGCCGCAACGCAGTGTTGTGGCCTCACCCTTTGCTAAGCGTCTGCCGCTGATTAATGAATTTTTGGCAACGTTCAACGTTGTATCGTTAAGAGGCGCCTATGTTTGTAAACGCTAAGTGTTAATTTGATGTGATAATTGTGGCTGAAACATGATGAATGTGAGTGAAATCTAATTAAGTATTTGAACCTATTTTGTTATTTGTTTTTAATGGCAAATGAGTACCATTGAATGCAAAAGTACTTCTTGAAGAGTTCTTGTATGCCCAGGTATCGTTTAGAATTGTATGTCGAATTCTCGACGTTCAACGCTCTTATTGGCGTTTCTACTCGTTCGTCACACAATATCAAATCGTTCATATACGGGATCACCAAAACATTTCATCTAGCGTAGTCGACTTCCCTAAAAGCGTTTGAAAAGTCGTTTGGTGTGAATCGTCGCAACTTTTCCACTTGTTTCCGTTGTAAGTTTCCCGCCAGTCGCAGCACTTCCCCGGTGTTTCGAGCCGACACCGAGTCTCGTTTCTTTGCCTTACAGTTGCGAAGAAAAAGTATTTTTGTTGAAGACTTTCAAGTGGTCAGTTTTGTAGCCGCCTCTGTCTAACTATCTGCGATATCTCGCATGTACTAGTGAATTTGTTATCTTAGGTTAGTAGTCATATCTAATTGGTGTTAAGATAACAGGTGTGCGAAGTCGCTGTAATTATTTAGTAAGTTAATTTAGTGCTTCCTGTTTAGACTTCAGAACAGACATTATTTGTTCCTTTCATAATTTTGCCATGTACTGCAGTTGACCCGTGTAGATACTGATTATATTACGGGGGTTGTGGCTTATTAATACGTTGGCTGCCTTCGGCCCTTGGATGGGTAACCATACCAAGGCCCCTCTATGCCTTGGAAAGGAACGTTAAGACGTTGGTCCCGGCTCTCATTCATGGTTCTTTGACAGTTTCTCTGAATCGTTAGCAGCCCGAAAGTCTGATTACCAGTCCAGGGTGTTTCGTATTACCCAGTACATGGGTTGGCGGTCAAAGAGGCAGTAGCTCCAGGTAAAATACTGGTGTTCTACATGGAGGGACTGCCTAGGGTATTCAGCTGCATCCGGTTGGACTAGAAGCCAACCCCAACATAGAAGGGAAAAAGTTTGGCGGATGTAAACTACAGGCGATATTAATAAAAAGGTAACTCAGTGCCAGACAGCACGTGAATTGAAAATATTACATTAAAAATTTTAAGCCAAATCATTTGATGCTGATGAAATCCCTGAGGCCGGCAAGGTTAACGTGTCAGGCGTAACATTTTGTTTATTGAAAATTTGTATTTAAATTACCAAGTAAATAAGCCATCATCTCATAATTCGAACACCGATTTGAAAAAAAAATATATATATAAGTTTATTTATGCTGTAAAAGGGGCTGTTTTATTTCAACGATCAACGACAAACAGGCTAAATTATGAAATACGGGCCAGCATCCTAATTACGTAAAATACTGAAGTTTAGTTTCTGAATTATTTTCAAGTATATTGACATCATTATCTAACTCATTGCTTCATAATTATGCTCGAAGAATTTGTCCGCTCAACAACTTAATTAACGCAATGGATGTTGTTAAACTGACAAATTGAAATGTATTTCTACTGTTAGTGTGTTACGCGATTACCCCGCTGCCTTTCTAAAAGCAGCAGCTAGTAAGGAAAGTGTCTACATTTAATTAACTAGTTTACTTAGCTATGAAAGAAACAATAACATCAAAGACAGGCCTAGACGGTACAAGTTAGTCATCTATAACATTATAGCAGCGCTGCAGCGCTTTATTACATGGTATCTTGAGCAACCTTTCACGTATTATCGTGACGTCACCTCTGAGTTGCAAAGTGCGCAAAGTAATGCAGAATGCAGCACAATGATCGCGTTAGCAGAAATAATATCGCTTGTAGTCACAACAGTCACTTGATGTCTCATGTTCAAGTGGCGAAGCTTAAAGCCGTGTCGAGGCTGCCATATTGAATGGTGTCGGATTGAAATTAAAACGCAAAGGAATGTTTTGATGAAATTCTTTAGTTTTATTCCGCAGACCTATTTTAAGTTTTTAATAATCCATTCCTCTCTTTTATTTGTAATGTCCATCTAGCTACAATCACGCACTTTGTGGGAATGTTTTATTGCTGGATTCCATTTCTCTTACAGTATGAATCCCTATTTTTTTTGTTGCCTGATTTCTGTGTATTAAAATTTTTGATGGCATTTGAAAGTCTTCTCATGGCCTTACCAAAGTTTCTTCACAAAGTGATGTATTGCGCATTAGGAAAGATTTTGTAAATGCTGAGTAAGGTACGAACGTATGTACCGATTGATAAAAATAACCGTAGTATTTTGCATACCAAGCATTAATACAGTTTATATTCAGATATTTAAAGTCAACGATGCTATATACAACGGTATTTTTGCTTTACTGATATTTGTATTCATATCAAAACAAGGTTTTTTGTGCCTGCTGCAAACTGAGTTATGGTTAAACTTTGATATGAGTATATCGAATTCAGAAGGCACCCCAGGCAAAAAACGCCATTTCTGACGACAGAGACTTGGTTCACATGTTACATTTCCACCCTTTTCCCCTCCAACGTGTTAATAATTGCCTATACATGATGTGAATACAGTATACCAGTAACTCAAAGGAAATTGTGTCAAGACTCAGAACTACGGTGTGATAGATAGCTTGTTAGCAATAGCTGTGCTCAGCGGTGTCAGATTTATGAGATGAAGCGCTAATTGGATGCTGGAATGCCTTTGACGGAATTCATAATAAGACAAAAATGTGATACTGCTGTGGTTTGATTTTCTTCTTGATGTAGGGTGAATTTTTACTAGACGTGGAGACCTTTTTTGGATGTAAAACCTTTCATAAATAAGTATAATAAATACTCTGTTCTGATTCGATTGAAGACATGACAAACAACTCCGTGCCTCGGAACACACGTTAAAACGTTGCTCCCAGCTGTCATTCATTCGTGGATCTTTAAAATTATTTTCCTACAGGTCGTTGGAAGCCCAAAAGCCAGACAACCAGTCTTACCAAGGGATGTACATAGTGCTACCCAGTTACTGGGTCGTGGAGGTTAGATAGACAGTCGCTCCATATGAAAAGCTGAATCCAGTTAGACTGAAAGCCACACTAACATATTTGCTGTTTGGTGCTAGGCAGATCATGATCACATGAACGGTGAAGGTCATAATAATGTTTTACTTTTTTATCTGTGATAAACCTGGCCCGAGGTTATCGATGAGCCAATTTTTATTTCATTTTATTTGTTCATTGACGTCACCTTATGATTTAATGGCAGACGGATGTGACCGCGAGGTCATGCTTAACGGTACTTTAGTTGGCTACTATAAGATTATTGCCTTATAATTTCGTTGATAATTTTGTAAGCGTTAGCGGTTGGGAGATTATGGTCTATAACTTGCTCTCAAGTGTACCTAATTATTATTCGTCCGTCTTTCATCTACAATGGACTTCCATATGAGGAGAGATTTAAATCTTTCTATATTTACGATCTTCACTTTCCGCTTACGCATGTGTAAGATTTTATAAGAGGACCCTCTTAAATATGCCAAGATGAGTATCCATCCCGGATGAATGATCCATAATCCTCGGTTGGCTGTAAACTTCTTTCCGTGCCTTGACTTTGTTAGATAATAAGCTGAATTCAGACATCACTGATATTCTGAATTTCAATCCGCACAATTCGACAGCTGTACTTTATATATCTTCATACCATTGCATTCGTTAATCGATGTTAAAGTCAATATTTATACACCTTAATTGCATTGCCAATAATCTGATTCCATCTAAATATATTGAGTCGATCAATCCTTGGCCGCAGGTCATTCGTTTATCCAGTGCTATTCTATATGTCCAATTACCCATTTATATACTATCAGCTGTCAATTGATCTGTGGTCTATTCTATTGCATTTCAGTGGATATCCATTTATTTAGCAAGACGGGTTTAATTGGTTAAATGGTGCATAGTTTTCAATGAAACTGCAAGATTTATTAGGCTCCACGTTTTCTCTTCCGAAACCAATATGAATTGATCAAGTATTTGTTGTTTCGCTTTGAATAAATAGGATATCTATACACTTTACTGTTATCGTGGAGTCATAATCAAAGCCAATTCTAAGGAAAATCAGAAAGTTTACCTCAAGCGGTCGGATTAAATAGGTTTTCGAGATTTAGAACGTTCGAAGCGCTCTTGATTCAGAAATTAATGCAAAGAAATTAAATAAATTCACAGTAATCAATACTACAATAAAATGTATTGTAAAAGAACTTAATTACTTAAGAATGTGTCCACTCAGCACTGACTAAATAAGGACCGAAGAAAAGTCCCAGAGAAACTAATTCAATTAACTATTGGAAGATACAGACTGTGATTTGTATGCAGATGTAGACTCCTGTGAGTTGACTTGTAATGGGACTCAGTGTAACGGCTAATTCGATATGCCCCGACACCAGTTCATTAAATGAATGGTTGGCCTACTTCCGAGCTTACAGGATCGGGTGCATGCTGTCACTTTTATTTCCGATGTCAATTCACTCGGCCAGCTGTATCAGTAGCGTGCAGGTGATAATTCATTTATGTGGGATTTAAAGCGTTGCTGCATTGACGGGATTTTTTATAGGGAATTGGTGTGAGGTAAAATTGAGCTTCGTGGTCCATGTGAGATATGGTTGTGTTGATGTGAAAGTTGATGTACATTGATATGTATAGTTATTGCTTTACGAAATCGTTTAGGTATCAAAAACTGGCGCCCAGCGTGGGACCAGCTTCTTTGCGCGCCAGTTTAATTTTTCCGAATCTCCTGTTTTTGATTTACAAAATATTCCAGACATTATAAACTGTAAATCATGTAAGTTAGTGGTTTTTTCCGTCTAAATACAGTTTACACGTGGTGGCACCGGTGAATGGAGCACGTGGGTAGGAGCGGGCGCGGCCGCTCGATACAGCGGAGGCTGCGCGCTGAGCTCCCGCCCGGAACAACCTCTCTGCCACCCAATCTTCGCTGACCTCCCCCGCTCCCGTCACACAGTTCACTGACCAGCAACTGAGGGAAACCTCCACCAAAATCCAGAGCTCTTTCATGACTGGACGCCTAAACATCAACCATTCACACAAGACCTGCGATACTCCTAGAAAATTAATGCGATCTCTAAACAGATAGGGGTCTCAATTTGTTGGGCAAGCAAATATTAAAGATTCCACTCTCCCGGTACGAGCGTACGAACCTCGTATCTAATGACACTGTTTTGATTTACGATAAGCTTTCTGTGTACGTTATATTGTATTTATAATTGCATGCATATATTCACGAATTGATGATCTCAGACTGATTATATTAAGTTTAATGTTGCACTATAATTATGTGGTTAAATGATTTATGGTTTCATTAGTTAGAGGACGTTCGATGAATAGGGACGGCAGATAAACATTTTTGTGGTTTTGGTGAATAAATTAATTGAATGCCATTATGCCATTTAATTTGGAGAATAAAACTATTCCGATAAAATTCGACGAAATCGATTAAAATCGAAAAAAGAGCAACGTTTCTTATAATCATTCAATAAAGATTATTTTTAAATCACTAATTTAGTTAGTAAAAACTTCAGCACCAAAGAGAAACTACAGATAACGTCTTCATTCGTTAAATTGGGGTGGAATTCAACTGGGGTCTGCGAATGTATTCTAAGAGCAAATAACGGTACGTAAATTGAGTAATTCTGTTGTTCATAGGGGAAGATTAAACTCGTCATCGCTCCGCATCTGTTGAAACTCAGTGAGTTTCAGCTGACTTTTATACAAATTATAAATTTTATTCGGTTTCTCTCTGTTTCGCTTCTACAAGCACTTCTCGTTCAATTTGATCCTAGGGTACTCGCAGCCAGCTGCTGCTAATCACCCTGACTTCATCCCTTCGCATGACCTAATCTTCGACTATATTCCGATCTGCAAAGATTGCCGAACATTTCGCAAGCCAAAATAGAACACAATTCAAACCTAGTGGTTTCTCAACGAGCTATCAAACGCCACATCCTCAAATCTCATCCGGCTACAAATGTCCGCTAACAGAATAGTTACATCTCAGCATCCTTGCTTATTTTTAGGTCGCCACACAAGGGAAGTGGACCGAGAGGGGAAGCCTCGTTATTCTGTTAGCACATAACTGCTACGCACTAAGGCAGCTTTTGGACCGTAGTTTTGTTCTTAGGACGGAAAGATGAATAAATTATAGAGGGACCCTCTACGGATGTACGAGAGGTCTCCTTGCATTTGCTTCGACGATTTTTTTTCTTGAGTTTTTTTGTGTGACCCCATTTTGTTAATGCTTTATGGGTTTTGTAGTGCTCTACTTCGGAGATTTGAAAGGATTAGCTTTTTATAGAAGTTATTGTTTACAGAAAAATAAGAGCTCCTAAATAATCAATGATGCATAGAGAACGTTTGATCTGAAATTCAATTTTGTCGGTTTTAGTATTGAGCAGAAGTTGAACAGCCCCGCAAACAAAGCTCTAAAATCAGATTAAAACGCATAAATAGCAACACGCTACTGGTTTCAATATTTATGTGTTTTAATATAATTTTGTGAAATAACTTTCCAAACATTCAATATTCCAAACGGATTTGATTAAATCATAAATGAGAATTGCAAACACATTTAAATCCATTTCCGATCGCATTAAGCTTAACCGGAAAGCGATTCAATACAAAATTGACTTTGCACAGCCGGACCCAAAATCTTTTATCTAATCTAGACAAATATTGGCATTGACTTGGCACATGGCGAAATTGGGGCCAACCTTAATGCAGTGAGACGGCACGTGCAAAAAAACTAATACTTTAATACCATAGTATTAAAGTACTTCGTAGTAAGGTAGTATAGTATTAAGGCACTTCTTCTCATAAGAAGAAGTGCCAGATTCTCATACAGGGTAAAGATGCTTAGGGTTGAAATATGCCTTATTGTTAGGAGATAAGGTCCATATCTTAGTATTGAAAAATCGATTAAGTTCCAAGGCGTGAGGAGATGCGGATTGAAGATAGATAAAAGTTGGTGTCCGAGATAAGACGGGTCGTTGAACCCGCGCCTACGGGAGTTCTTCCTTTTCTTATGTTGATTTCATTTGGATTGAATACAACTTTTATTGTGTAAAAGGAATCGGTTTCCTTTATTTCTTTTTCCGTCTGTCTTGTTCTTGACATTATGAGTTTTGATTAGTCCTTCAGAAACTAAATACAAAGATGATTTTAGATAGCAAACAAACAATTTTGAGTTTTACTATGTTTTTTTAACTTGCATGCTTAAAAACATTTTAAGTACTGGCATTGACGTGCAAACTATTTTCATGGATTCAGTATAATTTTGAAGACCCTGCATTGACTCTTTGATCGCGTAGGTTATAGTCTGTAGTGCATTGCAGTTTCTATGTAAGAGCAGATATTCTTTTATAACAGAAGAAAAATTTCTACGCTAATATCATGTGCTGAATTGATGGGTTCAGTTTCCGCGTCGATGTCGCTTACATCCTTACAAATACTGGATCTATTTGATGATATACTCACTAAGTTAGAGCATACTGATGACATGCTTATAAAATGTTAGCATTTTACAGGTGTGAACTAAACTTTTCAACTAAAACCACCTACCCTAACCTTTCTACTGATTCCATAGAATCAACAAATAAAAGGTAAACAGTATGTTTTATGGTAATTGTATTATAAGTAAACCAGTTTTGTGGCATCTCCAAGAATGTGCCCATGTGAGGACAACTCGTTTGATGACGCGTATTTCTAATTATTCAACTGTCGCTTACGTAATTAACACGAATCTTTTTTAGAATAAATTGGATTTGACGGATTTCCATTATGTTCTATTTTGGGGACGGGCTGCTTGTAAGGTTAATGTGTTGTGGTTTCTGACAGGGAGCAGTTGATTCAATGTGACGGGTCTAAGAATAAAATGTTATGGGCTAAAAAAATATACCATGGTGTTTTTAGGCGCTTTAATAGTGGTGGATTAAGTTCAAAATCACAATCAGCTTTTAGAAATTAGAAAACATTTATTTGCCACGAATGTGGGTTCAAAATAGGATGTAATTATTGTAAAAAAGGTTCCAGCACACTCTACCTTACGGCATGCAAAAGTAAAAACAATTATACAAAAAAAATAAAAAAAAGTAAAATTAAAAACAAAAAAAAAAACATATAATGGACGGTTAATGTTCCCACTACTGGGACACAATCCTCCTCTCTGTTTTTAATACACGACGTGGTCCAGTGGGGGTTGGTGGATGCCACATTTCTTCGAAATTTTCCTTCTAGGACATGCCGATTTCCTCACGATGTTTTCCTTCACTACTTTGAACGCAGTGGTGATGAAATTGAATATGTTACGGGCAATTTGATAAGTCCGGGCGCTATTAATAATGGCCGGTCTGTATTCATAATGCCCGACTCAATTGGACAATGTGATTAAAACAGCATAATTAATCACTTTTCCCGGCCATTATGAATAATGCCCACCCTATCTTGGGCAAAATAATAAAATTGGTGAACTGTAGTATTATATGAATTTCTTGGTTGTCTATTGTTTACCCGAGGATCAAATACCATAATCATCATATTTCCGAATTTCATTTACCCGAATTTCATTTGCCCGAATGTTTTGTTTGCCCTAAAAGACATATGACATACTTTTAACTGCCCGAAACTTAGATACCATAAGATACGAGTGCCATACGTATTGTTTTTCACATTTTTAGTTGCCATAATAATGATTAGACATAATATTTAAACGCCATAATAATCATTACACATGATATTTAAGTGCCATAATAAATGGCAGCATGGTGGAGGGTGGGCACGGGCGACGGAGCCCCGCTAAGCGGGGCTCCTACTTCTGGGTGGTTTATAAAAAATAACCACGAAGGGGATGGCGATCCCCTTCTAATCTAACCTATCCGAGTCGGGGTGCCTTAAAGTCCCGATTGCATCCAGCGGCTGCGGTCAAATTTCTCACATTGCCCGGCTACAAGAAGGGAATTATTCATACTGCCCGGTTCAAGTGATAAATTCAAGCCATCTCAAACACTGACTTATTACATGGACCACGGGCCGTCGGGTATCATTAATAATGGCCGGTCAAAGTGAGAAATTAATCACTTTGCCCGACGCTGTTGGGCATTATTAATAATGGCCGGTCTTTATTAATAATGCCCAGTTAATCACGTTGCCCGTAACAAATACACAAAGTACAACTCGTAAGTCTGTACTGATACCTTTACGCCACCTCTACTCTAGGTTGCCTTGAGATACCTATGTTGTTCCAATTTGGAGAGCCATCGTTCTAAAATAGCATGTTATAAGGTTGCGAATAATAATAAATGTCACAGATAACACGCTGAGACACACCAGGGAAACTAATTCCCACAAGATTGAGAGTCTAATCGCATTGTCATTAAAGGAGTTATACTCGGTTTACGTTTTCCGATAAAACATACACACGTACATTTTATTACTTAACCCGAAACAATAAAGTTAGCTGTAAACATAATTTATTATGCATATAGGCCAGCCTCGGAGCGTTTAACATCTCTGAGAGAATCTCTTTTAAATATTTAAATACGGTTCAAGGCGTTTCTCCTTTCATTTACAAATTAGGTGGAATAGGAATAGCACGCATTGAGTTTCAATCTAGTGTTTGTATCCTACAACTAGGGTTGCCAACTATACTGTTAAAAACAGTATTATACTGTTTTTCACTACATTATACTTTTTACTGTTGAACAAAAATAAAGTATACAAAATACTGTTTTCAGCATCAACATGATTAACACTATAAGTGTTAAATTTTGACGCTCACATATAAAGACTGTAAATTAATAAGTTGCGCGAGAAGCTCTCAAAAATATGTATATATTAAATATACAAATATATAATATGTTAAATCATTCATCAATAAAATACTGTTAATTTTTATAAAATACTGTTTAATATTCTTCTCAGACCTCAACATACTTTATTAAAAAAAGTTGGTAACGCTACCTACAACCTACTTATTTCAATGCATTTAGTTTGAAAAGACGTTACAAACAGACTATGCTGAGCAAGGTAGTTTGTAAATATTCTCTCTCTATTATCATAGTAGGTAAACCATAGCATAGCAAGCCTATAATGTTCCCATTGCTGGGACAGAAGCGTCCTCTCAGTCAAAGGAAGTGAGCCGTAATCTACCACGCGGCCCCAGTGCGGGTTGATAGATGCCACATGTCTTCGATTTTTGGTTGCAGGACATGCCGGTTTCCTCACGATGTTTTCCTTCACCGTTTTGAGAGCAGCTGTGATTAAATAATTTACACAATGCAAAGCGCCTGTCGGGGTTCCATCCTGCGATCTAAAACTCGTGAGTCCTGGCCGTTACCACTAGCCCACTTATTGCCATAGAGATACCTGCCAGCATATTATTTGCTTTGTGCATGTTCTTCCTTACTTAACTGTTCATACCCAAGTTATCCTGTTGGTGTCGTAATGGGATCCGTAACAATAGCATCTACTTCGACAGTTATACCTGTATTTATATCTCTCCACCAGATCAGATTGCCAAATGCCTTGAGATGCGAAAACTAAAACTATTATGGAACGAAATCTTCGAATAACAGAATTTAAGATGAAGATAAATTGTCGAGTATTGAACTATTGACACACATAATTGATGGGATAGAGGTAAGAAACTGGCATCATGCGTTAGTCTTAGAGCTTCAACAAAGACCCAGAAACTTCCTTTTTCCTTAGAGGTAATGTTATTAGAAAATTCAGTTACTAACTTCCTTCTACCTACTTCAGTTGATATTAAGTTTAGTAGTAAGAGTTATGTTATTAAAGTTTCCAGCAAACTCTTGGTTATTATAAAAATAGCGAACTTTTTCTGCATGCAATTTTGTCGCAACGTGCGTGCATTTCCTAAGATAAAACTTTTTAGTATATTTTTTTTATTTTATGGAAGCCAAGCAAGATATTGTAGGGAAGGAACACAAAACATTCATAACAGCCGTAGTTAATTAAATGGTAAATACATTTTGAATGAGTAACAAATTTTTGCGTCCTCCAATGAATGACGAATCGTTTGAGAGTCCATTGATCAATTTACCCTGAGGAGTGGAGTAGACAAACATAATGTTGAACGTGGAATTCAGGCTAAATGCGTCATTAATGATGCATAATGTTTATTCATTCAATAACCAATTACAATCACAAATACAGGAAAATGTGACATCATTTTAATACTTACCATTAAGGAAACAACTGTTCTGAGTAAATAAAAGAAAGAAACAAAAAAGCAGTATTAACCAGAGAATGTAATTTAGATCACAAAAGCTGTTAATTTTCCAAACGCTGAATGAAGTCTTCGAAAAAGCTTTAAAATAATACGGGTATTGTGTTACCCGGAAACGATATAGACTGTCGACAGGTCATAAATCTTAATAAGGTTACTCTTTTTGTGTATGTCTTTTTGGGTTACCATACCAAACATATTACTGACTAGCTTTTGCCCGCGGCTTCGCCCGCATGGATGTCGAAAATTAACGCAGGAATTTTTCTAAAATAAAAGTAGCCTAAGTTAGTCCACACTACCTGCCAATAAAAGTCCCGTCAAAATCGGTCCAGCCATTTCAGAGATTAGCCGGAACAAACAGACAGACAGACTAAAGTTAAAAAAAAATGATTTTTTGGTGTAAGTACCGTATTTACTTTCATATGTGCATTTAGTGAAAAGCTGTTAATTTGAAATTACAAACAGACCCTTCAGTTTTATTTATTTTTATAGAGTATAGATGTATCGATAATATCGATAGCAAGATTTCTATTAACACTATTAAATTATAGTGCTGTGCTTCAGCTACATATCACGATAACGGTAGCCTCACTACGATAATGTCATCGACGTATCGAGACTTGGTAGTCACACAGATGAAATCAGTGGTCAACAAATTGATTACACGAGATACGAACATTTTATTGGTATTCAGTTCACGGGCATTCTGTTCCTATTATGAGCGCTTATTAATAAGCATGCGACGTGCTCTATGATTTGTGGCTATGAAGTCTACTTCAATACTGTAGCTATTTGCTTGATAAAATACTTTGGAACGACGCACGCACAGTGGAACGAATGTATGGGAGCGGTTGGACGTAGACATGTCCGAAAAAAAAGAGTAAAATTATGCCAAACTAATGATGCCATCTTATTCGATTACTTAATGCCTTCATAACTTGTGGTGATGAATTTCTTCATAACTCCCATATTTCGGGAGTAATTTGAGAAAATGTGAAATTTTACTATGAAAATGAGTGTATCGAGCTCTCTCCCTCCTGATTCCGGGCTTGTTTCAAGTAGCGGTCTCTAATATCATAATGCTAATACTAAGAGCTATATTTAATACTAAGACACATAGTGCGCCAAATGTGCACTTTCTGGGATAAAGAGTGATGTTTATTTTATAACACAATTTTTTTATTTTTTGTTTATTTTGTTGATTAAAACCGTTTTTCTAAAGGTTTACCTTATTACAATAACATTTCTGAGCAGCCAATTAGAGAAGATATAAGCTAATTAGGATATATAATTAGGGACTTAAGGTTTACATATAAAACTGATGCACTAATGATTACTGATAAGAACATTGCTATTATTTAATTACTAAATGGCTCTTAATACACTAATTTAGCATGCATCATTTACTAATTATCACAATAACTAATTACCTTGCAATATTTAACAAAGGATACCTGGGATACCTGGATTTTATATAAATAGGTCACTATTAGTAACTTTAAAATTATTTATATTGATTTACACCTCGTTGTATCCAAGCTAATCTCGCAATGTATTTTCCAAATTTTAATACAAATCTTGATATTCACGTTGCTTTATGCGCACGCGCACATAAAGATTTACGCGACTTTAACTATTTGTTCAGTGTTTTAAAAGATAACAGTTGTGTTCAGTTATGTGAAAGTGCTGAAACAAGTTTAAAAGACTGGTGTCGTCGATTTTGCTACCGCATTTATGCAAAATGGACACAGTCTGGAAGAAGCACAGATAAGTTTCGGAAGAAACATGAGATTTGGCTACAGGCTGCAATTCAATGGCCGGAATTACAGAATGAAAATATGGAACCTTCTACAGAAAATATAAGTGACGTCATCGAGCCCATAATTTCTCCTGCTAAATCTGATGCTTCAACTTGTACACATCCTAGTCCTCGTAAATCTTTTGAGGACCTTAGTAACCGGCAAAAAAGAAGACGCACTGAAGATAGTCTTTCATGCAGCAGTAGCAGCGCTGAAATTATGTTTTCGGCCGAAAGGGCGCTTCAAAAGGCAGGACAAAGCGATACAGCTTATGTTATGAAATACTTGACGGAGAATCCAGAAGAGGCCTCAAAAATCAAAGCCTTCATTGAAGGTAAATCAATTCAGGTACGGGAAATATCCCCTTTGAAGGCATTGGCTCTTTATGTATCGATGAACTTATCGAAATGGCGCTATAACACTCTTCGGGATTTCAACACTCAAGAAGGAGCTCTTCAATACCCGAGTTACTACATGTTGGTTAAAGAAAAAATTAAGTGCTATCCGGCCAAAGAAGATCTCACAGTTACAGAGAGCTCTGCAAAAATCAAATTACAAGCCTTGATGGATTTAACCTCAAGAAGACTTATTAGGTCGTTAGAAACCCCTGTTGATCCCAATCAACAGCTCGTATTGACCAGCAAATGGGGTTTTGACGGATCATCTAGCCAAAGCATTTATCATCAAAGGACGAGTGAAGATGAGCAAATCGATCTTGCTAGTAATTTTATGATTAGTCTTGTACCACTGCGGCTCGTCTCAAAAGGTGTAACAATTTGGGAAAACGAGCGACCATCTTCCACTTCATTTTGCCGGCCAATATTGTTTAAGTTTATAAAGGAAACCAAAGAAAATGTGCAGAGAGAGATGGCTGAAATCGAAGCAGAGATTGAAGCCTTAACTCCATCCACCATCACTGATGGAATTAGTGTCAAACACCAACTGCTGTTGACAATGATTGATGGTAAAATTCATTCCATTATATCCAATACAGCAGCTTCAGTGTGTGACATATGCAAGGCTTGTCCTAAAGAAATGAATAATTTAGAGTTAATCAAAGATAAACACGCAAACGAGGACATGTATAAATATAGCTTAAGCACCCTTCACGCTTGGATTCGCTCAATGGAATGCTTATTACACATTTCCTACAAATTAGACATAAAATCATGGCAAGTAAGGGGTGATATAGCAAAAAGGCAAGTTGATGACAGGAAGAAAAGAGTTCAAGAGGCTGTAAGAAGAGAAACGGGCTTACTTCTCGATGTTGTGAAACAAGGCAGTGGATCCACCAACAATGGCAACTCGGCAAGGAGATTTTTTGAAAACTACACTAAATCTGCTGAACTGACCGGAATAGATGCTATGCTTTTAAGAAAAATCTGTGTGATCTTGCAGTGTATTTCATCAGGAGAGAAGATCAACGTAACTAAATTCCGAGAGTTCTGCTTTGATACTGCTAAGCTTTACGTGGAGTTATACCCATGGTATTATATGCCTTCTTCACTTCATAAAATTTTAATGCATGGGCCAGACATAGTTCAGAACATGTCAATTGTGCCCATTGGTTTTCTATCCGAAGAGGCATCTGAGGCTAGAAATAAAGATTTTAGAAAATATAGAGAGGGGCATTCTCGAAAGCATAGCAGTATCTCATGCAATGAAGATATTATGCACAATCTTTTACTGTCTTCTGATCCACTTGTTACAAGTATCCGTCCAAAAGGAAATAAGTTTGTAAAAAAATCTTCTTTTAAGGAATTTTATGAGCTTACGGATTCTGAGAAAAGTGATATCGAATTTGTTAACATAAATGATTTAGCGGACATCGATTCTGAATTTGAATTAATTGATGATGATGATGATGACGAAGATAATTAAATGATGTTATTGTTTTAAAATGTGTAACTTAGTAAATTAGAGCTTACATCTTAATTATTTATTGTACTTTTAATGAAACTAGGTAATTTATTATCAACTTACTTAAAAGTCATACTCTCATCAGTTCTTGTGAATATTTTTGTTAATATATATTTCTGTATATATAAAATATATTTATAGACCTCTTAATAAGTCTGTCTGCGGTTTAAAGTAAATACAAATGGGGAAAAAACGTTTTTTTTTTTAAATTTTCATTTCCTTTTATCCCAGAAAATGCACATTTGGCGCACTATGTGTCTTAGTATTAAATATAGCTCTTAGTAATAGCATTACGATATTAGAGACCGCTACTTGAAACAAGCCCGGAATCAGGAGGGAGAGAGCTCGATACACTCATTTTCATAGTAAAATTTCACATTTTCTCAAATTACTCCCGAAATATGGGAGTTATGAAGAAATTCATCACCACAATTTATGAAGGCATTAAGTAATCGAATAAGATGGCATCATTAGTTTGTCATAATTTTACTCTTATTTTTCGGACATGTCTACGTCCAACCGCTCCCATACATTCGTTCCACTGTGGCACGTATTGATTGCTTATTTCTAACACATGAGACTCTACCAGGAAAATATATATTACCTCAAGAAAACCATGCATTAACGATCAGGATGAAAGGAGACGAAGCAAAAATATTACGAAACGATACCGAGTAAATGCGTTTCCATTCGACCCTCGCAGGAACATGCTCCCCTTTCCTCACTAGTAGATCGTTAATAATCTGTTACAGGATAAGATAAAGATAGCTGGCAGGATCCCAGAATTTTACTAGCATCCTAATTAGGCAATCGCCGCCCTTGGCACAAGAACCAACTTGTGAAATAGTCCAAAACGACAAGAAAGTTCGGTTAACTGCCGGAACTGAATCAAAGTTTGTTCCGTCCAAGAATTTCTGACTTTTAATCAGTTTTCAGATAAGGGTTAGATTCGCGGGGTCCGATAATGTTTAGTCTACCACATGTGCCAGTTTCGGGATGCTTGATTAGGATATTGTTGAAGGATTTACCAAAACTGTAGGCATTTTGTCCCATATGAAGTATTTTTGCCCATATTAAATGATCACGATAATCAATTTACTATAACGTCTAAAACGACAAGAAAGTTCGGGGAACTGAATCAAAGTTTGTTCCGTCCAAGAATTTCTGACTTTTAATCAGTTTTCAGATAAGGGTTAGGTTTTCGGGGTCCGATAATGTTTAGTCTACCACATGTGCCAGTTTTGGGATGCTTGATTAGGATATTGTTGAAGGATTTACCAAAACTGCAGGCATTTTCTCCATTCCATATTAAATGATCACGACAATTGATTTACTATAAACCATGCTTATACTCGATACAAAATCGTTTTTTATATTTGTAAGAAATGATTGCACCGGTAGGGCTTCAGAAATCTTTAGACAGCCCGGGTGTTAGTCAGCGAAAACTCGAAACAATAGCGACCCATCGTACCGCAAGGCAAAACCTCGTCACCTATAAACAAGCCATGCATTTCGTTTCGAACAAACCCTCCGTCACCGGCTGCGACACAATATGGCACACGAACGCGTAAAAAACCACCCTATACGGTCCCTGGCTCCCTGCAGACACTCGTCCAAATGTGAACTTTACTTTCTGAATATAAAGTCGGATATGAAGCATCGACTCCAGCACGCGTTGCATTGAAGGTTGAACTTTGACTCCAAATGGCGACACGTTCTTTTTTTGGTGAGTGTGACGTTTGGAAAGCAAACGTTACACTCATATATCGCCATACAAAAAAAGGACCTATCTGTTATGAGTTACGGCTTATTCCAGAATGTGCGGTGAATTCTTTGTTAAAATACTTCGCCAGGAGTCGGCGAAATGCTCACGTGCGTATTCCTTTTGTTGAAGGCTCCGATGGAGACTCGTACAAACCTCGACGGTGTTTCTTGACATTTCATATGAATAATAGCATATTTTTATTCGTGTAATGCGTCGTAACCTTTTAGAGAAAGGATTTCCTTAACGCCATTTTGGGAGCAGTTGTATGGGTCGTGCCAACTATTATGTAAAATACGTTTTAAGAATAGTTTCTTTAGTCTTCCCCTATTTGTGATCGCGTCTCTTCGCATTTTTAACGCATTTTCAAGGAATTAATTTTGTTATGTTTTGATCTTTATATGGAATAACAGCATTCAGAAATTAAGAGCGATTCAAGGAACGAGTTCAATTCTACGTGATTGAATAAAACTGGTTTATACAATTACATTACTGCTCTTATTTGAAGTGTCCAACGTTCTGCGGTTGCTTTCAACAGTTTCTCTCACGATTATCCTAGATTTTTTAGAGTGCCAAGCTTTTTGTTGTATCTTTTAAACTATTGTTGCTCAGACTCGCCCTGATAATTTCGTTTTAACAACTTTCTTGTCTACTACAAACTAGATGTTTTCCTGTTCATCAGATACTCGTTTACAAACATATTTAAAACGGAATGCATTTAAGATTTCAGCTTCAGCCTACTAAGTGACTTCAACATAGTTAGGTTCTTCTTAACACGACATTTCCATTACTTGACAGTGTTGATCGCTATCATGAGTTATCGTAAAATCTTAACATACGTACATACATTAAGGAGGCACCCATAAGTTTGTACGAAGCACAATGGTACTACAACGTTATTGTTTCTTCACAATAGGTCTATGGGGTTTGGTACGTACTTCAATAAGTATTATGTATATGTATTAAAAAAACACCCATTGTGATGATTGGATTTGTTAAGTCTAGTGAGTTGAACAAATCGAGGTGTTAAGGTGAAAACATGAGTTTATATACCTAGATGATTATAGATTTGACATAAGGCTTTGTACGAATCGAGATGGCTTTTTGTTTATAATTTAAAGTGCTGAGGGTGTTCTAATTTAGATATGTTTTTAGATTTACGTCTCATGAAATCTTACGGCTTATATAGTTTTAGCCGTATTCATACTAACCTAAGGTTTTTTTTTATCATCAGCAGGGCAATTACGTAAGGAACTTACGGTTAGCTGCATTTTGCCAGTTCAACAACATTAATTGCGTTATTTACGTTATTGAGGAGACAAATTTTTCAAACATGCGAAGCCTTGGATTACCAATACTCGACAAAAGCATTCAGATTCTGATTGATGCTGTGTAACGCAATTACTGGTTTTAATTTCTTTAATATAGAATTTATCTTGTCCGAGTTTTTCGACTCAAAAGTTCAACGTTCGCGGAGTTATCATAAAACATATTGCCATTTATGGGTCAAACTCATTGCAAATAAAATTATCAATATTAAATAAATGATGTCATAATTCGTAGGGTCAATATGATTGGTTAGTTTTTTGCTAAGTGTATCCTGTTGATAAAGCATTGGGCCGTGGTTGGCTCGATTGTATTGATAAGATTTATCCAAATCTATGTTTACCATCAACCCTTTTGTTTTCTGAAGACCGTGTTGCGCATTTGCGAGTAAATTGATAATGTTTTCATGGAAATTATCTGTAAAAAATTAGTCGTCATCTATTTTCTTGCTAAATAGTTGAGAAATATATTGTGCAGGTTGATGATATGTACTTGATAAGAAGGGATTCCATGAACCATACATCTTTTTATACGGATCCTCTTTCTCTTTGTGGTGCTGCTTCTTCTGTTGTCTTTCGTTTTCTCATCTCGTATGGTGCTTTCTCAGTCTGTTGCAAATATTTTTTGCCTCCCTTTAAACCTTTTCCAACTTCCACTGTTCCCTGTCTTGAGCAAGCTTTCTCTAGTTTGGTACTGCTATCAATTTTATTTCGTCTTCCTACCTTGTGCAGTCTTCCTCGTCTTCTTTTGTCGTCCCTTCGGTACCATTCTGCTTCTCTCTCGTCCACTTACTCATTTTATCGCGCATCATATGTCCTGCCCATTTCGACTTCTATGGATCTATTTGCATGAGTATACCAGTAATCAGTGTTCTATTAAAACCTTTAAAAAATCCACATAATATTTGTCCGTCTGGAACCTACTAACGTTGTTCATCTACACCTTTCTAAATGTTTATATCAGGTTTCCATTGATGTATAATTATTTGATATATTGAGTACAGGGACCGCGTACAGTGAGGCAGGGTCTCGTAATTGATTACCGTCGCCATCGTCCGTGTGTCACGCGATCTCGTGGCTGCCTCATAAACAATAACTTGCGGTGGCTAGTTTTAGGGTTACCTTCGACGAATTAACATATTACTCTCTAAAAATAAACTTTGTTTGGCATTTGCTTGTTTTTGCTAAAATTAGTAACCAACTTTGTAAAGTTGCGTAGATTATACAAAATAAAATCTACTGAAAAGATAAGTCTACAGTTGGTTGCACACCTTTTTTTTTTCTGGATGGGATATCATCAAATGACTTCTTCCGCTCTGGGCGGAGCGGGAGGGCGTGTCAGACTTTTACTGACTAAAACCCACCCGTGTTCCTTCAGTTGCCCATGTGCCAAGGTCACGGTATCTCTTTCGAACAATCACGCGACCCCGGCAGTGGTTGTACTTGTACACCTTAGACTTCATAATCAGCCTATAATGTTCCCACTGCTGGGACTCAGGCCTCCTCTCAGTTAGAAGGAGTGTGCCATAATCCCCCAGTGAGAGTTGGTAGATGTCTGATGTTTTCGAATTTTTTGGGTTTTTGACATGTCGGTTTCCGCACGATGTTTTTCTTCACCGTTTTGAGAGTAGTGGTGATGAAATAATTTACACAAAGTTAAGCGCCTGTCTGGGTTCGAAACTACGACATACAAACTCGTAAGGCGTGGTCGTTACCACCGGCCCACCACTACTCATGATTCATCATTTTAATTTGATATGCAGTGAGTTTACTGCTTAAGGACCTAGTAATAACCTCGTGTGTGTATCAAACAAACCGTTAATTTAATTAATCATACAATATTACTACAAGGAAACGCATAATTGGATATGAATTTAACAACTAATTGACTCTATCTACTGTTCCAATTTAGGGTGTCGGCTAATATTATATATTGTGTTAGACATATTGTCGATCTCGTTTTCCAGCTAGCTGCACTGTGTGCTAAAGTTTTGTTTCACTGAATTCTGATTAATCGACCCGTCAAAGAGTAACTTTGCAACAGACTGAATATAATTTATGGAATCCGAAGTTAAATGCAAATGCTTCCACTCTGATTTCAGAGTCAAAGAAGTATATTTGCGGAATGCTTTGTTGTCTGTAGTTAAAGTCAACAGAGAAACGTTATTCGTTATTAATTTGTACTGAAGTTTCAGGCTATTGCTTCTGGGCATTTAATCAGCAAGGATCTCAGTAGTCTTTCTGTACCATTCATTAAGATAAATTCATTAGAGCATAACTCTTAACTGCTTCAAGTTATCTTATAGGTGCAAAGCTGGCCAGTAGCCAAAAGTTTTACCGAAACACTATCCATAATAATGAACTTTGCAGTACACATTAAAGTATTGTTGAAAATAATTAAAGATTCGTGGAATTCTGTCACCGAAGCAGGACTTAACCGGGATAAGTTCAAGTTAAAACGGAATAATAGACTTCCTAGGTTGCCAAAGTTATTCCAAGCTCGCGGCACGAGCTAATCCTTGTTTAAAGCAGTGGAACAGTTGTTCGCTCAAACTGATTTCACGGATTGTCGCCTCCGTTCCGCCCTGTTGACGTTCATTGTCCAAACAATTGTCGGAAAAACTGTAAAAAGATAAATAACGGTCGCGTCCGATAACCCAGGCTTTAGAATGAACCTGTCACTGAAAAGTATAACGAAACTACAAAATTAATTATCTTAGTAGCGTCGACTTTATGATTAATTGCTGTAGAAAAATACGAAGCTTATTTTTCTTTTCAGTCCCTACAATAAATGCTAAACATCAACAAAAAGAACGCTCCAATCAGAAAACTCCATTGTAATCAAACAATCGTTGAGTTATTACGAAAAATGGTGATACATTTTCTCCATTGCTTTATTTCATGGAAAGCAACAACCGGCGTCAATTGAAAGCCTTCAATGAATGGCAAATACAACAATGGCTCGTTCGTAAACACATTGTATTATGTGCGTTGTATCAATGGCTTATTCTGAGAAGGAGAACCGCAATTGCCACGAATGCGGGCGGGTAATCGATATGGAATCGATGACCAACGCTGCAGTCTCGTTAAACATTTACCCTACAACCTTGCGCTGTATGTCGCCGTAGTATTGCCCTTGACAGTTCGTTACTAGCTTTCATTAACATTAGCCGCTACGTTTCGTCCTCTTAGAATGTATTAATGTATCGTCTAGGTAAAGTTTTCTAATATCACTGGGAGCTGATGAAAGTCTTTTCAGTTTTTGACACAGATGTGTTAAATTGTAGTTTTTTGTTTGATAACTTAGTTTATAAGAAAAATTATCGTAGAGACGAGAGATTATTTTATGAGAGCCCTCCACGGTTAAATCTCGTGAACATGAGCAGCATACATTGGTTAGTATGCTGGTGGAATCTCAGTCGCAGTTCCCGCACTTACTTTAAAACTTCTTGAACATTCTCTCGCGCAAGTTGCATCAAAAGTAACACTCAAAACTCGATATAAAATAATTACTGCTCACAATATCTTGGAATATTGGCATTCATTTCCTTATAAACCAGCCTTCTCACCTGCGATGTTTCAAGATACAGCGAGACTTATTATTATAGGATCTACCTCACGTGGGCGGAGACTTACGACAGACTACTACTTATAACACCACTTATTATATATAAGATTATATAGGACATTTGTCCGTAGGCCAAGAATTGTATCGGAATAAGGACACTGTAAATGAGCAACGCTATAGTTTCAATTTCATTCTCCGACGCGGGATTGGTTCACTTTTATGCGATCATTTCGCGGATTTTATGTTGCTTCAGAAGCCAAGTCAATTCGTATGCCAGATTCTATTCTAGATGATGTCTTTTAGTTTTCTTCAAATTTAACAGAACTTCATTGAAGTCGAGTTTTGCATGTTTCTATTCTAAGACTCGATTATTTAACACAGTGAAGTGAGTGCAAAGTAATAGAAAAAATATGTGCGTGACAAAGTTTATTTCGTACAAAAATAACCACGACCTAATTCGGAATGACACGTGTCTCAAGAAAATAATTAACAACGTTGTTACAGATTTTTATATTAAAAGTTATAGTTCTCTTTCGTAAGTGGGTTGTGGAGGTCAGATAGGCAGTCGCTCCATGTAAAATACCGGTACTCAGCTGCATCTGGTTAGACTGGAAGCCGACCTCAACATAGTTGGGAAAAGGCTAAGCAGATGGTGATAGTTTTCCTTCGTCGAAGGTCTGGGAGCAATGTATTTATTTAGTAACAATCTCCGGGGCTTGTTAATCAATGGTACCGATTCCCTTGTTCACAAACTAAACTAAATTTAAGTTCAGTGCATCTTTTTCTTTGTATTTCATTAAGAAGAGGACAAAAGAAAAATTTTAGTTTAGTCCTGTCAAATTAATCAGCGCCTGTCACTACTCCATACAAGTTTAGACGTGATTAAAAACTTGCCTACTAAAATTACGTCAATTTACGTCAAGCGCTGATTAATTTGACAGGACTAAACTAAAATTTATCTTCTGTCCTTTCCTTAATGAAATAGAAAGAAAAAGATGCACTGAACAAACTAAAATTTATCTTCTGTCCTTTCCTTAATGAAATAGAAAGAAAAAGATGCACTGAACTTAAATTTAGTTTAGTTTGTGAATAAGGGAATCGGCACCAATGTCTTGTTATAAGTTAGTAACAATCTGTGCAGGCATTCCGTCTGATCCGACGAGGTCGTCGCCCTAAGGTCGGCGTTACATTGTTTTCTGTTTACCATCTACTCAGACTATCTCTGACCTAATGATTCGTAACTAAATATAATGGCGCTTTGAACTAAATAATAATTACCATTTGTGTGTTGTTTCAGGTACAGATCTTGGCTGATTGGAAAACATATAAATACTTAGCGTAAGTTTTTTGTTTACTTCCATAGATCGGGTTTCTTATATCGGATTGATACGTTCGTTTTTGTTGAGTTTTGTCCTGTCCTGTATTTATTACAATTACCAAGTCGTAATTAGCTATAATCGTCGTGAGATAATGCTATTAAAAAGCTTGTCACAAAGTATTATTTTGGTACTTACTTTACTATCCGAAGAATTGCCTAACTTAATTCGCAGGGGGCGGGTACATTGCTAGCATAACCATTGGCTGATAGGGCCGAAAGGTTCTAGAGTGGCGATCGCGTACCGGAAGACCATTGGCTTTCCACGAGGTGAACCAATGGCCTAATTAAGACGCAGGATGAGAAAAAAAACACTAACGGTCAAAGTGGTGGAGCCTTGGGGAGGTCTATATCCAGCTGTGGACGTTTTTTGGCTGAAATTATGACGCTGCTGGACTTAAGCCTCCCCTACTTAGGGGAGGGGGGTCTCCATAATCGCCACATTTGGTCGGCAGGTTGGCGATCACAGTATGGTGGTAAAATGCATAGAGAACGCTGCTGCCCATTCTCTAGCTTAGTCGCCTTTAACGACACCCACGGGAAGAAATAGGATGGTGCTATTCTCTACTTTCGGCACCAGTCGGCACCACACGTTCCATGTCTAAATCACTATACTGCAAAATGAAACATCAAACTTCGTACTTGATTTTGAATTTTGATCTGAAATCATATTTGATTGCAATTTCTTCACACTCGAACGCCTCTCACTCATGCATTTATGTATGCACTTGCTAAACGACTTGGCATTACCGTACGTATGCTACATCGGGGGCGAGACGACGCGAGATATCTCACAGATTCTCTCTCTGCCCTATTGAACTCAGTCCACAAGTCCACCTACGTCACAGTAACAGTCCCGTTTGCATAGACCCGTTTGTCTAAACCCTGTTAGATTGTAATTTTGTAGTCGCCTTGGAATGAGCAGAAAGTTTCGTACATTGAAGTTGCTTATCAAAAGCTTCTACGGAACTTTTAGATGGCACTCGTAAAATGTTGTTGAATTTTGAATCTGTGCTCAGCTCAGCTGTGGGTCTGTTTTGTTTTTTTAGGGTTCCGTACCCCAAGGGTGCCAATGAAACCCTATTACCTACTAAGTCTCCGCTATCTATCCGTTTGTTTGTCAGCGGACAGTATGTGTATCCCATGAACCGTTAAAGATAGACTGTTGAAATTTTGACAGTGTCATTTCTATTGCCGCTAGAACAAACAATTAAATAAAGTAAAAAAATTATAAGGCGGTCCCCCGTACTAGAAACGTGATTTAAAAAAATTATATAGTCTTAAATATTGTACCGTAGTACCGAACTCTTCGTGTACGAATCCGCCTCGCGCTTGGCCAATTTTTTTTCTAATTTATTTTAAGGCGTACAGCCTTCAGCGTCTATGTGCTTACTTTTTTCTTCAAGTTATTTATTAAAAGTATTTACGTCTGAGATCTTGACCTGGTTGTAGCTGCTATAAATAGACAAGGCTTGGCGTGGCTTTCAGAACCGAGAACAATAATAGAAGTTAATATTGGAATAGTATAAAGATAGTAATAGCTTAGAACATTATCACTATCCTAGATCTTATAGTGTTATATTATAATGGCACAATAATGGTCAGCCTTTCAATTTATCTTTATCTAGGAATCTCAAGTTTCTACTTGCAACTGCAGCATTTAAGCTGACACGTCATAAGTACTTAAGTTTCTAGCTAAACTCATAAATACACTCTATTCCTTAACTTTCATTTCGATAAATTGTAATGCTTGATACAGATTGACGAAAGGTAACATGAAATTTAACACACTAATGTCCCACACTAACTTTGCATAGAGCTATAGCTCCCGCAGACAGGTGCGACGGTACTTCAGTAGATCAATTTCCATTAAGTGTTCATAGAAATAGTTCTACTCTAGTCGCATTACATCTGTGGGCGGTGGCCTTTACATTTCACGAGTTTGGACGGCGCATTTGTGTTACATTTCATATTTCGTTTCACCAATCTATAGCGAACGTTAATAAAACTTAACCCTTCTTTGCTGTCAGTCTAATTCGCGGTGTAAGAGTCAGATGAACCTATCTAAATTTTCTCAATTTTACAGGAGTGCTAAAATTCTGCGAAAATTCACCTCTTCAAGCTTTTATGAGATAATTTTCTTTACTCAATAATATTATCTCTTATAAAAAGGTGGTAAAAGTTGAAGAGGTGAGGTGTGGTGAGGAGAGGATTTTACAGAATTTTAGCTCTCCTGTAAAACTGAGAAAATGTAGAGACGTTCATTTGACTCTTACACCACGAATTTGGTCCATTCTCCAAAATTAAATTTTTCAAGTCTTCATCAACTCAAAAAAATACAAGCGTACTAAGTATAATAGTGTGTGTAGACTAGTCACAGCCAGTCAACAATGGCGACCTTGGCGGCCTAACGTCTGCAATGCAACATTTTGACGGTCAGTCAGCAAGGCCGCCGGTCAACGACCCGCCCGGAAATAGCCCACGTGCGCCTGATAGTCACACTTACATCTACTCACATCGTCGTGTACGTAGACAGTACTGGTTTTAGCTCAGTTTTATTAGAACTGAAAAAAGTCCCGCTTGCATATAAACAAAAGGTTTTCTTTAGTGCAAATTAAAGATAATTTTCTTTTTTTCTTTATTTATTTGCTTCTGTATTAGAATGTAGTGTAATCAGTCTATAATATCCCCACTGCTGGAACACCGGCCTCCTCACTGTGAGAAGGAATAGGCCGTAATTAACCACACGGACCTTAAATAATAAGTTTAATATACTTTTCTTTATAAAATAATATAAAGTTACTAAAGTATAATAAACTTATTATTTAAATACTTACAACGGCTTTTCTGTTGACGTGTCTCCTTTATAGGGTTAAAGGAGACACCAATACTGTTAGGGAATACCATTGGGCTGGTAGTCTGAAAATCTTATACAGGGAGCTTTCAAAGATAAAGATTATTTATAGAATTTTATGATAACCAGCGAAAGCCCAACTCCTTTCAAATGAAAGTATTTATAGTTACCGCTACCGTTTAGTCTATAGTATACTAATGTAACTTTCCGCGAAATTTCATTAAACTTGAGTCAAATTTACGACTAAGTAGCAGGCTTCTGATAACTATGTAAACAGTTTGTATACAGCAGTTTGACATGCTACAGACGAAGGTTCAAGATAACCATCTTATTCTAACACATGATGGCACTTAAACTAAGTTTACCTTAGTTGCTATCGCTGCTGTATTACAAACTAACGCTTTAATCTAAGGATCCCGTTTGATCACTTAACGATTATGTTATAGATTACTATCTTGTTTAACTACGGGATTAAGACTTTATATTTATTTATCGTTTCATTTTGAAATAGATAGGTGGCAGACGGTTATGTGAGTTGTGAGAAGTGGGTGTTCTCCTTTGTGTAAATAATTTAAGTCATGTATTACACAAACATAATCAGGCTATAATGATCTACCACCCGCGCCTAGTGTGGGTTCTTAGATGTCACATGTCTCAGAATTTTTGGTTCCAGGATCTCGATTTCCTCATGATGTTTTCCTTCATCATTTTGAGAGCAGTCGTGATGAAATTATTTACATAAAGGATTCCAAAGTTCATACCAAAACATAAAGTAGCCGGAGCTGAAACCCAAAACCAAAAGGCTGATTGAAGGCAGATGAAATTAATTCAGGATTTAATTTGACAAATAAGCTTATTTACCAGGAAAATGTACGCCAATACATGTACCGGCAAATTCCCGCAGAATTACGATTTTACGAGGGCAATTAAACACTCAGTTTGCCTGTAGTTGGAAGTGGTACAATAAATCCACCGATTGAGGGCATATTAAAGAACCAGTTCTCTTTTTAAATGTAAACATTTTGAGAATCAACCTTTTTTTTTGGAATGTGTTTCGGGTAGGTAGGTAATGTGCACTAAGTTGAAAATCGAACACACGCTGTTCGATTTTCGTTGCACTGAGATGCACTTTATTGGATTCTTAAAGGTCGGTTTAACACTGAGAGTTGAAAATTCAATGTGCGGAATAATCCTGCCGCGATTTTATTACGTCTATGTCGACGTCCAATTAATATCTAACTTGACGATATTATCGTGGATGTCACGTGCATTTTACGGCATCACTATATTACATGGAAAAGGATGTATGGAAATATTATGAAGATACTGAACTTTCCGTTAATGAAATGAAATGTATTTACGATCGTGCACGTTAGAATTATAAAAGCGCACCCTGGGTAACCCTCGGTAATGTACCGATTTGATTTAAACTCTAATGTAAACGTGATAGTAAGTTATGTAGCCACTATTGCCATTAGAATAACGGACCTTATTGGTGATGTTCTTCAGAAAGGTCAGGTGCGTAGTACTCGCAACCGGCGTGTGTATATCACCAGTATTGTAATGAACGTAACAGCAAAAGTAGTATGTAAGTATCGTAGCAGGTGGCGTTTTGTAGTTTCTGCCGTGAAGAAAAGTAAAAGGTCAGGAGACTTACCTATAGGTAATTAAAAAGTATCAAGTTTTGTTTAAAGTTTGACAGTCCGGGTGGTTTAAAACCCTGATAAAAACCTCGAATCTACTATAGTCTAGGAATATCTCGGTCTTAATTATTGGTCTATCTACCCATAAGGAAGCCATAACTACGAGAAAATCGTTTCTATCTAGCAGTAACTTACCCTATCAGAGATAGCGTTATCTTTAGGGTAAACGCACATATTGCTGTCCCACAGACACGTTTTCGAGCATAAATAAGCGCCTACGCGATAGCAGACTATAACTTAGCCACCCGATGCGATGGTGAAAGTCAACGTAAGATATACTGAGGTATTAATTCAAGGAAATATATTAAACTATGCTTTTGGAAAATAATAGTTTTCTTTTTTAATCGTCTTCTATAATAGTTATAATGCTGTTTGTAATGATTTTACGCCACACAGGTCGTTTTATTTAATATGTATAACTAAAAATTAAATTGTTTTAACGAAGTAGGTTTCTTTACCGGGACTTTCAGCTGTATGTTATATGGATTTATGTTATTGTGTAGGTATGATATATGTAGATAGGCTAACCGCTGAGGCCGACACTTAAGTAGGTATTGAAATATGGTTTTCATGTAGGTTTAATAAATAGAATGGAAATTAATATTTACCATTGTTAAATGTTTTAAGAGGAAATCCACCATTGTTTATTGAGTTAATTAGTACTTGGTTATTTATTTTTTATCGTACTCTACTACATAAACTCAACGACAAGTCTTATCGTCCACTTCCTCCGCCGATTATGTACATTACCTTATAAGTGAGGACCTTCCACGCACATAGATAATTACAACGTAGCACTTTCCCTTATGACATTGACATGTGTCTGTCCCGCTAATGTGTTTTAATCGACGGTCCTAATGGAACTCTTTCACGGGTGGGCCCTTTAAGCCTGCTACGCACGCCAGTGTGCCGAGTACTCGTGTCGGTACCTCGCCACTTGTAGGTCGTGAGAAAGATTTCGAGGAGTAGCGATGTATGACCAAGGAGGACAAATAATCGTTTCTGGTCTAGTGGCCTCTAGCGATACCTTTGAGCACGAGATCCTTGGTTCAAATCTCGGGTCGAGCAAAGTTGTATTAGGTTATCCATTTGGAATTTATCAGTTGCTGCAGAGAGTCAGAATTTGTGTCCAGTTGATTGCAGTACACTCGCCCCTTATTAAATGGGACTTAAACATAAATGATGAAATGTGAGTTTACTATAGGTGCATCTTGTCTAACGCTTCGGGAAATACAGGAAAGAAAGAAAGAAAAAGAAACACTATATAGCACAGTTTAATGAAAAATAAATTACAGGCGTGATGTCAATAAAGAGTAGCGACTCTTTATTTAAGATTACGTTGCTATTTCATATGTAAAATGTTGTTGATGAATAAAGGGCAAAAATAAAGTGACAACGCGTTGAGGCAGACTACATTAAAATACCCAAGTAAAGAATTTAAGTACCCAAAAAGACGTGTTTGAAATACCTTTATTTAAGCTCAACGTACTCAGTATAATGTTTATTAATAAAATAACGTATTTCGCACGTATCATGTAAATTACGACGGTAAAGTAAACAAATGTGTGGGGATCACCCTTTGTTTACTGTGCACGGCGCCTACCATAAGGCCGTATTTATCAGTAAACAAAGCTGAGGAATTCCGAGTACAATATCAACACGGCTAATTAAATAACGTTAGTAAGGAGACGTAACGTCGATAGTCTGTAACCGGCCTTATTATGGCGCGGGACATGCTGGCTGGTTGCACGAAGCTGAAGTTTGTTTAATACAGTGCATGGAATTAGTATGTACTATGCACTGGATGCGAGAAGTGGAGGACAGGGAGTTGTGGACAGCCCTCAGTAGACTGCGGTAAGCTGGACCGGTTTTGACGGGACTTTCACTGACAGATAGCTGGTGTCATAAGGAGTTACATAGGCTTTTTGTCTGAGTAGCACGTCCCTGTGTGATAATATCCGAAAACTACGCGGGCGGAGTCGCGAGCACAGCTAGTCTTTAATAAAATTGTCTTTCTATCTAAGATTTGAACGGGCCAACGGGGACTGCATCAACGTTTTCTTTTGACCGCTTTGCTTGTGCAACTGGGCCTCAGGTAGGGCTTCCAAAATTACGGAAATGTCAATTACGTAACTAATTACGCAACTTTTTTCTCCAATTCCGTAATTCCGTAATTACATAATTTTTCCTATTTTTTTTTAAATTGATTATGAATTTTTGTAAATATTGTAGATAGAGTATCTACAATTTTTACAGTTATCTTTTACTATCTCAAATTCAAGGATGTATCAAAATAAACACAATATTTAAACAAAAAAATATTTATTTATATTTATTTATTTTATTTTGAATTTTTAGAAAGCTTACAGACTAATTACATTATAGTAACAAGAATATATGTATAACTAAATTGCTAATAACAAGCCTCCACAGATAGATACAAAAAAAAAAAAAAAAAATTAGTTCCATGACAAAATAATCTAACGCTGTACTGTCAAATTATTGATTCATTTAAAGAGGTGGTTAATTTTATTTAATTGTTATGAATTATTCAAGAACTTAGTTAAGTCAAACCATTTTTTATCGTCCCGAATATAATCTTTCTTCTTGAAAATGTGATCTCATAAATGACAAGGCATTTAAAGTTTTGTCACCTAGGGAACTTCTTAGTTTATTACAAAAATATCCGGCGGATGAAAAGGCTCGCTCGGCTTCAACACTTGTAGGCGTTATCGAAAGTAAATAATTATACGCTGCAGTCAAAAAAACTTCGCGACAGCCGCCAGCGCTGTCGTAAATGCACATTTCTACCCTAATAATGGAATGGAGATCTGTGTTTACTGTTGAGATTGTTTTATTTACAGTCACTTTGTTTATTTCTTTGTCTAACTGTTGTGCGATTGTCAACTCCTCGTCATCATCGTCACTGGTAGCAATTGCGTCCGATGCACTCGGTTGTGGTTGGGAATTAGTGCTTTTTTGAGTAGAATTATATTTCAACCGTTCCAAAAGTTCCACTATGTACATTCGTATATCATCCGACGATGGTTTCGTGAAATATTCTGAGGCAGCTGTTTTAAAAAATTCCTCATTGTTATGCAAATATTGCAAAACACCGAATACATTTGTTCGCCTTTCCTTAATTCTCTTTCTAAGAGATGTGGCTAGTTTTCCACTGAGATCGTTTGACTGAAGATTAAGTTTCTCTAGCATGAATCGAAGCGCAGCGTCGGCCGTCAATAAGTTTGAATCACGGCGACAGCGACATAATGACAAAACTGTAGTTTTTATTACATCCAAGCTGTAATGAATGTCGTGAAGGTCTTGGATCTCTTCGTCTGTAAATTTCGCATTTGATTTCAAATCTAATAACGCCTTAAAAACGCATGATTTTAATTTGAGAAATCGGCCTACCATATCTGATAAGCTGTTCCATCGCGTTTTACAGTCTAGTATTAGGTCAATATTTTTACCATGTTCTTCTAAAATGTACTTTTGCAACAAGTCGTTTTTCAAAGGGGAGTTTTTAAACGATTTTATTAGATCTCTTAATTTTTTTATAGTGCCTTTGTATAAAAACTCCGATTCTGGAACTCTGGTCGATTCTACAATAAACGCATCCTCATCTTCTTCAATTTCCTCTTCTTCTTCAGCACCGGTATTTGAGACATCCTCCTGGACTTCAGGTTCTGGAGATTTTTGTGTTTTATATAAAACATCCAGGACTGCTAGTTGTATCCCATGAGCCATACACAATTGGTGGTGGCCGTCAAAATTTCTACCCATTTTAACCATAACACTCGCTCCATCTGTTGTGAAAGCAATTATATCGTCTTCCAGACTTAAACCGAAGTCACTCAAATGTTGCTGTAATAATTGAGTGCCTACTTCAGCTGGCATTGATCCCTGTATCCGTACAAGTCCCAAATTTTTATATTTGGCCATATCAAAGTCTTTATTGTGGATATTTATATTCATATACCTTTTATTACGGGTAGACGTCCACTCATCAAACGTGATAGTAAATCTTTTATTTTCAGACTTCATAATTTTCAATTGATTTTTCAATTTGTTTTTTGTGTTATCACTCTGTTTTAGAATTATCTGTGTTATAGTCGTAGAAGATTTCGGCACATCGTAGCCAGAGTTTTTAAAAAGATATCTCAGATCTTCTGACGTACAAAATGTGCTCAATGGTATCCCATCCAATGCAGCCATTCTGGCCACTCGAACCTCCATATTTGAAAAATAATCAGTGAGTTTAATTTTCTTTTGTGAAGGTTCATTCGTACGTTTTCGTGTTTGAATTTGACCACTATTAGACGTTGATGTACTCGGGCTTTGCGACTCCTGCTGTTGCGGCATCTCTCCGATATGCTTGGCACGCATGTGAGTGTGTAACGCTCCAGTTGCGCCACCTGGAGTTTTCAATTTTTTTTTGCAATGTTTACATTCAACACTCTGTCCATTATCAGCTCTCAAGAAATGTTCCCAGATAGAGCTTTGTGTGCGTTTGTTCAAAAACTCCTTGTATACAGTCTTATTTGAAGAAGACCTGAAAAAAAATAAAAGGAAGTTAGGTTAAAATGATATTGGTTAAACATAGTTGTCAACTCATTACAAAATAATGTAAACACTTATTTTGTAGCCAAACGTTTTTTTCTTCTATAATAGGCGAAAGAGCATGCTTAGTTCATTCATTCCTGATTTAGAGACGAACTATGAGGAATTTCAAATTTTTGATAGGTACCGACCTTTTATGTTTTAATCAGTGTTCTTAATTAATATATATTTGGGAACATAGATATTCTATAATCTAATCGGAATAAATACACCTTAAGAAAATGTTTGATTTACAAATTATTTTGTATGAACTATGCATGCTCCACGCCCCATGAGGTTTTTAATGCCCTTTTAATACTAAATAAGACTGATTTAAGTACTTACATCTTTGAAGAGATAATCCACACATTCAAATTTCAAAGTCACCCACGATAAAGATACAACTGCTACAAATTGTTAATATTTGCGCGCATTTACCACCAACTTTTAATTAAGTATCAGATCAAGTGTCAACTGTGCCGAGAGTCTAGCGATGTGAACTGAACAACTGACAATTGAGCAATGAAACTACTTTCTTTTTAGTTAAGAATGTGAGGAGCATAGTAGTTCCCCTAAGTTCCCCGTGGTCATAGGGACTTTTCGTCAGGGTCTCCCCGGCCTTGCCGACTCGCCAAGTTGATATATTTGAACTCTATTCTGTACGTCTTAGAACTATTTTTTGCAAAATAGATATAAAATAAACTGCGGGGAATACCCTATTTGTACAGTTTCGATGTAGGTATATAGTATAGTGTTGCCACATTATAAATGTGTACGTATAATGCTTTTTTATTGGTTGACTATTTTGATGGATTGATGATACTAATAATTACGTAAGTACGGAATTGACATCTTCAGTTACGGAATTGAAAATACTTTAAAATGAGTTCGTAATTACGTAATTGCGTAATTACGTAATTACGTAATGGAAGCCCTAGCCTCAGGGAAAAATCGATAATACTACTCGTAAATCAGATTGTATACCGTGTGCGATTAAAATAATCACTGCGTCGTAGAATCGTATCGATCGATTTTAATGCAGGTGTGGTTCGGAAAGCCCTGCAAGCGATATCCGATACTTATCAATTTTAAATCAACAACAAAATCACAGTTAATGAATTAGCCTAGCTGGTCGCGGTACTGCGCTACTGCTGAGCAAGAGGTCCTGGGTTCAATTCCTGGGTCTGGCAAAATGTTGTTGGGTTTTTCTATGTAGAATTTCTCAGTAGCAGCCCGGAATTTGGGTTGGTGCCCGGTTGATGGCATTGCAATTGGCTCGCCCCCTATCACATGAGTCTTAAACATTACTCGGTAAATGTGGGTGTATTTTGTAATCTACAAGAAGGTAGGTATACCTACACCCCTGCCTTACCCTTAGGGGAACAGAGGCGTGATACTATGTTGTGTTATCAGAATTGATTGAAATAAACTCTGCTGAACTAAAATTTACACACGCTACGACAAGCGATTAACTTGGGTAATTATTATTCCATTTATATCCCGGGAATTCCCCGTCGTTTTAATATAAAAAAGAAGTGTGAGCTCGGCTTCCAGCGGTTTATTAAATCAATAAGCCGCTGAAAATTCCCACATGCCGCAATTGTATTAACTTCGAATTCTTTTGTTGGCAATTTATAAGGGCTTTAACCTGTCACTCCTCGCGATTTGGTATTTTGGTCCCAACTCAATACTGAATTGACAAATTTTGCTTTATATTCGAAGTAAACATGAAAGATTTGTTCACCTCGAATACTTTTTATTTGATTCCAAGTCCTATATATACTTTTGTATTTCAAAAAGTGTTTAATAGATCTCATTGCTTTATTTTACGGCTGTATTACATTTTCAATCACGGCTCGGCAGCCATTTCTGAAATTAACTCTTTAAAATGGCTTTTTTATACGAGAGATTTGCATTTACGTGCTATTTAAAACGACGCCTCTACCAATCACGTTGAATAGTAAAATGTATTGACAGCCGAGGGACTTGGTTTATTGATGAAATATAACCAGATTAAATGGCTTATTGTGCAAAATAGTCTGCTTATAAACGCTGTTTATACCGGTGAAATTAAGTGTTAGCATATTCTATCATTTCAATGCACACAACCATTAAAATAGAATTTTATTAGGAGATCCAACGTTGGGATCCTTTTTAGTAACCTCCAGTGATAGTTATCTATAGTAGTTATTTCAACTGTTTCATATATACTATAAACAGTAAATTGTGACGATTTACTCGTTGATGTTTCGGCCGGCATCATTCAGTTTGTCCCGGTGGCTGTGAATTTGTTATCTCTAGTGGTTCATTAGGCGAGGCTTGCAAAAGGCTAGCTGGGACAAAGGACCATTGGACCCACCCTCGGAAGTCGTAGGGTTACATGAATATAGGACTATACTCGAGAATTACAGTTGGGTTTTCTCTTTATCAAAAATCATGGTATGAGTGTTTTTTTGTTTCATAGAGTAATTGCTTTTTTCCTTTATTTATATAGTTGGTTAAATTTAGTTTTCATATGTGCGACTGCCGTAGACTTTGATTCGTTTAGTAAATTTCAGACGGAAACGAGGTGCGTTTTATTTCTTCAACATTTTTCATGGCCAAATGATTTAACAAACTTTTTAACGCTGATGTCTGTTATTATTTTAATGTGATCAACATCTTGAATGTTGACTAATTCTTTTTTGCGATCCGTGAAGCAATAAATATGCAGCTTTTTCTTCTGGGAAAGGCTGTTAGGTATGTCATATGTTTTTGTTTTTTAATCATGACTCACTGTGTGACTCATGGGGACTCGGTTGTAAGTTAGGCTTGTTAAAATTTATGACATTCGATGCATTAAAATGTTGTTGCATTAATTTGCTTGTTAGACCCCGTCCGCACAAACGTAAAAATATCGCGGGGTATTTTGCCGCACGCTGGATCTTCGAGTCTCGATGTAGAACCGAGTATTAAGAATCCAACAGAGTGCATCCCAGCACATCGATAAGACACAGTTGGATTTTGAGCTTTCGGCGCTTAGCGGTGCACTGAAAATCCAGTGCCCGAAAAATAATATTTATACGTCCCTCCAAAAGTTGACTACTTGATTTTATCTTCCAGTACCCGATTGAAATAAGATTTAATCCACCTAAAAAACATAAAAATATCTACCATCCAGCAGGTAGGTATAATTTAATTGTTTTAGTTCGCGTTTTATTTTAACACAAATGTGACTAAACGACCGAACCTTTGCATGTGAATTCCTTTACCTGCATGAAACATAATGTCTCAAACTGATATCATCTCCTGTCATTACTTTGTTGTTTTTACACTTGGCTTGTTTTTATTTTATATTTAAGTAACGCCAGCCGGTCATCAAGTCTTCCTTTATGGTGTCCCTTTCGATTGTTTTGGTCTCGCTCCGTCTGCGTCGTCAATAATTCGAGTTACGTGATTCGAATATCCCTAATGTCACGATTTAGACATACCTCCATATTGGGCCGATGTTTTGGTGACAGATCAAGTTCAAATATCGAACCTTCCGAAGCCAAGATCGATGCCGTTAATAAACGATTTCGAAATTTAAATTTCGTGTTGCTTTGAGTGGAATACTAATTTTTGATTTCATTATTCATTGTATTCTTGACTTGAGTCATCTGCCGATATGAAACTTATTGTTTTTTTTTAATTCACCGCCTGTTCTACGCTTTGTTTCTAATTTATGTTACTAATTGTGACCGCGGCTTCACCCGCGTGGATTTCGGAAAATTTTCCACGAAAACTTGCTAGCGTAGCGGGACAAAAACCTATGTTACGCGTACTCCTTATAACATCAGCAGTCCATTAAAGTCCAGTCAAAATCAGTCACGTCACGGTGATTATCCCGGAACAAACAGACAGACATAAATGTTAAAATTGGGTTTTGTTATAAAACCGTAATACTTTCTTTGGTATACACATGCATTTAGTAAATAGCTTTTATTTTGACATTACAAACAGACTTCGTTTTTTAAATTTAATGAATAGATAGATAAAGATTCTATATTAAATGTCTTAGAGCGAAGAATATGCTATATTGCAAGTAAGTAAATTAAAACTCTTCTCACCTTTAGATACTTGCAAGGGTAACATCATGAATAACTAGTCGATATATCGAGTCATACTTGCCTATAAAACACTGGCTCGAAATAATTCCTCGTACTTTTCGAAGTCCGAACGACTGCTTTCATAGATATTGGTTTCTAATGACAGCGGTGGCATTGTGCAAATAATAAAAGACTTCAAAACGTTTTAAAAAGTAAAAAAAAAAACGCGTTCAATCTGTGGTACACAATACAAGCTTTTTGAAATAATTGCCTTCTTTGGCGCCATACTTGATTGTCCGTCTAAGGTGAGTCAGCTTGTATTTCACAGAACGTGACTGTACGAAGAAATTTGATAGAAAGCTGGATAACGGTATTATGTTAAATCGAATTTGATGGTGGAAATTTCTTGCATTCGTATGTAAATATAATTTTTATATTGGCAAGAGTTTGTTAAGCTTAATAAAGTTGTGGACGATAATAATTCGATGTGGACTTTAAATAAGATGTAAAATATCCCATCACAGATTTTGATAAAATGGACTTTCTTAATAGACTGGAGAGCTTCTATTTTTATCTTTTCGTATAATCAGTGCTTTTTGTCAATTTCCAGTTCTTCAATTTCCATAGAGAGTGGCAGACATGCAATAACTAACTTCGAATGACTTATTACGGATTTCAAGAGGGGAATTGCTCTACATATTAAATTCAAGTGTTAGGGAAAAAAACATAAACCCGCGGGATATTTCTGAAAGATATTTTCGCTTATTGCTTCTAAATCACGATCGTAAATATAATGGAGGTTGAATGTCTTCATTCTTCTTTTTTATTTATTAGAGTCTGGTCCTTCGAGCCGGATAGGAGTTCCATCTAAAATAATAAAGGAAAAAGGGGTATACCGTGAGTGGAAACTGTATCAATGTTAGTTTCTGCATTACTGTGAACATCCTTGGGAATGTAACCTTTATGAGTAAGTTTGATACTGATGACCCAGAAAACTAAAAAAAAAAAAATGAAATCGTGAAGAGAATAAAATAAAGGTTTAAACTGCGTCAGTTATTTTTATAAAAATAGGGTAACAAAACTCGTAAATTATACAAGTTTTAATCTGTTCCGGACTACTTGTTAAAATTACAGAGGAAATGGATTTTGGTTTTGCCCATAGTATAGTCCGTTAATCTCGTTTATCGGATCTAAATAATGAATTTTACGATTTGTGTAGGATGATGTTACTGATACAATAAGTTTTATGATCTTATCAAACTTATAATAAATGTCTAAATTTACGATATTTCGAACGAAATTAGCTCTGAGACCTATAAAAAGCCTCTAAAGAGGTAAAGAGCCTGACATAATGTAATGTTTTTGTTTTATTAATGCATTAAAATGACCGATCGTGTATGACCAGGTTTATGAACGTAAAAGAAGTATGTACCTATGGATCGTGGCAGTTGCGTGGCGTTCTGTAGTTTCTGCCTAAAAGTTTTTTGCAAGTAAATCCAATAAAGTATATAAAATTAAACCCTTCGTCCGCGTTAAATTTCTTGTTTTTAATATCACATCGCCTGCCAGCGTTGTACTTTGTTTTCTCTTAGCTTTCTTTCTGATATTTTTTCTTCTTTATTTGGCTCTTTAGGGTTGTACCGTGATGTTCAGTAGTGTATAACATGAACTGGGCTAATAAATGCAAAAAAGAAATCAAATCCAGATCCGGTAGTTCAAGAGATTACACCCTACGTATAAAAACTTACAAAAAAAAAAAAACAAATTTTACCTCTTAATATTAGTAAGTATAGATGTCCGGCACATCCTGGGACACTAAGGACCATAGAAATATTTATAAAAACATCAGGTAAGGACTGTTGAGTTGCGAGCGCCGCCGCGCCGCGAGATCTATTCGAAGAGTTACCGTGGCACTGGCATATGAGTACTGAAGGAACACGGTTGAGTTTTCGTCAGTAAAAGTCTGACACGCCATTCCGCTCCACCCTAGAGCGGGAGACGTCATTTGATGATTTCCCACACAAAAAAAAGGACTGCTGAAGACCTTTTTGAATGAGTAGCCATTTCACCACAAAAGCTGTTGACGTACATACAGACATGTATTTACTGATAACGCTTGTTCACTACAACAGTGTAATAAAAACAAGATTAATATTCTGATCATCATCATCATCGACAGCCCGACTTCACCCACTGCTGTTCATATACCCCTCTTCTCTTGTACCAATCACTACACTCCCGTGCCAGCCTCACTCAGGATTAATATTCTCAATACTCATTAAAAACTTGTTTAAAAGAAATTATGTGCACCAACACATGGACCCTAAAGTAGCCATAACCGCTAACTAATTCCAAGCATATTTGTTCTTCTAAAACTGACCAGTGTTACAAGCTGACAAATACAGTGTAAACATTCATAAAGTTAGTCTAAGCGGTCGTTCGCAAACAATCAATGTTCTAATCTTTAAAGTTCTCGTAGTGTTTGACTGACAAACAGACTTTGCAGCCTTTTTGTAGTGTACGTGTTAGTTAAAGGGCGATGGAACTTTATGCGGTTTAAAACGTAAGCTCAGAGCGAATAAGCCATGGAGCTTTATAATAACCGTTGTAGTGTCAGGGACTTTTTTATATCCATTTATTTATTTACACGCCAATTTGTCGGGTCATCGTGTGCCATTTTATACAACTGTCAAAGTATGACAGCTATGATTTGAATTTACTAACGATTTTAGTTCGTATTTATTGGTTTCAACAATTTCTCTGAGTTTACCTACTTGCGAATGAAAGTTGAAATACGTCTATCACTGTATTTCAGTTGAGGTCGGCTTCCAGTCTAACCGAATGCAGTTGAGCATCAGTATTTTACATGAAGCGACTGCCTCTACAACCCAGCTACTGGGTAATTCGGTTTTCTGACAACCCGTAACGACTGTCAAAGATCCGCAAATGATAGCCACGACCAACGGCTTCACATACTTACCGATGAATGGTCTTGGTATATAAAAAGATAGTCACCCATCCTAATAGCAACCGAATAGGCTTAATTTTCCGAACATTATAATAGCATGCTGTCTAAAAATTGCTCATATTTAATTTATAACAGCAGTTAATTATTCAAACTGCAAAGCAATTGCGTCACACACTAACAATAGGAATGGCAGTACTTTTGTCAGTTCAGCAACATTCATCGCGTTATTTACGTTGTGGAGCAGTCAAGTTTTTCGAACACATGAAGCAATGGATTAGCAATAATAACCTTCAGAATTATGCAGATCCTGATTTATACAATTAATGTACTGATTAACATTGAAAATTATCGTGGAGGCCTAAGAGCGAATAGGAACTTCCCTAACATAACCTCAAACTTCACACTTTCTGTTTCCCTCAACATTACACTAAGTTCTCTCATGAATACGGAAATGATAAAAGACCAACATTTATACAAAACACAAGGCCAAATTTTATCTGGTCCTCTCTTCCCGTCGCTCGGCGCCTATCTCCCGCGCCGTTGTTGCTATAGGCTTGGCAATAAACAAGTAGGTTTTATTGGATGGCTCCAAGCTCGACTTGTCATGTGGAGAGTGCTTCTCTAAGTCCTTGAGTACTGGCCCGCCAGATGGAAGGGCTACAGATAAACAGCTGTTTGTTGTTACTGTCCTTGAACGTACAGTTGATGTGGTAATTGTCGATATATTGAATTGAATGTAATTGAACACTTTTGTGTACATATTCCATTCAATTCAAGTTCAGTTCAAATTAAAGTATCTGTTCGTAATTTCAAAAAGAATAGGATTTTACTAAATACATATGAAAGTATGTAAAGGTATACGGTAAACAAAAACATATTTTAAATTTGCCAGCTACGGTCGGAAACGGCTTGGCCGATTTTGATGAAATTTGTTAGGGGGATACTTTGAACCCTGGGAAACTGTACAGAATACTTTTTTAGACATACCACGCGGGCAAAGCCGCGGGCGAAAGATGGTTCATAAACATGTATAAATATGGGTTTTGGAGCGCTTTCAAATCAAAATCAAATAAATTACATTATCATTCATTCATCATTTTCATTCATTCATTTTTCTTTTTTTTTTTTCATTTTTCATTTGCTTTGCATTACTAGCTTTGTAATACAGCTATTATGAATTACACAAATTCCTGTCATCAGCGTTTAAAAAAAATATAGCATAATGAGACTATTTACTTTTGTCGTGATAAAAGACTTTTATGCGTACAGCTCGCGTAGCATGACCGCCATAGAAACGGAATTTGTCGACGGAAGAGAAGACAAAATGATAGATTGTATCGTAGAAAAATTGTGTAAAACTGAAAAGAAGAGATGTTTCTATTCTTCAGTCGACAAGAGTACGATGTCAAGTATGATGACTATTTTTCTGATGAGATAGAAACATTTTTACAGAATTAAAATACATAAGGAACTTTTTTTGTTCTTGGTAGAATAGAGATAGAATTGGTCATGCTACGCCGCCGGCAGGTCTTAAAGATTGATTAACAAGAAATGTATTATTATTTTGAATAAACAAGCATTTAGTTTTAATCGCATGTCACATTAAATAAAAATGGATGGCATTCTATTTTGTGTGGGTGGACCACAATCATAGTTATGATTTAAATAACAGTTTGTTTTATTGACAGCCGACCTTTGGGACATTTATCATAATTGTTATCGAATTGAGATTAATTTGTTTTTGCAAGACAAATGGGTCACATTTATTTTTAGAGTTCCGAATCCAAGCGGTGCTCATGGAACCCGATTACTAAAGCTACGCTGTTTGTCTGTCTGTCACTCTATCACAGGGATGTTTCTTTTTTGAACCGTGTTAGGTAGAAACTTGCCATTTTTAGAGTGTGTATTTTTGTTGTTATAGCCGCTATAACAACAAATCTATACTTAATATTATAAAGCTGAAGCATTTGTTTGTTTGATTGAACGCGCTAATCTCAGGAACTACTGGTTCGAATTGAAAAATTCGTTTTGTGTTGAGTAGCCTATTTATCGAGGAAGGTTATAAGCTATAACATTACGCTACAACCAAGAGGAGCGGAGCAGTAATGAAAAATGTTGCAAAAACGGGGAAAATCGCACGGGTAGGCGATTCGACGTGACGGGAAGGGTCGGGGGAACAAGAAATTGAACGCGGACAAAGTCGCGGGCAGAAGCTATATGTTTATATTATCACAATAAGTTGGCAATTGATCTGCCTATCCTTTTCCAAACTATTTTGGGGTCGGCTTCCAGTCTAACCGGATGCAGCTGAGTACCAGTATTTTAAATGGAGTTATAACCTATTTGGCCTCCACAAGCCAGTTACCGGGTAATACGATAACCTATGGAAAGACTGGTTGTCAGACTTTCGGGCTTCTGATGACCCGAAACAGCGGCCAAAGATCCACGAATTGCAGCCGGGACTTACGACTTAATGTGGTCTCCGAGCAACAGAGGGGTCTTTGTATGTTAAGAACATTACCAACGTTCCGCCGGACGTAAGGAATAGCACCATCCCATCTCGTCTCTGGGTGTCGTAAAGGCGACTTAGCGAATTAGAGAATGGGCAGCATCGTTATCTCTGCATTTTATAACCATACTGCGATCGCCAATCCGCCAGCGTATAGGAGGACCATGTCCAACAATAGAAGATGATAATGATGATGATCAAACATTATTGTAATAGTCCAAAATTGTCCACTTTAAGCGAACAAAAGGCCTAACTATCAGTACTTTCTATCCCCTAAAGAAGATATCTCGACAATGGGCCCATTTAAATCCACACTTTAATAAGGGCACGTCAATTAAACGCTCCGAACCTTCACATCTATGTCTAATTACACGACCAGATAATGAGAGCTCTTGTTGTACAACATTCATTATGTTATTAAAACGGTTTCGTAGACCGTGTTAGGCTGGTGACGTAATTTCTACCCGTTTTACGCAGAGCTCTCTGTTCGGGAATCTGTCTAAGATTTCCTTCGATTGGATAAGGTTGTCTTGTTAAATGGACTAGTCTTTTGTATTAGTTTTTCAATGTCTGTAAATATGACTGGCTAGGTGGATTGAAACATATTATAGATGCAGGTATATCGATTCTAAGTCGCCCTCTACGTGGATGGGAAAAGTCTTAGTGTGATCAGTTTTTCTTTTGTTTGCTTACACTAAACCACTGTTCGACAAAAGCCTTCCCCAAATTCTTCCAGGAATTCTATTCCCGCGTCACCTCGAATCAGCCCTCGCGTTACTCGCCCAGGTCATCTCACTTTTTAGCAATAAAAAAAACCTTTAGTTCAATGAAAGCATATCCTAAAATCCGTTTTCTTGCCTCCATGCGAAGAAGGGTGGGTCAGTTTACAGTGGTCGTTGGACAGGCAATGCCGGGCCGCAGCTCAGCGCGCAGCCTCCGCTGTATCGAGCGGCCGCGCCTTCCCTACCCCACGTGCTCCATTCACCGGTACCACGTGTGTTCTACCATAGTATCGGCTAAATAAGCCGTAGTAGAAATAAAAATAGTTTTTGCTTCTGTTTACCGTATCTGCCGTACGATGCAAACAACGTGGAGTAGACTCTATTTTATTATTAAATTAACTTTATCGATACCTTAATCGAAATAATATGTATTAATTAACGTTGCGGTTTGCACACGCGATCATACTATAAGGATAAGCTTTATTCACACAAACTTAACTGTTTTGTGGTTGAAATAAAATTGAGCTTTTCAGTCCCACGTTGGGCGCCAAGTTTTATAATGTATTAATGGCGCCCAAACATGGAACTTAATTGAATCTGAAAGGATGGGTCGTACTGCATAATTGATGTATTAAAATCTTTGTTAAAAGGATAATTATGAGTCTTACCATACCACTTAAAGTGGGAAACATAAATCTCTAGTTGAATTAACAAAGCTAAGTACCCGCTTATTTCTCAAAAATCTGTTTTATTATTATACTATAACTACGCATGCGCGTAGCCATTTAAAAGGCGGAGAGCCATTAATTTTCGCGGCTCTTTATAAAATATTAGCAGCATTTCTTAATTAGACCCTTGGAGTTTTCTTTTCACGGTCGGAATTAGCGGGCCGTTGTACTGAAGAATAATGATCTCGATGAAAGAAACAACAAACTTTTGTGTCATAAACATTCTGATCTGGTGTTTACTGGCTTTTAATTAAGCGGACAATAGAAACAGAATTATTAAGTTATAAAAAACAACTTAGCGTTGGACCACGACGGCATCGACGGAAAATATCGTGGCGAGATTTTATCGCGCTCTGGATTCTCAATGCACCGAGCATTGAATCCAACAGACAATGCATTCCCCAGCACGTCGAAAAAACACACTGGTACCGATTCCCTTGTTCACAAACTAAACTAAATTTAAGTTCAGTGCATCTTTTTCTTTGTATTTCATTAAGAAGAGGACAAAAAATTTTTTTTCGTTTAGTCCTGTCAAATTAATCAGCGCCTGTCACTACTCCATACAAGTTTAGACGTGATTAAAAACTTGCCTACTAAAATTACGTCAATTTACGTCAAGCGCTGATTAATTTGACACGACTAAACTAAAATTTATCTTCTGTCCTTTCCTTAATGAAATAGAAAGAAAGAGATGCACTGAACTTAAATTTAGTTTAGTTTGTGAATAAGGGAATCGGCACCTCTTTTGGATTTGCGAATGTTGACTAATAAGCAGTAATGGAGGACACATTCGTAAATACATCCCAAACAAATATATTGTCACCTGATTACTAAAAGGGTTGCCTATAGATGTAGGTAGTTGGTGTCACAAGAGGGCGCCTTTCACAGTCTCGCCATATTTCGTCTGGGCCCATTTTATCCAGTTCAAGAGTTATATTAAAAAATCCTGTCTATATAACTCTTAAAACTGATCTCTATATAATAATTATAAAATAAATGTCGAAGTAACGAAATCGCTTTTGGAACTTAAATTAATCCCTTTGATGTTCCCATCAGACGTTACTCAAGTTATTAACGTCAAATTAAGTCGATTATGTTTTGGAACAGCTCTGAAAGATACCTGCATTATTAGATTTTGCTCTTTTCTCAAATTATAATTTCAGATGTTACTCAGGACGGTTCTACTAAAACAAATCTAATAATATACCATTTCTGCGAAATGTTCATGAAATTTTAGGTGAAGTGAGCTGTTGATACGAGCATTGGTGGCCCAGCAGTAATGGCTTCGACTTAGAAGTTGTAGGTCGCAGGTTTGAACCTAGGCAGGCGCTTTACTTTGTGTAAGTGATTTCATTACGATTGCTCTAAAAACGGCGCAGGAAAACATCGTGAAGAAACCCGGATGTCCTAGAACCAAACATTTCAAGACTTGTGACATCTACTAACCCGCACGCGGGCCCACCGCGTGGTGGATTGTGGCCCGTTCACACGGCTGATTACGGAACTGTAACTAGTATCAATCTCCAGCATCAGGTGGAATGACAGCTTACTTCAATCTCAATTGAAGTCCACGTTCGCACGGACGTATAAATATCACGGCCGGAAATTTTTACTCACTGGATCTTCAACGTACTGCTTAGCGCTGAAGATTGATAATCGAACAGTGTGTTTTTTTGACGCGGTGAGATTTACTCTGTCGGATTTGATTCTCAATGCCCGGTTCAACTTCGAGGGTTAATAAACCGTCTGATATGCGAAATGTCTTGTTGATTGTTTCACTGGTCCTTCTCAGCGGCAGTGTGATAAGAATCACCAAGTAATCAAGTTGGTACAAAAAAAATGTGTCATGTAACATTACCAATTTACTGAATCCTCGAGTGATGTCACAAACCTTCAGAAGAGGTATACTAATTATTTCTATGAAGGCGGTATTTGCCACACGACTTGGTTTCAATTAGACGGTTTGTTTTCCAGACGCGACACAGAATCTGGTCAGGTAATTCAATTAGATCGCCTTGACTATACATTAAAATTTGATTGGAAACTTCCTCGCCAGCACAACTAGGTTAGAGCGAATAGTTGCTGGGCGTACATAGTTACAAATTGAGCTCTTAGGCCCCGCCGGATTGAACTCCTAACAAGACAATTGATTTATAATTAGATTGCTGGAGAGCAGTGCGTTGCGATTTCCTTAGAGGGTCCGCATCGACGGAGTCGTATTGGAAGCTGAGAATATTTGGACGTGAAGATTGGCCTTACTATTATATTAACTTTCCAATAAAGCTCGAAAATATTCACCAAATGCAAAATATCCAGACACTTGAACCTCCACGGATACTAATGGATAGGAAGGATCAAAAGTGTCTTATTGATTTAGTTTCGGTTAAATTCAATTGAATCTGAAATACAGGCAGAGCTGTTTTAAAGAGATGAAAAAAGACGTGGAAATAAAATCAATTTGTTACATCACCGCCGCGGATCGTTTTGAGGCTCAAGCAAAAAGTAAACTCGTTCAGAGCGGATAGAGGAGGGTCTACTGAAGATGAATGCAAAAATGCTTTTACTCCTAAAGAAGTCTATTGAAGAGAACGGTATTATATTATTCATGTAATGCGGTATGTATACTAAATGTCAGTATTGTACGAGCAAAAACGAGATGTAAAAATGACTTTGAATTTTTACGCGGGTCCCGTTGGCTTGCCTCTATGAATATTCGCCGTGTTGTCCGTTTAATTTTGCACACGCTCCGCCAACCCACGGTTTTATGTACCCTACATATTGTTAAAGTTTGTTGGGACTATGTTATGTTTCTACGGTCCGCTTGGTTGAGTTAAACAGGATAGTCGTTTAGATTTCCGGGTGGAAATTCATAGGTTTGCGCAGAATGATCGAATTCCAGTGTGTATGTCTAATGACAGTTGTTTTTATGATAGAAGCTAAATTATATTGTTCTTCTGAAACAGTCTCACTAGCCAGATATGTCCAAATAACAGTATTTACATTAGCCACTAACTATTATTTCAATACCACCCAATCTACTAAGAATAAAGTTGCCCAAACTTGGCATCCGCTCTATAAAGTTCCACTGTATCATCCGGTGCCCGGCGCCGGATACTAGCCGGACGGCGTCCGGATATCGGATGGACGTTATCTACCGCGTGTCCATCATCTGTCCACTGCAACGATTTTGTTAATCCATTAGCTACATTAGTACGGTGAGGTATTTGTTGATGAGTTACTTCGTTTGTCCACTATTGCTTTAAATTTTCTGTTAAATTTTACATTTGACTTCTTTCCCTTGTCCTTAGATCCTTAGTTGGTAACGAAACGTTTCATCAGTTCTTTTATCCTAATTATGTGGATGATCTAGTTTTACCTGTCTTGGGATGAACATAAATGTATTAGGTGCTTAGCTGTATATCAAACTGAAACGTCAACTATTTCAGCGAATTACCATAAATAGTTCTACTAACCCCATTATCTGCGTCATACCACAACAAGCAGCCTGATAAAAACAACATTACTAAAACAAGGCATGTTAATCCTTTGTTTCACAATTTTATTTATGTGGGTGTTTAACGTCACGCATTATCGACCGCAACAAAACCACCCACCGTTGTGGGAAATCCTGTAATGAATCATCTCTGTTACTTCCTACGAATATAACGATGTTCGCGTGTCAGTTTGATCCCAAATTAGACTAGAATTTATGATGTTATCCTGTACAATATAGTGAGGTTTAATGGAGAATCGAAGAAGCTAGCCTACGAAGCTTTATCTAACTTTATATAGGCTACGTCTGCAATAGTACGTGACTTCGTGTGCCATGCACCAAAGGTACTGGTGTATGAAATAGTTTACGAGATTCACACTGTCGCTTGACTCCAATGCTACATTCGGTTCGGCCGTGCTTTAGATCTATGCCAGCCAATTACTCTGTTCAGTGAACGCAGATCCCAGGCGTGCAATGCTTATTGGAGGTAGTGAAGTAAGTGGTGAAGATAATTATATAATAAAATAAAATAATCTTTAATTCGGATAAGTGAACATCCATAAGGGTTAGTAAACAAATAAAAGATAACTTATACCTATGTTAGTAAACTTATATTCTATTTAGAGAGAAGGTTGTTGTTCCTGACACATCTTCTAACAACATCACCTAACAAAGGAGACTCACACCTCCCTACTATGGTCTTCAGGATGGAGTTGGAGCCTTCCCGCACTCTGCGTAACAATGAGGCAGATTTTCGTCTGACGATGGCATGGAAGCCATCGACGTGTGCTTGTGCAAACATGTTCGATGCACTGCAGAAACGGGGCAGCCCCATCAACATCCTGAACCCATTATTATATTGCACCCGTAGGGCGCTGATAGCCCGCTGAGTATAGTTGGTCCACAGACTGCACGTGTAAAACACCTGGCAATAAGCTTTGAAATGCGTTATTTTGACCGCCCTGCTACAGCGTGCAAACCTACGAGCCAACATGTTACATCGGACTGCCAGCGCCCTACGTTCCCTCTCAATATCCACTTGGTCATTATTTATTTTTTATTATCATATGTCTAGTGTTAATGTTTCTTGCAGAAAGCTACAACATTGAGGGCTAATACTTCATTACGATAATAATAAGCCCTTTTGATTCTGAACAACGCAAAGACGTTGCAATAATTTCTCAGTAGTTTATAAAATGTCTCTTAGTTTAGTGTGCCTTCCGACAAAGGTCTCCTCTAACAACTTCCACTGAATCTTATCTCTAGCAACTGTTCTCCAATTTGGACCCGCTTTCAGCTTTAATTGATCTTCCTATTTTTAAAGAATTGCCGTCCCCTGTTCCTTTTGCCATCTCTGAGGTACCATTATGTAGTCATAACTTTACTACAAATTGTCTTGCCTGCCTCTTGGAATTTGGTCTGTCCATGTCTACTTTTGTTGGTTTCTTTTGGTAAGTACATCAAAAATTTTGTATTTTCTTTAATCAAAGTATTTCGTATCTATCGTAATTCATTACTACATACTCATAAATTCATGATGGAAATGATGCTCAAGGGACTAGGAGTTCATTGTAATGAAGATCCTTGAAGTTAGTTCCCCACCAGTAGGTATGCTAATTTGTAAAGATTTATGATCATGAGACAAACATCGACGGACAACTAATAATAATGTTTCATGAACAAACACACGTACGTATTATTATTAGTAACACGTGTGCAGAATTACAATAGCCAAATACCTACAATGGGCTCACAATAGGCGTCCCGTGGTCTGTCGTACTCCTGATAGCTTTGTATGTGGCCGCTAGTGTATTGATGTCGCCAAACCATTTGTGTTGCATAAAACTGACATACGACCGGCTCGAGTGGACAACTTGTTTGAAGAGATACAGCGGTTCGGGACAATGACAGATTGGCGCTTGATACTGTTATTAAGCAATGATGGTTGTTTTCAAGTGTTTTTGAGGATTCAAAAAATTCTGGGGTGGTTGTTACGTTGTGCTGTATACTCATTTGTATTTGTTGTAAATCTTTTAAATGTGCGTTTAAATGATTGATGTCGGTCTTTACCTGTATCCCGATGAGGGTTGGCAGATATTACAGAACACCGCGTGCTCCGTATTTCACTGTAAGTATAGAATTTTTTATAAAAGTAATGATATCAATATCGTACCTGCTATTGGCTTTACTTCATTCTAAGCTCGTGCCAAGTACACTGAACTTAAACACTGTGAGACCTTCTAAGATACGTCATAGACTCTTAGGGAAGCTTCACGAGGCGACTGTTTTGATAGCATTTCATTTGGCAGAGTTGGCTGACGACCAACTCTGGGGCCACGTTGCCAAATGTGCCTGGGGAGTAAATTTTCACACTTTATAAGACAGCTCGTGCACTATGTCACTTTACAACTTTGCGCCGGTTTCCTAGTCAGGTTTTACGTGGATCGCAATTTGTGTACTTGGCCGTTGGCACAGTAATGCCCACCATATGTTTACGATGCGACGAGTGATCGTTCAGTTTATGGCTACAATCAAGCCGAACCACAATCAAGTCAACTGGTGAATAGCAAACGTAGCTTTATTGAAATTGCAGCGCTTTTGTTGGCTAGAATTTCCAACGCTGCTGATGAATATTATCATAATGACATTTAAAAGATCAGTGATAAATATGAAACGAAAATTCATGACGTGCCATAAGACTGACAAGAATTGTTAGCTTTCGAATATGAATGCTTGAACAGTGATGTGTTGTTTAGATAAGATTGAATGAATGAAGGTGCATTAAAGTAACAACGGGAGGTTTCGAAACGCTAGCGGAAACAGCAACACTTTTAAATGCCAAATTCTTGAATGAGTAAAACCAAAGAGCTCTCTCTCTTTTGCGTTAGACATTATTTTATCGCTATCCGAAGCATTCTGAAGGAAATTCCTAATCAGTTGCTTTATATGTTTGAAGAAGCTGTCTTCTTCACAACGAATGTTTTTTAATTGTCAAAATGAATGACCATTGCCCTGCAGTTATAGAATTAACAAATCAAATATCAGGTCTTATTTTCATAGTTCGTTTTGGAGTCACAAGAGCATCAAAAAGCAAACTTTGAAGAAAACAAAGTTCACACAACTGCCATCGGTCACACTCTATCATTGTCCAGTGAAGTAGAAAGTTCTAGAGACAATAGCTTGTAAAAGCGATAATTATCTCTTACAATAGCCAACACTGATTGATTGGGTGCGCGCTTCAAATTGAAGGTTAATGGAAGCATTGTTTGAAAGAATAATTTGGCTTTGAAGACCTATTATATCCTTTGTTTTAGTTGTGTTGATTGTCGACCTGACCGTCCTTCTATCTGCCCTTTTCACCTTGCAGTGCCATCGTGATTTACGAAGTCATGAATAACGAAGTCAACTTTTTTTCTCCGGGAAATTGCCAATTTACCAATGTTACTTTAGTTGCCTCCCCTTCCTCGTTATCGAGTCCTTTACTGGTGTCAAGTATTAATACAGGAATTACAATTCGATACGAAACTTATTTGCTTTTCATATTTTGATAATTGGAGAGTTCTACCAAGGCTTTAGCGAATTGACTTTCGTTTTGCATCAAACTGTTATAATGCTCTTTGACTCACCAGCTTTTCAGAAGGAACTGGTTTTATTGCGCGTAAAAATCTGTTCAATCGTAAGGTATGCTTTTGGTTTCAAAGGCCCTAGGGGTATAAGCATAGTGAATTTGCCCTTGAAAGATATTGGCACGATACTTAGAGGATTTTTAGGTATCAACAAGATAATAAGATCCTGAAAGTTTCAGATCTATAACCCATTTGGTTTTTGAGAAAAAGAAAAAAAAAGAAAAATCTGACAAAATCAGAAAAAAAATATTTTCTCAAGAACGCGTGAATCGATTGATTTGAATTTTGGATATGTTTTGGAAGCTGATAGTAGCTTCTAGGAAAAAAATTAACACCTTTAACGGTTGATAAGAACTTTGAAAAAAATTGCACTTTTTTTTTATTACGATTTTTAACTATGATACAATTTTGGCACAATCATGAAACTATTTTTTTTGAATTCCCCATTCATTTTTCTATAGACTTACATGCTTTTAAGATTTTAAAAAAAGGTACGCCATATTGCAAAAAAATAAAAACCATTTTTTGTGCAAATATTTGCTTTACGTATTTTAAGCCTGCATCTTTATTTGTGTCGCTCGTTTATGTCTTTTATTCTTATTTGAAGTAGACATGTCTAAACCAATAGTTAAATTTTAAAATATCAGTGAATTTCAACTAAAATATTATAAACATTGTACGCACGGCGACAAATCAAGCGATAGCAGCAATGCTTGATGAAACAGGTAATCATACCATTCAATACGTAAAAGACCAGTCAAACATACGCGAAGCTCAAATTCAGTCTCTTCATATCAGTAAGAAGGTTTATAGATGTTTTATTGAGTATAAAAATAAAAACGCTATTGGTCCCAAAAGCATATTGAGGCATATCTGTGAGTGGGCAAATGGTCTTAGAACAATTAGATGCTACTCTCACGTTGCTGGTATTGTTTATTATTTGTCACACGAAAGATATTTGAACAGATTCTGAGGCCTGCTGAAATACTAAGCAAATTATTTGATGCAGACAATGTTTCGCCTGTGTTTTTTTATCTGTGGCAAATCATCAAATGACGTCACCCACTCTGGGCGGAAGGGCGTGTCAGACTTTTACTAACTAAAACCCACCCCCTTCAATTGCCCATATGCCAGGGCCACGGTATCTCTTTCGAACAAATCTCGCGACCCTGGCAGGTCGCCTGTGATTGAAGATGATAGTGATGAAGACCACTAAAATGTGATTATAACTTTTACTTTTTGTTTTTATTTATAATTTATCAATTTAAATCTGTTTCTTATTTTAGAAGTGTATACATTGCTACATATCAAGCTATACATTTCCAGTTTTAGCTGACCTCCTATTGTATAAGCTTTTCGTACAATGAGAAGTCCACTTTGACTGGAAATGCTCGATTTGTCGCTTTGTGTACAATATTTATAATATTTTAGTTGATATTCACTGATATTTTAAGTTTTAACTATTGGTTTAGACATGTCTACTTTAAATAAGATTAAAAGACATGAACGAGCGACACAAATAAAGATGCAGGCTTAAAATACATGAAGTAAATATTTGCACAAAAAATGGTTTTTATTTTTTTGCAATATGGCGTACCTTTTTTTAAAATCTTAAAAGCATGTAAGTCTATAGAAAAATGAATGGGGAATTCAAAAAAAATAGTTTCATGATTGTGCCAGAATCGTATCATAATTAAAAATCAAAATTAAAAAAACAGTGCATTTTTTTTCAAGGTTCTTATCAACCATTAAAGGTGTTAATTTTTTTCTTAGAAGCTACTATCAGCTTCCAAAACATATCCAAAATTCAAATCAATCGATTCACGCGTTCTTGAGAAAATATTTTTTTTCTGATTTTGTCAGATTTTTCATTTTTTTTCTTTTTCTCAAAAACCAAATGGGTTAGAGATCTGAAACTTTCAGGATCTTATTACCTTGTCGATACCTAAAAATCCTCTAAGTATCGTGCCAATATCTTTCAAGGGCAAATTCACTATGTATACTATACCCCTAGGGCCTTTATATCAAAAGCACAGATTAACGTTGTATAATGCATTTATGTAGTTCATTCCTCATTCATAGTAAACACGCGGAAACTTTAGATTGCATGATCTAATAGGCCACAACATATCGATTTGCGCAGTTAACTCTTGTATGTGGTGATGACATGCTATCGGCTCATGTACCAAACTCGAACAACTTTGCATCAAGTTGCCTATACCCCTCCACAAAGGCGAGCATTCGAGATCGTGTAACGGTATGTATGGTGCAATATCCTATTCTATATTTGGTGCGCTCATACCACTTGCACTCGTTTGCTAAGGCTAATTTTGGCTCGCACACTACAAACAGCTATTCGAAAAAAGTTGTATTTAAACTCTATTTTAATAGCAATAAGAATTATGACACGTTGTGTTCCCGTTTGATTTTGGCAGTTAAGTAACTTTCGGTGAGTCATCGTTTTATACAATGCACGACCTCTTTGCTGATTCAAAGTATACATTAAGCTGTCGATCTCGACTAGTTTCGCCGAACATAATCTAAAGTTCAAATAATGTGGCTTTCTATTCATTTGACACCAAACATTGTCAGATGTTCCAATTTTCACAGTTCGTTCTGATTTTCTGGGAACAATACGCGGATATATGCCGCATTGGCAACGCATTTTGGAATTGGCACGCATTGATTAGTTCCGACAGTCTCGTTGATGTTCCACATTTGTCTACACCCATATCTCCAGTCTCCATATTTATCTCATCTGTCACCACTATTGATGATAGGATGTTGTAGAAGGTAACAGTGTAACCAGAGATTATAAATTCACAAGTAAACTACTGGAATCATTTTTTCTCCAGTTTGCAGTGTTCTATGTAAAGAACTTTGGATCGGCTCTCTTAAATGTTCCCCTATCTTGATCTTTCGGATTCCTAGCAAGTTTCACAAAATGCCTTCAATACAAGGAACCCTATACAAATAAATATATGTGAGAATTGAAGACGTTAGATATTATTTTCGTAACATTTTCCTTATTGTCTATACAGCGTTAATAGTTTCAACAAGGACAATTTGTACTGAGAAACTCTTTCATTTAATTTATTTATTAAGTCTGAGGGGTACTAAAGATTTTATGACAGCAACATTTAACTTAGCTACTGTTGTCTATTGTATTTACACCTGCTATAAACTCTTAGTCTGTGGTCCCAATAAACCACAATTTCTCCAACTCAATTTATTGTATTGGCAACAATGTTTCAAGTCATGATAACATTATTACTTCGCCGTCGTGACTTCGTGAGTCTGTATAGGTCAATATCGATTGTATAATAATGCACAGTTATTGTTTTATTCGCTGCGAACCGTACGGTAATAGCTTTGTACGCTAAAGCCCGATAACACTGATAGTGTCATAAAACATCGTTCAGGACGTTTTCTTTGTTTTATGACTGTTTTAATGAAGTTCGGGCTAAGTGGTTGGCGTGAAAACGGTTTCTTTACTAGCGACTCAATTTTATGAGCAACTTTCTTTCTGAGGTGAGTACGAGTTAGTACGGTTGCACAGTTTGCAGAAATAAAAACTTGAGAATAATTATAGTTTTTCCTCAAAGCTTGGTTATTGTTGACTGTGGGTTTGTTGCCGTGTTTCAGCAATAGAAGCTCGTCTGTATGAAAGTATTCCTGCTAAACTCATCCAGGATTGAACAATAACAGAAACTTTTCCTCATATTCCCATAAACATATGCATGAATAACTAACAGAGTGTTCTGAACTTCAGAACAGTGTGTGAGCAGTCCCTCCTTATGTTTGCAATAAAAGTTTATGGGGCCATACACGTGACTAGAGCTTTCTATCGATCTAGTTTTAGTACTTCTAACTATTCGCATGGCTCTACTGCGTTAGCTATTTTTAGAAACGAATAAAACTTGAGTGTACCTCTGTATATTTTAAACTTTTTCCAAGTCGATAACTGGTAAATGAACCGCCATCATTCTGTCAAAAGACTTCTACTGCGGGACATGGGCCTTTTCGAAGCGTTGCCGTCGGTCCATTGACCGGTCCTGTGGCTCCCGCATACAGTGTATTCCTGCGACCTTAACCAGATTGTGTGTGATTGTCGGTCCACCTGATAATCAAGCATTAACAAAGTAACACAAGTGGCTCTATCAAATCTCGCAACCACCTACACAAAAAAGAAACCAGTTCCATTGCAAATTATATCAACATCGATAATTGGATAATCAGTTAAAGTTCTCACACGCAATACTAAAGAAGGACGAAGAATGCTGAGCATCTAGTTGTCGAGATTACACCGGTCTTACAAGGGAATGTGGACCAAGTTCAATTGTTACTGTAAAAAAGGTGCTTTTCACGTCAACAAGTTGTGAAACTAGTCATGACTCAGAAGCACTTAGCTTTCGACACGGTCTAGGCTACGATATTAAGCGATTTGCAGCAGGAATGCCAACGTGACCGTTTTATGATGCAATCAAGTTAAATGTTTTATTTAATGTTTGGGTTTTTTTATTCCGATCCATTTCGAAAACTGACCGCTAATGTGATTGCTTTATGACTGACCATGGTTGAAATCTACATAAACTAGCACCTGGATGCAGTTGAGTGAATAAATATAAGCAAATGCATTCGAATATACATGTTTATAACTTGTGGTATTTCTCATGTCGTGGCGGGTCCATATTCTCGGGCGAGTCTTGTACCAAAGATGCATTGGAGCGCGCTGGACGTCACAGAATTGGAATTTCAATACGAAATAATAATGGGCGCGTGTCTGACCAGTTATGAGCGCGTCATTGTCCCGTTCGCCCATAAATAATGTATGGACGGTAAGAATAATGCTAGACTTTCGTCTGGGATTAGTTTAAAGCCTAAGATCGTCTAACGGTCAACATCATTGACAACCTTGTTCCATGCACTGCTGAGTATAGGGTTGCTCTCTTCGACCATCCTTACCTGATCTTTGCCATCCTATCCAGGTTTTTCTCACGTTCTTCAGGTCGTACTGCCATCTGGCTGCTAGTCTTCCAACGTCCCTTCTATCGTCTCTTGGCAACCATTCGGTAAGGGTGTCTACCGATAATTCCTGCCTTCAAGAAAATTTAATTTTTCGACATAGACTGGCGGCAGTAAGAGGCGAACCTTTCAAACTCTCATCTTCCCATAGCTAATAAGATTATAATTAAAGCTGTTTGTGCTCAAACAGCTCAATGGCGCCGCGTTCTCGACTCAATTGTCTGTAATTTGTTGCGTGGCACCGCTCAGCGCTCGTCGCATAATGTCTCTTTATTGTGATTTTAATGCCTTCACTAATGTTCTAATGGAATATATAGGGTCATTAGTTTTTGTTCTATTCCGTGTGGTGCCGGACGTAAAGAATGGTACCAACCCAAATCTTCACGTGGGTGTCGTAGACGGCGACTAAGGGACTGACTAGAGAATGGACAGCAGCGTTTTCTTTATGCATCTTACCACCATACTGCGATCGCCATCCCGCCTGCCAAGCGTGGCGATTATGGCAAACCAGTGGACGTCTTTCAGCTGACGTGGTGATGATGACTAATGTTCCAAAGAGTTCAGTTTGCTTCATTGATGACTAGAGAAAAAGTTTTTCACATTGAATTGATTGAGGATTGTTACCATGTCGTAGGTATATGGAAATGTGGCTAACTTTGCTTACTGGTTTGCAGTAAGTATCTTTGACGTTTTACTACTTCCAGTTTCTCTCGCTTGTTTCAGTTGATTCTAGAAATGATCTAACAAAGACACTGAGGTTTCGATTCATAGCCCACGCCGCAGACGTTAACCTGGCAAGTTATTATTATGTAACTGGAGATATCATCACACCGTTTATCTCTCGTCATAATCCTCGTCTGGTTTCGTAACACTATCCTAGACCACTCGTTTATTCCTAGTTTATACAGTGTCTAGTTATCTGAGAAATGCGAGCGAATGCATTCGAGATAATTTTAATGGTAGCGATAACAACACAATGTACGAACAATGGGCCGTAGTTGGCGCATTTAATGGGATCTGGTGAGCCACACACTGCGTGTGGTCGGTTTTGTTTGGGCCTCGTATGGACGGAACTGTGAGAACCTGAGATTCTCCGTACTAGGATCGAGCAATAAAAAACTTTGAGACGTGTTTTAAATAGATATTTCGTCTATTCCGCTTTCGTATTTACTGTGCCGCTGCCTGCAATGCAAGTCTTTTCCTTCTGGAACCAAACAAACCTATGCAAAAATATTTGAAAGCTTATTCTAAATCAGTATGACAGTGTGATGGAAGTTATTATATTACCAGCCTGTACGACATAAGGTCGTCTTTTGCAGACAACCTTTACAGTACACCCAAACTTGCTACTATATTTCATTCTGATTGTTTTACAATGTCACGGCGCAGCTTTGAGGAGCACTGTATGGTGGTTCCTTGCTACCGTCCATTTCGGGGAATCGAGGGAAATTAATGTGTTGGGTTGGTTTTCAGTAAACAGCATGTCGGATTGATGATATAGAGTGTGGAAATGTTTTGACTAGAGAAAGCTGGCATTGGTAAACTAAGCTCACGTTCCCATGGACTCGCGGACGTCGTGAAGTCGCGGCAAAATTATATCGCGGACTGGCTTTTGATGTTTTGCTGTTTAATCTAGCATTGATAATCCAACAGAATACATGTCGGCGCACTGAAGATTCGGCTTTTTGGATACCTTCGGTCTTGTAAAGATAGTTTCACTCTTATGTTATGATGCTAGAATTTGTTTGTGTTCCAAGTTTTGGTTTCTTATTTAGGAACTACCCTATTACACTTCCTGTCATTCGTGGATCAAAATGCCTTCAATACGAAAATTATTCTAGCCATAGTATCTTACACTATCCAGCACTACCGCATAAATTAATCGTACCCCATCGTTTGTTACAGATGTCCTCTCGGTGAAAGTGAAGTACCATCAGTCCGGCCCATCATGGCGTCATAAGCAGAGATCCTGATAGATAGTTGCGGTAAGTACCAAGTACGTAGGATGCTCGAAAAGTCTTGTCCTCCACGATAATCTTTTATTGTTTTTCAAAATACTCTCCACCACATGCTATACACTTCGACATACGCCGAAACCAGTCATCAAACCAGCTCTTCCATGTCTCTTCAGAGAGAGCGGCACACTCTTGGTCCCACGCTGCCAAAAGTTCTTCGTCGCTGTAAAAACGTCTTCCTTTCAAAAGTTTTTTAACTTCAGGAAATAAACCGAAGTCACTGTATGGTGGATGATCCAAAAGAGTGACTCCCGATTTGACAAGAAAAGCAGTCGTTTCCTTTGCTTTGTACGCCGGAGCATTGTCGTGATGAAAGATCCACGTGTCAAGTCGAGATTTCGGTTGCATCTTCTGAAGTGTTTTAATCACTTTCGGCAAACATTTTTCTGTGTACCAGGTAATAGTAACTGTCTGCTGTCTTTCTAATACAACCCTTTCAATAAAACCACGTTTACCAAAGAATACAGTAATCATTAGGTTTTTCATCGAACGAGATTTGCGTACCTCTACCGGTGTATCCTCATCTTCCAAAAGCCATATTTTGGCCTGCAACTTTGATGGCACATCAAAATAATACAGCCATGTTTCGTCACCCGTTATGATGCTGGCCACATACTTGGATGCCCCAGAATCAAATCGCCTGACAATTTTTTTACACCATTCCACTCTCGTGCGCTTTTGTTCCTCCGTCAGTGAGTGGGGCACCCAAAGAATGCAAACTTTTCTTACTCGCAGGTGATTGTGTAGAATGCTATGAACAGATGATGCACTAACGTGTAAGATTTCCTTAATCTGGCGGTAGGTGATACGCCTGTCTTCTTTTATTAGTTTCTCCACCTCGGCAATTTTTCCATGGGTCACTGCTTCAATTGGTCGACCACAGCGTGGGGCGTCCTCTAAGCTAAAATCTCCACTTTTAAATTGGGTATACCAGCGCTTTATCGTCTTTAAGGATGGACAATATTTGCCCAACATAGAAGACATTTCTACGAAACACTCGTCTTCAGGCAGACGGCGCAGAAAATTATTCCGAATTATAGTGCGATATTCTATTTTTGTCCACGATGCCATTTTAAAATGTTCACTCGCCGATTGCTCAAAACATACGTCCGCGCGAACGTGTTAGATCTCGATCCACCTTGCTTCCCCCCGCTCTCTCCGTTGGTACTCGCCACAGTTAGTTATGACTTCCAGAAAACGCAGTGGACAAGACTTTTCGAGCAACCTACGTACAAGTATCTATGTATGTAGGTAGGTATACCCGTTCCAAGCGGGAGACATTGGGAAGACAGGACGACATCAATTTCAGACTTCCCGTTGCCCAAGCTACAATCAACCATTGCTGTTAAACAATAGGACTTATAATCTTTTGGAGCACGGACAGTTCGTGTCAGAAAAGTTTGCACACATATCAAAACTTTGTCTGGAAAACTCTGTCTTGTGAAGCGATGTCGTTTCGTAATATAAGTATATACATATGCTTCCGAGATATTATTGTTTGTTTTACTGCCTTAGCTGAAGTTTTTTACAAGACAGTGTTCCGTTTTGAATGTCTGCAAGTTTATAAGTTTCTTTGAACTTGAACTGTAAGTTTGTAAGGCTTTTTTGTCTGGGTGGGAAATCATCAATTTACGGAGCGGCGGAGGGCGTGTCAGACTTTTACTGATTAAAACCCACCCGTGTTCCTTCAGTTGCCTGTGCCGGGCCACCGTAACTCTTTCGAAAATATCTCAAGTCTGTAAGGCTGAGTTCCAAAATGTTGAAATCCACTTTAAAGCGTCTCGACGTATTTGACTGTATTCCAAGATCTACGTCTGCCATGCTTAATTTAAAGTGCTCTCCAACTAGTTGCATTCCTGTTGTTCTATTAAGTGCATTAAGTCCTCTCGTCTCAAGAACGTGACGGCTACGACGTGCTAAAGATTAACAAAGAATTCTCTTCTCAAAAGGGTAAAGCTTTTCCAAAGAGCAAACACAAGATAAAAACATCTTAATATTATTGCTGGCATTTTGAAATCCCATCTCTCCCATCCCTCTGAACTCTGCAAGAGCATTTCGTTGGTTTTATATCATAGATAGCTGCGCCCCGCGGTCTCGACCGCATAAGTGTCGATCCCGAGGGAATATCGGGCGAAAAGTATCCTATGTCCTAATCCAGGTCATGGTCAACCCATAGGCAAAATTTCATCCAAATCCGTTCAGCCGTTTTAGCGTTTAAGCGTTACAAACAGGCACACAAATATAGAAAAATCAAATATTTCTTATATATTTTTTATACGGACGAAAATAAGGAACGGGTCAACTTACCTGTTACTTTAATAGACGTGTTTTAAAAAAAAACCGGCCAAGTGCGAGTCGGACTCGCGCACCGAGGGTTCCGTACAAACCTGTAGGTATTTTCGGTTTAAAAATATATATATTTTTTAATTTTTATATTTCAGTTGATTGAATGTAAGGTAAATTGCGGTTTACGATTTATGACGTTTTAAAAAAAAACTACTCACTCGATCTCGTTCAAACCAATTTTCGTTGGTAGTTTGCATGGTAATGTACATCATATATTTTTTTTAGTTTTGTCATTCTCTTATTTTAGAAGTTACGGGGGGGGGGGGACACACATTTTACCACTTTGGAAGTGTCTCTCGCGCAAACTATTCAGTTTAGAAAAAAATGATAATAGAAACCTCATTACCATTTTTGAAGACCTATTCATAGATACCCCACACGTATGGGTTTGATGAAAAAAAACATTTTTGAGTTTCAGTTCTATGTATGGGGAACCCCAAAATTTATTGTTTTTTTTCTATTTTAGTGTGAAAATCTTAATGCGGTTCACAGAATACACCTACTTACCAAGTTTCAACAGCATAGCTCTTATAGTTTCGGAATAAAATGGCTGTGACATACGGACGGACAGACAGACAGACAGACAGACAGACAGACAGACAGACAGACAGACAGACATGACGAATCTATAAGGGTTCCGTTTTTTGCCATTTGGCAACGGAACCCTAAAAATGATAGTATGACCGCGCATTATAACTTTTAACTGATTAGTCCGATTTTCAACCGACGAAAAAAAACGGAGGAGGTTCTCAATTAGACGCATATTTTTTTTTTTTTTTTTTTTTTATGTATGATCACGCATAACTTTTTACATAGTGGTCCGATTGTAACAATTCTTCTTCTATTGGAAAGTGTATACTCCCAAGGTGGTCCCATATAAATTTGGAAAGCAAAATCGAATCGTAAGGGTCGGAAAACAGGGGATGATTGATGATTGTGATGGATGATTGATGATTGGGATGGATGATTGTTCACTCACTGATTGTAACGTATAAACACGCATAACTTTATACAGAGTAGTCCGATTTTGATCATTCTTTTTTTGTTGGATAGGGTATACCTTGCCAAGTATTATTAGTACATTAAAGTCACAAAAAATTATGAAATAAAAACTTTTTAATAAAAAATTAAACCGCCGAAAAAACTGAAAAACATAATAAACCTTAAAATTTTGAGTCGGTGCTGAAAAATCAATGAACAAGGATCACTCAAAGCGCCGACTCATAATTTTAAGGTTTATTATTTTATGTTTTTCAGTTTTTTCGGCGGTTTAATTTTTTATTAAAAAGTTTTTTGTAAATTCTTGTTTCTTGGAACATAGTAATATAATGGCAGCTTGATAGATCTGCAGCGTCGATTGTTAATTTGGCGCCAACTCAAAATCAATGACTTTCGGGATTTTGACTAGCCCGTCAAAACCCGAAACTCGGAGAACCAGTCATACCAAGGGCTATCGTGTTACCTAGTAACTGAGTTGTGGAGGTCAGATAGACAGTAGCTCCATGAAAAATATGTATTGAGGTGCATCCGGTATGACTGAAAGCCATACCCAACACAGTTGGGAAAAAAAAACCGGCCAAGTGCGAGTCGGACTCGCGCAGCGAGGGTTCCGTACAAACCTGTAGGTATTCTCGGTTTAAAAATAAATGTTTTTTTTTAAATTTTATATTTCAGTTGATTGAATGCAAGGTAAATTGCGGTTTACAATTTATGACGTTTTAAAAAAAAAACTACTCACTCGATCTCGTTCAAACCAATTTTCGGTGGTAGTTTACATGGTAATGTACATCATATATTTTTTTTTAGTTTTATCATTCTCTTATTTTAGAAGTTACGGGGGGGGGGGGCACATTTTACCACTTTGGAAGTGTCTCTCGCGCAAACTATTCAGTTTAGAAAAAAATGATAATACCTCATTACCATTTTTGAAGACCTATTCATAGATACCCCACACGTATTGGGTTTGATGAAAAAAAACATTTTTGAGTTTCAGTTCTATGTATGGGGAACCCCAAAATTTATTGTGTATTTTCTATTTTAATGTGAAAATCTTAATGCGGTTCACAGAATACATCTACTTACCAAGTTTCAACAGCATAGCTCTTACAGTTTCGGAAAAAGTGGCTGTGACATACGGACGGACAGACAGACAGACATGACGAATCTATAAGGGTTCCGTTTTTTGCCATTTGGCAACAGAACCCTAAAAACTGGCAGATGATCATGTTGAGTCCACCCACAATATGCTGGTAATACTATTAGTATAAGTTATGCTGTCAGTTGTTGAAGTGTGTTTCTATGGATATATCAGACCGATTAAATTGGTGTACTGTAGGTACATCCCTACTTGTTACCAAGCACTTGCAATGATAAACACACTTTAAAACTTAATATCACTTGTCCTTATCAATGCGTAAGTATGCCGTAATGTGTTCAGGAAGACGGTCATGTTTGTTTAACCTAGTGCCAAAGATTAAAAGACCTAAAAACCTGCACCCAAAATTGATATTCACATGGACGTAATAAAACCGTGGTGGGATTTATTGGCGCCCTGTATTTTAATACTCTGCTTATTGCCGATACTTGAAAATCGAATGGTTATGAATATTATAAATGTGAGTTTGTGAGGATGGATGGATGTTTGTTACTCTTTCACACAAAAACTACTGAACGGATTTGGATGAAATTTGGCACACATTATAGTTTATAACTTAGATTAACATATAGGATACTTTTAATCCCGGTGGTACGTCCCCGCGCGATAATTTCCCACCACCACGCGGGCGAATACGCTAGCTAAAGCTAGGTGTTTCATGTGTTCAAAAAATTTGTCTGCTCAACAACTATAAATAACAAATGAATATTGTTGTACTGTAAAATTGAAAGGTATTGACATTGTTGGTTTTTTACACAATTACTCCTCTATTTTGGAATCGCCTGTCTTGATATTATTGTTATTAATTCAATTCATTGAGTCATAGTGAGTTGAAGTTTGTGTTCTTTCACACCAGATGGTCTAGATTTGCATGGAAGGGTTAAATTTAGTTCGCAATTAGCTATGTCGGTTCGTGTTTGAATTAAAGTTTTATTGATTTTCGTCCTCGTGTGAACCCGAATAGAGCGGACATAATGAGGTTAATTATGTCTCCTTAATTAGGTCAGCACAGTAATTGTCATGCTACGGACTTGGATAAGGTTTTGCATCGCTCCGAATACCTAATTCATGATTTTCTCTAATGTTGATCGAGTATTTCACTAGATATACTATAGGTAATTCAGTAAGATTTTATTTTTATGGTACCTACCTGGGGGTGGTCAAAATAAACCAACCTAGAAGAAGGCTGCCGACTGCCTCTCACTGAGAGGAAGCCAGCTCCGGACCAGTAGAAATACCATTTGCTTTATATATTACTTTAACCGACTTCAAAAGGAGGAGGTCTGAAGTCGTTGGTATTTAATATTTTTTTGTGGATGTGATCCGCGTCTCTGGCAATTGTGGAGCGATTTTGAAAATCCTTATGCTTCGTACCTTTCGGTCGAACACCACTGGACATAACATTTTTCGGATGAAAACGATGATGGTGTCACATATCTACAAACTGTCTCTATAACTATCTATCGATCTATAACTTTTTTACTTGAGTATGGGGTTTTGGTTATTACAAAATAGACGTGTGCATTTATTCGTATCTATTTTAATTTTCATAACGTGCGTATTATCTGCGTAGAATAAACAATGTTTCTTTTGTTTTTATATGTCAGCATTACCTCATGCCATATCGTTTGTCTGCAGGTGTGATCGTGAAAGGTCGCGATGGGCGCGCCGGGCGTCTCGGACGAGTACTCGCCGCCGCGTCTCTCGCGGCTGCTGCACGCCCTGCCGCACATCAACGTGACGTTACACCGCGTCAACGACACCTTCGCGCCAAACTCGCCTGTTTATCTCGAGGTAAGGGTTGAATCTGTACGCCCGGGTGTTACCATTGTGTGGATCGCCTGGAGCATACGGTGAAGGTGTGCCTGCCAGGCTCGGGTCAACCGCGCGTTGTGTTCCGCGCGCGCCTCAAAGAGATGTCAGCAGTACTGAAGGGGTCTGGTAGGACCGATGCCTGCCAGGGTCGCGAGATTTGTTCCAAAGAGATACCGCGGCCCTGGCATATGGGCAACTGAAAGAACATGGGTGGGTTTTAGTCAGTAAAAGTCTCACAGGCCATTTGATGATTTCCCCCACGCACGAAAAAGAGTATTCTCTGTAAAAAAAAATCTTAAAACTAGGTTACATGTCTGTGGGTCTTAGTCGACATATACACGTAATAAAACCGCGGGGAGTTATATTTCGCGTACTGGTTAGTGCCGAGGGTTGAAAACCGAACACCGTCTTTTTTCGACGCGCTGGGACTCACTCGCGCTGCGCTCTGGTGGATTCTCAATATTCAATTTTACTATATTCAACAATACTCGGTTCAATGCCGAGTGTTGGCGGCTAGTCCCTTACCAAATTGCCCCGCCATTTACGCAGGTTGATAAAAATCGTGGACTAGTCCATTTTGTATCAAAATTAAAATTTTGGTGCCGAGGGCGATCTGCGACTGAGCATTTTTATGGTCGATTTTAGTCACGACAAAAGTCGAAGTCTACTCAACTTTGGACCTTGCGATTTTAATCGCCTGCGGCCTATTCGAATTTCGATTTAGACAGTCTATGTAAAACCCGCTTTAAAGTCAGTTCTAACATCATAACATAACATCACGCTTTAGATCCCCAAAGGGTTCAGTAGAGGTGTATCCCACATTTCGCCATTTGTTGTAATATGGGCGAGCCATTTGCTATCACCCAACACACATTTAGTTATATTTGAAATAAAATTGATATTGACAAATAATCTGTGCTAGTTGCAAATGTCGACCCTGAATGTAGAGACAGGACCCACAGACCAACAAAGTAAGCTAGTTACATAGGATACACAATCCACTTAGTACCAATGGCGTGCACCACGTTCATCAACAGTCCCACAACGATGGCAGATCCCTATCTATATTGAAGAGCAGCACCACATCCCTATTCCACTCCACAAGCTCTACAAATCATGTCCCGGAACTGTATACTTGCTCAGTACGAAACGTTTGCCAAGAAAACACGACACTTCATTAAGGTTTGTTTGTGCCCTCAGGAGTGGGGCGGTAAGCAGCTTCATTATTGAAGTTTACTACACTTGGCACGACTGTTTAAGTTTAGATAGAGCGAACTACTAAGCAAATACACCTAATTAATATAATATTGCGTAAAATGTTGAAAGTTTTCGTTTCGGGCGAAAGAAGGTATTGTATAAGGGGTTTGCACCCTCACAGGATTAGGACAAGTAAATTAAAAGACAATAAGTAGTTAAGGAGGAAGCGACAAATGAAAAGTTTTGACTATTTCATTAAAAGTCATTCAATATTATTAAATGAACTTAGAGGGTTGTATTGATGTTTTTAATGTTTATAATTCAGTTAAGCCATATTTGTTATGGTAGCGAATCGTATTATGTACAACATAACCTAACACTGACCTTTGGAATTTTACCTTAGTGCATCATATCTTGTCAGCCCATCTGACGTCTATTGTTATTTTGGCTATTCCATTTCTAAATTTACTTGACTGCATTCCTTGACTGTTCGAATGCAACACGAGGTATTTTATTGCCCCAGCCTGCACTAAATAAGGCCGACTTTTGCATACAGCCTTTACAGTACCTACGTTGAATTTATTATATTTTCAGAGCTTGGGCATCCTCGGCTCGATACCAGGCGCGTGGCTGATCCTGACGCTGACCGTACTGCTCATATACCTGCTAACAAGATGCTGCGACAGAAAGCAACGACCGCCGAGAAGCATCACCGCTTTGAAGGTGAGAACAGTACATTGGAAAAGTTCGTATTCTTTTATGGAATGTTGTTTAGCAAACTTGCCGATGGTCCACTTGATGTTAAGTGTATCAATGGACATTTCAAATAACATACGCCGTATGCCAGAGACAAAGCGAAAATGTGCCTGTAATTTAGCTAAGTAACCAATGACTATACCAGTCGCTTTATGTAAAATTATGTAAAATACTGGTATTTAGCTGCTGCAGCTGGATTGACTGGAAGACGGACCAAACTTGGTTGGAAAAAGCTAGGGAGATTAGGATGAGTAACTAAAGACTATTTGGAATAAAAGTTGTTGATTGAAACCAACGTTGGTTGTTGTAATAAATAGATTTTGTGATGACTTCCTTGGACGGCTCCACCAATCTGCCCAGCATACTATGTTCGAGTCGGCTTCCAGTCTAACCGGATGCGGCTGAATACCAGTATTTTACTTGGAGCGACTGCCTATCTGACCTCCAGCATCCAGTAACTATGTTATACGATACCCCTTGGTAAGACTGGTTGTCAGACTTTCGGAATTCTGAATACTTGTAACGACTGTCAAAACTCCAGGAAAGACAGTCGGGACCAACAGCTTACCATGCATACCGAGGCACGGAGAGGTCTGTGTATATCAAGATGGTCACCTATCCACGAACCAACCGCGGTAAGAGTAGCTTAACCTGATGAATCGAGACGTGCGGTTGTTATTACGTTCCTAAAACATTTACGAAACTTCACTTAGTTGACGAAATTTTATGCAAAAGTGACATCAAACTTCACACAATTTCTATTTTTGACAGTGTATAATTTATTTCTATTTTTGACATTATATTAATTAGTACTTTTGACATTTGTATCGCTGTAAATTTACCTAAATTGTATTGTTTTATTTTTTCTTTTATTCTTGATTTGACGACAGTGGGTCCCATTCATTATATAAATTCATTTGTTTAATTCTTTTTTTAATTTATGTATGCATGTTTTTAGTTTTTACTGTAATAATTTCGACACAATGTAAAAATTGTTCATGAAATAAAAAAAATAAATAAACTTCTGACGGGTAAATCGTATTACTAAGCAAGACTTATTTACTTTGCAAAGTACTTACGGAGAACTTTTACCGTTCTAGCTTGTTTCAAGCGTCCTATTGTAGGAATCCGGAGTCCCTTAATTGCATAATTAGTGTTGTATTAATTAGCAGGCACATGGTTAGTTTCCTCCATTCATGATATACTGTGTCGGTGTTCATTAAAAAAGGCTCATGTGTGATCCATCGTTGTTTACTGTAGGTAAAGTCAGCATTTGTTCATTCCTACGTGAAGTGATTCATCCATTCAACTTTTTACCTCCATCCGGGACGGACTACCGCACGTCCGCGTCGGCCGTAAGTAAGCTCACGTTGGATTTTGTCGCACACGGGTTTCTTTAACGCACTGTTTAGCGCCGAGGGTTAAAATACGTCCCAGCAGTGGGAACATGCTACTACTACTTATGAACTCTTGAGTTTTGCTCATAACAGATACTTACATATGTATGTTTTTGTAGAATAGCTTTTGTCATGTTATAGGTACTTCAATGACTGACGTAACGTTTTCGTAGTTGAATCTATTATTCATTGCTCCCTGACACCATCACAAATGTCCTTCAGAATACGTGAACAGTTAATTATAGCTATTCTTCATGTATTTTTAATGAACTAAATCTGATTCTAGCGTTCATAGTTTGTTGATCCTTAACTAATTCAAAGATTTTCCAACTTTTTGCTTCTGCAAGAAAACTTATGCGACAATTCTTCCCGTGGGTATCTTAAGAGGCTACTAAGGGACTTACTAGAGAATGGGCAGCAGCGTTCTCTATGCATTTTACCACCATACTGTGATCGCCAACCCGCCTGCCAAGCGTGGCTAAATAGGGGGAGGTCAAGCTGTGGACGTTATTCCGCTGAAATGATGATGATGAGGAAATTGTTGTTGTTTGACGGAATTTCTGAAAGTGACTTACATACACTGACTACACAGTGTATACTTGCAATCTGTTTTTGAACAGGCGTTCTGTCATGACCAGAGGTCGGAGTAGGTAGATTGAAATGGGATCAATGAACTGGCACGTATATTTAGTATGGATATGCCTCCGGGATGTTTATATTTATATCGCATTCTATAAATTTCTAAAATAGTACCTAGTTTAAAAATTACCTTACTTTCACAATATTTGATTTAATCCCGTAAGTACCAAAATGAAATCCCGGAAAAAAGGTTTATCCATGTTGTGATTTCTATGACTATTCATGATGCGAGTACGTAAAATCAATCTACCTACTCCGACCACTGGTCATGACGCTCAATTCGTCTGTATTCTTTATTTTGTATATTCTGCGATATCTCCTGCAATTTGGCAGAGGGGCTTGTGGCTAAGTGATAACAGCCGCACGGGTCGGTCGATAAGGTTAACCTACGCTTGCTGCGGTTCATCCGTGGCTGGATGACCATCCTTACATACCAAGACCCCACCGTGCGGAAAGCTGTTGTTTCCGAATGTTATTCGTGGATCATTGACAGTCGTTACGTGTCGTCAGAAGCCCGGAAATCTGACAACCAGTATTACCAAGGGGTATCGTATTACCCAGTAACTGGGTTGTGGAGGTCAGATAGACAGTCGCTCCTGTAAAATACTGGTATTCAGCTACATCTGGTTAATCTGGAAGCCGACTCCAACATAGTTGGTAAAAAGCAAGGCAGATGATGATCTCCGGCAATCGTGGATTTAATTTTAAAAATTCTTCTTTTAATGGATTGGAGAGGAGATGGGGAGATAAAGCCACTTTGTGTATCTTGATGATGTTCTCGGTGTGGGGTAGGTACTAGGGATGTTATGGATATGACATTTCGGATACGGATTGGATACGGATGTAGGAATGATTATTATACTGGATACGGATACGGATATGAAATTATTTCGGATTATCCGTTAGTTTCGGATAATATCGGTTACGGATATTAAACTTATAAGGAATTTCAAAAGTAAAATATAAATAGCTAATAAAATGGTTTTATTTATATGTCATCATTTGGTAGGAATTACAATCAGTCCGTGAGTAATTATTACAGCTATTTAAAATAAAAATGATTATAAATATTATGTTGAGTGTTATCTAATCTACCTAAAATAAAAATGTAATAACAAATCCGATATTATCCGAAACTTTTATTTCGGATTCGGTTACGGTTACGGATAAATTTTTATATCGGATATCCGATTTTTCGGTTACGGTTACGGAGCTCCTTAACATCCCTGGTAGGTACTATTATTAAAAAGTGAAATAAAAAAAAAACTTAAAAAAAAGACAACCGAATTTAGACGTCGGTGTCTTTAGATCTGTGTTTTAGTCGTTTGCTACCGACTTCCGAAATTAAAGTTCTTTTTCACACTGTTGGTTGTTTTTTTGGAAAACCTTTTACAAAAAACTTTTGTCACATAGCAAAATGAGGTCTTATATTTAGAAGTCCTAATTTATGCGAAACAACTTCTGTCTTAGATTGTGTTTGTAGATCCACCAAAACTTTTTGTTTACAACTTATCATAATGTCATTTACAGGCTACAGGCCCAAAGTCTGCCTGTCTTAATATTAACTCATCTCTGAGCTATATTCCCGACAAGGAATGATAAACTCATCATGTTCGCCCCGAGGGTATCGTCACTCTATAAATAGGTACCCTGCAAACACAATCAAAATAATTCTCACAGAGTACTTAAACACGTGTTACAGACAAGTGTTCAAACGATCAGATGTTTTGTTTATGTTCTTAATTATTAAAAACCGTTACTTACCAATGATAGGAACTAATAGGGCACCGAACTTTGGATGGCTTTGATCTCTTGTATGAGATGGCGTAAATATTTTTTTGAAGATCTCATTAGGGCTGAGTTTATTAGAAGTGTGTTTTTTTTGTGATTATTTTGAGATCAAAGGGAATTAGTGATTATTAAAGCACAAAGGCGCGTTGCGTTCAGTTAACTTACACATTTTTTTTGAGATACAGCAAATGAGCCTATGTTACAGGGTAACACACAATAACTCCCACTAGTGCCACATGCTTAGATAAAATTTATACAGATGTTAAAGCAATCCATAAAGAAATTATTAATTTATTAGACTCAGATCATTGTGGTCAATTGATCACTATTCCAAATGTAAACATAAAAAAAAACTAAAAAAGATATCACTGTTAACCCAAAAACTGTTAATCGCTTGGAAATGTTTAGAACTAAACTTTCGAATAATCTACCACTTGTGTTGCCAAATGATGACTCTAATGGACAAGATAATGATTTTTTTAAAATGTATTGCACACAATTTGATAACATATTTATTCCAAAGACTTTTTCGGTTAGTATTAACGCTTCTTTTAGTGATTGGGCCACCACTGGTATACATAAAAGCAGAAAACGACTTTATGAATTATATGATGAACGGACTTGTATAAACACTGCTGAATTTAATTTGTATGTCAAAAATTATTCTAAATTATTTAAAAAAGTTTGTAGCATAGCCAAGTCACGTTATTTGAGTTTAAAAATTAAAAATAGCAGTAATGTAATTAAAACGACTTGGACTATCATTAATAGCGAAACAGGAAGGTCATGCAACCGAAGTAGTGACTACAGTCTAGCTATTGAGGATAATATAATTAAATCAGATTCTCAAGTCGCTGCGGCCTTTGAAAATTTCTTTGCAGAGATTCCAGTATCTACTACCAAATCTTTGAACTCATCACCCACTGCTGCAGAGTCTCTACTTAAAGAAAACGTTCCTGTTTGTGATAGTGAATTTCATTTCCAATATGTAACCTGTAACGATATCGTTAAAACTTTTCACTCTTTGAATGTAAAAAAGACCGCCTATTTATGGGGTAATTCTGTGGATACTGCTAAGTCGATCATAAACATTGTAGCACCAACTTTAGCTGTTATCTTTGATAATTGTATTGTCCGTGGCGAATTTCCTGATCATATGAAAAACAGTAAAATAATACCGTTGTTTAAATCGGGTAGCACATCAAACCCTACTAACTATAGACCAATTTCAGTGCTACCTACCTTCAGTAAAATTTTTGAAAAAACTTATTCTAAATCAATTGCAACGATTTTTTAATAAACATAACTTATTACACAACAAACAGTTTGGTTTCACAAAGGGTCGTTCAACTACCGATGCCGGAGTTGAACTTTTAGGTCATATATATAATGCGTGGGAGGACAAATGCGATGCTTTGGGTATTTTTTGCGATTTGTCCAAGGCATTCGATTGTGTTCTTCATGAAACATTGATCAGGAAACTTCACCACTACGGAATCCGGAACGCCTCTCTGGATCTTCTTACTTCATACTTAAGTGATAGGATTCAGAGAGTTGACGTCAACGGAAAAAGATCACCTGGATCTAAAGTTAGAATGGGGGTCCCCCAGGGCTCAATTTTAGGCCCATTTTTTATTTCTTATTTATATAAATGACTTGCCTTACCTCATAAAGGATAAACATGATATAGTGTTGTTTGCAGACGACACTTCACTTTTATTCAAACTCAAACGTCAGCAGCTGGTTACTGACAATGTAAATAGAGCCCTTGCTAATGTAGTTAACTGGTTTAATGTTAATAACCTACTTCTTAACGAGAAAAAAACCAAATGTATTAAGTTTACGATACCTCATGTTAGACAAGTAGAAACTAGTGTCCTCATAAAGGGTGAAGTGTTGAAACCCGAAGATACCACAGTATTCTTAGGCATAACTCTGGATGCCAAGCTTCAATGGGGCCCCCATATAAATAAATTGTCAAAAAAGCTTAGCTCTGTAGCGTACGCTGTTAGAAAAATTCGTGATTTAACTGATTTAGAGACAGCCCGTTTAGTTTACTTTAGTTATTTTCATAGTGTGATGTCGTACGGTATTCTGCTGTGGCGAAATGCCCCCGATATTCAGACAATTTTTGTTTTACAAAAAAGGGCAATTCGTTCGATTTATAAATTAAGTCCCAGATACTCCCTCAGAGACGAATATAAAGAGATTAATATAATGACCGTGCCTTCTCAGTATATTTATGAAAATCTGCTGTATGCACATAAAAATATGAATCTCTTTAAAAGATACAGTGATATCCATAATGTCAATACTAGAAACAAACAAAAATTTGTTGTTCCTAAGACCAGGCTCAAGAAAATAGGTGGCTCGTTTAGATGCCAATGTATTCTTTTTTATAATAAACTTCCTAGCCTCATTCAAGAACTAAGCCTAAATAACTTCAAATCTTTTATAAAGCGAAAATTATGTCAGAAAGCCTATTATACTGTTAAAGACTATATTGAGGATAAAACGGCCTGGGATTGAGCTGCTCCAATAAATCTACACTGAATGTTGTTTTTTTATTATTATTTTTATATATATTAACATATCTCGGGTCCCTAGGGTCCCGGTCTTTTGGAAGGCGTACGATGGGCCGAAGCCAACTCGCAGAGGCCCCTTAGAAAATTTAGATGAAGTGAGGCACTAACCGGCGGTTATCCCTGTATACACTGTGCAAGTGCACCCAAGGACAACCTCCGGTTGGTGTTGGGCTATTGCAGGATATGGAAACTAAGATGTTGGACTATGTATTTGGATGGCTAAAATGGACTGGTTACCAAGAACTATAGAAGGCCTTTGGCCCCTGCCGCATCAATGTTTTGTAAATACACGGATTAAATGGCAGGGGGTGACTTGTACACTCAATAATGGGCCCCCGGAAACCGTCGCTGGCACATAGTGACGCAGCGACAAGGGGGCAACACTTCCTGAGGTGCTTGAGAAGTGGAGAGGTATTCCACGGCTTTCAGAACTATCCCAGAGCCCGGAAGATGGTCAAGTCCCTACGAGCACTTACTGGAATACTTCCTTTCCCCGAGCACGTTTGCTCTTGCGAATCTCCACTCAAGCCAGCCAATAAAGGCAAGAATGAGGTGGGAGCTCTGAACCTCATCAGTGTTCACTCCAGCCGGCCAATAAAGGCAAGCCAGAGATGAGGAACAAGAATTCTCCCGGGAGATAGGGTCCGTGGGGTCGCTACTGCCCAACAGCACGCCACATGCTGCCCTGCGGGTTTATTATTATTATTATTTTGCTATTTTTACTCTTTTTTTTATTATTTCACATGACATGAATATTAATTGTATGAAAATTACTTTGATTATTGAGAATTTGAGGACTATGTGGGTCATTGTTTCACTTTTGATTATGCTCTGGCAGTTTGAGTAGTTAGTGGCAATATCTGTGTGGTTCTTTCATCAAAAGACCATTTCAGACACCGATCTACATGGTCATCAAATGATCTGACCAACAAAATTATATCCGTTTCTTCTTTTTTTTATATACACATTGACATTGATAATTTTTTATATATACAATGACATGAATATTTACTTTGTAAAGTATCGTCTCGTTTTAATTATTGTGAATGTGAAGACTATGTGGGTCTTTTTTTAATTTTGTTTTCTTTCGTTCTCAGTAATCATGATCTGGCAGTTTGAGTAATTTATGTGGCCTACCCAAATGTCCTTTCTTTGGTACTGTTCGTCAAAGCGTTGGGCTCCTTATTTTCCGAGTTGAGCTAAACGATTAGTGACAAATGCTTGCACTGACTGGACAGGTCCACTCAATCTGTGTAGTTCTTTCTTCAAAAGACCATTTCAGACACCGATCTACATGGTCATCAAATGATCTGACCAACAAAATTATATCCGTTTCTTTTTTTTATATACACTTTGACATTGATAATTTTTTATCTATACAATGACATGAATATTTACTATATAAAGTATCGTATTTTTTAATTATTGTGAATGTGAAGACTATGTGGGACTTTTTTTTTAATTTTGTTTTCTCTCATTCTTAGTAATCATGATCTGGCAGTTTGAGTAATTTATGTGGCCTACCCAAATGTCCTTTCTTTGGTACTGTTCGTCAAAGCGTTGGGCTCCTTATCTTCCGAGTTGAGCTAAACGATTAGTGACAAATGCTTGCACTGACTGGACAGGTCCACTCAATCTGTGTGGTTCTTTCTTCAAAAGACCATTTCAGTCACCAATCTACATGATCTTCACATGATGTGAACAAGATTATGTCTGGACTTTAAAAGAGACTGTGACCTCTGAGTTTGTTTCAGCCTTTCTTCTCAGAGTAGTCAGTTAGGAAACGCCGAACTCATCTAGTTTAAAAAAATATCATTGACATGTAAAAGTGTTTGTACAAACCTACTTACAGAAATAAAATCATTTATCATTTAACACACATCACGAATTCAGCATAAGATTCTAAACACCTTTTTTTTGTGGGTGGGAAATCATCAATTGACGTCTCTCCGCTCTGGGCGGAGCGGGAGGGTGTGTCAGACTATTACTGATTAAAACCCACCCGTGTTCCTTCAGGTGCCTATATCTCAGGGCCACGGTAACTCTTTTGAACAAATCTCGTGACCCTGGCAGGAATTTAAACAACCTAATGTAGACATTTTTCGTCATTTACCAAAAAAAAAAAATATCGCTGTTTCATTCAAAAGTGCAATAACTACGTGGTCGAAATGTATGGAACAGCAAATTTTTAATAAACCACGTAAAAATCGGCTTTAACAAACGACGTCGGTAACAGAAACTTGTTACCATGAGTTCAGTTTATGATTCTGAATCCGTACAGGATTTCGCATCGATCCTGCCACCTTGTATTTGAAATGAGCGAGTGTTTTTTTTTTTAAACTGCTTTACTGCCCTTCTAAAGTAGCTGGAAGATCTAAAACTTGATCTATACTATCAAAAACTCTTGACACGTGTTCTTTGGGAGTTAGTTGCTGACATTGACTTTTTAAGGTGGACATTTAGATAGCTGTCTATTGTAAGTTTTGTCGCTCAAAAAGATGCTGATTCTCAGTCTAAATTCAATTGCTGGACTTAATTTCTGACACACATCCATAATTTTCTTCCACAGATAACGCTGATGATCCTATCAGTACTATGCTGCGGTGCTATCGGCGTGGGCCTCTTCGGGAACGATGACTTGCACAACGCCATGCTGCAGAGCATCCAGGCCGGCAACCAGCTGGCCGCACTCGTCAACACTGTAAAGAACCAGGCAAGTGTTTCAAGGTTTAATTATTATTGTTAGTTTCGTAGTAAAAAGCAGGGATGTTAGGGAGCTCCGTAACCGTAACCGAAACTATCGGATATCCGATATAAAAATTTATCCATAACCGTAACCGAATCCGAAATAAAAGTTTCGGATAATATCGGATTTGTTATTACATTTTTATTTTAGGTAGATTAGATAACACTCAATATATATTTATAATAATTTTTATTTTAAATCACTGTAATAATTACTCACACACTGATTGTAATTCCTACCAAATGGTGACATACAAATAAAACCATTTTATTAGCTATTTGTATTTTACTTTTGAAATTCCTTAAAAGTTTAATATCCGTAACCGAAATTATCCGAAACTATCGGATAATCCGAAATAATTTCATATCCGTATCCATATCCGTATCCGGTATAATAATCATTCCTACATCCGTAACCAATCCGTATCCGAAATTTCATATCCATAACATCCCTAGTAAAAAGCTGTTATTTTCATATCACGAACAGACAATTATTTTTGATTTTATTCATTTAGCTCTAATTTCTGGTTATTTGGTTGCAAGTAAACCTAGTATTGTCCGAAAAATTAATAGCTTCTCTGATTTTGTTCAGTTGAAGCAACGTCTCTGAAACTATACGTGGCTTGTGTGAAAGATGATAGGAATAAAAAAGCGTGACTATTGTAATTTATGGAGAAAAAATTAAACTTGGAAATTAAATTGTTAGGAAGAAGAGCAAGTGGTCAATGATGATTTCTTTTCACTTTCAGTCGAGCATCCTAGAAGAAGCGATGGGTTCCCGAGCACGCGCCCCATTGGCCCGATTAGCGGATGCGCTGGACGCGCCCGTAGCCAATCAGACGGCGCTGGGCAATCTACTGCGAGCGCTGTCAGCGCTGCGGAATAACGCAAGCGCTGCTGCTTCAGCCGCTGACAATCTACGACGGCCGCTGGCTGCGCTCAATCTTGATGCTTTCATGAAGGTTGGTAGCTTATTCTATTTAATGGTTTTGCATAAAAGTGACGGGCTTTTCTCTGATAGTTATATTGGCGATTCAAGCCGATGTTTAGAGATTGTCGCTCCATGGTTCGAATCAGACTCCATACTCAATCCTAGACTCCACACAACGCTAAAAAAAGGCGCTTTGTGACTGATTTTAAGTGCAAACTCATGAAAGATCCGATAAATATAACCTGTTGGTATCTCGGTTGCAGCGCGCGTGGGTGTGGGAGGCGGCGCGCTGGGCGGGCGGCATGGCGGGCTGGTGCTGCGGCGGCGCCGTGTGCGTGGCGCTGTTAGCGGCCGCCGCACGACGCTCGCGACGAGCGCTTCTGTTGCTCTGTGTAAGTATAACATTATACATCTATAATTGACATTAGAGGACAACGTTATCGTGACAATACCAGGTGTAAGGGACAGCCCTCCACAAACTGACAGAGTGCATTCAGCTCCTTATTTTGAATCATTTTCCACCGGAATTTTTCTCCAGATTTTTTATTTTTTTTCAGCTTTTTCAGTTTTATTTCAATGTAAAATTACAATTTCTCTGAAAGTAGCACTCCATTTATGTAATCAATACGGCTAAAATCAAAAAAGGGGCAATGGATGTTGAAATAATCTAACGAACGACGCGTAAAATCAGCTGTTCACTTCCCGTCTAACTACAGAGTTCATCGAACTCGTCGTCGGCGATTGCACAAAGGCGGCTTTCCGAATTGATCCGAGATACATTGCGTGTGAGAAAATAAAACAAATCAGGTTTATTGGATTCCTATAACGGTCCTGAAATAATTTCTTGTACTGGTCATCTTAGTATGATATACTGAATCCACCCCATCAGTTTAAAGAGGGAAACCCCGCCAGGAACGAAGTTCCTCACGCTTTTTCTTCAACTCCGAATGTAATGTTGTTAACTCTTATCTTTAAATACTCAAACCTTATTTTGAAAACGACATCCGTGATGAAAGTATTGAAAGAATTTTGCAGCCTCCAACTTTGATTTTCATTTTGATTTCACTATTAGCTTCAGCACACTCGAAACCCTAGAAAACGACATCTATGATGTGAAAAATTATAAAATTTTCGTCTCCGTCATCTTGGATTTTGCATTTTGACCTCATTATTGGCTTCAGCACTCTTTAAAAGCATGAATTCCCTCCCGCTCTCGGTATCTTAGTTAAGTTTAAGTCATTATGTTATAGTGTGTATATAGTAAAGTGCGTGTGTGGTGCAGGTGGGTGCGCTGGGCGCGCTGGTGGTGTGCTGGCTGGCGGGCGCGGTGCTGGCGGCGGGCGCCGTGGCGGCGGCCGACGCCTGCCAGGAGCCCGCCGCCGCGCTGGCGCTGCACGCGCCGCACAACCTGCCCATCGACGTAAGTACAGTGTGGTGCAGGTGGGTGCGCTGGGCGCGCTGGTGGTGTGCTGGCTGGCGGGCGCGGTGCTGGCGGCGGGCGCCGTGGCGGCGGCCGACGCCTGCCAGGAGCCCGCCGCCGCGCTGGCGCTGCACGCGCCGCACAACCTGCCCATCGACGTAAGTACAGTGTTCTGGTAACAGCTGATGGAAATGTAAACAAAACGTGAGCAGTTACATTACAACGCTATCACTCACTAGTAAGTTGTCCCTAATAAAATAAAATAAAAATAGGGGTAGTTAATAATAATATCGTTTATTTATAAAAAGGGGCACATTTACAAAGTTACCTTAATAATTAAAATAGAGCACAGTTACTCATTTGCCTGAACTAGGTTGAACCTGTGTTAGGTGAGTTAGGAGCACTTTTACGTGTATTAAGATGTTTTTTACTTTATATCTCACTATATGTTTCAGCAATTATTATATAACCCCAGGATACAAGCCCTGCTTAGTTTGGGGGTGAACGGTAAAGCTAAAAAATGTGATGTACAAACCTAAATGTGTTTGTGAAAATTATCACTCGGTGAGGTACCCTTAGCTTTGCTGGCGCTCACTTATACAAATCGAATTGACACTAAGGGTGACTCTATGTTCATTGACTCCAAAGTGTGCTCAAATCTTACAAATTCACCTCAGTCTTTTGCCATAATCCACATTAAAATCTCCTCCTCCGCATACCTCTCAAACATTACTTTCATAACTTAATTACTTACTATAACTTTATTCATACTTTGAATTATGTTGGAGGTCGTTCAATCCGAAAGATAAAGCTAGTTGTCCGTTCCAAAGCGCAGTAGACAATAGAGCCGTTCGCAGACCTGGTTATAATTTTTGAATCTCCTTAAACTGTCATTATGTGTTTTTTTTATGTTTTAAAATATCCTTGTCGATGTTATATTTGTCAGATGGTGCACTACTACCTGTCGTGCAAGGTGTCTCGTGAGAACGTCTTGACGGCCGAGCTGCGGAACGCGCAGCGCGCCGTGGTGGCGGTGCGGCAAGCATTAGCTGTGCTGTCTCGCGGGGCGCCGCAACTGTTCAACGACCCTGGTAAGACAGAAAGAAAGAATAATATTTTTATTATGCAACAATTTGTGAGAGTAAAAAATAATAGACATGTTTTAACAACATCAGTGTGTGACACACGGCTACACCAAAAGTGTATCAGGAAAATATACTTGAAGCTGATATTCTGCTAGATCCCTGCAGTGACACACGGACGACGAGTAGACTAGATAAATTGGTGTTGTTACCAATGTCAGTCCCAATGGTTGCCTAAAGAGTCATTTTATGCCCGTTTTCACTGACACTAGAAAACATCTTTATGTTAGTAAAAATGCCCATAAAAGTTTCTTTATCTTCAAATCACATTTGTGATAGAGACCGTCGCATAAAGAAGTCCATCAACCTTATACGTATCTTTGCCTTATGTACCGTGAACAGAATCGTAAACCTTTTTTAAATCAAGCGGAAACTCCAGGAAGCGCCCGAAAATACATTTTTCAATAGAATTAAATGAACTTGGACGGTTGTATTGATGATTTTAATGATAATTAATTAAATACGTGTTACGATCTCAAATCATATTTTAATCAACAAATAACCTGACATTGATTTGCAAATGACAACAAACATTAGAACGGCATGGGCCGGGGAGCAATAAATTTGACGCGGACGAAGTCACGGGCAGAAGCTAGTTTTACTATATAAGTGGGAACGTAATCTTTGAGAGAAGCTCTTTCTTACAAGGCGTGATGTTGTCTTCGCAGGTCTGCAGCCAGCTCTAGGCGCGTTAGGTGCGGGTACGGGCGAGGCGGAGCGCGCGCTGGTCGCGTTAAGTGGCGCGTTGGAGTGTCGCATGGCGCGCGCATACTTCGTGGCCGCCGCACGCGCCGCCTGTGACGCCGGCCTGCAGGTACGTCATCATCATAATCACCATCACCATCATCACCATAATCATCATCATCATCATCATCATCATTTCAGCCGATAGACGTCCCCTGAGAGCTTCTCAAGTTCTGAGTTGAGCTGCACGATTAGTGATAAATGCGTGCACTGACTGGATAGATCCCTTCAATCTATGTGGTTCTTTCCTCTAAAGACCATTTCAGACAGCTATCTACATGGTCTTCACATAATGTGACCAAGATTATATCTGGACTTTAAAAGAGACTGTGACCTCTGAGTTTGTTTCGGCTTTTCTTCTCAGAGTAGTAAGATAGGAAACGCCGACCTCATCTAGCTCAAAAAAATATTATTGACTTGTAAAAGTGTTTGTACAAACCTACTTACAGAAATAAAATCATTTATCATTTATCACTGCTGGACATAGACCTCCCCCAATTTGGGAGGGTTGCCATAATCGCCACGCTTGGCAGGCGGGTTGGCGATCGCAGTATGGTGTTGCAAAGGTCTAGGGAATGCATAGAGAACGCTGCTGCCCATTCTCTAGTAAGTCCCTTAGGCGCCTCTTACCAACACACACGGGAAGAAATGAGATGATGCTATTCTTTACGTCCGACACCACACGGAAACAGAGAGTAGAGTCATGGAAATCAATGGGGTCGTGCAATGTGTATTTTTCTTCCATACTTCTCTATTATTCGTGATCTCGGTAGTCACCCCTTTTCTAGCTATATTGTCATTCACACAGTCCATCCATCGTTTCTTTGGTTTCCCTCTACTCTTATAGCCATCGACATTCATACTCAATACTTTCCCCACGACATTTTCCTCATTCCTCCGTATCACGTGACCATACCATGGCAACCAATGTCCACACAACTTTTCAGTGCCAGATTCTAGTTTTGGACTTCCTCTTATGTACTCATTTCTTATTCTATCCATTCGTGTAACACCATACATCCCTCTTAACATTCTCATCTCATCTGCATATAATTGCCTTTCATTCGTCCCTTTTGTCCCGCAACTTTCTGACCCAAACAAGACAGCAGGTCTAACCATGGTTTTATATATCTTCCCCTTAAGTTCAAGGGGTATGTGGGAGTCGCAGATGGTTCCTGTGACCTGCCCCTACACGCTCTTCCGCTCCACCCGGAGCGGGAGACGTCATTAGATGATTTATATTCATGAGATGATTTATATTCATGAGATATTCATGAGACGTCATTAGATATTTAGATATCACAAACAAAAAAACCGGCCAAGTGCGAGTCGGACTCGCGCACCGAGGGTTCCGTACAAACCTGTAGGTATTTTCGGTTTAAAAATATATATTTTTTTTAATTTTTATATTTCAGTTGATTGAATGTAAGGTAAATTGCGGTTTACGATTTATGACGTTTTAAAAAAAAACTACTCACTCGATCTCGTTCAAACCAATTTTCGTTGGTAGTTGTTAACTACCAACGAAAATTGGTTTGAACGAATTACGTTTAACGAATATACGTTTGGTAATGTACATCATATATTTTTTTTAGTTTTGTCATTCTCTCATTTTAGAAGTTACGGGGGGGGGCGGGACACACATTTTACCACTTTGGAAGTGTCTCTCGCGCAAACTTTTCAGTTTAGAAAAAAATGATAATAGAAACCTCAATACCATTTTTGAAGACCTATTCATAGATACCCCACACGTATGGGTTTGATGAAAAAAAAAAACATTTTTGAGTTTCAGTTCTATGTATGGGGAACCCCAAAATTTATTGTTTTTTTTCTATTTTAGTGTGAAAATCTTAATGCGGTTCACAGAATACACCTAATTACCAAGTTTCAACAGCATAGCTCTTATAGTTTCGGAATAAAATGGCTGTGACATACGGACGGACAGACAGACAGACAGACAGACAGACATGACGAATCTATAAGGGTTCCGTTTTTTGCCATTTGGCAACGGAACCCTAAAAATGACAACAGGTCTAAACGTAGCAAATTAAATATCAACTAAAATACTCCGTATATTTCATTTGAGGAGTATCGTGTAACCCAGACACTGACTGGGTTTTGGAGGTCAGATAGGCAGTCTCTCCATGTAAAATACTATCCAGGTATCCCTCTGCATCTGGTTGGACTGAATGCCGGCCCCAACATAGTTGAAAAAACGCTAGGCAGAAGAAAATGATGGTCAGTTTAAGTTGGTAGTCAATATGCTTTACTTTACTTGACTGTACTCAAACTAGCGCTGAACATAAGCTAAATATGTCTAAGGCATTAAGTCCGCCTTTGTACCTTTTGTCTGCGAGAAGTTTAACACGTTGAGTGCCGATCACGCGATATCGCGTGATTCGGCTCTGCATGATATGGCCGATCACGCGATATCGCGTGCTTGCTACTAAAAATTTCGAATGCACTCGAAATCTGTGGCCATATCGGATTAACCGTCAATTTGTGTTTGGCACTCAACGTGTTAAATAAATAATAAATAAATTTGTTTGACTAAAATAACAACCACTTTCTTTCAGGCACTATCGCTACAGCTATTGGCAGCGGTTGCAGCCGGCTTCCTCTTCACCGCCATAGTACTAGTCGACTCACACGCCTGGATTTACATCAACACCAAGTAAGTGACACTTATACATCATAAATACTTTACTTTTAACAGCATCTCAGCTGGTGGTGGTTTTTTCTTCTTCGAGGGTAATATGAAAAGTTTGGATTTTATATTTGTTGAAAAAATGTGTTAACTGAATTTAACGACGTTTTCTAATGATTATTGTGCTTTTGGCCGCATACGCTGTTTGTTTTTTAACACAATGGTTCTTTGGATGAGAAATTTCAAAGAGAACTGGCGTTCCGCAATCGTGTAACTAATAGTCATACTCGTTAAGATTAACCGGGTCTAGACCCAGCAAAAGAACTCAAGCCTTAACCTCAATAAGTGTAACTAACCTAACCTTACTACAGATTTTCAAGAAATAGTTTGCACTTTGGAAATCATCATATATAACACGCGATGATGAGAACTAAATATAATATAGAGATGTTACAACCACATTAAGCACTTCACGATTTAGTTCGAAAATTATATTATTAGCTCTATCCAATAAAAAAAAATGAATTACAAACGTCTATCCGCGACTGGAGTATCCAACATAGCCACAATTTCATATACACGTGCTATGATTGGTACACTATTTTAAAACGCGGCAGTATAAAGCCCAAAAGTATTGCGCCTGTCGGCAAAATTTGTGTGACTGAATTCACACGAAAATTGAATGAATGAATGATATTAGGTCTTTACCTATGAAATTGCCGTTCTGCAGTACTGGTCATTTCAAATCAAAATAATTTTTGTTTGTCTAAGAATTCTAATTTCAAATTAATTTTATTTAAAAAACATGGAATTCTTTTTCCAAAAGTAGCCATTTACATTTTCATCGCATTTCAATCTTTTTCGTCATCATGTATACGTTAAAAATTCGAGTAATTATGGAATATGAGTACCGTCGTGGGAGCAACGCGGCACAAGCGGCAAAAGCGGCACGCAACATCAACGACGTTTACGGAGCTAACACTACAAACCAACGCCCCACCTGTCATTGGTTTGCTCGCTTCCGTTCTGGAAATTTCGACCTGAAAAATGAACCTCGCGGTCGTCCGAAGACTTTGGTCGACAATGACGAATTAAAGGCGATTGTGGAAGCTGATGATACACAATCTACGGCTGAATTAGCAGCAGCTTTCGATGTTAGCGTTAAAACAATATTGGTCCATTTGCGTCAAATTGGCAAGGTAAAAAGCTTGACAAATGGGTGCCCCACGAACTCAATGATCGCCAGCGCGAAGTACGCGTCGAGACGTGCCTTGCACTGCTCAACAGACACACAAATGAAGGAATTTTGAACCGCATTGTTACCTGCGATGAAAAATAGATTCTGTTTGATAACCGCAAGCGCTCAGCAAGTTGGTTGGATCCTGGTTCAACACCTAAACAATGCCCTAAACGAAAACTTACCCCTAGAAAAGTGATGGTCACTGTTTGGTGGTCTAGCGCCGGTGTCATTCATCACAGCTTCTTACCAAACGGGGTAAGCATTACTGCAGATGTGTACTGTGAAGAACTGAACTCAATGATGGAGAAGCTGGCACATCTCCAACCAGCATTGGTCAATCGCTCGTCTCCGCTGCTCCTGCACGACAACGCGCGGCCTCATACTGCACAGCAGACGGTCTCCAAGTTGCAAGAACTGGGGTTGGAAGCTCTCCGTCATCCGCCCTACTCACCAGACCTTGCGCCTACAGACTACTACTTTTTCCAGAATTTGAATAACTTCTTGGCGGGAAAATAAATTCAATACCCGAGAGGCAGTACAAAATGCCTTTGAAGAATTTGTTGCCTCCCGACCAGCTGATTTTTGTAAGAAGGGCTTCAATAAACTGCCACTGCGTTTGCAAAGATGCATTGATTGCATGGGTGATTATTTCGATTATGAATACAAATAAAAAATACATGAAAAAAATTCGTTTAATTTTTTTAATACAAAACGGCATTTTCATAGGTAAAGACCTATTATATTTACTTGCAAAAATATAGGTAGCTAACATAAGTTCTTAGATCTAAAGATAGGTTTCACTATATTCGCCAAATCAGCCGTGAAAATGTTTAGATTTAACATCTTATCTTCTTTATATAAGGTGTATCTATTCATACACGAAATATTTTAAGGGGTACACCTAGGGCTGCCACCTTTCAAAAACAGTAGACCCGGATATTTTAGAACTTAGTTTTTTTTTTATTAACATAAAACATTTTTTTAAAGTTTAAAGTATTTAATTAATTAAGGTTACTACAAAGTATTGGTAATGTTTTTTTTTAATATAAATAACCTAGTGCTAGGCTGACTTGAACTAGCTTGACACTTAAAACTATATTTTTTTTTCTGCAGGGATTATTTCAGCATTTCTTCTTGCTCAGGTTTCTTCAAAAACTTCAAAAATTATTGGTAATTCATATTGTAATTAATCTTTACAATTAACTCGGCCTTCACCATGTCCACTGATAAGCAGTTTCGCTCGTCTGTCCACAAATTTCCCATTAAAGAAAAGACGTGTTCTACGAAATCATTGCTTAAAGGATTGAAAAGATTTTACCAATTATTTTTGGCAGTTCGGTGAAGGTTGAGGTGACTTTGAATAACTGGGCCTATCGTAAATTAACAAATATAATGTTGAATCAATAGATTGTTCGAACTGAGGAAATACTTGGTTTAATTTTCGGCCGTTCCATCTGAACCGGAGATACTGATGTTAAACCCGTACGCCGGACATGCACCATGCAAACCCGTAGACTCTGGGTCAAACCCGGAGAGGTGGCAGCTCTAGGTACACCTGTAGGTGGTAAAGAAGCTATAGAAGCAAAAAGATTTTTTTTATCTAAACGTTTTTGAATTTTCGTAATTATTATAATTTTAAAACTGCTTGAGACGTTTTGCATAGAACCTTTACTCCAAATTCTATGAATGGCCCGCCTGACGCTGCGAGGGCGATGACCGGACGGTACGAGCATGGCGGTGTCTCGGGCCGTAAAAAATAAGAAGGAGCCAGTATTTCTTATGTGCGTCAAATAATTTATAAATACTAAATTAAAAAAAAAACCCTTCGAAATATTTTTTTTCGTTGATAAAGCTTCTTTACCACTTACAGGTGTACCTCTTAAAATATTTCGTGTATGAATAGATACACTTTATACATATATATAATTCTACTGTGCGTGTGCATGTCACTGAACTCCGCCTAAACGGCTGGACCGATTTGAATGAATTTTTTTGTATGCGTTTGGGTGGCACCCTGGATGATTTAGATTCACTATTGGACCCGGTAGGTGGCGCTGCTATCGAGTTCTGGGAAACAGGACAACGTCTAGTATTATATAGATTATAAATTATCGAAGTGCAAACTGTTTCTCGATAACCTGCAACAAGCTTTTCACCACGATATGAGCTACGTAGCCCGTCTCGTAGCTTCGTTGAGTGTACTCGCTTAGTAAACGGCGAGTAAGTTGTGCGTACGAGTTGACTCAGGCCCAGTGCACGTAGGCCCGGCTGCTTACCCAGTGGCGCTGCACACAGGCGCGGCGGCGGCGGCGAGGAGCAGGCGCCCTTCCTGTCGTCGGGCGGCTCCAGCCAGGCCTCGCGCACGTTGCCGCGCCCCGCGCCCTACAACAACGGCAAGCCGCCCAGCTACGGCGCCGCCGTGCAGCTCATGGACCTGGAGCGACCCAGGTGATATGACCACACCGGACTTCGGCGTATTTCAATCCGGTTTGATAGAAATGCAGACAGTACATTTATGTTTTACGAAAATGTCATTTTCAATTCAATTAACAGCTTACTATTGCTTAGATAGTTGATTGAATCATTAAATTCTTTAATCCTGATTTTAGAAGCCTTCTATCCTTTCCCCCTTTCTTTTTGTTTGTTTACCCTTGGCCCCGCTGTGGGACACCACAGTTGGGCCAAGACTTCCCTCAAGTGCTACCAGGTTTTTATCTTTTAAAAAAATATAGACAAAATAGTTTATAGTTTGTATTCGTCAAATTGTAATAGTTATGTTCAATGGAATATTGTAAACACCCTAACAACCTACCCTACACCCTAAGAAATTATGATCGTGGACTTCTAATAAAACGAGCTTGTTTACATTTCTATCAAATTGGATTGAAATACGGTTAACCACACTAGCTTTTATCATTTACTAACTCATCATCAGATCATACATACATCTATCGACCTAATTACGATAAAATTCGTTACAAAACTAGACTGCTTAACGCTTATCAGAAGTTTTCTGAATCCTCTGGCCTCAAACACCATGATTTTAACATACTCTTTGAGTATGCCTAAGGTGTGGAAAACTGTCAGTAACTGAAAATATCCGCAGCTTTGCTGACCATGAAGATCAATAGATCTGCATGGTTGACAAAACAGGCAAGAAACCCGTTTGCTACGGTATACGCTGCTATAAGCTTCTTTTGGCACTCGGATGACGTTGACAGAGGGCGCTGTTGGTAAAGATTTGTCTATGACATTTGTGCTATTGTCTTGTAAAGCAAAAACAAGATGGCCACGCTAGTTGCGAATTTGGCCACGCGCCAAACTAACTTTGTAGCGCTACATGTTTATCGTTCTGTCTAGCCCGGCCAAGCCACCTTCCTACGGCGCTGATGTGCAACTCATGGACTTCGAGAAGCCAAGGTAACTATTAAAGAAACTATAAGGTAAACTATTTGTGGCGTCCTTGCCCATCGATGGGCTTAATTGTTTTTGGGTTTAATTATGTGCATATTTCATGAAAATTTTACAGGCGTAATTGTGAGCTGTTCTTTTAGAGATGTAACTTCACTACATAAACCTAATCTCGAAATAAGCACGTAATTAAACCAACATGAGTGACATACTCGTACAAATTCTTTCTCATTTTATTACCCTGTATTTGCGGCGAATGAAACTTGTGTTTTTAATATTACAGTAACTTTTTCAATGTATCCAGTTCCAATATATTTTCAATCTCAAAATTCTGCCGTCCTTGCTTATGTTTTCATCTTTTCACTCCCCAGTTTTCTCCACTTATTAAAAAAACTATAATGTCTGTTCCAATACAAGGAAAATTGGCAGTTTATCCAAACAAAATAAGATGATCGTCTGTTGAATGACTCGTAATAAGTTTGATTCCCACTGTGTTTTTAACAAGACTAGACATCGTTTTAACTAAAATCACGCGTCCCTCACCAAATTTGCTTTCAGTATTTTGAATCAAGTATTAAATCTTCAAATTGTGGTCGATGAGACCAAAACAAGAACGGATGGAAGGAAGGACCAATAAAAAAGTGGCTGTATATTGTGGTGTCTTACGACTTCTATGCGGTAGAAGTCATAGGCAGAAGCTAGACTTTACTAGCTTTTTTTTAAATCCTTCACCTACTGGCACACAACGCGCAGCCTCAACCGCTGGGTATAGAACCATTAAATTTTGCAAAAAAGTTTAATAAAAAAGAGACGATTATTAACCTTTTTTTTTTGTGGATGGGCAATCATCAAATGACGTCTCCCGCTCTGGGCGGAGCGGGAGGGCGTGTCAGACTTTTACTGACTAAAACCCACCCGTTAGCAGGCAGACACCTGCCTTAAAAACTCACCATCCTTTAAAATTGAGTAGTAATAACGCGGGGAGGACAGTGGTAGTGCTTGTTGGCTCGTTTGCGCTGGCGATACAAGGTGAGGCGGGTGAAGACCAAAATTAGCATATTTAAACAGCCTAACAAAAAGCCAGACAGGCCGGACACCATCTAATATAGCAGGACATGCAATTGAAAAGCCTGACTGGGTCCGGCTTTATCCGGACGCCTGGCAACACTACTCGCGACCCTGGCTGGATGATTATTAGCCTAAGTGTTCGTATACTTAGTGTTTGCGTGTGCAGGTCGCGCATGTCGGGCAGCGCGACGCTGGGGCGCGCGGGCGGCGCGGGCGCGGGCGCGGCGGCGCTGGGCGGCGCGCACACGCTGGGCCGCGCGCCGCACAACGGCAAGTACGCCACGCTCAGCAAGCAGTGCAAGACGCTCGAGAGCAGCGACTTCTACTGAGACCGGCCCGGCGGCGCGGGCCCACCCGAACACAACGCAGGTAACACAACACACCACTCCTATACTCACTCAGCATTACTATTTTTTTGTTTTTTTCTTCTTGTCTGTTTATATGTGTATAATTATGTCACCGTAAAATTGTAAATGCCGTTAGATTACAATCCATCTCGCCAGATTATAATCTATCGAGCAATTGTGAACGGCAAAAATTATTTACAATTTAACGCATTATTTTTCGATAGATTACAATCTATCTATGGCAAACCGACAAATTGTGAACCGGTATCAAATTTGCATACGACGGATCGCATCTTGCACTAATACCCAAGTAACAGCCATCAGGTTGGAAGTAATGCTCGTTTGGCTCGCGCGCGGTTGGTCAAAGTTCTAATCTCTTTTTTTAACCTGGAGAAATGCTGTCATTTCACTTCGATCGATTTTATCTACCGAAAAATAATGCCTTAAATTGTAAGCAGTATGTTACGGTTCACAATCTTTCGACAGTTTACAATCTCCTGAGATAGATTATAATCTAACGATATTTACAGTTTGACGGTGACATATCATAAAAAAATAAATAAATACACAATACATCATCCCATCATTTGAAATATAGTATTCCATCATTCCTTCATGTTTTTATTTAAATAATTTTTATGACACTAAGTATTGATGTACAATCAATAGTAAACAGATGTTACTATCCTAACAATACATTACAGCTATGAAAGTCAAATCTATCTCTATTAACTTAAATAAAATTGAACGTAAATTCAAAACGAAAACGTATTCTCTGACAGTCGTATTAAATAACTATATTTAAAACGACGTATGCATGTACGTACGAGACGTATATTTTATACGTGTCAATCACATGAATCAAATATAATTGAAAGATTTGAATAAGAGGCAAAATAGAGAGAAATAAATAGAGTCTCATGGAATTAAAAAACTGGATACTTCCGAAACGATTCCTATTTTAGCCGACAAAATTTACAAAGAAACCAAATAGCGTTCTATTTTAACGGTACCAAAACTTAATTATACCAAAGAGCGGTCTATTTTCACTGTACCAAAACTTACTGTTCTAAAAAGCGGCCTATTTTAACCGTACCAAGACTATATTTGCCAAAGAGCGTTCTATTTAAACTTTAGCAAAAATTATTGTATCAATGAGTTTTCTCTTTTTAACTTTACAAAAAGTTACTATATCAAAGAGCGTTATATTTTAACAGTACCAAAACTCAATCTACCAAAGAACGTTCTATTTTAACAGTACCTAAAGGAGAAACTCAAACTTCATAGAAACTTGGGCCTGGCGTTGCAAGGCTGGAATTTGACCTTAAATTAGAATATTTAGAAAGGTTTCATTAGCCCAATTTTCAGGTCCCTTGACAATGGCCAAATTGGTAAAATGAGACTATGTTTACCTACATTAGGGGTTATTTCAAAAATCATTTTTTGAGGGTTTGTTTCACACGTAAATGTAGAATGCACATGGATTGTGCTGGCTTGCATTTGTTAATATTGTTTCTACAAGGAGATTTCACGCACAGTCAGATTAGAGTAATCTCAGATTGTAATAATTTATTAAAATAAAACACATCAATGTGATAAATGGTTTTTATTCATCACCTTCTTCGTTAGGATTATCATAGTATAGTAAAACAGCGTCCAGAAATTGTGCAGGAGGCAATTGACTACCCTGGTGCCGTGCCCAACCAAGATACCATATTATGCTCATGGTGTGGGCACAACAACGAACCGTTCTTTTGCCAACAATGCTGGTGTAATAATATTGGACAATAGCCTCCCATCCACGTAGAGAGCTGTCGACTAAAATATAAACAAAGTACATTGGATATTGAGTCTGATATCGACAGCTCTTGCTGTAGGTCATTGTCTATCTACCCATTCCTGTACAGTTTAAAGAATCATTTCAACTGCCAATCTTTGCCTGCCTATTGTACAGCAACGGTCCATTGCTATTCCGCAATTAACGCACAGACTCATGATATCGCTAATATCAATCGGATATTACGTCGTCAAAAGCGCAATATACTGATCCGGATTTCCAGCAAAGGTCAGCTGGGGTGGCAGGGTACAGTGTCCAATGTTCAAGCGAGGGTTATACAGAAGGCAATCAATTTCGGAGTCCAGTATTCTAGCAGAGATCTTATAAAACAATAAAATCCCGAGAAATACACAAAAACACATTCACTTGCGCAAAAATACGAAAAGCGAATAAACTAATGACATGACATTAGAACTACGTCAGTTATCAAACATTGAAGTTTAGTAGTGCAATCCGTGTTGCAATCTGTGATGCAATAGATTTTATCGAGTTTTTTTCCTGGTAACGATTTTGAATGGTGCATACGTTTAAAATCAATAAGATTCCTTTTTTTTAAATTTAATATCGATTTTAATACGTAAAAACAATTATACTGAAACAATGGAGAATTATTTAATTATTTGTAATAGTATCGATTTCCACTAAATCGATTAAATTCTTAGGGTACGCTCTATTGACATAACGCAAGCGTTTGTGAAGTCAGCGACGTAGAAGAAAATAAGTGTTGCAATCGCTTACAAAGGATGTTTAAAACTAAAAATTAGTAGCTACTTTTTTACACTTGGCCATTTTAAATCAGGCTAACATTTAACTGAATACAAAATGAAGACGAAGAAAATAATAAGAAAACGAGAAGAAAACAATAATGAAGAAAAAAACAGATATAAAGAGTCTAGACGACTCTTTTAGTACATATTTGATGCGTGTAACGGCTAGACCCAAAAACGGGTTTCTCCTTTACCAAAGAGCGTTCTATTTTATCTATCTGTACCTAAACTAGCTGTAACAAAGAGCGTTCTATTGTGAGAGTATTAAAACTTAACAAACCAATAAACGTGCCATTTTACCTTTGCCAAGAATTAATGAACCAAATAACGTTCCAGGTCAATCCGGACGCTCAACGAGCCTCAACCGCTTCGACCCCAAGTACGCGTCGTTCGGGCCGCGCGCGCCCCGGCCGCGCCCCGCCGCCGCCGCCGTCTCGCTGGGCACGTTCAGTACGCCCCACGCGCCTCACGCCCCGCATGCGCCTCACGCGCCGCACGCGCCGCACGCCCCGCCCTCCGCCGACAAGTACGCCACCGTGCGGCCCGCGCGCAAGCCGCACGGCGACCAGCCACAGCCGCTGTCGGCCGCGGCGCTGGAGTACCGCTCGTTGCAACGCCCACGCCGCACTCTGCCCGCGCAACCGCATGCAACACATACCACGCACCGACGCCGTCAAGACCGTCCCGAGCGACCCGAGCGCGCTGAGCGACCTGAGCGAGCTGAACGACCAGAGCGAGCCGAGCGACCAGAACGTGCCGAGCGACCGGAGCGAGCCGAACGACCGGAGCGACCCGAGCGCGGCGAACGCATAGACCGCGTGGAACGCATCCATCCGCCTCACCAGGACACGCGCGACCTGTACGCCGTGACCGAGCTCTAGGGGCAGACCCGCGCCTCCTTAACTCCTCTGGATGTGTTTCTGTAACGCCCGGTGCCGCGCCACAATTCCCCAGTGCACCCTCGACTTCCTATGACGCTGTTATGTGACCCCAGTGTACCCTCGTACGCGTAACGTTCTCGACACTCGATGTTCTGCTATGACAATCATAGCGGATGCAGAGTGAATATACTTGAATGAGTTTATGTGGATATGTGACTGATAAAGTTCTCGACTGTGGATATTTGTGTAGTTTTGTGCTGACAGAATATTTAAACGCAAAGTTTGAAAAGACATTACGATAATTGATTGGAAAAATTGCAATGATGATGGTTAATTCATTTTAAAATGAGTGATTAGTTGAAATAATTATTTTCTCATGTGAACATTCTGTCAGCGCAGATATTTCATTGAACGAATAATTTCTACCTGTGCGTGGTTGCTCAAAATCTTTGTAATTTATTGTGAATACTGGTCTAATATTTATGTCTGAAATATTTTGACGAACGTTATTTTTGCTGTCTCGAATTATTGTAGGGAATCTTTTTAGCACAAATATGTAGGTAATGTTACGTTGGTAACTACTCTCTGAAATCATCTTAATTCAGGCCTATTTTCATATGTTTTTTTATTAGCAAGTCTAAAGTTTAGATCGTCATAAAACATTTTTGTTGCCTAAAAGGTGATTATGGACACTGGTGGCTTATTTATACGTTTATTTATCTATTACATAAAAGTCTAAAAAGGCTGTGTTAGCAAATGTTGACGACCAATATTTTATAACAATTTTGTTGATAACTTTCACGTTAAAGTTGATAGTGACTACTGTGTCATCAAAGACTTGTATGTTTTTGGACTCGGGTTTTCGCTCAATATAGTTTAAGAAGAAATCCGACTATGGTCTAACTCTCGAACTGTTAGAGTTAACTTTGATTAACGCTTTTTAGCGCTAACTTTAGGACGAAATCTGCCAAATTATTGGAAAAATAATATTCTTTTGGCATTTTTCTATTAAATTAAAGAAAGTAGACGGCTCGGAGCCCGACAGTAGACATTTTATTGCATTGTATATCTCTAAATAACGTAAGAATGTAAATAATAATAACAAGTAGTTACTTGCAATTTAAGTACCAACAGTAAAAACAATATTTGAACTAGAAATTATAATTAATTTTGACTAAATCAGGAATCTCTACCGGGTATAGTAATTAATATTATTTAGCTTTCATATTTACGGCTCAAAAATTGTAACTGATTTAAATTGCGTGGACCTAATGTAAATATAAGTTAGAGCTATTTAATTTTTAAATTTAAATTAATACTTATTTTATTTACAGCTAATCCGTTAATTGTAAATAAAATAAAAATAAGCATTCCATCGTGTGTGAATTAGTAAGAAGTGGAATTGGTAGAAGCAATTTACATAAAGATTTATTAATAATTTGTAAATAAGGTGCAAATGATAACTGCCATTTGATAAGCAAGAATTAATCTGACGTTTGTCTATAAACATTGTAGTTTTACTTTAATGAGAAGTACTGCTCTTGCTATAACACCACAAAATATAACTATTAATCGTTTAATGGAAAGATATATGCCCTGAAAATAATTTGGATAATATTTCGTTCGGATAATGTTGTCACCTGGCGTCAACTAGATGCACATTCGGACCGATTTCAACATTTTACAGATTGTTTTCAAGCATATACCTTCGGGATAATCTTACTAGTTTTATCTAATAAATTATGTAGTCTAAGTAAGAATGGTACCAGTTTTATTCTATAAAGCGAACAGTTTTGTATCTCAGTATTAAAGTAGGGAACTTTGTGAGAATTTACAACGATGTTCGTGCGGTTTTTTAATGATCAAACGTTATTTTTATGTTTCTCAAATTTCACGGTACCATATGCAGTGTAATCGCCAAAGATAAAGCATAATTTAACTTAAGTATTTTATAAGGTCTAGTTAGTTGTAAGGTTCGGGTTTGTACAGCAGGAAGAGTTACTTGTCAATATCATAGTTAACTTCGTTCGGTCCCAGTAACTTGAACAATAACTAATTTATTACAGCTCATAGTTACACAATTAACTTTTGAGGAGTCTACGTTGTTACTGGGATTGGAGTGAAGAATACGGCTGTTAATCATTGTGATTTCTTTCACGTTTGAACGGTATAAACGAATATGCTATACGGTCACTTTTGAGACTACGAAAATTTTTATATCTCTTTTTTACGACGTAAAAAATTGTGGTGTCGTAACGTGACGTGGCTCGCTATAGTGTGTATATCTCAAACGAAGCAAATAACTATGCAATAACAAAAAAATATACTATCTCTACATTGTAAGAATACACAATTTTGTCAATGTAATTACTGCACACTATTTATAATCGTAAATAATAACATTTAGACAGTTGTAAAGTATGTTACGGTTCTTACGAGGAGATTTCTTACCGGGCAATGTGGCAGAACGTTGAATGATTCGAGCTAAAGTTCTATTAGCAACTCCGGGAATAGAAGTTGCTTCAGTTATTTTGAAGCTCTAACGCTTCTTTGTTTTTTAATTTGCCTACAATACAATAAAGTTACCGTAGTTTGGTAATTATATTTACCTAAATAGGAAATGTAATGAACTTTCGAATATTAGCCTTTTATTTCTAAAATAATGTCAATGAACAACAATTAATGTAAGGTTAGTCATTTTTGTTCTGCATTTTCGTAGGTTGGCTAAGTGATTGCTAACAAAATATCCACGTGAAAATTAATTGAAACTGACAACGTTTTCTCTCTGTTTTTTAAGTGAGAGTTCCAGAGCAGCCCGCGAAATTCAAAATTTTCTTACGGATTTTGAATTTGGAAGTCAATGTAAAGTTGAATGTTTAACAAATATGGCTTAACCTCTAAGTCCCTGAGATACCACATTTGGTATAGACACAATAGTTTTTAATTGTGTCTGTAATTACGGTATTCAATGGGTTAATCTTTACATAGAATAAAACAAAGCCGCTACCCGCGTCTTTTCGCATAGATCTTTTAAACTGCGCAACGGATTTGAATGTGGTTCTCATCCATAGTCAGAGTGACTGAGGAAGGTTTATTTATAATATGTACAATAAAAATGCCCTTACCTTCATTTAAGGATTTAAAGAACGTAGAAAAATTTGAATTTCGAAAGCTACTCTAGGCCTTCCACATTTATTTATTTATGTTTATAAAAAAAAACATAGTGGGACTATGTTTGACGTTTCCTCTGTTATAAGTGCCATAAATTATGTTGTTACTGAAAACTCAAGTGATTATTTGCAGCGTTTCCAAATGGAACACAATTCGAATGATTGAATTTAGAATTTACATGTTTATGTTTTTAAATATTTTTTTTTTAATCTCGCTTTATTGATTGTTTTGCTTTTTCAAGTCAATTATGGTGCGCCTGAGTATGTTAAACGTAAAGTAAATGCATTTGAAACTTTATACGTTGTAAGAGACTCCATTCTAGAAACTTTTCTTTTCAAATAGGCATTTCTTTTATGTCCGTTTGTAAAAGTTGAAAAAAAAAAACCTTTTTATTTGCAAATTTGAACATTGGAGTAGTATTTTACGTAAATAAATCCGCTTTGATTTTTTATCAATAAAAATTAAGTTAGTGGATTTATTTGTAATTTACATGAGTAGAAAACTTAAAACACGTTCATAGTTTACTAGTTGGCTGATATATCATAAAGATTATTCAGCCAAATAGTAAATAATGAAATGAAAACATAAACTTACGCTTTTTTTCCGACGTCAGGTAGGCAGAAACTACAGAACTTCACTTGCTACATCCATACATACTCTTGTTTAAAAAAATATATATATAAATTTCAAAATGTCCGCCGTCTCTTACAACGCGTGGAGTGCGTTAGTGTTTAAGTCTCATCTCGTGATGTTTGACGTGTATAACGTAAATTATAAACGGTTGATGATAGAACAAGTGTATGAGTTTACAATGAAAATAATAAATGGATTAAAATATTATTTGTTTTTTTTTTTTATACCTCAGTATTCTTTGCTGCACATTAGAAAATTTCTTCAAGCTATTAGTACAAGTGGAGGACAAACAGAGTAGATTAAACAATTCTTGGGAATGTTCACAACATATGCAAAAAGAATAGTACGTACGTTATTTTTGACCTAGACACAACAGGCCACAACACCCTGACATACAAAATTGTGTCCGTTTCGACTCCATGTTCACGCGGTTCTCCATGTTCCGACCGCGCGGCCATGGTTAAATCATTATAACTTTCTGAATATTGTTTCTACGAATTTGCGATTTTCACTGTTAGTGTTTTACAAATTCGTTATTTTGACGTAGTCGTTTTTCTTCTACGACACTATGTCCGATCAGTTGAAACGGACACTACAAAATTAAGTAAAAATACTTAATTGGTTAGCACGATATTAAAAACGAAGGCTTTATGAATATGTGAGGTTTCGTTCCTAAGATCTATATCGTGTTGATCAACTGTACTGGCGGTTATCTGTGGGGTAATTGCGTGACACACTTACAATACGAATGGCTTTAATTTTGACACTTGAAAAACGTTTTTCAAACAAGAGAAAAAAAGAAAAGAAAGAATACCATTTATTTGTCACAGTTCGTAAAGCAGAAAAGAGACACAGACTCAGAGCACAGAGCTATGAATATCCTTCAAAAAGTTTCAGATTGTCATTTTGAACTCGACAGGCTGGTTTCAACTCAGCCTATCGCAGTCTACAGCTAGACATAGGCCCCACCCAGGCTGCGCCACAACACTCTGTCCTCCGCCTTACTCAGCTAGTCTGCGCCAGCCACTTTCTTAAGGGCAAGCTTACCACCAGATAAGAAAACTCGAAAAAAGCGGTGTTCAATAGAAGATTCATTCATCTGCTCTTTTGCCAAATTATTTGACGTCGGCACATGTCTTTTTATTTTTTTCCATACTCTATTAGAAGCTGTTATCTAAGACCGTTTTTACTGGGAATCGTTGCTATACAGTTGCTCACGCTTCCCGAGTCAGCGAAGCCCACGGAATTCAAAGCCCTCTAAGTTCATATACTTCAGTTGATTGACTTTATGAAATATCAATAGTTCATAGCTCTCTATTTATGAGCGTCCTTCGAGCTAAATCGAGAAGTTTTGCGTTACAAAACTAGTCGCCCAAAATTATTTTTATGACATTAGTGTCACCTATCTTTATGCAGCGAGGGATGAGACGTAATCTCTTTGAAACTGTTTATCACTGCACTGGAGCAGGTCTTCAAGGCCCTAGACTGGAGAGGCATTTGCGTCAGCATCAATGGGGAGTACCTACATCACTTACCTCCCGTTTGTCGAAGATACATTAGTCATGGCTGAGACTGGACGATCTCAGTACAAGGCTCGAAGACCTCAGTAGAGCTTCTGAAAGATTGGCAAACTACCAACCCAACCTACGGTTACGTGGTTCCAACTTCGAGATCTTTTTCGAATTTCAATCTTCGAATCGAATCGTGTTGGAAGATACGTCTTCCCTTACGCGGTCGCCGACGGAGCAGGAGAAGGCTTTTTTTTGGATGGGAAATCATCAATCAAAATCAAATCTCCTGCCCAAGAGGGTGCAGCGGAAGGGCGTGTCATAGTTTTACAGAGTAAAACCCACCCGTGTTCTTCAGCTGCCCAAGTGCCAGGGTCACGGTATCTCTTTCTAACAAATCTCGCGACCCTGCCTGGCAGAGCAAGAGAAGGCCTTCCAACGCCGTTCCGTTGGAAGGCCTCGGACAAGGTGGAGCAATGATCTGGTAAAGGTCGCAGGAATACGCTGGTTGTGAAAGGCACAGAACCGGTCGAATTGGCGGTGTTTGGGAGAGGCCTATGTTCAGCAGTGGATGTCTTTTGGTTGAAGTGATGATGATGATCAGTGTCTCTGATAGTAGGTATCAAGTGCAAAAAAAAGTGTCATCATGCATGCATGCATCCTGGTTTCATCGAGTAAACAGGTAAACCGATTTGAAATTAGTGTCGCGAAAGCGTATGCGCTAAGCGGGCGTGTGATACTTGTTGTTGAGTCGGAGTTTAACATAGAAAATTGCAAATAAATGGTGAAATACTGACAAACATATGCAGTATATTAATGAATACCACCGAAACCAGTGTATCTGGATCCGTTACACCCTCAGTAGATATTAAAATATATATATATATATACGGTCGAATTGAGAAACCTCCTCCTTTTTTTGAAGTCGGTTAAAAATAGAGATGCCCAAGATGCGGCCTACGAGGCAATCATGAAAGTCACGTACATGGAAACCATCGTCTTTTCTTGCCTCACAGTCTTTTCTTTATTCTGTACATAACTATGTGTGCAACAACATTTTGCATTGCAAAAACTAACTTCGATGCTATTTTAAGTTTCACCTCAAAACTGTTTTATGCAATATTTATACAATTTTCCAACTTTAATGTCAAGAAATTGGTAAAGTAAATTGGGCTAAAACATCGTAAATTATGCAAATACACTATGCTTTATAAAATATAAATTGCCTAAAGTAAATATCTTTACATTTCTTTACACACACAACACAAACAATTTCAAGATTATTTGCTAACAATCAGCTTATTCCAAAGATCGTATATTTTATCAACGCGGCAGATTTGTGTGTAGGTAAGTAAATCATAATAACCTTTACTTACGAAGCCACATCAAAACATGATAGGAAGACAAAAAAGAAGTTTTAAGTGTTTATTTGTTTATCTTACTCAACATAGCAACTACTAACTAAGGTAACTGAACTTCGGAAGTTCTCACCGCGAGGTGGTGAGCCAACTACTCATTAGGAACTCACTCATTAACTCATAACTTGTTGAGTAAGTATTACTGCCACAGAGTACCGTGTTACTTTTGTCACTTCTTAAGAACTTGTATGACAAGAGCTTTCGGAAGAGGCTATCAGTTTCACACAGATACCTGCTGGTAATTTCTGTAAAAATCTCGCCGAGAAAAAATTGGTGAAGTAAGATTGAATTAAGCTGTCATTTCACCTGCTGCTATTGATCAACACTATTGACAGCTCACTTCACGTACGTTTTCATGGTAAGACTTACAGAATACATCGGTTGTGTGAGACTGACAGTCCCTCCTTGACTTGACAGACCGAGGGATCGAGACAAAGCTCTTATTACTGTATCATAAAGACTTGTGTTGCTCATCATCATCATCGTTTCAGCCGAAAGACGTTCAATGCTGGACATAGGCCTCCCCCAAAAGGGGTTTTCTTGCCGTGCTCGCCACGCTTGGTAAACGGGTTGGCGATCGCAGTATGGTGGTAAAATGCAAAGAGAACAATGCTGTCCATACTCTGGTAAGTCCCTTAGTCGCATTTTACGATATCCATGAGAAGAAATAGGAAACGGTTACAAAAATGATATAAAAAAAAAAACTTATAAAAAATCCAAATTTACCAGTGAATTGGGAAGAATATGCTTCGACCTAGATGGTTTTGTCATGTTTAGAGGAGGAATGAAAGGCGACTAACAAAAGGTATTTAGAAGGCAGGTGTATGAAGAAACTCCGGGAGGTGACGCCCTAGGAGGACATATTTACATAGTGGCCTTATTGGTGCTGTTTTTCAGAAAAGCCAGAAAATTAGTTCTCGAAACTGGTGTGCGTGTAGTACTAGAGACTTTAGTGTGTGTGTTTCTTCTGACCACTTCGACGCATCGACCGCGTTCGGTGCTCAAATTGCAAAAATACAAAAATACACTCAGCAAAAATACACTCAGGCTCAGATATATGAACCTAAACTAGGCAAAAGGAGTATGTAAGTATCGTAGCAGGTGCCGCAAAAGTAGAGGCCTCATAGATACTTAAACCTACCCAGTCAAAAATAATGAAATTTCCATCTACCACTTGTATGACAGCCCCGGCGTGGTAGTCTACAGATTATGGGATTGACAAATGTCCGTAAACTTGAAAAAAACTTGTAGTTGTTCTGATTTACCACGGTGTTTCCGTTGTAACCACAATTTTTGACTTCAACTAGTTGTTACATGAAGCAATGTTCCCAAACATTGCTTCATTAGCAGTCAATAATATAGAGATAGAGAAGAGTAGAAGCAATGGTAAAAAATGGTGGTACTTATCAAATTCATTTATTTGCGTAAATATCGTAGTACAGAAAGTTCTTAAATCTATACTTAATATATTAATATATAATATCTGGTTGACCGATCTTTGCTCGGTATTTTTTGGTAAATTGTTTTTTTAAATAATAAGTTTATGTTCAAGTTGATTATCGATAAAGTTGGTCATTGAAAACACAAATAAAACGACATTTTATAAAAATGAATCCTACTTAGATCGATTTATCAGCCCCGAAAATTAAATAAAATTTAAATTAAATAAATAATTAAATAAATAATTAATTTGAATCACGTTTAATATATTTAATTTTGTCACGTTAAGAATGTTTTCTTTTTGCTCGGCTCCTTAGGGTCCTCATCATCATCATTTCAGCCGTAAGACGTCCACTGCTGGACTTAGGCCTTCCCCAATTTGGGGGGTTTTGCCATAATCGCCACGCTTGGCAGGCGGGTTGGCGATCGCAGTATGGTGGTAAAATGCATAGAGAACGCTGCTGCCCATTCTCTAGAAAGTCCCTTAGTCGCCTTTTACGACACCCACGGGAAGAAATGGGGTTTCCTTAGGGTCCTAGCGTGATGTTATACAGTCTATAGCGCGTTCAACCAATCAAACAAACTGTATAGCTAGCTGTATAATATTAGTATCGATACGAGCATCATAGACAAAAGTATTTATTTTCTTTTTGCAACAACTGCAAAAATTACAAAACGTGTCCATGCAAACGCAGCTGTATCGTTATCCCGTCGTCACACCATTTGTTGAACAAAATAAATAATTGTCTATGGAACGATTCGCGCGGGTTGTGTCGTATACTCGTATAGGACCGAGTAGCAATTTGCACGACAATGCACTCGATAGCTCCTTTGTTTGCGTCGTTGTGCGTCTTCACACCTTATTTCTTTGTTTTTCAGAAATATAAAGAGAAATGCCAATGTTTATTGAAAGTTGAGAAAATAATTGTAGGTTGCTTTGAACCTTATTGAGTCGAGAAACTTTCCTAACGTGATAGTACAGTCAACCGCAGGGCTACATAAGAATTTGACATGTCCATCGCCATTATGTCGTAGTAGTAAGGGCGATTTTCGTAGTGCTGATATGCGTTATCTATACTGCAACCCAGTTTTTAATATCAAGCGATTTTTTATAGGGCCGAAGGTTCTCCAATCGGAGGGTATTCATGATGATTTCCCCACAGAAAAAAGGGCATAAGGATCATAACTTCTAAAATGGTTCAGTTCAGCCTACAGCCACGTCTGAATCCAGCCCAGTAAGTAACCAGATAACACCCAAAAAAATAAATGAAGATTTTTCACGTTGCGTGGGCCAAAATTCAGCAACGCAAATCCCGTTCTTTGATTCATCCAATATATCCTCGTGTGCAAGTGACAGGGTATGTGGTACTAGATAGGAGGTGAGTCATTGTTTGTGGGGAGATGCCGCATACACACCGAAGGTCTGAACCGTCCAGAAACCCCCACTTATGGAGGTTGTCCTTGCTACGGCTTACGACGAAGTCTATTTAAGATTTTCCAAGGAGGCCACGGAAGCTTGTGCCCAATTGGGAAGCTCTTTGATTTTTCAATAAAAAAATCAGGAGACTTAAACGGTTCTTGCTCAAGATCCACATCTTTCTGTGGAGAGTTGTTAGTACTTAAGCCCATCACTTGGGAACGGTTGGACTGATTTAGCTATGAAAGAAAAAATGGAATTATTTTCTGAAAATTTTCAAATCGGGGAAGAAAACTGAACATTCTTTTTTGAATGGGGACTTTAAATAAAGTCCCCATTCAAAAAAGAATAAAATTAACATAATTCACGATTCAAACGATGTGTTATTTACGCTTATGGAAGAGACAAGAAAAAATAGTAATTGGTAGAACGCCATTAGGTGTAATTACATAATTAAGAAATGATCAGCTCATTTACTGACATCGGGAAAACGCATAGTGGTCAATTTTAAATTCTTCTCCATGTATTCTTCAGCTTCTTTTGTCATTTCCTTGTCGAAGTAATTGACCCAGTTTCCGGATTTTCCTGTAAACATTTTTTTTTTAAGTTACTAACATAGTGTTTGCGACATAAGCAAGGATTTGATGATTTCTCTAAAACTTGAAGATTACAATAGATTGTTGGAATACTTTCATTTAGAGCGAATTTAACAATGAGTATGAGCGCAATCAACACAACAAAACTGCATCCAAGAGCCGCCAATGTCAACATTGTTGTGATTGAATATGTATGACTGTGGTTTAATTTATCACATCTATACATCTATACAAATAAATAAAATTGGAGTGTCTGTTTGTAATATTAATATATCCACTTTTTACTAAGTGTATATGGATGTATACACGGTACATATACCAAAACAACATTTTTTACAATTTTTGTCTGTCTATCTGTCTGTTTGTTCCGGCTAATCTCTGAAATGGCGGGACCGATTTTGACGAGACTTTCACTGACAGATAGCTGATGTAACAAGGAGTAACCTAGGCTACTTTTATTTTAGAAAAATTCTTTTATTTTAGAAAAATACCTGCGTTAATTTCCGACATCCACGCGGGCGAAGCCGCGGGCAAAAGCTAGTATTCAATAAAATCAGCGATAGTCTGAGAATTCAACACAAGAACGCGCAATAACAACTGACATCCACGAGGTCAATGTCGCGGGGAGCACTAGCACGAGCCCGCGCTCTGCACTCCTGTTTAAGGGCCTTATCATATACTAGTGGTTCACAGGCGTCTTTAAAACGGACCGAGTGCGCAGCGAATACGTCGCGGACGCGCATCGAATACGCTACGCATGCACCGCGAATACGTCGCGGATGTGCAACGAGATCGCCGCGGATGAAACCGTTACTAAGTGTATTGTACAGACACCAGGACATCGAGCTACACGAAACTGTCAAATTTTGCCAATCAATCTTGAACCTAATAATTTAATGATAAAGTTGAAAACCTATTAAAGAAATTTGACAGATTGTAGTAGCTTTCTGTCTGTACGTCATAAACTCGCCGCGAACAGGCGTCAAAAACGTTGCGTAATTGCCACGCGCCCGCGGCGTTTTCGCTATGCAGTCGCGACGTGATCGCGACGTATTAGCTGTGCGCCTGCTTCGCTTTGAAGATGCTCGTAAACCGCTAGTGTGATAACACTCTTACAGACGTATAACAAAATTACATATCAAAATTAAAACTGTAAATAGAAAAGTAACATTTTTAAAGAACATTCATATCAAAATAAATGCAGTAAAAGTCAACATACTGTTTAGACAACGTACCTTGTTTAGGTGTACCGACGTCGCTTTTCAATATTCAACAACTTAAGTTCATTAAATCATTGACCAAGTGAATCAATTCTACTGAATGTTCAAATTTACTCAAAATTAAAACTCTGGTTTTTGCCTAATTACGAAACACACAAAAATGAACGAAATCGGCCCTCGATTTCGTTTTTGTGTATCGCCAGCAAAGGCGATAACATGTGTGTGGTTTCATTAATTGCATATACCTATGTGGTTGTCATATTGTATGAGACTTAAAGAATGTGGGTACTAGAAGGACACCTGTGCCACACTTTCAGTGACACCTGGCATTATGTTATGTCACATAGATATACTTCTAAATCGGTTATCTATCTCCATTCACGTAGTTTGATAATATATTACCTACATGACAAAGATAACTTATCTGACTGATCTGAATAATCTTTAATGTTTGGTATCCAAGTGCTACAATCGTGGCACATCAATGATTTGGCGGACGGCCTTGAATGATAGTTTTTACGAGTTCTGTTTTATCATGTTAATTACAAATTGTACATAGAAATAGTAGCTGTCGGTCGGTAGGGAGCAACTAATGTAGGGGATGTGTATGTACACAGTGGAAATATGCGAGTTGAACAAATGATTGCTGTGGATTTCCACGTCCTGACAGCACTGTGCTTTCGTCACGATACGTGTTATGGGTGTTTCTCGCTTCTGGCTGTGGTACAGTCCTTGGTCGCAAGCATGAACGCGTGGGAGGCTTTTGCGAGGAGGTGATAGACGCAAAAGCTGTGGTGGCGGCAGATAGCACACATATCACACAACCCGAAGCAGAAGAGCAGCCGGCATTGAAGGACGCTACATCATCTCCGAAACTGTTTTTTTTTTCGTCATTCGACCAAAATGGCAGTAAGAGGACGTGCTGTCGTGGGATCAGCCACTCTTGATCACAGTGCTCGCTAGGCATCGTTGGATGATAGCAGTCGGGTGTGCGGCGATGTGCACGTATGTTCCGGGACCCCGGCTTATGGTAGTAGAAGGAACAAAAAGATCAGTCAAGCTGGGTGAGCTAAACCTGATCGATCGACCTGTGCGACTGCTATCACTAAACCACAAGCTCTGAATGTACTTATTTATGTATGTATTTTAAATTACATTTTAATTTGGTATATTACACATTGTAATGATATTTATTTCAGTATAACTATTGCAAATAAATTTTCATATTTGTTTTAACGAGGTCGAATATTTTATAAATAATAAACAATAAATTTATTTATTTGTTAGAAAATTGTTGTTACATAGGTGTTACATAATATGATGTCCATAATATTCTGCTGTTTCCAGTGTACAAATATTTCAAAGAATTGATATTAAAATATACAATGTTGAGAAAAAGAAAACGTTAACTACTAATATACTAATACAATCAAGAATCAAGTGCAAGTGGTATTATAGAATCAAGTGCTCAATATGAATTCAGCACTAGCTATTTTAGTTTCAGTTAGCGCGTCGATGTCAGTGTCACCTTGTATAAATAAATGGTTGAATAAATAAAAAAAGGAAGTAAATCTTTTCGTGGCTCTGTGAGCAAGGTACTCCTAAGCCCCCCGTACAAGGAAACAGGCGTGGCTTTTGTTATCATGATTCACCTTCACTCACCTTTCCTAAAGAATGTGATTTCATTTCCTTCTTTATCATCTGTCTCCACCATAGGCTTCTTCTTCATGTTATCAAAATGGAGGAATTCAAGGAGTTGTTGCTTCTGTTCCGTTGAGTACTCCTTATTTAAGAACAGGCAAACTTTATCTATAACGTTGCGTAAGTCCTGCAAAAAGTAAAAAAAATTGCAAGGTGTGAAATTCATTAAAGCTCTTTCCACTACCGGACGGCCAGACGTAGGTAGGCAATGGAGAGGGCTATGCTTAGAGTTCCCCATATGATCGAATCATAAAGGAAGAGTTCGCAGGAGAATGCTAAACTTAAGTAGCAGTGGGCAGAGCACATTGCTCGCAGAACAGATGGCTGATGAAGCCGAAAGGTTCTGGACTAGAGATTGTGTACGTGAATGCATAGTATTGGAAGGCCACAAGGTGATCGGATGACCTTGTGAAGATCGCAGGAATCCGCTTGATGTGAGAAACCGATCGAAATGACGAAGGACGTCTATCAAATGATGGTGTAATGTAGGTACGCAGCGATTTATCACCGATATATTTCCTTGCCAAATTATTAAAATTATATAAGGTGTATCTATTCATACACGAAATATTTTAAGGGGTACACCTGTAGGTGGTAAAGGAGCTATAGAAGCAAAAAGTTTTTTTTTTTCTAAGCGTTTTTGAATTTTCGTAATTATTATAATTTTAAAACTACTTGAGACGTTTTGCATAAAACCTTTACTCCTAATTCTATGAATGGCCCGCCTGACGCTGCGAGGGCGGCGACCGCACGGGACGCGCATGGCCGCGGTGTCTCGGGCCGTAAAAAATAAGAAGGAGTCAATATTTCTTATGTGCGTCAAATAATGTATAAATATTAAATTTAAAAAAAAACCCTTTGAAAATTTTTTTTTTCGTTGCTATAGCTTCTTTACCACTTACAGGTGTACCTCTTAAAATATTTCGTGTATGAATAGATACACCTTATAGTATATTGTTCAGATCGCCAGTCTTTGTTCTCAGACTTGCTATATCCGGGGAGGCTTCAGTAAAAAGTTTCTTCTAGGCAAGCGTCCACAAACTTCTAAAGCTTCGAAATGAATCTTCTTGTGGTCAAACACGACCGCGAGCTTATCCAAACCACCATCCTCATCGTTTGTCTAGCTTTTTCTCAACTATATTGTGGTCGGCTTTCGGTCTAACCGAATGCAATTGAATACCGGAATTTTTCATGGTCCGACTGCCTATTTGACCTCCACAAACCAGTTATTGGGGAATACGATAGCACTTTATAAGACTGATTGTCAGATTTTTGGGCTTCTGACGACGCGTAACGTCGCAACCAACGGCTTAACATGCTTTCCGAGGCACGTAGAGATCTTAGTATGCAAAGATGGTCACCCATCCACGAACCAACCGAGGCAAGAGTAGTTTAACCTGCTCGATCAATCCGTGCGGCTGTTATAACTTAGCCACAATCCGCTTATACAAACCATTATATCTTAATTGAAAAATATTATTTAATATGCTCTTATTGGCAATACTTACATTTTGCATGTCTTCATAGAATAGGAACATCATATTTGGGTGGTCGCGCTTTTGCCAAGCCTCTTCCACATGAGGAAATATAGGAGTGTGCAATACTGAAAGAGAGAAATGAAATCATAATCTTTATTTCAGCCGAAATACGTCCACTGATGGACATAGGTCTCCCTCAACGATGGGGTGGTTTGCTAAAATCACCACGCTAGGTGGATTGGCGATCGCAGTATGTTGGTAAAATGCATAAATACTGCTGCTGCTCATTCTCTAGTTATGAGACCCTTAGTTGCCTTTTACGACACCCACGGGAAGAAATGGGATGGTGCTATTCCTTAGGGTCGACATCAAACGGAACCGGACGGAGGCTAAGTGGAGACCATGAATTAGCAAGTAACATAGGGTAGATGAACCGTTGACCTTGAAAAGACTGGAGCAGACCGTATGGAAAGTGGAGAACCAGGTGTCGTGGCGCAATTAAGTAGGGGCCTATATCCAGCAGTGGCCTACGATAGGCAGGTAAAAGGTGTTTAATTGTTTCATAAATTACTAGGTAGTTTTTGCCAGAGGCTTCAGAACGTCAGTGATTATCCCCGGGACTGTACTAACGGGATAAAAAGTGTATGTAAAAGAGTGATCAGAGAATTTAAAGTATTCTGTGTATTAATTCGTGTTATTAACTATCTGTGTGCCAAATTTTAAACAAATGCGTTGGGCCGTTTTTGCGTGATTGAGTAACAAACATCCAAACTTGTAAACATACAAACATTCATATTTATAATATTAGTAGGATTAGTATGATACTCACTTAAATCTCTCTTGAAAAGGTCCCAGAACTCCTTGAATTCGACACTGTCGTCGAAGTATCTGAATAGCTTATGTGCGAAGTGAAACGAGACTGCCACGTCACGAGGGTCCCGGGCTATGTAGAAAACCTTGAAATAAAAGAAGGAGGACATAATTCATGAATTAAAACACTTTTAACTCTATTTTGAACCTATGATAAGTAAAATTTATTAGTTAAAACTGTAGACTCCTCAAAAAATGCTGGGGAAGGACATAATAATAACTTCTTGGTAATTCTAGGCTAGATAAGTTAGTCTAATCTTAACCTCGTATTATGGCAAACTGAAGGAGAATATTGTGTTAAAATCAGAATCAATAGTAGGGAACGTAGTTAAGTAATTTTATGGAGAAGCTATGGACTCCGGTCAAAAATGTGGGTCACAATTTATTAGATCCGACATAAAACCCTCTTGGGATATTAAAAATCAGGGAACGAAATCCTGTGCAAGAATTCATTAAAAAGTCCATTCCATAAATTAAAGATCAGCTTACTTTGGCAGTCTCTAGTAATTTTGGCGGGAGAAGTGACAGCGGTAGATGTGATTTGACGTATCTCGGTGACGTCATGTTCGGCAAACTTCGGAAGTCTTCGGAGGTCGCTCGGGGAGCATTGGGGTCTGTAGATTCAGCTCGTATCTCGGACTTGTGAGTTGGGTGCCTGTGACAAGTTTATAAACTAAAGCTGTAGATTATCTGGTAAAGTTCTCTGACTTATCATTTGGACCCTCAGAGGATGTTTGATTTCAGGTTTTGTCTGTGTTATTCGACGACTATTTTATATCGAGATTTTTCAACCTCGTTGCTCAAGTTAGCATAAGCACGCCTGCATAAACAGCATATAATGTTCCCTCAACTGGGCCTCCTCTTGGTGAGAGGGAGAGGGCCATAATCCACCACGCGGGCCAAGTGTGTGTTGAGGGATGTCACATTCCTTGAGTTTTTGATACTAGGACAAGCTGGTTACCTCACGATGTATTACTTCACCGTTTTGATAAAAGTGGTGATGAAATTATTTAGATACACAAATGGAAGCGCCTGATTGGGTTGGAATCTACGAGCTACAATTCGTACGGCGCGGTCTTTACCATTGGGCCACCACTGCTCTTGCTGCACAGCACGACTTTGGAGCATAAAATTCGGGGTGCAATTCCCAAATTTGGGCAAAATGTTGTCGAATTTTTCCATCATAAATTTTTCAGAGCAATCCGGCGCCGGAGTTTGGATTTGTGCAAACTAGTCACTGAACAGGTGGTGTTGAAGTGGTCATTTGAAAAATGAAATAGAATAGGTAACTGAATTTCTGTAACCGGTCAATTACCGTAATTACAGACACAATTAAAAAACGATTGTTAACATACCAAATGTGGTATCTCAGGGACTTACTCGTAGAGGTTAAATATTTAATCATCCGTGACGTCAAAGAGTATGATTCATTTGCGTGATCTAATCTGTTATATCATTGATATTATTCGATGTCATTTTGACTGATATGTTATTCATAACATAATTAGGAAACTGAATATATGTGACGACAACGAATTTTTTACTATCTGTATTTTGGAGTTGACTAATCAGAAGCATGGCTTAAGATTTCCATTTCATTTTAAACTAGTTTCTACCTGCGGCTTCGCCCGCGTGGATGCCGAAAATTATCCCTATCCCAGTAGCACACATTCCCGCGGGATAATATCTGACATCCATACAGGGGAAGCCGCGGGCAAAAGCCAGTTAGTTGGTCTACGCAGAGTAAGTATTATATGCTTGGTTTGTTTATTTGTTCTCTGATAAACTATCAGTGGGATAGATAAAGAATAGCAGGACTGCGATCTCATCGTTATCGCATAACGCTACACGCGTAACGTTTGATAACATGTGATAATGTTTAAAGGGGCTCCGTATAAAAACCTAAAAAAAAAACGGATTTCGTTCTATTCCGGGTGGTGGCAGACGTAAAGAATAGCACCATCCCATTTCTTCCCGTCGGTGTCGTAGAAGGACTAAAGTAATGCATCAGCGTTCTCTATGTGCAACAGGCAGAGCAGCACGTTGACTCACTTTTTTTTCAAATTAAAGTGATGTATGAGAATTTTTGCGTTGCGGTGGGTATTGGGTTCGATATCGCATATACATATGCACCACCATATTAATAATAATAATATTAAATGATGAGTAGTTTTCTGTAACATTCCATGATAAACTATGACGAATGGCAGACACTAGTAGAATCTAGAGACTCTGCAGGATATTAGCCGCGTAAGGAACCGATATTTTTTCCGGCCTAAGAAAAAGAACAATAGTTATTTGTTATACAAGAGTGCAAAGTTGCTTTTTAATCACTAGTGCAGCGAGTGATTCAAGAATTAGAATCCTGAGCGTTAGCGAGGGAATCAAAAGAGCACGAGGTGAAAAATCTTTGCACTCGAGTGCAACACGTAAATTTTCATCCCACCTCAGCGAGGAAATGACTAAATATGCAAAAAAAAGCATTTCAATCACAAGATACTTTTATTTCAGTTTAGGTATTAACATTTATTATTTACTACATTATGATAGGTAAGTATTACAGAATAATCTTTAAATTATTTCAAATGATACTTAGGTATAATTATGAAAAATTGAAAGTAACGTTGCTACAATTACTTAAGTCGAGTGTAATATTTTTGTTAGGTACTGTAATGTTGGTGACGTGAAAAGTAAAATGGCGCGCGCAAAGCAAATTAAAAAAAAAGTATATCAAGAAGGTTCCGAGTCTGAGTTTTTAACAAATTAAAAAAAAGTTGTATGATATATTCGGCACCATAGAGGTAGCAGTAAATAGGTTTAATGTTTTTTTTAATTCACAAACTTAGTGCACACGATGTTCTGAATTCAATTTACTTTATCCTCTAGAGAATAAAAACGGCTTTTCCACTCAGATATTGAAGATTAAAAATACTCTTTCCGAGATGGTGGGATGAAAAGGTTTTTTATAACGTACAGAACTCTCGGGGACTTTACCTACTCAAACCCGGATTTCCTTCGCCAGATAACATTGTAAAAATAGAACGTAATCAACAGGTATTCGGTTACAACATGGTTAGAAAGAGATAACTGTTAAATGTTACCTATAAGCCCAACAGGGGGCGTGAGGGGCACCAATTAAAGAATTAACCTTCTTTTAACGCGGTAGAGCTAATCTAAGGATTTCAATCTTTGGCGCTAATTCAAACTACAGAATTTTCAATTGAGTATGCCTATAACAGCGCCTAACTTAGGAATCAAATGCAGCATCCTCATATAGCAAAGTTATTCGAAGCCATTTGACAGGCTTCCGTGTCGAAAATAACACATACACATACTTCAGTTACTTTGACCGAAAAATCTATCAAAAGAAAAGTCGTCATTTATTTTGAATTAACAAAACATTTGACACTTTGTAACTTTTTTGGGTTCGCATTAGTGAACAGCGTTTTCCCTTCGACAGCAATGATTGATGTTCGATTCGGCACGGAAGCTATCTAATGGTGAACAGATATACAATAGTCGTTTTGCAACTATATGTACTAAACCAAATAGTTTGAAAAAGCGTGTAATCTTTAGGAACAAACTTACTCATCATCATCATCATTTCAGCCGTAATACGTTCACTGTTGGACATAGGCCTCCCCCAATTTGGGGGGCTTTGCCATAATCGCCACTCTTGGCAGGCGTGTTGGCGATCGCAGTATGGTGGTAAAATGCATAGAGAACGCTGCTGCCCATTCTCTAGTAAGTTCCGTAGTCGCCTCTTACGACACCCACGGGAAGATTTCTTGATGATGCTATTCTGTACGTCCGGCACCACACGGTAAAAACTTACTCAATATAAGCAAATCTCTTGGTAATGGACACCGCCCTCGCAGTGTCAAAATCAAGGTTGTTAGCAACCAACCACACGAGCTCCTGCAACCATGTGGTTCCTGAAACATAACGAAAAATTAAGTTTAATTAAAATACATAAATGAGAGTGATTTCTGCAAATTGGTCAAAAATAGTAGATTATTAACCAAGGGGATAAAGCAGTGTCTTCTGTCGCGGGTGACGATTTAAATCGCGAGCGTAACGAAGGACTCGAGGTTTACTCTCGAGCGTAGCGAGGGTGTTAAAAACTTAAATCACGAGCGAAGCGAGGGATTTAAGACGAGTCCTGAGTGTAGCGAGGGATTTAAGTTCACCCAAGACTAAGACAGCTTTATCACCGAGGAAAATACTCCACTTTTCGTACCATTTGCGACGAAAAATTAACACAATAATAATATGAGATAAGCATTTATTAAAAATAATGACAGTTAAAAGTAAAAGTTAACATTCGAAACATTGGTCCAATTAACGTTTATGTATTTGAAGAAAACAAAAACGCGGCAAATTCCTAGACTAATATTTTTTGTCGGAAAAGCAAAGGCATCAAGCTCATACGGCCTCGTCGGTTTTCGTAATTTTATTTAATAATCATAACTGCATAATAAATGCATATTCCTTTTTCAAAAAGATGTATAATGCTTTATATACAAACTCAATGGTGTAAACACATATGTAGTTCAGTATCTATTCTAAATTTAAATCACATTCTCCCCCTAGAGGATGAATGAAATTCAGTACAATTTTCTTTCCCTGTTTTTAACAGATAAAAAATGACTATTATTATGTTAGCTTTTTGTGGCATAGAATGTCTCTTTTTTGAGCAAGTGGTACGAAAACACTTTTACACTTCAAAAATAGAAAGAGAGAAGAAATTACGATTCTTTGCGGTAAGCATGACGCAGAAAAGAACACAAACACAAGCACAAGGTGAAAAAATATGCGTCACATCCACGCAAAACGGTCATCGCTCAGCATAATGCTATGACCACTGAAAACCAGTATAGACTGGTATACTAAACAGTGCCCCAGCACTGGTTTTCAGCGAATACAATAAATGTATTAAATTAAATAAATCATGTTTTCAAACTGACCAAGATGAGCACGGGTTTTCGGTGTCACAGTATCTTTTATACAAAGTATCTTGTTACAGAAACTAGAGGCTATCGGTATTAGAGGACTGCCATTCCAGTGGACATCGTCGTACTTAACTAACAGGCAACAGAGAGTCACTGTCACTAAACTTAATGAAAGTAGGGAAATGACAGAATATTCGTCTGAATATATATGTGTAAAATGCGGCATTCCCCAGGGTAGCATATTGGGCCCTACCTTATTTCTGCTCTATATAAACGACATAGTTAATGTAACCAATCATAAATGCTTCCTTTTTGTCGATGACATTTCAATAATTGTTACTAGCGATAAAAAATATAAATCAATTGCGGATGATGAAGCGGACATAAATTATACAATAGATAATCTAATTCAATGGTTAAATAATAATAATTTATCTATTAATCTTAATAAATCAGTATCTATCCAATTTAATCAATCTTATAATAATACATTTAATTTTAAAATGGACATTCCGAAAATTATACAAGTGACACAAACTAAGTTTTTAGGAGTAGTAATTGACGGACATTTAGACTGGAAAGCACAGGTTGATGCTGTATGCAATAAAATAAATAAATTTGTCTATGCTCTGAGACAAATAAAAAAAGTCACTAATTTAAAAACAGCTGTGATGTCATACCGCGCATATGTTGAGTCCTCACTACGGTATGGACTGATGATGTGGGGAAATAGTACTGATCATAATAGAGCATTTGTCGCCCAGAAAAAATGTTTACGAGCTCTATACGAAATTCCATCTGACGAATCATGTCAGCCTATATTTAAAGAGCTTGGTTTGCTACCGTTACCTTCATTATATATATATGAAGCATGCATGTTCGCTCAAAAACACAAGAACTATTCAAAACAGCAGAGGAGATAAGCTCTCGAAGTAGACGAGACCAATACAGACTTGTGCTGGATGGACTGCCTCGATCGGTGAAATATAATAAAAACTCTCTGGCTATGTGTAGGAGGCGTACGCCTCTATAATAAATTACCAAAAATGTTTAAAACTTTAAATTGTTCGTTATTCAAAACCCAATTATATAAATGGCTAAATAATTATAATTTCTATAGTGTTAATGATTTTTTTAATATGTAATCAATGTAATGTATTTCAATGTCCTAATGTATTTTAGTAAGTAAGTTTGCACGCTTTAGTTTTAAGCAAAACATGCTTGAAATATTTTCCAATAACACCGTGTATACCATGTTTTATGCAAATAAATATATCTTATCTTATCTTATCTTATAGTCCGACATAATTTTGGTCAGACCATATCAGGACCACACAGATTATTTCCTGGAGTGGTCTTTTGAGGAAAGAACCACACAGGTTTGAGAAGACTTATCCACTCAACTCAGAACGTAAGGAGCTCAACGACACTAGTAATCATCGTCATCCAGTTGAAAGACGACTACTCCTGGACTTTTGCCTTTTTTTTTCTGGGCAAGAAATCATTATCTGACGTCTCCCGCTCGGGGTGGAGCGGAAGAGCGTGTCAGACTTTTACGGACACCCACCCGTGTTCCTTCATTTGCCCATATGCCAGGGCCACGGAATCTCTTTCAAACAAATCTCGCGACCCTGGCAGGGACGTGTTGGCCTTCCCCAAATATCGCCACTTCGATCGGCGGGTCGGTTGCGTAACACATTATCAGTAAGAATGGCTTTCATTTTGATAGTAGAAAAACATTTATTGCGGTTTTTTTAGCCGTTAAAGACCCACTGCTGGGTGAAGGCCTCCCTATTCTTTTTACATGTCTCTCTGTCCAGAGTTGTTAGGGACCAATCCTTATTATAGAAGTCCAGCTCATCCCGCCATCTCCGTCTCGGCCTGAGCGATGTTGTTCACCACTAAGCGGAACCTACTGGGTCGTAAGTTTGGCCAATTGATCGTTTTACATACGGCAGATATGTCCAGCCCAATTACATTGTGTTATTTATGTTGGATATGGACAATGAAGCAATGGATGCAATATCTTGCAAAATGATTCAGACATTGATATATATGTTACACTAGATTAGCAATTACCGCGTCAAAGCGTTGCCACTGGACATAAGGCCACAGCCTTATGCGTAGCTGACGTCAGTTCAGTGCTCTATGTGACGCCAACCGAGTGACGCGTGACAGAAAATATCCCCAAAATGGGTAAATGCGTTGTGAAAGAGTGTGATTCAAGATCTCAAAAACATAATAAATTAACCGGAATTACTTTCCACACGTAAGTTTATTGTTTCAGTGTTTATATCAAAGCAAAAACGCAATAAAATGTAAAATTTTGTAAATTAGGTTCAGTGTTACCACTAAAAACTTAGTTTTAGTTTCCCACATTTGTGGGAGTTTTTAATTTATGGAATAAAGGTTTTTTTAATAATAAAATCGTTGCAGGGTGCCTAAAGATGCAGTACACCGTGACAAATGGGTAGAAATAATCCGATTGCTGAGACGAGAGACTAACTGGCTACCTACTAAATCGACTGTCATTTGTTCAAAGCACTGCCAATACAAAGAATATTCAAAAAGAAAATGTCTTAATTAATTTTATTAATGATAAAATTCTAATACACATCCAATAAGAAATACATAATTCAAATAATTTAATTTAACGTTTAACAATTTTTTTAAACGTTTTTTTTATGGCTTAAAAAGATGGGTAATTCGAATGGGTAGGCAACCCCATCCCGTCATTGCATGTTTATATTGCGGTCTTTGTCTAATCTAAGCGCCAGTATTATTCTTGCGACTTGTGTGAGTGAGACAGATATATGTTTACTTTTAAATGTTTAGTAGTGTCAAAGCTACGTCGTCGCGTTTAAATAGTGGTAACAGTTTTTAACATATTTTATTGAGGTCTGCATCTCTAGTTATTTAACTCAATGGATTCAGATTATTATTGATAGTATGTTACTCAATTAGGGTGCTGTTCTGTGCTTCCCGCATCCAGTAGATTCCTGCAACCTTCATCTGGTCGTCATTGGTCCACCTTGGCCTAATCATGCCGCACTTTCCGTCCAATTTTATTTAAAACTAGCTTTTGCCCGCGGCTTCGCCCGCGTGGATGTCGGAAGATAACGTACGTATTTTTCTAAAATAAAATATTTTTTCTAAAATAAAAAGTAGCCTAAGTTTCTCCTTATTACATCAGCTGCCTGCTGATAAAAGTCCCGTCAAAATCAGTCCAGCCATTTCAGAGATTAGCCGGAACAAACAGACAGACAGACAGACAAAAGTTAAAAAAATGTTTTTTTTTGGTGTAAGTACCGTATTTACTTTCATAGCATTTAGTGAAAAGCTGTTAATTTGAAATTACAAGCAGACACTTTAGTTTTATTTATTTGTATAGATGTATAGATATACTACCATCATTGAAATGTGGCCGTATCGTTTTACATATATAAATTAACTAGCTTTTGCCCGCAGCTTCGTCCGCGTGGGTGTCGGAAATTAACGCAGGTATTTTTTTTTTTAATAATAGTTTTTTTCTAAAATAAAAGTAGCCTAGGTTACGCGCTGTAACATCAGCTATCTGCCAGTGAAAGTCCCGTCAAAATCGGTCCAGACAAAAATTGTAAAAAATGTTGTTTTGGTATATGTGCCGTGTATAATATCCATATACACTAATTCAAAAGTGGTACCATGTGGTGCCGGACGTAAAGAATAACACCACCCCATTTGTTCCCGTGGGTGGCGTAAAAGGCGACTAAGGGACTTACTAGAGAATAGGCAGCAGCGTTCTCTATGCATTTTACCACCATACTGCGATCGCCAACCCGCCTGCCAAGCGTGGCGATTATGGCAAAACCCCCAAATTGGGGGAGGCCTGAGTCCAGCAGTGGACGTCTTACGGCTGAAATGGTGATGATGATGATGAAAAACAGACACTCCAATTTTATTTATTTGTATGTATAGATGTATAGATATGACGATGCAAAGTTCGTTCATCCGATCAAATATTTGTTCGACTAATTACATCAATTATACCTAATTAGGTCCAAATTCCTAGTGATTAGTAAGACGGCATTCAAGCTTAACTAGGTGTGAACATTAATTTGTAAATAATATTTGTATATGTAGTAGATAATAATAGTATTGATTACGACTATATTGTTGTTATTCATCACTTCAGAATGCTGATGATTTTTGTTTTTATTTTGGATGAATTCCAGTATATTTCCCTTTTTTGATAAAATTGTCTTAGTATTAACCTAGTCTTTGCTTCTTACTATCCTTCACAAGATGGTTCAAAGATTTTGTGAAGGAAGGCTGCAAAAATCCGCTGGATGCGGGAAACACAATCGGACGAAGTGGCGCAGCTTTCTGTGACCCTTTTTGCAGGATGGCTAAAAGCGGTTGAATGGCCTTATATGCAGCAGTATATTTGTAAACTATTGATTATAGCTCCTACTAATAAGACATAAGAATCAAGTTTTACCTGATCTCGAGAACGTGGCCACCCATATATCTTCAGGTCTGACTTCAAGATTGTAGATCTCTGCAGCGTGGTCTCCGTAGCCTGCATTTGCAATGTACCCTTTCGGACCTACTCGGATGAATGGTCTCACGTAATCTGTAAGATGGATAAACATTTCCTTAAAAAACAAGTATAAGCAAGTAAAAATCATAAAAACATAGACGAATATGATAATCGTTAAAAAAAGGTGCTTGTGAAACACGTAAATAAATAAATAAGAGATTCAGCGTCACCGAACCGACCGTGACATTTTTGGTATCATATTTTTTTTTCATCCCACCATCTCGGAAAGAGTATTTTTAATCTTCAATATCTGAGTGAAAAAGCCGTTTTTATTCTCTAGAGGATAAAGTAAATTGAATTTAGAACATCGTGTGCACTAAGTTTGTGAATTAAAAAAACCTCTATGGTGCCGAATATATCATACAACTTTTTTTTAATTTGTTAAAAACTCAGACTCGGAACCTTCTTGGTGTTCTTTTTTCAATTTGCTTTGTACGCGGTTCTTTACGCGGCATTTTTTCACGTCATTGTTAAACCTTATATTATAAACAAGAAACTTGAAAACAAGTGAAAAAACTAAAATGAGTGATTCTAGCGACGAGGAAGTTTGCTTGACGCCAACAGAATTGACTGAAACTGTTAATAATGCGCAAATGAGCTTTCTCCCTCAACAATCACGCGAGAAGTATTTAAAACAGTACGATATGTTCAACACGTGGCGACTAGCAAAAGGAGCCAAAACTTTCTCAGAAAACGTTTTGCTGGCATATTTTATAGAATTATCCGAGAACAAGAAAGCAAGCATTCTATGGAGTACGTATTCGATGCTAAAAGCAACAATAAAGATGAAAAAAGACAAACATATCGATACCTATCCTAAATTAGTGTCATTTTTAAAAAGAGCCTCATCTGGTCATCAGCCAAAAAAATCGAAGGTTTTCACAATATCTGATATTGAAAAGTTTCTTAACGAAGCACCCGATTCCGTATATTTGGCGGCAAAAGTAAGTCAGTTGCACATTCAGTATCTACCTAAGTATATTAATCTCAGTTAAATAGTATACTTAGTAGATGTTGATAGGCATAATTATGCGTTCATATCAATTTTATTCATTTATCTACTACAATACTCTTTACGTTACAGGTTGTTCTTATTATTGGAATAAACGGAGCATGTCGAACTAATGAACTAACACAACTTAATTTCAAAAACATTGAGAAACATTCAGATAACTTACTATTAATTAATTTACCTAATACAAAGACAAAAAGAGACCGCAACTTCGTCATTCGCAAGGAATACGTAACGATTGTTGAGAAATATCAAGCCTTACGCCCGCCTAACACTCCAATCAATCGATTTTTTCTACAGTATCGCAATGGAAAGTGTGTTAGACAGCCTATGGGTACTAATAAAATTGGCAGTATCCCACGAGAAATAGCAACATTTCTTGAACTTCCAGAACCCCTGTTGTACACGGGTCATTGTTTCCGACGAACTTCAGCCACACTTTTGGCTGATTCCGGAGCTGATCTCCTGTCCCTTAAGCGCCACGGAGGCTGGAAGTCCAATGCAGTTGTAGAGGGATACATAGAGGATTCCATCCAAAATAAGTCTAAAATATGTGAAGGCATCGTAGCAGCCATTACACTGAAAGAGCCTCAATCGGATCCTTGGACTGGCCCTTCTACATCAAAAATAAGCCGTTATGAAACACCTAACCATCTCCCTCTCTCTCCAACATTCACGCCAAGGGAATCCGATGAATCGGTACAACTATTAAGTATGACAGATAGTTTACCGAAAAACAGTACACAAGTGACTAACACCAATATTACAGTACCAAACAAAAATATTACACTCAATTTAAATAACTGTAGCAACGTTACTTTAAAATTTTCTTAATTATACCTTAGTATTATTTTGTTATAATTTAAAGATTATTCTGTAATACTTACCTGTCATAATGTAGTAATTAATACCTAAACTGAAATAAAAGTGTACCTATCTTGTGATTGTAAAGGTTTTTTTTTTGCATTTAGTCATTTCCTCGCTGAGGTGGAATGAAAAGTTACGTGTTGCACTCGAGTGCAAAGATTTTTCACCTCGTGCTCTTTTGATTCCCTCGCTAACGCTCAGGATTCTAACTTTGAATCACTCGCTGCGCTCGTGATTCAATTTTAGAATCCTTCGCTTGCTCGGTCATCAAAATTGAACACGCGGTTAAAAAGCAACTTTGCACTCTTGTATAACAATAGTTATTTGTTGTGAGGATAAAGTAAATTGAATTTAGAACATCGTGTGCACTATCACAAACTTAGTGCACACGATGTTCTAAATTCAATTTACTTTATCCTCTAGAGAATAAAAACGGCTTTTCCACTCAGATATTGAAGATTAAAAATACTCTTTCCGAGATGGTGGGATGAAAATAACTATTAAACTGCGGGATCCCCCTCCAGCAATACTTTTTAGAGTAAGAGGCCTTGTAGAGTACGAGGCTTGGATCCACATCTACATTACATCTGCAACTGATCCCTACCCTGATCTGTCCCTTTAAAGAAATATTTTAGTCTTGTTGCCAAGACTAAAATATTTCTTTACATGAAATGGTGGGTAACATAGTCATCATATTCACAAGAAGAACCCTCTCCACGCGAGTTCACCTTGCAGTTGTCCGGTTTTCTTACTTATATGGATCCCTAATAAAATTGTCTAATACTAAAACGACAAGATTCATGACTTACCTTTATAATACTTTTTAATAATTTTATCCTCCTCTTCAGTAACGTTTTTAATTTCATATGGAAATTCTCGGTATGCCATTTTCTCTTCCTGAAATAGAAATGAAGGATCACTATTAATTTGTGCACTTATTTCTTCCTCGACTTTTCTTGTTGCATTTTTAAGGATTTATAAGTTGAAAATAGTCTGGATCTGATTAAATGAAGACTCAATAAAGACGAACATAATACAGTTTCATTTAATAATGGAGATATTAAGTTTCTTCCGCCTGGTGGTGTGATACCCCCGTGCCTCGGAAAGCACGTTAAGTCATTGGTCCTACGCCTGATCTCTATCCGGTCGTGTGGGATTACCGTCCCATCGAACTATGAGAGTGAGGGAACAGTGAGTGCCTCTGTGTCTGCGCGCAAACTTGAGCACTATAATATCTCACGCGCCGATGGTTAGTCTCCGTGATTGGCCGCCGTGGCCGAAATACGGTCTAGCCTGTAGAGCGCCAAGGGGTACTGTAGTACCCAGAACGAACATAACTAACATCTACCCTCAAAATTAATTTAAAAAAAAACTGATTTATTTCAGCTTTTTAACTGTATATTTTATTTTGGTATACAATTGTGATTTTAATTTACGAACTACGGATGTGTATGTGATCGGATTCGGATGTGATCGAATAATATTTGCGGTCGGCCGGATAATTGCGGAAAATGAGGCTATCAAGTCGCTAGAGGACTATATATTAGGTTGCCTACAGATTGCAGCTGTGTGAATAAAAGTAATCATAATACTAGCAATTATTGTCCTATTGCAGGGCAAAGGGAACAAAGCGGCCAGGTGAGGAGCAATGGTGGTTCCGCAATTGGCCACCAGTGTGGCACAGTGTGGCATAGTGGGGAGCAGTTGTGGTCTAGTGATAACAGCCCTGACTTTCGATTTGTTGGTCGTAGAGTCGAACCCTGACTGGCGTCTTATTTCGTGTAAATTATTTCTTCACAACTGCTCTCAAAACGGTGAAGGAAGACGTTGTGAGGAAACCGGCATGTCCTAGAAGACAGTGGGTATATTTTAGGCTGATTATGCAGGGCAGAGGCTTCTTCTCATATAGAGAAGACATGAACATTGATCACCACACTTGCTTTACACGGTTTGATGATTTCAAACTTGTACGAACTGTAAGTCCACCCGTTTCATCAAAATGTTTTTCCTTTACCGATGTCAGTAATGAGCAATGTTCCCTCAAAAAAGTACACCAGTATTCTCCTACTAGTACCTCTTAGACGTTATCAGATTTCTGTCGGGCTTCTGTCAACCCGTAACGACTGTCAAAGATCCACGAAAGACACCACGGTCACCCATCCACAGACCAACCGTGGCAAACGTAGCTTAACCGGATCGATTGAACCATGCGTCTGTTATTACTTAGCCATAAACCCCTGTTATAATAAACTAGCTTCTGTTCACGACTTCGTACGCGTCAAATTTTTGCTCTCCTTAACCTTCCCGCCGCATCGAATTGCCTGCCAGTTTTCGACCATTTTTTGTTGCTGCTCCGCTCCTTTTGATCATATCGTGATGTTATATAGCCTAGGTATAGCCTTCCTCAATAAATAGGCTACCCATCAAGATTAAACATCAAGATTTTTTCAATTCGGACAATATATTTTTTATATATTGTCCGAATTTTTTTTATATATATTTTTTCAATGTCGTTCTTGAGATTACCACGTTCAACCAAACTCTTCAGCATAATAATATTAAGTACCTATAGATTAAAGTAGAACTGAAAAATAAAAACTTCGCCATCGCAGAAATTGTTTAAGATTCATTCGAAGCTTTTACACGTGAATATTAACGCTCCATTTCATTACTTATGAATCGCCGGTGACAGACGAACAAACAGATAAGTACAGTCGCGACAGAACTCATCGGGACAATGTTAATGAATAACGCATCACTACCGGTTCGTTTTATGAACGGAGTACAATGGCGGACAGAAATCATAACCTCTTCGTATCCGGAAAACTGTACTGTGGAATCAAATAAATCTACTGTCACATTGTTAATGTGGCGGTGGATGTTTTGTGATCCATTTACAATTAGTAACATGATGTTTTGTTGCAGATTTAATTATGTGTGGTTTGATTGTCCTTCTAAAAAAATGGGCGACGATCAAATAGTTTTAAAAGAGAGCCATATAAATGCTTGAAAAAGAAAAAAAAAAGAAAAACAAACAGGGCTACACAGAATTATAAAATTAATTAATAGTAAAGGAAAGGAATTAATAGGAAAGTCATCAATACACGTCTCCAATGTCCTTCAATCACATTGAATGGATTTTTATGAAATAATCATTTTAATGGGATCAAATGAACTTAGGTTTTATTGATAATTGGTTAATGATATAACTATGTGAAGCTCTATTATTTGTGACTTTTTAATCACAGATTTCTTTTCATATTTGTTACGGTGACGAATCATATTTTAATTAACATACAAAGTGCCACTAACTTGCAATTTGCAAAAATAGTGAGTTTTTTTTTTTAAATTTTGCGGACTTCCTCTGCGCATCCTCCTTAAGAGCACACGAGTGGCATGTTGCCAACGGTAGGTAACTGCAGTCGTCGACACGCGATGATGACGATGATCTTTGAAGATGGCATGTCGCGAGCTGCCGTCAAGATGCGTCGACAGCTGCCGCCAACACTTATCGATGCCTTGGCCGTTGGCAATTTATGCCGCTCATGTGTAAGAGCTCTAAGGAGTTAAACTCCTTTAAAGCTTGAGATTATGTTACTAAATCTGTACTCAATAGTACCATAAGTAGAAACGAAACAACTTAAGGCCAGGTGGGACCGTTTTCACATTTTTTACCGTTTTTAGAATTGCTTTTTGATAGGTAAATTTTTACTTTCAGAATCTGAAAAAAAAAAAAATATATTTATGATACATTCTTTCTCCTTAGCTTGTACCCGTTCAAAACACGATACAATCAAATTTACTCGATAGAAGAAAAAGCCGAACTAACTTCGATTTGCAGTTTTTAACAAGCCAAATTTCATTTTAAAGAAGTACTAATACTCCTATTTTTATATAATTAGTATCAATTTATAGATAATTTATTTTGGAATCGATTGAACCCGATAATTTTTTTTCATTACATTTCTAAAAAAAAATATCAATTATTCAAGTGATTTTCGATCGGCGCGTCGCTTGCCAGTGTCCTGCGAGACGTTATCGAGGTGAGACCTGTGACAAATTTTTGCGCGCGCGCTTCCTTTCTGCTGCGCAAGTAATAATAAGAGAAAATAAAATAAACTGTAAATAAATATTGTTTTATAGAACTTATAAAGACCATAGTTGGTTAAGCTTTTGTTTTGTGTGTACGGTTCTCATTGTGTAAATGATTGTAAAACTTTAAAAACAATATTTTGTGATTGTATTGTGAAAATGGCGACTGAAAAAAACGATTTACAAAAAAAAAAAACATCTGACTTCCTTAAAAAACACTACAAAATCAAAATTAACTTTAATTTCGAAAGTCGGTGTCTTAGTATCTGTATTTAAGGTTTTTTTACCACCGACTTCCGAAATTAAAGTTATTTTTGACTTTGTAGTGTTTTTTAAGGAAGTTGGTTGTTTTTTTTATAAGTTTTTATTTTTAACCGACTTCAAAAAAAGGAGGAGGTTGTCAATTCGTCTGTATTTTTTTTTTTTTTTTATGTTTGTTACCTCATAACTTTTATATTAAGAGCAGTGGTGGCCCAGTGGTAACGGCCACGACTTGCGAGTAGTAGGTCGTGAGTTCAAACCCAAGCAGGCGCATTACTTTGTGTAAATTATTTCATCGCCACCGCTCTCAAAACGGTGAAGGAAAACAACGTGAGGAAACCGGCATGTCTTAGAACCAAAAATTCGAAGACGTGACATCTACCAACCCGCACTGGGCCCGCGTGGTGGATTATGGCCCACTCCCTCTCACTGTGAGGAGGCCTGTGTCCCAGCAGTGGGAACATTATAGGCTGATGATGATGATGATGATGATGATGTATGTATTTAGAAATATATAAGTATGTTTATCAGTTGTCTGGTTATCATAGTACAGGCTCTGCCTAGTTTGGGATCAGACAACGATTTGTTGGTTGTCCAAGGATATTTATTTATTTATATTTATCCATACTTCCATTCATCCATACTAACAAACTGTTGCATTCATAATACATATAAGTCCAGGTTATAAACTATCTGCATGCCAAATTTCATTCAAATCCGTTCAGCAGTTTTTACGTGAAAGAGTAACAAACATCCATCCATACATCCATACTCACAAACTTTCGCATTTATAATATTAGTAGGATACACTAGCTACAATTAGCTGCTGTATACAAATGTTCCAACGAGGATTCAATCAAGAACTATGTAAAATAGTTTTAGAGATAAATAAATAAAAATATTTGTTCTTGTATTATATTTTCTTCTGTGGTTTCTAATACTGTGGACATACTGATGTCGCTACTCTATGACCTGTCTGTGCTACGCCCGCGCCGCTCGGACTTTTGGCGCGCTTACGTGTTCGACAAGAAGGACGCGCGTTAGGCGCCCCGCGGATTTCCCCGCACCTCACCCCCTCAAATCTGTATGAGTGTCGAATCGCCTAGCCTTAAGGAAAATAACGAAAGAACTTTTAAAATACATTTAAAATGTCCAAATATTTCTGGGCCAAAGTGTTAAAATGAAATACTTCGGTTGCTCAATTTTAATTACAGGAGAGCTAAAATTAAATCGATCCGTGTCGAGATCAAAGTGGATGGGCCACAAAGGTGGAATTGCTTTGAAGTGTTGCAGCTGCCTGCCGGGGTCGCGTGATTGTTCGAAAGAGATACCGTGACCCTGGCACATGGGCAACTGATGGAACACGGGTGGGTTTTAGTCAGTAAAAGTCTGACACGCCCTCCCGCTCCGCCCAGAGCGGGAGAAGTCATTTGATGATTTCCCATCCTGAAAAAAAAAAAAAAAAAAAAAAAAAAAAAAAAAAAAAAAAAAAAAAAAGTGTTGCAGCTGCTAACGAGGGAACTCGAAGGGTTTGCAGGCTGAGCGCACACGAATCTAGTTCTAATTAACACCAACATTTAATTGCTAGATGGTTTGGCTTTGACTGATTATGCCTTCTCATTAACGTTCCTAATCATTCGAAAATCGCGTAATGATAGGTTAAACGCATAAGTTCAGGTATTGGTGGTATCTATGAGATAAGTGAATATAAGTCTTTCCTCAAAAGACCATTTCAGACCAATCCACATGATCTTCTCATGATCTGACCAAGATTATGTCTGAACTTTAAAAGAGACTGTGATCTCTGAGTTTGTTTTGACCTTTCTTCTCAGAGTAGTCAGATAGGAAACGCCGATCTCATCTAGTTTTAAAAATATGATTGACTGATTGACGTGTAAAAGTGCTTGTACAGACCTTCTTACAGAAATAAAATCTGTGGCCTGCTAAAAGGGCCAAACTACAACCCGTTTATCATTTTTTTTCTTATCTGTATGAAAGAGCACACTATATTGCCCTTTTTAGGGTTCCGTTGCCAAATGGCAAAAAACGGAACCCTTATAGATTCGTCATGTCTGTCTGTCTGTCTGTCTGTCTGTCTGTCTGTCTGTCTGTCTGTCCGTCCGTATGTCACAGCCATTTTATTCCGAAACTATAAGAGCTATGCTGTTGAAACTTGGTAAGTAGGTGTATTCTGTGAACCGCATTAAGATTTTCACACTAAAATAGAAAAAAAAACAATAAATTTTGGGGTTCCCCATACATAGAACTGAAACTCAAAAATGTTTTTTTTCATCAAACCCATACGTGTGGGGTATCTATGAATAGGTCTTCAAAAATGGTAATGAGGTTTCTATTATCATTTTTTTCTAAACTGAACAGTTTGCGCGAGAGACACTTCCAAAGTGGTAAAATGTGTGTCCCCCCCCCCCGTAACTTCTAAAATAAGAGAATGACAAAACTAAAAAAAATATATGATGTACATTACCATGTAAACTACCAACGAAAATTAGTTTGAACGAGATCGAGTGAGTAGTTTTTTTTTAAAACGTCATAAATCGTAAACCGCAATTTACCTTACATTCGATCAACTGAAATATAAAAATTAAAATATATATATATTTTTAAACCGAAAATACCTACAGATTTGTACGGAACCCTCGGTGCGCGAGTCCGACTCGCACTTGGCCGGTTTTTTTTACATAGTAACTTTTGAAAGATTGTTGGTAAACTAACGCCCTTTTAGCACAAAAAATATCGGTCATAGTTTTTCAATAAACTGGCATTACAATAACTGGCAATTTCTATGAAGATCTCGTTTCATACAAAGCGTGCTTTGGCCTTTTTAGCACCAGGCCACAGAAATCATTTATCAAGTAAGCTGCTCTTGTACAAATACTTTGATAAATTAACATCAGATTGTTTTCTGCACAGATAACGGATTTTGATGCGTTTTCACCATCTTATTGCATTATTATTAAATTTGCAAATAATAAGCAAAGCAAGGGCGAGTCTTTAGTATGGAATAAATAATAGTAACATTGTATTCACAAAGGAGCACCACACCTCACCACAATGACACACGCACGGCAAATCTTAATTATTATTTTATTCACACTTTTGGTAATATTATTTTAAATCAAACTCACTGCACAAAAGACGGACACTGACAAAATCGCTATGGAGACATTTATTTCTTTTTGCAACACAGTACATAACAACACACGCACTCACAATTTAAAGACAAACAGTAGGCTTTATCTTACTAGGACAACAAGGCGCAGCCATAGTCGCGCAACGGTAAAGATATCTATACGTATACAGTATTCTATCTTCATACAAACGCTCGGAACGCAAGTCATACCTACGCGCCTCCAGTCTGGTACACTCCGAGTACATACGCAGTCGCGTACGCACCGCTTTGGCAAACGGATGGCGGGCCGCGGGCGGTGTTATTGATGGTTTTGTTTGTAAGCAGTTACCGTGCGATTTGTGAATATTTAATAATAATCAGTGCAAGATGATTACTTAATATGGCAAATAATATTAATAAACTATATTATGCTGTTTCTGGTTGCTTGAATTCTTCAATAACGTACCCAGAGATATATTTTTTAAATTACCCTGGAAACTATGAAAGGAAAGACTAGATTTTTTTTAATATGCCTACTAGTACGAAAGTTTCTTTTTTTAACAGGTAGGTATTTCGCTTTTTACACCAAGTAAAATACCAGGATTATTAAATAAGTAAGTGGATAGGTTGAAAAAAGGGTTTTCGATCGTAAATCATTGAATCGATACACGATTTAGATTGCAGGATTTGAATCGGTCCAGAAAAGATCGTAACGTAATTAAAATAAATAAAAGTTGATAAAATTTACATCTTCCACCCTTGTCACTTTTATTAAAAAATGCTACCGCGTGTTTACGTTCCGCGCGTGCTGTAGGTAGTTATTTCAAGGATAGGGCCGAGTCAAAATACTGTTAGATATATTTACCGTGGCCGCGCTGTCAGCAAATATACCTACGTAGCTGTATGGTGGGTATATATACACGTATATAAACTATGCATTTTCTCATTTCTGGCAGAGTAACCATGGTTGTGCCACCATGATGCCCTAGCGAGGAAAGGCCCTAAATCCTGGCTACACCGTAGCTCTGTTAACGCGTTGAAATCGACCGTCCATTCACTCTTACTTTACTTCACTCATTACTCTTACTCTGCGTTACTGTCAGAATAAAAGTCATCTTTGTTCTTGTCATAATAAGGTAGCTTTTAGGTTGCAGCCACTTACAAGTCTGTCGATTTCACAGTGATCTTTATTCTTGTTACTAAAAAGTTGCTGTTTGCTTGATGCTGTCACAGCTTTTAGAGGTAAAATAAGTGTGAACGGACGATAAACATTTAAATTAAAAAATCGTTCTATTGACAGAACGTTTGAAAACGGCAGAGACAATTCACAGAGCCTTAAAATGTTTAGCACTAACTTATAAAAGTAGCTATAAGTCTAAAAACAAGGTGTAACAGAATAAACACAACTCTTGAAAATAGTTTGTGCATAGTTGACTACTGAATCGATACCAGTAACTTTTAATATGGATATTTTTTTCAAAAATTGTTTTGCCATAAGTGCCTCCGAGTGAGCCAAAGAAAATTTAATCTTATTTATAGTCTGTAAGACTCAATTTTAATTGCATAAGTACGTCATCACGATTTTAATAATAATAATAGTTAGCTTAAAAAAGTTTTGCTTTTCACTCAACACTTTACAGCTTGCTTGCTTGAGCTTGTTTGCTTTATTTTTTGTTCTCACTTCGGATGTGTATATTTTTTTATGTATGTTCGGCCATAACTCCGTCAAATATAGACGGATTTGCAAAATTTGTTTTTTTTTTTTCGAAAGGGGTTTACTCTGAAATGGTCCCATTTAAATTTCATATAGATCTAATGATGACTTTCGGACACAGACACCGGAACTCTGTGAAAAATGACAGCAAATCAACCGCGATTTCTGCTATCGCATAAATATGCATTGTTTACGCAATCACACAACATTACGTAACGCCTGTACACTCGAAAAGGTTACGCAGATATATTCAGTATAGCAGGGTACACCCACATTTTCTATCAAAGTTAGTAGTAGTAAAATATCTTTTCGCGACTACGGAAGCTAGTTGTAGCACATTGTTTTTAAGCTTGATTTTTACAAAAAAATATTTATTGGTCAGCTGATTGACTTAAGTCCGATGATGAAATAAGTCCACGCAATCTTACCATTTCTGCCAAAGTACTTTCATCATGCGGCCTGTTGAGTAATTTATTTGCCTCTAAGTCACACAATGCTATTCCTTCTTGTTTTTCACTCTTTGGCGAAGTTTTTTCCCTAAATCTATAACAGCTTTATCCAACGTTGTACCTTGTAATTTTTTTATTTGAAAGCTGGTGCTTCCCGTGTGGTCCCATTTAAATTTGGTCTAGTTCTGAGAGTGGCATCCATGCGAAAACCATATAAGTCTTAAATTTCACCTAGCCAGTAGTGATATAGGAATTAGTGTGGGGTAGATACCCTAACTAAAAAGTTAAAAATAAAAACTTTTTACAAAAAAAAAAAAAACTTCTACCTTAAAAACACTACAAAATGACAAAATAACTTTAATTTCGGAAGTCGGTGGCAAAAACCTTAAATACACATCCTAAGACACCCAAAATAAAGTTATTTTTCACTTTGTAGTGTTTTTAACCCTTAAATTCGACGCCATGCATACTTCCCGATGAATGAAAAAAAAAAAACTACATGAAAAATAGACCTATATCTTGAGTTCTAGGTGCTATAATTTTACCCTGAACTAGCCAACTACGTTGCTAAAAACCAGCACCGCGTGTTGTTAACACTGGTTTGCTGGTTTTTAGCAACGTAGTTCAACGGGAAGTATATTGCACGGCGTCGAATTAAGGGTTAAGGAAGTCGGTTATTGGGATGTATTCGGTTTTGCATCAATTATGATACATTGTAAAAAAATAAAAGAAATACGTACATGCACAATTCACTGAAGTGAAGCCAAGACTAAACACAACGTACACAAAGGAAGGACTGGATCGCATTTATTTAAAACCAGTTCAACAACATTTACATTCTTCTTTATTTATTTTTAGGTACATAATAATAATATAATATAGTCCTGACCGAATATCGTCGTGCGGTCATGAGCGGCCAATCACTACTGACTGGTAACGGGGCCAACAATCGGTCCTTTTATAAATTGACCATAATTATACCAACAATAGAGTCAAAAGTTCGCTGATAAGGAAAATAACAAAGCCGAGAGATGCGGTCAAACAGGTCCTGACACTGATTGGAAATCGGTACACATGAGGATCTAATGTCTGCATCGGGGAATATCGTTAGCGTTGCTGACTCATCATCATCAGCCCTTAGTGTTCCCACTGTTGGGACCGGCCTCCTCTCGGTGAGTGGGAGTGGCTCTCGCGCGTTCCAGACTACTGCGGGGTAGTTGCATAACACACTAACAGTAGGAATGGCTTTAATTCTGACAGTTCAACAACATTCTACGCATCCCACTACGACGTTACACAAAATTCTGCATCGCGCAAGCAAAGTTTGCCGCGCAACTAGCAAATATACCAGGTGTAAGGGACAGCCCTCCACAAACTGATAGAGTGCATTCAGCTCCTTATTTTGAATCATATTCCACCGGAATTTTTCTCCGGATTTATACATTTTTTTTATCTCTTTTTTCAGCTTTTTCAGTTTTATTTCAATGTAAAATTACATTCTCTGAAAGCAGCACTCCATTTATGTAAACAATACGGCTAAAATAAAAAAAGGGGCAATGGATGTTGAAATAATCTAACGAACGACGCGTAAAATCAGCTGTTCACTTCCCGTCTAAATACAGAGTTCATCGAACTCGTCGTCGGCGATTACACAAAGGCGGCTTTCCGAATTGATCCGAGATACATTGCGTGTGAGAAAATAAAACAAATCCGGTTTATTGGATTCCCATAACGGTCCTGAAATAATTTCTTATACTGGTCATCTTAGTATGATAATATATACTGAATCCACCCTATCACTTTGTGGAGGGCTGTCCCTAACACCCAGTATAATGTCCCGACAACAATCGTCGAGTAATGACCCACCAGATACAACACCTGACTAGACGCTCGGAGGTTGAGTGAACTTTACACCCTGTTCCATATACCTCCAAAACTAAGGTAGTTTTAACTCGTAGATAATTTCTCCCTATTATTTTTTATATACATCCTTCTAAGGAACATGGAGGTTTGATCCTTCTGCATTTGATCCCCGGATATAAAGAAAAAGTATGTTAATTACATAATAAAGTATCTTATCCGCACCTAAAACAAATGCGGAATAAATGCTTTACGACAATAATCAAGCGATAAGTGATAGGTACGTAGATACGCAAATATTGGTACCTAACAAAAACAATAATTAGACTTTGGTCAAAGGGGACGTAATTCAATAAAAATAAAAGTCATTTATTCAAATCAGGCATCAGCACTTTTTGAAGGTCAAAATTAGGTACGCACGAGTGCACATCAAGCAATGCCTTTCCAGTATAAACTGATCTCACATTGTATGAGATTTCCGTATATTGAGAGGTCAGCTTAAACTGAAAATGCATAGTCATGTGTAACCGTCCACGTATGCACGGACGTTCTCGTAAATATATCGCAGCGGTACTTTTTCGTGCACTGAGCTGTCCGGCTAAGCAGCCGATGAGCCGACAACCTCATAGGTTGACCAGCGAGATGTCATAAAAAAAAAAATATCGTGCACTATTTCTTCAACGCCACGCACTTGAAATTCGAACACTTTATTTATCGCACGCGCTGGTATACAGTCTGTTGGATTCTCAGAGTTCGCCGAGACTTGAATCGCGATACAATTCCGCCGAGATATTTTTACGTACGTGTCTACGTGTTCTAAGACAGTCCTCTAAGACGCCTGCCGTTCAACACTTTGCGTGTGTGAGTGCTTTCGCCATGACGAAATGACGCAACCAACTCCCAAGCAGCACAGCTTTCTGCTCGCTACACTTTGCTTTTCTACAATCATCATCTTCATTCATAATTTCAGCCGGAAGACGTCCACTGCTGGACATAAGCCTCCCCCAAGAACCGCTACTTTGACCGGTTTATTTTTTGGAAGGGTTTGCCGGGTTGGTGTTGCAGTATGGTTGTAAAACACGTAGAGAACGCTGATGCCCATTCTCTAGTGTCTTAGTCGCCTTTTACGACACCCACGGCAAGAAATAGGATGGTGCTATTCTTTACGTCTGGCACCACAGAGTACCACTCTTCTATAATATTGCAAAGTAATTCACGCTACAAAACAAAGAACCACTATTTATACCAGCTTCGCAGGTCGATGGATGGACAACTCTTATTCCAACTCCTTATTGGTGGTTGTAGTGGCATTCACGCCATTCGGTTTATATTTAAAACTATAGGTTTTTTTAATATTATGTCGATTCTTACACGCTTTATTATTAGCTTCACTTGTATGTTTGTTTCTATGTTAGTATGTTGGTTTGTAACCGACTCCTTATAGCGCGATTTTGACCCACTTTAAACGACCAGATTTCATTCAAACTTTGCACACCTGTCAAAGACCGATGACAATGCAATAATTTCATAAATTTGCCTGGGTTACCAGTATAGCAAAAAAACTGTCTTCGAAAACTACGCTGACATACGTCACAAACTACGCTGTAATACGTCTCAAAATTCGAAACACCCTAAAAAATAGAAAATAAATAATAGTTTAAAAAAAAAACTAAAAAACACGCTTCCATAGAAAACCAAACAAAAAAGTAAAAAATAATGGAAAAAAAGCGTGGGGTGTCTGATCAATAAAAAAATACCTTAAAAAGCAGCTTTTTAGTTTGGTTTTCTATGGAAGCGTGTTTTTTTTTTTAACTTTTATTTTATATTTAATGAATGCGAGAACGTTGTAGGTCTTGTAGACAGTAGATTTGTAGACCATTTTATATTTTATGAGGTGCCTTATACTTGTTGACAGGCCTACACTAACCTCCCGAGCTACCTAACCTATTAACACTATAATTTGAGAACATTATAAAACGTACGTACCTAATTATTTTTAAAAGAGTTTCTTGCCGACTCCTCTTCATTGGAAACGATCAATTGGAACGATGCACCTAGCTTCTGATGTTTTATAAGTGCCCATGAAGGTTTATGTGTTTTTTTAATTTGACTTTGACACTGACTACAAATTGTATAATATTTCAATTCTGCGGGCTATCCTGTCTCTTCTACCGTAAGCAAAGCTTCTTGTTGTGCTATTTTGGCTTAACAAATAGGTTTTACCTATTGCTATTAGTTTACGTCAATCGTATAATCAATATTGAATAATCTGACATTAATATCTAAATAATCACCTTATTCGGAAAACGTTTCTTTTGAAGGTAATGATTATCTGTTATCATACACATGGTATTCATATTCGCAGTGTTTTGTGGCAAAAAGTAAGTTCGATCCATCTGGCATGAGATATAGCATAAGGTTCTAGTGTATAGGCTAGATATTATCACCCCTCATTAGTGTTGTAATGTACTCGAGTCCTCCAGTCGTAATTTTAAAGACTCGACTCAATTATGCAAGACTTAGTGTGCTCAAAAGGGTCGGAGTATAGATTCAAGCCAAGCCCGAGTCATTTAACAGCCACTCGAGTCTTAAAAAGGAGTATTTTTTTTTGTGGGTGGGAAATCATCAAATGACTAGGGTTTTAAAAAGGAGTTTTTAAAATTACGACTCGAGGACTCGAGACCTTTGCAACACTACCCGTCATCTATTTTCAAGGTATCTCAATCTGTTCAGCTTTTTCCCAACTATGCTGAGGTCCTCCAGTCTATCCGGATTCAGCTGAATACTAGTATCTTATAAGGAGCGTCTGACTATTTGACCCCCACAACCCAGTTACTGCCATGGGTAACACGATACCCCTTGGTAAGTTAAAGATTGGTTGTCTGACTTTCGGGCTTCTGACGAACCGGAACAACTGTCAAATATCCACGAATAACAGTCAGGACCAACAGCTTAAAGTGCTTTCCAAGGCATGGAGGGGTGGAGTCAATAGCGGACTCCCGGCCACCGTAGGCGCGAGCTTGCGGGTGGCGAGCAGTGAATAGCTCGCCGCCCGGTAAGGACCAAGCTCGGGTCGACGGCGCGCAGTGTTCCACGCGCGCCTCAAAGAGATGTCAGCAGCAGTGTAGGGGTCTACTAGGACCGATGCCTGCCGGGGTCGCGTGATTGTTCGAAAGAGATACCGTGACCCTGGCACATGGGCAACTGATGGAACACGGGTGGGTTTTAGTCAGTAAAAGTCTGACACGCCCTCCCGCTCCGCCCAGAGCGGGAGGAGTCATTTGAAGACTTCCCATAGTGAAAAAAAAAAAAAAAAAAAAAGGCATGGAGGGGTCAACCGCTTCAAGCGTAGCGTAAGTTGATCGATCGACACTATCAACACGTTATTACCTACTTAGCCACAAGGTATTTCACGTTACTTGTAAAAACATAAAATACTACTTAATGATTATTATCTAACTAGCTTCTGCCCGCGACTTTGTCCGCGTCAAATTTTTACTCCCCTGACCCTTCCCGTCGTATCGAATTGCCTGCCAGTTTTCGTCCGTTTTTCGTTGCTGTTCAGCTCCTTTTAATCGTAGCATAATGTTATATAGCCTATAACGTTTCTCAATAAATAGGCTACCTAACACAAAAATATTTTTTCAATTCGGACCAGTAGTTCCTGAGATTACCGCGTTCAACCAAACAAACAAACTCTTCAGCTTTATAATATTAGTATAGATATTATAGATTGGCTAATAACTGTATCGTAGGAACCAAAAAGCAAAGTTTTGACTTTACTTTTATCTCAAAATGAAAAGTCAATCACGTTTGGCAAGTGAATTCCGTTACCAAGGGTGTCTTTTTTCTTTTTTTTGGGAATGTCACCTCGCATGTCAATCTATGAGGTTGTCGGATGCTTGTCCGGAGTTATCTGTGGCTACCTTAATATCAATTAAAATCAAAATCAAAAGTCATTTATTCAAACTAGGCTGAGAGTCAGTACTTTTTGAACGTCAAAGTTACATAAGACAGTCCCCCCAAAAGGCCCGCCCTTCGACACTTCCTAGTGCTTTAGCTGGGATATATTAAGGCCGCTAAACAGGGTTTAAAAACTTTAAATAAAACTAGAGCAACTATACGCTCAGGGCACCACATGTGGCACTGTTCATGTGGGGTGCAGCTGGATCGGGATGAAAGCAAGGGTGTCGTGTCACATGCGGTTTTCAGTCTCTCCATCTCGGATAAATCTCTAAAATAATCTCTGCTTCTTTTGTTGTTCGATATATCGGGCGTTTTTTTTTTTTTTTTTTTCAGGATGGGATATCATCAAATGACTTCTCCCGCTCTGGGCGGAGCGGGAGGGTGTGTCAGACTTTTACTGACTAAAACCCACCCGTGTTCCATCAGTTGCCCATGTGCCAGGGTCACGGTATCTCTTTCGAACAATCACGCGACCCCGGCAGGATATATCGGGCGTCATTTGAACAACTTTAGGCATACTTAACGTTGTCCATTTTTATTGCTTTAGGTACCTGCCGATTATCGTATAAATTAAATAATGACATGTTTTGATAACTGGTCGTTTATCGTCAAAATATTAGCATATCATATCAAGTGCTTAAGTAGACTTAAGTACACAGTTTAAGTTATACTATGTTCATATTGTAATTCACTAGCTTCTGCCCGTGACTTCATGCGTGTCAAATTTTTACTCCCCTGACCCGTCCCGTCGCATCGAATTGCCTGCCAGTTTTCGTCCATTTTTAGTTGCTGCTCCGCTGTTTTTAACTGTAGCGTGATGTTATATAGCCTATAGCTTTTTTCAATGTATAGGCTAGCCAACACAAAAAGAGTTTTTCAATTCGGACCAGTAGTTCCTGAGATTAGCGCGTTCAACCAAACAAAAAAACTCTTCAGCTTTATAATATTAGTATAGATAAGAACCATGTGAGTACCATGCAGGCTAGACTGAATATATGACCCCATAACATAACTGTCTGGCGGCTTTGAATATTTTGTATATGGCCTACGCAAATGTCCTGCAGACCTGGTAGCGTCTTGTGACGGGTCGTTGAGCTCCCTAAAATAGGGTTGAGCTACACGATGAATGATACATACATGCCGTCTGTTGGGACAGATCAGCTCAAAGCTGCAATGGCTCTTTCTTCAAAAGGCTTTTCCAGACATTGCCCTGCATTGTTAGACTCACATAAAATTCTAATAATATAATGTCTGGACTTTAAAAGGGACTATGACCTCCGAGTTTGTTTCCGCGTTTCTTCTCAGGGAACAGTCAGTTAGGAAATGCCGGCGCCCTATGTTTAAAAAAAAACATTGACCAAAAAATGTTGACGTGTAAAAGTGTCTTATAAGATCTACTTACAGAAATAAACATTTCATTTCATTTCATTTCAGAAGTATCCACTCAAGTCTTATGATACAGGGCCGGGTGGAAGGAAAACGGGTTCTGTGCAGAGCACCGGCAAGATGGTCAGATGCGATTAAGAAGACTGTTGGAGGCAGCATGCACCAAGTGCTCCAAGAAGACTGCATTACTTGAGGACGCGTCGTATATGGTCACGATCATGAGCATTGAGTGAACGATGAAGAAGAATAACAAGTACTCATTGTACTAGAAATTTCAATAATCAATGAACATTAATGAATATTAAAGTTGCTAAGCTCTGTCGGGCAGTACAACCACACCAGAATCGTACCAAGTACTAATCCCAGAATTATTATTAGGCAGATAATAATCTACCTCGATATAGGAAGGTCAAGTTGAAAGGACGATGTACGCATAAAATTAATTAATCTATTCGATAATTACAGGTGGGTATTTTGTAGTAGATAAGCTCCGGATTGCATAAGATATTATGAATGATAGCTGCTATACAAACGTCATACTTCTTGGTCAACCTCGACTTTCAACTTCTTCATCGTCGTCATCTTTTCAGCCGAATGCCGTCCACTTCTGGACATAGGGCTCCCGCAAGGACCGCCACTTCGACCGGTTCTATGCTTCCCGTATGCACCAGATCCCTGCGGCCCAGTAAGGGATCATTTACCTATTGAGCAAAGAAGAATGGGCAGTACTCCATGTCATTTAGGCGCCAAATTTACGACTACGCGTACAAATCGTACGAATACTCTCAAAAGATGGATCTCTGTCAAATTACGATAAAAGGTTATCACAGCATATTTTTTAATATTTGGTTTCGCCAGGAAAACGTTGTACAAGAGCAGTCGGCTTCATTAATACAGACCCCAGGACAATAAAGCAATGAGTGTTAAATGCAGTAAACAGTTTAAAAATTGTTTTAAGCTTGATTCTATAATCCAAAATGCCCAACAATCATTTGGAAATACATACTCAATATTTTAATTGCATTCCATATGTATTCTTAGGTGGTAAACTTATAATCTATACTAATCTATACTATATCTATACTATAATATTATAAAGCTGAAGAGTTTGTTTGTTTGTTTGATTGAACGCGCTAATCTCAGGAACTACTGGTCCGAATTGAAAAAATCTTTTTGTGTTGGGTAGCCTATTTATTGAGGGAGGCTATAGGTTATATAACATCACGCTACAACTAAGAGGAGCGGAGCAGTAATGAAAAATGTTGCAAAAACGGGGAAAATTTATTCCTTTTGAGAGTTTCCGTTGCGTGCGCTGCGTAAACGGTTAAAGTAACGCAAAAATCATGTGTGACGGAATTGTTCCTTTTAAAAAGTTCTAAAAAAAAATCCACTAGAGCATATGTCTATCTTTTAAGGTTGACTCACTATAACTCAAAAGGAGCGAGCAGCAACGAGCAGGCAAATCGATGCGACGGGAAGGGTCAGGGGAGCAAAAATTTGACGCGGACGAAGTCGCGGGCAGAAGCTAGTTAGATCATATGGAGCCTGTCGGGCAGAGCAAAATAGTGAGTTAGGAGAGAGGAAGCATTTGTTACTTATATAGCATTACTTAGAAAACTTCTATAACATAACTGTCTATTGATCCTTTAGCAAGGTGGTTAAAACAGGTATTTTGTGTCGTTGTCGGTGCGTTTCTTAACTCGAAAATCACTTTATTAAATATGTTATTGGAGAGCAAAACAGTCCATAAGGTAAGTGCATAACAGTAGTAACATTCCCATAATTATGTGAATGTTTCACAGTCTCAGACGCAATCAAAAATACGTCTTTATTACATGCTAATTTCCCTACATTTTTGACACTGATATCGCTGAGATAAGAAAACTAACATATTTTGAAGATATCAATTCAGTACAGCAATTGCTAATTTAGTCAACGGAGAAGCGTTTCTATTCCAGGAACAAAGCTGACATTAAACAAGAATTACTCTACAAACCAAAACACAGCAGGACGGTTTGGTGGCAGAAAATGGTATGGGGTATAGAACTTTCCCGAACGGACGAGCTCACACAAATATTTCTCCTACTGGGAGGTAGAAGCTGCAAATTAAATTAGTAAATATAATTCTCCTTCCCTTATTTTTCACTAAGATTATACCAAGTGGCAGTGTGTAGTCACCAGGCGAGCTGGGGAGCTGGTCGTGGAACAACTATCAGCTCTCGGCAGCCCGTATAATGAATACTTTAAATCTTTGTGCTAACTTCAGGGACTTTTTTGTTTAAGTTACAAGTTGTAGCGATTTTGGGTTGTTTCAAAAAACAACCCAAAGCACAAAGATTTAAAGTAATAACCTTTTGTCATTTAAAATAACAGCTTAACAAATTAAGCTGTTATTTTAAATAACAAAAGGTTAGATAAATAACTACTAAGTGATACTTACTCCCCTATTCCTCAGTAACTGGGTTGTGCAAGGCGGTCGCTCCATATAAATACTGGTACTCAGCTGTATCCGGTTTGACTGGAAGTTGAGAAAAAGCTGGGATAAGACTAAACAGATAATGATTCAGATTCAGATTTATTTATTTGAAAAAACATGTGTAGATAATATACATGGTATAGTATGGTTGTTACAAAGTGGCTGGTTGTGACTCAACATATTTGACCATGGCTGGTGTATACATTTAGTCGAAAGACAATAAGATTTAAAATAAAAAGAATATGATGTGTGAGTGTGTGTGTGCGCGTGTGTGTGTGTGTGTGCGTGTGTGTGTGTGTGTGTGTGATTTATATAAATGAAAACGCTAGTTATAATTTTGGAGTGTATTGAAAACACAATGAAGAAAGTAGGCGCGTTTGCAAACTAAAAGTAGAGCTTATGTCCAATCACTGAGAGGAAATCGGCGAATACGCCCAATATGAACGCAGACAATTTTCCAAATCGATCATTTGTTCTGTGTCTGGGTGTAATTTATCTATAATATGTATGTATTTAGAAATATATAAGTACACACATCAAAAGTGTCTAGGGATCAACATATATTTTTGCAATAACTTTTCTCCTGATTGATATTAATTAAAATTTTCTTTAAGGATTCATCAAATAAAGTGTTTTCGTTTGTCACAGTAACGATAAACCAAGTCACCTTTGCATTAATAAAGAAATTTGCCATTTTCCTAATAAAGGGATTTTTGACATTTGAACCACTAACACAAAAGTTCGAAAAAAAGACTGAAATAACAGTTTTCTTTAAAATTTTATTGGGTAACTTAAACAATTAATAATCCGTGTTTCTACCGCGAACACTAACAACACAAGAACATCGGTTTGGCATACTCAAAATGAGTTCATCCAAATCACGCTGTGGAATGGCCGCCCATGTTCGTTGCAACAACAAAAAAAGGTCTTCTTGCGACTGGATACCCTCCATATTCGGCAGAACTCTTCTCTGTAGCATATCCCATGCATGCTCAATCGGATTCAAGTCTGGCGACTGAGCAGGCCAGGGCAGGACATTGATGTTAGCTGCGGCGAGAGTCTGTCTTACAACTCTTGCGGTGTGCGGTCGTGCATTATCATGCATTAACTGAAATAAGGGACCGATTTGCACTTGAAGAGGAACGATGACGTCTGATACAATCGTCTCAGCATAAATTTGAGCGTTGAGGTTGCCTCTGATCCAAATCAACTCAGTTCTTCCGCCGATCCAAATACCCGCCCATACCATGATGGTTCCACCACTATAAGGATGGACTTTCTGGCAGGATTTTAATCGCTGTTGGCGTCCAGGGGTTCTCCAGTGTCGTATACGTCTTGTATCCGGTCTCATACCAAAACGAGACTCATCAGAAAAGCACACGAAACGCCATTGTTCTTCTGCCCAATTTCTGTGTTCAAGAGCCCATTGATATCGAATCCTACGATTGTGCATTGCTATAGGTGGTACCCGTAGCGGTCTTCGGGAATGAAGGTTCACTTCATGCAAGCGGTTTCTGACTGTTTGGTCGCTAATTAAGTTCCCTGAAGCCTCACGGCTAACATCATGGCGGTTATTGATGGAGCTCTTCGAGTTAAGATTTGAATGTATCGGTCTTGTCTCCGTGTGGTGCAGCGATACCGTCCTCCATGGCGCTCAGCCACGGTACCAGTGCTTCGGTAACGTGTCCAAAGTCGACTGATAACACTCTGACTTGTATTCAGAGCTAAAGCCACAGTACGTTGCCGGGAACCAGCTTCTATCATTCCCACGGCTCTGAGCATTTCTTCCCTGCTTAAATGACGTCGCCGCTCCATAATAACGTTGGTTTTAATCAGTAGTAGGGAAACAGTAGCACTAATAATGTCTTCAATGCGTTGTATGTTTTTATAGGGAAAATATTGACAGCTGATTTTCATCTTTTACTCGAATTTGATTCACAGTTCCTGATTCAAATTATGAAATGCACCAAAAAGGATCCATATAAATTTATAAAATCATAAATTTATTACAAAGCCACATTTCAATCTCAAGAAATCCGCATAAAATGCTTGATCCCTAGACACTTTTGATGTGTGTATGTTTATCAGTTGTCTAGTACCCATAACACAAGCTCTGCTTAGCTTGGGACTAGATGGCGTTGTGTGATAGTTGTGGCATATTATTTAAAAAAAAAAGTGTGCGAAAACAACAAAAGTAAGCAAGTTTGTGATTTGTTTTGGACTATTGTGTATAATTTTGTGGACATACAAAATATTCATTTCAGTATATCATATAGTAATCAAATACTAAAATTACCTCTACGAATTCAAATTATTATTTTATTAACTTTCCTAGAAGCAGGCAAACAACTAAATATTAGATTTCGTACCTAAAGCACAGGAAATACCATGAAGTTGTGTGAATGTGTAACACTATATAATTTGATATCGTATATTTACCACAAAATACAATACAACGACACATATCAGAATTCTGGTTTTGGTGTCTATGTCAGTGTTTATCAGTGGCGAAAGCACCATATAACACGATTCCTACCGGCTTGCCTTCGGGGATTCGCATTGGTAACTCTATCACTATTAAAAATACAATAGTAGGTATGTAAATAGTGGCTACTATTGTCAATAAATATAGTTACACTACGGGTATTTAATTCACCATAACATTCAAACAATAAAAAAGGTTATTTATAGCTTTGTATTACAACAAAAGAGAAATGTTCTAAATTAACCCGGCGCCAAAACGTCATAATCGGGAACTAAAAATTCATACAACAGCGATCCCGTAATGATGTCACTTTAGGTCACGTGGCACCGCTTGATATGTACGAGAGCAAGCCGCTGTACAACGGGTTATGACAGAGACAGGTATAGAAAAATGCGTCAGCGAGAACGAGATAGAGGAATATTGCATATTTTATTCGTTTTCAGTTGTTCAATTTTATTGTATTTAATTCATTACATTCCTACAATAATTTTAGAATGATAGTAAGTATTCTTTATTGATGAGTCAGTAAGTTACGGCCGACTTCACTTCGGCTTCTCTTTTAGATAAATTTACGCCTCGCCGCTGGTGTTTATATACTCGTATGTTGCAAAAAGGATTACAGAAGAACTGTTTTTGATTATAGAAAATAATTTGTAGACACATTTATTGTTTGATTTTTTATTCCGGTTCATTTTTTTTTTTTAAATACTACTTGCCGACAGGCCTCCTATAACAATTAACAAAAATCTTTTTTCAAAAAAATAACAACCGACTTGCATAAAACACTACAAAGTGAAAAATAACTTTAATTTCGGAAGTCGGTGTCTTAGGATCTGTATTAAAAAATTTGCCACCGACTTCCGAAATTGAAGTTATTTTTCACTTTGTAGTGTTTTTATGGAAGTCGGTTGTAATTTTTTTTTTAAGTTGTTATTTTTAAATTTTTATTTATGGTATCTACCGCTATTTCCGTTTTGGAATTTTTCAAAGGGCGCTGGAACGGAGCATTTTGGGTTTAAAAAGTTAAAGGTTCACATGAAGCCGAAAGAGCACAAAGAGCTGTCATTAAAGTAATGTTTAAGAAACCCCTAATGTACCCAACTGACCAACTCTATAAGGATTTCCCAGTCCTCCGTGTCCGACAGCTTTTTATACTCAATGCAGTACTGCAAACACACAGAAAATTAAAATCCAGACCCGACTACACAGAGATAATCTCTAAACGTACGTTTAGGATACCCATTCCCAAAGCAAACTCTCTTATGGCAAGACGTTCTTCAGATTATCTACACCCACGCATATATAACGAAGCTGTTAAGAACTGCAAAATAATAGACCTCAAAAGATCCCAGTGTAAAAAGATCATTAAGTCCTGGCTAGTCACACTCTCCTATGACGAAACAGAAAGAATTATCTACAAATAACTACATAAGTAGTAAGCCTACACAAACTGACAGCACTCCTATTCTCACTCAGAAAAACTCACACACATACACGGACACACACACACACCTCACCACACTTCTCACAAACGCACACACACTAAAATTTTGTATCAAGAGTTATTATTGCCAAAATTTTATACATTTTTTAATTGTTTTTACTCATTGTTTTGTTATATATTTTTGTGTCCTACTGTAATTCATTAACGTAATTTTATGTTTGATTTTGTTAATAATTACCGTGTACGATCTTTTTGGATATAACGAAATGTACAACTCTGATCCCCAAGATACAGACTAACGTCTAGTTTGGGGATCACCGTTCATGTTGCAATGTATGATGTACTTGAATATTATTAATAAACAAACAAACATGTCATTGGGCAGGTCACATCAGCCGCATGCATGATGATTGATGGGCAAAAGTCTCCACACAATGGGTGCCTGAAGATACACGGCACCGCCCGGGCTTGCCTAGAAAGACATAGTGAGGTGATCTGCACACGTACTGTCAGGGCTGGTTCGTGATGGAGGCCATTGCCAGCATTGGGACAGCATAGGGTTCTTAAAAATGGAACAATGGCATAAAAAATATACTACTCGTTGTATTGCGACACACGAGGTATCTTTGTAAGTGTCAAAAGTAAAACGCTATCCGCTTGTTACTTACATGACGCCGTTTTAAAACAGGATTTAACAAAGTCAGACTTTCTTTGTTGCATTTCGGGGAAGTCGGGGTAAAATGCGTTTATTAAATTTGTTTTCACAATCGTTTAGGGGTAACGTTCCGAATTTAGTTCTATGTGCTATTTGTCTGGACTAAGTTTTAATACTTTTATTGTGTGCTCCAGATGCTTCATGTAATATAAGAAAAAGTTGATGGGTATAAATAAATCTTTTATCTTCGTTACTTTATTGTGTCTTGGCAAGCTATATCTTAGACACATTTTGAACGGGCTACACACGGTGCGGGTGGTGAAAAGATTAACTACTCAGCAAGGTTGGAAACAGGGGGCTTACTCTTCAACCTAATTTTAATTCCAATCAAAAGCCAATAAGATTACAGTGTTAATTTTGCATACACGTGATTCGGTACTCTTGAAAATAATAGTGTCAACATTGGAACAACAACAACGCCTGATCCCGACTCCACTTAGTTCTCCAAAATGGACATCCAATTTAAACACATTTTAGCGCTAGCATCGAATTTAAGAATACGAAACGTCAAAATTCCAATGTCAATCGATCGGAATTAAAATCAAGAGTAAGAACCCAGGGCTGGCTGTCCAACAGGGTAGAGCGCGACACACTAACGACTGAAATATTCGATACCTTTAAGGCCGCCCGCATACGTACGGTTTCCTGATTTGGTTTCCTGATTAGGAATTCAGATTTGGAGATTTGAATGCTTGCCTTACATAAAAAATGTTCAACTAGGCGCACACGTTTTTACATTTTCCGTACGGAAGAAAAGCCTTATATTCGTTTCGGAAACAAACCGTGCGTTCGGGTCATTCAGAAAATTATATTTTTACTTTATATTGATTTGATGATTCAGCCGTGAAAAATTCCGCACATGACACACGCTAGTATATCATTTTAATCATTAATTTTGCGTTGGTTTGGCAATGATAAATATAATTATCGGGCCTGAATCAAAACAATGATTAGGTTTGTACCAGTATTTTTAATCAATTTTAATCCACGTTTGATGTTATGTCGATTATTGATGAACATTAGTGTACGTTTTTTGCACATTGCAGAGGAATAATTGCGTACTACACTATAGATACGCATACTATCAATAGTACTCTCTTTGTAATCGTTTTTATTAAATAAATTATTATTATTATTAAATAGGAATAATTTTCATTTTGACAGTTCCACAACATTCATGGCGTTGTTTACGTTGCTAAGCAAACAAGTTTTTCCAACATATAAAAGAATGGATTAGCAATAAGCTTCAAAATGATTTCGATTCTGATGATTATTATGTTGCGCAATTAATGTGCTGGTCAGTGTCAGGTTGTATGTTGAACAATATATTGTGACTAGCGACCGGAACACGTATGTATTTATAGAATTATATAATCATTAATATCACCAATACGGGTTGTATTCTAAGTTCATTTAATCTCTCATGTGCACCTACAAATTGCAAATTTATTTATGTAGGTGTTATAATTGGCACAAATAACCGCACTTGCATTCATTGCTAATCATTATAACAACCACCAACGCAAGAAGTTGGGTCCCGCCACCCACGCTGATTTCACTTCACTGTGGCCAGAGCTTTAAAAATGGTCACACAAGATGAAGACATGTCTGACAAACATAGTTGACGATCTACAAAGCCAATTTTTTTTTAACTTGATCTGCTGCGTACCTTCTGTATGCTTGACGCTCGTCCTGATCTCCATAGATGGAGATTCACGGACTGCTCAGAACTCAGGTACGTATGCAGCACTTCCCCACAAACAATGGCCCAACTTCCATCCTGCGCCGCAGGGTGTCTGCCTGCCTGACCTGTGCATTTGATGTTCTTATGACTGCGTCAGTGAGTGGAGTTGGTGCTGCTGAAGTTTGGGCCAGAGATGTTTGAGGTTTTTTTGCCATTGATACGCTAAGTGTTAAATCTTTACACTAACAGCATTCGAATGTACCACCTTCAAACACAATCCGTAAATTTAGGAAAGAAGTTGATCCATTGCTTCATATGGTTCGCAAGATTGTGTTGCCCAACAAAATAAATAATACAATGGATGTTGTTGAATTATCAAAATGACATTTCAGTCGTTAGTGTGTCGCGCTCTACCCTGTTGGACAGCCAGCCCTGGGTTCTTACTCTTGATTTTAATTCCGATCGATTGACATTGGAATTTTGACGTTTCGTATTCTTAAATTCGATGCTAGCGCTAAAATGTGTTTAAATTGGATGTCCATTTTGGAGAACTAAGTGGAGTCGGGATCAGGCGTTGTTGTTGTTCCAATGTTGACACTATTATTTTCAAGAGTACCGAATCACGTGTATGCAAAATTAACACTGTAATCTTATTGGCTTTTGATTGGAATTAAAATTAGGTTGAAGAGTAAGCCCCCTGTTTCCAACCTTGCTGAGTAGTTAATCTTTTCACCACCCGCACCGTGTGTAGCCCGTTCAAAATGTGTCTAAGATATAGCTTGCCAAGACACAATAAAGTAACGAAGATAAAAGATTTATTTATACCCATCAACTTTTTCTTATATTACATGAAGCATCTGGAGCACACAATAAAAGTATTAAAACTTAGTCCAGACAAATAGCACATAGAACTAAATTCGGAACGTTACCCCTAAACGATTGTGAAAACAAATTTAATAAACGCATTTTACCCCGACTTCCCCGAAATGCAACAAAGAAAGTCTGACTTTGTTAAATCCTGTTTTAAAACGGCGTCATGTAAGTAACAAGCGGATAGCGTTTTACTTTTGACACTTACAAAGATACCTCGTGTGTCGCAATACAACGAGTAGTATATTTTTTATGCCATTGTTCCATTTTTAAGAACCCTATGCTGTCCCAATGCTGGCAATGGCCTCCATCACGAACCAGCCCTGACAGTACGTGTGCAGATCACCTCACTATGTCTTTCTAGGCAAGCCCGGGCGGTGCCGTGTATCTTCAGGCACCCATTGTGTGGAGACTTTTGCCCATCAATCATCATGCATGCGGCTGATGTGACCTGCCCAATGACATGTTTGTTTGTTTATTAATAATATTCAAGTACATCATACATTGCAACATGAACGGTGATCCCCAAACTAGACGTTAGTCTGTATCTTGGGGATCAGAGTTGTACATTTCGTTATATCCAAAAAGATCGTACACGGTAATTATTAACAAAATCAAACATAAAATTACGTTAATGAATTACAGTAGGACACAAAAATATATAACAAAACAATGAGTAAAAACAATTAAAAAATGTATAAAATTTTGGCAATAATAACTCTTGATACAAAATTTTAGTGTGTGTGCGTTTGTGAGAAGTGTGGTGAGGTGTGTGTGTGTGTCCGTGTATGTGTGTGAGTTTTTCTGAGTGAGAATAGGAGTGCTGTCAGTTTGTGTAGGCTTACTACTTATGTAGTTATTTGTAGATAATTCTTTCTGTTTCGTCATAGGAGAGTGTGACTAGCCAGGACTTAATGATCTTTTTACACTGGGATCTTTTGAGGTCTATTATTTTGCAGTTTTTAACAGCTTCGTTATATATGCGTGGGTGTAGATAATCTGAAGAACGTCTTGCCATAAGAGAGTTTGCTTTGGGAATGGGTATCCTAAACGTACGTTTAGAGATTATCTCTGTGTAGTCGGGTCTGGATTGTTTTTTTTTTAATTATGCCAAAATAAATAATGTCCACGCCAGCTTAACTCTCGAATTTTCTGTTAAAAAACTATAGTAAAAATTTGTTCCTCCTCATAGTGCAATGAGTACACAGGGTCAGCAACAAAATAAAAACCGGAAGTCAAGAGAAGTTGGAGATTGGTTTACAAAAAAACCGGCCACGCTAGCTTAACTCTAGACTTTTCCGTGGAAAAACTATAGTAAAAATTTGTTGCTGCTCATACTGGAGCTAGTTTGAGAACACAGGGTCAGCAACAAAATAAAAACCGGAAGTCAAGAGAAGTTGGAGATCGGTTTACAAAAAAACTGGCCACGCTTGCTTAACTAACGATATTTCCGTGGAAATCTATAGTAAAAAATTCGTTGCTCATCATAGTGCAGCTTGTTTTAGCAGAGAGAGTCAGCAACAAAATAAATACCGGAAGTCAAAAAAAGTTGGAGATCGGTTTGCAAAAAAAACCGGCCACGCTAGCTTAACTCTAGACTATTCCGTTAACCTTTTGAACGCCACAGTCGTGTATAGCTGACAAATGAAAACGTGCCCAACACGCCACCGTCGTCTATAGACGACAAGAAAACAACATTTTTTGAGTACAAAATAAATATTGTAATTTAAGTTTTCTGTGTTTCTTTTTCCTATCATTTTAAACTACATTAATGAAATATTGTGAAATGGCACAAATATATATCCATTAGTTACATTTCACTAGAAAAAACAATGATCAAAAATTGCTAATCGAAATCAGTAAAAAAGTGTTCTTCCCCACGCCACAGTCGTCAAGACACGACAGCTAGTGATGTGTACGTAAGGTAAATAATATTTTAAATTTATGAAATATTCTATTAAAAGTAGTTTACTATTACTTCGACAATTATTTTTTAACTAGCTTTTGCCCGCGGCTTCGCCCGCGTGGATGTCGGAAATTAATGCAAGAGAACGTACTACCACGATAAGAATGTGTTATTCCAGAGGGGTAATTGCGGAACTTTTTATCGGTAGGAATTGGTTTAATATTCATAGTTAAACAACTTTCATTGCGTTATTTACGTTGCTGAGCCACAATTTATTCGAACAAATGACTCAGTGGTTTAGAAATAATCTTCAATCCCATTCAGATTCTGATAAATTGTGCGTTTCGCAATTAGGGTGCAGGTTATATAGGTAATATAGACTCTGTGTGCTATTTTCAATCCAGATCCATTCAGCCATTTTTGCGTGATTGAGAAACAAACACCCAATCATACATATTTTCACATTTATAATATTAGTAGTAGTAGGATTATAATTCATATTACTTAGGATTCATAGTTTATGAGAACATCATGTGTGTTGGTGATTTAAAATAAGAGTAATAGTGAATACTATTACTGCGACATAGGGCTTGGTTTAGTTGAATATAAGTCTTCCTGGTTTTTCTTAACGCTCCTATTTTACCTATACAGACACTCAATCATTTACCAGGCACCGAACATAATTATAGGAATAGTACTTTTGCCAGTGGCTTTGCCCGTATAGCTGTCAGAAATTATCACCCGGGAACCTACTACCGGGATAAAGTAGGTATCCTATCTGTTACGTATCCATGATATAATATATCTTTGAGCCAAATTCGATCTAAATCCGTTTGGCCGTCTTTGCATCATTGAGAAACAAACATCCAAAAATCTAAACATCTAAGCCATTTCGCGGTCTCTTACTTGGAATAATATTATTAGGTTTATTTTGAGTATAATGAACACACATGATATTCACAATTACTATGAAGCCAAAGTAATATGAATTACAATCCTGCTTATCCTGTAGTACCCGGCCGCTGCCAACGGATGGACGGGACGGACGTACGACCCGCCAACTGCTCTGCGCCCGCTTTTTAAATCCCTAATATCTTCTAAGATATCCATTTAAATTACATGCTGTAAAGGGCCATATTGATCTATATTAAATGCACAATATACTTAAGGTACTTAATTGAATAAGGATTAATGCTGTATTGCTTAAAATCGCTTCGTAAATAAGCCCTTATTTCTCGTAAAAAGTAAAAGATAAAAAATGGTTATTGTGGGGTATCCCTAAGAGATAGACATATACCATTGCGACATTTGTATAGGCCTTTTTAAGGTGTACAATACTGTAGTACATTATTTTGATCTATTTCGTAGGATTCAGCCAGGGTTTTTCGAGTTTTGAGACGTATATTAGCATAGTTTATGACGTATGTCAGCGTAGTTTTCGAAGACAGTTATTTTTTTCTAAAATAAAATAATCTTTCTAAAATAAAAGTAGCCTAAGTTACTCCTTGTTACATGAGCTATCTGCCAGTGAAAGTCCCGTCAAAATCGGTCCAGCCATTTCAGAGATTAGCCGGAGCAAACAGACAGACAGACAAAAATTGTAAAAAATGTTGTTTTGGTATATGTACCGTGTGTACATCCATATACACTCAGTTAAAAGTGGTTATCTTAATATTAAAAACAGGCACTCCAATTTTATTCATTTGTATAGATGACAATTCTTCGAATCTGAATATTCCTAAAGCATAATATTTATTTTTATTATAATAATTTCATCACAGAGTAAAGTAATATAACGGATAGTTTTTATAATTACAATTTTCGTTATAATACTAGTGATTATTATATCTCCTGAGGAAGGCCACGCTAGCTTAACTAACGATTTTTCCGCGGAAAAACTACAGTGAAGAATTGTTGCTGCTCATACTGGAGCTAGTCTGAGTACACAGGGTCAGCAACAAAATATAAACCGGAAGTCAAGAGAAGTTGGAGATCGGTTTACAAAAAAACTGGCCACGCTTGCTTAACTAATGATTTTTCTGTGGAAAAACTGTAGTGAAGATTTGTTGCTGCTCATACTGCAGCTAGTCTGAGTACACAGGGTCAGCAACCAAATAAAAACCGGAAGTCAAAAGAAGTTGGAGATTGGTTTACAAAAAAACCAGCCACTCTAGCTTTACTGACGATTTTTCCACGGAAAAACTATAGTGAAGATTTGTTGCTGCTCATCCTGCAGCTAGTCTGAGTACACATGGTCAGCAATAAAATAAAAAGCGGAAGTCAAGAGAAGTTGGAGATCGGTTTACAAAAAAACTGGCCACGCTTGCTTATTTAACGATTTTTCCGTGGAAAAACTATACTGAAGATTTGTTGCTGCTCATACTGGAGCTAGTCTGAGTACACAGGGTCAGCAACAAAATAAAAAGCGGAAGTCAAGAGATGTTGGAGATCGGTTTACAAAAAAACTGGCCACGCTTGCTTATCTAACGAATTTTCCGTGGAAAAACTATAGTGAAGCCAGTTTTTTTGTAAACCAACCTCCAACTTCTCTTGACTTCCGGTTTTTATTTGGTTGCTGACCCTGTGTACTCAGACTAGCTCCAGTATGAGCAGCAACAAATCTTCACTATAGTTTTTCCACTGAAAAATCATACGTTAAGCAAGCGTGGCCAGTTTTTTTGTTGCTGACTCCCTCTGCCAAAACAAGTTGCACTATGAGGAGCAACAAATTTTTACTATAGTTTTTTAACAGAAAATTCGAGAGTTAAGCTGGCGTGGATATTATTTATTTTGGCATTATTAAAAAAAAACAACTTTTATTTTTTTTATTTTTTCTTCTTAGCATCTTTTAGCAACAAATTAGCAACAAATTGACCCCTATTCGCTTGATCGATCAGTCCACATTCGGTGATTTCCACGCTATCTTAATGTAAAGTTAGCGTTATTGCCGATTTTTTGCGATCGGGTGGAGCAAAAAAATTAATTTTCTAGTAACTAATTAGCAACAAAAAAGCAACAAATTTCGGTGTTTTTTTTTTTCAATTCCGCTAATTTTACATCGCCATTTTTTTAGACCTCGGTTGAACTACGAACTCGGTCTGCTCTCGGACCATATACAATCATGTAGTGCACAGAGCATCATCATTTCAACCGTAATACGTCCACTGCTGGACATGTCCCCCAATTTGGGGGGCTTTGCCATAATCGCCACGCTTGGCAGGTGGATTGGCGATATGGTGATTAAAAGCATAGAGAACGCTGCAGCCCATTCTCTTGTAAGTCCCGTAGTCGCCTCTTACGACACGAAATGAGGTGATACTATTCTTTACGGCCGGCATCATACGGTACAAGGCACAGAGCATGAACCATTATTATTATTACCTATACCTCGTAGTTAACAGCGGATGTTCTTATGAGGAATAAAGATTCTTTAAACCTAAACTTAATACTATTTTGGCAGATCCATGTTCTGCTGGCAACACAGTCTACCCCTACCGCAGGGTTCGATATCCAAACACGATTAACACAATATAAATGTCGTATTGATAAAACTGCGTGAGCTAGCGTTAACTGCTAAATAGCGTGTGACTAATGACTGCGCTCCACGTGCTACTGTATCAACTGTTACCGTTCGCTCCTGTTAGTGTTCGCTCAGCAACTACGGAGGTCCCATCTGACGAAACTTAAAACTGAGGATGGCAAAATCGTTACTTTAAAGTCCGAGATACTTGAGGAAGTCGAGAATTTTTATGGGCACCTATACTCAGCGCGGACGGTGAAACCAGCAGGACATAGTGCAGATGACCATCGAGCCGAATTAACGCGCCACTACACGGAGGACATCCCAGATGTCGACCAGTGCGAGATTAGGGCGGCTCTCGAGCAGCTTAAGAACAACAAGGCACCTGGGGATGACGGAATCACGACAGAGCTCCTTAAAGCGGGCGGGGCTCCAGTCTGGAGAGAGCTCGCGAGTCTCTTCAACTCCGTCATCCAAGAGGGTACAACGCCCAAAGCGTGGAGCAGAGGTGCGGTGGTTCTGTTCTTCAAAAAAAGTGACAATACCTTGCTGAAGAACTATAGACCCATCTCACTTCTGAGCCACGTATACAAGCTGTTCTCGAGAGTCGTTACGAACCGTCTCGCCAGGAGACTTGACGAGTTCCAGCCACCAGAACAAGCCGGTTTTCGAAAAGGCTTCAGTACCGTAGACCACATTCATACTGTTCGGCAAATTGTACAGAAAACCGAGGAGTACAACCAGCCACTGTGTATGGCATTTGTGGACTACGAGAAAGCCTTCGACTCTATCGAAATATGGGCAGTTCTGGCCTCTCTGCAACGATGTCGAATTGACTGGCGTTACATCGAAGTGTTGAGATGCCTGTATGACGCTGCCACGATGACTGTTCAGATCCAGGATACAAAACCAGTCCAATCCAACTGCTCAGGGGGGTGAGACAGGGGGATGTGATATCCCCGAAACTGTTTACCAACGCGTTGGAGGACGTATTCAAGACGCTGGACTGGACTGGACAGGGTATCAATGTGAATGGCGAGTACATCTCACATCTTCGCTTTGCCGATGACATCGTCGTTATGGCAGAGACGCTGGAACAGTTGGACCAGATGCTGCACAGCCTGAATGGAGCCTCCCGGCGGGTTGGCCTCGGCATGAATTTGGACAAGACGAAAGTCATGTTCAACTCGCACGTCATGCCGAGTCCAATCCGCATCGAGGGTTCGCTTCCCGAGGTTGTGAAGGAGTACGTCTACTTAGGGCAAGTCATCCAGCTCGGTAGATACAACTTTGAGAAGGAAGCCGACAGGAGGATCCAGTTGGGTTGGGCGGCGTTTGGGAAACTTCGTCAAGTCTTCTCGTCACCTATCCCGCAATTTCTGAAGACCAAAGTCTTCAACCAGTGCGTCCTGCCCGTAATGACATACGGTGCCGAAACATGGACACTGACAGTTGGGCTGGTCCACAAATTCAAGGTCGCTCAGCGTGCTATGGAGCGGGCTATGCTCGGAGTTTCTTTGAAGGATAAGATCAGAAATGAAATTATCCGGAAAAGAACTGGAGTTACCGACATAGCTCGCAGAGTAAGCAAACTGAAGTGGCAGTGGGCTGGCCATGTCTGTCGAAGGACCGATAGCCGATGGAGCAGACGAGTCCTGAAGTGGAGACCGCGTATCGGCAAGCGTAGCGTGGGACGCCCCCCAGCTCGGTGGACCAACGACTTAAAGAAAGTGGCTGGGACAGACTGGATGCGGAAGGCGGAGGACAGGGTGTTGTGGCGCAATATGGGAGAGGCCTATGTCCAGCAGTGGACTGCGATAGGCTGAGTTGATTGATACCTCCTGGTTCAATCATTTGCACATCGAACTTGTTGCGGTACCAACCAGATCCGCTCGTATGGTCAACGCACCTAACAGTTTCAGTTTAGTCGCTATCTTCCGAACCCGCGACACGTTGCGACAAGCAGTTATTCCAATAGCAGCGAAGAAAACATTATTTCCGAAAATAGCTATTGTAGATTTTATGGAGTTAAACGATTTTATGACTTATATGATTCTGCAAACAGAATGAAGATAGTTTATATTCTAAATCGGAGCAGCCTACACCGCAGTGCATAAATTCTTTCCAAGAAAAGAGAACCTATGAGGATTTTTGCAATTCTTACGAAAGTACTGATTTTTGTACTTTTTGTTTGAACCATATGATACACTTTTTATACTGAATTGCGATGCGCAGCAGCCCACTGCAGCTGTAATGTGCGCTTTCCTTTATATCCCTTTTAATCAATTTAACAATGTAAAAATATCCTTTATCTTTAAACCTTTGTTCACAATGCCTACAGATTCTCCCAAACGTACATATTTATCAGATAAAATGTAACAAAAGAGGGCGACCCACATCCCATACACCCACATACAAATACCCCTATACATACATACCTACCTACCTACGCGCTTAAAAACGCTTACAAAAGCTCCCATAAGCGTGAAATGGCACCTAATCACAGAGTGCCGTTAATTCGAGCTTGAAACCTGCCTAACTGTGAAACCAGTGAGCAAACTGAGCTCTTATTGATTCGTGTATAATCTAATACTTTCCGTTTGGCCGACTTCCTTCAGCCATTCCGACTTAATCCGTGGATAAATCCTGCCACATTATCCATTCATTCAACATCACCCTTATTTGCAACAATCTAAAGGTTAAGTTCCAATGGTGCAGTGTAAAGGTAAGTTGGTAAAATTGTAAGTTACTGGCTGTTACTCAGTCAAGTAATTTTCAATTGAATTTATTTGAATGAGTTAAAAGGTCTCTGTTGATTTATACCTGTATTGTGTGCCGAGTTTCAATCATAACGCAGGAGTCAGGGGCGCTGGCAAGTTTATTTTCAGGGGTTGGCATTTTCAGCACCCACGATGTTAGCTTGAACATTTTTGAATTTGCTCTTAACTAAAAGTAAGTTAGGTTATCGTTTGTCCATTTATACTAGGAGTACGATCTGAGAATCCAACCCAGGGCCTCATGCTCTGCCAGGGTTGCGAGATTTGTTTGAAAGAGATACCGTGGCCCTGGCATATAGGCAACTGAAGGAACACGGGTGGGTTTTAGTCAGTAAAATCTGACACGCCCTCCTCTCCACCCTAGAGCGGGAGAAGTCATTTGATAATTTCCTATCCACAAAAAAATGGCCTCATGCTCAGCAGTAGCTAGACCAACGAGGTAGTGTATTTTTAAGTTAGAACGTTACTACTGTACAAACAATAGTTACAAAGAAAGTTGATGAAATTTGCTATAAAATGTTTTTTATTTCAAAAGTCTGACTTCTATAGTTTAGGAGAAATTGCACTTTTAAAAGTGTGGTACACACGGCTACATATCAAGCTATACGTTTCCAGTGATAACAGACCTCGCATTGTACAGGCTTTCCGTACAGTGAGAAATCAGCTTATACTGGAAATGTATAGCTTGATTTTTCGCCGTGCGTACTAAGTTTTGAAGGACAGTGTATTTTAGATTTATGCTAGATATGCACTTTGGGATAGAACCACAAAACAGTGGTGGGGCGTTGGTTTCTGTGGTTTATTATACTGCGTACTGGTTAACCTGCCGTCACGGTTAGTGCTAAATTCTGTGGTATTGGTCACTTTGGCTTATAGTGTGGTTCTTGCTGTAGTATGAATAGCCAATTTTGAATTATGATACATGTATTATACAGTAACTCGACTAAGAATTTTTGTAATGCCGCGGTCCCACAGCTCGTTAACTGACAATCATTATGGTTTTATTGTATGCAAAAACAATAAGTCATAATAATTTAATGACCTCTAGCTTCCATGTAGGGTTCACAGATTCGTATAGAAGGTATGTTTTTTTTTTTGTTTTCCCGCTCTGGGCGGAGTGGGAGGGCATGTCAGACTTTTACTGACTAAAACCCACCCGTGTTCCTTCAGTTACCCATGTGCCAGGGTCACGGTATCTCTTTCGAACAATCTCGTGACCCTGGCAGGCATCGGGTCTATCAGACCCCTTCAGTTTTGCTGACATCTCTTTGAGGCGCGCGTGGGACACTACGCACCGTCGACCCGAGCTTGGTCCTTACCGGGCGACGAGCTACCCATTGCTGGCCGCCCGCAAGCTGGCGCCTACGGTGGCTGGGAGTCCGCTATGGACTCCCGACGCCCGGGGCGTCTCCTCCTGCGGTGGTTAGGGACGTCAGGGCGCAGAGACTGCCACTCCCTCACGCGCCCCGCTTCCTACTTCGCGGGCATTACTGCTTCGCAGAAGGAGGTGACGGCTTCCATTTCCCTCTCGCTCCGTACCATGGCTTGCACCAAGGCCGGACGCGAGAGGTCGCCGCCGCCGCTCGCCTTTACGAGGACACGGCGGTGCTCCACCCAGGCAGGGCAAACTTCCACCGTATGCTCCACCATGTCCTCTAGACGATCCTCACAATCGAAATACCCGGGCGTATCCTCCCGCTTTATCCTGAACGGGAACCCACCGAAGCAACCATGCCCGGTGAGAACCTTCGTCAAGCGGAAGGTGAGGACGCCGTGACGCCTTTCTATCCACTCCTCAAAGAGGGTAGATACCGCTGCAATTGTGGCGTGCCCAGCACTGGGTTGCGACAATCGTATAGAAGGTATGGTCACGCGGCAATTTTCAAATACGCTCTTTTCCCTCAAAGTGACCGCATAGCACGTTTTCGAACTGTCATTTTGAACTTTGACAATACGTAGTAGTGAAATTGTAGAAATAATATGGTGCAAGTAAATTAAGCTTAAGGGGGATGTGGTAAAGTAGTACGTGAAATAATTACATTTTGAAATAAACTGTTTCATGAAAAAGTCACCTGCAAGTTACCTGTAAATTGCAAAAAAAAAACGTCAGTGAAAAATTTAGTTTCCCGGCTAGCTTGGCGAGATTAATATTTTCATTTCTTGATTTTTGATACACAATATGTGGCAGCAACGTATCTACATGCCACCAAGTAATAGGGGGCTAGTCTTCCAGGATTCACTGTCATAATTGCAGCCGAAAAATGTTTACTGTTGGACAAAGGCCGCCCCCAATTTGGGGGGCTTTGCCATAATCGCCACGCTTGGCAAGTGGGTTGGCGATCGCAGTATGGCAGTAAAATGCATCAAGAACGGTGCTGCCCATTCTCTAGTAAGTCCCTTTGTCGCCTCTCCAACACCCACGGGAAGAAATGGGATGAATGCCATTCACCGGGCACTAATGCAGACTCCGGGCTGCCGTAACCTAGGGATCGAACCCACATCAGATGTTGCAACTGCGAGCGTCAGAACTACAAACCCGTCGATAATATTGTTGCATAATCCAAAGGCTAGAAAAGGTACAAGTACAATCGCGCTCACAAGTTATACAGAAACAATTATAAACGAAGTATTTAATTAAATTTCTAAGTTTATATTAAAACATCGGATCAGTACAGTCGCGTGCAGATGGCGTCCAGTTTTGTCTCTAAAATTATTTCTTAATTAAAGTTCGCCCCGCGAATTCAGGAGTGAATTAAAATTGTAATATTCACGCTCACTCAGTTGCTGGACTTGGTTATAGTTGAAATTAATGTTTTTACAACTGTTTGTCGGAGTAATAAATTGAAAACAACGGTTATTACTGAGAACAAAGGAGATTAACAAAGTAGATATTCTAAGTTCTGTCTCAGACACCCTTTGTTAAATAACAGTATTATTTAAAATAGGTATAAGTACTATTCTTTTAAATAAGGTACTTTTTAGTAAGTTTTCCTTTTGACACTATCTTATGATGAGTCGGAAAATCTTTAAATGGTACCAGCGTAATCAGGTTTATTTTAAGCAATTTACTATCTTAAAATGCAATGACTAGCTTCTTTACATATATTAAAACGCACACAAATAGGTACCTTCCCATCCGCACTCATATATTGCACACACGTACACACACACCCCACTTACACGCTACAAGTTCTACAACTCATTTGAAGTGTAATCAATTCTCTTTTTTATTAGAAATACTGTGTATGAACAAATAATATTAGTTTTAACAACATTGGAAATGTTGGCTAAAAATCTCCCAGTCCGTTATCAGAGAGGTATGGCGCGGGCGCTGTAATTGAGATCCAGGTTTTCCCCTAGTTCGGCTACAGATGCAACTCTGTTATATTATTTTCATTATAGCCTACAATTTTTCCTTTACGCAAAATGGTTGTTGTAATGTTAATATTTTTGGTGTCAATAAATAAATTATATTATTTACTAGCTTCTGCCCGCGACTTCGTCCGCGTTATATTTCGTGTTCCCCCGACCCTTCCCGTCGCGTCGAATCGCCGACCCGTGCGATTTTCCCCGTTTTTGCAACATTTTTCATTACTGCTCCGCTCTTTTTGGTTGTAGCGTGATGTTATATAGCCTATAACCTTCCTCGATAAATAGGCTACCCAACACAAAAATAATTTTTCAATTCGGACCAGGTGTTCGTGAGATTAGCGCGTTCAATCAAACAAACAAACTCTTCAGCTTTATAATATTATTATATACTAGCTTCTGCCCGCGACTTCGTCCACGTCAAATTTTTGCTCCCCTGACCCTTCCCGTCGCATCGATTTGCCTGCTAGTTTTCATCCATTTTTCGTTGCTGATCGCTCCTTTTGAGTTATAGTGAGTCAACCTTAAAAGATAGACATATGCTCTCACGGACTTTTTTTTAGAAATTTTTAAAAGGAACAATTCCGTCATACATGATTTTTGCGTTACTGTAACCGTTTACGCAGCGCACGCAACGGAAACTCTCAAAAGGAATAAATTTTCCCCGTTTTTGCAACATTTTTCATTACTGCTCCGCTCCTCTTAGTTGTAGCGTAATGTTATATAGCCTTCCTCGATAAATAGGCTACCCAACACAAAAATAATTTTTCAATTCGGACCAGGTGTTCCTGAGATTAGCGCGTTCAATCAAACAAACAAACAAACTCTTCACCTTTATAATATAGAAGAAGAGAAGAAGATTATAGCCTACAATTTTTTCTTTAAGCAAAATGGTTGTTGTAATGTTAATATTAATATTCAGCTTTATAATATTATATTATATAATACTAGCTTTTGCCCGCGGCTTCGCCCGCGTGGATGTCGGAAATTATCGCAAGAGGACGTAATTGAATGCATTAATCCAAGTTATATAGGTACTAAGAGAGCAGTTGAGTGAGAGCAGTGGTTGCTCAGTGGTATCAGCCCCGACTTACGAATTGTAGGTCGTGGGTTCGAACCCAGGCAGGCTCTGTACTTTGTGTAAATATTTTCATCAACACTGCTCTCAAAACGGTAAAGAATAACATCGTGACGAAACCTGCATGTCCTAGAACCAAAATTCGAAGACATGTGACATCTACCAACCCGCACAGGGCCCGCGTGGTAGATTACGGCCCACTCCCTCTCACCGAGAGGAAGTCTGTTTCTCAGCAGTGGGAATAATATGTGTAGGGTAAAGGTAGGGGGGGGGGGGGGGGGGGGGGGGGTAATAAATACTATCTGTGTGCCATTTTCGACCCAGATCCATTGAGCCGCTTTTCCATGTTTGTGAAACAAACATCCAATCATACAAACGTTCACATTTATAATATTAGTAGGTAGTAAGTAGGTTTATAATTCATATTACTTCGGATTCATAGTTTATGAGAATATCATGTGTGTTTGATGAATAGTATTCAGAGTAAGAAGACTCTGAAATAGGGTTGGATTGAATTGATATAAGTCATCCTGGTTTTTCTTAACACTCGTATTCTACCTATACAGACACTCAATCATTTACCAGACACCAAATCGATCATAGGAATTATAGGAATAGTACTTTTGCCAGTGGCTTCGCTCTTAAGTTATCAGAAAATATCACCTGGGAACCTAGTACCGGGATAAAGTATCCTTTATGGTAAGTATCCAGGATAACCAAAAATCCAAATCCATCCAAAAATTTAAACATCTTAGCCATATTTCGTGGTCTCTTACTTGGAATAATACAATTAGGTTTATTTTGAGTACTTCGAACACACATGATATTCGCATTTACTATGAAGCCCAAGTAATATGAATTACAATCCTACTAATCCTGCACTACCCCACCGCTATCAAGCGAGACGGCCGGACGCGGAACGGCTCGCTAGCTGCTCTGCGACTATTTTATTATAATCTTTGATATCTTCTAAAATATTCAATTTAATGATATGCTGTGAAGGGCAATTTTGATCTACATGAAATGCATAATATATCTAATGTATTTAATTGGATAAGAATTAATGCTGTATTGCTTAAGATCGCTTCGTAAATAAGCCATTATTTATCGTAAAAATTAAAGGATAAAAAATGGTTATTGTGGGTTATCCCTAAGAGATAGACATATACCATCGCGGACTTTTTTGTAGACCTTTTTAAGGTGTACAATACTGTAGTACATTATTCTGATCTATTTCGTAGGGTTCAGCCAGCGTTCGCAATGTAAGCGCAAAAAAAAATGAGTTTATTTATGAAATCACATTAGAAACCTTAAAATTATCAGCGTTTCTTTACTATATTATGCATGTTATATACATATAAACGTTCCTGTTGAATCACTCTATCTATTAAAAAACTCGCATCAAAATCCGTTGCGTAGTTTTAAAGATATAAGCATACATAGGGACAGACAGACAGACAGCGAAGTGACTTTATTTTATAATATGTAATGATTATTTTATTATTATATTATATAGTATAGATTTTTTTCAAAAGGGGCAGGTTTGTCATATCTGATGGCGTTTATATAGCTAAAAAAAAGGTCCCTACGGCCTACAATAAATATGACATTTCGTACATTCATTCCATTTCGTGTTCATTCATAAGTTCTTTGCGATGATATTTAATATTTAAAAATCAAGTATTTGACATGGAAAGTGTCAGAATCTACGTTCTAGATATAAACAAGGTTTAAATTACGTTTGGTTCAGCTTCTAGTCTAACTGGATGCGGCTGAATATTTTAAATGGAGCGACTGCCTTTCTGACCTCTACAACCCGTTTGTCAGACTTTCGAGCTTCTGACGACCCGTAATGACTGCCAAAGAGCTTGGTTTGTAAAGATCACCCATCCATGGACCAAACGCGGCAAGCATAGCTTAACCTGATTGATTGACCCGATCGGCTGTTATTACTTAGCCAACAGCCTCACAAGTTACATTATCACCCAAAGGATAAATGTCACTTGCCCGTCATAAAACAACCCGTCTATCCCGTAGATTTGTCTAGTCAGCAATTAGATATTTCCATTGTTATGGGAATCGTTGCTAACATTGGTAAAGCATTTAAGATGGTCAACGATATGTGCATTCATAAAACAGTTTTTAAATTATAAAAACCAATCCTTTTCAAAAAATAAAACACTTCCAATTGTATGTTTATGTTTAATATTGTTTCCAGAATTAAATAAAACATTGCATAGCATCTTCTGTTGCTAGATATTATGTTGGCCTGACCACCCGATACCCATGCTGACTGCATTAACTGGGCTGTGCCCTAACCACTTATAAACAATTTGAATGATGTATTGATTTGACAGATTAATCTGGTTACTCTCCTCGCGTTCCGAGTTTCGAAAAATCGATGTAAGCGCGCCAAACAATCCTTCCGTAGAGCGTGGCGATTTCTTGACGCGCTAACAGCGATGTTATTGTGATTATGAACGCGGGGTAGGTGTGGCCATGTTAAATATTTTGTTGATCGATTTACCAAATCGATTTGATAAAAGTAATATCATTTAATAATTGTGGTGACCGTTTTGTGGTAACTTTTGTTAGTGTTGACATTTTGCTGTTTGTGCAACAGTTGTAAGCAGTTTCTCTTTCTTTTGTTCTTGCTTTCTATTAACATAATTTAAGAGATACTTTTACATATAATTTATATTCTTTACTAAAAGTGAATAACAATTTCAAATCGAAGATACAAGTGTAGGGAAATATAATTACAACACAAAGTTGCGATGTTTGATGTAAATAATTTAATGCAGTTTTGCCACCGACATTTGTAAATACGATTTGAGTTGGAGTACTATTTAACTGTTCCTCAATTTATTCCTGTTTTCTACTACAAAATATGCCTTTGTTCCATAAAAAAACTGATTGTGCACTAAAATATGCTTTATCGAGTTTTTAAAATAAAATTACAACAAAAGAAATGGCAGGGTCTGTGTTAGCACGCTTTGTTCGTTCACTAGACCCCATCATCCCCTTCTAATGTAACCTATCCGAGTTGGGATGCCCCCACTCTCTTAATAGTTGTAAAAGGTCCATTATTTGTTACACAATTAGTATTTGTAGTTTGATGCACAGTTTAAAATATCTTTTTTAATTGCAATTAGCTTTTGATTTTAATGGAGAGTTTTAATTTTAAGCTTATGTTTGTTCTTCTAAGAGCAATGTGTAAGTACCTACTTTATTTAGGTCTTTTATTATCATAGAAAACCTACATTATATGACCAACTTCGATTGAGATATCATCAAATGTTAATTTTTAAACGATCTAGCCAGTTTTAGTTGGCCAAATCACGAAATGCAACTAATTCATGAAATGGCTAGTCACATCATAAAGTGATCAATTCTACGATCTGACCACGACATATGTATATATCCTTAGATTATAATTCCTTCGTGTTTTAGTTTATTTACTATCTATTTAATTTTTTTATTTTTATTTTAGCCCACCCGCTGCCTATTTTAATCCGCGATTTGAATATAACGTCTAATCAGTTACATGAGACCTAGATTATGACCGGAGAAAAGCTATTGTAAACATCTCTGGTACTTTTAGTCAGCGGAATACTAATATATCGATATTTTCAATCGATTACTACCATTTAATTGACATAATCTGTCGTCTATCTTGGCAATATTCAGGTTAAGTTTTAATGGCAGAAGTATGTACCTTTGATTCAATAAAGTAATTATTAATTACGGTTTCTAATGCTAGGGTGAAAGAGATGTTGATATAAAATTGGACTTAAAAAATTACGACTTAATTTTTGAGAAGTAAATAGTCTCCGCCCGGCACCGCAAATAAAGGGCCCATCGGCGGGCAATTTCCTTTACTTTTATTTCGGAAGTCCGTGTCTTTGGTTGTGAATGTTAGTTTTTAGCAACCGACTTCCGATATTAAATTATTTTTCACTTACTTGTTAATTTTTATTGGAAATTGATTGTTATCTTTTGTAAAATGTTATTATTTTTACTTCTTAGGGTACCTACTTACCCTACACCTGCTTTAGGGATGGCAGCATTTCCTATCTATTCCAAAAATAATTATCGAATTCGATCTGCAATTGCAAAAGATATAGCGGAACATACTAACAAAGATGAATTGAGAACCTCCTCGATTTTGAAGTCGTTTAATCACAAACTAAACAAACAAAAATGCCTTCGAAAAATAAAATCTCCAATAACGAAGAAATCGATTTCTTTTCCGAGACAGTTTCGAATGTCTGTCACAGTAAAAGACGAAGGGTGCCGCACTGAACACATCTGAGAGCAGTCCGTGACGTGGAATTAATTAATGTGTCTCGGGACGCTAATGAAGCCCCATTGTTACACCATTTATCACTAAACATGTGTAACCTGACTTGCTTGAGTCCGTGTACACGGAGTAGGAAGATTGGAGAAGACAGGTTATTTATCTTATACCTTTAAACGAGCAATTCTTGTATATATTATATATAATCTGAATCTCGGAAACGGCTCCAACGATTTTCATGAAATTTAGTATACAAGGGGTTTCGGGGGCGATAAATCGATCTAGCTAGGATTCATTTTTACACAATGTCGTTTTATTCATGTTTTCAATGACCAACTTTATCGATAATCAACTTGAACAAAAACGTATTATTTTAAACACAATTTACCAAAAAATACCGAGCAAAGCTCGGTCAACCAGATATTTTATTTATGAAGATACATCTATAGCCTACCTGTTTAATTTTTTTAACGAAGTACTACAGTAATAATTTCGTCACCACTGCTCTTGAAACGGTGACGGAAAACGAGGAACCGGAAACCGCACGTCCTAGAATTAAAAAAATCGAGGACATGTGACATCTACCTACCTGCACTGGGCCTGCGTCGTAGATTATGGTGCGTTCCCTCTCACCGAGAGGAGGCCTGTGTCCCAGCAGTGGGAACATTATAGGCTGATGGTGCAGCACTCTCAGAAAAAACTGATAACACATAATCGCTATCTCTACTTTCCTGATTCTGAACTCTGGGTCTGGACCGGTAGAGTTTACTTTGCCGGAAGAGGTCTAGGGTGAGGAGCCAGACCAAGTGAGATACAGAAATCTGTAGGGCAGCATGTGACAAGCTTTTGAGCAATATTGACCCCATGGACCCTATTTCTTGGGAGAAGTATTGCCAACTCCGTCATGCTTTTATTGGCTGGATTAAGTGGATATTTGCAAGAGCATACGCTTCGAGGAAGGAAGTTTTCCAAAACGAGCTGGTAGGTACTTGACCAACTTTCGGGTCTGGGATCATCTTCATATGTCAGGAAAGCACTCTCGATGTCCGGATTGTAGGATTTTGATGTTATAAGTTTGATTTTTCTAATCTGTTTTGGTTTTGATGATTTAATATAGTCTATGGACAACATTAAAACAGTCTTCGTTTTCGATTTAATGTAAATGTCATTTTATTATTGATAGTATTTTGCAATCTCTTCCCGTGGGTAAAAGGCGACAAGGGACTTATCAGAGAATGGGCAGCAGCGTTCTCTATGCATTATATCATCTTACTGCGATCGCCACCCCGCCTGCCAAGCGTGGCGATTTTGGCAAAACCCCCCAAAACATGGCTAGCACTAAAATGTCAAGGTAGCGGTGGGTGGGGGTGGCCTATGGTCTTTCAGCTGAAATGGTGAAGACGATGAATATTTTGCTTTAAATGATAAATGATTTTATTTCTGTAAGAAACAAACACAAAAAACAAGTCAAATATATATATTTTTAAACTACATGAGGTCGGCGTTTCATAACTGACTGCTCTGAGAAGAAAGACCGAAACAAAATCAGAGGAAAGTTTGAGTCTGATTATAATTATAAGAAGATGCAATTCTTTTAATTACAATGAACCTGTTCTTCTTCTGCATTAGTTTTAAATATCTACCTATATTTGTAACATGCAGTGCATTTACTCGTATATCTCGACAACTCGAACAACTACAATTTAAGGATAGTAAAAAGTTACTTCATGTATTAATAGCAAAAGTGTTAAATAGAGAGCTGACTACGTTATAATAATGAAGGTCCCGATTTTCGATGTCGTAGCACGGCTACGGCGTAGCACTGTAACGTAGTACTATGCTACGAGCAAACGGGAGTATGGGGACGCGTACAGGGTCAAAATAAATTAGCTACCGAAACTCTGCAGACGTGACGGGAGTATTCTTAATTGATATTGGACTTTATAAAATCACTTTTCTTTTATTTGATCATGTTAATATATCGGAACCCATCACGTCTGAACAGATTTTTAAACTGATATTTCAAGTAACTACACTAACTGCGGTCGATGACCCAAAAAAAATCAATCAAACTAATTCCTTTTTGTTTTGTCATGTTTAGATAACGACACCCATCACTTCTGCGAAGTTTTGTTAGCTAAACTAACTTTACCCTGTACTTAAAATCTTACAAGGTAGCTATATCTTGAAAGGTGAAATATTCTAATCTCCTCCATACTTCCTACTCCACAAACCGTTCTACCTCTCACAAACGCGTCCACAGTGTGTACAAATTACATAGCTTTTGTATACGATATATCATCTCTTCCCATGTACTGATGTATTACAATGTTTGTATATTTCATTATTTGGATGTATGTTCAGATAATATTGTCTTAGGCTGGACGAAAATGTCAACTTGACTAACGAAGGACTGTGTATTTATTTTATTACTTCGTTGCTACATCTTTTATTATTATATTTATATAAAACAAGCTTTTGCCAGAGGCTTCGCTTGCATGTAAATCTTCCTCTTAAACCACTTTGCTCATTGATGAAAACCACATTAAAATCCGTTGCGTAGTTTAAAAGATCTAGGCATACAGACGCGGGAAACTACTTTGTTTGGGTGTACTACGTGAGCTCGACAAATGAATGTGCGAATAACACTTGTGCGACAAAACTGTACTGCGACTCACAATAGTTCGAATGCACGCTTGTGCGACACACTCGAGCTCACATAGTACACCAGGTTAGGTTAAAACTGTGACCTCCTACGCACGAGCCGAGCGAGCAGTGCCGCGGCAGCGGCCGGCGAGTGCTAGAAACAACTAGATTCAGTGTGTCGCACAAGCGTGCATTCGAACTGTGGTGAGTCGCAGTACAGTTTTGTCGCACAAGTGTTATTCGCACATCCATTTGTCGAGCTCACGTAGTACACTCACTTTGTTTTGTAAACATTTTTGATTTTATAATGTAATAATGTAAAAATGAAGATTATAAACTGACTAACTCTTGATGATTAACACACACCCCAAACCGCTGGACCTAGAGGCCTGATATTTTGCACATAAATACCTTATGCAGTGTAAACATCCACCTAAAAAGAAAAAGTTTGTTTAGTTTGTCAAAAGTTAGTTTCATGTAAATCGGTCCGATTTGGTAAATAATTGAGTGTCATTTGAAGTAGAATAGGAATGGTCCCAATAAAAACCCAGAGGAAATATATTCAATATAGCTATATTTTCTGGTCTTCTTACTTCGACTAATAATAGGTTTATTTTGATTACTTACATGAGACACACACATCATATTCTGCTATACGAAGTAATATGAATTACAAATGAAATTAAAATATACCTGGGTCGTTCTCGTTTTTTACCGAGAGTGAAACGGAGTTTTTCTGTTTTTTTGGTTTTTGAACTATCCATAATTGTGGTTACTGTGTGGGATTAAAAAACAATTGCATGTGTGTTTTCATTAGGACTAATAAAAATTTTCTTTCCGGCTAATATTATTAATTTTGTATCTAATACGGGATGAATGTTTTTATTTATTCATCATCATCATGATTTCAACCGAGACATACACTGAAGGACATTGGCCTCTCCCTATTTGGGGGGGAGGGGGGGTGCCATTATCGCTACGTTGGCAGGTAGGTTGGCGACCGCAGTATGGTGGTAAAATGCATAGTGAACGCTTCGACGTAGACAAAGTCGCGCGCAAGTCTTTATTTTAATAAATGCTGAATTAACTCCGCCTGTTATATTTTTACGCCTTAACGGCTGAAAAGATTTGAATGAAAGAAATATACCATGACCTGGGTGAGGACACTGACACAGGATACTTTTTATTCCGGTAGTAAGTTCCCGTGACATATACATACTTCTGACATCTTAAATTCTCATTATGTTAAATATTATGTCATGTTATCAACGTGGGCGAAGCCGCTAGCAAAAGCTAGTTACATCGATAAGTTATCATGGTTTCAGTACATTTTTGCGATTAGATAGTAATAGAACTGTATCGTGTTTTAATGATAATGTTAGAAAAACAAGGAGCATACGAAAATATTTGTTAGCTAAGTACAATAAGTTCATTTAAGCGATATTGATGCATATAAGAGTAGAGGGAGACCAAAGAAACGATGGATGGACTGTGTGAATTATGATATGGATAGAAAGGGGTGACTACGGAAATGACGACTAATAGAGGAGTGTGGAAGAAAAAGACATGTTGCGCCGACACCAAATACATTGGGATAAGGGCAGAAGAGTGATGAAATTGTGAGATGGTATCTATGCAAATCATCGTGATGGGTTTGCTTCGTTCTTATGTCGTAGCATTACGCTGTGTGAAAACTGTTTTACGTGGATATGTTTTTCTTGTTTTAATGGCGGCAAATTCGCGTACTTCGTCATTAGTTGAAAATGGAACTGTATGTTTTTTCGCTGCGCTTGGATGTACTCTGTTGGATTTTCCACGCTCGGTTCAAGATAGAGAGTTGAAAATCCCGTGAGCGGTAACATTCCAACGCGATATTTTTACGTCCGTGCATGTGCATGTGGTCTTTGATATTTTTTTATTTCTTTGTTATGCAGGTTTAAATTAAATTAGTTAGCGAAAATCGACCGACACGATGGGTTTTGATATCTAAACGTATAACTATATTTTTTTTTCACTTAGCGATCATCATCAGCACCCTATAGTGTTCCCACTGCTGGGATACAGGCCTCCTCTCGGTGAGAGGGAGTGGGCCATAATCCACCTCGCGGGCCCAGTGTGGGTTGGTAGATGTCACATGTCTTTGAATTTTTGGTTCTATGACATGCCGGTTTCCTCACAACCCAGTTCTCGTCACTCCACAATTGCAGCAGTAGGCCCCTCTTTGAGGAGTGGATAGAGAGACGCCACGGTGTCCTCACCTTCTGCCTTACGCAGGTCCTCACCGGAGATGGCTGTTTCGGGACGTTCCTGTTCAGGATAAAGCGGGAGCAAACGCCCGGGTGTTTCTATTGCGTGGATCGTCTGGAGGACACGGTGGAGCATACGGTGGAGGTGTGCCCTGCCTCGGTGGAGCACCGCCGTGTCCTCGTGGAGGCGATCGGCGGCGCCGACCCCTCGCGTCCGATACGCCCTTCTTCTCCACCAAGAGCGAGAGACGTCATTAGATGATTTCCCACTCAGAAAAAAAAAATAACGTCCGCTGCTGGACATAGACCTACCTCAGGGGGGTGGCTTTGTCATAATCGCCACGCTTGGCAGGTGGGTTGGCAATCGCAGTATGGTTGTAAAGTACATAGAGAAAGCTACTGCACGGGAAAAACTTGCTTTATTTTGTGCCAGATGCGTACTCCCATACTTATTGTATTTGGTATGGCAGTCACGTTAATTATAGCCTCAAAATCTACGACTTTTGGGGGAAAGCACCCTCACTCTTGAAAGACCAGAGAATTACTAAACGGTTCCCCTTCCCCGAAAACCATTAATTTTCCTTGGATCCCCCTCTAAGTACCACCTGACTCCATTAATTATTATGGGTGGTATTAGTAATAGGGTACCAAAAACCCAATGCTTAATTATGGAATGTCATTACGGTCATTTGTAGGTGTACGAGGTGGTGAAAAAGGTGAAAAATATTACTTTAAAAAGATGCCATAGACTCCGACTCCCGAAATTAAAGTTATTTTTCAGTTTTTTGTGTTTTTTTAAAGTCGAATGTTTTTAGGACTATTGTCGTTTAAAAGAAAAACTAAATTGTTACTTCAGCCGCTCGCTGCTCGTTGGAAGGATCCTATGAGTTAAAACGAAACTGTTTCCATAAATATATACAACGTAATATTCATAATTCCAATCAAAAAACTCTAAATCAACTAATTTAACGCAGAACGGCGGCCACTCAAAACTTGGCACTTTTACACAAACTTTTGCAGACACAAATCATTCAAAAACCACCTTTAATAACCCAACATAAGGTATAATTCAAGTGCAAAAGTAATTTAGTACAAACATCAGTGCCGTCGAACCCAAGGAAGTTTAATGACTAATTACCCCCTAGGGGAGAATGGCCCAAACTGAATCGAGGATTAAGTCGGCAAGGGAAATTTTAAATTACCGTGGATTTTACTGAACTTTCAGTGTTTTTTCCCCACTCTACTTACAGCGTAACGTTGGTTGCAGAAATAAAGAGGTTGATGCACTGAAAAGGTTTAATATCTCGTTGTAAGAAGTCTTGGAGTTGCGAAAGAAACATTTATCTATAATTTTCATTAAGTAAAACAGAAACAGTAGTGGTCCTGTGCTAACGGCTGAGACTGACGAGTTTCTTTGGTCGTAGATTCGAACCCTGACAAACGCCTTACTTTGTGTAAATTATTTCACCATCACTGCTCTCATAACGGTTAAGGAAAACATCGTGAGGAAACTGCCATGTCCTGGAACAAATATTCGAAGATAGTGACATTTATCAACCCGGACTGTGTCCGTGTGGTGGATTATGGCCCACTCCCTCTCACAAAGAGCAGGCCTGTTTCCCAGCAGTGGGAACATTATAGCTTGATTATGCTTATGCTTTCATTAAGTTCTTTTTAACCGAATTCAAAAAAACGAGGTTTGATTCCATTCGGACAATGGGGTCCATGTGAAAACCATAGTATTTGCGCGACAAATGAACTAATAACGCGATTAGTGCGGGGTATCTACCATAACTAAAAAGATAAAAATAAAAACCTTTTACATAAAAAAGCAACCGACTTTCCTGAAAAAAAAAACTACAAAGTCAAAAATAACTTTAATTTCGGAAGCCGGTGGCAAAAAAACCATAAATACAGATCCTAAGACACCGACTTTCGAAATTAAAGTTATTTTTGACTTTATATATTTTTTTTAAGAAAGTCGGTTGTTTTTGACAATTCAGTTTTCCTTATTTTTGCCAATTGCTGTTTTGTAGTATTTGGCTCAAAATTGCTTTGCGTTTTTTTATGTTTTAAATTCAAGTTGAAAAGAAACTTTGATATCCGAAATCAACCCTTATTGCTACAAAACGTTGTAAGAGTATGAAGGAAAAAGTAAAGAATTGTGAAGCTCTGATGAGTCACAAGACAAGTGCAAAATATAAACATTGATAACTCATAGATAATCGGATTGTAGTCATATATTATATTATACTAGCTTTTGCCAGCGGCTTCGCCCGCGTGGAGGTCGGAAATTATCCCGCGGGAACATACTACCGGGATAAAAAGTATCCTATGTCCTTTCTCAGGCTCTAAACTATCTGTGTACCAAATTTCATTTAAATCGGTTCAGTAGTTTTAGCAGGAAAGCGAGACAGACAGATAGACAGACAGACAGACAGACAGAGTTACTTTCGCATTTATAATATTATATTAAAATAATAAATATTATAATATTATATATTATAATTATATTATAAATATTATATATTATAATTATATTATAAATATTATATATTATATATTATAATATTATATTATATATTATATAGTGTGGATGTGGATTATATTATATTTAGGATCAAACTTGTCATTAATGAGTGATAAAGATTACTGAGTGCGTAACAGTTGAATACAAGTTCGATTAAGTGCATCAACTATGGTCACGTTCGAAATAGGTACCGTGGCCCTAGCATATGGGCAATTGAAGGAAAACGGGTAGCTTTTAGTCAGTAAAAGTCTGACACGCCCTTCTGCTCCACCCTAGAGCGGGATACGTCATTTGATGATTTCCCACACACAAAAAAAAAGCCACACATAAACGAGTAAACTTAATTAGTACTTCCCCAGCCCGCGTGGATGTCGGAAATAATGCCACATGACAAAAGGAGCCTATGGTTCACCTTTACACATCAGTTATCTGCCAGTGACCAGTGAAGTCCCATCAAAATCATTCTACCCGTTTCAGAGATTAGTCGGAATATAAAGACAAATAAAAATTATAAAAAATATTTCTTTGGGATAAGTACCATATGCAATTGGTAAATAGCTATTATTTTGACATAACGAAACGGCAGTATATGTGTATGTGTGGATTTTATGAGCGTATGTTTAGATTAAGAGTTGGAAGTTAATTCCTAGGCTACAAAAGATTGTCTGTGTAAGTTTTGCATATTAAGAAACACAAACTCCCAAAATACAAGCTTGACTTAGTTTAGGAGTTGGTAGATCACGTATTGCTGTACAACCATCAAACATCTTAATAAATTGTATGTCGTACTTTGAGAACGAAATAAATGTTGTTATCACCTTTATTTCATTACATACATATAAATTATATAAAAGTATTATGATCCGGTTTATTTAAAACAATGTATAAGGTACTTTAAAAATAATTGTTTGAAAAACATTCAAAACTATAAAAATAGTGATCCGCCGGTGTCGGGAGCAGAGTCAAAGCTACCGGGAGTAAGAGCTCTAGAGACAGGAACCGCCCCGCGATGCTAGCCCTATCGAGGAGTAGAGTCTTCTGGATCAAGTCAGGTATATCAAACTGTGGTCCTAAGTAGTACAGAACTGGACATTGAGACGGGGTCGCGACAGACCACAGGAGACGGCGCGTGAGCTGGATAGGTTCCGTCAAAATTGGAAAGAGGTCGCGCGGCCTTGCGAAAGATGAAAGGAGTGGAGGGTAGCCCTTGCCCAGAAGTCATCAAATGAGCGTAGAGTAGTAAAAATATAAATATATATCATTGCTTTCAACGCTGTGTATCGTTGTACTCACGGCGACAAATCAAACTATACATTTCCAGTATAAACTGACCTCTAATTGTTCGAGAAATGTAAACAATGCGAGCTCAGCTGAAACTGGAAATCGGTCGGCTACATTTTACTCAATCACATTTCACAGTTTATTACCATTCATTTTGTGACAATTATGATAAAATAATGACTAAATTATAATCATTTAAATCATTAATTGAGCTCTCGAAATGATACCTGTTTGATAGAAATGAGACTAATTTGTCCAAATACGGTGATTTGCAGCAATTATAATTGTGACAGCTATTTTGATGATTAATTAATGAGTGGATGAGTATCTAATTATTTTATGATAACTTCCGCGTATGTATTTATCAATAGGTATACAACTCACAACAGATTAGCAATTTGCAAGTAAAACATGACTTTCACTGCTTCATTCAAAATCAAAACCAAAAGTCATTTATTCAAACTAGGCTGAGAGTCAGCACTTTTTAAATATTAAAATTGCATAAGATAGTCCCCGAACCTCAGTTTTACCACTTCCTAATGCTTAAGCTGAAAAGAAGAAGTGGCGCAACAAACTCCCCAGCAGCGTAAGTGTCTGTTAAGTTAAAAATCTTTTTCTATGAAGTTCGTTAAAAAATAAAAAAAAAATGTAAAAGCCTTATTGTACGGTCTAACTGACGTAGAATTCTACAGGAGAAATAAAAAACATAAGGAATCTCTAGTTTTCGTAAATCATACACAAATACGAACGTCGAGAAAGAAGTATTTCAGCAAATTCTATAAAGGATTGAATCGGCAAGATATTTAATATCAACGAGAATTTATTAATTCCTGGAGCTTTACTGACGGCACATACGTTAGAGCGATTCATTATGAATTTCTATTCTTGGAAATTCTGTTGATTCATACAAATTATGAGGGCTTTGTGGTTAAGCAATAACAGCTGGCATTAGTGGATCTTAACAGTCGTTACGGGTTGCCAGAAGCCCGAAAATCTGTAACATTTAACATACTAATAGCTGCATCCAGTTAGACTACTGGAACGGCCGCCATTTACGACTTGTACCTACAAGTACGTAGTAACGTAGATTCGAACCTAGATAGGCTCAAAACGGTGAAGGAAAACATCGTGAAGAAACCGGCACATCCAGGAACTAAAAATTAGGTGACATGAGACATCAACAAGATTATTTCCGGATTTTATATACACTGGTAAATTTTATAGATACAATGACATGAATATTTGCTTTATAATGTTTTATATTGGTTTAATAATTGTGAATGTTAAGACTGGGTCATTTTATGTTTTCTTTCTTTCTGAGTAAGATGTTATCATGAATCTATGATCTGGCAGTGTGAGTACTTTATGCGGCCTACCCAAATATACTCTTTCTTTGGTATTGTTCGTCGAATCGTTGAGCTTCTTAAGTTCTAAGTCAAGTTGCACTATTAATGGCAAATGTGTGCACTGATTGGATAGGTTCACTCAATCTGTGTGGTTCTTTCCTCAAAAGACCATCAGACACAATGTACATGGTCTTCAAATGAGACATAATCTTGGTCACTTCAAGCGACTTTAAAAGATACTGTGACCTTTGAGTTCGTTTCGGCCTTTCTTCTCAGAGTAGTCAGAACTCCGACGTCATCTAGTTTTAGAAATATTATTGACGGGTAAAAGTTTTTGTACAAACCTCCTTCTTTTTCTTCTTCTTTTCTTCATACTAGTGATCGCCCATTGGTCGAAATTCGACCGTACTTCATTTGAATAGAAATACATTATTAAATGAAAAAATATAGATAATAAAAAAAATAAATAATAATATGGTTATATTTGACATTCAGTAACACTATAGACAAATTGTTAACGCTGTACTACTGTGGAGAGGTTTCGCTGGCGGGATGGTGATGGCCAGGACCAGGACGTAGGTGTAATGAGTAAAGAATACTTCTTCAGGACTCTCTTTTTTAATTTCTTAATACTTCTTAACTGCTGGATGGAACAATACGGAATGAATTATCACAGAAAGCTCTAGAATTTTCCCTATTATTTTTAATAGCTTCTGCCCGCGACTTTGTCCGCGTCAAATTTTCGCTCCCCTTCCCTTTGCGTCGAATTGCCTGCCAGTTTTCGTCCATTTTTCGTTTGCTGCTCAACTCTTTTTGACTGTAGCGTAATGTTATATAGCCTATAGCCTTCCTCAATAAATGGGCTACCCAACACAAAAATAATTTTTCAATTCCAATCAACAGTTCCTGAGATTAGCGCGTTCAATCAAACAAACATACAAACAAACAAACTCTTCAGCTTTATAATATTAGTATAGATAGTATAGATTAATTATGACGGTTCCAAATGTCATAATTATAACCAGCCTGTACAATCTATGACCAGCCTGTACAATCGTGAGGCATACAACCTCTACAGTTTGCACACGACACTAAGTTTTGTATGGGAAATTTACTAATGCCATACTTGACACTCTCCATAAAACCACAAATAATATTTCTTATAAATCTAAACTAAATTCCTATCGTCGCTAATACAAATAAATAATATTAAAGACAAATATTCTCGATATGATCATAGATTTTAAAAATGAAATAGGTTATTTAGCCATAAAATTAATTTATTACCTATGGTTATACTTGACATTCAGTAAGACACAAAATCAGGCTTACCAACTTAGGGTTTTTTTCCAAATTTAGGGGGTAAATAAGAGGATTGAGATTTTTAGGGGCGTTCCACTTTTAGGGGTATTCTTAGGGATTTTTTGCCATCTTACATTTCTCATTGTGTTTTTGATTACAATAAAAGTATTAGCGACTTCTAGTACGGTTCCTCGATACTAAGAATGCAGAGTGAATGATTAACAAATGTCGGGTAATAAATATAGACAAATATTACTACTGTGTGCCGGGTCTATGATTACTGAACGTTCGTTGGTTATTTTCATTATAATTTTTTAGCGGATTTTTTCAGTAATTGTGGCGGCATGTTTAGGGGTTTTTAACTTAAGCTTTAGGGGTAAATATTTCTGGGTGTTGGTAACACTGCACATAATAATAAAGACAGATTTGGACCATAAACAAAAGAATTTCTATGCATGTGTGTATTGGATACACGGTAACGAAGAGTAGTGTGTGTAACGTGTTATTTATTGAAAATAATGTATTTTAACTCATAATTTAAAAAAAAATATTAGCATTCGTCACTTCTTCTCTGTATAAACTATAAGTGTGCGAAATTTCATACTCCTCCGTCTGCCCAATTTTCGTAAAAAGGGATCCAAAGTTTTCGCTTCACGTATTAATATATAGAATAACAGGTTGTGCGATATTCCTGCCGCCTTGTATTTTCGGAAGGGAAAGATATCTTGTTTTAGCAGTAACTTATTTTGATGATACGTAAGTGATAGCCGTTTAGTATTGAGAGGCCGACTGAAGTGCTTATTGATTTGCTTCAAGTGCTGGAAACAGGTAGTTATATGGTAACAATACGATTGTGCCAGCCTACCTAAAATTGTGTATTTAATGGATAATATTTTTTTTAACTAGCTTTTGCCAGGTTTTGCACACGTTAATGTGGATTTTTTTGTTAAAGGGTTATCAGATCTAATTTTGATTGAAACCCCTAACTCAACAAAACTTATATCTTGGTCAATATGTACGGCTTGGCCATTTTGCACTGGTACTCATAGGAGTACCAGTGCAAAATGGCCAAGCTGTACATATTGACCAAGATATAAGTTTCTTACACATACCATAGGGTATGGGTAAGAAATTAACCAATTCAATCGCCGACAGGACATTAACCCTAGATAACTAAACTATTTTCGTTGTTACATGGTTACTACACATTCGACGAACCGACTACGCCAAATTAAATGCATTTTTTGGAAAAAAATATTTATTAATCACAGGAATTTTTGACATTGGTACATTCTTTGGATCATTATAAAACAAAAAATAACCAAAACAGTAATTAAGAACTATTCCACGCAGCCACAGCGTATATCGATGTTCACCTAGAAGTACACGAACACGAGACTCGGGAGTAGGTGGGTCGTCGAACGGACGAATGTTTAATTATCAAGGGTTAAAATGTCATGTCGGCGCAACATGTATTTTTCTTCCATACTTCTCTATTAGTCATCATTTCGGTAGCCACGCTTTCTCTAGCCATATCGTCTTGCAAACAGTCCATCCATCGTGGCTTTGGTCATCCCCTACTCTTACAACCATCCACATTAATAGTAGTACGCCCACGTCCACGTTATAGTTTTACATTGTTTTTTATTTGTATGTATGTTAGTCTGTAAGGTATTTATGTTATGGGTCTTTGTAGCCCGAAATAAATTGATTTGATTTGATTAATTGTCAAAACTATCTTAACGACATTTTTTTCATTCCTCCGCATCACTTGTCACCATGTCAGTCGAAACAGGCCCTAAATCACATTTAAATACAACTGTTGTTTTGTTTATCATTATCATCATTGAGCCGGAAGACGTCCACTGCTGGACAAAGGCCTCCCCAATTTGCTGGGGGTTCGCCATAATCGTCACGCTTGGCAGGCGGGTTGGCGATTGCAATAAGATGTTTAAAATTCACAGAAAACGTTGCTGCCCATTCTCTAGTAACTCCCTTAGTTGCCTCTTAGGACACCCACGGGAAGAAATAGGGTGGTGCTATTCTTTACGTCCGGCACCACACGGAACAAAAGCATTTTGTTACCACAGAGATAATACAATAGGGAATATGCATGTATTTTTTTAATATTTTTAATTAACTTTTCACATCGTTATAAAATAGTAAAAAATATAAATACTGTTGGAAATGCTCAAATTATTTTTTTAAATAATATTTAAAACATCGCTTAAATTTGATCTGTTTGAACACCGCCATTTTTCGCGGGCCTTGATTGACGTCACAAACCACTACCAGTGTTTGTTGACTATAAGTTTGACAGATACTTTTGGTTCCTTTATAGAAATTTTCAGTTTTAAAAGCTATTTACGCCATGGACAAAGCTTAAAAACCATTTTATAGATATCGTCTTGTACCAATGTGCAAAAACACCATTATAACACCACATAATTACACCTGATAAAGTGTTTCTTCCTGTTCCAAAAGATACACGAAAACAATGGTGTAAGGTTATGAGAAGGTATAATGTATCTTCATTATCGTGTTTGCATTGCTGTGAAGATCACTTAAATGTAAGTATAATAGATTTGGATAGACATTTGATCAGTAGATTTTGCATATTTTGAAAATCAAACAGAAGGTCCAATAAAACTTTTGTTTAAGGGGCGGCAGAGCGAAATCATTCAAAACAGTCGTCACTGTTAAAGTAATACGATCAATACTTTTGCCACAATTACCATAAAAAATATGTAACAAACACCGCAATAAATGTGTTAACCGATTATAGTTGGCAAAAACTAAAAATATTGTCTATACAACAGACACAACAAAAATACAACACAATACACAATATGCAATTTACTATCAAAATTCAACTAAACCCGAGCATGCTTTTTTAAGATTTTTGTTCAACTTTACGAATTTTTGTTTATTAAACTATTTTAGTTGAATTTTGATAGTAAATTGTTAAATTTTTTCACTAACTTGAATTCATATTAATTTCTTATTATCATACTACAATTTATAGTTTTTACATTTTCGAAATGACACTTATTTATTTTATTATTAATTTTTGTTTTGATTCCCACCCTGTTTTGAGTCATACGCAACGTACACGAGTCGAAAATTCAGTCGTCCACGAGAGCTCGGAGAGTGGTCACGTCGCATCGTGGAGCGACGCGCCGGTAACGATAATTCGCGATCTATTGTGTACGTATACGTTGCCGCAAAGAGTGAAATAGGGTAAGTCACATTTGTGTTTTTTTGAGTATGACTTATATTTAGTAGGCATAACTAAATTTTACTTTTTGTTGCTTTTTTTTTCTGCTTCCATATTACTATAACATTTTTCTTAAATATTTGTTTTAGTGATTATATGGGAAAGCGTAAGGACAGCTATTGTAAGAAAAAATTTGGCGCTCATTTCCGTAAAAAAAACCGTTATCATAAAATGTACGTATTTATATTTTATGATATTAGTTCCAGTTATTTTTTTTTTGCTCTAACATTCGATATGAGTGTCGTGGTTTTTGGGGGTGGCGTTTGCAAATCTGGTATTCAATTTGAAATCCAAAATAGCGGGTGTAGCTTTTTCTCAAATGTTCGATATGGGTGTCGTGTAATGGGTTTTGGGGGGTGGCGATTGCAAATCTGGCATTCATTTTAAAATTCAAGATAGCGGATTTTACTTCAACGTTTCCGTTATACTCTATATATTATATATACCACATTTACCTATGATTTTCGCATGTTTTTGTAAATTAAGCAAGGTTTCTATTACATTAGGTAATTATACATTTTTTATCACAGACTGGTTTTATTATACCTACCACTTACCCATCTACCCTGCCTACCTACTTTACCGAGTAAAATTCCCGGGCGTGCAAGTAAAATTCATAATGGAAAAATTTCATAGCAATCGGATGAGTAGTAACTGATAATTTAGGTAATTTGCTATATTGTACTATATTTATATCTACATTATCCGCTCTATAAACTACAAACGTAAATTTTTATATAATACAGATAATTAGATTTAATTTCTGGATTTATGTAGGTACCTACATAAAATGATCGAAATAATCAAATATGCGTATTTTGAAGTCACTCAACACAACGAATCAAATTTAAAAAATCCTAGGTTACCACCTTTTGTCGTGCAACTGCATGCGGGCTTCGAGCAAACTTGTCAATGTGTGCGTGGCGACGACTAGCGCGCTGTAGTAATAAATACCTATATGCCGCGCGCCTTGTACGGTCGGCGCACTCTTAAAGAACTATACTTATCTGTCTCATCTCATCGCTGAATTTATTTCAGCAAATTATGTTCAATACCACATTATGAAACAACAAGGGGAGAAGTTACACTACGGTTGAAGGAAGGAGTTGTAAATTCCAGTGCCAAAAACGAAATACCACCCGAGAGAATGGGTGTTAAGAGACAAAGATAGGCACTGATAAATAAAACTCTCTCCGAGTTTGCTGTTAAAAGTAGTAATTGCATTAGCTAATGAAAAACACTATAGAAACACAAACAAAAATTATTATTCTTTCAGACACCATATAAACAGCAACGCCTATAAATCCGATAACATGGTATGTGACGTCACGTTTCGGTTCGACCAATGGTCATGCGTTTCGCAAATTTGAATTTCACTCGCATATTTTGCATTTTTAAATTAATATTTTATGCAATTAAAAACAAACTAAATAAGGAAATAATGGTTCAGATACAATTTCAGGACGATATGGATTCAGGGAAAAAAAAAATCAATTCATTTTAATCCAAATGCATATTCCCTATTGACGTGTGCCAAAATACGTTTAAAAGCGCTTCTGAGCATAAAGTACTTTGTGGTACTTCCTACATTCACTCAGAATTTTAAGTAGCGTCGACGTACGATAATTTTGTTACAACCGAGAGTTCACCTCACGATCTGGGGGCTTTATTTTCTGTTCTTGTTGTCATAGCATTTCTGTAGATCAAAAAAATTGTTGGATTTGTTTTTGGTGGATTTATCGGGAGTAAGTAAAAATGTTTATTAGTGTGTATTGTATTTTGTATGTTTGTTTTATGTTTTGTTGTTTTGTCTTAACCATTGCAGCTTTCCCCGATTCCTTTCCAGTTTTTAACTATATTGGAGAAAGCTCTTCTATTGTGGAGTCATTTTAATAGGTACCGTTTGACAATTCATCAAAATTCAACAACGTAACCTTGTTACGGCGGGCATAAAGTAATATATTTTTTCGTTTTGTTAGAACTGCACAATTGCTTAATTTTTTTCAATTACGATTACATATAATGACCGATACGAGTAATTTTACGATTTGCTTTCATATGAATTGACAGACGTCAAATGTTAGGTACCTATTAAAATGACTCCACTTTAGTCTCTTTTCTGAGTTAAGAGATATAATTCAATACTTACAAAACGAATATACGTAATATAAACATTGATGACTGATAGATAAAATAATGACACCAGTCGAATATTTAGGAATAAAACGTACCTATTGTTTATGAGTAATAGAGCGCTGGTAAAACTTTCACGCTGTCAGTGAACATGTAACTATACTTATTTTAAGAATAGAGCCGTTTTATTTGAACGAAAAAACTAATAAATAATACCGACTACTTATAACTGCTTTGATAATTATTCATTCCACGCTTGCCACTGATAGATACCTCCAGCTGATTTTATATTTAGGTATTTTGAATCATGTTGATGCACCTAATATTAATCAAAGAATAGACAAAAAGGCACGGCGATGTTAAAACTGAAGAGAGGAAATATTTCTATTGTTCAGTCGACACAATTCTACGATGTCGAGCATGGCGACTAATTTTTCTCTACTTTTGAGTTGGAGTTTCAGTTGGGGTTACATTTTTTTTACAGGATTATATTAATTATAATCATCAATACATTACTCTAAGATCGTTTAATCCCACTGTATGACTGTTCAACGAAAAAGTCCTTAGCGGATCCACCTTAATTACATTAGTTACAACTCTCTTGCTATGGAAAGAATAACTGTCTTTGTCTTCATAGAAACCCGCGTCTACGGGTCGCCCCGTGCTCGGGCCGGGAGATGTCGAATTGAATAGAAAAAAGAACTTTGTCTATTCTTGGTAGAATAGAGATAGAATTGGTCATGCTACGCCTGCTGTATTCTAAATGGAGCAACTGCCTATCTGACCTCCACAACCCAGTTACTGCGTTATACGATTCCCCTTGGTAAGACTGTTTGTCAGACTTTCGGGCTTCTGACGACCCGTGACGACTGTCAAATATTCACAAATGACAGACGGGACCAACGGCTTAACGTGCTTTCCGAGGCACGGAGGGGTCTTTTTGTATGTTAAGACGGACAGCCATCCAGGGGCCAACCGCCACAAGAGTAGCTTAACCTGATCGATCGATCAGTGCGGCTGTTATTACGTAGCCACAAGCCCCTTAGGTTTATAATTTGTTTTTCTTTTTTGTAATAAAATCAGGTCACAGAAAATTTGAAGACCCTTTTTTCTCTCTTTCTAAAGCTAGGTTAAAGTATCTGTATTTCAGGAGCCAGATTCGTTATGCATGTCGCAAATGTAACTACCACAAAAGAAATATACCGTAGTAGTCGTAAGTCAAGTTTTGACTTCCTAAGCATTGTTTATGAGGCCTGAAAACAGCTCTTGACAAACTTGGAATTACCTAGATAATAAAAACCAAAGTACTCACACTATTTAAAAGTGATGGAATTGAAATAAGTGTTCTTTAAAAGGGTACTTAGTGCTTACGACGACGCACGTTTATTAAGGTGACGTAGCGAGATAAACGTGCTTTTTCTTTTTAGCGTACCTTTCTTACCGTATGACTTCCGTACTTAATCTTTTAGTGTATGTTTTTTGACTATATGATCTAGTATCCTGTAAAAGGAATACACGATACGATGAAATTTTCTCGATACAAAAAAATCGCAAAGTTCTATCTATGATTATGATTTTTTTAGCCTCAAGGCGCGATGCGTATGTATTATTGAACATAGTTTACTTTAAAACATTGATTATAATTCTATCTAAGTTTTTGTAAAACAGTTTTCGTTTTAATAATACTTTTCATTCATAAAAAACGGCGATTCGGTTTGGCACATACGTTATTTTATTCCAAGCGCACACACATTATCGCTATCTCTTCTTTTGCCTATCATAAATAGTGTCATCACTCTCGTTCGTTCATAAATCAGTCGCCCAGTAGGGCTCATCGACGACGAACCTATGTCACTTTTTACAAATCGGTGCGATCAAAATTACGTTTTTTAAATATTTGTGTTCACAGAAAAAGGTAGTAGTTAAGCATTTTGCTGTAATTATTTAATATAATAAGTGTTGGCTTTCCAAATAACTTTGTATTTTGTCTGTATATGTGTCTATTTTTGTAACTGTGAACAATATAACATTCTTTCTCTATTACCATTTAGAGACGACCTAAATTATGTATGAAAATGGGAAGAACCATAAACCAAAACTGAACAGTACCTTCAAGGTTAGGAGTGCCTGCACAGGGCAATTAATTTATTCATTTTGCAAGAATGAAATACCAATAAGATGATGATAACAATAAATCGAATTCACCACCTTCACTAAAGCATTACAGCAACAATCTATTCTCACTTTGTAAAATAATATTGAGTAAACACCTTATTTTCTAGAGAAGAACGTCTGTTTTATCCCAATAACTTATAATAATCATTCATTTAGAAATAAAATAAAATATATAATTAGTTTTTAGGTTTGAATTATGTCAAAAATATATCTATATGTCAAGTACTGTCACTTCAAATGCAAGAGCACAACGAATGAATGGAGTAGCATTAGAATTGTAAAAAAGGTGAGGTTTTACTTGACAGCAGGCCAAAGAAGGGTAATGATTTAAACAGGCTGTGTCAAACACCGAACTAGTATATTTTTAACATAACATTGGTATGTAAAAGTGTTTGTACCAACCTACTTACAGAAATAAAATCATTTATCATTTATAGCAGATGTGAAGTTTTATTGAAAATATAAATTTTAATTTCATATATCAATCAAATCAGTTTATTTCGGGCTACAAAGACCCAAATCATAATACCATACAGACTATCATACATACAAATAAAAACCACGTAAACATAATTATTGTACACGAAGTGACGGCGACGTGTTGCGCTGTGTAGTATCGCGTAGCCTTCCGCGGAATTGCCGATACACGACACCCTTCGGCCAAAACTCTTCCTTGAGGAAAGTCTCGATTTGATGAGTTGGAACTCGCACCACGAATGACTTGAAGTTCGTGTTGTGGCACGGTTCCAACTTCTCGACCCTTAAGGTCCAGTTGGACTTAACACGTACAAACTCCACGATCTCCTTAACCTTCGTGGTGTAATGTAGACGGGACACATAGAGCTGCGTCGTTAGTGTAGCTGGACGCAGCAGCATATTGAGTCCTGCTAGCGTGGTCTCACACTGGTTCCGACTACGAAGCTTCTCTCTACCTTCACGAAGCCATCCATGTCAGGCACGTGGCCTGACGCCAGGCCTAGGTGTTTTGAACCCTATATGTACCGTGTTTGATACCTAATCATTAGCAGCCTATAACGTTCCAATTGCTGGGACACAGGCCTCCTCTCGGTGAGAGAGAGTGGGACATAATCCACCACGAGGGCCCAGTGCGGGTTGGTAGATGTCACATGTCTTCAATTTTTTGGTTCTTAGACATGCCGGTTTACTCACGATGTTTTCCTTCACAGATTTGAGAGCAGTGGTGTTGAAATAATTTACACAGAGTAAAGCGCCTGCTCGGGTTCGAACTCGTAAGTAGTAGCCGTTGCCACTGAGCCACCACTGCTTCTCGATATCTAATTGATATCTAATCAAAGGTCTACAAGAGTGCTTTCTGAAAACATATTGGCTATTTATAATTTTTCATTCCTACAAGATTTTAATCAAAATCAAATAATTGGATGATCAAAACAATGGTGTTTTACTCTGTTTTGAATAACACTAAACATACTTCTATAATCTTATGAAGACTGTTTAGCAAATTATTTGTGTACTCCATCTCTGAATTACCCCTAACCCCAAAGTAAATGTAATGAAAAATAAAGTTAATAAAAGAACAAACAAACATACGAGTTAATAGGCTGATAAACACATTGCTCTCAGCAGTTGGGTAAAACACCCAAATAAAAAGATATAATCTAGACATAGTTACAAAATATCGGCAATAATATCGGTTTTGGTTTTCTAACCGCAGTCACACGTAATTACTAAAATATATATGTATACGTCAAGTAATTTTGACATTTATCATACACATTGCCATACGTAATTGACCTTGAAGGAAATATAAATGACTTGTAAAATAAGGTGAAAAAAAAAATCATAACTAGTATTACGTAATGGACGAAGTATATGTAAAATATTGTAATTGTCATTTACCAAATAAATGTATAGTGATCGGTGAAATGAAATTGAAGTTCATTAATCTCTTAAACACCATCACATATTTTATTTATAGAGCTCTAGAAGATTAATTCGTTATTCATAATTTCATGTTGTAAATCTATATATTAATACGTGAAGCGAAAACTTTGGATCCCTTTTTACGAAAATTGGGCGGACGGGCGGAGTATGAAATTTCGCAAACGTATAGTTTATACAGAGAAGAAGTGACGAATGCTAATATTTTTTTTAAATTGTGCGTAAAAATACATTATTTTCAATAAATAACACGTTACACACACTACTATTCATTACCGTATATTTAATAATACATACATGCATAGATATTCTTTTGTTTATGGTCCAAATCTGTGGTCTATAGTCTTACTGAATGTCAGTTCAGTTCAGTTTATTTATTTGTTAATATAGGTAAAATATAAAGATCTTATTTGTTTGTATTATTGTCAAGTATGAATATAGGTAATAAATTAATTTTATAGATATATAACCTATTTCATTTTTTCAATCTATGATCATATCGAGAATATTTGTCTGTAATATTATCTGTCTATAGTGTTACTGAATGTCAAATTTAACCATATTATTTTTTTATATTTATTATTGTATATTTATATTTTCACTTAATAATGTATTTCTATTCAAATGAAGCACGGTCGAATTTCGACCAATGGGCGATCACTAGTAATTAATAAATACTTAAATTGTTTATTATATATTTTTAATTATGTTGAGTTAATCAATCTCGTATAACCCAACATCCGTACATAAATATTAGCTAGCTTTTTCCCGCGACTTCGTTTGCGTAAATCTTACGTTACGCGGACGCACGTGAAGTCGCGGAATAAATAGGGTTAATGGGTAACGAATAAGGTTTAGTCGTGAAAGAGTAACAGACAGACAGAATTAGTTTCGTATTTATAATATTACATATAGATAAAGAAGATAATTTCTTGCTGTAAGATAGTTTTATTGCTTATAATTAAATATTTGTATTATTTGTCTACTCCATCGCACGCTATGTGCAAAAATTTCATAGACCGACTAAATTAATGCTACTTTCACGTACTTTTTTCTAAGATGTTTCCATCTCTACCTTGCTATTGCAGTTTGACAGATGTTCAATAGTGACAGGAATAGTGCTTACAGCAAGGCTATGCTAAGTTAGTAACGTTTTTTATATCGAGAAATTTTCTGTCATTAGTTCAACTTTTGGCCGCTAGTTTTCCTATTCTCTATAAACGGTTCAGATATAAGTTTGTGGCGGCCGGCCACTTTAGGTTGACCCACCATAAACCACGCCCATCCTACTATCATTCACATTCAAGGTGGGCCCTTAACGTGGACGAAGCAAATGGTGTATGAAGGAATGAGTCTGCTTACCGCCATGGGAAAAAGGGTTGACTATGTATGCGTGTTTTTTTTTTATTTTGTTGGGGAAGATATCTCGCCGGTCAACTTTTGAGGTTGTCGGCTGCTTAACCGGAATTATCTCTGACCTTAATAGATTGAGTGCTTAAAACTAGGGCAGGGCAGGGCTTAAAATTAGAGCGACTACACTCCCTGTGGGGTACGGACCTCGGCTTAGGGCATCGCTGGTAGAAGGAAACAAGGGACGGGCTAGATCAGAATGATTATTATTAACAGGCGAATTTATAGGTACAGGCTCAACGGCACGGGCTAGGTTGAGCAAGGTTCGGGGCGGACATGGGTTGGGACGTCGCGGCGGGCTTCGGCGAAATGAGTCTTGAGAGTGCTGGTGATCTTACTACTCTTCTGGACGAGGGTTGTAGTGTCATCGGGTATGGGGATGTGTTTTTTTGGAAATAAGTGCTTATTTATTGAACTCTATGCAACTGAGAAGGTATTACAAAGATGGACTTAAGGGCGTATGTACCGAGGACTTTGCTAAATAATTGCGTTCGTTTGGTCCCTTGCTGCATCGTTATTACTAAACCTTTAGTTAAGCAATTAATATAAGATACTCAATGATTCGCTCTATATATCGTACACTTTGGAAATACGATTGCTTGTAGTATCCTCAATTGAATAAATTCAAAGTAATCTCTAAAAAACATTTTACAAAAAAAAAAATAACAACCGACTTCCTACACAAAAACACTATGAAGTGAAAAATAACTTTAATTTCGGAAGTCGGTGTCTCAGGATCTGTATTTAAGGTTTTTTTTTGCCACTGACGTTATTATTATTAGTTATTTTTCACTTTATAGTGTTTTTTTTATTGATATTGAATTGATAACCTCCACTTTTTTTGAAGTCGGTTAAAAACAAAATAAACCCTAATTTCGGCGTGAATATTTCACGGAAAGTAATTAGTTTTTAAATATAACAAAAAGACATTTTTTTTTTTGCTAAATAAAATATCATATTAGATGATACTTTATTTACATTACAATCTAGCCTGTGAGCTAATAAGTAATTTAAATATAACTTAAACTGCTAAGTAACTATAAAACTAAGAAATCGTCCAATAACGTCTTTCTTATTCACTATAAGTTATAGGGAAGACACTTGATTCACGTGTTCTTTAAAAAAGTTAGCACTTTCACTACTGTTTCAGTTCACTTGCACTGCACTAAACTAACTCAAAGGGTTTAACCCTTTTTAGTCTTCGCACTAATTCAGTGTTGTCAAGGACAACAAAAAGGCATGACGTGTAACGTATAGATTTCACATTTTGAAAATGTGTATCTGTTTTATACTTAAATTCTATAACCAGAGTCGCCACGCGTCTAATAGCGTCAGAAGCTCGTTGCGCCCTTAATTTAACCAGTAGTTGTGGACAACTGCAAGGTAGACGAATTTTACTGCAAGGTTTATTTGAACGAGGAAAACAAAAAAAAAAAAAAAAACTAATAAATAATACCAACTACTTGTAATTGATTTGATAATGATTCATTCCACGCGTGCCACTGATAAGTACCTCCTGCATGCGTAGCATGACCACCGTAGAAAGGGGTTTTGTCGACGGACGATTAGACAAAGTAACGTTTCGGGTACACAGTGCGAAAGCAGCAAAGTAGAAAAAGTCAACTGCACTTTTGATAAATGAAACATTTATCTAAATTTTGGCGTGGTGAGCGTGGCCACGCACAGTGGCCCATGCTGAAAATTAGTGGACTTAGGCAACAAAGTTTCAATATCGATGCGATTTTTTTTTGATGTGATAATTAACATATTAATATATAATACGTTATTTTTGATTATACCATATTTATTTCCTTTCGTAAAGCATGCTTTATAAATATTACTTTTACAAAATATATTTTTTTGTTTTGCCTTGTGACGCAGGTTCGCTAGGTTAAGCTACACTTCTCAAGGTCAGCCTTTGGATGGGTGACCATTTACTTTATGTGTGGCGTTTTGTCGCAGGTTCACAAGGTTAAGCTGCATTTCGCAAGGTCAGCCTTTGGATGGGTGACCGTGTAGATTTTGTTTTGCCTTGTGTCGCAGGTTCGCTAGGTTAAGCTACACTTCTCAAGGTCAGCCTTTAGATGAATGACCATTTACTTTATGTGTGGCGTTTTGTCGCAGGTTCACAAGGTTAAGCTGCATTTCACAAGGTCAGCCTTTGGATGGGTGACCGTGTAGTTTTTGTTTTGCCTTGTGTCGCAGGTTCGCTAGGTTAAGCTACACTTCTCAAGGTCAGCCTTTGGATGGGTGACCATTTACTTTATGTGTGGCGTTTTGTCGCAGGTTCGCAAGGTTAAGCTGCATTTCGAAAGGTCAGCCTTTGGATGGGTGACCATATAATTTTTGTTTTGCCTTGTGTCGCAGGTTCGCTAGGTTAAGCTATACTTCTCAAGGTCAGCCTTTGGATGGGTGACCATTTAGTTTGTATGGCAAAATCTGTTCACCCAGTCGAAAGTTATGAGGTAAGAAACATAAAAAAAATACAGCCGAATTGAGAACCTCCTCCTTTTTTTGAAGTCGGTTAAATATAATTCTGAGTCGAATCATGTCGAAGAGTAAATTTTATAAAAAGTGCAGTTGACTCTTTCTACTTTGCTGCCGTCGTACTGTGGTACCCGAAACGTTACTTTATCTATTCTTCCGTCGATAAAACTCCTGTCTACGGTGGTCATGCTACGCGTGCAGCTGGTTTTACATTGTGAATCATGTTGATGCACCTAATATTAATCCAAGTTTTTAAAGATAAACCTCCTTAGACATAAAGTACTGTAGAGGGCTAATGCGTCACCAAGTGTAAACATTGGTGACTCAATGATAAATTGATTTTAGTCTAGCAGTTGATACCGAATCAATTCAATTGTGAGTGTTATGAAAATTTAGATTATAGTTAACCAAAACTTAAAAAGAATATGAACTAATATGATTGATTGATGACGCACTTTATTTTTGTTAGTCGTCAAGTGATGTACAGTCGGCCAAGAAAGTGGTGTACCACCCTAAGGTTGAATATCGCTTGCAGATTCATAGGTGATAAAGATTAGTTTCGCTTGCAGATCGATCTGACAACTTCTATTGCTGTCTTTATCTGATTATTGATAACGACTATTACTGTTTGTAACGTGACAGCTGTTCTTAGTTTGAACTTGATGGAACCAATGACGTCGTAAAATCAACGGCGGGGGGCTGTAGATTTTGATGACAAAATTGTATCTACAAATTCAGAATTGTAATCAACAAGTTACATAAAATTGTAAAGGCACAAGGCGAATCCACAAACCTACAATTTCTGTAAACTTGTAATTACAATATCAATAAAAAACAAGCTAAAAATAGATTTATCCTTTTATTAAATTTCTACAATCAATTTTAAAATACTTATAACAAACAAAAACATAGCATATATAGTAATATTTAGAAGATATTGAATTTTTTTTAAAATTAGAAACGGGTGTAACCGCCGTTGGCCTCTATAACCTCTAAAAGACGAGACCTCATTGAACCAACAAGCCGTGAGCAAATATCGGTTCCCCGCATTTCCTCCCAAATATAATTACAGTGACTAATAAGAGCTTGTTTGGTTCTTTCATTTTGATGCGACCATCGTTGGACCATAAGGCCCCAAAGATTTTCTATCGGGTTGAGGTCCGGCAATCTTGAAGACCACTGAATTACCCTTACGTCAGTGTGTGAACGAAACCAGGCTCTTACGATCCTCGCAGTATGAATTGAACAATTATCTTGAACAAAATCAAATTGTGGCACTTCGTTCTCCGGGTAAACATTACGGACTGTCGGTAGCATTGCATTCTGAAGCACGTCGATATAATTTACAGCCGTCGCTCGAGGAGGTAGAGAACACAATTCTCCTACACCATCCGCACTCATCCAGCCCCAAATATTTACGGAAATTCGACCTGATTCTCTATTTGGGATTACATGATCATCTTTATACCTCGTTGAATTATATCGCCAAAGGTGAAGACGTCCATGCTGACTGGATTTAAACGTTTTTTCATCACAAAACACTGTATTAGACCAATCAAACTCTAAGTGCTCTCTGGCGAAGTTCAGACGAGCAAGTCTGTGAGCATCCGTCAAATATATTTTCTTGGCGTAATGCCTGTGGTGCAACCCCATGTAATGTAGATGATTCCTTATTGTTTGGGCACTCACATCGAACATCTCCGCAAAATGTTTTGTGGGCTTAAAACCATTGATTTCATATTCCCGTCTCATGAATTCTCTATCGTTATTGGAGAGTGCAGGCCGGCGACCACTTCTTCTGTGATCCAACAAACTTCCCTCCTCTCCTTCACGACGAATCCAAAAGCGGACAGAACGCCTCGATATATTCAAATTCCGGGATATCGCACTGATACTGCTTCCCTCATTAAATTGGGCAATTATTTGTGCTCTTTCGGCAACGGTCAAGTTGGCAGGCATTGAGATGATTTTATATGCAGTTGATTGAAAAAACACGGAAAATATATCGATTTTTTGCATATATTTGACAAAATGTCTATTGTCAGTTTTCTTTTTCAAATGGAATTCGGTTGTCTATTTAAATAGTTTTTATTACTTTTGTTTGGAAACATTTCAATTGCTTTGTAGAAACTAATGTCCTTTTCATTTATACTAAAGGTTAAAATGTCATGTACTTATATGTGACATATGACGTATGAATACTAAATACATAGGTTTACGTCATGATAATGTTGTCTCTTTCAGTAATATCTTTTTATAACGAACCTTGTTGTAATTTTCGATGACCGGGAAACTAAATCAAAACTGGTACACCACTTTCTTGGCTGACCGTACCTAAAGTTTTGCTGATAGAAATTCTTCTTACGAAATAGCTTGAATTATATTTGATTGATAAACGATTTTAGTTTCTGTAAGGAGGTTTGCACAAACCCTTTTAAACGTCAATGATATTTTTTTTAAACTACAGGAGGTCGGCGTTTCCTATCTAACTTATGATTATGAAATGATTATGAACTACTCTGAGAAAATAGGCCGAAATAAACTCAGAGGTGTCTTTTAAAGTCCAGAGATAATCTCAGTAACATTATGTGAAGACCATGCAGATAGATGTCTGGAACGGTCTTTAGAGGAAAGAACCACACATATTGAGTGGACCTGTCCAGTCAGTGTACGCATTTTTCAATAATCGTGCAGCTCAACTCATTATCTACTAGTAATCTCCCAGTGGTTGAAATTTGACAGGAATTAATTTAAAAGTTAATGTATTTCTAACGCAATATTATATAAAAATGTTAGCTTATTGCACTCCTACTCCATGTAAACTTTAACAGTGACAAATTTCATACTCTTCAGTTCGCGTAATTTTCGTAAATTAGAGTACAAATTTATTGCTTCACGTATAGAAAGCGCAGAAGTAGATATTAGGGGTTAGATAGTAGCAGCTTCAATATTATCAAGATTGTGGCAGAATATAGCATTCGTCGTGGACGTAGTACGACAGTGGCTCTCCTGACATCATTGGTCATATGAAGACGGTCATTTTTGTGATTGCTTTAGTGATTGTCACCAGCCAGTGTCACTTTTATCTGACCTTTTCGGTGACTGCCGTAACTTCGTGACAAAACTAGATGGCGTTAATTGCTGCACCATAACTTATTATAAAATTAAAATTGCATTCCATGTCTGTGTGTGTGACTGCTTGTATTTTTTTAAAAGTTGTGTCAAATTGTAGAAACGGGAGAAGCAGGGGCAGGTCTCTAGTTATTTTACAAGAATAGCTTATTATGGTGACACTGTTTTTTATGCCCGTCATCTATCTAGAAAGAAAACAAGAAGACTTTAAAACTTTTGATCGATAGGTATTTTACAGGGGGTACAATCTCTGTGAAATACCGCATGTTAGCAAGACCTGCCAATTGCAAAGAACGTACGAAAACTTTAACTTCTTGACAGGGCACATTGCTCGCAGGACCGATGGGGCTGAAAAGTTCTGGAATGGCGACCACGTACCGGAAGACGTAGAGTTGGAAGGCCTCCCACAAGGTGGACCGATGACCTTGTGAAGGCCGCAGGAATCCGCTGGATGCGGGAAACACAAAACCAGTCGAAGTGGCGGAGCTTGGGAGAGGCCTATGTCCAGCAGTGGACGTCTTTCGGCTGAAATGATGAAAGAAATAAAAGGCTACAATAATAATAATACAGGAAAAAAATATACTATAGATCAGTGGTTCCTAACCTTTTCGATCTTGTCACCCCTATGACTTAGCTAGATCCCGCTCTCCCTCATGTTACCAATGAACACCAAACAAAACAACACACATAATTACAAATTGACTTTATTAGACATACTTATAAATATTGCACAAAAATATTGAGTAAGTTCTTACAATCACATTATATAATTATCTAAATAATCCTTACAGTCTTTACTAAACCTACCTTGCAAATACAATTACCAATTACCTTAAGGTACAATTCGTATAAACCGTATGTCCGTACGTTTCACGCGCTTTATTAGAAACGCGGCTCCGACTTGTCATTTGATTACACAGTTAGGGCATGAAATGCACTGGTGAACTAGATTTGGCCTTAATGGTAGACCATTAATGGTAGAATCATTGTTATATATTACCAGCTCATTACCCTCGCAGAATACGTGTTTTTCCCCCCGCAGGGGTAATTACCCCCAGGTTAGGAACCGTGGCTATAGATAAAATTCACTTTCTATGAAAAGTTATGAGTCACATGAAAAATGTAAACATTGGTGATTCATAAATAAAGTGATAAGATTATTGTATTTTATTTTTAGTATCAAACCACGCCAGTTATGTCAGAGGTGAGTAATGAAGATTATTTTAGGATAAGTCCTACGCAATATTTTTTTTTGTTGATTTCCTCAATGTAAACTTATGAAACTTTCGAATCTATGAAAATGCCGACTGTTTAAAAGAATATTATTGACGTGTGAAGGTGTTTTTACAAACCTACTTACAGAAATTAAATCATTTATGTAAATGGGTGGTAGATTTTGCAAAGACTTCATTTCTGCCAACACAGTCGGGTACGGCAAAGTATGAGAGACGAAAAGGGCTTCATTTTTAACACGCTTTTATTAGGTCGACCTGTATGTAACTATGTAATGGAATCTAAGGTAACTAATTAACCATCTTCCAAGGATCGTAGCGTCATGAAAATTCGCAGCTGTATGTAGTTCTGATGACAATACAATAATATGGTACTGTCGAACTGATCTGATGATGGAGCCGGAAGATATGAACTGGAACTTCATGATGGAACATCGTATCATAGCTGTGTTTGGACTTGTTAGAAAATTCTTGTAATGAACTTTGACCACGATTAAGTTTTTGGTTTTTACGAGTACAGCGTGTTTTTCTAGTGTTTTTTAAACTATAAATTTATGACTAATTAGGTATGATATAATTACAGTATAGATATAGTAGTATGTAATTATTTTGTTATTTTGTAAAACATGTTATTTAAAAGTAATTTATAGACGGTGGCCCGTGAAATGACATCTAGAGCAAATTTTCAAAAGCCTGAATCCATAGGCTTATCGAAACACCCCCATGTCTGGTCAGCAATTATATAACGTTTAGGAGATTTTTCTTCGTCGTAGAGGATCGCGATCACATACGAGGCATCTCCAAGTTATGAGTCTTTTGCAGTGTGGGCCGTTCGTAAGATGCTACCTCTAACAGCCTTTTTGATCCCGTCTGACCATCTTGCCAGTGCTCTGCCATAAGCACCTTTTGCCTTTCACCCGGCCTTTTATAATAAGCCTTTGCTTACCATGCTTATGTGAACTCATAAAATGTTCGAACAACGGCTTGGTGATGTTGAGTTCTTCTAGTATGGATTTATTCGTTCTCATGGCAGTCCATGGTATATGAAGTAGCCTCCGTTAACACCACAACTCGAAAGCATCGATCTTACTGCTTTCGCAGCATGCACCCCCTTTCCGGGCCATATAAAAATATGGAAACATCTAGAGGACGGATCAGTCGTATTTAGATACTAGCTTCTGCCCGCGACTTCGTCCGCGTCAAATTTTTGCTCCCCTGACCCTTCCCGTCGCATCGATTTGCCTGCTAGTTTTCGTCCATTTTTCGTTGCTGCTCGCTCCTTTTGAGTTATAGTGAGTCAACCTTAAAAGATAGACATATGCTCTCGCGGACTTTTTTTTAGAACTTTTTAAAAGAAACAATTCCGTCATACATAATTTTTGCGTTACTTTAACCGTTTACGCAGCGCACGCAACGGAAACTCTCAAAAGGAATAAATTTTCCCCGTTTTTGCAACATTTTTCATTACTGCTCCGCTCCTCTTAGTTGTAGCGTGATGTTATATAGCCTATAGCCTCCCTCGATAAATAGGCTACTCAAAACAAAAAGAATTTTTCAATTCGGACCAGTAGTTCCTGAGATCAGCGCGTTCAATCAAACAAACAAACAAACAAACAAACAAACAAACAAACTCTTCAGCTTTATATATATTATATATTATATATATATATATATTATATATTATATATTATATATTAATATATTATATAATTATATATATATATATTATATATTATATATAATTATATTATATTATATTATATTATTATATTATATAGGTAATAGGTAATAGGTAGAACGGGCTGGTGTCCGCAACTCCACGTCTGAGCGCGTATTTTGCGTACATAATTATATATTATATATAGTATAGATTCCGACAGATGCCGCGGTTATTTCAAAATTTTTCCCTAGAGTGGTCTTGCACTTTTAGCCATACTAATACGTTGGTGGATTTTCTCAAGGCAACTATCCTTTTTTTTTTTTTTTTTTTTTTTTTTGGGTGGGAAATCATCAAATGACTTCTCCCGCTCTGGGCGGAGCGGGAGGGCGTGTCAGACTTTTACTGACTAAAACCCACCCGTGTTCCATCAGTTGCCCATGTGCCAGGGTCACGGTATCTCTTTCGAACAATCACGCGACCCCGGCAACTACCCTCATGTTCAAATAATGGGATAGACTGAGAAAATTTTTGGGAATTTTCACTTGACTTTAGGCTCTTAAATTTTTCTCTGTATGTGTCGCATTACTACGCGTACTTTCATAATGTATCTTTGGCATTACTGACATGATGAAGGGAACAAATCGTGAGGAAACCTGGACTTATCTATACTAATAATATTATAAAGCTGAAGAGTTTGTTTGTTTGTTTGTTTGATTGAACGCGCTAATCTCAGGAGCTACTGGTCCGGATTGAAAAATTCTTTTTATGTTGGGTAGCCTATTTATCGAGGAAAGCTATAAGTTATATAACATCACGCTACAACTAAGAGGAGCGGAGCAGTAATGAAAAATGTTGCAAAAACGGGGAAAATCGCACGGGTAGGCGATTCGACGCGACGGGAAGGGTCAGGGGAAAAAGAAATTTAACGCGGACGAAGTCGCGGGCGGAAGCTAGTGGTTAATATAAGTCTGAAACGGGGGTGGCGACCCCGTCTCGAGCAAGATGATCGATGATCAATATTCGTGTCTTCTCTGAATGAGAAGAAGCTTTTGGGGCACCAATAAGCTGGTATTAAAAGATGCACTTTAGTAAAGCAGCCTTCTTTGACTTGAAACTTTTGCCTGTAATTAGGTACCTACTAGTCAAGTTCATGCTAAGAAACGTCATTATGTGTTTTATTTCTGCTACAATTTCTATTTTAATCAAAATACAAAGTTTATGATTAAAAAAAAATCTTTATTCGGTGGTATTTAAATTAACAATTTTGACACACATTCAACAAGTAGGTAAGTTTCAATGAGATAACAAATATCAATAATCATAATTATGGTTGACGTCACTGGTTTCACAGATTCGTATCAGCAACCAAAAGTTTTTGTGATGATCTAAAACTTGTTCTCTTTGCTGATGAAGTGATTCTAGGTTGAGTGAATGATGAAATAGCACCTATGTGTACAACTATACGTTGTTCGCGTCTTCTCTGAAAAACATGCCATAAAATTAGGATAAAAAAAATTTCGCCGCTGCAAAGCCAAAAGATAAAGAAGTTTTGTAGACATTATTATCTTATCTTGATGCGTTCAATCTACGGTAACAACGCAGGTGCATTAATTAGCAAATTAAAATATGCTTACTAATAGGGAAATAGACATATACCATAATTAGATATTTATGATTCACCATAAACCAGCAATCATCGTAAAATAACAATGAATTATTTTCCAAAAATAATTTGTAACCAACCTGGCCACCTTTTGACTTCGAATTTGTTTGCATCAACTTTTGTTCTGCTTTACAGTGTTTGTGCGACTAGTTCTTATTCTCTTATTCGTACAGGTATGTCTTCCTGCTGCCTCCAATTTAGATTTTCTATAAGTCTCCGAGGATCGTGATTTATGCCTAACACCTGGTGGCTCGAAAGCATTTTTTCTTAGCTTTTTTAGCTTATATATATCGGGGAAAAACTTATGAATTCCTCCATGTTCTTTGACTAGTTCTGAGAGTTTCGGTTCAGAGAACAAATGTGTAGAAGATGGTGGGATCATATGTACAAGCTCGTGCAAAATCTTACTAGTTGGTTTGTACACACTTCGTCGTTGCTGGATAACCTCTGCCCGTTTTCCACAGGTGTATAGGAGTAGGGCATCCGAAGTTCTACGAAACGAAGATTCGGATGACAAGAAGTATTTACTTATAACTGATTTAACTTCTAATGTAGCTTTTTGGTAGATTTCTTGAAATTCCTTTCGTTGTTGTAATAGTCCATGAGTAATGGCCCCTAAACAGAGATCCATTTTCTCCAAAACTTGGACTAGTTGCCAAGGTGGAGTGGCTTTAGCTAGATTACTGTTAACTTTCAGGTTTGTGAATACAGGAAAAGCTAGAAAGTTTTTCTGTGCCTCTGTGTAAGTAATATTCTGCCAACTGTCTGTTTCTAGACGTTGGCAAGCAATTCCTTGTTTTACTAGGCCGTCTTCAGCCACTCTCAGCGTTGTTTCTTTTTGTTTTGTTTTAGGTGATACCACGCTAGCAGGATCCTCAACTAGTTCGTTCGTTGGGCTTTGAAGCTCTCTAATCGGCTCCTCATGTGATTCTTGGTTATTAGAAGGCACACTACTGTCTTCGTCACTTGAATCGTAGTATTCAGATTTGTGCATATTATCTCGATTTCTAGTTTGCTTGGAGATATTTTCATGAATCAGCCTGATGTTTTCATTTTGGTCTTCAGATAGTTGACACAGCTTTTCAAACATAACGTTTTGTTGTTTCATGAAATCAGTCAAGGTTTCACAATCTTCATTACGAGCCTTTTTGTATGGAGCAGGTCTTGAGCTAAGCGCCCGTTTCTGGCTAGTTGATAACATGTGAGATGAAGATCGGGATTTTCTTAGTGTGGATTGGAGAATTTTAGCTGCTTCCGCACGAGATATCAATTGAGACTTTAGTTCTGAAAGCACTTCTGAGAATCTATAACCAGCAGCTGTTGGGTGAATTTTCTTCATTGTAGCAAAAGGACAGTATATGATTGCCCTGCCAAGCGGCCACGTTATCAAATGCCTTTTAATACGTTTGTACTTGCGTTCACTCAAGGACGGTGGGCCTTCGCTAAAAGCATATGCCAAATGAAGTGTAGGAACGGCGAATCGCAAGCGGCATTCCTCATCCGACGTGATCCTATCACCAAACAGATCTTCATATGTGACGTCGTTAACTTCCCAGCTTCTCCAGTCTTCTGGGTAGAATTCGTCTATGACGCTAATAAATCTTTGAAAATAATCAGTCTCATCGGCCGGTGGGTCCCATAAGGCTAGTTCACCTAGTGTTGTACGCTGCATGATCTGAAACGACACAATTTTTTTAAATTAATATTTACTAGTGGTCGCCCAGAGGTCGAAATTCGACCATTATTTCATTTTACAGTTACTTATTGTATAATAGTATTTCTTATACATTATTTTATATAAAAATATCAGTTTTCAGCACTATTTCTCCAAATCAACTTTAAATGTGCCAAATTTCATACACCGCCGTTCGCACAATCTTCGTACAATGATGTGCAAAGTTTTTGCTTCACGTATTAATACATACATAGATTATTTCAAAGTATTACATAAGATTACAGTTTTGATAGCCGATGCGGGGCTGATAACTCAGGTGACTTCTGTCAGCTAAGGAGCCTACAGTCGACAGGCAAGCAGCCGATGGCGGTCAGTCACGCAGCTGATATCTGTCTGCTACGCAGCCGACATTGGTCTGATACGCACCTGACATTGGTAAGTTGAAAAGCCGGCAGTAAAAAAAATAATAACCGAAAGCTGCACAGCTGACGAGTCTCAGCTGTGCAGTCAACGCTTGTTAAATGTTCACCTCACCTTTATCTGTTGCTAAGCTCACGACTGCCAGCTGTTAAACAGACCAATGTCGGTTGCGTAGCAGACCAATGCAATGTCAGCTTCGTAGTAGACAACGCGATTCATCGTACAGCTGGCACGCCAATCGAGTTGCAATATTCTGCAGACCATCGGAATTTTAACAACTTACTAAGGTGTTGAAATAACATAGACTAAAGAATGCAAGCAGTCACACACTGGATTTTATTATATATATTATATAGATTTTATTATATTTGATATATATATTTTTTTAGAACTAATTGAAATATTCTTTATAATTATGAAAGCAAATAACTTTGCACTTACCTCAGTTAATTGAAGGGTTTATAATACATTATAATGTTTTTTTCACACTGCTCGCTCCGAAACTTCAGGACGAACGTTATTATAAAACACCGATGATGACAGTTGTTTGTGACTACCCGCAATCGTATTTGACGTACAAGAACTCTAGGATAGGTTAGATAATACTGTAATTGTGTAAATTCCCAATGGGTATTTTAATAGATCTTGTTTTGTGGGTCGGTCGTTATAGACCCCTATCCCACCTATTATGGCAATTGCAAAAGTAATGACTTGCAGTGGTCTGGCAGATCCTTTTTCTGTGGAGTTTTTTCAAGACAATGCAGACTAAGCCAAAAACCGTGGTGGTCTTAAAAGAGCCCAAAAAATAAGAACCGGTGAATCTGTCACCAAAGGTACTAAGAAAAAAAAATGAAAATACTAGAAAACGAGCATGCAAAATGCGCATTACTTGTGGCGGTAACTTCAAAATGATTTAGTTTTCGAATGGGCCAGAAAAACATACAGGTTTAAGCATTATTTATTTATAGGAATGTAGATTTTCTATTACAAAAAAAAGTGTCTTTAGAAAATGTTTCACTACTTTGCGCTACCATAAATGCGTCTACTGTTTCAGACACTGTAGGAGGCCTGTGCCTCACAAAATAATTTTATCAAACGTTTTTATATACCACAGGTGCAACGTTCCTTGTCTGAAAAAGGTCTGCTGATAAGTCACAAAACATTGATAACAAATAGATAAACTGTTAGGAGTCATACATTTGGGATCAAACCAGTGATAAATTTTATGAGTCATACAAATTGTACCTATTCTGCCAAATATAGGTATACATCTCTCCCAAACCCTTCGAGGATTGGGTCGTAAGGCTTTCGGGACCGGGGCCGCGGTCCCGGATACCACCGATAAAAACAATCATGAGTGGTATTTTAGGAACACAAATAAAATAAACAAAGTTATATCTTGCGAAAGTACTGTCAACCAAAAAAATTTTAAGATGCACAAATAAAACTATTTTTACATTAGTTAGAAAACTGTGTCGCAGCTATTAAAGCTCACCTACAAGAGGAAGACGACAGCGTTGCAGATTCCAGAGGTGAAAATACAGTAAGGGTTAAAAAAGAGCGATAACAAATTTAAACAAAACATTAAAAGTACAGGACCATTAAGGACATTAAAGGGCTTACTAGAGAATTGGCAGCAGCGTTTTCTATGCATTTTACCACCATATTGCGATTGCCAACTTGCCAAGCGTGGCGATTATGGCAAAGCAAGAAATGATGATGATGACATTAAAACGAAAAAAAAAATTGTTAAATTAAAATAAAATAAATAATAAAATAAAAAAATAATAATAATTTATTTCTTTCACAAAGTACTTCAAAAACTTACTTATAGATGCTTTGAACAATATTTATGTACACAAAACGTTTTAGCATCTGGAGCCGAACTAGGAGGAACCTGTATTTCGGCTTACAGCGCCAACCCCCTCGAGTTACATTAAATTCGTTTTCTTAAATGCTTGCATTTACAATTCTATTGAATATCTTGTACTCATATAAACTTATGCTATGTAATAGTGATCTGTTCCTCTCTTTGTAGGTTATGCTAGGTGAATGAGTGAGTGTGAGAGGGTGTGTTAGGTGTGAGTGTGATACGTGAGAGTTTATGAGGAGACATGTTAATGACTGAGATACGGTTATTTGAATATATATAATAATGTATGTGAATCTTACTGTCTAACTTGATACGATTAGAAGCTGCCCCGTCTCGTCATAAGTGAGACTTTGTAGGTATTCCAATACTTTTCTCTTGCAACCATCCTTATTCAGTGGATATATGTTCAGAAGTTTATTAATTTTGTTGTAGATATAGGGGCCGAGAGAATTAATGAATTTTGCTATAAATTTTGTGTTAGAAGGTCTTTGTTGTGTGCAAACCATGTAATTTCTGCGTTTATGTAAAATTTGGGGGTTGTAAATTATTTGTGTGTGTTGCATTGTGATTATTTTTAGTAAAAATAATTGTCTCACGGTTAGTACACCACACAATTGATAAAGTAAGGCAGTAGAGAAAAGTATTGGTTTGAATGTACTTACCTTAAGTATTGCACGTTGGGCAACCTCAATAGATTTGAGTGTAGTTTTTGGAGCACCTCCCCATACGGATATACAATACGTTATGAGTGACTGGCAGAGGGCAAAGTATATACGTTTAAGAATAGGAGGATCAGCGATGTGTCGTATATTTTTAAAGATATATATATAAGTTTTCGGATCCGCCCCGTTAAGATTCTTATGTGTTCTTTAAAGTTAAGGTTTTTATCTATAGTGACGCCCAGATATTTGATGGTATTAACCCTCTCTATTTTGATATAAGAGCAATTACCATGAGGTGTACAATCATGTGGAATAATGGCATAGGTGCGATCAATATCCATATCTGATCGAATACTAAAACAGATGTACTTGGTTTTATCAGTGTTTAGAGTGAGAACATTGTTATCCAGCCATTTTCTGACAATATTAAAACCAGTTTGGGCAGCATTAAAGACTTCATTCCAGTTATTGGCGGAGAAAAGGAGAGCAGTATCATCAGCAAAGGAAATGAATTCGCCCTGGGTAAGCTTTAAGTTAGTGAGTTCGTTGATATATACGAGAAATAAGGTTGGTCCCAAGATGCTACCCTGAGGAACTCCGTGTGTAACTGGGAGGTCAGTGCTAGTAAAGTTTCCCACACGAACACTCTGATGGCGCCCAGTGACGTAGCTTTTAAAAAGTTTCAACTGCGTACCCCTGATTCCCAGTCTTTCCAGTTTAGCCAAGAGTATCGAAACAGAGATTGTGTCGAAGGCCTTTGCCAAATCTAAGAAGATGGTCAAGCATTTCTTTTTGCTATCCAGTTTATCAGTGATGTAATTGATAAGTTTGTTTACAGCTTGTTCAGTAGATTTCCCGTTACGGAAACCGTACTGGTTTGGTGAGAGCAAGTTTTTACTTTCAAGATAGCTTGTTAGTCGCACATTAATTATTCTCTCAAGAATCTTTGACATAGCTGGCAGTATTGAGATGGGCCTATAGTTGTTTATGCTATCTCTGTTTCCTCCCTTATGTATTAGGCAAACCTCAGATTTCTTTAAGGATTCAGGGAATATTCCGTTTTGGAGGCATGAGTTCAAAATAAAGGTGAGTGGAGTAACTAAAACGTCTTTGTATTTTTTAAAAAATTTACTGCTAATCCCATCGAAACCCGTTGCGCTATCTGATTTTAAATTAGTGATGAGACGGTCCACTTCACCTTCATCTGTATCCTCCAATACAAACGAATTTAGTTGAGTGGGATTATACAAGTTATTATCTACATTAATGTCCATTGCTTGTGATTTATTTTGCCTGATTTTATCTGCCAGTGATCTACCTACATCAACAAAGTAGGTATTTACTTTGTTCAGAGACGGATTGGGACCGTCATCTAAAGATAGTAGTTCATTAGAGCAGTTAGTGTTTTTGTTTGTGTTTGTGACGTCTTTTATCACCTTCCACAGCTTTTTACTATCGTCTTGAGCTGATTTGACTAGATTTTTTTCAAAGGCTCTTTTTACTTTTTTAAGTATAGTGTTGCAGTAGTTTCTATAGCGTGTATACGTTAATTTTAAAGTTGCGTTATTTGGCGAAAGTTTTGATTTTTTATGTAACTGGTCCCTGTTCCTCATACAGCGCAGCAACCCCTGTGTGATCCAGGGTTTTATGATCTTCTTTCGACGCGATAAGGTAATGACTTTGGTATTGTTTTCTATTGCAACCTGAAGACAGTGAGTAATATACGCTAGAGCAATGTTAGGATCACGTGACTCAAACACTATAGTGAAGTCAATTTTTGATATATCTTCTTTTAAGCCATCTTCATCAATTTTTTTAATATTTGTTATCGCGAATTGGTAGGTTTTCTTAAAGCTCATGTGTAATAAAACCGGGTAATGGTCAGTCAAGGTTGCTAAGGGTACAATGGTGTTGCAGGTACTTTTTGTCTTGAGGAGTATGTGGTCGATACATGTTTTACTCTCTGGCCGTGTAATTAATGTATGTGAAGGTAAGAGGCCATGACTAGCAGCCAGATTTAGGTAACGTTCACCTTGTAGGTCTATTTTATCTGGGTTAATTGAAATATTTATGTCACCTATAACAATAATATTACTAAAAGAGGAGTAATTTATTAAAACATCATTTAAGGATTTAAGGAATGAGTCTAAATTTGAATAAGAGGGTGAACGATAAATTGCAACAATAGCAATATCTTTTTTAAGCGTAGCAATCAGACAGTTACCTTCGCTAAAGTTTGGTTCCTCAATCATAAAACGAAGATGTTCCAACAACCAACACACCGTTATGATGATCCCAAACTAGGCAGAGCCTGTACTATGGCAACCATGACAACTGATAAATCTTTATATATATAATTCTACTGTACGTGTGTATGTCACTGAACTTCTCCTAAACGGCTGGACCGATTTGAATGATTTTTTTTGTATGCGTTTGGGTGGCACCCTGGACGTCTGGACGGTCAGCTAGTATACTCATATATTTCTAAATACATAAATATATAGATAAATCACACCCAGACACAGAACAAATGATTGTGCTCAAGATTTGTCCTGGGTGGGAATCGAACTCACGACTTCAGTCTTAGCAGTCAGTGTCACTAACCACTAGACTAACAGGCCAGTCATTGATCAATAGATGAAGTTATTGATTAATAATTCTTTTGCAATAGTAGTAGTGGAAGAGTACATAGAAAAGAATCGTAAATGTTTGCAGATAATTTTAATATATTTTATTCCTTGAGCAGCTAATATTTTTATTATATATCCTGTCGCGGGGCATCGTAGATATGTTAAGGTTTCATATTGATAATGTTGACTATTGAAATGGTCCTATTATTATTCTTAAAACAATATTGAATTTAAATATTATATTAGACTCTACAATGCTAATAGTCTGAAATACAAAAAAAAAAAAACATCTACTGAATATGTTTCAAGATTTGTAAGAATTATGATTTTAAATACAAAGTCTTCGCTGTTGTCGAAATCAGGTCTAAAATGTAGGTTTTAGGATCTTTAGACCTGATTTCGACAAAATCTAGAAGCAAAAAATATTAATTCATGGATTACATAGAACACTTTTTATTATGTACACGACAAAAATAACTAAAAATCTACTGCTCGACACAGACCTTCCACAGTGATTTCCTCAAACAACTTGCAATAAAAGCACACGTAAAAATAAAAATTCTGATGAATCACAAGTGGTGTACCAAAAATTGTTAACATCGATGACTCATAGATTGACTGATTCCAACCATAAAATGTGGTATCATACCATCTCAGTTAGTATGAGTTATTATAGATAATTTTTATTATACATGCATTTTAGTATTGTACTTAACATTCGCGATGAACTTAATTCGAAAATTTGCTAATAGGGCATCATCATCATCATCATTTCAGCCCAAAGACGTCCACTGCTGGACATAGGCCTCTCCCAAAGGCCATAATCACCACGCTTGGCAGGCGGGTTGACGATCGCAGTATGGTGGTAAAATGCATAGAGAACGCTGCTGCCCATTCTCTAGTAAGTATCTTAGTCGCCTTGTACGACACCCACGAGAAGATATGGGCTGTTGTTGTTCTTTACGGCCGGCACCACACGGTACAGGTGTGCCAAAAGGTATATGTAATGTCATGGCTGCAGCTTATGAGTTGAAGAAGATCGTAGGTTTGAACCAGGGATGTTAGGGAGCTCCGTAACCGTAACCGAAACTATCGGATATCTGATACAAAAAATTATCCGTACCCGTAACCGAATCCGAAATAAAAGTTTCGGATAATATCGGATTTGTTATTACATTTTTATTTTAGGTAGATTAGATAACACTCAATATATAATTATTTTTATTTTAAATAGCTGTTATAATTACTCACAGACTGATTGTAATTCCTACCAAATGGTGACATATAAATAAAACCATATTATTAGCTCTTTGTATTTTGCTTTTGAAATTCCTTAAAAGTTTAATATCCGTAACCGAAATTATCCGTAACTAACGGGTAATCCGAAATAATTTCATATTCGTATCAGTATCCGGTATAAAAATCATTCCTACATCCGTAACCAATCCGTATCCGAAATTTTATATCCATAACATCCCTAGTTTGAACCCAGACAAGCGTTTTACTTTGTATAGATTATTTCATCAGCACTGCTCTCAAAACAGTGAAGGAAAACATCGTGAGGACACCGTCATGTCCCAGAACTAAATATTTGAAGACATGTAACATCTACCATCCCATACTGGACTCACGTTGTGTAAAGCCCACTCTCTACCACAGGGGAAGGCTTTTGCCCCAGCCGTGGGAAAGTTAAAGGTTGATTGTGCTAAAGTAAGCTAAGTCTGTACCGTGTGATGCTGGACGTAAAGAATAGCACTATCACATTTCTTCCCGTGGGTGTCGTAAAAACGCGACTAAGGGACTTACTAGAGAATGGGCAGCAGCGTTCTCTACGCATTTCACCACCATACTGCGATCACAACCCGCCTGCCAAGCGTGGCGATTATAGCAAACCGTCCCCAAAAAAATAATCGGTCTAAGTGGCGGTTCTTAGGGGAGGCCTATGTCCAGCAGTGGACGTCTTGCGGCTGAAATGATGAAGCTATGTCTAAGGTAGGAAAATTCCTACATGTTTTCTTTAGCTTTTGGTAAGTGTTTTATAAGACGTGTTAAATATTAATATTGTATACGTGACTCTACCCATGTGATGAGACCTCTTCAATATAGTTACAGAGAAAAACGTGAATTCATGAAAATATATTTGAGAACTTTATTTATCGAGGCACATCATAAAGATGTTCATTTAATATTTTAGGTAAAAGAATAGAAAAACAATAGAACCAATTCAAGTGATTCTACTGGTTTTCTAGGAACATGTCGATAAACGATATCTTTAAATAAGATAAAAGAATTTGTTGAGCATTATTATCATTTCAGCAGGAAGCCATCCACTGCTGGACAAGGCCTCCCCCAAGAGGGCGCGTTTACCATAATCGCCACGCTTGGGAGGCGGGATGGCGATTACAGTATGGTTGTAAAATGCATACAGAACGCTGCTGCACGGGAAAAACATGTTGATAATCATAATAAATATTATGAAATATATCTTAGTAAAATTAAAAAATGTTGACTAATAGATCGATAGATAATTACGAAGAAAAATTCATTTAATTACTTATTTTGTTACACTAAATATCATTCAAACTCAAAGCATTTATTTTAAACTGTGAAGTAGCGGTGAGTCAGAAAAATTAAGCTAGAGTACGGGCAAGCAAGGGCGGATCCAGCTTTGGTGCCAGGGGGGGGGGTCACATAGTCGTGGTCAAGTCACAAGAAGTTGTAATTTAATTTTTATAATCTAGGCAAATAAATAAAATTGGAGTGTCTGTTTTTAATATTAAAATAACCGCTTTTTACTAAGTGTATATGGATGTATACTCGGTACATATACCAAAACAACATTTTTTAATTGTTTTCTGTCTATCTGTCTGTCTGTTTGTTCCGGCTAATCTCTGAATTGGCTAGAACGATTTTGACGGGACTTTCACTGGCAAATAGTTGATGTAACAAGGAGTAACTTAGGCCACTTTTACTTTAGAAAAAAAAATAGGATCTCACGAAAAAAAATAAAACGAATGAAAAACTTTTTACGCGGACGAAGTCGCGGGTAACAGCTATATGAATTACTAGCTTTTCCCACATCATTTGTTACATCAGCTATCAGCCAGTGAAAGTCCCGTCAAAATCGGTCCAGCCATTTCAGAGATTAGCCGGAACAAACAGACAGACAGAGAGACCGACAGACAGACAAAAATTGTAAAAAAAATTGTTTTGGTATATGTACCGTGTATACATCCATATACACTTAGTAAAAAGTGGTTATTTTAATATTAAAAACAGACACTCCAATTTTATTTATTTGTACAGATGTATAGATGTGAAAATATGTATGATTGGCTGTTTGTTTCTCAATCACGCAAAAATGGTTGAATGGATCTGGATCGAAAATGGCACACAAAGTATATATTACCTATATTATATACAGGTAATATATACTCTGTGTGCCATTTATTGCCCTGGATTAACACATTCTTACCGCGGTAGTACGTCCTCTTACGTTAATTTCCGACATCCACGCGGGCGAAGCCGCGGGCAAAAGCTAGTCATACATAAAAGTAAAAAGTAGGTATTTTATTAATGTACTAGCTCCTGCTCTCGACTTCGTCCGCGTCAAGTTTTTGCTCCCGTGACCCCGTCGCATGGAATTGCTGGTCAGTTTTCGTCCACGTTTCATTGCTGCTCCGCTCCTTTTGATTGTAGCGTGATGTGATATAGCCTATAGTAAAGTATTCTATGTCCGTCTCCTGGTTCTAAGCTATCTCCCCACCAAATTCCAGCCAAATCGGTTCAGCCGTTCTTGAGTTATAAATAGTGTAACTAACACGACTTTCTTTTATATATATAGATATGTATAGTCTGCCAAAACGGGTAGAAACGGCAACTAAAATTTCATTACTGTGGAAACCCTTTCTCTACTAATCTATGGTAAAGTACAGGTTTCTTGTCTATGGTACAGGTACCAAAGACGTCAGTCAGAAGTAATAATTTCCTTCTAAACGCCCACAGGCCGGATCGGACGCATCGCATCAACCGTATTATTTTTCCATACTGTGTCCACTGTATCGGCAGCGATCGGATTGCCGACGCAAGTACCAGCAATCGGATTGCCGATGCCAGTTTCATTCGGATTTTCTTAGTGATCGTACGTGTGTTTGTGAGAATGGAGGAAAGCGAAGAAGAATCATTTGTCGTTATTGCTTGTTTGTTAGCAGAAGCGGAAGAAAATGCAAGAACATCTAAAAAAAGAAAACATAATATCTGAATACACGACATATTCAAGAAGAGATCGGAACATGGAGTATTCCACGCACTATTTCCTGATCTGTTAAAAGATGACATCAAGTTTTTCCAATGTTTTCGTATACACAAGCAAATTAAATTTTCTAGTTGACATCCTGAAACCACATTTATTAAGACAGAATACAGCATACAGGAAGGCTATAGGACCAGAAGAAAGGCGCGTGGGGCGCGTCCACTAATTGACTTTCCGTATGACGTCATCGGCACGCATCGCAAAAGTTGCCTCTCGGAGCATTGGTGGTGTCGGCATTGCCAATGTGCGATGCGATCCGTACAATGCGAATCAGTGGACGCACTTGTGTGACTTTCTATACAAAGAATACTACGATCCGTTAAATGCGATGCGTCCGATGCGTACGTTACCGACCTGTGGACGCTTAGCTTAAAGCTAGCGGCTCAGTAGTTTTAGCAGGAAAGCGAGACAGACAGACAGATTTACTTTTGCATTTATAATATTACTAGCTTCTGCCCGCCACTTCGTCTGCGTTAAATTTCTTTTTCCCCCGACCCTTCCCGTCTCGTCGAATCCCTTACCCGTGCGATTTTCCCCGTTTTTGCAAACATTTTTCATTACTGCTCCGCTCCTCTTATGTGTAGCGTAATATTATATAGCCTATAGCCTTCCTCGATAAATAGGCTACCCAACACAAAAATATTTTTTAAATTCGGACCAGTAGTTCCTGAGATTAGCGTGTTCAATCAAACAAACAAACTCTTCAGCTTTATAATATTAGTATAGATATAGTGTGGATGGATTGATTAAATCTTGAAGGTACAGTATAGTCCGTTTAGTACGACTTCGCGTGTAACGACCAACCGTTTTTAGCGACGTAAGTATAGGCGCGTGTTTGGTTTTAATATGAGCCACTATAAAACTACATCCGTTTATTACGACTCCGCTTACAGCGACCGACCGCTTTTAACGACGGAATTTCACTCAAAATTGTCCGGTTACAATGACGACGAGCGTTGACGTGTTTACAAATAAATCGTAGGTAAGAAACTTTCTCCGCCCCGCGCTTCCCCCTTGCCTGCACATCGCTGATTCGAATGCGACTGTTTAGTTTACAGCGTGCAGCGTTAATTTGCGGGTGATGCGTGATTTCGCGTACAAGAATGGCTTCTACAAAATGAAAAAGTTTTTCTGTTGAAGAAAAAAGTGTCATTATTATGATAGGTACATACATTACATGTGCATTATGTGAAATAAATAAATATTTTGATTCAAATGTTTTTTTTTTCTCTGGGTCACGTAAATATGATTAAATACATTATATTTGTATGTAAATAAATGAATGTGATTTGAATAAAAATCACAAAAATTCATTTCTTTTAGTACGACTTCCGGTTAGTACGACGTAATATCACCGGTCCCTTCACCGTCGTTATAACCGGATTCTACTGTATTTACATAAAATCTATATTGTGACAAAAAATATATCCTTACTTAAAACCATTACCTATGTTTAACAATTTTAAATAGTGGTCCAGGGTGGATCCAGCCCAGGGGGGGGGGTCATGACCCCCATGACCCACCCCCTGGATCCGCCCTTGCGGGCAAGATACTTCATAGATACTCTTTTCAATCCAAGTGTTGTTACAAATAGTTTTTTACATAATTTATGTTGAAATTATCAATGTGGGAACGACGTAAAAATAAGTGCACATTAAAAGTGTCCGCAATTAAAACAAAAATAAAATAACCATTCAGAAATTAAAATAAGCCGTGGCAGCTAAGAGGTGACCAATCCCTACTGATGGCGCCCGTTCCCGAACATGACGTATGTATCAGCACCACTTAGCTCTACCTTTTTAGGGTTCCGTTGCCAAATGGCAAAAACGGAACCCTTATAGATTCGTCATGTCTGTCTGTCTGTCTGTCTGTCCGTCCGTATGTCATAGCCACTTTTTTCCGAAACTATAAGAGCTAGGCTGTTGAAACTTGGTAAGTAGATGTATTTTGTGAACCACATTAAGATTTTCACACTAAAATAGAAAAAAACCAATAAATTTTGGGGTTCCCCATACATAGAACTGAAACTCAAAAATTTTTTTTTCGTCAAACCCATACGTGTGGGGTATCTATGAATAGGTCTTCAAAAATGGTATTGAGGTTTCTAATATCATTTTTTTCTAAACTGAATAGTTTGTGCGAGAGACACTTCCAAAGTGGTAAAATGTGTGTGTCCCCCCCGTAACTTCTAAACTAAGAGAATGATAAAACTAAAAAAAAATATATGATGTACATTTCCATATAAACTACCACCGAAAATTGGTTTGAACGAGATCGAGTAAGTAGTTTTTTTAAAACGTCATAAATCGTAAACCGCAATTTACCTTTCATTCAATCAACTGAAATATAAAAATTAAAAAAAAAAATACATTTATTTTCATAAACATAAACCTTATGCATAAACCGAGAATACCTACAGGTTTGTACGGAACCCTCGGTGCGCGAGTCCGACTCGCACTTGGCCGGTTTTTTTTAAGGGAAGTTAATGATCCAATACGCTTCAGAAATTCAGAAATATATTTCAGTTTCTTTCTAAACTCCAAGTATATTTGATGACCCCGGTTACTTATCTCTTTAGACTTCTTAGTCATTCACACAAAATTGTTCATACGCAACAGGAAAATCGTGCGTTAAAAAGATCTGGTGATTCACAACTTGCGTACTAAAATAAATATAAACATAGATTAACTAATTGCGTCTTTATATTTGGTATCAAACTATCTCGGTTACTATGAGTGTTATGATTAATTCTAGATTATTTATTTATGACTGCTTTCTGCTAGGGACTTCGTTCACGTGTTAAGCGGTATGTATGAGGAACAGGGTGTAAAGTTCACCCAACCTCCGTTTAAAAGGGAAATTCCTCCGACCAGACGGGTGTCGTATCTGGTGTCGTATCAACTGTCCGACGATTGATGTCGGGAACTCTGTTGCGCGTGATGCAGGATTTTGCATGACGTCAGTGTCACTGCTACGGGTAATGAAAACCACTTGAATGGTTGAATATGTCACTATCTGCAATATTGTAATCTTTTGCCTCGTTTTTTTTTAATATTTTGCTAATCTCCATAGCAAATACTGTACTGACCAGACTCATTAGGAATATTTGTACAACTTGAACAGAATATGTTTCCGTAGTTTTTGCGTCAATATGGAACATATAATCTGGATAAACAGACATAACTTTAGCATTCAGAAATATTCAATGTTAAGTTTTTTTTTGGCCTCTATTCTATTTTAATGTATACAGGATCAGTTTTTATCCAGTGCGCAAACTGTAACCATGAATTCAGCAAATCATTCCATTCTATAAAAAAAAAACAACTGTTTCATAGAAAAGTGCAATATCTACGGGGTCAAAATGTATGGAACAGCACATTTTTTTTTTGTATAATCGACGAAAATTTTCTGGGCAAGGGGTCTAGAATGATATGCTGAATTCATGGTTACAATTTATGCACTGGATAAAAACTTATCCTGTATAGATTCTGGTACTTTAGTTTTGTAACAGTCGTGTTGCAAAAGACCGTTGTCCGCGAAGTTCAAATCTTTTTACGGTATTTTTTTAAAATTTTGCTGTCTATCGTGGCGCTTCCCTCTTTAAAGCGCTTTTATAATTTCTAACCTGGCAAAAAATCAATATCGCAAGTAATTCATATTAGGAATTTGTTTTTATTTTTTTCAAATTCAAATTCCAAGTTTATATTGCCGACCAGGAATCCATGGGATTTTTTTTATTGTTGGGATTTGGTTATTACTCTCTTGGTCTACCCAAACAGTTCATTTTTGATAAAAAATACAGAATCCAGCTTCACGAAGATAGCCGGTGTGAGGGTTTGCGCCCCACTGAGCTGCGCATCTTCACGGACGGATTAAAAACAGACAGTGGCACAGGTACTGGAGTCTTCTCGCAGGACTTCAACATACATATAGCCACACCGTTGGGAGTCCACAACACAGTGTTCCAGGCTGAATGCATTGGGATCACTCTTGCTGCTCCAGCCATCATGGCCAGGGCTGTTAAAGACCACTCGATCCGCATACTCTCAGACAGTATGGCTGTTCTGCAAGCGCTGGACAGTCACTCGATTGACTCTGGGCTAATATACGAGTGCCACCTGCGCCTCAAACAGGTGAGTAGCCTCAATAATATAAACATTCAATAGATAAAAGGTTCGCTAGGTAACGATGCCACCGATGAACTTGCCAGAAGAGGGTCGAGCATGACACCGGTAGGACCAGAACACATCGCGGCACTCCCCTTTGGGTTCCTATGCTCTCTGGTAAGAAAAAGTACCATGGATCTACACTGTGAGCTATGGGTTGGCCCAAAGTGAGTGCAGGCAGGCCAAGGAAGCACTTCCTACCATCGATGCCCGCCTCACTAAACAGGTCCTCCGGTTAGACAAACGACAGGTGCGTATGGTTACAGCAGCAAAAACTGGCCATGGGTCGTTTAATAAACATCTATCTGTCATAGGAGTTACAGACAGTCCACCGTGCAGGGCCTGCATTGAGGACGACGAGACAGCAGCGCACGTGCTTCTAAACTGCCCGGCGATCACCACATACAGGGCCAAGTACTTCGGTAACCCAGGTACCCTATGAGAGATACTCAGCAACATCAAGGGGTTGCTGGCCTTTCTCGAGGAGCTGGGGTGAATCGAATAGCCGATTTCCCACCCGTACGCAAAATACGCGCTCAGACGTGGAGTTACGGAAACCAGTCCGTTCTACCTATTACCTACTCTCTCGGTCTTTTTATTCGTTCAAATTAGGCTAAGAACTTCTCGAGGACGCTTTTAACCTCTAAGTCCCTGAGATACCACATTTGGTATAGACACAATCGTTTTTTAAATGTGTCTGTAATTACGGTAATTGACTGGTTAAATTTCCATCCAAAGATAACGTTTTAACGTGCACGTGCGCAATTGTTTCACATAAAAAGGTTGGATGAGTCACAAGTTGCGTACAAAAAGTATAAACATTGGTGACTCACAGATAAACTGATTGTGTTCCAAATATTTCGGATTAAATCATGTCAGTTATGTACAACTGTTACGACTTATGAGTTTGCATAATTAGCCTATAATGTTCCCAAAGCCTCTTCTCTTCGAGAGGGGGTGAATGTACCACGTGGGCCCATTACGGTTGGTGATATCACGTGTCTTCAAATGTTTGGTTCTAGGACATGCCGGCTCCCTCACGATGTGTTTTCTTCACCTTTTTGAGAACAGTGGTGGTGAAATGAGGTATACAAAATAAAGCGCCTGCACGGGCTCGAACGCATGACCTACTCCTCGTAAGTCGGGGCCGTTACCACTGCGCTACCACTGCGCCTGTTTAGTCCCGTTTAAATTGGTTACTCTATGCGCCTTCGGAACGCGCCCGAACGGAGTGACATCTGACTTGTCAAGTTTGACTTTTGACACTTGACACTTTTCTTTTGGTTTTTGTCTTGATGAAAAAGGTCCGTCGCCGTTTTGGGACCCCGCTACGCGTTTGTTGTAAATTAATCCTTGAGAATCGGTCGTTTTGTGGACACCAGTCATGACCCAGTTGTTTTGTGCATAACTAACCCCATTTGGAGAAATAATACGGGTTGAGTTTGGATATATCTTTGTTGAAACTTTGAGGTTAATGTGATATCATTGAAGACCGCATGTCTGGATGGCAGACGTCTTGGAGCGGCCTCATTGTAACCTGGAGATACTCATAACGTCACAACACAATACAATACATACTCACTTACATACATAAATCCAGGTAGGCTCCAGAAGCAGGTGTTCTTCAACCAGGTGAGTTCTTTTGTTTGTTGTATTGTACTTATTTGATTATTGTATTGTTCTGCTTCGCGTACGGCGGACAGTTTCGCTCGCCACTCTTGTCTCCAGAGCCCCACCATCATAACTTCCACTGCGCTATTAAAATCTAGAAGGTGAGGCCTGGCCTGGCAGCGAACATTCTTGGCAGCAGAGCGTGGTTATAAGACATATAACCAACAAATTGGTAATTTACAGTAGGCTAATTACTTGGCAGTCTCTATAAGGGAAGTAGTAATACGCTGTAAATGTTTGTTAACTGTAATTAATTGTTTATTTGAAATAATTTGTTTAAATTGTTGAGACGGGTAAACTGAAGTTACCACAGTCTGCCGGGTTATACAATATGTTGATTTGCATCCTAGTCAAATTCAAGGACGTAATTATGCTAATGATTCTCGACCCAAATCAACAATAAAATGGGTAGGTATTTTTTTCAATTTTTTTTCCTGTTTACTGAAATCCGTAAGTGTGAACCAGCCGTATTTAAAGGCGGCATGTCTGTCACTAGCCCTATAACCGCGCTTTCACACACAAACAAATGCACACATTCATACACAACGCATACGCAACGATCATTGATAAATTCGTAGGTAATCAATCTCACCCCAACCAACCACGGCACGGCCAGTCCCCCGCGCATGCACCTTGCCTCGCGGGCAACGGGCCGCAGGCGGCCCCCCGCCCCCGAACCAACAGTGTGTTTGATGTCGCCGCAGCGCGCGTGCGCTTTGCGAATTCCGCGTCTCGGTACGTGCATTGTTGAGACGTCATTCGATACAAACTGCAAGATGATGGTCGGCAAGTACGCGAGTACTTGACCGAAAAGTTTGGTGACCACTGGATCGGTCGCGGAGGACCTGTGGCCTGGCTCCCGCGTTCTCCGGACCTGACGCCTCTAGACTTTTATTTGTGGGGAGACGCTAAAAGGTTAGTTTACACGGAGGAAGTGACAAGTGTAACAGAATTACGTGCAAGGATCATTAGTGCTTTCGACACAATAAAAACGAATGTGTTAATTTTACGTAAGCTGAAGGAAAACCAGCTACGTCGTGCTCGATTGTGCCAAGAGTGTGATGGTGGCAAAGAACAGTACCTCCGGCTTACATAGTAGGTAATTTATTTATTTGTACATTTTGTAAATACGTTGTTAGTTTAATCAATTTTATTTGTGTAAATAAGTTGATTTCAAATTTTCAACTACGCCAATAATACCTAAAAGTCGAAAGTATCACCACTTACTTACATTTAACTAGCAAATCTTTAAAAAACATTTTACTTAGTAGATCGGTATTATTGACGGTCCTAAGCCCGTTAAGTAGGAAGGAAAATTTCAAATCAACCAATTTAATCCACAAATAAAAACAAAATCACTACGAAAAGTTTAGGCTGAACGATAGCAATAAAGCAAAACTTAAATTTTATTAATCAGCTGATAGCAGGTCAGTGAACTTTTTATGGCGTTTAGTATTACTATCATTAGTAAGATTCCGTATTATACTGATGCTTAAAATGAATTAATTATCAAACGTATGACAATAATGTAGGTGATTTTCGAAATAAAATTAGGTAAAATTATTGGTACCGGTCGCTAAGGTCATTTCTCGGTCGCGCACGAGTCGTCGAAATTCACGCACACAGCTGCTTGTCGCTGTGTGCGTAGACTGCGTAGTCGGGCGATTCTCTTTTATTTGTATTGAATTAAGGGTTTAATTCTGAAATACTGTTAAATTTCAACAACAAACAAAAGCAGCGCTTATTAGTTATTGCCCGGTACTGTACTTTCAATTGATTATTTATGTCTTTTATGAAAACCACCTGAAATTTGACGAGGACGCAAATCAACATATTGTATATGCTAACAGAGTTGATTATTTGGGCTATGTTACAACCCCTTATTGTTGGATTTGGATTGGATGTCTTGAAGACATTAAAATATTGAGTTTGTACCATTGACATGGTTGTTTGTGAAAATTAATATTTGAAATTGGCATTTTTGAGTATTACCATTGTTTTAAATTGGAATAAAGGTTTATTATTGTTGTACCATTGACAAAGTGGTTTGTGAAATTAACATTTGAATATTTGAATTGAATTTGAAGTAGAATTTTTTGAACGTTGACATTGGTTTTGAATTAAAATAAAAGTTTGTTGTTGAATTGAATTGAAACCAATATTTTGTTATTTCTTGAGTTGCTGACTAACAGTTTGGTAGTTTGATTGTTTGCTTGTAGTTATTTTGTAATTGATTGTTTGAACTTTGTTACTTAATTATCTTTTTGCTTGGTTTATTTGAATTGTATTGTTTGTGCAATGGCACACAAAGCGGTGAGAGAGGCAATCAGTGGATTGACCACACAGCTACGGTGGGTCACTTCAGCTGCAGTGACTGCTGAGCGCCAGGATCTCGAAGGGATCACTCTTGCTCGGTTCGAGCAGTTGAACGTGAGACTCGGCAACGTTGATGCTCTGCTCACCCGCTACAATGAGTACATTTGTGATGTGGCTCTGGAAGTGCTGGACCAGGCAGCACGTGACAAGGTCCTTGCTGACTACGACCAGATCTTGGACCTGGGGGATGTTATTGGTCAACGTGCTCGGGAAATATTGCAGTGCCGGACACCTGTCCAGGTCAAGCCGGAGACCTCGGTTGTTTCAGGTCCCGGACTATTGAGTAGATTGCCTACTTTGGAACTGCCGCACTTTGACGGTCGCTTGGACCATTGGTTGACTTTCCAAAACCTTTTTGAAAGTTTGGTTGATGCACGCTCGGACCTCAAACCCGCCCAAAAGTTGGCCTATTTGTTGTCTGTCCTGGAAGGTGAGGCCCGAGCCTTGGTACAGCATCTGTCGTTGACTGACTCAGCCTACCCTACCGCTTTGGAATTACTCACCCGGCGGTACCAAAATAAACGTTGTTTGGCTGACGTTCATATTAAATTGATTTTGGAGTTACCGGTCATTACTAGCTTGTCTGCATTGCGTACTGACCTGTTGAACCCGTTGGTGGCAGCGACCAACGCTTTAAAGGAATTGGAGTTGCCGGTGGATCATTGGTCTTACCTTTTGGTGCACGTTGTGCTGCAACGGCTTCCTGCCGATTTGAGGGCTCGTTTCGAGCAAAAGTATGGTGGGGATAGTGTCACACATCTCCCCCCATTTGGTGACCTCGTCCAATTTTTGGAGGATGAGTGTCGGTTTGTGGACAACTCTGGCGTTGCCACTGAGTCATGCCAGCCGTCTTCCCGGCCACGAGACCAGGGACGGACTAGAGCTCGCGGGCCTGTTGATGGTCGCCCCGCCGCTCGTTTTGCTGGCACCCAGAGTCGTCCTGGTTGTGAGTTTTGTAGGGACACGGGGCATGGCATGGCAACTTGCGCGGCCTTTTTGAAATTGCACGTGAGTGCCCGCCGCCGAATTGCCAATGCACGCCGCATGTGCTTCTCTTGTTTGGGGGCTCACTTTCATCGGGACTGCCCCAACCCCCGCCCTTGTAGAATTTGTAGGGGGTCCCATTTGGACATATTGTGCGCTAACGCGAACCACGCTGGCAGACCAGCCTCTGATGAAGGTTCGCGTACGGGGGGGTACCATGGAGTTGGTCACCGGGCTTCTGCCTCGCCGGTTCAGAACCGGGGAGAGGCCCGCAATTTTGAGCGTCGCACTCCACCCCCCGCGCAAGTTGATCGGGAGCCGCGCGACCGCCATTTGGTCTCCCCGCGTAAAGGCGATTACGCAGTTGTTGCTAGGCAGCGCTGGCCAGACCAGCACCGCCTTCCCTCCCCTCCATTTGCGGAGCGTCCCCGGTTGGAGTCACGCCCCCCGCCATTCAGGCATCCGGTGGGATATGCCCTTCCAGCGATGGCGCGTGGCTCGGGACACCGCGTGGACGAGGAATTTGTCCTCCATCCTCGTCGGGAAAGACTTGAGCCTGGGTGCGGCGATCGGTCGCCGCCCACGCATTGTTAGGAACCTGGCGTTTGCCCCGCTAAGGTACCCCTCAGATCGACACGGTTTTGTTGCCAACGGCATCGGTCAGGTCTGGGGGCCCACGGGGGACTCTGTTGTGGTCCGTGCCATTTTGGACACGGGAGCCCAGGGTTGCCTTTTGTCTATTGTTTTGTTTTGTATTGTTTTGGGCGAAATTGTTTTCTTCAGCGCCTTTGGACTGCGGGACTTGGCTGGGACGAGCCAATTCGGGAAACCCTGTTGGAAGATTGGCTCCAATTTGTATCCGCACTCCCTGCAGTCAACGAGGTCGTGTTACCCCGCGCTATCCTCCCCCCTGGGAGCTACACTGCTACCCTTGTTTGTAATGTGTCTTCGCACGGTTATGCAGCTGTTGTTTGTTTGCGCACCGTCTGCGCGACAGGCCAGGTGAATTTGTCACTGGTCTTGACCAAGAGCAAGGTGGCCCCCCTCCGGACGGCAATGACCATCCCTAAGTTATAGTTGTCAGGGGCGGCGCTTCTTGTGCGTCTATTGAACCACGTTGCTCACACTTTGGGTGGAACTGTGGACATTCGGGCTTCTTACGCCTGGACGGACAGTCAAATTGTTTTGTGTTGGTTGAAGACGTCCGTCCACTCTTTGGAGATCTTTGTTGCGAACCGAGTGTCCCAGATTCAAAATTCTGAAACGCCTTTGATTTGGAGGATGTCGGGTCCTTTGCCAGGGCTCAAGGTGCTCGCTGTTGGAACGAAGGACCCTCCGTTTGACCCTGATTTTTGTTGAGTCGATTTAGCTCCCTCGACAAATTGTTGAATTGTTGTTTGTTGTTGTTGAATTGTTGGTGACTGATCGTCACATTAAGAACTCGCATGCCGGTTGCAATGCGCTGTTGGCCATTCTGCAGCGAGAGTTTTGGAAATTGTCGGGAGCCGTTAGTAAGTTGAACCCCTTTTTGGACGATACGGGTCTATTGTTGTTTGGTTGTTGACGGTTGAGGCACTCTGGCCTTCCTTATGGGGCCCGTCACCCCCTTTTGTTGCCTAAGGAGGGCCATTTGGTTAAATTGTTGTTGTTGTTTGGTTGTTTTTGGTGTTTGTTATTGTTTTGACCCGCCAGCCTGCCCCCATTGGGGGGGGTATTTTGAGGCCGCGGTGAAAGTGGTTAGAGACTCTGGCGCAGATTGTTGGGAGACACCGTTCTCACCTTTAAGGAGTTAGCTACGGTATTTTGCCGCATTGAAGCTGTATTGAACTCGCGTCCATTGTGCCCGCTGTCTTCGGACCCGAACGACTTGGAGGCTTTGACCCCGGGCCATTTTTTTTTGATTTGACAGCCACTTGTCGCCCTGCCGGAGCACCCTTTTGTCGATGTGAGCCAAAATTGGCTATCGCGGTTTCAGTTGGTGCAGCAGCTCGCTCAGAGTTTTGGAAGCGTTGGAGCTTGGAGTATTTGCACATCCTCCGGCAGCGCGTCAAGTGGACTGATAAAACGCAACCTTGTCAAGATTTCCAAGTGATTAGCGGACGGGAAGGCCCGTCCGGGGGGGTAGATGTTTAGTCCCGTTTAAATTGGTTACTCTATGCGCCTTCGGAACGCGCCCGAACGGAGTGACATCTGACTTGTCAAGTTTGACTTTTGACACTTGACACTTTTCTTTTGGTTTTTGTCTTGATGAAAAAGGTCCGTCGCCGGTCGTTTGTTGTAAATTAATCCTTGAGAATCGGTCGTTTTGTGGACACCAGTCATGACCCAGTTGTTTTGTGCATAACTAACCCCATTTGGTGAAATAATACAGTTTGGATATATCTTTGTTGAAACTTTGAGGTTAATGTGATATCATTGAAGACCACATGTCTGGATGGCAGACGTCTTGGAGCGGCCTCATTGTAACCTGGAGATACTCATAACGTCACAACACAATACAATACATACTCACTTACATACATAAATCCAGGTAGGTCCCAGAAGCATGTGTTCTTCAACCAGGTGAGTTCTTTTGTTTGTTGTATTGTACTTATTTGATTATTGTATTGTTCTGCTCCGCGCACGGCGGACAAGTTCGCTAGCCACTCTTGTCCCAGAGCCCCACCACATAACTTCCACTGCGCTATTAAAATCTAGAAGGTGAGGCCTGGCCTGGCAGCAAACAGCGCCACGTATGGAATTGTGAGTGATGAAGTTTATATTTTAAGACGCACTTCAGTATTTTTATACCTAAGTTGGATTTACCCACTCCTATTTCCAATAGGTCGAAATCGATTGTTTCATCTTGGAAAGCCAAAATGTATGTATAAACTGTATTAATTATATATTATAATTAGGTGCATCACTCCTAATTATAATATATAATTAATATAACGTATAATTTTATTTTAATAATTGAAATGCGTGTTTTTAATTATGTTTCAGGGAAATCGTTGTTAATCGTAATTTCTTGTATGCACAACACACAGTTGCGATTGGTCTTCTGTTTATGAAATAAAGAATAAACATGACATGTTTTTAATTATTTGGTTCATCAGATGTCAGTGATGACCTATGGTACTGAGATGTAGTAGCTCACAATGGACTTCATAATTTGGCTGAAAGTCACCCAAAGGGCAATGGAGAGGACTATACTTGAAGTTTCCCTACCCGATTGAATCAGAAACGAAGAGATACGTAGGTGAACCAAGGTAACCGATATTGCCCGAATAATTGTCAAACTTAAGTGGCAGTGGCATATTGCTCGCAGAACAGATGGCCGATGGAGTCGAAAGGTTCAGAAGTAGCGACCGCGTACTGGTAGCCGTAGCGTTGGAAGGCCTCCCACAAGATGGAACGATGACCTGGTGAAGGCTGCAGAAATCCGCTGGATGCGGGAAGCACAGAACCGGTCGAAGTGGCGGTGCTTGGGGGAGGCCTATGTCCAGCAGTGGACGTCTTTCAATTGAAATTTATTTATTTATTATTTATTTATTTAAATTACATTTATAACACCTTTACGCACCTTTACCGAAATGATGAATGAATGATGGTTCATCAGATGTTTGGGTTAAACGTTGATTGCAAATCAGTATTTAAGGTACCTAATGGAAAACTCGTACCTTGACTACATTTCAGACACAATTTTCAAAAAATTGGAAGTCACCATTTTCTCATACGTAGGCCGTTCCCAACATACCTATCCATTTTTTTTTACAAGTTACTGCCGCAAAGCTCAATTATCTGATGCTTCACAAGCCACGTACAAAAAAATATAAATATTGATGATTCATAGAAAAAATATAAACATTGGTGATTCATAGATACACCTGCTTGTCTATTTTAGATCATATCATGTCAGTTATGTATGACTGTATGAGTTATGAGTAATGCAGATTATGACACTTTGAGAAGTTTAGGAAGCGCTTTAGTGATCTCACATTCGAGATGATAAGTTCATATTTTCTTTTCTATCTATTGATAAAAGATTAAGTTTTCTTTTCTTTTTCTTGATAGTTAATACTTACGTTTTTCGATTGATGAAAAAAGGAGGATGCCAGATAAGGTAGCGTAAAAATTCAAAAATTACGTTTTTTTTGCAATTCACAGGACAATATAAGGTTAATACTTTGATTAAAACCTGATTCTCGACCGCATAGTTTTTCCGAATAATACGTAATTCTCATTGGCCAGAAACGTCCAGGACATTGATATTTTCGTACAATTCTGCCGAAATGTTCCTTTCCTGTACGAAAAGTGTTCTGAAGGTTAACAAACCCTACTTACAAAATATAAACATTGGTGATTCACTTACTGATAAGCAGGAATCATTTGTCAGAATTGATTTAGTTATGACAGTTAAATATGAGTCATGAAGATTAGATTTAGTAACATTAGGTATTGATTAAGGACGATAGTACAAGGTAAAAAAAACACGTCTAGTCGGGAGACCTCCGTCTTTTTTCTTCTTTCTTTCCAAGTTCCTTATACGATACACGCACACACACACACTCACACACACACGCACACACTCACACACACACACACACACACTTATGTACAAGTGTGTGTGCTTGCGAATATATTTGTAGTATATCTTTATATATTATAGAATAGAAAGAAACAGAGAGAGAGAAAAAACGTGAATTAAAATAAATACACCAGAATAAAGTTTCCCCCATCTTGGATTTTCATTTCGACCTCGCTTTGGCACCCTGAAGAACCATGAAAATGACACCCATGATAAAAAAAACGCTGCCATCTTAGATTTACATTTTGGTCTTCAAACTGTATTTGGTTGAATGCCTTTTGAGAAATAAACTTTTTACTTTTCATTTACTTTTTAACTGAAATTTCAGTCATGAAAAACAGTGTTAAGTATTTCAATAGAATCTAAATAAATGATTTCCTAGTTTTCCGTAATTGGGCATAATTTATTTATTTAATTCATATAATATTTCTACATAGCATGGAAATGTATTGCAGTATAAAACTGGAACAACTATAAAACAAGAGTGACAGGTTTTAAAGCAACCTTCGTGGTGCAAAAAATAAAACAAAATAGTTTGCAAGTCCCGTAAAGTGAATTTTCAAAGAATAATAATTAATCAGTTCAAGTTAATCATACACATCTATATCAATACCGATACAAATATCAAGAGAAAGTAAACTAAAATAAAAAAAATATTTTATATCTTTAAACGAGCAATTCTCCACGCGGGCGAAGCCGCTGGCAAAAGCTAGTATAAAAATAAAATTAAAATTAAAATAAAATAAATGTTTATTTGGAACAAGTATATATATATATATATATATACTAACTTTTGCCAGCGGCTTCGCCGTACGAGACTGTTATGTTTCTCATTAGTAATGAGTAATAAAAATTAGTTCGTGCGTAACAGTTACGTCCAAGATTAATTGGGAGTGCTTCCAGTAGGTGTCGGGACGTACATTAAGACGCACCGAGCTTGACACACGGGTAGAGTAACATAAACCACGATTTTCAACTTATGGTCGATTCCTATAAATTACGGTCCGTTATTGGTTAAAATTAAGAATCTTTGTCAATAATGAAGCAAAGGTGTCGTAGTTTTGTATAGTAGGGTCTACTATGTGGAAGTAGAAACCACAGGCTAATATTAGCCTACGAATCTATTTACATGCCCAGTTTGGCAAATAATTCGTTTTTTACAAGTTGTTTATAGGAACTGAGCATAGCTTTTTCTGAAACTCAGTGCATATAGACGAACAAATACAACTTGCAAATGTCCAGCTTGTGGCTAAGTAATATATACATACAGCATCCATTGGAGAAATGACGGTTGTCAATCATTCATATGATCTGGAAAATGTGGGCTATGGATGTACTCACTCCACTGACCCTTTCAGGCACAGCAGACTATAAGACGCTGAACACTATGCGACCATAGTCAATGACTCTGACACGATTTATTATCTGACTAAGCTAAGTGCATGCAAGCCATTCACAAAATAAAAAAAAGTTTTGCGGTAAATTTGCACATTCTTTAATCTTACATATACTGGGTGACTTTTTTTAACGTCTTGAAAAAAAATGGGTGTAACAGGTGAACGGAGTAGAAGCATTTGGCATAGAAATTTTTATTATTTTTATTTTTGAATAACATGTGATGAAATTGATCTAGCAATAAATAATACACATTTAAAGTAACATTTTCATACTAGAACAACAAAAACAGAAATTTGGAAAAAAATAACATAAAAAAATCAATTAAAATCTATCGAAACTCAAATCATACGCACCCCACTCAATGCGTGGCATGTATCAATGATTTTGTAGCCCGGTCCTATCCTTTGAAGCCGGCCGATAGGCGGCCAAATTGATCTTTCGGACGCGCACAAGCCGCACACGCATCCCTGACAGACCGCGTCCCGCGCTCCTTTAGTCACCTGCGATGAATCTGAAGGCCTTCCTGCGTTCTATTCTAGTTACGCAACACACCGTATGGAGGTCGAGACGGTAAAAAATGTCATCCGGTATGTAGGAAATGAGTAGGAAGCTTTATACCATTACCAATGATGCTACAACCCTTCTCCAGGAGAGTAGTAAACTGACTAGCACTCTTAAGATACATCGTCACAGACTGCCGTCCTTCCGTCCTCGCCGCCGAGGTCCGCCGCGACGTCCCAATCCATGTCCACCCAATCCATGTTCGAGCCAGCCCGAGCCTGTAGCTTTAAATTTGTCCTAAATCATTCATATCCAACCCATCCCTTGTTGCCGTTTACCAGCGATGCCTTAAGCCGAGGTTACCCGACAGGGGGTGTCCTTAGCTAGTAATCGCTCTAGTTTATAGTTTTTTAAGCCCTGGCTGGAGGCCATAATTTAAAAAGGCAGCCACGGGCAAATCCGGTAAAGCAGCCGACAACCTCAAAGCTTGACCTACGAAAAGTCATTCTAAAAAATAATAGTAAATTTTATAATATTTTTCAGTATGTATCCAAACAAGAGAGAATATAAAGCTTTTATTTATTTTTAATATTGCAGGATTTTTGCAGGACAATGATGTGCAAAGGTGGTTGTGTATCTTTTTGTTACTTCTCTGTTTTATGTTTTTATTTATTTATAGCTTCTGCCCGCGACTTCGTCCGCGTCATATTTTTGTTCCCCTGACCCTTCCCGTCGCATCGATTTGCCTGCTAGTTTTCGTCCATTTTTCGTTGCTGCTCCGCTCCTTTTGAGTTATAGTGAGTCAACCTTAAAAGATAGACATATGCTCTCACGGACTTTTTTTTAGAACTTTATAAAAGGAACAATTCCGTCATACATAATTTTTGCGTTACTTTAACCGTTTACGCAGCGCACGCAACGGAAACTCTCAAAAGGAATAAATCCCCGTTATTGCAACAGTTTTCATTACTGCTCCGCTCCTCTTAGTTGTAGCGTGATGTTATATAGCCTATAGCCTCTCTCGATAAATAGGCTACCCAACACAAAAATATTTTTCCAATTCGGACCAGTAGTTCCTGAGATTAGCGCGTTCAATCAAACAAACAAACAAACTCTTCAGCTTTATAATATTACTAGCTTCTGCCCGCGACTTCGTCCGCGTCAAATTTTTGCTCCCCTGACCCTTCCCGTCGCATCGATTTGCCTGCTAGTTTTCGTCCATTTTTCGTTGCTGCTCGCTCCTTTTGAGTTATAGTGAGTCAACCTTGAAAGATAGACATATGCTCTCGCGGACTTTTTTTTAGAATTTTTTAAGAGAAACAATTCCGTCATACATTATTTTTGCGTTACTTTAACCGTTTACGCAGCGCACGCAACGGAAACTCTTAAAAGGAATAAATTTTCCCCGTTTTTGCAACATCATTCATTACTGCTCCGCTCCTCTTAGTTGTAGCGTGATGTTATATAGCCTATAGCCTCCCACGATAAATAGGCTACCCAACACAAAAAGAATTTTTCAGTTCGGACCCGTAGTTCCTGAGATTAGCGCGTTCAATCAAACAAACAAACAAACTCTTCAGCTTTATAATATTATATATATAATAAAGTAATAAAGTATAGATAAGTAAATAGATTTTCTAACACATTAAGTATATTTTTAAATATTTTTACACAAATCTAAAAAAAAACATTTAAAAATATAAAAAAATAGTGACCCATCGGCGTCGGGAGCAGGGTCCAAGCTGCCGGTGGTCAGGGCTCTAGAGAGAGGAACCTCCTGACTATGCGTGCCGTGTCCAGGAGTACTGCCTTCTGAATCAAGCCCTTGATCCAGCCGTGTAATGATTTGTGTTATTATTATGTTTTTATTAATAGTTTTATTGAGTCGAATACCAACATAGCTGCTATTGCATGATTTATTGAACATTTGAAAATGAAAATGGAGAAATAATGTTAACATTGGTGATTCATAGATAAACTGATTGCAGAAATCACAGAATTTTTTTTGTTCCGCATAATATGTCGCCGCATGTAGTCATGTAAACAAGTTTTCTGCCACCTTGTATATGTTGGATAGTTTGGTTAATCTATATTGTGATGATTATAAAACTAAATCTTGTTAGGCATATTTAATGATTAAACGAACTTACCTGTACGTGAAGTTCTATCATAATTATACGAGCGCCGAGTCCGAAGAGATTAGTAATTTACACATGTAGTTACTCTAGTTGTCACCACTCATGCACTTAGTTGAGAAAAAAATATTGTATTCAATTTTTCTTTATCTATGGCAATTCGATTTGACATACCCACAAAATTTTTCTTTTTTAATACATGTGGTTACTTTTCCTGTACCGCTCTCAGACGTAGTCACCCATCATTTAGTTTAGAGTAAAAGATTCTGTGTTTATTGATGATTTCCCAGACAGTAGATAATGCGGGGTGTGTATGTACAGCACTGTGTGGGAGGGATTACTAATCTCATCGGACTCGGCGCTCGTATAATTATGTTAGAACTTCACGTACAGGTAAGTTCGTTTAATCATTAATTATACTCGCGCCTCGTCCTCGAGATTAGTAATTTACACATGTAGACTTTGAGAGTATTATGGGAATATCATCAATGAATAAAATGTTTCTATGAGTCAAAATATTTTTAATATTTTGACATTACAGTTACAGTACATTTTTAGTACAATCAATAGACAAAAAGAAGAATCTTGTACTTCTAGGATTAACAATAATTAGGCAGTTCCTTTGAGTATTTACTCAAACGTTAAATGAATCACAAACAAATAAATATCTAAGTAATTAACTAACTAAAGAATAATTATTCTTATGCGAGTAATAGCTATCATAGTTAGTTGTAGGCAATTATGTAAGAGGACAATTATTGTAACTAATTAGGAATGAAAGATAAATCTACCATGTGAGAAATTTTAACTGGTTGTAATTAAATAATTATGATGAATGTCATCATCAATAATATCTCTATGATAGAATTTTGCTAATGTTGTGGAGTTTCTACTCCAGCCTGCCGTTTTGCGGATAGTAACTAGACTAACACCCAGTGAGTGCGCGCGCGATGATGCTGTATGTCTCGTGCTGTGTGCACTGAATATGCTCGTGTCGACCCCACATGCACTGAGTGTTTGCTTAATCCAGCGGCTAAGCGTTTGCGTTCCCACTGGTTTATGAGGTTTCCTAATTCCAACAAATAAATCGTCAGACGTTCTTAATAATGAGGTGCGTTCTATGTAACACAGTAATGTAGTGACGGGGCATATGGATATTGTATCCTTAAAGAAGCGTAAATGAATAATGGGTTGTTGAAATCCAAGTCTAGAGGTTTTTATAATATCGGAGATTTTAATTGTGACACGCTGAGAAGGGTTTTGAACGTTGCTAACTTTTATCTTCGAGAGAGTTTGAACTCGGTTTGCTGTTGACAGAGCCAGTAAAGTGATGATTTTATTCGTAAGCTTATCTAAGGTTAATTTCTCATTAGGATACCATGAACTCAATTTATCCAGTACTAGGTTGGTGTCCCAGGTCACTTCATATTTAGGTTTTGGTGGCTTTAGCCATTAATTAGAACCGGACTCAGCACCAGGAAAAGAGCAGATCTGCATGAATTGAGTGTACCATACTGGCAACCGTCATTAAAAATTTGAGTTAAAAAGGAAATAACTGTGGGTACAGAAGCGTCATAAACATTTAACGAATTAATTTTGCAGAAGTCCCACCATTTCTTCAAGTAAACGTCGTCGTATTGTTTCATGGAATTAGGTGCCAATGATGCTAACATTATATCAAGTAATGATTCTGGTATGTTTCTACTTAAAAATGCGTCCCGGATAATAAGCCTGCCACACTCGTGTATTCGACGGGAGCTGGAATGAGACAGTAAGGAATGGCTTTTAGGAGAAAATGTAACAGTTTTCGTAATAAGGAGGGACCTAAACACGGCTGTGTTGGCCAAAAAGGTACGACCATAATACCCCGTGCCTTATCTATTATTATTTTTCTAAGAGTTTTAATAATGACTGAAAATAGTGGGAAGGCATAGAAATCATAACTTGTCCATGAGATCGTAAATGAGTCTATTGCGAATGCGTCTGGGTGCCAGGATATGTATATGGTACATTTATCATTTATGCGACTAGCAAATAAATCAATGTTTGGACGATCGAATGTGCTGGTGAGACTGTCAAAGGCTCAATCGGACAGCTCCCATTTTATGTCCGGATGAGTTCTTCGTGATTCGTAATCTGCAATAATGTTATTACTAGATTTTATATACGAAGCAAAGACAAAAAGCTTTTTGCTTTCGAACCAGTTCCAAATATTACGAGTTATTTTTGTGAGATGTGGGTATTGTATACTCTCCATTTTATTAATATATATATATACTGCTGTTGAATTGTCAACGCGTAGTAATATTTGGCAATTAAAAAGTTCTTTAGCAAGAAATGCGGCAAGCAGTATAGATAATTTATGTGTTGTTCTCGTTCGGTATTTGACCACTGCTCGCTCGCAGATCTTCCTTCACAGGCGGCCCCCCACCCCGTCTTTGAGGCGTCAGAAAATATCTCAGCTTGTATGCGTCAATTTTTATTGGATGAGCAGAATGTTCTATTTTATTTAGCCACCAGTCAAATTCAGGTTGAAGAGATTCAGGTAAATTTATAATTTCCTTATAATTATCATGGCCTTTCAAGTTGAGATGTTTACATCTTTCCATATCCTTAGTGTGCAGCAATCCGTATTCGATCGCTGAACAAGAAGAGACTAATAAGCCTAATAACTGAGCAAAATTCCTTATTTTACAACACTTTAATTTGGAAAACATTACAAGTTGAGCTTTTATTCGTAAACGTTTATCTGTCGGTAAACTAATCTGAAACTCGTGAAAATCAATAAATCATTCCTAAGAATCTGCATTTGGTCGAAGGAAAAAGTGCGCTTTTTTCTACTTTAATTATGAAACCAAGTGAAGTTAACGATCTTTTAGTTATATCTATGTTTGCGGGAATATTCAAACAATAGCCAATCGTCTAAATAAACAGTGCACAGAAAGGCCCGCAGAGCGCAATTTAGCTATAGGTTTACATATTTTTGTGAAAACATATGGGGCTGTACTTAATTCAAATGGCAAAATATTAAATTCGAATAATTTACCCTCAAAACAAAATCTCTTATATTGTTGAGATTCTCTAAGCATTTTAATTAAGAATATTCGTCTTTGAGGTCAATTGTCGCCATTTGACAATTAAACGTAACAATTTTTAGTGACGTTCTTAAATCTTCTAACTTAAAATGATATGTTTTAACGAATTTATTAAAGGTCTTTAGGTTTAAAATGAAGCGCATCTTGCCATTTGGTTTGGGTACTAAGAAAATATTTGAGACAAATTGATTTTCACATGGCGAACATTATTTATTGCGCCTATTTCGAGTAGGTTATTAACCGCTTTTAAATAATGCGGTCTTTCACTACCCGAGTAGCAGGGAGTGTATGTTGTATGACACGTTTATGTGAAATAGTTTTTGAGTTATGAGGGGGTCAAAAGTGGCTCCAAATGGTTCGTGTAATATTACACACGGTGCTGCTCGCAAGTTCTGTTACTTGAACTTGGCTTGACACGCTACCACGTGTCTAGATAACGGGTGATTTTAATGGTATTTTATACCAGGCCGGACTTATTTTTGACAGGCCTGTTGGTCTAGTGGTTAGTGACCCTGACTGCTATGCCGGAGGTCGTGGGTTCGCATTCCCACCCAGGACAAATGTTTGTGTGATGAGCACGATCATTTGTTCTGTGTCTGGGTGTAATTTATCTATAATATGTATGTATTTAGAAATATATATGTATGTTTATCAGTGGTCTAGTACCCATAACACAAGCTCTGCTTAGCTTGGGACTAGATGGCGTTGTGTGATAGTTGTGGAATATTATTATTATTATTTTGAGTTCTTTATTTTTCTTCCCATTTAAGGGAGTTAAAGACCTTACACACGGGCCGGAACCAAGTGTGTAAAGGGGAAATTTAAATTGAAAAGTTGGATGATAGTGTAGAAGAAGTCAGGAATTTTCGTGTGATGCGACAGGTGTTGAGTATGGTGGCTTTTTGTAGCATGTAAAGTGTGTGAGAAGGCATGTGTAGAGTGTTAAGACTTTGTGTGAGAGCTTTTGGTACTACACCGGTAGATGAGAGTACTATAGGAACGATATGTACTGTTTGTGCTTTCCATTGGGTTTTAATTTCAATGGCGAGGTCCTGGTACTTACTAAGTTTTTCAGATATTGTAGTTTGAATATTGTGCGAGTTAGGTATAGCTATATCTATCAAGTAAACTGTTTTATTTATTTTGTCATGAACTGTGATATCAGGTCTATTGTAGTGTATAGTTTTGTCTGTAATTATTGTTCGGTCCCAATAGATTTTATGATTCCTGTTTTCTAAAATAACTTCAGGTTTGTATTTATAATAGGGAATCATTTCACTTATAAGTTTATATTGGTGTGCTAATTGTTGGTGTACGATTGCGGCCACTTGGTCATGTCGGTGTTTATAGTCTGTCTGTGCGAGTGATCGACAGGCCCCTGTTATGTGTTGAATGGTCTCAGAGGCACTGTTGCAATGTCGGCATGTGTCAGACGGCTGATTGAGGTCTTTGATGATGTACTTTCTGTAGTTACGGGTTACTATTACTTGATCTTGGATCGCAAGCATGAAACCTTCGGTTTCAGGGAACAATTCACCTCGTTTGAGCCATTCGTTCGACTTAATTTTGTCGATGTGTGGTTGACTCAGGTAAGCTCGGTGTCTCCCATGAAGCGCTTTTCCAGACCATGCTGCAATTTTTTGTTGTGTGCTTATGAGATTTTCATTAATTTGAGTGTTTCTATTTTGTAAGTTGAGTGGTGTAAGTTTTTTATCTGCTTCTGTTACATGTTTGTGTAATAATGAATATTCTGATTTGTTGTGGAAGTACGATCTGAGTGAAAGTATTTGTTTGTTGTGTAAGTTGTGTATGTCTATTAATCCTCTTCCTCCTTCTTGGCGTGGTAGCGTTAGTCGCTGTATGCATGATTTAGGATGGTGTTTTCTGTGTTTGGTAAGGAGTGTATTGATAGTACGCTGTAGTTTTCTGATATCTGTTTTTGACCATCGTATAATTCCGAAGGAGTATGTAAGAATGGGTATTGCGAATGTGTTGATGGCTTTTATTGTATTTCTGGAGTTAAGGTTGGTTTTAAAGATAAGGTTAAGGCGATGTGTAAATTTTTTGAGTAGTTCTTGTTTTGTCATCTTTTGTTCTATCTGTCTTGACTGTTTGAAACCTAGGTATTTGTAAGTACTGTGTTCATCCATTGGCTCAATAGTTTGACCTGATCCAAGTGTGTAACTATTGTTTTGTGGTTTTCCTTTTACTATTGACAAAATTTTACATTTGTCTACCCCGAATTGCATAATAATATCGTTAGAAAAGTCTTGTGTAGTGTCTGCTAAATGAAAGAGTGATGTTTTATCTGCTGCGTACAACTTTATATCATCCATATACATTAGATGTGTCAATGTAAATTGTGTGTTTTCGTTTGTCAATGTGAATCCTGTGTTAGTTTTAACTAGCAGGTGTGATAGTGGATTGAGTGCCATACAAAACCATAAAGGGCTTAGAGCATCACCTTGAAATATACCACGTTTTATGTGGATAGGTTCAGTGGCTAGAATCGTGGAGGCTTGATTTATTTTAAGTACCGTTTGCCATTTTTGCATGGTAGATTCTAAGAAAAATCTGAGTGTGGGATGGATGTTATAAATATTTAGGACGCGTATCAACCAGCTGTGTGGAACTGAATCATAGGCCTTTTGGTAATCGATGAACATGGTATGAATGTCTTTTTTGCTTTTTACTGCGCTGTTCATAGCAATCGCGTCGATAGTGAGTTGTTCTTTACATCCCTGGCTATTCTTACGACAACCTTTTTGTTGTTCTGCAAGAATGTTATGGTTGGTTAAGTGGCTGTATACTATTTCACTTACACAGGCTGTCAAGATTTTATAAAAGGTTTGTAAACAAGTGATTGGTCGATATTTGGCTGGATCTGTTGTGTTATTCATGTCCTTAGGTATCATGTATGTAACTCCATGTGTTATGTATGATGGGAGCAAATGTGGTGACTGAATGAATGTGTTTAGGTGATTATATATGAATGGGTGGATGCTAGTGAATTTCTTATACCAGTAGTTGTGAATATTGTCTGAGCCTGGAGATTTCCAGTTGTGTGTGCGTTTGATGACGTCTATGAACGTGTTTAGTGGTATGGATTCAAACTCCATTTCGGGAATTTCTGGTGTTGCTTCTTTAATCCAGTCTGCGTGATTATTATGATATACTGGATTTTCCCAAATATTTGCCCAATATTCTCGTAATACTTCCGAATGAGGTGTCTCGGGGGTTTGGTTCGTGGTGTCTTTATTATTAGCTACGAGATTCCTATAAAATATTTTCTCATTGTTTGTAAATTTTGTGTTTTGTATTTTGCGGTTCGTACATGTGATATATCTTTTAAGTCTACTGGATGCTGCGTTTAATTTTTGTTTTAAAGTGTCTAAAAAGTGTACTAACTGTGTGTTTGAATTTTCGTATTGCGCATGTAGTTGATATTTTCTTTTTATTTCTTCTACTGCAGCTATTAATTTTTGACTTCTGCTGCCATTAATAAAATGTGTGAGCCTACCTATGCTTGCTCTTAAATTTTTGATTTTTGTTTCTAATCTAATTTCCCATTTTGGTTTCCTCTGTTTATATGTGCGGCATTCGTTTTGTACTGAGTCTGATATTTTTGCTCCATTACATTTAGCTGCCGTCCATGCTGCACAGTAAATTATTGTCTGTAATTGTATAAATTCGGTTTCCTTACTAATGGACTTTGGGAGAATGATATTATTAATGTAAGTAACTGTGGCAGAGAACTTTCTAGATGTCTTCTGTTTGGGAATGTATGGCCTATTAGTGGGGTGTGTATCAGAAAACAATTTTTGAGCTTGTTGAAACGTGGCTTCTATTTCTGTGTTGGTTTCTGGGGCAGCATCAGAGTTAGTTTGCGTAGGTCCAAATTGACCAATATCGATGCTATTAAAGAGATTGTAGTCTTCGCCTGTATTTGTGCGTGTGTGAGGTATGGTGTCAATGTCTAGGTTACCATTTAGGACTACATTTGTGGTGACGGTATTCGCATATGTGTCAGAAGTTAGGGAATTTGAATTTTGAGTATTCAGTGTATGAATATATTCTTGAGGTTGCGCTAAATCGTTCTGTAGTTGGTTATTCACATTCTCGTTATTTATGTCTTCTAAACTGTGTGTGTTTGTATTTTTATTATTTAATTCAGCAGCTACCTGGTTTTTAATTTCTTCTAATCTGCTGGTGTATATATATTGGTTGTTAATAAAGGCTCTTACTTGATCAGATAATCTTTGCTCTGATATATGTGCTAATTCTGGATATGTATTTATGAATTCCTCATATAACTGTTTTCTATAGGCTGTTTTATTTGTTTCCAGTTGTGTGACAGTATAATATATTCTTATGATTTTTTCATTATATTCGTTCGTCCATTTCATGCGCTGCCCACTTTGACTGTTAATGAATGTTTTTGTTTGTGTTTAACCATTTGTAACTCTGCTCTTACTTCTTCATAAATCTGATCTATTGTGTCTTGTGATAACAATTTCTTTTGCACTATGGCTCTACGCTGGTCACTATTCTTTGTCGACTTACTTGCATATCCGGATATTTTTCTAGAAACTGAGTGTGAAGCGATGGAAGGTACGCGTTTTTGTCTGTGTCCATATTAGTAAGATGAAGATAAGTGCGTAGGATGAATTTATTCATTTCAATGCTCCATTTCCTACGACTTGTTGCAGTCTTCGCAGTGGGTACAGTTTCGTCGACAAAAATTGTCTCCTGTACAACATCCGCTGACTGTATACTGATTGATGATGATGATGGCGTCGGCGTGACGCGAAAAGATTGTGATGTTGATGGGACAGAAGGAAAAAGAGATGAAGAAGATGACGAAGAGAATTGCGAAGTGTCCTCATCTATCTGAGGCAAACTTGCCTGAAGTAGTTTTTGTGTTTTAGATCGAGTATTCATGTTGTTCCCACGAGTAGCTAGGGACTTAAAAAGTCAACCACAGCAGAGCCCTGCGTTCACTGTGGCAAGGGTGAATAAATCTGGAGGTCCCCTATTATCCAGAGTTGGCACACTAATGACTACTGCTCTCCCCTAGCCATGCAGCCCTCGGCATGTGCGACCTTGGCTTGGATTTGATTGTATCTCTCTTAGTCTGGCTCCTCACACTAGGTCTGTCTCGTTAGTAAACTCCAACGAAACAGACCTAGGGCTCATTGGAACACGCAAGCCCCACCACGACGTCAACGTAGAGATACGGCGGTGGGGTTATTATTATTATTATAACCTCTTATTCAGGAAAGTATAGTCTAATCTTTCGTGATCTCACTCCATTGTTCATAGAATTTAGATAAGCGGCCTGCATACTTAACTGCCTCTAGAAGCGGCGACGCGGATACATCGACTGATGGCCGCGCGATGATGTCTTCTATGAGTGCGCGTGCGGCGGTATGTACTGGCGGCAGGTTTGCGGCTCCTTGGCGCTAAAGCCGGCCCCACTGGCGGCCTGCGCGCCTGGGTGGGAGCCCTGCGGCTTAAAGCTCTCGATGCTGGTCCTTTATAATAAGTATTCGCAATTTTGCTGCTAGATTCGGCTTTCAGTTCGATTCCTGATTTATTTACAGCCTTTGCTGATTTTAATGTCTCTGCTAGATTTTCACCGAACAGATACGTGTCTATCTTGGTGTTTTTAAGGTGTTCCTTCACGTCATTTTTGAAAGCGAATAAATTAAAGTTTCTACGTGTGAATCCGCATGTTTTTAATCGCATAAAATTTTGCTTATGTATTAATTTTTGCAGCACGTCATTCGAAGTATTTTTGAATGTAAATGGGAATTTATGATTTCAGCCAAACATGCAATTGCACTAGGCATTTGTTTCTGTTTGTTTTCTATGCCTTTATCGCGTTTAACTGCGGTATCAGCAATAGCCGCCTTAATTTCTAGATTTATTTTAGGGGCATCTAATTGGATACAGTTTCTAGGTAATAGATATTTTGAGGTCAAAGATTTACGATTTTCCTTACTCAGACCGTCTTTAAAAATGTGTAATAAACGATTTGCAACTTCGTTGCCCAGGCCTGCATTTGTCAGCGTTAGTAGGGTCATCGCCTAAAAATTCTATAATTTCCGTATCCAGATCAGGAATATTAACATCATGAGCAATAGGCTCTTCGAGAAGTACATCCGTGGAAGTAGTAGGCCCTGGTTGAGGTTCACAGGTGTTATTCGAATCGTGAACGGTTTCATCTTCAGGTGGCCATTCTAATAACCAATCATGTGGTCGCAGTGCGGGGGTATCTGAAAATTATCATCAATATAATAATTTTTAAAACGTAAGTTAAATAACTTACTTAAAAACATAAGTGGACCTAAATAAGTCCATGACTAATATTCATTTATATCATATTTTTTATCTTTTGCAAGATAAAGAAATTTCACCTTAGTACATAATTATTGTTTATAGATTAGTCATAATAACTATTAGGTTAGGTTACAATCCCCAGCGGAAGGAACGCCTACCGTATTTGAAATGCGTTGAAACAGCCCCAGTGACTGTTCTGGTTGCATTTATTTAAATACGTAGATACGTAAAACAGGGTGGTGAGAAAATAGTCATCACATTAAAATTGGTCATTAGGTAAATACCCGGTCCAATATCCTCATCGTGTTGTACAACCGATTCCTCCAAGTCTGAAACACTTTCCGAAGCACTAATTTGTCTATCACGAATTTTTCGTTCTAACGTTCTTATTTTATTTTTGTAATGGTTAATGTCTTCTTCACGAGACCTATAATTTTTAAGTTTCGGCATTTTTTTTTAGCTAAATGTGTGAAGACGTAAAATAGATGTTGAGTGGTTGAGCACTAGAATGCGAATGATGGGTGACTACGTCTGAGAGCGGTACAGGAAGAAGTACCCACATGTATTAAAAAAGAAAAAAATTGTGGATATGTCAAATCGAATTGCCATAGATAAAGAAAAATTTAATACAAAATTTTTTTCTCAACTAAGTGCATGAGTGGTGACAACTAGAATAACTACATGTGTAAATTACTAATCTCGAGGACGAGGCGCGAGTATAATATTTTATAAGTAATTTATTGTCATTTCTATACGCATTATAAACGAATTGGCAATTCTTATCCCTCTTATTCTAATATAAAACTAATATAAAAAAAATCTATATTAGTTTTATATTATATCAGTTTTAACAAAATTTTAAATGTTGGCTAAAAACCTCCCAGTTCGTAATCAGAGAGGTATGGCGCTGTAGACGACATACAGGTTTTTCACCTAGTTCGGCTACAGACTTAGAGCATTTAACCTAGCTACAGATCAACAACAAGGCAACCCTGTTATATTATTTTTATTATAGCCTACAATTTTTTCTTTAAGCAAAATGGCTGTTATAATGTTAAACATTTTTGTGTCAATAAATAGATTATCGTATCTATCTTAAATTATCTTATTGTTGCTGTTTTTGTCAATTAATACAGTACATAAAGCTTTGGGGAAAAACTAAAGGAATATTCAAAGATTTAATTCATCATCATCATTTCAGCCGTAAGACGTCCACTACTGGACTTAGGCCTCCCCTAATTTGGGGGGCTTTGCCATAATCGCCACGCTTGGCAGGCGGGTGGACGATCGCAGTATGGTGGTAAAATGCATAGAGACCGCTGCTGCCCATTCTCTAGTAAGTCCCTTAGTCGCCTCTTACGACACCCACGGGAAGAAATGGGGTGGTGTTATTCTTTACGTCCGGCACCACACGGTACGAAAGATTTAATTAATTAGGTACTACAAAACTTTAGTTAAAAATGACTATAAAGTACAAAAAAAAAAAAAAAACAAATGTCAATAAATTGTAGATCATCAGAGGTCGTCAAGGAACTCATTTATTGTTTTATAAGATTTTTTATTCAAAAAATAAAATAAGAAGAGCCTTTTTGAAATTTTGTTTGTCAAAATCTTTTGTTTGATTGGTTATTTATTTTTTTAGTTTAGTAATTCCATGCATTTAGTCATCGTTGAATTCAATACTCTACATTAGTTTTGATATACTCGTATTAGCCAATCCACTAGCAACTTGAAGGCAGCTAACATTCCACCTGAGGGGCAATTCTTCGTAATTTTAAAAACGTTCACATTACGTCTGACTTCAAATGATAATGATAAATGATTTTATTTCTGTATCTAAGTAGGTTTGTATAAACACTTTTACATGTCAATGATATTTTTTTAAACTAGATGAGTTCGGCGTTTCCTAACTGACTACTCTGAGAAGAAAGGCCGAAACAAACTCAGAGGTCACAGTCTCTTTTAACCAGACAGAACCAGACATAATCTTGTTCACATCATGTGAAGATCATGTAGATTGGTGACTGAAATGGTCTTTTGAAGAAAGAACCACACAGATTGAGTGGACCTATCCAGTCAGTGCAAGCATTTGTCACTAATCGTTTAGCTTCATTCTCAATCTGTCAAAAATATTTCGAGTTTCCATTCATTTTTGGCAAGATTTTGACATTTGATTGTCGCCGAGCTGAGACTGCGACTACAATTTCAACATTTTAATTATGAGAATTGCTCTTCTGATGCTAGGGACTGATACTATTGACAACTCACTTCAAGGTCACTTCACTAAAAAAAAAATCGGTGAGATTTTACTGCTATTCAGTAAAATCACACCGATTTTTTTTTTAGTGGCAGGTAGTACATACAACACCTTTGAAATTAACCCACATACCCAGTATTGTATTCGGTCAACAATAAATATAATTTATTTGGTAACAGGTGTTCTCTATTAGCGCATGGTGTTATTTATTCGTCGGTTTATGGGTATCCGACCCCACACCTGGTGACGGGGTTATGGTTTTACATGTAGTTTATATAGAAAAGGATGGGCTGAAATGATAAATATTCAGTCATTCCCTCACTGATGAACTACGCGCAGCCTAAGCCTCTGGGCCTATTAGCATTTTTTACTCAAGATTGCCATATACAATCCTCCAGACCGTATTTTGGCCATGGCGGCTAATCTCAACAGAGACTTACCATCGGCGCGGGAGATATTATAGTGCTCAAGTGTGTGCTCAGACTCAGGGGCACTCACTCTTCCCTCACTCTCATAGTTGTCTGTCGCCAATTTCACTGGCGACAGTAGTAGCTAAGGTGCTGGACGCTGTGCTTGACTCAGAACTTGAGAAGCATCTCAGCATTCATGATGCGCAGTTTGGGTTCCGCCCCGGACTTTCTACTGAAAGCGCCGTTCTGAGCCTCAAGCACACCGTGCAATACTACACGGAGAGGCGTACACCTGTGTATGCATGCTTCCTTGACCTTTCAAAGGCTTTTGACCTGGTGTCATATGACCTGCTCTGGTCTAAACTTAAAAAAACTGGCGTGCATGCACAGGTGCAACGGATCTTCCACTACTGGTATGCCAACCAGACCAATAATGTCAGATGGGCAGACAGCCTCTCCGATGTGTACGGTTTGGAGTGCGGGACGAGGCAAGGTGGTTTGACCTCCCCTAAGCTATTTAACCACCTGATAGCTGAGCTCAGCAGCACACATGTCGGATGCTCAATTGATAATGTATGTATGAATAATATTAGCTACTCAGATGGCATGGTTCTGCTGAGCCCAGCTGTCAGTGCAATGAGGCAGCTCTTAATGGTCTGTGAAAAGTATGCCCTTAATCATGGTCTGTTATATAACGGTAAAAAAAGTGAGTACGTGGTGTTCAGGGCCTCTGGCAAGTGTCCACCTAGTGTGCCCGCCTTAAAACTGAATGGTGTTGAGCTAAAACGGGTCTACCAGTTCAAATACCTAGGGCACTATGTCACTGAGGATCTTGATGACCATGTTGACATTGAAAGGGAGCGCAGGGCATTGGCGGCAAAAAGTAATATGCTGGCACGCAGGTTCGCTCGCTGCAGTAAACAGGTAAAGGTTACACTTTTTAAAGCTTACTGCCAAACTTTTTACACGAGTAGCTTGTGGGTCAGCTATACTCAAAGATCGATCAATGCCTTGCGTGTCCAGTATAATAATGGATTCAGGATGCTGCTAGGGCAGCCCCGCTTTTGTAGTGCTTCGGGTATGTTTGTGGAGGCACGTGTTGATGGCTTCCATGCAATAATGCGCAAGCGAACCGCCTCCCTACTAAGCAGAGTGCGGGGCAGCACTAACAGCATCCTACAAGTAATTGCTGAGAAGTATGACTCGGCAGTCATGAGGGCTTTCGTTCGGGTTCTGGTCGGATAGCGTGGCCATCTATCCTGAACTCGAGCGGGAGGTCTCATGACTTCACACCTTATTTACCTCTCTTTTTGTAATATGTCTGTACTAACATAGTTTGTAAGATATTTTTTTATAACTAACAATTATGGACTTTGTCTGAATTAATAAATAAATAATAATAATAATAGTCCGATGGGACGGCAATCCGACACGACCGGAGAGAGATTAGGCGTTAGACCAACGGTTGAACGTGCTTTCCGAGGTACGGGGGTCACACCGCCGCTTCCAAACTCCGGGTTGTTACTAAAAGAAATTCCCAATGGAAAAACCCAATAACACTTTGACCAACCTCAGAATCAAACCCAGGACCCTACACTCAGCAGTCACGCTTGCGACCACGAGATCAACAGGGTAGTCTAATTGTCATGTTTAATGAAGATGAGCACCCTGTATTCATATCTCTGACCAACATATTGATGATAAAAACCTGGCAGAAGCGAAAATAAAAATTAGGTGAGAAGATAGATAATTGAAGGGACGAAGTCGACGAAAAGTGTTATGACAAAATCAAAAATCCAACATTTTTGCATGAACATAGGTTTTAACTGATTATAAATCGATTCATGGATTTAAAACACACCAATTACGTGTGACACTCAGAAAGTTTTGCGAAAATAAAAAGAAGTGTTCTTAAGGGCCCGGCGACGGTCAACCTGTCCATACAAACGTAATACCAAAATCATTTGCAATTTGAGCATATTTCCACCATTTTAAGATGATATTCGGCTTTAGACAGTATTTATCTAGGTTATGGTGACGTTTTTTTTTAAAAAAAACTGAGCTAAAATGCAGTTTGAGCGAATTGCATTTCGCACATTTTTACAACGTGAATGACATGTTTTCTTTTTGTTTTTTCTCCATTAAAAACAACAAAACCTGTAATAATGTTTTATCCATAACACAGCTTATATTATCAAGATACAAAATAATGAAAACCAATTTAAAAATCATTAAGTTTTCATTCATCATTTTTGGTATTACGGAACACAGCCAAATTATCATAAATTTTCACTAGCGAGTAGTGCTATGGCGTCTCACAAAAATATCAATGTGTGCACGGTCGTACGGCTGGCAGTAGTGTGTTGTGTAGGTACCGCTCGGACATGTATTCACACTAGCGCAACATGCATTTTGGCCGTACTTTAATTTGTTTATTCAATTGTATTGTGATATTTCTGACATTATTATTGACCTATGCTATGGAACTTGGATTTTGATTTTTCTTCTGATTTGGTATCGAGTACAGAAACTGAATGACTGATCAGAATGTAGAGCATTCTGACGATTCTTTTTTTTTGTTGGATGGGAAATCATCAAATGACTTCTCCCGTTCTGGGCGGAGCGGGAGGGCGTGTCAGACTTTTACTGACTAAAACCCACCCATATTCCATCAGTTGCCCATATGCCAGGGCCACGGTAACTCTTTCGAACGAATCTCGCGACCCTGGCAGGAACTTTGCTTTGTATACGAACGTTGGGATGTGTCTCACAGTAAGTACCTATTAGCCAATGATATATTATAATAAGTTACCTGTCTAATATTTTCTTGGCTACTAATTGTTTACTTACATATTTTTAAACTCAGCCCAATGAAATAAAGATAATTTTTTTTCGTGGTTCGAGTTTAATAGTAGTAAGTACCTAACTAAGTATATTTTGTATAAGTTAGTATTTACCTACCTATCTAGGTATAGGTTAATTATGTTATGACTACGTTAATGTAATACGTTAATTGCCACCTGTTGGTCTAGTGGTTATTGACCCTGACTGCTATGCCGGAGGTCGTGGGTTCGATTCACACCCAGGACAAATGTTTGTGTGATGAGCACGATCATTTTTTCTGTGTCTGGGTGTCATTTATCTATAATATGTATGTATTTAGAAATATATAAGTATGTTTATCAGTTGTCTAGTACCCATAACACAAGCTCTGCTTAGCTTGGGACTAGATGGCGTTGTGTGATAGTTGTGGAATATTATTATATTATATTATTATTATATGTTATGACTTAACACACGTCCCCATGGACGTAATAAAATCGCGGTTGGTTATTTTCGTGCACTGGGTCTTCAAGATACTGCTCAGCGCCAAGAGCTGAAAATCCAACATTGCTTCGACGTGCTGAGACTCACCCGCGCTGCACTGTGTTGTATCCTCAATGCTCGGTTCAACACCGACAGTTGAAAATGCGATCTTATTACGTCCGTGGGAACGTGAGTTTCACCATAATTAACGTAGTTTTAATTTCTGGGATAAATAATTGCCAGTATAGAAAATAACAGAAATCGATTCTGTAAACGATTCTGAACAATTTATTATGGTAATGTTTATTTATTGTGTTACACACACTATTTAAACCTACTTCTACTATCCTTCACCAGATTTTATTTATTTGTTGGTATATGGCATAGCTAGCTGACATATGGCATATACATAATCAGTCTATAAAGTTCCCACTGCTGGGATCCAAGCCTCCTTTCTGAGAGGGAATGGGCCGTAATCTACCACGCGGGCCCAGTGCGGATTGGTTCAGATGTCTGATGTTTTCGATTTTTTAATTCTAAGACATGCCGGTTTCCTCACGATGTTTTTCTTTACCGGTGCGATAGCAATGTTGATGAAATTATTTATACAAAGTAAAGCGCGTCCCTGGGTTCGAACCCGCTACCTATAACTCGTAAGTCGGGGCCATTACCACTGGGCCACTACTGCTTATGCAGATATCTATATCTATATCTATACTTATAATAAAACTGTAGAAAGGCCAATTCTGTACATTGAAAATATATTGAAAATTAATACTGGAGGATGAATGGTGATCGATACTGATGCCAAAAATGCAATCAGTAAATTTTTTGTCTGTCTGTCTGTCTGTCCGTCTGTCTGTATGTGCACGCATGGGTCAAAAACTACTGAAGGGATTTTAACCAAACTTGGTACGATGGTAGTCGGTACTCCTGGGCAGGTTATAGGCTATATAACATAACGCTAAGACACATAGGAGCTGAGCAGTGACGATAAATTTGAAGCAAGTCGGATGAAAATACGCTTTCGAGCTAAAAAAAATTAACCTGGATTAACATATAGGCTACTTTTTATTGCGGTAGTACGTTCACGTGGGACATTTTCTGACCTCCACGCGGGCGAAGCCGCTGGCAAAAGCTAGTGGTAAATAATGTATTGTAATATTCTGTGCCTCGTAATTACTTTGCCTACCTACTATTGTATAGAATCAAGTTTATGTTACTAAACAGAAAGCAGGTGCTGCTGGGGAGTTTGTTGCACCGCTTCTTCTCAGATAAAGCACTAGAAATTGGTGACGGGCGGGCAGTTTGTAGGACTATTTTATGTAATTTTCACGTTCGAAAAGTGCTGATTCTAAACCTAGCTTAGCTTAGGAGAGTGACGTGTACATTAAAAATACAATAAATGTTAATTAAGAGTCTTTGTTTTTTTATTTATCCTCTTTTATATCTGCACATCACGTAAATATGTATAAATTATTGGAATATTTGTCTGTTACTAATATTTTGCGTAACACTTTTAGTGACTTGTATTCATTATTTGTAAGTAGGTAGCTTTTGCCGGCGACTTCGCCCGCATGGAGGTTAGAAAATGCATCATAAACCTTCCTCATAAATCACTCTATCTATTGGTGAAAACCGCATGAAAATCTGTTGAACATTTTTTGAGTTCTTCGGAAGTAGGCAGACGCGGCGGGGACTTTGTTTTATAATATGTAGTGATAACAATTTTTAAAATTAGTAAAAAGAATACTTACTTACATAAATATGAGTTGGACTCACAACGTTTACAAGTACCAAGTTAGGAAAGGTATGTAAGACTGTAGGTACAAAAGGCCTAGATCTCGAAATATTGTAATAATTTGAGATACCGACATTTTAAAGAAATTTCCACAAAACGCATTACTAGTCTGTACATTTACTAACGATTCCCCAGAGTAGTCAACAAAAATAAAGCAAATAACGAACATACCTAATTACTAGTAAATAAAAATGCGTCGAGTCGTTATGAATAAAGGATAGGTACAACTACTCACTCACACACGGCTGCATACCGCGTCATCGTTGGCCTTCTATTGTCAAACAGAGATAGCAATATTCCGACCGAATTTTGCCTTAGCGTCGCCGTCGGCTCGTGGTTAGCGAGTTTAGGCGCCGCGTTCTTAAGGTAAACATTGTTTTATTAATTCTTTCCAAAATACTCTCCACTAGCCTCTATGCAAAGTTTCATGCGTCTGAACCAGCTTTTGAAACACTTTTCCCAGTCCGCCGCAGACACATCGTTTACAGCCTGCTCGAACGCTGACAGCGCATCTTCCGGCGACGAAAATTTTATCCCATTGAGCTGATTTTTAATTTTTGGGAATAAAAAGAAGTCACATGATGCTAGGTCAGGGCTACAAGGAGGGGGACCCAGAAGTTTGACCGGCGTGCTGTCCAAGAAGTCCCTCGTTTTGAGCGCGGTGTACGTGGGCGCGTTGTCGTGGTGGAGCAGTAGCCCGCGGAGCCGTGTGTTTGGTCGCTTGTTGCTCACAACAGAGAAAACTTCTGTTAAGCGTTTGGTAGTATACCATTCGGCACTGATGCTTCTTTGGTTCCGTAAAGGGATGGACACCAAGTAGCCAGCCAAATTAAAAAAGCTCGCAATCAAAATTTTCCCCCCGTTTCTAGATCGCTTCACTTTGGTGGGCGTTGATTCGTTTTGAAACACCCAAACCGTCGACTGACGCTTCGTTTCTGGATCGTATTGATAAATCTAGGACTCATCACCTGTAATAATATCGTAAACACGCCGAGACGAGCCTGCTTTAAATGTATTTATCATATCGCGGCACCATTCCACCCGGGTCTACTTCTGGGCATCGGTGAGGTTGTGTGGCACCCAGCGTGAAACTATCCTCCTCACGCGAAGATGCACGTGTAGAATCTCGTAAAAGCTTCCCGATCCAAACTGCAGTATGTGTTGAATCTCGTCGTCGTCGTTTCAGCCGTAAGACGTCCACTGCTGGACTTAGGCCTCCCCGAATTTGGGGGGCTTTGCCATAATCGCCACGCTTGGCAGGCGGGTTGGCGATCGCATTATGGTGGTAAAATGCATAGAGAACGCTGCTGCCCATTCTCTAGTAAGTCCCTTAGTCGCCTTTTACGACACCCACGGGAAGAAATGGGGTGGTGTTATTCTTTACGTCCGGCACCACACGGTGTTGAATCTCCTCATACGTAATTCGCCTATTGTCTTGGATTAAAATTTTCACTGCACGTTTTCCTCCGTAACAGCCGTCAAAGGGCGACCACTTCTTTCTTCATCCCCCAAAGTTAGTCGACCACGTTTGAATTCGTCATACCAACGATACAACACCGAATCGTCAAAACACCAAATTATCTGATCTACTCGACGTCCGTATGTCACTGCAGGGATCCTGCAGAATATCAGCGTCAGGTGTACGTGCCTGATACATGAAGAAAGAAAGAAAGAAGAAAGAAAGAAAATTTATTTGTCAAACATGCGTTTACATAAACTGACTAGTCAGGCATGCAAGGTATAAAATTAATATGTTATGAGCGTCCATGTTTTGCCAATAACGGCGTACAAATTTTGTAGGTATAAAAATTACATTTCATTTACATTTACTTAGTTATTTTAAATTTCACTACAAAATACACAAGAAATAAATAATAATTAATGTTAAGATATTATAGTGAAGTACATTATACTCAAAAATAAATTAAATTATGTCCAGTATGTCCAAAAGTCAATTGATTTAAAATTCGCATTATTAAATTGTTATTCTTAACCATATATATTACATGTCGGAATAGAAAAGTCCTTTTCATTCAAAAAATCTAAAACATTGTAATACACTTTATCAACTAAAAAATTTCTCAGTTTATTTTTAAAAAGTGACAAGGGCAGTTCTCTCCAACTTTTAGGCAATTTATTAAATATCCTAGGAGCCATACAGAAAACACTTTTGCGCATGAGGGCTGTTCTCGCAGTCTGAGAGCATATCCTACTGTTATCGCGCCTGTTACGTGGGACTACTTCATCTAGTCGTTTAAATCGGTGTGGATTTATTTTAACAAATACAGATACCTCTAAAATATACAGACATGGCAAAGTAAGCATTTTATGTTTTTTAAAGTAAGGCACGCAACTATCAGTAGGTTTAATTTTAAATATTGAACGAACGCATCTCTTTTGAGCCTTGAACACCATGTCTTTTTCTGTTGAGTTGCCCCAAAAAATGACACCATAGCGTAGATGGGATTCTGCTAAACCATAGTAAGCTGTAAGTAATGCCTCCACACCTACTATAGATGACAATGTGTGCAGGGCATAGGCAGATTTACTGATTTTCTTGCATAAGATTTCGGTATGTGTTTTCCAATTCAGTTTTTTATCAATGTGGAGCCCTAAAAATTTTGTTGTATCTTCCTCTTCTATAGGCTGGTCATCGTAGTGTATATTTAAATTACTTTTACTATTAATTCGTTGATTAAAATGTATTAATTTAGTTTTAGTTAGGTTAATTTTTAAGTTATTGTCATCTAGCCACTTTACCATTAAATATATAGAATCATTTATGTCACTTTCATAAGTATCAACACTTTTGCAAGGTATCGTTATGGTACTATCATCGGCAAATAGTGTCAGAGGATTGCTGGATTCCCATTTGGTGCAACCTTGACACGCACACCGCACCTTGTCATTTGAATTATGTCATAGTGTGTCAACTACCCTTATTTTAAGTTTTTTTTTCCATTTAGGGATATAATGTCACCGTGTTTTGTTTTTTTATTATTGTTATTTTTCATCATTTAATTGTAGTTTTAAGTATTGTGTTGTGTCTTTTGTGTGCACTAAATAAATGTTTTATCTATCTTATCTATCTATCTATACACACTTACCTTGGAAGGGCCTTCATACATGAATGCATTTTGAAGTCTATCGTATGATTCGTCCGGTTTCAGGCGACACTTGAAATCGTAAAAAAATCATAGCGCGAAAATGTTCCCGGCGCAAATCCATTTTCCAATAAGACACGATAATTTAATTACCTCGCAAAAAATGTGGAGAGAAATTTTGAAATTGGAACGTACCTATTTTGACTTATAAAATAATCATTAAGTATTTTATAATAGTTTATAACTGGCCAATCTCTCATACGAAAAAACATTTTTTCGCAAAACTTTCTGAGTGGCCTATCGTATAACGAAGATGAACACCCTTTATTCATACCTCTGACTAACATACTAATTCCGACGGGACAAATGCTTACTGTGGCACGTTACATCATTACTTCCAAGGGAGCCCCATACGGGTACAAAAGCAATAAACTGAATTAACAGCAGTAATTTCTGAGGCCTTGATCTAATAACGTTACCTTACAGAGAATCGCTAATTTTAGGTGAAAAATTCATTCTCTTTATGACGTTAATTGTTCTAAAGGTACTCAGGAGCTGAGTCACTCATTGTACCTAATTGCAAGTTATGACAGATAACATACATATACATTGCCGGCTGCACGATTTTTAATTTATTCAAAGATGTATTTTTGAAGTGAAAACTTCTTCTTCTTTCTTCTTCGTTGTGCACGTTTTTTGTAATGGGTAAAAAAATTTAAACTCTTATCAGGACACGTGACCTGATCGAAAATTCGTAAGACGGACGGAGAGTAGACAGCCGGTGCGGCGTAGGAGAGGAAGTATCCCCCTCTCTTTCTACGGCGCGGCGAAAATGCCTGCGCCTGCTGTTTCGTTTAGGCGGCGCAGGACGCTTGCGCGAATGTTCGTGTGTGTTTATGTTACAGCATCCCACGCGCATCCATGGATGGTGACAGCTGATGGCTCGACCGTCTGTGTAGTTTCCGTCGTCGAAATTATGGATGGAAGTTGATTTTTCTGAGAGATAAACTTTTTATAATTTAATATAAATTGTCATGTTTGTGTACGATAGCGCAATAAATAAATATTGTATTCTACCACATAAATGATAGTACTTTTATAATGATAATTAAAGCAATTCGTGCAAAATTGTTCCCTAACCATTCCAAAATATCAAAAATGCACAACGTTAATATTCAAGTTTTCATTTCTGCCGGCACTCCCGGAGTGCAACCCGTCGTTTTTTTAGCGTAATTAATTTAATGAAATAACAAAAAAATACAATAAAAACACACACAGTAGGTACACTCACCAAAAGAGATAAGTAACCAGGTTCCATGTGATACCGGACGTAAAGGATAGAACCATACCATTTCTTCTCGTTGGTGTAGTAAAAGGCGACTAAGGGACTTACTAGAGAATGGGCAGCTTCGTTCTCTGTGCATTTTACCACCTTATTGCGATCGATAAGCTGCCTGCCAAGCGTGGCGATTATGTCCAGCAGTGAATGTATTATGGTCAAAATGATGAAGATGATGAACTAGGGTCGTTGAATATAGTTAAAGTTTAGTAAGAAGCTTATTGATTGGTCGTTTTTGAATGGTATTATTTTTGACAAATTTACGGTTTCTTTTTTATTAATTAAATGTTGTTTTATTTCTAAATATGTATCGTTTATTTACTAAACTTCAACTATTACTACAACTTTACTACTTCAACCTCGGTTAGGCAGTTATCTCATTAGGTGACCGAAAATATTTTTGCAATTTTCTTTATTTGACTATAAGTATCTACATGCCACGTAGTTGTCTTTTTAAGATACAAAATAAAAGTTGAAAATAGACCGTATGTCTGTTACACCAGTCTATTATCGTTCCACTGTATGAAAAGGACCACTTTTATAACAAAGAAGGAATATGTCAAAAAAGGAAATACCGTACCAATCTATTTATATCTGTAAGTATATATCTAAGGGCTGATTTTACCGGTGGTGGAATACGTCGAAGTATTGCAATTGGGTTACTTATTGGGATTGTCTACCCTTTATTCCTACCCTTGACGGCGCGGGGTAATTGCGTAACCTACTATCAGTAGCGATTGTTTCCATTTTGACAGTTCAACAACACTCATCGCGTTATTTACATTGCTGAGCGGACAATTTTTTCTAACATTTGAAACAATGGATTAGCAAAATTCCTTCAATATGATTTAGATTGTGACCGACAGTATGTTATGCAATTAGGGTGCGGGTAAAATAGGGGATTTATTAAATATATATATCAGTGATGTTACGAATGTCATATTTTAGACATTCGCGAATGCGAATGCGAATGCGATTGTTTGGAAGGCGAATGTGCGAATGCGAATGCGAGTGCGAATGTTGTGAAGGAGCAAAAAAAGTAATATCAAGGTATGATTTTAATCATCGATTTTTATTTATTTAAGGTTATACAGTGTATATATCGAATATACACAGTCAAATTAACAACAAACAGATTTAATATTCGAATTTCAATAGGGGCAGATTATATTTTAAAAACAATAATTTAGCTGCTTTAACACCCATGAGACGATTTCGTAAAGGCTCATATATCATGCCAGCTGCACTAAATAATTGCTCACTCGGTACACTGGCAGGAGGAGCGCTGAGGTACTTACGAGCAAGTTCTGTCAATTTGTCAAATTTGGATTTGGATTTCCACCAGTCCAATGGATTTTCCTCAAGAGAGATTCGTTTTTCTTTTAAATATGCTTTTAAATGGGATTTTATATCACACAGCATCGTGCCTTCTGGTTCACATTCTAAATCGGAACCTTCGATATTACTCGAGGAATCCAGAATTCTCGCCAGACTTGTTAGGAGGCTTTTAGTACGGTAATCCGCACTTGTAGAAGGCTCATTATCATCAATGGATGTCGTGTTTTTCTGCCTTTTACCACTTGAAATTATTTGCTTATCGTAGCTTAAAATAACCCACAACTCGAAACTGTGTTAATTCACTTAATCACAATACCTGCTTATTGATTGATCGACAAGTGACAACTAGAAACAAATTCAAAGTAACAAACACGCGATGATGACCCGCTAAGCTCCGCCCACTTCTACTTGTCTTGATCTGCATACACTCGCATTCGCTAAACATTCGCATTGTTTGATGCGAATGCGAGTGTTGATGCGAGTGTTTGAAATGATGCGAATCATTCGCATATGCGAATGCGAACGCGAACATTCGTAACATCACTGATATATATATAAGGTGTATCTATTCATACACGAAGTATTTTAAGAGGTACACCTGTAGGTGGTAAAGAAGCTACAGCAACGAAAAGAAAAAAAATCTAGCTGTATTTTTTTCAAAATTTAATATTTATAAATTATTTGACGCACATAAGAAATACTGGCTCCTTCTTATTTTTTACGACCCGAGACACCGCGGCCATACTCGTACCGTCCGGTCGCCGCCCTCGCAGCGTCAGGCGGGCCATTCATAGAATTTGGAGTAAAGGTTTTATGCAAAACGTCTCAAGCAGTTTTAAAATTATAATTACGAAAATTCAAAAACGCTTAGATAAAAAAAATCTTTTTGCTTCTATAGCTTCTTTACCACCTACAGGTGTACCTCTTAAAATATTTCGTGTATGAATAGATACACCTAATAAATAGCGCATGAATAACGATTTGTTATTAGCGATGAATCACAATTTAAAATAACTCCATTCAAATAAATTACAGTGATAAGATACCAGGTCTTAAAATGTTTTCTTTCATAAAAGCGAAAGAAACGAGGAAAATCAGCGACAGTAATAATGATATTTACAGATAACATTATTATCTTTAAGAAGATCATAAATTAAATAACGTAGATAGATGCTTAAAGTACAAAGGTAAACACCTGTGCCAATTGGTATCTATGTATATCTAAGTAGTAAGATCGCGTTTTGCGTGGATATGACGCATGATTTTCCCCACCTTTTTTATTTTTTGTGTTAGATTTTTTTTTTGCGTCATATTTGCCGCATATCAACGTATTTTCTTTCTAGCCCGCGACTTCGTCCGCGTCAAATTTTTGCTCCCCTGGCCCTTCCCGTCGCATCGAACTGCCTGCCAGTTTTCGTCCATTATTCGTTGCTACTCCGCTCCTTTTGATTGTAGCGTGATGTTATATAGCCTATAGCCTTTCTCAATAGATAGGCTACTCAACACAAAAATATTCTTTCAATTCGGACCAGTAGGTCCTGAGATTAGCGCGTTCAACCAACCAAACAAACAAAAAAACTCTACAGTTTTATAATATTAGTATAGATATATAATCTAAATAGTAAATATAATAATAAACATTTATTTCAGACCAAATTATCCATATGTTGTTAGTAAAAAGTCTTAACCATATGTTAGTAAAAAAGAAAAATTGAAAACACTGTTAAAAAAAATGAGGACAACTGACACTTATGTGTGCAGCCGTATCCAGTAAGCCAGCATGGGACTGTCCGTGAATTCGACACCACAATATACAACAGCAGAATTTAAATTTATTTTATTTCAGACTCGGGTATATAAAGACCATTTCAGGCACTAATCTACATGGTTTTCACATGATCTGACTAAGATTATGTCTGGACTTTAAAAGATACCTCTGAGTTAGTTTCGGCATTTCTTCTCAAAGTAGTCATATAGGAAACGACCTCGTCTAGTTTTAAAAATATCATTAACTTGTAAAAGTGTTTGTAAAAACCTACTTACATAAATAAAATAATTTATCAATTTTATATGAGCATATTGTGCAAAATTGAGTGCTTCTAGATCCAGGGGCTGGCTCTGGGATCTGGCTGTGCGTAGTCTGTTAGTGAGAAAATTAATGAATATTTTTTTGTTTTTACAAAGAGAGTAAGCCCATCCTTTTTATAAATATATACTTTATGTAATACCATAACCCCGTCACCAGGTGTAGAATGGGACACCCATCCATAAAGTGACGATGCTTTATCAGTCAGTGAGTGAATTTAATATTTTTATTTAGATGTATAGCATTGACATATGAAAAGAGAGGTATATGTACAGTGATGGGTCAAAAGAAAGAAAAATATAAGTAAAAAAGGACATTTGTTGAGCGCAGACTAAAAGGAACACAATATACAGCTGGAAACACTAAAATAAAAATCAAATTAAAAAAAAAGGGATTAAAAAAAGAAGGGTGAAGTCGGGCTGTGGATGTTTATGATGATGTAGATTTCAATTCTATATTCCAAGATTATCTACTCTTTCTTCAAGCAAGTAAGTAGGTAGGACAAGACAAAATATTATCCTTGAGATATTGAATGACTTATAACTGAATTGACTAGCTTAATGATGATAAAAAGTTGACACGATCGAAAATAAAATTGATAATAAATTAGGTTACGTACATATTTATAGCACATAAATAAAAGCTTATTTGTAATTAGCGATTAATCATGATTTAAAATATCATTCAAACAAAGTGGATTAATAAGATATCAAGTCTAGGCATGAATGTGTTCTTCAATTGCAACGAAACGAGGAAATTCTTCGAAAATGATATCATGAGTAACTAAGGTCTATTAATATTGTATCATAATTATCTTTATTATGAGCAATATGATGATAAATTTAAAAATATAGATAGCTATCTAGTGCTATAAGAAACACCTGTACCTGTAGTTACCTATGTATAGTATTTTATGACTCAATAATATACCAACGAAGTTAAAACTTTGGTGTAGGAACGAGGTTGATGTCGAAGATATAGTTTTTAGAATATTGGTCCGTTTGTCTGGATGTATATTTCAGATTGGCTCAAATACGGCTGAACGGATTTGAATGGGTACACAGATAGTATATGACCTGTATTGTTATTCTTTTAATACTTTATTTCAGGCTGTTAAGGCCCATATAACATATACATACATGCACACGTATTAAAAGAGCAGAGGCAGAGAGCTGAGAGTAGTGGTGGCCCAGTGGTATGGCCCCCTCGTAGGTCGTGAGTTCGAACCCAAGAAGGCGCTTCAATATATGTCAATTACTTTATCACCACTGCTCTAAAAACGGTGAAGGAAAACATTGTGAGGAAACCGGCATGTCTTAGAACCAAAAATTCGAAGACATGTGACATCTACCAACCCGCACTGGGCCTGCGTGGTGGATTACGGCCCACTCCTTCTCACCGAGAGGAGGCCTGTGTCCCAGCAGTGGGAACAATATAGGCTGATGACGATGATGATGAAAAAGCCCCATAAAACACAATACATATACCTACATACGTAAGTATAAACACAATACCTATAAAGTAATACATATTTTATGTAACATACTTATTACTGCACACGAAGTGCTGGCGATGTATTACGTTACAAGGTTTCGCGTAGTTGGCCACGCAGACGCGAATCTTTCGGCCAAAACTTTTCCTTGAGGAAGGTCACCAAATGGTGAGACGGAACGCACACCACGAACGACTTGAAATTAGTGTTATCGCGCGCCTGCAACTTCTCCACCATCAATGACCAGTTGGTGTTGGTCCCGTATGCACTCTACGATGTCCTCAATCTTCGTAGAGTGGTGCAAACGAGACACTGCAGCCTCGTCGGTACTGCAGGCAGTCGCAGTATGTTAGACCCTACCAGCACCGTGCCACACTAGTTACGGTAAATGGGCGTCCTCTTCTTTGTCTCCACCTTGGTGATCTTCGGAGAAACCTGCCGTTTATATTACCACATACGCTTCCACTACGTACGTTGACCACTCCCTAAAGTGTAGTGTTTAAACAAAAAACACAATTGACTTCCAACAAACACTACAAAGTGAAAAATAACTTTTATTTCCGAAGTCGGTGTCTTTAGATTTGTATTTAATTTTATTGCCACCGAATTCCGAAATTAAAGTTATTTTTCAATTTAAAGTGATTTTTGGAAGTCGGTTGGGATTTTTTGCAAAAAAGATTTTATTTTTTCACTTTCTATGTATGGTATCTACTCCGCACTAATTCGTGTATACTACTGGGCAGGTCAATAGTAGTGACAGGAAGTATTGGAATCTCATCACGATAAACAAAAGATTAATTACGTATTATTACAATTACAAACATACATATACAATACATGTATACTTATTCCAAAAATAGATACTAAATAAATACATATATACAAAGGTTATGATTGCAAGCAAAGCCAATAAAATGCACTGAACATTTCGGGAATCAAGGAAGTGACACTAACATTACTATTTAAAAATATATTCATTGCTTTTCGAAGTATTCTCCGCGAAATTTGACACATTTTTCCATACGATGGAACCAATCATTGAAGTAACCATTCCATTCGGAAGTTGGGGTCTCCAAAATGGCCGTTTTGTAGGCGTCCACAGCTTCTTCAGGTGATGAAAATCTCTGACCACGCAATTTATTCTTTATTTTAGGGGAAGTATAGAAATCATTAGGGCTTAGGTCTAGGCTGTACGGCGGATGGTCTAATAATTCTATGTTTTCTTGCTCTAAAAACTCTTTTGTTCTGTGCGCGGTGTGAGAACTCGCATTGTCGTGATGGAGGATGATGCGGCGGTTGCGGTTCTCTTTACGGAGTTCAGAAACGACTTGTGGCAAACAAATGCTAGCATACCATTCTGCATTAACCGTTCTTTGTCCCTCAAGAGGAATAGTCGCAACATGGCCGGTTTTGGAGACAAAAGTGGCCACCTTTTTTTTTGCAACACTCCGTGAACGAACAATTTTTGTTGGCTTTAACTCATTTTCGAAGACCCAAACTCGTGACTGGTTTTTTATTTCGGGTTCGTATGCGTATATCCAGGATTCGTCACCTGATACGATGTTGTATACAGCATTTGAGGACCCTGCGTGGAATCTTTCGAGAGTTCTGACGCACCAAGTAACGCGAGCCGCTTTTTGCTCTTCACAGAGCGAATGCATACCGCATTCGCTCTGTGAAGAGCAAAAAGCGGCTCGCGATCCATCCATCGGGAAAACAACTTGTTTACACCTAATTGTTCATGCAAGAATATTTGTATTTGACTCATGCCAATGTCTAAAGTTGCCTGAATCTCGCGGTATGTCACATGTCGGTCTTCATCAATCAGCTTACGCACAGCATCAACGTTTTCTTGGGTGACTGCAATTTTTTGACGACCTTGACGGGGATCATCAGTGAGCTTGACACGTCCACGTTGAAATTCAGCAAACCAGCGATAAATTGTGGTTTTGGATGGGGCTTTATCACCAAATGCAGAAATCATCCGGTCAACACACTTTTTTTGTGTTAAATCACTTCGAAAGTCATAATAAATCATCGCTCTTGAATTTTCTCGAGTCAATTCCATTTTCTCAACGGATAAACAAGTTTGACAAAACCTTGTGACAAGACCGAGAATCTTTTTTTAAATAAATAAATGGTATTCGATTTTTAAAAACAAGGAGTTTTCAATTAAAAAGATTTTAATATGACAGGAACAGTGGAAATATTCAATTCCCGATACTTTTAGTGCAGCCTATGTATGTAACAACCCCTGAAGCACAACCTATCCATAAAATAAAGATTTTTTTAAATCGGTCTAAAGTTGACTGAGAAATCGGTGAAGATACATCACAAAAATATTCGGTGGAACATAGAACCACCTTTTTTAAGTCGGTAAATAAATGAGATATAGTTCGGTCTAACTTATGTGACTGTACTGGGAAATGAATTGTTCATAAAACTGACACGAGGCCAATTTCTCTTGGGCTATTCTACTCTATTTTTAACCGACTTCAAAAAAGGAGGAGGTTCTCAATACGACTGTATTTTTTATGTTTGTGACCCCAGAAGTTTTGACTGGGTGAACCGCTTTTGATGATTCTTTTTTTATTTATAATGGCAAGCAAAACCGATGTCGACCATTCTGCGGATGTCTAAAGTGAATTGGTAAAGCAAGTGTGAATATTATTCATTCATATATTTATTTATCAGACAGCAAAAGGTCCACACTGATAATAAACAAAAAAAAAACATCATCATTATCTACCATAATTTGAAAAGGGCATAAATTGAAGAAATAAATAAGTAGAACGAATCATTTTTCGGTGATACAGTTGAACTTAAACTTGCCATGTTGTAACCATTTTATATGTATAAATGTCAAAGAAAATGACTAATGCCATTTTAATTTTCAGACAATTTAAGTTGTTAGACTAGTCGGTGAACCAAGTATTTCCCTTACCTAATATGCATGTACCTATCCGTTTAGAGTGATTTGCCGAAGATTTCTTTACCTATAAAATCTGTAAGTTTGCTGTGGGTGTTTAGGCCCTAACCTGAGGTACTTTGTCCTCAACCTCATGATGGATGCACAGTGATACTAAAATATGCTGGAGCTAAAGTATACTGATTTCATCATTAAGTGAAAGTCGAGGCGATGCAATTCCCTGACTACTGTGGTCTAGTGTGATAACTAAAAAAGGTAAAACGTTTTGAATGTGAAGTTTAGTGTAGTGTAAGTGATCTGAGTGCCTTCCCCTTAACATAGTACCTAAATACGAGAAACTTTATTGGACGATTAATTACTTTTAAAGTTATTTGGCATTTTAATTATATTTAAATTATTTAATAGGTAATAGTAGCCAGGTAATAGGTATATCGGTACTTTATAAATAACTAAGGTTAATGCTCATATGACCATAATGCCCTGGAAGTTAGCCTCTGGTGTGGGACGTAGCATATGTCGACCCATATTTGAAAAGGTTTTAAGCATTTTAAAAATTTTAATATCAACTAGGTATGATAATAACTTAAATTTCAATACAGTCGCACCCTAAATCATTTTTAAATTGGCTTCAAATGATTTAATCAGGGATTTTTCATATAAACAAAAAAAAAAAAAACAACTCAAATATTACTGAACTTCGGTAGATCATTTGGTGGCTTAATTTGTTGCATTTTAACCCTACTATGAAGTACTGCAAAGAATACGTCGAGTTGCTAGTAACCCTGTATGTATGAGGCCTTAAACAGCTCACACCTTACCGATTTGAAATAGTTCAAATTTGGAACTGTGTTAGATTAAATCTATGAAATTTCAAACGTGGAAGCTCCATCTTCCATAAATGTATCACAAACATGCCAAAGACAATTAACTGACAACGTAGGTAATATTAATGGAAGCCCGTATCACTCACTCTGTTGTAGGAATTGATATCACCGGCCTCAAGTTTGATAGATACTGAAGGATAGGTAACGATTAGTTTGTATCTGATCTGGGTACGTGAGTAATTATAGAACGTACATCTGTCACGGTTAGGATAAGTGTAGGTATAGGTAGGTGACTCATAGGAATTGAAGATTAGTGAAATTTTCAGGTGACTATTTAACAGTTTTTATTCCAAGAAAAATATATTGGTTCCGTGTGGTTATGGACTTTAAATAGTACCCAGTTTTTGCCCGTGGGTGTCGTAAAAAGCGACTAAGGGTGTAGAATGGGCAGCAGCGTTCTCTATGCATTATATCACCATACTACGATCGCCAACCCGCCTGCTAGGCGTGGCGATTATGACAAACCTCCTCCTCCTCCTCCCCCTCCTTGTCTTTCTCCCAGTGTTCAAATCAAATCAAATCAAATCAATTTATTTGCGATAAGTGTTGGTACAATTTCGGTCTTAACATAAATAATAAATATCTGGTTGACCGAGCTTTGCTCGGTATTTTTTGGTAAATTGTGTTTAAAATAATAAGTTTATGTTCAAGTTGATTATCGAAAAAGTTGGTCATTGAAAACACGAATAAAACGACATTTTATAAAAATGAATCCTAGCTAGATCGATTTATCGCCCCCGAAACCCCCTGTAGACTAAATTTCATGAAAATCGTTGGAGCCGTTTCCGAGATTCAGATTATATATATATATATATACAAGAAGGTTTTTAAAGGTATAAGATACAGATCCAAAACACTTAGTCATAATAATGTGACATGTAAACATTTGGGTTTATACAAAGTCATAGTAAATTATATTCATAGTCAAAATTCAATTAAAATCACACTATTATTATGTTTCTGTTGTGTAGTCCTATTCATATTATATTAGGTACTAGCTTTTGCCAGCGGCTTCGCCCGCGTGGAGGTCGGAAAATATTCCGCGGGAACATACTACCGGGATAAAAAGTACCCTATATGTTAATCCTGGTTATAAACTAACTGTATTCCGAATTTAGTTGGATAGATAAAACTACTATTGAGAACTTTTTTGTAGATCTTTTGAAGACCATCATCTTTGTAATACATACTTTTGGTGTATGATCAACGTATGCGATGATAAGAGCTCGAAAGTGCATTTTCATCCGACTTGTTTCAAATTTATCATCACTAGTGATGGGCAGTGGATAAATACTCGGAGGATAAATACTCGAGTTTTTATCCGAAACGGATAAATATTCGTTTTTACTCATTTTTATCGGATAAATACTCAAAATGATGGATAAATATCTTTTTTGCGCATCGGATGATTATTTTAAAATGTTAATGACTTTTATTGTTATTTAGGCTTTTCAAAATACTACGTTATTACATTATTTAGTTCTAATGTCAATTGCCAGGGCTGTAATTGTGTCAGAAGCCCAAACATCTCTAATAGAGCATGCTCTTTAGATACAAATTTAGAATCTTTCTTTGTTGAGAGTGCAGAGAATAGCCACATAATTGATTATCTCTGTGAAGAGCTTCTAAAAGTCAAGAAAAATGCGGCGAAGACAAGTTTGTTGTTGTTGTTTGCCAACGCTATAAACATGCAAAGGGCTTTTCAATTAGTTAAAGGTGTTGAGCCTTTAAACTGCGCAGCACACACTAGTAATTTACTGGCTCATGGTGCACTGCAATGCGGTAGTTTCAAAAATTTAATTTGCGGTAGTTTTAAACTATGCAGATATGATAAAATCTTTAATAAAACAATTGGTTGTATGTAAAGTCGATATACGGACGATAATTTTACGTGATAATGTCTAAGTCTCTTTTACTCGGACATATTGGCCGATGGAGTGGAAGAGAGATAGATTTCGCAAGTCGAACGCTAAGGCCGAGATCGTGCCTCTCTATCGCTTGTTTCGCGCTCTCGCTTACACGCTCGGTTAAGGCGGAACGTGATAATGAGTCATGCTTTTCCGTGCTTGCAGCCAGTGTTCATCGATTTATAAGACAGTCAAAAAATCACAAGAACTAAACCCAAAAACCACGATCGAAGCTACAACAAATCGTAAAACAAAAGGTAACGGAAGAAAAGTTAAACCTGCCATGCTACACAAGATACGGCAGCTATCTATGATCACTCGATCACACACACACACACACGTGTATGAAAAATAAAAAAGCCGCTCTCTCAGCGTAAAAGAAAAATATATCGTCAAGTCAAATGCTACAAGCAGTTTTGCTTGATGATGACTTTTGGGATTAGGTATATCAATGCATATCTGTTTTTGAAACAGAACCTGTCTTTCAACAAGATTCAAACAAATGCAATGCCCTTCTAGTGTTTATAATATTTAAGGATATGAAATCAACACAAAATGGGTTATATTTACAGACAGATACTGATAATGAGTCATTGGATTTGAGAAAATCTAAAAGCAGGTTTCAGTAAATTTTACCACTGTGTAGATCGCCTGGAAGATACGGTGGAGCATAGAGTGGAGGTTTGCCCTGCTTGGGCGGAGCAACGCCGTATCCTCGTAGAGGGGATTGGCGGCGGCGATTTCTCGCGTCCGGCCCTGGTGCAGGCCATGATAAGAAGCTGTCCTCTCTTTCTGCGAATGTCCCTAGCCACCGTAGGAGGAGACGCCCCGGGCGTCGAGAGTTCATTGTGGACTCTCGGCCACCGTGGGCACGGGCTTGCGGGCGGCGAGCCACCCATTGCTCGCCACGGTAAAGAACAGACCCGTGTCAACGGTGCATTGTGTTCCACGCGCGCCTCAAAGAGATGTCATTACATATTGAAGGGGTCCGCGAGGACCGATGCCTGCCAGGGTTGCGGATCTGTTTAAAAGAGGTACCCTGGCACAGGCAACTAAATGAACACAGGTGGGTTTTAGTCAGTAAAAGTCTGACATGCCTTTCATATTGGCGATAGCAGTGGTGTCCCGGTGGTATCAGCCCCGACTTACAACTTGTAGGTCGTGAGTTTGCACTCAGGCAGGCGCTTTACTTGTGGTAAATAATAACATCACCACTGGTCTCAAAACTGCACATTGCTCGCTGAATCCATATCCTACAATGTCGACAACCTCGCGAGCCAAGTCAAGATATTTGATTTGTTTATTTTTCTCGACTTCCACGAGGTAATTTTTTTTATTATTGCAATGATTTAAGCGTTACTTAAATAGTTTCTGCCTACCCCCATGGGAGAAAGGCATGAGTTCATGTATGTATGTGAAAAACCAATTAACAAATGTATAATTTAATCTAACTTTGACAGTGATTGACTAACTGTATTCATAATTGAATGAAATTATTGTCAATATCGGCGTTTTGTAATTGTTAAAATGATTAATAAGGTACGATACCAATCTGCATTGTCTATTTTTCATTAATTATAATCCTTTTGTTAGTAAAATGACAAAACTTACGTTACGAAAACATAAAATAGTATTTATCCGCTGTTTTGGATAAATACTCAGTAAAAACGGATATTTATCGAGTATTTATCCATTTTGAGTATTTATCCGGATAAAATCCCAACACTAATCATCACTGCTCAGCTCCTATGTGTCTTAGCGTTATGTTATATAGCCCATAACCTGCCCAGGAGTATGGACTACAATTGTACGAAGTTTGGTTAAAATCCCTTCAGTACTTTTTGACCCATGCGTGCACATACAGACAGACGGACATACAGACAGACAGACAAAAATTTACTAATTGCATTTTTGGCATCAGTATCGATCACCATTCATCCTCCAATATTAATTTTGAATGTATATTCAATGTACAGAATTGACCTCTCTACAGTTTTATTATAAGTATAGATTTAAAAATTATAATTAAATTAAATGTAATTAGTATGGATTATTATAATGTAATGATTGTAATTTATTGTTATTTATTGTAATTAATCTGAATTAAATTGAATTGGGGAAGGCCTATGTCCAGCAGTGTACGTTTTTCGGCTGAAATAATCATAATGCTCTTGGTATATTATTTTTCAATTTACGGTCAACAAATTAATAGCAACTAGAAGGTGTGGTTGTTATTTCTGAAAGAGAGAGACGGGGTTTTGTACTCATAATTACAACAAAGAAATGGCCTACGTCAACGTCAATAGGCTACGTCATACATTCGCAAGATTCTTAAGTCGCTGTCAAACGGAGGATCATAAGGAGGTGCTTTTCGGCGTAGCAACGTGAAAATAATTTAATTAAAAGATAGTTGTCAATATTCTAGAATTATAATTGTCTATAGTTCACACAATACCACTTGTATACAACTTAAATCTTATGTAATTCTGGTCCTTAGTAAATTATGGTTCATAACATATTTTTTTTTTTTTTTTGAGTAACGCGGAACCTTAGCGTCAGTAACAATTAACTTACAAACAAAACCGTGCTGCTCCTTTTGATATACCATAACATAAGTGAAACCTTATCAAAGAATGAACTGGCATGAAGTTTTGTTTTATTTTTTCGTTTAAAGTTTTCTTATTCAATAATTCGATGTGTCGATTATTTGTATAAAATACCTTATGTGAAATATGATAATGTCGCATTTTCGTAGCTTCATATTTGAATGACTAGTTTGTATGATAATGATTTACTTGTACTTATCAATGCAACTGGGTACGTATTTGAATATCGAAGATTAAATTACCTACTGTTAAAATATCGATGTTCAAAACATCGAAAATGAATATCGAACTACTATAAAACCGAAAATTAAAATAACGAAAGTTTATATTATCGAATGCTTAAATATCCTACGTCCAATATATCTAAAATCTAAATATCTACAAAAGTTACATCGAAAGATCCAAATATCGAAATAAAGATTATCGAATGTTCTAAATATCGAAGTACAAACTATCGAACGTCCTAAATATCGATGGGTACATATATTATTTAAACATCGAAAATTAATATGCCTACGTGTAAAAATCGGTTAATTTTCAACATACATTACATTAATATACATTCATTAATTCACCCTAAAAATACGTACAAGTTAAAATACCGAACAAATTTTGTAATAAGTAGTATGAGTGGAAAAAGGTTGCTTCTGCAACGTCTCCGGCGCTACGGGAAGTGCAACCCCTTCGCCCTTGCGTTACAAAGGATAGGCACCCATGTTCACCTCCGCAGCTTCGGCTTGCTGGTCGCCTCCGGTGACCGGCCTCAACCACTACGGCTCCCACGGGTGCCTATGCTTTGTTACAGCGGGCGGGGGTTGCCCTCCCTTCGCGCCTCTGGATTTTTATATACACTCTAGGGGTAACAGCCAAAAGACTACGTAAATTCGGGGTGCCCCAATTCGGTTTTGGAACAATTGCGACCTATTTTATCCATGAAAATCAGTGTCCAGTGTACAAGCATAGGTCAATCGTGAAGGTATTATTTAGGTCTTTAAATTAAAATATTTTCTTGAAAGTCAATATGTTGTGCTACTAAAGTTAGTGACAGAAACGTATCGCTGCAAAACCGACTCCACGTAGTCTTGTCTGCCCTAGCCTTAGAGTGTAATTTAGGATCGCTTAGGCGCGGAGGGGTGAGGCAGCCCGCGAGCTGAGGAGCAGATGGTTTTAACACCCGCCGCCGCAACAAGCCGAAGCTACGGTGGTGAGCGTTTAGACCATCTGCGACGTTAAGCTCGCGTGGGACTGCCGGAGCCCTGCAGCGCCGGAGCCGTGACAGAAACCATGCTTGTTGCAATTTTTTTTCGGTATTTTAACTAGTAGGTATATTTAACGTAGATATTATGAACTTAGATGTATTAAATGTTGATATTTTGAACTTAGGCATAATGTCATTCAATATTTTGAATCATTCGAAATTTTAATCACTCGGCATTTCAATCTTCGACGTTTTAAGCGTAGGTATAACACTTTCGACATTTTGATATAATCGAAATTTAAATTTTCGATGTATTGAACATTGGTATTTTAAGGGTAGGTATTTTAATCTTCGATATTCAAATACGTACCCATGCAACTTACACTCGTGTTCAAAGAAAAATATAAGGGATCCGCGTTTCCTTTTGAGGTATGGAACCCTAAAAAACATAAATTAGTTTTAAAAACAAATGCAAGATTGAGTCTTTGATATGGTCTTATTAATTCCCCTAAAGTTATGTATAGGGACACATTGTATATTTGTAGTATTTACAAAGGGTTCCCTCTATCTGGCAGAAACTTGATGCTCCGAATTTTATTTGGCATAACACACTTGGCATAATCTTATTTAAACGAATATTTGTAAAGCATAAAAAATGTTTAACATAATCATTGTTTGGCCGAATGTTTATATGCTCGCCTTTACGCTCGCATACTTTTAAGATGGCAGAATTTTATTTCGCATAATTACCTTTGGCAGTCTTAAAATTCCGCATAATTTCGTTTAGCATAACATTTATTTGGAGCAATGATTATTTGGCATAATTTCACTTGGCATACTATGAAGGTGGCAGAATTTCATTTAGAATAATTTTGTTAGGCATATTTTCATTTCTATTAAATTGCATTTTAACCTTAAATAAAATGAAATAGTGTCTCAAAAAGTCAGTATATGTTGTGCTACAAAAATTATTGGCAGAAACGAATCGCTGCAGAACCGACTCCACGTAGTCTTGTCTGCCCTACCCCTAGAGTGTAATTTAAGCCCGCGTAGGCGCGGAGTGGCGAGGCGGCCCGCGAGCTGAGGAGCAGGTGGTTTTGACGGTCGCCGCCACGGCTGAGGCTGGGCGGCGAAGCCGGCCAGCAAGCCGAAGCCGCACACAGTGACAGAAACCATGCATGCTGCATGTTGCATGCTCGCCTGCATGCTGTAAGCTTGCTTGCATGCTGCATGCTTGCTTGCATGCTGCATGCTTGGTTGCTTGCATGCTGTATGCTTGCTTGCATGCTGCATGCTTCTTCGATATGAAATGTATGCCAAAAGATGATTCTAAGTTTAAAGTTTCTGAGATATGATAGTTCTGCCTTTTAATAACTATCGAAATGAAATTATGCGAAGAGACGATTCTGACTGCGAACTTTCTGCGATATGATGGTTCTACTTTTTAATTATTATGGAATAAAATTTATGACTAGAGATGATTCTGACTTATAAAATTATGCGTTGTGAATGTATGATAAATGAGTGTATGCCAAACGATTTTCTGCGAAATGAAGTTTATGCCATCCGCTGTTATGCAAAATAATATTATGACGAAAAAAATTCTGCCATAAAGGGTGGACCCATTTACAAAACATTTAAATTAAATTATGACAGAAACAACCTCTTCAAATGACCCCTTTTTAGGTTCTCAGTTATTTTAATTTAACCTTGTATATTCCTTAAATAAATATACACCTTTCACAATTTTATGTAACTTTCGATAGCCTTATCGATTCTACTTTGATCACTTTTGGACTTTATCTCATTGAGCTCATGACGTGTCAATTGGTGTGTTTTGGCGTCTTTGACACGTCATTTTTACGTGGCGAATGCTCTAAGTGCTTAAATTTTTTGTAGGTCAACAGAATGAGTAAACTCGAGTCTTTAAGGACAGATTTTTCAATCGTCGTCCACCTAAGTATATTCTGACCATTTCTCAGAAAAGCTTTCAAACGTCAAAAATCCGATGATGAAAAAAATCGAGCCTTGAATGAATAATAAATCAATAAAGAATCGGATACACAATTCATGTTATGTCACAGCTTTGGCCACGTGTCAGATATATAGTAAATAATCATAAATAAACATTGTATAATCTTCACTGTTAATCTCATTTATTACTCGCTTCAAAAACACGTAAAGGCCATAACTTATGCTTGAACTAGGGATGTTATAGAGCTCCGTAACCGTAACCGAAACTATAGGATATTCGAATTAAAAAAATATCCGGAACTGTAACCGTTATGAAGGTTTCGAATAATTTCGGATATGGGGGGAGTTTAAATGAAACACGGTACGACCGGTTTTTGTCAGCAAAGCTGATTCACTAGTCCCTTGCATTGTTTATTATTAATATTGCTATTAGTAATGTATACTACCTTTCTCCACCTCCTGGAAGCGTATCAAGTGAGCAGATTTTCTGTGCTGCTGGGTTAATTTACGACCCCGAATAAATAGACTCTTGGGTGATAAAGTCGCAAAAAAACTTTTTGGAAAGTATAATTTTATTTACCATTGCTCAATTTTGACCATTACACCGAAAGACCGACATTTAACTGAAAGAAGTAAATATTTTTGTATATAGGTAATACTTAGATTACAGTAACTGTAAGTACATGCCAGTTTTAGTATTTATTCTATAACACACAATGAGTCATGGCGTACTAAAGAATAAAAACTAAAAGTCAAATAAGTCATACCAAATGACTCATAAGATGACTGATTGATCTATACTAACATTTTAAATGCGAAAATATGTCTTTCTATTTGTAACGCTTTCACAACTAAACCACTGAACCGATTTTGATGAAATTTGGTACGGGTAACCGACTTTTTTGGTCTTGATTTTGAACCACGTCAAACGGTCAGATTTCATTTAAACTATGTAGACTTTTCGAGGACCGATGCCAATACAATAATTTTAGAAATTTGTGCCATTATCCATGACAGGGTTACCAGGACAGGAAAAAAAATACTAAAAATCACTCTTTTGAAGTTAGCCGAACTAAAAAATAGAAAATAAATAATAGTTTAAAACCAATTAAAATCCCTCAAAAAGTACCCGACGGTTTTTTCAATTATTTTCTACTTTTTAGTTTGTTTTTCTATGAAATCGGGTTTTTTGCAATAGTTTTTTAGACTGTTATTTATTTTTAATTATTTGCTACTTTTTACTTTGCTTTTCTATGGGAGCATTTTTTATTTTTAAAATTTCAGTAATAAATAGAAAGGTTAGTAAAAATGAGTAGCTACAATAATTACGTATTGCCAAATGATAACCTAATAATGAAGTCAAATCATTACCTACGAGTATTATTAGTAGATATTTACATTTACAATTCCTTAAAAAAATACTATCCGTAACCGAAACTAACGGATAATCCCAAATTATTTCATATCCGAAACCGAAACCGATATAAAATTATTCGTATATCCGTATCCGGATCCGAAATAAAATAACCATAACATCCCTGGTTCTAACACTATCACCACCATTGTTATCACACAGCGTCAAAATTCGTACACTCCCGTTGGCTAGTCACTGTTATCAGGGCAATAGATGAATCGATACAATGATAAGATTAAGTACAAAAGATACATTTATTGAAAAGCCTTGGTATTGCCAATTATTAACACAGTGTGTAAGCGTGCGTACGTGAACCAGCAACTATGGCTCCTTGGCTAGAATTACCTTACGAAATGAAACCTGTGACAGCAGAAGAAGACAAGATTATAAGGAAATGTCTTATGGGTGCGTGCAGTGTTGTGTTTTGGATTTTTGTTCTTATATTGGTTTGTCCGATTTCGGGAATAGCAGTATGATATTTTATTTATTTCATGCTAAAAAATCGCTGCGAAATTTACAGCACACAAATTTCAAACTAACTTACTTAAACTATTTTTTTAACTGATACTACAAAGCTAGTATTGCTCATAAATTAATTATGAACATCGAACTATTCTGTTTAAATGTAATTAAATTTTCCACGGCAAATACTTGGAACAATATAATTAACTGAAACTTTGAACGCTTCACGAGTCTGGGATGAATTTCCAGTACATTTCATTAATGCTTATATGCGTGATTGTTTCTGATTATAGTATCGAATGTACCTGTAATTTGGAAATGCAGTAATGTAATTAATACTTATTAAATAAGTTTTAATGCAGTTTTTCGTAAAACAGGAGCCGAATTTTAATCTTATCATTAACTAGTTTTTGCCAGCGGCTTTTCCCACGTATATAACATATAAACGTTTCTCTTGAATCACTCTGTCTATTGATAAAAACCGCATTAAAATCCGTTGCGTATTAAAAAATCCAAGTTTATAGACGCATGAATCGACTTTGTTTAACATAATCGACTTTGTCTATGTAAAGATGAACAATTAAAAAAGAGTAAAATTATTTTTCAGTTTTAAACTCAAGTGAGGTTTAAATGGAACAATCCATTAACACTCTGGCGTACGAAGGTCAAAATACTCGAATCATGAAACGATATTATTTGCACGAAACATTTTTGAAAATGCATATATCAACGGAAGAAAATTGACGATCAGACCAGCATATAGCCTAAATCATAATGCAGTTAACAAATCGATTATTAAGAATTCGTTTTTTAACCATCCCTATTAATTTTATTCGTGTTAACTAAATTTTTCCATACTTTTAAATCGGTGTTCTTGTGGGGAATTTAAAAAATTTCACTATATTTTTTCTTGAACTCAATACAATGGATCAATGGATTTAACAATTCCTATATTGTTGAATCAATACGTATTACATATTATAATACTATCTTATCTGACTGAGTTAAGCCACTGTAGCAACATCTGGAGGGATTTATCTCTCACTATCTTAAGGTAGGACTACATCTGTATCGCATCCTCGGAAATAGATCTGGGTTATCTTTATTTGATGTTATGTATGATATATGCGAGATGTACATTATTACAGTGTTTGTCTCTAATTCAGTTCTCTTGGTAACTGAGTATTTCATTATAACTTTTGATTTTTCTTAGTTAAAACAAACATTTTGGTAGTACGGAAATCGTAAATAATTTTAGCTATCGCGTCATATAGGAAGGACTCACGGTTAGACTGTTAAAAGATAAAGTTTTTAAGTACCCGCTTCGATTAGATACCATTATTTAACGAAAAATCAATTATAATTAATTGACCTCACAAATTAAAATCAGCCCAAAAATGTTTTCTCCGCTTATTGCTTAACTAACAAATAAAAAATCAAAATACAACTAAATATTGGATAGACCTGACCTAATCAGCAGGGTAATTACGTAACACACATGTCATTTTTATAGTTCAACAACATTCATTGCGGTATTTACATTGCTGAACAGACAAACTGTTCGAACATGTAAAGCAATGTATTAGCAAGATACTTTGGAATCATTGGTATTCTGAGTGATGGTGGATTACGTAATTAGGGTGCTGTTTTTAACACACAACTTCGTCAAAACATGACAAGCAAACATGACAATCGTTATCAATGCTTATGCCTTGTCTATACGCAGAACAGAGGGCCTAGTGTGAGTTTTACACGAACTCTTTCGCGTTTACATAGAGTTCAGTTTGTTGAGCTTCTCAAGTTCTGAGTTGAGCCGCACGATTAGTGACAAATGCGTGCACTGACTGGACAGGTCCACTCAATCTGTTTGGTTCTTTCCTGTAAAGACCATTTCAGACAGCTATCTACATAGTCTACACATAATGTTACCAATATTATGTCTGGACTTTAAAAGAGACTGTGACCTCTGAGTTTGTTTCGGCCTTTCTTCTCAGAGTAGTCAGATAGGAAACGCCGACCTCATCTAGTTTAAAAAAATATTATTGACTTGTAAAAGTGTTTGTACAAACCTACTTACAGATATAAAATCATTTATCATTTATTGAAATCATTGAAGCGCCATCTGGTGACTAGAATGAGAAACACAAAATTAAAAGTAATTTATTCAAACTAGGCCGAGAGTCAGGACCTTTTTGAACGTAAAAATTAACGACAGTCCCCAAAAATGCCCGCCCTTTACCACTTCTTAGTGCTTTAGCTGGAAACAAGAAGTGACGAAACAATATCATCACGATTTTAGTCATCCATTATCCACTGCTAGACATAGACTTCCCAAAGCACAATTTAACCTGTCCTGTGCTTCTCGCATCAAGCGAATGCTTGCAGCCTTCACCAGGTCATCGGTCCACCTTGTAGAAGGCATTACAACGCTCTATGTTCCGAAAAAGAAACAAAATGTTTCCATACAAGATGACTAAAACAAACGTACTTGGCCACAGGCCTTTGCCCTGTGGTAGAAACTTCAATCAGGTATAATTATGATGTCACACATTGTATATAATTTTGTAAGTCGAAAGATAGGTAATCATTTAATACATTTATCGTTTTATCACTCCAACGGTTTATCGCGCTCCACGATCATTCAGTGCTCTTGTACTTATGCAAATTCCTTTTTACGATATAATTCATGACCTAGTGAGATGTGTTAATACTTGTGGGTATTCGGCTTTAATTGTAGCGTGGTGGGCTGTATTATTGTTTCACAACACAACCTAATTAGTCGATAAATTATCGATTTTTACACCAAAGTTTACGATAGATAGCCTTAGTGTGAGTTGATACAATACGACAATAAAGATCTACAACCACTTTTCGACCAGGACCCTTCACCGCAGGAGTCTTCGCCGACAGGGCTCATCAGCGACGCAACTTATCTCCCCGATAATCAGATACTTACTTTGGAAATAGCTGGAGGCTATCAAGAACCGAACTAGTTAGACGAGAGTAATTATTAAAAAAAGAATGGTTAGGTTAGGTTAAAATGTGACCTCATACGCACGAAATGAGCGAGCGAAAGGAGTGGTGCCGCGGCAGCGGCCAGCGAGTACCAGAAAGAACTAGATTATATAGATACATTCACTTGAGATAAGTTGCGTCGCTGATGAGCCCTGTCGACGAAGAGTCGTGTCAGCGAAGAGTCCCGTCGGAGTAGTCTTGTCAGTGTTCAGTCTGTCGGCGTTTAGTTGTACACTCCCTTTCGACGCTATAGCGCGAACTGACTTTAACTGAACAATTTCTATGAAAACTTATTATGGGATAAATATTATGGAAATTGATCTACTAGAGTTGCCTTGCGCTATCGCGGCGCGCCTGTCACTGGTCAACGCCGGTACAAGTTTCCGCTAACCAATGGCTAATAATTAAAAATCACCTTCATACAATAACAATCTTTAGTTAAAAAGAAAAAGAGTAGGCACCTGTAGTTCTATGTAAACTTCAAATAAATACACATATTTTTGAAGATAAGACTTATCGACTTTAGTAATCATAAGCCAAACATTAGGAAAAAGCTAGTTATGACCGGTAAATAATGTGATTATAATAGGTAAATATGTACCTATATAATAATAAAAAAATATCAAAAATTATCGTACACTAGGCATAAACAAATGTTTTACATCGAAAACTTCTATTTCGTTTACGCTTAGCTGTGTTTCTGACAACCACTAATGAATTTAATTTTCACGTCACTAATTATAAAACAGTTTCGTGCTAACAAAACTAATTTTCACGGTTTCGATCGATCACGTTTAGCTACGCTTGCCGCCGTTAATTCTTGGATGGGTTCCTCTCCGTGCCTCGAAAAGCACGTTAAACTATTCGTCCCAACTCTCGTTACGGGTCGCTAATAGCCCGAAAGCCTGATAACCAAGTTTTACCAAGGGGTATCGTCAGTAACTGGGTTGTGGAGGGTCGATAGGCAGGCGCTCCATGTACTCCACTGGTCATAATACTGGTATTTAGCTATATCCGATTTGATGGGAAACCTACTCTAGTATAGCTAGGAACCTGCCAGGGTCGGGAGATTTGTTCGAAAGGGATTTGTTTTAAGGGGAAGGCGCAGTAGTCTTCGAAATTCAAATATTCTCACGAATATTGCAATTTACAGATGGGTTATTAAAGTAATACAGTTTAAGTAGGAGTCGCTTTCCTGCTAGGGTTGCGAGATTTGTTCAAAAGAGACATCGTCGCCCTGGCATATAGGCAACTGAAGGAACACGGGTGGGTTTTAGTCAGTAAAAGTCTGACACGCCCTTCCACTCCATCCAGAGCGGGAGACGTCATTGGATGATTCCCACCCACAAAAAAAAAATACATAGTTAGAAAATGGTTAGGCAGATGAGAACAAATAGATTAAATAGTGTACTTCATAAATGGTATCGAATCGATGCGACGATTTACGATATTGGTTTCTAGAACACATCGAACTGCAATCGATTATCAGCATCAGCCTGCAGCAGTCCACTGCTAAACAAAGGCCACTCTAATTACACGCCATTCAGTTCGATTCTCGGCAAGTCTCATCCAGCTGCTACCAGCCACCTTTTTTTTTGTAGGTGGGAAATCATCAAAATGACGTCTCCCGCTCTTGGTGGAGCAGAAGGGCTTGTCAGACTTTTACTGACTAAAACCCACCTGTGTTCCTTCAGTTGCCTATATGCCAGGGCCACGGTAACTTTTACGAACAAATCTCGCGACCCTGGCAGTACCAGCCACCCTGCGAAGACCGTCGCATAATCGACATTTATTATTGTGTAAATCGATTAATCAAAGCAAAGTTTTGATCGATTAATCGGTAATACAGTGTGGTTTGGTGTAATCGCACATAATATATGATAATGGACACCATTGATCGATGTTGTTTCTCTGGGTGTTATCACACCCGCAGTTCTCTGTAGTTCTTTCAGTAGGACATGTACATGAATTACTAATGCTTATGCAATGTTATTCATAATGACGACGTATAAATTATTTTATCGCGCTAAACGTATTTCAGCACTTAATCACTGATAAATTATAATCTGTTTACTATATTATTTACTGTGTGGAGCAAGTGCTTGAGTCCACATTCACAGTCAGTGTACTGAATGTACTAACACGTACATAATTAGGTACTTATTAATTACCTACACATTTATTTATTTCCCCAATATTTATTATCTACACCATGCTGTACTACTTCTGATTGGTGAATGTCACACCACTCGTAAAATGCTAGCTATTTATACCTACATGAATCTATAGACGCATGAACCAAATGCAAAACGAATGTCGCCACCTCGTTTTTTAATTAAATTTCATAAACGTTTACTAACAACGTCTTCCTGTGAATATCAGTCTACAAAAGCGGAGACTGAATTGCAACGTTAGTTCGTAATGTATCATTAGAGGCGAGTTTGGTTACAAAACGGCGATACACAAGACGTGACGAACGTTCGCTTCGAACAAATGGCTCAAGCGCGCCATTTCTATTTACAAAACGGCGATATACTCAACGTGGCGAACACCACGGAGAGCGCTTGCTTCGAGCACTCAAGCGTGTTCCATTATTATTCAAACTGCATTGACTTGTTTGGAAACATGAGCCTGCAATGCTTGCATCGAGCGGCTTGATACATTACGAACAGAAGTTACAAGTCAGTCAAAAATCCTTATATATCTGTACGTTTGTGTAAGAACATGCGTATTAAATGCTTTACCTGTTATTGTCAGCGGCTTCGCCCGCGTATTATACATACACACCTTCCTCTTGAATCACTCTGTCTATTGATGAAAACCGCATTAAAATCCGTTGCGTAGTTTAAAAGATCAAAGCGTTCAAACAAGAAATGCATCTTTGTTTTATAATATGTAAAGAAGTTGCGTCTCCACCGCGAGCATTCGTTGCCGAGTATTCATCCTTAGAGTACGATATTGTTTTGTTTTTCCACAAAATGGACGTCATCCTTTCAAATGGCTGTTCGAATGACTGTCATTTGTTTTCCAAATGAAAGAGTCTTCTGATATCATGTGCGACCTACGCAATAAGTATAAAATATTAGGTAATATAAAAAAATCGTAATCTTATCACGGGTAGTTAGATATGGCACCAAATATCTCCTAAGTGATACTTAACTACTTACCTATCTAAAAGGTAAGCTAATACAGGTAGGTACTTCAAATAAACTTGATGTAGAGTCTGTGTAAACAAAATATCAAGTAGTTTATATTATTCAAGTTGATATTATAATTTTGGCTTAAGAATTGCATTCCGCTCCTTTTTATCACAAAAATATAAATACAAATTTCTTCTTCACATTGATTATGCGCAAAGCCAAAGTGTAGACCTCTCTACCAGTATTTGTGCTTCCTACCCCATTTAACCTGTTTGTCTTCAAAGCAAGAGTGAACGGCATCTGCTGGCCATTCTCGTTCAATCATTGATCTCATCCATCACTTTCCATGAGGCATGATTGAGGTCAAGAGCAGGCCGCAACAGCTATAAAAAAAATGATGCTAATTCTCGGAACAGATCGCCTGCAGTTCAACTTTTAAAATTAGCATTTATAAAAATATCCACAGCAGTGCTCACTATATAGAATTGATGCTTTTAGTGAAATCGTATTTGTATATAAAACATTGCTTTCATTTCGCATAGGCCTCCCAGCATGAAATATGGTACAATTTTCGCAACATTGAATAGGTCTTTTTTTCAAATGTTTATTTTTCACATATTCGTAAGTGCTTGTGCTTGTCCTTTATAAGCTTGAATTCATTTTTAAAAGCTTTTTTTATAGCATAAGAGACCTCGCCAAAAATAGAACTTTAATGGATTAATTAGGCATTGTGGCTTGTAGTTCGAACAGATAAAATATGTTTTTGAAGTTCATCATTATTATCGGAGCAGTGGTGACCCAGGGGTAACAGCCGCGACTTACAAATCAAATCAATTTATTTCGGGCTACAAAGACCCATAACATAAATACCTTACAGACTAACATACATACAAATAAAAAAATTGGTTGCCTGTAAAGTCGGTATACGGGCGAAAGTTTTACGTGACAACGACTTTGAAGGGACGCGTGCCTTTCACTTTTTATGTCTGTCTCTCTCGCTCTTAGGCGGGCTAACCATGCCCGAGTGGAAGGGACGCGTGCCTCTCACTCGCTCTCATTGTGAGCGCATAACGTGAGCGGAGCGTAACGCAGTTTCTTGAAGTGTCACCCGGCAAACCAATTTATAAGACGTTGTCACGTCAAAAAAAAAAACAATTTAAAACTATTGTACACGAAGTGACGGCGTCGTGTTGCGCTGCGTGGTGTGGCGTAGCCTTCCGCCTTCCTTCTTACGAGTATGTTGGTCGTAGGTTCGAAACCTGAGGGTATTTTACATTTGTGTAAATCATTTCATCACCACTGCTCTTGAAACGATGACGGAAAACATCGGAAGGAAACCGGCATAACCAAGAACCAAAAATTTGAATCCATGTGACAACCACCGACCCTAACATTTCATGAAATAACTGAATGAAATGAAACCCACTCCCCCTCATGGAGATTTACTCTCAGGAGGCCTGTGTCTCAACAGTGGGAATGGAAACATTATAGTCTGGTTATGCATCATCATTTTCATTGACAGCCGTTTTCCACCCACTGTTGAGTATAAGCCTCCTCTTTTGAACCAAGCTTTCTGGTCTCTCATTCAGGTCTTCCCACGATGATGTGTATGTTGGTCTGCTCATCTAGCTGTTGGTTCGCGAAAAATATTTGCTAATTGTATTATTTTTAATTCCAGGCTATACGCGGCCCTTCATAAAGTGTGGAGAAAGCGGGTACTTGATGCCGGGTGCCTTCAAGAAACACGCAGAGTCCATATACAACATGCAAGTGCGACCTGACGATACTTGGGTCATCACATTCCCTAGATCGGGTGAGTAAAAGGATTCTTCATATATTTGAAGATACGCGGTCTGTTCTACCTTCAAATCCGTCGAATCTAGTCTAAATCCGTTCCGTTCGGCTTTTACATAAATATAAATAGAAATATTTGCATAAATTATGGTATGTGAAAATGTTTTGAAATACATAAGAGACCATCGTGTTTATGAAAGAAAAGAAAGAAATAAAAGAAAGAAAGAAAGAAAAGAAAGAAAAATATACATATTCGGCACAGAAACACGTGCATACAAAAAGATAGATCACATAAACAACATGGAAACAATACAGATTTATACTTAGTAACACAGAACATAAATAGTCGGCAGCTGCATGCCGTCACTGATTGTGAGACAAGAACAGCATGATGCTGTGCTATGGGACCCACAGCACAGCGCTGATTTTCAGTAGCTTAATATCATAGATTACATTATAAAATATTTGACGTCAGTATAGTTTTCAATGCTGTAAAAAATATAAGTACATAATAGTAGTAGTTAGTAATTAGAAAATAGCCTACAACCAAAAACCTATGCGATCGCTTCGTGTAGGTATCCAGTCAGACTGGTCCAATCACATTCATGAAATCAGATTATTTTCTTCGATTGGTCTATGCATTTTAGCCTAAGCAGTAAAACCCTAAGGCGTTATCGCACTGTATCTAATCTCTTGGCGAGCATAATCAGCCACGTGATCGGTAGGTAAATGTACGACGTTTTTGCGAGCTTGCCGCGTGTGCGTACGTCACCGAACACGTTAGTTCGGTGTTCGCCACGAATGTTTGACGAGAGTGAGTGTTGCAAGTATAGAATAGTGGGCGAGATGACTGGCCTAATAACAGCCACTTTTTTGCGTGGGAAATCATCAAATGACAACTCACGCTCTGGGCGGAGCGGGAGGGCGTGTCAGACTTTTACTGACACACCTGTGTTCCTTCAGTTACCTATGCCAGGACACGTTAACTCTTTCGAGGCCTCGTAACAGCCATGGTAGCGATCGATGTTCACGTTGCGGTTCCGCCAGTAAGTTCTAAAGATATCGCGTCAGTGTGATAACGCACTAAGGGGCGTTAAAATAAGTTGATTAATATTGATTACACAATTCATTAGGTATGTGTATAGTCGTAGGTAAGTTCAAAATACTAATAACCACGTCATTCATTTCCGCCAAATTTAGATAGGAAGGCTTAGTGGTTGGGCACGCCACAATTGCGGCGGTAAGTCCCCTCTTTGAGGAGTGGATAGAGAGGCGTCACGGCGCCCTCACCTTCCGCCTGACGCAGGTTCTCACCGGGCATGGGTGCTTCGGTGGGTTCCTGTTCAGGATAAAGCGGGAGGATACGTCCGGGTGTTTCCATTGCGAGGACCGTCTAGAGGACACGGTGGAGCATACGGTGGAGGTGTGCCCTGCCTGGGCGGAGCACCGCCGTGCCCTCGTGGAGGCGATCGGCGGCGGCGACCTCTCGCGTCCGGCCCTGGTGCGAGCCATGGTACGAAGCGAGAGGGAATGGGAAGCCGTCACCTCCTTCTGCGAAGCAGTAATGCTCGCGAAGGAGGAGGCGGGGCGCGTGAGGGAGTGGCAGTCTCTGCGCCCTCACGTCCCTAGCCGCCGCAGGAGGAGACGCCCCGGGCGTCGGGAGTCAATAGCGGACTCCCGGCCACCGTAGGCGCGAGCTTGCGGGTGGCGAGCAATGGGTAGCTCGCCGCCCGGTAAGGACCAAGCTCGGGTCGACGGCGCGCAGTGTTCCACGCGCGCCTCAAAGAGATGTCAGCAGCAGTGTAGGGGTCTACTAGGACCGATGCCTGCCGGGGTCGCGTGATTGTTCGAAGGAGATACCGTGACCCTGGCACATGGGCAACTGATGGAACACGGGTGGGTTTTAGTCAGTAAAAGTCTGACACGCCCTCCCGCTCCGCCCAGAGCGGGAGAAGTCATTTGATGATTTCCCACCCTGAAAAAAAAAAAAAAAAAAAAAAAAAAAAAAAAAAAAAAAAAAAAAAGGCTTAGTGGTGAATGAGGGTAGATAACGATTGACTTTAGGTTTTAATAAAAAGTTATACTGATTTCATAATATAAAACTACTCTAGCGACTGCATTTTATCTGCCTACCGATGAATATGTCTCAAGAGTAAATGATCGAGTCAGCATTTAATTTGTTAATTCCCTATTTTCACTTATTTAAGTTGTAACCAAATCATTTCAATTTACAACATTGTTAACAAACCCAAAAACTACACAACTAATCAAACCAAATGCTTTGATTTTAGCTGTCAAAAGCTGTCAGCACTTTAATTGCGTAACGAATAAATTTGAAGGATGTTGCTAAACCATTACTTTATATGTTCGAATAATTTGTCTACGCAACAACGTAAATATCACAATGCATGTTGCTGAACTGCCAAAGCTATTCCTAGTGTTCAAACGTCAGATCAGGAGTTGCGTCAGACCGATGTTTTCTGTAATATTTTTTTATTTTGCGGTTTTTGTTATCACGATAAAGTCAATCGACCTGATAAATACAATCCTAGTACATTTGACTGATATAGGTAACAGCGGATTAGGTTAACGTAATTGTGTTTTTTACATACATACATATACATTAACCCACGCCTTTTTCTCATGTGGGTAGGCAGAAACTACAGAATGATGTCGTAATGCAACGGTGCGGTTTAAAAGTGACAAAAATTTGAAAGAGTAAGCTTAGTTGGTTTGTTGGTGATGTTGAGAAGATGAATGAAGGATGGGTAACAAAAGGTTTACAAGGCAGGTGTGACTGGACACGCCGAAACGGGATGCCCTAGGAGTACATATAGTGACCTTATTGATGGCCAGATGTATGAACTTTAACGAAGCAAATGAAGTATGTAAGGATCCTAGCAGGTGGCGTTTTGTAGTTTCTTAGCTTCACAGCGTATTCTTGAGTGTAGTTCTGAGTCAGAAACGAAATCTTATCATGTGAAGATTCAAATATTTTAAAATAAAAATATATATATATATATACAGAAGATTTTAAAATAAAAATACATAAATGTGATGACGTAAATAATAAATACTGTAATTGTCCAATAATAAAAAAAGTAACACAAACCAAATATTTGTGTATAATATTAGACCATAAATTGACTTGGTATCCCCATCTGGAACAAGTGGCTAACAGGATTAGAAAACTGAGCTGGCTGTTTAGTAAATTGAGACATGTTGTCCCGAAATTCATGATTACCCGATGTAATAAAACTAGAAATCTCTTAAACGAGATATATGTTGCTTTGGTCCAATCAGTCTTAACATACTGTATCCCTATTTGGGGAGGGTCAGCAAAAACAAAATTCATTGAATTAGAGCGTGCTCAACGTGCCCTAATAAAAATTATGTATTTAAAAAAAAGAGCCATCCTACAGAGAGTATTTATCAAATCAGTAGCCTACTCTCTGTAAGAAAATTATATATTATACAGACAGTATTAAAAAACATAAGTCCCTGCCCTACGATGCATCTAAACTCTCTAAGAGAAGAAAATATACGATTTCACAAATCCCCTGTACAAAAACCACATTTGCATCCATTCAGTATAATACACGGTCGGCTCAACTATAAAATAAAATAAATAAAGAAATATATGTATATAACAAGAAATACTATGATTGCAAAAAGTCAATAGTTGAATGGATCAAACAACTTACTTATGAGGAAACAGAAGCGCTTTTGAAACACGTTACATAACACACATACACACACACACAAACACACACACGCACAAACACACACACAAAATGATTAAACTTAGATTGTAGATAAATGTTTTTGTATTAATTATTTCTTTTGTTATGGAAGAGCGGAGCCTTCTACTACAGGCTTTATTAGCTTAAAAGGAGGCTCCAATCATAATTTCAGTGCCATGTATTTGTTAAAGAAATAAACTATTTTGTATTTGTATTTTGTAAATATGATGTATACCAACTTGTCATAACGAGTTCTAACTTCATTTTCCAGGAACGACATGGGTTCAAGAACTAGTATGGCTAGCAGAAAACGATTTGGACTACATAACGGCGAAAGAAACACCACTATACAAAAGATTCCCTATGCTTGAGTGAGTACCTATTTGTTATATTATCTTTTGATTGTTATTTACGTCATTTTACAACCAGATAGCGAATTGTAATAGGTAGGATGAATTGATTGTTTTTCAATTACCTAGGTATTGTAATTTCTTACCTATCGGAGCCGTATGTCCCGGCTGACATTCATAGATCTTTGACGGTCGTAACGGGTCGTCAGAAGCCCGAAAGTCTGACAACCAGTTTTACCGCCCGGCCACCCGTAGGCGCGAGCTTGCGGGTGGCGAGCAATGGGTAGCTCGCCGCCCGGTAAGGACCAAGCTCGGGTCGACGGCGCGCAGTGTTCCACGCGCGCCTCAAAGAGATGTCAGCAGCAGTGTAGGGGTCTACTAGGACCGATGCCTCCCGGGGTCGCGTGATTGTTCGAAAGAGATACCGTGACCCTGGCACATGGGCAACTGATGGAACACGGGTGGGTTTTAGTCAGTAAAAGTCTGACACGTCCTCCCGCTCCGCCTAGAGCGGGAGAAGTCATTTGATGATTTCCCATCCTGAAAAAAAAAAGCAGTTTTACCGAGGGGTATCGTATCTCCCAGGAACTTGTGGAAGTTAGATAGGCAGTCTTTCCATGTAAAATGCTGGTTTTTCAGCTGCATTAGGTTTGACTTGAAGCCGACCCCAACATAGTTGGTAAAAAGCTAAGCAGATGATGATGTAATTTATTACTTAGGTAACATTTATACAGTGTACTTATCATGAATAAAATTAAAATGTCGAAATGAAATCATTAACGGAATAGTTATCATAATTATCAAAAAATAAAGTACATTATCTTGCTATTGTCTTTTAAAACAACGCCCTAGGTTATGAAAATCTGATATCTTTTTTCAGTTACTAATCTTTATACTTAAGATTCAATAAAACTGTTTTAAAAGTCGAATGAATGACATCTCCAGAATTTGCTTTTTTAGTTTATAATTCATAAATATTTTTATTGTTTATATTTAGCTGACAAAAATTTTCCCACGAACTTATTGATTTCGAAAACAAAAGATTTTTTTTTCACTCCAACATTGTTCAATTCTTTAAATGACACTGACATGAACGATGTGGCAACCAAACTACTGTTTTGATTTGTTTTTGGAACTTGGTAAAAATATCTGTTCCTCGAAAAAATACAAAAACGGTTGATCGATTACGGGCCATTGACATTCCGCCAATATGCTTCCACTCATCGAATGATGAAAAAAATTTTTGTGTACCATTAGTTTTCAATATAGATACCCAACACATGGGTAAATTAATTTAATATGACCCAATATAAATTATCCATCATGAGATTGAATCACCATCATCAGCCTATACCTAGTAATCCACTGCTATAGGCCTCTTCAATTGCACGCTATTCAGCTCGATTCTCGGCAACTCTCATCCAGCTGCTACCACCCACCCTGCGCAGATCGTCGCTCCAACGTCCGCTCCGCCATGTAATTGTACCTAATGTTTCTTCAAATTCAAGCATTCCTTTGATAATAGGTACCTATTTATTATCTATGAACTGTATAAAACGTTTATAATATACCTATCATACGATGCTTCAAGTATTTTTATTGCGAAGTATTTTCTTACGGATATAAGTCCATCGAATACCTACACTTAGATAATTGTGTATATCTTTTATTAGTAAAATGTCTTAGATTATAGATTTGAAAACAACAAGTCACTTCTTACATCAATAACGATGATAAATAAGCAGTATCAATATAGAATTTTAACGATATCTAGCGATTTATGACTGATTTGTTTTTGAAGAAAAGGCGTACTTGATAACAGCCTTGATCAGTGCTAACTCAGTGCATAATTACCACACTCTAGAATAAGGTGAAAATGGAATTATTGATTAGATACTCTAGGTGTGATAAACTCGTACACGTTTTAGTTCGGCATTATTTGGGACAGCTGGGCTGAAAATACACACAGCTGGTAGGGACATTAAGGCACAACCTGTTACCGTAGTTTCAGTCAACATCATTTCAGCCGTAATATGTCCACCGCTGGACATAGGCCTCCCCTAATTTGGGGGGCTTTGCCATAATCACCACGCTTGCTTTGCTTGGCAGGCGGGTCGACGATCGCAGTATGGTGGTAAAATGCATAGAGATCGATGCTGCCCATTCTCTAGTAACTCCTTTAGTCGCTTTCTACGACACCAACGGAGAGAAAAGAGATGGCGTTAATTCTTTACGTCCGGCATCACACGAAATATTAACTACAAATGAACTTAGTTTCATTTAAACAAACAGCTATCCTTTCTATAAAACCGACGACCGACGAAACATTTCTACGCTAAGGTTCTAGAAACGCGCTGAAATCTGCCATCCTGTATAATACCACCGAGTATCACAACTACCATAAAATATTAACGATTGTTTTCGCTCTTTACAGGACCACACATATCCTCCCAGAAGTGGCGCATGAGCTGATCAAAATGAACTTCTTCAATCTAGGAAACTTTCAAGGGTTAGATAAGGCAGTGAGGGAACATAGTTGGAAGACAATAGAAAAGGCACCTTCTCCTCGGTTTATTAAGACTCATCTTCCGTTGTCGATGCTGCCTCCAAGCCTGTTATCGACTGCCAAAGTGCTGTATGTGGCACGAGATCCCAGAGATGTCGCTGTTTCAATTTATTACCTACATAAGATGACCACCAAGAAACTGTTGAGGGCGAATTTCGGTCATTTCTGGGAAGCCTTTAGAAGAGATTTGTGTAAGTATTTAATGTTTTCTCTGCTTTATATATATTATACGTAACATCACGCCTGTATTTCCCAAAGGGACACTCACATTTCGATTATGTTGAAGTCCCATGAAATAAACGGCGTGCCTATTGCCATCAACCGGATACAATACAGGCTCTAGGCTTAACATTTCTTCACGGAAAATCCCAAAAACATTTAAACCGACCCGGGAATAGAACCCAGGATCTCATGCTCAGCAGTAGCGTTTACGACCACTAGAGCAATGAGCCAATCTTTCTTTGTAAATACCACGTCAGTTGATATGATTAGTTACTGGTAGCTTATATCTCCTATGGAGGAGCTAGTGGTTAAATAATAGCTGCACGAGTCGATCGAAGATTAAGCTCTGCTTGTCGCGGTCGATTCTTAACTTGGTGACCATCCGTAATACAGGACAAGTTTTTAACCAGTGCGCAAATTTGAACAAATTAAACGAGTTATAATAACCATGCAGTTTTTATTCTGATATATCTTAGTACAAAAAAATATTAGTTATCTTTAACGTAAGACGTTTATTTTGAAACTGGTTTTTATGGTAAATTGCGCGCGGCGGCGAAGGCGAACGATCGAGCGTAGCTACAAGTACCTACCAGCAACGGCGCGGTGGCGAAGGTGAACGACCGAGCGTAGCTACAATTACCTACCAGGTGTTCGATTGGTCAAAATCCTAAGAAGTTCAAAGTACCTACGCCGGCGCGTGGTTACTGACCTATTCCTATTGTCGATATCATATTACGAAATATGTAGGGTGTCCACAGTTTACTGATTTAATGTCGGGTAAAAATTAAAAAAAAGGCATTGAATAAATAGTTGAAATGTGTTCAATTACTGATAATGAATCACTAAAAAATTGCGCACTGGTTAAAAAATATCCTGTATATCGAGACGAAAAACGTCCCTCGGAAAGCGCGTTCATCCGTTGGTCTCGGCGGAACATCTTTGACAGTCTTTACGGGTAGTCAGAAGCCCAAAAGTCTGACAATCAGTCTTACCAAGGGGTATCGTATAACTGGATTGCTGAGGTCAGATACGCAGTCGCTCCATGTAAAATACTGGAATTCAGCTGCACCCCATTATACTGTAAGGCGACCCCAAAAAAGGTGGGAAAAGGCTGGACAGATGGATCTGGGTTTATATATCTTACTAGCTTCTGCTCGCGACTTTGTACGCGTGTCAATTGACCCAGAGAATAAAAAGTTTAATATAAAATTTAACCCCCCATTTCACCCTCTTAGGGATGGAGTTTCAAAAAACCCTTTCTTAGTGGATACTTAATTTTCACAAAGAACACACCCTCCAAATTCCACGTCTATAGGACCAGCGGTTTGGGCTGTGCGTTGATATATCAGTCAGTCAGTCAGTCACTCAGCATGCGTAGCATGACCACCGTAGAAATGGGTTTTGTCGACGGAAGAATAGACAAAAGTATAGATTGTAGAAAGATTAAAGACAGATTAAAGATTGTAGAAAGATTTGTACCGTTTTTATGCTGGCGTAGCAGGACAATTCTATATCTATTCTACCAAAGAATAGACAAAGTTCTTTCTATGGTGGTTATCTACGCGTGCTGGACTTTGAATTTATAATATAGATGTGTTATATTTGTTTCTAGTAAATTGGGCTCCGGTAGTGGCGCACGCAAACGAAGCCTTCGAACTGAGACATCATCCAAACCTTCACTTTCTGTTTTATGAGGATATGAAAAAGGTAATCATTCCACCATACCTAATACACTCAACATCAATTTGTCTACTGTTGGCCTTTGAGGGCTTTGCCACAATCGCCACGCTTGGCACGCGGGTTGGCGATCGCTGTATGGTGGTAAAATCTTATGACACTGCTTCCCGTTCTCTAGTAATTCCCTTAGTCGCTTTTTACGACGCCCATGGGACGAAATCCATAATATTTTATATCCAAAGTGCTTCAAGGAATTTGTAGCTTAAATTGAGTTGAGTGAAATTGTACTGTACTATAAATGTATGTATTGCGTGTATTGTATATATAAATATTAATGTAACACTTTTATTTCAGGATCTGCTAAAAGAAGTGAAGGGTGTATGCAAGTTCCTGAACAAGGACTTCTCGGAAATTCAACTCAAGCGGTTGGCAGAGCACCTCAGTTTCGACAGCCTTCGAAAGAACAAGAATGTCAACAACAAAGTAGATGAAAACATTCAGTTTATTAGAAAAGGTGAGAATTGTTCATTATTAATATCGCTTTGATTTTCTAAGCCATTTTTGGCCCTGAATTCGGGGTCCTTCAGCATATATCAAACAATATCAGTAGTATTAATATAACCGTGAGGAAGATCTAGTTCAAAATATTGGACAAGTCGGCGTAAATGTAACTTACTAAAGACATAATTTAGAGATGTCATGATCAACAAACTTGACAGACGTATTTTATTGTCATTTAGCATTGTTAACTGCAGTCATTATTAATGTTAACAATGTTTCTAAGTTTGTTAAAAATTACAGTGACTGTTAATTTTTTTTTAAATGATAGTAGTTGTTAATTTCAAAAATGTTAACATTAATTTCTAAATTGATTTTATTTAAGTAGTTTTCTAAATTTCTTAGCCGATTGTCGGCACATCTGTCTGTCATCGTATGTTAAGCCCATTGACAAACATTTTATAATAAATTGTTGTTTTTTTATTTGCAGGTGAGGCTGGAGGTTGGCGAACGCATTTTGATGAGAAAATGCAGCTTCAGGCCGAAGAATACCTGGTTGAACGACTGAGAGGTCTCGAGCTAAGATATCCCTCCTTCCCTTTACATGAACATACAAGGTTATAATATTTATCGAAGAAAATAAGGTGGTGTTCAAAAACTTTGTCATTAGTTAGGTATTTTTAAGTCATGATTGTGAATGTATGGTGCTATTTGGTCCAGTTTTTATTGTAAAAATCGACATAAAGTTAGTCTTTTATGATGGAAAAGTTCTTCGTTTTTTTGTATGAATGAATGTGGGTGGCAATTGCACTTTAGACGAAAAAATGTAAATAGTAGTTTCAGGCCCACTTGCCCCACAAATCAATAAAAACGTTTAACACTAAACAAATTTAAAATATCGGTCTATTACTGTGTAACGTTTGGAGGTGAGAGAGAAAGAATGATGATGTAAATGCAAGCAGGCCTTAATATTTAAAATATGTTTAACTCATATTTTTATTTATTTATTTATACGTTTAGGTTATTGTATTTATAGATAACTAATGTGATTTTAGATGTAGAAAATTGTACCAAACCAACAAGTTTGGATTCAAGTAAATCCCTCAAACTATCCTTTATACGTGGATATAGGGAGAGAGAGAGACCACATATGTCTACCTTTACTATGGATAGAAATTAATACATTTTTAGGTATTTTTTGGTAAAATTTTGGATGTTCTGTTCATAATTGTGTTTGTAATAATAGGTGTAGGTAATATTTTCCGCATTTCATAGATAAGATATAGGTACCTATTTAACTTTGTGATAAATTTTACAATCGATAAAAGAGAACCGACCTTACCTCTATAATTTTAGATTATTTTTATCAGAGGTTAGATAATGAATGAATAAAGTAGGTAGTGGAATTTTGTAATAAAATTTCGTCACGTAACGAAATATTTATTTCTAACAAATTAATTACGTAATTTAATAATTATTTATTGTCAAAAGAGCAGACTTATTTTCGTCACCTTCTACTTCTGTATCTGTGTGAGATTGACGATAGATGTGAATTACTAAATAAATATCTACATAGATAGCACATAATAATGTTGATACACAACCGGTCGAAGTGCCGGAGCTGGGCGCAGGCCTATGTCCAGCAGTGGACGTCTTTCGGCTGAAATGATGTTTCAATAATAGGTTTCATAATAAAAATTATATTCGAGAAGTTGAACATTTCAGGAGTAAGCATATCTCTATCTAAGATGCTGGGATCACAGTATTTTAGGTGAGATGACGATTTAACGAATGCGCTGGACGCAAATGATTGTTTGTCAATGATTATTTATTTATTAAAACCTGTGTCTGTAAACAAGTGTTTCAATCGTAAAAATCATAGCCTTTTTGTTAATACACTTTCGTCACTGATTGATGAATAAGAGTGATATTCGCTTTTATTTTTGACTAAGAAGTGGTTTAAGATTATGTTTTAAAATAAAATGCTGTAAATAGTAATTTAATATAATATTATGCTTGTATTCTCTGAAGGATAGCCAGAGGTGTTCTATGAATAGTTTTTTTTTAAATAAATTAATAAATATATTTATTAAATAACTTTTGGTTTGTTTTTCTATGTGTCTCTCTTCAACACAGACATTTTCAGAAAAGTATAAGAATATCTCCACACATTACAATCCTTCATCACCCTCAGAGATCATTCCTTAAAAGACCATTTCAATCACCAATGCGTATGGTGTTCACATGATTTGAGCAAGATTATGTCTGGATTTTAAAAGAGACTGTGACCTCTGAATTTTTTTTGGCCTTTCGTCTCAGATTAGTCAGATAGAAAACGCCGACATATAAATTTTTCAAATATGATTGACGTGTTAAAGTGTTTGTACGTTTACTTACAGAAATAAAATCATGTATCATTTCAGTACTGTGGTACAGTGCATTCAATATCATGGTCGTCAATATTGGACTTTTTCTAAAACTATATGTTTTAGAAAAAGTGGAGTTCATGGCTAAATAATAAAGCCGCAGAGGATGATCTAATGTTGTCACGGTATATCCGTGGACAGTTCATCATCCTTGATTAGTTACATATCGAGACACCTTCGTCATTAGTTGATCTTTAGCAGTCGTCACGGGGTATCAGGAGCTCGAAGGTCTGAAGGTATATCGTGTTATCAACCCAAACAGTTCATTTTTGATAAAAAATACAGAATCCAGCTTCACGAAGATCGCCGGTGTGAGGGTCTGCGCCCCACTGAGCTGCGCATCTTCACGGACGGATAAAAAACAGACAGTGGTACAGGTGCTGGAGTCTTCTCGCAGGACTTCAACATACATATAGCCACACTATTAGGAGTCCACAATACAGTGTTCCAGGCGGAATGCATTGGGATCACTCTTGCCGCCTCAGCCATTATGGCCAGGGTAGTTAAAGACCAGTCGATCCGCATACTCTCAGATAGTATGGCTGTTCTGCAAGCGCTGGACAGTCACTCGATTGACTCTGGGCTAATATACGAGTGCCACCAGCGCCTCAACCAGGTGGGTAGTCTCAATAATATAACTATTCAATGGATAAAAGGACACAGCGGTTCTCTAGGTAACGATGCCGCCGATGAACTGGCCAGAAGGGGGTCGAGCATGACACCGGTGGGACCAGAACCCATCGCGCCACTCCCCTTTAGGTTCCTACGCTCTCTGGTAAGAAAACGTACCAGTGATCTACACTGTAAGCTATGGGTGGACCAAAGTGAGTGCAGGCAGGTCAAGGAAGCACTTCCTACCATCGATGCCCGCCTCACTAAACAAGTCCTCCGGTTAGACAAACGACAGCTGCGTATGGTTACAGCAGCAATAACTGGCCATGGGTCGTTTAATAAACATCTATTTGTCATAGGAGTTACAGACAGTCCGCTGTGTAGGGCCTGCATTGAGGACGACGAGACAGCAGCGCACGTGCTTCTAAACTGCCCGGCGATCGCCACATACAGGGCCAAGTACTTCGGTAACCCAGGTACCCTACGTGAGATAGTCAGCAACATCAAGGCGTTGCTGGCCTTTCTCGAGGAGCTGGGGTGGATCGAATAACCGATTTCCCACCCGTACGCAAATACGCACTCAGACGTGGAGTTGCGGACAACAGCTCGTCCTACCTATTACCTATCGTGTTATCCAGTCACTAGGTTGTGGAGGTCAAATAGGCAGTCGCTCTACGTAAAGTATCCAGCTGTATCCGGTTGGAGTGAAAGCTGACCCCAATACAGTTGGGAAAAGGCTCGGTAGACTACGTTTTAGAAACGTTTGGTTTTGTGATCATTAGAGAACATACATGATCAGCCTTTATCGTTCCCACTGCTGGGACACAAGCATTATCTCTGTAAGATGGAGTGGGCTGTAATGCACCAAAAGAAAAAAGTGTGAGTCGGTGGATGGCATATTTCATGTCTTCGAATATTTTTTTCCGGATAACGGTTTCCTCACGATGTTAATAATCATAATAAAAAATCTCGTAACACAGCCCAAAATCATAACTACACATACTAAAATAAAGTAAAATCCCGCACAAGTTCATCGTATACCACCATTTATATCTAGATTAATGCGAATGATTAACGCAGCGCAGTTTTATTATCCCGCCCGCCCCACAAAGTGCGCCGCCCGGCCTACGCAATATCAGTCTATTGTCTGCCCCGATAAATTAGGCGGAAGTACCTTGAGCCTGTGTTTAGCGTATTATTACGTGGAATTATGATCTTCCATGATTTTGCTGGTGTGATATTGTGTAAAAGTTATAAAGGGTGACGCGTCGACTGGCGGGAAAGAAGTACTCCCAATTTTAAATACAATATCCATTATTATTATTTATTTTCAATGATTACCATTTAAAACGAACAGTCTTCAAATAGTCATATTTATAAGAAAAGAAAAAGGCATCAACATTTGTCCACAGTGTTATCAACAGGAAAATGCCTAAAAGGCTGGCTTGTTCAAGATAGGTTGGCGATTTTAGACTTATATTAAGGGGAAAATAAATAACTACTGAAGTATCTATTGGCAAAAAAACTCCATTCGACGCTTAGATCGCTGTATGCCCGCTGCAAACAAGTGACCCACAGGCTGCAGGTGTAAAAAGATTGGTAATATGCTTTAAAAACGTGTGTTTTTAACCGAATTCAATACAATACAAATACAAAAAAAAAAATTTTAAAAAGTGAGGTACAAGTCTGTTACAATAAATATAAGTCACAGTGTAGGGTAAAATTTAAAGACAAAAAGTAACATAATTTGAATCTGGCGTCCTAGCTAGGTTACATAGTAACCTGTATTAAGGTTCTCCAGCCCAGGTTCCCATATGAGTACAAACAATTATAGAAGACTGCTATAGTACTATAAGGAGCAAACGAATTTAACTTATAACTAAGGGTTAGTATAGAGTGTTTCGTGATATAGGTATGGTGTGTGTGTGTATGTGTGTGTGTGTGTATGTGTTTTGTGATGTAAGTGTTTGGTAATGTAGGTGTGGTGTGTGTGTAAAGTAATAACGGAGTTTGAGTTTAAATACAGGGTTTTTGAGAAGTCACTACGATTGAGAGGAGATCAGATGTTCGGTGTCGTCGTAGTTCAATTTGGTTACTAAGTCCGTTATTTGTTTCTTGCCCATTTCGTAGGTGGATTGATGTAAAGGGATAGTTTTGTTGATTCTGTTATATAAAAATGGCCCAAGGTAGTAAAAGAAACGTTTGGTGAAAGCAAAGCGTGTGAAGGGAACTTTACAAATTTCGTTCTTTCTCCTAAGTGACGATTGAGTTACTGTAAAAGGAGTTTGTGTGTGTTGTTGTAATAAAACTTTTAGAATAAATATTTGCCGGACCGTAAGGACTTTGCATTTTTTGTAAAGATCAAAGGTTGGGTAGAGCATTGGCCGAAAAGTAGCAACCTTAAGAATTGCTCTCTGAGCCACTTCCAGTGGTTTGAGTGTAGTTTTTGCTGCTCCACCCCAACTACTAATACGGTACGAAATGACTGACTGACACATGGCAAGATACACGCTGCGTATCACATAAGTACTGGCAATGTGTCTGAGTGTTTTAAAAATGTATATGAGCTTACGAACTCGAGCTGTGAGGTGGGTGATGTGTGCTTTGAAGTTCAGGTGTTTGTCTAGGATTATACCGAGGTATTTAGTAGTGTCAGTAGAGGAAATTGTTGGGCAGTTGCAAAAGGCCAAATTGGATTGGCAGGTGTGAGCTTTAAGAGTAATTGGTGTCAAGGGTTGTGTAGTTGAGTTTAGAGAAAATGTTATGAGCAGTTGCTTTCAGTTTAGCCCAGGATTCATCATAAAAGGTAATTGCAGTGTCGTCGGCAAACGAGACAATGTTACCAGAATTCAGGTGCAAGTTGCAAAGGTCGTTTATGAACACCAGGAACAAAGTAGGGCCTAACACACTACCTTGAGGCACTCCAAACGACATAGGCAGCTCGTCACTAAGGCAACCGTCGATTTTGACTATCTGCTTACGGCCCGAAAGATATGAATGATAAAGCTGGAGTTGTTTACCACGTACGCCGAGACATTCTAGTTTAGATAAAAGGCAGGGAACTGGAACGGTGTCAAATGCTTTTGCAAGATCAATGAACACTGTGAGGCATTTTTTGCGATGATTTAGTTTATCAACTATTCCATTTATCAGTCTTAAGGCTGCGTCTGAAGTTGATATTTTCTTCCTGAACCCAAACTGGTTGGTTGACAATAGATGATTGCTTTCAAGGTAGGAGGTAAGTCTGTTATTGATAATTCTTTCAAAAATTTTGGACATGGCTGGCAGCACCGCAATAGGGCGATAATTATTTACAGAGGCACGGTTGCCCCCTTTAAAAATGGGATGAATAATGGCCTTTTTGAATGCAGATGGGAAGGTACCAGAGACGAGGCATAGGTTAATGATATGGCTAAGCACGGGTGCGAGAATAGCAGAGTACCTTTTTATAATGGTTGTAGAAATGCCATCAAAGCCCAGTGCAGCATTGGATTTTAGACATCCAATAATAGAAGCTACCTCATCCCGAGTTGTCTCCAAGAGAACGAAAGAACTCAAACTGTTGGTGGTATTAAACTGAGAATGGGACGGGCAGCTATCCACATCTTTCGGAATACGATCAGCAAGATCTTTCCCTATATTAACAAAGAATGAATTAACATCGTTAAGAGATTGGGACAGGGTATCCGAGGAGTAAAGTAACTCCGTAGGAGGGTGAGTAATTTTAGTTGTGTTTGTGACACGCTTTACTGTATCCCATAACATTTTAGTGTTACGACCGGCTTTGGAAATTTCACTCGAATCGAACTGTCTTTTGATCCTTTTAAGAATCTTGTTGCAGAAATTTCTGTATCTTGTGTAGGTAGTGTAGCGAGTCGGTTAAAGAAAACACCAAATTCACACCACTTTTATAATTTCAACAAAACAAGAAGTAATAAAAATACAGCAGTAATATAAAAAAAATATAAAAATCAAGTATATGGTTAACTGCAGATGTGGCTATAAAATATTTGGTTTTTGTTTAAAAAGAGGGACGAGTCAAACTTAGTGGTTAATCAGATATAACGGAAATTATCTTCGCGCACGACCTATCCCCAATACGATTGCAATCGATTAAAAAAATAGGCCTATGCACGTCGATTTATAGGTTCCTTTTTTATAACGAACACCTAGTTGAATCGTGAAATACACGTTACATCAGGATGCGTAAAATAGAAAATTATCTAGATAATCTATTACAGAAAAATAGAAAAAATTGGTAAGTTAAAAGGTTCCTTATAACCAGCCGGGCGAAACTATCCAGAAGGACACTGTCAGTGCTGCGTGCAGCGACGGCAGCAAGCAACCGTCTATGAGGGCGTCAGGCTCTGCGTCGGTGGCAAACGTCCGCAACACGCCGCTGACCTCAGTTTAATCCGACGGCTGATAGCCCGTCGGGGGGAAAAGCCGAAATTCGGCTTGTATGGTCGTCGTCTAAAGACAAATAAACAGAACGGTCAGACCAAGGTTACAAGCGGAATCTTCGATATAGCTAGCGAGAATCGCCGGTAGAACAGATTAGAATAGTAAAAGGAAAAGAAAAGACGTAATACGTACCAGTTAAATGGAAGAGTTGCACACAGAACTTTATCAATATGAGCAATTTTAAAAGTAGCACCAGATAGGACACACGTAGGTTTAGTAATAAAATTATAGGGCTAAAATTGATAATTTAAACTTGGGAGTTCCAAAAATAAGAATATTGATGTGAAACGTTCGGCTCCCATCTGCAGTCTGCCAGTTGACAAGCAAAAATTTTTTGGCGTAAGATTTTACAGGATCGAAATTTGAAATAGAACAAAAAATATAAAGGCCAGTGTTTCTAAAAAAAAGGTTGATTTAGAAACCAAAAAGTTTTGTCCGCAGCGAATTTACGCTGCAGTAGCTTTAAGGATTTCACTATCAGGAGACTGTTTGTATCTTTTGTGTAGAATGTCTCTGTTCCTCATGCAACGGAGCAGTCCTGGAGTAATCCATGGTTTAATGATTCTTTTGCGTTTTGCTGTACGATTCAATTTTGAATGATCATTAATCTCCTGCGATAGAGTTTGGATCAGACAGTCAGTAGCAGCGTTTGGATCAGTCATGGAAAAAATATGCGTGAATTCCAAATTTTGCATAGAGTTGTCGAGTGAGGCAAAGTCGGTCTTAAGGATTGTGTTATTAGGAAAAATACGGGGTGGTTTCAAATTTAAACAAAAGAGGGTAGAAAAGTGGTCCGTAATTGTAGAGTCGAAAATGAAGGTAGAAGAGGGTAATTTAGTTTTTAGAATAGTGTGGTCAAGACAATTATTACCTCTCGTCGGTAGGTGGCGGGCAGGTAGATACCCGTGATGAGAAAGACAATTTAGGTATTCATGCGACGATTGGTTCATAGTCGACGTTTGCCGGGGTCGCGTGATTGTTCGAAAGAGATACCGTGACCCTGGCACATGGGCAACTGATGGAACACGGGTGGGTTTTAGTCAGTAAAAGTCTGACACGCCCTCCCGCTCCGCCCAGAGCGGGAGAAGTCATTTGATGATTTCCCATCCTGAAAAAAAAAAAAAAAATAGTCGACGTTGTGCTGTCTATGTTGATGTTTATATTTAAATCACCTGTTATAATTACAGTTTGAAATGCATATAAGGAAGATAAAATTTAGTTTAAAGATTTGAGAAAGACTTCAATACTGTCATTAGAGGGGGATCTATAAACGCAGAGGATAGCAACATTGGAGGCAAGTTCAATGATTAAACCAGAAGCAGAGCTTTGCTTTGGATGCAAGATTTGAACTGACGTATACGACTACTCCGTCACTCTGATTACGGTGTTTAGTAGTGTGGACCGAAGAGTAACCTTGGAGCTGGGTTAGAGTGGCATTACTTAGACAAGGAAGCCAACATTCCGTTAGAACAGCTACATCACACTCGAGAGAAAGACAGGATATGAGTGTTTCAAAATCATGAAAGTGTCGATTAATTGATCTGATATTTTGAGAGAGAACTTTCAGGTGACTATCCGGGGAATTTATAGTAGATAAAGTCTTCTGGTGAGCACTGATATACTTTAGATACAGAGAATTCATCAAGGTTATCACTTAAACAGTTTATGTGATCGAATGTTATGGTATAGATTTAAATAAGAGTAAGGGCACAGTTCGAAGAGTGATTCTTGGTGTTCAGGTAAAAATAGCAGTAATAATGGATAACAGTAAAGCTTGATGAGTATAAGATAATTGTGAGATATAGTGGTGAGTGTTAGGATGTTGTATAAGTTGTTGTGTGTATAGATTAGAGTGTGTGAACGGAAGTGTACAGTGAAGTTTTTGATGAATGTAATGTATAAATTATCATGCAGAATTATTATTGTTTTTCTGAAGCGGTAGGTTACACTAATAATACATTTACTAAATCTACAAAAAAGTTCATTATAAAAAAGACGAAGAAATGTAAGTAATACTGACAATAGTCATACTTCAGGCAATTTCGACAACTGTTGTAATTGAGCTTCATTTTTAATAACAATGTATGGTGATTCCTGAACCCTTTTTAAAAGAATACGGCCATTAGAAATCCAACAATAATCATATTTATGCGCTTTAGCAAAGTTTCTGGCAAATTAAAACAGTTTTCTAGACTGTGCTGTCAGCTGCTCTGCTATATAGATAGGTACGGCTTTTGCTGTGAATCCTAGGTTGCTTGAATTAAGCTTTTGGTTGGGGTTTCCCTTGTTGTAGCTTTTTACAGAGTCTAGAAATCTGCTTTTGATGAGAATATTAGAGAATTCTATTAACAACGCAGAGGAATTATTTTGTTTGTCAATCCTGTACCTAGAAATATCTCTAACGTCTGACTTAACATTAATGCCAAGGACGTTAGAGAGAACCGAAACGTTGTTGTATAAATCTTGTTTAGACTCTTTTTGTCGTAGTGGGACATTTCTGATTTCAACACATGTTTTGATCAAGTTCCGCTCCAATGTGTCAATCTTATCATCAAGAGCTGATAAATGGGTACACATATCAGCGCGCTCTTTCTCCAGACCTGTAATCTTGAATTCCAATGAAGACATTTGGTCTGATATGCCGTTCAGGGAGCTCACCAAAGAAGTGTTTGAGGTCTCGATCTTAGTGAAATGTAGCTTGAGGTCCATTATATGAGATTCAAGGGTTTCAAGTCGGGTATTTTGAGAAGATATAAATTGCTTCATCATTTCTCTCAATTCATTTCTAAAATCTACTTTTTCGACTGGTTTTTCAATACTCGAAGACCTAAAGCGTTTAGCATTTCTTTGCGTAACATATGAGGAATTCAGATCGTCACTTAGGTCATCTTCACAGAGTTTGCTAATGTCAGCTTCGGAACGCGACAGGTTCATGTTCGTTTTTGACGTAGGAGGCGAGCGCAACATTTTAGTACCAGGTTATCATAAGCTACTAGACGTTATGTGAATTGAGAGTCTATAACAAGCTGGATACAACATCACCCAAGCTCCTTGTAAGTAGGTGTAATCATATGATGTTTGTAGGTACTACATGGCCCACATATTATATTGTGAGAACGGTAATTAGCACTCGGGAAACATAAAAACAGCAGGACGGTGCGAAATTATCGCTAATGTTCAATTTAGTGGTTGGGTCGTCGACGTCTACTTCAAAGTTTCCAAATTAAAACGCTATGGAATAACCATCACAACGCTTCGAGTACCAGGAGATCAAAATTAGTAGGAGGTGCTTACTTGCGTCCTGTGCTCGTAGACACCAGCAGGGGGCGGGGGCTCGTCGCTCGTAGTCGACCGAGATAGCACGATGTCTTGGTAGGCGCTGCGCGTGCGGCAGTGGTTGGTGTCTCTGACGTTGCAGATCAGGGCGGAGCCAAGGTGGAGCCAGTAGTATGACGCATGGACTAGCTTACTCGTTGGTCTAATCCCCTAGCGGTTGGAAGCGTATAACTCCTGTTAATTTATGCGCTCGTATTTTTTGTAGAGTATTTTTTTAACCAAATTGCATTTAAATATTGATTTAAAATGAGAATAAAGCCACTAGCACGTCTACTCGTGTACGAGGTCCGGAGGGAAGGGACCGAATTCGTGCACCGAGCAAACCATCAGGCCAGGTTGTTACAACGGACGGTCAGCGACCTGCGTTCCCACCTAAAAAAAACCAGGGTAGCTCCAGGGTAATTTCAAATTTCCTTACGTTTTTTGCCATTTGCAGGCCAGTGTCGTTTTTTTTTTGTTTTGTGAGTGGGCAATCATAAAGTGATTTTGTGGGTGGGAATTATCAAATCCCGTCTCCTGCTCTGGGCGGAACGGGAGGGCGAGCCAGACTTTTACTGACTAAAACCCACCCATGTTCCTTCAGTTGCCTATATACCAGGGCCACGGTAACTCTTTCGAACAAATCTCGAGACCCTGACAGGAACAAATCTCGCGTCCTTTTCAGGAATGTCGCGTCCCTGGCTGGAGACCAGTGTTTAGCTGTGGTCATGAAAAATATTTTTTTTAAGCCTTTAGCCTGACACTGACTTGACAAAACGTCCTCTCACTTGCACACGTAGATTGAGTTCGCTAGTAACTAATGCCTATTTGCTTTAAGAAAATCGTGACTCATCTTTGTCACTCAGCTTAGCCAGTCGGCTGACAAAATCTGTGTGTGGATGTGAAATTTCAAAATTGCTAGCCAGTCGCTAGCGATCTAAGTCGCTGCGTGCATGCCACCAAGATGTGGGAACCAAAAGTTCTCGTGTACAACATTGGTCAATAAAACATTTTTATTGGGGAATTGAATTTACCTTATTATGCCTAGAAATCAGTCTCCGAATCTTATTTTTAACTTCTTCCTTCGGCTTGTCCGCCCAGTCTCTCGCCTACTGTTATCTCTGCTTTTCAACCGACGAAAAAAAAGGGAGGAGGTTATCAATTCGACGCGTATTTTTTTTTTAATGTATGACCACGCATAACTTTTTCCATAGTAGTCCGATTGTGATAATTCTTTTTTTATTGGAAAGGGTATACTCTGAAGGTGGTCCCATATAAATTTGGAAAACAAAATCGAACCCTAAGGGTCGGAAAACAAGGGATGATTGATTGTTCACTTACTGATTGTAATGTATAACTTTATACAGATTAGTCCGATTTTGATAATTCTTTTTTTATTGGATAAGGTATTCCTTACCAAGAATTATAAGTACATTGAAGCCACAAAAAAATTTAAAATAAAAACTTTTTAACAAAAAATTACACATTTGCTTTTCAGTTTTTTCGGTGGTTTAATTTTTTGTTAAAAAGTTTTTTCTATCTCTAAAACAGCTTGACAATTTGAGTGTCGTTTAACATAATTTAAAGTCGACATAAGGTCGCTTTTGGTAAACAACCTTTACAGTACCTAGCTTAAGTAGTTATACTGTGGCTGCTCTTTGAGCACAGCCTGTAGGTACTAAAGTGCTGTATTTAATATTAAGCGAAATATTGACGAGTTCCGAACTACAGCGATCACAAAGCTCAAACTTAATTGTTGTGTTCACGCCTCCATCGCTGCTTCAACTTTACTAACTGAAATTGATTTCCTTTGCAAGTTTTCGGTGATGCCAATATTGGCGGTTTTTGTAAGTATTATGGCGTTATTACTCGGCGGCGGCGACCTCTCGCGTCCGGCTCTGGTGCGAGCCATGGTACGGAGCGAGAGGGAGTGGGAAGCCGTCACCTCCTTCTGCGAAGCAGTAATGCTCGCGAAGGAGGAGGCGGGGCGCGTGAGGGAGTGGCAGTCTCTGCGCCCTCACGTCCCTAGCCGCCGCAGGAGGAGACGCCCGCGTCGGGAGTCGATTGCGGACTCCCGGCCACCGTAGGCGCGAGCTTGCGGGTGGCGAGCAATGGGTAGCTCGCCGCCCGGTAAGGACCAAGCTCGGGTCGACGGCGCGCAGTGTTCCACGCGCGCCTCAAAGAGATGTCAGCAGCAGCGTAGGGGTCTAATAGGACCGATGCCTGCCGGGGTCGCGTGATTGTTCGAAAGAGATACCGTGACCCTGGCACATGGGCAACTGATGGAACACGGGTGGGTTTTAGTCAGTAAAAGTCTGACACGCCCTCCCGCTCCGCCCAGAGCGGGAGAAGTCATTTGATGATTTCCCATGCTGAAAAAAAAAAAAAAAAAATGGCGTTATTACTATGATGAAAATAATCAGACTAATTACTAACGAGAACATACTTTGATGCAGCTCGCTTTGTCAAAGTTTCAGTTTGACTGAGATTTGTGTTATTTTTTATATGTGATTAGCAGACAAACAGCAGTCAAGACTCTTTACGTGACTAGTGGGCTGGACTATTAAGTCGTGAACTAGTAGGTAATAAACGATAAATATTATACGAATATTAACCAGTCAATTACCGTAATTACAGACACAATTAAAAAACCATTATGTCTATACCAAATGTGGTATCTCAGGGATTTAGAGGTTAATAATGTAAAAAAAAATGGTGGTTTAATGAAAAAAAATCTTTAAAGGTACCTACTTTAAATTTTTCTATTTGGAAGGATAAATCCTCTCTAACAGTCCAGTATCTATTACAATCTGAACTCTAATAAAACTTTTTTCAAAAAAAAAAAAAAGTAACCGACTTCCACAAAAACAATACAAAGTGAAAGATAACTTTAATTTCGGAAGTCAGTGTCTTAGGATGTGTATTTGGATTTTTCACTTTGTAGTGTTTTTGAGGAAGTCGTTTTTTTTTGTAAAAAATGTTTTTATTATTAACTTTTTAGTAATGGTATCTACCCCGCGCTAATTCCTATAACACTACTCGCCAGGTGGAATTTAATAATTACTACTGCTGTAAATCGTTGAGAAATTCCCTCGACTCTCTGTCTATGGTCTCCATCATCAGACCTATAATGGTTAAGCCTTATAGGGGCTTTCTTATCTATACAAATGAATTAAGTTCAAACACCAGGTAATTGCTGTAAATCGTTGAGGAATTCCCTCGACTGTTAGTCTATGGTCTCCATCATCAGACCTGTAATGGTACTTATAAGCCTTTTTATAAGCCGTTGGATGGCCAAGTCGCGTTACTTGAGTTCAAAGATTAAAAACAGTAATAATGTCATTAAAACGACTTGAAATATTATTAATAATGAAACAGGAAGGTCTAGTAAACGAAATAATGACCACAGCCTGTGAAATAATGACTCTTCAATGACAACATACTAAAATGAGACTCACAAGTCACGAGGGCTTTTGTAAATTTCTTTTCAGATATTCCTGTTTCAACAACAAAATCCCTAAACTCATCAACTTCTGTTGCTGAGTCTTTACTTATTGAAAATGTTAATGTTTGCGATTCGGAATTTCACTTTGAACATATTACTTGTAAAGATGTAATTAAAACCTTCCACACTTTAAATGTAAAAAAGACTGCAGATCTGTGGGGTAATTCTGTAGAAGTCTATTATTGACACTGTAGCACCTACTTTAGCTCTTATATTTAATAATTGTATTGACTGTGAGGAGTTTTCTGACCTTATGAAGAATAGTAAAATAATAAAGTCATTTATCATTTATAGGGGCTTTCTGATCAATGGAAATGAATTAAGTTCAAACACCAGGTAATTGCTGTAAATCGTTGAGGAGTTCCCTCGACTGTCTTTCGGGTCCATTATCAGATCAACTCCGGACCTTCATTAAATAGTAGTGATAAAATTGGCACTTTAAACCGTATAAAGTAAGCCCAATAATAGGGAACTACTGTAAATCTTTGAGGAATTTCCTCAATTGTCTGTGGTCTTTATCATCAGACCTGTAATGGTACTTATAAGCCTTATGGGGGCTTTCTCATCAATAGAAATGAATTAAGTTCAAACACCAGGTAATTGCCGTAAATCGTTGAGGAGTTCCCTCGACTGTCTTTCGGCTCCATCATCAGATCAACTCCGGACCTTAATTAAATAGTAGTGATAAAATTGGCACTTTAAACCGTATAAAGTAAGCCCTATACTAAGGAACTGCTGTAAATCTTTGAGGAATTCCCTCAACTGTCTATGGTCTCCATCATCAGACCTATAATGGCACTTATAACCCATATGGGTGCAAAGTTCTCATCAATAGAAATGAGTTAAGTCCAAACACCGGGTTGTTGCTGTAAGTCGTTGACGAGTTCCCTCGACTGTCTTTCGGCTTCATCATCAGAGCAACTTCAGACCTTCATTAAATAGTAGTTTTTTAAAATAATTAATAAAAAACATAATAAACGCACTAATTGCCACTACGATTTTCGAATGTTCCCATCGACTTCTCTGGGATGCCATCATCAGATCCTGGTTTCCGTATCATGGTACCATCCTTCCGATATCTCCTTTCCAACGAAAAAAGAATCATCAAAATCGGTTCATAAGCGCCGACGTATCCGCGAACACTCAACAAAAAAAAAACCGGTCGAATTGAAACCTCCTCTTTTTTGAAGTCGGTTAAAAAGACGTAAAAATTTAAACTGGCAAAGCCATACTTAAATTAAACTAGAACGAACTAGTGCTTAAATCAGTGGTAAAAATATGAATAGTTTGGCACGTTCACGCATAGTTCAACTTGGAAATTTGGCGAAACAGTAGTTATAAAACAAATGAATTGTAAATAAAAATGTCTGGATGCAAATTAAATTGTTCTGTGGTGACGTATATCGGCATTATGTCATGTTCGTGTCATAAAATTTTCATATTTCGAATGGAACTGTAAAAAAGTTTTTGGATAGTTTTTGTGTTTGACTTTTACAGAAGGGACTGTTCTGTGTTTGAAATTTCATTCGAATTTCAGATTAAAAAAACTTTTTAACAAAAAATTAAACCGCCGAAAAAAGTGAAAAGCATAAAATAATAAACCTTAAAATTATGAGTCGGCGCTGAAAAATCAATGAACAAAGATCACTCAAAGCGCCGACTCATAATTTTAAGGTTTATTATTTTATGCTTTTCAGTTTTTTCGGCGGTTTAATTTTTTGTTAAAAAGTTTTTATTTGATAATTTTTTGTGGCTTGAATGTACTAATAATACTCGGCAAGGTTTACCCCATCCAATAAAAAAAGAATTATCAAAATCGGACTATTCTGTATAAAGTTATGCGTGGTTATACATTACAATCAGTGAGTGAACAATCAATCATCCCCTGTTTTCCGACCCTTAGGCTTCGATTTTGTTTTCCAAATTTATATGGGACCACCTTGGGAGTATACCATTTCCAATAAAAAAAGAATTATCACAATCGTCCTACCATGTACAAAGTTATGCGTGGTCATACAATAAAAAAAAAAAATATATACGCGTCGAATTGATAACCTCCTCCTTTTTTTTTCGTCGGTTAAAAATGGGCGATGACTTTTGTTTTTTTTATTAGCTGAAATATTGCAACTACTATTTCTATTCGAAATTATTAAAGTTTGAAAAAAGCTTGTTACAAGAATATCTTCATTTTACTCGGAAATTAGTTGCAGTAAACTAAAATGCTCCTTTACTCTAATACTTCTCTTCCAGCTTCTAATACTCTCTTTTTCAGACCTTTACAATGTTTACGCCTGCAGACGATTAATTACAAGAGGCAGGAGGTAAATGAATGTTAATAAAAACGATCAGGCGCTTTGTATTCGATACGTTTACTTTAGGTTAGCATAGATCAGATGGCGTTAGTGAGTAATATAGCCGTCCTTATTACATTTGCATTAATTGTATTTATATATGAAGAATATTTTGGTAAGATTGTGGGGACATAATGACAAAGACGACTGATCGTAATAACATTTTCGATTGCTTTAATTATCTCCAACTAACAACCAGATAAAATACCATACATTTTCTAAGTAATTTTTGAATGTGAATATTCGCAGTTTAATACTTAGGTTTAATAACATTAGGGGAACGTAAAAGGCAATTCAAGAATTATGAAATGAAAAGGGATTATTTATCACGATGCTGTTAAGAGCCCTCTTACAAAATTTGAACGCTCGAGTTTAGGTAAAAGACGGCAATCTTCGACACATGCACAATACAAACAGTGGAACGCGAGTGTCGAGCCGGTCTAAACAATCTTGATCCGTTAGAATTATAATGCGGTATTTAGATATTTATGAAAATACTTATTTTTATTTATCCAGTCTAATAAAAATTTCTAGACTAATAAAAAAAAATACAACTATATGTTATGTAAAGTATACAATAAAAATAAAAAAATAAAACAATTACATATTGGTGCCGATTCTGTTGTACACCGAACTAAAATAACAAAACTATCTCTAAAATTGCTTACTTTTAGCTATGAGAATTGTTACGCTATTCTGCAAGAAATAATCTCTTTTAAAAATTATTTAGACACGACTAAAATCAAATTTGACAATCGCGACTCAACGTGGTATTTTTAGGGTTCCGTTGCCAAATGGCAAAAACGGAACCCTTATAGATTCGTCATGTCTGTCTGTCTGTCTGTCCGTATGTCGCAGCCACTTTTCTCCGAAACTATAAGAGCATGCTGTTGAAACTTGGTAAGAAGATGTATTCTGTTGCCTTTTTATTTCCTGTGATATTTCCATCATATTCTGTGAACTGCATTAAGATTTTTACACTAAATAGAAAAAAATACAATAAATTTTTGGGTTCCCATACTTAGAACTGAAACTCAAAAAAAAAAATTCATCAAACCCATACGTGTGGGGTAAAATGGTATTGAGGTTTCTAATATATTATTTTTCTAAACTGAATAGTTTGCGCGAGAAACACTTCCAAAGTGGTGAAATGTGTGTCTTCCCCCCCGTAACTTCTAAAATAAGAGAATGATAAAACTAAAAAAAATATATGATGTTCATTACAATGTAAATTAAAAAAACAAACATTTAATTTCATAAACATAAACCTTATGCATAAACCGAGAATACATACAGGTTTGTACGGAAACCTCGGTGCGCGGTGAAATGTGTGTCCTCCCCCCCGTAACTTCTAAAATAAGAGAATAATAAAAATATATGATGTACATTACCATTAAACTTCCACCAAAAATTGGTTTGAACGAGATCTAGTAAGTGGTTTTTTTTTAATACGTCATAAATCGTAAACCGCAATTTACCTTTCAATATAAAAATTAAAAAAAAAACATTTAAATTCATAAACATAAACCTTATGCATTTTTTTTTTTCCGGATGGGAAATCATCAAATGACTTCACCCGCTCTGGGCGGAGCGGGAGGGCGTGTCAGACTTTTACTGACTAAAACCCACCCGTGTTCCATCAGTTGCCCATGTGCCAGGGTCACGGTATCTCTTTCGAACAATCACGCGACCCCGGCAGGCATCGGTCCTAGTAGACCCCTACACTGCTGCTGACATCTCTTTGAGGCGCGCGTGGAACACTGCGCGCCGTCGACCCGAGCCTGGTCCTTACCGGGCGGCGAGCTACCCATTGCTCGCCACCCGCAAGCTCGCGCCTACGGTGGCCGGGCCGCAATCGACTCCCGACGCCCGGGGCGTCTCCTCCTGCGGCGGCTAGGGGCGTGAGGGCACAGAGACTGCCACTCCCTCACGCGCCCCGCCTCCTCCTTCGCGAGCATTACTGCTTCGCAGAAGGAGGTGACGGCTTCCTATTCCCTCTCGCTCCGTACCATGGCTCGCACCAGGGCCGGACGCGAGAGGTCGCCGCCGCCGATCGCCTCAACGAGGACACGGCGGTGCTCCGCCCAGGCAGGGCACACCTCCACCGTATGCTCCACCGTGTCCTCCAGACGATCCTCGCAATGGAAACACCCGGACGTATCCTCCCGCTTTATCCTGAACAGGAACCCACCGAAGCACCCATGCCCGGTGAGAACCTGCGTCAGGCGGAAGGTGAGGACGCCGTGGCGCCTCTCTATCCACTCCTCAAAGAGGGGACTTACCGCCGCAATTGTGGCGTGCCCAAAACCTTATGCATAAACCGAGAATACATACAGGTTTGTACGGAAACCTCAGTGTGCGAGTCCGACTCGCACTTAGCCGGTTTTTTTTCTTTTGGCTTCGCAACTTAGTACTTGTGCGCTACGCAATGAACTTGCTGAGATACGGAGGCGCGCGCAAGGGGGCATCCTGGACGTGTTTTAAATGGAATTTTTCATTTTTGTTTGAAAAATAAAAAAAAATATTACCCACGTGTTGAGATTTATATGTGTGGGATTTTATAAAGGGGGTCGAAAATTTCATTATTTTTGTTATAGGACACGCCATTTTCGAGATATAAGCAAAAGAAAAAAAAAATACAGTACTGTTTTTGCACGTGAGGCGAGGCGTTGCCGTTGGTGTGAATTTTTGTTCATGACCACTAGTTTTACTCCACACCTTTTTAATCGCGATTAAAAATAGTCAGATTAAGTTAAAATAAATTATTTTAGTCAAAAATTTTCTACAATCTATTAAAATAATGCTTTACTTGATAATAAACGAAACTCTTATCTTATACAAAAAAAAAATGCGAAGAGTAGCAAAATGTTGCAGTCGTAGTATATTTTTGCGTTCACGATACGAGTACCCGTAAACTGAGACGCGGGAAAAATTGGCATAGATCCTTCCCCGTTGGGCGCTTGCGCCGTACTAAACGCTGCCCGCTTGTGCATCGTAATTTATTCTAATTTAGAGTGATTCCAAAAACGATATTATGTCTAACTAGCTTCTGCCCGCGACTTCGTCCGCGTCAAATTTTTGCTCCCCTGACCCTTCCCGTCGCATCGATTTGCCTGCTAGTTTTCGTCCACGTCGTTTTGAGTTATAGTGAGTTAACCTTAAAAGATAGACATATGCTCTCGCGGACTTTTTTTTAGAACTTTTTAAAAGGAACAATTCCGTCATACATGATTTTTGCGTTACTTTAACCGTTTACGCAGCGCATGCAACGGAAACTCTCAAAAGGAATAATTTTTCCCCGTTTTCGCAACTTTTTTCATTACTGCTCCGCTCCTCTTAGTTGTAGCGTGATGTTATATAGCCTATAGCCTTCCTCGATAAATAAGCTATCCAACACAAAAATAATTTTTCAATTCGGATCAGTAGTTCCTGAGATTAGCGCGTTCAATCAAACAAACAAACAAACAAACAAACTCTTCAGCTTTATAATATTATATATAGTATAGATATAGATTAAATAAACAGATTTAAATAAAACTTGAGAATTCGATTTGTTATAGAGCATACTTTATATTGACATGAATTTTTTAATGTAATTATGCTTTATTCAAACCAAAAAAACGCGATAAACTTGCGAATAAATCGTAAAAATTGCCATAAGACTTTATTTTTTTACTAATTAATTTTATTAAAAATCAATATTCTTGTACTAAATGTAACAACTAGATTATATTTCTGTTATTTTGTGTATTTTTTTTACTCAAATTTCTACATATTAATGATAGAAATAGGAGTCAGAAATTGACCCTGCGCTGATTTTTACGAAAACTAGTTGTGGGAGATTAATTACTACAAAGTAAACAAATAAGTTTTTGTAAATGTTCTACTAAAAGTGACAAACCAAAAGATTGATCTATTTTTTACATGTATTCGTCATTATAATGATGAGATGAGAGGTAAATAAGGCGACTAAAATCTTAGATATTCGCGCAAAAATGTAAAATGGCTCTTAAACAGAATCCATTTAGCATTTACAAATTATGTAAGCCACACCTCCATTCTGTACATAATTATCTACAAAGAAAACGAGTCCACGAAAGATAACTATCAAATAAGATTTAAACAAGTTTCTATAAAATGATTAGCGACTGCCAACCTTGGTTTGACCAACGTTTTGCAAATGATAACATTGATAACGTTGCGGTCGAATTAGACGTGGCGATAATATTTGAATTAATAAAATATTACGGACGACTAGATAACTTTAATAAGGCCCTGTAGGTAGGCATTTATTTTGTTTATATGAAAGAACTTTATACGATTAAAGGGACAAATGTTTCTTTCATGTTATGTACCGAATGTTTTATGTTATCTTTTATTTCATGATCATTTCAGCCGAAAGACGTCCACTGCTGGACATAGGCCTCCCCAAGCTCCGCCACTTTAACCGGTTTTTTGCTTCCCGCAACCAGCGGATTCCTGCGGCCTTCACAAGGTCATCGGTCCACCTTGTGGGAGGTCTTCCAACTCTACGTCTTCCGGTACGCAGTCGCCACTCCAGAACTTTTCGCCCCATCGGCCATCTCTTCTGCAAGCAATGTGCCCTGCCCATTGCCACATAAGTTTTGCAATGGCTATTTAAGTCTTTGAAAAGCTACCTTCGCTGCTTTAATACAGAGCGTATTAAGGACGCGACAGATTTGAACGAAGGCTCCAAGAAAGATCTTAGGGAGCTGTCTATTGGGAAGAACCAGCTTGCGAAACTAAATTCCGAAGATGTCTCGTGACTGTAGAATCGTATCTGCCAAACTTGAGCTGTTGTGAAAGATCGAAAGGTTCTATGGACATTATGCACTTAAACAAGTAACCTCGTTACGAATCTGGCAAACGACCAAAGAGCTATATTGACCCAGCACTATACCGAAGACATCCCGGACGTTAGCTTGTAAGAGATTTGGATGGCTCAGAAGCAGTTCAAAAACAACAAGACGCCATTTACTTATTACATATAATTGATTAATAACACAAGCACTTTAGTTTGTAAAAATCATTTTTTTTTTGTGATCTATTAGTCGAGAACCACTACCGACAAACTGTTATGTAGTTTGCAGTATTTATGTAAGTTATTGTTAATGCAAATTTTGAATAAGTAAACCTTGAAAAAGTCAAGAAATAAAATGCCAGCTTGAGGTTCGAACCCTCACTACTCTTACTACTCTACTTACTACTGGGCCACTAAAAACCAAATCAAAAGTCATTTACTCAAAGTGGGCTGAGAGTCAGAACTTTTTGAACGTCAAAATTACATAAGACATCCCCCAAAACGCTCTGCCCTTTCATTCCGAGCCCGTCCATTGCTGCCCCTTATCAGTGATGCCCTAAGCCAAGGTCCGTACCCACAAGGGATGTCATTAGCGAGTAGTCGCTCTAGTTATAAGTTTTTCAGCCCTGGTTGAAGCCCTTAATTTATTAAGGTAGCCTCAGGTTAAGCAGTCGATAACCTCATAGATGGACCTTAGAGATGTCATAACAAAAAAAACCCGGCCCCCCACCACTTCCTAGTCCTTTAGATGGGAAGAAGAAGTGACACAACAAACTCGTCAGCAGCACAGATGTCTGTTAAGTTCATAGAGCAACACGGATCACCAGCGGACCGTGTTGCTCTATGGTTAAGTTAGAAGAACTTGATTCTATACGATAATGTAAAATAACGAAACCCAAAAAATTTAATTAAATGTTAGCTAGCACACGTCAATATACCAACACTAGAGCTTTCGACATATAAGAATAATGGCTTTAAATGTATTATGAGCAAGTTTATAATTATGTGTAGATGAAAATATAGTGTTTGACAGAACGACACCAGTGTGGTAGGTATTTGTTATGATAATGAGATAAGGACTGCTACACACGACGACAGTTGCTCCAGGATGTTTTTGAGGCCATAATTTTAACACAACTGTTGAAATGTAGGCGCAAAGTGTAATTACGTCTACCTATCTGCTATAGGATATATTTTATGACACATAAAAAATTAACATCGACGAAGTCGCGGGCAGAAGTTATTTTTTAATACATTAATTTATCTATTGGCGACGTCAAATACAAATATTGGTAGTTTTACGCTGTTTTAGGAAAACATTGAGTATTTTCTAAGGTATAGCACCTTACCTTAGAAAATGCTTTAACTGGTCCAATTATAGGAACATAGTGAATTAACTGTGAACAAATTATTGTTTCCCAACGTAAATTATAGTACTATTAATTGCAATTAATTTAAAAAAAAAAACACCTTCTAAAATAATGAAATACACATTTTTATATACCTCATCACAAGATTTTTGTCACGCCTTCACCAATTACGCTGATCATTCCAGTAATGACTCCCATTATCGTCATGTGTCGATAGCATTATTGATAATAGTATCAGCGGAACGTGGCCCGACCAGCCGGTTTAGTAGCGTTGCGCGCGCGCCGGTCATACAACGTGCGGCTAAATAAAGAAATCCAAAATGGCGTCGCGAGGCACACAGTGTTTTCTAACAGTGACAAGGAAATACAGCTCAACTCCTGACAAAAATGTGGCTTTCCTTGGCCTTGGGAACATGGGTGGCTTTATGGCTGCAAACCTGGTCAAAAAGGTAATGATTAAAATGTTATCTATGGAATTTAATGTCATAAATGGTTCTGTATTCAAATCAACTTTGTTGAATTTGAAATTGGAGTTTATAAATACATGTTCGGTTGAATTAAAGTTGTTAAGCCACGGTATATATTAAAATCTTTTAGTGAAAACCTATTTGGTTAAAAAAATATGTTTCAATGCTTCTATAGAATAATGGTTCATTCATTTATTTACTTACTTATCTCTGTGTATTTGCGTATGGATTTGAATTTGTATGAATTAAAATCCAAGGTTTCGTGTTGATTCTTTGATTATATTAATATATTTTGTAGATAATAATGGTTACTGTCGTAAGTGACAAACTCGATTTTTCTGACTGATTCAAGAAAGTTTTAAGTATTCTACTATTCTGTGATAACAACTAGGGTTACGACCCGTACTTTATAATAAAGTATTTACGTTATTTCATATAATAAATTGTACTTTATACTTTATGAGAACAACGAAGTACACGATTATACTTTATTTTGCAAGATGTGATTTCTGTGGGATTTTGAAAAGTTTAGTCGTAAGTACTTTTTCGTTAAACGAAATATATTTGATACAAACTGCAAAAATCAATAAAATATATGTTTTTAAATATAATAATAAAGAAAAAATAAATCGTACTTTATTTTTATACTATGTACTTTTTTTTCTTAGGGGCCGTTCAAGTATTACGTAAGCACTATAGGGGGGCGGGGGGTCTTTGATTTGCTTACTTTTGATGACAAGGGGGATGGGGGAGTAAAAAATTGTAATAAATGTGCTTACGTAATACTTGAACGGCCCCTTACCAATGTACTTTAATTGCACAAAAAAAGGTTGCAACCCTAATAACAACGTGTCAGTAAGCATAGGCTAACAAGTAATGTACAGACACCAGCACACCAAGCTACACGAAACTGTCAAATTTTCCCAATCAATCTTGATCCTAATGCTTTAGCGATAAAGTTGAAAACCTATTAAGGAAATTTGACAGACTATAGTAGTTTTATGTGCTGGCGTCTGTACATAATCAGCCTTAACACTCCCATTGCGGGGTCACAGGCTTCCTTTCGGTAATAGAATGAGAATCTAGTTAATAAAAATTATGAATTCCTGATCGACAACGCATAGTACTAGTGTATCTAGAAGCATGGTTCTAGATACAGTAGATAAGGATGTGCATAATGTCGTGACATTTTGTACAAGAGATTCTTATACCTAACTAGCTTCTGCCCGCTACTTCATCCGCGTTCAATTACTTGTTCCCCCGACCCTTCCCGTCGCGTGGAATCGCCTACCCGTGCGATTTTCCCCGTTTTTGCAACATTTTTCATTATTGCTCCGCTCCTCTTGGTTGTAGCGTGATGTTATATAGTTTATAGCCTTCCCCAATAAATAGGCTACACAAAACAAAAAGAATTTTTCATTTCGGACCAGTAGTTCCTGAGATTAGCGCGTTCAATCAAACAAACAAACTCTTCAGCTTTATAATATTATTAGTATATTAGTATAGATTAGTGAACACTAAGGTAGGCATTTGAAATTGTCCCTTAAAGGGGTTAAATAGGGAATGAAAGTTTGTTTAGAATTTTGTTACATTTATCGATACAACCAGGTACACAGCTTGTACAATGTACAGGCATGTGTAAAAGCGAAGTGAGCACAAAGTAGGTACGACTGTATTTACTCTTTCTTTCTTTTTTCTCTTTTTTTCTTTTTATTCTTTAGCTAAATTTGAGTGAAGGCTATTATTATAACCATGGGTACGGTTATCAAAAAAGTAAATAAGGTGCAAAGCAGTGTTGTCAGATTTTTTTCGGACCAAGCGGAATTTTCAAACCTTATGAGTGAAAAAGCGATATTATTTTTTCGAAATCGAGACATAATGAAAAAAAAAACAACGGAAATTATCAGTCGTATTTTTGTTCACTAATTTTATAACTACGTATCTTTTTATTTGAGTTTAAATTGAAGTTTATCATGACGATAGAAAGTTATAGCAAATATATTTATTTAAAAAATCGTTATTTTACCATACTCATAACAACCGCACCGTCGAGCAATCCTCGATAACCGGGACTGAGCCTATCCCGCGCGGGACATTTTAATTTCGGGCTATAAATTGGTACGTCCCGCCAAATACAGGCAGGCATATAAGCATCAATTTGCATATACAATACGGAAGTAATGTGCACTCTCAAAGACTTTAGTATAACATGACCTGCAAAGTATCTTGTTACAGTATTAAGTTAGCTGCCTGTTTACTTAATACGTATCTGTTTTGATGACTGTACCTATCTGTTAGTGGCAATTACACACATACATTCCGTAATCAGCTTAGCTTTTAAACATACATAATATTATGGTACTGTGTAATATATTTATTTATTTATTCACACCAATAAGTACAACTCTTACAGAAAGTATTCCATGACGATGAAACTAACACACTTATGAAACTATTTATATATTATAAAAAAATCCTAAACATAAAATTTAACAAAAAACATAATAATATATGTGTTTAATTCCATTGATCAGTTTTTGTACGGACCACTGTCATTAAATCAGTTGATAACCTTTGATAAGAGTAAAAGATAACTCAAATATTCAAATCATGAAACGCTATTATACAAGTCCCGATATACAGAACTATAAACATACTTAATTGTCTTGTATCACCACAGAAACATACTTATGCATTTTTTTGCAAAAAATTGTAGTTATTGCAAAATGAAAATATGAATGCAATAAATACCGAATTTGAATCGTAACTTTGAACAATCAGCACTCTAATTTCGTAACAAACTACTAATCAGAATCAAAATATTTTTTTATTGCTAATCCATCTTTTAATTTAGAAAAAAGAAAAAAATATCGAAAAAATAAAAGTTTGAAAAATTGTGTGCTTAGCAACGTAAGCAACGCCATTAATGATGTAGACCTATCAAAATGAAAACGAATCCTACTGATACTCGTAGTATATTACTCAATTATCCCTTTGTATACTTTACGCCATTTTCATGATTGTAAATAAATATAATATCGACATTTCCACCTAATTTCTATCACTAGAAGAAACACACCAATCAAAAGAAACACACACACATACAAGAAATTGTTTCCACAAACAACTTAATATCAACGTGACGTCACGCATACGTTAAGTGTTTCGTTGTTTTATTTAACACATTGACATTGACCCCGACACATTCAACTGTACTCCACTGTACTGACCGAGTGCCCGAATAAACGTCTCACTCACACTGCGGACTAACGTAAGCGGTGTAAGAGGGAGCGAAAATATTTGAATGAGAGCTTACGATAGGCTTGATCACGTTATCTTGCTGTCAGAATACTTGATTAGTAGGATTTTGTCGAGGGTACACTTGATGTTTTTGAAGAAATATGTTTCATGTACGATATCTTGATTGATTTGATTAGACGGCGGTCAAAGGAAACATTTTGATGGAGATAGGGTTGCCATCCGTCCGGGTTTCCCCGGATTTGTCCTAGCTTAGAGGGCGTCCGGGCGGGGCTTCAATTGTATAGATAGTGCATTCCACGACGACGCGCCCCTCTACGTGCCTTTCCTTTGTTTTTAACCGCTCTCGGTACAATTGTCAAAGAGTGGGGCGCATCTTCATGGATTGAACTATCTATAGTCCGGGTTTAAAAATGTTAAGTCTTGGACCGCTCGCGACACACACACTGTGACCGCACGCTGCGATCAACCGACGAAGGTTTTATTTGGTAAAATTTAAATGATGATAAAAGATGACTAAATTTAATTTAAAGGTAAAAAATAAAATAAAAAGGTGATTTATGTCATTTCCAAATGTTTTTTATTACACTATGTGAAAAACAAACCTGTTGACATGTCCGGGTTCTGGGCTCTAAAATCCGGGGTTTTTACGCGTCCTGTCCTGGTTGCCAAATTGTAGAGATGGCAACCCTAGATGGAGACATCAATTTCATAAAGATAGATAAAGAGAGCAGTGGTATCGGTTCGGACTTATAACTTGTAGGCCGAGAGTTCAAATCCAAGCAGAGACTTTACTTTCTGTATTTTAATCTCATCAACCACTGCTCTTAAAACGGTGAAGAAAATCATTGTGAGGGAACCGGCATGTCCTAGAACAAAACATTTGAAGACATGTGACATCCACCAAACCGGGACTTGGCCCGCGTAGTGGATTATAGTCCTCTCGAGGATAGGAGACGTTTGTCCCATCAGTGGGAATATTACCTATAGGCTGATACATACATGCATAAACTCACGCTATTTCCAATGGACGTAGGCAGAAACTGCTGAATGCCACCTGCATACTTACATCCTTACGTACATTTTGCTTCGTATATGTTTATACAGGACATACATGCACGCCGGTTGCCAGTACTACGCACCTGACCTTTCTGAAGAACTAATAAGGTCACTATGTTCTCCTATAGGCTGATATTGCTATGAAATCAGGCTATACTCAAAAATGTAACCAAGCAAATACCTATCTAGACGAATTATAATTCAAAGACCCCCAATATAAATGAAGCCATAAATATTCACCAATACATTACCAATTTATCAATTGACAGACCAGCCACAAGTGAATTTCCAATAAGTGCCGAAAAAAGAAGACAAAATCCCCCTCCACTTTAATGGTACATTAACTGTAATTTAAAATTAAAATCCTTTCAGTTGATTCAAAGATTATGCTAAGTTATGTAAATGGCTGCTTTTTACGTAAACCATTTGAAGGTTCGACGGGATTTGCACCGAGCAGTTCGATTTAAGGGCACGCCCTTTTAATTCTGAAAGGGATTTTAAGACCTTCATTGGGCTTGTATTTTTAACGGAATTGTGTTAATGTGTTTTAGAGTCACCTGGGTTTTGAGTCCAGGTACAGAATTGCCGGTTGTTGCGTTGTTATTTTAAAGTAAAAATATTCCTGGCCAGTTCCACAGGGTGAATATGAGATTAGAACTATGTGAATAGGGGCCATAGATGACTAAATTCAGTGCCGGAAATTGGTTCTTTAATACGACTTTGATTGGCATAACCACCGTGACAAGATCCTCTATTAGTAAATCTTCTACGACCTAGGGGTCTATTCTTCCTGCAAGAGTCGCGAATTTGTTCGAAAGAGTTACCATGGTCCTTGTACAGGCAACTCTGAAGAAACTCGAGTGGATTTTATTCAGTAAAAGTCTGACACGCCCTTCCGCTCCACTCAGAGCGTGAGACATAATCAGATGATTACCTACCCACAAAAAAAAATTGGCTGTTACGAGGCCAGTCATCTCGCACACTCTTCTATACTGCATCACTTACTCTCGTCAAGGGTTCGTGGCAAACGCCAAACTAACGTCTTTGGTGACGTACACACAAGTCATTTGATGATTTCCCACCCAGAAAAAAAGGGGTTGATTCTTATCCGAATCTTACTATCCTACTCAAATTAAACGTTAAAGTTTGTTTGTTACTTAATCACGCAAAACTGGCCTGATCACTGATTAAGATGAAATTTGGCACACGGAAAGCTTAGACCTGAATGAACACATGGGATACTTTTTATCCCGGTAGTACGTTCCCGTGTTATTTTATATAGATATTTTCCGACCTCCACATGTCCGAGCCGCTCACAAGGCTAGTTGCTATATAACAGTACCAAATTCTTTTCGCCTCGTCAAGTTGGATGAATAAAAATCTAAGCAAAAGCCGTATTTTAGGTAAATCATGTTAAATAAGTATTTTATTTATCAATAAATTTCAACATGTCCTTTCGTTCGGTGATTTGGGTTGGAACCGAGACGTCTTGTTATTGTGCCTATTTCCCAATGGCCAATCGAAAGGTCTAAATCGATAACATTGAATTCATTGTGTTTTTAGTCTACTGGCTATGTTATGTGGTCCAGGGTGGAAATAATGTACGCAGAACCTTAGGTAGAAACGGAGGAGGTTCTCAATTCAACGCGTATATATTTTTTTTATATGTATGACCACGGATAACTTTTTGCATAGTGGGCCAATTTTGATAATTCTTTTTTTATTGGGAAGAGTATACTCCGAAAGTGGTCCCATATAAATTTAGAAAACAAAATCAAACCCTTAGGGTTGGAAAACAGGGGATGATTGATTGACTCACTGATCGTAATGTATAACCACGCATAACTTTATACAGAGAACTTTTTTTATTGGATAGGGTATACCTTGCCAAGTATTATTAGTACATTAAAGCCTCAAAAAATTATAAAAAAAAACTTTTTAACAAAAAATTAAACCGCCGAAATTTTGAGTCGGTGCCTTTGATCAATAATGTTTGATCGAAGGTCGGTGCTGATAAATCAATGAACGAAGATCACTCAAAGCGCCGACTCATAATTTTAAGGTTTATAATTTTTTGCTTTTCAGTTTTTTCGGCGGTTTAATGTTAAAAATTTTTTTTTTTAATCATTCTGCCGTCAAATGCTCGGTAGTCTTTTCTTCAGATATCAATTAAATCGTTATTCTTCAAATGTCAATTTCGGACCTGTGACTATATCATAGAGATTATTTTATCATTTAAGATTTTTCATCTCCCAGGCTTCACCTCGGTGTAAGCACGATAAATAAACCCGTACTTCACTCAAGTTTCAAAACACCAGTAGGTACATATACCAAAAATCTGCAAATCCAAGCCAAGGCAAACATTAATACATCCTAGTGCATGTTTATGATTTCAACTAAAACTCCTTTGACAAATGAAGCGAAATTTTACCTCGCAGAAAATGGTGAACAGCAAAGCAAAAGCATACGTACCAATTAGTTTTATTTGGTCGGTATACCAATAGCTACGTTATGAATATTTGTAGAGTTGTGTATTCTTTTTTATTCCTTGTCCATCGGTGATATTAATGAACGTTGGGATATGTAGCCACATATTTTCCTTACTCAGGACCTGAATTTGGGTTAGAAATACCCGGGTCTGGATTGTAAATCATTTTCTGTTTGATGTAAATATTTTAGTAATTCGAAAAATCTATCGAAACAACGACTTCTAAAGCTTAAGGATTCACAGGAGTAGGATGGAGGAGGAGGTCGATATCACAGGCATTTGAGAACGTTCCTTAATTCTAAAAGAATACTAAATTATTTTTGGCAAAATAAAATATGTGGAAAACAATGTGTAGCCCTGATTCCTGCGCTCCGTAAAACACCTGTGTTATAGGAGCCAGTGTCTTCTCCTAATCAGTAGGTTCTGGATTTTATCCAAAATACATCGTCCGTAATAGTATTACAATGTACAAAATCTATAATGAAAATGGCAAAATAGTAGTTCCATCCCTGAATAAAATAAGTTGTAATTGTAATTAAACGAATTATTATTAAATATATGACAAAAAAGAGAAGCAAAAATTATGATATCAATGGATTTAATCTCACTTAACGCATAGCTTAATAGAAAAGTACAGATAGCTGAAATATACAGACGGCCAAAATAACTTGTTCCTACTTTAAGATGGATACAACATTATTAGTCACTAGCTTTTGCCAGCGGCTCCGCTCGCGTGTAGGTCGGAAATTATCCCGTGGGAACAAACTAACGGGATAGAGATAAAAAGTACCCTATGTGTTAATCCAGGTTAAAAACTATTTGTGTTCCAAATTTCATCCAAATCCGTTCAGTTATTTGTGCGTGAAAGAGTAACAAACATCCATCCATACTTTTTTTTTGGTTGCGAATCATCAAATGACGTCTCCCGCTCTAGTGTGGAGCGGAAGGGCGTGTCAGATTTTTACTGACTAAAACCCACCCGTGTTCCTTCAGTTGTCCATATGCCAGGCCCACGGTAACTCTTTTGAACGAATCTCGGGACCCTGGCAGATTACATCCATACTCACGAACTATCGCATTCATAATATTAGTAGGATTATGTTTTGGTATGACTTGTTATCAAGCGAGTGAAAGGCAGAAAGAAGCCCGCGATTGCGGTGTGGTGTGAGGCCCGATGGAACAGACCTTCATCGGCTTCACTCAACCCCCATTTTCGATTTGGCTTCCAAATTTAAACATGTACCATTCTTTCCAGGGTTTCGCAGTCCGTGGCTACGATCCATCCAAGGAGGCTCTAACAGCAGCCGCCAAGAACGGCATCACTGAAGCTTCCTCCATCGCCGCGGCTGTAGAAGGCGTTGATGTCGTGGTTTCCATTCTGCCTAGCAACAAGGTCGTGCTGGACGCGTACCTTGGCAAAGATGGTGTGGTTAAGCATGTGAGTATTAAATTTTTCTCGAGGGCATATATCTGATTCGATGTAGGCGAGAGTGCGAGGAGAGTAGTGGCGGCCAACGCCACAGGAGTTGGTGGACGCTACTGAAAATGCTAAGCTCGTAGCCAAATTCTGGGCTAGCTCTATTTAGATTGCTATCGACACGCCAAGAAGAAGAAGAAGAAATGGTAACCAGCCGAGTTGTAGATCGTAAGTTTGAACTCAACTTGGCACTTTACTTTGTGTAAATCATTTCATCACCTCTCAAAATGGTGAAGACAAACATCCTGAGGTGACCGGAGTGTCCTAGAAACAACATGAATTGAATTGAAAACATTTCGAAGACATGTAAGATCCGTCTATCCGCACTGGGTCCGCGTGGATGATAATGGGCCACTCTCTCACTGGAGAATCCTGTGCCCCAGAACAAGACGTTTTTAACTAAATAATGGTGAAACTTGAAATAAGAAAAACTACAGTTTTAAGTTGGGATTTAAGCAAGAGCAAAGCATCTATGGGTGATCATTTTGTAATTGATAATATGATTGGAAAGTTAAAGGAACTTGTTTACACACATAGGTACATATATAATACTTAATGATGTGTTGCAACTATCATCTTGCATTTAGACTTGCACACTAGATTTCTTACAACACTGTTTGCAAAGTTTATAGAAAACGGAGCATTGACGAAATATAATATTTCCTTCAGTGAAATTCGAGATCACGTTAAACTTACTTGCGGTCAAGTTATTTGATATTTACGGAAATATTGTGGTGCTAAGTTACAAAGTCACACAATGCAACTTTCCTAAGTTATTAAACTTTTGACAAACAGTAGGTACTTACTACACTTGGAACATCAAACAAGTCAAAAAGATGAACTTTAGAGAGAAAACAACTTTGTCATTCAGTTGTAAGAGCTCATGTTTAAGAACTATTCGGTCTTTATGGCTAAACTTTTGGGTCTTCGACAGACCACATCGTTTTGTTTTGTGAAAGGCAGTCTCGATTTATTTATCCATTGCTTTAAGAGGAGACGCAGTCATCGCACCATTGGCGTTCATTCAAAAGAAACGTATTCCACTGTTTCATTTCTGGGTAGGTAATGACTTTAGGCAAATATTTTTACAATACAATCTGTATCTACCACGGTTATGTTCGTATCATCATCTTCATCGTCAGTCTATAGCAGTCCACTACTGGATATAGACTTCTTCAATTTCACGTCTTTCTGCTCGATTCTCGGCAATTCTCATCCAGCTGCTACCATCGATCCTGTGAAGATTGTCTCTCCACATAGCCTGAGGGCGTCCTATCTTATGTTTGTCGATACGCGGTCTCCACTCAAGAATATGTGTACCCCAGCGGTTATTGGTTCTACGGCTTATATGGTCTGTCCAATGGGAAATCATCAAATGATTTCTCCCGCTCTGGGCGGAGCGGGAGGGCGTGTCAGACTTTTACTGACTAAAACCCACCCGTGTTTCATCAGCTGCCCATGTGCCAGGGTCACGGTATCTCTTTCGAACAATCACGCGACCCCGGCAGGTCCATTGCCCCTTCAGCTTGCTTAATCTGCAAGCTATGTCGATAACTTTGGTTCTCAGCCGGATCACCTCATTCCGGATTCTGACCCTCAGAGATACTCCAAGTATAGTTCTTTCCTTAGCTTGCTAAACGACCTTGAGTTTATGGACTACACGTACCGTGAGTGTCCATGTTTCGGGTCCGTTGGTGATTACGTATAAATGTTCGTTTATTTGCTTTAAAAAACACATAGGGTCATGGATGTGGTAGATATAAATATTGCAAGATAATATTTGCTATAGTAGTTACCCAAGGACATAACAGAGGAATATTGTATCGAATGAACGCCAAGGAATACGTTACCACGTTTACTCTATAGGTCTGTTCATATCTTCACACCTTCAGCATTTGTAAGCAATCACTGAAAATGAGTATAAAAGTGGTTGAGAAAATTCCATTGTCAAACGTTTGGATGCCCGAAGTGTGAGAGCTATAGAAATAAACATTTATTGTTGTTGTTTACAGGCCCGTAAAGGAGCTCTCCTCATAGACTCCAGCACAGTGGACCCCAACGTGCCCAAAGAGATCTTCCCCGTTGCTCTCGAGAGTGGCAAGGGTTTCACTGACGCACCTGTTTCTGGAGGTAACAATACATAATATTTTTGTTCTTTCACAAAAAGATGAAGGAGGCCATTAAGGAAACCGGCATATCGTAGAACCAAAACTTCGAAGACCTGCGACATTTACCAAACCACCCGCGTGGTGGATATTATGGGCATCCCCCACCCCTTCTCGCGGAGAGGGAGCCTGTATACCAGTAGTATTTTTCTATAAAAATCTCATCGTGATGACTAGGGTTTTTTTTTTTGGTTAGGTAATCGTCAAATGACTTCTCCCGCTCTGGGCGGAGCGGGAGGGTATGTCAGACTTTTACTGACTAAAACTCACCCGTGTTCCTTCAGTTGCCCATGTGCCAGGGTCACGGTATCTCTTTCGAAGAATCTCGCGACCCTAGCAGGCATCGGTCCTAGCAGACCCCTTCAGTGCTGCTGACATCTCTTTGAGGCACTAGGGTGAAGTTAGCTTAAAGTGAGCTGTTCATAGTGCCAGTCCTTAGCATCAGATGGAATGACAGCTCACTTTTAGGTCTCTTCACCAAGTTCTCACGTTGTGATTTTAACAGAATAGACCGGCAGCAGTGGGAACGTTCTGCCAGGATCGCGAGATTTGTTTGAAAGAGTTACCGTGACCCTGGCATATAGGCAACTGAAGGAACACGGGTGGGTTTTAGTCAGTAAAAGTCTGACACGCCCTTCCGCTCCACCCTAGAGCGGGAGATGTCATTTGATGATTTTCCACCCACAACAAAGAAGCAGTGGGAACGTTAAAGACTGGTGTTAATGGCGCCATGTTATGTACTCGTATATTTTCACTAGCTTCTGCCCGCGACTTTTTGCTCCCCTAACCCTTCCCGGCGCATCGAATTGCCTGCCAGTTTTCGTAAATAGTTCGTTGCTGCTCCACTCCTTTTGATTGTAGCGTGATGTTATGTAGCTTATAGTCTTCCTCAACAAATAGGCTATCCAACACAAAAATAATTTTTCAATTCGGACCAGTAGTTCCTGAGATTACCGCGTTCTACCAAACAAACAAACAAACGAACTCTTCAGCTTTATAATCTAATATATAAATATATACAATTCTCGTGTCGCAGTGTTTGTTACCAAACTCCTCCGAAATGGCTGGACCGAGTTTCGCTGGACATATTGGGTAGGTCTGAGAATCGCCAAAATCTATTTTTCATATCCCTAAATGATAAGGGTGACCCAGCCCTAAATATATTTTTTTTTTATTTTTTTGACAATTTCTCTATTTTTATTTTATTATAATTTGGCATTGCATAATACATACAACTCTAAATTTTCACTCTTTTTCACCCGGCAAAACAACGTTTGTCGGGTCAGCTAGTATTAGTATAGATTTTAGAAAAGCTTAGCAACAAAATAACTGATTTATACCTATAAAACTTACTATCATGTTAAAACCCACCTTCAACTGACAACTATAGTAAGTAAAACATATACTACCTGCTTTTTTTTAAATGAAGATAAGAACCTACTTGGACCGCACCATATTTATCGTCAATTTGATAACGATTAATATTACGTTTACTTTAATAACAGAGATTGACAAACGTGATTTGTTTATCAAATCTTTTGGTTGCATCACTTCTGTGGTACTGATAACCTTATCGCAGCAGTTAACCTTGACTGGAGATGTGTGTTTATTAAAGTACTTTATTATTTGCTTGTTAAATTGTCTTACTTAATCGCTATGAAAATGAAACAATTTTTAGAAGACCTTTTTGAAGTCAAATGTTGCATTTCCTTCTGCTCCGATAGTTTATTAATAAAAAAAAAACTGAAGTTATAATCCGAACACAGTGTGATTTACTTATTAAAGTAACATCACACCACATCCCCTAAATCGTTGGGTAGAGGTGAAGTACACCCATATTTCGCCCGTTATGTTTAAGTTCCAAGAAATAGGGTGCGAATCTAGTGCCATTACCTGCAGAGTAGAGCGCAGTACGTGAGTTGGCATTAGTTTGAATCCAGGAAGACACTATGTGTAATCGATTTCATCGCTTCTACTTTCAAAACGGTGAAGGAAAACACCGTTAAGAAACCGACAAGTCTTAAAACCAAAAATTGTAAGACATGTGACATCTACCCATACTTAGCCCGCATGCCTATGGCTAACTCACTCCTACAGAGGAGGTCTGTGTCCACAGCAGTGGGAATACTATAGGCCGATTAATCTAGTGCCACCAATCAGGCACAAATCAGGGTACAATATGGGTTGTCGTGTAGAAGAAAAAACCTTCACAGTTAGTAGCAGGACTATCAATGGATTATATCAAGCAAATAAGATAGACATATCAACTAATGGGCGTAACATTAATTATCTTCATAGCAACACTTGACATGAGAATATATCACAAAAGGTGGCCACAATAAGCTTATCATTAGATAACGAAATCATAGCCAAAGTCATAGTTATCACGCCAACGCTAATAATTGTAGTAATCTCTTTGTTACTAAAGAATACTACGTGATTATTTATAAAAGAGAATTAAATATTTACATTCAATTAACTAACAAACTATTTAAAAATATGTATGAAATATAACTGAAACTATGAACAAACTTAAATATGGCGTCGGAAAATTCGTCCGCGACTGGTGAAGTCCAGAGACTGGCGTCATTGACACATTGTACAGCAATGCTAAGCTTTTGGCCAAGGTCAAATCCAGTGCTTACGCCACGGGAAGTGTCAACCAGCGGCAGCGGTTTAGAAATTTCGTTGAACCAACCATAAGCAATTGTACCCCGCGGCACGAGGGTTTCATACCTATATGGCTCTAAAATAAAACAGACACACTTCGTAATGATATTCAAATAATATTCCTACTATTGCAGCCAAACCACACTCATTCATAAAACCAGTAATTTCCGAAAGGTTAGGTAGAGGAGTGTGCACCCACATTACGCCAGTTATGTAATAAGGAGTGAGTCTGGTATTGAGAAATGGAACCAGAAATAAGATATTATTCAACCAGGGTAACAAGTCTTTTCTATATTTGCACTAATAATAAAGCTCAACAATTTATTGAACGCGCTAATCTCTAGAACTATCAGTTGGTATTGAAATACATAGTTTTGCATTTCATAGCTATATTCTTGAGGATGACAATTAAAACTACGTTAGTCCCTTCAGAATCGCGCAAAGAGAAAAAAGTCAGATAGAACGCTAAAAGAAAATTTCATTTAATTTATTCGTGAACAATTTTCATTGTGTTAAATATACATGCAATTTACATAAAATTATAAGAACTAAGAATCCAAAAAAAACAAACATAGTACTAACAGTTTCAACAAACACAAATTCATAATGTCCAAACAGTTTTGAAATACTACTAGATACATATAGTTCAAAAATAATATAATTATAATGTCAAGTGCAATGTCAAAAACAATTTAAAACAATATAATTAAAATGTCAAACAGTTTTGAAATATAATGTCTAAAAAGCTTTAAATATAGTGTCAAACAGTTTTAAATATGATGTCAAGAGATTTCAGATTTTAAATGATGTCAAAGTTTTCATAATACGAAAACGAAGTAATAGCGTGAGCAGGCGACGCGATGTGACCGGGTGGAACGGAGGAAGAAGAAATTTCACGCAGATGGACTCGCGGGCAGAAGCTAATCAGTAAATTAAACTGTAGGAGTAGAAAATAAAAAAACACACACAAAGATGCTTGCATGTATCTAAAAAATCTTCCGACACTTCTAACAAATGACCGTAAAAATACTCTACAAAACTCTATCTTCCATTTTCAGGTGTAATGGGCGCCCAAAACGCAACCCTAGCTTTCATGGCTGGTGGTCGTAAAGAGGACTTCGACCGGTCCCTGCCCTTCCTCAAGGCGATGGGTGCCAAGCAGTTCCACTGCGGCGAGGTGGGCTCCGGCCAAGTCGCCAAGTTGACCAACAACATGCTCATGGGCATCACTGGCATGGCCACTGCTGAGTGCATGCACATGGGTATTAAGTAAGTACCAATTTGTAACTCTCATACTTGATAAATGACCCTGGTTGCCTTCTTATTAGAATGTGGGCAACGATTAAACTTATCAATACTTGGAAGATGGCAGGACAAACTAGACCAAATAAAGAATTTAACTCTTTGTATGCTGTGAACGTGAATCCTCGACGGGCTTAGAGTCCTCAGTAGCCTGGAATCTAACCAGCTCACTAGCAGAAAGTCTGTGGGCATGAATATGATTACATTAACTGCAGATTAACAGTAACCAGTTACCAAATTATCCGACCAAAGTCGCTCAAGCAGGCGCTTCACATGGTGTTATTTATTTCATCATCACTGCTCTCAAAACGGTGAAGGAAAATATCATGCGGAAACAGCATGTCCAAGAACCGAAAATTTGAAGATATGTGAGCTTATGCACGCGTGGTGGATAACGGAACACTCCCTTGCTCAGAGAAGAGTGTCCCAGGGAACATAATAGGTTGAAAATTATTATACTACCATTAAACTATTGAATTACCAACAACTTTTATTGCATTTTTCAATCCTTTGGTCAACTAATCCATTTTCTTTTCCAGAATGGGTCTAGATCCTCAAGTTTTGCTGGATGTGCTAAACAACTCCTCCGCTCGCTCGTGGTCCACCGAGGTGTACTGCCCAGTTCCCGGCCTGGTCGCCACTGCACCTTCCAGCAGGAATTACGACGGTGGATTCAAGAACGAACTCATGGTCAAGGTAAGGGGTTATTATCTTTCATAGAGTGTTCTTGGAACAGTCAGCGGATAGTATAACCCCAGCGCACATTGGTCAGTCAGAATGGGGTAATCTTGTTTTCATTGAATTGTTTGTTCTTATGCTTGAGTAACAAAAGATCGGTAAATAACAACAATATTTTACTCCCTACACTGTGCGAAATGTAGTTGTGGAGGTAGATAGGATGTCGCTCCATGTAAAATACTGTTTAGCTGAATCCAGTAAGACTGGAAGCCGACACGAACATAGTTGGGAAAAAGGGTAGGAAGCTGATGATTGTAGGAAAAGTAGAAATGACATTACAAAGGCATATTGTTTACCGGGAAGTCCATTTCAAACTAGAAATCTTAATATCAAAGTTACTTGACACATCTAATATGTTGTGTTTCATTAGTTCTAGTACACATGGTTATTGAATAACAACTGAATTATAATCCTCTACGAAGTTGATAAGATAAGAACTTGTTTTTCCATTCCTTACGAAAAACACGGAAACACGGAAACTTAACGTCATAATTGTATCAATCGTTTTGTTGTCCTGATCATCCAGGGCAGCGTTTCCCATTAGCCGGGTTGCGAAAAAATAAAATACCAGGTCGCAACATTCCCGCCTTGTTTTAAAAGTAATTATTAATGTGAGACTGGGTTTTCAACACCTTTACCTTAAAAACAAATATAAAAACCGAATTGAAGTAGAACCAGACCTTAGGATAAAACTTTCGTTATTTTCCGCGAACTTGGATTCTTTGGTAAAAAAATAAGCAGCAGCTCCATACATCGCACTAAAATTTTGTGACTACTATTAATAAATGTGTATTATTTTACGTACCTAATGGAACCAGCTTGGGTTTAAAAGTATTAAGTGGGTCACGAAGGGGCAGTGTGAAAATTACTGGGCAGAACAATGTTTGGGAAACACTGATCTAGGGGTTCTAAATGTAGATTTTGATAAATATAGTTTGTATTTGACTGCCATTTTGGTCGTAAGTGTAACTGCTGAATGGTTTTTCCATAATAAAATTTGTCAGTCTAGAGTCTTGATTCATACCCGATGGCAATGGCTTTGGCCCCGTAACAGCTTGTGGTTATGTAATAACTGCCATACAGGTCGATACATCAAGTTAAGCTACGCTTTCCGTGGTTGGTTTATGAATGACCATCGTTACATACCAAGATCCCCTCTGTTCCTAGGAAAGCACGTTAAACCGTTGGTCCTAGCTGTCATTCTTGGATCTTTGTCAGTCGTTACGGGTAGTCAGATTCCCAAAAGTCTGATAAACAGTCTTACCAAGGGGTATCTTGTTACACAGTAACTGGGTTGTGTAGGTCAGATCGGCAGTCGCTCCATGCAAAATTCTGGGGTTCAGCTGCATCCGATTAGACTACAACACAACAACAACACAAACAACAACAACAACACAACAAACAACAACAGCAACACAACAAACAACAACAACAACACCACAAACAAAAACAACAATAAACAATACAAAACAACACAACAATAACAACACTAGAGACAAGTCGAGTCGAGTCGAGTTATGACAACTAAATAATTGGGAAAAAGATGATGATAATCCTGCTCCATAAAACTTAAATATAATTAATTAGACGTGGGAGTACGACTAGAAACTACTGCTCAGCACTTCGAGAAAAACTGACCTAATGCTTTGATTTATAGGTTACGCTAAAAAGCCATCTTTTCTTCCCCAGGACTTGGAGCTAGCCAGTACAATGGCACTCGGCATCCGCTCCCCCATTCCACTCGGCGCCGTGGCAACGCAGCTGTACCGCATTGTGCAGTCCCGAGGATACGGCCAGAAAGACTTCTCCTACATCTTCCAGCTCCTCAAGGATGATGCCAGCAAAAATAAATGATCAAACTAAAGTATTAAGTGAAGTTTTTTGTTTTATTTTAGAGACCCTTTAGAATAAAGCCCTATATCCCAATTTATTTGGCGTCGGCGCAACATGTCTTTTTCTTCCATACTCCTCTATAAGCCGTCATCTCGGTAGACACACAGCTATCACAGCTGACCGACCGCTATATGTTATGACTCAAAAAAGAGGCAAAGATTTAGAACTAACCAATTATTAGTTATGATAGGAGCACCGTCGTCAGGAGTCCACTTTCAGATTTCCAAAGCTTCACTGCAGAGTCGTTTATTTCGGTATGATCGTGTGCTTCCCAACTCATGATAACTTAAATAAGCAAATCTGATGAAGAGATTGTTGGTTTCCCTAAATCACACGACTTTGGCAACTCAGATTTGGACAGTTTTTAGGGTTCCGTTGGCAAATGGCAAAAAACGGAACCCTTATAGATTTGTCATGTCTGTCTGTCCGTCTGTCTGTCTGTCTGTCTGTCCGTCCGTATGTCACAGCCACTTTTCTCCGAAACTATAAGAGCTACGCTGTTGAAACTTGGTAAATAGATGTATTCTGTGAACCGCATCAAGATTTTTACACTAAAATAGAAAAAAAATTACAAATTTTGGGGTTCCCCATACTTAGAACTGAAACTCAATTTTTTTTTTCATCAAATCCATACGTGTGGGGTATCTATGAATAGGTCTTCAAAAATGGTATTGAGGTTTCTACTAACATTTTTTTCTAAACTGAATAGTTTGCGCGAGAGACGCTTCCAAAGTGGTAAAATGAGTGTCCCCCCCCCGTAACTTCTAAAATAAGAGAATGATAAAACTCAAAAAAACATATGATGTACATAACTATGTAAACTTTCACCGAAAATTGGTTTGAACGAGATCCAGTAAGTAGTTTTTTTTTAATACGTCATAAATCGTAAACCGCAATTTACCTTTCATTCAATCAACTCAAATATAAAAATTAAAAAAAAAAACATTTAATTTCATAAGCATAAACCTTATACATAAACCGAGGATACCTACAGTTTTGTACGGAACCCTCGGTGCGCGAGTCCGACTCGCACTTGGCCGGTTTTTTTTTAAATATATTTAGGGCTCCTTGACTCGGCTACCCAAAATTTCGAAGTTTAGTTGATGTTTTGCCGCCCGACTGAGCAGTTAACCATCACGAAAAAAATTCTAAATAAATCAATGTGTTTATTACAATATTAGAGGTCATGTTCGCAACTGAACCGTGGGATGATAAATCAAAACAAAATTATTTATCAAAGATTAATCACTAACGTAGTTAAATATTAAGAGAAACATGTTTATTTTATTTTTTAATTTTCAATGTTTGAAATAGTGATTGGAATCCATAATTTCTACTTTGTAGCAAAGAAAAATAGACTGATTAGTTTCTCAATCAAGTTACAGATAGAAATGAAAGGTTGTATTCAAAACTTCTCAAGAAATAGTAATGCACTTTGATAGAGAACTTTGTTGTTTCGCTTGTGTCTGGATCTCTACTAAAGATAATCTCGTTCTAGAACGTCTTATTTCTGTGTTTTCTTGGAACAATTAGATAGAGAGAGCTCTCTAGCATTGTATAGCAGGTGGAAAGTCCTCGATTTTACACATTGACCGCGTTCGGCGCTCCGATTGGCCCTGGATTAGTGAAGAAACTCCCACTAGGGCACAGTAGGACAAGTTCACAACTTCAAATTACCTATATCAAATTGTATTATTATTTAGGTTCAAAATAAATAGAATCTTTCGACTGTGAAAAATATCATAATATTTATCTACAAAACTAAATTCCAAAAAAAAAAACTTTAAAATGTTCAATGCACTTACTAGGTTCCACAGTTTTTGTATTAAGTTTGCCTCAATTCCTCTAATTCAAATGAAAGATTTTGGACAGACTTTCCAAAATTTTGCATTTGTCACGCACCTTGATTAGATACTGTTGTTTTGCCCAAAGATATATTTTTTATGCTCTTTTCCTTCATGGAAGCAACTACAGCTCCTAGACAAAATTGACAAAATTATTTGTAGTTCACTAACATCCATTGTTAATGTGGCTTTGGACGACTGAGCGTAGCTTGAAGCTACACTGCCCATCCAGACATAACTAGTAATCCTTACCAGCGTCCCTGTCCTCTCTCCACAGCGCTGAATATTTAACCGGGAAAGTTTTAATCCCTTCCCTGGTTGACCCCGACTGCCGTGCATGATCATAATACGGTGTATGTCAATAAAATGGCTTGCTCGGATACAGACCGGTTCGTGATCTCTTCAAGCAGAGCGTCTGACTTCATTGTCTCTAACTTTGAGGTCATAATCATAATCATTTATTTGCAATAAGTATTGGTACAATGTTGGTCTTATACTTAGTAATAAGACGCAGATGCACAGATGCTCTGCTGGCTAGTATGGAACCAATACTGCTGAGAGTGCTTGCCTTCCGGCTTCATGCGTTACCATCACCCAACATAGACATTAAGCTGGGTGACATCACATTCCAGCTCGATACTTGTCTGCGTCTTGGCTCACCGTGTGTGGCTTTGCATCGCTGCCAATACGATGAAGGAGTCAACGGCCTCATACACCAGTAAGTCTCACTCATGAGTGTATGCTGCAGTAGGAGCGCAGGCCAGGTAGCACGGCCCACCAGCATCAATTACATTATCTGTCATGCGTTTGTCACCGCCAGGGTGCCAGCTGTTCTAGAACCCAATGGCCTGGCAAGCGACGATATGGAAAGAGACGATCTGTCTCGCATAGTGTCGCAGTATTATGCTGAGCGATGGCCGTTTTGGGTGGATATACGCATATTTTTCCCAAGCTTTTTTTGTGGGTGGCAGGTCTTTCTTTGGGTCATGTTTACTGCAAATAAACATATTTTCTTTCATTTCGGCACTCTTCTTGTTGACATGACGAAATTTTGGTGCCCAATGATTCTTTCCTTTCCCTTTTTTTATATACTTCTACATATTACTATTTTAATACTGTTAGCTTTTAAATTATGTAAATAATAAACAAGGTTTTAAATTATATATAATGCAAGAGAAATTAATTCCTATAACATGTTGCATTATAAACAACATGTTTCACAGAGTAGCAAGGACCGTGCTCCTGTTGAAGTCAGTTTGTATCGCAACAACGCGTTCGAGCTTAGGAACCAGACGAAACTTCTTGGTTAGTGTGAACTAGTCGGTAGTTTAGTTCTAACACTCCTACCTTAGTTGCTCATGCTAGTTTCACATGATTGGTAGATTTTAATCTTTATAGGTATATTTAGTTTCTGCCCGCCGCTTCGCCTGCATGGAGGTCAGAAATTATTTCACGGGAACATACTATCGGGGTGATAACCTTGTTAGTTCAATTTCTTGACATATGTACTGTTACGAATTGGGGCTATCAAAGAATCACAAATACTGCAGTAATCAGAAATTTAAATCAGAATCACTTGTGGTTAGTAGTTCACAGTTTCGCATTCATAACTGAACTGTCTCCACAGTCTAAAAATCCGCTATTTATATGATGAGCTTAATCGCTGATAATATTCGCGAACATTCTTGAATCTCTGCCACTTAATCACAGTTAGCGGCGACGTCTCTAGAAAGTGCCAGATAGATAATTTCGCAATTCGATAACACAGCACGACGTGGCTCTTGCTCCTTGAATGAGGGTAGTCATTCTCCATAGATTTTGGGTCAGTGCAAAAAAATACACACAATGCTTTAATTTAAAGTATAAGCATTGCTCTGAAAATTTCTATTTTTTATAAACATGAATTGTATAAAAAATTGTATATCGAATGTATTTACAATTTTCAAAATTAAATTTCTTGATGATGAAAAAGATATTCGCGCAAACTCAACGCCATTTGGAAGAGCAAAGCTTACCTATACTTTAAAGCATTGTGTGTATTTTTTCGATAGCTAAATTTGTCGCGATGCACAACCATGAAAACAAGCTAAAATGTGTTTTTTGCACTTTTACGTTAGGATATCTAAAAAATGTGATGTGATGGAGCAATTCCGAGGCCGAATTTGAATTCAGTGACCAAAAATCTACGGGGAATGACTACTCTCATTCATGGAGCAAGAGTCACGCCGTGCTGTGTAATAGATGGCAGTGGCGTTTACAGATAATCCAGTTTGTGTAGTACCTGCTAATTGATGAAAGATGGCGGTAGCGTGACGGTTCTAGTCTTCACGATCTACGTAACAATACTAAACATCTAGCGGCTATACGCCATCGCCACGAGACGACAGGCAGATGTGATGGATCATCCTGATGAAGACACCTGACAACATTTGTATGACCTGATGATCGAATCGAACCCAGGTTTCCATGCTTAGCAGTCGTATTTCTGTAACCGGCAAGAAAGTTTCAAATTTTATTTACCTAATTGAGCAGTCCAAAATTTGCAATTCTAGATAAATATTCCTAAAGCAATATTATCCTGAAACGAAATGTATTGGTAATATCGATACTTATATATCTGGTTAGACGTTGCAGTCGCACGATAACATATATGATGTATATGTATATTATCTATTTCTGTATACAAAATATGGATAACTGTATATTGGAGATACAAAATATATTAGTTTGTTGTATCGTTTCAATTCGCTGTTATTTTGTTTTATATAAATCTTTCAGTGTACCTAATAATAAGGCTGGCAGGGTCGCGAAAGTGTTCGAACGAGACACTGTGACCTGGCACATGGGCAACTGAAGGAACTCGGGTGGGTTTTAGTCAGTAAAAATCTGACACGCCCTCCCGCTCCGCCCAGAGCGGGAGACGTCATTTCATGATTTCCTATCAAAACAAAAGGCTGGGACAGACGATGCCGACTTACAGAATTGGGGGTTGCGGTACAAATTTGGCGAGGTCTATGTTCAGCAATGCCAATTTGGTGGCGATATTCCACAGTTATTTAAAAACTTATTATAACATAATCCGATGATTTTCCCTAAAATAGGGGGAGGCCTATGTCCAGCAGTGGATGATTTTCAGCTGAAATGGTGATGATGATTATAATAGTGAATAGCTTTTTTGCAGAATTTAGATATTTTGTTTCAATGCTGTTAGCTTCATTTAATAAACATAAGTCCCTGCCCTACGATGCATCTAAACTCTCTAAGAGAAGAAAATATACGATTGCACAAATTCCCTGTACAAAAACCACATTTGCATCCATTCAATATAATACATGGTCGGCTCAACTATATAATAAATAAATAGAGAAATATATGTATATAACAAGAAATACTATGATTGCAAAAAGTCAATAGTTGAATGGATCAAACAACTTACTTATGAGGAAACAGAAGCGCTTTTGAAACACGTTACATAACACACATACACGAACACACACACACACACAAACACACACACACACACACACACACACACACACACACACACACACAAAATGATTAAACTAAGATTCTAGATAAATGTTTTTGTATTAATTATTTCTTTTGTTATGGAAGAGCGGAGCCTTCTACTACAGGCTTTATTAGCTTAAAAGGAGGCTCCAATCACAATTTCAGTGCCACATGGCACTGAAATTGTGATTGGTTAAAGAAATAAACTATTTTGTATTTTGTATTGTAATACAAAAATCGGAAATACCAATTTTCAGTACCTAACACAAAGGATTTCTTCACTATTTTCATTATTACTAAAGGTAGTAATTTAGCAGAAATTGAGACGTAGCAACGCAATTTCTAGAATTCTCATTCCTAATTGAATAGAACAATTCGAACAAAGGAACGAGATTTCTCTCAAAAAATATTTATGAAAATAAATGACAGTAGAAAATAATTGGGATATTAATTGGTAACAGAACAATGGATGAGTTCCAAGGTTGAGGGGAACCCTTTGACTTTTGCTGACTTTGATCACTTATAACCTAAACTTTGATCAGACCAATCAAGGGCGCTTATTCATTTTAATTTTTATACGCTCAAGAATTCTGATAATTAATTTTAATTTTAAGATGTTTAGTCTTGTAATTGTTTTTCAATTTTTCGCAGCAATTCCCAGAAAAGGAGAATGGGCACACAACTATGGGTTTCGGAGTCGAAGCCCAATGGCTAAAAGATGTATAGGTACCAGTAGCTAAAACTTTTCAAGTAGAACCTTTACTACATACAAATCTTTACCCATTGTTAGTCAGTTCAAAGTTTTTGAACACTTGGGCTATATACACCCATGGAAAGAGCTTTTACAAACAAGACTTTGCCAATTATAAGTCATGCCGCAGTTAATGACCTAAATAGTGACAAGTTGAGCACCATAGTTCAGGAAATAATAAATTGCAAGTAAAAAGGAAACCAACGCAAAAAGCTTTACACGGAGAACCTTTACTAAAGCTCCTTACGTACTAACAATCAAAAGAAGTCGTCATAAGAAGAAAAATTCTCCTTGATTACATCTTTTTGTTGATATACCTACATCTTTACGGTATTCGGATTTAGAGTAGAATCGTCTAATCTCTTTAAAAAAGCCACGCTTTGCAGGCGGGCTAGCGATCGCAATATGGTGGTAAAATGCATAGAGAACGCTGCTGTCCATTCTCTAGTAAGGCTATTAGTCGTCTTTTACGACACCCACGGGAAGAAATGAGATGGTGATGACACCCTATGCACGACAACATCGTCGTGCCACAAAGTCTGAAAAGCCGCAACAGCTTTCTGAAGTGTGTTCTCCCACTTACTGGCGAACTGTCTAAGGAAAGACTAGACCTGTGGCTACAAGGCACTTCCCTACCAAACCCATTCGTTCCACCTGCTGAACATCTCGCAACTGGACACGAATTACCTTGGCTTTCATGGAAGTCTTTAAATAGACTCCGGACTCAGGTAGGCCGGAGTAAAGAAAACCTGTGCAGGTGGAGATTCATAGAAGACTCAGCCCTGGAGTGTAAATGTGGTGCTGTCCCGCAAACGATGAGGCACCGATATCTTGTCCAGCATTTCCTGTTGTTTGCACGCCACAGGAGTTGATGCACGCTACTGAAAATGCTAAGCTCGTAGTCAAATTCTGGGCTAACTCTAATTAGATTGCTATCGAAACGCTAAGAAGAAGATGGGATGGTGACTATTCTTTACGTCAGGTACCACATGGCCGGTTCGGTTTCAGAAATAGGAACAAAAGAATAACAATTTCTACTCAAAGACTACTCTAAAAAACTACACTACGCACAAATATAAATTTAAATATCCGTAAGCGCTTTACAAAATGTAGTACACCCAAAAATATCACATAAATAATTCTCTTGAAACGACATTAGGCGACGGTCGCCAGATTTCGCCAAAAGTCGCACAGTCACACATGGCGCAGGCGAAACGAAAAAATGAAATAAAAGTAATTTTATTCAAATTTAGATCGGATGTCGGTCCAATTTTGCGAGTGTCGCCGGGAGCGAAATGTGCGAGGGTACAAAATGTTACACCTAAGTAAGTACCTACCTAATGCTATAGAATATGAAATTAAAGAAGTACCAGATGCTCATTACACGGATATTTCATTTCCAACTTAATAAAGCTTTTAATCCGCTTTTTACTTAGTTCAGATTACGGTCACATCTTACGTAATGGAAATCTTAAATTCATTCATTGATTAACAGATAACGAAGAACCTAAATCACTGGGTCTGAAGCATACAATTTTTTAAGATGTGAACGAAGTGAGCACTATGGAAGGAATTTAAAAAAATCATCCCCTAAAGGGGTAGGATAGAAGATGAAGGTTTGTATGGAACATCGTCATTTTTGCCGATGAGAAAACACATAGACACATTTTTTTCGTGGGTGGGAAATCATCAAATGACGTCTCCCGCTTTGGGCGGAGCGGGAGGGCGTGTCAGACTTTTACTGCCTAAAACCCACCCGTGTTCCTTCAGCTGCCCATATGCCAAGGCCACGGTACCTCTTTCGATCGGATCTTGCGACCCTAGCAGGCCTATGCCTTGTAAAAGTAACCAAGGTCGCTCTAAACTCTACTGATGATTCATTATCTATGGTCCCCAAATAAAAAAAATAAGTTTCATGGATGAACCAATTCTTGTTTTGAATGAAATTTAATTTGATAAATGAACTGTTTGTTTTGTCATCATCATCATCATCATTTCAGCCGAAAGACGTCCACTGCTGGACATAGGCCTCCCCCAAGCACCGCCACCTCGATCTGTTCTGTGCCTCTCGCATCCAACGCATTCCTGCGGCCTTCACCAGGTCATCGGTCCATCTTGTGGGAGGCCTTCCAACGCTACGTCTTCCAGTACGCGGTCGCCACTCCTGAACCTTCCGACCCCATCGGCCATCTGTTCTGCGAGCAATGTGCCCTGCCCACTGCCACTTAAGTTTGGCAATTCTTCGGGCTATGTCGGTAACCTTGGTTTTCCTACGGATCTCATCATTTCTGATTCGATCACGTAGGGAAACTCCAAGCATAGCCCTCTCCATTGCTCTTTGGGTGACTTTGAGCCTTCTTATGAGGCCCATTGTGAGCGACCACGTCTCAGTACCATATGTCATCACTGGCAACACACACTGGTCAAAGACTTTTGTCTTGAGACACTGCGGTAATTGGGACGAGAATATACTGCGTAGCTTCCCGAACGCTGCCCAGCCGAGTCGGATTCGACGATTGACCTCTTTCTCGAAGTTGGACCTACCTAACTGGACAGTCTGTCCTAGGTACACATATTCGTCCATAACTTCGAGTGTAGCGCTTCCGATCTTCATTGGAGTGGGTATCACATGAGCATTGGACATGACTTTTGTCTTGTCCATGTTCATCCTAAGACCCACTCTTTCGGAAGCTCTACTGAGGTCATCGAGCATTGTACTGAGGTCCTCCATAGTCTCAGCCATAACTACTATATCGTCGGCAAATCGAAGGTGAGTGATGTACTCGCCATTGATGTTGATGCCAGCCCCTTTCCATTCCAGAACCTTGAAGACATCCTCCAGTGCAGCGGTGAACAGTTTCGGAGAGATGACGTCTCCCTGTCTCACCCCTCGCTGCAGGAGGATAGGTTTCGAGGCTCTGTCCTGGAGCCGGACTGACATAGTGGCGTTTTCATACAAACACTTCAGCACTTCGATGTACCGATAGTCAATCTGGCACCGTTGGAGAGACTGCAGTACAGCACAGGTTTCGATCGAATCGAAGGCTTTTTCATAGTCCACAAACGCTAAGCAGAGAGGCAGGTTATACTCTTCGGTCTTCTGTATAACCTGCCGCAGCGTATGTATGTGGTCCACGGTGCTAAAGCCTTTACGAAATCCGGCTTGTTCGGGAGGCTGGAAGTCGTCAAACCTGCGCGCGAGACGGTTCGTGATGACCCTTGAAAACAGCTTGTAGACATGGCTCAGAAGTGAGATGGGCCTATAATTCTTAAGTAGGGTATTGTCACCCTTCTTAAAGAAAAGTACCACCACACCTCTGTTCCATGCCTGTGGCGTTTTGCCCTCGAGTATGACGGAATCAAATAGCTTCTGAAGGGTCTTTAGAACGGGTTTTCCGCCGGCCTTCAGGAGCTCGGCCGTAATTCCGTCATCACCCGGCGCCTTGTTATTTTTAAGCTGCTTCAGAGCCATCCTAATCTCGTACAAGCTGACGTCCGGGATATCTTCAGTGTAGTGTCGAGTCAATCTAGCTCTCGGGTCATTAGCCAGATTCATAACGGGGTTTCTGGTGGACGTGTATAACTTTCCATAAAACTTCTCGATCTCTCTTAACAGCTCAGGTTTGGCGGACACGACTCTGCCGTCATCGGTCTTCAGTTTGGCAAGCTGACTCTGCCCAATAGACAGATCTCTTGCAAATACTTTGGAGCCCTTGTTCCGCTCTATCGCGTCTCTAATACGTTCCGTATTAAAGAGGCGAAGGTCGCGTTTCAAGGACTTAGAGATCCGTCTATTTAGCTGCCGGTACTCGAGTGCAGCTTCTGAAGACTGCAGGATCATTTCGCGCCTCTGTTCCATGAGCTGTAATGTTGGATCTGAGAGTTTCTTTTTGCTATTAGTACGGCGGGTCTTGAAGAACTGAGACCCGACTGTATGGACAGTTTCCACAAACCCATCGTTTTAATCGTCCACGGAGCTCCCTAGGCACTCAAAACGATTCTGGAGTTCGAGCTGAAAGCTCTCGGGGTTCTGAAGTTGGATCGGTGCTGGACGGAGCGTTGACCTCATCAGTCGAGATCTTTCCAGCTTGATATTGATATTCAATGTGCTTCTTACCATGCGGTGATCACTTCCGGTTTTCACCGCGTTGATCACAGAGACATCATTGAATATGTGCTTCTTCGTCGACATAATGAAGTCAATCTCATTTTTAGTTGCACCGTCAGGACTCTGCCAGGTCCACTTCCTGTGTTCGCGTTTTCTGAAGAAGGAATTCATCATAAAGAGGCCTTCCTTCTCCATAAAACTAGCCAGTAGGTGACCCCGGTGATTCCGACGTCCAACTCCAAATTGCCCCACTCGCAGCTCATCATCGCTTCGCTTGCCCAGTTTCGCGTTGAAGTCCCCCATGACAACGGTGAAGTGAGATTTGGTACCATGCATGGCTCTGGAAATATCCTCATACATGGTCTCCACCTCATCGTCGGGGTGTGTCGTGGTCGGGGCGTACACCTGTATGACCTTCAGCGAATACCTTGCGGATATTCTGAGTATAAGGAACGCCACCCTGGTCGACACACTCTCGATCTTCACAACGTTGCTCACAAGGGACTTATGGACGATAAACCCGACACCACCTTGGGACTGCTGGTCGCCCTCCCGCAAAAAGAGCAGGTTACCAGAATTTAGGATTATCGAGTCCCCCCCTTTCTTCGGACTTCAGATAACCCTACTATGCCCCATCGTAACCTGCTCAATTCTTCCTCTAGTTCAGCGATCTTCTCGTCGGTCCGGAGTGTGCGCGTGTTGTAGGTTGCCAGGTCCAGTTTTCGGTGATTGTGGTAGCCGGATCTCTTCCGGGGATTGTTAGCACCCCTTGCCTCACCGTGACCTTGACCGCTACCATAGTCAAGGGTAGGTGGGCCGCCGGGCACTAGGGGCCGTTTTTTATTTGTGCTTGTCATTAATTTCGGGGTTGCCATAATCGCCACGCTTGGCAGGCGGGTTCGCGATCGCAGTATGGTTTTGATAAAATGCATAGAGAAAGCTGCTGCCCATTCTCTAGTTAGTCCCTTAGTCGCCTCTTACGACACCCACGGGAGGAAATGGGGTGATGCTATTCTTTACGTCCGGCACCACACGATACGGCTTGTTTTGTATTGAAATTAAATTATATTTGAAGCAACTATCGGTTCATCCGTCATACTTATCTCTTTTCGTGATCGCACATAATTTTCAATAGAGTTATCAGAGGCATGCATTATTTTTCTGTATAGGTAGGTACTAGACCGTCTTCTCTTGTCTAGGCAGACAAACGTGGATTTCTTTAGGTATGATAATTTAGTTAGTTTCTTAATAATTTCGGGACAAACATATGGGGGACTGTCTTAAGTAATTTTGACGTACGAAAAGCGCTAATCCCTAGCTTAATTTGAATAAATGACTTTTGATTTTGATTTCGAAAATATAATGGACAGATTTATGGTGATTTTAGGCGAGGTAGGCCTATAGCAATGCACGGCACTAAGGATTAATAAGCCGATTGCCCACATAAAGATATTGCAATAGAACCATCTACCTAGGTAGACAGTACCACATTTCCTACCTATTCTTCGACACTCGTCAGCTAAACTAGACTACTCTTCGATTCAGTTGCCGAGTTGGCCTTTTTTTTTTTTTTTTTTTTTTTTTCAGGATGGGAAATCATCAAATGACTTCTCCCGCTCTGGGCGGAGCGGGAGGGTGTGTCAGACTTTTACTGACTAAAACCCACCCGTGTTCCATCAGTTGCCCATGTGCCAGGGTCACGGTATCTCTTTCGAACAATCACGCGACCCCGGCAGGCATCGGTCCTAGTAGACCCCTACCCTGCTGCTGACATCTCTTTGAGGCGCGCGTGGAACACTGCGCGCCGTCGACCCGAGCCTGGTCCTTACCGGGCGGCGAGCTACCCATTGCTCGCCACCCGCAAGCTCGCGCCTACGGTGGCCGGGAGTCCGCAATCGACTTCCGACGCCCGGGGCGTCTCCTCCTGCGGCGGCTAGGGACGTGAGGGCGCAGAGACTGCCACTCCCTCACGCGCCCCGCCTCCTCCTTCGCGAGCATTACTGCTTCGCAGAAGGAGGTGACGGCTTCCCATTCCCTCTCGCTCCGTACCATGGCTCGCACCAGGGCCGGACGCGAGAGGTCGCCGCCGCCGGAGTTGGCCTTCTGTTCTTTCGCTATACTAATACGCTGTAATTGGATTCAATCAATGCAGTGAAGTAAAACCAGATGGGAGTAATAAAGATTTGTTAGGGCTCCGTGTAAAAATCGTAAAACTCCAGCATTCGTTGAATTTAGAATCGAGGAAAATTGATTATTAATTGAATTATTTTGTTTGTTTGATAACGCCCCTTATTTTCTGAAGGACGAATATAAAGGTTGCAAGATGCAAGGAGTAAGGTGTAGTCTAATGGTAACGGGCCTGACTTACTTGTTATTGGTCGTGGGTTTGTACTCATGCAGGCGTTTGACTTAGTGTAAATAATTTCATCATCGCTGCTTTCAAAACTGTGAAGGAGAATGTCGCGAAGAACCTAAAATGCATGACACAGAACCTAAAATTCAAAAACATGTGACATCTATGAAACTGCACTGGACCCGCGTGGCAATTAACTCCCCTTTGGAGAGGGGAGCAGCAGTGGGAATTTTAAAAGCTGATTATAAATTACGATGAACGATAAAGGATGGAGAAACTATGGCTAAAAGAAAATATTGTTTCAAATTGATATAGCAAGCGAAGTAAGGCCGCTGATAAGGCCGAAACTTTTCGTCCGATGTACAAAAAAAAAAAATTGAACATGGGTAGCAATGTATTACGCAATTAGGATGCTGGTAATCTAAACCTAGTCTAACTGCGTAACACACACACACACAAAGTAGGAATCCCTTTCATTCTGAAAATTCAACAACTTTCATTGCCATATTTACGTTGTTGAACAGACGACATTTTCAACTATATGGAGCAATAGATTAGCAACATCCTTTCGATGGATTCCATGTGATGTCTGACGTAAATAATAGCACCATCCTATTTCTTCCCGTGGGTGTCATAAAAATCGACTTAGAGACTTACTAGAGAATGGGCAGCAGCGTTCTCTAAGCATTGTACCATCATACTGCGATCGCCAACCTACTTGACAAGCGTGGCGATTATGGCAAAGCCCCCCAAATAGGGGGAGGCCCATGTCCAACAGTGAACCTCTTTCAGCTGAAATGATGTCGCAATGACCCTGTTGGACCTCGTTGCGACCCCTAGATTGTAGAGGCAGGAGGTAAATAAAATGGTATTATGAAATTTATATGCCTCTCTAAAATATTATGTAGGTGGCTGATACTTACGTTATAAAAGTTAACCGAGAGAGACGAGTTCCACACAATCTCGTCATGATTTATGGTTTTATCTTTATGGCAGTAGGTAAGTGGAGAAAAGAGGTACCTGCCAAATGTATACTAAAATGACGGAGGGATAATAATCTCGTGCTAAAAGTATAGGAATTGTAAAATGAGCTCCATTGTTTTAGTAATTGTATCTTATGTTGTGTCGTACACCGTGGAAAAGGGGCTACAGGTCCCGGGTCTTTTCGTTATGTGGAAACTCGCATGTCCTAGAACCGACAAATTCGAAGGCATGTGACATCTACCAACCCGCACTGAGTCTGCGTGGTAGATTATGGCCCACTCACTCTCATCGTGAGAAAAACTGTGTCCCAGTAGTGGGAACAATATATGCTGTTTATGATATATGATATAAGTCATACTCATTGTAATATTGCCATTTTTAGGGTTCCGTTGCCAAATGGCAAAAAACGGAACCCTTATAGATTCGTCATGTCTGTCTGTCTGTCTGTCCGTCCGTATGTCACAGCCACTTTTTTCCGAAACTATAAGAGCTATGCTGTTGAAACTTGGTAAGTAGATGTATTCTGTGAACCGCATTAAGATTTTCACACTAAAATAGAAAAAAAACAATAAATTTTGGGGTTCCCCATACATAGAACTGAAACTCAAAAATGTTTTTTTTCATCAAACCCATACGTGTGGGGTATCTATGAATAGGTCTTCAAAAATGGTACTGAGGTTTCTAGTATCATTTTTTTCTAAACTGAATAGTTTGCGCGAGAGACACTTTCAAAGTGGTAAAATGTGTCCCCCCCCCGTAACTTCTAAAAAAGAGAATGATAAAACTAAAAAAAATATATGATGTACATAACCATGTAAACTACCAACGAAAATTGGTTTGAACGAGATCAAATGAGTAGTTTTTTTTTTTTTAAACGTCATAAATCGTAAACCGCAATTTACCTTACATTCAATCAACTGAAATATAAAAATTAAAAAATATATATATTTTTAAACCGAGAATACCTACAGATTTGTACGGAACCCTCGGTGCGCGAGTCCAACTCGCACTTTGCCGGTTTTTATAACTTATAATAAGAATAACGGTGGTTGAATATCATAGGAACGCATTTGCCCAACCCTTTGGAGAAAGTACCGTGATGTTATGATGTGTGTGTGAATCCATTTATTTTCAGGTGGCACAAGCCCATAGATATTTCAACCTAAACATACATATTTTTATCATAAACAAAAGTATGTGTTAATAAGAGAGTCTTCATACTATGTTAGTAGCATTGCACTTTTACGCGAGCTTGCCTTGACTATTCGCCTATTGTACGTATTTCAAAGTCATCGTTATCGTTTCAGTAGAAAGACGTCCACTGCTAGACAAAGACTTCCCCAATATCCCAGCTGCTGCCATAATCGCCACGCTTGGCAAGCGGGTTGGCGATCGCAGTATGGTGGTAAAATGCATTGAGTACGCTGCTGTCTTTTCTCTAGTAAGTCCCTTAATCGCTTTCTACGACACCCACAGAAAGAAATGCGATAAGGCTATTCATTATGTCCGGTAGGTACTAGCAAAAACCTTAAACTAAACTTACCTATTTTTATTACAAACAAAAACTTGCGTTAATAAGAGAGTTTTCATACTATGTTAGTAGCACAACTGTCTTTAATGCTAGGTTGCCTTGACCATTCGCCTGTTGTACGTATTTCATAGTTATTGTAATCAATAACCAATAGCGCGAGTTTTATCATCGTTGTAAAACCCAATCAACAAAAAGAAAACCAAAAATCCAAAGCTATTAAACTGTATAGGTCGACACGTCTCAAACAGAATAATCTATCATGTAATTTGTTTCCTTTATCACGCCGTCCAAAAATCCGCCGTGCCAGGAAAATTCCCGCGCAAAAAATCTCGCCCTAACACGAAGGGGAAAATAAAAGTCCATGCTTTATATGGTCCTGACTTTCATTTATTACCAGTTCACATTAACGTAAGAACTCCTTTGTCCGAGAAAAATATGATTATGACATGGACCGGCCTTCCTATTGTCCTTTATTCGATTTTTTTTCCTTCCAAACCTCAATATGGCGGACCTTTTTGCTGTCCGTGGGCGGCAGGGGAAATTAAAAAATACCCATCGCTGTTTATATACAATATTGTTTTTGTATATGAGCAAGGGGTTCGTGTTACCGAGGATCTGGGTTGTTGAGGTCAGTTAACAGCTTGTGGTTAAGTGATAACAGCGGCACCGGTTGATCGTTCCCGTGGATTGGATCTGTGGATCTTTGACAGCCGTTACGAGTTGGATCTTTGACAGTTGTTATGACTCGTCAGAATCCCGAAAGTATGACAACAAGTTTTTTTACCATACGGTATGTTCCCGTGAGATAATTTTCGAGTACCACGCGGATGAAACCGCTGGAAAAAACTACCTATAAAATATTGTCTTATTCTGTTATTTTGTCAATTCAGAATTCTAGAGACAGTTTTTATTTAATACTTGTCAATTTTCGTGGCGTGATGAGGGAAATTTTGAAATTGCACTCTCCGAGGATGAATATTGATTGGATTTTCAGGTTTACTGATGTTTCGTTCGGTAGCGTAACTCGATTTAATCAGGCCCCAGCTTTTTACGAAACTATACTGAGATTTTTATTTTAAGACTTTTATTTTTGATTGACGTTTCCAATTATATCGGAGTACGCAAGGGTTTTACAGCTAAATATTTTGAAGAGAAAATATTTAAAGGGATAGACTTTTATAATTCGACAAATAATTGCCTTTTTTTTGTACAGTTTCCAATTGTTATTTTTTAAATATACCTTTTTAGAAACAAAGAATACATCTTGAATTTAAACATAGTTCTTTTACTTAATAACCACGAAAAACAAAACGAATCAAAAATTCATAAAAAGAACTCCACGCGCGCCATCCCGATAGGCTTAACCAAAGAGAACTTACAAAAAAGGCGTTATCAACTTACAGAATTAAATAAAAAAAAGTACAAAAATAGCGAATCCCGATCCTAAGGCAAACACTATAAGTATTACGATCACGTTTTTCCTTCCCACAAAAGAAAATTAAGGGGGGGACCGTGTTAAATTTTTCTGCGTACTACAGTATATAAAGTGTATCTATCGAGGAAATTCAAATGCTATTCCTGTCACGATCGCCCATTACTTGCCGACAGTGACTTCCAATTCCTAACAACACAACACTTAGATCTATATTCCTTTGCATACACATACTAAAACCAACTTTATCACACAAAAAATAAAGCTCAAAATAAACACAGTGTTTTTGGGACATGTAACGTTGTTAAAAAATGACGAACAACATCGTAACGTGAAAATTTTAAATTTCGTGTTTAAGTGAATTTTTATTGCAATCCTTATTTTTATTGGGCGTATTCCAAAACGTTGGCCGGGGATAGTAAAGGATACTAAACTGTATTAGAACCCCTACTATCTCGTATAATGTGGCACTAAGTCTAAAAAGTAGGATGAACTAGAGTTTAATCTAGTTTTATTCATATTGACTTTATCCCTTGCATCAAGAGATGAAATATACATATACGAGTATTTATGGCGCAAAAGTTATGACTCGATGTTCTTTGACCGTCATTTTTTTATGAATGAAATTCTTTGATTCTGGTTTTGGATTATGTTTATTTGATGTCTTATTTTTTTTCCATTAAGTCGAGCAAATGATATCGGCCAAGTGGCCGCCATAAATGACTATTCGGGCCCGCTTTTCCATCCCTATTCCAAGAACTTGCGGCGATAGGTCCTCGCATTTTTGTCGAATATTCTCTAGACTAACTGACATAGACTTTGACTTCAAATAATCCCACGAAAATACGTCTGGAACGGTTACATCAGGGAATATTGCTGGCTAGTAACAACACCACAACAAGAGATTAGACGACCCGGCAACCATTTTTTTTTACTCCGCGTTTTTTTGAGTATGGCGCACTGTTGTATTGTTGACGTGTATTTCGTATCTCCTTACTTCTAATGTCAAAGAAGAATTTACATTATTTTGCTATCAATTGCAAAAATTAAAGCATCCTCCAAAAGGGTGATGATCTGCGCCACCTGTTACATATTATGATAGTGGAGTTGCTTGCCGGCTCTTCTCCATAGGAAACGACCAATTGAAACCGTACACCTAGCTTCATAAGTCTTCTAAGCCTATGTAGGTTCATGTGAAATAAGATACTTCGAATTTGACTGAAATAGTTTCTTATAATACGTATGGAAATTGTAGAATATGTGAAGATATTTGAAACAACTTGAAATGAAAATAAAAACCTGAAAGTAAGATAGTAAATAGGTAGTCTTTTTACAGCATTTTTAAAAATAAAATAATATTTTTTTCAAAGCGCAATGTGTTTAGTTTTATTTTTACTCATATTTTACATGGTTCAGTAAAATCAAAAACAGATTGTACTCACAGAGATTTTACGAAATCTATTGGAAAAATCTAAAAAATATACAGACATTCGAGTATTATTATTTGCCAATCAAATTCAAAATTGCCTTTTTTGGGCCTAATTGAAATACATCCTTTGACTTTTTTTGGATCTCAATAAATTTGAGTTTCAAATGTTCTTTTACATGTTTTCTGTGACCGCTCATTCGTCCAGTGGTTTCAAACGCTACTGCTGTAAGTACATGAGGTCCTGGCGTTGATTCCCAAGTAGGGTGAAGTGTTTTGGGTTTTTCTATGGGACACTTTTCAGTAGTAGTTACCAGTTTAGATTTGTGCCCAGTTGATGGAAATTGGTTTGCCCCTGTTCATCATCACCATAATCATCATTTCAGGCGGAAAACGTCCACTGCTGGACAAAGGCCTTCTCCAATTTGGGAAGGTTTGCCATAATCGCCACGCTTGGCAGGCGGGTTGGCGATCGCAGTATGGTGGTAAAATGCATAGAGAACGCTGCTGCCCATTCTTTAGTAAGTTCCTTGGTCATCCCTTAATCACCTCTTGCAACACCCACGGGAGGAAGTGAGATGGTGCTATTCTTTTTTTTTTATTGGAAATCATCAAATGACGTCTCCCGCTCTTGGGTGGAGCGGCAGGGCGTGTCAGACTTTTACTGACTAAAACCCACCCGTGTTCCTTTAGTTGCCCGTGTGCCAGGGTCACGGTATCTCTTTCGAACAAATCTCGTGACCCTGGCAGGTGCTATTCTTTACGTCTGGCACCACACGGAACTATTTTTTTTTTATTAGCCCACGCTGTCCCACTGCTGAGCAAAGGCCTCCCGCAAATCCTCCCAAGGAACTATTACATTGAACTTAAACATACCTGGAGAAATACACGTCTGCGTAAGTTCACGTCCTAGACTTAAAAATATAGCGGTGGGATCATTTCGTGCGTTCGATATTCAGCTCTCTGCTTAGCACGGACAGTTGAAAATTGAACTCTGTCTTTTTTACGCTCTGGGATGCACTCTATTCAATTTTCAATGTTCGGTTCACCACAAAAAAAAAAAAAAAAAAAAAACACCCTTCCATAGGAAATCAAGCTAGGGGTGCTTTTTAAGGTATTATTTTATTGTTATCAGGCACCCCACGTTTTTTTTCCATTATTTTATCATTTTTAGTTTGGTTTTCTATGGCAGCGTGTTTTTAGTTTTTTTTAAACTATTATTTATTTTCTAGAAATCTGGTCGTTTAAAGTGGGTCAAAATCGCGCTATAAGGAGGCGCTAACAAAAAATTATACAAGTGAAGCTAATATAAAGTGTGTAAAAAATGAACATTTGAATAACTCAAAAATAAAAAAATTATTCATTTTGATGAAGCATGACGTAGTTTGAAATTTGATATTTTGTCTTATGGAAAATGGAGGTGAAATAATCAAGTCGACTCGTGCGCTGGGTAGGTATGTTCTCTACTGTATGATACGTAAACATTATTAACAGGATGTTTCAAAATTGGAATGCATCATTTATGTTTCTTAGTACCTATTATTTTAATTAATGGTCAGAAATTTTAATCACGCCTAGAGGTATATTATGTCGGATTCATTGAGTGGACAACCATTGTAAGACGACTAAAATATCACGGTGTATATGTGTACACACGGCTACATATCGAGCTATACATTTCCAGTTTTAACAGACCTCCCATTGTATAGACTTTCAGTACAATGAGAAGTCAGCTTACACTGAAAATGTATAGCTTGATTTGTCAACGTGCGTTCGTGCGAACGTGTTCCAATCCTTCTGGGAAACAGGCATGTTATGTTACGAATTAAATTTAATTTCAAAGCTACTAAACATACGATTCACTATTCAATTACTAGAGTGTAAATATACACAGTGTATTATGTGTACAACAAACATGGCAACCCAATACACACTTCGATGAATCCGGTTCGCGCCGGTTATAACCAGCCAAGTTTAGAGCTGAGCTCGGTCGGAATTAGAAATTTTGATTAACTTTTAATAAGGCTGCCTGGATCGCTGATCAGTTTGGTGTAGCGGGAAATTGCCGTCAGGATTATCGATAGTTTTAGTTTTGTGAGCTATCAAGCGACTTATTAGCCTTTTGGAATTGGTTATCGGTTTTAAGGTGCGGGGAGACTGGCTGAGAAATTTTAATATGATTTTTTTATGGGCACCGTTTGTTAGTTAGTTTGTTAAGCTTCTCTAATACTGACGCGAAATTATTTCAGTAATATTTAAGAGGCCTCTCACAAAATTAGAATGCTCGAGTTTAGGTAAAAGACGGCAATCTTATGTATGTGTGCGTAGCTATCCACACATGCACAATACAAACAGTGCAACGCGAGTGTCGAGCCGATCTAAATAATCTTTAGCCGATAGAATTATAATGCGGTATTTAGAGATTTATGAAAATACTTACTTTTATTTAGTCAGTCTAATAAAGATTTCTAGACTATTAAAAAATTACAAATATATGTTATGTAAAGTATACAATGAAAATAAAAAAAATCAAACAATTACATATTGGTGCCGATTCTGTTGTACACCGAACTAAACTATCTCTAAAATTCCTTACTTTTAGCTATGAGAATTGTTACGCTATTCTGCAAGAAATAATCTCTAAATGTAAAAAATATTTTGACACGACTGAAATCAAATTTGACAATCGCGACTCAACGTGGTATATTTTTTTTTTTCTTTTGGCTTCGCAACTTGGTACTTGTGTGCGTTATGCAATGAACTTGTTGAGAGACGACGGCGCGCGCAAGGGGGCAGCCTTGCCGGGGTTGCGTGATTGTTCGAAAGAGATACCATGACCCTGGCAAAATGGGCAATTGAAGGAACACGGGTGGGTTTTAGTCAGTAAAAGTCTGACATGCCCTCCCGCTCCGCCCAGAGCGGGAGAAGTCATTTGATGATTTCCCATCGAAAAAAAAAAAGGGGGCAGCCTGGACGTGTTTTATATGGAACTAGGTTTTGCCAGCGACTTCGTAGCGTAACGTAGCGTAAGCGAGCGCTAAGAAAGGAAGTAGAATTGCACGGACGAAGTCACGGCCAAAAGCTAGTAAACTACAAAACTTCTTTATAAACCACATTTTTTGCTAATCTATTACTGTATGCCAAAATTATCAGACTACTGGGCGAGCTTACGCGAGAGCAAGCCACATAGAATTGCCCGTGTGAAAAACAGTTTTCTCTCAAGTCTATACCCACAAATTTTAATGTCTGCCCTTGTGATTCTGGTCATTGCAAAGTACTTTGAGGGGAAACTGTATTCGTTTGAATTCAAAGGGAAGATCATTCAGGATCAATACAAAATAGGTTAGTATTTCTCACCTTAGTATTTCTTTTAGTTTTGCCATATAATTCATTTGAAAAAAAAAATTGGTTTGGTTGTTTATTTTCATTGTTTTTAATTTTTAAATTATATTTTTTTTGTTCAGGAGTAATTTTGTGCAATTTTTTGTATAAATCTTCTTGTCTATTTTGTTATACAAACTTTCAAACCCCTTTTTCACCCCCTTAGGGGTTGAGTTTTCAAAAACCTTAGGACACAAAATTGTTTATTTCTATTTGTTAACCTAAAAACAAAGTTTCAGGCTTGTAGCTTATAGTGTTCATCCTATACTTACACTTTAATTCATGATTCTTTATCATCCTCTTTATTTGTTTCTATGTTTACACTTCATGCTTTACTTATTTTATTTTATTTATATGTCTACACTCAACAAATCGATCTAAATACCATTTATTAACTTGGGAATAGCTGAAATAATTAACTCAAATTTTCATGTCGTGACAAGCCAAATTGTCAACTGTCAGTGGAACTGGATGTGTCCTGGCCGACTACACTTGTCAGATGAGATGATGGCTAAACTAATATTTTGAAAATGTTTGGAAAGGGAAGACGGCTTTGGTATAAAAAGGGGCGTCTGAACCGCTGATGGCACACACTCTAGAGGACCACACTCTGGAGGCCGTACACTCTGGAGGACACACTCTGGAAGACTGTAGACTCTCGGAAACTACTCTGAAGCGCCCATACTCTGGGAAACTACTCTGAAGCGCCCGCACTCTGGGAAACTACTCTCAAGCGCCCACACTCTGGGAAACTACTCTGAAGCACCCGCACTCTGGGGAAACTACTCTGAAGCCCGTCTACTCTGAAGCGTTCACACTCTGAAGCCCGTCTACTCTGAAGCCCGTCTACTCTGAACTCTGAAGCCGGTCTACTCTGAAGCCCTCTTGAAGCGTTCTACTCTGACAGTTTACTCTTTTTCATTTAATAAATTGTATCAGATCTGCCTTATCCATTTCTTTCACTAAGCAGATACGTAACAAGCTCTAAAAATGACGGACTTCCATACAAAATTTTAATCCCTTTTTCACCCCCTTAGGGGGCGAATTTTCAAAAATCCTTTCTTAGCGGATGCCTACGTCATTACAACTATCTGTAAAATTTCAGCGAAATCCGTTCAGTAGTTTCGGCTGTGCGTTGATAGATGAGTCAGTCAGGTTTGCCTTTTATGTATTTATATTTTTCATTTTTTTTTGAATTCTATAAAAAGAATATTACACACGTGTTGAGATTTATATGTGTGGGGTTTTTAAAGGGAGTCCAAAATGTCATTATTTTTACGATAGGACACGCCATTTTCGAGATATTAGCAAAAGAAAAAAAAAATACAGTACTGTTTTTGGACGTGAGGCGAGGCGTTGGTGTGAATTTTTGTTCATGACCACTAGTTGTATTCCACACCTTTCTAATCGCGATTAAAAATAGTCAGATTTAGTTAAAATAAATTATTTTAGTCAACATTTTTCTACAATTTATTAAAATAATGCTTTCATTGATAATACACGAAACTCTTATACAAAAAATAAAATGCGAAAAGTAGCAAAATGTTGTAGTCGTAGTATATTTTTGCGTTCACGATACGAGTACCCGATAACTGAGACGCGGGAAAAAATGGCACAGGTCCTACCTCGTTGGGCGCTTGCGCCGTACTAAACGCTGCCCGCTTGTGCATCGTAATTTATTCTAATTTAGAGTGATTTCAAAAACGATATTATGTCTAATTAAATAAACGGATTTAAATAAAACTTGAGAATTCGATTCGTTATAGAGCATACTTTATATTGACATGAATTTTTTAATGTAATTAAATTAAAACAAAAAAAAAAAAAAAAAATATGCTTTATTCAAACCAAAAAAACGCGATAAAATTGCGAATAAATCGTAAAAATTGCCATAAGACTTATTTTTTTTTACTAATTAAGCTTATTAAAATTCAATATTCTTGTACTAAATGTAACAACTAGATTATATGTCTGATGTTTTGTGTATTTTTTTTACTCAAATTTCTACATATTAACGATAGAAATAGGAGTCTGAAATTGACCCTGCGCTGATTTTTAAGAAAACTAGTTGTGGGAGATTAATTCCTCCCCGCCCATGTGGGAGATGTTATATAGCGTTTAGCCTTCCTCAATAAATAGGCTACCCAATACAAAAATATTTTTTCAATTCGGACCAGTAGTTCCTGGGATAACCGCGTTCAACCAAACAAACAATGTCTTCAGCTTTATAATATTAGTATAGATTGGTTGGTAGTAGCATAGTAATTGGGTTCTAGAGTCCAGATAGGCAGTCACTCCATGTAAAATACTGGCACTCAACTGCATCCAGTTAGATTAAAACCGGCCACCAACGCAGTGAGGAATAGACGAGGCAGATGATGAGTTAGTTGACATTCACACGGACGTCATAAAATCGCGGCGGGTATTTTATCGCCCGCAAGATTTTCATCTCTCAGCTAAGTAGAGCGATGAAAATAAAATGCGCGAAAAAAAAATCGCAGCGGGAAAAACAAGCCCGTGCATACCTGGGCTCTTTATTTTCCTTTTATCGTAACATTACGCACATTAAACATTTACTACTACTGTAGCTCTGTGTACGTGTACATTTCAGAAATTGAATTTAAGTATTAATTCTTTGTATATTAGGTTCGTAATGTCTCCTATAACTGAGTGTGCTAATAACAACAAGCTACCAATATATTCTTGTAGTATTATGGCTTGTAGTATTTATTATGGCTTGTAGTATTGTGGCGTGTATTATTAACTAGATTTTACGGCAGCAATAACAAAAAAATCTGCGGTATGATCTGTTTGAAACTGAATTTCATTTTGACTTCAGTTGTGTAATCAGTGACCAAGATAATTACAAGCGTCATGTCGAAAAAATAATACGACAAAAATGCTAAGAAATAAGAGTTTACTCAAACGTTACAATATGCCGGAACTCTACGCATTTTACTGTCTGTACATAAATAAGAAAATAAATAAGTAAGTTAAAATATGTGCAATTAAAAAAAAACTATACACTCCTGCTCATCCCTTTGAACGAAGACAGGCGTGGTGTGATAAAGAAATTTCATTTCCGAAACATTTTTGCGCAAATGAATTCGCGCAAGTGGATTCTCTCAAGTTTTCTTCATGCCCGGTATCTTTCGCACAATTCTATTCGCGGATATGTCTTTTCGCGCAAGTGTCTTTAGCGGAAATATCCTTCGCGCGAGTGTCCAGCTACCCTGAATTCATTATTATTACCGTTATCACATCGATGTTCCTATCATCCTATTTCTAATGCGAATTTAAGTACACGTGTGTAGCGTAGCGATAGACTGCTGTGGAGGGGCGCCTTAATTGTGATGGCAGATGAGTCACATGTTTGTTAATACACAATTAATATTGTACAGATTGAGAATAAATAAAATAAAAATAAACCTCCATTTTCCATTAAAATAATTAACGATTTCACTATAAATAACGCCTCCAAGTATCCATTTAACCAATGTGTGGTGGAAAAAAGATAAATTTTGCGATGCAGTGTCCCAATGGCCTCGGGGTCTTAATTGAATTAATAGTCTGCGGGTAGTTTATAAAGTGGTGGCCACATTATGTATTGCTGGGAACATATTGTTTATCCTTGCTGTACGCAGCATTATTAATTAGGCAGAAACGACCAGTGGGTGTGGAATATTCAGGTACTTAGTATTGGCGTCATTAGTATTATTTGGGAGGAGTTAGTGACCATTTTTGTATTAGAGTTTTGCGAGAAAATTTTGGCCTAATAATGTAATATCATTTATTTATTTTTAAACTTCTCGCAGACAAAAGAGGTACAAAGGCGGATTTAATACCTTGGGCATTCTCTACCGATTGGTACCAAGGCTGGTGATGAGATTATATGGCAGGATTGATTGGCCCCTAACTTACAAATTGCAGGTCGTTAGTTCGAGCCCAGACAGACGCTTTACTATGTATTCATAATTTCATCACCACTACTCTCACAACGTATCGAGGTGAAGTAAATCATCATGAGAAACCTATCCGAGAACTAAATATTCAAAGACATGTGTTATGTACCAACCAACACTTGGCTCGCGAGGTAGATTTTAGCCCACTTGCTATGGAAGAGAGGTGGCCTATGTTCCAGCAGTGGGGCCATTAAAGGCTGACTATACTATGCTTATGCATTAATACTATTTAATTCATCTTGCTGTCTGCTTTTAAATGTTCATAAAACGGGCCTTTTTGGTCTGTTAAAAAAGTTACCAATACTTTTAGTGTTCAATAGAAAACATACATAAAATGTTTCAGAATACGTTTCAAGGATTATAAAGCATCGTAAGAGTATCAATAAACTGTAAAACATGTGAAAACTATACATCATTTTCGTATGCTCGTAAAGTTTTATAGTATTCTAAACAAATATAACTTTGCAGAGCATAAAACACTTTTACATAAAATAAGGTTATACCCAACTGTTTCATAGAATTATAGCTACTCTATGGGGTATACCCTATTAACAAAGCCTTCATAAAATCTAAGAACGTCATTTATCGTTTCTCGCCAATTTTTTTTATTATAAACCTGCTTACTCCGTGGACATCAATCCGTGTCGGGGCCCATTCACGTCACGCGCTATTTCTTTTGTCTCCTCTCAAAAGGGGGAGGACGATGGTACCCTGATCACAGAAAAGACAAGTACAGAAGGGCAACTCCATACAACGAGTTGAAACAGGCGCACGCGCACTTGATATATTCTATTTTAATTTGATTTTTTGTGTCGTTTCTTTTATCATCCCAATTTAGTTTTAAGTTGTTTGTTTTGTTTTCCATACTTAGTTGTAAATTTTATAGTACATAAAAGTAGACTTGTGTCATAATAATTACGTTTTTATGGAGCACGCAGTGCGGTATGTTGTTATATAAAAATATAACGGTATAAACAATTGGCGGTTGGTCATTAAAGAAAAATAAAATAGTTAAAAAAAACTAAAAAACACGCTTCCATAGAAAACCAAACTAAAAAGTAGAAAATAATGGAAAAAAGGATGGGGTGCCTGATATCAATAAAAAAATACCTTAAAAAGCACGATGAAGCGTGTTTTTTAGTTTTTTTAAACTATTACTGATTTTCTATTTTTAAGAGTGTTTCGAATTTTGAGACGTATGTCAGCGTAGTTTGTGACGTATGTCAGCGTAGTTTTTGAAGACAGTTTTTTTTGCTGTCCTGGTAACCCTGGCAAGGATAATGGCACAAATTTATGAAATTATAGTATTGTCATCGGTCCTCGATAAGTCTACAGAGTTTAAATGAAATCAGGTCGTTTAAAGTGGGTCAAAATCGCGCTATAAGGAGTCGGTTACAAACAAACATTCAAGTGAAGCTAATATAAAGTGTGTAAAAAATAAACGCGTACGTACACGCCGACATATTAAGCTATACATTTCCAATTTTAGCTGACCTCGCAGTCACTTTTGGCAGTGACTTTTCGTACAATGTGAAGTCAGCTTATAATGGAAATGTATAGCTTGATTTGTCGCCTGCGTGGGCTGATTTGGGAGACCTGTCCACAAAAGATAGCTGACTTTTCACACCGTTTGTCGCTGTGATAAAAGCTGCTAAAGAGCGGAATTGCTCAACGACGCTCTCCTGCTCGGAAAAACACCAGCGAGTAATCATTTTTTGCCACTTGATCGAAATTCGCGTTTCAGAGTCTAGAGCGTGTAGCTTTTGAAGTGTCGTTTTTAGGTTAGCCATGTTTTGAATTTAATACTTAACACTATCATCAAATATGTCACTGCTTGAAAACTAACGAATTATAATTTATTTAAAAAAAAAAAATGCAGTTTAAAAAATGTCGTGAGTACGCGTGCGGCTGTATTTTCAATCCTTGTATGGAGTTAACCTTCTGTATCTATCTATTTTCTGACCAGAGGGCAATGGAGGGGTAGGGAGGGACATTTTTACGACGTGCAAAGAAACATCCTCGCGCCCCAGCCTCGCATGTCGGGAATCACAATTGAATTTCTTTTTCGTTATTTTTTAAATTTTAGAATTGTGGACACAGATTCATTGCCATAATTGTTCTGTGGAGTGTACATTATTCTGTTTTAGTTCAAAAATATGGGACTTTTTTTCAAAGATTTAAAAAAAAATGGTAGATAGCACCCTACCTATAAACTACTTTCTCTTCTGTTCATTTAGTGAAAACCTATTAAAGATGCAGCAGTTTAACAATTTTTTTCTCATAAATATTCTTACCAGCCAAGAAAAAAATAAAACAATTTTTTTTTACGACTTGAAGATCACATCACATGATTTTGTCTCCTCCAGTTGAATAAGAGCCCTTTTTATGTTCTTGCGGGTTTAAGGGAAATCCCTTTTTAGTGGTTTTCCACATCATAAAAGCAACCTCGAAAATCGCGTTTCTAAGATAATCGGGGTTGGACTTGCAACACTAATCTTCCCTTTAGTGGAATGAAAGAGAGAGATTAGTGCATCTCCCTCTTTCATTATTTCACTAAGGGAAAATTTAAGTCGTAAGTACATTATCCTCTTATAGCTTTGAAATATTAATCTCTCGAGCTCAACACAAACCAAAGCCGTTAATGATTTGAATATTCTAATATTTCAAATCCCCCCAATAAAGATAAACTAAGGCGAATTCCCTGGAACGGTAGATGGAATCCACTGTGCATGACAGTTCATATTCTCAACGGCATTTTGGAACTCAATAAGGTATTTTCCTCAAGAAACTGTCGCGAAGTTATTTCAGTCACGGATTTACGGTTCCTTGGAGTAAGACAAACGGCTCGTAGCGTGTTCGCAAGCAAATTTTGTGGGTAACAGAGAAAAAAGGAAATCATAGGTACGTGCCGCGTTGATTTTTGACGTGCGCTCTCAAAGAGATGTCGTCGACAATTGAGGTGCGCTGCATGACGAATGACGGGACGATTTCGAATTTGGAATGTTTTGTTTACTTTACATAATCTGTATTTGGTAGAGGTGTTTACTATATTCTATTTCGCCAGCCAGTATGTTTTTTTGTCTCATTTATTTGAAGACAATCGTACCTAATGTCAGTAGCCAGTAAGAAAAATATATATAACAATTTTTCTTTTGTAGAATGGTCTTTAGTTAATTTTTGTGAAATAATTGAATACAAAATAAAGCCGAAAGGATTAGATCGTCAGACCTATCAATTTACTGTGTTCCAAATTGTAAATAGAAACAAACTTAATGCGTCCGAAATAAAGTTTCTTTTGCATTACTAGACGTGTGAAAATAATGGTCTTGAAGGAAATAACACTGATTGGTAGTGTGTCCCTCCCGCACACTGTAGCACTGCTCATAAATCTACTAAATTATTAGGTCTTTACCTATGAAATTGCCGTTCTGCAGTACTGGCCATTTCAAATCAAAATAATTTTTGTTTGTCTAAGACTTCTAATTTCAAATTAATTTTATTTTAAAAACATGGAATTCTTTTTCCAAAAGTAGTCATTTGCTTATTGATTAGTGTTACATTTTTATCGCATTTCAATCTTTTTCGTCATCATGGATACGTTAAAAATTCGAGTAATTATGGAATATGAGTACCGTCGTGGCAGCAACGCGGCACAAGCGGCACGCAACATCAACGACGTTTACAGAGCTAACACTACAAACCAACACACCACCTGTTATTGGTTTGCTCGCTTCCGTTCTGGAAATTTTGACCTGAAAAATGAACCTCGCGGTCGTCCGAAGACTTTGGTCGACAATGACGAATTAAAGGCGATTGAGGAAGCTGATGATACACAATCTACGGCTGAATTAGCAGCAGCTTTTGACGTTAGCGTCAAAACAATATTGATCCATTTGCGTCAAATTGGCAAGGTAAAAAGCTTGACAAATGGGTGCCCCACGAACTCAATGATCGCCAGAGCGAAGTACGTGTCGAGACGTGCAACTTTGCACTGCTCAACAGACACACAAATGAAGGAATTTTGAACCGCATTGTTACCTGCAATGAAAAATGGATTCTGTTTGATAACCGCAAGCGCTCAGCAAGTTGGTTGGATCCTGGTTCAGCACCTAAACAATGCCCTAAACGAAAACTTACCCCTGGAAAAGTGATGGTCACTGTTTGATGGTCTAGCGCCGGTGTGATTCATCACAGCTTCTTACCAAACGGGGAGAGCATTACTGCAGATGTGTACTGTGAAGAACTGAACTCAATGATGGAGAAGCTGGCACATCTCCAACCAGCATTGGTCAATCGCTCGTCTCCGCTGCTCCTGCACGACAACGCGCGACCTCATACTGCACAGCAGACGGTCTCCAAGTTGCAAGAATTGGGGTTGGAAGTTCTCCGTCATCCGCCCTACTCACCAGACCTTGCGCCTACAGACTGCTACTTTTTCCAGAATTTGGATAACTTCTTGGCGGGAAAAAAATTCAATACCCGAGAGGCAGTACAAAATGCCTTTGAAGAATTTGTTGCCTCCTGTCCAGCTGATTTTTTTAAGAAGGGCATCAATAAACTGCCACTGCGTTGGCAAAGATGCATTCATTGCATGGGTGATTATTTCGATTAATACAAATAGAAAATACATGAAAAAAGTTCGTTTAAATTTTTTCATACAAAACGGCATTTTCATAGGTAAAGACCTATTATTAAAAATCATTTTCATGCGCAGGTAACTACTTATAAACAAAATTAGAACATGGAAATCGCAAACATAAAAACGTCAAGGTAAAAAACAAATAAATTATTTATTTAGTTTTTAAAAACGTTGTTAATCAAGACTACTGAAGATGATAATATTCCGACAGAAGTCATTTTATAGACAATACTATGAAAAAAATGAATGACGTCACTCGGACCGCAATGGCAGTAGACAATGGACAATAAAAATTAAACGAAAAAATTACCAATTCATTCTGAAATATTCAAATTGTTTGCAGAATAAACCGCAACAAACATCACTAATTGGTTTTTGAAAAACAGTAAACCAGCCTACTGGACAAGAATTCAGACTTTAAGCCATTGCTAAGAAATGTCAAAAAAAACTTGACTTGGAATTTAAACGCACGACCCCCAGACCCGGTCAGCAGTCGTAAGGTAGGCTTAATAAGGCTTATTGTCGGCTATACACATAGAACCAATTCTCAGTCACAAGACCAGAATAATAAATGTCGAACAAATGTTCCTTAAACCAAGATCAAATCTAGACAAAAAGAAAAAAGTATTGTAATACAAAATGAAGTTGATTAAATAAGATTTTCTCTGGGGTAAAACGGTGTCACTCACAGAGAATATTATTATAAAAGTAATGCCTCTACGTATTATTTCTTGTATAAATAATTTTATTTAATCAAGTTTTTCTGATCTGACTATCACACCGTTTGGAATGCGAGCGAATTTCAAAGTGAAATTCGTTTCCGAGAAAGGTCTTCAAGGAGTTAAAAAGTTCTGTTGCATCTGGTTATCTTAGGGCCCTTGCCCACGGCGACTTTTTGTAGTGAAGCTGTCGCGCGTTTCGTAAACGCGCAACAGCATCGCTACTAAGACGTGTTAGTCGCATTTACAACGCGCTACAGAAGCGATGCCATCGCGCTACTAACGCGCTACAGCATCGCGACTGTATCGATGCAAACACGCTACCGTTTGCTTAATTAAACCAACGGAGTCTGTCTTGCAACTGTAGCGATGGCAGGTATTTTTCGTGCCGTTACTGAATCGCGTTTGCATCGCGACAGAAGCGTGACAGTATCGCGTTTGCATCGCGACTGAATCTGGGCCCGTGGGCGAGGGCACACAGCTAGCGACCGCTTCACGACTGTATCGATGCGGATGTGCGACAGCATCGCTACTGCATCGCTACAAAAAGTCACCGTGGGCGAGGGGCCTTTTTTTTTTTTTTTTTTTTTTTTAGGATGGGAAATCATCAAATGACTTCTCCCGCTCTGGGCGGAGCGGGAGGGCGTGTCAGACTTTTACTGACTAAAACCCACCCGTGTTCCATCAGTTGCCCATGTGCCAGGGTCACCGTATCTCTTTCGAACAATCACGCGACCCCGGCAGGCATCGGTCCTATTAGACCCCTACGCTGCTGCTGACATCTCTTTGAGGCGTGGAACACTGCGCGCCGTCGACCCGAGCTTGGTCCTTACCGGGCGGCGAGCTACCCATTGCTCGCCACCCGCAAGCTCACGCCTACGGTGGCCGGGAGTCCGCAATCGACTCCCGACGCCCGGGGCGTCTCCTACTGCGGCGGCTAGGGACGTGAGGGCGCAGAGACTGCCACTCCCTCACGCGCCCCGCCTCCTCCTTCGCGAGCATTACTGCTTCGCAGAAGGAGGTGACGGCTTCCCACTCCCTCTCGCTCCGTACCATGGCTCGCACCAGGGCCGGACGCGAGAGGTCGCCGCCGCCGATCGCCTCCACGAGGACACGGCGGTGCTCCGCCCAGGCAGGGCACACCTCCACCGTATGCTCCACCGTGTCCTCCAGACGATCCTCGCAATGGAAACACCCGGACGTATCCTCCCGCTTTATCCTGAACAGGAACGCACCGAAGCACCCATGCCCGGTGAGAACCTGCGTCAGGCGGAAGGTGAGGACGCCGTGGCGCCTCTCTATCCACTCCTCAAAGAGGGGACTTACCGCCGCAATTGTGGCGTGCCCTGCGCTGGGTTGCGACAATCGTAGGGCGAGGGGCCTTAGATTATAATTTAAAGACTGAATTTGCCCTGCAATGGGTTGATTTGTCTAATTTAATGGATAAATAATACAATTTTTTTTTTTTTCAGAAAACTGGAGGATATACAAGAAGACCAACTAGGTGTTAACACCAAATGTATTGATTTTGACCGTACTGCAAAACATTTGCCAAGCATGCATTCCATATAACAGTAATCGACTATCGTTTTATAGTTTATGTAAAAAGAGCTGGTAAATGAAATATAAGATTACGCAACGGTGTAATAGACGGCCACTTTTTATTGAATAAACTCGTTAGGCGTTTGTTGGAAACAATTTTTTTTTTCGAAACGCTCAAATTACAATTTAATTTATTTTCCTTTGTCTTATTTTCTTTTTGTGATGGTAACAGGAAGTTGAGTAAAAAGGTATAATGTCTAATTGTTTTTTCTTTTTTTACTTAATTAATTTGAGGGGAGCGAGTGAAATATAAAAAGTGATGGCTTTTAATGTTTTCGATTTGTTTTTCTTGTAATTAACAAAAAACAAATGAAACTCAATTTGTATTTGGATTTTAAATAATAATTATTTATTTATTTATTTATTTATATATGATTTATTGTACACCAGAAAATACATTACAACAAGAATATTTAACAAAAATAAAAACATACAATGGGCGGCCTTATCGCTCTCTGCGATCTCTTCCAGGCAACCTTGGTATGGACAGTGATTGCGTGGACATAAAAATGGGGTTGTCACTGGTGTAAAATACAGATACAATTTATTTTAATAAATACACAGATATAATTATATATATCCTGTTTAATAAATACTTATATACATACATACTAAATATATAAGCTAAGAAAATAAAATACGACTAGTAATTAGTTTCAGGTTTCATTGAAATTTAAAAAGGGTACGTCCTAATTTCTTAAAAAACATTCGATTAAGATCGCGCGTCTTCGATAAGCGTTTGACGCGCGATCTAATTTGAAATCAGCCGCGGGGCAATCTAATCTGCTTTACAGAACGCGAGGGCGCCCCTTAAAATAGACAGTATTTGCTCATTTTAAGCAGGATTCAAGTCGCTGACTTGAAAGTTGAGAGAAGTTGTTATCTAGCAGTGGAATCAGCTGTAAATGAAGCGATCTTAACGCTTACCTCAAGTAAAGATTTTTATTTATTTATTTTCATTGTAGTTAAAAAAAAATGTTAAGACATAAATATTATTAAGGTTAATTTGACAAGTGACCAAAATCGGAACTATCCTCTGGTTTTGTTGATAACATTTCTTTGATAATTCTACAAATGCTCTCAAGATATTGACTAATAAGTCAAACGCCAAAAATACTTTGCAAACCTCTATGTCGAATCCTCCACAATATCCAAACAGAATGAAGTTAACTTATTTACAACACTACTCAGTGGTTCGTCTCGGAAACCCTTCGAATTAAAAGTTGGCAATCTCAATCCCATGTCACGCGTAAATCGGCCAGACATCCAATTTGGAGCCGTTACGTGGTGTGAACACAGCGCAGCTGGAATACAGCAGTATTGTTTGAGACAATTGTCGTATAAAATGTTTGGGAAAAGTTTTGTGATTATGCGGTGTCGTTAGATGATTAACACAGTGTCATATATTGGTGTGACAATACTGATTGATGTTGTGCTCCAGTATGTCTTTAAAATGATTTTCTAATGAAATGTGACATAATAATTTAATTAGAAATAAGCTCTTCCGCTGTACTTAACTTTTCTCTGTCTTCGAGTTTTCTTTCAGTTGTAAATATTGTTGGATAAAAATAAATGAAATTTCTTTCACGTAACTTCAAGTTGAATAAATTCTGTAAAATATAAATAGTTACTAAACCAAATAGCATTATAGAAATTCTAAACACTTTAAACTGTCTAGCATTACTGCTTTTATTTTACTGCGTGAAAAAATTGAAAATAAATTGATGGAGCGTAAGTCGCGCGTGAAGTGAGCGCAATCGCTTAGAAAGAACGCGATTACATCACGGTGAGCGGCGAGCAGGCGCGCGGGCGCTCGGGCGCTAGTTGTTCGGGTATTCACCCTATCTTGTGATCCGAAGGGGGATATGCACTGTTGATATTGTTTGAATAAAATGTACTGGCATGTAAATCCATAAGTTACCCTGCTATCCTATTTCTTTACATGGAATAAAATAAAGTCGCATTTCATGTACGTTACGCGCTTAGTTCCTACGCAACGCATTTTAATGAGATTTTCATCAATACACAATATAATACACGGGCAAAGACGCTGTCAAAAGCTAATGTATTATAAATGCGAAAGTTTGTTAATAAAGGATGTTTGTTATTCAATCATGCAAAAACGTTTGAACGGATTTGGATGAAATTTAGCACAGTGATAAGATTAGGGATTTGGCATAGGATAGGTTATAAACAGGGAATATAAGCAAGGAATTTCGTTTAAATGTTTTCGCATGTGAGTTCTTGAATTGTTTAGTAAATTATGTAGGTAGACAAATATAATGTTGTTTACCTCGTTGGTCCAGTGGTCCAAAGTGTGACTGCCGAGTCCTGAGGTATTTGATTCGATTTCTAGATCGGGCAATGTTTAATCGCTAGGATTTTTCCATAAGCAGCCCGAGTCTCTTTGTGCCCGGATCATGGCAATATGCTCGCTCCCTGTTACCTGCATGGGACTTAAACATAACTAGTGATATGAACATTTCCATCCACCGGGTAAAAATCCAGTTTCCGAGAAAACCCAAACTGGGAATCGAACCCAGGACCCCTTGATTAGCAGTCGCGATTACGTCCACTAGATCAACGAGGTACCAGACGCAAACATCATCATCATCATACCAGACCGAAAGACGTCCACAGTTGGACATAGGCCTTCACCAAAAAATGAGGGGTTTTCATAATCATCACGCTTGGCAGGCGGGTTGGCGATCGCAGTATGGTGGTAAAATGCATAGAGAACGCTGCTGCTAATTCTCTAGTAAATCCCTTAGTTGCCTTTTACGACATCCACGGGAAGAAATTGGATGGTGCTATTCTTTACGTTGGCACCACATGGAACAGTCAGTCATCGTGTAGCTCAACCCTATTTTAGGGGGCTCGACGGCCCGTCATAAAACGCTACCAGATCTGCAAGACATTTGCGTTGACCATGTACAAAATACTCAAAACCGCCAGACAGTTATTATGTTATAAAGTCATGTATTCAATCTAGCCTGCATGGTACTCACATTCATAGTCAGTTTTGTTTTTGAAAGTCATCAAAAAAAAAAAAAACAATAAATATTATGCGCTCACACACTTAGCATATATTATTTCGTTGCTTGGTGGGACATTGGAGTTACTTAATGATAAATGACTTTATTTTTGCAAGTAGGTTTGTACAAACACTTTTACACGTCAATCAATTTTTTTTTTAAACTAGATGAGGTAACTAGTCTAACTAGTCCTGAGCTTTTTTGTCATCCAAGTAATCTTTAACTTTATAGTACCTTTTTGACAGATTTTCTGTTCAATATATGATTAAAATTTTTTGAGGCTTAGTTCTTTAGACGAAAATTTTTATTTACCCGAACCCAGAACAGCGTGTTCAGCAGTCGTGACTACGACCATTAGACCAAGGAGGCACCAGACGAAAAGTATAACCTTTTAATCCGATAAATATCGAACACAAAACTTCTAACCTAACACAAAGTACTGCTAACTCCGAACTATCCGTATCTTCGCGAAAAAAAAAAAAGAACTTTTAACTACTCAAGTTTGCGCATCCTTTGTTTAAGTTGCGCTAAGTTGTGCTAAGTTGCGCTAAGTTGTGCTAACGATTGAACTTGGCTCGCTCATAGTGCTTCGATGTTTGTCCTCCGTTTTCTAAGTTACATCAATCATTTTTGTTGTGAGAATAAGTTTTGCGTAGACTTGTTGTTATAGCTTAGAAGTGTTGGTTCTTGAAGATATTGGGAGGACTCTTTTTTTTTTCTGGATGGGAAATCATCAAATGACTTCTGCCGCTCTGGGCGGAGCGGGAGTCAGACTTTTACTGAATAAAACCCACCCGTGTTCCCTCAGTTGCCCATGTGCCAGGGTCACGGTATCTATTGGGAGGACTCTAGAGGGAAACCGGCAAAAATGAATAAATGATTCGATGTTACTTCTAACATTAATATTGACCGGACTATTGAGGGATACCGGAAAATATGTGAACCAGAAAATAATAGTCTTAAACTGCAACTTTGTATATCCTGTCAAGGAAATGGATTTGTTTAGCAACAAGACATCCTAAATCAAAGTCAAATTGCTGTATAAGAAGCGCACATTACAGCCGTACGTGGCAGGCCGCAGTGCAACGCATTTTCATACAAGAATGTGCGCTGCTACCCCTGTACATTGCTTTACACATATAACATATATAATCAGCTTATAATGTTTCCATTGCTGGGACACACGCCTCCTCTCTGCGAGAGGGAGAGGGCCGTAATTCACCAAAGTAGCACTGGGCAGGCTGACACATGTCACTTATCTTCGAAATTTTGATTTTTGGTTATTTTGGTTAATATGCCGATTTCTTTGTGATATTTTCCTACATCGATTTCATAGTATTTTTTTTTTGGAATTATATCTTGCTGGTCATCCTATGAGATTGTCGACTGCTTAATCAGACTTGCCTGTAGCTACCTTAATTAATTAAGACCTCCAGTCAGGGCTAAAAAAACTTAAAACTAGAGCGACTACTGTCTAAGGGACCCCCTGTGGGGTACTGACCTCGGCTTAGGGCATCGCTTGTAGACGGGCAGCAAGAGACGGGCTGGATTGGAATGACTATTATTTTGGCAAAAATTTAAAGCTACAGGCTCATCAGCGCGGGCCGGCTTGAGCAAGGGTCGGGGTGGGATTTAAAAGTAGTGGTGACGAAATATGATAATTTATACTAAGAGAAGCTCATATCTGGGTTCGAAACATACGACTTACAACTGTTAAGTCGCAGCCTTTACCACTGGGTCAACACTGCTCTAACAAATCTGCATATTGATAACATTCTGCTCTCTTTTTTTACTACAGTTCTATTGTGGAAAACAGACCACCCAATTATACAAAAGTGAAGCTATTATATAACTGGGCACGCCACAATTGCGGCGGTAAGTCCCCTCTTTGAGGAGTGGATAGAGAGGCGTCACGGCGTCCTCACCTTCCGCCTGACGCAGGTTCTCACCGGGCATGGGTGCTTCGGTGGGTTCCTGTTCAGAAGAAAGCGGGAGGATACGTCCGAGTGTTTCCATTGCGAGGATCGTCTGGAGGACACGGTGGAACATACGGTGGAGGTGTGCCCTGCCTGGGCGGAGCACCGCCGTGTCCTCGTAGAGGCGATTGGCGGCGGCGACCTCTCGCGTCCGGCCCTGGTGCGAGCCATGGTACGGAGCGAGAGGGAATGGGAAGCCGTCACCTCCTTCTGCGAAGCAGTAATGCTCGCGAAGGAGGAGGCGGGGCGCGTGAGGGAGTGGCAGTCTCTGCGCCCTCACGTCCCTAGCCGCCGCAGGAGGAGACGCCCCGGGCGTCGGGAGTCGATAGCGGACTCCCGGCCACCGTAGGCGCGAGCTTGCGGGTGGCGAGCAATGGGTAGCTCGCTGCCCGGTAAGGACCAAGCTCGGGTCGACGGCGCGTAGTGTTCCACGCGCGCCTCAAAGAGATGTCAGCAGCAGTGTAGGGGTCTACTAGGACCGATGCCTGCCGGGGTCGCGTGATTGTTCGAAAGAGATACCGTGACCCTGGCACATGGGCAACTGATGGAACACGGGTGGGTTTTAGTCAGTAAAAGTCTGATACGCCCTCCCACTCCGCCCAGAGCGGGAGAAGTCATTTGATGATTTCCCATCCTGAAAAAAAAAAAGAAAAGCTATTATATAACTCCGGATGATTGATCAGAAATGAATAATTTCAACATTCAGCTACATAACTGCTGTTTCCACACAACAGCTACATATTTTACAAAGCCCGCAAATACCACCAAACATTTATGAACGTTAATATTTCAAAACCCACACAGCTCATGTCTAATTATATCTATTCTGAAACAATAATTCAACACACAAGGATAACTTATACCCGAGATACACGAAGTTAGATTTTCAAGCTGTTATAGCAGGGATAGTGAATCGATGACATGCCTCTGTAGGCACGTTACAAAATAATTTAGGCACGGCAACCCAAGTGACCGTCATACATAAGCATAGAAATCTGAGCGCGATATTGTCATCAACCTATGCTTTTTTTTCGTTTGGGATATCATCAATGGAAGTCTCCGGTTCTTAGTGGTAGCCTTTTACTGACTAAATCCCACCCGTGCTCTTTCGAATAAATCGGCGAACCTGGCAGGCATCAGCCCTAGCGGACCCCGGACTCCTTCAATATGTGATGACACCTCTTTGATACGCGCGTGGAGCACAACGCGCCATCGACCCGGGCCTGGTTCTTACCGGGCGGCGAGCTACCCATTTCTCGTCGCCTGCAATCCCGCGCCGGTGGCCGGGAGTCCAATATGGACTCCCGACGCCCGGGGCGTCTCCTGCAGTGGCCAGGGACATGAAGGCGCAGAATTACTGCTTCCTACCTATTCCTACTTTTTAGCTATGTCTGTGAGTCGTTATATTGAAGAACCGTGTGTCACATGGTGCCAGTTCAGCTTTCTAAAAATAAAAAATATGGCACTGATATGAACTATTTGGCAACTAGTTTTGTAACAGCATAAGTTGCACTAACTTGTTATTTCATGTAAATAAAGTGGTGAAATGTTGATTGCATCGGTACTGTATAGTAGTAAAAGTCTATTTCTGTTTATAAATAATATTGTGGACGTATTAAGTTTTTTCAGTATTTTATTCATTGTTTGTTGGCACATCATGGTTATATTCATTTTTTTTTTGGTGAAAACTGCACGTTTAGTGGTTCGCCACCTCTGTAGTATAGGAAGCTAGAACCTCGGTAAACTAACCTGGCTTGGCACACGCTATTGCTGTTAACACGATGCCACATTAGTTTAAGCTAGCACACTACAACACGTGGTTGCGGTTAGAAAAACAAACGTACTCACTGCACACTCGCCATTCGAATACTTGCTTTGCTAACTAGAAGCGAGGATGGTAAAATTAATGCTGGGGATGCTAATAGCTCAAAAAAGAACCTTATCCTGTTAAATTTTCTTAGATTGTGACGCTAGCTTACTAGCTTTCTAGCCTAGAAAAGAAGGTAGTTAAAATGCAGGCTGGCAAGGACATAACCATGCAACGTGTTACCATGAATTCAGTACCTGATTTTGAACCCCCGTACGTTGAAATTACGTCACTTATATAGAAAAAGGCGGTTCAATACATTTTGACTGCACGGTATTGCACTTATTGATGAAACACCAGTTTCTTTTTTTTTTGATAACCGACTTAAAATTTATATTCAAGTGGGTCTAGAATCATATGCTTAATTCATGGTTCAGTTTGCGCGTCGATTTTCCTTGCTACCTTGTATACACGAAGCCAAGGGTACGTATTTGAATATCGAAGATTAAAATACCTACTGTTAAAATATCGATGTTCAAAACATCGAAAATGAAAATATCTAACGACCATAAAACCGAAAATTAAAATAACGAAAGTTTATATTATAGAATGGTTAAATATCCTACGTCCAATATATCTAAAATTATAATATGTTCACCTCCGCAGCTTCAGCTTGCTGGTCACCTCAGGTGACCAGCCTCAGCCGCTACGGCTCCCACGGGTGCCTATGCTTTGTTACAGCGGGCGGGGTTACCCTCCCTTCGCACCTCCGGATTTTTATATACACTCTAGAGCTAACAGCCAAAAGACTACGTAAATTCGGGGTGCCCCAATTCAGTGTAATTTGAAATCGCGTAGGCTGCGGTGGTGAGCGTTTAGACCATCTGCGACGTTAAGCTCGCGTCGGACTGCCGGAGCCCTGCAGCGCCGGAGCCGTGACAGAAACCATGCTTGCTTGCTACTACGAACTTCTAATACGTATTTCGACATAATAAATCTATAATATTCTATAAACCGTACGTTACACTTATGCAGTAAACAGACTAATGACTACTTTATAGCAACGGGTTTGCAGGGTGTGACAATTTCACATCTACGTACATTTATGAATACACTCATACTGCCTTTATTATTATTTGTTTCGGTATTTTAACTAGTAGGTATTTTTAACGTAGATATTATGAACTTAGATGTATTAAATGTTGATATTTTGAACTTAGGCATAATGTCATTCGATATTTTGAATCATTCGAAATTTTAATCACTCGGCATTTCAATCTTCGACGTTTTAAGCGTAGGTATAACAATTTTCAACATTTCGATATAATCGATATTTAGATTTTCGATGTTTTGAACATTGGTATTTTAAGCGTAGGTATTTTAATCTTCGATATTCAAATACGTACCCGAAGCCAGCGTTACTAGCTTACTAACACTTATTTACTATCGTAGCTTGAGAAACTATACTCGTGTATCTTTAGCACTACATTGCTATAAACACCACATTGCCATAAACATAGCCCAATAAACACCACAAAATGGTGTCACAGAGGAATATTAGCACACACGAACTAAATGCATAAATTAATTAAAACTTTGCTGTAAGTTCGCCTCACTGTTGTTATGTTAGAGATACTACCGACTTCGTCTGTGTTTCTGCAATGTTTGTGGGCAATATAATATTGTTTACATATTTATTTGGGACTCGTAGTGAAATTGTAACAGGCGCATGGATCGATTGATGGGTTAAGCTACGCTTGCCGCGACTTGTTCGTGGCTGGTCGACTATTCATTACGTCATATTGAATCGAAACGCTTCCGTGCTTCGGAAAGAAAGTTAAAAACTCAATTAGTACAAAACGCCAGCTAATCCACACTAGTCTGGGCACGCCACAATTGCGGCGGTAAGTCCCCTCTTTGAGGAGTGGATAGAGAGGCGTCACGGCGTCCTCACCTTCCGCCTGACGCAGGTTCTCACCGGGCATGGGTGCTTCGGTGGGTTCCTGTTCAGGATAAAGCGGGAGGATACGTCCGGGTGTTTCCATTGCGAGGATCGTCTGGAGGACACGGTGGAGCATACGGTGGAGGTGTGCCCTGCCTGGGCGGAGCACCGCCGTGTCCTTGTGGAGGCGATTGGCGGCGGCGACCTCTCGCGTCCGGCCCTGGTGCGAGCCATGGTACGGAGCGAGAGGGAATGGGAAGCAGTCACCTCCTTCTGCGAAGCAGTAATGCTCGCGAAGGAGGAGGCGGGGCGCGTGAGGGAGTGGCAGTCTCTGCGCCCTCACATCCCTAGCCGCCGCAGGAGGAGACGCCCCGGGCGTCGGGAGTCAATAGCGGACTCCCGGCCACCGTAGGCGCGAGCTTGCGGGTGGCGAGCAATGGGTAGCTCGCCGCCCGGTAAGGACCAAGCTCGGGTCGACGGCGCGTAGTGTTCCACGCGCGCCTCAAAGAGATGTCAGCAGCAGTGTAGGGGTCTACTAGGACCGATGCCTGCCGGGGTCGCGTGATTGTTCGAAAGAGATACCGTGACCCTGGCACATGGGCAACTGATGGAACACGGGTGGGTTTTAGTCAGTAAAAGTCTGACACGCCCTCCCGCTCCGCCCAGAGCGGGAGAAGTCATTTGATGATTTCCCATCCTGAAAAAAAAAAAAAAAAAAATCCACACTAGTCCACATCCACACTATAATAATAATAATTAATAATAATAATAATTTATTTAATAAAAACGATTACAAAAAGAGTACATTTACCAAACAGTATTAAATTCTCATACAATTATAGTGCCTAAAGATAAACTATTTCTAAAGTATTTTTATCACAAGTGCAGAAGATGATTCATCGGAATTAGAATGTAAGGTAGCGACCCGCCCGATCTAGGTTAAATGAAACCTGTGTTTCGGGCCATCACTTTACATTTCAATTAAATTGGTGCAATCATATTTTAAGTATAATTTATATAAAAGTAATCTATTAATAACTATGAGAAAAAGCACATTAGTAAAACAACACAATAAAACAATAATTCCTAAAACTAAGTGAGTGTAAATACTACAAAAATAAATACTTACGAGGGAATAAATAAATTATAATCATGACATAATTTCTAGAAGTTTTTCTGTGTCTGTGTAATTAAGTACCGCTAAGTATTCTGATGATATTGTACTACATTTTTTATAACTTAAACTATAGATGCTCAATAACTTGTTAAGTCTATTATACAGAAGAGGTCCTAAGAACACAAAAAATCGATTAGCAAACGCATGTCTTGTTTGAGGCTTTATGCAAACCAAATCCTTTCTTCTCTTGTCAGAGGGTACTGGGTCAAAAGGAAGAGCACTGTGCTGGTGTAATACTATGCTTAAAATGAATAATTGCCTTACTGTTAGTACATTACATGCTATGTAGAGTTGGTGCGTAGGAAACCTAAAAGGGCGAAAGGTAGCAACTTTTAGACATGCTCTTTGAGCACGCTCTAGAGGAAGTAAAATTGTTTTTGCTGCACCACCCCATGAAGTTATGCAATAGGTAAGAATGGATTGGCACAAAGCTAAATAAACCTGTTTAATTAGTTTATAGTCGGCTATGTTCCGTAAGTTTTTAAAAACATATATTAATTTGCGAACTCTAATACAAAGTAATTCGATATGTTTACGGAAATTTAAATTGGAGTCAATAGTGACACCTAGATATTTTAAATGGTCAGCTTTAGCTAAAGTGGGGCAAGAACATGCGGTGTCAGCGTACGTGCGACAATTATGAGCGTAAATGTTTAGATTAGTTAGCGGTTTGTTAGTATTTCTCATTGTAAATAAAATGTACTTTGTTTTATCTGCATTTAATGTTAGGATGTTATTATGGAGCCAATCAGACACTATGTTAAAACCAGTCTGTGCATGTTGATAGACCTCAGTTTTGGATTTAGCTGAGAAAAGTAAAGCGGTGTCATCCGCATAAGAAATTATGACACCATTTTGAAGTGGTAGGCTGCACAGGTCATTTATATAGATTAAAAATAAGGTGGGCCCCAAAATGCTACCTTGTGGAATGCCAAAACAATTGTTTTTAAGTTCAGAACTAGTATACTGCCCTATTTTTACACATTGATGACGGTCGCTAAGATAATCAGCAAATAATAAAAGTTGGGCTCCTCTAATCCCAAGTGCTTCAAGCTTGTGCAATAGTAAATTATAAGAAATAGTATCGAAAGCCTTGGCAAGGTCTACAAAGATACAAATTGTATGCATACTATTATCTAGATTGCTAGCAATATAATTAGTTAATTTGTGCACTGCTTGGCTAGTTGATCTTTTGGGCCTAAATCCAAACTGATTGTCTGAAAGTAGTTTGTTATCTTCCAGATATTTTATCAACCTATAATTAATAATTTTTTCTAAAATTTTTGATAGTCCTGTTAGCACTGAAATGGGTCTGTAGTTATTGACACAGTTCCTGTCACCAGACTTGAATACAGGGGTGACCACAGCTTTTTTAAGGAGCTTGGGGAATATTCCTTTAGATAAACAAAGCTGAAAAATGTAGGTTAGTGGAGGGGCAAGTAGGTATCTGAATCTTTTAAGTATATTATTGGGAATGTCATCCCACCCAGTAGCACATACATCCTTTCACTCAAATAATAATCTTTCAACTTCGTTAACGTCGGTATCTAATAAAACAAAAGAATTTAATGTAGAGGAAGTCGCAGTCGGGTTATGAGGGGATAAAATATTAGAATTTAACGATTTTTCAGCCAAGTTTTTACCAACGTTAGCAAAGAAGTTGTTTACTTTATTCATTGCTTCGGATGGGTTTGTCTCTGTAGACAGTAAATCAAGTGGAGGTTCGGGACTTTTTGATGTAAATGTATTCGTTTTTATAAATTTCCAGACAAGTTTACTATTTTTTCCCGCCTTCTGTAATGCATTTTTATCATACTGATTTTTCACTTTTTTCAGAAGATTATTGCAGTAGTTCCGGTACCTTTTATATGTTACAGAAAGTATTTCGTTATCAGGTGCAAGTTTCAATTTAAGGCGAAGTTTGTCTCTATGTCTTATACAACGAACGAGACCGGGTGTGATCCAGGGTTTGATGCAACTATACCTTCTAGGCATTTTATGAGTAAATGTGTTTTTGTTTATTGAAAATTGTAGCAAATTTATGAAGTACAGTAAAGAAATATATGCATCGTTTGTATTATAAACAGGGTCGAAATTAATACCGCGTAAGTCATCTTCGAGGTTTGTCATATTTAATGTGGTGTAGCTACGCATGCAGTTTTTTCTAGGTGAGCTCATTTGCAATGTTAGTAAAACAGCTTGGTGATCGGTGAGCGAAGAATTAGTAACAAATGTTTTGGATGGATTTTTAGATTTTAGAATAATGTGGTCTAAGCAAGAGCCGCTCTGATGCGTGGGGTGATAGTGAGCTGGTAAAAGTCCATGAAATGAGCAAATGTTCAGATAATTATGAACATGTGTGTCGGTTTTCTCAGAAGCAATGTTTATGTTAATATCGCCCAAAAGTACTATGTTTTTAAATGATGATAAGGTTTTTAAATTTGTGTCGAGTGAGTCTAAAAATCTGTCAATATTTTGAGACGGAGGCCTATAAATAGCCATGACTACTGTATCGGGACTAATTTTAATTATTAAGCAATTACTATCCTGGAATTCCGGCTCTTCCTTTATTGCACGTAGGTTATTTTTGATATATACCACTAATCCATCATTTTGGTTTATATTTCTCTCAGTTCTGTAAGAATAATACCCGTCAAGAGATCGTAAGTTAACCGTCTGTTTTGACAACCAACATTCTGTTAAGACGATTACATCACAGCTTATGTCAAGATTCTGTAATAACACCTCAAAGCCGTTCATGTTTCGATTAATGCTGCGAATATTCTGTGTAAGCAAGGTTAACGCTTTGACATCAGAAGGAAGAAGGTGTTTACAGTCCTCAACATTACAGGTTATAGATTCAGATACTGAAAAACTGTCTAGATCACAAATTAGTTGATTTGTCATGATCTTTACAAACTAAGTGGAAATATAAATAAACTATACGCTACCTGTTTACGTGCTACTAAATACAATAAACTGTGGCGCTCTTAGGCGCCTTCATAGTCTATTGAGTTTATATAATTAGTTTCCGCATATGTGCGCGCTGGGCAACTTACATCACCAGTGGGATGGTCACATTTTCTCTTATACCGTTTGCACGTCGCACATTGAGAGGGAGAAGATTTGCTGCTGCATTCCTTGAAGGAGTGTCCAGTCTCTGCACAGTGGTTGCAAGTAGGACTGGTTTCTCGACAAAACTTGGCTGCGTGACCGAACTGATGGCAATTGAAGCACCTGGTGACTATAGTGAAGTCTCTCACGGGGCATGATGACCAATTAATAAAAATTCGGCTTTGATTGATCAGTAATTTTCTAATGCTAGCGGGTATTTCCAATATGTAGTTACAGGTAGGAAGGTCTTTCTTACCCGATTTATGGGTCAGTTTTATTCTGTCAAGGAAGGACTCACGGGTTATATTCGGCAACTTGTCTGAGAGGTTTTGCTCGTAGATACAGTCAAATACCTCCTGCTCAGTAAGGGTAACGGGGACACCAATAACAGCGATTCTCGGGCGGCGTTTAGAAGGTTCTTCTATTGTAAGGCCAGATGATGCTAACTTTTCCGATTTTCTGAGCTTCTCAATATCGCCTTTGCTGTCGGTGCTAATCAAAACGCCCCCATTTTTCACTTTTCTGAGGCCACGGACATGAAGCTTCATTTCTTCGGGAGATATTATCTTTTGAACAAGTGACTTAGTGTCGTCACTTGTTTGGGTCTTATCGCTGGGATAGATGGCGAGTGATTTCAAATTCGCAGGACGGACAAAGTTATCGGGACCTTTCTTCACCATACTTGCATAAGAAGTATTCTCCGATTTGTTCAGCTTTGTTTCGATGGCGTCTTGAAACTGCTGGAGAGATTGGACAACAGTTTGGTAATCCTGGAGGTGCTGGATTGTAGTATGGGCTGCAATCGTTTTCTGCTTCAATGATTGGTATAATACGGCCATCTGTGAAGTCCCACTTGAGACCTTCCTGCAAAGGGTGGAGACACGAAGCTTCTGTTCCGAGTTCATTTTCCCTTCCCCAACAATACTGCAAACTTCGTTTAGAATGGCATCAATAGATCCCACCCATCTCTGGATCTCCTGCGTGCTGATGACTTCACTTGGCAGTTCATTATCCGTGGGTGCTGGTGGATTGGGGTCGCTTGGAGGTACTGGTTCGGTAGGCGTCGGTGGAGGACTTCGCCGTAGTAATTGACTACGACCAAACGGGCTCGATCCCGGGTTAGACATGCTAACCGTAACACTTTGTTGTTTGTAACACTGTTTAGTATATCTTGCACATGTTAGTCGGTAAGAGTCACACGCGACACACTTTTCTTTTATACTGACGTCGCAAATAATTATATGTATTTGTAGTAATTGTTTATTGCATTATAATCGAAACACACGTCCGCTTCGTCTCGCGCCTCGTAAAGCAATCCATACTTCCATACTTCCATACTAATATTATAAATGCAAAAGTAACTCTGTCTGTCTCGCTTTCCTGCTAAAACTACTGAACCGATTTAAATGAAATTTGGTAGACAGATAGTTTAGAGCCTGAGTCAACGCGAGCGAAGCCGCTGGCAAAAGCTAGTAGGTTATAAACAAGATATCGATGAGGATTTCGTATAGTCTGGGTCATACGTCATTATTAAGTAAAATTGCTCAAATTACGTGTAGCTCTTTGGTTTTGCCGAAGTCGGAAAAAAAATAGCTGGAAAGATAATACAAGCCTCCCGATGGTATTTCAACCCTTCTTCAGGAGATTAGTAAACTCACTAGTACTCTCTAGATACACCGTCACAGAACGCCGTTCTTCCGTCCTCGCCGCCGAGACCCTCCGCGACGCACAACGTCCCAATCCATGTCCGCTCTGACCGTTGCTGGAGCCAGCCCGCGCCCATGAGTCTGTAGCTTTAAATTGGTCCCTAAATAGTAATCATTGAAATCCAGCTCGTCTCTTGCTGCCCTTTACCAGCGATGCCCGAAGCCGAGGTCCGGTACACCCCAGGAAGTGCTCTTAACAAGTAGTCGCGCTATTTTTAAGTTTTTAAGCCTTGGCTTAAAAACTTTATTTATTAAGGTAGGAGGCCTTTATTTATTAAGGTAGCCCCACAGGCAAGTAAAGTTAAGCAGCCGACAACCTCATAGGTTTTTTTTTTGTGGGTGTGAATTCATCAAATTACATCTCCTGCTCTGGGTGGAGCGGAAGGGGGTGTCAGACTTTTACTAACTAACACCCACCCGTGTTCCTTCAGTTGCCTATATGTATGCTAGGGCCACAGTAACTCTTTGGAACAAATCTCGCGACCCTGGTAGGCATCGGTACTAGCAGAACGCTTCAGTACTGCTGACATGTCTTTGAGGCGCGCGTGGAACACTACGCGAAATACCAGCGACCAATTTCCCACAACCCTTTTAATAGGTACTCGTAGTGCCTACTCTCTCACTACGAGTACCTATTAAAAGCGCATATTACGTAATATAGGCTCCAATTACGTGCACGTCACGTGCCGCATAATTATTTATCGCCATTAAGCACGCGTAATCACCGCGGCGGATGTCGTCGATAGCCTCCAAATATAACCTTTTTTTTAATCGCCCATGTAAACAGCCAGCAATTTAGACGCCTTCGCTTTTTAAATTCTGATGATCGTTGGCGGCAGTTGGCGCTTGTGTTTATGATTCGGAATTTGAATTTTGAAAATGGCTGCGGGTGGTAAAATGTATTTCAATTCGTTTTTTGAAATTAAATCTCTGATATTGTAACAACGATTATCAAATGAATGTGTTACAACAGATTACGTAGGACTATGAATGGTATAGAATATGTTCATTTTCACTAGTAAACAATATTGGGATGAGATACCAACCCGATATTATGTAGGTATCCTAATATTATTATTTGTACTTGTATGTAGCTGAAGCCAACATACATTGTAGGCTTCGCGTAATGTTCAGTTACCTATTAAAGTTCGTTACGTAGAATATTTTGATTATTTCGGAGAAATACATGAAAACATGTTCACCTACGCATAATTACGACCCATTTTCATATTATAGCGGTGCTTTTCGTATTTACATAATTTATGTTACGTTACATACTGTTTACATAAAAGTAATTATGAAAAGTACCTATTCATGTCAAAGTAAAATAACATTCATTTATATCTGGCAATACCCATAATATGGTTTTTATTTATAATGTAATTACAAAAAAAAAAACACTATGCTGCAACTGAAGAGAATTAAATCTCACCAACAGAATAAAAAAGTAAAATAAAAACTCACAGAATTAGAATAAAATAAAACGTCAAATTTAAGGGTCACAAAAGGGTGACCCTTAGAGAGTCACCCTCAATCACTTTTAAGTTGGTATTTTTGTCGAAGTTGGGTTTCAGTTTTTCAATTTATTTTACCAAAACCAAATTAATTCAATTTAGAAATTAGAAAGTAATCCTGCCAAACTGAATGTAACGATGACTGTACGGTACAGCTATTGAAGAAGTATTTTTTCTATCGGGTTGATCCACAAATAAACTGGAGAAGACCAAAACGAATAGGGGTTAAAATTTCCATTATGGGCCATCTGGGAGCAGGGGCGCGCATAGTTTTTTTATAGGAAAGTCGACGGAGACCCGCTTTGCGGGGCTCCTACTTCTGTGTGGTTTAAAAAAAAATAACCACGAAGAGCTAACTCTTCTAACCTAATCTGTCCGAGTCGGGGTGCCCCGAGTCCAGAGCTCGCTTCGCTCGCTCTTGTATTTCTACGATTTATATTATTATTTTTCTCGTAAACCAATTATTTTTCGAACTTAAAATTTTACGGAGGCTTCTGATCTTTCTGTGAAAAAAATATGGACTCCCTAACTATTGCTAGGGACACAAACGATGACTGACAGATTGTTTAACAACGGGTAGTATTTAACGCAAATCAAAAAATATCCTTTTTCTATGCAATAAGATTCCGAAACATAATATAGTCATCAACTTCTCTATGGTCGCGGGAATCCCCGCTTCCTCTGAACATTCTGTTTGAAGAATTGGGAATTCCTCGTCCTTCGACTTTGCTCTAAGGGGATTCCCTCGTTCGTTTCGTTTGTTCCGTCATGTTTAGTTCGGCTGGCAGTCGTGTTTTAACATTTATTGGAGATACATAAGTAGTAGTGATTCGCGGATTCTGGCGCAAGCGCCAGAGCCCGCGCTTGCACCAGAGCCCGCGAATCTGTAGCACCCATCGTAAAAAAAAAAAAAAAAAAAAAAAAAAAAAAAAAAACAAAAAAAGGTTTTGGTGTGCTCTGATCTCAAATCTGTGGTCCATTTTAGCGTAGGATGCGTGGTTCTGGAGTTATGCAAATCAATTAACTGTTATCTCATTGATTTCCGGTGGTCCTGCACCCTCATTAGCATTCCATTGTTCGCCTAATCCTTTTATCTATTATACTTCGAACACCTCATTACGTTGCGCCAGAACCCACGAATCTGTTGCCCTACGGTTGATTTGGCGTTCTTATCTATTACTCATTGTATGTCTGCTTTTCTATGTCATCAATAAAACACATTCATTTTTATTTCAATATTTTATTACTTTTTTCTACAAAATATGAGCGGAAGATCTCATCCACAAAAATATCATTGTGCAGTGTGTTCCCTGTAAATATGTTCGTAAAACTATGCATTGAACATCCCTGAAACTTAAATAGCAAATACATTAAGCAATATTCACCACAAACTGAAGTCCAATCATTCTGAATCCTATCAACATTCCAGTCCCATCTCTTACAATTCCTTTTCAAAAACTGGAGATGATATCGCTCAGGTGTTCGTCCATATGAATCAAAATATTGACCGATACCATTCGTATCGATATGTACAGCTACCCAGTGTGAACCTGGTTTATCATCCGCATCCAAATTGCATATTATATACGTTGGTACATGTGTATACATAGGTAGTCTATTAGCAGCATAAACATTATTTTCTAGACTGGGATGAATCTTTTTCATATGTTTTTGTAATTCTAGTGTATCCATGATATTACTGTTATTAGCAGATTATTACAGTACCAATCTATTCAATGGTTGTCATAGGAATGTTCAATTATAGTGATTTGTAAATATTAAATCGCATTCTTTGTGGGAGTCACAAAGCTAAGATTATCATTTTGCTGCAGCTAATTTAAAGTTTGTTATATGGGTCTGATTATATTAAATAAAACACTCTTGAGTACATAGACATTTTTAATTAACTGTTCAACACAATAATTATTAAATAAATAAATTAAATACAGACATATTATTATCAAAATACCATTTTCTAATACACACAGCATTATTCAATGCACAATTCAATTTATGGTTCGCACAATTAAAATCAGTTTTATTTTTACAGAACTTTTTTTTTAATGTCGCAAAATTAGGACATCCCTTCTCACCTATGTCAATCACTTCACAGTTTGCACATAACTCTTTAATCCACGTAATCTTTTCCAAACCCTTTGTCATAATTTTTTTATTTTCTAAATATGGTAAAATAACACGTTTAAACTCTTTGTAGTCTATGTAGCCTTCACTCCAGTAAATTCCTCGATTTATTTCTAACCATCTCACCTGCTTTTTTTCTTCTAGTGTTAGGTAATGGAATGAATATGGTGGTTTCACCAAGAACGTCTGTGTATGATCATGACTCGCAATGGCCAATTCTTTGACAATAAAATGATTTAAAGAATCTTTAAATCCTTGGAGTTCCACTATAAGGGTGTCCGTCTTCATGATATCTTCTTAACAATGTTACTTAATGGTTTGTATTCAACAATGCAATCGTTCAGAATGAGACAATATGCTGAAGTTTTACAGTACCAATCTATTCAATGGTTGTCATAGGAATGTTCAATTATAGTGATTTGTAAATATTAAATCGCATTCTTTGTGGGAGTCACAAAGCAGGTTGATGCCTGTTGCGAAGGAACGTGAGATAAGTTTGTTGACTCATAGAGTTACAATCAGTTTCGTATGTGCTTATGTAAAGTTTAAACTCGAACACTGTTTTGTATAAGATTAAATAGGAGAGGTTTATAAAGAAATAAAAAATAGTATATTGCATACAATTTGTTTTATTTAATTTTATAATGTTATCTTTAGTTACACACACACAAAATGCATTAAACATAACACATATATCTAAAACACAACACACATTATAATCCTAACTACTATAGTCTACAGTAACATTTCTATTTTTATCTATTTCAATAATATTATCAAACTCAGCATAAACAATACAGTTAATTGTTTGTATTAGTGAGGATTCAAATCGTACTTCTAATCTTACACTACCATGCTTTATGAGATTCCAATGGGCTGATGAGTTAGCTGATAAATCAGGAGTTAAATCAAATGCTAAAAGACAGTAACCTTTGGCATACTGTTCACGAGAGATTGCATTTCCTTCATTAAGAAAGTGAATACCAGTCCCCGAGAATAGAGTATGATATGCTGATGTAAATATATTATTATTAAAAGATGGTTGCAAAGCTTTGGAAGGTATTTGTTGACCATCAATATATAAGCTGAAAGAGTTAATACCATAGTTTTCAAAGTTAAATGGATTTTTAGTAAGTGAACCATTAAATGCAGAATTATTCACAAAACCAATAATACATCTTTTGGGTACCTGTCCTAAGAATATATTATCAAGAGTTTTTCCTTGAACACCCGATGCAATTGTTAAAACTTTAACTTCAGCACGAGTAATAGGATATTTAGCAGTGGTAGAAGCTAAAATTTTCTGATGTGCGAGTAATACACTTGGATTAATTCGTGCTCTTCGAACAATAAGAGTTGCGTCCGTAATGCAAACTTTAAACTTTACATCATTTGACCCAGCAATTAAATTAAAACTCTCTCTTGACCGAACTAATTTTACACTCATTTCAACGCCATTAATTAAAAATTTATCTTGATTGAAAATGTCACCATGAAGATGACCAATCATTTCTATTTCCCTGCTTTCATTAACTAATTCCTGTCTTTTAACAAATCCTATGTTTTTACCATCTGTGGAATCCATTTTTCCTGCTGTATCATCATACCAAAGACTACAAGTAAGATGAGATTGTTTAGCAGCAGGAGCATAGTTTAAAAGGGTTTCCATGTATGCTCGATAGGCATAGGTATTATTAGGTGGTGATACAAGTTTTTGGTTTAAATAAACATCGAGTTGACTAAAAAGTGAATGCAACCAATTATTTACAGGTGCTACTGCTGTAGCTGATATCAAGTTTGTTGAATCTTGATTTAATACTTTTGCCTTTATGTGGAGTAATGTATGAGACAAATCTATGTAGTCATCGCCTGTTCCAGGAACTTGAAACTCGATAGGTCCATCATCAGCAAGAGATGAAATTGGTTTATAGTGAATCCACAATCCATTTTCAATGCTTGTTTGTGTAGACGGTAATGCAAACAAATCTAATTCTGACTTAACGCACTCACAAGAATGATTATGAAGGAAAGACATACTTAATTTGAAAATATATCTTTGATGTTTTTTGGTTTTAGACCAAGTTTTTTCGTAGCTTTCACTTTAGCTGTTAGTGGTGGAATGAACGAGGCCAATCGTTTTCTTTTACTTATATACCCAGATCCTGTCATGTTAAATCGATCAATTTTGTCATCAGCCTTTCGTTTTAAGTTTGTACTAACTTGCTTTAGACGATCTTTTATTGAGGCTTCCATAGGACGGGCTTGAACCATATCCGATAAAAGTCCTACTCCAGCGTTTAATGCCTCCTTACCAACCACTCGAGCACCACTTGAAAGTAAAGGTAAAACTGATCTAAATAACCCTCCTAAGAAGCTCCCAATACCATGACCGCGTTGGTATGGTGAACCCTTATAAATTACTCCAACTCCTGATCCAGCTTGATGTGAATAATAATTTTCATATGGACATTTATGATGATCATGAGGAGAATACATTATTATAATTTGCGGAAATGTAGTTTAACACACACGGTTCCAAACTGGAATGGTATTTTTTGTCCTGTGCTCGATCTTATATCTATTTCCAGCGTATCGAACTCTCTTCGCATAACAGGTAAGTAGTGAGGTGGAGAGAAAATGTACATTTTATTCGCACCATAAATGTATTTTGAAGGATCTAATGAAATGACTCTTAATAGTGGAGTCATAACATCACCCACAATCTGAGGATCGATAATGTCGCAATATAGAAATAGTTGAGATGGTAACCCTAAGTGTAAATTAGCAGGACACTTCCCAAAATTTCTGTCTAGGAGATTTGTATTTGGTTCATAACCTAGTTGTAAACTTAATTTGGGTGATAATGTTACGGATGTTATATTTTTATCCAAAACAGAAACAGACACAAATTTTGTTATTTCATCATAACGAAATTTCAAGCTCTCTCTGATACCATTTAACGCTCTTAAAATATGTTCAACGTTATCGTAGTTGGTAGCGGGAATATGTTTTTTGTAGTACACTGTTGATGGTTTATCTTCATTAGGCATTAACATGGTTTTTGTGATGTATACAACATTTTCATGATCTTGAACAGTAAACATGGTGCATGGATATTGAAACTCGACAACTCCAACCGCCCATTCACCTTCTAATTTCATAGCTTTTGGTAATTTTGTTGAAAAATTTGTGGTCTTGTTATCAGGAAAGTATTCCATTGAACTATTGCTGAGCAAAGTTAAATAAAAACTTTCTTTATTCATATTTCTTTTAAACTAGAAGCTAAAATCCAACTGTTAAATTTATCTGGATAACCTTTCCACTTCACTAATACTTCTTTTCTGTTACCCGAATAACGAGTGCCAATTATTTTATCTATTTTATATTGTGAGGTGGGGTTGTAAGTGACCTTCTGTAATTCTCTTTCATAAAAAGTACCAACTATTGGTTCATTTTGTAAATCTGTTATTGTATAAACAACCCATGGAGATCTATCAATTATTGAAGATATAATAAATATTTCATCACTCCAATTTGATTCATATCCTTTTTGGAAAACATGTTTATATTTAGTTATTCGAACATAATCACCCACGTTGAAATTTGGTTTTGGATTTTCTAGAGAAAGTTTGTTTGACCCTCTATCATAAAGATTAGTCCAAACTGTCATAATATTGTTGGAACTTACATCACATGGGCACATCTTAATACTCGAGTGAATGCTGTGATTATAAGAGTATATTAAATCTTGTAAAACATCTATATATCTATAAGTATTATTATGAGTGAAATAACGCCACATTTTCATTTTTAGAGTTCTTTGAAATCGTTCAACAATACTAGCCTTAATATCAGGATTGTTAGTGGTATAGTAATTTATCTTTTTGGATTTAAAGTATTTTTGTACATCTTTTGAAACAAATTCTGTACCTTTATCAGATTGTATGTGAGTAGGTGTTGTATTACTTTCAGTAAATATACTTTCAAAACATTCTTTAGTTGTTTCTGAGTTTTTCTTTTTCATTGGTCTTGCAAAAGCATATTTACTAAATACATCAATAACACAAAGTATGTAGTTGAAACCATCATTATATTGAGAATAAGTTCGCATATCACTTAAATCAGCTTGCCACAGCTCATTAATATTTGATAGAATGTACTTATTACGCGGGAATTTTTTCCGAATGGGTTTATGTAATGTATATGTTTCTTGTGATTGTAACCATTCCTTTGCTTGCTTTTTATCCATTTTACCCTTCATAGCTTTTGATAATTTATCAATACTACCAAAACCAGCGGGGTTAGATGGATCATAATAAATCCTGTTAATTTCTTCTAGTACGGGGTCCATTTTTCCCAATCGATCTTTTTATGTATTTTAGTTATAGATCTTTTATCTCCACTGCTCGGTGTAGAAAACTCTTGAACTTCAATCTCAGAGGTTTTGTTCAGATCTTTTACTTGAAGTTGGTTAATAAACTCACATCTCTTTGGATTTCCAATATAAGTAAGTGGTACTTTAATATCTTTTAATGCTTTAGCAAATCTATCCCACCCTATCGGATCACTTTTTTTTAAGGGTCTAAGTGAATCATTTATTAAATCAACAATATTACTTCCTGGAATTTTTTCATTATCAATTATGACTGTGCCTTCATTATCCCAACGTATTTTACTTTTACTTGTTCCAATTAAGTTTAATAATGACTCACCTTTTTTATTATAAGTTTTTGGTATTAAACTGAGTATTTGTGTTGATGAATACAGTGGATTTGCCTCACTTTCTATACTTTTAATAGATCCTTTCTCCTCCAACAAAGATTCAGCATCAACTGAACTTTTTAGATCTCTATCTTTATTTTTAAAACCAATTTTAGACCCATTTGAATCTTCATTAGATGTATCAGAATAAATTGGTAATCTGAGTGGTTGACGATCCTCTTCGGTAAAGTGAAGGTATCTTTGTAGTGTTTGTAAATATAACATCCACTTCTTTCGGTCTTCCGTCTTACTATTCATAATATTTTGCATTTCAATATCTAATCGAGACAAATTACTAGTAACCTTATTTTCTTGTTTTAATTTTTCAATCAATCCCGGTTCAATAAGTATCATTTTCTTAGCATTTTCCATGTTAACTGGCTAGTCCACTTACTAATCCACTCAATATTGCACCTAATATTATTGGTAAGAAAGCCCCTCCTTTTTGTATAATAATATTTTTTCTTAGTTTATGTTTACACTTATGCACCAGTTTACGGAGTATATTTTTGTGTTTATTCAATTTTTGTTTATCTTGATCTTTAAGAGGTATCTTTCCTTGTAAAACGTTATGAATACATTCACAAATACAATTTATTTCTTCTTCATCACACGTTTTAAGTAACGCTCTTTGATATTTTGGTTTAAGCGTATGCAAAGCGTTTAGCAAATGTTTATGCGTTGTGAGTCGACGATGCATCATTTAGAAATGATTTGAATTGTTTGATTCTTGGTGTATTTAAACTGCAAAGCGTTTAGCAAATGTTTATGCGTTGTGAGTCGACGATGTATCATTTAGAAATGATTTGAATTGTTTGATTCTTGGTGTATTTAAACTCTTTCGTGGGGACGTAGACTGTGCAGTAACCATTAAATGGGAATACATTTGTCTTGATACGACAAAAATCATTTGTATTCTGTTTTAAATCTACCATTAAATATCCATGCGCTTCTAAAGTTGCATCCCTGTAGGCGTCTTCAATGAATTTTGGGTTATCTGGTGACACTTGTCGTGCTAAATATCTTATTTGAGTTTTATCTCGAGGGTTTTTAAAATAAATTATATAACTTGAGTTTAAAGAAATGTCTCTTTGACCTTTACCTTGATGAAATAAATTTTGTGTTAAATAAAATACACTAAGATTCCTGTGATGACTACCTTTTGTAAATATATCCACAATTCTTCCATCAGACTCTCTCATTAGATCATCAATAATAATAAGGTGTGGGTTTTCACCATCAAACATATTAAGATTTGGAATTCCTTGATGATAGTTAACATTTGGTAAATTATTTAAAGCCTGCATTTCATCAAAGCACCATGTGATCTGATTAAAATCACAATTACATATTTCTTTAACTGATTTTATGAAATTTGTTACAAAATTTGACTTCCCACATCCACTTGGTCCTGCCACAATAGCAGTAAACGGATGGATAAAGTGAAACATTTCACACGTCTAGAGTTTTAAAGGGATGAAATAAAAATGAAAATTTTGGTGTAAAAATTAAATATATATATATATTGCTAAAATTATATAAAACATGTAATTTGTGAAAAACAGAATGATCTGTATACTATTTCTAACACAATTAGTACTTATCAGAATTTCACAATCACCTCAACGTCAAATTTAAGCACACAAATAAAAACTACAATTATTTTACATTATTTACAATCAAACAATACATTTTAAATATGTAATAAACTATTATATAACATTACAGTAATATCATAATTTTACAATCAGTACAAAATTTGTATATACACACAGAAATAAAAGTAAAAAGTATTACACTTAGCGTAATTTATAATGTCCCCAAGCCAATGTATCAATGTTGTTGTTCATAATACATCGTTTGGTATCATTATATGATAAAGATGTTTTATTTATTTTTTGTGTAAAAATAGTGTGTTTGATTGACTTAAATCGAAGCATACTACAATATAATACATTTTTATTAAACAAACACGATTTGTAATTTTCCATATTCATTTTTTTGGTAACACTTTTGTTAACCCCTTTTGCCTTTGCTATAAATTTATCTTCTATTTCTAAGGCATACATTTTTGATCGCAACCCTACAAATTCCTTCAATACTTTACCATTATTCTCATCTTTAAAAAAACCTAACTTTTTTTTATTTATTTTTGGATATCCGTAAATATTATTTTCCAGGTAATCTGATGTATCGAAATAGTGAAGTAGATCTGGTTTTATATCCTCATAAAAATTGTCTGTAAAAATTTGATATATCAAACTATCGGTATCGGTGTACAATAACTTAATTTTATTATGAAACTTTTTAATCATGTAGTTATAATGAAATTCATACATAAGGGTCTTAGATATATCTAAAATACAAAATCCTAAATAAATCGGCTTATCATAAATTAATTTTGTTTTGTGTAATTGTATTGCAACTAAATGTTCTGAAAATATTGATAAACTATGGAATTCTGGTTTTGCAATCCAATCCTGAGCACCTAAAACTTTACCACGATTATCCCAGTGAGTTAGTAGTTTAACGTTTACTCTTTTTTCAATATTTTCCATAGTCTTACCGAAGACAGAATTGTTCATTAATTTAAAAAAGTCTTTTTCAAAGTTTGATGTAGCTAACGTTCTCAAACTAGTATTTAAGTCTATGTATTTCTTTAACCAAGAATTCTGTTTAAATTTTAAAATTCTATGTACTTTAATTAATTTAATCCCCATTTCAATGCATTGTTTTAAATTCCTGTAGTGAATGATGTATTTATTTTTATTATTTAAATTAGGAACTAATTTAGTTTCTTTAGTATTACCCACACATATGTTTTCAGGACATAACGGAAAGTCAGAATGCAAATTATGAAGTTCATCAGGATATTCCAAATCAACTTCTAAAACATAACCGAAATCAGAGTTATCCGACACATTATAATCTGTATTAGAATCTATCCATTCGAAACCACCAACAGGAAGAGATTGAGACATTGCCCAACCATATAAATTATTCGCATCAAAATATGTTAGATATGAATTAGGTTTTTCACTATCATAATCTTCCATGAATTTATTATTTGCTCTAGCAAAACGATTGCTACACTGAGATACACCCCCTCTAATACCAGCTTTAAAAAAAGCAATTTTGTCATAGTCCGTTAACAATTCTAATTCTATTTTGGTAAATTTTAACATTGCATCCCAACTTAAACCTGGGGCAGTATAGTAATGAGCAGGATCTAATCCATAAGTTTTAATACAAAGCTTTCTAAAGTTTTCGAATACATCAGTCAAAAGTAAAACATCAGTTTTTAAATATAAATTGGAATAATCAGACATACTACTACACTTAAAATGTTGCCAAATATCTTTTGCGTGATTATAATCATCATTTGAAATATTTGAATCTGTGAGTGAACTATAAAATTGGTGTTGATCAGGAAGTGATGGATGTTTCAAGCAATCACTATTACACATAAATTCATAAGGATAAATACCTTTCCGTCTTAAACGTGAAAAATCTTCATTATTAGGATAGTTCCTTTTTAGTTCTGTAAACTGATCATCATTAAGATATTTAGCTAGTTGATCTAAACTACACGATAAAAATTTCAATGAATCTATGAATCTTAAACTTACTGGTTGATTATTTATTGTTAACTGTTTTGAAAATGATATGTATCGTTCTTTATTTTGTGGAATAACTTCAACTTTGTCATCATCGAGGTTTAATGCATGGATAATGAAATGAGCATCGTAATGACTGAGGTTATGTAAAAATATTGGAATATGACGAGGGGTTCTGTACTTAGAACTACACACTTGATGTGCAACACCCCTAAAACTGCCAGTGTGCCAATCAAAATCGTAAAAAAGATCTTCATTTAACTCAGTTTCACAAATATGACATATGTTTGAATTTGAAATTTTAATTTTATCTTCATCTGATAATGGAACGAGACATTTTTGGAAACTATTTTTTTTAAATATTGTTTTCACATCTTCACAAAGACGATTCATAAACACTTGTGCACAGTTTGACCCACTATACGTCTCATATTTTGATAATCTGTTATCATATGAACATTTAATGTAATATCCAAAACTATACACTTCTCTTCTTCACTAGGCTTGGATGGATCGTTACTACATGATTCTATTGGGTTCAAAAATGCCTCAAAGTCTGCATAAACCACAAAGGGCATTTTCAACTTTTTCACGAATTTATCAAATTTTAATTTATTATTTGAGGTTGCTTTACCAAACCAATCCTTTTTGGAATCCTCACCGTTTGGTAATTCCGTACAAATGTGAGCGCAATCATATTGTTGATGGTTATTAAGTCTTTCCTCTGATGGGAAATGAAGTAAACATGAATCACATATATAAACTGCACAATGATGTCTTGATATTTGTGAACTAACTAATCGCGATAAGTTTTTAATATAACAGTAATGATTGTTAGTACCATTCGATATATATAGTAGGTTAATATGATTAGGTGTACGACATTTTGTTAAATATAAAGGACCTACAACAGAATTACACTTTTTTTCTTTATTATACTCTAAGCCAAAAACATTAATACTAATATCGTTTAATTTCTCTACTTTTGATATATCTGCAATTATAACCGGAAAAGAAATACCAGTAAATTTTAGTTTATTTCCATGAATTGCGTAAGATGCTACCCGATCTACACTTTTACATACAGGATATAAACCAGAGAGTAATGCCCATTTGAAACACATATTATCATTATTTTTAACATTGATTATAGCTTTTTTTGATTTAATATCTTGAGGAAGGTCGATATATGAACTACCACGTAGGGGGTTGAATTTGTTAACATTCATATCTATGTATTTAATTTGATTAAGACTCCAACCACTATCTTTTTTTTCAAATTGACAAATTTTACCGACTACAGTGTCTATTAATGATGAATAAAAAATATTTAAGTCATCTCCCTGACAAATTATGTAATTAAACGTTTGAAAATCAAACGTATTTTTAATATCTTTAGTTTGTTGTATGAAATCAGCATGCAATATGAAGTTTATTTTAAAAATTGTATGTTGTTGAATACATTCATTTATCAAAAATAAGATATCAATTTTTAGCGAATTTAAAAACGATTCCGGTGTTTCAAAATATTGTCCCGATTGAAGTGTTTTACTATTAATTCTATATGTTAAAATTCGATTGCCAAAAGCGGTTTCAACAACTGTAACATTTGTTAATGAATTATGTGATTTTAAAAGATTATTTTTATGTGAATTGCTTTTTAAATGGTTGTTTAGATACCTTTTATTAATATAAACATGACATGTATCACATTCCACCTTATTGTTGTCCACGTCATTGGTTTCAATTGATGATGTAGAAGCTCCTTCATCAAATTTTGCTTTCTTGGTAACCTTATTTTCATCAGTAGTGATACCTCGTTTGATACCTCTTCCAACTTGTTGTTGACTGTAACAAAAAGAAAATTATTAGGCAAATCTTAAAATAAAACATTACTACAATAATATTTCTTATTGAGTTTGTACTTCTAATACTTACATCAACTTTGTTTCAACCATCAAACATTGATTATACAACTCATCATCATACGATGAATCGAACAGTTCATGCTTCTCTATTTCATCACAAACTTTAGACAGCTCCTGATTGAATTCGCTGTTGGATTGTTCTATATTCTATTCAATGGGCGCGGAAAAGAAAGCACTGGTGCACATTTCACTGAAGTTTTCCATCTTTATAATAAAGAAGAAAGTATGTAGCACAGTAAGTAACAGTTAAGTGTTGGTAGAGCAACTGATACCCAATTTCAAATAATGTCCAATATTCATAGTCTAGCAAAGGATTAGGAAAGTCATGTAAAATCTAATGAGTACACAGAAGTACTTTAAGTAAACAGAATCACATTCACTAATCCACTAATGAGTGTCATTGTTAAAAAAGTATTTTTTAGCTTTTTCACTTTCTGCTATTGTCTTTGTAATATTGTATACGAGGCCGTTTGTGTTGTCGTAGATGCTATCCTTATTATTCTTTATGTAATATTTAATCCTCGTGGTAGCGTGCTTCCAGTGATCACTAGTTGGAATCTTGGATAGTTTCTTCATATCATACATTTCAATTTTTATGAGATGCGTCGCTTGGTCTCCGTCGTCAGAATTTGTAGAGATGTATGATACGCCATCTCTAGCAGCTCGTGTCACAGTCGAGGATAGCAGCTTCTTCCTTTTTATTTTTGGTACCACTTCAAAAAATTGATCAATCGGTTGCGATTTCCTTTTTCCACCATCGTCTGTGTTATTAACGACGATGTCATCACTCTCTTCTTCGTGTTGAGGAGAGAGTGGCGAGTAGTAATACTGTTTATAGGTATTTTCATTATCGTCTGCGAAGCTGAATGATCTCTGCAACAACAGAGTTATCACGTTAATATCAATTTGTTTACACTTAATCACACACGTTAGGAAACAACAACAGAAATACAAGTAAGTTTGTCAATAGAATAAACACTTACCTCCATGGCCATTGATGCGTTGAAGTAACACAAACGTAGTATTGGTAGACGTATACAATCCACTGTGGTCAAACGACCATAGACTGACTGCATGACTGCAACTGTTCGATCTTATATAGCACCATTCTTATCTAAAGCAAATTACTAAGTACAACGAAACTGATTGTAACTCTATGAGTCAACAAACTTATCTCACGTTCCTTCGCAACAGGCATCAACCTGCTTTGTGACTCCCACAAAGAATGCGATTTAATATTTACAAATCACTATAATTGAACATTCCTATGACAACCATTGAATAGATTGGTACTGTAAAACTTCAGCATATTGTCTCATTCTGAACGATTGCATTGTTGAATACAAACCATTAAGTAACATTGTTAAGAAGATATCATGAAGACGGACACCCTTATAGTGGAACTCCAAGGATTTAAAGATTCTTTAAATCATTTTATTGTCAAAGAATTGGCCATTGCGAGTCATGATCATACACAGACGTTCTTGGTGAAACCACCATATTCATTCCATTACCTAACACTAGAAGAAAAAAAGCAGGTGAGATGGTTAGAAATAAATCGAGGAATTTACTGGAGTGAAGGCTACATAGACTACAAAGAGTTTAAACGTGTTATTTTACCATATTTAGAAAATAAAAAAATTATGACAAAGGGTTTGGAAAAGATTACGTGGATTAAAGAGTTATGTGCAAACTGTGAAGTGATTGACATAGGTGAGAAGGGATGTCCTAATTTTGCGACATTAAAAAAAAAGTTCTGTAAAAATAAAACTGATTTTAATTGTGCGAACCATAAATTGAATTGTGCATTGAATAATGCTGTGTGTATTAGAAAATGGTATTTTGATAATAATATGTCTGTATTTAATTTATTTATTTAATAATTATTGTGTTGAACAGTTAATTAAAAATGTCTATGTACTCAAGAGTGTTTTATTTAATATAATCAGACCCATATAACAAACTTTAAATTAGCTGCAGCAAAATGATAATCCTAAGCTTTGTGACTCCCACAAAGAATGCGATTTAATATTTACAAATCACTATAATTGAACATTCCTATGACAACCATTGAATAGATTGGTACTGTAATAATCTGCTAATAACAGTAATATCATGGATACACTAGAATTACAAAAACATATGAAAAAGATTCATCCCAGTCTAGAAAATAATGTTTATGCTGCTAATAGACTACCTATGTATACACATGTACCAACGTATATAATATGCAATTTGGATGCGGATGATAAACCAGGTTCACACTGGGTAGCTGTACATATCGATACGAATGGTATCGGTCAATATTTTGATTCATATGGACGAACACCTGAGCGATATCATCTCCAGTTTTTGAAAAGGAATTGTAAGAGATGGGACTGGAATGTTGATAGGATTCAGAATGATTGGACTTCAGTTTGTGGTGAATATTGCTTAATGTATTTGCTATTTAAGTTTCAGGGATGTTCAATGCATAGTTTTACGAACATATTTACAGGGAACACACTGCACAATGATATTTTTGTGGATGAGATCTTCCGCTCATATTTTGTAGAAAAAAGTAATAAAATATTGAAATAAAAATGAATGTGTTTTATTGATGACATAGAAAAGCAGACATACAATGAGTAATAGATAAGAACGCCAAATCAACCGTAGGGCAACAGATTCGTGGGTTCTGGCGCAACGTAATGAGGTGTTCGAAGTATAATAGATAAAAGGATTAGGCGAACAATGGAATGCTAATGAGGGTGCAGGACCACCGGAAATCAATGAGATAACAGTTAATTGATTTGCATAACTCCAGAACCACGCATCCTACGCTAAAATGGACCACAGAAAATGCCGCCTGTAAAGAAAAAAACTTTTTTACAAAAAAAAAAATAACCGACTTCCTCAATTAAAAACATTACAAAGTGAAAAATAACTTTAATTTCGGAAGTCGGTGTCTTAGGATTTTTATTTAAGGTTTTTGCCACCGACTTCCGAAATTAAAGTTATTTTTCACTTTGTAATGTTTTTAATTAAGGAAGTCAGTTGTTTTTTTTTGTAAAAAAGTTTTTATTTTTACATGTTTAGTTATAGTATTGTTATGTAGGTGCGTAGGGACACAAGTGAAACTACTCACGGCTAATAGCACACTGGTTTAATTCTACATTAGAGGTTTGAGAGGGGGGACGAGACGGGGACGCAGCGCACGATTATATACGCGCTGCTCACACATACATATACAACAAGTATCTACCCTGCACTAATTCCAAACAAACAATGCATATTTATGCGATAGCAGAAATCGCGGTTGATTTGCTGTCATTTTTTAAAGAGTTCCGGTGTCTGTCTCCGGAAGTCATCATCACATCTATATGAAACTTATATGGGACCATTTCGGAATAAACCCCTTTCGAACAAAAAAAGAATTTTGCAAATCCGTTTATAAGTAGATGACGGAGTTATGGCCGGACATACATAAAAAAAATATAAACATCCGAATTGATAACCTCCTCCTTTTTGAAGTCGGTTAAAAAGAGCGTAAATGCGTAACTTTGGAATTCAAAAGCATAGCAAAGCAAAATCTTTGTATGAGATGCTGAAAACAGAAGAAGGAGAAAGGAGTTCCACTCCGACTTTTGCTGCCAGCAGAGGCTAGTTCCATCGGTTTAAGCAGCGTTCTAATCTTCACAATATCCACATAACAGGCGAGGCGGCCAGCGCGGACATTCAAGCTGCAGCTGAGTTTCCAGACAAACAAGAGTTCGTTGGACGAGAGAAAATTCCTGCTTGTCTCATCTTCAATGTTGATGAGACCGGACTTTACTGGAAAAAAATGCCATCTCGGACATTCATTTCTAAGGAAGAACGTCAAGCCAGTGGTTTCAAAGCTGCGAAAGATCGACTAACACTTCTGCTGGGTGGTAATGCCACTGGTGATTTAAAACTGAAACCTTTACTAGTGTACCATTCAGAAACACCCCGTGCAATGCGAGGCACAGACAAGACAAGTCTACCAGTTGTGTGGCGATCAAACAGAAAGGCGTGGGTTACACGGGAAATTTTTCAGGAAATGTATTGTAATAGTTTTTGCCCATCAGTCAAATCCTACTGTGACCGAAATGGACTTAAACCTGAAGTTATATTACTCTTAGACAATGCCCCAGGACATCCAAACTCACTTGAAACGCCCAGAGACTTAAAAGTGTACGTGAAATTCCTTCCACCAAACACTACGTCAATATAACAACCTATGGACCAGGGAGCAATAGCAAACTTTAAAGCTTATTACCATCGCCGCACTTTTAGCCAACTAATTCATGAAACTGACGGGGAAGGAAGACATTCTATGCGAGAGTGGTGGAAGTCATACAACATTATGAAGGCTATTCACAACATAGAAGAGGCTTGGAAGGAAGTTAAAAAGAATTGTATGAACGGGATGTGGCGTAATCTTTGGCCAGATGTAGTGGAAGCACCTAGAATTATTGTCCAAATGCAGAGACAAGTGGTTGAAGACATTGCTGCAATGATTGAGGGGTCTGAACTTGAAGGTGTCGTGGTAGAAGATCTCGTAGAACTTGTAGCAACGCACGACGATCCTCTCAGCAATGAAGATCTGATCGAGTTACAGAATAATCCTATCTACGATGAGGAAGAACTAGTAAAAGAGAAAGTTTTATCTTCAGGGGGAATACAAAATGCTCTTTCAAAAATTTATTCAGGTTTAGAGATATTGCAAAATATAGACAATAATGATGACCGTGTCTTGACCGTGTGTCAAACAATTAAAAACAGTGTTGGGTGTTATGAACATAAAAAAACGCTACCCAAAAGACAATAGATGTATTGCAGTGATGTTTGTGTGTATTTTTCCGTAAAAAATAATCAATAGCATGTATTGCATAAAGTGTTATTTATTTATTTAAACTTCTCGCACACAAAAAAGGTACAAAGGCGGACTTAATGCCTTAGGCATTCTCTACCAGTCAATCAAGGGTCATCCAAAGTGTTCTTAGAATTAAACTGATTGATTAAAAATATTCGTATTTTTTTTGTATTAAACTTTGACTATGTTTAATCATAAACCTCGATATACGCGAATTTCAGTTAACGCGATTTTTTCCGGAACGTATCCCTCGCGTAAAGCGGGATATTACTGTATTTATTTGATATGCAATTAATAATAATCCTTACGATACTAAGTTTTAGAAAGAAGCTTTTGCATGTGTGGTCACTACATCCAGACACAACTGATAAAGCGATAGGTGAACATGTGGCGGGAATCTGTGGATCTGCAGATATTAAAGTTGAAAAAATTAAAAGTGCAATAGACTATTCGTCATTTATGGTTGGAGTTCCCGAATCCCTATTTGATAAAGTGAATAGTGTTGATAGTTGGCCTTTATATACACAGTTTAATCAATGGGTGTGGTTTCGAAACTCCCACAAACCAGCAAAAGCCAATCACAGCCAGCAATGAGTGCATACAAGTGTACTATCAGAATGTCCGAGGATTACGAACGAAAATTTCAACGTTCCATAACAATTTATTGGCATCGACGTATGATCTCTTTGCAATTACAGAGTCAGGTCTCAATGATGGAATCCATAACGGAGAACTAATTCCAACTGAATTCGACATAGTACGTTGTGATCGAGCGGACGGACGTAAGCAAGGAGGAGTATTTTTGGCGACTTCTCCGCGCTATGGTTTAAATCGCGTTTCCATTGACAATGTGGACAAGGCCTTATTTGAGATTGTGTGTGGGACGGTACACAGAAAAAACATTTTCTTTTCTTGTGTTGTGTTGTTTACATTCCGTCAAAATGTGATGCTAATGAGTATATGCATTTATTTCATATTTTAGAAAATGTTTGTGTTAAGCATGACAAAGTTTTAGTGATGGGTGATTTTAATATGCCGTCTGCGACGGTTGGAATCCAAAGTTATTTGGAATATTTTATTGCCTACGGTGGATTTCGGGAGGTAAATAATGTTGTTAATATTAATAATCGTGCTTTAGATGTGGTATTGTCAACGTTTGTGTTAAGTGACGTAGGGGTGCAAGTTTCTGAGGAACCGTTAGTGAGTATTGATACACAACACCCGCCGTTAGTATTTAGCGCCAGTCTTTCTCATCGAGACCCAGAGGGTAGCCAGAGTTTCTCAAAATGAAACGTTGTCGTCACCCAATAGACACAGATGGAATTTTAATAAAGCTGATTTTCTAGGGTAATTAACTCGATTCGGTTAGTAAATTGGGAGGCCTTGTTTAAAATACAGAACTCCGAGGAGGCATTAAACTACTTTTATTAAATAGTCACTAGTATCATTGACGAGTGCATTCCTAAAAAATATCATAAAGTGAATAAACATGGGTCTAGGTTTAGTTATCCAGAATGGTATACGTCTGATTTGATAAGGGACATCAAACATAAGTTGCGTTATCACAAATTATATAAACAACTGGATCGCAAAGTGATTATGAGATGTTTTCTTACTTTCAAACTCGAGCCAAATTAAAGATAGCTTCAACCTATGAAATCTACCAATATAGACTACAGAAGAACTTAAAAGGAGATCCTAAATCGTTCTGGAATTTTATTAGGAGTAAGCAATCTAGGCGCAGTAAACCCAAAGTCACAAAGGACTGCTTATTGCTGAACGAGGAAGAGTGTGCGAAATGTTTCGCCACGTATTTCCACTCGGTATACAGTGAGAAGCGGCCGGCGCTAGATTCGGTAGCTGCGGAGCGCACGGGTGGCGAGGCGGCGGGTGCGGCGCGCGTTCATGTCGACCGTCTCAGCGCGCGAGACCTGCGCTCGGCGCTCTTGCATTTCAAACCCAAACGCTCAGTAGGTCCTGACGGCATACCAACTTACATTGTCAAAGATTGTCGCATGGTTTTTGAGGAGCCCTTGTTACACATTTTCAACTTGTGTTTCCGGGAGGATCTCTAACCAGATGCGTGGAAGATAACCCGCGTTATCCCAGTCCCTAAAGGGGGTGCATGTACTGACGTGAGTGGATACCAACCGGTGGCAGTGCTGTCGGCGTTCGCTAAGATATTTGAATCTGTGTTGCATAAACGTATTTATACTCAAGTGAGCTTGCAACTGTCAGACGCTCAACACGGCTTTCGGCCGGGTCACAGTACGGGAGGTAACTTGTTGTCATTTGTTACCTACCTGTCGCCAGTCATTGACGCAGGTGGATGTGGCGTATTTTGACTTCCGGAAAGCTTTTGACGCCGTGGATAACGACGTACTTTTGTGCAAACTCTCTGCGCTGGGATTCACACCTCACTTGCTTAAGTTCTTTGCGAGTTACCTTGGCGAGCGTCGACAGTACGTCGAGTTTGCGGGACATGAATCCAGACCGTATTATACGTTCTCCAGGGTAAGTCAAAGAAGTAATATTGGGCCTTTGGAATTCATTCTAGTCATTAATGATCTACCAACAGTAGTGAAAGAGGCGAAGTGTCTACTGTTTGCAGATGACTTGAAACTATTTCTGAAGGTGGAGGATACGGCAGACTGTAATCGGCTCCAGTCTGACATTGATAGTGTAGTCCAATGGAGCAAATCTAACAAGCTGCATTTTAATATTAAAAAAAGTGTTGTGTGATGAGCTACAGCCGCGCGCGTGCTCTGTTACAGCACCAGTATGAGATGGACAGCGCAGTTATACCGCGCGTCTCTCAGGTACGAGACCTGGGCATACAGATGGTGTCTGAGCTGACGTTCCGCAAACACATTGTTGAGATGTGTGGCAGGGCTTTCAGAAATCTCGGTTTCTTCTTGAGACAATGTAAGGATTTTACCGATGCTGCTGCTGTTAAAGTCTTGTTTAATGCACTAGTGAGGAGTCATCTAGAAACAAGTGCAATGATTTAGAATCCACATGAAGGCAAATACAGCCTCATGTTGGAAAAAAATACAGAACAAAACTAGATTTCGTTACCGAAAGCAGTATGGGGTTTATCCCTTTTATCCCTTGATGTACCCGAGTCTATTCGTCCTGGGCATGTTCGGATACACCAGGCTGGCAGTAAGAAGGGACGTCGCGCTAATCAAGTACGTGGCTCGCGTATTGCTAGGGTTGCTGAACCACCCGGAGGTGCTGGCAGCGCTGCGGCTGCGCGCGCCGGACGGGTGCGTCGTTGCGCGCCGCCGCCCCGCTCTGTTAGACGTGCCTGTGGCTAGGACTAATCTTTTCAAGTTTGCCCCTTTGTCACGAGCTGCATGTATGATAAATATTATAACGGTATCGGAGGATATATTTGAGTAAAACCTGCCGACATTCATAGGAAAGGCACAAGTGCTTATTGAGGGCGGTCTTAGTACCTAATTATTAAGTTTTATATAAATATTATGTATATATATAATTTTATGTCTTACTTATAAAATCGCCTTGGTTCGCTGTAAAGGTGTTATAAATGTAATTTAAATAAATAAATTTAAAAAGAATTACGAGTTGCCCGTGTACCGGGGTCACGGTATCTCGCTTGAACAATCTCGCGACCCCGGCAGGCATCGGTCCTAGTAGACCCCTTCACTGCTGCTGACATCTCTTTCAGGCACGCGTGGAATACTACGCGCCGTCGACCCGAGCTTGGTCCTTACCGGGCGGCGAGCTACTCATTGCTCGCCACCCGCAAGCCCGCGCCTACTGTGGCCGGGAGTCCGCTATCGACTCCCGACGCCCGGGGCGTCTCCTCCTGTGGCGGCTAGGGACGTGAGGGCGCAGTGACTGCCACTCTCTCACGCGCCCCACCTCCTCCTTCGCGAGCATTACTGCTTCGCAGAAGGAGGTGACGGCTTCCCATGCCCTCTCGCTCCGTACCATGGGTCGCACCAGGGCAGGACGCGAGAGGTCACCGCCGCCGATCGCCTCCTCGAGGACAAGGCGGTGCTCCGCCCAGGCAGGGCACACCTCCACCGTATGCTCCACCGTGTCCTCTAGACGATCCTCACAATAGAAACACCCGGGCGTATCCTGCCGCTTTATCCTGAACAGGAACCCACCGAAGCTCCCATGTCCGGTGAGAACCTGCATCAGGCGGAAGGTGAGGACGCCGTGGCGCCTCTCTATCCACTCCTCAAAGAGGGGACATACCGCCGCAATTGTGGGAAATAAATGCCTTGAGTTTGAGTTTGAAATACTTATTTTGGAAATGTTGATCCACATATCACTTTGATATCATTTACTGGGGCAACTCGACAAAATAAATGCACGGTCTACATTCATCTTTCCGAAAAAAAAAAAACAATATTTACACAAGACAATATTAACATGCGATACATTTATTGCAAAAGTAGTATGTAAAGATCGTAACAGCTCGTTCTGTAGTTTCTGCCTACCCCCATGGGAAAAAGGCGTGATTTTATGTATGTATAATCATAATCATTTAATCATTTGTTAACACAGTTACAGTAAAATAGTTGTTGTTGTGGTTGTTGTTGTTGTAGTTGTTGTAGTTGTATGTATGTACATTCATTGCGTTATTTAACGTGTGTTGGATTATTCGGTTCCCAACAAAATGGTTGAGCTGGATGGTAACCACGCGTCATGTTTGTGAACGGGCGCCGTCGGTTGAGAGTGGACATTCCCTGACTTTTATACGACTTTTATAAATCATATACATAGGGCATATTTTAAATCTTATATTTAGAGTTTTTGTTCAGTTTTGTTTTCAGTGTTCTCACATAAAGAAGCAACAAGATAAATGTACCTAGGATTTTGTACTACCTTTATTTAAAAGAGTGTCCTTTGAGTTGCTTGCCAGTTCGTCGCCATAGGGATCTACGTTTTGGAACGAGTAAGTAACTTCAACTTCGATGCGATCGATTTTTTGACAATCAAAAGTGCCTGTAAATAGTTTGGTCACCCAGCCACGGTGCAACCTTGACAGGTTAAGCTGTAGATAGGGTAGATGAGCTAAACTAGCCTATGAAATTATTTTTTTATAACGTTTTTGCAATTTGCATGTCAGTGTCATGTTTTATGTTGATTAAAATATGATTCGCGACCGTAATAAATATGGCTTTACAGTATTATAATCATCAATGCAATCAGCATTTAATTCATTTATTGAATGACTTTTTCACGAAATAGTACAAGAAAAGTAAGAAAAATTAAACTTCGCGGGTTACCCTAACACCTTTAACCTAACCGACCGACTCTTGCAGCTGTTATTAATTAACCACAAACCGCTCTCCATCGTACTGAAAGTTCGCAAAAACAGAAACACTGCCAAAATTGCATCAGTACAAAAGCTAACTCTAAAAACGTATTTCATCTACACGCAGTGTGCATGAAATTGTTGTATAATGAAACAGGCACCCGAGGGACGAACCCGAAATACGGAACGTGTTGTCACCACGTTGATTGAATTTGTCACGCCAAAGAGTACATGCGTGTCACTAGAAAATTTGGCGAAATGAAACATTTTTCACAGGCCGGACTATCTAGGGATGTCTGTCAAATTTTTTTGGCAATCCGTAATTGTAGGTTCGAATTGAAGTATGTCACAGGAGTCGTTGGTTTGATGAATGGCTTTTTTCATATTTAGAATACTGGATGGCCTGTATTTTCGACTGGATACATCGGTTGAAGATTGTGCTGCATCTGTTGTTTTTGGTCGTATATCCTAACAATTTTTGAGTGTCTTGTGAATTCTTGTGTACGGAAAGAATTCGAATGTACCGACCTATGCTAACCATTTTGAACGGCACAATGTTAATGTTTTTAACCCCCCACGTAAACAGAGGGGTTAATAAATTTGACGGCTATGTATGTCTTCTGTGGCACTGTACCTTTTAAACACGGGTGAACTGACTTGGGGGCGGTTATTTTATAACGGTGGTTCTTAGACATACGAGTATGTAAGCAAAATCGGTTCAGCCGTTTCCACACGACGACGATTCATTGATCAAAATATTACCTACAAATTCTTATTGAATTTAAAGGGCCATACGTATATTTTTTAACTTTTAGAGATTTTTTTTAGGTCGGAGATTTTAAAATTTAACTTTTATATTTGTTGCATAACTTAAATTAAAGTCACTTATCTTACGTTAAGGTAGGAGGAATCAGCGTGACTAATACTCAGTGATAGGAATAGGTAGTGCCTATTTGCTTAAACTTCGAAGAACAGAGACAAGAAACGGGGACTTCCTTAGGACTAATTTTTTTCCGGGACATCTGTCCCGAAACTCGGGACAACGCTTTTAAATACATTAAAAAAATATGTTACTTGGAATAAGTAATTCGTCTATATTTACCTGAAGTTTGCGACTAGACATAACATAATAAATAACATTCACAGTCGTTACAACCACAAAATTTTCTGAATTTTTGTTTTGAGATCATTTTGTAAATGACTTGTTGATCTTAATACTATGAATCACAATGTTTTTATAAGGAGCCGTACACGTTTCGAAGTAAATATCTTCTTTCTAGCTCACTCTCGGCTACGTTTAATGAGATTTCTAAAGTTCAAATATACAAGATTATTTTTAGTATATGCGAAACCTGAATATAGTTTGTTCAGAATCAGTAACTGAATCGATTCCAATAATTTTTACACCATGTTATATTTTGTACCAAAAATATTTAATTACGCTTCAAAGTAGGATACCGAACGACAATACGTATATTTTAAAATTATCATGTCTTTTTCGTACTCAAACGTCCATTACATGGAGATAGTACGTACACTAGCTGTTTGTGGTGATCTGCATAAGTTTTTGCGTGGACAACCAGGTAACTTATGAAGCTTATAACTTTGAGATTATTAATGATACAGTTTTGAAATTTTTTTCATAGATTCTTTACATAAAAATACTAGACCCGTGTTTTGGGTTTCGCATAAACAAAAATTAATGTTGTATAATTGAAAAAAAAAAAAAAACATTTTGTCTTTAAAATAATAAAACGGTAATTTATATAATTTTAGCATTCTCTATAGTAGGACGAATTTATCATTTCAAAAACAAACCGTATTTATATTTTATCTTAACATCTAAGTCCCCGAGATACCACATTTGGTTGCATACCTGTGCGGTGCGGGGAGGATCTACATGCCTTCCCCTACCGCCCCGCGTGCCGGCGCGCTCAGGTTACCCTCACTTCACTCAACATTTATTACTTTTTAATGTTTTGACTAAAGTTATTTATTTTATTCCTTGTAGGGAAACAAACAGTAAGTTAGATATAAAGTAGAACATAAATGTATATATTATTTTATCTTAAACTAGCAATTTGACAGTCTAGCTTGATCTGCAATTGTATGAACTTGATATTTTTGAGTGGAGTTTTAAGATAATTATTGTGTATGAAACGTATTTAAAGAAAAAAATATGGTTATTTTAATATTTGATGACCATTACGTACAAGACAGGACATCATCCGCATTTAATTTTTGGTCCAAATATAAAAGTGAACTTAAATACTACCAAGCATAGTGATGCTACATCTTTGGTGTCATAAAGAAATGCTAAGGCGGACGAATTCTATGAAAATATATTATTTTTCTGGCCGGCTCTTTTTATATTTGTACCAAAATGGATTATATCCTTTGCGCATTGACTAAAATGTTACTCTGTAGAAGAAAAAAAAAACAATTTCAATGACGCTACGCGTGTTCATATTTTCTAATCGTATTTCTTTATTAGAGCGTAAAATTTCATAAATCTTTAAATCGATACAACCGATGCATCTAGGTGAAATGCGCGCGCCTCTCCCGCTTTCCCTTACACCTCCCCATGTCTATAACGGTTTGTTTTTTCTTATGAGGTATGGAAAACTATAAAATTTTATTTTATTTTATTTTAGGTACTTGCTACCGTACCTCTTTTTGGAGACCATTAAGATTGGAGATGGCGAACAACCCTAAGGAAGCAACAGTACAAAGTTGGATTGGACTTCATCCTGAATTATATTACGACCCGGCCAGTAATTTGATTTACTGTTCTAAGTGCGAGAGCAGTATAACAGCTAAACTTAGTAGTGTCAAGAGGCACGTTGAAGGTCCGAAACACAAAGGGACAAGTAAGAAATCAAATGAAGAATTTTATTTAGACCTAGTACAATTTCTCATATTATGTAATATACCTTGGATTCAAGTAAACAACCCCGCTTTCAAAAAATTCTTCTATAAATATATTTGCTGCAATTGTACAAATCGACAAAAGGTTCCCGAGCAATCATTGCTGTGAAAAGTTTATTTAGATAAGATTTTCAAAACAAATATTGACTCGATTTATGAACAAACTGCTAATCAAAAGCTGTGGGTATCTTTAGACGAGACAACTGATTTTTTAGGCAGATACATGATACATTTTCTTGTAAAACCTTTAAATGCGATCACACAAAAACCATTTTTAGTTGCTTGCAAAGTACTAGAAATTGTTAATGGGAACACAATTGCCCAATTTGTAACAGACTGCCTTGAAAATATGTGGCGCGATTCGTATGAATCCAAAGTAGGAGACGTTGCTGTATTATGCACTGATAGTGTAGCACAAATGCAAAAAGCGGGACGTGTTCTGAAAAAATATTTGCCCAACATGATACACGTCACTTGCTTAGCACATGCACAGAATCTCGTGGCAGAACAAATACGATACGAATGCTCAGATGTAGATGAATTAATTTCAAACGTAATTTTTTTTTAAAGTCACCTATTAGAGTGCGCTTGTTAAAAAAACACCTTTCCCCACATGCCGCTTCCTCCAGAACCCGTTATTATAAGATGGGGTACTTGGTTGGAGGCAGTGTCAGATTATGCAAAATATTATGATCAAATTAAAACAATTGTAAATCTTTTAAGAAGTTCCGACGCACTCTCTATTAGGTGTGCCAAAAATGTTCTTCAAAAGGAAAACTTGAAATCGGACTTGGACTACATTGAGGAATATTTTAAAGATATACAAATTGGGTTAAAGAAATTACAAAAATTGAATTTAACTCTAACGGAATCCATTAAAATATTTGATCACGTGAGAACTGTGCTTAGCTGGTGTTCGTCTGAGCCTATAAAAAATAAACTCGTAAATGTCATGGACAGAAATCCCGATCTAGATAAAATTAGAGACATATGTGACGCGATAACAGCAGGAAGGGATGAGCGATCATTCTATATGTACGCGCCTTTAACCTTAGTCGATGTTGAAAGGTCATTTTCAACTTATAAATGGATTCTTAACATAAAACGAAATCACCTGACAGTTGAAAATATAGAAAAAAATATGATTTTGTATTTTAACTTAGATAACTCATCTGACAAAGAAAATTTCGGTTCTGATACTGAACTTGACGAATCGAATCATTAAAATCGTTCTTAATTTTTTTATGGTATTTGTAACACAAATAAAGATTTTCTAATTATTAGCAATTTTTAATGCCTCAAGATCTGTATCAAAACCGAACAGTTAGTAGTTCACTATTAAAACTGATTGTCCTAAATGTCATACTTCAAAGGTTAATTTGTACTTTGATTTGAGGTAAAATTGCATGACTCAACGTCAGTAAAATAAATATGACAAAGATAGAGGAACAGAAATTTGTAACTTAAGTTTTTTTCGTCTGTACATTTTGTTTCATGCTTTCCAATTACGTCAAATTTAAGAAATAATATAAATATATTTGTATAATAATAATATACATATATTTGTTACAACAATATTCTATGTGTTTCATTTTTGCTTTAGAGCCCATAGAGGATAAATTATTATTATGGAGTTATAAATTATAAATGTTATGTCTAGTCGTAAACTTTAGGTAAATATAGACGAATTACTTATTCCAAATAACATATTTTTTTAATGTATTTAAAAGTGTTGTCCCGAATTTCGGGACAGATGTCCCGGAAAAAATTTAGTCCTAAGGAAGTCTCGTCTCTGTTCTTCGAAGATTAGTCAAGTAGGCACTACTTATTCCTATCACTGCTAAAACTGTAACAAAAAGGAAAATAGCTCTTTTTTAACGCAATGTGCAAGTCATTTTCAATTAAACTTATGCCACCATCTTGAACTATTCAATGGTAGAAGCCTCACAATATGAGCAAATAAAACATGACATTTCCTGTAAACGACGGGACAAAAATATGACTTTACTGCGACAAAAACATCTCTTGGAACGGACAAAAATCTGTTGTGTCCTGTCACAAGCCATGGCTACTCGTTATGTCCAATTATGTGTAGTGGAAACAACTGGAAACTTGTCAGTTTTCCCGGCCGTACATATTGGATGGACTATAGACAGCTTAATATTTACAATGGTATCACATTGGGACTATGAATAATGAATTTGCTCTACAACTATTGCGACGAATAGAGCTGTGAGTTATGTGTGACTGTTTTTTTTCGGGTTTGTTTACGCTATATTTTGCCAGCGTTTTTTTTTGCAAATGCAGTTGCTATATTATAGCAGGCCTGTCTCACTTCCATACAAGCGGTGCAAAATCCCCGAGATATTTACCTACTATTCTGGAAAACAACCTAATTTCAACCTTTTGCATTGCGTATAGCGTTCAAAGTACAATAAGTGCCTGCCGTCTCGCTTCAATCTGCTAGGGCTGTCAGAGAGGTACTACTTTATATCTTTTTGTCTTTTTTGTTTTTTCTGGCGCCTCCATCACTCACGACACAGAACTGATTAGATTTCCAACATATTAACAGCACAGAATATAGATACAATAGTAGGTACTTTACGGTATTAACAGTTTACTTTTGTTCCGCGGGTGCGTGCGCTGCGTGTGCGACAAGTCGAGCGAGTGCAAGCCTATTGAGACTAGTACGGTGGCCGGACGCTTGCGTTTATCATACCTAAACTCGGGAGTGAAACTTCTGTACCGTAAGGTACTAATATATATTCTGTGATTATAGTAAGAATTCTGTGAGGTAGATAAAATAAGGATATATATGTGAAAATATATAAAGATCGATAGAATAGGGACGCCGTCGGAGGACATACCTTATTGGCGATGTTCTTCAGAAAGTTCAGGTGCGTAATACTCGCCATCGGCGAGCGAGTTCGACCGTAATTCACGCACAAGCAGTAGGGATCGTAGCGAGAGCCGTTCTGTAGTAGATACCAACGCCCATGAATAGCGTGAGTTTATTTAGATAGAATACTCTTTATTATGTATATCATACAAATTATTACATATGTAGATGTGACAAAGGGTGACACAATGAGCGCATTTATCGGTAAATGCGATCTTTTACAAACAACCTTTGGATACTTACAAACAACCTCTGTCTGGCATTAATGCTGAAATGAACCTTTTTGGCGCAGCCGTGAGGCACACACATGTTGGTTTTCTTTTTTAATTATTTTTTCCTGTTATTTTATTTTGTGTTTTACGGACTGTGACAAATAAACGGTATTCTTTCTTTCTCTCTTACTTTAAGAGAAAAAGGAGATACCACCATGCAGGTAGTCCGTGGTGCAACATTTACACATACTTACTTAGAGCATATACTTATCTATGTAAATATATGTATATATATATAAAATTCAAAGTCCTGAGTGACCGACTGACTGACTGACTGATATATCAACGCACACCCTAAACGGCTGGTCCTAGAGACATGAAATTTGGACGGTGTGTTTTTTGTGAGGAGTCCACTGAGAAAGGGTTTTTGAAATTCCGTTCCTAAAGGGTGAATTGAGGGGTTAAAATGGTGAATTTTTCGACATAGACGCGGGCGAAGCCGCGGGCAGAAGTTAGTTTACAATATAATCGTTCCGTGTGTTGTCGGACGGAAAGAATAGCACCATCCCATTTCTTCTCGTGCCTCGCCTTCTACGACAACCACGGCAGCGCTTCTCTACGCATTTTACCACCATACTGCGATCGCCAACCTGCTTGCCAAGCGTGGCGATTATCCCCTTTGGGGGGCCAATGTCCAGCAGTGGACGCCTTTCGGCTAAAATGATGAAAAATCATAAAAAGAAGTGCAAAGAATATGAATAAGACGTACATATAAAGAGACATTATGTAGAGAGAGAGAGTTCAAAATGAAGATCTTGTCCAGAAACTGAAATGTAAGTTAGGTAAAGTCCAATAAAATCACAGTTTGTTATAACTATGTTAAGGTCGAGAGCAGTGGTGACCCACTGTTAGTTAGGTCGTCGATTCGAACCCAGATAGGCGGGTTACTTTGTGTTTTTTTTACTTCCTCACCATTACTCTAAAAAACGGTGAAGGGAAACATTGTGAGAAACCAGCATATTCTGGGAACGAAAATTCGAAGACATCTGATACCTACCAAACTGCGCTGGGCCCGCGTGGTGGATTACAGAAAGACCTCACTCCTCTTACAGAGAGGCTTGTACCCCAGCAGTGGAAACATATGGACTAATTATGCAGTGTGCGTTACGCCAGCGGAATGTTGTCGCTTTTCAGGATTTCAGCTTGACAGATAATTAGTACTCCATCTCGTGTAAATGTGTAAATTTGATCCATCTAAGTAGCTAGTTTGTACTCAGCTGCAACTACCGGTTAAAAAACATGCTACTGGGGTAACGTTACTCCAGCGGAATCTGTTTTTCGTAAATATTTTTAGATCGGCTGGACGCACAAATTCTTAATTTTCGGGCACATTTACACGATATGGTGTACTAATTATCTGTCGAGCCGAAATCCTGAAAAGTGACAACATCCCGCTGGCGTAACGTGCACAATTATACATGTAAAGGTAAAAATCACTACCTTGATTATTCCATTAGGCTTAGCATGAACGCGTGTAGAAAAAACGTAACATAAATTCGAACAGTTTTACTATTGAAAAAACTTTATTCATATCGTTGGGCGATAGGTAGGTACTACACGTATTGTCACTGTCGCAATTTTTTTTAACTAAAATATTATCAGACAGTTTTATTTTAAATTCAGAAATCGTTGGAATTTACATGAGATTTACGTTACGTGTTCGTGCTAGGGCTTTAGTCAGCTTTAAGACTACTACTTTTCAGTTAATACTCACTTCAGAACAAAATTTTGCACTCTCAAAACAGCACTGTCAAACACACAAACTATTCCCCAAGACCTTACATCCTTCCAACTAAACATGTTCCTATTAATCTTGACTAGAATTATTGGGCAGGCATAATTTTAGAACTCCCAACATTACAACATAATATTCTGAACTAAAACCAATATCCAATCGAAACTTGTACAAGGGGACGTGTCGAGCAGTTTATCGCTGGAGCCCTGGAGGCTGGAGAGGGGTTCGGCGTGTGCATAATACAACTGCCGGCGACCGTCGCACTTTCGCGTTTTGAGAGTTAGCTCGGGAGTCGACACTGTTTTCTATACTAATATTATAAAGAGGAAAAGTTTGTATTTTTGTTTGTTTGTTTGTAATGGATAAACTCAAAAACCACTGGACCGATTTTAAAAGTTCTTTCACCATTAGAAAGCTACATTATCTGCAAGTAACATAAGCTATATATATATTTTTTAAATAGGGGTCCGTAAGACATTTGGGTTTTTCGGACCCAAGGTGTCAAAAATCATCCTTATTAATATGTCTTCGAAGTACCAGGTTGTCATAACTTGGTAGGAGCTTACCTAACATGGGTGTGTGATAGCTAGAAAACGCTTTGTCTTCGAAGTACCAGGTTGGCATAACTTGGTAGGAGCTCACCTAACATGGGTTATAATAATAATATTAGTAGGATTATATGGTCATATTCACAGTAACACCGTTTTATCCTTGGAATAGGCAAGCTGATGAGATGGATAGAACCAATGACCATTGGGTGAAGACAATGAATTTAAAGGAAGAGTAGGACAGGCTTGCTGGAATGATGACTTTTGTCAGGGGTCATAGATAAAGTCTGGAAGAGAGTAACCGAAAATCGACCTACATATATCCGATTGTAGAGCCCTATATGGTGATGGTTCCACATTCATCTCGCTCACAGTAAAATTCTCCGTAAGTATTTAAAAATCTATACTATTATAATATATATAATATTATAAAGCTGAAGAGTTTGTTTGTTTGTTTGTTTGTTTGATTGAACGCGCTAATCTCAAGAACTACTGATCCGAATTGAAAAATTATTTTTGTGTTGGGTAGCCTATTTATCGAGGGAGGCTATAGATTATATAACATCACGCTAAAACTAAGAGGAGCGGAGCAGTAATGAAAAATGTTGCAAAAACGGGGAAAATTTATTCCTTTTGAGAGTTTCCGTTGCGTGCGCTGCGTAAACGGTTAAAGTAACGCAAAAATTATGTATGACGGAATTGTTTTTTTTAAAAAGCTCTAAAAAAAAAATCCGCGAGAGCATATGTCTATCTTTTAAGGTTGACTCACTATAACTGAAAAGGAGCGAGCAGCAACGAAAAATGGACGAAAACTAGCAGGCAAATCGATGCGACGGGAAGGGTCAGGGGAGCAAAAATTTGACGCGGACGAAGTCGCGGGCAGAAGCTAGTATCTACATATGCGTAGATCTGATGCTAATAAACGCCATGGTTTCATATAGATCATTTAGACCTCATGATGGCGACAGTATATATAGGTATATCTGAAAAAGTAAAGAACGTAACATCAAAACAAAAACCCATTTCAATCCTAGCTCCCGGTCTACAAGTAGTCTAAGAGGGACTAGCGGGCTAAGTCTAGGTACAAACTTGTACCGAGCGTCCAAGACATCTGTCGAACTTGCACAATGTCACCGTCCCGACTGTACTTCATTAGTATATATCGGGCTTAGTTTAATAACTCACTTACGAGAAGTACCTAGTACCTGCTGAATGAATTTAAATTCTGTGTTAGTTTCGGTAGGAAATTTTGGATTTGAGGGTAGGCAGAAAGAAGTGTTTATGGCTTAAGTAGAGCCATGTTTTATGCTTGCTAATATGTGATACTTTGGGTAAATTACAAAGGCGGCACTGTATGATATTTTGTGACGGGTACATGTTTTTAGGAAATTTTGGATTTGAGGGTATGCAGAAAGGAGTGTTTATGGGTTAAGTAGGGCGGTGTTTTATGCTTGTTAATTTGGTCATACTTTGGGTGAAGTAAATTACAATGGCGCCACTGTATATGTGATATTTGCTGACGTTTGCGCTTTTTTATCAATTTATTTTAAAATTGACTACTGAGCTTGTAGCTAAGTAGTTGTTGTTGTCGTTGTTGTTGTTGTTGTTGTTGTTGTTGTTGTTGTGGTACCGTTATATACCAAGACCCCTCATGCATCAGAAAGCACGTTAACCCGTTGGTCCCGGCTGTCATTCGTAGAAAACTGACAGTCGTTGGGGTCATCAGAAGCCAGTTCGTTATCAAAAGTCTGACACTCAGTCTTACCAAGGGCTATCGTACTAACCAGTCACTGTTGAGGTCAGATGGGCTGCAACTGGTTATATCGGAAGTCAACCCCATCGTGGTTGGGAACTGCTAGGGTCGCGAGATTCGTTCGAAAGAGTTGCCGTAGCCCTGGCATATGGGCAACTGAAGGAACACGGGTGAGTTTTAGTCAGTAAAAGTCTGACACGAAGAGCGGGAGAACTCGTTTGAGGATTTCCAATCCAAAAAAAAAATCGTTGTTGGAAAAAGGGTAAGCAGATTGATTGATTGATTGCGTTGTTGGTCAAGTGTTGGCAAGCGCTACTGCTGAATATAAGGTCGTGGGTTATTAGGAATTTCTCAGTACTAGCCAGGAGTCTTAATTTATGCCCGTTTGGTGGCAACGGACTCACCCCCTATTACATGGAATTTAAACATAATTGACGAATGTCGGTGCACTAAGGGTCACACTCTCCATCATACAGTGCCCGTGTAGTATTGTTTATTTGGTCAACGCCTGTTACTCTTATAACTTTTTACTGACTTCTCACTCATTCTCAAATTCACACATGCAAACTTGTAGTTGACGGGTATGTGATGTGTTTTATTACACCCTGTCTACCATATCAATTCAGTTTCATTGAAATGTATACGTACAAACGAACTTCCTTGTGGATGGTTTCATCACCATCATTATTTCAGCCGAAAGATGTCCACTGCTGGACATAAGCCTCCCCCAATTTGGGGGAATTTGCCATAATCGCCACGCTTGGCAGGCGGGTTGGCGATCCCAGTATGGTGGTTAAATGCATAGAGTACGCTGCTGCCCATTCTCTAGTAAGTCCCTTAGTCGCCTTTAACGACAGACACCTATGGGAAGAAATGGGACTGTTGGACATAGGCCTCCCCCAAAGGGGGGTTTGCATTACCGCAACGCTTGTGGGCGGCGGGTGGGCGGATTGGGTTGTGGATGGTTTAGTGATGGATACTATATTATTGCCAAATTAAAATTCAAATTAAACAAAGCACTAACACACAAACAGCCATGGCTGCTTACTACGCATACGCATACTCATGGCTGCGATATGGCGTCATGCTTTAGGGAAATAGTGTTAATGTACAGAAACTATTCATAATGCAAAAGAAGTGTATAAGAATTCTAGCCCAAATAGATAATACAGAGAGCCGCAAACCATACTTTATAAAATATCAGGTCCTAACTCTGCCATCATTATACATACTTGACATTTGCATATTAATTTTAAGAATATCGACAAGTTCACTAAAGTAGAAGATACGCACAACGTCAACACTCGCCATAAAAAGAGGTTATGCGCTCCATCCGCAAGAATTAAAATGTTAAGCGGTAGCCCTTATTATATGGCAATAAACATATATAATAAGTTGCCCAACACGTTTAAAACTGAAAAATCAGTAATAATATTCCAAAAAAGGCTAAAACTATACCTAGTCCAAAAATGCTTCTACTCAGTAAAAGAATATTTAGAGTTTAGCTTAAAATGACAATTTTCTCCCATATACAAAAGTGGCGATCTGTCCTATACAAACAATTAGATTAGAAATAATAATTATTTTTTTTTAATTCCTGACATGAATGACATTAATCTTGCTTTGACATTGCTGAATAATTGTATTGTATTCATTATTACTGACATTTAATTTTGACTATTTATGTTTTCTCAGTTTAATTGTAATAATATAAAAGAAAATAATTATGTAAAAATAATGAGTTATGCATGCTAATTTATGATGATAAGGGCAGGCGAATGGGCACGCCACAATTGCGGCGGTAAGTCCCCTCTTTGAGGAGTGGATAGAGAGGCGCCACGGCGTCCTCACCTTCCGCCTGACGCAGGTTCTCACCGGGCATGGGTGCTTCGGTGGGTTCCTGTTCAGGATAAAGCGGGAGGATACGTCCGGGTGTTTCCATTGCGAGGATCGTCTGGAGGACACGGTGGAGCATACGGTGGAGGTGTGCCCTGCCTGGGCGGAGCACCGCCGTGTCCTCGTGGAGGCGATCGGCGGCGGCGACCTCTCGCGTCCGGCCCTGGTGCGAGCCATGGTACGGAGCGAGAGGGAATGGGAAGCCGTCACCTCCTTCTGCGAAGCAGTAATGCTCGCGAAGGAGGAGGCGGGGCGCGTGAGGGAGTGGCAGTCTCTGCGCCCTCACGTCCCTAGCCGCCGCAGGAGGAGACGCCCCGGGCGTCGGGAGTCAATAGCGGACTCCCGGCCACCGTAGGCAAGAGCTTGCGGGTGGCGAGCAATGGGTAGCTCGCCGTCCGGTAAGGACCAAGCTCGGGTCGACGGCGCGCAGTGTTCCACGCGCGCCTCAAAGAGATGTCAGCAGCGGTGTAGGGGTCTACTAGGACCGATGCCTGCCGGGGTCGCGTGATTGTTCGAAAGAGATACCGTGACCCTGGCACATGGGCAACTGATGGAACACGGGTGGGTTTTAGTCAGTAAAAGTCTGACACGCCCTCCCGCTCCGCCCAGAGCGGGAGAAGTCATTTGATGATTTCCCATCCTGAAAAAAAAAAAAAAAAAAAAGGGCAGGCGTAAAATAATAATTGTAATGCTTGTAAAAGGCTGCTAAGTCATAAGTACTAACATAGGATAATGAAACCTTTTCAATAGAAATGAAGGTCTAACTTTTCCGTTTAGTAAATGATTTCGTAACAATTTTCACAAAACTTTGTTCACGTTTCTGTCAACTTAGATTACAAGATGTTTTACCTGTGCCCAAGCCTTTATACCTGTCGTAAACTCTACTCTATCTATGTAGTGTTAAAATACACCTGAGGGAGATAGTCTGTTCTAAGTTATAGCCAACAAATTGATCGGACCGACGTGTCTGGACGTCAATTCCGGTATAAGACGTTTCCTTTGGGTCTGGCGTATGAAATGATGATGGGGTTATTCGGAATATGCCATTGTATATTGTGGAGTAGTGTGTTTTAGTTAGTCGTGATGACATAATTGGTGTGGTTAATAAATAAAATAAAAATATCTTTATTGATACAAAAACCTTTGACATTGCTTAAGACTAGGGTCCATAAGTTGTTAAAACTAAAGGTCACATGGATATGGTAAACCCTGACTCCTAAACTAGGTGATCCTGTGATTCAGGAGTCAGTGTTCTGCTGTCACTGTGATACCAAAAAGTCTTTTATTTGGTGTTCTAAAATAATAAAATTACTAAAATAGCCTTTTAAATTGAAGATTTATTTCAGTTATTTTAGTTCAACTTAGTAAATAGTTTGGGTTTTTTGGTTACGTCTTCAAAGGAAGGTGTATTGCTGCTGGGTTGCAGTGCTCGTGTCGTAGGTCAATAAAAATAGAAGTATATTTATTGCAACTATTTACAACCTATTATGTCCTTTTATCTGGTAGCGTCTTGTGACGGGTCGTTGAGCTCCCTAAAATAGGGTTGAGCTACACGATGACTGATACATACATGCCATCCGTTGGGACAGGTCAGCTCAAAGCTGCAATGGCTCTTTCTTCAAAACGCTCTTCCAGACATTGCCCTGCATTGTTAGACTCACATAAAATTCTAATAATATAATGTTTGGACTTTAAAAGAGACGTGACCTCTGAGTTTGTTTCGGCGTTTCTTCTCAGGGAACAGTCAACTAGGAAATGCCGGCGCCATCTAGTTTTAAAAAACATTGACCAAAAAATGTTGACGTGTAAAAGTGATAAGATCTACTTACAGAAATAAACATTTCATTTCATTTCATTTCAACTATTTACATTTTTTAGACTTAACAGTCGGATGTATTATATGCAATATGCTTGCTAACGTTATTTTTCCCAGAAAGCTCATGCAGATACAACACAGTTAATCAACAGTTTTTGTTATAGATTTTGTTTAAAACATTCTTCTGTTTTAGTTGGCGATAACTCTTTGCACACACAAAAAGTAGTAACATGGTACTTTAGTAACGTGGGTACTTTTATAATAAGTGATATCGTTCATAATAGGTAAACTATTTTCTTAAGCATTTATAGGCAACTTTGAAGGTTACCCCAAACCCAAATTTTCATTTAGTCCTCACACTTTCCTACGTTCTAGAAAACCAGACAAATAAGTACAAAAGTAGCACTGCCTCATTACTCTTTACTAACAAGCGGTTCGATTCAATAACGCCTCTGGGACAAAAGGTATAATTAGGTTTTTTTCAGTTAAGTAACGTGCTCATTCACAAGCTAGCTTCTCGTTCAGTGTAATTGAACAGGGTCTTTGGAAAACTGCTGTCGATCTATTTAATGCTTAATTTAGTTTCAATTTGAGGACTACAGAAGGCTGTTGTATAAGTCTGTAGTTTTATCTGAACTAGTATTATAAAGAAAACATTTTCGGATTTTTGTATCCCTATATGTTTGTGTTGCCAGTGATGACCTATGGAACCGAAACGTGGTCGCTCACAATGGGCTTTATTAGAAGGCTGAAAGTCACTCAAAGGGCTATGGAGAGGGCTATGCTTGGAGTTTCCCTACGCGATCGAATCAGAAATGAAGAGATCCGTAGGAGAACCAAGGTAACCGACATAGCCCGAAGAATTGCTAAACTAAAGTGGCAGTGGGCAGGGCACATTGCTCGCAGAACAGATGGCCGAAGGGGCTGAAAGGTTCTGGAGTGGTGACCGCGTAGACCGAAAACGTAGAGTTGGAAGGCCTCCAACAAGGTGGACCGATGACCTTGTGAAGGCCGCAGGAATCCGCTGGATGCGGGAAGCACAAAACTGGTGGAAGTGGCGGAGCTTGGGGGACGCCTTTCTCCAGCAGTGGACGTCTTTTGGCTGAAATGATGATGGTGATGATATGTTTGTAACGCTTTCGGTTGTCACGGTAAGCTCACGTGGTACGGAGGAATGTGGAAAATGTCATATGGAAAGTATGGAGTATGAATGTCGATGGCTATAAGAGTAGAGGGAGCTCAAAGAAACGATGGATGGACTGTGTGAATTATGATATGGATAGAAAGGGGGTGACTACTGAGGTGACGACTAATAGAGAAGTGTGGAAGAAAAAGACATGTTGCGTCGACCACAAATAAATTGGGATAAGGGCAGGAAAATAATGATGATGGTCGTGTAACGCTTTTAAGCAAAAGCGGCTGAACAGATTTGATTGAAATTTGACACCTAGGTAGAGGAGACCATCAGGAACATCATTCTGATAATTATGCTATACGTTTTTGCCTAACCTGTATATTTGTGTTTGTTTTTGTCTTGCCATTGTTAGCAGTACCTGGAATTTGGTGATGCCTATTTTTCTCATGGCGGTCCATGTGGTATACGAAGTAGCCTCCACCATCATCAAATTTTGAAAGTTTCGATCTGACTGCTTTCCTCCTTAAATGCACCATTTTTCTGTGCCATATAAAATTATGGAAAAACCCATAGATGCTGCGGATCTTCCAAAATTTTCCTAGACCGGTCATTGCACTTTTAGCCATAACAGTACGATGGTGGATTTCCTCAAGACCTGTTGTTGACTGACTGTTGGCTTTGTGGATAAATGTTAAAGTTGAATGCTATTTTTCATCAACCAATAGTACAATACCCAAGACGGAAAATTCAAACCAATATAATTCATCCAATTTTCCCAGTAACTCCCAGATCGCGGCCATTTTTCCCGATTTTCTCCAAACACAAGGCATGACAAAGTAAAATGAATTTCTCAGTAACCTTTGAATAGAAGTGGGAATGATAAAATTGGAAAATATGTATAGCGATGGTACGCAAGCCCGCAACAATCCCATTTTGCTTTACAATACAACTTTGCATCGGGCTAGCTGTGACGTCGCTGCGTTTACACCGTAATGAAAATAAATACATAAAAAAAAATATTATTCGAAATATGTTCATTATTTCATAATTAATCTAGAGCTAAAGCTAAAGCAATTTTCTGAAACTACCCTTCGGATTTGAAAATATTATTTTTCATTTGATAGCTCAATTCTTGGGAAAGATTAGGCTTTTTAACATTACGCTACTGTCCTGAGGAGCCGAGTAAACTGAAAACCGGTAAGTTGAAACGAAGTACTTAATAACTCTGGCGGGCGATGGGATGAGATGCGGTGGGTACGAAGTCACGGTCAGAACCTAGTTTAACAATAATTGTAGGATTTTTAGAAGATTTGAAAAATATTGTAAAAAGACAACGATATTTTTTTACAGCAAAATGATAATTCGGTTTGAAATAAGTGTGAGTGATAAATGACGAGCATGTTACTTTACCTTAATGGTTGTTTGTAAATTCTTACCTAATCAATGGCATCTAAGTATGTGAACCGTAATTGAGCTGTATTGGTAATAATGAACAGAAATCATTTGTTCTATTAATTGTATTAGTCAGTATAAGCACTTCTAGAGACAGGCAAAAATTAAAAACTATAAAATGAGACAGTGTTACACTACGGTGTAACAAGCGGCCTACAAGAATACTCCAGGCATCTTTGAATGTTTGCGACTAAGGCATGGCTGACGGTTCTCCAAGAAAAAAGGAACAATTTAGCTATTCCCCGACATTGCAATGTTTTTTGTACCAGATGCAAGATGGTACTATATCTGTATTATAGTATTGGACTGCGCACGAAGAATTGTATTTGTGAGGTGGTTTTATAGGTAATAATATTAGTCTATTATTGTACTACAGCTACTCAAAAGCCTCTTCTCATAAAGAGAAGACACGAGCAATGATTACCGCGCTTGCTCAAGACTGGTTGGAGATTTTAGACTTATATTTAATCTACTTCTCTATAAAAAAGAGGCTAGAAATATTCAATGAATGATTTAATGAATGAATATAATTTATTTCAATCCACATTGAGATCATAATATTTTTACAATTTAATTACAAAAAACATATTTTAAAATAATTAATTAAATAATAAAATAAAATCAAAATTAAAAATAATTAATTAAATAATAATAATAAAAAAAGTTTTATCGTGCATTGTCATGAGAACCAAACTTCAACTAGATTTTCTACTGAAGGTCGACCTTCAGTAGAAAACGAAGTAGAAAATATTTATTGCAAAATTGCATGATATACAAGTTAAGTTAAATAAAAGCTTTTAATAATAAATAAATTAAACATGTTTTGAATACTAAAGTCCATACTCAAAACTTGGAAAATAAACCTATGATTAAGTGATTTAGTGGTAAAGCTGAAAGTAGGTGATTAAAACTTGAGATACATTAAACTTCTGTGGATTGTTACGGTCATCAGTGCATGTTTTCTTACGAAGACGCTCGGAATTCATACAGAATTGTTTTTTCAGGTTTTTAGGGTTCCGTTGCCAAATGGCAAAAAACGAAACCCTTATAGATTCGTCATGTCTGTCTGTCCGTCTGTCTGTCTGTCTGTCTGTCTGTCCGTCCGTATGTCACAGCCACTTTTCTCCGAAACTATAAGAGCTATGCTGTTTAAACTTGGTAAACAGATGTATTCTGTAAACCGCATTAAGATTTTCATACTAAAACAGAAAAAAAACAATACATTTTGGGGTTCCCCATACTTAAAACTGAAACTCAAATTTTTTTTCATCAAACCCGTACGTGTGGGGTATTTATGAATAGGTCTTCAAAAATGGTATTGAGGTTTCTAATATTATTTTTTTCTAAACTGAATAGTTTGCGCAAGAGACACTTCCAAAGTGGTAAAATGTGTGTGTCCCCCCCCCCCCCCGTAACTTCTAAAATAAGAGCATGATAAAACTAAAAAAAAATATATGATGTAGGTACATAACCATATAAACTTCCACCGAAAATTGGTTTGAACGAGATCCAGCAAGTAGTTATTTTTTTTAATACGTCATAAATGGTAAACCGCAATTTACCTTTCATTCAATCAACTCAAATACAAAAATAAATAAAAAACATTTAATTTCACAAACATAAACCTTATGCATTAACCTAGGATACCTACAGGTTTGTACGGAACCCTCGGTGCGCGAGTCCGACTCGCACTTGGCCGGTTTTTTATCTGACCTCCTGTCCATTTTAGCTTTTTGTATCATATTATATTTTATAAGGTACTGGTGCCGATTCTGTTGTCACAAAATTCTCTAAACTAAACTAAAAATCACTAAAATTTGGTTTATTCCTGTCAAACGACGATTTCCTATTCTGAAATAGACTAAACTGACACAACTTAACTATATTTTAGTTTGACAGCACTAAGATTGCACTGAGTTATTAGTTTAGTGAAAATGTCAATTTTGCTATTCTGAGTTTGCCGGTTTTCACCAAAAATTTTGACTATAATAATTTATTTTAACTAAATCTGACTATTTTTAAGCGCGATTAAAAAGGTGTGGAATAAAACTAGTGGTCATGAACTAAAATTCTCAACAACGCCTTGCCTTCACGTGCAAAAACAGTTTTGTATTTTTTATTTTCTTTTTGCTTATATCTTGAAAATGGCGTGTCCTATCGCAAAAATAATGAAATTTTCGACCCCCTTAGTATACCCCGGAACATTTAAATATCAACACGTGGGTAACATTTTTTTTATATTTTTCAAACAAAAGTGAAAAATTCCATATAAAACACGTCCAGGCTGCACCCTAGCACGCGCCTTCGTCTCTCAAAAAATTCATTCTACGCAATGCACACACAAGTAAACGTTGCGAAAACAAAAGAAAAAAAAAATACCACGCTGAGTCGCGATTGTCAAATTCGATTTTAGTCGTGTCAAAATAGTTTTTTAATTTAGAGATTTTTCCTTGCAGAATAGCGTTACAATTCTCATAGCCAAAAGTAAGGAATTTTAGAGATAGTTTAGTTAGTTTAGTTCGTGTACAACAGAATCGGCACCAATGTAAACGTAAAGTTACTATGATTATTCAAATTTTATTTTTAATATTACCATTACGGTAGAATTTAAGCGTTTTTTCCTCCTGGAGAAAAACTGGAGAGTGTAGGGTTAATTCTGTGTCAGAATTCGGATTCGGCAGCTTAAAATACGTAAAGACCATGGTGGTTTAATAACAAGTACAATTTTTTTTGTGGGGCTGTTTTATCATCTATTCGTGTTTTTAACTACTGTAGAATAGGACTTCAAGACTATCAAAATATGAATCTTTGTTGATGTACATATGTGCACATATGGCTGACTGCTACTATAACTATTCTTAAAGGAATATCAACTACATTTACTAATAGTTTGACAGACAGAACCAATCAATCGATAACAATACAATTCTACCTTTTTACGATGATTGTGCCACCATAGAATATCGTATATATTCCATCACTTGATCGGGACAAAGGCAAGAAATATCGAAATATACCTCTCGTATATGAAACTTGTCGGAATTATTGTCTGGCACCCTTTTCATCTGTTCATACCCCGTGGTTAGGGGTGGATGATACTTTATTGTTGCTTACTATAATAGGGAGCCTGAAGGGATTGCTGCGTCTTTTGCAATATCGTTGAAGGGACTCGCGAGAACTTATTTATATGTAATAGATACTCGTATATTATGTATCGGTTTGAGGAAGTTGGAACTCGTTGTAGGTAGATAAAGGATAAACTGTTTAAGGGGCTTTCATGAAAAAATCCTTCTATAGGATTAAATGAACTTTGAGGGTTATAATTATTCGTGCGATCCATGGCCCTCTACGGGGCACCGGTGTGGGCGCCCTCACTGAGGCTGCGCCCAGCGCGCCGGTTGTTTGCGGCCCAGAGGGTCATGGCCATCCGGTTAATCCGGGGATACCGCACGGTCTCGTGCGAGGCGGCGAGCCTCCTTGCCGGAGTGCCGCCATGGGATCTGGAGGCAAAGGTCCTCGCGCACATGTGGGAGTGGCGCGAGGAGGCGAAACGCCGGGGCGAAACTCCGCAGTAATGCTCGCGAAGGAGGAGGCGGGGCGCGTGAGGGAGTGGCAGTCTCTGCGCCCTCACGTCCCTAGCCGCCGCAGGAGGAGACGCCCCGGGCGTCGGGAGTCAATAGCGGACTCCCGGCCACCGTAGGCGCGAGCTTGCGGGTGGCGAGCAATGGGTAGCTCGCCGCCCGGTAAGGACCAGGCTCGGGTCGACGGCGCGCAGTGTTCCACGCGCGCCTCAAAGAGATGTCAGCAGCAGTGTAGGGGTCTACTAGGACCGATGCCTGCCGGGGTCGCGTGATTGTTCGAAAGAGATACCGTGACCCTGGCACATGGGCAACTGATGGAACACGGGTGGGTTTTAGTCAGTAAAAGTCTGACACGCCCTCCCGCTCCGCCCAGAGCGGGAGAAGTCATTTGATGATTTCCCATCTTGAAAAAAAAAAAAGGGTTATAATTATGTTAAACGTATTTTCTTTCTTTCTTTCTTCTTTCTTTTCTTTCTTTCTTTATTCCGTATAGTGCCGGACGTAAAGAATAGCACCACCCCATTTCTACCCGTGGTTGTCGTAAGAGGCGACTAAGGGGCTAACTAGAGATCGGACAGCAGCGTTCCCTCTGTATTTTACCAACATACTGCGATCGCCAACCCGTCTACCAAGTGTGGCGATTATGGCGACCCCCACATATTAAAGGCGACTTATGTCGTGGACGTCTTACGGCTAAAATGATCATGAGTTATGATTTTAAACATTATGATTAAAATTCTGTTTGCCCCTACCTGTTACGTACAACGAACGTGAATGTGTTTGCAAGTTAATACTCGTAGTTTCATTTTGGAGTAGGCAATGGTTTTCTATTCTATTCTATTTTTTATAATGGCAAGCAAAGCCGATGTCGACTATTCTGTCAATGTCTAAAGTGAATTGAAATAGCAAGTGTGCGTGCTTAAAAAAAAAAGATTATAATCTTCGATGAGGCAATGGTTTTCATTAATGTGTCAAAATTCATCATAGTTTGATAGAAACTGGCAATAAACGTACGCGGGTCAATGACTGCTATTAACATGCTATAACGCACCTACTATAGTGAATGTTTTAGGTCAATATTAGGACTTTATTCTTTTTACGTTTATAAACATTATGTTGCCCTGCAGACTTTTAATAATGATAAAATATTTCAGTATGGCACTAAAGAGAATGCGGTCTTGATACCAGTTATTTTCATACAAATGACAGCGTGTTTTGCGAATTCGATCTTTATTAATTACTAGCTTCTGCTCTCGACTTCATCCACGTGAAATGTCTTGTTCCATGAACCCACCCCATCGCATCGCATCGCCTGCCGGCGCTATTACTTCGTTTTTGCTCAGCATTCATTCTCTCTTTTTTTGTTTTTGGTCGGCTCTTAAGGGTCTTGCACCTTATTTGCTTAACACACTATTAATCAGAATCTGGATCATTTGTAAGGTTGTTGCTAATCGATTTTTTCATATGTTCGATAAAATTGTCTGCTAAGCAACTTAAACAACGCCATGAATGTTGTGGAATTCTCAAAATGCAAGGGATTCCTGATCTGGCTGGTAGTGTGTTACTTCCTCGACAGTTCTCAAGAATTAAGCTGTCAAATGAAAAAAAAAATCAAATCCAACTAGCAGTTCCAGAGATTAGCACGTTCAAACAAACAAACAACCTCTTCAGCTTTATTATTAGTTTAGATTAGATACACTGAGAAAACTGACAATCATAAAAGAGGTGAATTCAGCTTAAAGTATGATGAATTCACTCAAAGGACGGAGCATAGTGATTCACCAAAAAGAACGATGATAATACTGATGTTGATGATAACAGTATTTAAGATGATGTGTCACCATGGATTTAGTTTTAGTTACCTACTATTTTTCGATGCCTTCCTCATATATCCAGTTATATCCTATTAGTTTTCCTACAATTTTTCGGTGACTTCCTCACATATTCAGTTATGTCATACAATTTTTCCAACTATTTTTCGGTGCCTTCCTTATATATCCAGTTATATCCTATTATTTTTCCTACTATTTTTCGGTGACTTCCTCACATATTCAGTTATATCATACAATTTTTCCTACTATTTTTCGGTGCCTTCCTCATATATCCAGTTATATCCTATTATTTTTCCTACTATTTTTCGGCGACTTCCTCACATATTCAGTTATGTCATACAATTTTTCCTACTATTTTTCGGTGCCTTCCTCATATATCCAGTTATATCCTATTATTTTTCCTACTATTTTTCGGTAACCTCCTCGTATTTTAGGTTAGGTCCTCTTACTTTTCCTACTATTTCCTCATATCTCTGGTTATAGCCTATTATCTTACGGAGGTCGCCCTCAATAGGAGGATTGTGTTTTTTAATAAACCAATTAATATCTCTATAATACACCAGTGATTAGTTGTAGTTCTACTCATTCTCCATCAGTAGGACTACAACTAAATACTGGTGGATTACACAGAAATTGTTTGGATTATTAGAAATCACAATCCTCCTATAATTGAGGGCGCCACTGGACTTACATGATCCCCTTATTTTTAAGTATCCAATATTGGTTCTTTCCTTTTAAATATTATTAGGTGTGAGCTCAACATTAAAAAAAACTGAAGAACCCTAAACTTGAACCTTAAAAAAATGGAGAGTAAGTAAAAAAAATAGAAAAAAGTACCTTGGCAAGAATGGTAAGAAGGTGAAAAGGGATGTATGTATAAATTAAACAGAAAATTGAATGGTATTTTTATTTCCATAGTATGAATGAATAATTATTATATACTCTAAACATTTATATTCAGTATAAAAGAAGACTGTTTTGTTTAGAAACATCCTCGCCTTAATGATTACAGTATCTATTTGTCGGTCATTATAAAGAATCATTATATACATTATGTTCAATAATTCTAGTTTTTACAAATTAAAATAAAGGTTGAGACGAGTAGAAATTTAATTTACAAAAAATAACAAACTTTACATTAATGTACAGACGCCAACACATCAAGCTACTACAATCTGTCAGATTTCTTTGATAGAATTTCGACTTTATTTCTAGAGCATTAGGTTCAAGGTTCATTGGGAAAAATTGACAGTTTCGGGTGGCTTGACCTGGTGGCGTCTGTACCTATAACTAAAACATTTTTGCCCTTAAGGTGATTGCTTCAGGGTAGCCGTTTTTTGCAATTTGCAGGCCAGTGCTAGGTTGTATGTTAATTAAATGTTGCACGCGGGTGTAAGTACATAAGTTGTACTACATACGTCTTACACCCGCGTCTAACATTTCAATCAAAACCTAGCACTGGCCTGCAAATTGCAAAAAACGTAAGAAAATTTGAATTTCGCGGGCTACCCTGACGCTTTCACCTTAAAGCTGCATACAATAAATTGGTTATATTATTATAGTAAATATCTATTTTCAAGTAAAGTGCTACTATAAACACTCCGATGAGACTAATCTATCCCTCATACAAATACTTTACTTTAAAATCTATTACTAAAGGTGAACGCACACTTTTCAGAGCCGAAGGAGGCGAAAGAATCGAATTTTAGAATTACTTGTATGAAATCCTATGGAACCTCGCACACTTACCGAATCGGACGAATAAGGTCGTACGATTCGGTGCGGATAAGTGTGCGAAGTTACATTGGACTTCATTTAAGTAATTCTAAAATTTGATTCCTTCGCCTCCTTCGGCTCTGATAAGTGTGCGTTCACCTTAAACCAGCTATTGGTGCTGGCTCATACCATTACTTTATGCGGACACCGTTATCGGGCCGTCTTTATAGGATATCCTAAAGGGATATCCGATAAATACCGTAACTAAGGGTAGATTACTAGTTGAGCGCACTCTGCTATAAAAAAATAACTGCCCTTGGACTCTGCAGTGCCTCAAACTAGCAACGCCGCGTACGGTATAAGTACATAATTAATAATTATGTAAACGTTTCCAAAAAAAATTGATATTACTGGATTCAAAATAAAAACACCTTAAAAATGAGCAAACGAGTTAACTCGTTTGCGCATTTTCAAGGTATTATAGCAGCGACCGTAAGCCGTTAGAATACCTACAGAATTTTGAAATTTTTACTCTAGGTACCATCTACTTGTAATATATGACGTGTTACCTCGCATTAGAGTGAGCGTGTTAGGACACGGAGAAACGGCATTTTGGCAAGGAAAGCACAGATAATCATTACCACGTTTAACTTCATAAGAATTGTAATGAGAATTAAATTCAATAGTTTCAAACATACAGCAACGGAAAAAAACCTCTTCAGTATCTGTCACCAAAATTGCATCAATTTGGCCAAAAGTGGGTAAGAATTGTTCATCATCTATATCTACAGTAACAATAGAGTTCCGCTGCCATATAACACCAGCTATTGTAGCGGAAGTAACCGAATATTTGAGGACAACGCCAGTGCCGAGAGAAAACTTGACAGTGTCTCCTGAATTTAATGCAGATTTTTTTCCTAGTATTTTTGTTGTAGGTATTGTATTTTTCACAAACAAGTCATTGAGCATAAGTTGACATTTTATTGCTAGAGTCTTGCAAACATTGACTCGATTAAAAGATGATCTAGCCACTAACTTAGATACCCTGTGCTTGGCTTCAAAACGCATAGCCCACATGTTACGTACGGGGCCGAACTTCATTAGCATGGTAGGATCAGAAAATGAAACTTTGGCTGCAGGGGTGATTTTGTTAGCTCCGTGTACAATTGATTAAATTCTGCTATTATAACCCGGAGTTGAATATTGGTGTCACTGAAGACCCTATGACTTAATAACCTGTCGGTGATTTGCCGCAACATAATGTATAATTTCCATACTTTATTTTCTAAAGGAATGTAAAACCCGGCTATTAGGCTGAAGTATCTAATAAGGGTAAGCATTTCTGATGCTGAAGTTTTCAATTTTACTTTCGAACCTTGGACAACTAAACAATTACTTGGTTTTGAATTCCTATCTGGTCCATAATCAAATGAAATTATTCTTTGTTGCAATACTGAGATCTTTAAAAGACCTTCGGCAAGGAAGTGGTTTATGACAAAGGTCATTACATAACGAGCTACACCTTCTAATATATCATGCATTGGGTCTACTGCTACATTTTGAAATAAATCAAATCCTGTCACCTTAAGCCAACAGCATGATTCTTTAATGCCCGTGTTAGGTGTATCATTTTCTTGCAATTGAGCGTGGTATGAAGTCATATTTCTAAGCAAGTTACTGTTTTCATATAGAGCAGTTTGCAAACCTTTCTTGTCAATGTTACAGATTCTGCAACACTTGTTAGCTGAAAAACTTTCAGTAAACCCGAGAATTGAATTCAGGCCTAAATTATCGCCAGTTATAGCAACAACCTTCAATTTTACGGTTCCTTTAAAAAACTTATTTTCTATAAAAATTCCTTTGTTTTGCAAGTAATTCAATTCCTCAATAACAGGGTCAAAAATAGCTTTGTTTCCATATTTAGTTTTGTCAGCAGAATGGCAAATAGCTAACAGCAAAATGTTATTCAACAATGAAAATAAATGTGGTGGGAGTGCTGGCAAGGAAACGTATACACCACCAAGCTTATGCACCCCAGCGTGGCTCCCCAAAGGATTTCCAATTTCAAAATCATCATAGTATACTACTAAAGGAAGAATAATGTCCGACGCCTGCGGTGTACACATTGCCAGCCATACAGATCCCTGCATTACATTTTCTAGACACATTGGCCTCATCGGATTTTCTTCACGGATTATTAAATTACCCCTTAGGTGGTTCAAATAATCCGTTACATCTTTCCAAATAGTGTCAATGGAAAAAAAAATCTTCAAAACCTGGCGAAGTTGAATTACTTGCATTGTACGTGGCTTGGTGTGTAATGTTAAAGTGTTACTCCTTTGTGAAATGTCAGGACAATAACCAACGATTACTTCATGTGGTGGTATAAAAGAACCTAATAAATTCAATTCTCGGAATCTCAAATATTCTGAACGAAACGGAAAAAAGATGCCCTTCAAAGCTGTGTTGAACTTATGAAGTCGTTTATTAATTTCGCTTCCAGACATGCTTTCCTCATCAGCTAGCACAGGGCCGAATACGGACATTAAAGACGGTGCGATATTGTCAAGAAGGGTTTGCAAATGACTAACCATAGCTTGTACAGACGATCGAGATACAGAGGGATTTACATAGAGCGTTGAAATAAATTTCAAAACTTCTTTATGAATAATACTATCAGCATTATCAAGGACTTCCGGTTCACTATCAGCTTCAATGTATATGTGCTCAGTTGCTACTTTGGTAGTCTCTGTTTCACACATAGGAACTACGCAAGCCGCGTTTGAGGTGGATGGCAAATAACGAGTGTTTACTTTATTCAAATGTTTTAAGTTAACATGTTTTCTAAATTGTCTAACGTCCGTGAAATACCGGTAGCATGCGTCTTCACCACATTTATAAACTCCAGTAATATCAATTTTTTCACATTCTTTCCTTATGTGGGTAATAAGTGAAGAAAACGTGGGAAAAGTCCTTTTACAACTGTGACACTTCATCTTAATTTAAATTGTGACTCCGAGAGTAACTAATATCTCCTTCACAGATTGTGACATACGATCGTACGATGTTTTGACTTTGTAAAAACCAATTTGGATAATAAACCAAATGTTATAGCTTTCAGTAGGATATTTAGCCGCAGTAGCATGAAATATTTTAAAAGTCACATCAACAGCCTCAGTTAGTGTTGTGAACTTGTAAAACGTATTGTCACATACTGTGAAGGAGACACCTGACTGGCGGCACCAAATTATAAATGGTTGGAGGCTAATACCTAGGTTTTGAAGCTTTTGGCGACGCTCCTCAATTACCACTTGCACGTCTGCGTCATCATCCACGATGGTCACAAATCCATCCAATATCTCCGCTCGTGAAGCTTGCCAATCTTTTCTAGATCGACGGGCAGGAGGAATATTAAAGAGACAGCCGAGTAGCAATATCGCTGCTATTAATTTTGTCTCCGGTTGTTCATCTGGAAAGAAAATAATAATAGTATATTTGACACAACACATCATCATTAACTGAGCAAATAGGGAAAAGTATCAGAACAAAATAAAATCTATCTATATAAGTAAAAATGAATTGCCGAAATGTGTGTCCGCCCGCCCGTTACTTCTGAACGACTGCACCATGTTAGATAATTTTTAAATTCTTTTTTGTCTATATATTTTATAACGGGTTCACCGACCCAGGGAGGTCGAGCACCTAGAACTATATAACAGAATCATTTCCTTACCGTCACAAATTGCCAATGTATCAGCTATTTTTCGACGAAGAAACGAGTCCTTTGTGGTGTTAAGCTTCTGCTGAGCAGCTTTTAGTATGTTTTCCGATGAAGCATCCAAGGCGTCGAGGCCCCCGGATTTATCAGGGAACAGTGCTTCGTAGTCATGAGTCAGGAGTCGCCATCCATCACTTGAGTTCAGGATAGGATACTTATTGAAGTACTCCTGTAATGTCCCTTCCTCGTAGTACAAGTACCGGAGGCGAGCTCGCACCGTCTCCCGCCACAGGGCACTGACCTCCTGCCACGGACCAGCTGAAGGACTTGACAGCTGCTCTAATGCTGACGCTACGTCCTCCACTTCACCTGCACACAAAAATTAAAACGATTAATAATTAGTACAATGACAATAACGGTTCTTAGATTCAGATATTTTGTAATTTGTAACGAAAATTTATACTAATTCAGATATTTTTCTCAATAATTTTGTTCTTGATAATTTAATTCAATCTGAAAACATAAAATTTCTTGAAAAGGAGTTACCTTCTTTAAGTCCGGTCAGGTCGATTCCAGCGAGTGGAGGGGTGTCTAGCCTAGGACTGGACTTGGAGCGAGAACGTGACTTGGGCTTTTCAATAAGGCCCAACGAAACTAAATGCTGCCGTCGAGCCCTTCTGGCGGTGACTAACCACAGTGTTTGATTTCACTCAAAAAATTTCCCTATGCTGTTTATCATATAAATCGATCAAGAAATGCATTTTAAACGCAAGAGTAGAACACCAACTTGCGTATTTCAAATACTTTTTTTTATAAAAAATCATTTATATTTCGTGAACGTCACCTAAAAAAAAGATTAAATAAATTCTGTAAACGTATCTGATCAAGATATTTTTTACTGATTAATATAGTTTGATAAAGAATCTTTAGGCGCATATTTTCCAGTTTTTATTTTTTGAGTATCACCTCTGGTTACCGTGTTATTAATTGTTATTCAGTTTTTAGTTTTTATTTTTTTTCTCCAAAAAACCTCAAAAGTGCGACTTGTAACCGGCACTGAAAGATTGCTCTTAATAAGGTCTGTCATTGATAAAAAAGTCACGTTGCACTATTGCGGCGTTTGGGAGTTACGTGTAAAGGTAAAAAACCATTTTTTTGTAAGTATGTACCTAGAGGTATATATATGTGGGAAAGAATTTATGTATAAGATATATTTTATGTGTAAATAATATACAGTTTTGGAAACATTTAGATTAATTCTGACTAAAATGAAAGGTCAAGTTGAGTGACAACCCTAACACTATATTTTGAAATTCGATAACTCATAAACGCCGCAATAGCGCAACGTGACTTTGTTATCAATGACAGACCTTATTAAGAGCAATCTTTCAGTGCCGGTCACAAGTCGCACTTTTGAGGTTTTTATGGAGAAAAAAAATAAAAACAAAAAACTGAATAAAAATTAATAACACGGTAACCAGAGGTGATACTCAAAAAATAAAAATTGGAAAATATGCGCCTAAAGATCCTTTATCAAATTATATTAATCAATAAAAAATATCTTGATCAGATACGCTTACAGAATTTATTTAATCTTTTTTTTAGGTGACGTTCACGAAATATAAATGATTTTTTATAAAAAAAAGTATTTGAAATACGCAAGTTGGTGTTCTACTCTTGCGTTTAAAATGCATTTCTTGATCGATTTATACGATAAACAGCATAGGGAAATTTTTTGAGTGAAATCAAACACTGTGCTAACCAGCCAGAGATATTGCGCTTAGCCTGGTAAGCATCAGCCGGCAGGTACGGCGCGTAGTATAGGGGTGGTGACTCCTCTTTAAATAATCTGCCAATGTCGTAGGATAGAGCAAGCAGCTGCGAATCTGTCAGAAGTACCGGGTTTTCGGCCGTAATGAGCTTCTCCATAAGCAGCTTGCATAAACGCCCACGCACGTTTGAGGGTAAGGTGCCCGTTTTCTGCCCAATTGCTATTATTTGTTTTCCCTCGACTGATGAATTCAGTATGGTATTCACCTGAAACACAAATAGTATAAGTATGGCATTACAAACTAAATATGCAAGGTAAAAGTTAAAAAAAAATGTCACTAAAATGTTGAAAATACAGGTTCAATACCTACCTTCCATTCAGTATAATGATCAGTTGGAGTCGGTGCCAGTCTAGGCATCATGCATTTAGTTGTTAGTTATAGCTGTCACCAACTCCAAATATATTACTGATCTTTGTGACATATAGTATAGCTCCTAAACGGCCGTCCGTACACACATACAGGACAGGACAGGTACAGACGTTAAACTTATCTGTTTACGCCGGGGGTTAACAATATTGAATGTCAATTTAAATTCCTTATCAAAAGTACAGGACAATAGGCAATAACTTACTAAATTGCTCCCGGTGGACTCTTGTCTAACTGCTTCACCCACTGACGACGACGAGTCCAGTGGTATCACCAGTATGTCACCATCCTAAAATAATATTTACTTTGAGACAATGTTATAATAGTACATGTAACAAAAAGGTGTGATAATATGAGTATGTACGGTCAATTAACCTCAATAATCGTTGAAATAATCACTAAATGTGTCCGAGTGCGACCGTTAACTAACAGGCTATAGCTAGCCCTAGCCGGAGATAACTCAAGGGAAGTGTTATATTTTTTTACTAGTAATCGGTTCAGCATTGCAGGTGTGAACGGTCCTGCCCTCGTCCCTTGATCCGGCCCTGATAAAAACTAATCGATCAAGATCAGGACTGATCCTGGTCTCAAAGAATGTCTATACCAAATTTTGCATCGGTTCAGTGTCTTAGGTATGAAAATGTGAAAAGGTCCTGCCCCAGCCGACAGATAGACAGACAAACTTACTTTCGCATTTATAATATTAGTATGGATGTAATTACAAATTAATACATATTGCTCTTGAACCAAAAAACAGTAAGTACGAGTACTTTTCTACAATTTTGCAGAACTTACCAAATTTTCCTGGTTAAGTCCTGCTTCGCAGTCTTGGTTGAGGATTGAGCTTTGCAGTCCTTCACACGGTGGCAGAGGCTCTAAGTTACAAGGTAGACTAGTTAACAAGTCATTCCTCAGGACCTCTTCAAAGAGTGATGAATTGTAGGAGTTATCCTGAAATTTAACAAGAAATTTAAAAAGGTAATAATAATGTACTTAGTTGGTAAACTAACAAGACTGATGAAAAGTTATGATTTTATTCCACTTTTTAAATAAATACTGCACCGGTTAAATTGTTAGGTATCTTAAGAAGACTTTAAAATAATAAAAGTTAATAAGTAGGTACCTACCTACCTACATGCAAGTAGGAGAATGTGCATTTAAGCGACGCAGGGCATGTGTAAGCAAAAAGTTTAAAACAAAATTTACTTTTTTGAAATACAATTTAACATGAAAACAAACCATATCTTTTGGTTGGTCGCTTTTTAACATGGCCAGAGCTGCTTCAAACCGGAGTCTGTCCCCTATTTGAGGGAACATACTATGTATGTCTTGTTTACTAAGCATCTGCATTGTTGCGATATCAATTCTTTCAGCTGAAAAAAAAGGTAAATTTAACAGCGCCCTGATTGCAGCTGTGAAATGCACTACGTCGCATCGACTTTATAAAATGTAGGTTGGTAGAGCTCGTCTAAGCTGAAATGACGTGCCCCACTACTTAAATTTGTATACGTACACTACGGTAAATGCGGTAGTGGGGCGCGTCATTTTAGTTTAGACGCACTCTACCTATTTGTTTTTTTTTGGGTTGCAGTTGCTCATCGAATCTAGTGTATAATATAAATATGAACGTATATCTAGGTAGGTGGGTAGGTACCATACGACAAGACTATTCTTGGTTGGAGTGTACAGCGGCCAAAAAAGTGTTATTTTCGCAAATCGTTTATTTTCTCGATTCTATAGTATGTAACACCTAGAAAGGCTAAAAGTGTCTGGGTGTTTTTTGTCTCCGACCAACCGTTTGTCGTAAAAACGATGTCGAAGGGATCCATAGGTAAGGTTATGTTAGAACTGTGACCTTGAAATTGGTCGCGAAATTTTTTTAAGTATATTTTCATAGTGCCTCTAAGACGACACTCTGACCCTATTCTTGCTAGAAATTAGAATGTGTGAATGTAATGTGTGAGCTCATGCTAGCAACTTACTAGGTAGGTTTGTCAACTTACTTTCAAAACGATCGATGTAGCGTTCCAAATTCCACTTCTTCAAAAGATCACGCGTAGCCATATCCATTTTTGCACTGATCAAACACGTTCACTGGCACTAATGGAATTGTTATTGCTATTAATTAAACGAGTCGTGAGTCGTGACTTGCCGGCTGTAGCGGTGAAATACAAATGGCCGACCGAAATGGCGCGGCGGCGGAATGAAGTGAGAGAGGGAGACCTCATTATATAATGCCGTCACCTTAAATTTGTAGGACATCATTCAAATGCTACTCATAAATGGGTCTCTGTAATAATAATTTAGTAGGATACACATAAAATAATATGACTATATTATTGAACTTTGATGCTTACTCTAAAAATATGAGATTATTTAATCGTATTATCATAGGATTCACATAAAATAATATGACTGTAATATTAAAAAATGATGCTTACTTTAAAAATATAAGTTTAAAGCATTATAATTTAATATAGTACATTAGGGGGAGGTCATCGTATTTTTAGAGATACTTCTTCATATTAAACTATGAAATCTATTTATATTACGGTGACTGTCATTGTGTTTTTTAATTAGAATCTTATTTATAATTATCATACTAATTTATGGGACAGTGGACCATTTTCTATTACATTGTGTTATTATTTGAAGAAGACAATGTTATTTCATAATTACAAATTTTTACGATGACAAGTATCATAATATTGCATTATTTACCCAAAAAATTCGATTCCATCTTAACACATTTCAGTTCTAGCGTAATATTTACTTATTATCAACATATTATAAGACAACGCATCTATTTTAAACCAACGTCACGATATTTTAAGATTATGCCAAAATGACATTTTTCTCAGTGTAGGTAGATAAAGACTAGAATTGTTGTACTGATAGATGTCAGCTCAGGTCAACTCCCTAAGCACGAAATCCGTAGTATTGGCCGAGGTTCTCTATTGTGTGACCTAACTTTTTTATCCATAATCTAAAGAGCCATATTTTTTTTTGTCCTAATCATCATTTGTCCGAATGATAACTTGCCCGAACTAAATGTCACATAATATCACAAGCCATACAATTTAAATCCCTAAATATAATATGCCCTAAATCCGTTTGTCATAAATATTACTATCAATAACATACAAAACACTTAAAACTGTTTTCCATAAAAGTTATAAGTTCTAAATTCAAATTATTTATGTTTATTTATCCTAATTATATTTTTAAAACAAAGTATTACGGAGTTCATTAAGAATTTCATTATTTTATCAAATTCAACTGATACAATACATAAATAGTAAAGATACAAAAGCATTATGGTATTTATCAAGGCCTGGCATGGCGCTGCATGTATTATCACTCAATAAATACAATATCACTCAATAAAACAGGTGATTGTGAACAAGTGATTTTATTTCCCTCTAAGAAACATACAAACCAACATACACCATGCATGCAGCATGCATGCACGCAAGCAACATGCAATCGAGCATGCAAGCAAGCATGCATCATGTAGCATGCAAGCAAGCATGCAGCATGCAAGCGAGCATGCATGCAAGCAGGCAAGCAGCATGCAATCGAGCATGGAAGCAAGCATGCAGTATGCAAGCGAGCATGCATCATGCAGCAGGCATGGTTTCTGTCACGGCTCCGGCACTGCGGGGCTTAGGCGGTCCCACGCGAGCTTATCGTCGCAGCGCCGCCGCCGCCTCGCCCCTCCGCGCCTACGCGATTTTAAATTACACTCTAGGGGTAGGGCAGACAAGACTACGTGGAGTCGGATTTACAGCGATTCGTTTCTATCACTAAAACCTAACTTGTAGCATTTTTTTACTACTAACGATTTTATTATAAACTAGCTATTGCCAGCGGCTTCGCCCGCGTGGAGGTCGGAAATTATCCCGCGGGAACATACTACCGGGATAAAAAGTAGCCTATGTCCTTTCTCAGGCTCTAAACTATCTGTGTACCAAATTTCATTTAAATCGGTTCAGTAGTTTTAGCAGGAAAGCGAGACAGACAGACAGACAGACAGACCGACAGACAGACAGACAGACAGACCGACAGACAGACAGAGTTACTTTTGCATTTATAATATTAAGTATGGATTAGTATGGATTATAGTATAGTATATAGTATATATAGTATATAGTATGGATGAACATTCGGCATAATACAATTTATAAATACAATACTTAGGACATATCACTTTATAACATGCAAAATTAGGAGATTTAATGATTATAGTTTTTGATATTATGACAGAATAGTTTTAGAAGCAAAGATAATTATGTAAAACAAAATTTCGACTTTTTGAATATTATGGTTACTGCCGTTTATAGCTAACGTGTTATGGATAATGATTTTCGGACAAACAATTTTAGGAGAAGAAAGGGAGTACCATTGGCCGAATTTACGAACATTTCTTATCTTACTTCCGTAAGATAGAGATATGATTAATTGAAGCCTGAAACAAGAATGCATGACAGCGTGTTTTGATAGTTCTCTCAACTCCCGATATGTATTTGGTACTAGTTTTTACAGATCAATTACTATCGGACGGACTCGTATCTTTGCTGACGGACTTAGACTGTAGACCCACAGGAACATATTATCTTGACGGGCGGACTAGAAGACACCGCATGGTATTTAAAACATTATTCTGTTTCTCTTAACTTCGAACGAGTAACAGAAATATTTGTAATACGTTGATAGGATGCGCTAAGGTAGTCCAAAAAATTAAAATTTTCTTCGAAGTTCATAGAATTTGTCATTAAATAATCATTTGATGGGATTATATGAAGTTTGAGGGTGGTATTGATGATTTTAATGTAAATACATACGTATAAAGGTCACGAATCATATTTTGTTCATCCTACAAAATCACACTGACCAGGACCCTAATTGCGTACCTAATATACTATTAATCAGAAGCTCAATAATTTTGAAACTTATTGCTAATCTATTCTTTCATATGTAGGAAAAAATTGTCTGCTTACCAATGTCACAAATACCATGAATGTTGTGCTACTGTCAAAATGAAAGTGACTCATTGAGTCGGCTTCCAGTCTAACCGGATGCAGCCGAGTACCAGTATATTTCATGGAACGACTGCCTATCTGACCTCCTTAACCCAGTTACTGGGTAATACGGTAAGACTGGTTGTCAGAATTTCGGGCTTCTGACGACCCGTAACGATTGTCTAAGATCTACTAAAGACAGCCGGGACCAACGGCTTAACGTGCTTTCCGAGCCACAGAAGAAGGTACGGTCCTATTAATAGTGTACTACACAATTACACCTCTGTAAAATGCAAAAGTCGTGAGAATATTTGAATTTCGAAGACTACTACACTTTCCCTTTAAAACTCTTTTATAAATTAAGATTCCAATTTCAAAGATCTGGAATTTCCTACAAAGCGTTCTCCCTATTATTCGTCCCGCATTTTTCATCGAGCTTCTTTAACTATGCAGACAACGTAAGATTACGGACGATAACAGTCCCGGAGGTGGATTCTATAATTGAAGACATACATAATTTACCGGCTTCCAGACTTGCTCGAGCAGCTTATTAATTTAATTTTATTAAAGCAAACGCTATTTCTTGGGACGTCCCTAATGCGACATACTGACTGTGGTTTTTTTTTGTGCTTTTGGTTTTAGATAATTGGCGAGAAATATTTAAGTTAATTGAAAGTAAATAGTTGGTTAAAAAGTAGTCGCTTGTAGCTTGTTTTGTTTAAATGCTGTAGGTGTTTCAGTGGAGTTGGCATTGTGTGTTATCTATATATTAATACGTGAAGAGAAAACTTTGGATCCCTTTTTACGAAAATTGGGCGGACGGAGGAGTATGAAATTTCGCACACTTATAGTTTATACAGAGAAGAAGTGACGAATTCTAATATTTTTATAAAATTATGCGTCAAAATACATTATTTTCAATAAATAACACGTTACACACACTACTATTCATTACCGTGTATTTAATTCACACATACATAGATATTATTTTGTTTATGGTCCAAATCTGTGGTCCAATCGGGAACATCTGTCTTTAATATTTTGTTCTTACTGAATGTCAAGTTTATCCATAGGTAATAAATTAATTTTATATTTATCGTATTTCATTTTTAACCCCCGACGCAAAAAGAGGGGTGTTATAAGTTTGACGTGTCTGTCTGTCTGTTTGTCTGTCTGTGTGTCTGTCTGTCTGTGGCATCATAGCTCCCGAACGGATGATGCGATTTCAATAAAATATATATATTAAAGGTGACTTATCTGCGAGTGTTCTTAGACATGTTTGATGAAAATCGGTTGAGCCGTTTAAAAGTTGTGCGGGGGAAAGTGGGGAAGAGTAACCGAATGTCAGCAAATATACTCGAGTGGGGTCTCAAATGAAAGCGCACTGAAAGAGAATATTGATGAATTAATCGAAAGTGTCCTTAGCTTCGTTTGATTCTACATTATATTAAGTATGTACCTATAAAAAGTACAAAATAAAAAATTAAATCAAAAATTTAAAAAACCCCCGACACAAAAACCTAATTTCCCTTTAAAAAGTAAAAAATAATAAAAAATAACTCAATCTTAAAGTACCTAAGAATGTATTAATAATTCAAAAAAAGTGAGTGCAGACGTCGTTGACTGCTTAGTAAGGTAATAAGGCTATTGGTAATTAAATTGTTAGGTTTGAAGCGGTCCCCCAACGAGGCGTATTTTTTTTGAATTATTAGTACATTCTTAGGTACTTTAAGATTGAGTTATTTTTTATTATTTTTTACTTTTTAAAGGGAAATTAGGTTTTTGTGTCAGGGGTTTTTTAAATTTTTCATTTAATTTTTTAAAGTCTACGATCATATCGAGAATATTTGTCTTTAATATTATTTGTATTAGCGACGATAGGAATTTAGTTTAGAAAACTTAGTGTCGTGTGTAAACTGTAGCGGTTGTATGCCTCACGCACGATTGTACAGGCTGGTCATAGATTGTACAGGCTGGTTATAATTATGACATTTTGAACTGTCATAATTAATTAAAAATAATAGGGAAAATTCTATAAAAACAGAGCCTTCTGTGATAATTCATTCCATATCCAGCAGTTAAGAAGTATTAAGAAAATAAAGAAGAGAGTCCTGAAGAAGTATTCTTTACTCATTACACCTACGTCCTGGTCCTGGCCATCACCATCCCGCCAGCGAACCCTCTCCACAGTAGTACAGCGTAAACAATTTGTCTATAGTGTTACTGAATGTCATATACACGCTGATTTTTTAATGGTTGTTTTCCCGTGGCGACATGGTTTGGTCTTGGTAGTAAAATCCATTTGTCAAAAAAGAAAAACAAAATATAAAAAAATGGCAGATTTGCAAATGTGAAAAACCAAAATCGAAAGTGATCTCGAATAGTAGTAGGTAATGTAGGTATTACAGCGCGAACGGTTGAATAGTGTTCTTCCCGATACACTAGGCGCTTGAGCTCAGACCACAAGTAGAAATCCAGCGAAGTTAGGCCTGGGCTTCTAGCTGGCCAATTCACTGGCCCGCCGCGTCCAATCCAGCGCTGGGGAAACACCGCGTCCAGGTGCTCGCGCACGGCGCGCTGATAATGGGCCGGGCACCCGTCATGCTGCTAGTGCAGATTGTCCACGGGGACTACTAGCGGAACGTCGTCTAATCAGTCCGGGATAATTACGTAACATTTCGCGTTGCGTTGCGTCGTTTTCGTGTAGGGCATGAACTTTGCGAAAATGATATGGATGCAATCCTTCGCAATTGAGCACTTTCCAGACGTAATATTGGCTTACGCCAAACCTAGTCGCAGCCATACGCGTACTTCGACGAGGATCCCGTTCAAAGTACTCGATGATCTCCTCGTCGAGCTCTGGTGAATACACGGCCGGTCGACCTCTGCCCTGTGCATGCGCTGGTGTCTCGAACTGTCCATGGTCGAGTAGCCGCTGTGACGCCGCTACTATCGTCCGGGCCTGTGGGACGTAGGGGTTCAGAACCCCGCGAAGGCGAAGCGACCCCAAGTGTTGTGGCTCCGCGTAAAGTCGCCGGGCAGCATGGGAGTCGTAATTAGCCCTAGCGTACAGCTGCACCATAGCGACGTACTCTAAATTCGAATAAACATAATGTCGATACATTTTAGCAAATCGCGATTTCGCACTGTGATGCGCATACGGCGGTCACGGCCCGACTGATTGAGCCGGCGCCCGCGTCCCGGGCGGAAACTGCTTTGATGCGCTCGCCGCGTGCGGGCTAAATTATGCCGTATCACTACGCGCGACAGCTTATTTTGCTCTGAACATTTATGAACGCGCGGCACCGACAAAGGGTCTTTGTCGGCATCGGGCGGCGGCACGTGCGGTTTCTTTACTACCTACGTTATGTTTAGTAGTATACTACTGTTTCTCAAGCTTTCGAGTTGATGCATATTTTTTTTAATTATTTGAAAACAATTAATTTTAATTTTTTAATTTTACTCTATGAATCGATAGTACTACTGAGGGCAAATCGCCCTGCCGCGGGAAAACAACCATTAAAAAATCAGCGTGTATAACCATATTATTTTTTTATAATGTATTTATTATTTTATTTATTTTTTTAAATTTAATAATGTATTTCTATTCAAACGAAGTACTGTCGAATTTCGACCAATGGGCGACCACTAGTACGGTTAATTAGTCTGCCTCGTGGGTTCAATGGTCGCTAGCGCTACTGCTGAATACAGATTTGAGTTTCTGAATTCGATACCTGGTTGGGAAGTTTTTTACCTTTAATCCCTTGAAAAGTTTTAGTTAAGCCATGGGTAAGGAGTATCAGAACATACGATTCGTAAGTAAACCGATTTGATCTTTCTTTCTTTCTTAAAAATATCGCGACGGGATATTTTCTGCGCACTGGTTCTTCCGCACAACGCTTAGCGCCAAGAGGTGAAAATTGAATTAGGTTTTTTGAAGCGCTGGAACGTATTTGTTGGATTCTCATAACTCGGTGCAATACAAAGGGTTAAAAGTCCAGTGCGCGTACAGTACGTGCGAACTCGGACTAAGTACAATATATCGTAAACACTGTGTATACGTTTTGTCTCATCATGATAATTTCAGCCTAAAAAGTCCATTAGACTGCTGGACATATGGGCCTACCCCAAAAAACCGTAGCCTTGAGCGCTACCGTACAACGGTAGGCGGGCCACCGGTTATTACAGGCCGTTCTCTTAGTGCTTGTAATTGTTAAGCTATTGCATAGCTTCTATCGAGGGCCTTGAGCGCGAGGACCGAATCCAGAAATTCCGTAACGAAAAAAACCTCACGCTCCCCACTCCGACGGGCACGGAGGTGTGGCTTGAAGGCCGTGCATTATGCTTAGATCTTTAAAACTACGCAACGGATTTTGATGCGGATTTTTTTAATAGATAGAACAATTCAAGAGGAAGGTTTATATGTATTTAACATGCATAATATAGTAAAGAAACGCTGATAATTTTAGGGGTTTCTAATGTGATGTCATAAATAAGCTCATTTTTTTACGCTTACATTGCGAACGCTGGCTGAACCCTACGAAATAGATCAAAATAATGTACTACAGTATTGTACACCTTAGAAAGGTCTACAAAAAAGTCCGCGATGATATATGTCTACCTCTTAGGGATAACCCACAATAACCATTTTTTCCTTTGCTTTTTACGAGAAATAAGGGCTTATTTACGAAGCGATTTTAACCAATACAGCATTAATTCTTATCCAATTAGGTACCTTAAATACATTGTGCATTTAATATAGATCAATATGATCATTACAGCATGTATTTTAATTGAAGATCTTAGAAGATATCAGAGATTTAAAAAGCGGGGGCAGTAACTTCTATTTATTCAATAAAAGAAAAAAAAAATGTTTTCTTATCGGTCAAATAAAAAACAATAGCTTAATAAATAAATTATTATAATTTTTAAGCTATTGCATAGCTTCTATCGAGGGCCTTGAGCTCGGGGACCGAATCCAGAAATTCCGTAACGAAAAAAAACCTCACGCTCCTCACTCCGACGGGCACGGTGGTGTGGCTTGAAGGCCGTGCATTATGCTTAGTTTGTGTAATTTGTTAGCGAGCATGGAACGTTTTGATTGCATCGACCATAACGCTACACATTTCAATCAAAACAAAGGGCTGCAAAAAAAAAACCTCAACAGTTTCAAGACCCTTCATCGCTCAAACTAGGCTACCAAACAAAGGCATCTTTCTTTTCCCCCACAAGCCTTTTCATCTGCCTCGTCTGTGTGTTCTTAAGATGTCCTGCGCTCATTTCCTAGGGATCCACCACAGAACATGGAAGCATCTAGAATGGGTAGTAAGGCGTGAGGCCGAAAGTGTGTTAAGTGTACAACTTCTGTCACGAACCCGGCATCAAAACTACGTTAATCGAAGGACTTCTGTCACAAACCGGCATCAAAACTGCGATAATCAAACGATTTCTGTCATGAATCGCCTTTAAAACTGCGTTAAGCGTACAACTTCTATCACGGACTGCCTTCAAAAAGGCGTTTAGCGTGCAGTCACCCTGCATTACCTGACCCCTCTTCCTCATTTCCTCTGTGTAAGAGGGGTCAGGTAATGCAGGACACTGACTGTACAACTTCTGTCACGAACTGCCTTTAAAACTGCGTTAAGCGTACTATTTCTGTTATGGACCGTCTTCAAATGCGTCAGTTTCTATACATATGTTCTTTGCTTTGTAGGGTTACATGTCGCTTAGTTTGTAGGGACAGTGCTGACAATGCCACCTCTAGCACCGCTTGCCCAGATGTCTCCGTGGTCTGTGGGATCCACATTACTCCACGAATATTCCTTGCTTGACATTACTGTCTGAAATATAAAAGAGGTATTCTCTTGAGCGCTGCAGGCGCGTTGACGTTGGAGTTTGGTATGAGGTATATCCGCTTAAGGGTTGGTTCGGCTGTTAATCTGTAGTTACCTAAAGCTGTGTTTTGTTGAACAATTTATTTATTGAGAATGGAAATGTAGTATATGCTGTATTATATGATCGCACAATATTTGCTTGGATTTATTTATGTGTGAAATGTTGTGCTTGTGTTTGCCAAATAAATTATGACATGATTTTTTTTTGTTGCTATTAATTCAATTAAATTTTGTTCCTAATGAGTAAACTTCAACTGTATCCGACGACCCTGGTTACTTGTCTGTTTACATGACCGTCCCTTTTTCTCAAACGAATCCAGAGTACTCTTTCAACATTCTAACCTCTTGGGTTCGAAACTAAAACGTATAATGGTCTCCGCTGTCCATCAAAAGTCTAACACTACATTTCATCTTACATCATTAATTCCAAGCCACGCAAATTATAAAGGAAACTCCATTGGGAACGTTGTCGTAGCTACAATATTTGCGCTCGTTAAAAATGCCTGAGCATTCTAAAGAACGTTATGCTTTAAGCATTTTCAGGAACATTGTTTAGATAGATGAGAGAGAATGGATGCTTCAGATTGCTCGAGTGCTTTATTTTAGTTATGCTCAGTTTTCGTGGCTCAGTGGATAAGCTGAGAATTTTAGATTTTCGTGGATTTCTTTAAAAAATCGGACAATGTTTCTTCTATTTAAGATGGATGCGATAAATCCCGTTTTTAGGGTTCCGTAGCCAAATGACAAAAAACGGAACCTTTATGGATTCGTCATGTCTGTCTGTCCGTCCGTATGTCACAGCCACTTTTTTCCGAAACTGTAAGAGCAATGCTGTTGAAACTTGGTAAGTAGATGTGTTCTGTGAACTGTATTAAGATTTTCACACAAAAATAGGAAAAAATAAAAACGTTTTTACAAAAAAAAAAAAACACTACAAAGTGAAAAATAACTTTAATTTCGGAAGTCGGTGTCTTAGGATTTGTATTTAAGATTTTTGCCACCGACTTCCGAAATTAAAGTTATTTTTCACTTTGTAGTGTTTTTAAGGAAGTCAACCGACTTCCTTAAAAACACTTTTTTGTAAAAAGTTTTTATTTTTAAATTTTTTAGTTATGGTATCTACCCCGCACTAATTCCAAACAAAAAATGCATACGTATGCGATAGCACAAATCGCGGTTGATTTGCTGTCGTTTTTTAAAGAGTTCCGGTGTCTGTCTCCGGAACTCATCATCAGATCTATATGAAATTTATATGGGACCATTTCGGAATAAACCTCTTTCGAACAAAAAAAGAATTTTGCAAATCCGTTTATAAATGACGGAGTTCCTCCTCCTTTTTGAAGTCGGTTAAAAAGAAGTAAATATGATTCGCAACCGTAATGGCATTAAATGTACTTAGAGGGTTGTATTGATGACTTTTATTGTATTAATTCTCTAAATACGTACGTTAACACGTACACTGTGGTCTTGTTTAGTTGGTGGGTTAAAATAAAAATATAGTTCTGGGCTGCCGGACGTTAAGAATAGCACTATCCCATTTCTTCCCGTGGGTGTCGTAGAAGGTGACTAAGGGAAGGCGACTAGAGAAGGGGCAGCAGAGTTGTCTATGCATTTTACCACCATACTGCGATCTCGAACCCAGCAGTTCTTGGTTACAGTTTGCCTGTTGTCCCTGATACTTTAACTGATTTAGATTTCTTAATATATCTAATTAATAATAGCCCCAAAAAATAGTAATGTAGTGCAGTGTAGTAGTGTAGTAATAATAATACTTCATTGTCACTAAAGTGCAAAAAAAAAATTGATAAAGGAGTAAGTCCTTTTTTTCAAGTGGAGGGCTACCGCGCAAAAATCGCAAAGGTGGGGAAAATTGTAATGAATAAAATCAAAATCACAGGTTCAAATATCCACACTAATATTATAAATGCAAAAGTAACTCTGTCTGTCTCGCTTTCCTGCTAAAACTACTGAACCGATTTAAATGAAAGGTACAGATATTTTCTCATGGCGACATGGCGGGTACGATTGTCGCAACCCAGTGCTGGGCACGCCACAATTGCGGCGGTAAGTCCCCTCTTTGAGGAGTGGATAGAGAGGCGCCACGGCGTCCTCACCTTCCGCCTGACGCAGGTTCTCACCGGGCATGGGTGCTTCGGTGGGTTCCTGTTCAGGATAAAGCGGGAGGATACGTCCGGGTGTTTCCATTGCGAGGATCGTCTGGAGGACACGGTGGAGCATACGGTGGAGGTGTGCCCAGCCTGGGCGGGGCACCACCGTGTCCTCGTGGAGGCGATCGGTGGTGGCGATCTCTCGCGTCCGGCCCTGGTGCGAGCCATGGTACGGAGCGAGAGGGAATGGGAAGCCGTCACCTCCTTCTGCGAAGCATTAATGCTCGCGAAGGAGGAGGCGGGGCGCGTGAGGGAGTGGCAGTCTCTGCGCCCTCACGCCCCTAGCCGCCGCAGGAGGAGACGCCCCGGGCGTCGGGAGTCGATTGCGGACTCCCGGCCACCGTAGGCGCGAGCTTGCGGGTGGCGAGCAATGGGTAGCTCGCCGCCCGGTAAGGACCAAGCTCGGGTCGACGGCGCGCAGTGTTCCACGCGCGCCTCAAAGAGATGTCAGCAGCAGTGTAGGGGTCTACTAGGACCGATGCCTGCCGAGGTCGCGTGATTGTTCGAAAGAAATACCGTGACCCTGGCACATGGGCAACTGATGGAACACGGGTGGGTTTTAGTCAGTAAAAGTCTGACACGCCCTCCCGCTCCGCCCAGAGCGGGAGAAGTCATTTGATGATTACCCATCCTGAAAAAAAAAAAAGGTACAGGTATTTTAGAGCCTGAGAAAGGACATAGGCTACTTTTTATTCCGTGACTTTGTCTGCGTCCGCGATAACCGACATTAACGCAGACGAAGTCGCGGGCAGAAGCTAGTTAGTAATATTTGAAAACCGTGCTCGATCTACGTATTTTAGTAATTGAGGTTTTTCGTGGAAACTATTTCATTTCATATCAACGTATTTTTAGTTTTTATTCAAGATATAGAATATTTCACACATGCTTAGTTTCCCAAAAGAGTTAGGCAGAGGTCTATTTATAGAACACAAACATTCTGCCAGTTATGTTTAGTCCCATATGATAACCGGGCAGAAATCCAGACTCCGGGCTGCTGAAACTGACTGACTGAGAAATTTCAGATGAAAAATCAAATAACACTTGGCGCGACCTGGGAATAAAACCCAAGACCTCATGCTCAGTAGGTAGTACTGCTAGCGACTACCAGACCAACGAAGCAGCTACTTTTCAAAGTCAAATTGTTAAAACAAAAATCGATGTCCTGAAAGAAATCCCTTTAAAAAAGTTCTTCAACATGAATGCAACAAACGAAAGGAAGAAATCACGAAAGAAGCAACCACGAAAATATTTCTCAAGGAAATTATTCAATATTCCTAATGACCCCCAACTACTCTTTGTCACAAAGAAAATAACGAGAAGTCTTCTAACTGATTGTGACCGGAGAGGGGAGACGGGGGAGACATGCACAAATGGATGAATAAAAACTTGGTAACGAGTGGCTACGATCCTTTGCGGTACAAGGAAACCGTGCATTGTGTTTCTGGTAGTGTGTGGGTTGTGCTCCAAGTTACAGGAACCAGCGGGTTATCATTTTATAGTAAGGATTCTTGGTGCCGTAATGGTAGAAGTGTTTTAGTACCTATCTTCTCGAGTTATAATACACACAGACTAATGAAAAATGATTTTATTTCTGTAAGTAGGTTTGTACAAACACTTTTACATGTCAATGATATTTTTTTAAACTAGATGAGTTCGGCGTTTCCTAACTGACTACTCTGAGAAGAAAGGCCGAAACAAACTCAGAGGTCACAGTCTCTTTTAAAGTCCAGACATAATCTTGTTCACATCATGTGAAGATCATGTAGATTAGTGACTGAAATGGTCTTTTGAAGAAAGAACCACACAGGTTGATTGGACCTGGACAGTCAGTGCAAGCATTTGTCACTAATCGTTTAGCTCAACTCGGAACTTAAGGAGCTCAACGATTCGACGAACAATACCAAACAAAGGACATTTGGGTAGGCCGCACAAACTACTCAAATTGCCAGACCATAATCAAAAGTGAAACAATGACCCACATAGACCTCAAATTCTCAATAATCAAAGTAATATTCATACAATTAATATTCATGTCATGTGAAATAATAAAAAAAAGAGTAAAAATAGCAAAATAATAATAATAAAAAAACAACATTCAGTGTAGATTTATTGGAGCAGCTCAATCCCAGGCCGTTTTATCCTCAATATAGTCTTTAACAGTATAATAGGCTTTCTGACCGACACATGACTCCCTTACGTAGTGCGTACTTTTAAGGTTATTTAAAAAAGCTTTAAAATAAATTTTAACCACGTAGTTATTACATTTTTGTAGAAAACAGCAGATTTTTTTTCTATAGCCGATATTATTCTTTAATTAAAAAAAAAAAATGTAGTTGGGGCAGTGTAGTAACAGGCACGAAAGTATTACATATCATTGTTATTAATATTACTTTAAACTTTAATAGTAAATAAAAAACACGGAAAAAATAAATGTTAGTAGGTACTAACATTTATTTTTTAAATAAACATAAATTAACGCCGAATAATGTATTTTTCTTGTAATCTGTAGGTACAGATGACAAGAAAAATACATTATTCGGCGTTAATTTATGTTTATTTAATTTAATAATAACAATAGTTTACGCAAATACAAACTGCAATTACATGTTCTACCAGTAATTACAATAGGACCATCAATATTAAATTAGGCTAGGTTTACAATTCCGAGTAATGCGCATTGAATTTAAATTGAATTGTCATGAAACTTGTCGTCTCTTTAAGAGCGTTAACGTGAAATCCACGGCACCAAGTTTAGGTAATTGCAGTGCTCCTTCCACTCACACAGATACGCGCATAACTGTGTGCGTAGAGTTGGTGTGCTGCCCGTCATTATAGTCAAACTAACCCAAGTTGATCCGTAATGTTTAATGATACTTACTTATTTAATCGTCAGTTGATTTTTATTTAATATTCTTATTTTTATTACATGCTTGTGAAATAAAAAGGCAATTTTGGATACGTAGTATAGTAAGTAGGTACTATTTAGGGGAGAAAAGTTAGAAATAATTGTACAAATGTAAAATCCTACTACGAATAATATTATAAACACAAAGGTTTGTGAGGATCTATGGATGAATGATTTTAACAATTTACCGTAAGAACTACTGAACGAATTTTGATGAAACTTCAATTCATATCGATTACACATCAGAATACCATACAGATCATATTTTCAAATAATAATTATAAACGCGCAAGTTTGAGAGTTTATTTATGGATGAGTAGATGTATATTTGTTACTCTTTCACAAAAACTACTAAATGAATTTTGATTAAAAATTGCTCATTTGATAAAAAAGTACATGAAAAAATCATAATGAAGGGGGTTCATCATTTTGAAGTCGTAGGAAGTCGCGATGGGCCTCTAGCAAATTATTAAGTATTCTAGTTTTAAAATAAAATATTTCAATATCGAAGAATTCTTTATTTATAATATTATATTTATTATATATAGCACTTGTATGTAGATTTAAATAAATATTTTCCTTTACCGACTTTGAAAGATAACCGACACGTGTGTTCCACACATCGACAAGCTGGTTTTGGAAGACGAGCTAAGTCCTGAAAAAAAAAAGATAGATGTAATCCCATACGTAAATATGAAATTGTAAATAAAAAATACGTTAGTTGTGCTTTACCTTTGCCTCATTTTGGATTTTAACATCTTCCGTACTCACAACAACATTATTTCTTTACAATGCCTGAAGATAAAAAAACAGGATTTTATTTTACCCCTTTGTCTGCGTGATTAATATGTTTACTCATGTTGAATTTCAGCTTTCTAGTACTAAGGGTCTCTGAGCTAAGCCGCGGTCGGACAGACAGACAGACTTAGCGAAACTATAAATGGTTCCTCTTTCACTACGGAACCCTAAAAACATTTTTAAAAACAAGCTTTTAGTTAAATTCTCTAAAAAGAAGAAATAAAGTTTAAATTAAATCAAATCAATTAAATTATTATTATTACAATGCAAGTTAAAAAAAAATCAGATGATCGACGGTTTAGTTTGAGGAAGTATTGTTTTTTGCAATTTCGAAATTGATCGTTTAGAAAAAAAAAAATGTATTTGAGTAGTACAATCACCCCCTAGAAGGAAATAAATTAATAAACGAGGACCTTATATAGCAAACTTCGATCAACAAAGATAACAAATCAAGTTCTATTCAAAATATTATTTTACCCGACCTTTTAGCCCTAGCTTTAGCTAAAACCTCTTGATTGAGTCCTTTTCCTCGATAAAACTAGTTTCGTTTTTTTACTCTTATTCCCCATGGCACCTGAAACAATTTTTGTTGTTTCGAAAAACATTGTTTTCAATTATCTAAATAAAAAATAATTATTTTACTTACCAACCCAAGATCGTTATATCGCACTATAAACTCACTCGATGCCAAGGGTCGGGAGAGGTCACGCGTAGAGCACTGAGCGATACGTCCACTCTTTGAACAGCCTCGCGGCGGACTGATTTAAAATTATTACCGCGCACGGTTTTATAGTAGTTTTAAAATAATTGTAGAAAAATAATAAAACTAATTTAGTTGAAATTTTTTATTGCAACTTTTAAAAAAGATGTTCTTCTATTACAATACACCTTTATTTTGTAAAATTAAATAAGATTTATTGGAAGAAATAATGAATTTAGCAACTGCTTTTTCTTGTTAATTTCACTTTGTTTATTGTTTTATTTAATAAGTTAGGCGCTGAAAATCAAAAAAGTCTCTCTCAGTTTTTTGCTCAAGGATGTGAACAATTAAATATGTTTATTAGTTTGTCAATTTTATTAGTGGTTTCGGATATTTTAAGCTTCGAAATTACTACTGTAAAAGGATTTTAGAAAACACTGTTTGTTTATCTGGTTAGAATTCACGAATACTTTATTAATGTAAAAAGGTTTTCAGTCAACTTTTCAGACCGAAATATTTCCAACAATATTTAGTTATTCACACTTTCGTTAGATACGTTTTATGAGGTGATTAAATGGTTTGAAAAGTACGCTTTTTGGGTCAAACAACCAAAATCGACGTTAACGCTCTTAATACTATTGTGTGACATCGGCTTTGTTTATGCAAATATTTAGAATTACTTATTAATTTTAGCAAACATGAAATGCTTTGAATAACTATTTGTGAAGCTCGTGTGCATTATTCGACGTTTCAAAGCTTCAATGTAATTCTTCTGTAGGCACAAAAGCTATTTAAATATTACATTTTTTGTTATAAAATGTATTCATACATAGTAAGTACAAATGAAATGGAATGAACCTATGAATTAACTATTATTTACATGGATTTTTATAAGATTCGTTTTATTTGTCGTCGAATCCGGCTCGGCTGAACAGTGTTCGGAAAGCTACGTAATACTTCCTGTTAGACTTACATTAAATCTGCGAACCCTGTACAATAAAATTAAATTTAAAAATAAATTCCTTTTACGGTACTAAAAAAAATAATGTTAGATACTTCTTTTATGTCAAGGCATAAAAAAATCTAAGACATCTTTTTTCTCCTTGGACCATACCACTCCAGGACGTATGTAGGTACTAGTAACGTCTTTGAGTCGCAGCAGCATTGAAGTCTAACCATGCAAATTATGAGGCAGGTATACATTGACGGCTCACACCTCGCCTCTGCGGTGACTGTGTTTGTTAGACACGACGTGTCTTCAAGCTTTAGTTTGGGTTAACACGGTAGGAAAGGATTATTTACAATAGATGTTCGGGATGTTTGTTTGCTGGTCGTGTGTTCTCGGGCTAAGATGGCCGACTGGTTCCTTTCTTCTTTTTTCAAATTACAAAAATAGCAAGAAAAATTGCAGGTGCAGTAGAGGTTAATTTTATTGAATATCTTTTTCATGGAATAGTTTTCCAATGGGAACGAACGTAGAACGTATAGGGTTGTATTGATGATTTAAATGGATGGGGTAAATCTAATATTTTTAAAAACGATCGCGTTCTTTAATTATCATACAATTTTGAAAATTTTTACATTGACTGTCGCTGAGACAACGTTGCAACTAGATTTAAAACCTTTTTTTTATCCGGCTTGAGAGAACCCAGCAAGCTGTCCTTAAGAAAATGCTTTCTCTTCCACGCAAGGTACTCACAGTCAGGCAACTTTACGTGCTCTTGACTACCCTGCGTAAACACTCTGTACGTCCCTAAAAGGAACCGACTGGCAGACTTAAGCATAATGTGTTTCCTCACGAACGCCATGGAACTGCCTTTGGCAAACGTCAATTTTATGTTATTAGCACTAAACTGTACAACTGCCTAAATAAAAAGTTAAATATTTATTCGTACCCCAAATATCATTGCAAAAACGTACTAAAAGATTTATCTCCAAACTCTAAATTATGATAACACTGAGGATTTTCTGCTGGGCAATTTACGGTAATGAAAAGATAAGGTTATAAATATAATTTATTAATAAATGTAACTTCTTATTCTTTCTCACTACACACACTCACCCTACACTTACTCACTACATACACACACATACACATACCCTACACTTATTCAATACACACACTTACACCCTACATTTGTACACCTCATCACACAGTTATACTTTTTTTCTTCATTTTACTTTTAATTTACAAATATTAGAATCTGTTTTCTTTGCCACATCTCTTACTGTTTAAACGTCCTAATTTACTTTTATTATAGTTTTGTTTGTTTACGGAGAATTACTGAGGCCTCATTTACGGAGACGCGGGGCATTGGGCGGCGCGGCCCGCACTGAATTCAAACATATAGCGTTGTATGAGTCCGTTTACGGAGAGGCAATTTTACACGTGTTTGTTTGAAATGGAGCGTTTTTTGCGGCGTCGCCCACGGCGGGCAACGCCACCTCGCACGCGGCGTTCATCGCGGCGGCGCCCGCAGCGGTGATTCTCGATGAAGCGGTGCCCGCGGAGGAACCTTCGGCCTGTCTTATTTTTTTTTGGAAATCGCGCAACGCAGACCGTATTTATTACTATTACCGTATTTATCGTAGCAATGGAGTACAATATCGTCGACATTTTTTAGGCGATAAATTTTATGTTAAACGTGAATTATTTAATATAAGAATTAGCCCAATTTACAGTACCGGAACACGAGAAGTTTGGAGAATATGCAATTCTTTACAGGTCAGTAAGAGAAAGTGATTATGATGCTTTTCATGGCTGTCTACTACAACTTTCGATTATATAGTAAACAATATCGAAAGAGTTGGTTTTATTGAGTACCGCGCGTACGCCGCAGCGATGCCCGCCGCGTTCGCCGCTACACGCTTAAAAAGTCACCGCGGGCGACGCGGCGGGCACTGCCACTCTGCCCGCCTAGCGTCTCTATGAACAACATCATATATTGCCATATGTTTGTGTTTACACGTGCAATGACGCGTGCCGCTGCACGCGCCGCCTCTCCGTATACAGCAAAAACGTCCGACGCCCCGCGCGACGCCACGCCGCACGCACCGCGCGTCGCCCCGCGTGTCCGTAAATGAGGCCTGACTCCTAAGTCACAGGCCTACACCTAGTTTAGGAGTCAGAGGATTTAATTAATGTGACCTAGTAATAAGCCTTAATTGTTCTTAGTTTTATGGATATTTTAATGTCATGGGTTGTGGTGAAATAAAAAAAATATTTATTATTATTAAAACTGTTTTAATTACGAGAATTGGCCATAAGAAGATACAGAACATTTTCGTTCCAAATGTATACCTAGTATATAGATGAATACAGATTCAATATTGGATTTAGCAGAAGCTTATTTCGACAAAATCATTGAATTATTTTAATTCATTTGGATGTACTCTAAGTAAACCTCTGCCCAACCCTTCAAAGAAACAAGGAGTGATGTATGTATGTTTTATTTTAAGTAATCAGTAACAAAACTTACTTAATCAACAGATAAAACTTTTACCGATATTATCTTTAAATCATTCAAATAAATTTTCCATTACTGCATTTAAATGCTTTGCATAATATTTTATTAATCTTCAGTAAAATAATTATGCTTTTAATTAATGTATTTGACTTTTGAAAGTCAACTTACATTTCATTTAAATTAATATCTGTAATAGGCAAATCATTTTGATGTACTTTAATATTTCACTTGAGTGACGTTAATTTAATTTGTGCTTAATAACTGACAGCATAAAGTAAGTATACAATTATGAATGACTAGCTTTTGGCAGTGGCTACGCCTGCGTGGAGGTTGGAAATTATCCGGCGGGAATGTACTACTGGGATAAAAAGCATTTTATGTATTAATCCAAGTTATAAACTGCCAAACAGTAGTTTTTGCGTAAAGAGTTACAAACATACATCCATACCTACAAACTTTCACATTTGGGAGCGTTCAAGCCAAGCGGGCCACTCGGCGCTGGTCACAAGATTTGGGAAATAGCTAAAAAAAAATTTGAAATACATAATTCGATAGATTTTAAGCTGTTCTTTCGAATGGTGCTATTCATTTTTACCAAAATAATTTCTTTTTAGTGAAAATTGAGTGATTTTTCGAGGCAAACTAACTTCAAATTGAAACTCAATTTTCACTAAAAAGAAAATTATTTTGGTAAAAACAAATATCACCATTCAAAAAATTTTTTTAGCTATTTCCCAAAGCTTGTGAGCGAGTTGAACAGAACGTGTTTTATGCAAAAAACCCGCTGCCAGCGCCGAGTGGCCCGCTTGGCTTGGACGCTCCCATTTATAACATTATTAGTAGGACTAGCTTTAGCTAGCGGCTTCTCCCGCGTGGAAGTTGGATATTATCCTCCGGGATAACGTACTACCGGGATAAAAACTACCCTATGTCTTAATTTCAATTATAAACTACATGTGTGCCAAATTTCATCCAAATTCGTTTAGTAGTTTTTGCGTGAAAGAGTAACAAACATCCACACTCACAAACCTTCACATCTTTAATATTGTTACGTAGATCGAAAAGTCTAGAAACATCACGCTAATTCCATCTAAGGACGGGGCAGTGTTAGAAACTACTGGAAATGACACGCTAACGCCATCTGTTATTGAGTAGCAAGTACTACACGAAATTGTACGTAGACGCTACTGCCATCTATTGTTGAATAGTGGGATTAAACAGTTCAATGGAAGTTACTAGAAGCTTCTACGCTGTGGCGGTGTCGAATGTTCGAGAATGTTGTGCTCGGGATATAAATAGCGGATTGTCGGGCCGACAGGCAGTTCGATTTCGGAAGCGAGCAAATACGATTCGAGTGATACAGTAGCGAAGCGAAACAAGTGATTCCAAGTGACGTTTCTTGTAGTTGCGATATTTGTGTTTATTTAATTAAACTGTGTTGTGTGTTTTGGTAAATTGGTTTAAATTAATTTATCCCGAACCCCAGCTCGTAACATTTGGTGTCAGAAGTAAGGGATAAATTATGCCAGTTTTACCGAAGGAGGATACGGAAGGTATCCGTACCAGGAGTCAGCGCCAGCAGGAGGTGGATCAGAGGCAGTTTGAAGGAACTTCTAGACAGACACCTGGGTGTAATCAGCCAACGACAGAGCCAGTCTCCCAAGCGTCTGGTGTTCCTACAGCATCACCAGCCATGGATCTTTCTGCGCTAATGGCAATGCTGCAGGAGCAGGCCCGCCGACAGGAACAACAGGCCCGCCGACAGGAAGAACAGGCCCGCCGCCTACAGGAACAGCTGCAGCAGGACAAAGAGGAGCAAGCTCGCCGACAGGAAGAACAGACCCGCCGCCTGCAAGAGCAGCTTCAGCGCGATAAAGAGGAGCAGATTCTCCTTTTGAAAGATCTACACGCGACATTTGGCAAGGACATCAAAGCCATGAAGGAGACTGTTCAGGTACATGAAAATCGTATCTCCGAGGCCGAAGTCCAGATCGCCGATATAAGAAAAGCGGTTGGAGTTCTGAAAGCTGGAGACCGGACTACGGCTTCGATAGTTGCTGCACCTTCCGTGCGCGGGTTTAAAGTGCCACCCTTCGACGGAACATCTTCCTGGTCAGCATATAAAATTCAATTTGAAGCTGTCATGAGTGCAAATGGGTGGACAAAAGGGCAGGCCATGACCGCGCTTACTTTGGCCCTTCGCGATCAGGCCTTAACCGTGTTAGAGGCTCTCGGCAAAAATGTTACCTATGAGCAGCTTGTTGAGGCGTTAGAAGCCAGATACGGTGAGGCGCACCTGGAACACGTTTTTCGTGCGCAGTTGAAGGATCGTGTGCAGCGCAGTGGTGAAAACCTGCAGCAGTGGGCCCTAGAAATCGAGAAGCTGGTTCGAAAAGCGTACCAGTCTGCGCCTGCAGTCATCGAAGGGACTCTGACTCAAGCTTTCATAGATGGCATACGGGACCTGGAAGTAAGGGCTGCTGTAAGACTTGGACACCACGAGACGCTCAAGGACGCCTTGGCCCATGCGTTGGAGGTGGAGGCAGTGAGGCATGATCATCGAGCCCATCGCATCAGGGAGGTTGCGGCTTCACCTGTTCGTGACCGTCTGAGGAACAGCCCTAGGTGCTACACTTGTGGGGAAAAGGGCCACCTCCGTTCAAGTTGTCCGAAGCGTAGCACTGCCAACGAAGGCCGGGTCTGACCCGGGAAAGAAGGGCGGCAGATGTCACTGCCCAGCAGCAGGATAACTAGTCAACGCCAGGACTGCGGGGCGGGTGCTGGCTGGTGTTAAAATAGCCCCAAGAATTTCGGTCTCACAAGCCCATGATGGGAACACCCTAGTCATAAAAGGTGAAGTGAACGGAAGACCATGTAAGCTGACATTGGATACTGGAGCTTCTCGCACGGTTGTCAGTTCCCAACTAGCGAATCGTTTTCTTGGGGACTTCTTTGGTAAGCATGACGGCGTAAAATTAGTAACAGCCACGGGTCAGCACATAACCGTCCGTGGTGAGAAGGAGGTGGAGTTAAAACTGGGTAACACAATCTACCGGCATAAGGTCATCATGGCTGACATAGTAGATGACTGCATCCTAGGTTTGGACTTCATGCGACAGCACTGTTGCGAGATCGACGTTAATCAAGGAGTCCTAAAATGTGGATCAGAAGAAGTCTTCATGGAAGGTGCACCATCAGGGAAAGTGTACTGCTTGAAGAAGATTGTTCTTCCTCCCCGATCGGAAACAATAGTTCCAGTAAGTCTCCCACATAATTCTGGGCAGAAGAACCGATGTATTCTCATTGAAGGATTGGATGATAACCTTCCATGGAAGATTGCGCGGACCTTGGTAAAGGCAATCGACGTTGCAGCCGTACGCATACTGAACCCAAGTGAAAAGGAGCAAGTAATCAAGAAGGGTACATTGATGGGTTCCTGTGAGGAAGTAGCTTGGATGCGTGAATGCCAACATGGGCCTCCTCAAAATAACGCCCAAAGTGCAAGATTTAACGTGTTAAATCTTTTGGAAGACTGTCGTAAAGATCTGTCAGAAGAAGAAAGAGAGAAGGCTAGGAAGATGCTACTTCAATATGCAGACATATTCTCTACAAATGATGCTGACATAGGGAAAACTGGATTGGTTCAACACAGAATTAATACCGGAAATGAGTTACCGATACGACAGCGACCAAGAAGACTACCAGTGGCAAGAGAAAAGGAGGTAGATACCATGATTAAGGGAATGGTAAAGGATGGAGTTATAGAGCCTTCGTCTAGTCCATGGTGTTCTCCTGTGGTCCTGGTGAAAAAGAAAGATGGCAGCATGCGGTTTTGTGTAGACTATCGTCGATTGAATGACGTTACTAAGAAAGACAGCTATCCACTACCCCGGATCGACGACACGCTGGACACGCTGTCAGGAATGAAGTGGTTTACCACGTTAGACCTAAAAAGTGGCTACTGGCAAGTGGAAATAGACCCTGAAGACAAGGAGAAAACTGCATTTTCTACGGGAAAGGGACTATGGCAGTTTAACGTTATGCCGTTCGGATTGTGCAATGCTCCCGCAACATTTGAAAGGCTAATGGAGTTAGTTCTCACGGGACTAATTGGAGACGCCTGCCTTGTCTATTTAGATGACATCATCATCGTGGGCCGCACATTCGAAGACCACCTTCAAAATCTGGAACGTGTTCTATCGAAAATCCGAGGAGCCAATCTTAAGCTAAGTCCAAAGAAGTGCTCATTCTTCAGACAGCAAGTAAGCTTTTTGGGGCACGTGGTTTCGAAGGAAGGAGTGCAAACAGATCCTGAGAAAATCGTCGCCGTCAAGGAATGGCCAGTCCCGAAAGACAAGACGCAGGTCAGGGCATTTTTGGGTTTGTGCTCGTACTATCGACGGTTTGTCAAGAATTTTGCTGACATTGCCAAACCTCTTCACAAGCTTACTGAGGAGAAAAGACCGTTCTGTTGGGATGAGAACTGTGACATCGCATTTCGAGATTTAAAGGAACGTTTGTGCAATACCCCAATTTTAGGCTACCCTGACACAGAAAATGAATTCATAGTTGACACGGACGCAAGTAATACTGGTATAGGCGGTGTGTTATCTCAACGGAAAGGAGATTATGAAGTTGTGATAGCTTACTTCAGCAAATCTTTATCAAAGCCAGAAAGAAATTATTGTGTCACGAGACGCGAACTTCTTGCCGTCGTAAAGACATTGCAGCATTTCAGCAAATACTTGCTTGGACGTAAATTCCACCTGCGGACTGACCATGCTGCATTAAAGTGGTTGTTGCAATTTAAGAATCCAGAAGGACAAGTGGCCAGATGGATTGAACTGCTACAAGAGTATGACTTTGCAATTGAACATCGTAGTGGGAAGTCTCACGGTAACGCGGACGCTTTATCAAGAAGACCTTGTCCTAAAGACTGCAAGCATTGTGTCAGGCAAGAAGCTAAGGAAACGGTACCTGTCAGGATGCTAAGAACGGACCTTAGTGAAGAATGGAAGGAAACCCTACAGCATGCTCAGCAAAGTGACAGAGATATCAGGCCAATTCTCGAGTGGATTAAAGCTAATGCTCCCAAACCGAAATGGTGTGATATTGCAGCGATGAGTACCACCACCAAAAGTTATTGGGCACAATGGGAGAGCTTGGTGATCCAGGATGGTGTCTTGTGCCGAAAATGGGAAAATGCTCGAGGGAATAGCTGCCACCTGCAAATGGTAGTCCCAAAAACGAAGGTACCAGAAGTTCTACAGCTCTACCACAATGGTTCTTCAGGAGGTCATATGGGAGTAAGAAGGACTCTGTTAAAGATCCGAGAAAGGTTTTACTGGATCCATTGTCGAGAGGATGTGGAGGACTGGTGTCGCAGATGTACCAGTTGTGCAGCGGTAAAAGGACCACACACACGCAGCAGGGGTGCATTGAAAGTGTACAACGTGGGAGCCCCCTGGGAACGGATAGCACTAGATGTCGCTGGGCCGTTCCCTGAAAGTGAAAGTGGAAATAAATATTTCATGGTTGTCATGGATTACTTCACCAAGTGGCCGGAAGTCTTCGCCATCCCTAATCAAGAAGCTTCAACAGTCGCTGATAAATTAGTCCACGAAGTCTTCTGTCGGTTTGGGGTACCCTTGGAAATCCACAGCGATCAAGGAAGGAATTTCGAGTCTCAAGTGTTTCAGGAAACATGTCGGGTTATGGGTACTCACAAAACCAGAACCACTTCATACCACCCACAATCTGACGGAATGGTGGAGAGATTTAATCAGACGTTGGAAAGATTTCTGGCAAAAGTTGTAGCAAGCAGACAAAAGGATTGGGACAAGCACATACAACCGTTTCTTCTGTCATACCGAAGTGCAGTTCACGAGAGTACAACTGTGACGCCAGCCTTCGCGAACTTTGGAAGGGAGTTAAGGTTACCAGCTGATCTAATAACCGGCATTCCCCCTGATTCACCACGGAGTATAACAGATTATGCAAATGATCTGCGCAACAAGATGAATGACGTATATGAGCATGTCAGAGAATCAGGCCAACAGATGTCCGAGAGAATGAAAACTCGTTATGATCGGAAGATGAACAATACTGGCTTCGACGAAGGTTCGCTAGTGTGGTTGCATAACCCAGTGCGCAGCAAAGGAAAGTCCCCTAAACTGCAGGCAAAATGGGACGGGCCGTACCGAATTGTGACCAAGATCAACGACGTCACTTACTGAATACAAAAGGGTATGCGAACTGCACCTAAAATTGTCCATGTAGATCGATTGGCACGATACTACGGGAATAATGATGCTCGGGACGAGCATGTCTAAGGAGGGGGCAGTGTTACGTAGATCGAAAAGTCTAGAAACATCACGCTAATTCCATCTAAGGACGGGGCAGTGTTAGAAACTACTGGAAATGACACGCTAACGCCATCTGTTATTGAGTAGCAAGTACTACACGAAATTGTACGTAGACGCTACTGCCATCTATTGTTGAATAGTGGGATTAAACAGTTCAATGGAAGTTACTAGAAGCTTCTACGCTGTGGCGGTGTCGAATGTTCGAGAATGTTGTGCTCGGGATATAAATAGCGGATTGTCGGGCCGACAGGCAGTTCGATTTCGGAAGCGAGCGAATACGATTCGAGTGATACAGTAGCGAAGCGAAACAAGTGATTCCAAGTGACGTTTCTTGTAGTTGCGATATTTGTGTTTATTTAATTAAACTGTGTTGTGTGTTTTGGTAAATTGGTTTAAATTAATTTATCCCGAACCCCAGCTCGTAACAATATTAAGTAGGATTTATAAAAAAAATGGTATACAACTATTCACTTATGTCCAAGATTCTATCAGCGACTTCTGTAAGACTTTTGGTTTCATATCTGTTGAAACGTTAGGGGAATTAATTGTTTAACAAATTGACTACCACTTTCAATTATGTGTATACTTAATGACAACAGCTGTCATTCATTAACAGTTGTATTAAATGGCTATAAACAGTCAAATTGAAGCAGAATGCCAATTTAATAAAGAATAAAGCCTCCTACAAACCGGCGCGACGCGGCAGCGCGACGCGACACTCGTCGACAATTTTTATGTGAACTTCATGGAAATTGTTCTACAAGAATCGCGTCGCGCTGTCGCGTCGCGCCGGTCTGAATAAGCCTTAATATTCGCTGACCATATCAGTGTGGTGTCACCATCCGTATGGTGTCGGACGTAAAGAACAGCACCATTCAATTTCTTCCTGTGGGTGTCCTAACGGTGACTAAGAAACTTACCTACTAGAGAATGGGCAGCAGCGTTCTCTATGCATTTTACCACTATACTGCGATCGTGAAACCCGCATGCCAAGCGTGGCGATTATGGTAAAGACTGGGAGGGGAGGGCATATATCCAGCAATATACGTGTTATGGCTAAAATGAAGATAACCATTAATCAACTCAGACTATCGCAGTCCACTGCTGGACATAGGTCACTCCCAGGCTGCTCCACAACACCTTGTCCTCTCCTTCCTCACCCAGTCTGTCCCAGCCGCCTTCTTAAGGTCGTCGGTCCATTTACACTACGTCTGCCGATACGTAATCTCTATCTTTATATATATAACTAGCTTTTGCCCGCGGCTTCGCTCACGTTAAATTCGGGGTAACACGGTTCCCCTTTCCTGTTCTTAGAACACAGAAGAGAATTCGGAACAGAATGTTATTTTAATAAATCAAAATCAAAATCAAAAATCAAAAGTCATTTATTCAAACTAGGCTGAGAGTCAGCACTTTTTGAACGTCAAAGTTACACAAGACAGTCCCCCCAAAACGCCCGCCCTTCGACACTTCCTAGTGCTTTAGCTGGGAAGAAGAAGTGGCGGAACAAACTCCCCAGCAGCACAGCTGTCTGTTAAGTTAGAAGAACTCGATTCTATACAATACTATGTAAGTAATTAATATTATAAAACAAAACATACATTATTCACATATGTCAGCTAGCACACGCCAATATACCACCAACAAAACACTGAAAACTAAACTCAAGCTGAAATAAATAATAAAACAAAATAAAACAAAATCGTAAACAGAACTTAAAACGTAAATAAAGCCTCCAGGCATAAAGGGCGTGCCCGCTTACATATTCAACCATGCAAATTGATACATACAGCTAAGTTGAAGTTACAATAGTTAAACTAAGGACCTCCGGACCAAAATAAAATAACACTTAATACAAGTAACAATAACAAAAACCATGGTCAGCAAGACGACCAGTCACCACAAGCAGCACCCGTTCACGAGCATAACGCAAAGGTCAGCCATTACCCGTACGCTACTGTAGACGATATTATTATGTCTTTCCATTTGGGGATAGAATGTAAAGATTCTGGGCATTGGACACACGCGAACATGCTACATACAATTGTCCATGGGAAAATCACGGATTTTCTAAGTTCATCCCAGCCACCTAAAAAGGAAAAAAAAAAGTAGCCTATGTCACTCTCCATCCCTTCAACTATCTCCACTTAAAAATCACGTCAAATCGTCGCTCCGTTTTGCCGCGAAAGACGGACAAACAGACACACACACTTTCCCATTTATATTATTAGTATAGATTCTACTGTACGTGTGTGTCACTGAAGTCCTCCTAAACGGCTGAACCGATTTGAATGATTTTTTGTATGCGTTTGGGTGGCACACTGAATGGTTTAGATTCACTATTGGACCGGGTAGGTGGCGCTGCTATCGAGTTCTAGGAAACAGGACAACGCCTGTACGGTCAGCTAGTATAGTATAAAATGAAATTGCTACCGCTGTCTGTTCACTTAGATCGTTTAAACTACTCAACGGATTTTAATACAAGTTTTCAGCAATCGATAGAGTGATTCAAGAGGCAAGTTTATATATATATAATACGCGGGTGAAGCCGCTGACAAAAGCTAGTTAATTTTAAAGAAATTTAAATTTGAAATAATTTGTATGTTTCCACTCAAGATTATAGGACTAAAATTATGAAATAAACAAAGGCTTTTCACTCACAAGAGTCCTCCTTGTGAGATAGCAACAAAACAAGACATTAAGCTCGGCTCGTTAACTCGTATAATTAAACTAAATTAATTAGAGTAGAATTTTGAACGGGGTAACAAACAATTAAACCACAGCTTAATCTGAGTGGGAATGTATTGTGAAGATGCGGTCATATTGCGGCGTCAGTTTTTGTTGTGAGTTGAGTTACACGTCTAACAAGTATTATCACTGTGGTATGTGTAGTTATAATAAGGAAAAAACATATAATAACTAAAAAACCCGACTGCGTGAAAAGTGAACTTTAAAAAAGATACATACACACATACATACAATCACGCCTTTTTCCCATGGGGGTAGGCAGAAACCACGGAACGCCACCTGCTACGATCTCTACACACTCCTTTTGCCTCTTTGAGGTTTAAAAAAGATGTTACAAGATTTTACTATAAGAGGTATGTAAATTTAATTGGAAAGCATGCATCCGTTTCTTACTAATCTTTAACTATATTCGACGACCCTGCTTACAAATCTTTTTTGCTGACCGTACATAGTGAAGAATATTATATTTATCTATCTGCGATGTACGGTGCGTACATTATTTTTATTTCAAGGAGCGACGCGCGCTTTATTTATGGTAACGAAGTGTACAAAGATGATGCGAATGTGCGCATGAAGACGTTTAGCGTTAACATGTAACACACACACCGACTTCGCTATTGTCTCGGATACGGTACCTAGAGCTCCTGCGCTTACTCACACATTCATAGCGTGTTTGTATACTGGGTTGCCACAAGTAAAGCGCGCGTCGCTTCGATACGATACCGCAGGTACTAATATGTGGGAACTTTCAAAGTTATACCGTTCTCACGGTTCATATGTTTTGGAAAGCACATGGACAAGTATTATGCTTCCCTCAGGCTGTAGTATTAGACAATATTTCGGGGAATATTCGGCAGTGAGAGCGTAGCAGGTGAGTTCATTTCCGCAATATATGTATAAGCAGATTCTCCTAGCTGCTGTCTGCGACTTTATCCGTGTGAAATTTATTGTTTAGCATAAAATATACCCACGGTCTCGCTTCGCCAACCGGCGATCTTACTTTGTGTTCTCTTTGCGTTATTTTGACTTTCTTTTTACTCGGCTCTTTAGGGGTCGTAGCGTGGTGTTACATACCCTTCCTTATGAATTGGACACAAATATTTTATTAAAACAGATCTCCACTACAGGACACGTCCGGTCCACGGACCATGGCTTCTTCGACAGTCATTGTCAGCCAACTGGAACTTCAGTTTGCTTACTCTGAAAGCTTTATCAGTAACCGGTTCTTTTCTTGATAATATCATTTCTAATCGTAGCCTTCATGAAAAAAATCTGAGCATAGCCCGCTCCAAAACGCGCTGAGCGAAGATGAATTTGTGGACCAGCTCTACCGGACGTGGACACTGACAATTGGGTCCTAGAATCAAACCCAGACAAGCGCTTTAATTTGTATTAATTATTTTACCATCACTGCTCTCAAAACGGTTAATTACTTCTTGCATTTATGAACTTTTGTATATAAGTTATCACAGAAACTTAAAATGGAGTTGATTATTTAACGTAGCAAATCATGAATGAAACGCTTCAAAATATTCAAACGAGAAGTATTTTCAAGTTCGTGTTTTGATAACAAAAGGTTTTCATTCTATCTTTGTTAAATTTTCTTCAACTGATACACAAAGAAAGAAATATTTAACTGTCCAGTTTTCAATAGGTTAAAGAAATTTTATCACTTCAGTATTGATTTTTCTTTATAACTGTTTTCTTTTTTGTTTTGATTTTTTTTTTAAATTTAATTGAGTACAGAACATGTGTACGGTTATACAACTTCAGCATTACTCGTATCAGTAATACTCAACATTCCCGAAAAACACATTACTATTTCACGCAAGCTCCCGTCGTTTTGCAGCGCGTCCGCCATGTTTATGGAGGCACGCAAAGATGGTTATACGGCAGTTTTATGCAAGAAAGCGGCGTCCCTGCTACATCATTCCGATCCAGCCCGTCCCTTACTACCCTCTACAAGCGATGCTTTCAGCCGATGTCCTTTTCCCTCAGCGAGTAGTCGCTCTAGTTTTAAGTTTTTTTGCTCTGGCCTTAATTTTTTAAGCTAGTCACAATCATATCCGGTTAAGCAGCTGAAAACCTCATAGGTTGATCTTGGCTAAGCAGAGTGCGCGTGAGTGGCAACAGTACCCTTTCTTTTCTTTCGACTGTCCGGTTTTCAAACGCTCTATGCGTTTATACGTGCACTAACATAGTATTAAGCACTTATTGTTTACTTTAAAATTGCATCATGTTGTGTAAATAAATATAATACATATTTATTATTATAAGTTTACAAGTAAAATTGTCCCAATACCATCTGCCTAGACCCTAACCTAGTATTCTAGCTAACGGAGTATGTCCGAGCTATTAGCAGACGAAATAGCCTCGTTAACGTCTCATGACAACCGACCTCCGTATGACTAACTTTGATGAGCCTATTAATGGGTTCCAGAGCATGTGCCTTCGAACTGAACAGTAAATTGTCGATTAATTGGTCGTGTTAAGTTAATTGACGATTTAGCTAAATTATGTTAGTTGCTGTGCAAACCCCACTTAAATTTCATTAGAGCAATGCGTTTGGAAAAGTTGTAAAATCGATCGGTATCTTCACAATCACAATTAGCCTGTAATGTTCCCACTGCTGAGACACAGGCCCTCTCACCGTGACAGGGAGTGGGCCATATTCCACAACCTGGGCACGGTGCGGGTTGGTGAATGTCACATGTCTTAGAATAGGTATTTGGTTCTAGGACATGCTGATTTTGTATAAGATGTACCCGTGGCAAATACTTGGTAATACTTTCGTTTCAATTTTTTTGCGGTTCTTTATGCTGTCATTTATTTGGCTGCCAGATATCCGCCTCAAAGTTCATGTGCAACTTTCCATTGGAGTCACAATAATGGACTTGGGTATCCAACTCACTCCACTTGAATACCACGCGATTGTTGAGCGCATGGTCCTGGCCTAGGTCGGCCAAGTATTATATTGTTTTATTATCACGAATTTCTTTATAACAGCCCTAAGTCTGGATTTGTTCCCGGTTAATGGCTTGCCTCTAATTCCATGGAACTTAAACGTATAATTGTCTATCCCTTCAGCATAATAGACTTAATACATACAAATAAATAAAACTGAAGTGTCTGTTTGTTATGTCATAAGAACAAGTTTGTAACAAATGCATATTGACGCTTTCTGCTACAAAGGATGTTACTACTATTTTGGGCTTATTTACTTTATTATGCAGCCTAACTTAGTTTTCCACGCTCTTAAGATCTGTATTTTTAGTTTAAATTTGCCCAAAATGCCTGTGTACCGGAATGTGACTATATACTTAAAAAAAATTTTTTATAACATTTGCTTGTCTGTCTATCTGTTTGTTCCAGCCCCGAATGTGGAACTTAATTGTTAGAAATAGCTGATGTTATTAAGGAGTTACAAAAGCATAGTTTTTGTCCCTAAAACACGTTCCCGTAGGATAATTTCCGACATAGACGCGGGCGAAGCCGAGGAAACAGCTTTTTATATACATGTCGGGGTCTAGGTATAGCTTACCTATTTCCTTTGCTAACTAGAACCTATTAGCAACCAGTACAGGTACATATTATGTTCGTAATAGTGCGGAACGAGATCGTAAACGTTATAGTGTACTAACGCTGCCTATTGTATGACGTGTTGTATGGCAACACTTTACTTGATCGCCCTGTTTACGTCAGTGTTGCCATATACTACGGTAACGTTAAGTAGACTACAGAAGCCTATCTCGTTACTATGTCGGATTTAGGTATCTACCCACATTTGTTTATAGGTATCTTAGTTTGGTTGCTACACGCATTCTAATGATCTTATTTAGATACATTATAATTTATAATGAGTGTCTCTTTAGAGAGCTAATTAATAAAAGCCGCATGGGGCAATCGATCAGGTTAAGCCACTCTTGCCGCGGTTGATCTGTGGATGGGTGACCATTTTTACATACTGGGACCCCCATGTGCTTTGGAAAGCACGTTGGTCCCTACTGTCATTCGTGGATCTTTGACAGTCGTTACTGGTCGTCAGAAGCTCGAAAGTCTGACAACCAGTCTTACCGAGGGTATAGTGTTACCCAGTAATTGGGTTGTTGAGGTTAGATAAGCAGTCCTTTCGCGTAAATAATGATATTCAGCTGCATTCGGTTCGATTTGAAAAGGAGAAGGTTCTATGCTCGTCTTTTATTTGTTTGATTTTGTCGACTGATAAGGTCAATAATGAATCGAGCGTACCCAGAAGTTGCCTGTTTACTTTTGCTTTGAAGCCAGACGGGTTAAATGTGGAAGGAATCATAGACGCCGGCAGAGAGATCTACAGTTTGGCTGTGCTTATAATAAATGTGGAGGAGATGCCCTGAGTACGACTGTTCAGGATATTCCTAATTGCGGATGGTACGTACTGCAGTACGTCTGGTAGTGTGGTTGTAAAAGGACGAGGGTGGGATCAGGTCTTGGAGCTTCTGCGTACGTAGAATACCGCCAGACAACAGGGATTCTAGAGGAAGATTGAATGTAAAAAACGCGGGCAAAGCCGCTGGCATAAGCTAGTAAAGCAATAACGTCTATTAGTGCAGTACATTAGGCAGTAAGCAGTGCAGTAGCAGCTAGTGGTAGTCATTGATAATAGAAATATTTAAAAAAATACCTACCCAGTTGATAAATTTACTGAACACAAATGTACAGTAACTTAACGACTAAGTAACTTAAGCCAATTTTAAAGTACAAGCAACAAGGTCATTAATTTAAAAGACCATACTTATTTAGGACGAGAATCTTTTCACGTTGTCTACCTGGCTTAAATACCGGTAGTACTGAGTGCTCTAAAAGCAATTAACTAATGTATAAATGTGAATAGGCGGCCGCCATCTTGAATCTAGACATTAAAATGTAAACGGTAATGATACAATATGACATTTTATAGACAGAAGTTCAACTTTGTGGAGTCATGTGGGATTGAAAGGTGCAGCGTGGGTACCTAAGTTGGTCCTTGTGCAAGGAGACCGATGGCCTGGTGACGTGACCTTCTCCTAAATTCATTTGTAGTGGTATAGTGTAGTGGTATATGACACGGTTGACAGTTCAACAACATTACTTGCGGTATTCACGTTGTTAAGCAGACAAATTTATCGAACACATGGAGCAATGGATTAGCAATATACTTCGAAATGATTCAGAATCTGATTTGATAGTGTGTAATTCAGTTAAGGTGATGATCAGAAGATCAGGGTGCTTTTTTTTGGATGGTAAATCATCAAATGACTTCTCCCGCGCTGGGCGGAGCGGGAGGGCATGTCAGACTTTTACTGACTAAAACCCACCCGTGTTCCTTCAGTTGCCCATCCATGTGCCAGAGTCACGGTATCTCTTTTGAAGAATCTCGCGACCCTGGCAGGCATCGGTCCTAGCAGACCCCTTCAGTGTTGCTGACATCTCTTTTGGGCGCGCGTGGAACACTACGCGCCATAGACCCGAGCCTGGTCCTTACCGCAAGCTCGCGCCTACGATGGCCGGGAGTCTGCGATCGACTCCCGACGCCCAGGGCGTTTTCTCCTGCGGCGGCTAGGGACGTGAGGGCGCAAAGACTGCCACTCTCTCACGCACCCCGCCTCCTCCTTCGCGAGCATTACTTCTTCGCAGAAGGAGGTGACGGCTTCCCATGCCCTCTCGCTCCGTACCATGGCTCGCATCAGGGCCGGATGCGAGAGGTGGCCGCCGCCAATCGCCTCCACGAGGACACGGTGGTGCTTTGCCCAGGCAGGGCACCTCCACTGTGTCCTCCATGATCAGAAGATCAGGGTGCTTACACTTGATTTTAATTCCGATCGATTGACATTGGAAATTTGACGTTTCGTAATCTTGAGTTCGACGCTGGCGCCAAGATGTGTTTAAATTGGGTGTCCATTTTGGAGAACTAAGGGGAATCAAGATTGGGCGTTGTTGTTGTTACAATGTTGACACTATTGTTTTCAAGAGTACCGAATCACGTGTATGCAAAATTAATATTGTAATCGTATTGGCTTTGGATTGGAATTAAAATTAGGTTGAAGAGTAAGCCCCCTGGACCGATCGTTGTTGAGATACTTGTGTGATGTCTATGTCCAACAGAATATGGCTTTCAGCTGAAAGATGACCATGCTCAGTGGCTGGTGAACATTACACTTGTCTTAGTAAACCTTCTAAATTTAACCTTTCACATTAACGGTGTTCCCTTAATTGCATCGTAATTAAAGTTATGAAAGGTTGCCTATTATTTAATTACTCATGTTTTTAGATTCGTCCTTTGACGAGAAGCAGCTTTATGCTTGGGTGTTCAATTAGTGGGCTAAGGAATGTCCGCTCGTTAATTGAAACCTCCCACTTCCTTTTAAATTGGTTAAATCTTCAATTATCAGGTGGCGACTGGTCCCCGGATAAATATGTGACCTATTTCTTTAATATGGTTGGTTTTTTTTAACGGGTTGGTATTACACTAGGAGGGTGTTTTGACTGTTTACATGTGACAATTTTATCTAAACTAGTGATCGCCCATTGGTCGAAATTCGACCATACTTCATTTGAATAAAAATACATTATTAAATGAAAAAATATATGTAATAATAAATATAAAAAAAATAATATGGTTATATTTGACATTCAGTAACACTATAGACAAATAATATTACAGACAAATATTTCCGATATGATCATAGATTTTAAAAATGTAATAGGTTATATATCTATAAAATTAATTTATTACCTATGGTTATACTTGACATTTAGTAAGACACAATAGACACAAAATATTAAAGACAGGTAATCTCGATTGGACCACAGATTTGGACAATAAACAAAAGTATATCTATGCATGTGTGTATTAAATACACGGTAATGAATAGTAGTGTGTGTAACGTGTTATTTATTAAAGATAATGTACTTTTACGCATAATTTAAAAAAATATTAGCATTCGTCACTTCTTCTCTGTATCCACACTATATTATATTTATAAATCCATACTTAATATTATAAATGTAAAAGTAACTCTGTCTGTCTGTCGGTCTGTCTGTCTGTCTGTCTGTCTGTCTCGCTTTCCTGCTAAAATTACTGAACCGATTTAAATGAAATTTGGTACACAGATAGTTTAGAGCCTGAGAAAGGACATAGGCTACTTTTTATCCCGGTAGTATGTTCCCGCGGGATAATTTCCGACCTCCACGCGGGCGAAGCCGCTGGCAAAAGCTAGTAAACTATAAGTGTGCGAAATTTCATACTCCTCCGTCCGCCCAATTTTCGTAAAAAGGGATCCAAAGTTTTCACTTCATGTATTAATGTATAGATATCTAAAACCGAAAAAACACCGATTTCCAACAAAAAAAAAAAAAAAAACACTACCTACTAAGTGAATAATTTTAATTTCTGAAGTGGGGTGTCTTTGATTTTGTATTTTCCTTTTTTAAGTTTACTCTTTAAGAATCGATTTTCATATAGGTATAAATAAGCCCGAGGTATAAAAAATTATGGGATGTAAAATCAAAGTTTCGCCGTTACATTATACGTTATGTTTACTAATCTATATGTTTTATGGTTATTAATAATTACCTACCCGTTTAATTCATTTTACGTTGATGGTCCTAGTTTATTATTTGTAGCCTCGAGTCGTAACATCTATGTTAATATAACTCAGCATTGCATATGTAAGCTGTTAAGCCCTTTATGCTAGGAGGCTTTTATTTTGGTATAATGTTATGTTTACATTTTATATATACATTTTTGCTTGAGTATAGTTTTCATTTTATTTGTTGGTATAATGGCCTGGCTAGCTTTTTTTTTTTCTGGATGGAAAATCATCAAATGACTTCTCTAGCTCTGGGCAGAGCGGGAGGGCGTGTCAGACTTTTACTGACTAAAACCCACCCGTGTTCCATCAGTTGCCCATGTGCACGGTATCACGGTATCTCTTTCGAACAATCACGCGACCCCGAAAGGGGCTGGCTAGCTGACATTTGGCAAATGATTTAATTTAATGATTTAAAATTGTGTCTCTTAGTATTTACTACTTACTATTGTATAAAATCAAGTTGTTCTAGCTGGACAGACAGCTGTGCTGCTGGGGAGTTTGTTGAAAGAAAGAAAATACTTTTATTTGCGGTAAATATGACGCAAAAAAAATAAAAAATAAAACACTACAAAAATATAAAAAACCGGCCAAGTGCGAGTCGGACTCGCGCACAAAGGGTTCCGTACAAACCTGTAGGTATTCTCGGTTTATGCAGAAGGTTCATGTTTATGAAAATAAATGTTTTTTTTTTTTTAATTTTTGTATTTCATTTGATTAAATGAAAGGTAAATTGCGGTTTACGATTTATGACGTTTTAAAAAAAAACGACTTACTCGATTTCGTTCAAACCAATTTTCGGTGGTAGTTTACATGGTAATGTACATCATACATTTTTTTTAGTTTTATCATTCTCTTATTTTAGAAGTTACGGGGGGGGGGAGACACACATTTTACCACTTTGTAAGTGTCTCTCGCGCAAACTATTCAGTTTAGAAAAAAATTATATTAGAAACCTCAATACCATTTTTGAAGACCTATTCATAGATACCCCACACGTATGGGTTAGATGAAAAAAACCATTTTTGAGTTTCAGTTCTATGTATGGGGAACCCCACGATTTATTGTTTTTTTTTCTATTTTTGTATGAAAATCTTAATGCGGTTCACAGAATACATCTACTTACCAAGTTTCAACAGCATAGCTCTTGTAGTTTTGGAGAAAAGTGGCTGTGACATACGGACGGACAGACAGACAGACAGACAGACAGACAGACAGACATGACGAATCTATAAGGGTTCCGTTTTTTGCCATTTGGCAACGGAACCCTAAAAAGCTGGGGAAAATATGCGTCACATCCACGCAAAACGGCCATCGCTCAGCATAATACTGCGACTCTATGCGAGACAGAGCCCCAGCGCTGGTTTTCAGCGACAGCCCGCGCCGACGTGTGACGTCGGACGGTGCAGCAAATCATGAGTAGAAGAAGTACGCCATTTCTTCTTCCCAGTTAAAGCACTGAAGAAAGTGGTGAAAGGTGGGCGTTTTGGGGGACTGTCTTATGTAATTTTTGACGTTCGAAAAGTGCTGATCCTCAGCTTTATTTAAATAAATGACTTTTGATGATGATTTATGATTTTTTATTTTATAATATTGGAGCTGACGCACACATTTTTTTTTGTCACTAGCTTCCGATCATCATCATCATCATCATGTCAGCCGTAAGACGTCCACTACTGGACTTAGGCCTCCCGCAATTTGGGGGGCTTTGCCATAATCGCCACGCTTGGCAGGCGGGTTGGCGATCGCAGTATGGTGGTAAAATGCATAGAGAACGCTGCTGCCCATTCTCTAGTAAGTCCCTTAGTCGCCTTTTACGACACCCACGGGAAGAAATGGGGGGGTGTTATTCTTTACGTCCGGCACCACACGGCTTACGATATTTAAGTGATATTTCGCGTTATAGTGTTTTTATTTAACTTTTATTTTTCACTTTTGAGCTGTACTTTTCCCACACAAATTGGTAGACCTTCATTGGCTAAATATTAAAAGTGACAGGAAGTTCTTATAACATTATCAACACACACTAAATGAAAATTATATGTGACCACTCTATTGATTTATACGAGAATTGTTCAAATTGTTTTATTAACTATGGAGTTTTGAGGAGGCTCCTCTGGATGGAAATGATGTTGATAATAAGACTGACCAACATCGTTTGACCGATATCCATGAAACTTGGCACACATATATGGTTTTTGTCAAGGAAAAAGTTTTGTAGGATTTTTTAAACCTGGTTAAACACTAATAGGCAGTATCTATTTTTAATTGAGGCAAAATGAAGGCTCTAGCTTTTTAACTTTCCCAGTATGCCAGAGCATGCCCAAAGAAAACATCATGCCAACTACTTGCTTTTTTAAAATGCTCTTTGTGACATTCAACGGTTTTCACACTTTTCACCACCTGCTAACAACGTACGACCGAGTGAATAAATTCTGCACCACTGTATCCTCAATGACGTGCAGTGCTCAAACACGGCCACGCTAATTACGACCTTAAAAACAACGAAAAAAAATACATCTTCATTTGTTTCGCCTAGCTTCCTTTTCAGTTGCCTCGCTGATTAGACAAAGAACATCATTTTCATAGCATCTTCATGAACGGAATGTTTTTAGCGTTGCCAACGCGTCCTGTTGTGACGAATGAAAATTATTGTCTATACTTCGGACTGTTTTTTCCGAGTTTTTGTGTTCTTTGAGTTTATTATGCGGTTTCCTTTAAAACCAAATTATTTTTGTTATTGCTCAAAAGGTTTTTCTTAAAAGTATTGGTTGTTTTTCTTTTGGTTGGTTTTCATTCCGAAACTGCGTGGCCCTTGTTGCCCTCTACCAGCAATGACCTTTTTTTTTCTTGGGTTATCATCAAATGACGTCTCCCGCTCTGGGCGGAGCGGTAGGGCGTGTCAGACTTTTACTGAATAAAACCCACCCGTGTTCTTTCAGTTGTCTGTGCCAGAGCCACTGTAACTATTTGGAACAAATTCGCAACGATGGCAGGACCAGCAATGTCCTAATTCGAGGTCCGTACCCCACAGTGGGTGTTCTTAGTGAGTAGTCACTCAAATTTTAAGTTTTAAAGCTAACATCCTCATAGGTTGACCTGTGAAATGTCATTCCTGTTAAGAACATCACTACGCGCCGGGCGACCGCGGGCGGTAGCTGCGGTCGCGGGGGCGCACCGGCCGGTACACATGGCACTGCATCATCGTCCGCTTCACCGAGCACAAACTCATTACTTTACTGTTCAAATTAAGATAACGACCGTTTGCTCACTTTTATATTCTTATTACAGTCCACTATTTTATTGTTACTGGAGTTTCCCTAAGATCTATCCTAGTATCACCTTTATTAAACATTCCTGAATAAAACATTCCTTTCTATTCCCAAGAAAAAAAAATGGCTTGACTAAAGGTAAGGTTTTGTTTCATAGGTGTAATGCCACATCTCCAGCGAGTAGACTGATGGCTATTTCTAAAGTAAGTTTTCATGCGGGTATGTAGAAGATGTTGTCAAAAGCAGACAATACCTAAGACTTAAACTAGTCTTTGAAATACTGCTTGCAAAAAATATAAACGATCAAAATTGTACATATCATATTCAGAAAAAGAAAAAAAAATCATATACTTTTTCTAAAAATATATAAATAGAGATGCTTCAATAAAAATAGACTTATTTTACTTTTTGAATTTTCACGCGTGGAAAAAGACAATTTTCACGTAGATTGAATTTTTTAAAACAGTATGCAAAGAACAGACTAATAGAACACGTACGAATATTTTCACGCCAAGCGCATCAAATATACCAACGAAATAGTGATGAAACTCCAACAGGCTCCGAAAAACTTTTATTTCTTTTGACAACGTCGAAGGGCGCAAAAAGGCAGAGAAAAGCGAAAAATAAACAAAGGATAGATGGGCCAATAAGCTCTTTCGATGCCATCACCTTTCAAATTAAGTTAATACCGATTGCCGTAAGACATAGTAGCCGGTTGATTGAAAAAGTTCTTTAGGGTTCCTCTTTGAGGCGTCGAAACGGAATGAGATCTATAGATGCTTAGTGGCTCTTGTCTGAACTAGTTGAAACTTTCTTTTGTTACTATGGAATGAGGTTGGTTTCTTTCCGTTTAATTCCTGGGGCTTAACCTTTGAAGTTTGAGGGTGTCGACTGTAAATACCAGTCTAATTAAGATAGAGTCTTTGATAACTTAAATTGAGCAGATAGGCATCATTTTGCTTATAAAGTGGTAACTCTGCTAGAGTATGTCATATGCGAAAAGATCTTGTTCAGAAGATTAGAGGTTATCAGAGGTTTGCTGAGTAAACAGAGTGCCTCTGACGTTCTTGAGTGTGCACACTCGTAAATGTAGCCAGAAATATTAAGTACTGCGATACGGCTCTGCTTCACATAGTTCTTACTACTTGTAAAAACATCGAAATTTATTTTATACTAGCTTTTGTCCGCGACTTCGTCCGCGTTTATGGCGGCTATCACGAACACAGACAAAGTCGCGGGATAAATAGTAGCCTATGTCGTTTCTTGGGGTTCAAACTTACCATGTACCAAATTTCATCAAAATCGATTCAGTGGTTTCGTGTCCAAAATAAAGCGCCTGTTTAGGTTCGAACCTGCGACTATACAACTCGTATGTTGCGGTTTTTACCGCTGAGCCACCACTGTTTAAGCTGCTATGTTATGCTTTCTAGCAAAGCCTATTCTGACGTACCAGCAAGGGGCATGAATAAGACTTTGGCAGAATATCCTTGAATTTCAGGAGAATTGTGTACTAGAGATTAGATTAGATATAGATTCTACATTTCGGATTTCCAATTCGATTTCCCTTGCCGAATGTTAACCGAACAGATACATGGCGTTTCCTGTTACGAACCGGAGACTTGGTTTCCTTGTAAGTGTAAAAGCGTGTAATGTTTTCAATTCAATTTTTTTTCTTTCTCTTTTAGGGGTGAAAAACCAAGATGGGTTTATGGAAAAGATGGCTAGAATGGGTCTGCATACTGAAAGTAGGGTTAATAGAGATGTAAAAAACACGTGCTACGCCGACATAAAATCATTTGGAAGTGGGCAGGGCGATAACTTATCCTACTTATATTATAAATGTGAAAGTATGACTGTTTAATGATTGGGATGCAATTTGGCACACCGATAGTATATAACCTGGATAAATTCGAAGGGCATTTTATCCATGTAGTACGTTCCCATGGAATAATTTTGAAACCGCTGGCAAAAGCTAATCTATAATGGAAAAAATAATACGCTGTTCATTGATAAACGCATCTTCAGAATAGCTGGATAGAGTTGACATTTTTTTTTCTTTTTAAATGTTCATAATATTAATAGTAGAATAAGGTCGTCTCGGAACACGGGAAAGCCCGAAAAAAAAAAACAGAAAGTACTTTTTCCAATTGGACCTGAATGTCTACGGGGTCTGATTGTAAATTATATTTACGTTAGTGCTTAGTGTAAAACAACCACTGTTCCATATGTTGAGGGACCAAAATTCGTCACCAACAGTCGTCTAAAAAAAACCTATACCTGCATAGTTCTCGTTATTTTCGTTTAATTCCATACTCTCACCTCGGGTTGTTGATTCTCAAAACACGGAACCTTCCAATTCCGGGTTCCATTCATACTTAACTGTTTTTAGGGTTCCCTGCCCAAAGGATGCTAACAGGGCCCTATTACTAAAGCTCCACTGTCCGTCCGTCTGTTACAGGGCTGTGTCTTTTAAATCGTAATAGGTAGAAATTTAAAATTATCATGGTGTGTTTACAACTAATACATGTTTACTGACACAAGCGTGGCCTGACTGGACAGATCCAGTTAGTCTGTGTGGTTCTTCCCTCAAAAGACCATTTCATACATTATCTACACACGATGTAACCAAAATTATGTTTGGACTTTAAACGATACCCATCCTTCTCAGAGTAGTCAGATAAGAAACGCTGACGGAATTATATAGGAGCCCTTTTAATTTTGTAACTTTATTTTATAATTATTGTGAATGTGAATGTGAAGACTATGTGGGTTTTTTTTTTAATTTTGTTTTCTTTCGTTCTTAGTAATCATGATCTGGCAGTTTGAGTAATTTATGTGGCCTACCCAAATGTCCTTTCTTTCGTACTGTTCGTCAAAGCGTTGGGCTCCTTATTTTCCGAGTTGAGCTAAACGATTAGTGACAAATGCTTGCACTGACTGGACAGGTCCACTCAATCTGTGTGGTTCTTTCTTCAAAAGACCATTTCAGTCACCAATCTACATGATCTTCACATGATGTGAACAAGATTATGTCTGGACTTTAAAAGAGACTGTGACCTCTGAGTTTGTTTCGGCCTTTCTTCTCAGAGTAGTCAGTTAGAAAACGCCGAACTCAGCTAGTTTAAAAAATATCATTGACATGTAAAAGTGTTTGTACAAACCTACTTACAGAAATGAAATCATTTATCATTTATACATATACACTTCACCCGTAACTTCATAGGCGTCAAATGTATAGCTCATGTTTCTTTGGAATAATGTAGCTTTCCACAAGAGAAATAATTTTTAAAATCGTTTTTGAGTTTATCAATAACAAAACATTTTTATAAACTATCGAATCTTTACTCTATATTATTAGTGTAGAAGAGTAGACAAGATGCGTGTTAAAGAAATATTCTAGTGTTTATATTATACGGTGGTACGGAATCCTTTATGTTCAAGTGTGACTTGCACTTGGCCGTTTTTTTGTTCTCTCCGTTTTTTAAGCTAAAAGCTGGCTTAGGGGAGCCCCGAAACAATCAATTAGGGAACTTTGAAACATCCTTGAATTGTAAATGTGAGATGCGACAGTTTTCTTTGTCGGTAACACTTTCCCCTTTGTAACGTTTTTATATAATTGTGCTGTTTTTTCCTGGTATTTTAAGTTTGGAATTTTCGTTGTCTGCACTACTGCTTCAACAATTTGTTTTTATTTTACACTTTCAGTAAAACTTACAGGTACACATTTTCGTACGATTAAGAGTAACAAAAATAATAACAATTAAAAGTTAAATATTTGAGAAGGTAGTCAGAGTTTTAAATGAAAACAGTAACATAAGTAAAAAGGTTGTCAAACAGCGTAAATTGTAATACATTTTTATTTATTTATTTAATTAGTTTACGTTATCAAAAAAGTTATTACAGAAAGTCCTTTTTTATTTTGAAAGGATATGATAAATTATGGTGACGAATGATGATGACATTTTTTTATTTTTAACGACTTCAAAAAAAGGAGGCGGTTCTCAATACGAATGTATTTTTTTATATTTGTTACCTCAGAGCTTTTGAATGGATGAATTGATTTTGGTAATTCTTTTTTTATTTGAAAGCTTCCCGTGTGGTCCCATTTCAATTTGGTTCAGTTTTGACAATGGCATCCATGAGAAAACTTTTTGTTTGTTACGAGCTTATTTAAAAGGAAGGATTGAAAAAAAAAGTATTCTCTTGCTAAATGTATTTTAATAACGTTGAGAAAACATCAAACGCACTCTATACTTCTTTATATTTCTTCTATTTAGAGAACCCGCTCGTTACTCTCTTCAAACAAGAGTGCTCAGAGTAAATGCAGAAATGAATAACTCTTTCTGTTCACTATAATAAATAATTTGGACGAAGCCAAGGAAAACTCATTCAACGTTTATTTGTCAAAAAATAAAACTCAATAGAAATAACAGTTTTCTTCAGAGGAACAGTATTTACCACTACTATTGATTCAAGTAGAATCGTATGTTTTTCACTTTTCTGTAAGGCTGAAGGAAAAAGAAGAAAAAGTATTTATGGAATTCCCACAAAAATAACACCAACAGAAATACAATAAAATTCATACAAAAAATAAAGCTCAAAGGACAATCTAAGCATGATACTGCATTAAAAAAAAAGGTGTACAATTCACACGTGGTAAAAGTGAAACCTTAACAAAATTGGCTTAAAGATAATGAGACGAACGTAAAAAAGTCAAATATACATATCTATACACACAAAAAAGTCAAACATATAGACACCAAATATAATGACGTTGTTATGTGTCTGTCTGTTTTTACTGTGGCTTTTTCGTTTTATAGACTTTCAAATCACAACGGTGCTAAAGAAGTTTTCACTTAAAAATAAAACGACTAAGTACATAAGCATAATTAGCCTGTCATGTTTCCACTGCTGCGATGCTGGCCTCGTCTCTGTAAGAGATGCCGTAATCCACCACGCGGGCCCAGTGCAGGTTGGTAGATGTCACATACCTTCGAATTTTTGGTTCTAAGACATGCCGGTTTCCTCACGATGTTTTCTTTCATCGTTTTGAAAGCAGTGGTGCGAGTTAGTATACTAAGATGATCTTATTACAAATGACGTTGTCTGTAGGCATAGTTGAAACCGTCGAGCCTGTTTTTGAATTACGAATCATATACATACATAAACAATTGCAGTTCTTTTTACAAAACTAACAACTTAGTCCGGTACTTGTCATTTTTGAACTAAGAACTTTACACTTATCGAAATAATGTTGGAAATGCAAAAACTGACTGAGAGCTGATTGCGTACTGTAATAACATGGTATAAGTTTTGGTGCCACTGTCAGTGTTCAAACAAATAGTAGGGCCGTTCAACACGCTGCCTGGCACTAAAGGTCTCTAGCTTCCTAGGAGCACGGCACAAATAAAAACTGCTCCTTGTTCACTACAAACACGCTCTTTAGGTTCTTTTTGTACTTTAGAGAAACAGACTCTTTGTCTTCGTCTAATAACAAATAGTTTTGTGAGTTCATCGCCAGTTTCTGGTAGTATTTTAGTTAGTGGGACGCTTAAGTTTTTCTGTATTGGTCCCTGGTATAACTGCTTCAGAAAATGTTTTATATTTTTTTGAAAAAACAAAAATCCTTATACGTTGTACTCTGTGTACTCAAAGTGTTGTACTCTGTGTAGTTAAAGAGAGCTATACCAAAAACTGCTCGTAATATTTTGTTGAATGCGTCACTTTTGCTACGTAACAAAACTAAAAGGAACTTCGTTAACCAGGAGTCCATCACCGTATTAAAGTGCTGAAATGCTAGTCATCATCATAATCAGCCTATTTTGTTCCCACTGCTGGGACACAGGCCTACACTTGGTGAGAAGGAGTGGGCCGTAATCTACCACGCGGGCCCAGTGCGGGTTGGTGTTGAAATGCTAGTCGTACATTGTAATTGCGGTCGACTTGGCTTGTCTTTAACACTTCAAAATATGCAATGGGCACGTCTAGAAAAGCTAAAGACATAGATAATGGAAAGACAGAGTCTCCACTTACGAATTTCTTGTAAAATCACCGCTGCACTCATCACATATTGAGAGCGGCATTCGTGATTTCCTAAGACAGCAGTGTCTGCAACAAATCCACGAACATAATAAGCCGTCAGCGCTATGCTATATGAAAATAACAGCCGCCTTGTAGCGGTGCTACCATTCTCATGACGGTGGAATAATAGTGCTGCTATCATTTCCATAACAACTATGTAGCAACGGACATGTAGCGGCAAAATTTTCAGTACCTTCGCAGTAATGCTTGGTTTTTAGGTTTAGATCTATCTCGGCACCCATAACTTTATTTATCATGCCCACGAAACATTTCCATCTCGGCACCTTGTAATTAATTATATTGTTACGAATAAAAAAATGGAAACACAGCATTAGTATAACCGAGTTGATTATTTTATAATTGTTCACTGCCAGGCTAGACCCCCTACAATAGCATTTCAGTAGCGCAGTGGAAGTTATGATGGTGGGGTCCAGGAGACAAGAAGTGGCTAGCGAAACTAGTCCGCCGTACGCGGAGCAGACAATACAAGTACAATCAACGAACAATTACATATAAATCAACTACAATAAAACGAACAAAAGAACTCACCTGATGGTAGACGACCACCTGCTTCTTGGGGTTACCTGGATCTATGTATGTAAGTGAGTGTATATGTATTGTGTTGTGACGTTATGAGTATTCTCCAGGTTACAAGCCGCAACAATGAGGCTGGAGGCAATCACAGCATTCGGTTTCCAATAGCGTAACTTTGCTTAACCTTCAAACTATTTCAACAAGATATATCCAAAACTCAACCCGTGTTATTACATCAAATTGGGGTTATTTACAATCAAAGCAATTGGATCACGACTAATTATCACAAACGGATCGATTTAAAAGGAATTTCAACAAACGCGTCGCGGGGTCCCAAAACGCGACGGACCTTTTTTCAAGCACCAAATTAAGAGCAAAAGTGTCAAGTGTCAAAATCAAACTGACAAGTCAGATGTCATTCTGTTACACGTTTAGAAACGTAGGCGCATAAAGTAACTAATTTATACGGTCCGGAACAATAATATTAAATCAAAATAAATATTTCATAACAGTTACCGTTTATAAAATAACTATTTAAAATACTTGTGTATAGTGGACAAAGTAAAAAAAAAATTTTAGTTGTGGTATTTTCATAGACAATTCTCCTTGATTCGCTCTAACTTGAGGCTCCTTGGCAGTGAGACTTAAAACACAAAAAATCTACGTTTCGTATGAATGATCATCTTAGAATCTTTACATCAATTATGTAACAACATATTAGGTACAACATTGGTTTGTAAAAAAAACTTTTACACCTCGGAACTATTTTATTTTAAACTAGATGTACATGTTTTCAGTCCGTCTACTCTGAGAATTAACATTAAAAAAAATTTGACTGAGAATCAGCACTTTTCGTACGTCAAAATCACAATAGACAGTCCCCCAAAAACGCCCGCTCTTCACCACTTCTTAGTGCTTTAGCTGGGAAGAAGTGGCGCAAGAAAGTCCCCAGCAGCACACCTGTCTTTATAGTAAGATAAACTTGATTCAAGGTCACGGTCTCTTTTAAAGCATGTAAAAATCAAGCAGATTAGCGTATTGATATTTTGAGAACTCCATTCTTACTTTATCCGTGTGGAATGCCTTCTTATTGACACGCCCTAGTTGCTTTCAGGACACTCGGTGCATTAGAGCGCTTGGAATGATGTCATGGGGTTATGTTTCTCAAAATTGTATGTTCAGTTGAAAAATTACAGTCTTATATAAATGGGATACATGATGTTAGTTGAGTGCAAAATGCATTATACTATGTGCTGAGAAAAGCAGCGGGACTTTGCATTTTAATACCATTTCTTAAACAAATATTCAGACTTCTTTTTATGCATGTAGGTATGCATAATGTTACAAAAATATAAGAAACGTCTTAGGTATTCATACGACAGCGATAAATAGGTTACATCTCAGAAGTTTTCCCTGACATAAATCCTTTTTGAATTGTTCAAGCTAAGAAAGGTTTCTGATAAGATTCTTAATGGTAGAGATCACGCAATCACAGCATAATACGGGAAATTAATATGAACGATATTCAGCATCTAAGGCAAATAATTCATTGTATCTATTATATCTGAAGACGAATAATACAGATGAAAAGTTTTTTTTGTTTAACGCGTCAGGAGAACATGAAGTATATCGAGGACAAAGTCGCGGGCAGAAGTTTTACAATGATTATATTATAAGTGCACCAAATAACTTGTTGCCACGTTGTATGGTGATCCTGATCCTGAGGCAGAAACTACAGAGCGCCATTCTGCTACGATCCTCACAAAGTCTTTTTGCTTCGTTAACGTTCAAACATCTGGTCATACACGCACGCTGTATGCGAGTACTACGCACCTGATTTTTCTGAACATCTTCACCCATATGGTTATCATAAATAAATAAAAATGTAAGGACATTTTTAAAACTAAATTATTTATACGAAACAAACATAACAGAGCGTCAACTGAATTGTTACTGAAGAGCATGTACTACCGAAATATTTGTACCTATTCATCCGAACCACGACATGCTAATAAAGTTCGTGTGATACGAGACAAAACCTGAACAAAAATTACTATTCGCTTCAAATCCCTAAGAGAGTTTGCTCAAGACTGTTCCTTCACTTTAATTATGTACAAAAATAAAACCTAGCAGAAGGCATCTGGAGTTAGTTAACATTAAACGATTTGTTATTTGTGTCACGTAAAACCGATAGTGGTTTTATTTTAACACGAGTAATCTCATAGTGCTTCACCTTGCGCCGAGAAGGCAGAGATTATCGAGAAAATAGGGAAAAGACGGGGTTAGTAATCTGCCTATGAGTTTTGAGTCTCTGTGAGTCTAATGTGATCTCATTCATATAATTAAAAAAAAAAAATTAACGTGAACAAAGAGATGAATGTACATTTTAAGAGGGTGCACAATAAACTACCAAATAACATAAAAATGTAAAGACGATGTCAATGTTTAAAAAACACTTAAAATTTCATATCCACACTAATATTATAAATGCAAAAGTAACTCTGTCTGTCTGTCGGTCTGTCTGTCTGTCTGTCTGTCTGTCTGTCTGTCTGTCTCGCTTTCCTGCGAAAACTACTTGTTCGGTACCGTTTATTACTTTATGCGCCTACGTTTCTAAACGTGTAACAGTGAGAACTGTCAGTTGTCAGTTTGACACTTGACATCTCTCTTGGATTTTCGGTGGGAAAAAGGGAAACGCGTCGCCGGTTGTATTTCGCGATCTTTTGGAAAGTTATCCCTTACCCCGGTCGTTTTGTGGACAATCTGTCATGACCCAGTTGTGGTGATTGTAGCTAACCCCTAATTTGACGTAATAACACGGGTTTGGACATATCTTGTTGAAATAGTTTGAAGGTCAAGTCAAAGTGACGCTATTGTGAATGAGTGATTTGAAGACCGCATGCTGTGATTGCCTCCAGCCTTATTGCAAGCGGATTGTTACCAGGAGAATACTCATAACGTCACGACACGATACACATACACTCACTTACATACAGAACTCCAGGTTGGCACCAGAGCAGTATCCTTCAACCACCAGGTAAGTGCTTTTGTTGTATTGTAAGTGTTTGATTTGATTGTCTGCTCCGCGTACGGCGGACTAGTTGCGCTCGCCACTTCTTGTCTCCTGGACCCCACCATCACGCTTCCACCTACTCAATTGAAATCCTATGGTAGGGGTCTAGTCTAGCCTGGCAGCGTACACTACTGAACCGATTTAAATGAAATTTGGTACACATATATAGTTTAGAGCCTGAGAAAGGACACTTTTTATCCCGGTAGTATGTTCCCGCGGGATAATTTCCGACCTCTACGCGGGCGAAGCTGCTGGCCAAAGCTAGTATTTAATAAAAATAAAACGAGCGCACCTTAGTACATTGCACGCCACATCTAGTTGCGCGCGTTCCGTATGTTTACATTTTAGCTGTGTTCAATTTACTAGCGAATACCCTATACTTTTTAATTATTTCTGTTTTGTTTAAATTGTGTTATTTTTTTTTCTTCTTACCAAATCTGTACGTAACAATTTTTTTTTTGATTATGTAAATATTTCTCATGTAAGTGAAATTTCTTTCTTATGGGAAATAAAGATATCTCTAAGACCGACGCCTGCCAGGGTCGCGAGATTGTTCAAGCGAGATACCGTGACCCTGGCATATGGGCAACTGAAGGAACACGGGTGGGTTTTAGTCAGTAAAAGTCTGACATACCCTCCCGCTCCGCCCAGAGCGGGAGAAGTCATTTGAAGATTGCCCATACAAAAAAATAAATAATTAGGTACCCAGTGTCATATTTGGTTAGCCATAAATAAAACCCATTCGGAAGGTTTCTTTTAATGAATTTCTTATTAATCGACATTACACAATTTGCCACATATGTACATACATAGTATAAAAAATAATTAAAGTGCAAAGGTAGTGCTTATTTAAAGCAATATTTTCCAGCATATCTGCGATTAAGCATGTTTAATCCATAAAAACCACACATTGTATTTACACATTACCAAGTGTAGTGTGGTCTTAAACATTGGCTATTTTGTATGCAATAACAACCTTGCAAGCAGAATAGCTTTATACAAAGTACAACCACTAAACACCTACATCAGCATGACAAATACCCTCTAATTCTACCTAGTCTTTGTTAGAAAATGTTGCCTTTCCGGGAATTAGTCGAAGCTCTCTTGCCCGTGGCGGATTGCTTATTTGCATACAAAGCGAGAGAGCCTTGATTATTTCTATTATTTCCGCACCAGTGTTGCTCTTGGATGTTCAATTATATTGCAACATATTTTTTTATATTGGCAACACGATAGGCCTGCGTAAAAAGGAAGATGGCGGAAATCAGAAGCGGGAAAAGTTTGGGAAATAAGTTGTTACTTATTTAGTCTTATTACTTTATTTAGTTGATTGCGAACTTGGGAAAGTGGATTTTACTTGATGTTGGTGGATTAAAGATATCTGTCATATTTAGGAAAAGTAAATAGGTAGGTATGTGTAAGAGGTCAATTAAGCAGAAGACTAATTTGTGTGTAATTTGTACTAAGATCTTATGCTTATGTCATATAGGTACGCATAGATACATGTAAATTCAGCAAATAATGATTTAGGCAATGATATGACTTTTAACCGTGCCGTACCTTTGTACCGTGTGGCGCCGGACGTAAAGAATAACACAACCCCATTTCTTCCCCTGGGTGTCGTAAAAGGCGACTACGGGACTTACTAGAGAATGGGCAGCAGTGTTCTCTATGCATTTTCCACCATACTGCAATCGCCAACCCGCCTGCCAAGCGTGGCGATTATGGCAAAGCCCCCCAAATTGGGGGAGGCCTAAGTCCAGTAGTGGACGTCTTACGGCTGAAATGATGATGATGATGACTTTTAAGGGCTCGTGGCTAAATAATAACAGCCACACGGGTACAACTAAGAGGAGCGGAGCAATAATGAAAAATGTTACAAAAACGGGGAAAATCGCACGGGTAGGCGATTCGATGCGACGGGAAGGGTCGGGGGAGCAAGAAATTTAACGCGGACGAATTCGCGGGCAGAAGCTAGTACTTTATAATTACAACTGTAACCTCTTTAGTGGCCAAAGAACCTACAAGGGACAATCTCTGTTACAGCATTTTGTATGTCTAGAGCACTTTTCAGTGGAGTTGACATACCTACATTACTTATATCAGTCACATACATTTTGACTTTTCCATCATTGTTATAGCTGGTCACTTTTTCTAAGCCAAAAATATTTAAATGTGTATGTGTGTGTCAGTAGACGGGATAAAACAAACCACAGCGTAGTTTTTCTGCTATAACACTGGAAACTCTTCGCTCAGTCTAATTTTATTTTGACTGGTCTGTTAGTCTATAGTGGTCAGTGACTCTGACTGCTAAGACTGAGGTCGTGGGTTCGATTCCCACCCAGGACAAATCTTTGTGTGATGAGCACGATTATTTGTTCTGTGTCTGGGTGTAAAATTATCTATAATATGTTTATATTTAAGAAATATATAAGTATATTTATCAGTTGTCTGGTTGCCATAGTACAGGCTCTGCCTAGTTTGTAGGATCAGATAACGGTGTATTGGTTGTCCTAAGATATTATATTATATTATCTATATATATAAAATTCAAAGTCCTGAGTGACTGACTGACTGACTGGCTGACTGACTGACTGATATATCAACGCACAGCCTAAACCGCTGGTCCTAGAGACAGGAAAGGAGAGCGTCTTCTGTGCGAAGAGTAAGTATCCACTAAGAAAGGGTTTTTTGAAATTCTGTCCCTAAGAGGGTGAAATGGGGGGTTGAAACAGAGAATTTTTCGACATCCTCACGGGCGAAGCCGCGGGCAGAAGCTAGTGTTATATATGTCTCGTGTCATACGCACAACATGACAGTTCTCATTGTAAGCATAATGAGCCTGCCCACCAGCCTATTTTAAACAAATGCTTTGCCTTTCCTGTCATGATAATACTGGGACACGCTGCGCTGGTTAAGTAATAATCGCCTCACAGACGATCGATCAGGTTAAGGTTACACTCCCTACGGTCGGTCGGTGGGTGGGTGGCCATATTTACGGAACGAAACACCTCTGTACACTGAAAAGATTATTCGTAGATCGATAGAAGTGGATTTGTAGATCTTTAACAGTCGTAACGGGTCGCCATTTTTATCATTGGTTATCCTGTTACCCAGTAACTGGGTTGTGGAGGTTAGACAGGTAGGCGTTCCATGTAAAGAAACTGGTATTTAGCTAAGACGAGAGACGTCGAGATACCGTGGCCCTGGCATATGGGCAACTGAAGGAACACGGGCGGGTTTTAGTCAGTAGAAGTCTGACACGCCCTCGCGCTCCACCCAGAGCGGGCGAAGTCATTTGATGATTTCCCATCCAAAAAAAAAAGACGAAAGACATCACAACTGTCAAAGTCCCAGCCGGGACCAACGGCTTAGCGTGCTTTCCGAGGCACGGAGCTGTCTTGGCACGTAAAGAAGGTCACCTCGAACGAACCGTGGCAAGCGTAAAATAATTTTATTGATCAATCTGTATGACTATTACTTAGCCACATACTGGAAATAATAAACGTCATTCTATTCTTCTATTATCTCGTGTCGACACGAGAAGAACTTGTTAGTTCGCTGATGTCACTTAAATCCCAACACACCGCAACTTATTATAACTCACACACTGTTATAATGTATGGTGTAGTGTAGTTAGTAAACTCCACTTATCTGAGACAGCTTAGGGACCTCCAACTTCTGTCTTGTTCAGCTTCCTGCATGGATGGGGCGGTTTCATTAAGAAGCTAATGTTTTATTTATTGATATTCTGATATTTTGGACTGATTATTTTATTGTGTTTTTTAACCTTTATTTTATTTACTTTGACAGTTGCATAACGAGATGGCCGTCACAGCTATCGGCAAAATGACTGCTGTATCTACAACGCATATATCGATAACCTCACGAGCCAGATCAAGATATAATATTTAATTGTTGAGATTGTTATTGTTGGTCTCTATAAAACAGGGTACTAACAGACTGAATTCTTGACGATTTCAAAATTAATTAACCTTTAATTAGGCGCGCCCATAAATTAACATTGTTAGTCGCGCGGGGTCTGCAGTTACCCCAAATTGATAGGTACGAAATAAGAAATATTTAAATTTGTAATTAAATTAACTATTATATTATAATTTATTATGTTATTATTTTAAATTCGGGCTGATAGCGTTAATAGGTAAAAAAATTACCTAACTTGAAGATCACTTGGGCACGTTGGGGTCGCGGCGACTTCGCGCGCCTAATTAAAGGTTAGCTACCTGAAAAACGTTTCACAACAGATGTTATGCATTTGATTTACAACTGCAATGTCACGAGACGCCTGTTTTTTCTCTCAAATCAGCCGAATTATTAAATTTTCTAGTCTTTGACAGACTATTACGGACTTATTTCTTTTTACTTTTTTGAAATAGTAGGTACTGACTTATAAGATAATCAGTTACAATACAAATATATCGCTGTGAATCACTCGGTTTGTGAATGAATATTCTTTCTGTTTGTTTACAATTTAAACACATTGTAAAACTCACAAATCGTACAAAACACATAAACGCAACAACCTTACAAGCAAAACACGACATAAGTAAAGTACTAAGCATACGTCATAAAAAGTCGCGCCCCATAAATCCCACCACTTATCTCCCACGCACAATATCTGACTACCCGCACTCCAAACATTTAATGACATACTCTACAGACGATACTTATCCCCCCAACTTGTTCATTCAGTCAAGAAATAGATATGTTCAGAAGGAAAACTTTATATACAACGAGCAAAAACAGGCGAGCGAAAGGAAGGGAGGAGCGCAGTTAGAGTTCTTAAATGTCTTAATCTTGGACTAGTTAACAAGGTCTCACATTCCACACATGACTACGTCACTATTCAGTTGTCAACTATCGCATCGAAACACTAAATTGTGCAAACATTTTCTGTAACCATTCTCCTAAAAAAATAAGCAATTCAATTGTCGTTTCTTTTTCTAATTAAACTAAATAATTCAATTTGAACATATAATAACGTAATTGTTGACTAAAACTTCATTGTGTTATTGGCTTCGCACATGTTAAAAAGGTGGTAGGGGAGTTGATATTACACACTACTAGTCACAGCGGTTATGATGCAGGCTTATGTCTCTTATGTCACGTGACCACTGTTTTTCTGAATGATATACTTGGTCATTATACCATGCTTTCAACTAAAGGTAGTTGAAATCATGCTGAAACAAGAAAGGAAAAGGTTCCTATAGGTATTTTTAAAGCATAAATAATTTATTCTGAAAACAGCCTTATTTATTTGTCAAGCCTAAATTTGATATACAAATCATCATCAATTCAGCCTAAAAACGTCCACTGCTGGACATAGGCCTCCCTCAATTAGGGGCTTTGCCATAATCGCCAATCGCCATGCTTGCCAGGCAGTGCGATCGCAGTATAGTGGTAAAATGCACAGAGAACGCTGCTGCCCATTCTGTAGTAAGACCCTAAGTTGCCTCTTACGACACCCACGGGAAGAAATAGGATGGTACTATTCTTTGCGTCCGGCACTATACGGAACATGAAAGTGGTTTGAGTGGAAATAATGTCAAATGGAAACATGGGTCTGAGAAATGTCTATGTTTGCGTGCGTTCATTTGTTGTAAAGAGTTAACCTTCTGTACCTATTTCTACATATTTTGTGCCATCAGTCCCCCGTGTGATATCCCCCAAAACTTTAAGATTAACAATGATATTTTTCATGTTCATCCCCAAGTTTTTCTAAGGGTTCCTAAAGGAGGGATGAGTTCCAAAGAATTTGAGTCCCAAGAGTAGGATTTGTAGGACACCGTGTTTTGTTTTTTAATTGTGAATAACTTTTGGCAATTGTTTTTTATTGTTATCTTTATTAGTTGAATTAGTACTTTTGTTGGGAAAAGCGAGCTTTATGGTATGAATTAATTCTTACTGTAAATCCTGTTTATGGCAGAATATTCTTTGCATTGCTATCAGGGGCTTACTTCAAACTTTTACCAGGCAGCCAGGCATTTTTTTTATATCTTCGTTTTGAAACTAACTTTGGAGACCGACCAAAGAATTAAAATAAGGCTCATATTATAAGCACACTTGATAGTGAAGCATATTACAAATTAGAGGATTAGATCCAAGATAAGAATGCTTGGGAACATGCTGGTCCTGCTACATAGGACAATCTAGAGTCTAGAAAAATGTAACTTGTTGCTAATTGATTTGTATAATTCATTATTTTTATGTCATTGTTATACATACTGTGATTACTTAAGCCAACACACTGACTTATTACTTGCTAATATTCTTGGTGCATCGTATATTTACTTTTAAAATGTTTGAAAATATGTGAGCACCATGTATCTATCATACAATTAATTTAACTGCCATTGCTTCTTCTTAATTTTATTTACTGATTATGATTGGTAATTTTGTCGTCGTTGTCATATATAATTATTTGTATAAACATATATAATTAATATACATGAACTATATAATGTTTATACAAAACGGTGGAATCCCATTGATCTCCATACAAAACAACCTTTTGGAAGGGGCGCGATTAGAATCAATTCTATTTTAATGTAAATGTTGGCTTTCAAACGTGCATTGTATATGCATATTAAAAAAAAAATACTTTGGCTTTGATTTTGAATAAATGACACCACAAATTGACAGATGTCACTATCCCCGATGCGTTTATGCCTATCCGATAAAGTTAACAAATCGGGTGTAGGGTCCACTCCGAAGTTCAAACTACTTTCTATGCTCATTGACGGACTTAAAGGATAGGCCTCCAGACTGGAAAATACAAGAATGCGACAGAAGACTTCATCACTAAACTTGTTTAGTCAAATTAACCAGTCAATTACCGTAATTACAGACACAATTAAAAACCATTGTGTCTATACCAAATGTGGTATCTCAGGGACTTAGAGGTTAACTATATCATACCATTAAAAGCAAAAAGGTAGCCATTTCCAAGCTGTATTTTTACACGTCTTCAAAAAAGGAGGAGGTTCTCTATTCAGTTGGATTTTTGTTTTATGTTTGTTACCACGGAACTTCGCCATTTATAAACCAATTGAAAAAAAAATCTTTTGTTTACAAGGTTATAGAACAGTCCCATAAATATGAATTTGATCAAGTTCTGATTAGTGCAAGCTTCAATAAAATATGTAATTTTTCCACTTAGTCTATGTTGATTATGTAAAAATAACTTACCGTCACTGTTGTACTTAGCAAGTAAACTAATTTGTGTGGAGTAGGTACCCCAAGTAATAAGTAAAAATAAAGAGTTTATAAAAAAAAAACCGACGTCAATAACAAAACACGTATACCTAAGTAAAAATTATTTTAATAATTACTCATGGAAGTACGCGACAAAAAAAAAAAAACAAAGCCAATGACACCAACTACTGAAATTAAAGCTATTTCTCCCTTCGTAGTGTTTTTTCTTTTGTTTTTGGAAATTAGTTGGTTTTTTTAATAAACCTTTTGTTTATAAACAAGAAAGGATTAGAAGTTTTCTCCTCTCTTTTATCAATTACTAGCTTCTACCCGCGACTTCGTCCGCGTTAAATTTTTTGTTCCCCCGACCCTTCCCGTCGCGTCGAATCGCCTACCCGTGCGATTTTCCCCGTTTTTGCAATATTTTTCATTATTGCTCCGCTCCTCTTAGTTTTAGCGTAATGTTATGTAACCTATAGCCTTCGACGATAAAAAGACTACCCAACACAAAAATAATTTTTCAATTCGGACCAGTAGTTCCTGAGATTAGCGCGTTCAATCAATCAAATAAACAAACAAACTCTTCAGCTTTATAATATTAGTATAGATAATACACCGACTACTACAACACGGATTGGACGGAAATTACGAGATCTTTGCTAAACTCTCCGTATTTATCATTCATTTTGTGGATCCTTGTACACTATTACAGTGGAATTAAGCAGTTCCATATGCAATGCTGTTCAGTCGCGAGTCACAATGAGACATATCACACGAGAGAATGCGACGCACTGCGTTGTGTCTCTACCACTGTGATAAACGAAGCGAAAATAGCATTAATACACAGAAATATTGCTCTCTGTTTGTCATCCCGACTGTCATTGTCATAGAACTAGCTTGCAGAAATGTTTCTAGCGGACCACCAACTGCCATGGCTTACTGAAAATTTCGTAAGCGACAAATAAGCCATATGAGCCACCCTGGTCAGAATGTACGCTGGTGAACCGTAGTGCGACTGTGGAGCCACATCGAAAATATGCCTCACTTCTTGTTGAGCTTTCTGTAAACTAACTTGCAGGAAGACCTTTTCGTAGCCAATAATAGCTCTGTCGAAGTGCCGAATGGAATCATGGATACGACGAAGAAAGCTAGCTTATGAACAGTAGTTTAGGCCAGTTGAAAATTTCATAGAATTCGTGTGGGTATGGCAAAGTCCGTTTTGGCAAATAATAAACAGATAACCACTATTGGTTTTCTATAAAAAGTAAAGTGGTTGTGCTAGTTCAGTTACTGGATGGGAAACAGGTCTACCGCGATGTTAAGTGGTCATCACCGCCTATAAGTATCTACTACATTAGAGGAAATGCAAATGCATTGACCAGAGTCAAAATTGAGATGTCTGTTGTGTATTTTGTCACACCGTTTGACACCCGAGCCTCCTCGTGGAGGCGATCGGCGGCGGCGACCTCTCGCGTCCGGCCCTGGTGCGAGCCATGGTACGGAGCGAGAGGGAATGGGAAGCCGTCACCTCCTTCTGCGAAGCAGTAATGCTCGCGAAGGAGGAGGCGGGGCGCGTGAGGGAGTGGCAGTCTCTGCGCCCTCACGTCCCTAACCGCCGCAGGAGGAGACGCCCCGGGCGTCGGGAGTCGATTGCGGACTCCCGGCCACCGTAGGCGCGAGCTTGCGGGTGGCGAGCAATGGGTAGCTCGCCGCCCGGTAAGGACCAAGCTCGGGTCGACGGCGCGCAGTGTTCCACGCGCGCCTCAAAGAGATGTCAGCAGCAGTGTAGGGGTCTATTAGGACCGATGCTTGCCGGGGTCGCGTGATTGTTCGAAAGAGATACCGTGACCCTGGCACATGGGCAACTGATGGAACACGGGTGGGTTTTAGTCAGTAAAAGTCTGACACGCCCTCCCGCTCCGCCCAGAGCGGGAGAAGTCATTTGATGATATGCCATCCTGAAAAAAAAAAAAGCCATGCCTATTATAAATCAAAACACAGCAATGATGTTGGTCGGCAGAAATAGGTTGACTCTACCTAAATCATTTGCCTAGCCTTTCCCAAATGTTAAAGGGGAAAAATACTGAATTTTGCAAACTACCCTAGCGTATTATCTTTAAGGTCGGCTTCTAGTCCCAGTATTTTACATGGAGCGATAACCAGTTACTTTGAAAATCTATTTGTCAAATATTGTCTACCCGCTCCTCCCGTCACAATGGCTCGACCACAACAAAGCAACGGGAGACACCTACAGTAATTGCTCGGGATAGTTAGATGAAAGCTATTGTGACTTGACGCGCTCGTAATTATGTTGGCTCAGGATATTCACTCGTTTGAATTCGTGTTGGGAGTTTATAGTTCATCTGAGGAAGTATTATTACATAATATTGCGCCATTTTCCGATGGTATAGGCAGAGCATACCCAAATTTTGGCAATTATGTTAAAATCCAAACCCTTTTTGTTTAATGATTGGATGATGTTGACTTTTTTAATGGAGATCTGAGACAGTTTTAAATGGGAAAATTTTGGTTGACTATTAAGGAAGAAAAGCCCATAAAACACGAGCAGTAATATGTTAATAATTTCATCACCACTGCAATCAAAATGGTGAAGGGAAACATCGATAGCAAACCCGAATGACCTAGAACCAAAAATTCATAGACATGCGGCATCTAACTACAAGTCACTGGGCCTGCGTGGTAGATTACAGCGCACTCCTTCTTGAAGAGATGACCTCTGTGTCCCAGCAGTGGGAAGCAATATAGATAGATTATTCATATGCGATAAAACATGAGCGAGCATAATTTTTATGCGTATGTTAAACATAAAACATGAGAGAACGTGGCATGAAAATATTCGGCTCGACTTCATGTAGAAAATATTTCCAGCGATAAGCATATGCACCAAGATTTCCTAGGCAATCTTATCCAAGCTAAAACTCCAACGGTCGATACACCGCGCCGTATCCAACGAACCAGCAAATCTGCGAAAATCCAATATATTTCTAAATCCAGCTCCAAGCGGATGATGTATATTGGTGTTTTGGAGTTCAGCCGCAGCAGACCGAGGTTAACTGGGTTAACCAACGTTTAGAATACTAAACGGAAAACATTTTGTAAAAACCTGGTAGCTTCAGCTTGTTTAAAATTCCCGAGCAGTGTGTTTCTCTGCGAAACTTTCGACTTAATAGAACAAAGAAGTGATTACAGTGTAACAACTAAAAAAATCTAAAAAAAGTTGGATCTTTAGGAGTCAAGAGCTGGCTGGAAGCCAGAGCGCTCATTACCAGGACATTAATTGAATCCTGCCGACGAGCTGAGCGAGCTGTATAAGCTGTTTTACGTCAGTAGTGTGGCACTGAGAATTTTTGTGGTACCAATTACAAGTTGTAGTGTGCGGGTGAGAATTTTTGTGTTTTTGATGATGTCGAATTTCGTGAAAGTTGTTGTGTTGTTTTTTTGGTTTTCACTGAAGTTTAATGTTGATTTTTAGTAAATGCCTCAGATAGATAAATAATAATAAAAAAGGAACTTAAGAAATCAGCATGTACCTTTGTACTCAGTTGTAATAACTATGCTGTATCATTCTGTATTTTACTGTTTGTACATAAATAATAAAATAAATAAATTATTAACAATTAAATTATTATTGGTAGGAGTATTTGTATTAAACTTTCCATTAATTGGCAGTTGTGTTCAAGAAAATTGTTTTTATCCTTGATAGCTTAGTAATAATTTACGAATATCATTTCTAGTATGTACAGAGCCAGCACATCAAGCTACCCGAAACTGTCAAATTTTCCCAATCAGTCTTGAACTTAATTCTTTGGCCATAAAATTGAAAATCTTTTAAAAAGAATTTTGACAGATTGTAGTAGCTTTAAGTGCTGGTGCCCCGTACATAGATCGAAAATTGAATTATTACCATTTTAGAGTGAGAATTATTTCGTAAGAGGTTTTCGATGAATATAAAAAAACGAGAATTGTTTTATCTGGCTCAGTGTTTTCGAAATAAATCAATCGAAGGCTTAAAAATATTTAATTGACATGTCCATTTACAATATTAAATGGACATGTCTAGCTGAATACGCGCAATCAATTTGCCTAGTTTTTTCCCAACTGTGTTGAGGTTAGCTTCCAGTCTAACCGGATACCGCTGAATTACCAGTATTATACATAGAACGACTGCTTATCTGACCTCCACATACCAGTATGTTGTGCCACTTCTTCTACCCAGCTAAAGCACTAGGAAGTGGTGAAGGGTCGCCGTTTTGGGGGACTGTCTTATGTAACTTTGATGTTCGAAAAGTGCTGATCCTTAGCTTAATTTGAATAAATGACTTTTGATTTTAATTTAGTGACTGGGTAATACAATATCTCAAGGTAAGACTGGTTGACAGACTTTCGGCCCTTTGACGACCCGTACCTACTGTCAAAGATCCATGAATAACAACCAGGACCAACGGCTTTTTTTTTCAGGATGGGAAATCATCAAATGACTTCTCCCGCTCTGGGCGGAGCGGGAGGACGTGTCAGACTTTTACTGACTAAAACCCACCCGTGTTCCATCAGTTGCCCATGTGCCAGGGTCACGGTATCTCTTTCGAACAATCACGCGACCCCGGCAGGCATCGGTCCTAGTAGACCACTACACTGCTGCTGACATCTCTTTGAGGCGCGCGTGGAACACTACGCGCCGTCGACCCGAGCCTAGTCCTTACCGTGCAGCGAGCTACCCATTGCTCGCCGCCCGCAAGCTCGCGCCTACGGTGGCTGGGAGTCCGCTATGGACTCCCGACGCCCGGGGCGTCTCCTCCTGCGGCGGCTAGGGATGTGAGGGCGCAGAGACTGCCACTCCCTCACGCGCCCCGCCTCCTCCTTCACGAGCATTACTGCTTCGGAGGAAGTGACGGCTTCCCATTCCCTCTCGCTCCGTATCATGGCTCGCACCAGGGCTGGACGCGAGAGGTCGCCGCCGCCGATTGCCTCCACGAGGACACGGCGGTGTTCCGCCCAGGCAGGGCACACCTCCACCGTATGTTCCACCGTGTCCTCCAGACGATCCTCGCAATGGAAACACCCGGACGTATCCTCCCGCTTTATTCTGAACAGGAACCCGCCGAAGCACCCATGCCCGGTGAGAACCTGCGTCAGGCGGAAGGTGAGGACGCCGTGACGCCTCTCTATCCACTCCTCAAAGAGGGGACTTACCACCGCAAGGACCAATGGCTTAAGGAGCTTTTCGAGATACAGAGAGGTCTTGGTAAGTAGAGATGGTCACCCATCTAAGGGCCAACCGCGACAAGCGAAGCTTAACCAGATGGATCAATCAGTGCGGCTGATATTACTTAGCCACAAGCTGTTTACGTGTGAACCGCGTACAATGTTACGAAGTCTTACGTTGTTGATTTTATCTAGCCTGTAGAGCGCTAAGGGGTACTGTAGTACCCAGAACGAACATAACTAACATCTACCCTCAAAATTAATTTAAAAAAAATCTCATTTATTTCAGCTTTTTAACTGTATATTTTATTTTGGTATACAATTGTGATCTTAATTTACGAACTGCGGATGTGTATGTGATCGGATTCGGATGTGATCGAATAATATTTGCGGTCGGCCGGAAAATTGCGGAAAATGAGGCTATCAAGTCGCTAGTTTCCCTCCGATTTTGAGCTACATAGTCTTCTAGTACTTGAATCTTCTATCTATCTATCTTCTAACTATACTTTAATAAAACTGTAGAGAGGTCAATTCTGTACATTGAAAATATATTCAAAATTAATATTGGAGGATGAATGGTGATCGATACTGATGCCAAAAATGCAATCAGTAAATTTTTTGTCTGTCTGTCTGTATGTGCACGCATGGGTCAAAAACTACTAAAGGGATTTTAACCAAACTTGATACGATTGTAGTCCATACTTCTGGGCAGGTTATAGGCTATATAACATAACGCTAAGATACATAAGAGCCGAGCAGTGACGATAAATTTGAAGCAAGTCTTCTGAAAATGCGCTTTCGAGCTAAAAAAAATTAACCTGGATTAACGCATAGGCTACTTTTTATCCTATCGATATTTTCCGACCTCCACACGAGCGAAGCCGCTGGCAAAAGCTTGTTAAAAATAAAACTTTTGCAAACTGTTCCGTGTGTTATATTACTTAGTATTTTTTTTTATAATATAAAATAATCAGTTTAACGTTGCTCCGTGTGTTGCCGGGCGTAAAGAATAGTATAATATCCCAGTTCTTTCCATAGGTGTCGTAAAACTACTAAGGCACTTACCAGAGAACAGGCAGCAGCGTTTTCTATGCACTTTACTACTATACTGTGATCGCCAAATCACCTACGTGCAACAGTCCAGGACGTCTTTCGACTGAAATGATGTTGAAAGTGGTTGAAAAGAGATGCAAATTGACTATTCCCCAAACTTATCTCCGAAACTGATGAGCCTAAAACGTGAAAAAAAAATAGTTAGCTAGCTATAGATTACAGAAAAACCTATTAAACGCACAGTATTCTCTCCACAGCATTATAACTTGCATTCGTCCGGTTTTTTTTGTTGATTATAAAACGCTGGGCTTAATTTTTCTGGTAAGATGTGTAATTCATAGGTATATCGTTGAAAAAAAAAAAAAAAAAAACGTTAGTCTATTAACTATCTAATACAGGAACTCCTAGTACAAGAGCCAGGGCTACACTAATGTTTGTATATTACTTATCATGAAGAAAAAAAAAATATTAGTAATAATAATGGAAGCAATTGTTCTTGTATGTGAAAATAGCTTTGTTTCGTTATTTGATTGAGTAAAAATGTATTGCAATGCATTTCAAAAAACTTTTTCTGTGACACGAAACAATTTTACTTTCAAAACAAGTAAAAAGACACCAGCAAATACTAAACATTTGTGCAGCATTTACCAAGACAAAGATATCCTAGTGTCTCCAGTTTATCCATTACATTTCTTCCATCAGGCTAATGAGAAAGAAATTAATCTCGAGGAATTAAGGAGACGTCAAGTTCTTACATAAATATTCTGGGGAGAATTAAAAATAATTTTATTGTAATATAATACAGCACTTTAGCTAAGTGGGTGCTTGTAGTTCGTATGAATTATTTATGCTAAGTGTGTGCTTTGTCACTAGACGATCTTGAAGTCTGTGATGCTAATGACGGTAATAAACGAGCTATAAAAAAAAAATTCTGTACTTATGTTTTTCTGTGTATAATATTGCGCAATGTAGCTGTTTGGTTTACCAGGATAAAAGTACCCTATGTGTTAATCCAAATTATGTACTATTTGTGTGCCAAATTTAATCCAATTCCGTTTCGAATATCGAAAAATTTTGGCGTGAAAGAGTAACAAATATACATCCATGCATCCATCCTCTCAAACATTCACATTTGTAATATTAGTACGATAAGTAGGTTAGTAGGATCAACAGATAGATAGAATAATAAGTAGAACATAAAAATTGCAGTTATAAACGTAGAAATTTTATATAGGGTACCATAATTTGCGGTCATGTCGCGAAAAGCGATCCTTTATAGACAACCTTTGGATGGACCAAGGGCAAAGTAGAGACATTACTGCAGTCAATGGAATCAATGGTTCTGCCAGTGTCGTTGTTTGTTCGAAAGAGTTACCGTGGCCTTGGCATAGGCAACTGCAGGAACACGGGTGGGTTAGTCAGTAAAAGTCTGACACTAAAAGGTGGAGTAGGCGGGCGCCTACTCCGCCCAGAGCGGAAGACGTCCTTACATGATTTTCCACTCAAGACAAAAAATGGTGTTCCTGTTTGATGAAAATAAAATATACTGACATTTAAAGAGATACGTAATCAAGGTCTTCAGATATAGCTGAAGTTTGGTACGAAACCGATTGATGTTTTCGAATGGAATTTAATTTGATTAAATTAAGTTTTAGTTCTACAGCTATATCCGACGATCCTGGTTATTTATCTTTTTTGGTGACCGTACATCAATAGTACTACAGAACACAGCTGATCACTCGGTCATAAAAATGCCTGCATTCTATACATACCCATGATATTCAATAGAACAAAATTATTTATTTCATTTGGGATTTCTTCATTACCATTTCAAACTTCAACAATTTCATTTTTTATTTTTCATGTATTTTCAATTCATTTTTTTTTCAATTTCATTCAATTTTTTTTTATTATTTTTCATTTAATTTTTTTTCTTTTTGTTTTCATTTTTCAGCAATTTCTCAACTATGTTGAGGTCAGCTTCCATTCTAGCCAAATGCAGCTGAATATCAGTATTTTCCATGGAGCGATTGCCTATCTGACCTACCTCTATAATCCAGTTATTGGGAAATACGGTATCCCTTGCTAAAATTGGTTGTCAGTTTTTAGAGCAGATGACTACCCGTGACGGCTGTCAACGAACTATAAATAACAGCCGGCACATACGGCGTAACCCTTTTAACTGTAACACCCTCGAAATTACCACTAGTGTTGCTTTTTAGGGTTCCGTTGCCAAATGGCAAAAAACGAAACCCTTATAGATTCGTCATGTCTGTCTGTCTATCTGTCTGTCCGTCCGTATGTCACAGCCACTTTTCTCCGAAACTATAAGAGCTATGCTGTTGAAACTTGGTAAGTAGATGTATTCTGTAAACCGCATTAAGATTTTCACACTAAAATAGAAAAAAAATACAATAAATTTTGGGGTTCCTCATACTTAGAACTGAAACTCAACAATTTTTTTTCTTCAAACCCATACGTGTGGGGTATTTATGAATAGGTCTTTAAAAATGGTAATGAGGTTTCTAATATCATTTTTTTCTAAACTGAATAGTTTGCGCGAGAGACACTTCCAAAGTGGTAAAATGTGTGTGTGTCCCCCCCCCGTAACTTCTAAAATAAGAGAATGATAAAACTAAAAAAATATATGATGTACATTACCATATAAACTATCACCGAAAATTGGTTTTAACGAGATCGAGTGAGTAGTTTTTTGAAACGTCATAAATCGTAAACCGCAATTTACCTTATATTCAATCAACTGAAATATAAAAATTAAAAAAAAAACATTTATTTTTAAACCGAGAGTACTTACAGGTTTGTACGGCCCTTGGTGCGCGAGTCCGACTCGCACTTGGCCGGTTTTTTTGTATAAATCAATTCAGCCAAAAGTCTGGCCGTCAAAACAAAATAATTGACTTTGGCAATAACAAAATCACTATATATAGGTATAGTGATTTTGTTATTGCCAAAGTGATTGATGGATTAACTATTATCAGTAATTTTCATGAAAATAAACCCCAAGCTATAATAAAATAGAAATTTACGCTTAAAGATCCTTATTTTTTCGCTTGTTTTCGAGCAATTATTAAAACCTCTTCGCAATATTAACCAAGGAGCTCTTGTAAATTAATAGCGAAGTTCATTCAATATGCATTAAATTTATATAATGGAATGAATTATTTAGTAGGTGTTTGTTTACATATAACCCATTTAATTTGATATTTTTAACAATTCCTTTACAAAATAATCATTAAGGGATTTCCTAAATTATGTTTTATTTGAGATCATTATGTTTAACTCCTCAAATCCTCCTTAAATCATTGAAACTAAGTTGACACAAGAAGAACGGCACCCTAATCGCGTAATGCACTAACAATCAGATTTTGAATCATATTGAAGTTTATTTTCTAAACCAATGCGTCGAAAAAATTGTCTGCTCAACAATGTAAATAACGTAATGAATGTTGTAGAACTGTCAAAATGAAAGGTATTTCTACTGATAATAAGTCACGCAATTACCCTAATGGTTTATTATTACAACGCGGTGGTTATGGCCGAACCGATAAGTAACTATGACCCAGAATAATTATGTCAATTCTATAAGGTGATAGTCAAACGCGAAACCTATTACTATAGGGTTCAGTAAACGATTCTGATTTCCGCGTTGTAATTTTTGGTAATTTATTAAAAAGAAAAAAAAATAATAAACCTAAAGCCTACCTTTGAGTGATCTTTGTTCATTGATTTCTCAGCGCCGACTCGAAAGATTTATTATTTTTTGCTTTTCAATTTTTCATCGGTTAAATTTTTTGTTAAAAAGTTTTTATTTTAAAATTTTTTGTGTCTTTAATGTACTAATAATACTTTGCAAGGTATACTCTATCCAATAAAAAAAGAATGATCAAAATCGGACTACACTGTTTAAAGTTATGCGTGGTTATTCATTATAATCAGTGAGTGAACAATCAATCATCTCGTGTTTTCCGACCCTTAGGGTTCGATTTTGTTTTCAAAATTTATATGGAACCACTTTAAGAGTATAACCTTTTCAATAGAAGAAAAATTATTACAATCGGACCACTATGTAAAAAGTTATGCGTGATCATACATAAAAAAAATATACGCGTCGAACTTGACTGGCCTGTTAGTCTAGTGGTTAGTGACCCTGATTGCTAAGACTGAGGTCGTGGGTTCGTTTCCCACCCAGGACAAATGTTTGTGTGATGAGCAACCATCATTTGTTCTGTGTCTGGGTGTAATTTATCTATAATATGTATGTATTTAGAAATATATAAGTATATTTATCAGTTGTCTGGTTACCATAGTACAGGCTCTGCCTAGTTTGGGATCAGATAACAGTGTGTTGGTTGTCCTAAGATATTTAATTAAAAATAATTGAGAGTTTCCTCCGTTTTTAGGGTTCCGTTGCCAAATGGCAAAAAACGAAACCCTTATAGATTCGTCATGTCTGTCTGTCCGTGTGTCCGTCCGTCCGTATGTCATAGCCACTTTTTTCCGAAACTATAAGAGCTATGCCGTTGAAACTTGGTAAGTAGATGTATTCTGTGAACCACATTAAGATTTTCACACTAAAATAGAAAAAAACAATAAATTTTGGGGTTCCCCATATATAGACCTGAAACTCAAAAATGTTTTTTTCATCATACCCATACGTGTGGGGTATCTATGAATAGGTCTTCAAAAATGGTAATGAGGTTTTTAACATCATTTTTTTCTAAACTGAATAGTTTGCGCGAGAGACACTTCCAAACTGGTAAAATGTGTCCCGCCCCCCGTAACTTCTAAAATAAGAGAATAATAAAACTAAAAAAAATATATGATGTACATTACCATGTGAACTACCACCGAAAATTGGTTTAAACGAGATCGAGTGAGTAGTTTTTTTTTAAACGTCATAACTCGTAAACCGCAATTTACCTTACATTCAATCAACTGAAATATAAAAAAAAAAAAAAAACATTTATTTTTAAACCGAGAATACCTACAGGTTTGTACGGAACCCTCGGTGCGCGAGTCCGACTCGCACTTGGCCGGTTTTTTTTCGTCGGTTGAAAAATAAACACCGTTGAATACATGTTGACCGTGTAGGTATTGCACGTCTCTATGCCAGCTGATTTTGACGAAGATTTTCTAAGTTACGGGGTCTAGAATCATGTGCTGACGCAATCATGGGTACCGTTTGCGTTTCTATGTCCCTGCCACCCTGTTTAATTTTGTTTACTAAAATGTAGTCAAAAAAACTCAACGGTTAAAATATTTACAGAACATAATAGGGGAAGTACGGCCAAAATGACATAGACGGACAAAATGACACACCGGGCTTTTTTCGAAATTGGCGGGCTATAATCCTGCAGTTGGCATATCATTATGTGACGCCGGCCATGGTGGAATACCTGTTAAGTTTATACCGCCATTCACTTAGTCACGCCGAAGTTACTTGCAGGAAAGCGTTTTGTGCGCATAAAAGTTTTTTATTTTTATTGATTTAGTCCTATTTTTGATCAGTTTCTCGTGGTTTCTATTACATCTTTTGTAGTAAATTCAAAAAGTGTAGCATTATGCTGCATTACTTAAAAGTATTTATTTATAAATCTCGTGTTTATAGTAATTATGACTTAATTAGTGTTTAGATAACCTGTGGGGCAAAACGACATACTTACATTCGGGGCAAAACGACATACCTTTATTCAATGATGAGGTTTTCAATGTTGAATCGAACTACGATAACGATCCTTAAAAGAAGTCAGAAAAGAGGTGAACCCAAGTACAGAAGACTCATTACGCTGAGGACTCGAATGTAGAATAATTCCAGCTGTGTCGAACGGTGATGATGATGACTGCGCATGCGTTTATTGTAACGATCTCTTTTCCCGTTCCAAGCCCAACGAGTGGTGGCCACGGTGCAACAATTGTTCTCTTTGGGCTCATATTTAATATTTTGTGAAATATGTACTTCATAATTTTCGTTTTCATTATGTATATCATTTTGTCCGTACTATATGGACAAAATGAATTTTCTTAGAGGCTTCGATTAATTTAAATTATATTTTTTATATGAGTCCTATTCAATTATGAGTTTACGTAGATTAAAACTTATGAACCAAAGATGATTATTCAACCTAAACAGTGATTGTAACTATGTTAATTAAAAATATATGATTAAAAAACAAAACCGTATGTCATTTTGGACGTACTTCCCTGAATAAAATAAACTTTTTTTGTTATCTATGACGCAGATAACCAAGAATTTTAACATAAAACCTACATACTTTATCCGAAAATCCATACGAGAATAATCATGAAAAAATATCAGATTCGTTCATTTCGATACGTCGGGACTCAACGAATGTATCGATACGCAATTAAATCATTCGATTTTGAATCGATTATGTATTCCAGTCACAGCTCGACTGCCCATTCCGATTCTAATCAACGGCCAGATTCAAATTTCAATTTGAATTTCGAATCAATATGTGCCGCCGTACTTTATAGGCTTCTATTACGCTTTGAGAGTGGCGACAATGTGGAGGGTGGTAACTTGAAACTACGAACATCAGTATTCAATGTTGGAATCTAATATTTTGTTGAGTGTACATATATTTTTACATGTCTCATCTGGTAAAGAAATATGCATAATCAGCCTATAATATTCCCACTGTTGGGACACAAACCTGTGACCTTCTCCCTGTGAGAGGGGGTGACTTACAATCTATCACGCGGGCCCAGTGCGGGTTGGCAGATGTTACATGTCTTCAAATTTTTAATTTTTGGGGCATGAAAAATACATTTCCTCACGATGTTCAACGATGATAGAAAATACACAAAGTGCCTGCTTGGGTCGGAACCAACTAATTAACAACTTGTTAATCGTGACCGTTACCACTGGGCTACAATTGATCTCGCTCAAACTATTATAGAGTGGAATTAAAGTTTTCAGAAAATTAATAAACTTGAGGACGCAAATAGTGACCTTATTGGTGATATTCATTAAAAGGTCATGTGCATAGTAAAGGCGTGTTTTTTTGTGAATGATATCTCGTAGTTGATCTTGAGAGGTCGTAACTACTTAACCGGGTTTGCGAACCAGAGTGTGTGTATGTCCAGTTGTATGAACATAAAAGAGGCAAAAGGAGCATGAAGGGGTTGGAGCAGGTGGCGTTCTGTACTTTCTGCTTATCCCCATCAGAAGTAAGGCGTGAGTTTATACCCTTTTTTTTTTTTTTTTTTGTGGGGCATCTCGTAGTTAATCCTGAAAAGATTGTTACTACTTAAACGGATTGGGGCCCGGCGAGTTCTAAAAAGTTACCTTTTTAGGCCTCCAGCCGGGGCTTATTATACTTAAAAACTAAAGCGAAAGCTCTAAGGGTTACCCCGAGGGGGGTACGAACCTCGGCTTAGGCAATCGCTGATAGGGGGGGCAGCAAGGGACTGGCTGGATCTGAGTTAAATTATTTTGGGACTAATTTAAAGCTAACGGCTCAGCATCGCGGGCTGGCTCTTGCAAGGGTCGGGAGGGACTGTTAAGTCGGGGTCGCGACGACGGACCTCGGCGGCGAGGTCGGTACGGTTTGTGTCTGTGTGCTGGTCTAGCTGTACTGGTCTCTTTTCGACTCTCCTGGAGGAGAGTAGTGGGATCATCAGGATCGGTAAGAACGTGCCGCGAGCGGCGGACTTTGCTAATGCGGGAGGGGGTGTAAGTAGCTGCCGCCACAACCAGAGGGTTGCGGTGGGCTACGGCCCTATCGAAGAAACGCTTCGAAGCGCGTTTTATGAATTGATGGATAGTCGGGAGTTTCATGTCTAAATGAAGATTGATATTCCGAACAAACCAAGGCGAGCCTGTGGCTTGACGGAGCAAACGGTTCTGGAGAGTCCAGATCCTATGGATGAATCGGGGCTTAGCATGTGCCCAGACTGGGCTTGCGTATGTCATAATCGGCCTGATACAAGCGGTGTAAAGCCGCTTCTTACACAGAAGAGACAATTTACTCCGCTTGTTCAGGACGCAATGGAGCCTACCCAGAGCGAAAGCGGCCCGCGAGCGAGCCTGCTTTATGTGCTCAGAAAAGGTGAGGTGTTCGTCGAGGATGACACCTAGATATTTGGCTTGCTTCGCCCAAGGGATCTGCTTGCCGAACATTGAGATGGGTCGGGGAGGGGGGTGATTACGTCGAGGTCGGGTGTAAAAGACCGCCTGACTTTTATCGGGATTGACTTCGATTCGCCACTTCCTGAACCATTCGCCGAGCTCGTCGACTGCGGTTTGGAGGTAGCGAACCAGCGCTGTGTCACTAAATCCCGAGAAAAAGATGGCAGTGTCGTCTGCGAACAGAGCTAACCTTGCCTTCTTACTTCTGGGGATATCGCTAGTGAACAGCGTGAAAATGAGGGGGGCTAGTACAGAGCCTTGAGGGACTCCTGCACGAATCGGGTGAGGGGAGGAAAGTGCCCCTTCGATGCGATAGCGAAAGGTACGGTTCGCAAGAAAGTCTCGTAAGATGAGCACGAGACGGTCTGGCACTCCGAGTTGGTACAGCTTATATAATAAGCCGTTGTGCCAGACTTTGTCGAACGCTTTCGCTATATCGAAGTATACAGCGCCCGTGAACATACCACGCTGAAAACCAGCATTGATATGTTCGACGATACGGTGTACCTGATGGACACATGAGTGTTGGGTTCGAAAACCAAACTGCTCGTTGGGAATGAGGCCCTTGGTTTCGGCATAATCTCTGAGTCGCTTATAAATAAGTCTCTCATAGATTTTGCCGAGAACTTTGAGCAAACTGATGGGGCGATAGCTCGTGGGCTCGGTTTTGGGCTTACCGGGCTTAGGGATGCCAATAACGGTGGCTTCCTTCCACGCTTGGGGGAAAATGTTATTACTCAAGGCACCATTGAAGATGGTACACATGAGCATAATCAGGTGCGCGGGGAACAGCTTGATCACTCTGTTGGTGATGCCGTCTGATCCGGGGGCTTTACGAGATTTCAGACCCTTGATGATCTCGTGCACCTCGTCAGGTGTGACAGGGGGCAGGGGATCATCAGGGTCTTCAACGGGCGGGAGTGAGGCTTTGCGTTCGACTTCCGCGTTTACCTTATCGACAAACGCTTGGTCTACTGGCTGCGAACTGGGTGTGCATTGGGCTTCGAGGCTATCGGCTAGGCATTCAGCCCTGTCGATATCCTCGAATGCAATGGTCGCATCGGGGCGGGTCAGGGGGGGCATAGTGGAAAACTCAGAGGATTTCAGTTTCCTCTGAAGTTCCCAGAAAGCGAGATGAGTTGGCTCTAGTTCGCCCACCATCTTGTCCCAGTTAGCGTCACGCAGCTCAGTCACACGTGTCCTTACAGCACGCTGTAAGTAACGCATGTGAGCTTTGTTAGCGTCACAGGGAAAGTTGCTGTAGGCACGAACGGCCGCGTTCTTCTCTGTCAGCAGATCACGTACATCGTCGGGGAGCTTCCATTTACGGTCACCCGTATCTGGAACCTCCCGTGAACTTTCGTTCACGATCGATTGTACGTGCTCCGTGAGAGAGTCGATCGCGGCCGTTGTGTCGGCGACAGAGTCGAACTGATCTGGGATAGAGTCTAAGTGATGTGACGTGTTAGATTGTAAGCGTTCGCTTACTTTCTTCCAGTCAGTGATCACTTTAGTGGCGGGGGGTTGAGAGGGGTCGCGAGTACCTAATCGGGGGGCCAGGTTCATGACTACTGGTCGATGATCAGAGTCGAGTTCGTGAATAGCCTCTATAGAATCCAACCTTAAGTTGATATTCTTAAGGAGTGCTATGTCAAGAACGTCGGGTAACTGATCGGGGTCGAAAGGAAAGTGAGTGGGAGTCATCGGGGCGATGACGTCAAAGTTCATGGTAGAACAGAGGTTGAAAAGTTGCCTACCTCTAGTCGAGGTCCTGGTGCTATTCCAGGCGGGATGTTTGGCGTTGAGATCGCCCGCTATGATAACGGAGTCACTCATGCCGAAAAGTTCGGAGAGGTCATTAGTGAGGAGTTGAGGGTCCTCGGAACCGTCTGGGGGAGGGAAGTAAGCCGACACGATAGTGATTGGATGGTGACCTGTCAGTGCTAACCGACAGGCCGAAACTTCTAATCGGGAGAGTTGGGGAGTATCCATAGGTATGCAGTACAGGGACTTCCTATAGTATATGAGGGTGCCGCCTCTGTGACAACGTGACCTGTCGTTGCGAACTAAACGATAGTTTGCAATTTTCGGGTCACGATGATGAGGTTTTAGGAACGACTCTTGAATGAGTAAAATGTCTACGTGATGGTCGCGGAGGAACGTGGCGATCTCATCACGTTGGCCGTGAATGCCGTTGGCATTAAAGAAACCTAGTTTTAGGGAACGGGGTTTTTGTCTGGTTAATATTCCGCGACTATCCATAATGGGGGCGTTGGGAGTTCATGACATGGATTGCTTGCGTGATCTCGGGATACGCAGCATAAATTGACTGGATTCGGAACAAGTTACCGCCGGCGGCAATTAGTTCCTGGGCCATCTGTTGGGCACGCGGGGAGAGGAACGTGCTATAGGTATTAAAGGTCCCAGTGATGACGTTAAACGCATCAAGGGGAGCCTGACCTTTCCTCTGTACGGGTACTGGTCCTGCCATAGGGGCAGTGGAGGGGGCCGCGGCGCGGGCCGGAGGTGCGGTCGCGGGAAAACCGGGGGGCGTAAGGGGCGCGGGGGCACGGGTACGCGGGTCCACTAATGGAGGGATGGGAGCGGGCTTAGGCCTGGAGGCCAGTGGGGGGAACTCCTTCTGGGAACTCATTAGAGGCCATTAGGAGGGACGCTGAGGGGCCAGTCTCACGGGGAGTTTGGCCGAGGGGGATTCCCTAGTCTGACGAGCGTTGAAACGCTGCGCCAATTTAGGGGAAGATGACTTGGGGGCTTTCGGACAGCCCCGGTAGTTTGCCGGATGACCGGGCTCTTTGCAGAGCACACAACTAGGTGGCTCGGTGCAAAGAGTGCGGTCTTTAGGCCGGGTACAATCTGCTGTACCGTGGTCTCCCAGGCACTTGACGCACCTGGGAGTAGCGTAGCAGTTGTACGCTGAGTGCCCGTACAGTTGGCATCTGTGGCATTGGCCAATGATGCCTGACTTACGGGGCTTCTCGATTTTAAGGCCTGACAGGTTACAGACGGACCTTACATTGAATATGGGGTGGTGACCCTCTGTGGGAGGGCACACCACCAAGACCATATCAAAGGCGGTACCTTGCCTGGACCGGTGCATTCGATGGACCTCTGTGACAGGCACGTTCTGTCGTTCGAGGTCCGCCTTAATATCGCTGGTGGCGATTTCGCAGGGGATCCTGCGAATCACCACCCTGGTCAGTCGCTCCTCGGGCAAGGAATACGTGTGGAAGGACACGTTCCTGGCAGAGAGGAGCCTGGTCAGATCGCGATAATCGCCTGACGTGGGGACTGATACTTTAATCCCGTGCTGGGTGGCACGGGCGCTAGTATTGTTGACCCTTTGGTCAACACACCATTTGGACACCTCCGTCCACTTGGCCTTGTCCTGTATAAATACAGGGGGCGGTCCTGCCGGTGTTTGAGCCAGAGGGTACGGGCTGGGCGCTAGTTTTAGCGCGGGGCGCGGCAACCTTCGCGGAGGTTGAAGGCGAGGGGCGGGAGGGGGACGCGTTGGCGGCGGTCGCCGGCGGCGTGGAGGGGATGGACGCGGTCGCGGTGACGGGGGTCGCCTGCGTAGCGGGGTGGGGGGGGTTCGCGGTGGCGGAGGTTGCCTGCGGGGTGGGGGCGCGAGACGGAGGAGCGGAGTCCTCAGCCGCTATGATTTTAGCGGCCGGGGCTGAGCTGCTCGCCTTATTCTTTTTGCGCTTACTCCCTTTTCCCTTTGTATGGGAGACGAGCTCGTACGTCTCTGCGTCCGAGGACGAAGAGGAGTGCGAGTCCGTCTGGGGAGTGAGCGCGGCAGTATCGGGAGGAGTTGTGGGTACATCCTCCGTGTCCATTTGACACGGTTCATCGGTGGAGGCTGGGGCCTCGAGGGCGTCGCTGAAGTCAGCGATGCCCGGGCTGGGCGGAATTGCAAGTTGCTCAGCTCTGTACAACTCGGAGAATTCGGCAGCGAAATCTTTGTTTTTCTTTATCAATAAAAGAAAAACAGAGACAACCGCTCCGACCTCCGAGTGCTCAATGCTAAGCTGACCCGCAAGTTCAGCCAGGAGCGCCTCGATTCTAGCAAGTCTCTCCGTAGGATCCATGGGTTTATCCATGGCGGAGGGGAGGGGGGGACCTAATCACTCATGAGAGTGATCCTGACCAAAACCCTACTCCTACGTAACCTAATCCCCGGTGGGTTGCCGGGGGTGAGTGTTACACTCCCTGTCGGGTATAGACAGGGAGGTGATCCTGGTGAGCCCTAAGAGTGTTCCCCGTTGCCAATCTTATTGTGCGAACGGGTTCCTAACCGGTCATGCGATGGGTACTGAAGGTACCCGACCAGTCTAGTGCGGGGGGTATAGATATACCCGCGGCACTAGTACGCGGCTGTGGAGGGAAGACTGTCACCGGGGCTGACGAGGGAAGCCCCCAAGGCCAGCGATCCGGGACCCGTCCAACTTTCGTCTAGCCCTGAAGGGGATAGACGGGTGCGTTGGGTCTGCACCCACTCGGCTTCGTTGGCACCGTTAAGGTATCCACCGAGTGACCACGAAACTGTGGATTTGCCCTGAAGGGGCCACAACACAACACACGTTTTTGACGATTTTCTGACGAATCAGAAATACCACTGCCTTGCGAACAAGACAGTACGGTTTTAGACTGAATCTGAAGAAACAGGAATCCGAATTTTGCGATTTAAATAAATTTAAATCGCAAAATAGCGGAGAGTAGTCGGGGCGACTACGCAGCGTGGCGCACGGAGCACAACTGACGGGCGAACGAGCGGCGGGCGGTGGAGGGGATACGCGCAGCGGAGCGGCAGCGTAACGACCTTCCAAGGCGGGCGTCGAGCGTAGAATGAATGATGAGTTTATACCCACATACGTATATACCTATATACATATGTATGTAAATGTCTTGATACAGTTTGATAAGTTACTTGAATTTCTTTATTTATTTATTTAACCATTTATGTACACACATATAATAAACCCATTCTCTAGTAAGTCCCTTAGTCGCCTTTTACGACACCCACGGGAAGAAATGGGGTGGTGTTATTCTTTACGTCCGGCACCACACGGTACAAACTAGAGAACTTACTAGAGAATGGGCAGCAGCGTTCTCTATGCATTTTACCACCTTACTGCGATCGCCAGCCCGCCTGCCAAGCGTGGTGATTATGGCAAATCCCCCCAAATTGTGGGAGGCCTAAGTCCAGCAGTGGACGTCTTACGGCTGAAATGATGAATGATGATGATGATGATATAATAAACAGACAAGAAGAATATAACAGAAAAAATGGTACAGAGGTGATGCTTATTTCTATAGAAATCTCTTCCAGCAACATCTCTTTATCTAGTCTCCTATCGTGGGTATCCACGATAGGAGACTAGATAAAGAGATGTAGACAGCGTGCGTAAGAGTAAAAGAGAAAATAAAATACATATAATCAATAACCATTCACTTAATAAAATTAAACAAATTATATAAGAATATACTTACATACATACAAACACAAACAGACAAACATACATACATATATACATAAAGAATATCTTTTCTTGTATTCTTTTTTTTTCGTCACCTATTTTCCTTTCTTTGAATCATTTACGTTTTCCTTTGACTTTCTTACTTTATTCTTTAACAAAGGGTATAGCAGGTTAAGTATTGAAAATGTGCCCCTAGAGCCAAATGTAATGAATATGATATTGTTAGGTACACTGCTCATTTGCATTACTATTTATGTAGTTTTTGACTGCCTAGCTCTAACTGTCATTGAGTAGTAACCTTGGGAAATGTCCTAATAACAGACAATTTTTTAAACTTTTCGTTCTCTAAAACTAATAAAGCTAGGAATGTGATACCAAAGCCAAATTGTAGACAACATTATGACAAATATTATGTATATTGATCTTACTTAGTTTGCTAAAAATATATATTTTTTTTTTTGATGAAATAATTTTTCTTTGGCTATTATTAGTAAGTTCTAACAGAGTGACCACTTTAAAAAAATCTCAGAAATAGTACTTAGTATGTTGATTTTACTGTTACAAGTTTTATCGAAATCCTCCACCTGCAACATATTCAAAAAAAAAAGAAAATGTTGCTCAGGTCCCTATTTGTGAGCGAGAAGGGTATATCAATCGGTGTTAAATAAGTGTGCCACGAAGTATACAGGCACAGTCTGTATTAAGGTTCTTGAATAAAAATACACTTGGATCTGCATACTTTGAATTCGATTTGCGTACTTAACTGCACACCAAACCCTTACGGGGTTAGCAGAGTGGATGGAGAATAACTTTTTCTTATTATGTATTATTATTATTAAACATATCATTTAAAAATTGTATGTGTAGTGTCACAAACAGGGACCTGAGCAACATTTTCATTTTTTTTTAATATGTTGTAGGTGGAGGATTTCGATGAAACTTGTAACAGTAAAATCAACATACTAAGTACTATTTCTGAGATTTTTTTAAAGTGGTCACTCTGTTAGAACTTACTAATAATAGCCAAAGTAAAATTATTTCATTAAAAAAAATATATATTATTAACAAACTAAGTAAGATCGATATACATAATATTTTTCATAATGTTGTCTACAGTTTGGCTTTAGAATCACATTCCTAGCTTTATTAGTTTTAGAGAACGAAAAGTTTAAAAAAATGTCTGTTATTAGGACATTTTCAGAGGTTACTCGATGACAGTTAGAGCTAGGCAGTCAAAAACTACATAAATAGTAATGCAAATGAGCAGCGTACTTAACAATATCATATTCATTACATTTGGCTTTGGGGGCACATTTTCAATACTTAACCTGCTATACCTACCCTTTTACGAGAAATAAGAAAAGTCTGGAAAGACATCAGCCTTGGAAATAGATCATACAAAATCAGGCTGGCAGTCAATAATATAGCTACATTAAGATGAATCATAACAAAGAATAGATATATTTTATCAAGCAGACATGTCTATCATTCCAATATTCTGATTTACGACTCTCGATAGACGGCATGAAATGATGGCAACACTTACTTATAACATTATATTGGAATGTTGCCTTTCTATTCGGCCATTGACTTGGAAACTCCATTTCATTTGTTTTTGATGTTTGTTATTTGTTTCAGAATAATATCTTTGTGTAGGTACTCTCGAGCATAAATACTTACGCAAGATTCAAAAGCGATCTTCTCTTAAATTCATCATCTGCATAGCCATTTCGTCATTATGTTGGGGTCAACTTTCAGTCTTACTGGATGCATTTAAGTACCAGTAATTTATGCATATTTATGACGAGCTTCTGCCCGCGACTTCGCCCGCGTCAAATTTTTGCTCTCCTGACCCTTCCCGTCGCATCGAATTGCCTACCAGTTTTCGTTCATTTCTCGTTGCTGCTCCGCTCCTTTTGATTGTAGCGTGATGTTATATAGCCTGTAGAATTCCTCAATAAATAGGCTATCCAACACAAAAAGAATTTTGTCCGTTCGGGCCAGTAATGTCCTGAGATTACCGCGTTCAACCAACCAAACAAACAAACTCTTCAGCTTTATAATATTACTAGCTTCTGCCCGCGACTTCGTCCGCGTCAAATTTTTGCTCCCCTGACCCTTCCCGTCGCATCGATTTGCCTGCTAGTTTTCGTCCATTTTTCGTTGCTGCTCGTTCCTTTTGAGTTATATTGAGTCAACCTTAAAAGATAGACATATACTCTTGCGGACTTTTATTTAGAACTTTTTAAAAGGAACAATGCCGTCATACGTGATTTTTGCGTTACTTTAACCGTTTACGCAGCGCACGCAACGGAAACTCTTAAAAGCAATAAATTTTCCCCGTTTTTGCAACATTTTTCATTACTGCTCCGCTCCTCTTAGTTGTAGCGTGATGTTATATAACCTATAGCCTCCCTCGATAAATAAGCTACCCAACACAAAAATAATTTTTCAATTCGGAGCAGTAGTTCCTGAGATTAGCACGTTCAATCAAACAAACAAACAAACTCTTCAGCTTTATAATATTAGTATAGATAGTATAGATTATACAATTATAAATTATAAATAGTATGATTTTAGTCGCTCCATATCAAATCAACATGAAATCCACTTTCTGTAGATATAATTGTGATAGTTGTAAGTTTTATACTTTTTGAGAAAATATCATCCGAGTTTCAAGGTGGCCCGGTTTATTTGCTGTTCAGTATATTTCTAGTATTTTTCTGTTATTACCCGCGATGACTTGTGCTCTTTGTCTCGTTTACAATAAATATGCCATCCATATGTAGCTTATGATTTCCTAAAAAGAAACGACATTTTAAAAACTTTATTTGATAAAATAAAGCCACATACGAAGTTATATATGAAATATGAAGGTTAGTGGTTGCACCACTAACCTTCATTAAAACCACTGATCCCAAATTATCTCAACAACAAATATTGCCAAAACAATTTTAATTACAAATATCATTCACATTTCGGGTATAAACGCCGCCTGAAATGAATACAATAGATTTTAGTTTGAAACATGAAAATTATTTAGCTGTACAGGTTATTCCGGAATCATTGAGACGTCAAATATGAAAATAGGATACATTATCGTGAGTGTTATGAATAATGTACCTTAATATATTTGTTATGCAATTTGCGATCGCAGTAGCAGTTGTAATTGTTGTCCGATAATTGTCGTTTGGCAATAAGATAGGCGGTTACCATCAAAGGGAAAACAAACATCTGATGAAATCAAAAATCTAAATCAAAATCGTTTATTGAAATTAAGCTAGACACTAGGCTGAAATCAAAAAAATCTAAATCAAAATCATTTATTGAAATTAAGCTAGACACTAGGCTGAAATCCAAAAGTCTAAATCAAAATCATTTATTGAAATTAAGCTAGACACTAGGCTGAAATCAAAAAAATCTAAATCAAAATCATTTATTGAAATTAAGCTAGACACTAGGCTGAAATCCAAAAGTCTAAATCAAAATCATTTATTGAAATTAAGCTAGACACTAGGCTGAAATCAAAAAAATCTAAATCAAAATCATTTATTGAAATTAAGCTAGACACTAGGCTGAAATCCAAAAGTCTAAATCAAAATCATTTATTGAAATTAAGCTAGACACTAGGCTGAAATCAAAAAAATCTAAATCAAAATCATTTATTGAAATTAAGCTAGACACTAGGCTGAAATCAAAAAAATCTAAATCAAAATCATTTATTGAAATTAAGCTAGACACTAGGCTGAAATCAAAAAAATCTAAATCAAAATCATTTATTGAAATTAAGCTAGACACTAGGCTGAAATCCAAAAAATCTAAATAAAAAGTCATTTATTCAATCTAGGCTGAGCACGTTCCGTGTGATGCTGGAGGTAAAGAATAGCACCATCTCATTTCTTCCCGTGGGTCTCGTAAGCAGGGATGTTAGCATCGGGATGTTAACCTGCACAGGTTATGGATCGAAACTATCGGATATCCGGTAAAAAATTTATCCGTAACCGTAACCGAATCCGAAATAAAAGTTTCGGATAATATCGGATTTGTTATTACATTTTTATTTTCGGTAGATTAGATATAAATAACACTCAATATATATTTATAACCATTTTTATTTTAAATAGCTGTAATAATTACTCACAAACTGATTTTAATTCCTACCAAATGGTGACATATAAATAAAACCATTTAATTAGCTATTTGTATTTTACTTTTGAAATTCCTTAAAAGTTTAATATCCGTAACCGAAATTATCCGAAACTAACGGATAATCCGAAATAATTTCATCCTTATCCGTATCCGTGTCCGGTATAATAATCATTCCTACATCCGTAACCAATCCGTATCCGAAATTTGATATCCATAACATCCCTACTCGTAAGAGGCGACTAAGGGACTTACTAGCGAATGGGCAACAGTGTTCCCTATGTATTTTACCACTATATTGCGGTCGCCAACCCGCCTGCCAAGCGCGGCAATTATGACAAATCCTCCCAAATTGGGGGAGGCCTATGTCCAGCAGTGGACGTCTTTCGGCTGAAATAATGAGCACTTTTTGAAAGTTAAAGTTACAATAGACAGTCCTCCAAAACACCTGCCCTTCACCACTTCCGATGAGGCTGGCACACAGGAGCGTGGGGATAGATATAAGAGAAGAGAGATATATGCCAAGTTGTAGGTGAAGTGGTACTGTAGATCACGATGATGACTGATGCTTGAGAATGAAGTTATAATCATTTCTCCATCATCATAAGCCTCCCCCAAGCTCCGCCGCTTCAACCAATTCTATACTTCTTGCATCCAACGGATTCCTTCGGCCTTCACCAGGTCATGGGCCCATCTTGTTGGAAGCGTTGTGGCCATTGAGTTATAATATAGGTTACATTATATGCAGCGGGTGAGGTGCCGAGTGTCTAGCGAGAGGTTTTGGACACAGATAAAGCTACAAATGTATGCCTTATTAAAGACAAAAATTCACACAAAAGGAAAATTGCGAAGGTTGCTGAAAGAATTGATTCGCAGGAGAACTGAGGTAACTGTGAGAGCCCGAGAAATGCTCAACTTAAGATATAGCGGGCGGGCACAAAGTTTTCCTCATCAAATTGTTGGTAGTTTTCAACAGTTCTGTAAAAGCAACTAGATATCAAAGGCTCTGCGCGGTAGATCCGACTAGTTGGCCGGATGACCTGAACTTCGTTGAATACGCTGATATTCGTCAGTGGACAGTGTAGAATTACCTAGCAATGCTGGCCTTTGTTTGGTAATGGACGTGTTTCATCGCAGTTAGATGATGACAAAAAAAAATGTGTTTGCAACTATCTTTTCATTCACCTCTTCAATGCATTATAAAAATTTTAGTAGCCTAATAGACATATAAAAATAATCAGCTTAGAGCTCTCGAACTTTTGGCACGCAGGCCTGTTTTCTGTGAGAGGGTGTTGATTGTAACCCACCAAGAGGGCCTAGTGCGGATTGGTAATTCTAAAAGACGAGATACTAGTAGACGTTTAAGACATTTCAGAGCAACTAGCTGCAACTTTCATTTACAATAAGCAACTGGTTGCCAAAACAATATACACAATACTACCAAACATATTCGTTAAATCGAGTTACAAAAATTAATTTTACGCGTTGTTCCCCGACAGTGGATTAATAAGTGAATCAAGTGGAATTTCATTTGTGAAGGTGGCTCGGTTTGACGTGACGATATTTATTTGTTCAATATTGTTTAAACATTGTTATTTATTGAGCTCCCAGCGACAGGGATTGGGAATTTAAATGTTTGTATGTCAGTTTAGTTTACGTGGAGGGATGAATGGTGTACAATATTGTGATACTGTTTTATAGATGTTAGTGGTTTAGGATTCGATGTTTAGTGGGGTTTGCCTCTCCATAGTTATACATTCTAATTTGGATTAATGAGTAGCAGGGTCTGCCAAGGTCGCGAGATTTGTTCGAAAGAGGTACCGTGGCCCTCGCATATGAGCAACTGAAGGAACACGTGTGGGTTTTAGTCAGTAAAAGTTTGATACGCCCTCCCGCTACGCCCAGAGCGAGAGAGAAAAAAACAAAAAAATAATGAGTAACAGTGTACAAAGTATGCTCAGCCTGCGTAGAAAAGAGAGTATCCTCCGACCAGACAGATGTCGTATCTGGTGGGCCACAGCACCACGATTGATGTCTGGACGTAGTTTATATGCTAGTTGCGCGGTAATCTTCTTGCGCGATGTAGGATTTGCGTGACGTCACTGTTATGCGTACAGATAATAGGCTGGCCAGCTACAAAGAGTTTTAATACACATACATACATAAACTCCCACCTCCTCCACTCCTTTTGCCTCGTTTAGGTTCATACAATTGGTCACACACACGCCGGTTGCGAGTACTACGCACCTGACCTGAGAGTTTTAATCTCCGTGAAATATGAGTACAGTTGTCATATGAGGGGTGAGATAGGACATGTATCAAAATAACGAAAAACTGACGTGTTCGAACATTTTTAACTTTTTTTTTAGTTACATATATATAATTAATAAAAAACAATCAGTTCGTTTGTGGAATGAAATTTTATTCTAAACATCCATTGGTTCTTACTAAACTCCAACTATTTCTGACGGCCCTGGTTACGTATCTCTCTTGGTGACTGTAAAAAGGAGGTCTACTACTATAATGAGGATAATACTGTACATGTTCTTTAATATGTTGACATTAAAAAATGGGTAAAGTAAGATTCTGACATGATTTGTTATTACATACAGAATGTTATTTTATTCGTTTCTTAATCACACATTCATGGTAACATTATTGAGTTTGTTATCATTTTAGTACCTAATAAAGACGAAGCTGCAAAATACCCTTGATACAATATAAAAATACAAAAGAAAAGAACGCACCAATAATTTTCACATAAAAATATTTATAGGCACATTTGCAAACAAACATCTGAATAATCCAAATAAAATAAACAATAGAATTGTATTCGCGACTACCACTATTTTGCTTCACGTCATTCGTTCCAAAAACTTTAGTCTCAAGGGGGAAGTTACAATCATTTCTCGTAAGAAAATAAAAAAACTCTTAATCCCGTAGGAGCGAGATAAGTCGTAAAGTCTCGCTTTGTTTCATCCACTCTCTCGTCTGAAAGGTCACAGGCGACACATGCCTGACGAGTTCTCGAGTTTTACAAAAGTTTTCGATAAAAAAGTGAGAAATTGTTCTGTGGTAGCTACCCGTGTAAATATGTGTGGTTCCGTAGTAAACTATGATTCATAGTTTTTAAAGGTTTCAAAACCGACAGTAATATATTCATGCACAGTATGAAAGGACCTGCAGCCCGCACTGGACCCGCGGTGCGTATAACGGCCCGTTCACAGTGAGGAGGCCAATATACCAGCAGTCGGAATATTATAGACTGATTGTGTGTATGAAGACACTTAATGTATTTGGCACTAACTGTTTAACCTCTAAGTCCCTGAAATACCACATTTGGTATAGACACAATCGTTTTTTAATTGTGGCTGTAATTACGGTAATTTACTGGTTAAATAACTATTGTTTCAATTGAAAAATAAGTTGCCAATAAAAAAAAAATCTAATAGCATGTTAGTTATATTCCTAACTAGCTTCTGCACACGACTTTATCCGAATGTTTCTTGTTTTAACATAAATTATTTGTTTGTAAGTTTGTATATAAGGACATAAAAAAATAGAAACGAATAAATTTTATGTTTTTATAATCTAAGTATAGAAATTAGCTTTACTAAAAGGTTTTATCCCAATTACTTAAGAAATAAGATTGATTGCAGTCAATGACGTCCTCCACATATAGGCATACAGGTATACTACACTTGCAGTGAGATGTACCTTGGCAGGTGGACATGTTGAAATCGCAAAGATTCTTTGCCTAAGGAACCCTAAAATGTTTGGCACAGTCATACTCAAGACTTGAGGCGTTCACAAACTTCGCTAAAAGCATTTCGAAAGACTTGAAGATTATACTTACTGGTAGAAAAGTAAATGTACTTAAAAGTGACTAGTTGCGCCCCACGGTATCACCCGCATAACTTCTGGTCCTGTGAGAATCCGTTCAGCAGTTTAAGCGTTAAAGCGTAAAAACAAACGTACAAAACATCAAATCTTTTTATGATAATACTAACACTTTGCCCTCGACTTCGTCCGCGTGTAATATCTAACTCCGGAATAATGTATATTTCCTTATGTGAAAGAATTTTTAAAATCGGTTAAGTCGTTATTGAATTTATCCATTACAAATAATCAAATCTTTACTCTTCATAATATTAGTGTAGATAATATTAGTAGTAGTAAGTAAAAGAACCTATCCTAAAAACCCATTATTTCGAAAAAAACCTATCATATTGTTGTTTTCTTTGTATATAAGGTGTATCTATTCATACACAAAATATTTTAAGAGCTACACCTGTAGGTGGTAAAGAAGCTATAGCAACGAAAAAAAAATTTCTAAGGTTTTTTTTTAAATTTAATATTTATATATTATTTGACGCACATAAGAAATATTGGCTCCTTCTTATTATTTTACGGCCCGAGACACCGCGGCCATGCTCGTCCCGTGCGGTCGCCGCCCTCGCAGCGTCAGGCGGGCCATTCATAGAATTTGGAGTAAAGGTTTCATGCAAAATGTCTCAAGGAGTTTTAAAATTATAATAATTACGAAAATTCAAAAACGCTTTGAAAAAAAAAAATATTTTTGCTTCTATAGCTTCTTTACCACCTACAGGTGTACCGCTTAAAATTTCGTGTATGAATAGATACACCTTATATAAGAGAGATTTTAGAATGCCAGCGCCATATTTTGAGGACCTGTTTGCTGATCAATTTATTAATGAATTCGTTTTGAAATTAGTTCATCATCGCTAAACATCATCATTTCAGCCAAAAAACGTCCACTGTTGGACTCAGACCTCCTCCATGTACCGCCACTTCGACCGGTTGCTGATTGAAAACCGGACACATTGTAAGTACATAAGTGATAGAATGATTAAATTATTTATTGTATCAGCACCAGATTATAAGCTTCTGCTGAGGTAAAAAAAGAATAACCAAAGATATTGATGGGGTTGACTGACATGGATGACTTGTGAAGGCACCTTTCATTTGTTTTGTTTAAACCTGCCCTTTTTAGAAGACTGCATAAGCAAAGCATAATTAACCTATAATATTCCCACTGCTGGGACACAAACCTCCTCATGGCAGAGAAGCAGCTGGCCGTAATCTACCACGCGGTTCCAGTGCGGGTTGGTAGATGTTACATGTCTTTGAATTTTTGGTTCTAGAACATGCCGGTTTCCTCACGATGTTTTCGTTCACCGTTTTGAGAGCAGTGTGATGAAATAATTCACACAAAGTAAAGAGATTGGCTGGAACCTAGGACCTTGTAAGTAGCGGCCGTTACTACTATGCCACCACTGCTTCAAGAATATTGATGAACCGAACATTCCTTAAAAAATCTTCAAACTTAATTAACTAGAAATTACAAAAGTACAAGAAACTTTCATTCATTAATTTCGACTGCAAATTGAGTTAGCTCAACAGAACCTTATAATTATAAATCAAAAGTCATAAGGCATTGTTGGCTCAAGAAACTGTAGGGGAGAGGGAACAATTCTCGGCTGCCAACTTCACGAATTTATCTTTCTTTCAATTTCAATGTTACTGCGAAGTTTGCTCTTGCTATTAATTGCCTATTGTCGAACTTGTAAGACATTGTAACGAAAATGTATAGAACAGACGAGGGACTTAATAAAAAGATTCCGGGATAAGCTACTTTTGTATTTCCAGCTTTATGCCAAAGTGATAAGCTTCATAATATGTTGTAAGGTTGGGGTTGGTAAATATTTTGACGTTGATTTATTAATATCTTTATAAGGCAAATGGTCAGCGTGGTATGTTAATTTGAAAGAGATAAATGCGGAAATTGAAAAACTATTTATGAAAGAACTAGCTTCCGCCCGCGACTTCGTCCGCGTCAAATTTTTCTCCCCTGACCTTTCCCGTCGCATCGAATTGCCTGCCAGTTTTCGTCCATATTTCGTTGCTGCTCCGCTCCTTTTGACTGTAGCGTGATGGCGTAAGTATATAAATTTTCTCAATAAGTAGGCTACCCAACACAAAAATAGTTTTTCAATTCGGACCAGTACCAGTTCTTGAGATTACCGCGTTCAAACAAACAAACTCTTCAGCTTTATAATTATAATAACTAGCTTATACCTGCAACTTCGTCCGCGTGGAGTTTGGTAATATCGTAGCGTAACGTAGCGTAGGCGAGCGCTAAGAAAGGAAGTAAAATTGCACGGACGAAGTCACGGCCAAAAGCTAGTAAACTACAAAACATTTCTTTTGGTTTTGCCATTTTATTAATTTGAACAAAATATTCATATATATATTTATTTTGGTTGTTTATTTTCATTGTTTTTAATTTTTAAATTATTATTTTTTGTTCAGGTGTAATTTTGTGCATTTTTTTTAAATCTTCTTGTCTATTTTGTTTAATGTTTTTGCGCAATTTTTGTGAAATTATTGTTGTTTTCGTAATCAGCGACCCGATAAAACATAAAAACGAAACATGTTAATTTTCAGAATTTGTCACCCCTTTTCCACCTTTTAGGGGTCTGAAAAAGCCTGAAACAGTTCTTTACTCATTTATTGATGGAGTATTCCTGTGAAGTTTCGAATAAAATAGTTTAACTAATCTTGTTTCCCGATACAAACTTTCAAGCCCTTTTTCACCCCTTTAGGGTTTGAATTTTCAAAAACCCTAGTACACGTAATTGTTTATTTCTAATTGTTAACCTAAAAACAAAGTTTTAGGTTTCTAGCTCTAAAAATGACGGACTTCCATACAAAATTTTAACCCCTTTTTCATACCTTAGGGGGTGAATTTTCAAAAATCCTTTCTTAGCGGATGCCTACGTCATTACAACTATCTGTGTGCCAAACAGCGAAATCCGTTAAGTAGTTTCGGCTGTACGTTGATAGATGAGTCAGTCAGGTTTGCCTTTTATATATTTAGATAATATTTATAAAAGAAGTATAGATGTTGCATTCAAGAAATTTTTTAGTTGATAATTTAATATCATAATATAACATCGTGTTTGTAAGCCCGTAAGAGTTGCCAGAAGTGTACCTTTTGGTTACCACATATCGCCAGTTGTTTTTAAGTCCCATGTTATAGGGGGCGAGCCTATTGCCATCAACCGGGCACAAATCCAGACTTCGGGCTGCTACTGAGAAATTTCTAACAGGAAATCCAATGTTTTACCCGACCTGGAAATCAAACTCTGGACCTCATGCTAAGCAGTAGCACCTGGTGACCATTAGACCAACGAGGTAACCACCAGTAGGTGCTTACCTCGTTTTGCATTATGTACATTTTGTACGTACAGTTAGTCTTCAAATAAATATGACAATTGAAATCTCGCACTTTATACGTATATACATAAACAGCTTTTAATATTCCCAGTGCTGAGATACAAGCTTTCTCTTGGTGAGAAGGAGTAACAACTGTAATACAACACGCGGGCCAAGTGGGGGTTGGTGGATGTCAAGTGTTCACATTGTTGATTATTGTCATACCGGTCTCCTCACGATGTTTTCTTCACCGTTATGGGAGCAGTGGCGATAAAATAATCTATGCTATCTATACTAATATTATAAATGCGAAAGTAACTCTGTCAGTCTGTTACGCTTTCACTACAAAAACACCAAACTGATCTTGATGAAATTTGATACCGGATAAGTTCGAACCCCAAGAAAGTATACAGGCTACGTTTTATTCCGCGACTTTGTCTGCGCCCGCGATAAGCGACATTAACGTGGACGAAGTTACGAGTAAAAGCTAATTAATAATAATTTCATGTCAAGGTCGATCGATCTGCTACGATCTGCTACGACAGCGGAGCTACAACAAGCCACGATTGCTACGACTAGCAAATCAGTTTTATCATTTTGAGGAGCATTTTGGTTTCCAGACTCTATTGGAGCAATTTTCTTGTATTTTAGTAACGTGTAAAATCTCTGATAACAAAAACACATTTAAATTAATTTATTGCCATGAAAAAGTAAAAAAACATTATCTGTTTTGTCGGTCCGGTCTGTTAGCAGCTACGGCGTAGCAAAGTCGTAGCTGCTACGGCGTAGTTTACTTCAACAAAGTTTCGTATAATTAATATGGTTTTCGTAGATAAAGTTTAAATTGATGAGCAATATTAACATTGTTGTTTAACAATGTGTGAGGTAATACAATTTACAATAAATTACCACAATTGCTAGTATCTACACGCTGAACTTCGTAAGTCTGACGATCTAAGTATAAGTATAGTCAGGTAAAATTAATTATTTATCTAATCTACGAACTTAAATAATTGGCTGTTGTATGAAAAATCTATAACACCGCAAATTGACGTTGTGGTCGATTTAATAACCATCACTCAGCTTATTTTGTAAATACAACTATAATTCAGTTCCAGCATTTTTATTCATGCCCGTTACTAATGATTGGCCTGTTAGTCTAGTGGTTAGTGACACTGTCTGCTAAGACTGAGGTTCAATTCCCACCCAGGACAAATCTTTGTGTGATGAGCACAATCGTTTTTTAAGTGTCTGAGTGTAATTTATCTATAATATGTATGTATTTAGACATATAAAAGTATATTTGTCAGTTGTTTAGTTGCCATGGTACAGGTTCTGCCTAGTTTGGGATCAGATAACGTTGTGTTGGTTGTCCTAAGATATTATTATTATACAATGAGCTCATGTACACCTACAGTGAGTTTCTTCGAAGCTAATAATATTCCGAAATATCACATAACATCATACCTGTGATCCTTAAAAGCTGGACCAGAGGAGTACCTATAATACACCAATAATTTGCCAGTTATGTTTCAAGTCCCATGTCACAGATGGCGAGCCTATTACCAACAACCGGGCACAAGTCCATACTCCGGGCTATTACTGAGAAATCTCTAAAGGAAACACCCACTTAGGATCACATGCTCAGGGTATCGCTTGCAACCACTGGACCATCGAGGTAGTCTATGTCAATTTTGTATAATGTTCTACAAAATCACTGAACATCAATGTACCACCAACAACACAATATGTCACAACACAAATACCACACATCATAACTACGACAGAACCCAAATACGCTATGCACATGCTGTTCTGATAAAACATTAATACCGATGGTCCCTATTAACAATGTCGTTTATGCATTTTTACCAATATTCACTTTTTATATAGATCGATGGTCCCTATTAACAATCTCGGTTATGCATTTTTACCAATATTCACTTTTTATATAAATCGATGGTCCCTATTAACAATGTCGGTTATGCATTTTTACCAATATTCACTTTTTATATAAATCGATGGTCCCTATTAACAATGTCGGTTCCGCAAAATTACTACTGTTCAGTAGAGCAGTTCCAAGTTTGTTTTGGCGATAAAAAAAACATTACAAGACTGTGGATGTTCAAATTAGCACTGATCGTTTTATGTATTGTTAAAAAGTGAATATTGGTAAAAATGCATAACCGACATTGTTAATAGGGACCAACGATACGTTTTTAATAGGTGGCAGGACATCGACGTACAAAATGATACCGTAAATTCAGTTTAAAATAAATAAAATTTATTAGGAACAATTCCATAAATCATCATTACAGCTGAAATACATCCAATGCTGCACATAGGGTTCGCCATAATGACCACGTTTGGCAACAGGGTTGGCGATTGCAGTATTGTGGTAAAATGCATGCCGAACGGTGCTGCGGTATTATTCTCTAGTATGTCCCTTAGTCGCCTCCTACGATACCCACGGGAAGAAATAGGATGGTGCTATTTTTTACGTCCGGCACCACACGGAACAATTTTGGTATAAATTAGCAATAAACACGAAGATAGCTACAAAATTTAAATACTACGGCACGGCTTTCAAAGCCCACACAGACTACATGGGAGACATTTTGTTCCAAACTTAAACATCTCAGTATACTAGTGATCGCCCATTGGTCGAAATTCGACCGTATTTCATTTGAATAGAAATACATTATTAAATGAAAAAAACATATATAATAATAAATATTCAAAAATATAGTTATATTTGACATTCAGTAACACTATAGACAAAAAAACTAATATTTTCGATATAAACATAGATTTAAAAAATGAAATAGGTTATATGTATAATCTATCTATAAAATTTATTTATTACCTATGGTTATACTTGACATTTGCTTGACATTCACTAATAGGGAGCTAGCGAGCAAAATTTCGATATGATCAGCACACAAGGCAGACGTTATTAATAGTGATAATAATTATATCCTAAGAAACATCAAGGACCTCGTCTGCCACCATGGTGGCGCTGCGTTGTAAATTTACAGCGTTTCAACAATGTTTACAAAAAAAGGTGTGCTATATTATGCGCACACGTCTGCCTCTGGGGCTGATGATCACAGTCATCCTGGAAACAGAAAGAATCGAAAAGGCAGACATCTAGGGCTCTGACTTTTGTAGTATTAATTTTTACATTTTTTTTTATGATTAAAAAACTCTATATGAAGTGCACACTTGGCAGATTTGAATTGTTCGATTAAAAACAATGAGAGCCTGCCAGCATGTTGCCTCTGCGTTGTCTATTGATAGTGCTCCAAAAATGTAAAAAAAGGTGTGCTATATTATGCGCACACGTCTACTTCTTGGACTGATGTTTGAATTCCTTATGAAAACCAAGAAAATCGATGAGGCAGACGTTCAGGCCTCTGATATTCCAAAGGCAGACCATTTGATTTTTTTTTTTCAAGACGACGCTCGCGCCAAACCAAGCAGGTATAAAATATCCTCATAGTTTCTTTCGTGGTGTTCTCTTTTATTTGGGAATATGAGTGAGAACGGTATAACTCAGTTCTGACCTTTTCCGTATTGTGAAACTAAATGTATAGAGCGTATATCTATATACAGCCTCCCCTTTTATTTTGCACGCTTTTCCTCTCTCTCGCTCTCAGGCACTTTCACACGTCTTGGTTCAAAATCTACGTATTTTACACAAATAAAACGTGATTTAAAAAAGTTAAAGACTGTTCCTATCCAGATCCTAATCCTATTCAGATTACAATCAAGCATGCAATTTAAAAAAATACTTTCTAATTAAAGTTCCAAGCGCATTTCGTTTCTGGTTGACATTGAGAAAAAATTTGATTGCATAGATTTCAGCTCCAGAAGTTTAATCGTTACCGTGAGTTTACAGGATAATATTAACCAAAATTGTAAGAATAAAACTATAAATAATAACAATAATCCCACGTAATACCCGCTGTCCCTTGATTCCGTGAATTTCAAAAAGTAATACAGCTGAAAATCAGTGAGCAAAGAGTCTGCCACATGTTTTTTCGAATCCACAGAGTCATAGTGAATCGAATGGGCGCAATGAGAACCGCGTGCAAATGACTTAGTAGACCTTTTTTTTTAACATTTTTACAACTCCATCCCATGACAATGCAGAGTCCTGAATGTCTGCCTCTTCGATTTTCTTCGTTTCCAAGATGATTGTCACCATGAACTCTAGAGGCACACATGTGCAAATGATTTAATACCCCGATTTTTTTAAGCAACTTCAATCCGCTGTCACGCGAAAACGCAGTGACATAGGACCTTAATTGATTGGACCAAATCGATTCGTAATGATTTAAACTGCAATCCACGTCGACGTGAAACGTGTGCAAATCGTATACCGAAATGCTCGCCAGCTCCCTAAATATAAGACTATAGACACAAAATAAAGACAGATATTGTCGATTGGACCATAAACAAAAGAATATTTATGCATGTGTGTATTAACTACACGGTAATGAATAGTAGTGTGTGTAACGTGTTATTTATTGAAAATAATATATTTTTACGCATAATTTAAAAAAAATATTAGCATTCGTCACTTTTTCTCTGTATAAACTATAAGTGTGCGAAATTTCATACTCCTCCGTCCGCCCAATTTTCGTAAAAAGGGATCCAAAGTTTTCGCTTCACGTATTAATATATAGATGATTCTGAAACCCCGAGCGTTGAAATGTTTATTTTTTGTTCAATTAAAATTTCTGTTTCATACATTTTGACCAAAAAAAAAAAATAACATAACTAAGAATTTCATAAATGATATGTGTTTTAGGATGACAATCGTCAATCGACAATCAAAATCTGATCGAAGTCGACCACTTCGAAATTTCAGATCAATACAATGTAGGACTTCCATTCACATAGGTTACAATTTGCACGTCGATGTCCCCCTGTATACAGGTTGTTGATTTACCTACGCCCCCTCTATTCACATGAATGAACTCCCTCCGAGCCATTTGAAAAATTAATTGCTTAGTACAATATTAAACATAGCTATCACTACATGCAGTACTTGGCAGCCGGTGTCGATGGGCATTGATCGATGGCTCCAATAATATTTTATTGCATGAATTTTTGAGCACATGCTGTGGGCTTTTGTGTATCTAAAATGAATGCATTCTAGTTTTTTTGTTTATTATTTTTAGGTACCCGCTGAGAGAGAGAGATGGAACTGTCAGGTTGAATGTATTGTGCTGACTGAGGTTACTGGCCTGGCTTTGAGCTTATTAGAACAGCTATTGGGCGTGGTGCCCTTTAGTTTTTTTTAGACTGCAAACTGTACACCTGATGAGATTTATTATCGACAAAAATGACGAACTAATTTCCATCTCCTATTTAATCGTTTTCAGGGATGAAATTTCAAAAATAATTTCTTATTGCTCACTTTCATTATGTATAAAGGCTTCTTCAGATTGCGCGACGGGACAGCACGACGCGATTCTTGTAGAAAAATTTCCATAAAGTTACATAGATATTGTTCTAAGAGAGTCGCGTCGCGCTTGTTTGGAGGAGCCTTAAGGAACTCCTGTGTAAAATTTTAAGCTGTCAGTGAATTTATTAAGCCTTTTTAAAGTAGATCTTTTCAGTAGCCCTGAGTACAGAGAGTCCCACATAACTAGTGAGTGTACACTCAACAATACAACTCTATCCATCCCTTCGGCGAATCAATAATAGGATTTCTACTCATCAGTAATATTTTCGAAAGTACATGGAATTCAACACCCATGAAATAGATTACAGTATTTTAGCTATTCCTGGTAACCCGTAACTACTAACATTAAATATTATGTATTTGATGTTAGTAGTAGATTCGTATCGAATTACGGGTCAATCATATTCACGACTAGGTATAACCGTGGCTTGGCCCGCGTGTACGTCGAAAATTGTGCCACGGGGACATACTACCAAAGAGTAGCCTATGTTTCTCTGTATAACATCAGCTATCTGCCAGTGAAACTCCCTTCAAAATCGGTCCAGTATTTTCCGAGACTTGCCGGAATAAACCGACAGACTATTTTTTTTTTAGGTTAGGTACCGTACGTAGTATATAATTTCAGATGCATTTAGCAAAAATATATGATGTTGACGTTACAAACAGACTCTTTAATTTTAGTTATCTGTATGTATAGATCAAACAATTTATATGCCGAATACATCCCCACTACGGCTCATTATCTCCCAATGATCTTCAAGGTCACACCCTCCATCGATATTATGATAATAGCCCCCATACACTTCAGTCTCCCATAAAAGTACGCTATAAAAGCCTTCCTTTGTCCCCTTATCTGGTTTTATTGCTGAAATCTTTTTATTTCTTCTCCATAATTGATGTTAAAGTTCCCCATGGTAGAAGAAGCTAGTATTTTGATATTTATTAAATGTACGATATACGGCCTATAATATAGCACTTGGAGATTTAGAAATACTTCGGCTTTGTAGACCGTTGTCTCTGTTTCTTATACCTAAGACAGTATTTCTTCTCTGCCACTCTACGTGTCATATTTATTAAAGCTCGGGCACATAGAGCAAACAGGTTGTAAGGTATATAGGGACACAAATGGTGAAAAAGTAAGTCCAAAAATAAAAATGCGACTAAAAAAATTTACATCTGAAAGCCGTTAAAGTAGGGTAAAAAAACTATCTGAAAAATCTATCTACTTAAAAGGAGTTTCGTACCCACTCATAAAAATAAATCTTTTCACTATGGGGCTAACACTTTTTTTTTTTCAGGATGGGAAATCATCAAATGACTTCTCCCGCTTTGGGTGGAGCGGGAGGGCGTGTCAGACTTTTACTGACTAAAACCCACCCGTGTTCCATCAGTTGCCCATGTGCCAGGGTCACGGTATCTCTTTCGAACAATCACGCGACATGGGGCTAACACTGAAATTGCGTTAAACAACTCAGATCATCATCATCATTTCAGCCGTAATACGTCCACTGCTGGACATGACCTCCCCCAATTTGGGGGGGCTTTGCCATAATCGCCACGCTTGGCTAAAATTCGCAATCGAATTATTAAAGACCGAGTTAACGATGAAGAGGAGACTGCGGGCGCAGAATTTGGGGTGACCGGAGATCGTAAAGCGTCCTTCGACGCCCGGCTTTAGAAAGCTGCTAAGCTTTAGTGGGGTTGGACTAAACGGTTTATCTGATATATTTGTTGCTTGTCAGATGAGCAGTGGGTTAAAGGATTAAGTGTCCTATTGAATGCTAGATGACCATGGCATTCCATGGCGACATATGGTGGAACGAGCTCGATTGAACTGACCCGCTTTATCAGAAAATAGAAGTACATATACTGAATATGGAGGCTTTTGTATATAATACGAGCTAGATACACAAACATCAACCTTTATAACAACAACAAAATTACCTCATTTACAACGACAAACAAAGAACAGTTTCAGCGCAGGGCCAGATCGCGGCTCTATGCACTTAATTAGTACGGTTTAATTTGCTCGCCCGCCAAATAAAGCAATTTGAACGACAACGTGCGCGTGAAATACGGCCCTGTTTGAGTGCCACTATTACACTTCGTTGAGTTTGGTTGGTGGGTATATAGAGTCAAACTGAATTAGCTGGCTTTACATACGTGTTGAGTATCGATGTCGGGAAGTAATGATGTAAAAAAAGCAAAAAGAATAAAGAAAACCAAAAAATGAAAATGTTCGTCATTCTAACAATTTAATCCCGTGTAAGGTGTTACAAAATCGATAGCGGACTCCCGGCCACCGTAGGCGCGAGCTTGCGGGTGGCGAGCAATGGGTAGCTCGCCGCCCGGTAAGGACCAGGCTCGGGTCGACGGCGCGTAGTGTTCCACGCGCGCCTCAAAGAGATGTCAGCAACATTGAAGGGGTCTGCTAGGACCGATGCCTGCCAGGGTCGCGAGATTGTTCGAGAGAGATACCGTGACCCTGGCACATGGGCAACTGAAGGTACACGGGTGGGTTTTACTCAGTAAAAGTCTGACATGCCCTCCCGCTCCGCCCAGAGCGGGAGAAGTCATTTGATGGTTTCCCATCCAAAAAAAAGATGTTACAAAATTATTGGCGATTGTTATTTGTGGATCTTTGACAGTCATTGCAGGTCATCAGAAGCCCGAAAATCTGACAAGCAGTCTTACCAAGGGTTATCATATTAACCAGTACCTGGTTTGTGGAGGTCAGATTGGCATTCGCTTCATGCAAAATGCTGGTACTCAGATGCATCCTGTTAGGCAGGAAACCGATCCCAACTTAGCTGAGAAAAGGCTATGCAGATAACTATAAGAACAAACTATTAGCACAAACTCGAGTGTTTGATCCCTTGGCTTATCGTTGCATTGGCGTTAACTCTTGCTTTAAAAGCTAGCAGTAATATGCAACCACCATTGCTTGTTACATAGTAGCATAATGTGGGTTTTGTGTTCTCCGTGGCAGCACTTAGACGTCAATCCTGGCACCTGTCAAAAGTGTTAAAGGGCCTATATTTTCGTTCGTCGTTACTGAGTGACGAACCTCATAATAATGGTGACTGTCGAAATTGAAGACCTTTTGTCAAAGTAGCGCCAGCTGTTGGCCTGAAATTTCAAGGAAAGCCTCATTAACTTTATAATACCACTAAGCTCGTTTGTTGTTGGGTTTTCGTCTGGAATTTCTCAGTAGCGGCCCGGATTTTGGATTTGTGATCGGTTGATGCCAATGGGCACGCCCCCTATTACATGGGACTTAAACATAACAGGCGAAATGTGGGTGTACTATAGGTACACCTCTGCCCAACCCTTCGTGGAAACAAGGCGTGATGTTATGTTATAGTATGTTCTCACTAAGTTCATCATTCAATGATTAAGAACACGCATACAGCGTGAACCTCTCACGCTGTATGCGTGGCCTGTCTGCAAGTTACAGGAACTGATGATCGATACTGAATCGAACATGTAGCCAAATTCTGGGCCATTTAGAATGTCATCGATACACTTAAAAGAACCCCACGTACCTACAGACGTAATAAAATCGCGAAGGAGGATTGTTTCGAGCACTTCAACGTTTTACGCTGTGAGTTCAAAATCGAAGTGTGTATTTTCCACGCTCTAGAATGCACTCTGTTCCATTTCCAACTCTCGTGATTAAAACAAGTAAACAGACAATTTTAAAAATAAGCCCTTGATAACAATTTCTGTCCTGTGACAGATCTTTTTGCATAATCCAGCTCCATCCACCCACAGTGGCGACCTCTCCATCATAAAACCACTTAGAGAACAATTTCATACCTTTAACTTACAAAAACACATACAGCGCTAAGCCGAAACACAAACGAAAGGTACATTAACCTGCACGTAACAACAACATGGCGTAACAAGCCGTTGTCCGGTAAATACCAGTTTTTACCAGATTAAGCCGGCACAAGTCGGATATGCAAACTAGGTTATATGAGAATTTACCGCTTCTGTATGCAAACGCGTAGTTCCTGAGTTTTAAGAGTGTTTTGTATATAAAAATTGTTAGTGAGAATTTTTGGAATTGTTGTTTCTTTTGCCGAGGATATAAATAAAAATATTATGCGGAATTGTTTGTGTGGAGTTATACGGTATGGGAAATAATCTGTGGAAATAATGTTAATGTTTACGAGTTGTTTTCAATCGACGAAAAAAAACGGAGGAGGTTATCAATTCGACGCATATATATATATATATATATTTTTTTTATGTATGACCACGCATAACTTTTTACATAGTGGTCTGATTGTAACAATTCTTCTTCTATTGGAAAGGGTGTACTCCCAAGGTGGTCCCATATAAATTTGGAAAACAAAATCTAACCCTAAGGGTCAGACAACAGGGGATGATTGATTGTTAACTCGCTGATTGTAATGTATAACCACGCATAACTTTATACAGAGTAGTCCGATTTTGATAATTCTTTTTTTGTTAGATAGGGTATACCTTGCCAAGTATTATTGGTACATTAAAGTCACAAAAAATTATAAAATAAAAACTTTTTAACAAAAAATTAAACCGCCGAAAAAACTGAAAAGCATAAAATAATAAACCTTAAAATTTTGAGTCGGCGCTGAAAAATCAATGAACAAAGATCACTCAAAGCGCCGACTCATAATTTTAAGGTTTATTATTTTATGCTTTCAGTTTTTTTTGTTTCATGCTTAGTTCCTTTCTACAACAGCTGCAAGAACTTTAACAAGAGAAGAGAATATTGTAAGTGGGAAAATATCACCGTATTGTCTATTTTTAAATCACTGTGTGATAATGTCGTGATGGTTCAGTGATTCATACCTCGGTCCACATACATGAGTTGGAGGGTTAAAATCTATGCGAGTACAATGTCTCACATTGGTGAAGGAAAACCATGTGAAATAAACCTGGACTTTAAAGTTAACTCGTTTTCGCCCGCAGCTTCGCCTGCATGGTGTATTGATAAAAGCATAATGTCTTTCCCCAGGCTGCAGACCATCCATATCAACGCTCCGGTCAGTTCATTCTTATCGTGGTTAGTTTTAAAATAGTCGTCCAAATTATTTGGTGAAATAATAATACATAGGTATATTACATGCGAAAAGGGTATTATTATATAGGTAGTTTTAATAAGAATTGACTTTATACTCTAGTATGTGCACTGTATAAAACATATCCAATTTATATAAACATATTTGTGACCCATTTTTGCGTGACAGAGTAACAAACATCCATCCATACTCACAAGGTTTCGCATTTATAATCCTTGCTTTTGCCAGCGGGTTCGCTCGCGTGGAGGTCGAAAATTGACCCGCTGAAACGTACTACGGGGATCAAAAGTACCCCCTTTTTAGGGTTCCGTTGCCAAATGGCAAAAAACGGAACCCTTATAGATTCGTCATGTCTGTCTGTCTGTCTGTCCGTCCGTCCATCCGTATGTCTTAGCCACTTTTCTCCGAAACTATAAGAGCTATGCTGTTGAAACTTGGTAAGTAGATGTGTTATGTGACCCGCATTAAGATTTTACACTGAAATAGAAAAAAAAAAACAATAAATTTTAGGGATCCCCATACTTAGAACTGAAATTAATTTTTTTTTTTTTGTCATTCCCATACGTGTGGGGTATCTATGAATAGGTCTTCAAAAATGGTATTGAGGTTTTTAATATCATTTTTTTCTAAACTGAATAGTTTGCGTGAGAGACACTTCCAAAGTGGTAAAATGTATGTCCTCCCCGTAACTTCTAAAATAAGAGACTGATAAAACTTTAAAAAAAAAAAAAATATTATGTACATAACCACGTAAACTTCCACCGAAAATTGGTTTGAACGAGATCTAGTAAGTAGTTTTTTTTTTATATGTCATAAATCGTAAACAGCAATTTACCTTTCATTCAATCAACTCAAATATAAAAATTAAAAAAAAAAACATTTAATTTCATAAACATAAATCTTATGCATAAACCGAGAATACCTACAGGTTTGTACGGAACCCTCGGTGCGCGAGTCCGACTCGCACTTGGCCGGTTTTGGTTGGGAAATCATCAAATGGCGTCTCCTGCCCTGGGCGGAGCCACAGGGCGTGTCAAACTTTTTCTGACTAAAACCCACCCGTGTTCCTTCAGTTGCCTGTGCCAGGGCCACGTAACTCTTTTGAACAAATCCGCAACTCATCCACCGTAAGAAAGTACTCTGTGTGTATAACCAGAATAGGCAACATCCATATATCCTTAGAAACTTTTACACGTATATGCATTAGTAGGATACATAACTATGTATAACTATGTATTGACTGGCCTGTTAGTCTAGTGGTTAGTGACTCTGACTGCTAAGACTGAGGTCGTGGGTTCGATTCCCACCCAGGACAAATGTTTGTGTGATGAGCACAATCATTTGTTCTGTGTCTGGGTGTAATTTATCTATAATATGTATGTATTTAGAAATGTATAAGTATATTTATCAGTTGTCTGGTTACCATACACAGTAACCAGACAATAATTTATGTACAAAAAGTAATGATATCCCATCAAAAACATAAATGTGAAATGAGAGCCAAGTTCAATATGCCTTGGTTGTTGACTTCAACGACAAAAGAAGTGAGATTTAAATGGGTGCCAAGTTCAATGGTCAGTCCTGAAATTTATTTATAATTACATAAAATATCATTTATTCTTATAACTTAGGATAATATATTGTAGCCTAAGGTCTGACTTGGCTATTGGCTTATATCCTCAATATTTTTGAAGACCTAACCATAGATACCCCACACGTATGGGTTAGATGAAAAAAAAAATTGTGTTTCAGTTCGAAGTATGGGGAACCCCAAAATTTATTGATTTTTTTCTATTTTAGTGTCAAAATCTTAATACGGTTCACAGAATACATCTAATTACATAGTTTCAACAGCATAGATCTTATAGTTTTGGAAAAAAGTGGCTGTGACATACAGACGGACAGACGGACAGACATGACGAATTTATAAGGGTTCCGTTTTTGCCATTTGGCTACAGAACCATAAAAATGGTGTTATATTAAGAACTCTTACACACGAGTGACATGTTGCCAACTGCAGGTAACTGCACCCGTCGACACGCGATGATGACGCTGATCTTTGAAGATGGCATGTCGACGGCTGCTGCCAACGCGTATCGACGGTAGCAGTTACCTTTGCCGTTGGCAACATGCTGCTCGTGTGTATGAGCTCTTATCTGGAACATTCAATGATCTCAAAGATATTAAACTGCTATTTCATTCAAGGAAATAAATGTAGTTTAAAAGTACCTAAGTTGGAAAATAAACTGTGAGATGAATTTTAAATTAAATTTCACCCATCTTTTTGATGATAACCTCGTTTTAACCCCTTAATAAACTTCGGGTCATGTATTTTTTTTTTGACGAACTTCAGACTTAGTTCTTTTTTAAATTGGATTTCACTTCAAAGGGTTGTCTTTTTTATATTTTTTTTATTTTCCAATCTCTTTTGCTACGCCGATACTGTTTGTTTTACCAAAGCATTTCGTAAAATAAGTTCTCTTTTGAAATACTTAGATAAATTTATTCGAATTTTATTAGGTTTTTTATTTAATGAACAAAGTTTTTCTTTTTCGGTATTTTAGTTACTTTGGATTACGAATTCGATTAAGATCAGGCATTGAATTTATATCAGCCTGAAAAAGATGTAAATTTCGACAAAATTTATTGAATTGTCTACTATCTTTGTTTCATAATAATATTATAAAAATATAATATTCTTTTTTGTACTAACAAAATCACAAACACAGTACAAAGTCAAGGTTATAATGACTGGTGTCTTTAGTAGGCCAATCCTGTATTACAGATTACAGTCTTCTTTTTTTTGTGGGTGGGAAATCACCAAATGTCGTTTCCCGCTCTGGTCGGAGCCGGAGGGCGTGTCGTACTTCTACTGACTAAAACCCACCTGTTGTTCCTTCAGTTGCCTATATGCCAGGGCCACGGTAAATCTTTCGACGAAATCGCGCGACCTTGGCAGGAGATCACCAGTCTTGTATCAATTTATAGCCATATTTAAAATACATAATGCCAGTTGGTATACTTAAATGGGTTTTCACATTTATAAAGTACTAGCTTCTGCCCGCGACTTCGTCTGCGTAAATGTCGATTATCGCGGATGCAGACAAAACCACGGAATAAAAAGTAGCTTATGTCCTTTCTCAGGCTCTAAACTATCTGTGTACCAAATTTCATTTAAATCGGTTCAGTAGTTTTAGCAGGAAAGCGAGACAGACAGACAGACAGAGTTACTTTTGCATTTATAATATTAGTGTGGAAGTGTGGACTAGCTTCTGCCCGCAACTTTGTCTGTATGAAATTTCTTGTACCCTAACCCACTGCATCGCATCGCATCGCCAGCCCGTGATAATACTTAATTTTTGCGTAGCGTTCTTTCTGACTTCGTTTCTCTTTGTTCGACCCCTTATGGTTCTAGCAAGATTTTAAATGGCCAATAGACTGCTTCAAGAACTGAGCTATAAAATGCAAAATTAATGATTAACATCTGACTGGTATTTCCAAAAATTAGCGCGTTCAAACGAACAAACTCTTCAGCTTTAATAATAGTATGTAGATATGTAGATTATGGAAAACAAATCAGTAGGAAATCAGTACAATTCTTGATGATGTAATTGTTGTTTATGTATCTATTTCTAGCTTCTGCCCGCGACTTCGTCCGCGTTAAAGGAGAAGGGGACTTCTGGGCCCAGCAGTTAACCAGTTGAAATGTGTCTTAAAAAAACCGTTATATTTTTCTAAAGGAAATCACAAAATATGGTACCATGTTTCTACCTAGAAAGCGAGAAAACTTAAATTAAGTTAATGAAACTAAATAATCGATTAAATAATGCCTGAATTACTACTAATCGATTATGAATAAATCAGTAAAATCTGAGAATATGTATGCAAGTCGAGTAACAAGTGCATATCAAGCTTTTGTGGAATCGATTCATTTCATTTATTCTTAAACAATTTCCATTGTGTTGAATATGTACACATGCAATTAACATAAAAATATAACTTTTTTGTTCCGGCAACACTCGTGCCTGACATCCGTCAGTCACTGACTGACAGATGCACCCGTTCATTTTCTTTCGTTCTGAGTGTGCCCGTATTTTCCTTGTTTTATTGTTTAACCCCACGACCACGGCTTTGCATATTATTTCGGACTATTTGACGGATCGCGCTACTCTAAATTACCTGGCTCTCTATTTTGGACAACTGTTTACGCCTATCGATTGGATATTGACGACATGGATTGCTGTGTAAAGTGTAAACCTCAGTTTTACTATAATTCATACAACTTGGTTCCTGGATAGCCAAATTTCACAAAATTTTCAGTGTGGCCTTGTTATTATACCCTCTTACAAATAAGGCTAATTTGATTCAGTTAACACCTGGGCCCAGGAATCTATGGAGTCATTCCCTTCTCCTTTCTTGTTCCCGCAACCTTTCCCGTCGCTTCGAATCGCCTACCCGTGCGATTTTCCCCGTTCTTGCAACATTTTTCATTACTGCTCCACTCCTCTTAGTTGTAGCGTGATGTTATATAGCCTATAACCTTTCTCGATAAAGAGGCTACCCAACACAAAAAGAATTTCAATTCGGACCAGTAGTTCCTGAGATTAGTGCGTTCAATCAAACAAACAAACTCTTCAGCTTTATAATATTAGTCCTTGCTTACTACATTACATGTCAAAACTGGATATCCAACCAAGAACTAAAATACTGAAACCAATATTTTAAAAACGGACCATAATTTCAGTGTGATGCTTAATTTTGTGGTATCTATCCTTTTATACATTTCAATAATTTCACATATTTAAACTGACAAGTGCAAATTTTTGAAAAGGAACAGCCAAACTGCCTAGCCCTTTATTCTTTGTTGGGGTCGGCTTCCAGTCTAACCGTATGCCAGTATTTTACATGCAGCAACTGCCTATCAGACCTCCACAACCTAGTTGCTGGGTAACACGATACGCCTAGGTGACACTGGTTGTCAGACATGGCCTTTTGATCTCCCGTATCTACTGTCAAAGATCTACGCTTAACAGTCGGGACTATAGACTTAGCAAACTTTCTAAAGCTCGGAAGGGTCTCCATTTAATGAATGGTCACCCATCTACGAACCGACCGCGTCAAGCGTAGCATTCGATCCATAATAAAAAGAGTAGATGTTTAATTACTAACTTCATTCAACAAAACAATAAAAGGCATTATTTAAAAACAGAAACTTTTTAAAATCACAATTACGAAGCCAAATAAAGGCAATTTGTATTCTGGAGTGGTACGTGTACCGAGTTCGATTCCCGTGCAAGGCAAACTCTTACCAATTCAGTGCCGGCACCCGGTTTATTGTTGCTTTTTTTGTCTGTTTGTTCTGACTCGGTAGCGGTAGAGTGACCATGAAAAGGAAATTATTTAGGAATGTTTTCTTTTACAATTTGTTGAGATGACTTGATTTGTTTTGCTGGATTTGTAAATATGTTTACATACATTGTTATTTATTTTATTTTGAGAAAAGTCTCCCTTAATTTTGTTGATTTATACAAATTATCCTTTGGAATATAAGAAATAAAGATAGGTCACTACCTAGTGTACTAATAGACAACAGCGGTTTGGTATTAGTTTTTAAACATAATTAAAAATGATAAATCTACTACTTTATTAAATAAATGTCTTTTTGAATTCTCCTTCCTGTGAATTTATATGGCAAATTAAGTAAATAGCTTCAAATATTTAAGCAGTCGTGATCAATTTCTACCCAATTATAAATAGACTAGACTAAACTTGAGACCAATGGGGGCCCAGTGGTAACAAGCGTGACTGTTTGTAGGTTCAAATCTAGATAGGCTATTTTTGTCATCACCACTGCTCTCAAAACGGTGAAGGTAAACATCCTGAGGAAATCGGCATGCCCTAGAACCAAAACTTCGAAGATAGACAGCTACCAACCCGCACTGGGCCCGCGTTATATAATAAATAATAAAATAATAAAAGCTTTATTGTTCAAGAAATGCAATGTACAAATTGAAACAGCACTAGCCTCCACACTAGGATTCCCTGTGTCGTGGAGGCTAGTCTCCTTCGTCTTACACTATTACATCATAGTAGGGAGGCATATATGTAATGTTGGTTGGAACAATAACAATAACCAAATGCTATTCCTTAGCAATAAATTAGCAAGTTAAATGAGTGGTTAGCTAAAATGTTTTTAAAAGACGTGTGTAGTGTATCATGTACGTGTATGATGTGAGTGTGTGATGAATGAGTGAGTAGGATGGGTTTGGACAGACGTGGACAATTAGATCACGTATATGAGAGCACTCCCTGTCAACCCTAGGCTTCCCCTAGGCTTGAATAAACCCACGAGAGATTACTCCCACCTTATAGGCATTCACTCGTCTTGTCCAAATCGACCTTTATGTATTTGTGTGAATGAATGTGTATGTTGTGCTCATGTGTCAATGAATTTCTCCGTGCTTTCATAGTCCATTCTTGTCAGAAATTTTAAAAGTTGATTTTTGCATCTGTTCCTGGTCAGTGGCAATAAATCTATCTCATTATTGAGCTTACCGTAAATAAATGGTCCCATGTAAAGAAAGCATCTGTTGCCAAAAATGAGTCTACATTTAGGTTTATGCCATTGTGGCTTATTTGCATTTCTAAGAAAGCGCACTTTGGAGTAGCTTATCAAATTATGGGCATTTTTGTGGTACCTCAATGCTACTGCCATTATGTACAATTGGCGCACACGCAGAACACCAGTCTCTTGGTACAGAATGTCAGTGGAGAAGCGCATTGGTTTCTTGTAGGTTACCTTAAGAAGAGCCCGTTGCGCACGCTCCACTTTCATTAGATGCGTCTTGTGTGCTACACCCCATGCTACAATGCAGTAGTTGACAACAGATTGGCAGAGTGTATTATAGAGCATTTTCAGAACAGTGTTACTGGCAATACGTCTCATTTTTTTGAAAATGTGTAGAAGTTTTCTAACCCGACCACTTACATGCTCAATTTGTTTGGATCAGTTAAGGTGTTGGTCTATGTGGACACCAAGATACCTTAAGTGTTTGACTTGCTGAAGGGTTGGGCAGGTACATCGTGCTGATGGTTTACTATCACAAGAATGCAATTTGACTGATAGATGATTAGGGCAGGATGTTCTACTGCTGACGCTAAAATTCACAACCTTCGTTTTGTCTACGTTGAGCGTCAGAAGATTGTGAGTAAGCCAACTGGAAACCAGGTTTACACCCGCGTTAGCAGCCTCTTGGACTCCCTCCTAAGTTTTGTCAAAGAAAACTATGGCGGTATCATCAGCGTAGGCAAATATTTTGGCTCGGTACAGTTCTAAATTGCAGAGGCTCTTAATATATAAAATAAAGAGTGTCGGCCCGAGCACACTGCCTTGAGGGACTCCATAATTTAGGCTGGCAGAGTTGCTGCACATGTCATTCATGCGTACACTTTGTATATTACGGCCCACTCCATCTCACTGAGAAAATGCCTGCGTCCCAACAGTAGGAACATTATAGGCTGTTTATGTTTAACAAGACGTACCTGTAAGATAATTCCCTTAGTTAAAATTTTAATGAACTCCAGGAAAAGAAGACCAAAGGGGTAATTCCGTTACACAATAACAGTAAGAATCGTTTTAATTTTGACTGTTCAACAACATTCATTGCTTTATTTAGGTATCAGTTGTACAGACAAGTTAACACCTAATCACACACACACACGCACACACACACATTTTATACTAAATTATTTTATTTTTATTATATTTGACATTATATTCAACTTTCAAAATTCAAATTGTAGCAGTAATATGAAAAGCACTATATAACTTTACGACATTGTACCTTAGGGGACCGGACTGCTTCTCCTCAACACAGGTTTTCATAACCTAGCTAGGAGAGCAGTGCTCAGCCACACGTTTGTATAAAAAGTACTTATTTTGTAAAACTGTATTTCTAACGTGTACCATAATCCTTTGTTTTGAGTGAATAAATAAATACATTTTAGGAAGCAATGGATTAGTCTTAAAAATGAATCAGATATTGATGAATGGTGTATTACGTAATTTGAGTTTATTACAAATCAAAATCTGTTACGACAATGAATTTTATTAGGCAGGTATAGTACAGAGAATATCCATTGAAACTGTTAAACTTGGTCACTCTACTCGGTAGGTACTCGGCTTGATTTTATTCAGGCGTGTTTCATCCTATCCGGTTTAAACACAGACTGCTTAGTAAATTAGGCATGTATTACTGCAGCATTCCACAGGCCCTTTGTTTTTCATTTAAACACAATAAAAACTCGTGTGAAATGTTTTCACATTTGAAAGAAATAAATAAAAAATATAAAAAAAAACAACCAACTTCTAAAACAAAAAATAAAGAAATACTACGTAGAGAAACATAATTTTCTTTGGTTTTGTAGTTTTAGTTTTTTTGCCCACAACATCCGAAATTAATGTTATTATTTTACTTCATTTTGTTTTTTTTTTTTGGAATTTGGTTAGGTATGTATTTGTTTTATGAATGAGCAATTTATTTTTCACTTTTTACTTGTTCTACCCCACACATTCGTATACCTTCACTGGGTATGTAGATAACAGTGACAGTAAATTTTGAAATAGCATGGACATTAACTGGCAACAATATGTATTATTGAAACTAAGTCAGAAAACTTCAATCACAACTTGACCAAATTCATATAGGACTAGTCGACGCATCTAAACCCAAACTGAATTTTTCAAATTGATTTATAAATGACGAAGTTCTAATTTACCTCAGAATTTATAAATCGATTGTTGGTGTACTCACGAAACTATTAACTTGTACAGTCATGCATTACCTGACCCCTTTTCCTCTTTTTTTCTGTGTAGGAGGGGTCAGGTAATGCAGGGCAATGACTGTACGTCTTTTTCTCATAGTTGTCAGATAAATTGAATATTTATGATGTTACTAATATTTTTGTAACAATTATAATTTAAAAAAAGTGTCCATGGAGTTTCTTCCCAGTCTTCTCCATAGGTACCTAATACGCTTTGGAAAGGGCAACTAGCATCATATTTCTGACTGACCGACTCAATGACAGTTCAAAAATGCCTGTAAATGACTGAAATGAAATAAATGCGGGCAGGCGCTTTACTTTGTGTAAATAATATTAATTAAATGTAATAATTTCATCACCACTGCTCTCAAATCAGTGAAGGAACACATCGTGAGGAAACCGGCATGTCCTACAACCAAAAATTCGAAGACATGTGACATCTACCAACCCGCACTGGGCCGGCGTGGTAGATTACGGCCCACTCCCTCTAACCAAGAGGAGGCCTGTGTCTCAACAATGGGAACAATAAAGGCTAATTATGAAAGGCACTGAATCTAAGTTTGAGTATATTTTTGTAACATACAGTATTACTTATGCATAAACTCACTTTTCTTTACAGCCACTTTTATTTTAAACACATTGCATGAGCATTTTTATCAAGGCGATTTTTCTTCGATAGATATGAAATTAACAATAAAATGAAGCAGAAAATAAGGCGAGGTTCCCATGTGCACTGTTTTCTTACAATCTCAGCGGGCACCGTTCATAAATCGATTAAAATGGAAACTTCCTTCCTCCCTTATTAGATACTTATTATTTATGACATCGTAAATCACTTTTGAAGCTGTTAGAATTTTTCCCCGTACATACTTTAGGTGCTTGGTGCTTTTCCTTGGATTATTCTTTTGGAAAATGCTTGAATTCTTTTTTTGTTTGTTTTGTTTTTCAGTATTGAGAGCTTTTTGTTGAATTGGAGTTGGCGTTCCTTTGTTGATGGTTTTTTTAGAACGAAGTTCCTGTTTGCATTTTTTTATGTTGCACACTAGGCAAACAAGAGCGAGACCGGAAACGTAATATTTTGATCAAAAAAAAAAAACACGCTTTTAGAGATCTACGTATACAAATCTTGAAAGGAACTTTGATCCAATCGGGTGTCCCGTGATCCCGCTCAAAGATTTTTGTTGGTTTTTGTTGTTTGTATTTGATTTATATTTAAATTCGATTTAATGATGTAAGTACGTTTTTTAAAGTGAAAACTTCTTTAGCGGCGTTGTGCACTTTTTTTGTAATGGGTAAAAAAAATGTTAAACTCGCGTCAGGGTCACGTGACCTGATCGAAAATTCGTAAGACGGACGGAGAGTGATTTTTCTGAGAGACTTTTTAATGTAATATAAATTGTCATGTTTGTGTACGATAGCGCAATAAATAAATATTGTATTCTACCACATAAATGATAGTACTTTTATACTGATAATTAAAGCAATTCGTGTAAAATTATTCCCTAACTATTCCAAAATATCAAACATGCACAACGTTAATATTCAAGTTTTCGCTTCTGCCAGCACTCCCGGAGTGCAGCTCGTCGTTTTTTTTTTTTTTCTGAATACAGCCCTCTACCATCGTGAATTACAATGCGTTATTCTGGATTATATGATAGAGGTTTTGATTTCCGCACTTATGCCCGGTTTCTGAAGTTTCAAGATAAACTCTCAACAACTATTCATTCAATAAAGTTATGCATAAGATAAACGTCGGCTAATTGTCATTGCGTTTCTGAATACAAAACAAACCGTTCAATAACTATGAAACTGTCAACTAGTTTTTTAGATGTCGCTAGATGGGTCTGTTTATGAGATTGCATCTAAAATTGATTTTTATTATTGAAATGGTCTTTAAAACTAGTTTAATAAACAATGTATTTTTTTTTTCAAGGGTAAAGTAAGGGGGGGGGGGGGTAAAGTTGTTATTTTATATTTATGGGTAAAACCTTTTTTTCTATTGTCAGTACTCAGTTCATTGTTTATGATTCCTGATATTAATATTTTACTTCGTTGTCGGTTACATGTCTTTCGAATCGTTTGCGCTTAATCCATTCTTTTAAATGATAATAACATAATGGAATCTGGAAAACGTAGTAAACATTTTACTGAAAGAGACAAGATGCTTCTTATCGAAGTGCATATTTAACTTGAAATATACCTAAATGTAGAGCCAAGTTCATAGGTTTATTTTTATTTGTGTCCCCATTATACGTAGATACATAATTGTACAATATGACAATTTTCCAGTTTGAAATATTTATAAAAACGAAAGTTAGCAACCTAAAATATTGCTCCAACAATAACCGACGGGCATGGTTTCCTTCAGAGGAAAGGGGTTGATCAACAGAATCTATTACGATTTCCTGTTCAGAAGCAGAATCAAGTGTTAGTTATCAGTGAATCATTTTGCTTTAGAGTTATACCTATAATGTAACACAACTGTTGCAACAATTACAGCTAATGTGTGATCTAATTTTTACCGTAATTTTAGAGAGGCATTGAAATCTTCTTTTCCACACACCAAATGTTCTTTCAACTGTGTTTCTGGTCTTTATTTGTGCTTCATTGTAACATTTCACCGCATTTGTAGCTGGATTTAAGAAAAGTGTCATCATGAGCTTTCTACAAGGATAACACTGTCTTCCATGAGGTGACCATCTATCTCATTATTATCGAGTCGCGCTCGTAGGAATTAGTTATAATACACGGTACTGTCATGCAATGAGCCTCTATATCACGAATGTATAACTTTGCATCACATACAACTTGTACATTAATAGAAAAGAAACTGTTGGGGTTTATATCCAGAATTATTTTGAATAAAAAGCTTCCGATGATTTAATAGTTGTATTCCGTGTAAAGACAAGATGAAGAAGAAAAAAATAACATAACGTGTACAACGTGGGAGGTACTTATAAAATAAATTCTTAAAAACTAAATGTTCGTGCAATGAGCCGTATTTGTGCATTATTGCTCAACAAACTTGATTAGGCGTTTGATTAAAAGCGAGTTGATATATGTAGTTTGAAATGAAACGTCAAATAAAGTTATGGAACCGATAAACGCCACACATTGGTCAGATAAAATAATTTAAACGGAGTTTATCTTACATTGCGGTGTTTGGAAACGCAAATTGTCAAGTTATCGAACCAATAGCGCTAATGAACAGATAAACTACCGATAAGAGTACCTCAGAAACCGGGCATTAGTCCTTCAAGTAAACCATTGTGCGTGGGCCATGGTGGCGGGGGCGGTGGTTATATCAACCAGCGCATCTTCCTCTAAAAGTAACTAACTCCTAGACTGCTAAGAACATCGCATAATTGTCCTGAATCAGTTCTAATTTTCTCATTATCTTGAAATAATATTGAATAATTTCAAAGGACAATAATTTAAAAAAAAGCGCAATATAACTATGGAAACTCACGAACCACATTTGCAACTTCAGTAAAAATAAATCAATGTTAAGTGCGAATATTGATTCATCAAAATTATAAATCAAAATACAAGCATTTAGATTTTTTTTTTTAAAAAAAGAAGACTTTCAACTAAATAAAAACCCCATTCCATGAACAAAACAGGTTTACAATCCTCTCAGATTTAATAAAAAAAAAAGCCAACACAGCTGGGATTATTAATTAAGCTACATTCCCAAAGGGACTTATCGTCTGCAGCGATCCTTTGATCAGAATACCATAATGACGTTGTTGATCGCAAGGATTGACTACAGGCTACAGAGGGACTATAGGGCCACAGAGGGGAGAGAAGGGGAAGGGAGGAGGGTGATGTAGGATTATTATATAGATATTTACCTACGTAACTGAGTTGAATTTATGGCATAACTATAGGTTGTAAGTCAGATTTATGTGTATTACTGAAGACTGTGTTTGTGCGAAGTATGAGTTATGTAGATACTGCAGGCAGGTATATAATTCAGATAATTATGGACCCTGTAAGGCACAGCACAAGGGTAAGATCTCAAACTCTACGCACCTAGTCAAAGAAGCAATCTATTGCCATGTTAGTGTATGTTCTAAAAAGTTACCGTGGCCCTGGTATAGGCAACTGAAGGAACTTGGGTGGGTTTTAGTCAGTTAAAGTCTGACACGCCCTTCCGCTCGTCGTTTGATGACATTCCGCAAAAAAAAAAAAACAAAAAAAAGTGGCGAGGTGCTACGCTGTTCTAGTAGAATAACTTCCATGAAGCTTTCCCAGAAGTTGTTCCACCAATGACACGTCACCCTGTTGCATCGTGCTTGTCTGCGGGAGCCCTTAAGCTACGGTTTTCTATAAAAGCGGAGTCTGCCACAGGTAAAAGAATTGAAAATGACGCAATGAGAAATAAATTAATTATATGATAGATAATTAACCGTATTCGTAATTTACCGGTCAATGATGAAATGTTACTTAGGAAAATTAATTGATTGGTTATTCTAGAGAGAAATTTTTAACATCGTCAAGTAAAACCCGCCAAAATGTTCATGAAAAACATCACTATTGAACGCCAATGCGTAGGATCCCAACATATAGGGGAAGTACGTCCAAAATGACATACGGTTTTGTTTTTTAATCATATATTTTTAATTAACATAGTCACAACCACTGTTTAGGTTGAATAATCATCTTTGGTTCATAAGTTTTAACCTACGTAAACTCATAATTGAATAGGACCCATATAATTTTTTTAATTTAAATTAATCGAAGCCTCTAAGAAAATTCATTTTGTCCATATAGTACGGACAAAATGACATACATAATGAATACGAAAATTATGAAGTACATATTTCACAAAATATTAAATATGAGCCCAAAGAGAACAATTGTTGCACCGTAGGCATAGCCAGCACTCGTTGGGCTTGGAACGGGAAAAGAGGTCGTTACAGTAAACGCATGCGCAGTCATCATCACCGTTCGACACAGCTGGAAATCTTCTACATTCGAATCCTCAGCGTAATGAGTCTTCTGTACTTGGGTTCACCTTTTTTCTGACTGCTTTTAAGGATCATTATCGTATTTCGATTCAACATTGAAAACCTCATCATTGAATAAAGGTATGTCGTTTTGCCCCGAATGTAAGTATGTCGTTTTGCCCCACAGGTTATCTAAACACTAATTAAGTCATAATTACTATAAACACGAGATTTATAAATAAATACTTTTAAGTAATGCAGAATAATGCTACACTTTTTTAATTTACTACAAAAGATGTAATAGAAACCACGAGAAACTGATCAAAAACAGGACGAAATCAATAAAAATAAAAAACTTTTATGCGCACAAAACGCTTTCCTGCAAGTAACTTCGGCGTGACCAAGTCAATGGCGGTATAAACTTAACAGGTATGCCACCATGGCCGGCGTCACATAATGATATGCCAACTGCAGGATTATAGCCCGCCAATTTCGAAAAAAGCCCGGTGTTTCATTTTGTCCGTATATGTCATTTTGGCCGTACTTCCCCTACTTCTTTTGGTTCATTTACATTTATGCCATTCCAAGTTATGCCACCAAACAGACCATCTACAAAAAAAAAAGTACACCACAAAGTGAATAAAAAGTTTTTTTATCTTTTAGTTATGGTATCTACTTACTTTTTCGTATACCTTACTATACCTACTATACCTTACCTAACACTATGCCCGACCTAGGAATTTAACTCAAGACCTCGTAGAGCTTGTGACTACTAGACCAACGAGGCTTTCCACCATTACTAGCACACTGCACTATATCACTACTTGCTATGTAAACAACAATGACAAGGAGTATTAGAACATCATCAAAACAGGCAAAGTGGATTAAAAGCGTTATTCTTTCGGCAGAAATGTACAGAGGCGGACTTAATGCCATAGGCGTTTTCTACCAGTCAACCTTTGGGTGATGCAGAGACAAACATGGTAGATGCAATAAAAAAATTAAAAAAAAAACCGGAGCAGTTCGGCAGGGTAAGCAGGTGTATTCCAAGCTCCAAGCTTCCAATATCCAAGCTGAAGCAAAAACCTTCAAAAAACTTTTTTCCTCAACTAACGAAGCTAGCCATCACTTTTCCTATCAAGGTCGCGAGATTTGTTCTAAAGAGTTACCGTGGCCCTGGCATATAGGCAACTGAAGGAATGCGGGTGGGTTTTAATCAGTAAAAGTCTGGCACGCCCTTCCGCTCCACCCAGAGCGAGAGACGTCATTTGATGATTTCCCATCCATAAAAAAAGCCATCACTTTGGCTTGTACCTACCCTTATCAAATTATAGCTCAACAGCTTGTTTATAGCCCGCTCTAATTGAACAGAACTGTCCGAGCGTCCAAATGACTTGACAGTACTATCGGCTGACTGTCTAATATCTAACTGAAATTGTCACTAGTAGTCGACTACGTATATGTATGTATGTGTTATGTAACTATGATGCTTGACGGACAAATAAGTATTGTGGTGGTGGACCCTTGGTACCACTCACATAATAGTTTGACGGGGACCATATCTTGGACTCCTCCATGTCGGTGGCCCCGGCTGTCATTTGTAGATCGTGGCAATCGTTACGGGTCGTGGAATCTTGAAAGTCTGACAACCAGTCTTACCAATGGGTATCAGTGTCTTACCCAGTAACTGGGTTGTAGAGGTCTGATAGGCAGTCCATGTAAAACAGTGGTTTTCCGGTGCAAGCCGACCCGACCCGAAAATGCCAGGCAGAGGACGACATAATCTAGTTTGATCATTTCTTGTAGCAGGGAGTTTTCAGGGCAGTTGCTGGCTATTTTATTATGGCTAGAAATATACAGAAATATTGATTACAACCAAACAAATAAAAAAATACAGGTCTTGAATTAAAAATTTTCATTTTAATTATGTTTTATAAGCGCTACGTGACGCTATTCAGTTATAACCAAAACGAAACCTACCAGCAACCAATCAGACGAAACTATTAAAACCAATTGCACAACAACCATTCACACACAACCCATTTATAAAACCAACAATTACCCAGAACTCTGAACTACCTAATCGCGGTCAAAACGACCGGCCGCCCAAAATATTTGTTCGTCGAAAACGTGTACCGCCGTTTTCGGCGAAAAAAGTCCAAAAGCGATTTGTCACGCGTCCGTTGGCCCGGCATCCATCACGGGATAGACCCCGAATTATTATTCTTTATACGCCGTAATGACGCACCTGGGGTCTTCGTCGTCAATCTCGATGATCAATGACGCGTTTTGACGCTCCATTGAGGGTGGATTAACGTGGTTTTCACTTGCAGGGTAGGTTAGGTTGTTGTGAAAATGTTCGTAGATAGAATTTATGCTTTATTGTGGTTTAAAATTATAGCACAATTCTTTAACAAGAAAATGACTCTACGAAATCGGAATGTAATTATAGCAATATGTGATGTAAGCCCGGATTTAAGTCGCAGTTTTCTGCGACTTAAGTAGTCCATTGTTACACAGAAAAGCGGGACTTATGTGTGAGATATTTGATTTTTGCGTTATGCTTGTGAACAAGCACTGCTTGCAGTGACTGGGCGTCTTACTGACCATGATTTTGTTTCTGTCACTAATAATTACCTTCCTCTTTACTTCGATGGACCTAGTTTATCAAATATGGCGTCGAATAGTAACTCGGAACATATAAGCTTTGTTATCATAGTCCAGTATCACGGTTCGCGACGTTGAGAAAAAAGAGATAGACGCTCTGAAAATGTGGTGCTGGAGAAAAATGCTTGGGCTATCGTGGAACGAGTTTCGTACCTACGCCTCGATACGCCAAGAGCTCAATATCAAAAAGCGTCTATCTGATCTGGTCCAAACGCGCATCCTAAAATACTTCGGACACATCTCGAGGCGTGACGGTGACTCTTTAGAACGCCTTGTCGTGCAGGGTAGAGTGGAGGGCACTAGACCACGTGGACGGTCACCCATGAGATGGACTGACCAAATAAAATCCGCAGTGGGCGATCCATTATATAAGTGCACCCGCAATTCTATAAATCGAATTGAATGGCGAGAAATCCTGAGGCGAATCACATCAGCCCCTAGTCAAGAAATTTCATGAGGACGACGACTGCTCTTACAAGAGTGTTACGAAAAAGAAGAAGATCATAGACCAGCATTGCATATGTCAGCTGTCACGTTCTCGTCTCGTTTACATTTTTTTTTGCTTGCGTATATTCTCAATGTGTTTGTTGGCATAGTTAGCTGAAATAGCAAATACTTTAAATTAATATTGTGTTTTGTATTTCGTAATGTTAATCAACGTGCGTACTATATTGTACAGAATCAAAGTTTATTTATTTATTTATTTTTTTATTCCCAGCTAAAGCACTAGGAATTGGAGATGGACGGGCCTGTTTGGGGGACTGTCTTATTTAATTTTGACGTTCGGAAATTGCCGAATCTCAGCCTAATTTAAATATATGACCTTTGATTTTCATTTTGATTTTGTGGGTTTACGTCACGCGTGCTATAAAATAGTTTTCAACACACTTGCTCGTAAAGTGAGCCTTATTATATCGTTCTTAGGGCCATAAACCGAACTATAACATACACGTGCATAATAATATTACACACTAGTGCATAATAGAATGATCCCTACAAAGTTAAGTTAGTACCTAACTGCAAATTATATGCGAGTAAACAGAGCATTTTCAATTTAACCGGGTAATACAGTTTTTTTTTTTTTGTAACAACAAAGAGGTTTTATGCCACCGAAAATCTATTTACATTTTTGAAATAAATAAATGTGTCCCTAATTAAGACGAAAAAACATTTATTATTATCAAATTATTTATAATTCACAATAATTTCTTATAAAATATTTGCATTTTATCACAAAAATTATCATTTTGAAGTAAGCTGTATGGCTGTAATCAATCAACTTACATTTGGCGCGTGCAAAAAAAAAATTGCGTGCCATTTCCCAATTTTCCCCTAATTTTCATATTTTGTTTGTATCGCATTTGTTGCTGTGTGGTAAATAATTATAAAAATGTCAGGTTTTAGTACAGAAGATGAACAATTGATTGATTTAACCCCGCCAGAAATACTAAATGCAGCACAAAATGCAAACGAAAGCCTAATACCTGCAAAATCTAGAGAAAAGTATTTAGCTGCTTACGATAGTTTCCTGCAATGGAAGAGCAACAAAAAAACCCAGTCATTTTCTGAAAATGTGTTTTTGGCGTATTTGTCTGAACTCGCCAATACATACAAACCTAGCTCCCTGTGGTGCATCTATTCCATGTTAAGAAGCATGGTTAAGCTCAAACATGGTGTTGATATCAAAACGTACTGTAACCTGATGGCATTTTTGAAGAGACGCTCGGATGGATATATTGGTCGGAAATCTAAAGTTTTGTCACCAGCCGACGTTGAAAAGTTTTTGAATGAGGCTCCGGATAGTCAGTATCTAGCAACAAAGGTACGTTTCATATTTTTAATCGAAACGAATCTACAATATACAAGTGTGTAACTTTAGCATAATTTCTTAGAACTAATTAATTGATTTCTTTGCAGGTTGCCTTAATATTCGGTGTTACTGGTGCTTGTAGACGACAAGAGCTGTACAATATTACAACAAAAGATGTAGAAATCCACGGAGATATGCTTCTTGTCAAAATTACCCAGACTAAAACCAAGATTCCACGATCTTTTACAATCCAAGGAACGTTTCGTGAAATAGTGAAAAAATACCAAGATCTCCGTTCAACAAAAACAAAGAATGACCGCTTTTTCCAAAACTTTCAGAAAGGAAAATGTACTGCACAAACAATCGGTATTAACAAATTTGGTAATATGCCAAGAGAAATAGCGAAGTATTTAGGTTTGCCTGAGGCCGATTTTTACACTGGACACAGTTTTAGAAGAACGTCGGCTACAATGTTGGCTGATTCGGGGGCTGATATACTAACTTTGAAGCGACATGGTGGATGGCGTTCTGACGCAATCGCTGAATCGTACATAGAAGACTCAATTCATAACAAAGCAAAAATCAATGACAAAATAACGCAAGCCATTAATTTGGAGCCAAAGGCAAAAAAGTTTTGCCCCGAACCACAACCATGTACATCTACTAGCGTGAGTTATTTGGTGCCCTCTCCTTCCAGTAATTTGTATGATTTACCTTTGTCGCCGACATTTACACAAGAAGTAAATGAAGGTACTAAAGAAGTGGCAAGTACCAATGTAACACAAACTGTGAAATTGCCATCAAAAACAATCCAATATCGTTTTGAAAATTGTACATTCACCAATTGTTTTAATAATTAAACGATTTATGCAATACATATTTGTTTTTTCTCGCAAGTGTGTTGAAAAACGTCGTATGATACACGTGTGTATTGATGATTACCGTCCTCGGCTCTCTTAAGACCCTCACCTGACGGCTCGGGTCTCAATGGCGCCTCAGCGGTAATCACCAACATTACACACTTGTACCATAATGTACTAATACAATACTCGTGACTTAAGTAGTCGATTATTGCACACACACATTAATAGAATTAACAGACACGTATTTCTATCTACTATTTTAAAATGGTACATTCTGTTGAGTAATTGAAGCAAACATATGAAAGTTTGGACGGAATTTATTTGTTACGCAAACAAACATTAATGATGGGATGGATCACCAAAAGGTAACATTTTATCGAAAGCTGAATATGGCAGCTTCTTTAAGTAGAAACCATTTCTTTGCTTAATTGAATCAAATAAAAACTTTAGTAACCTAGGACGTGTGAGAAAACTAATATCAATTGTAAGAAAACCTGGATAAAATCTGATTAAAACGGTGGAAGAATCTGCCACATTTTATAAACTTTTCCTTAACCGGTGTTATATGAAAACCAATAACACTTCGCGGTGCACGGTGGAAACTTTCATAAGATTATGTGGCAAATATTATACTATCGCTTACCTTACCTTATTAAGGAGAATGTACTAAGGAAGTCTGTGATTTTCAATCATAACATTTTTTCATGAAGTAGGTAGTTATTCAATGAGATTAAATGAACGTAGAGGCTTGTGTTGTTTACAGATAAATCGTTTAATTGGTGTACACAAAAGAAATAACTGTGATTTAACAGTCTTATTTTTAAACGTCTCCTAACGTTGTTAAGCTTCATACCGATCCAGTTTGTCCCTTGCTGCCCTCTACCAGCGATGCCTTATCCCGAAGTCTGTACCCCAAAGGAGGTACCCTAAGCGAGTATTCACTCTAGTTTTAAGTTTTTAAGCCATGCAGGTAGAGGCCGTGCATTGATTAAGATAGCCACAGGCAAATCCCGTTAAGCAGCCGACAACCTAATTGGTTTAAGTATGAAATGTCATTAAAAAAAGTCATAAATTGGTAGTTACCTACCAGACATGAAATTCGACTGAGGGTGAGTGAACTTTACACTCAATTCTACATACTATACGACTATCGCAAAGAAAACCATAAGGTAATGAAAATATTTTGCTTGTACATTTTGTAGATCAAACTACTTTTTAAATTCTGTTCCACCAATCACGAGCTCCATTTCTCCTCAATTATTTTCATATTAATCTTGATACTAATTTCTTTCAGCAACTTTCCCACCAGTCAGTGATATTAGTGGCCTGATCACTTTCTGACGATGGCATAGCATGGCCCTGATTGGCTCTAATGAAACACATTATACTACCCCCATTATCGGCATTTTATACTTTTAACGGACGATTGTTTTGGAAATTTAAGCCAATTTTGTTGGAGAAAATGATAGTTCTATATGCATTAATTTTGAAGAACGCTGATTACCTTTAACAAATATTGTTTGCGTCGAAACTGATATTATTTTACACACTTAGTCCTGACATAAAGTAATATGAAACAAAGTTAGTATAATAAACATGAAACGTAGGTAGGGTTTGGAGCACCGTGTCACAAGAGATGTCTTTAAACACGGGAAAACGAGACGGTACGAACCATTCTCAATTTTTACATTCTTGCAATGCGTTTAGGGATAATTCTAAGTACGAGTAAGTTATAGGTAAGCTCATTAACTCGTAGACTAGTAGGTTAGTAAATTTAATATTATACACTGGCTGTTGAGAGTATGTCATGCTCACTCAAATATCTCGCTGGTGGTGACGTGTGAGTGGGATCAATAAGTACCCTTCAAAATGGTCTCTGAGCTACCACGACATTTTGAATTCCTAAATTTTTCTTTCTTTATTTTTAATACGGATAATTTTATCGTGCACGTTTTTCTACACATTTCTCATATAAATAATTTCAACATGAATGATATAACAAATTTTTCGTAACAAAATTTTGATCAAAAGAGTCACCACGGATTTACTTACTTGTTCTTCTCCATAGGTACAGTCACCAGCACGAATATGTATACACTTACTAACTTTTAAAACGGATTTTCTCCTATTGTACTGATTGTAATTTTATTTTATTACGAACATAGTATTTTAGAACCCACACTATTACGAAATTTGCCTTACCTCAAAGTTGCAATCGTTATTTAAAGAGAAAATCGCTTTTGAATTTGGCTATGTGTATACTTATTATTACTCGTGACTGTACGTTCTACGCTTTGACATGGGCAGCTAGCTTGAACTTTCTGACTCACCTTCACAATTCAGAAGTGTCTGTAATAATTTTATCTATATATATATATAAATGTTATGTTGGTTTGTGTACGCTTCAAAAACTCAAAAAGTTCTGCACCGATCGAGCTGAAATTTTAGCATGATATATAATCCGCATCAAGGATTGTTTTTATCTATTTTTTGCATTAGTCACATATCCGCGATCGCGAAAAAACAGTTTTTTTAACGATCAGCTATGTACCAGTGACCGCGCCATCTGCCGGAAGCGAGGAAAACACTTGCTGACAACCGCAATAGTAATAGAATGGCCCAGTCACATGAGAAACAATATTTGTTTTGATTCTCATTTCTCAACCATTCAAGCGTTGCAGGATACAGTTTGTTTGAAATAAATGCTTTGAGTTGTCTTGTAACTGTACATACTTTAACATGTACGATTAAACTATTACTGTATTACTAACCAAAAGGGAAGAGGGGAAAATCGGTTTCAATCCTTGAATTCATCGTCTTGATAATTCATATGTCATGTTCTAAAACTGTCTGTACCTGACTTCACCGAACTAATATACAAGCTACAAATAACACCAACATCATTATTACTCTGTTATTAAACAGTTATAATTACGAATCCGATTAAATCATTCTGCTTACAATCATAATAATAATTACAACATGTATTAATATTCTGTTCGTCAATACGAACCGTAGCTACATATTGATTTGAGAAGATTGAAATTTTGATAATGTTAAATGGGAATGAACGTTGTTAATTACGAAATTTAATTATATTAGCGATACTAAATGCTTATAACAGGGGTGTGATAGGAGGTGTGGTTGCTTTGTGAGCGTTAAGGGATGAAAATTGTTTTAGATCAACGATTAAATTTCTTTGTGGATGTAAAGAGTAAGAAAAAGCAACCCACCTAGGGTTGCTTTTTTATTTATTTTGTTCACTGTTATTTTCAATGAAGACCGGGTAGTTTGAGTACATTATGTGGCCTATCCGAATGTCCTTTATTTAATATGGTCGGAACGTTGAGCTCCTTAAGTGCTGAGTTGAGCTACACGATTCCTGACAAACGTTTGCACTGACAAGACAGGTCCACTCAATCTGTGTGATCCTTACCTCAAAATACAATTCACATGGTCTTCACATGATTCGACCAAATTATGTCAAGAATTTAACCAGTCAATTACCGTAATTACAGACACAATTAAAAAACGATTGTGTCTGTACCAAATGTGGTATCTCAGGGACTTAGAGGTTAAAAGAGACTGTGAGTTATGAGTCCCCTTTCACTCTTTTTCTCGATGCAGTCAGATAGGATACTCCAACCTCATCTAGTTTTAAAGTATGATTGACGTGTAAGTTGTTTTTATAAACCTTATGTAATAAACTTAGGGTACCCTTGCTCTAAACCAACTTATTGAATACCTAATATATTTAACATCAAAGCAGAAACTTATGAATGGGTACCCAAAGGCATCTAATCGTCACTACTAGATTATCTCAAACTATAAACTGACATAGGTATTACAGGGTAAGGAAAATAACACGTAACACATTGTATCATTTAAAGGTACACCTAGGGTTTCACTAAATAAAGCACAGAAAGACAAGACTATATATTTATTTCAATTAGGCTTGTCAGTAATTAATCAGAAAGCTAGTTGTCCGTTCCAAAACTAGGTCTTCATGGAGAAGAAGGACAAGAAACTCCATGGAAACAGTATTAAATTATTATATCAACTCACTTCTTACATTGCCATAAACTATTATTATCTCAAATACATTTCATTCTATCTCTTGGACCATTGTCCAAGAGATCTCAGAATAGTATCAACACAATCACAATAGCTAGGCAAAGAAAGAGTATGAATATTCTATTTTATATGATTTAAAACATTATCAATATCGGCAAAAATATAAAAGGTACAACAACATTTTCATAATAAGCAATAAGTGTTACATAATATCAAATTACTTAATATTTAAGATAGTAACAGAACTTACGTCCGTCTTCGATGCTGGCCCCGAGCGAATAGGCCGAGTGCCACCCCGTGTTCTCAACCGTTGTCTCGGAACCTCGTTATTTCAAAACTAGTGTTGCCAGTATTATCCATCAAAAGTCCCAATAATCGACTAAGACAACATTACAATTTAGTTTATTATTTTAAAACCTAACACTCGACCATCCTGACATCGTGCATGTCCTCATGCACGCATACAAATTAGCATTTATAACCTAACACTTGGCAAGTAAGGGTGACAGCATCGAATACGGCTTACAATTATTTACACATTACATCCAACACTTACAACTTAAGCACTGTTTGCGAACCATCCCAGAATATACAATAGAAACAAACGAGTAAGCACAAAAATAAAAGACATTTAAGAGTCCCACATAACATGATGGTGGTAAACGAGGAGGGTTCCCCACATTAAAAAAAATAAAATCAGGACATTAATAAAATGTCTACGTTATTCCTATGTCACGATGGCTGTGAACAGGCCTTTTCACAAGCAATAAATATATACATAAATATATTGTCCAAGTTATTCCTTAGTCACGGTGGATGTGAACCATAATCACAAGCCGTTTGCGACATCAGGTACTTGTGTCTAAGTCATTCTTTAGTCACAGCGGATGCGAATATCACAAACCGTTGCGACATTAGGTACTTGTGTCTAAGTCATTCCTTGGTCACAACGAATGAGAACATCTATCACAAAACGTTGCGACATCAGGTACTTGTGTCTAAGTCATTCCTTAGTCACAGCGGATGAGAACATCTATCACAAGCCGCTGCAACATCAGGTACTTGTGTCTAAGTCATTCCTTAGTCACAGCGGATGAGAACATCTATCACAAGCCGTTGTGACGTCAGGTACTTGTGTCTAAGTCATTCCTTAGTCACAGCGGATGAGAACATCTATCACAAGCCGCTGCGACATCAGGTACTTGTGTCTAAGTCATTCCTTAGTCACAGCGGATGAGAACATCTATCACAAGCCGCTGCGACATCAGGTACTTGTGTCTAAGTCATTCCTTAGTCACAGCGGATGAGAACATCTATCACAAGCCGCTGCGACATCAGGTACTTGTGTCTAAGTCATTCCTTAGTCACAACGAATGAGAACATCTATCACAAAACGTTGCGACATCAGGTACTTGTGTCTAAGTCATTCCTTAGTCACAGCGGATGAGAACATCTATCACAAGCCGCTGCGACATCAGGTACTTGTGTCTAAGTCATTCCTTAGTCACAGCGGATGAGAACATCTATCACAAGCCGCTGCGACATCAGGTACTTGTGTCTAAGTCATTCCTTAGTCACAGCAGATGAGAACATCTATCACAAACCGCTGCGACATCAGGTACTTGTGTCTAAGTCATTCCTTAGTCACAGCGGATGTGAACATCTATCACAAGCCGTTGTGACGTCAGGGTACTTGTGAACTTTCCCCCTCACAAACCATAGTGACATTAAATACTTGTGACTTGTGAACCTTCCTTCTCACAAGCAATAAATTCACCAGTTAAATATCTAAGTTATTCCTAAGTCAAGATGATTGTGAACCTTCCTTCTCACAAACCATGGGGACATTAGGTACTTGTGAATCTTCCTTCACACCACAATAGATAAAAGATAGTAATTGTTTAAAATCAAAACATTTATGTATTCAAGGATAGTTTCAAAACCAATATAGGGGGTATTAATCACAGCTCAAATCATTCACCGTAAACAAAAATGAATAGGTTAGAGGTTAAATCATTCAACTAATCTGATCTAATTCTACGAAATACAATAGTATGAACAATTATCCATATTAACTTCATTAGTTCTCAAACGATTTTCATTTATCTACACACCCAGTAAGTTCTTTTTATTATAATTGTGACAAACAATAGATAGCACTATAGCTTTTAGCAACAAACTTACCAAATTAAATATAAGTAGGATGTCAAAAATTACCGTTATGATAATGCTGTAACATTTCCGTAAAATAAATAATAAATCTGTGATCGTAGTGTCTACCTTAATCGATACTGATAATTTTAACTATGTAAACAATATAATATGTGGAAACAGACTTCAAATAATGTGTTTAATTGTGCCCTTACAAACAAAGTAAAGCCCAGCGTAAGGTGAAAATAGTTTGCAAACGAGATTCTTGTAATTTAATAAGATATTTAAAAAATAAATGTTTTTTTATCCATAATCAGATAATTTTCTTTATATATTTAAACTATCAATGTCCACATCATTAGTTTGTAAACGGGATTACAAACATACCACCACCACCTACTTATAAATATTAATTTAAATTGAACAAAACGTGCTTTTTCTTTTTAGGGTACCTTTCTAACTATATGACATCCGAACTTAATATTCAAGTTTATGTTTTTTTTTTTTGACTAACCTTATATTATCAGACATGCTATACATACTATGTTTGTCGAGATTAACTTCAGACATGAAATTTATTTGACATTTGGCATTCTATCAACAATTTAGACCTCACATTTTTATGAACCTGTATTTTTTTTTTCCTCTGTGTATTGCATTGTATAATTTCGATTTTTCTTTAACTTAGGTAACCAGTCTTTTAAATTGTTTTTAAATATATTAAATTTTCTTGTGTATAATAATGAATATAAATAATATTTTGCATGCCTAGATCGGTATGACATAATTAACTGCGCATCTACTCAACATCTTAAAATGTATTTACTTCTTTGTTCTGCAATAAATTCATTGAATTGAATACGCATGAGTTATTAAATAAAGTTTAGTTTAAAACATCGATAATAATCGTATCTAGTTTTTGTTAAACAATTTTTATTTTAATAATACTTTTTATTCATAAAAGACGGCGATTAGTTTTGCATTTAGACTATATATGTGTTTACTTTTGTGATTGTGACCAATATAACATTCCTTTTCTATTACTATTTAGTGACGGCCTAAATTATTGATGAAAATGGGAAGAAACAATAAACCAAAACTGTACAGTGCCTGCAAGGTTAAGAGTACCTGCACAGGGCAGTTAATTAATTAATTAATTTTTAAGGAATTCAATACCGATAAGATGCTTAATGCGTAAGTCGAATTCACCACTATGACTAAAGCATTACCAGCAAAAATCTATTCTCGCTTTGTAAAGTAATATGGAGTAAGCACCCTATTTTTTAGAGAAGAACGTCTGTTTTACCCCAAAAACTTATAATAATCGTTCATTTAGAAACAGATTAAAATATATGATAAGTTTTTGAGTTTGAAGCCCGTCAACAATATATTAGAATGTCAGGTACTGTCACTATAAATTCCAAAGCACAGCGAAGGAATGGAGTAGCATTATAAATGTGCAAAGGTGAGGTTTTACCCGACAGCGGCCCAAAGGAAGGCAACGATCCAGCAGGCCATGTACGTATATGCATGTTCATCTGTTTCCCATAACTTCTTACCTACTCGTCGTATTTGGGCAAGCAAAATATCCTTAGAGGCGTCCTGTAATTCCACGGGCTATAATCCCATAAACGCCAAAATTGCAGTTTATAGCGGATATTAAACTTTATTGAAAACATACATTTTATTTTAATTTAATATAATTTCTATTCGTAAAAGATTTTATGTAAGATCAAAAGAATGGTGTTTGGCTGTTTTCAATAATACTAAACATACTTCTAGAATGTTATGAAGACTGATTAGCAAATTATTTGTATCAAACTCCATTTGCTGCCTTCTCTCAATTATGCCTAGCCCCAAAATAACGTAATGAAATATTAAGCAAAAAAAGGGAACAGATATACATACAAACACAGGCCCATAAACACATTGCCCTCCGCAGATGGGCAAAATTCAAATAAAAAGAAAAGTATAATCTAGAAGTAGTCGTAAAATAACGGCAATAACACCCGTTTTCTAACCGCAGTTACACGTAATTACTAAAATATGTATATGTCAAGTAATTGCCATATGAAATCGACCTTGAAGGAAATGTGTATCAGTCTCTTATATAGCAATGTCAATTCCATTTTTATACCTCTAGAAGATTAATTCCTTACAATTCTTTATTTCATGTTGTAAATAATTAGTAAATATTTAAGTTGCCCATTAAATATTTAATATTATTTGCCTACTTCATAGTTTGCCGTGTGCAAAAATTTCATAGACCTAGATAAATTAACGTCTCTCAGCACGGACATGTTTCTTAAATATGTTTCCGTTTTTATCTTGCACTTTTATTTTGACAATTACAGCAAAATTATTCATTACGACTATTATTACTATTGAGCTTCGTAGATAGATATTAAAACGGTCAAAAGAACCAAATTTGCATTATTATAGTCGAAAGGTTAAAAAAATATAAATATATACCTATATCTATAAACATGTTCTTTCTTTTGACCATGTCCTACAAGAATTGACCATAGGATTGTTCAAAAGGAAAAGTACTCGTAAATTAATGTTTCGTTTCGCTCCAACTAAATAGTCTACAGTTAAAACTCTCATACCATGGTTGTAGCCAACCCTTGTAGTTTGTGTGATAAAATGTATAACCGTTATTTCGTCCCAGTCGTAGACAGTGGCACATTTATTGACCTTTTTAAACTTACCGATACCAAGGCGTTGACAGAGGGTCAACAATACATAAAATATTCTTGTGGTTATTACTACGGTAGCTGAAATTCTGTATCAGAGATGTCACTGCTTACGGCTGAGATTGTGACTTAATATTGAATAAGTAACTCATGAATGTTAAACCGTTCCATGTACATTGTATCAACATACCTATAAGAAATATACTAAACAAGTCTATTCGCACACAAATACGTCAAGTACACAATTGTAGTCGTCATAAGAAGGAACACATTTTACTATCGCGAGTGCGAACAGTCAATGGTGAGAGCAATTATCTTTGCGGAGGTGCAACAATATAACAAGCTACCTAAAGAAGTTAAGAACGCAAACTCGTTTGATGTATTCAAAACGAAGTTAAAATATCACATTCTTAAAGATCAAACACTACCGTAAATATACTTGCCCTACTGCTGCGTTGCTTTATAGTGGCACCGGATTGAATAATTTTTATATTTTTTTTGCGGGTGGATCGAAAAGTTTGAAATGTTTGTATTCGTTGATGTGATTTGTGTACGAAATGACTTAATACTGTGTATTTAAATGATTTGACAGAAACAAAAACAATACCTGCTTAGTTTAAGTGTCAAAGTTTGTGAATATTTTAAGTTTTGGAACAATTGTTCTCAAGTAAGTGACATTTTTATATAAATTCTTTTTGAGAAGTAAATTTCTTTAACCATCAAATACCATGTCTCGCGCCCACAACCGCTCCAGTTCGTTGTCATTCGACACGCGGCGACTGTCGTGTACAGCACTAGCCAGAGATGTAGCCCGCCGCCCGTGGCTGCGTTCCCGGCTCTGCTCGTTGTACAGATCGCGTAGCCGGTTGTGATGATAACCCAGCTCATGCCCGGACACGGTCACGTCACCGCTTCCGACTCACAGCGTGCATATGACCACGGCTGCGACGGGTCATCGCAACGCGGTGCCGCGGGGTAGGCACGTAGCATCGTTGTTCTGAAACTTGTAAGCGGAGGCACTGTAACTACTCAATTTTACACGTTATAAATTAAACTTACATTAAGGGCGATAAATTCTTAAATGTACAATTGAAAATTCTCCAAAAACGAGGCGTCTTACCTCACAAATTACACCATTTTAGGCCCCTTTACACAAAAATAAGTGACGGTAGGCACTGTCTAGTATTTTCAAAATGACTATTGATAATAACCTAAATAAAATCACGAAATTACCCAGCCCCACACATTGAGGTTCTATGAACTGTTGTAAAGATATTGACCTGTTATTATATAACTAAGCAACAAGCAGGCTCTTGCCACTTCTGAAATATGTAATAAACTTAGGGTACCCTTGCTCTAAACCAACTTATTGAATACCTAATATATTTAACATCAAAGCAGAAACTTATGAATGGGTACCCAAAGGCATCTAATCGTCACTACTAGATTATCTCAAACTATAACCACTCAACCGTCCAACCCGCGCGGCGATTATCTCCCCAACTGTCCGGGCGTCAAATTTCACTTTCTTTTTTACGACATTGCGAATTTTTTGCACAAAAACGATTACGACTGAAAAACTACTATAGCTATATTCTAATAAGAAATACTCACGGAAAGCTAATAAGATATCAAATTCTAATTGGAAAAAACTAAATTAATCAAACAAAAAGCTAATTAGATATTGAATTCTAATTAGAAAATAAAGTCGGGGATTTCAAAAAAATATCGTATTTATTTTTTATTTCGTATTTTACAAGAAAAGTATAATAGTTACTAGGCAAAATTATTTTTATTATAATAGTACATAATATACCCTTCAAAATGACACCAATATCTAAATATAAGTATTTAGTTTTCTATCAAGAAAAAACAAATACTTCTCCAAAGGTCCCCGAGCCAACACTAAAATCATGAATTACGAGTTGCGTTTGAATAATTTGTAGACCCCATCTCAATATATTTCGTTTGTAAATAGCTGTTATAGTGCTAATAGTAAAGTATTCTCTTATATTTAAGCATTTATTTAACAAAAACAACTAATTCGAAAAATGGATCAACTACAACCACAAACAATGTCCGCGCGGTCATCATAAAACTTTTCCAGCTATATTATTATGGAATAATATAGCTATGCTAAACGTTTCGAAATTGGCGTAGTAATGCATATTTCGTAAAGGAAATATCTTCACGTTTAATTTGATGTACAATAACAACATAAATGTGGTATAAAAACAGAAAACTTACCATATTTTAGTTGGAGATCCACACACAAACCTATTTCACTAGACAACACGGATGAACTGTCATTTTCTTTTTTTTTTTCTAAATTTTATGTTGCCGGTCCATAGATGAAATTCACTCTACTGGATGACAAATCTCATATAGCGACATCTAGTATTTCTCTAATGTACGACTATCAAAGGACTGTAGCGATAAACACGTTTCAAGTGACGAATGACGCATAAAACGTCCATGGTTACAAAAGTAACCATGGACGTTTCGACGAAATTTTATTTGGTTACTTTTGTAACCATGGACGGTTGAGTGGATAAACTGACATAGGTATTACAGGGTAAGGAAAATAACACGTAACACATTGTATCATTTAAAGGTACACCTAGGGTTTCACTAAATAAAGCACAGAAAGACAAGACTATATATTTATTTCAATTAGGCTTGTCAGTAATTAATCAGAAAGCTAGTTGTCCGTTCCAAAACTAGGTCTTCATGGAGAAGAAGGACAAGAAACTCCATGGAAACAGTATTAAATTATTATATCAACTCACTTCTTACATTGCCATAAACTATTATTATCTCAAATACATTTCATTCTATCTCTTGGACCATTGTCCAAGAGATCTCAGAATAGTATCAACACAATCACAATAGCTAGGCAAAGAAAGAGTATGAATATTCTATTTTATATGATTTAAAACATTATCAATATCGGCAAAAATATAAAAGGTACAACAACATTTTCATAATAAGCAATAAGTGTTACATAATATCAAATTACTTAATATTTAAGATAGTAACAGAACTTACGTCCGTCTTCGATGCTGGCCCCGAGCGAATAGGCCGAGTGCCACCCCGTGTTCTCAACCGTTGTCTCGGAACCTCGTTATTTCAAAACTAGTGTTGCCAGTATTATCCATCAAAAGTCCCAATAATCGACTAAGACAACATTACAATTTAGTTTATTATTTTAAAACCTAACACTTACATAAATAAAAATCATTTTTCATGTCTGACTGACTGACAGACGACGAAGGCTTAGTAATAGTATTATCTTAGGACAGGCACACACCGTTATCTGATCTAAAACTAGGCAGAGCTTGTATACTATACTTATATATTTCTAAATACATACATATTATAGATAAATTACACCTAGACACAGAAAAAATAATTGTGCTCATCACACAAAGATTTGTCCTGGGTGGGAATCGAACCAGCGACTTCCGTCACCTAATTCGATTAGACTAATAGGCCAGTCAAAGTGTTCCCTTGATACCTATTGGTAAAGGTAACCTTTAATTGTACATGTCGTTGGCTGAATAGTGAATTCGTGACAGCAATTTGACGATGCTCTCAACTATTTTTGTTTGCTGCAACACTTCTGTTTGACGGACATATTGCATGGTCGCACGGAGTTAATTAACAAATACCTGAAACGTTTGTGACAATTTATTTCTAGTTCACACTATAGTTACTGAACTTTTCAGGAGACTTTTAATGATCGCTTGGCTCGGTCTCTTAAGTAGATTTAAGAAATGGTATGTGGAAGAATGCGATGGAGAGGCTAAAAAGCCTTTATAAAAACAAAAAAATACGCGTCGAATTAAGAACCTCCTCCGTTTTATTTCGTCGGTTGAAAATAAAATATTATAACGCCGAAGTGTTAATATTCATGGAATTTATTTAATTTTTTATTTCACTTATGTCGGTTTTAATTTATTTTGGAGGCCGCTAAGTTTGACACCAGTCATACTGAGTCCCAAGATACAGACTAACTGTCTTGTTTGGTTTCACTGGCAAATAATATGCTGTAACTAGCTGTAGGTAATATTTAAGCTACGCGTGTCCTGTCAACTTGATGTTAACCCATGCTAGCTTAATGTATTATCTGGACAATAGATAATTCCTATGTCTATTACTAAGGGGTATCGCATTAGGCACGCCACAATTGCGGCGGTAAGTCCCCTCTTTGAGGAGTGGATAGAGAGGCGTCACGGCGTCCTCACCTTCCGCCTGACGCAGGTTCTCACCGGGCATGGGTGCTTCGGTGGGTTCCTGTTCAGGATAAAGCGGGAAAAAAAAAGGGGTATCGCATTACCCAGTTTTTGTTTCGTATTTTACAGTATTTTATATTAGACTAGCTGACCGTGCAAAAGTTGTCCTGTTTCCTACTCGATAGCAGCGCCACCTACCGAGTCCAATAGTAAATCTAAACTATCCAGGGTGCTACCCAAACGCATACAAAAAAAATCATTCAAATCGGTCCAGCCGTTTAGGAGGAGTTCAGTGACATACACACGTACAATAGAATTATATATACAGGCAGTCATTAATTGTGAAATACTGGCATTCAGGTGCATCCGGTTAGTGTCAGCTGACCGCAACATAGTTGGGAAATGTCAGGTGATTAGGAAGAGCTTTTCTTGCTGCAAATAAATGGTGCTTCTTTCAGATTTACTTTAGAAAATGAACATGAGTAATACAAATCTCAACACAACTGAATACCTATGAAAAACCTTTTACTATATCCATTTCAGAATTTATTACAACAAAGTATCTTATTACATGCTTTATATTAGCTTCACTTGTATGTTTGTATGTTTGTTTGTAACCGACTCTTCATAGCGCGATTTTGACCCACTTTAAACGACCAGATTTCATTCAAACTTTGCACACCTGTCAAAGACCGATGACAATGCAATAATTTCATAAATTTGTGCCATTATCCTTGCCGGGGTTACCAGGACAGCAAAAAACTGTCTTCGAAAACTACGCTGACATACGTCTCAAAATTCGAAACACCCTAAAAAATATAAAATAAATAATATGTAGTTTAAAAAACTAAAAACCACGCTTCCACAAAACCAAACTATAAAGTAGAATATAATGGAAAAAAAGCGTGGGGTGCCTGATTAATAAAAAATACCTAAAAAGGCACCCCACGCTTTTTTTCCATTATTTTCTACTTTTTAGTTTGGTTTTATGGAAGCGTCTTTTTTTTAAACTATTTTTTCTTGCCAAGCTTCACTCGGTATTTTACTTTTACATGATATTTTCACATTTCTATATAAAATTTTCTAGGAAAACTGAATATCTAAATTAAAATTCCGTGAAATCTTTACGTTACGTTGATTTTGAATTAGTTTTCACTGAGAAGTTATGTATACTTAGTGATAAATTTGAGCGCAGTGTTGGTAGCGGCCGTGATTAACGAGTTGTTGGTCGTGGATTCGAAACCTCACGGACGCTTTGTGTAAATTATTTCATCACCACCGCTCTCAGAACGGTGACGGAAAACACCTTGACGATACCGGCATGTTCTAGAACCAAAAAACCTAAGGCATGTGACATCTACCATCCCGCACTGAGCCCGCGTGTTAAATAAATACCACTCTCTTTCACTGAGAGGAGGCATGAGCCCCAGCAGTGGGAATAATAGAAGCTGATTACGCTGTAGTGAAATACTCAATCGAGTTTTGAGGCAGCGCATTAACTAGAGCAATATCGATACTATGGGTAATCCCTCTAACGATGCGGACGTAAAAGGCGGAAACGGACGATTATAATCCTAAAACCACAAAGCGATCCCGGTTGCATCGCAAACGGGGCTCAAACCATAGCAGGCTTACATCGTTTAAGGGTTGCCGCAGATCTAGCAAAATGTGGTTTTCACTGCCAAATATAAAGTCGAAAATAGATAGACTTAAATGCGTCTCTCTGTCCACTTGCCGATGTGACTCTGCTCCATTTCCACTCACAGCTACGCGTGGACTAAGCTACGCTATATATGAAAATTGTAGGACAGATCGTCTAGTATGGCGTGTTACGTGCAAATACCTGACTGGCAAACAAATCAGCACCCAGTAGAGTTGGACTCAATCAATCAATTGATAAGCCAAAGTAAACATTTATTGATTGAACTAAATTAATCTATGCTGAAAATTTTAGTTTTAGTTTTAACTGAACATTTATTAATCAATTTATGTTTTTGTTCAAGCTTAAACTGTCCCGTTTTATCTTATGTCATATTAAAGAAGTGGAAAAATAGGAAATCTATCACTAAGAAGTTGTTAGTAGATTGAGGAACAATTTGAGAGCGTTTGTGAACATCTATCTAGAGACAGTATTCTCTTTTTTGGCAACTTATCACGCAATTTTATTTGTGAACGTGAATGTATGGCCTAATATCAAGTAAGTAATTTTTTGTAATTCGACTGAAAATACTCTGGATCGTTTAGTATTTTTTTTTCCGTCACTATCCACCAATAGAGAGAGAGATTGGTTTTCATTGAATAATTACATTGAAAACCTATTTACGTGCCTATAAACATAATCAAATTTGTTATTTGCACACTATTCATGAGTAATAAAATAATAAACTATTATTTAATTTATAAGATAGTACTATTTTAAACAATTTATAAAACTAAAACTATTATAGTTCGCCCAATTCTTTAAGTTTTTCAATCGACTTAAACTAATTCAAACGTCAATCGTTAGCTCATCTGATTAAATTTGTTTTAGTTTTTAATCATAAATCTAAACTAAATGATTGCTAACACTGCCAATAACATAATTAAAAAGAAAGAAACATATTTTATTTGGGACACGCACAGAATATAAAACAATAAAAAAGAACATAGGAACAATAACAATTAACTTTTCCGTGCACATCATGCGAAGCAGCGGACGGTCGACTTTATTATCGTCCGGTAAAACATTATTTAATATCAACTTTATTAATAAAAAGTTCAAAGTTCATATTTGTTTAGCAGAGAAAACCGCGCTGCGCTCTACCCCTAACGCGATTGAATAAACCTCCATCACTCGATCCCTACCACCTGCCACTGAATCTGCGCGCCTCCAATTAGTGAAGCTTTACGCTAATCCGGGAGGAACAAGCCGAAAATAACTACAACACCATGTGAATAAGCAAACACCCTGTGTAAGGATTAGTCGGAGCGCAAGAATTTATTTTAATTACGAGTAAAACTCGCGGATCTCCGCCATTTGTTTAGTTTAGTCAGGATTATTGGGTTTCTCTTACGGATTTTTGTTAAAGGATTTTCGAGTTCTTGACAGTTAACTTTATTTATTGGTCTGTGAGAACAATTGGACAGTTTTGAGGTTATAAGCTGGGTTTTAGGGGAAGTATTGGTAAATATGTATTGCGAAAACGATGATTGATTGAATTAATTTCAATTAATTAATCTACCTAATCTTTTCCAACGTGGTAGAGGTCGGCATCCAGTCTCATCATCATCATCATTTCAGCCGTAAGACGTCCACTACTGGACTTAGGCCTCCCCCAATTTGGGGGGCTTTGCCATAATCGCCACGCTTGGCAGGCGGGTTGGCGATCGCAGTATGGTGGTAAAATGCACAGAGAACGCTGCTGCCCATCCTCTAGTAAGTCCCTTAGTCGCCATTTACGACACCCAAAGGAAGAAATGGGGTGGTGTTATTCTCTGGCATCCAGTCTAACTGGATGCAACTCAGTACAATCTAATCTTCTATACATCTATAAAAAAAAAAAAAATGGAGTGTCTGTTTGTAATATTAAGATAACCACTTTTTACTAAGTGTATATGGATGTATACCTACACGGTACATATACCAAAATAACATTTTTTACAATTTTTGTAGGTCTGTCTGTCTGTTTGTTCCGGCTAATCTCTGAAACGATTTTGACGGGACTTTCATTGGCAAATAGCTGATGTTACAAGGAGTAACTTTAGGCTACTTTTATTTTAGAAAAATTATTTTATTAAAAAAAAAAATAATACCTGCGTTAATTTCCGACATCCACGCCGGCGAAGCCGTGGGCAAGAGCTAGTATATGTATAAAATTCTCGTGCCGCAGTGTTTGTTACCGAACTCCTCCGAAACGGCTTGACCGATTTTTATGAAATTTTGTGTACATATCGGGTAGGTCTGAGAATCGGCCAACATCTATTTCTTATACCCCTAAATGATAAGTGTGACCCAACTCGAAATATTTTTTTAATTGTTTTTTGTCAATTAAAAAAAATATATATATTATGATTTGGCATTGAAAAATATTATATATACAATTCTAAATTTTTACTCTTTTTCACCGGGCGAAACAATGTTTGCCGGGTCAGCTAGTATAATATATGACATATAAATAATTAGGTATAATATAATATAGCACAATAATGTCAATAATTAATTAATTAATTAATAGTAATAATAAATAATAATAAAATAATATAAACATGATTAAAATAAAAATGAAATTCTTATTTCAATACAGAAACTAAATATACGAATTACAATATGAAATATGTAAATAAATACGTAAAAAACAATAATAATATACAATAGTGTTCAAAATACAGACCAATATTAAGAATTTATAAGAAAATAATTAAAGCGCTCTTCCTCTATTCTAATTAGAATTTAAAATGTTGCTGTGCCCTACAGGGTCCATAATTGATTCTATATATATTAATACCCACCATCTGTATACATTATGGAATGCAATAACGATTTGAGATTGAGATTGATTGATTGATATAGTATTTTTGATGGAGCGACTGCCTACCTGAGCACCACAACCCAGCTACGGTAACAATATACCCTTTGGTAAAATTGAATGTCAGACTTTCAGGTTTCTTCAAACAGCTGTCAAATATCTACAAATAACTACCAGCACCCCTAGCCAAGTTGATAATCTGCAATCGTTAACGCTAGTCGCTCAACGCTAAGTCACGTGGTTAGAACAAACGAACAGAAAATTCGTAGCCAAATTCACATCGTTCAAAATGATAGAATGATTTTTTATCGTTTCTATAATGTTCAACGCTAAATCCTTTGTTATAATGTGTCGTTTTTCTAAAGACATTATAGAACGAGCGGCCGATTCAGGTGCTTCAACATGGCTACCAACTTATCGTTTTCTACAATTGCTGACACTGAGGCGTTACCGATTGTAGAACGGTAAACGTTTGTGACTTGGCTAGGGGGGCAGGGACCAACGGCTAAGCGTGCTTTCCAACGCATGAAGCGGTCTCGGTATATAACGAATGGTCACACACCCACAGACCAACCTCTGCAAGAGTTGCTTCACCTTAAAGATTGACCGATGCAGCTGTCATTATTTATCCAACGATTGTAATAATTTGTGAAGCGAACTAGGAAAGTATCACAAGGAAAGTTTTGAGTAGAAACGTGAATACCGATAAGAGTAGAGGAAGACCAAAGAAACGATAGATTGTGTGGAAATGATATTGTTAGACAGGGTTTCCACTGGTACGAAGATTAATAGAGAAGTATGGTAGAAGAAGACATGTTGCATCGACCCCAAATAAATTGAGATAAAGGACTGACGAAGTTTGCTTAGTTCATCCCGGTAGAGTCAATCCTTGACTGATCTTTATGATAAGTAAATAGATTAACGTGGGCATTTTCAAAAAAGAGTGTACCCTGCTGTAAAATTCGATTATATTTTTAATATTTTTTGTTTTTACAAATTTCGCCATAATATAATAGGAAATACAGTTTATTATAGAGGAAAATAAAAAGAAACACGGAATTAGAGGCAGTTTTTCCATAATATCGAAACAAAACGGACTTTGTAGCGAAACTGATTCCGCTGTGTGACTAGATTTAAAAGCGAAATTTAAGGAAAGTATGAAATTAATAAGCGATTTTCAAATTTATTTAAACTAAATAATACATGTAATTAATAGATAAATGTAAGAAAATAGCCTTACTTTAAAGGATTAACTCAAAATAATTGTTTTTTTATTCGGTTTTGTGACTCTGTCGAATTTCAATGGGTTATTTTTTAATTTTACTCTAAAATCGTAATAATTTACTTAATATTTGTATATTTTTCGAATATAATACGTTTACTGTAAACGTTTTTTTGGCCGCACAGGTTTAAAAGGTAAAACCTCTATCTAATTTTATAGATTTTATTCCACTCATTTGGAGGGACAGTGACAAAATGGAAGTCTTAAAATCATAAGGCTGTGTGCACACAACTTAAAAATTGCCTAAATACCATTATTAGTAGGTAAGAAATAAAACAATATTTGTAACTATTCTTATATTACTATAATTATCGTTATAAATTGCACTGATTGATATAAGTCTTATTAAAACTTTGCAGGATAATAGGAACTCCGTAGTTTCTTATCACATAATCTATACTATCTATACTAATATTATAAAGCTGAAGAGTTTGTTTGTTTGTTTGGTTGAACGCGCTAATCACAGGAACTACTGGTCCGAATTGAAAAAATATTTTTGTGTTGGATAGCCTATTTATCGAGGAAGGCTATAAGCTGTATAACGTCACGCTACAACTAAGAGTAGTGGAGCAGTAATGACAAAATGTTGCAAAAACGGGGAAAATCGCACGGGTAGGCGCGACGGGAAAGGTCGGGAGAACACGAAATTTAATGCGGACGAAGTCGCGGGCAGAAGCTAGTGATAAATGATTTTATTTCTGTAAGTAGGTTTGTTCAAACACTTTTACATGTCAATAATATTTAAAAAAAAAAACATTGACATGTAAAAGTGCTATGTTCAAGTTTTGTCACTAAAGTTCAATCTGTAAATTTGAATGAAAAGATATAAAAAGATAGATTATTTGTAACTGTATTCATAAATTTGGTAAGTAAGGTTTTGCAATGTGAACTAAGTTTTATGCATTCCGACCTGTTGTGACTTGCTGTTCCGCTATATGTGACCGTAGAATAAGTCACAAAACGGAGGTCACATAATGGCACCTTATTGTAGTTTTAAATTGTTTTAAAATTACCCATCGTACTTAGCACTATTCACTTTGTAGTTTCATAGGTACTATACCAATTTTGCAAAGTTTAAAAAATAACAATAATTTTTAAAAAGTGATTTATAATGGTAAACCTTGGTCACATTCCTGAGCAAAGAAATTGAAACACAGAACACTTCAATAGTATGCGTCAGCGCTGGCTACTAATTAGTTAGACAATGAAAGCAAAATGGTGTCTCCGATGAAGAACGACATATTATTTTGCCATTTCGTGCCGAATTATTCAATAATTGGAAGAATATTTGCAAAAAAGACCGGTCACAAAACGGAATGTTCCGGTTAGCTTAAATTTGCGATTTTAATATAGATTTATTTTTAATAGAAAATATGAAAAAATAAATGATTCTTTTAATTGATAAATTGGACTTTTAAGAATTCAAATTATATTTACTAAACCACTCGCACATACGAATATTTTTAGAAATCAAAGATTTTCTGAGGCTTGCTGGGAAGGGGACAGCTAAATTCGATGGTGTTCAATATTTTAAAATCTTCGTAAGTTTTATATTTAGTAAAAAAAAACAACTAAACGACAAATTACAAATATATTTTAAAATATGTTCTTTTCACTTCAATTAAAATATTCTCCTAGACGTCATTCATTACAAAAAAAATAATTAACAAAGTTGAGGGACAAGGCAAAATACGGGGGTATAACATTTTTTGAAATTGCCCACCTACATTTACTGCTAGGTAAGTGCGTGCCTTTTTTTTTGGATGGGAACTCATCAAATGACTTCTCCCGCTCTGGGCGGAGCGGGAGGGCGTGTCAGACTTTTACTGACTAAAACTCACCCGTAATCCTTCAGTTGCCCATATTCCAGGGCCACGGTATCTCTTTCGGAAAAATCTCGCGAGCCTGGCAGAGAGTCAATCCTTGGTTGATCGTTATAATTATTAAATAGGTTAACCTAAATTTACTGCTACGTAAGTGCGTGGCTCAGATTAAGTTAAAAACCAGCATTAGGCAGTATTTGTCTGGCATTGTTTTTTCTGTATTAATCCATTATGGCACAGACGTGGGGCGCACCTTCCTGCCAATTTCATACATCGCACTTAACACTTCTTGTTTGATTTTTTGAATGCTGTTTGCCTTTTATAAATATATTCTCTTCTTTTTCTAATGTATGAAAAAATAACAAATAGATAACCATTTAGATCATCATCACTGCTGGACATAAGCCTTCCCCAATTTGGGGGGATTTGCCATAATCGCCACGCTTGGCAGGTGGGTTGGCGTTCGTATTATGGTGCAAATGCATAAAAAAAGAACGCTGCAGCCCGTTCTGTAGTAAGTCCCTTAGTCGCCTCTTACGATACCCATGGGAAGAAACGGGATGGTACTATTCCTTCCGTCTGGCAACACTCGGAACATTTAGGTGTAGATATAAAATTAATGATAAATTATTATAAAGAAGTTTAGTGACTGCCACTGACAGACAAGTAATTCACCAGATTTGCAGACGAAAGGTAAAAGCGTACAGTGAACTTAATATATTGTCTCGTAAAATAAAACTGGAGAGATTTAATTCCAAAGGTCGACTATAAAGAACCTATAAACTTAGGGATAGAAATATTTAAGAACCTCATACAGGTATGAGGAATAGGGTGAAAAGTTCTCTCATCCTACATAGAAAAGGGAGGATCCTGTTGAGACTAGTGCTGGTGGGCTACAGCCCGAAGATTGTTTTTTTTTTTGCGTATGCTGTCTCGTTGGTTCACCTAGAAAGTGTCGGCTGCTTAATCGGACTTGTCTGAGCCTACCTTAATAAATTAAAGTCTCAATCATGTTGTAAATACTTAAAACTAGAGCGATAACACGCTAAGTGCACCCCTGTGTAGAACAGACCTAGGGTAAGGGTAAGAGCTTCGCTGGAAGGCGGCAGCAAGGAACGGGCTGGACTGGAGTGATCATCCCGACGATCGATGTCGGGACGTTATTTATGTATATGCTAGTTGCGCGATAAGCTCTGCTTGCGCGCAATGCAGGATTTTGCGTGATGTCAGTGTACATGACGTATGTAAACCATCTGCGACGATAAGCTCGCGTGGGGCCGGGCCGCCCAAACCCCGCAACGCCGGTGCCGTGACAGAAACAATGCTTGACGCATGCTGCATGCCTGCTTGCATGCTGCTTGCTTGAAGCAAGCATCCTTGTTTGCATGCTTCTTACTGGGACCACTTAAAATAGTGGTATAATGAATGTTCGGAAAGATAATACTTCGAACAAATGTTATTTCGGCAAAGTGTAACATCGATATAGAGTTTTTCGACCAAAAGGAATATCGGAGTAACGAAACAAGTCGAATTGATAAAGGTCAACTAATACAGTGGCAGACGTGACGTCGATGAAGTAAAAAAAAACGAAACGATAAAAGTTGAAAAGTTTTAGGTTAAATGAAATTCGGTCAAGTATTTATCGAACTTATGATAGGTAACTGTGATGCGTAGTTTGCATGTGGCGATGTAGTTGTGGGTATGAGTTGTTGAAGCAGCAAGCAACGGGCGGAGATCTAACTTCGATATAATTAAAATCTTAAATTCACTGTTAGGCCTCCCCCACATTAGGCGTGCGCGATCCTCGGGCGTGTGAGTAGCGCGAGCGCCGCGCGCGCGTCGCGAGCGCGCTGCGTGAGCGTCGCGTTTAGCTGCCCTGCGGCGCGCGCGCGGCGTGCGCGCGGTGCGGTTGCGGCGCGCTCGCGGCGCTCACCTTGGCGTTTAACCCCCTTCAGTCAAGTCAGTCACAATTTGGACAATTTTTGTTTCAAAATCCACACTATCCACACTAATATTATAAATGCAAAGTAACTCTGTCTGTCTGTCTGCCTGTCTCACTTTCCTGCTAAAACTACTGAACCGATTTAAATGAAATTTGGTACTCAGATAGTTTAGAGCCTGAGAAAGGACATAGGCTACTTTTTATTCCGTGACTTTGTTTGCGTCCGCGATAAACGACATTTACGCAGAAGAAGTCGCGGGCAGAAGCTAGTCTTTTATAAATAAAGTGCTGATTTCTTCCCACACCTTTTTTTTTGCAATACGATCACTATACTCCTTTGTAGTCATGTCCCATATCGCCGGACGATTCTGTATTTCTAGGATAAAGCTTTCGATATTAATTTCACTCGTGACTCTATTTTTAACTTGTGTCAACACAACACTGCCCACCATGTGACTGACCGAAACAGTAGCAATATACAACAAGTTACCAGAATCCATAAGGACAGAGAAAAAAAGCCATCTATTTACTAATAAATTAAAAAAGCTGCTGTTAAGCAAATGTTATTATAGCGACAACGAATTTTTAAATGATAAATCCCTGAAATTAGTTTAGAAAAGTCCAAAGCATGTATTTCATCTATTTTTAATTACTATTTTAGAATAAGTTACATTATAAGATAATCAATAGGTCCTCCTTTCTACTGTATTTTCCTTTGCTGTGCCCGACAGGGTCCACAATTGTTTTTAAATAAAATGTTTTACCACCTAAGCATATACATTGTGGAATGCAATAAAGTATTGAGTATTGAGTATTGTAGCGGGCGAAGGGATAAGAACGCGACTCGAGCGCCGCGTGCGCGCCGCGAAGCGCGCCGCAGGGCAGCTAAACGCGACGCTCACGCGGCGCTCGCGCTACTCACACGCCCGAGGATCGCGCACGCCTAATGTGGGGTCAGCCTTAGATTATGCATTGCCTAAACTAGGTCTAGAACTAGGACATTTTGCTCGAGAGTTCCTGTAATAAAGAAGGTGAGGAAGGATTTTAAAAATAATCCTAAAAGGGGTTAAATAGGAGTAGAAAGTTTGTGTGAAGGTTCATCACCGGGCGAAAGACATAAAAGGAGAATAATTTTAAGCGAAAATAATTCTACTATAAAATGTATGTTTGATCCTTACCTATAGCGATCTTATTAAAAACTTTCCAAACAAGTCTTATAAACGATCAAAATACTCGAACAATTCTACGAATTCCGAAAAGGATCCATTTATTTCACAGCCTAAAGCGCTTTACAGCGAAATTCAGTGCTTAGACTTAGTCATCGCAAATCCTTAGCAGAAGTTCTACATCGACAACTTGAGAAAACAACAAAGTGTTTACAATCTCGAGCTTTATTGAGAACAGATAAACGATAAGACATAACGAATTTATCGCCTGGAGTTTACAATTCATGAATATTCAGTGCTGAGCAAACACCTGGAGGTAAGGTTTACTATTCAACGTTTACAACGTAGACGTTTATTCGCGTTTACGGCCTGAGTTGGATGTTTAGCGCATTTTTTACGAGCACCCTGTATTGCTACTGGGACTGGTCTCTAGTGTAGGATGTAGCGGTAGCAATAATTTTTTTAATTCGGCGTATGTTTTTGTTTGTTAATTTGCCTATATTGTTTCTACTGCGTGGAAACAGGCCTACTTTTGACGTTAGAGTGGGCTGCAAACTCCCACACTAGCCCAGGGATTAGTTGCGGGTTGCTTAATGTCACGTGTCTTAATGTTTTGGTTTTGGAACATGTCGGTTTCCTCACGATGTTTACCTTCATCGATTTTGGGAAACAACACCTCTATGTCCGTTTGTGGGCTTAGATTGTTTCTAAGTATGTTCATGTTTCGGCCATATAATTTCTGTACTTCCAAAGATAAGTTTTTTGAAAATTTGATTTATGACTTAGGGCTAAATTTACCAACGAAACTGAACTCAAACGGCACATCTGAACCGCATTCAAGATTATGTAAGTTTCATTATTGTTGTAGAATACATACGGAGATATCAAGAACTTAGTTAAACCACCTCAGTACAACCGGTTCACAGCAGAATATTGAAAGAAAAGAAAGAAAATACATTTTACTTTCTTTCTTTCTTTCTTTATTTAGCATAGTTTAAAAGGCAAAGGAAAGAGTAAGGTAAAAAAAATTTTTTATCTGTAAGGTGTCAAGTCAGAAACTAGCATTATAGTGTGCCTCGCGGCTGCGCCAATAAGGCCCGTATTAATTTAACTTTTATTTCTACGTCAAAGAATGAAGGTGATAATGTTGAAAGAGTCAAGTTGGAAACATTGCAACTTCTAAAAAGCAATGACGCTTCTGAAAACGTAGGTAAAGTTTTGATCCATTTTGAATCTAATAGTGATGTGCCGACCATAGCAGCGTTGATAGAAATGCAATGCACGCGTTAGAATCTTTACTTTTCAATAAGTTGTTAAACTACCTTTTGCTAAAGGGAAATCTATCTCACTGGAACGTCCGACCGAAATTATAAATACCCTAAGTTTTTATCCAGATTATAAACTAGTTCTGTGCAATCTTTTTTCATCCAAATCCATTCAGTCGTTTCTGCGCCAATCGACATGGTGTCTCAGCTGCTCGAACATCCGTCATACATTCACGTACATATGTACAGATATGAAATTCTGACTATCAAATAAAGTCATGTATTTAATTTCGGCGACCGATATTGAGCTGCAATTATATTGAAACGGAGTTAATTCGCCGAACTTAATATTAATTACATCTACTTTTTGTATTAGAAAACAGTATTAACTTTTAATCAATATTTTACATTGTTAATGATAGTGATAGGGATACTTAGTTCATTTGGTAAAGTGGTTTTGGATTCCAATCAATGCCTTCTTGTAACTAGAGTTTTCAAATAAATGATATATGATGATAAAAATCAAAATGATGAAGATTTATTTTATCAATTGTTAAGTTTGGAGTCACCTTAAGCAAAGATTAGCTTGTATTATGTTCCAGTATACATTGACTTTACATACATGTGTGAGAGAATAAACAAAAGATGATTTTAAAAGCATATCAAAGGTGTATGTGTGTGTTTGTGGGGGGGAAGGGTGATGTAGGGGTGTGAATGTTGGAGTGGAAGGTGTGATGTGATTATACGGAGCATTTCTTCGTAACCTTTGCTCTTCATCCATTCAGTGAGATTCTCTTTTGTAGTCGCAGTATGTCATAGGGTATATGAGCAGGCATATGATGAGCATTGAGAGTTCACGATTCATATCAACGGTAAGTGATTTAGGAACAAAACATATTAGAAATAATATCATTTTATTTTGATGTGCTATTAAAAAAAAATATTATGTATTCTGTCAATGTCTAAAGTGAATAGGAAAAACAAGTAGTTATTGTTATTATTATTTTTTTATTAAAAATAAATCTCGTCCATAAGTAGAACTTAATTTAGATCTTGTGGGTTACCACTGCATTAATTTGATATTCTCAGCTAAGTAAATTCCATTCTCAAGTCAGATAATGCATTGCATGCATGCATTAAAACACCATCCACAACTAACGATAGGTTCAAAGTTAAAGTTCGAAAGCACATTCTTAAAAAGATGGCAGTGTCGTTACAAGAGCAATGTAGGGAACATTGCTCTTGTAACGACACTGCCAACTTTTTTGCCTTATTTGTTTGTAGTAAATTCGTTTATTTATTTTCCTTATGCATAGTTCGGTATAAATATTATAGTTTAAATAGGTATATGCGTTTATGTTTGCATAGTTCGGTATAAATATTATAGTTTAAATAGGTTTATGCGTTTATGTTTAAAATATTTATTCCTCAAAATTGCACCTACCACTGTTTGTCTCTTCATCACCCAAAGATTCACTGTTAGAGAATGACTATGGTTTCAAGTTCTACCATGCAGACTGATTGGTAGCTTGTCTCATGAAATTCGTGCTGATACGATGCACGATGTCCAGTTCTCTAAAATCGCTCTTCTCTTATCCCTTGAACCTCGGGTCACCTTGAGTCATTATAACAGCGCAGGATCGGCACATTAAACTTGAAGCTGCTGTAAATTCTCGCTGATTGTTTCTTATATTTTTTCTGTCGGCCATTTTACGAATATGTGACGTCATAACGGCTGTGCGAATTTGTAGTGTAATAACCGTTTCGGGAGGGTACTGTTTAAGTGTTAAAGTGGAGTTACTGTTAGTTATGGTGGTACGGATTTTTTGTATCGGTGTTTTTTTTAGGGAGCGTTAGTTGTATTTGTCGACGGCTTTTTCTGAATAACTTTCCTTTAATGTATATGCAAGCTGTTTCTCTTGCTTTTTGAGCCCAAATCTTTAAGCTGCCTACCATTTTGTTTTTTTTTCTTTACTGCCTCTTTGGAGACTTTCAGTTCGATTCTTAAGTCGGGCAGTGTCATTGGGCTTTTCTATCTGAAACTTCTCAATAGCAGCCCGGAGTCTGGATTGGTGCCCGGTTGATGGTAATGGACTCGCCCCTAATACATGGGACTTAGACATCAGTGGCGAACACATTTCGCCACACACTGGTACCTCTGCCCAACCCTTTGGGAGACAAAGCGTGTGTATCTTTCTAGGTGATATTTGGAATAATTCCAAAAGTGTTGGTGCCCGAGACAAAATCAAATATATAAGTCATAACCCACGTCTGACGCAGTCGGATAAGGTCGGCTTGGGTACTTACTTACTAAATATCCTCGTAATACCGCAATTGCAACTTTAATGGTGTTCTATTGACCCCATTCAAGAAAATAATGGAATTTTCTGCGGCAAATTATTGTTTTTATGCGCCATTACTGTAATCGTGAATGCGTGCGACGAACATTCTGATTTATAATGGCTGTTCAAGCAATCTCTGGTGAAATTATTTTCTTTTATTTCTTAGCGTTTTCGATTAATTGCGTGTGAATGTTGGATGTTTATTTTAATGCAATATTAAGTCCACAAAAAGTATATATAGTCTTCCAGGCTGTATTTCGGCCATGGTGGCCAATCTCAACGGAGACTAGCCATTGGCGCGGGAGATATTATAGTGCTCAAGTGTTTGCGCAGACACAGGAGCACTCACTCTTCCCTCACTCTCATAGTCCGATGGGACGGCAATCCGACACGACCGGAGAGATACCAGGCGCAGGACCAACAACTTAACGTGCTTTCCGAGGCACGGGGGTATCACACTGCCAACATCCAAACTCCGGGCTTTTACTAAGAAATTCCTAATGGAAAAACCCAATAACTCTTTGCATGACCTGGGAATTGAATCCAGGACCCCATGCTTAGCAGTCGCGCTTGTGACCTCGAGACCAACGGGGCAGTTATAAGTATGCAATACATACACATGTATGTGTACATACATACGTACGTGTGCGTATATGTACACACATATAAACTTATGCTTCTTCAAATGGGGGTAGGCAGATTCTACGAATCGTTACCTGCTACGATCCTCACATACACCTTTTGCTACGTTTATATTCATACATCCGATCATTTGGTCCCATTTCTTCCTGTGGTCGTAAAAGGTGACTAAGGGACTTATCAGAGAATAGGCAGCAGCGTTCTCTATGCATTTTATCAACTTACTGCGATCGCCAACCCGCCGAGCTTGGCGATTTTGGCAAAACCCCCCAAAAATGCACAGAATCGGTCGGGGCTTATGCGGAGGCCTATGTCGAATAGTGGGCGCCTTTCGGCTGAAATGATGAAAGATGATGACCTAGTCATACACGGACGCTACTTACGAGTACTACGCACCTGAAATTTCTGAAGAACATCACCAATGTGGTCAGGATACAGGGTGGGTGTGGTCAGTTATTTATAAGATCCCTCTAATTTGACAAAAACCCGTACCTTGCGTAGCTGTTACGGCCTGAAGGCGATCACCTATGAGACTTCAATGACTCGAGCGGTTACTATTCTCACAAACAAATTGTTGTACGACTGTAATTCTTGAAGGCTTAGGCTGAGGAAAACCCCAATAGCACTGCTCTATCTGGGAATCGAACCCAAGACCGTAAAATTGGTTGTAGAACTTGCGACCACTAGACCAACAACAGTAGTAAAGCTGTAGTTCATAAGTTCGGGAACAACATTGCAACAAAATTAGACTTCCCCGTCACTTAAATATAAATAACTAAGTTGTAAGACGCGTCCAGTTTCAAGTCAGCTGCACGTGCAAACCAATTAATACCTCCAACTCATTAAGTAGAAAGATCTATAAAAAAAGAAAGGAAAACTAATAAAACTTCTCGGAAAGTTCAACCGTCCGGCGGGTCGAAAAGTTAATTAAATGTACGTACCGGGAACCGTGTGTTTGACTTTTGAATTAGGACGAAATAAAGACGATAAAATGATTTGAGGATTTTCTCTAAGCCCTTTTTTATTAATTTCTTCGCTTCTATTGTTTAAACCTGCTGAATAAAGTTACGAAATGAAAAAGAAAGGAATCTTTAACCGTTGGTCTATTCCGAAAAAAATATCATCGGGAAAAATTAGGTGAAGTGAGCGTACAGTGAGCAGTCAGTGTCATCCTACCTAATGTTAGGGCTTGACCAAGCTTTACACTTAAGGGGCACACCTAGTGTGACAGCCTAAAAAAGGCATTTTTTAGGAATTAAAAATAAAAATAACTCGTGAATCAATAATTTTAAAATTTTGAGGTTATATTTATACATGTTTTAAGAAAACACAGTATAATTTTTGAAATAAAATATTAAATATTTTTGAAATGACACGCGATCTCCGGCGGTGCCAAAAAAAAGGTCCTCCACTGCTGGAGTGAGCTACATACTAAATTAAATTTTATCCAAAATGTTGGTCGTTTTTGGCCTGCCAGAATTCGATTTTTGATCAGATCAAAAAACTGGATGGTCATCGTTTGGAGAACTATATAGAGAAGATGCAAAAACAATTTGATAGCGATCGGATCATTTGTCTCCGAGTAATCACTCCAGCAAATTCGAAAAATGCTGTTTCGAGAAAAACGCGTTTAAAGATAAAATGATCGTTTTCACTGTTATAAATGGATTAAAATCATACTTATAGCTAATCTGCTATTCCAGGCCCATATAATTCACCTTCCTCTTTCTCAAAAAGTGCTTGTTGAGCTGAAGAAGCGACATCGATTTTTTGAAAATTTCACCCTAGGTGTGCCCCTTAAAGTCCAGGCGAAAATTAATTTAAAAAATACAAGGCCTTTTTGGTGCAGCCGTGAGGCACACTATAATGCTAGTTGTTGACATCGCACCGTACAATTTTTCTTTATTTTACTCTTTCGTGTTGTATACCTATTTTATGCCTTATAGGTTGTGCTAAATGAATGTATTTTCTTTTTTTCTTTAAACTGAATTTCTGAATATATTTTTGTTTTGCTGTTTTAATCATGCAAAAACAGCCGACAGGTGTGACATTTTTTCACTCTTATAGTTTATAATCTGGTTAACACATGGAATTATTTTTTAACCCTGTAGTACGTTCCCATGGGATAGTTTCCAGTCTCTAAGTGGGTAAAGTCGCTGTCTAAAGCTAGTATTATTATAAATATGTATATCTATCTCTTTTACGTACACGACACCTACAATCTTTCGTACATTTTTGAGTAAGATAAACGTTGGTAGCTAATCGCTTCCTTGTTGGTGGTGCGATAGATGGCTTAATAGCACCTACGGGTTACGATAAGCTAATCGTTTGCCTCATCTAAGAAAGTTAACCCCGTTTCCACCATGACGGCTAGCTAAATTTGAAGCCAAGGCAAGAATGGTAAATATTTATACCTACCATCGTCAAAGTTGCAGAAAACACCCCATGCCGACCCTTTCTCGAGCCAGCCCGCACCCCTAAGCCTGTAGCTTTAAATTCGCCCCTAAATAATAATCATTCAGATCTAGCCTTTCCCTTGATGCACTCTACCAGCGATGCCCTAAGCCGAGATGCATACCCCACAGGAGGTGCCCTTAACGAGTAAGTCACTCTAGTTTTAATTTAAGAAGCCCTATCTGGATGTCTTAATTTATTAAGGTAGCTCCAGGCAAGCCCGGATAAGCAGCCGACAACCTCACAGATTGACCTGCGAGATACCATGTCAAAAAGCAAATAATGCAATTTAAACCTGGAGGAGGGACGCCCAAAACTGTGAAGTATGGCAAAAATACCGTAATAATAAGTGATTCTGGTCTAATGGATGTATAGCTATTCTGCTATAACTGTAGTTGAATCCGAAGGAACCTTGTCTCGCACAAGGTTCATTTTCCTACCAAATTGTATTATGGTACGAATAGATATTGAATTCGGGTATAGTTCATACATGCAACAGTATCTCCACCACAAATTTGTGTGTGGTCAATACCCGTGCGTCCACGTAAAATATTTGTCTGAAAATATTGTATAACGCCCGTAGCTGGAACGTGAGAAGCTATGGCGAATATATACATTTTTACACATGTGGGTCTAGATCGGATACGCAGAGTAAAAGGCCCGTTAGTCAATTCGAACGATTTTAAAATTGTAAAGAGTTACTCGTATCGCAAAAAAATACTTTGTTTACTTAGAATCAATCAGTTAAGTCAGCCTATGGCAGTCCACTAGTGGACATGAGCCTCTGCCAGCCACCTTTTTAAGGTCGTCGGTCCATCTAGGTAGGGGCGTCCCACACTACGCTTGCCGATACGCGGTCTTCACTCCAGGACGTCTAGTCTACCGGCCATCGGTCCGTCGACAGACATGGCCAGCCCACTGCTACCTTAGCTTGTTTTTAACCAACATCAAAAAAAGGAGGAGGTTCTATGTTCAAATATTTCTTTTTGTTTTACTGTTTGTTCCCCGATTTCTCCACCAATTATGGACCGATTTTCAAACTCCTTTTTTAATGGATAAGTTATCGTTCTAGGATGGTTCCAAACACATTTTATGTAGGATGTTCTTATACTCCCTGTCTCTGTTGTTTAAGGTCCTAGCATACCCATGTTTATAATCTTTGCAGGGTGGTTGGGAGCAGCTAAATAAGAGTTGCCAAGAAAGAAGTAGAATGGCGTGGCCTGTATGCGGTCGTTGACTGCTAAAGGCTGAAGATGATAAATACTATGATTGTCCGGGTCTTTAACTAAATCAAGGGTAGGTAAATGTAGGTATGCAGGTATATCGCCATAAATAGGGTAGATTTTACCATCAGCGAGTAGTCCGACAAAAGTAAAATAAACATTTTAGTTTACAATCCATGAGTAAATAGCATTGTGTTTTTTATTTACAGTCTTCGAATGGAAATAAAACGTTTTATTTAAAATCGTATTCCCGTGACATTGTTTGAATGGAATATTGTGATTCTATAGTAGAAACAATAACTTATTCTATTTATTAACGTCAGTGCAACTTTTTAACAAGATTTTCTTGATCTATGTGCAAATATGTATAAAGGAAATCAAGACAAAAACCTATCCGATCTCCTTCGACGTTGAGTTCTTTTCTTTTCACAAGCTTCCTCTAGATGTTTCTGTAGCTTTAATATAATTATTATCTGTTCGATATGGTTCGATACTTACGTTAATATTATTCAAAATGTAACGAACATTTTAAGAAAGTTCATTTGTAAACCAGAGACTAAAGAAAACATATATTACACATACTTATGTAAACAAGGTGTTCTTTTTGATTTACTATAACTCTAGCGTAAAAATGCGCTCATGTCCAAGAATCATCTGGCATATGAGTATCTTTTTCCTACAACTTTCCCATACGAAATAATTCGGCTACTAGTTCATTTATGTAAAACACCCTTACGTGAAATATGATAACGTCGCATATTCTTGGCTTTAAATTTGAATTATTGGTTTGAATGAAAATAATTTACTCGTACTTTTTAATGAAACTTACACCCGTTTACAAGAAAAATAAATCCTTTACTTATCATTATTATTTTTTTAATAAAAATATAAGCTTTTTAATATAAAATTCTTTGACAAGGTATCATTAATACCCTAGAGTTATACCCTATATCCTAATAGGAACACGTTGTATAGTACAATAAAAGGGTCGTTCTTCTTTTCTACCGACACGACAATGAAACTAAGTTTTTATGTTTTTTTTGGTTTTTGAACTATCCATAATTGTGGTGACTGTGTGGGATTAAAAAAAAAAATCATGTGTGTTTTCATTAGTACTAATTAAAATTTTCTTTCCGGCTAATATATTTTTTAATGATTTTTTAGAAAAAAAAAAAAAAAATTATGTGACAAAGTGACCTTCTTCTGTGGAGACCACATTTCGGCTTACCACTCTGTCATGGCATTCTACGGGAAAAAGACTATAGATAAAAATAGACTATAAATACTATAAGATAAAATATCTGGATGACCGAGCTTTGCTCGGTATTTTTTGGTAAATTGTGTTTAAAATAATAAGTTCAGCCGGCTTACTATGACTTTTTCATTTGCAACGCTACCTCCTGGACCATAACGTCAAACCAAACACGTCAAGCCAATGACTTAGTGTTGCTTAACAACGCCATCTGTTGAAGTAGCTTTAGTGTTGTTGTGTCGTTAAAGCAGTTAGTTGCTCCCAATTAAAAAAATAATATTATTAGTCGCCAATAGATGTCAGGAACAGTCATATTTTTCAGTTTATGTTTAGAAGTTGATTATTGAAAACGTGAATAAAACGACATTTTCTAAAAATGAATCCTAGCTAGATCGATTTATCGCCCCCGAAACCCCCTGTATACAAAATTTCATTCATATATATATATATTTCATATATATATATATATATATATAATCTGAATCTCGGAAACGGCTCCAACGATTTTCATGAAATTTTGTATACAGGGGGTTTCGGGGGCGATAAATCGATCTAGCTAGGATTCATTTTTAGAAAATGTCGTTTTATTCGCGTTTTCAATAATCAACTTTTAAACAAGAAGAAGAAAAGAATTGCTCGTTTAAAGGTATAAGATATTAAATATGCTGGTTAGAGAAAATGAAAAATGACATAATATTAATAGATTAGAAAAATACGGACGTTTATTTGAACCAAATTAAAATACCGTTAATATTAATACTCCATCGAGATGTCATAACACGACAAAGGACAGACCATTGTCGGTAGAAAAGTAGAACGACCCGAAAACGGATCCGAATTTAAAATTAACTTCCATTCGTTCAATTCACGTTCAATTATAACGTTTAAAACGTCACAATCCAGACCCTTCATTTCAAAAAGAGAACACACATAAAAATGTGTCATAAAAATAAAATGGCGCCGGCGGGCAGGTGCCTCAATATTTGCAAACAACGTCCACCAATACGATATACGGCCATGAAAAATGCTATCGTATTATAGATTTTAAGTGCTCTTTGTCGTGTATACGATTTATGTATTCCTGAATGTTACAGATACAATGAAATATTGTTGCTATAAATAATTTTGTGAATAATCGCCCGAGGGAGCGTGATGGTTTGTAATGTATGGGACATTAGCTTTGCGTTTGTGAAGGCTTTATCTGCGTTCGTGTACTTATTGCTTTGTAAATAATGGCGTGATTCTTAAACGGGGTTTACATCATGAAACGATTGTTGTGAAATAGTAGCCCGACTGTTCTGTTTCGGGCTATTGTTAACTTACAACCGGTTTTCGAAAAGTTGACAAATTGAAGTGTACTTTTCCAATACTTTAAAAACTTTACAAAACCTTCTATTCTCTCTTATTCAATGGTCCTACAAAACATCTTCATTGCGGGTGGCGAGTAATGGGTAGCTCGTCGCCCGGTAAGGACCAGGCTCGGGTCGACAGCGCGTTGTGTACACCGCGCGCCTCAAAGAGATGTCAGCAGTACTGAAGGGGTCTGCTAGGACTGAACGTGAGATTTATTCGAAAGAGATATCGCGGCCCTGGCATGTGGGCAACTGAAGGAACAAGGGTGGGTTTTAGTCAGTAAAAGTCTGACACGCCCTCCCGCTCGGCCCAGAGCGTGAGACGACCCACTCACAAAAAAAAAAAAATTCTTCATAGATGCACCTGACCCTCCACAAACACACACACACACTCTCTCTCGTAACACACCATCAAACACATTTCATGATTGTTATTTTGTGCTTAATTTTTAAAAGTGTACCTTTATTCTGCTGTTATGACTTATAAGGGAAAAACACTCACTCCCAATTCACAAGTATAAATTTAGTTTGGAGCCAAGGGACCTGTGCTTAAGAGACTACTTCTATTGTAAATTGATCTAAAAAAAAATCTTCATCATACCAGACAAACTTATTTAGTCTGATAGAAAATTTCATGTTGGTCTGTTCTGGGTGGCTCTCGTCAGGTCGTCTGGTCATTGTTGATCACCAGTCTTAGATTAGACGGATCTGAAGGCAGAACTGATCTTTGAAAATAGTTAATATTTTCAGACATGTTTTTAATCGAATCTCAAATATTCGCATTTTGCGCTCCTAAAAACATTATTGAACTCAGTAATAAAATGATACGATCCTCTTTAGGCGAACCTTAAATAATTACTATTTTTCGATCCTAAAAATACTAAATAGCAAAGTAACTGCCATCAACTTGTACATCCAACTTGATGCACATGCCACAGTTCTAACCTCGTCATTCATTATTTCAGCCGAAAAACTTCAACTGCTGGACATAAGCTTTTCCCAAACTCCACCCACTTCGAGCGGTTTTGTATTTCGCTCATCCAGTGCAATCCTGCGGCCTTCGCAAGGCCATCGGCCCACTTGGCGGGAAGCATTCCAACTCTAAGGCTTTCGGTACGCGGTTGCCACTCCAGAACTTTTCAGCCGCATCGGCTATCTGTTCTGCGAATTATGTACCCTGTCTATTACCACTTAAGTTTGACAATTCTTCAGGGTATGTCGTTTACTTTGATTTGCCTGCGGACCTCTTCATTCTTATTTTGACCATATAGGTAAACTCCAAGTCTAGCTCTCTCCATTGCCGTTTAGGTGACTTTTAGCCTTCTGAAAAGGCCCATTGTCAGACCACGTTTCAGTACCAAGTCTAACTTAACCTAACCCATTCTCTCTGGCTAACTAAGCTTAGTTACTGCGACCTACACTGAGAAGAATCCTAAAAAGTTTTTAGTCAAATATTTTTGGGCTTTATTAGAGGGTCAACAAGTTTTTAGAGCATCAGTTAAATACTTACTCATTCGTTCTTAGATAGACCCGAAGTTGATTGGATTCGAAATTTTAGGCGAAGGCGTTTCATAAGATGTTGGACTGAAATGGATGAAATGGGGCGAATATAAATAAAACTGTTATTTTTGTACAAAATATATTTTTATTTTTTAACATTACCCATCCGGTAATTGCTAACAAAATCTAAATTACTGTCAAAATAAAGCTTTTCAAATTATTGTTGCAAACAATTTTTACGCTCTAATTTTTATGATTGTACTTAAAATAAGAGAAATAGTATGAGCAATATCCATTACAACGTATACCTGTATTATTGAAGGCCTGAAGATGTTTACAATTAAATACATGTCTCTAGACCTTCAATTATACACAGAACATACTTTGTCTCTGTGCACCTTCCATTTCTTATGTATACAGTGCCTCTAGTGTGAGTTTCTTTTTACCATCTCTAGCAAACGCATCGAGCACATTCGGTGCTCCGATTGGCCCTGGTTTGTTAAAGAACCAATTGGAGCGCTGAACGCGGGCAATGCGTTAGATTGAGATGGTTAGAAGAAAGTCACTCTAGGGCCACCACAGTAAAAAAAAAATAAGGTCTTAAATATATTGAGTAAACCGCTAGCTTTACTAGTGTGGAAAGGTTGTTTAACTTTACCAGATTTTTCAAATAAAACAGGAAAAATTGTTGCGCATTGAAACTCTCAAAACATTTAATAATTAGCTCATCAAGTTTTCTACAGGTTTCTGTAAACATTTATTGAAATTAAAATGTAATTTTTTTATAGTAATTTAACATAATGCCCAGCCATAGTCCATGCTAAGTGAGTAAAGTTTTTTGTTTCGTAAGTGATTTCGTTAGTTTTTAGACCACTGGTTCAGATAAGTTTCTGGTGGCGACGTGATGGCTGACCGCGGAAGATGGAACCGTAACTCCCGAACGGGAGAAATAAACCATGTCTAATGAACAATCGTCGTGTTTTTAGCATGGCAATGGCGGTCATTGCTCTTTCAATAATATCTCTCCGTAGGAACTTAAACAATAAACCACGTATGGTTGGTCGTTATTCGAACATGTTGAAGATCATATAGATACTATAACTATAGTAAAGTCTAACAGATATTGCTCATACCTAAATACAAAGGTATACTCGATTCAGGTTGTAAATTTTATCAATAGCATTAATCATAAAGGCAGTGAAAACAATCTAACAGCTAACAGTGCAAAGAATATATATGTAATTAATAAATAAATGTTTCATAATTATAAATTATTGCAAATGCAGAACTAATTGTAGCTAACAGCAGTGCGTACTGTTTATATTAGAGGGCAGATATCACTGATTTCTGGTCACACTTATAAGACTTAGACAGAAGATAGTAAGAAAGAGACAAAACAAGATTGCCAAGTTATGAAATACTTTTATTCAATGGATAATAGTTCAGCATTGATAATGTATCTAAGAGAGATAGCAATGTTTGCATTATGATATTGAAAACTCCACGCTACAGTATAAATTGTATTATTCAAACACTCTTTTAACTAAGCAATTAAAACGATTCCAATGAAATTAATAATAATATCAGTTTTGATACTAAAGGTATAACAATGATTATTAAATAAACAATAGAAGTTTAAATGAATGATGAAGTATAATTACTAAAGGAAACTGAAGGAATACATACAAAGACCGAAGCACTTACTTATTTAAACAACTTAGATAGTAATAACAACGGATTAAAAAAGAAAATGATAACAATGCTGGTATTACAAATGAAACATTTGACAAAGTTTTTAGATTACTTATCATAGTAGTATTCAACTTTAGATTACATTACAGACGAGAAATCAACAATATCTGCTATTACTTAAACTAGTAACGATCTTAATGGCTAGTCAAATATATTTACATTACAACGAGTAGATTATACGATGCTCGCAGTCAGTCAAATCGCTTTGAAGCCAGTGTTTACGTAAAAATACGCCAAGTTCTTGTCTCAAGTTATAATTTGATTGAGTATTTTGTTGTACAATATTGATATGGGTAATGGTAACTTACGAGTGTAAAAAATTTCAAATCAACGTGTTTTTAAGATCGATTTACTAAAATGTTTTCTTATGTGAACTTGGCGATCCTTTTACGAGCACATAATGATAGAAGTCAACGTGATGCCTAACAAAATGAGTTCATTAACCATAAAATTGAACACATCCCTTTGATTTGTTTCAGGAATGTTAATACTTATGCCATGTTATAAAAACATTACAACTATTACTACCTAAATTGATAATGACTTAACTGTTTGGCTACTATCACCTTGCCCTAACCTATGATCGTTCGTTTGAAGCATCAATTAATGTTAAGTTAAAGTTAGTTTTAAGGTTATATACAGTAATTACAAAACAACGTCGTCAATTTGAGCGCCTGGAATTTTACCCTCCTAAAATTAAACACGGTAAATATCGGGCGTGTCTTCAATAAAGTACATTCAAAATTGGCGTACTTAAGTAGAGTAGAAATATAATGACAGCTCCAAGCAGTTACAGGGACTTTTTTGGCCACACAATGGTCGTTGTTAACAAATTAGACTGATCCACCTCAATCGTAAATTTTCTACATTACCAAAATACCCCTCGAACACGCAACGCCAACTGCTCGCTACTGTCTTTATACAGAGATATCTATAGAAAAAATCTTAGTGAAAATTGACAGGATTGTGAACTCTTAGGTTGTGAACTCTTAAGTATTATGATATTCACCATTATCCGGGTAACAATAACAAGTAAAGAACTTGGTTCTCAGTAATCAACAAAGGAGGGCTCCGGCGCTCAATACAGCGTCTGTCAATGGAGGCTCCAGTCTAGCGGCAGCTCCCGCGACGTGGAGCGCGACTGCAGCGACGGCGGCGCGGGCGGCGCACCGCGCGCCGCGGGTCAGTAGTCCAGCGACTCCTCGTCCGCCGAGCGCTTGCGGCAGCACGCGCGCCACGCCGCGCCCAGCGCGCACACACCCACGGCGATAGCCAGCCCCGCGCCCAGCGCCGGCGCCGTCCAGTCACCACCCCCCACACTTCGAGCCCTCGCGCACAGCTCAGGCGCTTCATCGTGCAGCTGGCCCAACGGAAATCCTCCTAACAAATCCAAATATCCTAAACGACGAAGACTGTCCTCAGAATACGCTTCTCTAGCTCTCTTTTCATCAGCTGTCCAGAACTTGCGATCTCCTGACGTCACATTTGGACAGTTAACTACACCATTACAAATCAATCTCGCTGGAATACACAGTGCTTCACCAGGACAAATGAAATCGCAGTTGTGACTCGAATCAGAGGATTTCATTTCTCCATCAACCAAGCGTGATGTCATTAAAGTTCCATCAGAATTCTTGGGTAGATGGTACAGCCCTGTCCAGGCAATTTTGAAGGCTGCTCGAGCTGGTGATGCGCTACCGATGAAGACTATACGAATAGACCTCGTCTTTTCTTTTTCAATCACCAACGGGTCATCTAAAGATTCGAATCCAAGTTCTCCTGCTGACAATATTGGCAGCTTTTCAGTTTCTGTAACATTGTCTCCACATACAGATAAATAGGGATCTAACCGTCCAGGCAAGTATATCTGAATATTACCATCCTCACAATGGCGCGAAGCAAACTTGATACTTTCGAAGTGTAACCAGATGTCTCTCTTTTCTTCGATCTCAAGATCCCAAATGCACTGTATCCTCTTTGGTGGTTCCATGTAACCTAGGGCTTCTAAATGAGGGTAGACTATTTCACCGTCAGATGCTGCTGCCAATACAGCTGGTCCACACAGAGGGCCATGGACGAACTCGTAGCGTGCTTCGAAGAGTGGTGAGGGGTTTTTGAAGTATGACGCCGCAGCGTGGGCATTATCTACTATGAGCTGGAGATTCAAGCTTTCACCTGATGATACAACTCTGTATGGTCTAGCTCTGGACACTGCGTTTGCATGTTTGGCGCATAGACACGAGCCTAGGGATCGCTGGACAGCTAAGTGGAGTGGAAGAGGGGTAGTGCTGACCCCTGGTGCTGTTATGTTGGGTGACTTTCCTGCAGGATATGGCTCCCAGATGATCAGCTTATCTGCACGGTCTTCGTAGCAGTTCTGACATGTTACTGACGTGTAGGGGTGTTCCTGTAAGAAAAACAGTGTTAGAATCATATTGGATAGTGCTAACTTATAAATCGGACTCAGGTATGAAAATGGTTAGTTAGTACCAAATATTACAAGAATTTTAATGTTAATTTTAACTAATGTTGGGCTTAATTATCTTTAAACATTTGTGTTAAATCGACAGTTTGAAACAAACCTACTGTTATATTTACGATTTGTAAACTAAACATGTTTTATTCAAATTGTGACTTCTAATTATAAAATAAAAGCGATATATACGTAGCCTTTTCTTTTTTATAAATAGAATTGGGTAGGCGCCAAAAAGCTTCTACTAACGAATTTCATTAAACCCACTTCTCTAATATCCGGTGTAAATTTAGAAGTTACATTTATTTGATATTTTATGATTATGCGCGCCTTTGCTTAGCTATGTGCGAAGTCTAGGATGGAGTATGGTGTCCAATACGAATCATGGCGCAACTATGGCTGTTAAGACGTGGTCCTGACACATACTGGCCTAGGAACTACTCTGTGTTTCCTTTTATGTTCAAAGTATTAATTAGACAGAAGTTTTAATAATTGAAACGTAAAAATGAACTATAGAAAGGTCAAAGGAGCTGCTATTTCTCTCGTTAACCGATTGTATATCTGACACAATGTATGTTTGATCGCAATACTATATCCCGCCGGATTCGACATATCATAATTTGTTTATCTATATATTAATACGTGAAGCGAAAACTTTGGATCCCTTTTTACGAAAATTGGGCGGACGGAGGAGTATGAAATCTCGCACACTTATAGTTTATACAGAGAAGAAGTGACGAATGCTAATATTTTTTTAAAATTATGCGTTAAAATACGTTATTTTCAATAAATAACACGTTACACACACTACTGTTCATTACCGTGTATCTAATACACACAATCACACATGCATAGATATTCTTTTGTTTATGGTCCAAACCTGTCTTTATTAATTTGTGCAGTGTTACAAACACCCAGAAATATTTACCCCTAAAGCTTAAGTTAAAAACCCCTAACATTGCCACAATTACTAAAAAAATCCCCTAAAAAATTATAATGAAAATAACCAACGAATGTTCAGTAATCATAGACCGGCACACAGTAGTAATATTTGTCTATATTTATTACGCGACATTTGTTAATCATTCACTCTGCATTCTTAGTATCGAGGAACCGTACTAGAAGTCGCTAATACTTTTATTGTAATCAAAAACACAATGAGAAATGTAGGATGGCAAAAAATCCCTAAGAATACCCCTAAAAATGGAACGCCCCTAAAAAATCTCAATCCTCTTATTTATCCCCAAAATTTGGGAAAACCCCTAAGTTGGTAAGCCTGATTTTGTGTCTATAGTCTTACTGAATGTCAAGTATAACCATAGGTAATACATTAATTTTATAGATATATAACTTATTTCATTTTTAGGGTTCCGTTGCCAAATGGCAAAAAACGGAACCCTTATAGATTCGTCATGTCTGTCTGTCTGTCTGTCTGTCTGTCTGTCTGTCTGTCTGTCTGTCCGTGTATGTCACAGCCATTTTTTTCCGAAACTATAAGAGCTATGTTGTTGAAACTTGGTAAGTAGATGTATTCTGTAAACCGCATTAAGATTTTCACACAAAAATAGAAAAAAAACAATAAATTTTGGGGTTCCCCATACATAGAACTGAAACTCAAAAAAATTTTTTTCATCGTACCCATACGTGTGGGGTATTTATGGATAGGTCTTTAAAAATGATATTGAGGTTTCTAATATCATTTTTTTCTAAACTGTATAGTTTGCGCGAGAGACACTCCCAAAGTGGTAAAATGTGTGTCGTCCCCCCCTGTAACTTCTAAAATAAGAGAATGATAAAACTAAAAAAAAATATATGATGTACATTGCTATATAAACTTCCAACGAAAATTGGTTTGAACAAGATCTAGTAAGTAGTTTTTTTTTTATACGTCATAAATCGTAAACCGCAATTTACCTTTCATTCAATCAACTCAAATATAAAAATGAAAAAAAACAGGATTTAATTTCATAAACACAAGCCTTATGCATAAACCGTGAATACCTACAGGTTTGTACGGAACCCTCGGTGCGCGAGTCCGACTCGCACTTGGCCGGTTTTTAAAATCTATGATCATATCGAGAATATTTTTTGTCTTTAATATTATTTGTATTAGCGACGATAGGAATTTAGTTTAGATATATAAGAAATATTTTTTGTGGTTTTATGGGGAGTGTCAAGTATGGCATTAGTAAGTTCCCCATACAAAACTTAGTGTCGTGTGCAAACTGTAGAGGTTGTATGCCTCACGATTGTACAGGCTGGTCATAGATTGTACAGGTGGTTTTTTTAATTATGACTGTTCCAAATGTCATAATTATAACCATAATTATAACATTTGGAACCGTCATAATTAATTAAAAATAATAGGGAAAATTCTATAAAAACAAAACAAAGGAGAACGGGCGTTCTAGCCTAAGAACCAATAACAACATGCGGTATATCATTGGAAAGGTTTTTTTATGTACTTCAACTATTGTTATGGCGGGAACTTCCAAATCGCTGTGTGGAAAAAGTTATTGCACAACTTTTTCCACACAGCGATTTGGAAGCCAGACTTAAGCAAAACAATTTTTTTTGCATTTTATAAATGTATGTATATATATATAACCGTAAGACGTCGTCCTTATATAAAGCGTTCATACGTCACTTTTTGTTCGATAAACCGGAACGCGTGGTCTTGCCGACAGAGGTTTTCCGAACAAAAACGCGACATTCGCGTAACCATCACTTTATATTAGAACGACGCGCGACGCCTTACTTGTCTGTACCACTGGTTTCTTGTGCTTTTCCTTATCGCGTCCGATGAGACAGCCACTGAGAACGAGTAGCAAGAGGTGTTTGCGGATGAGAGGGGTTAGTGAGCCAGTTATCAAACGCGCGCGCGCATGTTCTTTAGTCGTTATTTTGATTTGAGGGTAGCAAATACCCCTCAACGGGGCACCAGTGTGGGCGCCCTCATTGAGGCTGCGCCCAGCGCGCCGTTTGAGTGTGGCCCAGAGGGTCAGGGTCATTCGGCTTATCCAGGAATATCGCACGGTCTCGTGCGAGGCGGCGAGCCTCCTTGCCGGAGTGCCGCCATGGGATCTGGAGGCAAAGGTCATCGCGCACATGTGGGGGTGGCGCGAGGAGGCGAAACGCCGGGGTGAAACTCCGCTGCCGCGACAAATCGCGGCACGGCGGACAGAGCTCCGGTGCGATCTCATGGCGACATGGCGGGTACGATTGACGCAATCCAGTGCTGGGCACGCCACAATAGCGGCGGTAAGTCCCCTCTTTGAGAAGTAGATAGAGAGGCGCCACGGCGGCGGCGTCCTCACCTTCCGCCTGACGCAGGTTCTCACCGGGCATGGGTGCTTTGGTGGGTTCCTGTTTAAGATAAAGCGGGAGGAACCGCCCGGGTGTTTCCATTGCGAGCATCGTCTGGAGGACATGGTGGAGCATACGGTGGAGGTGTGCTCTGCCTGGGCGGAGCACCGCCGTGTCCTCGTGGAGGCGATTGGTGGCGACGACCTCTCACGTCCGGCCCTGGTGTGAGCCATGGTACGGAGCGAGAGGGCATGGGAAGCCGTCACCTCCTTCTGCGAAGCAGTAATGCTTGCGAAGGAGGAGGCGGGGCACGTGAGGGAGTGGCAGTCTCTGCGCCCTCACGTCCATAACCGTCGCAGTAGGAGGCGCCCCGGGCGTCGGGAGTCAAGAGCGCACTCCCGGCCACCGCAGGCGCGACCTTGCGGGCGGCGAGCAATGGGTAGCTCGCCGCCCGGTAAGGACCAGGCTCGGGTCAACGGCTCGTAGTCCACGCGCGGCTCAAAGAGATGTCAGCAGCATTGAAGGGGCCTGCTAGGACCGATGCCTGCCAGGGTCACGAGATTTGTTCGAAAGAGGTACCGTGACCCTGGCACATGGGCAACTGATGGAACACGGGTGGGTTTTAGTCAGTAAAAGTTTGACACACGCTCCCGCTCCACCCAGAGCGGGAGAGCTCATTTGATGATTTCCCATCCAAAAAAAAGGGTAGCAAATACATTTTACTATTACCATTTACATTCGTCATAACTATCATTCGACTACGACATTTAGCTTTGTTTATCGGATTTGTTATATGTTATACCACTGGCTTTGTTTATCGCAATCAGAACTTAGCTTTTAAAAACGGCCTGCTTTAGTCATGGATGAACACCACAACAATTGTGTTATGTGTCAGCGTGGGCTACATAACAGAAGGTATCAGCGTCACATTTTGACTGAAAATATTCCATAAGATCAACCTGAGCTTGCAGATTATTTACGGGAACATGCACTATTGGAGGTTTGTTTATTTGTTTATTACAGTGAATATATTATACTAGGGTTATATTGTGTTCGCTTATCTTGTGGTAATACATAAATAGCAATAAAGACTTATACTGGTAGGTGCTCTTATTTTGAAGCTATACCTACTAAGAGGAAATGTTAGTTAATACGAGGAGTTGGATTAGTTTATTATTTTTTTCTATTTATAATCCTACAATAAACAACTTCTTCTTCTTCTTCTTCTTCTTAAAGATAGTTAAACCAATTCATTCACTCACTAAGAGGATTATATAAGATACTGATTGTTTTCTTTCCAGGTTATATTCAACAATATACGCGTTTTGTGTGTTGTTTTATTATTCTCCGAAATAAAATGTGTGGGATAAACATAGTACGTAGGTACTTCCAGTTTAAGTATATCAGCGCCTGTAGACAAAAACCTGTAGGTAAAACACGTGCAACTAATAGAGTATAACAAAAACTGAGCTATCTGTTAAACGCGGTGTATTTATATGTTAATTAAAGAATAGGTAAAATATTTTGAGGAGCCATAAAACACCTGGTCCACAATTAGCGAGAAATGACATTTCTGTGAATAAAGTCTAGCTTTATTTCGCCATAACTTCATTCACACAGCGATTTGGGACTTTCCGCCGTAACAATAGTTGGAGTACGTAAAAAACCCTTTCCAATGATATATCGCATGTTGTTATTGGTTTCTAGGCTGGCTTCTATACATTTTTGCCCGTCCTCCTTTCTGTGATAATTCATTCCATATTGTTCCAGATCCAACAGTTAAGTAGTATTAAGAAAATAAAGAAGGGAGTCCTGAAGAAGTATTATTTACTCATTACACCTACGTCCTGGCCCTGGCCATCACCACCCCGCCAGCGAACCCTCTCCACAGTTGTACAGCGTCAACAATTTGTCTATAGTGTTACTGAATTTCAAATATAACCATATTATTTTTTTATATTTATTATTATCTATATTTTTTCATTTAATAATGTTTTTCTATTCAAATGAAGTACGGTCGAATTTCGACCAATGGGCGATCACTAGTTATTTAGTAAATGATGTATTTTGCTCAAGATATGTGAACCTTGCTGCCGCTTTGTTTGACTCATAATGATAGTAAGTAAGTATATCCCAATGTTTTAGTGATAGTAATTAATACATTATTGATGAGTTGGTATCACTAATACTCGTAGATTCTAGAAGAAGTACATGAAGAAACCAAATATGTAGCATGAATTTTGAACAAGAAACAGCTCTCACAAAATAAACGAGAATAACATATCTAATAATTTAAATAACTAATCAAAATCCTGCCAACATAAAGAAAATAGAAACTATTGAAAATTATTCAACTTGGAATATTTTGTTAGTACCAATTCACTTGAAAACTAAATAATTTATAAGAAACTTTGTCGTATCAGAATTAGAAAAAAACATTTTATTTCTAGAAATGTAAACGGAAAACTAATTAGAAATTACTTTAAGTTAACGAATTTTCAGATTAAATAAATTAAAGAAATACCTGGAATTAAGATAGAATTTTGTTAAACTTGCTTTGTTGTAGTGGAGTATTAGTAATTCATTATGACATTTGAAGTTGATTCTGTTAGATACTTTAATGAAGAAAATAAATCTTTTTGTTTCTGCCTGTATGAACACTGACATTTTAAGCTTCACACTGGATTTTATTGCGGTTTCGGATCTTTTAAAGATTTTTATCGATAGGTTAATGTGTCATCATCTGCCTAGCCTTTTTCCAAGTATGTTGCGGTCAGCTTTCAGTCTAACCGGATGCAGCTGAGTACGAATATTTTACGTGGAGCGATAGTCTATCTGACCTCCCCAGTTACTGGGGATACGATAGCCCTAGAGTTTATGACGAGCCGTAACGGTAGTCACTGTTATCATTTGTGTAATAATGGTCCAATCCACGGACCAACCCCGGCAAGCGAAGCTAAACCTAATGTATGAGCCAAGCGGCTGTTGCTGCATAACCACAAGCTCCTGCCTAGCTTTAGCTACCTACATAATAAGTAAGTATTTTTTTGTGTTTGCTAAATACCAAAATTTACGAATTATTTTTACTTTGTAACAATATGAAAACTATCACTCTGCATAATTTAACCTCTTTCCACATATTACGTGAACAATTTTGATGAAAACGAATAGACTTATCAATGATTCAACGTGAAATTTCACGTTGGTTTCGCATATCAGCTTGCTATATTTTTTTTTGTTCTCTATACGTCGTTCGTGGGACGGCTGCGTGTCGGCTTATACGGGGTTTTGATTTCAGCAAAAATATTTTTGTCAATATTTCCAACCAGTACTTCATCTGTATCTGTAGGATTGGTTGTTTCGGTTTTTGTTTTGTTTAGACATATCAAAATTATTAAATTGAAGTTACCACGTTTTTGAGTACACCACTGAAACTCGTTTATATTTTTGTTTGCTTTGCTTTCAAATAATTCCTCTCTATGAGCCATTGAAATATCAAAAGCCACGGATATTTATTTTGGTAAATTATATGACAAACAAATCCAATGATTGACTTGGCAAAATACTTAACAAACTATTTAACAGAATTAATATATTATGTCAATCGAAGGATTCTATTAAAGATGATAGCCAGGGCAAGAATATTGAGATGACGGCTGATAGAGAGAAGACATGCTGCGGCGACTTTGAAGAATAATTTAAAGAAGATGAAGTAAAAAAAAAGCCCGAATTGGACTAATATCCAGGTGTCCAAACTCAAGATCTGCTAACAAGAAATGGATCGCAGTATACTAGGTGTTACATTAACGGATCACGTTCTAAACACAATACTGCGCTCCAAAACAAAGGTAGCTGACGTGGCTCAAAAGGCTACCCAACTCAAATGGGACTGGGGAGGACATGTCTACTACGTGTCAGATCTGAGCCTAGTACTAGTGACTTGCGACAGTGAGGTGGGGTCGCGGCAGAACACGTAGGAGATGGCGTGAAGAGTTGGATAGGTTTCGTCAAAACTGGAAGGTGGACGCGCAGGCTTACGAAAAGTGGAAGGAATGGAGAGTGGTTTGAACAGAAACAGCAAAAGTTAGTATGAACAAATACTCACTTTGAAGTTAACACTCAAAATTGTCAGGATGACCCTGGCATAAATCCTCTTATCCGTCACAAATCTGTAGAGACAGTGGACATCTTCTCCTGGGGACGCTTGTTTATACACGAGGGTATTCAGTGGAGACCTCAGTCTTCCAGCTCTTTGCTTCCAGGAGGCTATGATCTCATCGCAGGCTGTTCCTGGTACTGGTTCTCCGAAACGAGTGTTGTTGAAGAAGTCGTAGTGAGCCCAGTAGTAGAGAGATGATCTGGAAGAAAGATCTTGGTTAGTTTTGACAGTTCTAAAGAGTTTTAACTCTTATAACCTATTTTACTATAAATATTTTAAGTTATTTATCTCACGACAGTATATAAGGTGTATCTATTCATACACGAAATATTTTAAGGGGTATACCTGTAGGTGGTAAAGAAGCTATAGAAGCAAAAAGATTTTTTTTATCTAAGCGTTTTTGAATTTTCGTAATTATTATAATTTTAAAACTACTTGAGACGTTTTGCATAAAACCTTTACTCCAAATTCTATGAATGGCCCGCCTGACGCTGCGAGGGCGATGACCGGACGGTACGAGCATGGCCGCGGTGTCTCGGTCCGTAAAAAATAAGAAGGAGCCAGTATTTCTTATGTGCGTCAAATAATTCATAAATATTAAATTAAAAGAAAAACCCTTAGCATTTTCTTTTTCTTTGCTGTAAGCTTCTTTACCACCTACAGGTGTACCCCTTAAAATATTTCGTGTATGAATAGATACACCTTATTTAAGTATAATAACTTTAATATAACTGTGGAAAATCCTGCTTAGGCTAGACGTAAGGTGAGTATTTTATTAATGACATGATAATACACGAAAGATGGGCTGTTACGTAGATCCAGTGATAAAGGGCAAGGTGCTCATGTGATCCACGTTTTGGGTGTCGATAATGAAAACCAATGAAATAAAAATAAAGATTTTCTTCAGTCTAACTCTGACATGCACATTAAGGCAAACAAATGACTGTTATGTTTTGGTTCTTTGAAATTCGTAAAACTGACTACATTTCACGAAAAATTTCAAAACAGCTGATTGATTACGGGCCGGATTGCCTTTGCCCATCGAATGACGATTAAATTATTTTTTTGTTCCGTTAAATTTCGAAATCCACCCCCAACACGTGGGTAAAGCATTGCATGTATTTCTATTTCTAAGTACCAGTTCTAAGTGCTTAAAAGTAGTGAATGTATTTCTATTTCTAAGTACCAGCACGGTTTCGTTAAGTTGTCACCGCAGCCAATAGACATCTGCAATATAATTCCCAATACTTTGAAAATACTTTTTCATTCCTGATATAAAGCTGAAATGTCTCATGGGGATATACACTCCCACCTCATACCCGGCCTACATGTGTCAAATGGATAGGATAAAATATTAGGTCTTTACATATGAAATTGCCGTTCTGCAGTACTGGCCATTTCAAATCAAAATATTTTTTGTTTGTAGAAGAGTTCTAATTTCAAATTAATTTTATTTAAAAAACATGGAATTCTTTTTCCAAAAGTAGTCATTTGTTTATTGAAAAGTGTTACATTTTCATCGCATTTCAATCTTTTTCGTCATCATGGATACGTTAAAAATTCGAGTAATTATATGGAATATGAGTACCGTCGTGGCAGCAACGCGGCACAAGCGGCACGCAACATCAACGACGTTTACGGAGCTAACACTACAAACCAACGCACCACCTGTTATTGGTTTGCTTGCTTCCGTTCTGGAAATTTCGACCTGAAAAATGAACCTCGCGGTCGTCCGAAGACTTTGGTCGACAATGACGAATTAAAGGCGATTGTGGAAGCTGATGATACACAATCTACGGCTGAATTAGCAGCAGCTTTCGACGTCAGCGTCAAAACAATATTGGTCCATTTGCGTCAAATAGGCAAGGTAAAAAAGCTTGACAAATGGGTGCCCCACGAACTCAATGATCGCCAGCGCGAAGTACGCGTCGAGACGTGCCTTGCACTGCTCAACAGACACACAAATGAAGGAATTTTGAACCGCATTGTTACCTGCGATGAAGAATGGATTCTGTTTGATAACCGCAAGCGCTCAGCAAGTTGGTTGGATCCTGGTTCAGCACCTAAACAATGCCCTAAACGAAAACTTACCCCTAGAAAAGTGATGGTCACTGTTTGGTGGTCTTGCGCCGGTGTGATTCATCACAGCTTCTAACCAAACGGGGTGAGCATTACTGCAGATGTGTACTGTGAAGAACTGAACTCAATGATGGAGAAGCTGGCACATCTCCAACCAGCATTGGTCAATCGCTCGTCTCCGCTGCTCCTGCACGACAACGTGCGACCTCATACTGCACAGCAGATGGTCTCCAAGTTGCAAGAACTGGGGTTGGAAGCTCTCCGTCATCCGCCCTACTCATCAGACCTTGCGCCTACAGACTACTACTTTTTCCAGAATTTGGATAACTTCTTGGCGGGAAAAAATTCAATACCCGAGAGGCAGTACAAAATGGCTTTGAAGAATTTGTTGCCTCGGAGTCCAGCTGATTTTTTTAAGAAGGGCATTAATAAACCGCCACTGCGTTGGCAAAGATGCATTGATTGCATGGGTGATTATTTCGATTAATACGGTTAAAAAATACATAAAAAAAATTCGTTTAATTTTTTTCATACAAAACGGCATTTTCATAGGTAAAGACCTATAAGAATAACCACCATATACAATAAGTGCTTACAACAATCGTTCCTATAATGTTTGTTTACTCATTTCCTATTCAGATTTAATTGATGGTATTCTGTGGAACTCCTACGTAAACAAATATAAGCGTCTGGCTTTTGGCGCAGTTTGTTTATTACAACCGCCCTCATTAGGACTGCCTAATGTGTTTTAAGCTATAAAAAATCCACGAAATTAAGTTCCAGCGAGTAATAAATTATGCTTTATGTTGTTTTCTGTTCCCAGTGTGGTCGTGGTTTTGAGTTTTGTGGAATTATTGTATAACACCTTCCTACCAGTAGCTTGCGTTTTTCTTAATATGTTATGGCTGTTTTAAACAACAAAATAATAATAATAGTGTTTGTGTGTAACAAATGTATTTATAAGTAATTGTGTAACTGTAATGTTCTTTGAGAAATGTATATCTCGTAGATATTTATGTACAAAAAAAGAGATTGTATTACATTGAATAGTTACAAAGAAGTAAAAACTCTATTACTCAAGTTCCAAAAAAAAAACAAAAACACTACAAAGTGAACAGTAACTGTGATTTTGGTTGTTTTTGGTTTTGTGTTTTCGTTTTTGCCACCGAATTCCGAAATCAGTTTCAGTTTGTAGTGTATTTTTGGAAGTTAGTTGTTTTTTTTTGTTTGTAATAAAGTTTTTATTTAAAAAAATACATTCCCACTGATAACTTACTTTTTTAGACTGGTCAAAAACATCGAATTTCCAAGTATACGTATAAAAAAAACAGCGATAAACATAAAAACAAAGATGCAAGTCTGTACAAATAGGTCGACAGCTAGATACTAAATACTGACAGTAAATAATTTATGACAACAATTACACACAAAATAAAATCAAACTCAAAGTACACTTACCCACTATAACTGCCAGTCTTGCTCTCAAACCTGACGAACATAGCATTGCCAGTGGAGACAAAGTCATGTTTCTCCATAGGTCTACTGAAAGTGTCGCAGAAAGTCTTGATGATGCGAGCGTCGTCAGGTCTTGGAGCGTCGTACAACGTGAGGGATTCTCCACAGTCGCCAGTCCAGGGTTGGATTGGAGACTCGATGCGGTTGATTCGGAAACTATTGAGAAGGAATTGTATTGTAATAATTTTTTTGTTTTTAAAGTTGTTTTACTTCAGACTACTTCATGAAATGTACTATGTAGTATTAAACTATTTTACTTGGCTAGACATTGTGTTAAATATAAAACTTGTTCTTTTTTTAACTTTACTGACCAAGGTGTGTTGCAGTAATAAATAAATTATAACGACACAACTCATTTTGTCAGTTAAACTTTGTGTTTTATCATATATTTCAGGGAATGATACACAAAGACCTGTGTACATATCTGTGTATCAGTGTGACACATAGGTACACATATACCTGTCGTAGCTTTCAAATGGGTGAACAGATTTAGATGGCTTTTTAAACGCCAAACAGACGACCCAGCAGTAATGAATGATGTTGTTGAAATCATAACATTTTCATTAGACGTCCGCCTACGCAACGGTGCTTTAATCAAAATATTTCTTACAACTTATACTTAAAGGGCCAATACTGCTTTTTTTTTTTTCAATTTAAAACTTACTTTTTGTACAAATTAGTTTTTGGTCGTTAACAGAAGATTTAATATAATACAATTATGTAACAATATTTAAAGCGTATTTCAAAGCTGTGAATATTTATAACTTCAATAGTTACATAATAACTTATCAAATATCCCGAATACAAACTTACCTCGGAAAATATAACCTCACGACCTGTCCTGGAAAGCCTTGCATCAGATACGTGCACGATGTATGTGGTGGGTACCAGTGAGCCACAGAGAGAAAAATGCCTTCAGTGTCTCCTGACTTCTTGAGGGTCTCAGCAGTCAGCAGCCAGTCGCAGGTGCCGACCTTCGACCCTGGAGCCTCCACGTGGCCAGGCCAGTTGCCCACATTGAAATGGAAGCCGGTGTTTAGAAGAGGACCTAGTGATATATAAAAAAAATGAGTGCATATTATGTGTGATGAACGAAAACATCATAAGAAAACCGGTGTTCTAGAACCAAAAATTCGAATACATATATGACATCTACCAACCTGCAATGAGACTGCGGAGTGGTTTACGGTCCACTCCTTCTCAAGGAGATATATCTCAGCAGTGAGAACATTATGTATTATGTGTGTTTGTAAAAGTCGACAATAGTTTTATAACACTTAAAAAATGGATTTTCAAAAATTAATTAAGTTAGTATCAGGATCTATTGAGATTCATGCATTAGACTGAGATCATGCTACTGAGATCTACAATGTAATATTAGATTGGAATTATAATGCAATTTTCAAGTCCGACAAACGCACCAGTTCTAAAAGTGCGGTTACAAGAGTCACTTAAATTGAGAAATTGGCTAACAGTGACGTCTGGGCAACAACGAGCTATTTACAAAGATGCCAGGAGACCGCGGCAGCAATTGCCAAGAGTTCTTATGTTATGTTAGAAGATTTTGTTTCCGCACTAAGTCCTTCAGGTGGCCCATGAGCGTAGGCCGTTTGTAGTTACTCTAACCAGCTCATCTCCTTTTGGAAGTTATTAAGTCTCCTGGCCTGTTAAGATCATCACATAAGATCTGGTTATCCCGAGGGATAGTGTTCTAATCTAGGTGACGCCTGTGCTTTTAAAGAGCACATGCGCAATGGTCTCACCATCCATTGCCATAATTTATCAGTGACTACCATCTAAGCAGTCGAGAATCTTGCAAGAGAAAAAATACGATTATCAAAACGCTGGTACTTTACCTGCAGGAGAACTGACGAATTCCACAAACAGATCCTGAGAAGTTCCGATGATGGAGTAAGGGAACTTGCCCATGCCGCAGAAAGTTCCGATGACTGAAGCAGATTCGTCTTTCCCATCGTATATCCTTATGTAGTCGTAAGGACAGTTTTCTGACCCTGGGTGAGAAGAAAAGGAATTTTAAATTTTATGCTTCATGTAAATCGAAGTAATTGGTCGTTATTTAGCAGGTAAGTACGGTTTCTATCTGATACTATAACACTAATTTCCTCAAAATTCTTTTAGAAATGATCATAAATCAAAAGTGTTGCCATCGTTGCAACAATATACCTAACAAAAAGAGACAGCAGGAGACTCTTTATCGACTTGTAAATGACACTGTCATAGTTCTATCAAAGTGTGCTTTAGCCAATTCACCAAAGCGACCAATCGATCTATTCTGTAAAAAAGTCACAGTAAAAATTTAGGTGAAGTGAGCTGTGAATAGTGTTCATCTCTAACATTTACAGAATACATCGGCTGCACATTACACCTAAGATTTCAGTGAGATTGTTAAAGAATACATCGATTGTTCCACATTCACCTGTTGAGAATTTTCCCCACCAAATATATTCCTTGTTCGCACCACATTTTATTCCACTTGTTTACTCTGACTTTAAAGTAAGAACACAAACTTCTCCAAGCTGTTTCGATTTAAATTCAGATCAACCGTCAATACGTATGGTAAACCAATTCGAGCTCACCCATCTGTTCAATACAAGCAAGCGATACACACATTTTATATTCATATAAACCTAGACGAAGCAAATCACGAACTATCTGCTAGACTGCCAGTCTATCACACAATTTTTCAATACGCTGGCGTTTCTAATACATGGGTAAAGTCGAGCCGGTCTAAGAATTTAATATCGAGTGGTAAAGTGGCTGGCCGGTTTGATTTAATAGCGGTTATTGGATAGTTGTTATTTATAGTCTTCATAAATTATTACACCTTGCTGTGTTATGTAAAAAATGTGGAGGAAAATGGGTGTTTGTCTTGGAGCTGGAGGATTGGGTAGTTAAGTCAATGAGTGGCTTAGTAAATCGCTTAATATAGGCGCGGTTTTTGTTTCTAAACTTAAAATTTTTGTTCGAATTTGCTTTTAGTATTAGTTAGTGAATAGTCCCGGGAAATCCCGGAACCGAAGTACCGGGAAACTCCGGAAATTTGCGTTGTTTTAGGAACCGGAATTTCCAAAACCAAATCCCGGTTCTTTCGGTACTTTCGGCAATTCCACCGACAAGTGTAGAGCCGGAATGAGTTTTTTCTTCAGCTGGGTACCTTTGTAATAAAATAAGATCACGTTTAAGTGATAAGAGTTTGGACGCTCTTATATTTTTAAGATCATTATATAGGCAGGAGAGAAATACTCTAAAAAATAAATAAACAGGTACCTAACCTAGGTAATTGAGTGCCCCCATTGTAACTATAAGAATCAGACCAATGTAATATTGGTCTGAGCAAGTATTCCAAATTTTTATAATTTTATAGGTTGGGTATTTTTATTTATAGTATTGTAAGGATGAATATCTATGTTTAAGTTTTGCAAAAATATTTAAGTTTAAAGTCATACTTTTATTTTATTTTTTTGTTGATTTAAAGAATTTGTCGATTGAAGTTGTTCCAAACTATTGTTGAATTATTATATAAGGTTAAAATTAAAAAAAAAATGTTTGTTAAGATTATCTAATCAATAAATATTCAGACTGATTAATGCTACGCTAAAACTCCATAGTTCCTTTTTTTGTTGATGTTACGTAAGTTTTAAATTATAATTTGGTTATGCAGAGTTGCAATAAGAGTCATGTTAATTTGTTTGGTAAAGTAAAGATGTTCAATAAATGTTTCTGTTATATATTATGTAGGATTAGGTATAAAAATCATTTAATGTAAAAAAATGTTGCTGGCGTAATATGCGTAATTACCAGTAAAATTATACTAAATAAGACTGATTTAGTGTCTATAAAACAAGAAATAAAACGTTTTATTTGTTTTGATAAAAATGTTTTTACTTTGCCCTGTCATTTCGTCTTTTTTACTTTCTCCGTTTCAACACTTTCAACTCTCTTACAAAGACTTATTAAAGTATCAAAAGTATCGATAGTACCGGGAAACCCGGTTCTTAAGCCAGAAAGTCCCAAAAATCCCGGTTCTTTAAAACAGCACCGGTTCTGCATTCACTAGTATTAGTTGATTAGTGGCCTAGTGGTGTCAGGCATTCTATTTTAGGAGGTAGGCACTCTACTTTGTGTAAATAATTTCATCACCGTTTCTCTCAAAATGATGAAGGAAAACGTGAGGAAACCAAGTGACATCAACCAACCCGCAGTGGGCCCACATGGCAGTTAATAGCCCACTCTCTCTTGACGAGAGGAGGCAGACGGAAGTGTCCGAGCAGTGGGATCATTATAAACAGATTATGCTATCAGTTCAGTACCTTCCGTAATATTGGAAGTGTTCAAATATTATATATCTATACATATAAAAAATACAAATACTGACTGACTGATATATCAACGCACAGCCTAAACCGCTAGTCCTATTATAGACATGAAATTTGGAGGAGGTGTTCTTTGTAAAGAGTAGGTATCCACTAAGAATGGGTTTTTTGAAATTTCGTCCCTAAGACTGGGCTAATTGGGGCTTGAATTTTCTGTAAAACTTTTTATTCTCTGGGTCGATTGTCACGCGGACGAAATCGCGGGCAGAAGCTAGTATATTATATTATAACTCAAATATTCAAAGTTTTCTGTCTATTCAATTTAATAAAAAGAAAAATTATCCTTTTCATTTGGCAAGATTTCATTCGTTAAAACTATAAAGTAACACTTTAATCAATGTCACTTTCGTTTCGATTTTTAATGGAAGTCCAACATGTCATAAAATGTATTTAGATCGCTTTTAGCGATATGACCGCCCATTGTGTCACTCAAACTAAAATGACTAAAACATCTGTATTTTTTATTGTGTTCATAATGTAGAGTATTCCATTCTATTGTTTTATGCACAGTTTACTCTTCAATGAATAGCACCAAAGTTAATATACCGAAGCCAAAAGCTGACTGTTATTTTTAAACTAGACTTTTCAATCGAAGCCCAACACCATACAGGAAAGAGTAAAGTGAACCCGGAACACACGCTCTCTATTTACACAACCAAAGTGCAATCTCATTTTATCAAGAACGCGGCAGCCTTATTTGCTGATGCAGGCCTATTCTGGTAGACACATTGAACCGGACTCGATTGCCTTTTTAGTGGAATCGAACGTTCGAATTGGTGATTTCGTCCGAACGATTGTACGTTCAGCAAAGTGGGCTATTCAAGTCAGCTGTAAACGTAGTTTAGATATTGCTTCGCGTTTCAAGACGTTGTACTTAGAAAACTAATTTTCTCGGGGTTGTCGATCTTTTTTTAGAAGTGAATACGTAACATCGATGTGGCTGAAGTAATCTTTGCCTGTTTTTTTTTGGGAATGACATCTCTCAGGTCATCCTATGAGGTTGTCGTCTGCTTAACCGGACTTGCCGGTGGCTACCTTAATAAATTGAGGACTGCAGCCAGGTCTTCAAAACTTAAAACTAGAACGACTACTCGCAAAGAGCACCCTTGTGGGGTACGCCCCTCGGCTTAGGACATCGCTGGTACATCCAGGTGATCCAGGCCGTCTCTTGCTGCCCGCAAGGGACGGCCTGGATCGGAGAAATCTTTGCCTGTTTTCTACGGAATATTAACAGCAAGTTGTCGTTATTTTAAAAAGCTTATGCGATAGTCCACCAATAATTCCACTAACCTTATCTAACAACATTTACTTGGCACTAAAAGGCTACTTAACGTAGACTTATCGACTCACGATAACTCCCCGTATTGGGGCCTTAAGAGCGGATAAAAATATAAAAGCAATTCCTAAGAATCTAAATGAGAATCCCGAATGTATAAACAACATTCGAGGGAAGGTTTTTATCTTGTGTATTTTTAATCAAGTTCGCCAAATATTTGGGCCACTTACCAGAGGTTATGGGTCTCATAGGACAAGTCATGATGTTTTCGCATCGCTGTCCGTCTATATTGAATTCCTCGTTTTCTATGTATAGTTTTATGTATGGTAGCCTTGTGTTTAGATGATATCTGGAAGAAAAATGAGAAATTAGCGGATAAAATCAGTAGTGCAGAAAATATTGCAATACAGGGTAATTTTTTTATCAGAACGTCAATTGTAACCATAAATTCAGTATATAATTCTAGACCTCATAGCGTAGACATTGATCGTTGGTTATTTAAAAAAAAATCCTGTGCCATACCTACATTTTGATCGCGTAAGTATTGCACTTTTGTATGAAAAACTTTTTTACAAAAAAAAAAACGGACTTCCTCAAAAACACTAGAAAGTGAAAAATAACTTTAATTTCGGAAGTCGGTGTCTAAGGATCTGTATTTGAGTTTTTTGCCACCGACTTCCGAAATTAAAACTATTTTTCACTTTCTAGAGTTTTTGAGGAAGTCGGTTTTTTTTTTGTAAAAAAGTTTTTATTTTTTACTTTTTAGTTATGGTATCTACCCGCACTAATTCCTATACCACTAATCGCCAAGTGAAATTTAATACTTTACTACTGCTGTAAATCGTTGAGGAATTCCCTTGACTGTCTGTCTATGGTCTCCATCATCAGACCTGTTATGGTACTTATAAGCCTTATGGGAGCTTTCTCATCAATAGAAATGAATTAAGTTCAAACACCAGGTAATTGCTGTAAATCGTTGAGGAGTTCCTTCGATAGTCTTTCGGCTCCATCATCAGATCAACTCCGGACCTTAATTATATAGTAGTGATAAAATTGGCACTTTGAACCGTATAAAGTCACCCCAACAATAGGGAACTGCTGTAAATCGTTGAGGAATTCCCTCAACTGTCTATGGTCTCCATCATCAAACCTGTAATGGCACTTATAGCCCATATGGGTGCAAAGTTCTCATCAATAGAAATGAATTAAGTCCAAACACCGGGTAATTGCTGTAAGTCGTTGAAGAGTTCCCTTGACTGTCTTTCGGCTTCATCATCAGAGCAACTTCAGACCTTCATTAAATAGTAGTGCTTTAAGATAATTAATGAAAGAAATAAAAAACGCACTAGTCGCCACTACGATTTTCGAAGGTTCCTTTCGATTTCTCAGGGATGCCATCATCAGATCCTGGTTTCCTTATCATGAGACCACCCTTGGGATATCTACTTTCCAACAAAAAAAGAATCATCAAAATCGGTCCATAAACAACGAAGTTATCGGTGAACACACATAAAATAAAAAAAATATATATACGGTCGAATTGAGAAACCTCCTCCTTTTTTTGAAGTCGGTTAAAAAGCAGATTTTGTTTAGGTCCGAGATCATAAATACTGAATTCATGATTACAGTTTGCGCACTGTTTCATTATATTATAATCACTTTTCTAATTGAATGCTTTTTCCGTCGTTCAATGTTTTATCTAGTTATCTTCATTCTTGTATTAATTATCATAACACCTAATATTTTGTCTTCCAAGCATTCACTCATCACTTCAGCAGTAATTCCTTCGAGTTGATTGCTCACTACACACTTCAGTCATCAACATGTTCTTGACATCAAAGCGATGAGTCAAAGCATTCACGCGTACACTCAAACATTAACGTAGCAATGTTCTAATGGCCCGTTGAGTGGTCAGCTATTGGAGAGCACGAAATTAACGGGGCAACAACACTTTGTGATGCTGTTTCTATGTATTGGTACAGAGGTTGACGATTTAGTCACCTAGTTTTTATCATGGGAATGATTTTACTCGTAATATTATTAATCGACTTATTTAATGATATATTTGTAAAAAAAACAAACGTGATTTTACACGCTTTATGATAAATGATAAATGATTTTATTTCTGTAAGTAGGTTTGTACAAACACTTTTACATGTCAATGATATTTTTTTAAACTAGATGAGTTCGGCGTTTCCTAACTGACTACTCTGAGAAGAAAGGCCGAAACAAACTCAGAGGTCACAGTCTCTTTTAAAGTCCAGACATAATCTTGTTCACATCATGTGAAGATCATGTAGATTGGTGACTGAAATGGTCTTTTGAAGAAATAACCACACAGATTGAGTGGACCTGTCCAGTTAGTGCAAGCATTTGTCACTAATCGTTTAGCTCAACTCGGAAGATAAGGAGCCCAACGCTTTGACGAACAGTACCAAAGAAAGGACATTTGGGTAGGCCACATAAATTACTCAAACTGCCAGATCATGATTACTAAGAACAAAAGAAAACAAAATTAAAAAAAGACCCACATAGTCTTCACATTCACAATAATTAAAAAATACGATACTTTACAAAGTAAATATTCATGTCATTGTATATATAAAAAATTATCAATGTCAATGTGTATATAAAAAAAAAAGAAACGTATATAATTTTGTTGGTCAGATCATTTGATGACCATGTAGATCGGTGTCTGAAATGGTCTTTTGATGAAAGAACCACACAGATATTGCCACTAACTACTCAAACTGCCAGACCATAGTCAAAAGTGACACAGTGACCCACATAGTCCTCAAATTCTCAATAATCAAAGTAATATTCATACAATTAATATTCATGTCATGAGAAATAGTAAAAAAAAGAGTAAAAAATAGCAAAATAATAATAATAAAGCAACATTCAGTGTAGATTTATTTATATTATATTAGTTTCACTTGTATTTATGTTTGTTTGTAACCGACTCCTCATAGCGCGATTTTGACCTGCTTTAAACGACCAGATTTCATTCAAACTTTGCAAACCTGTCAAAGACCGATGACAATGCAATAATTTCATAAATTTGTGCCATTATCTTTGCCAGGATTACCAGGACAGCAAAAAAACTGTCTTCTAAAACTACGCTGACCTACGTCACAAACTACGCTGACATACGTCTCAAAATTCGAAACACCCTAAAAAATAGAAAATAAATAATAGTTTAAAAAAACTAAAATCACGCTTCCATAGAAAACCAAACTTATCATCATCATCATCATCAGCCTATAGCAGTCCACTGCTGGACATAGGCCTCCCCAATCGCACGCCATTCAGCTCGATTTTCGGCAACTCTCATCCAGCTGCTACCAGCCACCCTGCGAAGATCGTCGTTCCACCTAGCCTGAGGGCGTCCTACCTTACGTTTGCCGATTCGCGGTCTCCACTCAAGAACACGTCTACCCCAACGGTCATCGGTTCGACGGCTAATGTGGCCGGCCCATTGCCACTTCAGCTTGGTAATCCTATGAGCTATGTCGACAACTTTGGTTCTTTGCCGGATCACCTCATTCCGGATTCCGTCCCTCAGAGATACTCCAAGCATAGCTCGTTCCATAGCTCGCTGAGCGACTTTAAATTTGTGGACCAGCCGTACCGTGAGTGTCCACGTTTCGGCTCCGTAGGTCATAACAGGTAGGACGCACTGGTTGAAGACTTTCGTCTTTAAGCTCTGTGGAATACGCAACGAGAAGACTAGACGAAGCTTCCCAAATGCTGCCCAGCCCAGCTGAATTCTCCTGTTAGCCTCCTTCTCAAGGTTGTTCTTACCAAACTGCAGAGTTTGCCCGAGGTAAACGTATTCTCAAAACCAAACTAAAAAGTAGAAAATAATGGAAAAAGGCGTGGGGTGCCTGATCAATAAAAAAATACCTTAAAAAGCACCCCACGCTTTTTTCTATTATTTCCTACTTTTTAGTTTGGTTTTCTACGGAAGCGTGTTTTTTAGTTTTTTTAATCTATTATTTATTAAGATAGACTATTACGAATCTTACAAGGTGTAACAGAATAGACCTAAGTCCTGAAAGTGGTTTGTTCAGAATTGAATACTGAATCGAATCCAATAATTTTGAATATAGGTTTTTTTTTTAAAATTACTGTTTGTATTTTGCCATATCTACAGCCATTTGAGCCGAAGAAAATTCAATCATATTTCAAGGCAATAAAAATCTCTTTCATACATATAATGACAGGGTCAATACGATTTTATTAATAATAACAGTTTGCTGGAAGCAAAATAACTTTTGGTTATTGTATGATGCTTTTAACTCAATACTCTAACTGGGGTGTATGAGGTCTTGCGTTAATTATGTTACACGTTGTTTTTGTTTCATATTTTTCATGAATCGAACCATGCAAGAAAAGATCCTTATACGAAACAATTTTTCCTTTAAAAGTCAGTTTACGTATAGAATCACTCCCTGGATGGATGCAGGTGGTGATATAGCCACGCCAAATATTACAGGGTTAGTTAGTCAGGGATTTTCATTTTTCGTCAAACTCTCAATTACGATTACCGACTTAAATTGTCCGTAATCGAATTTCACCTGTCATTTTAGACTGCTTTATGAAATGGCTTTAACACAGTGACTTGGTGTGTCAATTTCATAAGCAATTAATTTCGCTGACTGTAAAAGAACATAATAAAACTGTGTCAAGGCTTTGTGTTACAATTTTCTTTGTCAGTTGCGCCCAAAGCTCCATGGCATTGTGTTATCTTTGTAATAAAAATGAAACTGTTGGGATTTGACGTAAAGAGTACAAAGTGCTGTGGGCTTAGTACGACTGCGTAGAAGAAAATTTACGTGAATTCGGAAGATTTTAAAATCGAAATTGAGAGGGAGATATAACTTAGTGAAGATAGAAAGATAGAGAATTACGTTTTGTATATTACTGTAGTGGCAAGAGAGAGAAAGGTGGGAGCACACATTTTCTTTCTTTCGTAGCCAGTTACGTTTCGTATATCTTTAACTAAAATTAAAGTTGAAATAATTTTTGTATTACATAAAAGACGTTAAAATATTTGTTTGCACATAACATTTACGTAGTTTGTATGGCGCACCGTTTTACGGACGCTTATTGAAGCGTGTCGGCTCTGACTAGTATGGACAGTTCGCGCGCTAATATAGGTATATCCTTCGTATTATTAAAACAAATAGAGAATTTGAAATTGTAAAATGTGTAGATTCGAGAAAACACGTAGTGTTGCTATTATTATGGAACTTTTAACTTTAATATGTAATAAAAGTTTTATGTTATTTTTCAGGGATTCCTTTTTTATCCAAGTATTCGTGTTTTTAAAATGTAAGTGAATCTGGTTGCGAAAAATATTTTATTCCACATACAGCTTAACTCTGACGTGTTAATTGCAATAAAGGTAATAAAATTTAAATTTCGCGAACAACTAAACTCTCTTCTTTAAATGCTATAAGTTATTTGTATTTTCGTTTAAAAAATCTTTCGACTTTACGTAACGTTACGTAGCACGTTCGTACAAGGGCCTCTATACAGCGTTGACAAACAATACTTAACGCTTTGGGCCTAAACAAACACATTTGTCCAAGCCAGGTCTACCCTCATCAAAATTTCTGCTATGTCCCATGACTTTGAAGAGATACTTCACTGCCATCTAATTTATTAGGGCTCAGAGACCTAATTTAGGTTCCTAATGCTATTTTTTATAAATAACTAGCTAATGCCTTTTTCATATTTTTTTTTTGTTACGAACATATTCCGTATGGTACTGGACGTAAATAATAGTACCATCCCATTTCTTCCCGTGGATGTCGTAAAAGGCGACTAAGGGACTTACTAGAGAATGGGCAGCAGCGTTCTCTATGCATTTTACCACCATACTGCGTTTGCAAATTCGCCTGCCAAGCGTGGCGATTATGGGTAACCCCAAATGGGGGGAGGAGTATCCAGCATATGTCTTTCCGCTGAAATGAAGATTCTCTGGCGCGCACACAATAACTAACCAGAATGTCATCACAAATTGATCAAGCCATTATCAAATTTTTGCGAGACTAACATTTTTTGCATTACATACAAATACTGATGTAGAAGATACTCATAATAATATTAGCTAACTGAGTTTTTCGGGACATCGTCAAACCGTTAGTCGACTTTCCGCGTGACCAGAGGACTGGCCTAATTTTAGGTCAAAGAATTAGTTTTGCTATTCAACGTTGGAGTGCTTTTGAGCACTTTCAGAACACAGTCACAACGATGCAGACAAATTTTTGGATCCCCAATGCCCTGACTTATCATTTTTAAAATTGTACGTCATAATGATTACACATTTTTTTGTATTAGCGTGTATACCACTGTATTCCACTATTTTAACACACATTGCACAATATTCTTGATTTTCAAAGATATTTAAGCAAATCAACATTTATCCATCAATTCAAAGAATGCATTCAATTGCAGTAATACTAATCGAATGACTTCCAACTACAAACCAATCAAATAAAAAGCTTTTAAAAAATGCTATCGCTGATTAATGCCAACGTAAACTAAATTAACACCCGATAGCTGTTCAAGTATAAAATAAAGTATATGTAATACACTTGCCTGCAATGAAGATTTCTTGGATACACTCCAGGGTACGCAGCCGACTGTACATAACACGTCTGAAGCCGGCAATCCCGGAACACTCGCTCGCAGTAGGACCTGAGAAAGAATGGTCCCGTTCATTAAGTTAATTCGCTAACAAAGGTGAACGAAATCATTATTTCTGACACTTTTAGTTGGACAAATTTCGGCACTCCTCATATTTTTACACGAGAATTTTCAATTGTGATTTTTTTTATTAACTTGACAGTATTTGGCACGTTTACCGTAACTGTTTCAGAACCTGAGTTTTGTTTTTCATAGTATTTAATAGTAACCAGTAGGTATAATTACAAGAAGTGTATAAAGTATCTGCACGTTTTTATTGAAGGTGATGATTTTGTCGTGATCAATAATAACCTGCAACAATAATAGTGCAATAATTAATTTTAATTTTTCAAACACAAATATGACAACAGTTAAAGTGTCTGGCCATAAAATTTATTAACCTGCTATTAGTTACAACATTGTCTGTAAAGTTAGCAAATTAACTTTAGAGTTTTTGCGATCCCTTTATTTAAGAATGTTTATACCACTCTCTACTTTAGCATGACTTGCAACTTCAACCATATTGACATCAACCTTCGCCACCAAAGTTGTTATAAAAAATGCGTCAGCAAAACAAAATACGCTGCAAAAATTCTGCACACTCACGTATATAAATAACATTCCCTGAAGCACCCTTTTGAGCCCTCAAAAAGGGCCGCCAATTTAAAAAACGAAATATCCCAGAATCAGCAACTACGCACCTCACTCACTTTAATTCGAGAACTTGATTACAACGCATAAATCAATGCGGCTGCAATAATAGGTGGGCAGTGAGCCCGAGCCGACAATTCAACACGATTTATAAGCCATTTCGGTCACGTACCCACCAAAGTGGAGCCATTTGGAGCCAGTCAGAATGATTCTAGAACGCTCGCGACATTCGGGATAAGCCTCTTAAGTAATTGGGAAATGGAACTTGATTTATGCAGTGGCCGTCGAGTGATGATTTGAAGTATTGAGTTAGTGATTTATTGGCATGGAAATTGGGTGTCACGACTTTGGGCAAAGCTCTTGGTTATGGCAGGATCGTAAAGTTTCGGGTCACGTTCGGTAGTACTTTACGTTCTCGAGGACGTTGAAGGTGTTAGAATCATTATTAACATTGGTGCGTGTTATTTTAATTTTATTGTTTGAAAAATGAAGGAAATTTTGAAATTAGTCAGTTCTGCAAAATTGGAAGCAGAGCTGACACTTTAAAACACTGAATAATTTCTTCTGGGTAATCGAAATATGAAAAGAGAAATGTGAGACCTATGCTCAGTATTGGGAGAAGTCAGGCTGAGTTTGATCAATTTAAATGTGATAAGTCTTGAAAAGAATTATTTAATTTCAACATGTTGCATAGCGCTAGATTTTATAGCATAAAAATACGCACTGACTTAAACGATCTCCATTATATGTAGTGACAAAATCATGAATGGATCGAGTTCGTTTTTGCATACAATAATTTTACTGAAATAAATTACAAATTTTCCTTAAATTACCTACTATCAACCTTTAGTCTTTTTCCTGTATTTTCTTATAAAAAACGAAACAATACTTTAAACGCCTAAAGTACTTTAAATACATACATACATACAATCACGCCTTTTTCCCATGGGGGTAGGCAGAAACCACGGAACGCCACCTGCTACGATCTCTACACACTCCTTTTGCCTCTTTAAGGTTCATACAAATGGTCATACACACACGCCGGTTGCGAGTACTACGCACCTGACCTTTCTTAAACTTATCGGATAATTATATTTTCGAACTGTTTGGGGTCTAAACCCTCCGGCCGTGGGGCCCACAGCTCATGGTCTCTTTAAGGAAATCTACACGCATGGTTAATACTTACTGAGACCTTATTGTCTTACTACGTAGCTATGCCACCAATCTCTTGGCTACATTACCAGTCGACAGCGACGCGTTAAATATTTGAAGCCCTATTTTTAGTTTTTTTATAATCTTTTTAGTTTAGTTAGGAGATAACTTTATTTTTTGCTAGCCACCACTGTCTCAGTCCTGGGCAAAGGCCTCCCTCACTCCTTGCATCTTTCGCGGACCTCCGAGTCCTCCTTCCAGTTTTGACGGACTAGCTCGTCCCGCCATCTCCTACGTGGTTTGCCGCGACCTCGCCTCACTGTCTCAGCACACCAGTTCTGTGCTACTGAATGGGACTGAGCAGGACATGCGGCAGATATGTCCTGCTCAGTCCCATTTAAGTTGGGCAGCCTTTTGAGCCACGTAAGCTATCTTTGTTTTGGAGCGCAGTATTGTGTTTCGGACACGATCCGTTAATTTAATTTATCGCAGGAATTTTTATTTGGTATATATTTTTTATTTATGAACATACAACTTTAATTCCGAATGAATAAATAAATCCAGTTCCAAAGTACTTTTCTACCAAAAATATATTAATAAATACAAGCTTTTGGATTCGATAGCACAGTTAGATCAATATAAATCCTGAACTTTTCCATTTCCAATGTATTTGTTTGTTATAAACGAGAATATAAATTGTTCGGAATGTGATACTAAATTATTGAAAACTTTCGGCACCAAAATTCGGCGGCAACAAATAACAATGTATCATTCCGCGAATTAACTGTTACAGAACTTATTTACGGTTTTTATTACTCAGATTTTAATGAATTTACCGTTTTTTGTTAAAAGGTAATTTATTTTTATACTTTTTATGGGCTGTTATAATTTTTTAAATAACCTAACAGCTGAACTTTGCTATAGTAAAAGTAATTACAATTAAGTCTTTTTTAATCTGAAAATTGCCAAGGTTTTTTATAAAATATGTTTACATAGGTCATCAAACTCGGTAATTCTTTCCATAGTATCATTCACTTTCTATCGTTCACAAACTATCTAATGTCTAGTTCAATACGACAGTAAACAGAAACGTGATCTTTCAATTTCAAAACTCTCTTTGTGATCTGAACTCATAGAATCGATCACACTCAGAAGTAAGCGCAGACAATGCCGAATAGCTTTTCCAAACGATTTGCTTTAAAATGTTGATCACGTACGTTTGAATTCCCTTTGAAGTCGGCATCGCAATTTGGCAAATAATTTAAATAAAGTCGGGGCCGAGGACCGTTCCTTGTGGAACCCCGTTTATGTTTTGTTTCATGTTTTATCTAATTTCGATAGCATTATATTTTTAAAGCAATTTGTATTGCCTGAGGTACTGTTTGTTAAGGGTGACTTCACCCCTGGGTAACTTGGTTATAGTCCTAAACTACCCAGTATGGAGACGTTTTGGTGGCCGTTCCTAGAGCCGTCATTGTCTACTTTTTCATATAAACTGACGGCTTTGAAGCCAGTTCGTGACAGCAGCTATGCGCTCAATGTACTTTGGGCTTCACGAATTTTATAAGTACTTGTGCTATTATAAATTCTGTGGTACTGCCTTCTCTAGACGCCTCCCTATACATGGTTATTCCGTGATCTGTGGCGTGTATACTCAAATGAATCTATTATAAGATCTCGTTAGGAGCGTATGTAAAATGAGACAATTTTGTTTCGCAATTTCTTTGTTCTTTATTTATTTATCATCATTAATCTTTCCTTTCTTCATCTGTCCTTAGACTAAAGGTATGCTTGTTTTGAATAAGGAGGGGGAAAAAATTACAAAGGCCAATGTTTAATGTTGTGTAGGTAAAATTACAGCATGTTTGCTCCGAAATTGCCTTGAATTTATTAGAAAATTTTAAGGTAATTTACTTACTTTACTTACTTTAACGACTTGCGCTAGGTGCATTCTGCACACACAGCATTTGTATCCATTATTGCAAATAATATGTAAAAATATATTTCAATAAATCAGTGTTTAACGAACATTCACGGTGGTCGGTTTTATTCCATCACCCCAATAGAATCACCCCGTTATCATATCACTAAGTGTAGGAAACTCCTACATTTATTTTGGTCCTTCGAGCCGAATTTTATTCACCTCAGCCGATAGATTGTGAAGATGTTGCTTGATGAAGGAGAATTGTTGATTCATGATATTTTCATTACGACGTATGATATTAAATTCTGATTCTAAAATACTTGTCTGATTTTTGATAAGTTTTTGAAGGTATTCTTCATTATGACTGATTTGCTCGATTTCCATCTTATATTTTTCGGCAAATCTCTCATCCAGTACACCGAATAATAAATTAGCAATATAACCCAGCCCGTTTACTAGGCCTCTTTTCTGCCTTTTCGGACTTTGATATTTAAGTAACATATCATAGTGTTCAATTTCGCTTATCTCGTGATCTAACTGACGAATGATACTCTGATATTGTTTACTCGTATGAGTGTTGCATAATAGCTTGATGTGGTTGACGTAACCTTTGATATCGGATAAGCCTCATATTCATGAATTTTTTGCACAAAAACAAGTTGCGTGCGTGACTAGAATTGCATACAGAGCATTTTGAAGTTTGAGTAATGTACGGTTCCGTACAATCTACATTATTTAAATAATTGATGATCTTAATGAAATCTACAGGGCAAGTTTTAATGTCAATGCTCAGTATAATTAGAAATACATTTATAATTTCATGTGATCTTGATATCTCTAGACATTCAATTTCTTTGGAATCATACGATTCATTACCGGTAAAGTGTTTGTCTTTCATCTCATTGGCATGGAGATTGTGGCTACCTGCATTATTTGATTCTACATCTCAAACTGAATCTCAAACATTTACAATTTAAACCCCTTCTCCAATTAAACATTTAACTTTTGTTCGTCCAATTAACATTTATAGACAAATGTACGACAAAAGTTCCACTAAATTTGTTTATCGAATGACCGCCCCAGGGTTCGCTACACTATGCTGGGGGCGCACCTGCGTCTTCAAGATGTCTGCGTCATGCCGAAGTTTTGTATGTTTTTCTTGCTTAAAAGTTATCGTTGCTCCGTAATACGTGGAACTATGTATAGTTGTAAACAAACAGTATAAACAAAAAACCGTAGTTTATAACCCGTTTTAAATTTGTTTCTATATTACTTTAAAAATTAAGTAAAAAAGGCAAATTGAAATGAATCACTCTTTTTCTTAATGTATCATGTGAAGTAATGTATCATTCTTCTACTACCTTTGTACAATTACACAGACTGAAAATATATACATTTGTTTTTATTAAAAAACATTTATTTACTAAAAAAAATGTTGTCGTTGAATATAATTTCTGATTAGGGTTATAGCCACTGTATTATGTTTAGATTTTTTTTAAATTGCCCTTTATATGTCACAAATCAGAGACTAAATGTGTTCTAGATCACTTCGTATGAAGCTACTAAGTGTGACTTTAAATCGTTTAAACCAAAAAGACGTTTTAAATCTATTTTTAACACGCTTTTATTAGGTCAACCTGTATGTAATTAACTATGTAATGTAATCTAAGGTAAGTAACTAATTTAACCATCTTCCAAGGATCGTAGCATCATGAAAATTGGCAGCTGTATGTAGTTCTAATGACAATACAATAATATGGTACTGTCAAACTGATCTGATGATGGAGTCGGAAGATATGAACGGGAACTTCATGATGGAACATCGTATCATAGCTGTGTTTGGACTTGTTAGAAAAGTCTTGTAATGAACTTTGACCACGATTAGGTTTTAAGGTCTGATGATGAAGCTGGAAGATAGGCACTGGCACTCCATGATGGAATTTCGTATCATAGCCGTGTTTGGACTTGTTAGAAAGGTCTTGTAATGAACTTTGACCACGATTCAGTTTTTGGTTTTTACGTGCATTTATAAAAGCGTGTGTTTCTAGTATTTTTTAAACTATAAATTTATTTCTTATTCATCTATGACTGAGACACAGTCGGATCTTTTGTTACGCTAGTCGATACTGATAACTTCTACGGTATTTAGTCGTATTGCGAAGCTACCTGGGCTCAAACATCACGAGTTACTTGTAATATTGTTGAGTTTATCAATGTCTAATAGTTGCACTATTTGAAGTGTTCGTGTTCAACGAATTTTGCCGATAGAACGTTGTAGTTGTGTCATACAATATATAGGTAAGTGAATTATAAATACATACCCAGCAACAACTTCCCCTCTTCTGTTTGGATATAGTTCCGGATGCTGTCCGTAGCGTAGATACACTTCAAATTGTTGTTCAGCTCTGTAGAGGAAATTAAATGTTTTAACTTACTGCACGATTGCTTCGTTTCTGAGATAATGTTGTGCAAATTTCATTTAAGATAAACAATGTATCATGTGTTCTATGCTGAATTATCAGTAGTTGAATTTTTTAGAAAGAAAAAAGATTGAAATATGTTTTTTTTTTCTAATATGCACGTTTTTGCATGCATAATTTCAACATGAATGATCTAACCAATTCTTGGTAACAATATGCTGATTTAAAATACTGTCTGTGGAGTTTAGTGCTCGGTCTTCTCCATACGTTCACACTACGCTTTCGAATGGGCAACAAGCTAGCTTTATCCTTCTGACTGGTCGACCCTTTGTAATTTCAGAAGTGCCTGTAATTGGCTCATTTCAAATAAATAGGTAGGTACTTTTGAATTGTAAAGGGACGGTAAGTCATAAAAATGAAGCAAGTTGCCTATTCCAAGGCATAGTAGTAACTTATGGAGAAGACCGGGCAATGAACTCCATGGACACCCTTTTCAATAAAAAATGCTGCTAAACGAATTTGGTTACATCATTTATGTTGAAATTATTTATGTGAGAACGATGTAATACCGTGCACTTTAAAAGCGTACATAATTAAAACACAAATAAAATAAAAATTCAAACAAGGCATGGCAGCCAGTCCCCACTGACTGTGCTGAACATAACCTTCTTGCTTAGTTGTCCCAAGTGGCCATACACTTACACCTTTGAAGATCTAATGAACGTTACTGACGCTGCTATTAGCGTTGCCACCTATTAGATCCAACTAACCTGAAGAGTACCATCGACTTGAACCAAAGAACATCGTCTCAGCTTCTACTGATCAAATTTAATCTGAGAAGTCGTAATTGAATTCAAAACTAATAACACGAATACTTTACCAACTAACTCTAACAATTCAACAACGAACTTAAAATCTAGTCTACCCTTTACTTCTATATTAAATTAACCCGTTAAATGCTCACTGACCTGGAGTCGAAGCTGAAGTAAGTTTGATCAGTGAAGTTGTCGGCGTGGAACACAATCTTAACGAAGTTGGTCTCAGATATGAACGTCTGGGGCTGTTCTATTTCGCCGCAGAAGAGTCCTGGCTCTTTCCGGTTCGAGACATCGGTTTTTGCGTTGCCGTCGACTATCTGTGGAGAGATGTGTATTTGTAGTGGAATGTTTCGGTTCTTTTTAGGGTTTCGTTGCCAAATGGCAAAAAACGGAACCCTTAAGATTCGTCATGTCTGTCTGTCTGTCTGTCCTTCCGTATGTCACAGCCACTTATTTCCGAAACTATAAGAGCTATGCTGTTGAAACTTGGTAAGTAGACGTGTTCTGTGAACCGCATTAGGATTTTTATACTAAAATAGAAAAAAACAATAAATTTTGGGGTTCCCCATACTTAGAACTGAAACACAATTTTTTTTTTTTTTTTCATCAATCCCATACGTGTGGGGTATCTATAAATAGGTCTTCAAAAATGGTATTGAGGTTTCTAATATCATTTTTTTCTAAACTGAATAGTTTGCGCGAGAGACACTTCCAAAGTGGTAAAAAGTGTGCCCCTCCCCCCCGTAACTTCTAAAATAAGAGAATGATAAAACTCAAAAAATATATGATGTATATAGCCATGTAAACTTCCACCGAAAATTGGTTTGAACTAGATCTAGTAAGCAGTTTTTTTTTAATACGTCATAAATCGAAAACCGCAATTTACTTTACATATAGAATTAAAAAAAAAACATTTAATTTCTTAAACATAAACCTTATGCATAAATCGAGAATACCTACAGGTTTGTGCGAAACCCTCGGTGCGCGAGTCCGACTCGCACTTGGCCGGTTTTTTTTAAAGTATTACACCATATTTCTAAGTGAGAATTTTACGTTGAGAAATGGTCGGACTATAGCAGTATACTTAAGGGGCATGCGTTAAGAAGTTCCGTGTGGAGCCAGATGTAAAGAATAACACGATCCCATTTCTTCCCATGTCGTAAGAGGTCGCCTCTAAGGGACAAACTGGAGAATGGGTAGCAGCGTCCTGTATGCATTTTACCACTATAATGCAATCGCCAACCCGCCTACCAAGCGTGGCGGTTATGGATAACCCACCCAATTTGGGGGAGGCCTATGTTTAGCAGTGTACAGACGCCACCAGGTCAAGCTACCCGAAACTGTCAATTTTTCCCAATGAACCTTGAACCTAATGCTCTAGAAATAAAGTCGAAAATCTATCAAAGAAATCTGACAGATTGTAGTAGCTTGATGTGTTGGCGTCTGTACATCTTTCGGCTGAGATTATGATTGTTATGCGCTAAGGTAGCCCTGAAATTTAAACTGACTCAGGATCATTTTTTTTTCTATTTGAAGATCAGTCTCAGGTTGTATGTTGATTAAAATATGGTTCAACTACATCTCCTCAAGTTAAAATTGGCCTCAGGTTTCATGAAATAGTCCATCAATCAAGGGACTTACTAGAGAATGGGTAGACACGTTCTCTATGCATTTTACCACCATACTGTGAGCGTGGTGATAATAGCAAACTTCTCCAAAATGCTTGGAGGAAGCCTACATATGTTAGCACTGCTAGCAGTGGACGTCTTTCGGTTAAAATGACGATGATGATGATGATGAGTTATTCAATATGGTGATATGATAATTTAGAGAGATGTATTGAACATTTTAATGATTATAATTATTGAAAAAACTTTTTAACAAAAAATTAAACCGCCGAAAAAACTGAAAAGCAAAAAATAATAAACCTTAAAATTATGAGTCGGCGCTTTGAGTGATCTTTGTTCATCGATTTTTCAGCACTGACTCAAAATTTTAAGGTTTATTATTTTTTGCTTTTCAGTTTTTTCGGTGGTTTAATTTTTAGTTAAAAACTTTTTATTTTAATTTTTTTTTGTAGCTTGAATGTACTAATACTACTTGGCAAGGTATGCCCCATTCAATAAAAAAAGAATTATCACAATCGGACTACCATGTACAAAGTTATGCGTGGTCATACATAAAAAAAAAAAAAATATACGCGTCGAATTGATAACCTCCTCCTTTTTTTTCGTCGGTTAATAAAGGTATGTAACGGTCAAGAATCATATTTTTATCATATAAAGCCTGTCTAATTGCAAAAAACCTGACTTTTTGTCATTAAGGTCCGTTCAATTTAGCCCGCAACATAAAAATTTTCTTTGCATAAAACGTAATCAGTTTTCACGTGGGCTCTATACTAAAGTAGAATTTGACATTTTCGCAACCTCAAATACTCAATTTATAAACCAGGTGTTATGGTAATAAAATCAGAGAACTTGATTGAAAATCAAATTGACTATCAACTTAAATTGTCCGTAAATTTCAATCACAAGTGTCATTATATGGAATAGATGTAAGTTCACGGCTAGGGATGTACCTAGTAAATGTATACCTAAGGGGTTTTTTGTTTACCAATGCTTTAAAGAAGTTCTTAATCTACTCACGTATCGTAAAATTCGAATTATAAACTTCAAAACAAGTTTATATTGACATCCATACTAATATTATAAATGGGAAAGTGTGTGTGTCTGTTTGTCCGTCTTTCACGGCAAAACTGAGCGACAAATTGACGTGATTTTTTAAATGGAGATAGTTGAAGGGATGGAGAGTGACACAGGCTACTTTTTTTTCTTTCTTTTTTAGGTGGCTGGCGTGAACTTAGAAAAGCCGTGCTTTCCTATGAACAATTGTTTGTAGCATGTTCGCGTGTCCTATGCCCAGAATCTTTACATTCTATCCCCAAATGGAAAGACATATAATATCGTCTACAGTAGCGTATTAAAATAACATTCTGTTCCGAGTTCTCTTCTGTGTTCTAAATCAGGAAAGGAGAACCGTGTTACCCCGAATTTAGCGCGAGCGAAGCTGCGGGTAAAAGCTAGTACTTTATAAACACAAAATCAAAATTTAAAAATAGAAAAATGTTGTAACACTTTTTCTGTAACGAAATTATAATGGGTAAAATCTTTTTCAACCGACGAAAAAAAACGGAGGAGGTTATCAATTCGCGACGCGTATATTTTTTTTATTTTTTTTTATTTTTATGTATGATCACGCATAACTTTTTACATAGTGGTCCGATTGTGACAATTCTTTTTCTATTGGAAAGGGTATACTCCCAAGGTGGTCTCATATAAATTTGGAAAATAAAATCGAACCCTAAGGGTCGGAAAACAGGGGATGATTGATTGTTCACGCACTGATTGTAATGTATAAACACGCATAACTTTATACAGAGTAGTCCGATTTTGATAGATAATTCTTTTTGTGTTGGATAGGGTATACCTTGCCCAGTATTATTAGTACATTAAAGCCACAAAAAAATATAAAATAAAAACTTTTTAACAAAAAATTAAACCGCCGAAAAACTGAAAAGCCTAAAATAATAAACCTTAAAATTATGAGTCGGCGCTTTGAGTGATCCTTGTTCATTGATTTTTCAGCGCCGACTCAAAATTTTGAGGTTTATTATTTTATGCTTTTCAGTTTTTCGGCGGTTTAATTTTTTGTTAAAAAGTTTTTTTTCATTAAAATACAGGGATATTCTAAGAAGTTAATTGATATAACTTGAAAAGGAGTTTGAGTTTTTGTAATTGATGGGAAACTCCTTGGGTCACCAAGGAGTTTCCATCAATTAAAATAAACTCCTTTCCGGGTTAAAGAAACGCAACTGAATGTTCACTTGCATTAATCACTCATGTTTAAAAAAAAAAACAATACCGTAGACAGAGTTTAGCAATTGACAATACACTAAATATAATAATAATGAGACAGGGATACGCTTAATAGATCCAGGAGTAAGGCAAACGAGACAGGAATATATCGTCCCTTTATTGGTAAAACCGATTATCTACCGAAAACTAAACTAGTGGCAATGATGATTTAAAAGTTTGACAGAAAAATTATATAACTAAATTACATATATCTTACATGCAATCATGAAATTATAATGAAAAAAATAATAAAGTATGTTTCTAAATCATAAAAATAGAAGTACTTCATGATAATGCCTGAAAAAATGCCAAACACTATCTTCAGGGAGGACATGTAGTTGGTTTTTCCTGAATAACGACATAAGCATATACAGGGTGTCCAAGAACCTGGCGTCCAACTGGATTCCCACGATGCCCCAAGTTCTAACAGTACTCAGAAAAATATTTTAAAAAATCCACCCCATGTACTTACAGAATTATACTGATTTCAAAAAAAAAGGGGAAATGAGCACCCTGTGACATACTTTTGAATGCTGTGACTGCTAATGCTGATAATTTCGATATTTCTTGGAGGTTTTGTAATCTAGGGTATTGCTGTGTCTAAATAGAATGTAAAAATAAAGTACTTATTGTACCATTTTAAAATAAAATATTATTTTAACTAAAGGTGATATGGAAAACTATTGAATTTCGCAACTTTGACCGACTGTAGTGTAAAAAAAATGTACCAAAATAGTATGGCAAGTGACGTCAAATTTTGACGCGTTTATTCCTCTTTTTAAAAAGGTATAATACTTACACATTAATTTGAAAAAAAAAAATTTTTGATAATATTTTTACTCAACAACCCAATTTTTACGATGTCTTACAGAATTCTTAGAAAGAAAAATTTACGACGAATTGAATCTAACCTCTAAAGAATTACTATTGTATGCTCATAAAAATAACAACAGGCCTCTCAAAAAACAGATTAGACCGTAAGGGACGGTATGTGCATGCATCTCACCATAGTGATTCGTTATTACAACAGGAGGGAGCAAGACAGAAACTATCTTTGCGATTTGCTGGTTCTTCTTTATGGTACCCCATTATTCAGGTAAGAGTGAGGGAGAAAAAGGTTAGAGGTGCGAGTGAGATAGATAGTGACGCTATCTGGGATCGTGCTATTTAGGATAACAGTACGGTCAGTACGCGTCACTGCCTCCTGCCGTTACTACGCACCTCTCTCTTATTGTTACCATTGATCACGTACTACGATTTAAAGCTTTGTTTATTGGACTCGATTACTCTTTGTGCTCTGGACTTTGAAACGAACTCTTTACGACGACCTTTGCCTGTGTTTGGACAGTTTGTGTTTTGTGTGTGCTACCATGGCGACCTACACTCCGCAAGAATACGCAAATATGCACTACATTTATGGAGAATGTAGAGGTAATGGACGAGCTGCAGCGAGACTTTACAGAGAAAGGTATCCGAGGGCTACGCGATATCCCGACCATCGAGTTTTCATTAATGTGCACAGATCACTATGTGACGGGCGGTTCCCCAATCAAGTAGCTGGTGAAGGACGACCCGTAAATGACTTCATACGCGATGAAGTTTTAGAGGCGGTGTCGGCAAATCCAAGCATCTCTGTGCGAGGAATAGAAGCTGATACGGGGATACCGAAGAGCACAGCACACAGTATTCTCCAAAAAGAAGAATATCATCCGTACCACGTACAGCGAGTGCAAAGTCTTTTACCTCGAGACTATCCGAGCCGAGTCGCGTTTTGTGAAACAATCCTGCAAAAACATCGAGAAGACGAAAACTTTATCGACAAAATTTTGTGGTCAGATGAATCAACATTTAAGAAGGATGGCTACATGAACCTACACAACTTGCACGAGTGGCATGTGGAAAATCCGCACTTGATGCGAGAAGATAGATCCCAGTACCGGTTCAAAGTGAACATGTGGACCGGTATTCTCTGTGGGAATATTATTGGTCCATTTGAGATGCCCGAGAATTTGACTGGCGAATCATATTTAAATTTTCTTCAAAATGATTTGCCAAACTTACTAGAAGAGACCCCACCAGATATGTGGTTCCAACACGACGGCTGTCCAGCACATTTTCGCGTATCCGTTAGAGAGTTTTTGGACGAGCAATACCCAAACAGGTGGATTGGGCGATCAGGAACAATCCCGTGGCCAGCCCGCTCACCTGACTTAAATCCGCTGGATTTTTTTTTCTGGGGAACTATGAAGGAGCTCGTTTATGCGAAGCCCATTAATGACATCGCTGACCTTCGTGAGAAGATAACACAAGCAGTGCAGGTGATACGTCAAAAAAGTTACTCGCGAAACATAAAGCGGTCCTTTTTAAGGAGAGTGAGAGCTTGTATTGCCGCGGGTGGTCAACATTTTGAACATTTATTGTAATAAAATATATTTAAACTAACATTCTTTGCTTTTATTCTACTGGGAACCCATCTACCTGTGTGTATTTCCTTCTTGCTCACTCTTGGAACCGAAGTAAATAATAGTAGTAACATAACAGTTTCTAAGATAAGAAAGGGTCCGACAGTTACCGTTAGTAGGTAGGCACTTCGTAAAAATTGGGTTGTTGAGTAAAATATTATCAAAATTTTTTTTTTCAAATTAATGTGTAAGTATTATACCTTTTTAAAAAGAGGAATAAACGCGTCAAAATTTGACGTCACTTGCCATACTATTTTGGTACATTTTTTTTACACTACAGTCGGTCAAAGTTGCGAAATTCAATAGTTTTCCATATCACCTTTAGTTAAAATAATATTTTATTTTAAAATGGTACAATAAGTACTTTATTTTTACATTCTATTTAGACACAGCAATACCCTAGATTACAAAACCTCCAAGAAATATCGAAATTATCAGCATTAGCAGTCACAGCATTCAAAAGTATGTCACAGGGTGCTCATTTCCCCTTTTTTTTTTGAAATCAGTATAATTCCGTAAGTACATGGGGTGGATTTTTTAAAATATTTTTCTGAGTACTGTTAGAACTTGGGGCATCGTGGGAATCCAGTTGGACGCCAGGTTCTTGGACACCCTGTATATCATTAATTAAATCACTTGAAGCTTATAGGTTCACCGTAACCTTTCGAGTAATCCATACTATCCATACTTCCATACTTCCATACTAATATTATAAATGTAAAAGTAACTCTGTCTGTCTGTCGGTCTGTCTGTCTGTCTGTCTCGCTTTCTTGCTAAAACTACAGAACCGATTTAAATGAAATTTAGTACACAGATAGTTTAGAGCCTGAGAAAGGACATAAGCTACTTTTTATCCCGGTAGTATGTTCCCGCGGGATAATTTCCGACCTCCACGCGGGCGAAGCCGCTGGCAAAAGCTAGTAGTAAATAATAAGATACCAAAAACAACTGTAAACCGAACACTCTCAAACATTCTACAAATTGAAATTTTAAAAATGATAATTGGTTTTACTTGAGTAAAATTAAGAATTGTGGTAGACTATCTACTTAAAAGGTGCTTAAAAGGTGCCTCCAAACATAGGTTAATAGTAATTTACGTAAGTTGTGAAATATACATTTTTATTTTTTTATCTGCAAAATGTTCATACAAGGAACTACAGCAGGCCTGGTCATCGTTATTTTTATAATTAAAAAATACCCAAAAATCTTTATTTACATTAAAGTAAAAACTGAATAAAGTAGAAAAATAATAAGAATGATATATTTGGAAATAATCAACTTTATTAGTAACTTTTTATTTTTTACTAAATATACAAAACGATTCGTGAAAGAATTTATTATTTATTTAGTTTGGATCTCCAACAAAAGATGTACACAATACATTGACACGTAAATAAAGGGTAACATAAGGTATTAAGTCGGTGTACTCCTTCACTTATAAGAGACCACAGCATGCACAATAGAGTTTACAACTAAGCTAACAAAGTTAAAATATTAATTAAAGGTAAAAATTGGGAACAGTTTATAAATTATTAAAGGACATACACTAAAAAGAAGAATGAATGAATTTATAATTTTCTAAGTACTTATACAAAAAACAAGATATTTATTTTAGATAGAAAATCTATAACTAAAATAATGTATATTTCATGCATCAGCTGATGAGTCCACAAATGACTCAGATTGAGACTCTTCAGTGGCGGCCACATCAGGTACGCGTTCAACGCGATCCCTATCTACAAGCAAATTTCTGTACCATCCATGGTACTCTTCTGGTATAACCCCCTACTCACACAGATTAATGAGATCTTTTTTCTTAGATTCCGTTAGTGGAAGAGGTCTATCATACAATTGTTCTAGCAGTGGGAACTGGAGTTCCGAGGTAGTTGGTATTTCAATTACCTGATGGTTGCTGTTTTGAATTACCTACAATAGGGTAGCAGTCACGAATTGATTCCTATTTTGTCCTCCACATGTGTCAGAGAACAAACTGACTTCCGTGACTTCCTCTGGTACACATTTCATTAAATAGTGACACAAAATAGTTCAGATTTTTGAACTTCCCTTTTTACCATTTGTCTCGGACCATACAAAACAATAAGCTTCGTTAGGAGGCGCACTTTCGTACAGCGTTAAATTGTACAAAGTTAATTTTCTTGTATAATAGAGGAGACCAACATCAGTGCATAACAATTGTAAAATTGCCTGCAAATCTAAAGTAGCAGACAGAAAATTTGTTTCTTCTTCAGCTCTCTTTTTATCTTTATCTTTTTCCTGATTACAAATTTGCTTCCTATCAATTTGTTTCTGATATTCTCCTTATATTTTATTTTGTTCTTCTGGATTAGCGCGATTGTACCTAGTGCACAAAAGACATTGGTCTTTTTTCGGCATGAAAAATCCCAAATTATATTCTGTAGAAAAAACTTTTTAACAAAAAATTAAACCGCCGAAAAACTGAAAAGCATAAAATAATACTTAAACCTTAAAATTATGAGTCGGCGCTTTGAGTGATCCTTGTTCATTGATTTTTCAGCGCCGACTCAAAATTTTAAGGTTTAAGTATTATTTTATGCTTTTCAGTTTTTCGGCGGTTTAATTTTTTGTTAAAAAGTTTTTATTTTATATTTTTTTTGTGGCTTTAATGTACCAATAATACTTGGCAAGGTATACCCTATCCAACACAAAAAGAATTATCAAAATCGGACTACTCTGTATAAAGTTATGCGTGTTTATACATTACAATCAGTGAGTGAACAATCAATCATCCCCTGTTTTCCGGCCCTTAGGGTTCGATTTTGTGTTCCAAATTGATATGGGACCACCTTGGGAGTATACCCTTTCCAATAGAAGAAGAATTGTCACAATCGGACCACTATGTAAAAAGTTATGCGTGGTCATACATAAAAAAAAAAAAAAAAAAAAATAAACGCGTCGAATTGATAACCTCCTCCGTTTTTTTTCGTCGGTTGAAAAAATTCTACGATATGTCATCTCCGACACAGGTTCCATATTTTCGTCTGCGCATGTTTTGACGTACAAACAATACAATTTGCATAATGTAAGGTTTCTGTCTAAATACTTGCGTTTTGATTTCTTCCGTATGTAATGGCTTTCCATAGTAGGGAAAGATGCAATATGTTTTTTATGTACTCAATTTTTTCAGGTGCAGTTTTATTCGTAGGTTCATGACGTCCGCGAGGGTCTTCTTGTTTGGCAAAAAGTCCTAAGTTATCACGGTGCTTTATAGCATCAGCTACGACACACGGAGCAATGCATAATGTTTGGCAGAAAAACTTTTTGCAAACATATATTTCGTTCCCTTCTGTTGTGAAAAAGCATTGCTTAGCATAAGAGCGTCGTGTCGTTCTTTTCCTACTTACAAGAAGTCTCTTTACTGACTTAACCCTTACGTGAGTCAAAATAAATGATTTTTTTGAGGCATAGTCTAGACTCCAATATTTTTTGCATAATATTTGGCGCTCTTCATCTGTAACTATATCATTGCACTCAGGATTTTTTGAGCTTCTAAATTTCTTTTTTGTAACATATGGCAAGCCTGCAGCACGCTGTCTTTTTACCACATTTACGTTTCAGATTTCAGGATTTCTTTGGTGCCAACGAGCTTGCGGTTTTAAGACCTTCCAACAACGTTCAAAAAGCTCGACAGTTATTGATTGTGCTACTAATAAAGACTCATTATTATTGTTATCTTTGGGAGGTTTTTACTTATTACCGAACAGCCGAGCTATAGCTTTGCGACGGCTATTTATTTTGACGTGACAACGTCTTATAAATTGGTTTGCCGGGTGACACTTCAAGAAACTGCGTTACGCTCCGCTCACGTTATGCGCTCACAATGAGAGCGAGTGAGAGGCACGCGTCCCTTCCACTCGGGCATGGTTAGCCCGCCTAAGAGCGAGAGAGACAGACATAAAAAGTGAAAGGCACGCGTCCCTTAAATGCAATTAATGTTTTAAATATAATTCGCCCCGGCTGGAGGCCTAAAAAGGTAATTTTTTAGAACTCGCCGGGCCCCAATCCGTTTAAGTAGTCACAATCTTTTCAGGATTAACTACGAGATGCCCCACAAAAAAAAAAAAAATATATAATTCTTTGTATAAATAAATGTTTTAAATTGTTACTATTATTTCATCCTTCTTCCTACTATACGAATGAATATTCACATTAAAATTATTTTACCACTCAAAGTCGTTGTCACGTAAAACTTTCGCCCGTATACCGACTTTACAGGCAACCAATTTTTTTTATTTCTTCAGCAGCATGAACAGAATCTGGATTTAAGAGTTCTTCTAGTGTTATAAATTCTGAATCATTCAAATCCGCTTCAGCGGGCATTTGAATAGTATCAGGAGGCTGGTATGTAGGATCGTCATCAGAAAAATCGGCACCGAATAAAAAATCTATTGAAGCATAGTCGCTTTTACTTGTATTTAAATCTTAACGATACGATCTCTGATGCTGTGGAAAAAAAAAATAAAGCTGCATAATCTCTTTATTGAATTAAAATCTGCACAAGTGCGAAGGATTATGTTCTGTTAAAAGCAAGTAGAACTACTTACTTTCTTTTAAATGTGTAAGATTCTAAGTACTTTCCAATAATTCAGCAGTACCAGAACCACTTAAAGTATTTTAATTTGTATTAGTACAATGCTACGCTATGTTCAGAGTGTAAGTAAATTGCGACTAAAATAAGATATGAAACGGAATATGTTTTTGATTGCAAGGCTTCCAAAAAATCGTACAGGTATAAGACTTTAGCTGTTATTGAATGCAGATATTACTTAAAAGCTTGTAATATAATTGTTTTTTTGTGTATCTATCTCGGAAACTATGCATCGTATCGAAAAATGGGTTTTACCTAGAGATAGAGCTCAAAAAGTTGAGTAGCTTGGTGGAAATAACTCATTTTTGAAAAAAAAAAGTGCAGGAAATCGGTTTTACCAATAAAGGGACGATATTTTCTATATCTCCATTCCTTGGATGTTTTGTTTCACTTCTTAGAAATATGTATACACTAGCTTTTTCCAGCGGCTTCGCCCGTGTATTATACTTACAAACCTCCCTCTTGATTCACCCTGTCTATTGGTAAAAACCGTGTTAAATCCTTTGCGCAGTTTAAAAGATCTAAGCATGTAAAGAAGATTATCTAGAAATTGAAACCCGCGTCATCTATTAGGAATTCATAGAACTAACCAATGAACACACACATTGTCCTATAAAAAAACATTTAATTTACAAATATTGACATCATTAATAGAGATAAAAACTATCCTATCTTTTAAGTTGAATCAAACTGCACACGATGTGCAAATTTTATTAAAATCGGGTAAGTAATTTAGGAGTCCATCCCGAACAAACAACGTGACGCGTAATTTATATATGTGTATTAAAATATGTTCAATTATTCTTCTGCTATTTATAAATAGATTATGTTTGTTAATCATCCTTTATCTGAGTGTATTACAATTTCTTTCTCGGAAAATGAAAACATTTAGAAAATTGTTGTTATTTCAAAAGCATTTCAAAGTCTTGTCTATTTATAATTCTAATAACGATCCCGGCTAATAGCTGTTTCATCCCAAATATGCGTAAACATTTCAAATCCCAATCACCCTGGATTCCCAAACTTTCCCAGTTTGTAAACTCACAAATCTACAAACGGCGAATGATTCAATAATTACACTCAAATTGGTCCGCTCCCAGTTCCCAGTTCCGAGTTCTTTCACCCGTCAGACGAGTTCAAAAATTAATTAGTAGAATTTCGAAAGCGTGCGCCGTCTCAATTAGTAGTACTCGTGATGACGGCCGATTTTCACGACTTTATGACCAAGAACTTTTTGTTTCAGTGATCGCCCTTTCCCCTTTCAGCGTTTCCGTTAAAGACATTTATAAATGAGAGCAAAAAAAAATATAATAAGAATCCATTCTTCCATCGTTAGACGTCTGCCTTTGACAGGCCTGATAAAAAATCTCGTTTTTTCTTTTGTTTTTGAATTAAGAATGAAGGTTAAACCATGTTATTAAATTTTCGTAAAAGTTATTACCACGCTCAACTTTAGTTTGGTTGTAGAACTTTTCTCTTGGAAAAGACTTGAGTATAGGGTATTTATATACAATATGTATAATGTTTGTACAGATATTAACGAAAATGTTTCCAATATATGAATATTAGTGTAATCATCATCATTTCAGCCAAAAGATGCCTACAGCTGGACTTACGCCTCCCCAAGCTCCGCCACTTCGACCAGTTTTGTGCTTTCCGTATCCAGCAGATTCCTGCAGCTTTCACAATGCTGCACAATTCCTCTATTGATATATTACTAATTTATTACACACATACAGACATTTTACAGTTCACCTATACAATGTCAGCCTGACACTAATTTTAAGGGCTTTTTCAAACAGGCGCGACAAGAAAGCGCGACGCGACTCTTGTTGAACGATTTTCATGAAGTTTTCGCGCGCCGCACCTGTTTGCGAGAGCCTTAAATAGTGAATATTACTCATTGTTTGTAGCACCGTTCGACGTCATCATATCAGCGCCGGCTGTAGCTGAAAACCAGGGCTGGGGCTCTGTCTCACACAGGGTCACAGCATGATGCTGAGCGATGGCCGTTATGCGTGGATATGACGCAAGTTTTCCCCCACCTTTTTATAATTTAGTTGTGTTCAGTCTTTCTTTACGTCAAGTTTACCGCAAGTAAACGTACTTTCTATCTTTTCTATTTTTCTTAAGATGTCAATACTTCAGAGACAAGAAACGTATGTGTAGGTTTTTTTTGTGAAATGGTTGGTATTTTGCTATCAACAGTTCAGTCGCACCCTACCAGTATTCTTTAGTGTACCAGTTTATTTCAGTGTCTGAAAACTACAAAAAAAGACAAATAAATAACCAAGGACTTACCTGCATGTATCCCTTGTGGCATGTCGTACCGTTGATCAAGGTACCAACTTTGAACTTTTTGAACCTGATCCTTAGTATCCAATCTTTGGGCGACCCTCGGAACGCTCTAAACCTGCGAACGAAAAGTTTTTATAAGAAAAATAACCTTCGTAAGATGAAATACAATCGCGGCCGGATTTAGAGCAGTGGTGGCCAAGTGGTTTCAGCCCTGACTTACGAGCTGTAGGTCGTGAGTTCAAAACCATGCAGGTACTTCACTTTGTGTAAATAATTTCATCATCATCATCATCATCATTTCATCCGAAAGACGTCCCCTGCTCGACATAGGCCTCCTCCAATTTGAGGGGTTTTGCCATAATCGCCACGCTTGGCAGGCGTGTTGGCGATCGCAGTATGGTGGTGAAATGCATAGAGAACGCTGCTGTCCATTCTCTAGTAAGTCTCTTAGTCGCCTCTTACGACACTCACGAAAAGAAATGGAATGGTGCTATTATTTACGTCCGGCATGACATGGAGCGAATTTCATGACCATTGCTCTCAAAACGGTGAAGGAAAACATCGTGAAGAAACTGGCATGTCCTAGAACCAAAAATTCGAAGACATGTGACATTTACCAACCCGCACTGGGCCCGCGTGGTAGATTACGATCTCTTCTACGAGAGGAGGCCTGTGTCCCAGCAGTGGGAACAATATAGGCTGATTATGATGACGTCTAGAGCTTCAACATACGCCTTAGTGCCGAATGATGAAAATCGAAGTACATATATTAGCTTCGCTGGCTTGCTGTTGGATTCTGAATGCTCGGATCAACTCATAAAGATGAAAATTCACTGTGCGATAAAATCTTTTGACTTGCCTGTTAGTCCAGAGGTGACCCTGACTGCTAAGACTGAGGTCGTGGGTTCGATTCCCACCCAGGACAAATGTTTGTGTAATGAGCACAATCATTTGTTCTGTGTCTGGGTGTAATTTATCTATATTATGTATATATTTAGAAATATATAAGTATGTGTATCAGTTGTCTGGTTACCATAGTACAGGCTCTGCTTAGTTTGGGATGAGATAACGGTGTGTTGGTTGTCCTAAGATATACAATCTCTCCGCGATTTTTTTGTGTCCGTGCGAACGCCGTCTAAGTATCATTTATTGTTATCTAACGCAAAGAAAAGGAGAAACCATTATTTTTGCCCAATATTGGCTCAAATAAATTACGTCAATTTATCATAGGTATAATATCCAACGGAAATGCTCGAGACTTCCTTATCGCCAGTTCCTGTGTGCGAAAAGTATTAATCCTGACATTTTTGAAGGGATTTTTTGTGTGTTTCTTCTACAGGGTCATATTAAATTAGCTGGCAATACTTTAGCCTCGTGTTGGTTATCGATACCGAAAACGAGTTGAAAACGACTAGAATAACAAAATTATAGTTTAAAAAAAGCGTGGGGTGCTTTTTAAGGTATTTTTTTATTGATATCAGGCACTTTTTAGGGTTCCGTTGCCAAATGGCAAAAAACGGAACCCTTATAGATTCGTCATGTCTGTCTGTCTGTCTGTCTGTGTGTCTGTCCGTCCGTCCGTATGTCACAGCCACTTTCCTCCGAAACTATAAGACCTATGCTGTTGAAACTTGGTAAGTAGATGTATTCTGTGAACCGCATTAAGATTTTCACACTAAAATAGAAAAAAAAACAATAATTTTTGGGGTTCCCCATACATAGAACTGAAACTCAAAAACTTTTTTTTCATCAAAACCATACGTGTGGGGTATTTATGAATAGGTCTTCAAAAATGGTAATGAGGTTTCTAATATCATTTTTTTCTAAACTGAATAGTTTGCGCGAGAGACACTTCCAAATTGGTAAAATGTGTGTCCCCCCCCCCACTTCTAAAATAAGAGAATGATAAAACTAAAAAAATATATGATGTACATGATGTATATGATGTGTATGTGTGTAATATATGTTGTGTGTGTGTTGTGTATGTAAACTACCACCGAAAATTAGTTTGAACGAGATCGAGTGAGTAGTTTTTTTTTAAAACGTCATAAACCGTAAACTGCAATTTACCGTACATTCAATCAACTGAAATATAAAAATTAAAAAAAAGACATTTATTTTTAAACCGAGAATATCTATAGGTTTGTACGAACCCTCGGTGCGCGAGTCCGACTCGCACTTGGCCGGTTTTTTTTGCATTGATGGCAGGCGCTTTTTTCACCCCACGCTTTTTTTTAGTTTTTTTTTTTAATACATACACTGGTCAACAAGTTTTTTGCCCAATGATAATGAGTTGTAATATCATGAAGTACGCAGCAACTACCCACCAACCATATACGTTTCGCAGCTGGCTTAGTTCGAATTTTTAAGTTTTTTTTTTTTTTTGATTAATTTGTATTCGCTGCGCGCGACCACAAACATGTTCTTGCTTGTTCAATGCACTATCTCCTAATGAGTGTGATATACAAATACAAACTAACAGAGCACTTTGATTGAACATGTATATTGTTATATCTGTAGCTAAAAATGGTCAGAATCGTGTATAAAGTGAATTTTACCTGTTTTAATTGAATTTTCTATACACATTTGTTTTCATTTAAGTATATCGATTTGTATCAAAGTATTTCTTCAATATAATGCCTCATTGTTGTTTAAGTAATCCAGACAATTACTGTTACGTGTGCGATAATTTTACTACGAAAGGGAAGAATGAAAAATGAACTCCTATTTCTCTTAACCGCGAAAGAGATGCTTTTCAATACCGTAAAGAAAAGTTCGCTAAAAAATTTAGATGCAAAATTATAGGAAGGGATTTTTATTGGACCTCAAATACGAGGGTTGATTAAGGACAATACATTTAATAGTCAATTAAATAAAAAAAAGAGTAAGGCTCCGAAATGTATGGTACAAGTTTTTACTAATTTCATAAGAAATGTGAGAGCTCAAAACTATAAAAACCTTCTGAAAGATATGATTGAAGCCTTGCACGCTATTGGCTGTAAAATGTCCCTCTAAATACATATTTCAAACTCACATTTAGGTTTTTTACCTCAAAATATGGGAGTCGTTAGCGATGAGCATGGTGAGCGTTTCCACTAGGAAATAGCGGGCATGGAATGGCGATATCAAAGAAAGTGGAGTCTTACTTTGCTAGCAGATTATTGTTGGATGTTAAAAAAAGAAGCTGTAGATCTCAATTATAAAAGAAAAAGTAGTTTAACTGTACACTTTTAAAATTATTAAAATTTATTCATGTAAATATTTTTTTTAACTGGGTGCTAAGTCTTTATATTGATATCCACAAAAAACGCGAGCTAACCAAGACGTAAAAATAAAATAGTATCACTGTGAGAATGCTTTTTAATGCTCTTTTAAAATCGGTTCAACTTATTTCATGGGCTTACAAAAGTTGGTTTTTTGTTGACCAGTGCTATTATTTATTTTCTATTTTTTCGGGCGTTTCGAATTTTGAGACGTACGTCAGCGTAGTTTGTGACGTATGTCAGCGTAGTTTTCGAAGACAGTTATTTTGCTGTCCTGGTAACCCTGGCAAGGATAATGACACAAATTTATGAAATTATAGTATTGTCATCGGCATGACAGGTGTGCAAAGTTTGAATGAAATCTGGTCATTTTAAAGTGGGTCTAAATCGCGCTATAAGGAGTCGGTTACAAACAAACATACAAACACACAAACAAGCATACAAGTGAAACTAATATAAAGCGTGTAAAAAACAAAAAAAAAAACTTTTCTGATTTCGATTGGCGAAGGTCCCATAATCGATCAGCTGTTTTAGTAATTTTTCTTTTTTCTTGTAACTTAGATAGTTTTTACGAATTTCCAAAATCCAAAAATGTCATTTTTTTGCGTTAATATCACGTTACAGCGTCTTTTAAAGTTTGAACCAAGTTCAAATGATAAAAATGAAAAAAAAAAAACACCCATATTTTTTTGTTACATTACTTTTCGATACTCAACACGTGGATAATGTATAGCCAGCTCATTAAATTTGACCCAATATTGTAATTTATTCAAATCATCAAGGTAAACATACTAGAGTTTTTGAGGACCTTAATTGCAGCAGTAGATGCACCTATCCACCTACTAATAAGGTATCACTTTTATCTTCATCTGCCTAACCTTTTCCCAACTATGTTGGTCGACTGCCAGTATAACCGGATGCAGTTACTGTTACTAATACGATACCTCAAGGCTTACCAAAGGGTATCGTATTAGTAGTTCACACCGCCGGCGAGTACTCGTATGTCACAGCGACAAGGGCTATCAAAGAGAGTTCTCGCCCAGTGAAGTTCGCTTTGCAGGCAGAGCACTCGCTGAGAGACGCTTGCTTGGTACATACGCGTACACAAGGCTACATTTGAAGCTTTAAATTTCCAGTTTTAATAGACCTCGCATTGTATAGGCTTTTCGTACAATGAGAAGTCAGCTTTTATTGGAAATGGAGAGCTTGATTTATCGCCGTGCGTACCAGCGAGTAATGTATCACCATCGCGCACTCACTGCTGGTTGCTCGTCAACTTGTTTTTTAGTTGATAGCTCAAGTCGCTTCTCGCTAATCGCTGGCTGTGTTTCATTGTGAAATTGTCATGAACAGACTTTACGGGGTAAGCCTGGCAAGCCCATGTAATTAAAATATTCTTATGTTTTTTTTTTGTACCTTTGCAGTGAGTGTCAGACTGTATGATGAACAAAAATGATTGCGACGGTAACACTTAAATATTTACAGAATTATAAATCACTAGCTTTTGCCAGCGGCTTCGCCCGCGTGGAGGTCGGAAATTATCCCGCGGGAACATACTACCGGGATAAAAAGTAGCTTATGTCCTTTCTCAGGCTCTAAACTATCTGTGTACCAAATTTCATTCAAATCGATTCAATAGTTTTAGCAGTAAAGCGAGACAGACAGACAGAGTTACTTTTGCATTTATAATATCAGTGTGGAAGTGTGGATTAAAATCATCAATACAAACCTCTTAATTCATTTAATCACTTTGAATAATTATTTCATGAAAAAATGAATTTTGTTGCCTACCTTAGAGCATCCTCTTTCAGGAACTTAACTCGCTACTTGACTAATGCATATGTAAATCAACCTATAGTACATACAAATGACTGCTTTTCCTCAGAAATTGGTAGTTTATTACCTTCCATTAAGAGTGATGTTATTCTTTGAATTGAACAGTAATGGTTAGATTGGATAATATTCAATTTACGACGACTTCCTGCAATCATTACGTTTGATGTAAACCTATAAGAGCCGCATTTCCATATACACACAAACACACACACACACAAACCATTCCATTCACACATTCATCTACAATCCCAGAAAATATCCTAATAGAAGAAATGTGAAGATCTGAGCCGTCAGATCTCAAGTACGTGTAAGACACCGCTCAGTCAGTGAGCGGAGTTCACGCAGCAGAAATTTGGGCTAAAGACGTTTGTCATGGATTGGCTAAGAAGAAGAAAACTATGTGAGAAAGCGACACATTTTCCACTAAATCGCTCTTTCATCAATGGTAGACACAAATATTTTCTGTAACTTATCTTTTATCGGGTCACTCTAGCAGCGAACGTTTTAATTTTTAATTCGGACTGAACAAAAACAGATACACGGCAACGGCGAAACTATTGGCCTGTATCTAATCTGTTGGTAAATGATGAGCAAGAAGATGTGGAAATGAGCTTTACTTGGAATCCTCAACCACAATGGATCTGGCTATCTAAGTGCCGAATCACAACAATGCTGTAAAAATCGTTGTTTTGGCGAGAGACTAAAATAAGATGGTGGTAGCTAGCCAGGCGGACTTTAAAACAAACCCTACCACCAACCGAATCGAGCAAACAAAATTGCCCCCGCTAGGAATCGAACCCGGGACCTCTGAGTCTGAGACAGGTTGTTTTAGCATTAGGACCAGAAAGGCGGTTGAAGTAAGTAATTCCAGTAAGTACTATTACAACAGAGCTGCCACTGCACGGACGAGTCTTCAGTTTTTATCCCGAATAAAAACATTACTCACAAGATCCGTCTAAAGTGATGCGAACCACTATCATCAAATTCACAAAACTTTCCTGGAATGATACTACTCTTTTTATGTTCTTATACTTTGTAGTTTCCCTTTGATCCCATGTTCACTAAGGAAGTAAAACTCCTTACAAATAACATCAATCATCGCTCCTTTGTACAGCGAAAATGCTCAGAGTACGTGCGAACTTCGCAAAAGTTGGTAAGCTACTGGCCTATATGTAGGGGCGGGGAAAAGTATCGATACTCAGTATAATAAGTACTCGATACTTTTCAAGGATTATCGAATTGTCACGACAGTTCAATATAGTGGTCTAACGTAAGCATTTTCACAGTAAGGAAAAAGTTTTTTCAATCGTGTGCCGTGTGGTGCCGCACGTTAAGAATAGCACCATCCCATTTCTTCCCGTGGGTGTCTTAAGAGGCGACTAAGGGACTTACTACAGAATGGGCAGCAGCGTTCTCTATGCATTCTACCACCATACTGCGATCGCCAACCCGTCTGCCAAGCGTGGCGATTTTGGCAAACCCTCCTAGTTAGGGGACGCTTATATCTAGCAGTGGACGCTGAAATGATGATGATGATTGATGATTTTAATTCTGTTTATATTTACGTGTTATGGTCGCGAATCGTTTTTGTTCATCATACAGCCTGACAGTGACTGTAAAATACAAGAATATTTGAATTACTTTGGCTCTTTTTTCAATTAAATTAATCATCAAATGACGTCTCCCGCTCTTGGGCGGAGCGGGAGGGTGTGTCAGACTTTTACTGATTAAAACCCACCCGTGTTCCTTCAGTTGCCCATGTGCCAGGGCCACGGTATCTCTTTCGAACAAATCTCGCGACCCTGGCAGGCATCGGTCCTAGCAGACCCCTTCAGTACTGCTGACATCTCTTTGAGGCGCACGAGGAACACGAGTACTTGGGCCCTTGGTGCTTCATTTTTAAAATCTATCGTGATAACAAATTTTTCATGCATTTTTTTATAAGTAGCGTCGATACCATATTGTCAGCACTATATCCTTACCTATATGTGCAAGTGAGGGGCCTCCCGAAGTTCTCAGAGGTCACCGAAGGGGAGGACACGTCCTCGTATATCTCCACCGTCTTGTTGCAATGGTCCCGTTTGGAATCTGAAACAAGGAATATATTATTAATTTTGGTACTCCTTAAAGACGAACTTAGCAGATCAACCACTGATCTAAAACGATTTACATATTCAGAACAGGGCAATAAGACGAAGAGGGGACGGTCATGCGATTTTGGACTGTATTTAAAGTCATATTATTATTATCTGCCTACCCTTTTTCCAACTTTGTTGGGGTCATTTTCCAGTTTAACCAGATGCAACTGGATATCTCCACAATCCAGTTAACAATGGGTAACATGATATCCAATGAAAAGACTGGCGACCCATAAAGACTGTGAAATATTCACGAATGTCAACCAAGACCAACGGCTTAACGTGCTTTCCTAGACACTGAGGGGTTTTAGTATGTAATATGTACTTAGCCACAAGCCCCTCTGACTATATTTACAGTCACAAGCATAAATACCTTACACTTACGCTAGGTCCAAAAGCAATTGTCTACTAAAGTGATTGAAATTTTTTGGCTTTGCGAACTACGAATACCTATAATAGTATTGGGTACTATTATTATGAAATAAATAGTAGTCAATTTTGATCACTTTTCAAATTCAAATAACAATAAAGCTGAATAGTGTTCGTGAATATATGTATTTAATTATTATCTAAATTAATAAAGACATTCCTGCATCCTCCACATGGAAAATCAATTAAAATCCTCTAAACACATGTCCGCTACAAAACTTAGAGTTCATTAAAACCTGGCATTATAGCGTAAATGAGATAGTCATTAACGCCAGGGTTCCTGGTAAAAGCTATTAAAATACACCATTAAAGGAATATACTGTAGAATACGGCCACCTAACATCTGGAATTCTCTTAAAAGGATGAAAGCCGACTGCATTCGTAATTGTTAATTCCGTGCCTGTAAACGAATCGGGAATATGCTTTCACGGTGACGTTCATGTCAAAGCTTTCCTTTGTTACCGATGGATAAGCTGGTTAAAGGTTGCTCCAGGAACATAGTGACGTCATTGGCGTTCTATTTTTGAGTTTGAATCTTTGTGTTGTGGCGGAAAACCTGACTGGCAGGTAAGAGTATAAAAGAAAGGTAGATGCTGTTAGCTCTAGAAGACTCCAGGAGTACAATGATGTTATGCGATTTCTATTTTTGAATTTGAATATTTTGAGTTGGCGGAAAATCGTGCTGGGAACCAAGTTTGAAAAAGAATAATTTGCAGCAAATTTGAAAATCGAACAAAGTATTCAAATTTACAAATTCCTTAAAATAGTGTTCGATCGGGATTATCTTTTTACGAATACGTTTTAGCATAAGTATCTATAGATTTACTTCAAAAAAAATACGTAAAGCAACAAAAACTAAAGTGACCCTTACACAAAACAAAAACTGACCATAAAACAAAAATGTCTTCCTTCAAACTACTTTAAAACTAAGAAACGCAAAAAAGATTTAATTTTAAAGTTGCAGAAAACCTGAACGTATTTCAAGTAGACGGCAGTAGTAGCTCATTGCGCCCAGGGCTATAAGTAACTCCACGGCTCCCAGTTCATAGATATTTGTCACGGGAACGCGGGTGGCAAAGGCAATGCATCCAGACTGCCACGTTTGATAAAAGTATTTGGTAGTAACGCGTTATGATGAAATTGGGATATGGTTGGTAGAACAAATGTTTTTGAATTTGGAAGTTGGTATTTTAAGATTTGAAATTACCTACCAAAAAAATTTAATCTGTGAAATGCGGAAGAGTTTGCAATAAAATGCATTTGACATTTAACATATTTAAAATATTGTTCTTTTTTCTATCAATCGTTTGTGGTTTCACAGAGTCAGAATGATATTTAAAATACATTTAGCGCTAAACGCATTTAGTGATAAATGGTGTAAGTTAGAATTTCCAAATTTGAATTTGAACTAAGACGAAATCTAACTTGGATCACGGAGCGAGGTCTTGAATCAGTTTTATAATGAACATTTATTTAAAATAGACTATTTACTCTGACAGTGAAGACATATGAAGGGCACAGGGAAAGAAGGGGCTCACCAACAATGAACACAAATTGAATTAATCGCTAATTCATACTAAAAATCTACATGGTGTGTAAGGATACTCATTTTTAATGATGTTATTTACATGTTTTGAACATTAAGTAGTCCAACTACCTATTTTTGAGGATTCCGTTTTAATTGACCTATTCAATCAAAAGTTAAACAGACTTTTCTGGCCTAAGCCAGAAATGAACAGAGCAAAAAGGGGTTGATTGTAATAATAAGCTCCTTCTTTCCTTTTTGGAAAAGTAAATGTAGGCAAATAAATGGTTTTGAAAGAATAATAAGCAATAATTCTGTTAAATTCAATGTATATTTCAGTATGTATTCGTTATGTGGAACATTTGTAAAATATTCTTGAGCTTCAGGGGAACAGAACTTCTTCAATTCCTGTAGGTCTTTATATTTTTCATCTGAAATAGGCAGTTCTGCCCAGTGGTCTCGAACGTCATAGAGCGAGATCGGTAGAATTGCCAATTAAAACGGTATGTTTGTACCCAAAATCGGTAAATGACATTTCCATGTGTACTGTGAAATCGTAGAATATTCGTTATATTTCGGTATTTCGGTAGAACAGAGCCAGTGGTCTCGAACCTACCGAAAATTCGGTAGGTTCGAGACCACTGGTTCTGCCTCATAGCGTAGACCAGGTAATAGGAACTCTTGGTTCTGGAGATTTCTCAGACTTTTATTTCGCCCTGCTATTGGTGCTTCTTCCCATGGACCATTGTATGTTGTACGGAATAATATTTTCTTATTTGATCGTTCTATTTTTAATTCCTTTATAGGACGTGATGGAAATTGGATTTTTTAGCATAGATTTGATCGAGATGGGCTGTCCAGGATTTAAATTATGTTCTATCAACCTAAAACAACATTAAATGGAGATGGTTTTTGACGGGCATTTTCAAAAACTTCAATCCACACATCGGAAACTTCTACCCTGGATTTTGAATTAATTAATCCCATGTTTTTGTCACATTCCATATAGGAATGTCCTCGGACTGGAAAAGTAATCATAACTGATTCAAGTTTTTTCTCAATATGCACCATATGATATAAGAAACGGAACACAGTGAAGTTTATTTCAAGATGGCGGGGGTATGGGCGCGTTCTTGTTTTGTAAACGTAAAATGTGCTTCTTTGAACTCTGACTGGGATGCAATGAGCACCTTTTAAGCTAGTTCGATACGAAATGAGCTCTTTTTATTCCTTGACGTGTTTTTAATATTGAGGATTACAAAGCAATGGGCCCTTTTTAGTTTGTTTTGAATATGTCATATCAAAGGCCTGTTCAAAATCTATCAAGTGCGATCATTTGTTTGATTTCGTATAAATTGTCGATGAGCCCCTTTTTTCCCTGTGCCCTTCATATTTACACAGATTTTTCATTTGCCATTAGAATAAAAACGTTTCATTCATTGCTATCCGGATAAAAATCATTTTACACATTACGATGGACTAGAAAAACAAAAGTTCCGGAACAAACATTCTGCGAATTACACACGAACAAAAAATGAGAAGTGGGCGAGTTCGACTCCGTTTATGACGCGCGGTTGGTAAGCCCTGCAGTTCTCAAACTTTCCTAACGGTTGGTGCAAACAGCTGGGAAGTTCCACCAACTTGTTGGTGTTAGTTTTCGCCAAAAGGCCAATTTGGCCAACGTGTGTTTTGATATTTGCATATTGGTCGAAGTTTGATCAACTAGTTGGTATATTTGTCTAATTTGGCCAATCTATTGGTTGAATAGCTCGCTTTTAGACATGTTTGTTTTAATTATCATTTGATTTTTGGTTTTTATTTTATTTCGTTTGATTTCTTTGAGTTTGAACACGCGTTATTACTATTTGTTTTACCGAAAATATTTTTGGATAAAAGTAAATATTTATTTCCTCTAATTGGAATGAGGTGAAAAGCCCATTAGTACAACGCAAACAATGTTATATTAGTTGGGGCTTCGTTTTTGATTAAAATTACCTTCAGTCCTTTTACCTAATTTTGTGGATTCTATTTTAGTGTTTCTATATAACTTTCCCCATGGTACACAGGTTTGGTTATGTACCGGCATGGCCAGTATGGTGCCGGACGCAAAGAATAGACCATCTCCATAGCGACTTATTAGGGAATGGGCAGGTAGCATTCTCTATGCATTTTACTACTATACTGCGATCGCCAACCCGCCTGCCAAGCGTATCGTTTATGGCAAATCCCCCTCAATTTTTTTTATTGTCTTTGATCTTGGTGTGATAAATTTCTTTGTGGTCTGCACTAATATCAAACTACAGACAATATTGCTAAACTTTTTTGTGGCGGGTCGGTTTTGTTGTTAAAAAAAGTAGACACAGTGTTTTGTCTCACGAAGTGACACGCACTTTACTTGAGGTAATCAAGTGTACAAACACGTTATGAAAGTGTGCGTGAAGACGAGTATTATCACACAATACGCACACAGACTCACACTTCCGACTTCGCCAATGTCACAAGAGGGTAACGAGACCTTCTTTGCTTAGACACACATTTACAGCGTGTTTGACATTTCGGTACCCACTTGCCAGTATACTATAATAGTCTTTGGTACCCACAAGTAAAGCGCATATTGCTTCGTGATATATTATAAAAATACCGACCCACACAGGTATTTAGCCAGCCTTATACTAATTAAATATACTACAAAAGGCCCGCGTAGAAACATTAAATAGAAAAATATTTAGGTATTTTCACAGTCAGGGTTGGACTGGGAAATGGTGACAGAAATAGAACAACAAAGTCACGTTTTGTAATAAAATATTAATGAGCGTTTAAATAAATACCAATGTAAATATAACTGTGTTAAAAGACAATATTGCTCAAGTATTTAATTTTATTTTTAACGAAAATATTTATGTACATTTTTACAAATCAGAGTGGAGACATAACATAACGCTTTGACCAGAAGGGTTTGGTAGAGGTGTATACTTAGTAGTTCAATTTTTTTATTTCTTTAGTAATTATAATTACAGGTTTATCTTATGCAGAAACTAATTTTATTGTTTTTCGTACCGTCTGTAACATAACATCACGCCTTTTCCGCTGAAGAGTTAAGCAGAGGTGTTAAGTTGGTTTTGTGGTTGCAAACGCATCGCTGAGGACCGAGTGATACTGAGTTTTTCTATCTGGAATTTCACAGTAGCAGCCCGAAGTTTGGATTTGAGCCCAGTTTGTGGCAATAGACTCGCTCCCTATTACATGGGACTTAAACATAACAGGTGAAATGTGGGTGTACTATAGGTACCTATACTTCTGCCCAACCCTTCCGGGAAACAAGGCATAATGTTATGTGATGGCAGAGTTATTGACGCGCACACTGACACCATGAATTTAGTGCATGATTCTAGACCCTACAGCAGATAAATTTTTCTTCGGACATAAAAGAAACAGCTATCTGATAGTAAAGTGCATTGCTTACGCGGTCAGAATGAGACATCAATTTTTTTTTTTAAATCGTTGAAATAAATCAACGGTGGGGGTTCAGAATCATATACTGAATCCATGGTAATGGGTTGCTTAGCATAGTACTGGAGCGGGCTTGCAGGCGGCGAGCAATGGGTAGTTTGCCTTGCAGGCGGCGAGCAATGGGTAGCTCGCCGCCCGGTAAGAACCGGGCCCGTGTCGACGGCGCATTGTGTTCCACGCGCGCCTCAAAGAGATGTCAGCAAAACTGAAGGGGCCGCCAGGACCGATTCCTGCCAGGGTCGCGATATTTATTCGACAGAGTTACCGTGGCCCTGGCGTATAGGCAACTGAAAGAACATGGGTGGATTTCAGTCAGTAAAAGTCTGAAACGCCTACCCGCTCCGCCTATGCGGAGCGGGTAGGCGTTTCAGACGTTTGAGGCTCTATAGCGGGAGACGTCATTTGATGATATCCCACCAACAAAACAAAAAAAATGGTAATGTTGTTGCTTTTCGAGTCCTGTATATTTTTGAGACTGATCCCCAAATATAATTCGAAAGCCAGACTAAATACTGTTTTCTTCATTTAACATCCGTATAATCGGATCGCACTTCCCCCGTTGCCGAATAACTCAATTAGTTAACTTATATTGTGAGCATCTGAAGGAAATTCCGGGTACCCATCGTCTTTGTATAGTCCCGTAAATGGATGTCTCAGAAATTGGATGACAATTTAAATAGTCGATTCAAATTAGATATTATGAAGTTTCTTTAAATTTGTGGTCATCCTGTGAATATCACAATAAATGGTTTTTTGATTCTAATTTTTAATAATCATACTTTGATAATCGAAGTAGCTTTAACACAGGTCACTGTGTAGTACATAAGCTTTATACAGACGAACGATTCAGGAGGGATTTATCTTAAAATATTGATAAATATTTATGGTGTTACGAACGTAGTATATTTGAAACCCTATGATGAAACAGATCTTTCTTATAGTGATTTTTTATTGGGTCTAGAGAAGTACAGCGTTGCTAGAAAAAAAAAATAAGACTGGGTTCTAAACGATCTTCCAAACCTTCTACAACATTTTTTTTCCGGATACGCGTATTTTTATTGGAACTAACTTTTGCCAGCGGTTTCGTCCGCGTGTAGGTTGGAAATTATCCCACAGGAATGCACTATCGGTATAAAAAATAGCCTATGGGTTTATCCAGCTTATAAATTTATCTGTGTGCCAAATATCATCCCAATCCGTTGTGTAGTTTTTGGACGAAAGAATAACAACCAAACATTCATTCATCTTCATAAACTTTAAAATTTATAATATTAAAGTAGTAGGATAAAAAATAATACTCTTCAGGTTTGGAAGATTAATGTTTTTGACGTAAGTATTTACGTCCCTGACCTAAAAAAACAAACTTATGCTTATTAAAAATAAATAAACTGCTCCAGTAAAAAAAAACTGTTGTTGAGGGTTCAGAAAACCTTCTGCATAATGTTCCTATAATGTTCCTTCTGCTGGGAAATATGCCTCCTCTTTGCGAGAGAGAGGGTGCCATAATCCACCACGTAGCCCCAGTGAGAATTGGCAGGTGTCATTATGTTATCGAACTTTTGGTTCTAAGACATGCTAGTTCTCTCACGATGTTTTCCTTCACCGTTTTGGGAGCAGTGATGAAATTAAATACACAAAGTAAAGTACTTGCCTGAGTTCGAACTCACGACCTACAACTCGTAAGTCGGGGCCTATACCAGTGGACCACTACTACTCTCAGACAAAGACCCTCTATAACCCCCAAACTCATCTTTAACCCTTAAATGCATGATTTTTACTTTTTAACCAAATTAAATTTATTTGGATGTAAGATAAGATATACAGTAAGGAAAAATATTAATAAAAATACTTTTTTTTTAATGGGTTTGTGGAAATTTACATCTTTATGTAATCAAAACCAACCTATTGAGAACAAAATGTGTAGTGAGATAATAAACTACTTTTTTCCAATTACAAAAACAAAAAAATCTTTAAGAGCCATTTTACATTTTTGCGCGAATATCTATACTCAATACTCAATACTCAATTCTTTATTGCATTCCATATGTTACATAGATGGTTAAAAATAAAATGGTACAAGATCAAATATGGACCCTGTCGGGCACGCAAAAATTAGGAGAGAGGAAGAGGGCTGAGTTACAATTTAATTAAATCAGTATTCTCATTTACTGTCTTTCATTTGGTATATAATTATATTGTATACATATTATTATTATGTTCGTGTAGATAGATATAACATATCAGTTGTTAATTACATATATTTGCACGAGATTACATTATTATTATTAAATTCTTACAAGTTTTCACTTTTATTATGTACTAAATTAGATTAATTATTATAAGTATAAATACCATATACATTTATTTTAATAAATTATGAGAATTATTTAAGTATTCATATTTTTATATTCTTTACTTAAGTATCTGTATTCAATATTTAATTTAATATTTTATGTACCTATTTTATTTTATTAATATTTATTTTATTTTATAATGTTTTGTATCAGAAAGAGTATTTTATTTTTCAATAGATTTATCATCTAGAAACTCCTTTACGGTGTAGTATGCCTTGGATTCAAGAAATCTTTTCAATTTATTTATAAATATATTTGTTTTGTTTATCTAAGATTTTAGTCGTCTTATTTACCTCTCATCTCATCATTATAAATACTCTGGTATTGACGAATACATGTAAAAAATAGATCAATCTTTTGTTTTGTTACTTTTAGTAGCACATTTACAAAAACTTATTTGTTTACTTTGTAGTAATTAATCTCCCACAACTAGTTTTCTTAAAAATCAGCGCAGGGTCAATTTCTGACTCCTAGTTCTATCATTAATATGCAGAAATTTGAGTAAAAAAAAAAACACAAAATATCAGACATATAATCTTGTTGTTACATTTAGTACTAGAATATCGATTTTTAATAACATTAATTAGTAAAAAAAATAAGTCTTATGGCAATTTTTATGATTTATTCACAATTTTATCGCGTGTTTTTGGTTTGAATAAAGCATAATTACGTTAAAAAATTCATGTCAATATAAAGTATGCTGTATAACAAATCGAATTCTCAAGTTTTATTTAAATCCATTTATTTAATTAGACATAATATCGTTTCTGAGATCACTCTAAATTTTTTTTTAATCTAACTTTTTTTTATAGAATTCAAACAAAAAATGAAAAATCTAAATATATAAAAGGCAAACCTGACTGACTCATCTATCAACGCACAGCCGAAACTACTGAACGGATTTCGTTGATATTTGGCATACAGATAGATGTAATGACGTAGGCATTCGCTAAGAAAGGATTTTTGAAAATTTGCCCCCTAAGGGGGTGAAAAAGGGGTTAAAATTTTGTATAGAAGTCCGTCATTTCTAGAGCTACAAGCTTGAAACTTTGTTTTTAGGTTAACAAATAGAAATAAACAGTTACGTGTTCTAGGGTTTTTGAAAATTCAACCCTTAAGGGGGTGAAAAAGGGTTTGAAAGTTTGTATGGGGAAACAAGATCAGTTAAACTATTTTATTCGAAACTTCACAGGAGTATTCCTATCAATAAATGAGTAAACACGTGTGTCAGACTCTTTCAGAATTCAACCCCTAAAAGGTAGAAAAGGGGTGACAAATGCTGAAAATCAACATGGGTATCGTTTTTATGATTTATTGGGTCGCTGATTACGAAAATAACAACTATTTCACAAAAATTGCACAAAAACATAAAGCAAAATAGACAAGAAGATTTATACAAAAAATTGCACAAAATTACATCTGAACAAAAATAATATAATTTAAAAATTCAAAAAACAATGAAAATAAACAACCAAACCATTTTTTTTTTCAAATTAATTAAATGGCAAAACCAAAAGAAATACTAAGATGAGAAATACTAACCTATTTTGTATTGATCCTGAATGATCTTCCCTTTGAATTCAAACGAATACAGGTTCCCCTCAAAGTGCTTTGCAATGACCGAAATCACAAGGGCAGACATTAAAATTTGTGGGTATAGACTTGAGAGAAAACTGTTTTTCACACGGGCAATTCTATGTAGCTTGCTCTCGCGTAAGCTCGCCCAGTAGTCTGTTAATTTTGGCATACAGTAATAGATTAGCAAAAAATGTGGTGTATAAAGAAGTTTTGTAGTTTACTAGCTTTTGGCCGTGACTTCGTCCGTGCAATTCTACTTCCTTTCTTAGCGATCGCTTACGCTACGTTACGCTACGAAGTCGCTGGCAAAAGCTAGTTCCATATAAAACACGTCCAGGCCGCCCCCTTGCGCGCCCTTCATCTCTCAACAAGTGTATTGCGTAACGCACACAAGTACCAAGTTGCGGAGCCAAAAGAAAAAAAAATACCACGTTGAGTCGCGATTGTCAAATTTGATTTTAGTCGTGTCAAATAATTTTTAAATTTAGAGATTATTTCTTGCAGAATAGCGTAACAATTCTCATAGCTAAAAGTAAGGAATTTTAGAGATGGTTTAGTTCGGTGTACAACAGAATCGGCACCAATATGTAATTGATTGAATTTTTTATTTTTATTGTATACTTTACATAGCATATATTTGTAATTCTTTATTAGTCTAGAAATCTTTATTAGACTGACTAAATAAAAGTAAGTATTTTCATAAATCTCTAAATACCGCATTATAATTCTAACGGCTCAAGATTGCTTAGGCCGGCTCGACACTCGCGTTACACTGTTTGTATTGTGCATGTGTGGATAGCTACGCACACATAGATAAGATTGCCGTCTTTTACCTAAACTCGAGCATTCAAATTTTGTGAGAGGCCTCTTAATGCGGTTCACAGATTACATCTATTTACCAAGTTTCAACAGCATAGCTCTTATAGTTTCGGAAAAAAGTGGCTGTGACATACGGACGGACGGACAGACAGACAGACAGACAGACAGACATGACGAATCTATAAGGGTTCCGTTTTTTGCCATTTGGCAACGGAACCCTAAAAATGATGATTGGAAACGAAAAAATTACATTGAATTGGTTGATGGAAATTTCCATCACAATATGCATTTAAGGGTTATTTCTCTCTAGCGAAGCGTTTCTAAGCCTTAACCATAAACCCAATACCATACCATATACCTTTCAATTTCAGCAAATTAGTCTGTCTACTCCAAGCAAAGCAATAAATATACATCAATAGGTTTGCCTGCCCATAAAACCTAACACTCGTACCCTCATCAATAATGCACGCTCTCTAAAGTACCGTAGCACTTAAATACAATGATTCGCTCACACGGGCAACTTTAAATTGAGCAATTTTGGGCAATATTGAAAAACTAAAAAAGGTAACAAAATATTGGAACTATATTTAAATTATTCGTTATTACTTATTACATCTACATACATACTTATTACATAAATACCTGCTTATATCTTGTGTTGTAGTTTGCTAAGTAGTGTTATATAATTAACAAATGCTTCCTCTCTGCTAACTCACTTATTTTGCTGTGCCCCACGACAGGGTCCACATGATTTAATTATAAGTTTACCACCTAAGAATACATATGGAATACATATTAAAGTATTGAGTCCGATTATGATTTTTGTAAGTTGGTTAAAAAACACACATAAATATATGTGTTTCAACTAAAGAAGGTCGGTATGGTCTGATATAACGTTACGCCAATGTCTCGAGCATTTTTTGGCAGTATAGAGGAGCCACACCATTTTAAGCAAGGCGAGTACACCCTACTGTGATAGGCTTGAGTCACACATTTTTATCACAGTCTGGAGACAAAAACCGCGATAAAATGCGTGACTCAAGCATCATATCACAGAGGCCGTGCTCGCCCCGAAGCAATATAGGGCAACTTGATAAACTTGGCAATCATTCAATTATATTTTAATGTATATTTCGACATTCAAAATTATTTATTTATTTTATTATGTTATGGTGGCTTACAGCTAATAATACAAAATTAGCAGTGAGGTAATTCACGATAAGCAATTTACAAGCCTCCACAGATAGCAATAGAGTATTGTTGTACGAGTTATAAACTATGCAATGTAGTACGTAAGTGATTAATTAGTTAAGCTTAAAATGTACTAAGAAAAATTGCCATTTATTATACCTATTTGAAATAAATGCTTTGACTTTTGACTTTGGCTCTGAATACATTCATCTATACACATTAATATGGACAAGTTATCGATAGTTTTAATGGTGTTTCGTTTTAACTAGTTTTATCCGATATCTTCAGCAACTGTTGCTAGCCAATAATTCTTAAAAAACGCCCGTCTAACCGCACCTTTAGCTATATTCCTGTATTAATTTTTAAACACTTGGAACTTGGCACTTAGTGAAGTTCCAACCCATCTGTCACTTAAGGCCGAGTATCAGGTGCGTCCTGCGAAGTGCTCCAACTTAGAAGGGCTAGACTTAAAACTTAGAACGTAGAATTATGTAAGTTAAAAGTGTTAATAAATTAAATTGGTGAGGGTTGACTAAGTGTTGAACTTGGTAAGTACTTGTAAAATGGCAGGCTTTCGTACGTAATGTATTCACTTTGTTCGACCGTTGATTTATTTATAGTTGGGGACTTATTTTGGGATTATTTAAGTAATTTCGATGAAGTTTATTAATAGGGAGTGGTTGGAAGTTTGCGGCGTAAATTGATTTCGTTCTAGTCGGGTATTGGTCGTTCTTTTTGTTAAGTAAAAAATACATTTTATAATAAAAATGTAGTGTGTTGAATTGTTGTTGATTTTGTTAAAACTTACAGACATATTTGTGTAGGATGATACAATAACAAACCTACACAACAAGGTAAATAAAATAAAATATGTTTTATAACAATACCAGCTGTTGCGCGGCGGCTTCGCCTGCATATTATACATATAAACTTTCCTCTTGAATCACTCTGACTATTGATGAAAACCGCATTAAAATCCGTTGCGTACTTTAAGAGATCTCAGCATACTCACAAACTGCGACTTTGTTTTAAATTAGATAAAGATGATAATAAAAACTGTGAAAGTTCCACTTTTATATTGGATTGACATCGCGCAGGTCCACCTATGACTTGTATGTTGTCGGCTGCTTAACCAGACGTGCCTGTGGCTACCTTAATAAAGTAAGGCCTTCAGCCAGGGCTTAAAGAACTTAAAACTAGATTGACTACTCGCTAAGGGCACGCACTCCTGTGGGGTATGCACCTTGGTTTACGACATCGCTGGTAGAGGGCAGCAAGGGGCGGGCTGGATCGAAATTATGATTATATAGAATCAAATTTAAAGCTGTAGGCTCAGCGGCGCGGGCTGACTCGAGCAAGGGTCGGGGTGGATGAAAGTTCCATATGAATACAAGGACTATTATATCCAGAAAAATCAAAATTTTCTTCAATTAACAAAACTTTCTAATCAAAATCACTTTTATTTCCCACAAAATGCGTGCCCACCTTCTCATCCGTATGTCCTAAACACAAGACTAACAAAAACCTCACAGTTTTTTGTTTACCGACGACTAGTTCCAACCCCAGGGATTTTTGCCGGCTCAAACTTTCATCCCGGGGGCCGGGGCTATACATCACGGGAACGTCTCCCGGTATTATGTTCCCGTTACATTCCTTGAGTGTCGACTTGCCTGTGTTGATTTTATATGGAAGTGATAGATGGCAACTTTGTTTACGGATGTATGGGTAAATAGAGTTGAAGGTAATCGATTTTTTGACAGGCTGAAATTGGTTTGGCGTGGTTAAGATGGAGATTGGTGAGCAGCAAACATCTGAATTTACCTACTAATATTTAACTTTTTAAGTTTTTGGATGAGTAAACAAGAAGTGGCGATGGCGGTTCTTTATTGTATTATTTTAATCTATGACTTTTTCATATATAGATATAGAATGATATATAATTATTGTTGTTGTGTATTTATTTTGAATTATTTTAGTTTTTACTGATACATTTTTGTAGTAACGTATATCATTTAGACAGTCGTTACAGGTCATCAGAAGCCTGAAAGTCTAACACCAGTCTTAACAAGAGGTATTACCCAGTAACTGGGTCGTGGAGGTCATATAGGCAGTGGCTCCATGTATGATATCGGTATTCACAGGCATACGGTTTGACTTGAAGCCGACCCCAATTTAGTTGGGAAAAGGCTAGGCATATGACGGTAGTACCTTCCTAGAAAAGCTCCATTACAAGGACCTATACGACTGTGGCGCTACTACGCAAGTCCGAACTACCCATCATTCTGACGTCGCCCAAAATCCTACATCGCGCAACCTGACATTCCCGCGCCACTAGCATATACAACATCCGGACAACAATTGCCAGGCAGTATAGCCCAACAGACACAACACCCGACTGGTCGACAGATCTTCGCGTTTCTATGTATATTAAGTGAACTTTGCAGCTACTTCGTCATCATCACTTCCTCAAGCTTTCGAATGGCGAGTCACACAGCCAGCCAACACCCACGGCTTCAACAGGTATCATTACCACCTACATGCAGTGGACGAGGCACACTTTATAACCCTCAATCTTATTAGTAACCTTGGCACAGCATACTGCACTTTACGTCCTTCCTTTTAAACCACCTCGACGCCAGCAGTCAACCTTACGCCAGCGCAGTACTACATTCGATGCACTGAAGCATAACGCAGCGGCACCTTGACTCACTGGAGTATCATCGCAGGCAGTTCCGACTCACTAGAACCTTATACCTCTATACTGCTTCATAATCATGATTTCACTGTAAGGCCTCCTCCAATTTGGGGGGCTTTCCATAATCGCCACGCTTGGTAGGCGGGTTGGCGATCGCATTACGGTGGTAAATGCATTGAGAACGCTGCTGCAAATTCTCTAGTAAGTCCCTTAGTCACCTTACGAAATCCGCGAAGAAATGGGATAGTGCTATTCTTTACGTCGGCGGCACCACACGGCTCCTTTTACTACCTTTACTGCTTACGGATGGCTTATTCGGAAAGTTCCAGGAACAGATCCAACATTTCCCATAGCCAGATAACAGCGGTTCAATATCAAACAATACTACAATAAATTATAAGGGTACTATTTTAAATGATGCGGTGAACTCTGCGGCCTTCTCTTTGTACCGGGGGCTACTGATAGCTCATAGCAATCGGTCGCGCGACCACTCGCTGCGGCCGCAGTCGTTTAGTGCGATGACCCTTGGCACTAATGGTTGTGGTTATTTGTAATTTATTGTGGCTAATTATAAGAATTACAAGAATAATTTATTGTGACTAATCTGTGGTAAGGTTTGGAGTTAGTGTGATAATAATCAAAACGAAATCCATGTCCATGTCTCCTCCATGTAGGTGCTGACGTATTTTAAATCATTTTTTTTTGTAGACAGGTTTTGAAAAATGTGGCTGCTGTTTTCACAAATCCTAAAATAGTATAACAACATAGGGGTATCAGCCAATAAAGTTCCAACTGCTTTTTTATTGGGAAATCATCAAATGACTTCTCCCGCACTGGGCGGAGCAGGAGGGCGTGTCAGAATTTTACTGACTAAAATCCACCCGTAATTCTTCAGTTGCCTGTACTGGGGCCACGATAACTCTTTCAAACAAATCCGCGACCCTGGCAGAAGTTCCCACTGCTGAGACACCTGCCTCTTCTGTTTGAGAGGCAGTGAGCATCTACCGTCTATCCCGCAGGCCCAATGCAGGTTGGAAATACAGAACGGTCAAAAACAACTATCCAAGAATTGTCTAAACTAATTTAGTTTCATTTTCCTAAGACAGCGGTAGCTGCCATATACCTAACAGGAATTCCGCCATCATACAAAATGGCACAGTTATTTGAACTAGCGGTAAAACGCTCTTCATGATCAGAGCGACTGTCATTCTGCCCATTTTATAACGGTGCCGCTTTCTAAAGGAACCCAAACTTGACGAAAGAAAAATACATTGCTGTAAAGTAGAACTCAGTACAAGACATTCCAAGCACAACTACATAGTACGTGGTTACTAAACTTAGACAGCAGACTTCCTTTTATCCGAAACTTAGGTCCCCGGGCGACAATAAAACTATAAGTATGTAGTGAATATGCACTCTACATGAAATTTTAAGATGCATTTTGTTACAAGAATTTTGTTACATTTTTCGGATATCTGTCGTATGTGTATTCTGGAAGAAAACGGCACCAGCACGCGTAGCATGACCACCATAGAAAGAACTTTGTCTATTCTAAGTAGAATAGAGATAGAATTGTCATGCTATGCCAGTATAACACGGTACAAATCTTTCTACAATCTATAATTTTGTCTATTCGTCCGTCGACAAAACCCATTTCTACGGTAGTCATGCTACGCATGCTGAATAGATATTTAAAAATACGGTGCTTTTAAATAATGCACATCTCAAAACGGATTTCAAAATTATTAAATTAAATATTATGAAACTCCACCTTTGCACAAAATAGGTAATTTTCTTGCGAATGCTTTAAAAGTAATTTCATAAGCTAGCAAAAAGTAAATTGTTTTCCTTTGAGAAAGAAAAACTTCTTCAACACGTGTTTACGATACAGCAAAATGGGTAAATCGATGTAGCTTAACTCAACCGAAACATCTAAAGTCCCCATCAACCTTCAGAAAACATCAAATACTTAATAACAAATTTAGTTCAAAAAGATTCGAGTGTAAGATAAAATGGGGTTCCGTTGAAAACTTCATAAAAACCAACTAAAAGTCCCTCGCCCAGTTGAGTGTCGTGAAAACTTGGGTTACTTCGCAACTTGCTCGTTTCATGGCATAGCAGTACTTTTTTCCGATTATAACTTGGGTCCCAGATGCTCAGTAGAGATGGATGGAGTACCGTATAGTGTTTAGTATGAAAATGTGTTTCGATGTTGTAATGTAAGTTGATTTTGTTGCTGGTTTTATTTATGATTTTGCCCGCGGCTTCGTCCTTGTGGATGTCGAAAATTAACGCAGGTATTTTTCTAAAATAAAAGATTTTTTCCAAAATAAAAGTAGGCTAAGTTTCTCTTTATTACACCAGCTACCTGCCAATAAAAGTTCCGTCAAAATCAGTAGTCCAGCCATTTCAGAGATTGGCTGGAATAAACAGACATACAGACAAAAGTTAAAACAAATGTTTTTTTGGTGTAAGTACCGTATTTACTTACATATGAATTTAGTGAAAAGCTGTTAATTTGAAATTACAAACAGACACTTCAGTTTTATTTATTTGTATGTATGTATGTATAGATGATATGGTTAGCTGAGAATTTTGGACGGTTATGGTATGTAGCTTGGTAGCATCCTCCTAATATAAATTTAATGCTTATATTTTATGATATTAAAATAGTATTTATAGAAGACTCTATCTTATCCTGGTATACCTATTAAATTTAAAGTCACTTTTCATGTCTGTCTACGAGACTGCATTTTTTGGATCTTATAACCTACTAAACCGATTTTAATACGGGTTTTACCATCATCATTTATAGAATTGTTTCCAAAAGATTATTGAGCTTACATTAAAAAAATATACAACCCAATTGTTTTCCTCGATGTTTTGTTAAGTCATAACTGTGCGTAGCAAGAGAGAGTTACTTGTATCTTCATACATATCTCAAGTTATTAACCAGTAACTAGAAATAACTACCTAAATCATCAATTCAGTATTTATAGGTAATAGTGTGAATAGACTCATCGATTTAGCCCTCTGAGGTTCATTCCATAAACTGCTTTATTCGAACTCAGTAGACTATTATGTCCTCTCAATCGATAGGAATTGAAACGTTTATCTTTCATGATTTTGCCTACACAGTATGTTACAAATAGACACGATAAGAAACAAAAATATCGAATGACGTAACTTAAAACTTAGTTCAAAATTGAAATTTAGTTTTATTTGTACTCGTAGGACAAGTAAGATATTCATATTTCGAAAAGAAAGTGCTACAGAAATTCAGTTTCGTGAAATTTTATTAAAGTTAATGATATCAAAACGCAAACAACACCTCTATTATCTAGAACTTGAAGCTGTTCCAATAAAATAATGTAATTTTTTTGTTGAGCAAATAATAACAAAAGATCAAATAATAACTCGTGTCAAGAATTAACCCACGCCAGGTTCCTTAAGTATTCACTCAATGTGTTGTATTTATAAACATATATCCCATTGCCAATCTGTTCAGTCAATAAACACACAAGGAAATAAACGTATATATACCAGTCTAGTCCAGATGGAAACCGCAGACCTTTCACGGGCTAACTCCATTCCACATTATGTCAGTCTAGTCAATACAAATTGCACCGCTGATGCCTTTATCAGGCGGGTCCATTGATAATAATCCTTGCAGACTCGCTAACGAATACTCGTGGAATTGAATTTGTTAAGAGAATGCCCCGTTTGGGTTTTATTATGAAATATGAAATGTAGCGATATAGTAAGATTTTGGTTCAAATTTAATCTGCCTTACCTTTTCCTTACTAGAGCGGGAGACGTCATTTGATGAAGAGCGGGAGACATCATTTGATGATATCCCATTGAAAAAATAAAAACCTTTTCCTTACTATGTTGGGGTCGCCTTCTAGTCTAACCGGTTGCAGCTAAATACCTATATTTTACATGGAGCAATTTCTTATCTGACCATCACAGCCCAGTTATTATGTAGGTGCTACGATAGCCGTTGGTAAGACTGGTTGACAGACTTTCGGGCTTCTAACTACCCGCCTAAGGACTGTCTTAGAAGTATAAATAACAGTCGGTACCAACGGTTTACCATATTTACTGAGGCACGGAAGAGTTTCGATATGTTATAGATAGTGTTCGACGCCAGGCCACTGCCCCAGCCATAGGATTTAATAGCGCAGTGGAAGCTTGTGATGGTAGGGCCCTGGAACAAGAGTGGCTCAGCGAACTGTCCGCCGTGCGCGGAGCTGATTAATACAAATATTCAAAAGACTCACCTGGTTGAAGAAAACCGGTTCTGGAGCCTACCTGGATTTATGTATGTAAATGAGTGTATATTGTTTTGTGTAGTGACGCTGTAAGTAGGTATTCTCAGGATACAAGGCCGCAACAAGACGCTAGATGTTTTCATAGCACGCGGTCCACAAAATCACTATCACATCAAAGTATTTCAATCAAACAAACTGAACCCGTATTATTTCGTCAAAAGGGGTTGGTTACACAAACAAACAATTGGATCACGACAAATTGTCCACAAACGGATCGATTCTAAGGGATTAATTTACAACAGGTCACGAGGTCCAAACGGCGACCATTACTTTTTCAAAGACCAAACCAAAGTGTCAAAGTCAAACTGACAAGTGACAGTTCTCACTCTGTTACACGTCTAGAAACGTAGGCGCACAGAGTAAACAATTCAAACGGGACGAAACAGATAGTCACCCATCCATAAACCGACCGCGGGGAGCGTAGTTTAACATTTGATCGACCTGGGTTTGAAAAAGAAGAAGGAAAAGATTTTGACTACAATATAGCCCTTAATCATCCAGCATTGAAATATTTGCAATGTGGTAATGACTACTATGAAAAAAAAAACAGGTATTCCTTATTTTCAAATCAATACCTCTCTTGGTGATAACAACAAGAATAATATTTTCCGAAAATTCATCTGGGACAACTGGTTACTCTAGCTTGCATTCTACCACTTTTGGGGAAGGCCACAGGCCTTCCCCAAAAGTTTTGGACTATTGAGTGTTGATTTTTCTACTGCAATGCCTGTATTACTTACACTAAAAAATTAATCAAATAAATGAACCCTAAAATCTTTTCTTCTCATAACTTGGGCCACCTAAAACAGTAGATTCATCTAATTATATCAGTCCCGGCCGGTAATATGAAAAGAGACTGCAGTACTCTGTGCGGTCTGCGGATATTTAAATCTGATAAGCGCAGCTTTCCAACAATTTATCGTCTGTGCGGTTATTACGTAGAGATTTGTTTCAAGTGATTTTCGGATATTCGGATATCTGAATTTTAGATATCTCCATATTTTTGATGGGGTTTTCGAAATGGATGTCTTTATTCTATCTGAACGTGGTGGGAATATGAAATGAGCTTGTAGGATATCGAAATGCATTGAAAAATGTAAGAGTTAAAATTGCCATGTACACAGTTCTGATTTGCACTAGACTTTTTATTTTAGCAAATTATTAATTTGGTGTTCATTTTTTTAATTTTTGAAGGACTTTTTTTTGTGTTTTAATCACACAGTGGGGCATTGAAAAATTGAACATTTGGTGGAAAAAATCACCAGTATAGTTTCGGCTCTCAGTTAAAGAATTAAGATACAAAAATAAGACGAGGAAAAGAAAATTCGCAACTATTCTCACCGCGAAGACACTTCCATCAAAGCACAAAGTCTGAAGTACCTTGAAGACACCCGGTTATACTTAGTTCAACATTTAAGTATTCTCGCGGAGAATTCAGAAGTTAAACAGGTGGTAGGAAGAACTTCACACTACCGGGTACGTCCCGGTGTCACTTTAGACATTCGTTGACGACGAATGTACGGTTAAGTTTTATGCGCGTTTGAGTGCGTTTTATCATGTGAAATTATTATAAAGGGTGGCAAAAACATTGACGTGCAAGTTGTCACCATGAATTCAAAACATGATTTTAGAACCGTAGCGTAGATTTTTTTTTCGGTTTTCATAAAAAAAATCTGCTGTTCTATAGATTGATATTATAGAGATTTCGTGTTTTTAACGCAGAATCATGTGCTAAGTCTATGTTTACAGGATGCATGTCTCTGCCACCTTGTACTATAAAAGTATTGGTGGAGTATTAATACGACGCCTGTCGTAACGGGAATAAAGGTAAACAGTAAATATTTTTTGTTTCTAAAAGTAAACTAAATACTATCAGCGCAATTCCTAAGTCAAAATAATGACGCACTATTTCCAAGCGCACGCCTAGAAATCCTTAAAATAAAAATCAATTAATCAAATAAAAATCCTACTAAATATCGTTACTGCAAACCAAATTATAATAAAATACAACCATAGTTATACGTTCAGACATCAATTCAACAGAAATTTAAGAAGAATGTTCATTGGTCGGACGACACGGATTTCGCTTTGTTTTGTATGAATTCATATAGCACTGCGACCACTACCATACCTCTCGCTCAGAAATTAACGCTTGGATCATTGAGCTTGCTTCATATAAACAAACCACAGGCCGTTGAGTACCAAGCGTGCCGATTCGGAGCACTGAACATTCAACTTAAACAGATTGTTCTTGCTATAATTTTATACAATATTTCTTGGACAAAATCAAAACGGTGAAGGAAAACTTCGTGAGAAAAGCGGCATTTCCTAGAACCAAAAATTCGAAGATATGTGACGTATACCAACCCGCACTGCGTCCACGTGGTAGATTACGGCCCACTCCTTCTCACCGAGAGGAGGCCTGTGTCCCAGCAGTGGGAATGGCTTAAGCTGATTATGTGTTATTTGATTTCATGGATTCAAAAAGCTGGGCAATATAACTGTACTGCGGGTCGATACCACTTGTATACCTGTATGTTTTCATGACAGCTCTAAGATAAAAGTTCTTTTAGCTCTCAAACTTCGGCAAACGAATATTAATGTGACATTTACGATACGTGTATATGAAAAATAGGAAAATGGAGACACAATTGACACATGTCAATTATTAATGACATTTGAATACTAAAAGATTTATACATATATTTTTATTGGAATCTTTCGTAAAAACTACGTCAATGATGCAAGGATGTTTTTGCAGTTTTTCTATGATATATTTATTAATTATCACCCTATAAATGTTCTTACTGTTGGGATACAGACCACCTCTGTGTAAGGAGGCACATAATCCCAATGGACCCAGTACGGGTTGGTAGATGAGACATGTCTTCAATTTTTTTAGTTCTAAGACATTTCGGTTTCCTCACGATGTTTTCCTTCACCGTTTTGAGAGCAGTGGTGATGAAATTAAATATACATAGTTATGAGCCTGCCTGGGTTCTAACTCACGACCTACAATTCATCAGTAGCCGATACCACTGGGCCACCACAGTTCTTGTTAGTAAATTCACGGTAAAGTTTATTATTGCTTATATATTTTTCAGTTACTAAGGAGGTTTTATATCTTTCAATTAATAAGGAAAGTCTATTAAATCTTCCATAGTTAAAGTACTTTCTCAACAAATAAGTCACTTGCAACGTAGTTAAAAATAATTTCTAAAATGTAGGTAATCCTAATAACAGTGAAAAACGCAAGCTGTTTATAGCATTTGATAGTATATATACCTAAATACTTCTTCATAATGTTTTCTAATCACTTAGTGATACTTCGTTCGTATTGTTAGCAGTAATACAAGACGTTACAAAAGCCTATCAAGAACGGTCCATTTGCCAAAGTATAAAAAACTAAGTCAATTACAAGTACAACATACATAAACTTAGTTCGAACCAATACAAGCTCCTGTGACATTCAACTTACTTCCAAGTCTCTAAGTTACAAGTAAGTAAGAACAAAACTCTCCAAGCGCCGATCTATTTAGAAATATTACTGTACTCTAACTTCAATTCTCGTAACTATATTAAGAAAAACGAAATAGCCAGTTTATCTAATTTCTTTTACTACTAAATTCATGGTAGACACTAAAGCCGTCTTCACATATGTCCCAGCGTGTATGGGTCCCAACTCCCCAACGAAACCTAGACTTTGTTTGCTACACGTTACAGTATACATTCGGGTGGAAGGTTGACTTTAATCAGCTGATTGCTGAGAACAACTTTTATACGTTGTAAGAACGCAATTTGTGCAGTTCGAAGATACATGGATGTCATAAAGTTGATTACCCCTCTTTTGGCTGGATGCGGCATTCGTTACTTGAGTGCGAACGAAAAAGATTGCTTTGCCGTTCACTTGGAGAAGTTTCTTCGTAATTTGCTTAGGTGGAAAATATATTGGAGTGTACCTACACGTTGCATTTATTTGGAACTAGAATTGAATTAAGAAAATTGTGATGGAGTTTAATTTTCAATAAATGTTTTTGGGAGTTGGTAATTGAATTTGGATGTGTGTGTTAGCCTCTGAATTCGGGCCATCTCCAGGCTACTTAAATCTAAGATTTACGACAACAGTTAAGTGTATTAAAATAAACTAGTTTGAGATGATTAATTTTATAGGTTGTGTTCCTAGATTAGAGTTGGATTTGAATGAAACGTGAAATAAGAATAACCAGTCAGATAATAGTGTTGCTACTCTATTCTGGGCTTTCGAATGTTAACATCGAGCTAGTAAGGTATACTGGAGGTAGGCATCGGTGACAATATTATCGATTGAACATCTAAAATGTTATGTTTTGGGACGATCAACACTGAGTTATTGAAATGGTTAGAATACTCTTTAATATGTACAGTTACCAAAAGAAATAAGTATCCAGGCTTGTCGGATATATTTTTAGTAAGAAACCAAATAATGCTTTCGAATGAAATATAATTGGATTAATACACTGTTTGATTATGCACATATCCAACGACCCTGGTTGCTTATCTGTTTTGGTGGCCATACATCCTAAAGATTACAGATGTACAGCATGTATCAGACTTCTGAGTTCATGATTAAAGATGTGGTACAGACCTTCAAACTGACCTAATGTATGCATAACTTCAATATCTACTCGTTCTAAATATATAGCTGATTATTGGAACAAAAAACTAAAAAAACCTTTTTTCATCATTCTGTAGGCGATCAGCTGCTTTCCGATTTATTCTTATAACTTGGTTTATTTTTTACGAATTTCTAAAGACCATAACATAGTAGTCGTTTGGTTGCCTTAATTTACATGTTATAGTGTCATTTAAAGTTTTGCACAAAATGGGAATCGAAAAACAAAATCGTTCATACTAGAGTTAAGCAATAATATTAATTTAATTTGAATCTCTAAATTAAAACAACACCTGTGTGTGGTATTCATGATTATCACCATCATCGTCATTTCTGTAGAAAGACGTCCACTGCTGGACATAAGCCTCCACCAATGTAGGGAATTTGCCATAATCACCACGCTTGGCAGGCAGGTTGGTGATCGCAGTATAGTGGTAAAATGCGTAAAGAACGCTGCTGCCCTTTCTTTAGTAAGTCCCTTAGTCACCTTCTACGCCACCCACGGGAAGAAAAGGGGTGGTGCTATTCTGTACTTCCGGCACCACTTGCAATATGATTAATTTCACGAAATATATTTTTAGTATTCGATCATAGCACTTAGTTTTTCTAGAACAAAAAGCAAACAACTGTGAAACCTTGTTAACAATTTCGCGGTTCCCGACAAGATTGAACGCTCTGTGGCGTGTCGTGCACTCGCGGAGTTCCCAGCTAACAACTTACTCTGACTGCCAAGTTAACTCCAACTGTATGCTTTTTATTTTATCCTCTCGTTGCTATGTGTTGCAAGAGGAGAATTCATCTTGTATATACAGTATAAGTTTTTAACCAGTGCGCAAATTTTAACAAACTTAAACGAGTTATAATAACCATGCAATTTTTATTTTGTTATATGTTAGTACAAAAAAATTAAGTCGTCGTTAAAGAAAGATGTTTATTTTGAAACTGGTTTTTATGGTAATTTGGGCGCGGTTCCGGCGCGGCCTCGCCGCCGGTGAACAACCGAGCGTAGCTACAAGTACCTACCACTGTTCGATCGGTCAAAATTCTAAGAAGTTCGAAGTACCTACGCCACGCAGTTACTGACCTATTCCTACCGTCGATATCATATTACGAAATATCTAGGGTGCCCATAGTTTAATAATTTAAGGTCGGATAAAAATTAAAAAAAGTATGGAAAAATTGTTGAAAGGCGAAATAAAAAATATTACTGATACCGAACCGCCAAAAAACATTTGTGCCTTGGTTAAAAAAAAATCCTGGATGTGTAAAGGTTTTGTTTCTTTATTGTTTTTAATATAAGTACAATAGGTGCTGCCGTCCCCCAAGTGGCGATTATAGCAAATCCCCTAATTGGGGAGGTCTATGTCCAGCAGGAGACGTCATACGGCTGAAATGGTAGATGCTGCCGTCTATTGAGAACGTTTAACCAGTCATAATTCTAATACAAACACTCGTACGCGATCATGGAGTTTAAGAACAATCTTTCAGATATTTTGAACGCAAAGGTATCTTTTGGTTTATATCTAAGTATTCAATGTGTTAAAAAAACATCTTTTACATAAAAAAAATCATAAAAGACCAAGCCAAGAAAACCAGCTTTTTTGCACAAATTATATCTGATCTTTAGCAGTTCATAATGTTGAGTACATTTACATTTAAAAGTACGAAAACCTCGCAAATGTCATGGAGATCCTAAATAACGAACATTTTTTCCAAAAACTTGAAAGGCTTTTCAACAATACGTATTTGTTGAAACAAGTTAAGTTAAATCTCCGCGCGTGAATTTTCGTTCGTTGTTATCGCGTTCTCACTCTTTTGCATTGCGTTGAATGAGACAGCAATCTTTTCAGTTATCCTCGCGTTAGCAATAGGTACGGACCGGGAAGGGCCCTCTTAATATGGTACGTCATTGAGTTTTTAAAAGAATTCATCATCGTGGCATCCCATCTCTTTGACCTGTTGATAGCCTCTTTCTAAAGGTCAACGTGCCATTAAATCGGCCTCTACGAGGGCAAAGGTTAATATCACACATATTTTACATCGAACGTAGGTACATGGCAATGAGTCCCGTTTATAGTTGTAAAACAAATTTTATACGTTTTAAACCACTTGATTCTAAACCGTTTTTTTGAGTTCCGACCCATCCACCCACTGGACTTTCCCACTGGTGGGTGGACGGGTAATTCACGGTTACCCCTCCACCCACTATGCTAGTGTGAACAAAAATTATCGATTAATTTAAAAATTCGCAAAATTAAAAAAAAAAGTTTTGCTTTCACATTAATAAACACAAAATATTCCTCTTTAAAGAAAAATCAACCTTTGGTATTGAGTTAGGATTTAATTGAGTTTGAATTTGTTTTGAATATAAATCTCTTCATGAAAAACCACTGGCCAAAGAAAACAAATATCACTTGAATGACTTCTGATGTCACACTAATCACTAATCTTTAATGCACTTCTCTGCAAGGAATTTGCTTTTGTAATTTATATTGTGTAGTTTAGAGAGTAATGGAAATTAACACGGAATTAAAAATTGTGAATCGTAAACATTTTTGTGGAATGGACATCAGTTTTATAAGCACAAAACTTATAAATGTAAATCGTCAATTTGGACTTGTTCCCAAAAACAAAAACTGAAATGTAATGGATCTGTGACAATTGACGAAGTAAGTACGAGTAAACTCACTTCTTGTTAGGGTTCCGTATTTACGTCCGTACCCTTTCTAAAACGGACACTATTACTACGACTCCGCTGTCCGTCCGTCCGTTTGTCTGTCTGTCCGTCTGTCACCAGGCTGTATCTCATGACCCGTGATAGTTGAAATGATTGTTGAAATTTTCACGGATGATGTATTTTTGTTGCCGCTACTAACAACAAATACTAAAAAACAGAATATAATAAAAAGGCCAGGCCAAAAACAAAAGTGATTTTTTTTTCTCGTTTTTATAGATACTGGTAAGGAATCCTTCGTGCGCGAGTCCGCCTTGCACTTGGCCGGTTTTTTTAATAATACTTATGCCTACCAATTTCTTATTTTGTATTTGTTTAAGCATGAACATTTGAGCAATCAAAAACCACATGTGGGAAATTGTGTTCCCAATGAACCGCAAAATGAAGTAGCATTGGCTATCGAAAATGCAAAAAAGGAAGTAGCCACATCCGACGAACCTGTTACCACAATATATAAAAAGCACATAGAACCGTTGCAAGACAAGGGATTTAACGTTTTGACAAAGATTCCTTCTTTTGACAGCACAAAGCATGCTTTATATACACATCGGAACAATTATTTTCAAGTTCGAAAGACAGTATATAAAAAAGTTAAAGAAGTTGAAATCCCGAAACAATACAAACGCTTCTTGATTGCAAACTATTACGATCCAAACGATGATATTAGGATTTTGATTTTTGGAAAACCAGAACAACTAATGGAAATTGTAAATATAGAAGAATTTTTTGTTGATAGGACTTTTCAATCATGCCCTAAACCGTTTTATCAATTAGTGCATATACATTGTGATGTTGGGAGTTCTATATCAGAAACAAAAGTGAGACCATTGATGTATGCGCTATTACCAAACAAGACCGAGGAAGTGTATAAAACATTATTTGACCTGATCACGACCATCGTTCCACAGTTCAACCCAAAAATAGTTCATGCCGATTTTGAGTTAGCGATCACGAATCAAGCATTATTTTCCAAAATTTAAAAATATTTCGGTGTTTTTATCACTATAGTCAAAGTCTTTGGCGAAAATCAAAACAGTTAAATTTAAAAAACAAAACTTTCCGGCGATTGGTGAGCTTATGTTGTGCTCTTGCTCTATTGCCAGAAAATTTGATAAACGAAGGATGGGATTACATATATGAAGAATACAAAGACATAGAAAATATAAATGTCAATCGCTTCATTAAATACTTCAAAACAAATTATTTAAAAGAAAAAATATTGAAGAGTGGTGCATTTATAATCAAAACCACCGAACTAATAATATTTGTGAGAGCTTCAATGCTAAAATCAATAAAATTATAAACAAAAACTATGTAACTGTTGCAAAATTACTGCATACACTTTTTCATAAAACAAATACTACGATAACAAAAACAAGAAAGTCTAGTTGTACACTTCGCGATGAACAAATCCGGAATGCGCAAATGCAACTGATTAGTGGAAATATAACCATTGGTCATTTTTTAGAAAAGATTCGTTAAGTTTCAATTTTGGTACAGGTTTCAGGAATTAAAAATAATTAAATGAATTTAGTTACTTATTTTGTTTTTTTTTGTTGATTAATATAAAAGCAATATATATATATATTTTAATTTAGCAAATTTTAAAATTTATCGATAATTTTTGTTCACACTAGCATAGTGGGTGGAGGGGTAATCGTGAATTACCCGTCCACCCACCAGTGGTAAAGTCCAGTGGGTGGATGGGTCGGGACTCGTTTTTTTAGGTTTAAAAAATTTAAAATCACACATAGTTGTTTAATAATGGTTTTAAATGTTTATTTTAATAGAATGCCCTGAGGTTTAACCCGAAGTAATCTAGATCTATCTAGACCCACACCTACTCCCTGATTTCCTATATATCAAGGGCAATTAAAACTTAAAACACTTACAATAAAAAAATTAAACCGCCGAAAAACTGAAAAGCATAAAATAATAAACCTTAAAATTATGAGTCGGCGCTTTGAGTGATCCTTGTTCATTGATTTTTCAGCGCCGACTCAAAATTTTAAGGTTTATTATTTTATGCTTTTCAGTTTTTCGGCGGTTTAATTTTTTGTTAAAAAGTTTTTATTTTATATTTTTTTTGTGGCTTTAATGTACTAATAATACTTGGCAAGGTATACCCTATCCAACACAAAAAGAATTATCAAAATCGGACTACTCTGTGTAAAGTTATGCGTGTTTATACATTACAATCAGTGAGTGAACAATCAATCATCCCCTGTTTTCAGACCCTTAGGGTTCGATTTTGTTTTCCAAATTTATATGGGACCACCTTGGAAGTATACCCTTTCCAATAGAAGAAGAATAGTCGCAATCGGACCACTATGTAAAAAGTTATGCGTGGTCATACATAAAAAAAAAAAAAAAATATACGCGTCGAATTGATAACCTCCTCCGTTTTTTTTCGTCGGTTGAAAATCCATTCTAAGAAATACAATGGATGAGTAAAAACCTAATCAGGCTATATATCATATTTTATTGATACTGAGCTACAATATATTTTTAACATATACGTTTTAATAAATACTGTATCGAGAATTCTTTCAGTTTGTGTAATCCTTAAAAAGTATATGTATGTTAAATGATCTTATTTCTGTAAGTATGTATGTACAAACACTTTTACACGTCAATCATATTTAAAACTTAATGAGGTCGGCGTTTCCTATCTGACTTCTATGAGAAGAAAAGCCGAATCAAAAGGTCACGGTCTCTTTTAAATTCTAGACATAATCGTGATCAAATCATGTGAAGAACATATACATAGCTGCCTGAAATGGTATTTTGAGGAAGGAACCATAGTAGATGACCATTGTACGGCCCACTTGGTCATGGTTTTATTAAACCAAATAAACGGTAAACCATACAAACGGGTTTTTAAATCACGAATTTTGGTTAAAAGCGGTTTATTCACACCTGTAGCCATGCTGCCACTTTATTGACGAGCATCAAGTTGCACTCAATTTGGATTCCACCATCGAACATTTGTTTGTAAAGCCTACAAGTTCGTTTTTCCGGGTGTGGGTATTCGTGCATGTAAGATTTGTGTTTGTAAACAAATCCTCTACATCAGACGCGTTATTGTAAGGGTAACATTTTCTACGTGATTTCCTTGTTAGTCTAGTCGTGCTTCCGATAAGTGTATTAATTGTTTTGTCTAATCTGCAGAAGTCCTTAATTGATTTTGGTACGTCGAATTCGCGTAATCACTGAAAATCAACGCGGTGCTGTTGCTTCCATAGCACAGCATCATGCTGAGTGGAAACTTTCTTGTCACAGTCACAGCGTGCAACTGCAAACTATTGATGGTGTGTTCTTAAGTATAAGTCTGTGTTATTTTTATGTTTTTTATTTTTAATGTGATCACATCTTTTTGTATGCATGTGTTTCTATGACAAATCTTTCTTTGTTTCTCAGTACGGGTTCTGTGTACAAAGTCCTAGGTTTGATATCCAGAATAGGTAGAGTGGTCATGGGTTTTTTGATTAGGTTTTTTTCTTATTTAGACAGTGTAGTCTTATTAGGATTAATGTCTTTAGTAACCATACGCGAGTTGTTCCTGCTTCGTACGGTTTAACATCTTGACAAAATAAGTAAGTTTAGTCAAATACATGTATATTTTATTTAACTTACTTTTAATAAAGAAATTTCTTTGTTTTGTCAAGCTATTTACGGAAGAAAAACTCAAAATTTTAGAGTAAATCGTATCAAAATCTGTTGCGTGGTTTGAAGTAGTAAGCGAAGAAACAGACAGACTAAAACACCGATTTTATACTATTTAGAGAAGAACTTGATGGCAAAGCGCTGGCGCGAAAAAATAGTGCACTTTTCACCCCTATGCGCTCTGCACCACAACCTACAGCTAAGCTACTTCTTCGGAAATGGTTCCAACAATAAAAGTTAAAAACACAAAAAAATATAGCTACATTATCTTATAACTACTTACATTTGTTTGTTCTTTATGAACTCGTAACTCGCAATGTCAAAGCCATTACATTACTTACAACTAAAAAGAAATCCATTTTGGTACTAACTTACGAGTACAAAACCTTAATCCATCTAGAAAGTACTTTAATATATTTTCCACTTTATCTTTGCCAGTGCCTCATAAAGCTAGATATAATCTGAAAAGATTTTCACTTAGAACGAAACTTGTTTATCTCGGACTTCACTTGAAATCACGTAATGTTCCCTTTATTCAGGATAATATAAAGGAGTCTGGAGTATAGTATGTTTTTTTGAAGCTGTTTTTGAGACAATCTCTTGTAACTTTTAAGGTCTTTTATAGGTCGTTCTTTGAAACCAGATAGTAATTTGACGAGTTTTATGTCAAAGTCGTAGAGTGCCTCGTTTGTCTAGTGGTCGCCAGCGCTACCGCTGAGCATGAGGTCCTGGGTTCGATTCCCAGGTCGGGCAAAGTTATATTGGGTTTTTCCATCTGGTATTTCACAATAGCAGCCCGGAGTCTGGATTTGTGCCCGGTTGATGGAAATGGTCTCGTCCGCTATAACATGGGACTTAAACATAACCGGTGAAATGGGGGTGTACTAAAGGTACACAGTCACACACCTCTGCCTAACCCTTCGGGGAAACAAGGGTGATGTTATGTTATGTAAAAGTCCTGAGATGTAGATGATCACGCAGGAGGCCCTATATACAGGCTAAGAGTTGCACAGACAGCCATTGAGCGTTCCATGCTTGGCATCAGGCTAATAGACCGAGTTTCAAACATAGAGATATGAAGACGTAATAAACTCTTCGATATCGAAAAGCGTATTATGGATCTAAAATGGAGTTGAGCAGGACACCTGGTGGTCGCAGTGATGACAAGTGGAGTTAGACTGACAGAGTGGCGAACAATGGGCATCATATTACCCAGTAACTGGGTTCTGAACGTTAGATAGGCAGTCACTCCGTGTAAAATGTTGGCAATGGATTACAATTGTCAACATTCTAGCTGTCTGTATTCAGTTTAATAGCAAAAGCCTTTTATAGTAAAAAAAGTTAACACTGTTTTTATTGCCGTTCCAAAGCAAACAATTTAAGTTAATAGTCAAGTTGTAAAACATCTATCAATATTTTAATAGAAAAGTGCTTTTGAATCTTTCATTAGTTTAATGCTTGTGATTGTACTACATAAATAGCTACTACGAATGACAAAGAATTATTAATGCAATTCGAATTTTCATCATTTGCCTAGCGTTTTTAGCAACAGCCGCTTTTTTTTAGTAACAGCGCGGAGTTTGAAAGTTGGCGGTGTAATACCCCCGTGCCGCGGAAAGCACGTTAAGCCGTTGGTCCTACGCCTGATCTCTCTCCGGTCGTGTCAGATTGCCGTCCCATCGGACTATGAGAGTGAGGGGAAAGCGAGTGCCCCTGTGTCTGCGCACACACTTGAGCATTATAATATCTCCCGCGCCAATGGCTTGTCTCCGTTGAGATTGGCCGCCGTGGCCGAAATACGGTCTGGAGGACTATAGCCTTTTTCCCCAACTATGTTGGGGTCGGCTTCCAGCCTAACCGGTTCCAGCTGAATATCATTTGTACATGGAACGCCTGCCTATCTGACCTCCACAACCCAGTTACTGGGTCATGCGATACCCCAGACTTTCGGGCTTCTGACGACCCGTAACGACTGTCAAAGATCTACAAATGACAGTAGGGACCAACGGCTTAACGTGCTTTCCAAGGCACGGAGGGGTCTTGGTATGTAATGATGGTCACCCATCCGCGGTAAGCGTACCTTAACCCGTTCGATCGACACGTGCGGCTATTATTGGTTAGTCACAAGATTATTGCAATTCGAATAGACTATTTGAATTGTTAGCCAATTTCTAAGACATCGGTTTCCCTGACTGTACAAAGACGATGAGTACCCGGAATTTCCGTCAGTAGCTCACAATATAAGTTAACTAATTGAGTTATTCGGCACCGGGGGAATTGCGATCAGATTATACGGATGTTAAATGTTGAGTCGGAGAGAACAGTATTTAGTCTGGCTTTCGAATTATATATTATACTTCTGCCCGCGACTTCTTCGGGTTCAAATTTTTTGCTCCCCTGACCCTTCCCGTCGCATTGAATTGCCTGCCAGTTTTCATCTATATTTCGTTGCTGCTCCGTTCCTTTTGACTATAGAGTGATGTTATATAGCCTACACCCTGTCTCAATAAACAGGCTACTCAAAACAATTCGATTCGGACCAGTAGTTCCTGAGATTAGCGCGTTCAACCAAAAAACAAATAATCAAACTCTTCAGCTTTATAATATTAGTATAGATTATACTTACATACAATTTGAAGACATGGGACATCTACCACCCGATACAGGGGCCGCGTGGTAAAAACAGCCCACTCCCTGTGTCCCAGCAGTGGGTACAGTTTAGGCTGATGATGATGATGATGTTGATGATGGTAAAGATACAGGGTTCGACGCCCAACAGTAATATGTTGGGCGAGGAATCGGTACATGATTTTGAACTTTTCCAACCACAATAGTTTTATTATTTAGATAGTTGTCTGACTATTTATAAATCAATCCTTCATAATTTTAATACACAATTTTCTAAAAGTCAAACGACAAGAGAACCCAGTCATCGATTATTTCCTAGAAATTTTGGAAGGCCTTATTAGTCCATTCGGGCGAATCGGAATGTTTGTATTGAAAGCCTATGAAAGCCGCCCGTTTCTGGGAAATGTGAAGACAAAGTTAGCTACAGCATACCACCACTGTGACGTTTGTTTACCTCGCTTCAAAATTGTTGAGCTGAATGGTGCTGATACATACGTCATGTTTGTGAACGAACGCTGTCAGTTGGAACTGGTCATTTCTAGCTGTTTCAATTATTTTATTTTTTATTTTGTTTCTATTTGCTGTACCCTGGATGCTTTTAACGTTTACGTCCTTTTAACATCGTGCTCTCATCCTACTAATACTATAAATATGAAAGTCTTGATACTTCTTATTCAATCTAGTGAAACGAACTGAACGGATTGGAATAAAATTTGGGACACAGACATTTTATAAGACTAGCACATATACTTTTTATCCCGGTAGTACGTTCCCGTGGGATACTTTTCGACTTCCACGCAGTCAACGCCAATGGCATAAGCTAGTATAATTATAAACAAAATCTTATATAATTATAAGTTCAACATTAGTACCTATCGAATATTTTTGTAACAACATAATTTAAAAGACTGTCCATAGAGTTTCTTGATTGTTTGTTTACATAGGCACCTACTACATTTTGGAATAGGCAACTAGCCTCATATTTCTAATTGACTGACTCATTGACAAAAGTGTCTGTAAACGGTTTAATTGAAACAATTTCTTTGCAATCGCAAAGCTCCAGCGGCGAAACGAACTCCCAAAGGATACACAAGAATTTAATTGGACATTTTATTATAGCTTCGGGTAACGATAAATAATATCCTTGATAAACCAACAAGTTGCCTCCTTTTTCTTTTTGTATTTCACTTGAAACTATTTATGCCAGAGTTTTTATGTGTATATTCCAGAACTTGGGGATTGGAACAATAAAAGAGGTAAAGTCAGGCTATGAAGGATGACGGTGATGATAATCCAGAGTCTTATGCTATCGCTGTTTTTATACCACTCTCTAAAAATCAAGAGTCTCTCTTTTGGTCAGCGTCGGACAGCCAATACATACAAACAAATTGAAAGACTCATGCTTCTTCCTCTGGCGGTAGGCAGAAACTATGTTGTTTGCCATCTGCTACGATACTCAAAAACTCATTTTGCCTCGGTTATGTTCTTAACATCTGGTCATTCACGCAAGCCGGCTGCGTGTTCTATGTACCTGACCTTTCTGAAGACCGTCACCAGTAAGATGACTATTATATGTCCCCCTACGGTGTCCTCTCCTAGCGTTTCCACTCACATATGCCTTCTAAAATACCTTTTGTTAGTCGCTTTTCATTAATTTTCTCCACATCATATATATCTGATACTTTTAAGACCAGAATGAAGAAATGAATTGCACCGATCCCAGCGTGGTTTGACCAGACTCGATTAATCGAATGACCCCCAAGATTTTGCCTAGCCTTTGAAGCTTCATGATTCCTGGTGCTACATAGGCCATTGCATATCAAGAAGTAGACCAGGGGGCGCTAGTAAAAAATCTAAGAGCAGTGGTGGCCCCTACTTACGAGTTGTCGGTCATGGTCACCTAACGGGGCGCTTTATCTACTATAATAATTTCATAACCAACACTGTTCTCATAACGGTGAACAAAAATATCGTGAGGAAATCGGCATGTCATAAAACCAAAAATTCGAAGACATGTGACCCACATAGAGCTGGCATAGAAGATTACAGTCCACTCCCTGTCGAAGACCGTAGGCCTGTGTACTGTCTTATACAGCAGTAGCAACATTATAGGTGGATTACGGATAAAAGTTTTCATCTCGAATACGAATAAACCCTGGAGTGTGGATTCATGCTTAGTAGCTGGCAATAGGCTCAACTACATAGAATTGAAACATACTTAACTGACATTTCGACCCTGCCCGACCTTTCGAGCCAACTACGGCCATGATATATGTTACTAATAAACAAAACTATAAAAGATCTTAGAACTATCGCTCACAAGTATTCTCTTCATTATAATGCACATAAGTACGCTTTCAAGATGATTAAAACTTAACAATAAACATTAATTTTTTACCGTTCTCAAACATTCTTTGTCGCTGCTCAAAAGGACCAAAAAAGGCTCCTTGGGGAACGCACCACAGAGTTATTTAAAATAGAGACACAATATAAAAGGAAACTCCTCTCGTTCTACAAAACTGCGGAGACAAAGAGGAAGCACTGTATTCAACTGGATACAAAGCCATCGTAACGAAAGAAACCTCTTTAGAGACACACAGATGTTAATTGAAAATAGCGAAGAATTGAATTCTGTTGAGGAGTCTTTCGCGTTTTTGTAGCGAACTGAAGTGGGGTAAAGATAGATAATTTATTTAAAGTGTTTGATTATTATTTCAAACCAGCTAAACTGACACACGTTCTTTATCCACAAGAAACCCCGTTTTTATTTTTCGTGAATTTGAAAATTTTCCTCCAGTACCCCATTTTCTCCACGTAGGTGAAGCCACGGGCCAAAGCTTCTAAATATTTATGCAATATGGTAAACAAATAATATCTGCATTTCTTCTTTTACATACAAACCAGCTGAATTAAGCATACATAATTAATAAAAACTGGAACAGCTTCCCTACCAATCCCACTATGCAATCCGTAGTAGGTACAGCAGAACAAGATATTAGGTACTTATAAGCAAAAATATTTATTTTTCGACTTTAAGCTTATGGCATACACTAGCTTCTGCTCGCGAATTCCTCTGTGTGAAATTTCTTGTACATCAGCATCTCTTGCATCGTATCACCTGCTAACGCTATTATTTCGTCATTTCTTACTTTTTGCTCGGCCTCAAAGTGTTTTAGTGTGATCTAATAACCCATAATGCCTTCCTCGAAAATTGGTCTATCAAGGACAAGAGATTAGTGTGTTCAAACAAACTCTTCAGCTTTATTAATAGTATACCTACCTATATATAGACAAGAGCGTGACGTAAAGACTTCTCAGCGCACTTTGATTTTTTTTTATAGCAGTGTTCTAACTTAGCTGTCAGTATACATATTCATTTTATTCTTCACAGATGGAAAGCCAATTCTTAAAATATATTTTTACATAAAGGATCACCGTAACACCTAAATAGTGTACAATATTCTACCGGAATTCAACATACCAAATAGCTTTTTCGACTGTACTATCCAGTATCCAACAGTTGCTAGTGAAACGATATATTACGTTGCTCAGCAAACAGAAAAAGCAAATGACGCTCTGTTTGTTGCAAACGTTCACAAAAACTGAACTATACTCAACATAGCGAAGTATCTGACGTTAATATCGTCCGCCTTGAAAAAGGAAATATATATTCGTGTTTAATTAAAGCATTTTGGTCGTTCGCTAGTAGGGTCACCGCTTTGTTTGTTATTGTTTCAAGTTTGAAAAGGACTATTGTTTTAATTGTTTCTTTTAGACCTGAATATAAAACTATGATTACCTAGCAATTTAGGATTAAGTGCTTTTTCTAATTTATCATAATCCATCATTAAACGATATCAAAAAGGAGGATAGTTTTCATTTTATTTGTTGATACATTGACGTGACTAGCTGACATATTATGAAAAATGATTTTATTTCATTTTATGTGTCTTGTAATATTGATTACTTTGCTACTACTGTATAGAATCAAGTTTTTTTAACTAAACAGACAACTGTCCTGCTCTTCTTCCCAGCTAAAACACTAGGAACTGGTGATGGCCTGGCATTTTTGAGAGACTGTCAAATTTGATTTTAACGTCGAAAAGTGTTAATTCTCAGCCTAATTTGAATAAATGATTTTTGATTTTCATTTTTGAGATGTTTCAGTCTGGTTTTTTTGTATGTATGTTTCGTGATGTGTCCGGTGATAGTGAATCGATTTTTAAAATTGTTTTTATCCTTTATAAATATCGGTAACTTAGCTTGAGTAGTTCTTGCATTAGTTTCGAAAATACGTGTTTAATCTACTTTGTGTATATTTATGATATTTTAATTCTTCCTGTCACTATTGTCCATATGTGAGTGTAAACGAGTTATTGAGTAAGTACCATAAATAAAAAAAGAAAACTATGTCTTAATTAAAATTGTTTTTCACTTGATAGTGTCTGTTTTTTTGTTATAAAGTTATGTTTTCTTACTGCTGGAATTAATTATTCCGCTATGTCTATAGAAACTACATCTTTGTTGAAATATAAATTACATTTGGTAATAAGTTAGCTCATATACTGTATGTATACGATTAAGTACGCACCAAAACTTCTGACGTATATTACCAATAAATAATCATGAATATCCGGTCCAAAGTTATTGCATAAGTTTACGAGAAACGCAAGATTTCCCTTTTAAGAAGCAACCCTTATAAAGCAGGGGTTAATGGAGCCTCCCGGAGTATGAATATTATGGCAACTAAATCTTTTATATTACTGCGGAGTCACCATCTTTGTAACGCTACATCGAGTCATGAATTAATTTGATATGCAAATTAATCTTAGTGCCACTGCCATATAAGATTGATTTTAGAGTGGATTCTTAACAGGTTCTAATTGGTGTTGGATGGAGTAGGCGCATAGTTTCATCTGCTTAGCCTTTTCCGTACTGAATTTAAGTATTTAACATGGAGTAACTCCCTTTCAGCATTATTAGTTGCATAACACTTACACACTGTTAATCAGAATCTGAATCATTAACCCCCGACGCAAAAAGAGGGGTGTTATAAGTTTGACGTGTCTGTCTGTCTGTCTGTGGCATCATAGCTCCCGAACGGATGATGCGATTTCAATAAAAAAAAAAAGTATTAAAGGTGACTTATCTGCGAGTGTTCTTAGACATGTTTGATGAAAATCGGTTGAGCCGTGTAAAAGTTGTGGGGGGGAAAGTGGGGAAGAGTAACCGAATGTCAGCAAATATACTCGAGTGGGGTCTCAAATGAAAGCGCACTGAAAGAGAATATTGATGAATTAATCGAGAGTGTTCTTAGCTTCGTTTGATTCTACATTATATTAAGTATATACCTGTAAAAAGTACAAAATAAAAAATTAAGTACTTTAAGATTGAGTTATTTTTTATTATTTTTTACTTTTTAAAGGGAAATTAGGTTTTTGTGTCGGGGGTTTTTTAAATTTTAAATTTAATTTTTTTTTTTTTTTTTAAGGTAATGCTAATCCATTATTTCTTAAGTTCGACAAAATTGTCGCTTAGCAACGTAAACAATACGATATATATTGTGGAACTGTCAAATTTAAAACGGTTCTGATAGATAGTGTATTACGGAATCACCCCTCTGATCTCCAAAACCCAGTTACTGGGTAATACAAAATCCTTGGTAAAACTGGCTGTCAGACTTTCGGGCTACTGACGACACGTAACGATTGTCAAAGATCCAAGAATGACAGCAGGGACGAACAGTTAAACGTGCTTTCTGAGGCACGGAGGGGCCTTGGTATGTTCACCTATCCACGGACCAACCACGACAAGCGTAGCTTAACCTGATCGATCGATTTGCACTGTTTTTATTACTTAGCCATAAACACCTCTTAGTATGTGCATAATACCAATCACAAAATTGTGCCTTTCAGGCTTGGTAATTTTTGCAATATTCTCTTCGTGTGCAGGCCCATTTGACGACAGTAATTAAGATTTCGAGAAATCGTGGTTCGCAAAATAATATTTCATCGCATTCTGATATAATATGAAATGAGACTGTTTGTTGTGTATTTAATAAACCTTTTTGAGCTGCTCATCTTTAAAGTGAGCTTTAAATACACATTGTGATAACACACCGATTATTCAGATTTAAGTAATTACCAAAATTATATACAAAATTAAAGGCAATATTACCGAACGGCTGATTTTCGATACTTGCCGCGAGCGATATTTTACAACCAGAGTTAAGCACTTAATTCAATCATTAACAATATTGAGATCCATTATTGAGGCCGATGTATGAGCATTTTCGTAGATAAAATAACGAACTTAACATTTAAATCTGAAGCATTTGATAAAGTTTAAATTTGATTTTATCTTAACTTGGCTCGTTATACTGAATATGAACCACTAAGGCTCTTGGAATATGAAATACATAATACACAGCATTGAGGCAAGATATTGTCATGTAAAAAGTTAAGCATTACCAATAGGCAGATAAAGATAGGCAGGACAAATTAAATATAAAGTAATTTACCAAGAAGACTTAATGAGATCATTTACTAAACAGTGCCGTAGATCTAAGTAAAAATCAGGCGTTAAATATAAAATAATTTTAATTGAAATTAATATATCCCAAGATGACGTGTACAAATATAATAATGACGAGTGTATTTCATATATACAACAACAATAAAAGATCCATTGCAAAGAACGCCCACACAAATCCGGACACAAGCAAACTGGACGAAAATATATCATCGCAATAATCGTATTGGCAAAAGAAAATCTAGTCAATATACAATATTAATAGATGGAATATATTTATCTCGATAAGCCTTTTGTAACAAGATGGACATTAGACGAGAGTATTATTACGTATATTATTAAAGAAAACTATGATAATAACCATGCCATAAATAGAACATCCGATTGTACGCTAGATAATTGAGGTCCGATAATTAAAGCAAATTATGTTAAGAAAAGAGTAATAAATAGAAATGACAATTATCACATGGCATAACTTACACTTAATCCCCGAAAACTTAGTGAGAGGTGTACCTATAATAATACATTCATATTATGCCAGTTATGTTTAAGTCTCATGTAATAGGGGGCGAATCTATTGCTATCAATCGGACACAAATACAAAGTCGCTATTGAGAAATTATGAATAGAAAAACCCTATCACAGTTAGCCCGACCTGGGATTCGAGCCTAAGATCGAAAAAGTGACAATTGTTTAGGACCAATATTGCAAAATTTGCTCTTGCTTGTATGTCAAGTTGGTTATAATCGTAATGACGACAATGGTGAATGTTCGCTTATTGTATATTAGAGTATAAATGTAGCTTTATATCTACTGTTTACTGCAATGTATTGTTTATTTGAGTAAATATAAGTAGAGAGTCATGTTTTATACCTAAGTGTAATATTGTAAATATTTGTATAACGCTTATAGCTGCGGATACTTTGTGTCCTGAACATAAATACAGTTATCAACTCTGTATTTACCATATCCAGTGATTAAATGTTTTTGTGTTTTATAAAAAATACTCAGATTTTCTACGATAAAAAATCTAAGGCAAAACAAACTAAACTACCCAGCTAACACCAAGTATATACGATGTAGGAAGAAGAAGTTCATAGAAATAGTAACAATACATACATTTAGACCCCAAACTGTTACTATAAAAGTAAATAAAACAATAACTAAAGCTTAAAATGTTCTCAGAGAAGTACACAATGAAGAAAATAACGACGAACCTAGACAATGTAACCACGCTATTACTGGAATGAATATAGTTGACATTGTATGAAACAATTACACAGCAGTTTGGAGACGACTGTACTGACGGGAAGGTCGGACAAACGATTTACAAGAGTAGTTTGAGGTCGGGAAATGTTACTTGTAGAAAAAGGTGGTTAGATACTTTGTGAACTAAAGCGTACCGAAACATTTTTGTGACGTAGACGCTGGATGGTTCGTATAGTAATAAAAAGGAGTTTTTTGTTTGTTATTGGAATCTTTTTACGTTATAAGTATTGATGTTGAAAAGATGAGTCTGGTATTGTTGGCGAGGATAGTGATGAGCTGAAAATACAATAAAAAATATTTGCGAAGAAAAAAATGAACATCATCACCTATCGCTTAATGTTTTCATATTATAGAATTACAAGCGACCCATTCCTGCTTTGCCGTCTTTTACAACTTGACAAAACCTCCAGAGTCTTTACTATATGTAAGTTTAATATAAAGTATAGTATAGTATAGTAGTTTTCATATTGATATATTGTAATATATCAATATGAAACTTATGTATAGGTACAGACGCCATCACATCAAGCTACTACAATCTGTCAGATTTCTTTGATAGATTTTCGACTTTATTTCTAGAGCATTAGGTTCAAGGTTCATTGGGAAAAATTGACAGTTTCGGGTAGCTTGACCTGGTGGCGTCTGTACATTGAAAAGTATATTAAAGAATTAGAAAATATTCTGTTACGGATTCAGGGAAATATTCGGACAATAATAATAAAATCTATAAGGGTTCCGTTTTTTGCCATTTGGCAACGGAACCCTAAAAAAGGGACTAGTGGAATACCATGCATTTTTGCCTTCACTTTAAGGGGTGTTTAATTTTTTTAAATGGGTCACACTATCATGTCCTGAAAGAAATACGTGTCGTACACAGATACAGATTGTCCACAGCTTAAAATATCAACCCAATTCTTCACCCATCCCCAAATTGACATTTTAAAATCCTAATTCAATCCGATCCCCTAATTCTAACATTCACATCCACGCACCACGGATGGATGTATCCCCTCCGGACATAAAACCGTTTAGTGGATAATGAACTGACATTAACGAGCCACAGGAGTGGGGGCCCAATGGCGATAGTCAATTGTTTTGTGTGACTGCCGTTTTCGAATTTAACATTCGAAGTTGGAGCCTTTTGATTGGTCGTGTTTAATGTCAATGGGAATGAGGTAAGTGGATTTTGAAAATAGAATAATAGAAAATAAAATGCCTAACATTTAACTGACTCGCTAGCGACCCGGCGCGCGGCGGCGGCATTCATTCTTTTGTTTTTGGTTGGTAAACTAAATTTTGTTTTGTATTTATTTGTAATTTTAATATACACATAAAGTATATTCGAAATAAATTTCTTTAAGGATGATAAGAACCACATCAATACATATTGGGTTGAAGAATAACGAACACGAAAAAGGACTTAATCTATACAAATAAAAAAAACGTTTTGTTTATAATTTCAAATTAACAGTTTTTACTAAATGCATAATTATGAAAGTATGTAGGTTACTATAACATAAATTTTATTTTTTTAATTGTCTATCCGTATGTTTCGGCTAATTTCCAAAACAATGGGACCGAGTTTGATGAAATTGGCGTACGTTGAACCTTGAGGAAAACCATAGGCATATACTTTTTATGGATACGTACCACGCGGGCAGACCGCAGTATGATGATATAAATAAAGCTGCTGCAAATTTTTAAACATGAGGATACTATTAGCAGTAAAATGTTTATATGCTTGTCGAAATCTTTTTCACAATGTGCAACATGAGCACAATCATTTTCAGAATAAAACTTCATTGGTTTGGAAAACAAACAAAAAATTGTATGTCTCGATAAATATTGGATACTATTCGACCAGCAAAATTATTCTTTCCAAACAGTGAATTTACTTAAGAATTTGGTCACGAGTGTAGAATCGATGCGGTAGCCTAAAAGAGGACTGGCTTAGATATAGGTAGACTCTCTCTCTCTCTCTCACTGCCTTGTAGTATTATCCCACGTCTGAGAAAAATAGCGTGAAGGCAAGGTAAGTAAGACTCTTCATAAATAAACAAGTCACTTCGCACAAATGAAAATTCAGGGATAATATCAGAAATTCTGGAGTAATATCACAAATTCTGGGTAATATCACAACAGCGACCGTAGCACCTCTAGAGGAAATTTTTCACAAATAAATAAAACGCTGATTCAGGCATACCCTATTTCATACGGACTACGGACTCAATTTTCCTGAGTGCATTACGGTTACCAAATAAAATATTATTCGTTTTGGCCGGGTAGTCGTTACTTAGCAACCAGCCCGGTCATAACTCGGCAACCGGCCGGTATAAACAACCGGCAACCCGATATTTTATTGGCGGATTTATGCGGATATCCGGATATCCGCAGGGACATGGTTTTTGTTAGGGTTATTTTATGGAATTTGCATGCGGGTAGTAATGTATCGTTTTCGGATCGGTTGGGCCTTTTGACCGGGGACGGAGAGGGACGTTTGAATTGTATATAGCTGCTCACCAAAGGCTATAGAAAGCCGTTCAAAGATAACTGAAATTACTGCCTCTATAAGTATTTGAATTTTTGTTTTGTATTTTTTTACTGCTCTTAGTAGAGCAGTTGTGACCCAAGTGATAAAGGCACCAACTTACGAGTTTGTAGGTTATGGGTTAAAAATAATTAGTTTAAATAACTACGTCACATCGTTTACATCGTGAAGAAACCGATATGAACTAGAACCAAAAATTCGAAAACATGTGAAATCTACCAACTCGCACTGGACCTGCATGGTTGATTATAGCTCACTCCCTTTCGAAGAATGGAGGCCTGTGTTTCCTGGCAGTGGGAACAATATAGACTGATTATGTAAAGTTCCATCAAACCAATTGCTAGAGATTGCAATTATGAGGAGAATTTTGTGATAAAATATATTCCTTTTTAATCTTGCGTGTACAAACAAAGCCTGAAAAAACTGAATCATTTTTACGTATGAGTTATCAGTAATAATAAGATTGTTTAAACATTAAGTAATAAATTAAGTCATTTTTTGTTCTGTTATTTTTACTTGAGTGTATAGTTTTAATCAATAAATAATATCTCCAATTATGTTGTTGTTGGCCTCCAATCTAACCGCATGCAGTTGAGTACCAGTAATTTACATGGAGCAGCTGCCTATCTGACCACCACGGCCAGTGTCTGGGTTATACGATATCCCGTGGTAAGACTGGTTGTCAAATTACACTATTAAGTTACCGTTAGGTATAAATCAAAAACCCATCATACAAAGTAAACACACAATTCCGAATTCCGAAGTTATTTATACAGCTATTTATATTGCAAGCGTATTTGCATTTCCATCTTTTTCAATCAGTCCCTTCATGTTAGGGAAACCGGGAACCCAGACCCAGCCCGTTGTCATAGCAACCAGTCAACAGCCCGAATAATTCCGATGCCAAGATTAATCGATCGACATCTGCGAAAGGCGGACAGAGTGTTTCCAGATTAGTCAATTGGGATTACTCTCTACCCTTTTCATGGGATTTTGACCCCTATGTTGTATCGCTAACGGTGATTTTCGGTCGGGTTCTCAGGACTAGGGTAATAAGTCGCGGGAGGCTCGTTCGGAATAAGTGTAGTGTTTATTCGAGCCTAATTTATGTGGTCTCTTATTGTGAGCAATGGGCACGTCATAAACAGAGATGCCTGTATTTCTCCGCCGATATTTTAGTATCAAACAAATGGGAGTAATGGACATGTAGTTGTAAATTAATTCTGAGATACGTTATTATTGAAATATTACTATTATATTTATATCTTTCGACTAGACTATAATGCGGATTTATTAGTAACGGATAGTAATTGGTACTGGTAGCACAAGATCCAAAAAAACCGTTTTATATGAAAACTAGCTTCTGCCCGAGATTACTTTCGCGTGATATTTAGGCCCCCAACCCGTCGCATCCATCACGTGCTATTATTTCGTGTACCCTAAGCTTCGTGTACCAAAAGCGTTCCTGACTACTTTCTCTCATTAGCTGTTCGGTCGGTCAAAATTCTAAGAAGTTCGAAGTACCTACGCTGGCTTGTGGTTATTGACCTATTCCTATTGTCGATATTATATTAGGTTCGAAATATGTAGGGTGTCCACGTTTTACTGATTTGAGGTCGGATAAAAATTTTAAAAATAGTTTGTTGAAATGGGTACTGATACTGAACCACCAATAAATTTGCGCACTGGTTAAAAAAAATTCCCGTATAAAAATATGCAAAATAATTAAAATAGCATAATAAGCCTATAATGTTTCCATTGCTAGCTTCGGTCTTTTCTCGTTAAGACGTGTGTCATAATCCTGTGAGTGGATCATAATCCCAGGGCCCAGTACAGGTTGATAGATGTCATATGTCTTCGAATTTGTGTTTGTAGGACATACCAGTTTCCTCAGTATGTTTTCCCTCACCGTTTTCAGAGCAGTGGTGATGAAATTATTTACGACCATCTTCTTGAAGTCGTTACCATTGATGTTCCACTGCTTTCGTTTATTATTTTAAATGACCAGAACAAAAAAAAAAAAAAAACATAAATTCCTTTTGTATTTGCCACATGCCAGCTAGCTACATGTCAATCAGGGACTGAAAGCGGTTACGGTTAAAGGTTAAGATACCTCAAAAATATAAATGTACCGGTTATAATAAAGGTTGAGCTATACCGATACCTTTACAAATAAAGGTTGGACTTAATAGTTATTTAAACCTTTACACGATTTCGGTAGCGAAAAACATGCGAGATGGCGTGGCGTGGGTGCAGGGGGGGTGTCGAACACGTTAGAACTAGTATTTGTTCGAGGCGGTGCATCAAAGAAAACCCCTATTTATTAAGGTTTACGTATTGCTACCGAAATCATTATAAAGGTTATAGTGCTTCTACCAAAATATACTGGTATGTATTTCCAACCTTAAAATTCTGCTGATATACCTACGGTACGGTATCGAAATATTTCGGTTACCCTTTTACGGTATGACGGCATACCGAAATTAAAAGATATCTACTACTAAAAGGTATAGACTGAAACATTAGCCATTGAAATACACTCAACTGGAATAAAATTTTGAAGATCTTTCCCAGCTACTTATACGTTTCTAGGATATGGAAATTCAGTCTCCATCCGACTGAACTTCTAGTAACAATGATTGATCTAAAAACTAGCTCCGGGAAGCGTAGTTCAATATTGAATGTTTGCGGAGCTCTCTTGAGCTAAATTTACTTCTGTGAAGTTCAAAAGTGGGCAACACAGATGTGAGTTCCTGAAGAGAGATGATTTGTACTGTATTGCTTTTGCCGTTGGAATGAATTTAGTGTTGAAAATGTAGTAGGTAAGCGGTGAATGTTATGCCATCAGTCATAATCATTGGTTATATCTTAGCTGCACGGCTTAATTTAATTTCGGAGCTTATCTTATTGTAATACTAAAAGGTTATGAGGAAAACCCGACAATACCTTGTCCGATTTGAGAACGAACGCAGGATCTTACTCAAACCAATTTCGCTTGGCTTCTAGAACAACGATCCAACTCAAACTCAAAGTACTTATTTCAAATAGCTTTTGCCCGCGGCTTCGCCCGCGTGAATGTCGGAAATTAACGCAGGTATTTTTCTAAAATAAAAGATTTTTTCTAAAATAAAAGTAGCCTAAGTTACTCCTTATTACATCAGCTACCTGCCAATAAAAGTCTCGTCAAAATTGGTCCAAATTTTTTGGTGTAAGTACCGTATTTACTTTCATATGCATTTAGTGAAAAGCTGTTAATTTGAAATTACAAACAGAAACTTCAGTTTTTTTTTTTTGTATGTATGTATAGATAAACCAATTACATTTCAATTAACAAGGGGCGGTAAGTCAAAAAGATGAAGGTAGTTGCCCATGTCAAAGCGTAGTCAAGTAGAAGAAACTCCATGGACACTCTTTTCAGTCAAAATGTTGTTACAAATAAAGTTACTTTATTTATGTTGAAATTATTAATCTGAGAACGATGTACAAAGACGTGCACATTAAAAGCGTCCGTAATTAAAACAAAAATAATATAACAATTCAGAAATTAAAATGAACGGTCCAAATTGACGGCGTCCGTTCTCGAACATGACGTATAGATCAGCACCATTCAACTCAACCATTTTAAAGGGAACTCAATGATCACCGATCATCTTCATCCAAGCAAATGAAGTCGTATTGGTTAGGATCCCACAAACGCGCCTAACGGAATGCGCGTGTAACGAAGTGACATCTAACTTGTCATTTTGACGTTGACACTTGACAGCTCTCTCTTGATTTGCCGCTAAAAGAGGCCCGTTCGCCTGTTGAAACCCCGTGACGCGTTTGTTGAAATTAATCCTTTTAAATCGATCCGTTTGTGACAATTAGTCGTGATCCAATTGTATTAATTAACCGGTCGTTTTGTGGACAATCTGTCATGACCCGATGGTTGAGTGTGACGCTATTGTGAATGAGTGATTTGAAGACCGCATGCTGTGACCTCCTCCAGCCTAATTGGAAGCGGATTGTTACCAGGAGAATACTCATAACGTCACGACACGATACACATACACTCACTTACATACAAAGATCCAGGTAATCCTAAGAAGCAGGCGGTCGTCGCCCTTCAGGTGAGTTCCTTTGTTCGTTTTAGTGTAGTTAATTTATTTGCAATTGTTCCCTTTGCATATTGTAGTTTGGCTCCGCGCACGGCGGACTAGTTCGCTCGCCACTCTTGTCTCTAGAGCCCCACGGTTAGCACGCTTCCACATAATAATTAAAACCTTATGCGGGCCTAGCCTGGCAGCGTACATTTTGATAACAACAACAATTTAACCAAATGGCCCTCCTTAGGCAACAAAAGGGGGTGACGGGCCCCATAAGGAAGGCTAGAGTGCCTCAACCGTCAACAACCAAACAACAAGGACCCGTATCGTCCAAAAAGGGGTTCAACTTAATAACGGCTCCCGACAATTTCCAAAACTCTCGCTGCAGAATGGCCAACAGCGCATTGCAACCGGCATGCGAGTTCATAATGTGACGATCAGTCACCAACAATTTAACAACAACAAACAACAGTTCAACAATTTGTCGAGGGAGCCAAATCGACTCAACAAACTCAGGGTCCTTTGTTCCAACAGCGAGCACCTTGAGCCCGGGCGAAGGACCCGACATCAAGACTGACGATCGAGGCCAATCATCCTCGGGATGAGTCAGCCAGTCTGGTCTCCACCATAAGGGGTAAGCAAACAAGCGGGGTGCTATGCACCCACGTGAGGCCACGGCACCTGGGTTCAAATCTCCAGGCACGTGCCTCCAAATCAAAGGCGTTTCAAATTTTGAATCTGGGACACTCGGTACGCAACAAAGACCTCCAAAGAGTGGATGGACGTCTTCAACCAATACAAAACAATTTGACTGTCCGTCCAGGCGTAAGAAACCCGAATGTCCACAGTTCCACCCAAAGTGTGAGAGAGGCAATCAGTGGATTGGCCACACAGCTACGGTGGTTCACTTCAGCTGCAGCAACCGCTGAGCGCCCGGATCTTGAAGCGGTCACTCTGGCTCGGTTCGAGCAGTTGAACGTGAGACTCGGCAACGTTGATGCTCTGCTTACTCGCTACAACGAGTACATTTGTGATGTGGCTCTGGAAGTGCTGGATCAGGCAGCACGTGACAAGGTCCTTGCTGACTATGACCAGATCTTGGACCTGGGGGATATCATTGGTCAACGTGCTCGGGAAATATTGGAGTGCCGGACACCTGTCCAGGTCAAGCCGGAGACCTCGGTTGTTTCAGGTCCCGGACTATTGAGTAGATTGCCTACTTTGGAACTGCCACATTTTGACGGTCGTCTGGACCACTGGTTAAGTTTCCAAAACCTGTTTGAAAGTTTGGTTGATGCACGCTCGGACCTCAGACCCGCCCAAAAGTTGGCCTATTTGTTGTCTGTCCTGGAAGGTGAGGCCCGAGCCTTGGTACAGCATCTGTCTTTGACTGACTCAGCCTACCCTACCGCTGTGGAACTACTCACCCGGCGGTACCAAAATAAACGTTGTTTGGCTGACGTTCATATTGCATTGATTTTGGGGTTACCGGTCATTACTAGTTTGTCAGCATTGCGTACTGACCTGTTGAACCCGTTGGTGGTAGCGACCAACGCTTTAAAGCGATTGGACTTGCCGGTGGACCAATGGTCTTACCCTTTGGTGCATGTTGTGCTGCAACGGCTTCCTGCCGATTTGAGGGCTCATTTCGAGCAAAGGTATGGTGGGGATAGTGTTACACATCTCCCCCCATTTGGTGACCTCGTCCAATTTTTGGAGGATGAGTGTCGGTTTGTGGACAACTCTGGCGTTGCCACTGAGTCATGCCAGCCGTCTTCCCGGCCACGAGACCAGGGACGGACTAGGGCTCGCGGGCCTGTTGATGGTCGCCCCGCCGCTCGTTTTGCTGGCACCCAGAGTCGTCCTGGTTGTGAGTTTTGTAGGGACACGGGGCATGGCATGGCAACTTGCGCGGCCTTTTTGAAGTTGCACGTGAGTGCCCGCCGCCGAATTGCCAATGCACGCCGCATGTGCTTCTCTTGTTTGGGGGCTCACTTCCATCGGGACTGCCCCAACCCCCGCCCTTGTATAATTTGTAGGGGGTCCCATTTGGACATATTGTGCGCTAACGCGAACCACGCTGGCAGACCAGCCTCTGATGAAGGTTCGCGTACGGGGGGGTACCATGGAGTTGGTCACCGGGCTTCTGCCTCGCCGGTTCAGAACCGGGGAGAGGCCCGCAATTTTGAGCGCCGCACTCCACCCCCCGCGCAAGTTGATCGGGAGCCGCGCGACCGCCATTTGGTCTCCCCGCGTAAAGGCGATTACGCAATTGTTGCTAGGCACCGCTGGCCAGACCAGCACCGCCTGCCCTCCCCTCCTTTGGCGGAACGTCCCCGGTTGGAGTCACGCCCCCCGCCATTCAGGCCTCCGGTGGGATATGCCCTTCCAGCGATGGCGCGTGGCTCGGGACACCGCGCGGACGAGGAATTTGAATTGCATCCTCGTCGGGAAAGACTTGGGTCTGGGTGTGGCGATCGGTCGCCGCCCAGGCATTGTTAGGACATTGGCGCCTGCCCCGCTAAGGTACCCCTCAGATCGACACGGTTTTGTTGCCAACGGCATCGGTCGGGTTTGGGGGCCCACGGGGGACTCTGTTGTGGTCCGTGTCATTTTGGACATGGGAGCCCAGGGTTGCCTTTTGTCTATTGTTTTGTTGTTTGTTTGTATTGTTTTGGGCAAAATTGTTTTCTTGAGCGCCTTTGGACTGCGGAACTTGGCTGGGACGAGCCAATTCGGGAAACCCTGTTGGAAGATTGGCTCCAATTTGTATCCGCACTCCCTGCAGTCAACGAGGTCGTGTTACCCCGCGCTATCCTCCCCTCTGGGAGCTACACTGCTACCCTTGTTTGTAATGCGTCTTCGCACGGTTATGCAGCTGTTGTTTGTCTGCGCACCGTCTGCGCACAGGCCAGGTGAATTTGTCACTGGTCTTGGCCAAGAGCAAGGTGGCCCCCCCCCTCCGGACGGCACTGACCATCCCTAAGTTGAATTGTCAGGGGCGGCGCGTCTTGTGCGTCTATTGAACCACGCTCTGCTACCAAAATGTACGCTGCCAGACTAGACCCCTACAATAGGTTTTAATTATTATGTGGAAGCGTGCTAACCGTGGGGCTCTAGAGACAAGAGTGGCTAGCGTACTGTCCGCCGTACGCGGAGCAGACAATACAAGTACAAGGTACAATATACAAACAAAAGCACATATCTCCAGGTTGGCACCAGAGCAGTGTCCTTCAACCATGAGGTAAGTGCTTTTGTTTGTCTATTGTACCTTGTACTTGTATTGTCTGCTCCGCGTACGGCGGACAGTACGCTAGCCACTCTTGTCTCTAGAGCCCTACGGTTAGCACGCTTCCACATAATAATTAAAACCTATTGTAGGGGTCTAGTCTGGCAGCGTACAAGTAACAATGTCATCAAATTGCCGAAACAATACGCATGACGACACAGACGATAGCAATCAGTGTTAGTGCCAATACACACAATCACATAATGGCAATACAAAATGGATAAGTGCAGAAGGTTAACTTCACACAAAGAGCTGTACGCTTAAGCGACACGCGTCTAAGTATATGAAAGCAGTCGTTTAGAGCATGCCAAAAGTCACCGCTAGGTGACTTGTGGAGCTTGGCATAAACATAATCAGCATATTATATTCCCACTGCTGGGACATAGACGTCCTCTTTATAAGAGGGCGTAGGCTATATTGCACCATACGGGCCCAGAGTGGGTTGCATGTCCTCGAATTTTTTATTCTAGGAAATGGCTGTTTCAACACAATATTTTCTTTCGCCCTTTTGAGAGCAGTGTTGGTAAAAATATTTACGCAAAATACACCGCCTGTCTGAGTTCAAATCTACGACCACCAACTTGGTATTCGCGGCCGTTACTAATAAGCCGCCTCTGCTGCGGACTGAGGATACGCATGCAAATAAAATAGTTACAGGCGCGCCCTAATAAAGTATTTCTATCTCACGTAGCGTTGCTGCTTTGCTTGTGATAACCAAGTGTACAAACACGCCGTTATGTGTGTGTAGACAACTAGTGTCAGAACATGAGTCACTTGACTTCGCTATTTATTTTGAACAGTACCGAGAGCTCTGACCCTTACACATACTTTCACAGCGTTTTTTTACGCTTGGTAACCACAAGTAAAGCGCACGTCGTTTCTTGAGATAAAATACTGTAGTAAACGTTAGGCACAATTTCACAATCGTCGCTGTCAGTATTAGTTTGATGAACTGGAACGTGGTGTCGCGCCGTCAGGGGGCGCTTCCCAGAGTTCGCGTCTTCTCGATACGATCAATTTCTATTAAGACGTGGCAGGCAAGCGTTACAGACGCCTATTGCATTAAGAAGGGGACTGACTTGTAATATATGTCTGTTATATATCACTTGAAGCGAGCTTGGTTATAAAAGGGCGATACACAAGACGCGTCAAACGCTCGCTTCGAGCACAAGACTCAAGCGCGCTCCATTATTTGTTACAAAAAGGCGATATACTCTGACTCAAGCGTACTTCGTTTTCATTCAGAATTGCGGATGTAGAGGTTGTGTTTATTTACTTTGGAAAAGTTTATTTTTATTTTGGAAAAGAGAGTAAAATGTACGATACGATACGTTGTTCTGCCACGACGCGTCAACCAGCACTGAATTGTTTGTAAACATGAGCTCGCAATGCTTACATCGATTGGCTCGCTGCGTTGACTACTGTAACGCGTTACAAAAACTCGATACATTACAAACAAATATTGCAAATCACTCTCTTTACGTGCGTACAGCGAATGCGAGAGCATTCGCGACTATCATTGGTTTGAGATCGCTGTTCGCGATCTATGCATGTGTTCGCTATAGGGAACAAACTTTGCATTAAAATAGGCAACATCACAAAGATATTACAATTAGAATTAGACTAGATATATAAAAATAGGAATCAGATTACTATGCTACCGAGATAGGTGGCGGTCGAACGAGTGAGCGTGGTGGCGGCTGTTCTCCGGAGGGCAGTAAATATAGCGTGGTATAGCGGCACGTTATTGGTTAGCGAAATATCGCGTCATGGCGAAGGGCCGCTATTGGTCGCGGCGGCAGAATACCGTTATTAAGATTGCCAGGTACGGTTGTTACGTTTCGATACAAATACGGCGTCATCAGCATGCGCGCGCCTATTTCAAATCTTTGTATGGAGTCGGCCTTCTGTACTTACCTATCTATCGTCACGTCACGGGAATAGCTGACGACATAACTGAGCCATCTGGATCAATGATTGGATAACGTATCGATACGTGTTATGTGGAATATTTGTCGCTGGAGATGGAAATCAAAGACAAACATCCAATCTGAATAACTGATAAGGGATTGGAGAGAAATTAGGTTGGAGACACCTGTGTACGTTTTCTTTACTCTGTAGGTACTTTCCTATTTACATGATTGTTTTTGAGAATCGGCTTTTGGTATGTAGATGGCTTTATTTTGGTTGCTTTGCAGAATAGAAAAGGTAGGTATTATAATCAATAGTTAATTTATTCCGTCAGATGTAATTAATAGAATATAGTTTGTAACTCAATATCGACAGACTGCCTATCTTAGCTACACAACCCAATTACTGGGTAATACTAGACCTCAGGATTCGAGCTGAACATCATCATAACTAGCATCATTTCAGTCTTTCGAGATGTCCACTGCTGGAAATGTTTTGTTTATAAACAAGGGGCTCATTTACAATGAGTTAATACTTTACGAAAAAATTAGAGCACAGTTGCTTACTTTCCTGAATTAGGTGGAACTATACAGTTCTTCTAACTGGACAGACATCTGTGCTGCTGGGGAGTTTGTTCCGCCACTTCTTCTTCCCAGCTAAAGCACTAGGAAGTGGTGAAGGGCGGGCGTTTTGGGGGGACTGTCATTTGTAATTTTGACGTTCGAAAAGTGCTGATCCTAAGCCTAATTTGAATAAATAAATTTTAATTTTGATTTGATTTTATACTTCAGGTTAGGAAGTACTTAGAGAGTGTCTAAAGAAATATTTAAGTTTCTTATGTTCCAGCAGAAGTAATTAATTTTACAGATCCCAGACCGTGTGGTGCCGGACGTAAAGAATAGTACCATCCCATTTCTTTCCGTGGGTTTCGTAGCAGGCAAAAAAGGGACTTACTAGAGAATGGGCAGCAGCGTTCTCTATTAATTTAACCGTACTATTCATATATCCGCCTGCCAAGCGAGGCGATTATGGCGAACCCCTCCAAAATTCTTTGGGGAGGCCTTTGTCCAGCAGTGAACGTATTGCTGCTGAAGTGAGCGAGTGAGTGACGATGAATTGAACATAGCGTTCATGATATGAATATCTTTAGTTACACAAAAAATAATTAATCCCACTAATGGTAAAATCCAATTGTTGTTCTGAATAGAAACATATCAAATGAGGTAAATGGCACATGACGGTTATCAGTAGAACTAATTAGCGTTAGTGTCTATTTACACGTCCTGGTATCGTAATCGCGATGTTTATCTAGAAACCTGTCCAGTTGGATATTGTTTCCTATCGACATTATTATTTAAACCATCATTATCATTCTCCAGTCCTTATGCCAATTTATTTGTGGTCGGCGCAACATGTCTTTTTTTTCCACACATCTCTATTAGTCGTCATCTCAGTAGTCACCCCCTTTCTACCCATATCATAATTCACACAGTCCATCCATATTATTTAAACCATTGTTTAATAACATAAAGTCCTGTCTTATGAATAATTAGCTTCTGTCCGCGACTGTATTCATGTTGAAGTCATAAGACACCACAATTTAATAACTACCGCCACATTTTATAAGATTCCTGTATACTACGTTTATGACTGATGACTGAACATGACTCTGTTTACTGAATAATGCTTTCTTACGGATTATTCCTGTCGAACAGCTATCAGCAAAACTTTTCAACAAAAAAATTAAACCGCCGAAAAAACTGAAAAGCAAAAAATAAGAAGCCTAAGTAATTTTGTGTCAGCGTGTAATTTTTGGCTATAATCTACTAATTATTTGCTTGCAAAATCGGACCATTCTGTAAGAAGTTATGCTTGGTCATTTTTACAATCAATGAGTGAACAATCAATCATCCCCTGTTTTCCTACCCTTTTTTTTTTTTGGATGGGAAATCATCAAATGACTTCTTCCGCTCTGGCCGGAGCGGGAGGGCGTGTCAGGCTTTTACTGACTAAAACCCACCCGTGTTCCTTCAGTTGCCCATATGCCAGGGCCACGGTAACTCTTTCAAACGAATCTCGTGACCCTGGCAGGATTTTCCTACCCTTAGGGTTGAAGTTTGTTTTCCCACTTTATATTGGACCAACTTCGGGGTATATCCTTTCCAATAAAATAATAATTATCAAAATCGGACTGCTCTATAAAAAGTTATGCATGGTCATACAGTAACAAAAAAACTACGCGTCGACTTAAGAACTGGCTGGAAGAGTGACTTGTGGAGCTTGGCATAAACATAATCAGCATATTATATTCCCACTGCTGGGACATAGACGTCCTCTTTATAAGAGGGCGTAGGCTATAATGCACCATACGGGCCCAGAGCGGGTTGAAAGATGTCACATGTCCTCGATTTTTTTATTCTAGGAAATGGCTGTTTCAACACAATGTTTTCTTTCGCCCTTTTGACAGCAGTGTTGGTAAAAATATTTACGCAAAATAAACCGCCTGTCTGAGTTCAAATCTACGACCACCAACTTGGTATTCGCGGCCGTTACTACTAAGCCGCCTCTGCTGCGGACTGAGGATACGCATGCAAATAAAATAGTTACAGGCGCGCCCTAATAAAGTATTTCTATCTCACCTAGCGTTGCTCGCTTTGCTTGTGATAACCAAGTGTACAAACACGCCGTTATGTGTGTGTGAAGACAACTAGTGTCAGCACATGAGTCACTTGACTTCGCTATTTATTTTGAACAGTACCGAGAGCTCTGACCCTTACACACACTTTCACAGCGTTTTTTTACGCTTGGTAACCACAAGTAAAGCGCACGTCGTTTCTTGAGATAAAATACTGTAGTAAACGTTAGGCACAATTTCACAATCGTCGCTGTCAGTATTAGTTTGATGAACTGGAACGCGGTGTCGCCGTCAGGGGGCGCTTCCCAGAGTTCGCGTCTTCTCGATACGATCAATTTCTATTAAGACGTGGCAGGCAAGCGTTACAGACGCCTATTGCATTAAGAAGGGGACTGACTTGTAATATATGTCTGTTATATATCACTTGAAGCGAGCTTGGTTATAAAAGGGCGATACACAAGACGCGTCAAACGCTCGCTTCGAGCACAAGACTCAAGCGCGCTCCATTATTTGTTACAAAAAGGCGATATACTCTGACTCAAGCGTACTTCGTTTTCATTCAGAATTGCGGATGTAGAGGTTGTGTTTATTTACTTTGGAAAAGTTTATTTTTATTTTGGAAAAGAGAGTAAAATGTACGATACGATACGTTGTTCTGCCACGACGCGTCAACCAGCACTGAATTGTTTGTAAACATGAGCTCGCAATGCTCACATCGATTGGCTCGCTGCGTTGACTACTGTAACGCGTTACAAAAACTCGATACATTACAAACAAACATTGCAAATCACTCTCTTTACGTACGTACAGCGAATGCGAGAGCATTCGCGACTATCATTGGTTTGAGATCGCTGTTCGCGATCTATGCATGTGTTCGCTATAGGGAACAAACTTTGCATTAAAATAGGCAACATCACAAAGATATTACAATTAGAATTAGACTAGATATATAAAAATAGGAATCAGATTACTATGCTACCGAGATAGGTGGCGGTCGAACGAGTGAGCGTGGTGGCGGCTGTTCTCCGGAGGGCAGTAAATATAGCGTGGTATAGCGGCACGTTATTGGTTAACGAAATATCGCGTCATGGCGAAAGGCCGCTATTGGTCGCGGCGGCAGAATACCGTTATTAAGATTGCCAGGTACGGTTGTTACGTTTCGATACAAATACGGCGTCATCAGCATGCGCGCGCCTATTTCAAATCTTTGTATGGAGTCGGCCTTCTGTACTTACCTATCTATCGTCACGTCACGGGAATAGCTGACGACATAACTGAGCCATCTGGATCAATGATTGGATAACGTATCGATACGTGTTATGTGGAATATTTGTCGCTGGAGATGGAAATCAAAGACAAACATCCAATCTGAATAACTGATAAGGGATTGGAGAGAAATTAGGTTGGAGACACCTGTGTACGTTTCCTTTACTCTGTAGGTACTTTCCTATTTACATGATTGTTTTTGAGAATCGGCTTTTGGTATGTAGATGGCTTTATTTTGGTTGCTTTGCAGAATAGAAAAGGTAGGTATTATAATCAATAGGTAATTTATTCCGTCAGATGTAATTACCAGAATATAGTTTGTAACTCAATATCGACAGACTGCCTATCTTACCTACACAACCCAATTACTGGGTAATACTAGACCTCAGGATTCGAGCTGAACATCATCATAACTAGCATCATTTCAGTCTTTTAAGATGTCCACTGCTGGACATTTTTTGTTTATATACAAGGGGCTCATTTACAATGAGTTAATACTTTACAAAAAAATTAGAGCACAGTTGCTTACTTTCTTGAATTAGGTGGAACTATACAGTTCTTCTAACTGGACAGACATCTGTGCTGCTGGGGAGTTTGTTCCGCCACTTCTTCTTCCCAGCTAAAGCACTAGGAAGTGGTGAAGGGCGGGCGTTTTGGGGGGACTGTCATTTGTAATTTTGACGTTCGAAAAGTGCTGCTAAGCCTAATTTGAATAAATAAATTTTAATTTTGATTCGATTTTATACTTCAGGTTAGGAAGTACTTAGAGAGTGTCTAAAGAAATATTTAAGTTTCTTATGTTCCAGCTAAAGTAATTAATTTTACAGATCCCAGACCGTGTGGTGCCGGACGTAAAGAATAGTACCATCCCATTTCTTTCCGTGGGTTTCGTAGCAGGCAAAAAAGGGACTTACTAGAGAATGGGCAGCAGCGTTCTCTATTCATTTAACCGTACTATTCATCTATCCGCCTGCCAAGCGAGGCGATTATGGCGAACCCCCCCAAAATTCTTTGGGGAGGCCTTTGTCCAGCAGTGAACGTATTGCTGCTGAAGTGAGCGAGTGAGTGACGATGAATTGAACATAGCTTTCATGATATGAATATCTTTAGTTACACAAAAAATAATTAATCCCACTAATGGTAAAATCCAATTGTTGTTCTGAATAGAAACATATCAAATGAGGTAAATGGCACATGACGGTTATCAGTAGTACTAATTAGCGTTAGTGTCTAATTACACGACCCGGTATCGTAATCGCGATGTTTATCTAGAAATCTATCCAGTTGGATATTGTTTCCTATCGACATTATTATTTAACCCATCATTATCACTCTCCGGTCCTTATGCCAATTTATTTGTGGTCGGCGCAACATGTCTTTTTTTTCCACACTTCTCTATTAGTCGTCATCTCAGTAGTCAGTCCCTTTCTACCCATATCATAATTCACACAGTCCATCCATATTATTTAAAACATTGATTAATAACATAAAGTCTTGTCTTATGAACAACTAGCTTCTTCCATAAGACTCCACAATTAAATAACTACAGCCACATTTTATAAAATTTTCCTATAAAACCTTTGTAGTTTTGTTCTCAATAGCCAAAATATTAAAGAGAGTCAGAACTGACCAGGTTGTCTGTGTGAGAAGCAACTACTTGCTAAGGTAAACAGCCGCAGTCTTCAGTAGTAATATTTCATTGTTAGCAAAGTTTTTCGTTGTTAGTGAATTAGTGAACGCTTGCGTTCCTGTATGTATTTATATACTAACTAGTGGCATGACTCCCTGTTTACTGAATGATGGTTTCTTACAGATTATTACTGTTGAACAGCTATCAGTAAAACTTTTTAACAAAAAAATTAAACCGCAGAAAAAACTGAAAAGCAAAAAATATGAAGCCTAAGTAATTTTGTGTTAGCGTGTAATTTTTGGCTATAATCTACTAATTATTTGCTTGCAAAATCGGACCATTCTGTAAGAAGTTATGCTTGGTCATTTTTACAATCAATGAGTGAACAATCAATCATCCCCTGTTTTCCTACCCTTTTATTTATTTTTTGGATGGGAAATCATCAAATGACTTCTTCCGCTCTGGCCGGAGCGGGAGGGCGTGTCAGACTTTTACTGACTAAAACTCACCCGTGTTCCTTCAGTTGCCATGAATCTCGCGACCCTGGCAGGGTTTTCCTACCCTTAGGGTTGGAGTTTGTCTTCCCACTTTATATGGCACCAACTTCGGGGTATATACTTTCCAATAAAATAATAATTATCAAAATCGGACTGCTCTATAAAAAGTTATGCATGGTCATACAATAAAAAAAAATTACGCGTCGACTTGAGTACCTCCTCCGTTTTTTTCGTCAGCTAAAATAATATAGCAGCAGGTTGTTTATATATATTTATATATTTTATGTGTGTTCACCGATAATTTCGCCGTTTATGAACCGATTTTGATGATTCTTTTTTTGTTGGAAAGGAGATATCACAAAGGTGGTCTCATGATAAGGAAACCAGGATCTCATGATGGCATCCCAGAGAAGTCGAAGGGAACCTTCGAAAATCGTAGTGGCGACTAGTGCGTTTTTTATTTCTTTTATTAATTATCCTAAAGCACTACTATTTAATGAAGGTCTGAAGTTGCTCTAATGATGAAGCCGAAAGACAGTCGAGGGAACTCTTCAACGACTTACAACAATTACCCGGTGTTTGGACTTAATTCATTTCTATTGATGAGAACTTTGCACCCATATGGGTTATAAGTGCCATTACAGGTCTGATGATGGAGACCATAGACAGTTGAGGGAGTTCCTCAACGATTTACAGCAGTTCCCTATTGTTGGGCTTACTTTATACGGTTCAAAGTGTCAATTTTATCACTACTATTTAATTAAGGTCCGGAGTTGATCTGATGATGAAGCCGAAAGACAGTCGAGGGAACTCTTCAACGACTTACAACAATTACCTGGTGTTTGAACTTAATTCATTTCTATTGATGAGAAAGCTCCCATAAGGCTTATAAGTACCTTTACAGGTCTGATGATAGAGACCATAGACAGACAGTCAAGGGAATTCCTCAACGATTTACAGCAGTAGTAAAGTATTAAATTTCACCTGGTGATTTTGTATAGGAATTAGTGCGGGGTACATACCATAACTAAAAAGTTAAAAATAAAAACGATTTTCCAAAAAAAATCGACTTCCTCAAAAACACTAGAAAGTGAAAAATAACTTTCATTTCGGAAGTCGGTGGCAAAAAACTCAAATACAGATCCTAAGACACACAAATGTGGGGTCTACTAGGACCGATGCCTGCCGGGGTCGCGTGATTGTTCGAAAGAGATACCGTGACCCTGGCACATGGGCAACTGATGGAACACGGGTGGGTTTTAGTCAGTAAAAGTCTGACACACCCTCCCGCTCCGCCCAGAGCGGGAGAAGTCATTTGATGATTTCCCATCCTGAAAAAAAAAAAAGACACAAATGTTTTTATTATATCCAAAGATGACAGAAGAGGCCTAAATTTCATCATTTGAACAATAAAGAAAGAAAGTCAGTAAATGCAACGTTTCTTAAAATAATGTTACCCTCTTGGACCGTCTATATTTCCACGTAACCTAGAATTAGTGCGTGTCAAGCACTTTAGAATAAAAACGAAGTACTTGGTTAGAATAAGCCGTCATTGACCTTAATCCGAATATCCCTACATTGTTCAAATGTTTACTGTTTACATCGCAAAGAATGCTGTCTTTTAAATATTCATAATAGGTGTAGCAGTCTGCTATTTTTACTGAATATATTAAGGCCTAATTTCAGCATGATGTGCCATTCAAGAAATGATAAATTAACCGTCATTTTGAAATTGGTATGTATTTTTGTTTTTGCCACCGACTTCTGAAATTACAGAATTTTTTTTTTTTCGCAGGAAAAACAAGCGTTTCACTTTTAGCAGTGAGTAAGTAATAGTGCCACGAAGTTATTATTATTAATAGAACGTCATCGGCTAACTCAAAAACCACTCGTCAGTATTTGACCAAATGTATACGGTCTCGTATACATTTGGTCAAATACTGACGAGTGGTTTTCTTGTTGGTCACTCGAAAAATATTCCTACCTATTCAAACAAAAGAAGTTTTTTTTTCATCATCATCAGCCTATAATGTTCCCACTGCTGGGACACAGGCCTCCTCTCGGTGAGAGGGAGCGGGCCATAATCCACCACGTGGGCCCAGTGCGGGTTGGTAGATGTCACATGTCTTCGAATTTTTGGTTCTAACACATGCCGGTTTCCTCACGATGTTTTCCTTCACCGTTTTGAGAGCAGCGGTGATGAAATAATTTACACAAAGTAAAGCGCCTGCTTGGGTTTGAACTCACGACCTACTTACTCGTAAGTCGCGGCCGTTACCACTGGGCTGCCACTGCTCTCGTTTTTTTTTTATTTATTTTTTGTCAGTTTATAAATGACGGACTTCTGAAAAAATAAAGATAAAAAACATACAGACGAATTGAGTACCTTCTCCTATTTGAAGTCGATTAAAAAATATATCATGCGTAAATAGTTACTTTCTGACATAATTTGGGCAGATGGGATGCTATACTAATCCAATTCCGAACGCAGTCCGTGTTAGTGGCAGTTCACACGAAACGGGTCTGCAATGAGTGATATCCGACGGCGCGCTGTCACTTCGGATCATCTCATTTCCTCTATCGACAATTGGACGCTTGTTTTCGCAAGCGCCTTTTCTGTATTAACTTCGAGATTATTTTACTTTTAGACTGAGCAGAGATTTAGTCATCACAAACAATTCGAGCACCGTAATTGCATAATACAAATCTGAATCGTTTCGAAAGTTGCTATTACATTGCTTCATAAGTTCGTAAAATTTGTCTGCTCAAGAGTGTAAAGACCGCAATGAATGTTTTTGAACTGTCAAAATGAAAACTATTTCTACTGTTAGTGTGTTACGCAAGTACTCTACCACTTTAGTCAAAAATCGTCCACAGCTGGACATAGGCCTCCCACAATTTGGGGAGGATTTGCCATTATAGCCACGCTTGGCAGGGGGGTTGGCGGTCGCAGTATGGTAGTAAAATACATAGGAAACGCTGCTGCTCATTCTCTAGTAAGTCCCTTAGTCGCCTCTTACAGCACCCACGGGAAACGGGAAGGAACACAAATACCTCGCAGGACTATAATTACGTTATTACTATGGCTAAATTTTTCTGAGTGACTAAACTACAAAATAAAGTAATATGTGTCATCTACAGAGCCGCACTGGGCCCGCGTGGTAGATTAAAGCTCACCCTCTTGCGATGAGAGGATGTCTGTATCCCAGCGGTGGGAATATTATAGGCTGATTATGTAATGAAATGAATATCACATTGCCTTCTGAATTTCTAATTCAAAATTTCCTTTAAATCATCGCGAATATAAAGCAAAATATGAACGCTACAATATCGCTACAGTATATGTAAAAATCCAGCAGGTGATGAATAAAAATTTTATGAAAGCGGTTACAGCGGCTTTAAGTATAAATAAAAATCCTACCGTACCATGAGAAACTGTAATAAAGCGGCCATCGCTGTAAAGCGGTGTAGCGGTAATAAGTAATATCCGACAGGATAGGAGGCGTTACTTTGATTATTTAATTTCCTCTATTGGCCTCTGGAATTCGTAACAATCCAATTTTGTACATGGCGGATGAAGGCAGGCGCGTCTGTTAATGTCTTTATTAAAAATTCTTACGCAACAATTTTCTTGATAAGTGGGGCTGTTCTAAGAGAAAAAGTGGCGTTTCTAACCGATCCAAAAAAGGACGAGGTTCTATTTTCGGCAACTGTGGATCAATGTCGAGAATTATTTGAATTTTATTGATTTCGAAATAAATAATTAAAGCTATGAATTGCAACGCTTTGCAAGGTCAGAGACCTTGTTTTACGCAATGAAGCAAATATGTACACCGATGAATAAATATCCATCTAATCTAGCTATCTAACTAGCCTATATTGTCCCACTGCAGGGCAAATGCCTCTCTCTCCCTTTTCCACACATTTCTGTCTTTCGGTAGGAGTCAAGCTCGTCCCGCCATCTTCGTCTCGGCCTGCCGCGATGTCGTAGACCATTTAGTGGGATTCAGGTGGTAGTTCTATTAGCCCATTGGTCATCAGACATCCGGCAGACATGTCCGGTGCAAGTGGGATGAATAAATAAAAACATTTTAATCTAGACATCTAGACAAACAAATGAAATTGGAGTGTCTGTTTGTAATATTAAGATAACCACTTTTTACTAAGTGTATATGGATGTATACACGGTACATATACCAAAACAACATTTTTTACAATTTTTGTCTGTCTGTCTGTTTGTTCCGGCTAATCTCTGAAATGGCTGAACCAATTTTGACGGGACTTTCACGGCAGACAGCTGATGCAACAAGGAGTAACTTAGGCTTACTTTTACTTTAGAGAAAAAAAAAATAGAATCTCACGAAAAAAATTAAAACGAATGAAAAACTTTTTATTAAATACCATGCGGACGAAGTCGAGGGTAAGAACTATTACCTATATAACCTGGATTAACACATTTTTACCACGGTAGTACGTCCTCTTGCGTTAATTTCCGACATCCGTGCGGGCGAAGCCGCGGGCAAAAGCTAGTTTTTAACAAATGTGGCTAAATACATTCATCAATTTTAAACGATTTAAGAACGAGAGGTAAGGTAAGGCAATCGTAGAAAATAGTTTTATGGTGTGACCGAACCATCCGTGTGTTCAAATTTAACAGATTGCCTTTAAAGCTGAAAACACGGTTCACACTAGTTCTCTTAAAACCAACTGAAACATTTCCTATTGTACAAATTTCTATATGACATTGAAGATATGTAGTTCCTGTCTGATTTATATAATACTAGCTTTTGCCAGCGGCTTCGCCCGCGTGGAGGTCGGAAATTATCCCGCGGGAACATACTACCGGGATAAAAAGTAGCCTATGTCCTTTCTCAGGCTCTAAACTATCTGTGTGCCAAATTTCATTTAAATCGGTTCAGTAGTTTTAGCAGGAAAGCGAGACAGACAGACAGAAAGACAGACAGACAGAGTTACTTTCGCATTTATAGTATTAGTGTGGAAGTGTGGAAGTGTGGATGTGGATATATAATATATATATATATATATAAATATATAATATATATAGTGTGGATTAGTGTGGATTAATATTTGACGTAATTGTTTATATCAAATTGGTCTATTTTGTTTAGTGGGTAATTTTAATTTGTTTTGTGTAAATTTAGACACAACTTATTGTTAGTAAATAAACGACTAAATGACGAGCAAGTGAAAACAAATCGACTATCAGCATAAGATAGCCATAAATTCAAATCACAACTGTCCATATTTTACAATTGAATGAAATAGCACAAAACAGTAAATATAACGATTCCGTTTCGATTCCGTTTCTATAAGACTTTGTTCGAGTAGAAATTTACTGGAAACAGAATCAAATCAAGCTACTGTTAGACGGTCGAACGGTACTTAAATGACCATTCACGCGAAATATACATACGTACGGGGAAATTAGTATCTCATTGTATGAGAAGCCTATTCTGGGAGCACTGGATCCTCTTTATGTAATCGAATAGATTTTATGTTGTAGTGTATCGACGGCTGTATGAATTGGAACTATTTTGATTACAAATAATATATTTTAATCGTCCATGTACTTGCATGATTTTTATATATTCTTTATAATGAAACTATTTACTAAATTTCAAAACCATTGTATGTTGTTTGGATTACTGTTATTTGGCTGTATCAAAACAAAAACGTCTATTATTATTTAATGAAATATGTTTACTTAATATTGTCTAAATTGTTTTAAGACGATTAAAAAGACACAAGTACACGAAAAAAAACTTCAAAAGAAATAAAAGCTTTTGAAACAAACTTTTCAAAGAATGTCTAATCGAAGTAATATAAAAGAAACCTTAATTGACAATTATCTTAGTGAATAAACGAATCCATTTATGGCAATCAAGAGACTTAATGTTATAAAGATTGATCTTTGTAATAAGGAGTCTTGTTTTAAACTTTTCAAGATAAAGCATTTGACTAAAAGAATTTAGAGAATGCAAAGCAATTCAATTGACGTCATAGAAACTCAGAAGGTATTATTACTAGACTGACAATTTGTTTTACCAAAGACAATAATAAAAAGATCAATTCGAACACTCGTAATGATTACTTCAAAGTTGCATGGGCCAGAAAATGGTTTTAGTGATTAAATGTCAGTCAATCATCCAAAATTTATATATACTATTCAGAAAATTATAATTCTTTAGAAAAAAGGTACAGTACAAATAGCTTGCTAAGAAATATCGGGCAAATATCATAGACATAATAACCTAGATACCAATAATAATGGTAACCCCATTCGTATCACTACATTGCTGAATTATGACCGTTTCTATCTTGCTCATTTCTTATTAAACCCTATCACAATAAACCGTCCCAACATTGTAAAACTCTATTCCTAAATAAAACTTAAGGAAGCAATATGAAAAATTCAAACTCCGGTATTGTTTTCTTGGGTGGAATAAAGCGATTTTTCAAGCGCGCATTAAAAGATTATGATATCGGGCGTAGAGTTCACGATATTAAAGAAGAAAGAAAAATAAACAGTTGAAACTTAATCCCACCCTACCCTCTAGGAGGGGGAAGGTAGGTAGCTACATAATTTTATGTACATTCCATCGAACAATCTAGCGATCTTACGAAGGTAGAATGCACGTAAGAAGAGATAGCGATTTTGTTGTTGGTATCCAAAGAAATGTTTTGAGCATATAAAGTGGCTTGTGTGGTAAGAGTAGATAATAAAACAAGTGTAAAATATTTTTACCATGCATAGTCACAAGAACCAAACGTATGATAAACGTAAAATTTCAGCCTGATAGCTTCAGTTGTAGTGGGTGTAAAACTATTTGCAAAATTCCAGAAAATGTAAGTGACTTGAAACAGCCTTTAAAACAATCATAAAAAAAAACAAAGAAACGGTGAATAGAATGTGTATCTTCTATAATTGTTGAGTCATATCTCTCAACATCGCCGCGCACCAGCGGTAGTTAACGATTATATTACTATATAATATTAATTATACAATAATATAATATAATTATTATTTCATTTATTTATTTTCTTACTTATTGAGTATATTTTTAAATATTTTTACAAAAATCCTACAAAAACATTTAAATAATAATGATTATATTATATAAAGAATAGATGATACGGCTAGAATGGTGGTTACTACTGAGATACAAAAAAGAAAGAAAGAAAAACAGGTTATAGTACAAAAACAGAGACAATTAAGCATCGTGTCCCTCATGGCAACGCCACATAGGACCAGTATAGCATATGTGCCAGACAGCTAGTGTCTGACGCTGGTTTTTAACTTAACCCATGTTAGAGGACATCCTGCGGACGTAATTCAGTTTTATACTCTGTGTAAATTAAAAAAAAAAAAACAACTAGATTTTGGATGACCACTAAGATGGATAAAATAAAAAATGCGCTTGTCCCAAATAAATTTAGATAAGACAGAAAGTTGGTAAATATAATGGAATGCTAAATATGTTGCCTTACAAAATTGTATAATCATTGCCTTTGTCAGAATTGTTTTATGAGAGAGGTTCTGGCTAATTTTGGGTCATACCCTCACATACAATAATTAAGTATAGATCCATATCTCTGTTGACCCTATCATTATTATTGAATGTAATCTTGCTTAGAACTTCAGCAGTTACGTATGTAATACGTAGTTTTTATACTGACTGACATTACTGTCAACCTTTTGTTACATATTCGTAACTAACTCTTAGATAATTCTAATTACAGAAACTTTGATATTATGGTATTATCATAATTTATATAATTTTCTACAAATACCTGTGTATATTGTGGTCGTTACCAGAAAACATTATCATTCAAACTTTATGCGGCTTTGTTTACTTAATTAATAATTCGGAAATATCGAACAATTACCTCATATTCATTTTGGTGGATTGTTTTGGTAAACATAACGTGATTGGTAATTTGTTTACCTAGCCTCATTAAAACTACATCAGTTGATTTTGGTTGAGAGAGTAATTACTTCTGTCAACTATTGATTAAACGAGACTATACGTAAATTATTTATACAGTTATACCTATCATTATATTATGGGTTAAAATATTAAGATACATTATTTAACAGGGTTATGTACTGGATCTACTCTTATTATATTTGCTTAAAATACTGGCATTCTGATGCACCCGGTATACTGTAAGTCGACGACAACGTTGTTGAGAAATGCGTTAGGAAAACAATCTGCCTAATACAGATTTAATCCTATGAGTTATTGACTCATGATAAAATTTCTAAATAAAGATTATTTAGGAATTTATTTATTTATTCATTTACAAACAAGAACAAATAAATCTACAAAAATTAAATGTCTCTAGTTAATTGACATTAAAAACCACATTTACCTTTACAGCCTCGTTAGTCTAGTGATCGGAAGTGCTACTGCTCTCCTGAGTTCGATTCCCAGGTCGAGCAAAGTGTTATTGGTACTTTCTATCTGGAATTTTTCAGTAGCAACCTAGCAACCCGTATTCTGGATTTGAGCCCGTCCGATGGCAAAAGTCAGGCCCCCCTTTTAGGTAGGATTTAAAAATAAATGGCGTAATATGGTTGTACTATAAGTACACACAGCTACATATCAAGTTATATATTTCCAGTTTTGGCTGAGCTCGCATTGCATAGATTTTTCGTACAATTAGTAAGTCAACTAATACTGGAAATGTATACCTGTGCCCAACCCTTCAGGTAAACAAGGCATAATATTATGTTACGTACCTGTATAAGAATGTAATTATACAGAAAAGCAGCTCTCTCTTCACTTAGACCGAAGCACTTGGCTGCAATTTCGCGCTCGCAGTATGTAGACGGTATTGTTTGCTAGAGGACCGCCTCAGGAGAGTCGAGTGCCACACCGGTACACCTACCTGCGAGTCTAAAAAGGCCACTTTGGCAGAATCATAATAGGATAATAAGAATCATATTATAAATCGTAAAATGGCATATGGTCACAAATTGACAACCCATAATGACAGTTCATTCTGAACTGAATTGAGTATGATTGTGCTAATATGTGTCATCATTTGACGTAAATTACAGGAATTGCTAATGAATTGCTGGGAATTCAGAATATGAATTGCTTAATGTGGCCTTTTTAGGCCCTCTGATCGCTATAACTGTAACGTTACTCCTTATATTGTTCCTACATTTATATTACGTGCACAAAACTCCACTGCAATGCAGAAATTAAATCGTAAAATATCGTTCTGGTTGGGGATACAATTTATTTTATAGAGTTTGGTATAATTTAGACGTAATAAAGTTATGCATACAATAAAATAGTAACGGTGTCAAAACGTAAATTGAATATTTAAGAAAAAGATTGTGTGTGTCAGTATCGAGGCACGACTGGAGTATATTCCTTACGAATGATGATAAAACGCATAGATTAGTAAACATAACATAACGAATAACGTAACGGAAAAAGTTTGACTTTACTCACCATACATTTTCAAACCCCAGTCTTATATATGAAAATCGATTTCCGAAAAAGAGTTTGATGCCGAAAGTATAGTTTTTAGATGTTTCCGTTTGTCTGTTTATCTGTTTGTATGTTCTGGATTGGCGGAACAGCGGCAAAACGGATGTTAATAAAATCTGGTTCACAGATAGTTGATTGGCCTTGATTAACACATAGGGTACTTTTAACTCCGGTAGTATGTTCCCGTGGTTTATTTTGAGAGATCCACGTGGACGTTTAAATGATTATGGTACTTTTTGACATGTATACATGATGGACACGCAAACTAGAAAAAATAAATTATAAAATAAATTCGGCACATGACCCATGACATCTGAATCCGACCCCCAAGATACAAGCCTTGCTAAGTTTGGGGTCAACCATCAAATCTAAAATTGTGATGTACCAACTTAATTATGCTTATTTAAGACTAGGTTTTGCCAGCGGCTTCGCCCGCGTGTTATACGTATAAAACTTCCTCTTGAATCACTCTATTAAAAAAAAACCCGCATCAAAATCCATTGTGTAGTTTTAAAGTTCTAAGCATACATAGGAACCTGCTGGGGTCGCGTGATTGTTCGAAAGAGATACCGTGACCCTGGCACATGGGCAACTGATGGAACACGGGTGGGTTTTAGTCAGTAAAAGTCTGACACGCCCTCCCGCTCCGCTCAGAGCGGGTGAAGTCATTTGATGATTTCCCATCCTGAAAAAAAAAAGCATACATAGGAACAGATATTTAGTGATTTCTGTTCGTCACACTTCATCTTTTATTTTCGCCAATAAAACTTTTGGTAAATTATTTAGATTTTTGTCGTTGTTGATCAAGCTTTTTTTTTTTACTGACCAAATTTGGCAATGAATTTGCGTTGGTTCAGAATAATGTGGTAACAGGTTGCGCATCCATATCCCACCCACCCTATATTTAATTAAAAAGCAGTGTAATTAGAAAATTATAAAGTTATAACATCATCGATATATACCGCACATAAACTAGTGTTAATGCTCTTATATTACGTTCAGTAACAAACTCATTACAAAAGCGAGTAATCCTATAAAGCCGCTACTTAACCATTCCCATAAATGGGCCTATAGTCGTAAAGCTCGCGTGGATAATATAATACGTTATTAATATTTTAATTTGGTAAAAGCCCGAGGCTATATCCAGCCAACATTGGTGTTCGTTAAACTAAAATATTGAGCCATATTTACTATTTAATGTAGATTATAGTTTAATTCTCTGAATAGTTGGGTATAGTATAAATTTAGGGTTCCATACTCAATGGAACCCTGTTACTCCTCCGCTGTCTCTCTGTCTGTCAGCGGGTTGTATCTCATGAACTGTAATAGGGTAGTTGGGATTATCACAGATTATGTATTTCTCATGCCGCTATAACAACACATAATAAAAGTAAAGTAGTGCTCTAAGGTCCACTGTACGAGCAACCCTGTTCATATTAATTGTATCCAATTTGATAACATCAACACACAGCGAGTGATTAGGATACATACATATTAAAATTACAAGAAGTAGTGGCATACCATTTGCCGCAAATCGATCATTTATGAGTTTTAATAATCAATACAAAAGTTAACTCATATTTAGTTTTGGTTTTGTTTTGTTTTTTTTTTTTTACTGAGGTCGTGGGTTCGATTCCCACCCAGGACAAATCTTTGTGTGATGAGCACAATCATTTGTTCTGTGTCTGGGTGTAATTTATATATAATATGTATGTATTTAGAAATTTATAAGTATGTTTATCAATTGTCTGGTGGCCATAGTACAGGCTCTGCCTAGTTTGGGATCAGATAACGTTATGTTGGTTGTCCTAGGATATTTATTATTATTTCCTTTATTAATTTGTAAACTCTTATAAATTATATTTTTAAATATTAGTACAGAAACATATAAAAACATTTAAAAATATAAAAAATAGTAGCCCACCGGTATCGGGAACAGGGTCCAAGCTACCGGTGGTCAGGGCTCCAGAGAGAGGAACCTCCTGACAATGCGAGCCGTGTCCAGAAGTACCGCTCTCTGAATCAAGCCCTTGACCCAGCTGCCTAACGAGAGCCTCTTTAGATGTTGATCGAGGCTCTTGGCTATCAAGCCATTGGCAGTGACGACTATCGGCACAATGATTGCTGAGTCCACATCCCACATGTCGACAACCTCGCGAGCCAAGTCAAGATACTTGATCTGCTTATCTTTCTCAGCTTTCACGAGGTTCTCGTCATGTGGAACCGTTATGTCAACAATCATTGTGCGCCGCTCTACTCGATCCACCACCACTATATCAGGCTTATTTGCTACAATGGTATATTATATTATATTTATTATATTTTTTATTTTTATTTATTATATTTATTATCATTTAAATCTACCAGGTATTTTCATTTTTTTTTTGTGGGTGGGAAATCATCAACTGCGGAGTGTCAGACTTTTACTAAATAAAACCCACCCGGGTTCCTTCAGTTGCCCATGTGCCAGGGTCACGGTATCTCTTTTGAACAAATTTCACCACCCTGGCAGATCTACCAGGCCTAACCCTTACATCCACACATGCTTTTTTACCTTATTGTACAGAACCCTGCGTGTGCGAGTCAGACTCGAACTTAGCCGGTTTTTATTACATCGTTTAACTTTATAATAATACTAAATAAATCAAGGAACCAGTATTATGACTGGGTATGCACATTGCACAGTTATTAAAATATGAATTGCTTTAATACAGTATTCGACCTTAATTACATGAGGGGTAATTGCGTAGTACAATATCAGTAGGAATCGCTTTCATTTTGACACTTCCACAACATTCATGGCGTTGTTGACGTTGCTAAGCAGACAATTTTTTCGATCATATGAAAGAATAGATTTGCCAAAAACTTCAAAATGATTCAGATTCTCATTAATTTAATAGTGTATTACGTAATTAGGGTGCTGATCAAAAAAAGTTAATAAAATGAAATTAAAATTTTGGCTCTATGAGTCGCCTAACAACCCGTATATCATGCTCGGTACATTTCTTCTTTTAAATTTAACTTTTTAATAAAACATATTAATTTTACGGTACTACAGAGCTTTTTTTGAATTTGTATCTTTGTTTTTCTTTGTCAACATTAGATTATGTAACTATAAATCACACTAGATTAAGTTGTATCGATTTTGTCTTTTAACAGCTAACTATTTTGTAAAATAATCTGTGGAAAACGTTGTTAGTAGTGTATATGCTACTCCTATAGACTAACAATAAGTGTTGTGATCATTTTATGTATGCTGCTGTTTGTTGTCCCTAATAAAAATAAAATAAAAAATTAAAGTTTAGAATAAAAAGAACGAAAATAAAAGGCAACATGTACGTCAAAGTTTTATAAATGAAGTCATCGTTACGTAAAAGATAATCTTAGTATAACCTTAAAACCTTAATTTAGTTAATAAAGCATAAAACAAGAAAGCGTTAAAATTTCCCGCTTTGAGAAGCTTAAAACTAAAAATTGCATAATTAAAAACTAGTTAAATTAACTTCGTAGCGTCTTAACAAAGTTGAAATTATGAAGTTGGTAGCTCTGTCTCTGCTCTACCATGAATTCTCATCTCGATTTGGGCAAAATTATATTACCAAAAAGCTTTGCTGAAATTATACAAATATGATTTCATACGCGAAATTCCTGACAATTTTAATAACCGCGCCAGATTGCATAAAATCTGGCTTTGCGTTAGTAAATATTTAGGTACATATGCACTTCACTGTTTGAATGGTTTGAGGCTAAATAATAACAGACGCACGGGTCGATCAATCAGGTTAAGCTACGCTTGCCGCTGTTGGTCCGTGGAGGGGTGTTCACCCATCTACAGGCCATCTTTGCGTACCAAGATCGGAAAGCATAATTGGTCCCACTTGTCATTTGTGGATGTTTGGCAGCCGTTACGAGTCTTCAGAAGAAAATTCTAGCAAAGCAATCTTACCAAAGGGTTTCGTATTACCCAGGAACTAGGTTGTGCAGAGATAGGCAGTCACTCCATGTAAAATATAAGTATTCATCTACCGCTGATAAGACTGGAAGCCGAGCTAAACATAGTTGGTAAAAGGCTAGGCAATGATGAGTAGGTAGATGAATAAGCATAAAATACTGGCATTCAGCTGCATCTAGTTATACTTGAAGCCTACCACAGCTGCCGCAGGAGGAGACGCCCCGGGAGTCGGGAGTCTATAGCAGACTCCCGGCCACCGTAGGCGCGAGCTTGCAGGCGTTGGGCAATGGGTAGCTCGCCGCCCGGTAAGGGCCAGTCTCGGGTCGACGGCGCGTAGTGTTCCACGCGCGCCTCAAAGAGATGTCAGCAGCACTGAAGGGCCATCTGCTAGGACCGATACCTACCGGGGTCGCGAGATTGTTCGAAACAGATACCTGGCACATGGGCAACTGAAGGAACACGGGTGGGTTTTAGTCAGTAAGTCTGACACGCCCTCCCACTCTGCCCAGAGCGGGGAAGTCATTTGATAATTTCCCATCCAAAAAAAACCCTACCACAAAATAATTGGGGAAAGGAGAGACAGATTGATGTACTACACTGTTTCATTATATCGTAAGTTACTGCAATAACATAAAAGTTCCATGATTGTTTTAAAATCGATAAATCTTGTAGTTAACTCTGCAAGCGATCAGCTAACATCAAGATTCTGAAATAGTTGTGCACAACAGCGCTCAAGACCCCAAGTTACTCCCCACAATTCGTTATCCTCAACATTCCTCTAGTTTCGAGTTCACGAAGTAAGATCTTCAACATCGATGGACTTGGATTCCGAGTTCACAACGATACCGCTCGCTGAGGACTGAGATAACTTGTAGGGAATAATTTGAAATTTGCCCGAGGCCAATTTTATTATAGACGTTAAATGGGTATTACTCGTTTGGAATCCTTAAACGCTCACTTTAAATGGGAATTAAGGAAATTTTGAGTAAATTCGCTGAGATGTTTTAAACGATGTACTTAATATTTAAAGAACTTTACGTTGTGTGTTAAGGAGATAAACAAATTCAAAATATTAATTGTGAGGAGGTAATAGGTCTTGAGTATGCCTAATCTCAAGTCCACTTAAAATGCTTAAAAGGGCCCTTCCGCGTCCGTCTATCGTCAACGCGAGCATGATTAAAAAACTTGTTGTTTTATCCAGCGCAATGCCAGCGAAATGTTTGACATTTAAAATCTCCATTACATGTGCAAGGTTGATATAAAAGTGCTTTCTTTTTTTAATGTAGGTATGAATACATTATAAAAGGCCATTATAAATGCAAAAAAGCAGACGTCTTTACTGAATTTGTTTCTCAAGAAATTTTTCTTATTACATATAAACCAGGGGATACCTTGTGTTCACAATCATCATCATCATCATCACCATTTCTGTTTAAAGATATCCATTGCTGAGCATAGGCCTCCTCCAATTTAGGGAGCTTTGCCACAATCGCCACCATTGGCAGGCGGGTTGGCGATCGCAGTATGATGATAAAATGCATAGATACCGTTATCTTAATGTTCTCTATTTAGTTCCTTAGTCGCCTTTTACGACTCCCACAGGAAGAAATGGAATGGCGCTATGCTTTACATCCGGCAACACACAGAAAAAAAAACCACGGTGTTCAAAATATCTGGAGAAACATATGTTATAACGCCAAATCACGTTGTATGAGAATTGCCGGGTTGGCCGCTCTTAATAACTCTCAGTAGTTTCTTCAAAACGAACAAAATCCTCTCCAAAGCTGACTCAGTGAATATTTTCTTCGGTGTGTTTTACTAAATCAGGTAGGCTAGGTCTTCCGTTACGAGCACCCTAATAAATCGTTTCCTTTAGTCAGGCCTTGCAACATATGCGGGGCGATAAGAAACAGGCTTAGTTTACGGTTTTCTTTCTGTCTTAGGCCAGCATAGAAATGTTTGTTTCAGGCTTACTTATGCGTTTTCTATGTTCGTGATAGTTGCGTTTTAATTGTATGGAGGCATACTATTTGCTACAGTAGCTCTTTTCGTAGTGAAGAGTTCGTAGGTAGGTATTGATTGTGGGCTGTGACTATGATTTTTTTTAATAAAAGGGATGCTTTCTGAAAATGCTTTGAAATGTCTCGAAACCTTTCGTAGAGAAGTTTTCGAGTTACGATCAAGTGGGTTGACGTAATTTCCTATACTTAATTATAGAGATTGAGGCTGGTTCCATTCTAGTAGTATAGGGAAGCCTTGAATGGCTTCCTTATACTACTAAAGAGCTTGAACTATAAAATGCCAAGGTAATCCGCGAAATTAAATTTTTCATAATTACGATTCTGTAATACGTGTGTTAAGGTCGCGAATCGTATTTTGTTTTACAAACAGACTGATACATTTTTTCATCCTTCTTTGGTCGAAGGCTGTAGCCATCAGCTGGTTTTGTAATTTTTCGTCGAACATATATCGACGTCCCCGGGGAATAAACAGGTAATCGCAAAAATCAAATTTTACAGGAAAAATGATTTAGTGTTTTTGGGGTATATCTCTTCAACAAAAGGTAATTATGACAACATTGTTATATGACGGAAAAGCTAATTTTTACCCAAAAAGTTTAAAGTATTAAGTGTAACTATTAAATTTACACAGAATTAGTTATTCACCAAAATACATATTACCGAAAATGGTTTCATACAACTTTTAGGGTATTGATATCTTACGATCCGAACTTATCAATATTATTCCAGTAATGTTAACCAACCGAATTATTCTTGTAAATTTCTTAAAAATCATAGGCATTATATTGCTTTACTGGATTATTAAACGTGTTTTTTCATTACAGAGAGAGATTGTAATGTTCAGTTACCGAGTTATTATAGTAAAATTTTAAATAACCCTATAAGGGTAAAGTAGTGTAACCCGTATTTTATAGAAAAAAATTGGTAGTAATATTATCGTAATCATTAAAAACCGTATGTATGTCCCGGATGATACCTGTAATAGTGCAATACCAAAAATGTGTACCACAAAATTTACGATAGCAAACCTGTAATCGCGTTAACCAGAAATTTTGCTGAAATATTTTACAGTAATATTTCTTTACCGAAGCGTAGTAGCCACAGAATTTAATTTGTAATAATGTATTTCGTTATTTTTCTAGTAAATTAAAAATGCAAAATTTCCAAAGAACAAAAGTGTTATTAGGAAAAACGTTGGAAATTACCACAGAAAAAATTTAAAAAAAAATGCACATGTGTATGCCGACCCATAGATACTGTAAATGGTATAACAGTAAAAAGTCAGTAATAGTATAATGCAGGTTTATTCCTTAGGGGCGTCGATATATTTAGAAGAATTTCCAAAAACCATAACATTAGATTCGTATGGTTTCCGTAATGTACATGTTTAAAGATTTGAACAAAGAAGAAAGGATGAATATATATTTTTTACTATTAGTTTTGCCAACAAAGAACATTAAATGTTACAATGTCATATTTAACGCCATTTCAGAATTTTGGAATGCAACTAGAAAGAACAATATAAAAGATTTCCCACCTACCAGAGAAAATACCTGTGTACGAAAATAAGCAGTAAATATTATTTTCTTTTATGTTGTCCCAGTTTATTGAAAGGATCTGGCGAAAACATAACTCTGAAAGGTTTCAATTTCGTTACAGTCAACGCTTTGTTCACACGTCTTCAGTAAATAAACTTTGACGATGACTTAGGTATAATACAGCACCTTTTTATATAGAGTGGCAAGGACGTCATGTAACTAAGAATTCAACACATGATTCTAAACCCCTACGTTGATTCAAAATCATGGACTGACAACATGGAATAAGAATGCGCGATGATACCTTGTATAGACAATATAGACATCATCAACATTTCAGTCAAAAGACGTTCACAGCTCGACGTAGGCCACCCGTACTTGGGCGGATTTGCCATAATCGCCACGCTTGGCAGGCGGGTTGGCGATCGCAGTATGGTGGTAAAATGCATAGAGACCGCTGTTGCCCATTCTGTAACAACTCCCTTAGTCACCTCTTATGTAAGAAATGGGATATTATATTAGGAAAGTCAATTAAAATTAGGTATCAAACCACCATAATCAGGTCTGTCCAAAATTCTTTGCTGATAATATCAGCGAAGATGTGTATTGAGGGTTCAATGAAAATACCTTCACGATGGGGTTTGTGGCAAAATAATATTATAACAGTATCATAGATCGATACGTTAGGTTAAGCTACGCTTGCTGTAGTTGCTCCGTGAATGGGTGACCATCTCTACATACCAAGATCCCTCCGTGCTTTGGACAGCACGTGCGTCATATTGATGAGTATCAGTGTGTAACTCATCATCACTAGCCTATAATGTCCCCACTGCTGGGACACAAGCCTCTTCTCGGTAAGAGGGAGGTGTGTGTATCCATGCATAATGTTCAAACTGGTTTGACAGATTTTTTTTGTTAACATATTGATGTAAAGTAACTCCTACATTGGGAAGAGGTACCTCTATAGCCAAAAACGTTTCCATTCCTAGCGAAGGACCAGCCACTAACTTATTTACCGTTTAATATTACCTAATACCTAACACTAGTGAAGCGAGAATTTTACGAGTTTCAACAGTGTTGGGGGCTATTGAATTATTTATAATAATGAAACTCAGTTGGTAATACGACAAGTCACTCGCTTCTAACGTGACAACGGTGTTCGTGCTACATGCTATGAAAATTGCACGTTGGACGCGTTCGCCTGTAATTTTACACGTATTTCACGAGTCATATTTGCACCCTAAATTAGATTTTTTTTAAGTTGAAAGGCTGTATGTTTTTAGTGAAAGGAGGGTTGGGAATGGGATCTTTTTCTACTTTTTTGGTATTTTGTTGTGATGATCTTTTTGAATGGTATGCAAAGTATTATTTTTGATGACTTGTTTCCGCCTGCCGCTTAGCCCACGTGGTATGTCGAAAAGTAGCCAGAGAGGCAAACAAGAATGCTAAAAATATTTTTTTTTCTTATTTTTATAAGTGCCGTATGTATTTTCAAATAACATAATTTAATACATATATATAAAATTTACGTATCGCAGTATTTGTTACCAAACTCCTCCGAAATGGCTGGACCGATTTTATTTAAATTGTGTGCATATCGGGTAGGTCTGAGAATTGGCCAACATCTATTTTTCATACCCTTAAATGATGTTTATGATTTTTTAATTTTTTGACAATTTTTTCTATTGTTATTATTGTTGTTATTATTTTATTATTTTTATTGTGACTGGCCAGTAAGTCTAGTGGTTAGTGACTTTGACTGCAAAGACTGAGGTCGTGGGTTCGATTCCCACCCAGGACAAATCTTTGTGTGATGAGCACAATCATTTGTTCTGTGTCTGGGTGTAATTTATCTATTATATGTATGTATTTAGAAATATTTAAGTATATTTATCAGTTATCTGGTTACCATAGTACAGGCTCTGCCTAGTTTGGGAACAGATAACGGTGTGTAGTTGTATTTATATGTATGGATTTTAGAAAACAACTTATGAAAAAAAGAGTTATGAAAAAAAGAGTTATAAAAAAAGAGTTATTGATCATAATTGAAATTAAAACTACGAACAAAACAGTCGTATTTTTATTGGCAAGCTAAATAAGGAAACATGTTGATAAACACTTTAAAAACACGCAGCTTGTAAACCAAGCCTTAACAATACTTTTATCTAAACCCGTATAAACAGGCAGTTTGAATATCTCCATTCCAATATCCACAAACAAATAAAATTGTACAATTTCATAGAGGAACCAAAACTTTTTGAGAAAATTTTTCAATTCTCTCCGTATAATTTTAAAGTTTACCAGCCAGTCTTGCAGTAAAAAGTAAGTGCTACAGTTTTGGAGGGTAGTATTCTAATAATACTAGACTTGGCTACGAGACCCGAACGAACTTTACCTTCCCGAATTTAAATTTGGAATAATGTTTGTTCGTATTTTTCTTCTTTTGTTTTTAATCCTACGTAGATGTGTGTTTTTAAATTCTGGATGGTTTAGGTTATGTTATGAAACTGATTGTGTATTATTTTTCCTTTTTTGTTTCGAAATTCAGAAATCAAAATTATGTATGGAAGAATTTATTATTTTTCAAAAGTGCTCGAATAGGTTAGTTAATTCTGGAGACTATGACATTTTTTTTAAATTAAATGATAAATTCTGCGAATTTGTTTAAAAATATAGTGCAACAACGATAAAGGAAGCAGATATTTAAAATAATTGGATGGATCCATATTCTATTATTTATTATAATTTACCGTAGTTGTAGACATTTATAATTTTATTCCAAGAAAGTTCTATTAATGATCGCCCGAGTGAAATGTTCACTGACAGGCATAAAATAATATAGCTAGGAACTTGATACTAAACAGCAGAATATTTATGGCATTAAAGCGTCACCATTAAAAGCATGCGCTGCAATGCTTGATGTAGTAATTGTAGCATTGGTTCAATTTTTATGCACCATTTTACATAATTTCTTAACACTAAAGAAAGGACCATGCGCATTTTATATGGATATCTGGGCCATGAGCGAACACAAATGAAAGTTGTTTACAAGATTAGGATTCTTCGTGACAAACAAGGATATGCCAGAGCTATACCTACTAGAAAAATCGGTCCTTTAGAGAGAAAACAGTTATACCTAGGGAAACTTCTTTTCTGCACCCAGGGCACCTCCTCGTGGTGACGGTGGTAACAAGCAGCGCTTGGCAAAGTCCCTGGTGTACTCTACGCCGTCATGGCAGAAAGAAGATTCGAGAACATTGATAAATTATAAATGACTTTATTTTTGCAAGTAGGTTCGTACAAACACTTTTACACGTCAAACATACTTTTTTTAAACTAGTTGAGGTCGGCATTTCCTATCTGACTACTCTGAGAAGAAACGCCGAAACAAACTCAGAGGTTACAGTCTCTTTTAAAGTCCAGACATAATCTTGATCAGATCATATGAAGACCATGTGGATTGGTGTCTGAAGTGGTCTTTTAAGGAAAGAACACAGCTTGAGTGGACCTGTCCAATCAGTGCACGCATTTGTCAGTAATCATGCAGCTCCACTCAGAACTTAAGGAGGTCAATAATTCGACGAAGAATACCAAGGAAAGGACATTTGTGTAGGTCGCGCAAATTACTCAAACTGCCAGACAATGTAAAAAAATAAATGAGAAGAAAAGGGAACCAAAAAAAGAACACCCATTGACAGCGATCCCTCTGGAGTTCACCCTGGAGGAAAGATCATGCGAGCGGTGAATGTATCGGATGGGGAACACCAGCCGTACGGGCTTACCCCGAAGAAAATACGGGCTTCAGTTCAAATCGCTGTGGGTCATGTAACAAATATTTGAGACGCGGGGATAGGCGACATTCCCTTCAAGACCCCGAAAATATGGCAGCTTTTGATTTTTTCTTGAATCAATCCAGTACTCACTCACAGTACAATTAATCCTGCCGATGCTACTTGTCACGCTTGCTGGTGTAAATTCCTCCAATATAACACATTAATATTTAAAAAGGTATTTCAATACAATATCTATCAATTTCATTTAGTATCCATTTAGAAAACGTCAAGAAACTTCACATTTTCAAGCAGATTTTATGGTACTATATAATTGTACCATAAATAAGTCAAAAAGTGATTTTTAAGGACAATGTCTTATAGCGGCATGCATAACGTGATAAGACCTACACTTTACTATAGGTGTCATCTTAGTTCACTCGTGGCCCAAAATGCCCATCCTCATTTACCTTTGTTAACGATTCTGACCGGTACGTATGTATATGCCTATGTTTGTTTATCTGTTGCCTCATAATTTCTAAACTACTTATCATAATTTGACAAATGAGGCCCTCCAGAGGACAAAGATCCATGAGGAATGCAATGTTGGATGTCAAATGAAAAGGCTCAATTAGAATATCTCAAAAATATAAATGATAAATGATAAATGATTTTATTTCTGTAAGTAGGTTTGTACAAACACTTTTACATGTCAATAATATTTTTTTAAACTAGATGAGTTCGAGAGAGACGTGGAAAGAGAGTAGGGAGGCCTTCGCCCAGCAGTGGGACAGCAACGGCTAATAATAATATAATAATAGATGAGTTCGGCGTTTCCTAACTGACTACTCTGAGAAGAAAGGCCGAAACAAACTCAGAGGTCACAGTCTCTTTTAAAGTCCAGACATAATCTTGTTCACATCATGTGAAGATCATGTAGATTGGTGACTGAAATGGTCTTTTGAAGAAATAACCACACAGATTGAGTGGACCTGTCCAGTCAGTGCAAGCATTTGTCACTAATCGTTTAGCTCAACTCGGAAGATAAGGAGCCCAACGCTTTGACGAACAGTACCAAAGAAAGGACATTTGGGTAGGCCACATAAATTACTCAAACTGCCAGATCATGATTACTAAGAACGAAAGAAAACAAAATTAAAAAAAGACCCACATAGTCTTCACATTCACAATAATTAAAAAATACGATACTTTACAAAGTAAATATTCATGTCATTGTATATATAAAAAATTATCAATGTCAATGTGTATATAAAAAAAAAGAAACGTATATAATTTTGTTGGTCAGATCATTTGACGACCATGTAGATCGGTGTCTGAAATGGTCTTTTGATGAAAGAACCACACAGATTGAGTGGACCTGTCCAGTCAGTGCAAGCATTTGTCAGTAATCGTTCAGCTCAACTCGGAAAATAAGGAGCCCAACGCTTTGACGAACAGTACCAAAGAAAGGACATTTGGGTAGGCCACATAATTTACTCAAACTGCCAGATCGTGATTATTGAGAACGAAAGAAAAAAAAAATTTAAACAAAGACCCACATAGTCTTCACATTCACAATAATTAAAACAATACGGTACTTTACAAAGTAAATATTCATGTCATTGTATATATAAAAAATTATCAATGTCAATGTGTATATATAAAAAAAAAAGAAACGGATATAATTTTGTTGGTCAGATCATTTGATGACCATGTAGATCGGTGTCTGAAATGGTCTTTTGATGAAAGAACCATACAAATATTGCCACTAACTACTCAAACTGCCAGACCATAGTCAAAAGTGAAACAGTGATCCACATAGTCCTCAAATTCTCAATAATCAAAGTAATATTCATACAATTAATATTCATGTCATGTGAAATAATAAAAAAAAAACAGTAAAAATAGCAAAATAATAATAATAATAAAAAAACAACATTCAGTGTAGATTTATCGGAGCAGCTCAATCCCAGGCCGTTTTATCCTCAATATTGTCTTTAACAGTATAATAGGCTTTCTGACATAATTTACGCTTTATAAAAGATTTGAATTTATTTAGGCTTAGTTCTTGAATGAGGCTAGGAAGTTTATTATAAAAACGAATACATTGGCATCTAAACGAGCTACCTATTTTCTTGAGCCTGGTCTTAGGAACAACAAATTTTTGTTTGTTTCTAGTATTGACATTATGGATATCACTGTCTTTTAAAGAGATTAATATTTTTATGTGCATACAGCAGATTTTCATAAATATACTGAGAAGGCATAGTTATTATATTAATCTCTTTATATTTGTCTCTGAGGGAGTATCTGGGACTTAATTTATAAATCGAACGAATTGCCCTTTTTTGTAAAACAAAAATTGTCTGAATATCGGCGGTATTTCCCCACAGCAGAATACCGTACGACATCACGCTATGAAAATAACTAAAGTAAGCTAAACGGGCTGTCTCTAAATCAATTAAATCACGAATTTTTCTAACAGCGTATGCTGCAGAGCTAAGCTTTTTTGACAATTTATCTATATGGGGGCCCCATTGAAGCTTGGCATCCAGAGTTATGCCTAAGAATACTGTGGTATCTTCGGGTTTCAACACTTCACCCTTTATGAGGACACTAGTTTCTACTTGTCTAACATGAGGTATCGTAAACTTAATACATTTGGTTTTTTTCTCGTTAAGAAGTAGGTTATTAACATTAAACCAGTTAACTACATTAGCAAGGGCTCTATTTACATTGTCAGTAACCAACTGCTGACGTTTGAGTTTGAATAAAAGTGAAGTGTCGTCTGCAAACAACACTATATCATGTTTATCCTTTATGAGGTAAGGCAAGTCATTTATATAAATAAGAAATAAAAATGGGCCTAAAATTGAGCCCTGGGGGCGTCAACGGAAAAAGATCACCTGGATCTAAAGTTAGAATGGGGGTCATTCTAACTTTAGATCCAGGTGATCTTTTTCCGTTGACGTCAACTCTCTGAATCCTATCACTTAGGTATGAAGTAAGAAGATCCAGAGAGGCGTTCCGGATTCCGTAGTGGTGAAGTTTCCTGATCAATGTTTCATGAAGAACACAATCGAATGCCTTGGACAAATCGCAAAAAATACCCAAAGCATCGCATTTGTCCTCCCACGCATTATATATATGACCTAAAAGTTCAACTCCGGCATCGGTAGTTGAACGACCCTTTGTGAAACCAAACTGTTTGTTTTGTAATAAGTTATGTTTATTAAAAAATCGTTGCAATTGATTTAGAATAAGTTTTTCAAAAATTTTACTGAAGGTAGGTAGCACTGAAATTGGTCTATAGTTAGTAGGGTCTGATGTGCTACCCGATTTAAACAACGGTATTATTTTACTGTTTTTCATAAGATCAGGAAACACGCCACGATCAATACAATTATTAAAAATAACAGCTAAAGTTGGTGCTACAATGTTTATGATCGACTTAGCAGTATCCACAGAATTACCCCATAAATCGGCGGTCCTTTTTACATTCAAAGAGTGAAAAGTTTTAACGATATCGTTACAGGTTACATATTGGAAATGAAATTCACTATCACAAACAGGAACCTTTTCTTTAAGTAGAGACTCTGCAGCAGTGGGTGATGAGTTCAAAGATTTGGTAGTAGATACTGGAATCTCTGCAAAGAAATTTTCAAAGGCCGCGGCGACTTGAGAATCTGATTTAATTATATTATCCTCAATAGCTAGACTGTAGTCACTACTTCGGTTGCATGACCTTCCTGTTTCGCTATTAATGATAGTCCAAGTCGTTTTAATTACATTACTGCTATTTTTAATTTTTAAACTCAAATAACGTGACTTGGCTATGCTACAAACTTTTTTAAATAATTTAGAATAATTTTTGACATGCAAATTAAATTCAGCAGTGTTTATACAAGTCCGTTCATCATATAATTCATAAAGTCGTTTTCTACTTTTATGTATACCAGTGGTGGCCCAATCACCAAAAGAAGCGTTAATACTAACCGAAAAAGTCTTTGGAATAAATATGTTATCAAATTGTGTGCAATACATTTAAAAAAAAATCATTATATTGTCCATTAGGGTCATCATTTGGCAACACAAGTGGTAGATTATTCGAAAGTTTAGTTCTAAACATTTCCAAGCGATTAACAGTTTTTGGGTTAACAGTGATATCTTTATTAGTTTTTTTATGTTTACATTTGGATTAGTGATCAATTGACCACAATGATCTGAGTCTAATAAATTAATAATTTCTTTATGGATTGCTTTAACATTTGTATAAATGTTATTTAAGCATGTGGCACTAGTGGGAGTTATTCTAGTTGGCTCCAAGAATTGGTTGGCAAGATTGTATGACTGAAACAAACTTATAATTTTAGTACTTAGCCCAGAAGTTTCTAACAAGTTAACATTAAAATCACCGCAAGTGATGATAAACTTATTTGAATTAGAAATGTTGTGCAACACTTCATCCATTACCTTTTCAAAACAATCATACAATCCTGAAGGAGGTCTGTACACACTTAATACAATGAACTGCTCCAATTCAATACAGGCTATTTCAATTGTCCGCTCAACAGAGAGGCTCACAATATCCTTACGGTCTTTAAATTTGAGCTGGTTATTTACTAAAATTAGTGAGCCACCATGTATAGCTTTTTCTCTGCTGAACGAACTACCAACCTGGTGGTTACTAAAATTGAATATGAACTGGTGGCTTTTAAGCCAATGTTCTGTTATACAAAGAATATCTATATTGTTACAGTTCAGGAAAAATTCTACTTCTAAATCTTTGTTCAAAAACCCTTGAATATTTTGATGCACCAGGTTTTTACGATTTAATTCTTTTACACTTTCATTTGATTTCTTATTTGCCATACTAACATTGTTGCTAGAGGTTGCCTCTATTGTCTTAATTTCTAATTTAAATGGAAATCAGTATCTACAAGTGCTGCCAAATTATTGGCAGTACAGTGTAAAATATATTATATTGTTAGCTAACCCCAAAATAGGTTATTGAAATAAAAAGTAGAAAACTGAAAAACCACGATCTAAAAATTATGAAATAAGTAAATACTTTTGTGTCCGACTTCCGAAATTGAAGTTATTTTTCAGTTTGCAGTGTTTTTCGGAAGGCGTTTTTTTTTTTTGTAAATATTTTTCAGTTTTTAGTTATGATACCTACTCCACATCAATTCGTATACCACTACTTGGAACAGTAAGCAACAGTGACTGGGTGCAGTAGAATGTAATCTAAATATACAAACTGCATTAAAAATGTATTATCATATATATGTATAATAGAATAAATAAACACCTCAAATATCCGCTGACCTTGCGAGAATGTCGTGTGGTGACGGATGAATGGCTTCATACACTTTCTTATGAAGAACTAGAAAAATATGTAAAAACTTAAGCTCACTTTCCAATTACCCCAATGTCTGGTATACGCAAACACACACACACATCACACACACACACACACACACACACACACACACACGCGCGTGCGCACGCACACACACACTCACGCACACGCACACACACACACATCCATTCAAACTCACAGTCTCACAGAGAATTACTCAGGGAAAATATTGTTATGTTTTAATTTTAAGTTCTAATTTAATTTAATTTATTTTAATTTTACGTTTTTATTTCCATAATTTTAACTTCTATTTTGTATTTTGTTTTTGCCCCTACTATGTGGAGGTGGGCGTTAATGACTGCGACACAGTTTATACTAATGCAGTTGTTATCGAACATAGTGTTTTTGTTTCAATAAATTTTAATTTAATTTTTTAGCTTAATCATGGCTAACGCCATGGGCACGCCACAATTGCGGCGGTAAGTCCCTTCTTTGAGGAGTGGGTAGAGAGGCGTCATGGCGTCCTCACTTTCCGCCTGATGCAGGTTTTCACCGGGCATGGGTGCTTCGGTGGGTTCCTGTTCAAGATAAAGCGGGAGGATACGTCCAGGTGTTTCCATTGCAAGGATCGTCTGGAGGACACGGTGGAGCATACGGTGGAGGTGAGCCCTGCCTGGGCGGAGCACCGCCGTGTCCTCGTGGAGGTGATCGGCGGCGGCGACCTCTCGCGTCCGGCCCTGGTGCGAGCCATGGTACGGAGCGAGAGGGAATGGGAAGCCGTCACCTCCTTCTGCGAAGCAGTAATGCTCGCGAAGGAGGAGGCGGGGCTCGTGAGGGAGTGGCAGTCTCTGCGCCCTCACGTCCCTAGCCGCTGCAGGAGGAGACGCCCCGGGCGTTGGGAGTCCATAGCGGACTCCCGGCCACCGTAGGCGCGAGCTTGCAGGTGGCGAGCAATGGGTAGCTCGCCGCCCGGTAAGAACCAAGCTCGGGTCGACGGCGCGTAGTGTTCCACGCGCGCCTCAAAGAGATGTCAGCAGCGCTGAAGGGGTCTGCTAGGACCGATGTCTGCCGGGGTCGCGTGATTGTTCGAAAGAGATACCGTGACCCTGGCACATGGGCAACTGAAGGAACACGGGTGGGTTTTAGTCAGTAAATTCTCATCCAGGAAAAAAAAAGCCTAACGCCAAAAATAAATACACATACCTATATTATTTATATTCTCCTAAGGCATACTCCATCCACAAAAAAAGAATTTAAAAAATCGCAGTCAATAGAAGTCGGTAAAAATAATTTGAAGTATATAATTTCATCCAACAAAAAGACAATTGATGCCATTGTTATTATCCAATACACCATTGTATTGGATAATAACAATGGTGGTATTTGCAAAACAAGTGAACTGACAAGAAGACAAAACAAACCATACCTACCAATAAATTAAAATCCGAAAATCAAAATTCCGACCGGTCATTCGGTCAATACCTTCTGAACCCTCCGTAACGTTGCGAATCATTCACTGTCAACAAACATTAGCCGTTCATTTGCGGCCTATTTGTTCATTCGTTCGTTCATTTAGTAACATCGTTAGTATACCTTGGAACAGTTTTTCCCGAAGAAAAACCTTTTTTTTTCGTTCTCCGAGTTAATTTGTTTAAGAGAATGAATGTGTTTAGACAAATGTTAAACATTTTTTTGCGCTTTGTTTGCGCGCAAATGCGTTATAATACAGTGTTTCTCTCTGAGGGAATGAGTTGGTAATCTTCTTTTTTACAAATGAGCCTGGATGTTTGAAATTAAGTTTAATGTTTCGAGGGTTAATTTTGGGAAACAAAATGGTGTTTTCTGTTCAACAGGATTATTGTTGAGCCTTTAAAATTGCGTTGGTGCATTACTTTCTATTTGATTAGATTGCCAACATCCCTCGGGTTTTGCGGAAGGAATTGTACGAATATTTGTTTACAAAATTATTTTTCCTCCATCCTTATCATTATGAGCGTTCCACTGTTTGTTTTCAGGGTTTCTAAAGCCTTTTTATTGTTCTTAGTATTATTTGACGATGCCTATGGAGAGCGTTATTCTTCGCTGGTGTTTATTCTCAAAATCACATAGGTAAGCACTAAAAATTACACTCAATATCATGACAAAATTCTCAACTGGGTTATCCGAAATACGTATATCATTAACAAAACATACATTCCCAAACTACGCGGACCAAAATCCAAATTATCATACGTAATTCAAACTACAGGGCTTATCACAATAACATACAATCACGAACAAACATCAAGTTACGGAACAATACCGGTTGGAACCGGTTTCGACCGGAGCTATCTAGACTACACCGGTGTGAGATAACAAAGGGTGTTCAACTAACATTGAGCTTGCAGGGCTAAACCAAACAGTAGACGATGTAATTATAACTTCTGAATTTGAGGAAGATGACGTCATTGATGTTGTTTTGAGGAAATTGTGGAGTAATCGGAGTGAGATTATTTTGGAAAGAAGAGACTGCACCGTTAGAAGGACCAAATAGATTTAATATAAGAGAATCTCATAAAGAAGTAGTCTGCAGTATATTTACAAAATGTCTTAAAATGAAATCGCCAGGGTTGCCTGTGAAATTCAAACATTCTTGGGTTTTTGCAATTTGCAGTTCATTGTTTGACTATAGGTATGTTGATATGCTATGATTATGATTTAAATTATTATAATTCTGTAAAGTCATAATATGTGTTACTGTCACGAATTTGTTCACAACCTGACCCTGGCGTGAAAATTTCAGAAATAGTTTTAAAAAAAGAATTTCACAGTTTAACTCAGCGTCATTATCCTCATGATCATTTCAGCCGAAAGACGTCCATTGCTGAATATAAGCCTTACCCAAATTTGGGGGGATTTGCCATAATCGCCACGCTGGGCAGGCGAGTTGGCGATCGCAGTGTGTTGGTAAAATGAATAGAGAACGCTGCTGTGTATTCTCTAGCTAGTCACTTAGTCGCATTTAACGACATCCACGGGAAGAGATGGGGCCTCAGCGTATTCTTTAAGAAGAATAATGAAGAGAAGAATATGGGACTAAAATTGTTCATATTATTTCATTTATTCATATTGCAATATTGCGTGGCTCTTTGTACTTGTTTCCCATTACTTTCTGCTTTTTAGTGTGTTCAACCAGCTCGCGATTCACTTTAGCTAAAAAAACCATAACAAGTGAAAATTAACTTGAATTTAAGAAGTCGGTGTCCTTAGTTTTATATTTTCGGTTTATGCCACCGACTTCCGAAATTAAAGTAATTTTTCACTTTGTAGTGTTTTAAGTCAGTGGTTTTTAAAAATTATAAACAATTTTTTTCACTTTTTAGTGGTTGTACCTGCCGCACACAAATAAGTTTACTTGCTTAGTAAATATCAGTGACAGGAAATTATTACAACGTCTTCATAATAAAGTAAGTAGAAATAATACGTATTATTGAAGCTAATTCGGAACTATTTATAAAGCACTAATCAGAATTTGACCAAATTTATATGCGACCAACGCGATATGCGGCAAACGGATACCCTTTCAAACAGCTGGTTTATACGAGACGGAAAGGTTGGTTAGCAAAAAATACAACCAAATTAAGAACCTCCATCATGATATGGATCCACGATCAACATCAATCTATACCATTATCCTTATCTAACATGATTATGATCTCATCTGCACAAATAAGTTTCAACGATTCTTTTGCTTTCATTAATTAATTAATAATAGATTGAAATACCACATGTGCATTCACTCCCTCGCCCTATTTCTCTCGCCCCCTGTCTTTCACCCCTCGTTTAATTTATTTATATCATCGACATTGATTAGAATCGGCAGTTTCAACCCCTATGGGGAAATAATTATATGTTTTCACATACTATTTGGCATTATAGTTTCCCGTCTTTCCCGTCAGAGAGAGAATTACTATCTTTATATGTAATTCTCGTTTAACAAGCCATACTGTAAACAAGTTAGATTAGCAACTTCACTTGTCGGCTGTTTACTTAATCTGAAGTAGAAGTTGTACTAGTGTTTTGTTTCTTGATACAGAATTTATATGATTTCGTCTCAAGATTACAATCTTCTTGGAAGGTTTAAGGTAAAATTAAATTAATTAAATAATAACCTATTGCAAACTGTCAAATCTAAGTTTATAATAGTTTATCATATTCATTCTTAGTGTGTTGATGGCAATCTATATACAGTCAGCCCAAAAATTGGCCACGAGTCCATCAACTCCTGTAGTGTGCAAACAAAAGGACACGCTGGACACGATATAAAGTGCCCCATTTTAGTGGGACAGCACCACATTTACTCCGAAGTACCAATGGTCATCATCATTATTTCAGCCGAAAAACGTCCACTGCTGGACATACGCCTACCCCAAAGGAGGCTTTTCCATAATCGCCACGCTTGACTGGCGGGTTCGCGATCGCAGTAAGGTTTATCACTTAGTCTACCTTGATTTTTCAGACTTGATTCTGCCCGCTTATTTCCACCCTTTCTTTCGTTCATTCAAAGTTTTTTCTTTATGCTCGACTACTAAGGTCATAGCGTGGTATTGAATGGCATGATTTTTTCATATCCGACCGGCAGTTACAGAGTTTTAATCTTTAAATATATAATTCTACTGTACGTGTGTATGTCACTGAACTCCTCCTAAACGGCTGGACCGATTTGAATGAATTTTTTTTGTATGCGTTTGGGTGGCACTCTGAATAGTTTAGATTCACTATTGGACCCGGTAGGTGGTGCTGCTATCGAGTTCTAGGAAACAGGACAACATCGGTACGGTCAGCTAGTATTACTATAGATTTAAAACGATTTCCATACAACTTACAAATTTTTCGGTGTTTATTAAGAATCCATCCAATAAAAATGGTAAAATGTCAGAGAGATCCATTCTCCATCACTTCACAAACAAAAGTTTACTGTTAACAAATAGATTCTGAGCTCAGCACATAAATTAAGACTCCCTTGAAAGTATTAGATGCCTTTGAAAAGCCACCCCTTGCCCTCGCCCCATTTGTCCACTCATCCCTGCTCGCCACTCATGTGTGGCATGATATATTTAGATCGGCAAACATCGGCTGTTGTCGGCAAAATTCGGTAGGACTCGATCATGTGGAAGCGCTTACTACAATTGCATCGTTGGTAAATATTTGTGGCACGAATGATAACGCTAGTTTTATACTGAACAGGAAAAAATACAGTAATAATAATAAACATTCCGCCCTCAGAACTGACACACCTAAAGAGGATACAGTAAGGTACTACCAAAAACGGGGTCGCGTCCTACGCTCGAATCCGACGATACGTATTTCTTTTTTCTCCGTAATAAAAAATATTTTGTGGTAGTAATTCGTGACAATTGGACTTTATTTAGTAGTATATGCAGTGATTGTGACTTTACCTCTGATTATTTCGAATATTATGACGAAAACAAACAGTGTAAATAAACGAAACATTAAAACTAATGATAAAATATCATTAAAAGTGTCTGTACAGTGCTAGGTGTGTGTTTTAGAACTTAAAAAAAAAAATCAATACACCCTCACCAATTTTGGAATTACCATCTGCCTGTTAAAAGATCAAAAATTTTACCACATTATCTATATGTTTAAACAGTGAGAGCATTTAAGGCCATATCTCTACCGTGGGAACTAAGAGTCGTGAGTTCAATTCCGCCCTACACATCGCTCTTATTGTAATTCATACATTTGTTGATTACGATTGTTTAGAACTAGTAATTTCGAAAATCAACAATGCCAAAGTGCGGAGCTTGTGGAAAATTTTTGGCAGTTAATGACGGCACAAAATGCTCAAAATGTCCGGGATTTTATCACCGGGTCTGCGTCAATCTTGCTCCCACGGCAACATTCTCAGCAAACTGGATGTGTCCTGGATGTAAGGCAAAAGTGCCTCGGGTAGACAACTCCCAAACCCCTGTGAAGGGAACAGAGGAGTCAAGCTCATCCACCAGTTCAGCAGCGGTCAGCCCTACTGTTAATGCTGAAAGTGTCTCAGCTGAAATGAAAAATAACACACCGGATACTCAAGACATCAGCTTAGCGATGGAAATCCGTGGTCTCCGCAGTGAGGTTAACGCCTTGCGAGATGAAATTCGTCAGTTTCGGGATGAGTTCTCCAGTCTTGATGATAAGGTGAATAAGTGCTATAATCGCATGGACGCCCTGGAATGTCGTGTTAAAGAACTGGAAGAGAATACTGAGCAAATGAATTCCCCTCGTTTAATTCAACTGGAGGATACAATCGGGGAACTCCAGCAGCAGCTGAATGAGCGTGAGCAAGAGTCACTCCTTAACGATATTCAGCTGTCTGGCGTTACAGAGGCTAGTGGGGAAAACCCGGTTCAGCTTATTAACACCCTTGCACTCAAACTAGCGATTAATCTCGAAGAACAGGACATCGTTTATGCTAAACGTGTTGGAAACGTTCGCCGTGACCACACCGAAGGCGAAGCGCCCCGCCCTCGAATCATCGTTGTCTGACTAGCAAGACGCGCGATGCGTGATAATTTCCTGAGTGCAGCGCGCGTACGTCACAACCTCACGACTGCTGACATCGAAGTGCCCGGAGCGCCACACCGCATTTATCTCAATGACCGCCTGACTAAAACTAACAGGCAATTATTCTATGAGACTCGCCAAGCTGCTAGTCGCCTGGAATGGAAGTACACCTGGACTAAAGATGGCCGCATTCTTGCGCGTAAAGAAGAGGGAAAGTCGGTCGTGCACATCCGGACGGAAAAGGACGTCTCGCGTTTTTTCATCGCTCAATAGGTTTGATTTTGAATATAGTTACTGCTACCATGTTCTATGCTCGAATTATTCCGTGCCACGTGAGAATGTTCAAATTAATTAATTTTGTTTTTTGTTTATTACCGAGCTTACACTTGTTTCGTTGTTATATGTCGTTGTTAATTACAGGCTTTTTGCTTTTCACTATTTTTGAGATGAATTGTTCAATACATTATACATATTCCTGTCAGAGTAATCCTGTTAGTATGTTTAGTTATCTAAGTTGCCAAGTACTTATAATCTACGCTGCCCACGGTGCCAAACCATATTTATATATTTTTTCTATGCTACTTATAATATTTTACTTATTCTACAGTTTATTTATTTACCACAACAATCTTGATTACATGCATCTTTTACCAATTTGTGAGTTCTTGTCTTTAGTATATTCTGTGATCTTTTCATTTAGCTTTATAAAATTATCTATTCACTGATGTCTGCTACATACCTAAAAGTTGGTTTTTGGAACGCGGGTTCTTTGGGCACGAAACACGGCGAGTTTATAGCAGCATTATTGCATATAAACGTTGATATTATGGCCATTAATGAGACGTGGCTGCGAACAGGCGAAGAAGGGCGCGCGCCCTCTGTACCCGGATATAGGCTACGGTATATACCACGCCCATTATCCGTCAAGAAGGGACGTGGTGGTGGTGTTGGTTTTTATATCAAGCACGGTATTAACGTTCGAACCCACTCATACAATTCTAACTCATTACACACCACTGTCGAACAGATGTGGCTTACAGTTAATGTTCGTGGAAATAGGCTAGCAATAGGTACCGCCTACCACCCGCCCTGGCAAGACGTTGATCTTTTCTTAGATGCTGTATCTGGTACATTGAACTCCCTGAATCAATGTGAGCACACGATACTGATGGGTGATTTCAACATAAACATGCTTAGTGTCACGGATTCGAAGACGGACAAATTAGTCTCTTTTTTGCACTGTCTCGGTTTTAAACAATTGGTGCAGTCACCCACGCACTTTACTACGCATGGCAACTCCCTGATAGACATCATCTGTACTAACGTTAAATCCCGTTCTGTATCAGTTGATGTGATACCGGATTTAGGTGCGCACGCGCTGATTTCCGGTGAATTTAGTTTTAAACGCCCTAAAATTCCGTTGCGAATCATAACATATCGACCAATTAAGAACATAATTAGGGATTGTTTCGATCAGGATCTCGAGTTACTGAACTGGAAAGCGTTAACTGAGCTACAAGATATTAATACTATGGTCAATGAATTTAACTCGAACATATTTACATTATTTGATATCCATGCACCTCTAAAAACTAGTGTAATTAAGGAATTTTGTTATCCTTGGATTACCGATAACGTTAAATTTATGATGCATTTGAGGAATAAAGCACATACAGAGTATTTAAAAAACAAAAAATCTGATTGTAAAAAGTTATATTACAAAGAGTTGAAGTCACTTGTTTCTAGGTCTCTATTTTATGAAAAGTCAGCTTACTACAAACAAAAGATTAACAGTCAAATAAATGATTCCAGAGCGCTTTGGAAAAACCTAAAGTCTACTCTGCTCCCATGTAAAAACAAAGAATTACCTCTGCACTTTAACGATCCCGACAAAATTTGTGACCATTTTTTGAATGTGCCAGGTGCGGACACGGTAAGTGATTCTTTGCTTGCATAATTTGATTCCATGCGAAATAATCAGTCCACGTTTAGTTTAAGACCTGCAACACATAAGGAAATCGCTAACATATTGAGTTCTATTAAATCGAACGCCGAAGGTTGCGATGGCTTTACTATTAATATGTTACTACTAACACTACCTGTGACGTTGGACGCTATGACTGCTTTAGTGAATACATCTGTTACGTCCTCATCTTTTCCTGAGTTATGGAAAGTTGCCAAAGTGATCCCATTGCCGAAAACTCTTAATGCATTGGATATGAAGGATCTCAGACCGATTAGTATACTACCGGTACTTTCTAAAGTTTTAGAGAAAGTAGTTTGTGCGCAATTGGTTGAATTTTTGGAGACTAATAAAATCTTACCAGATGTTCAATCGGGGTTTAGAAAGGGCCGTAGTACAATCACGGCTTTGTTGGATGTGACAGACAATATCTTGTCAGCTCAAGATACTGGTATGTGCACGCTTTTAGTATTGCTTGATTTTTCACGCGCTTTTGACTGTATTAACGTTGCTCTATTACTGTCAAAGATGGCTTTTTACGGATTTGACGTAAATACAATAAAATGGTTTGAAAGCTATTTAAGCGATCGTACACAATTTGTAGAAATACGTCGAGCGGACGGCTCAACAGTTGTGTCTAGACTGCGCTCAGTAGGAAGAGGTGTTCCACAGGGCTCGATTCTTGGACCGGTATTATTCATTTTGTATTGTGCTGATATAATAAAAAATATAAATAAATGCAAATACCATATTTATGCCGATGATACACAAGCTTATATATCTTTTAAGCCGGAAGACTATGAACAAGCACTAATAGATCTTAATAAAGATCTTGAAAACATAGTGCAATGGTCCAATGCCAATACACTTGCATTGAACCCTTTCAAAACCAAGTATATGCTTTTTGGAACCGAAAACCAGTTAAATAAAATTAAAACCTGTACCAACTGTGTTACTGTAATGGGAGAGCCTATCGAACGAGTCTACGAAACACGTAATCTAGGTGTTATCATGGACTCAGACCTTCGTTTTCACAAACACGTTTCTGAGTCTATACGTAATTGCTTTTATAGACTTAAGATTTTATACAAAGCCCGGCCCTTTCTTACTGAAGAATTACGAGTCTTGCTTGTGGAGTCCTTGGTGTTATCCAAGTTAAATTATGCAGATACGGTGTATGGCCTACGACTAATGTTAAAAACTGAAAAAAATATTCAAAGACTCCAAAACGCCTGTGCACGGTTCTGTTTTAAAGTTCCCTTTAGGGAACATGTTACACCTTTCTTTAATGAGCACAACATCTTAAAAATGAAAGCTAGGCGAAAGCTCCACTTGGCGAGCCTACTCTTTGGTGTTATTAAGTCTCACTCGCCTTCCTACTTATATGACAGACTATCATGGACAAGAAGACACAAAATCGGTGAAGGAAGAAAATGCTCTCAACAGCTCTCCATTCCTCAGCACAAATCGGCGGCTTTTAGAGGCAGTTTTCGCTACGCAGCTACTAAATGCTGGAACAATATCCCTCCTCCCATAAAGTTTAGTAAAAGTTGCTCGACTTTCAAACTCAAATTAAAAGAATTTTTATTAAACCACCAAAAAAGTTTTGAAAATGTCAGAGCCGACGTATCTGCCATTTAAAACAACTTACAATTTATGAACATTTAATTTTATCAATTTTGCCATTTTTATCGATTTTATTATTATTTCATTCATTTATTATTTTATTATCTATTAATTATTATTAATAAAAATGCAAACTATTTAAATTTTATATTCAATCAGCCTTAATTTTTATACGTTAATTGTATTTACACCAAGTAATTAAAAAAAAAGAACCGCATGTAAATCTGTTCCCTAGTTAAAAAGAACACCGCAGTCAGTTCTTTGCATATATATTTATACATTTCTTATTTTAATGGTTATATGCAGATATTAGTTTTTTAATAGGTTCATTAATCTCAAGACAACACACATTCACACTCATGTGTGCCACAATATTATATGTTTTGTACTTTTTTAATTTATTATTACGGACACATACTTCCCTATGTATTTATTATTCTAGCGTATGGCACTCGTGGGTTGCAGCTGAAAATCAGCGCCAGGTGGCACACCGTGTGTTGTCATCTGACATTATGCTGAGCTGAGGCCCTTTTGGCATTATTATCATTGTTTCTGTATTATTTTGTTTTTTAGTTTTAAGGTTTTACTTTAAAATGATATAGTGCCAATAAACGTAATTTTCTTTCTTTCTTTCTTCTTTCTTTCTTTCAAAAAAATATTTTATAATTCTTTTAATTTTCTTATCTCTATAATCATAAAATTCATAAATACACAAATACCATTGATTGACTATGTCTTGAAATATATGTATAATTTGTAAATTTTAATTATGCGGTCTACTTTGGCCACTCTACTACGTCATCTACTGTGGCTTTCCCCATTAAGAATCATCATTTGTAGCGATCAAGCGGAATTGGACCTTGAGCATTATAATTTCAAAAGAGTAGGCTGATACCTATCTAAATAAATAGCTTATGACATAATTTGATCCTTTATACATTGTTTAAAAAACCACTCACCCCTCGGCCAAAAAGACCATCATAACATAACTATCAAATTAATTCAGCACATACCACCAAAATGGGATACTGCCCATCGATTTAGTTTCAATAACGACTGCTAAGCAATCTCCTGGATCGCTAGTTACATAGTAAAACTATCTAAGTCCCCAGCAATCGACAGTCATGGGGCGAAAAACTATGTAATTTGATTTTGTAATATCGCTTAACGATACACCCTTTCGAGTGGGGTTTATAATAAAGTCCCATGGGAGGACCTTTTGAGACCTCTTACCCTGTAATTGGGCGTAGTTGCCGACGTTTGGCCGAGTCACCGTAATATGTCATTTATTTTTAGTTGAATGGCTTTTATCGGCAGCTTTATGCTGTCATCATCAGAAATGACGTAAGCGTAAAATGGTCGTAGTATTTGGAGTAGATGGGTAGTGAACTTTATCGTGATACTCGTTTATAGGTCATGGAGGTTAGTAAGACAGCGAATTCATGTAAAATACTAGTATTCATGTGCATCTGATTAGATTTTTGGCCGATCCTATCAACGAGCATCTTTACATACCGAGATCCCGGAAAGTACAGACGCCAGCACATATAGCTACCCGAAACTATCAAATTTTTCCAATCAATCTTGAAACTAAAACTTTAGCAATAAAGTTGAAAATCTATTAAAGAAATTTGTCAGATTTTAGTAAGTTGGTGTGCTGGCGTCTGTACGTTAAGCCGTTGCCGCGTTGGTCCGGGGCTGTTATTCTTGGATCTCTGGCAGTTGTTACGGGCTGAAGAGTGTTGTATAACCCAGATAGGTTGTGGAATTCAGATAAGCAGTTTCTCCTTATAGAAAACCAGTATTCGCATATGATTAGACTTGTGAAAAAGGCCAATGATATTAATGGGTAATGTATTCAAAGAAAAGCTTGTAAAAAATGTGTTTGATCTGACAAAAAAGAATTTTGGCATAAAGAATATGAAAATCTAGTCAGCAGAAATTACGTTAGCATAAAATGGGCGAACAATTTGCAGTACCAAGAGACGGGTACTCAAAATACAGGTCATGTATAAAATGTGTTTGATCTAAAAACATAGGAATCCCAGGGAAAAGAATATGAAAATCACTGAATTACTAACGTGTAGAGTACGTCTGTATCCACTTTCGTTTTGATCTCAAATATTTTTCGCAGGTTTGGGTTCAGAAGAGACATCGAATGTTCAAAGCTAAGTGGGCTATAGTTATATTACGTCGCCAGATTTTTAGACCCTTACTTTTTATATTTCAATATACGAATCTGTTGTTGAAAACTTATTTAAAAAAATGGCAAAAATGTCACGTACCAAAAAATAAAATATAAATTCCCAGGGCGACGTCACGAATTCCAAACAAAACCGTACACAGCCAGGTCAATTAAACACAAACATCATCGCATATATCAAACGTTTACGGCTTATTTTTCACTTTCATCCCCCTCACACTTACTACATTAGAGAGGGATGGATCTACAAGCGTTATTTCACCCCGCCAAAAATCGTGGCTGGGTACAATCGTTACATATTCATGAGACACGGAGGCACGGGGTCCTAGTAAATGCGCCCAAGTTATGAGCGCTGAGCGAGCAAAAGTGCCGAGCAAACAATTGTGTTACATTATTGTTTCTAGGGAAATGACATTCTCTAAGTTAGTTTGGTATATATTGTTTTATGGCATGGTGAAAATGTACTATCTTTTTTGTGCTTATTTTTTTTCTTGTTTTTTCATGAAGTTATTTGTGGTGGCTTGTGGACAAGTAACTACACGTGCACGGCTTGATCAATCATGTTAAGCTACGCGTTCCCCGATGTGGATGAGGTCTTTACATACCAAGACTCCTTCGTGCTTCGGAAAGCACGTGAAGCCATTCCTCGGTCTTTATGGGTCGTTAGAAATTCGCACATCTGACAACCAGTCTTACCAAGGGTTATCGTATTACCCAGCAACTGGGTTGTGAAGGTCATGTAGGCAGATGCTCCATGTTTAAAACTGAGTACCATTCAGCTGCATCCGGTCAGACTGGAAACCGACCCCTTACGTAGGGGTAGGTTGGAAAAAACTAGGCAGATGTCGATGGTGAAAAAGATTAGTTGTGGAAGGGAAAAAGCGAGAATAGCTGCTGGGGAGTTTATTGCGCCACTTCTTCTTCCCCGCTACAGCACTAGGAAGTGGTGAAGGATAGGCGTTTTGGGGAACTGTCATGGTAATGTACTTTTGACGTTAAAAAGTGCTGACCCTCAACCTAATTTGAATAAATGACTTTTGATTTTGATTTTGCTAGCCACTGAAAAGTGAGGAAAATTAACTATTTTTGTTAAAAATAAGATTGAACTTATTTGATATTCAAGCTACATTATTTATTTTTGCTTAGCTTATATACTAATATCGTTTACGGACTCCTGAAAACTGGCAGTGTTTATATTAGATCCAGTAAAGTACCTAAATTATTATGGACCAAAGAGTATTTCTAACTAAACAAAGTATAAAACCAAAGAAAATATCACACTGAAAACAAAGAAAGGAAAAACCCTCACCGTAACTTCAGACACCCATAAACAAATGAAGAGATGGTATCTCTTAAAACTTGCGCCCTCAGCAAAAAGGTACACGAATGACCTTGAACCCATCCCCAGGTGTTTACCTGCCCGCATGGCATGCCAATGTAGGATCTTACGTGTCCCCGATATCTTGTACACTCTCCGATAGCAGATTGAAAGAACAGGTATCTTCTTGGCGATCAATTTTAGATTACGTAGACGGGGGTGTAGTCAATAGTAAGACAAAAATATGCCGGAAAATGTTATTCTTATGTATTTATGGAGATTTTTGTACAGATATTATGTCTGTGCTTGCAAAATCATAGTTCGGTTAGGGAGATGTATTGTGAAGAAGCGGGTAAATACGTCGCACATAACATGTCGCACAATTGGTCGTAATGCCTTTCATTTTGACATCCATTCTTTCATAGATTAAAATAAAATGTCAGCTCAACAACGTATTGAACGTTGTTGAACTGTCACAACGAAGGATATAGCAATCCATTCCCACTAAATGTTTGTATCGCATCTAGCTGCCGATTACATACTAAGTACTAAAAAGACTTGTTCCGTGTGGCGCCGCCGTTAAGACTAGATGGTGATCATTCATGCCGTGGGTGTCGTCAAAGGCGACTAAGGGACTTACTAGACTAGGCAACAGCGTTCTCTATGAATTTTACGACTATACTATGACCGCCACATTCGCCTGCCAAGCGCGGCGATTATCGGCCAACTCCCCCTAAAATATTACAGAATTTGTCGAAATGCCAGTGCTTGGGGGAGGCCTCAGTCCAACAGTGGACGTCTTTCGGCTTAAATGATGATAAACTGATGACTCTAGAAAAGTTTATGCCACTAATACTACGTTGAAGTTATAGCTTTGTGACAATGACGTATGACGTCGTCATGTAGGTACATCGAGGTTCTAAGTAAGTTCTACATTTTCATATCCCAGTTGTGCCACTATAGTATAATAAATTACACCTACACATTCTAGGCATGCAATCTTGTAAGTTACCCTAAAGTTTACGGTATTTAAATTAATTTCCCGGTATGGATTCGAAGAGATTTCCATTGAATGTTTCCCGAGGTCAGAAATTACTCGAGCGAACCATTATATAAATCAATATCTAGTTCATTATGGAGGTGAATATTAGAGACGTTTTCGGGTAGCTTACCAAAACCATTCGTTCAGTTTTGTTTCTAATTGTTCCTATCATCATCTAATTGTTCAAGTACCAAGCAATGCCCTTTTTAACTCGCTTTTAATAGCTTCATACATATGTTAGTATGTGCCTATGTAACGGAAACTTTGAACATGAATTTGACCCCCTTTAAAACATCGGATTAACTCATTTGGCATACTTTTCAAGGACCAATAACAATACAATAATTTTGTAAATTTGTGCCATTATCCTTGAAAGGGATAGCAAAAAAATGTCTTCGAAAACTAAGCTGACATACGTCACAAAATTCGAAACACCCTAAAAAGTAGAAAATAATGGAAAAAAGCGTCAGGTGCTTGATATCAATTAAAAATATCTCAAAAACACCTCATACTTTTTAGGGTTCCGTTGCCCAATGGCAAAAAACGGAACCCTTATAGATTCGTCATGTCTGTCTGTCTGTCTGTCTGTCCGTCCGTATGTCACAGCCACTTTTCTCCGAAACTATAAGAGCTATGCTGTTGAAACTTGGTAACTAGATGTATTCTGTGAACTCCATTAAGATTATCATACTAAAATAGAAAAAAAAAACAATTAATTTTGGGGTTCCCCATACTTAGAACTGAAACTCAAATTTTTTTTTTCATCAAACCCATACGTGTGGGGTATCTATGAATAGGTCTTCAAAAATAGTATTGAGGTTTCTAATATCATTTTTTTCGAAACTGAACAGTTTGCGCGAGAGACACTTCCAAAGTGGTAAAATGTGTGCGTCCCCCCCGTAACTTCTAAAATAAGACAATGATAAAACTAAAAAAAATATATGATGTACACTACCATGTAAACTACCACCGAAAATTGGTTTGACCGAGATCGAGTGAATAGTTTTTTTTTTTAAACGTCATAAATCGTAAACCGCAATTTACCTTACATTCAATCAACTGAAATATAAAATAAAAAATATTTTTAAACCAAGAATATCTACAGGTTTGTACGGAACCTTCGGTGCGCGAGTCCGACTCGCACTTGGCCGGTTTTTTCCATTATTTTCTACTTTTTAGGTTGGTTTTTCTATGGAAGCGTGTTTTTTTAAACAATTTTTTTTTTGTACCTATTATTGATAATTAGATCCTGCAGGTTAGAAAATCTGCATAACCCTATCTGATTTACTCGCTCTTTATTGTGTTTCATTTCAATTTTCTTCTTTCGCAAAACGCTGCAGTATTCACTAAAAGGCCCCTCGGGAGATACTTATCTCTACAAAAAGCGTGAAATACTCGTTGTTATCGCAATTATCATTAAGGGAATCCACCCTAAAATCTGATGGAGGCCCCCTTATAACTGCCCTATTTAAAGAGCAAATTGTTTCAACCCCTTTTTAAGGCTGGCACAGACAGCTGGAAAGATAAAAATTTGTTGTAAATAAACTTCAATGAAGCCGATACCAATTTATGTTTTTACTTCTAATACTTCTCTTCAGTGAACCAGCGAAATGTCAGTACACTCATATTTCACGCATACATCTAACTCGTTTTGAATTTATAACGTAAGCGGTCTAAGAGGAATATATAAGAATTTATTTCGAATTCACTGATTTACTTGATGTTGCAGACGTACTTTTACATTAGATAATAATTGAACCGATCCTTCATGTTCTGTATTAAAACTTATAGCAATTCAATATTGTAACTATAAAACCACGTCTGTATAATAACGTAAATCAGCGAAATCAGGAAAAATCCATATACGGCCTCTTAAACCAAGCACATTTCGTTACAAGCGACAATAATCCTCATTATCCAAAATTACTTTTGAATAATTAATTATTTAAAAACGAAATGGTTTCCCAAATTCGTTCACATTAATTTATGTCAAAGTAATTTGGTATTATACCAAGTGCTGTATTTGGCCATAATAAGATATTGTTTCAGAAAACGCGAAGCTCTAAATTCTAGGAATTCTGACAGCGGAATGAGGTACTTAGTTATTTACAAATTGGTTTTCGTATAAACCAGTTTATATGATAGTCGTTTTTGCCAGCGGCTTCGCCCGCGTGGTCTTTGGAAATTATGCCGCGGGAACGGGAACTACCTAGATAAAGATACCCTATGTGTTAATCCAGGTTATAAACTATCTGTGTGCCAAATTTCATCTAAATCCGATCAGTCGTTTTTGCGCTTAACAAACATACATTCATACTCACAAACTTTCGCATTTATAATATTACTAGCTTCTGCCCGCGACTTCGTCCGCGTCAAATATTTGCTCCCCTGACCCTTCCTGTCGCATCGCAGCCTGCTAATTTTTATCCATTTTTTTGTTGCTGCTCCACTCCTTTTGATCGTAGCGTGATATTATATAGCCTATAGCCTTCCTCAATAACTAGGCTACTGGACTCAAAAATAATTTTTCAATTCGAACCAGTAGTTCCTGAGATTTGCGCGTTCCACCCCCCATTTTAGGGATGAGGGGGGGGGGCAAGAGACAAAAAGTAGCCTATATCACTTTCCATCCCTTCAACTATCTCCACTTCAAAAATCACGTCAATTCGTCGCTCCGTTTTGCCGTGAAAGACGGACAAACAGACACACACACTTTCCCATTTATAATATTAGTATGGATTAATAGCATAAGGGTGATATTAATTACGTTTATTTCTATGATGTTAATGAAACTTGACAATAAAATTGAACAAGAGGTAGTCATCATCATCAGTGTTATTCAGCAGAAAGTCAGCCATTGCTGGATTCCTATTGGACGCCTCTTAACTTTTAGAGGCATGAGGAACAATGTGTCAGTTCACCCATCTTCCTAAGAAAAGGGAGATTTGTCTGAGGGACTTGCTTCTGGTGGGACTACTCTCCAACCATTGATATATGCTAGTTGCGCGGTTAATTCTGTTTGCGCGATGTAGGATTTTTGGGTGACGTCAGTATGATACGTAGTTCGTATGTGGTGATATAGATGTCGCCACAAATGATATATTGTGGTACACACGCCAGCACATCAAGCTACCCGAAATTGTCAAATGTTCGCAATCAATCTTGAACGTAATACTATGGTGATAAAGTTGAAAATCTATTAAAGAAATTTGACGGATTGTAGTAGCTTTGTGCGTCTGTACTAGTAAGAAAACTATTTGTCAGCATCTTTTCAAACTATAAAAACCGGCCAAGTGCGAGTCGGACTCGCGCACCGAGGGTTCCGTACAAACTTGTAGGTATTTTCGGTTTAAAAATATTTTTTTTTTTTAATTTTTATATTTCGGTTGATTGAATGTAAGGTAAATTGCGGTTTACGATTTATGACGTTTTAAAAAAAAAACTACTCACTCGATCTCGGTCAAACCAATTTTCGGTGGTAGTTTACATGGTAATGTACATCATATATTTTTTTTTAGTTTTGTCATTCTCTTATTTTAGAAGTTACGGGGGGGGGGGACACACATTTTACCACTTTGGAAGTGTCTCTCGCGCAAACTATTCAGTTTAGAAAAAAATGATAATAGAAACCTCATTACCATTTTTGAAGATCTATTCATAGATACCCCACACGTATGGGTTTGATGAAAAAAAAACATTTTTCAGTTTCAGTTCTATGTATGGGGAACCCCAAAATTTACTGTTTTTTTTTCTATTTTAGTGTAAAAATCCTAATGCGGTTCACATAATACACCTACTTACCAAGTTTCAACAGCATAGCTCTTATAGTTTCGGAATAAAATGGCTGTGACATACGGACGGACGGACAGACAGACAGACAGACAGACAGACAGACAGACAGACAGACATGACGAATCTATAAGGGTTCCGTTTTTTGCCATTTGGCAACGGAACCCTAAAAACCAGAAAAAAACAAATTTGTGGTAACACTTTCTTATATTAGGACTGTGTGTTAAATATTAACAAACATATCATATAAAGTACCAACGAGAACAATAGCTATTAAAACAGTCATGTTCCCAATAAGGAAAAAAAGTATAAAAAAGGTTTAAGACCCCTGAAAGAATATCGAAAATAAAATATGAATAAAAAATTCCAAAGTACTTCCGATCCTACATATTGTGTCCAAGTCTTAGCCGCTCCATTTCCCTCTCAAAATCTTTTCGCCCCTTTTATCTTTTGACGGAAGAAAGAGAAAAGATATCTCAGCTTTCTGTTTTGCGTTTTGAACTGTTCATTAAAAGGGTCTCTCTTTGGCTGTGTGTTCCTGGCCGTGACCTTTTAAGTACGCAGAGTTCGTTATGATGATTGTGTTGTGGTTATATGGCATAAGATAAGATGATATTTATTTGCTTAAACATGTGTCACACATACAAAAAAGACGTGATAACAACATTATAAGGTAGATATGTTTACCACACGATGTGAATAGTAAAGATCAAGAAATGTTATTAAGTCATAAGTCATTTAGTCATTTGTTTAACATAGTTAAACAAATGAATAAATTATTAATTAAATCATTATCTTAAAATAACGAAAAATCTAACAGAACAATAAAAACTAATAGAAGTTACAACTAAACATTCATACAATAATCAAATTAAAAAGAAAAATATTTAAACTTTGTCATTGAAATAAATATACACAAAGAAAGATCAAATCAAATAATAAAATTGTCAATATGTCAATACAAATTTTTCCTCTAAGAACTCGTTAATATATTTATTATACCTTATTTACTAAATATGTCTTAAGTTTAAATTTTGAAGCTCCTTCCACATTATTACGCTCTTTCCAACATTTAGGGTACTCATTGTATACAATTGAAGCCATGTGAGATACACTTTTGGGCTTCAAATATTGATACTTTGAATTTTTCCGAATAAAAATCTAATTAATAGATATGTGAAGCGAAAACTTGGTTATTCTTCCTACAATAATTATGGGGATGGAGGAGTACTAAATTTGACACAGTTAAAATGTATGTGGAGAAGGAGTGCAGAAAGTAAATATTTTAATATTACATTAAGTTTAAGATAAATTATGTTCGTATTTCGCCCACTAGTCTGTATAAATGGGTATAAAATTGTCTTACAGAGAGCAGAGTATCTAAATAAGTAGTTCCTAAAACAGAAAACGAACTTGATGTCATATTTAATGAAAAACTTTAGGCTGTAAATATCATTAGCTTTATAGATATTTTGACTTAATATGACGTATTTATTGGAAGATAGCATTATGGGTCGGCAATTTGTTTCGTTTTTTTTTCCAAAATACTTATTCTATATTACAATGTTCTTACCGTACAATGGAAACCTGTCAGGGTTTATCTGTGTGCTGGCGAGCCGTTTACATTGCTGACGAGCCGTTTACATGTTGACAGGGGGAATGGAAGAATGCGAAATGCGCCAACCCCAAGTAACACGGGACAAAGGAAGGTGATGATGGCTTAATTAACATCATATTGAAAGACTATACAGGATCAGATTCTCGATCTATAAATCCATGTTTCTGATCATGACATTTTTTTCACGACATAAACAAGACGGTTTTTGGACGAGAATTTACGAAGATGTAAGTACACTCAAAAAAATAACCTCCTTCTTTCTAAAATCAGTAAATAACGAACTCGAAGAAGAAGTTATCTGTTCATCGATACTTGGCCTGGCAACCGACACCGTGCTATCTAAAAAGGCATTAAACATGTTACGGTAAAATATGTCTCAATTTTACATCCAATCGACGTTCCCAATTTGGCATACACTCTGATATTCAGGAAATTCATTACACGCGAGCTTGAATTCGATTGGTTTTCTTAATTGTTCCGAAATTGGTATTGTTCTAGGCAGTTTTTTTTAATGGTAGCCAGTCATCACTGCACTTAACAAAATATTTTTGTTATTGTAATCTAAGTAGGTAGGTACTAATGGTGGACACGATATCTCTTTGTCTAAACTAACAAAACCTTACCGACTGATAGTTTGTGCAGCGGATTCAATAATCAAATTAAGCTTAAGTACTGCAAGTGAAAAAAATAAGTGATTGGAGAACTCCCGTCAGGAAAAAATAACGCTTTTTCTTCAACTTGAAATGTAACGTCGTTTTTTTATGATCAAATATTTCACTTCTCTTAAACTATCTCACTCTCGCTGTCGGATTTTTTTGGTTCTAGGACATGCCGGTTTCCTCACGATGTTTTCCTTTACCGTTTTGAGGGCCCAGTCGTGATGAAATTATTTACACAGAGTAAAGCGCCTACCTGGGTTCGAACTCACGACCTAAAACTCGTAAGTCGGGGTCGATACCACTGGGCCACCACTGCTCTTAACAGAATCATAACGAATACTTTATACTAAAACAAAACAATGTACAATTAAAAAATAAACGTCCATCACAAAAGCAGAACAATATGAAGTAACCAGACAAAAACAGTTCCTAGAATAATATTATCATTTGTTCATAACTGCAACAACTCGGACGCTTATAGGTCTCATGCATAATTCCACAGGTCGAGATCACCTGGCTAGGTGCCAGGCGGACTGCCCTAATTCCGTACTGGACGTATTCTGTCAGAAATCTAATGTTTGGGCTTTTTAGGGCAGATTTTATAGTTGGACTTAGGTTATGAGTTGGGAAAAAATTAAATGAAATTCTTGTCGTTGTGTTTTCTTTTTTAGTTGATAACTCAACGTAAATAGATACTACTACATATTTCTACGAGGTAGAAAATTTTATTGTTTGTGCATACAGTGCTTCTCAATAATAAGAATACTTTAATGTCCCACTTCAATTGCAATAATTTTAAACGAAAATTACGCAATTTGAGTTTAAACTTTGAAGATGTCACTTCAACATTTACACTGATGATTATATCTATGTTCTGATTGAAATGCTAATCCATGTAACAACACTACTTGTTTACCCTAAGGGTTGGGCAGACGTGTGCCTACGTATTTAATAGGAGACGAGCCTATTGCCATCAACCGGGGCACAATCCAGACTCCGGAGAGCTACTCAGAAATTCTGGATAGAACAACCTAATAAAACTTTGCTCGATCTGGGAATCGAATCCACAACGTCATGCTCAGCAGTAGCGCTTGCAACTACTAGACCAACTATGCAGAAACGAAATTTTGTGTTTTGCAAGAAATCGTTATAATTAATATCTACTCCTTCGGCAATCGTTTTACGAAATAATATAACCAGAATTAACAAAAACAAATTGTATAAAAACATGAAAAACAGAACTAAAAAAAATACTTAGCCTAGCAACACATTTCAGTAAAGTTAAAAATATATTACCGAAAAAGAATCTTTTCCAAACATTTATTTTCAGCGACAAAAAAAAGGCCATTTCCCCGCAATTCCAATACCTGTTTTGGCTTTTAAACATTTATTTTCGCTCGACAAATGGGTGTTCTTTTTAATAGTCCCTCGAATACTTTTCTGTTTATTAAAATATCCCTAAAAATCAGAATATGATCTGCTCCTTACAACACAATGGTTTTTACGATTCAATAAGGGAGGGAATGTGATTGGACGGTAGGGATGCTCCACAAATAATAGACTCGCTATAACAACTGGATTATTGTAAATTATGCTTTATTGTGTGCTCACAATATTTCTATTGGGGGAAGGTTTTATGAATGATGGTTATTTTGGGGCGATTTTCTTTATAAATTCTAAACGGAAGGAACTGTGTAGGTACGTAAAGGTTTTTTCAAGTATCATTTAATTAATGATCTGTGATTAAAATTGTGCGATTCCCAAGTTTTTTTGTAACTTAACATTCTGTTATTGTATAAGATAGATTCAAAATAGATTAGAAGGTGAATTACGCCGTCTAAACGGTATGTTAAGGATTCGTTTTGAGACGAGACGAAAAGTTTAACGACAACAGTAGAAGTCTTAACCATTGTTATCTATCATGCTTTGGCAAACTTTTGGTTTTTGTGTTCACGGGCCTAAAGAATAGCACCATCCAATTTCATATCGCGACTGTCGTATAAGGCGACTAACGGACTTACTAGAGAATAAGCAGCAGCGTTCTCTATGCATTTTACTACCATACTGCGATCGCCATTCTGCCTGACAAGCAAGACCATTATGGTGGCCTTTATTTGGGGTCGGCACAACACGTCTTTTTCTTTTATACTTCTCTATTAGTCGTCATTTTGGTAGTGACCCTCTTTCTATTCATATCATCATAACAGATTTTCACAAATTTTTAACAAAGTTTTGCTTACCAAAATTGGCCTTTCGATGAAAATGTACCTATGTCCTGTGACATCAAAAGCCATGACATGTCCTACAGCTGTAACGAGGATCGTGAAATATCGTTTCGCCCGGTCGATGGGGCTACGGAAGCCCCGGGCTCTATATAACGGGTACAAACGAACTAATTGCTCACTATTGTAACTTGACCCAACCTTGTAGTATGCCGAGAAGCCAAATTTTGAAAGGAATAAACATACGCCGTCTAAACGGTATGTTAAGGATTCGTTTTGAGACAATTGTTAGGTTGAAAAGTTTAACGACATCAGTAGAAGTCTTGACAATTGTTATCTACCATGCTGGCCTTTATTTGGGGTCAGCACAACACGTCTTTTTCTTCTATACTTCTCTATTAGTCTTCATTTCGGGTGTCACCCCGTTTCTATCCATATCATCATTCACACAGTCCATCCATCGTTTCTTTGGTCTCCCTCTACTCTTATAGCCATTGACATTCGTTCTCAAAACTTTCCTCACGACATTTTCCTCCTTCCTCCATATCACGTGCCCATACCATGACAAGGATAGATAGATGTGGATACAAAAAAAAAAACATTAATCATCTTTAGTGATTCACAGACACACGTTAGACATTCGTGTATGTATCAATCATTATCTTTGAATATAAAATCTTTCATCTATTCTATGAAAAAAGGAATAAAACTTAAATAAAAGCAAATATTGATTACACGAGAAAATCTTTCACAGGCTTAGAGAATGTATTGTAAAAGAACGTTTAGTCATTATATCAGTGCTACGTATGTAACTAGGGAAAGATTTTCTTTTTTTTTTCTTTTCAAAATATGTATGTTTTTATTTATTTTTCCTTTAATACTACGATTGAAATATTTTTTTTGTTTTTAGTAGTTAGCAATAGGTGGAATATTTGTCTTAATGGAACATTTTATAAAGGTCAAATTAAATCAGTTGTCAATACTTTACTCACGTGTTGTGGGTAGATATCGAAAACGAATGAAATCAAAAACAAACACAACATTTCTTTTTTCTCACTCTCTGACTTGTTCAAAACTTTAAATGGCTCTACTGTGATAAGCACATTAAGGCGGTTAAATGACATAGTTTTTAGAAAAGTGTTCGATTACGGTCATTGACCTTCGCCCATGATGAAAATTTTATTTTGTTCCATTAGTTTTCAATATCGATAGCAAATTTAATTTGATCCTGTACCTATATAAAACCTACAATGTAAACCTAAAATTATGACTTATTTTTGCCTCAAAGACAAAGCGTCTTTACAAGCACGACTTCTGAGCGTGAAATCTTCTCGTGAATATCCATGCTGGACAACGTGCGATCTTGTTATTCCATTAGAATTTATTAAGAAGTAGCTCAGAATTTGGATTCATTATTAAAACCGAAATGACAAACGCAGAGTTATTTTGAGAACTCGAACTAACTCATTATCATTTTCCTGCCCTTATTCCAATTTATTTGTGGTGGCGCAATATTTTTTTTCCACAATTCTCTATTAGTCGTCATTTTGGTAGTGACCCTCTTTCTATCCATATCATAATTCACACAGTCCATACATCGTTTCTTTTCTCTCCCCCTATTGGTGTCCCTCCACACTTATAGCCATCGATATTCAGACTACTAACAGATTTTCACAAATTTTTAACAAAATTTTGCTTACCAAAATTGGCCTTTCGATGAAAATGTACCTATGTCCTGTGACATCAAAAGCCATGACATGTCCTACAGCTGTAACGAGGATCGTGACATATCGTTTCGCCCGGTCGATGGGGCTACGGAAGCCCCGGGCTCTATATAACGGGGACAAACGAACTAATTGCTCACTATTGTAACTTGACCCAACCTTGTAGTATGCCGAGAAGCCAAATTTCGAAAGGAATAAACATACGCCGTCTAAACGGTATGTTAGGGATTCGTTTTGAGACAATTGTTAGGTTGAAAAGTTTAACGACAACAGTAGAAGTCTTGACAATTGTTATCTACCATGCTGGCCTTTATTTGGGGTCAGCACAACACGTCTTTTTCTTCTATACTTCTCTATTAGTCGTCATTTCGGGTGTCACCCCGTTTCTATCCATATCATCATTCACACCGTCCATCCATCGTTTCTTTTCTCTCCCCCTATTGGTGTCCCTCCACACTTATAGCCATCGATATTCAGACTACTAACAGATTTTCACAAATTTTTAACAAAATTTTGCTATGTCCTGTGACATCAAAAACCATGACATGTCCTACAGCTGTAACGAGGATCGTGACATATCGTTTCGCCCGGTCGATGGGGCTACGGAAGCCCCGGGCTCTATATCCCGTTTCCCGTCTACCCCGTTTCTATCCATATCATCATTCGCACAGTCCATCCATCGTTTCTTTGGTCTCCCCCTGCTCTTATAGCCATTGACATTCGTTCTCAAAACTTTCCTCACGACATTTTCCTCCTTCCTCCATATCACGTGCCCATACCATGACAAGGATAGATAGATGTGGATACAAAAAAAAAACATTAATCATCTTTAGTGATTCACAGACACACGTTAGACATTCGTGTAGGTATCAATCAATATCTTTGAATATAAAATCTTTCATCTATTCTATGAAAAAAGGAATAAAACTTAAATAAAAGCAAATATTGATTACACGAGAAAATATTTCACAGGCTTAGAGAATGTATTGTAAAAGAACGTTTAGTCATTATATCAGTGCTACGTATGTAACTAGGGAAAGATTTTCTTTTTTTTTTCTTTTCAAAATATGTATGTTTTTATTTATTTTTCCTTTAATACTACGATTGAAATATTTTTTTGTTTTTAGTAGTTAGCAATAGATGGAATATTTGTCTTAATGGAACATTTTATAAAGGGTCAAATTAAATTAGCTGTCAATACTTTACTCACGTGTTGTGGGTAGATATCGAAAACTAATGAAACCAAAAACAAACCTTTATTCTTTCTTCTTTTGACTCTGTTCAAAACTTGTAATGAGACAACGGTACAAGTACTTTAAATCAAAATAAAAATGTATACCTTAGTTCCACGAAAAATTACAAAACCAGCTGACCCATGACGATTTTTGTATTGTATTTTATGTTCCGTTAGTTTCCAATATCGATACCCCACATTTAGATATAGTATTTGAAAACCTAAAAATAAATTGATTAATGAGGAGTCCCTAAAAGTACCTAATATATTATTGCATCAAAGACTTACATGCACAGGTTGAGCATGAAATCTTCTCGTGAATATCCATGCTGGACAACGTGTGATCTTGTTATTCCATTAGAATGTATTAAGAAGTAGCTCAGAATTTTGATTATTACAACCTAGCTGACGAATACGCAGTTATCATCAACATCCCACTCTTATTCCAATTTATTTGTGGTCGGAGCAACATGGTTTTTGCTTCCACACTTCTTTATTAGTCGTCATTTCGGTAGTCACCCCCTTTCTATCCATATCATCATTAAGACAGTCCATACATCGTTACTTTTCTCTCCCTCTACTCTTATAACCATCGATATTCAAACTACTAACTGATTTTCACAATTTTTTTGCAAAGATTTGCTTACCAAAATTGACCTCTCCATGAAAATCCATGTCCATTGATATCAAAAGCCATGTCCTACAGCTGTAACGAGGATCGTGACATATCGTCCCTCCCGGTCGATGGGGCTACGGAAGCCCCGGGCTCTATGTAACGGGAACAAACGAACTAATTGCTCACTATTGGAACTTGACCCAACCTTGTAGTATGCCTAGAAGCCAAATTTTGAAAGGAATAAACATCATGTTTAGTTAATGATATTTTAACACTGAACTTATTTAGGGTGTGACTGTGGCGTAGGCAACTGAAGGAACACGGGTGGGTTTTAGTCAGTAAAAGTCTGACACACCGCTCCGCCCAAAGCGTGAGACGTCATTTGATGGTTTCCCTCACAAAAAAGGGTATATCGACTTGTTATCATGGATGCAATAACTATGATACATTATTTAGAATCCCCCTACGTTGGACCTTTTTCGTCGGAATACGCTGGATGCGATAAGGATGGAAGAGTTCGAGGTGGCGGTTTTTGGGGGAGGCTTATGTCCAGCCGTGCACATCTTTCGGCTGAAATGATAATGATGACGATGATTAAAAAAAGGGGGTCCTTATACATATATTGATTGCGTACTTTTCTATGAGACAGCTGTTTTCTTTTTTTATTAACCTACGTAACATTACTACCCTTACCACTCTGTATTTCAATTCAGTAAACTCTAGTTTGAGAATTAAGAATTAAACAACATAAGAGCATTCAAGTTGTTTCCATGATTATTTTAATCAAAGTACTAGTTTTTATCACACAACTACTATACGTAGATCATTGATATTTATAATTGTTTTGAAAATGTAGGTACCGACGCTAGTACATTAAGCTACCCGAAACTGTCAAATTTTCCCAATCAATCTTGAACCTAATATTTTAGCGATAAAGTTGAAAACCTATTGAAGTTTGACAGATTTGTGTGCTGGCGTCTGTACTTTAAAATGAACCCACTAAAAATGCAACGTTGCCACCCCACGCGGGAAAAACGCTCATACACTTTATCACACGAATATCACAACCACAGTATATAAACCACAGCTTGAACCGAGGAGTAATATATAAATACCTATATAAATAAGTAGCCACAAAAGAACTCAAACGGGTCAAGTGGCTCTCAGGGTTACGTAGCCCTTAAGTATATCGTTGAGGGTATTAGGTACAATAACAGTAGAAGTAACTTACTGTGCTAAGGAACTAGGTGGAATTTAGGTTCGGGCTTAGTGGGGTCATTGCCCCGATGCTTCAGTGGTCGCTAGAGTGACTGTTGGGTTTTTTTCTTTTACTTTAATGTTGTCTTTCTTTTTAAATTTTATTTGAATTTATAATGTACTATCTTTTGCCAGCGGGTTCGCCCGCTTATTATACACTAGCTTTTGCCAGCAGTTTCGCCCGCGTGGAGGTCGGAAAATATCCCGCAGGAACGTACTACCGGGATAAAAAGTAGCATATGTGTTAATCCAGGTTATATACTAACTGTGTTCCAAATTTCATCCAAATCCGTTTTGTAGTTTTTGCGTGAAAGAGTAACAAACATCCACACATCCATACATCCATACATACCTACAAACTTTCGCATTTATAATATTAGTAGGAAGTAGGATATAAACTTTCGGCTTCAAACCCTTTATCTTTTGCTGACTGAATTTTCTTTGTCTCAATCGGCGGTAGGTACTTATAGCAAAATACTTCTTTTTTTATATTCATCATAAAAGTTATTGAAATCATTTCAATAGTTAACTATGAAACAACTACTTTCAGGACTTGCATTTAATCTGTTACACCTTGTTTCCCGAAATAATACCTATTCAAATTTTCTAAAAATATGAATATGAAAACTCTAATATAATACAAATTCCTCTTAGCTTCAAATAATCCCCATGAAATGGTGCTTTAATACCAAATAGCCAATATTCTGCGACCTAATTTAAATATAGATTCATGAATCGAGAACAAAAATTTATTCATGAAGACAGACAACCAACAATTAATTTGTTTGTCTCCAACAATAACAGAATTATTGTGGTATATGACGTCACCACTAAAATAACAGTACCTACCGTCAAACTTTGAACTCTGTATACTTATGATTACATTGTCCCACAATATTCTGTGAACTATTAATAGTAAGGATATTATTCAGGATGCATATTACATGAGGTCTGTGAGCTTGTTACGACAATCTCTTGGGAGAATCTTGACAAAAGTGGAAGCCCTCTTTTTAAACAGGGGAATAAAACTATCTTTTATAGTTTTGTAAGGGAATTAATTTCCTCATTCCCCATTTCTTCCCGTGGGTGTCGTAAAAGGCGACTTAGGGATTTACTAGAGAATGGGCAGCAGCGTTCTCTATGCATTTTACCACCATACTGCGATCGCCAACCCGCTTGCCAAGCGTGGCGATTATGGCGAAGCTCCCATATAGGGGGAAGCCCATGTCCAGCAGTGGACGTCTTGCGGCTGAGATGGAAGAGAATTAAAGATAGTGCATAAAAAAAATATTAAAGTAAATCAAGCTCGCCATTACAGTAACAAAACTAAAAATGAGCATAATATTACTTACTGTATCTATTCTTTCCAAACGATGAATAGACTGTGTGAATTATATGATATGGATAGAAAGGGTCACCCCCTTTCTATCCATATCATATAATTACTACAGAGATGACGATTAGACTAGAGAGGTGATGAAGAAATAGACATGTTGCGCCGACCACAAATAAATTGGGATAAGAGCCGGAGAATGACGATGATTTACTCTATCTCTTCGCTCTTGTATCGTTATAATCAGGAATATCTCAAAACATAGGTAGGTGCGGAGAGGATGATTTATTGGTACAAAACTAACAGACACCATCAATTTACCGTGTTATAGCCATTTCATAAAACCGTCACAGATTTACAGTTGTAATTTGAATATACGGTCAATTTAAGTCAAAATAAAAGATTTCTGTTACCATACATTGTTGCATACTATGCGGCCTGAAATAATGTACAATAACGAGTTTCAGGAAAAGTTCGCCTTAGTAGAGCGTCGTCTCTTTAATTCATGCTTTGTCTCACTCCAGAAGATAAATCTGTCATATATGCTGGCCATGATTGCTAAAGCTGTCCTGGAGTGGAAACCGCGTATTGGCAAGCGTTTTGTGGGACGCCCACCAGCTAGATGACAGACTGGATGTGGTATGCGGAGGATAGGGTGTTATGGCGCAGCCTGGGAGAGACCTATGCATATGGCCAGCAGTGAACTGGGAAAGGCTGAGTTGATAAATTAAATCTATACTATTTTCGAAACAAATATTATAAAGCTGAATAGTTTGTTTGGTAGAACGCACTAATTTAAGGATCTGTTGGTTTGAATGGATTTTTTTTTTTGTGTTGATAGCCTATTTATCAAGCAAGGCTATTTAACATCACGCAAGGATTCTTAGGAGCCGAACGAAAGAAACGAATACGATATACTCGCACGACCAGGCGATTCGATGCGGAAGAGTAGTCGTAGCAAGAATTTGACTTGGACGAAGTTGCGGGTAGCAGCTTGTCTGATATATGAGCGTTCCGGGTACTATTAATTACTGATCACTTTGTGCATGCTTAGCAACAATAGACAGACACTACGGTTGTTCATTCTTATGTGAACAAACGCAGCTTTAGGATTAGGCTGATCTACTTCCAAGCATCAAAACGACTGCATTCGGATTCCAAAATAGTTGCCATTTCGAAGCTTTGAATTGGATTTCTCGTTGTGTTCGTCAAATGGAAGTAAAAAGATTAGGCAGCCAAATTCTTGTGCAGTTTTCACTGGTATATTGCCAATAAACTAAATCACAACGGAAATAGGGTTCAAAATAGCAAATATGGAATATTTAATGCTTTATTAGGTAGGTATGTCTTTATTCTACCCTTCGATGAAGTCTATAACGTAGATGGAATCACATACTCTTACAAATCACACCTACAATCAACTGTAGTATCTTTATTTTCGCATTGAATAGGCTTTTAGTTTAATGAGATGTCAGCTTATTCTGGAAATGTATAGCTTGATGTGTGGCCGCGCGTATCTATTTTGTTCATTAGCATAGGTTACGTTTACCTACTGATGATATTTTTTTAGTAATCTTAGTATTTGTTGTCTCCAAAATTAATTACTTTTTTTCTCTAAACCCCGCAGTAGGATTCCTGTGTCGTGGGATCTAGAACAGTTCCTTCGTTCCGTTAAATTAGAACAAAAATCTGATTAATTTTTTGAAGGTTGGATTGCTTAATTACAGAGTTACAAAATAATTGAGAGACAAAAAAGAAAGAAAAAAAGATAACAACAGTAAAAAATAAAAAATGTGTAGTGAGTGTGTGTGTAAGCATGTTTGTGATGTCTGTATGTGAGGGAGTGAGTCGGTGTGAGTAAGTGTATAGTGTATGTTGTGTGTAATGTTTAAAGATATTGTTCAATGCTAACACTGTTATTCGATTCAATTCTTGAGACAAACAAAAGGTTTTACAAAACAAGCAAAAAGTCCACTTACCAAATGAGTGGGTTTTGCTTCCCATTCAACAGCTTAACAGAAATCAGGAACTTACCTGTAAAAAGTCAAAATTTCATTATATTAGTCGTTAGCTGTTACATTTCAAATAACAGAGTAAATCATTGACAAGAAAGAAGAAAAACAATTAAAACAAGAGGTGCTTTTTGCCGTTAAATATTTGATGAAGTCTAATTAACAAGTAATATCTATAAATGATGTAAAGACACAACATAATTTTAATGTCTCAAAATAATACTAACATGAACAAGCATATAAAACGAGAGGAAATATTCAAAGGGCATCAAACAATTAATATGCATAGCTGTCAATAGGCTAAGTGCCCAAAATGGCTGTCAGCATTGCCACATTGGAACTTTGGCAATGCTAATTCTTTAAGCAAAAAAGTAGACCAGCCCTCTGGTCAAATAAAGAGTCGATCAACTGCTTGACGATGTCTTAAAAATTACGTGGGAACCCCATAGCCCTAGCGCTTCAACCCAAAACGTAGGCTACAGACAGAAAATGTTATTGTTAAGCCAATTTACCTTCGTCGATACGTCAACATAACGTGATAAAGCCATTTCTTAAAGCTGTCAAAGAATATACACCATTTAAGTTCAAATCAAAATATTTTTATTTCACATAAACCAACATGGGCATTTATCAAACGTCAGAAGCCAGTATACTATAGTAGTCTTTGGTCAGAAGCTAGGTGCACGGTTCCAATTTGTTGATTCCTTTGGAGAACACCCGGCAAGAAATTCTATGGTTACTCTTTTAAAAATAATTGGCTTTATCAATGGTTTAAAATTACAGTATTAATAGGTATGGGAGGACATGAGTCCGTGTCCGGGTCATGGTAGTTCAATAATTAATTTTCTTTACATAACAACATCTAAAGAGTACTCTAACTAAATTATAATCTTCCAAAATTAACTCTAGAAATGCCCAAAAGTCTACCAAAGTCCATTCAATCACTCACTTTAAGCAACCAACAAAAAAAAAAAGTTTCTTAACCATAATCAATTCCATCTTCCCACATACGATTCCGCATTTTCATTTCCCGAATTCGTATTACTGGCCAGTACGCCAGCATTGACCATTGCAATATCTCACAAGCTTTTTATTGGAACAGGGCCTTTTTGCCAGAATTTGTGGACATATCGGCTACACACGAACGAGCCAGCCTCTTTCTGCGAACTTTTCTTTTTTTTAAAGAGGAACTGTTGTAGTTTTTTTTTGCTTTTTTGTGTTTTGTGGGTAGTTGTGGGTGTAATGGGTTGTTGGTTTGTTTGTTTTGCTCTTCTGTTTATGATTGTAGGTAGTATTTACTTGAGAGCGTCTTCTATTGAATGTTGGTAATCAGTAGCCAAGTGGCGTCACGTTACGAAATTCCTTATCCATTGCTTCTTATGTTGGCAGAATTGGTCTGCTCAACAACATTTATAACAAAATGAATGTTGTTGAACTCTTAAAATAAGTGGTATTGCCATTGTAAATGTGTTGCTCACAAATTGGTATACAGTGAACATTTAGGTTTTCCTTCTCCGTGTATTTTGTAATGTACCCCCTGCCTTACAGGCAGAGTGTAAGAGTGTATGTAATTTGTTTGATACTCCGTTGCTGCATAGAACTATTGCTATAAACAGCTAACATGTTGGTATTATGTATTTTAATCCATGATTTTAAAAGTTAAACTATAATAGCCATTTTCTCTTTGTGTTCATTTAAATATTGTAATATTACTATGCTTTAAAATATTACCTATATATCCATTTTTATGGAACTGAAACACTTTCAATATTTAAAATGGAATAAAAGTGGAATTATGCGGATGCATAATGCGGCAAGAATTTTATCTGTACGGTGACCTAGCTGTCAACATTTTTTATCTTAGTATAAGTGTATGCATTTCATTATAATTACTAAAAATATGGCATATCGTTAAACTTGACCTCACATAGTCAAGCGCCATTCCCGGCTTCTATAAGCCACTATAATATTGTAAACAGAGGAATTCATAATACCAGTTAATAGATGTTGTTTTTTAGTCTGTGCTAGGTTAATAAACTTTCTTTCTTTCTCTATCTTATTAATTGTTGAAAAAGGGATGGGTGTATATTTACGGCTCATAATCTCCATCAGAATCAATAATGGAACGAGCATTCACTGTCGTATTAATTTTCTGTGTGATTAAGTTAATAAAATAGAATAACTTACCTATAGATAGTCTCATTCAAATAGTCTATGCATTGACCGAGTGACCCAATTCTACAGTGTTCAAATTTTCTCAAAATTTAATCTTTATTTTTTACCTAATTACTTTATTTACTCGATTTGGTTTAGTTTTTGTATATCGTCAGCAAGTACTCGTATGTGGTATCATTTATTGCATATACGTATGTGTGGTTTCCATCTATACTAATATTATAAAGCTGAAGAGTTTGTTTGTTTGGTTAACCCATAATCGGGCACAGGGAACTATTTTCCCACCACATCAATCTAGCGAAATACACAAATATTTTTTAAATACCAGCTCCCTAGGCTCTATTTTTTACCCAAACCTAAATCAGTAAATATCCAAGTTTTGAGTCCGATTAAGGGTTAAACGCGGTAATCTCAGAAACGACTAGTCCGAATTGAAAAAATATTTATCTGTGGGGTAGCCTATTTATTGCAGAAGGCTATAGGCTATATAACATACCGTTACAATCAAAAGGAGCGGAGCAGAAACGAAAATTGGTCAAAAACTGGCAGGCAATTCGATGCGACGGGAAGGGTCAAGAGAGCAAAAATTTGACGAGGACAAGTCGCGGGCAGAAGCTAGTACTGGGTAGCAGGGACATGATTTGCAACCTGTTACCATGGGTCCAGTTCCTGATTCAGAAGCCCCTCCCCCCTGCCCTGCCTTTAATTTTTTTCGTCTGTTAGTCACAAAAGTGCCGTTCTATACTTTTTGACCGCGCAGATATTGCACTTTTTTATGAAAACGACGATAGACGACGAAAATTTGCGCAGGGGGTCAAAAATCATGTGAAGAATTCATGGTTTCTGCAACGCTATATACAAAGGACAACAGTAGCTATACAGTTGACCTCGCACTACGGGAAACGAACCTATCAGCGATCGACGGAAACAATTTCAATAGTTGTGTCTGAAATTGAGTGACCAATTTCCCGATCCAAGATGTAAATAAAATGCAAAAGGATAAAATAAAGTAAATTTAGCCGGATCCATAAGAGAACCAAGGTAACCGACATAGCCAGAAGAATTGCTAAACTTAAGTAGCAGTGGGCTCGCAGAACAGATGGCCGATGGGGTTGAAAGGTTCTAGAGTGGCGACCGCATACCAAATGACGTAGAGTTGGAAGACCTCCCACAAGGTGGACCGATGACCTTGTGAAGGCCGCAGGAATCCGCTGGATGCGGGAAGCACAAAACCGGTCGAAGTGGTGGAGCTTGGGGGAGGCCTATGTCCAGCAGTGGAAGTCTTTCGGCTGAAATGATGATGAAATTTAGCATTCGCTTTTGAATACGTTTTTATTTTTGGTTTCCTTGTCAAGACAATCGAGGGATAATTGTGTAAAGCACTATAAATAAGAAAAGTTTTTATTTTTACAGTTCAACAACATTAATTGCGTTATTGAGTAGACAAACTTGGCTTGTGGCTAAGTTACAACAGCCGCACGTGTTGATCGTTCAGGTTAAGTTACGCTTGCCGCGGTTGGTCCGTGGATGGGCGACCAACTTTACATACCAAGACCCTTCCGTGCCTCGGAAAGCACGTTAAGCCGTTGGTCCCGGCTGTCTTTCGTAGATCTTAGACAGTCGTTACGGGTCGTCAGAACCCCGAAAGTCCGACAACCAGTCTTACCAAGGGGTATCGTATTACGCAGTAACTGTTGTGGAGTTCAGATAGGCAGTCGCTCCATGTAAAATACTGGTACTCAGCTGCATCCGGTTAGACTGGATGCCGACCCCAACATAGTTGGGAAAAGGCTAGGCAGATGATGGAGTAGACAAATTTTTGAAGCAACGGATTATTATCAATATCCTTCAAAATTAATCTAATTCTGATTGACAGTGCCATAAGGGTGCTGATATTCCGGTACCCAAATCACTCACCCCAAAGAAATTATATAAATCATACAATTTCACAATTAGTATATTGTTTACTTATCATAAAAGACCCGTATCCTTTGTCTCCAGCTCGCTCCGCATCGTCGAGAGGCACAATAGTAGTCATTTATCAAATAATAACAATATGCAATTTTTCTCTCATTGTCAACGCAAGATGAGTGATGAAGATAGTATAATGACGCTCGTATTTATGGAGGTTCATTTTAGCAGATTGTATTGTTTTTTTCAATGTCCTTTGAAAAATAGAGGGTTTTTTTTTTCAGGCTTTTACGCGAAGCATTTTTTGTATATCAACAATATAGGTTTCCAGGAATTTTGGGTGTCATCCTGTTTAATTATTCGGCAAAAATTTAAGATATTTTCGGTAAAATTTTCGGCCGATTAGGTACAAAGAACGTTTCGTTTTTGTTTTTTGTGCACCTTACAGAACAAATCTGATCATTAGTCCATTAATTAGAAGAGGTATTATCCTTGAATGACTGCTGATTAAATAACCTTAGTTTGATAAATATCAAACTAATTATCCTATTTTGGACCTTACGTCCCACCAACAGGGCTCTGGTTAAATTTGCAAACCGTTATTATTTACTTGACGCAAAATCTTTCCATTCCTTTTCCTTCGAATATAAAAGGACTCTTTAAAGGTTTATTGGGGTTAAACGGTTTAGAGCAATAAAAACCGATAAATACGGACGCATTGTGAACAAACGACGTTCAGTTGTATATTTGCATTTATGTACTTATTTTTTTTTTGTAATGTGCGTTTTGTTTATCCAGAGTAAAAAAAATCTTTCTTTCTTTCTTTTTTGGAACGTCGAATAAACCGATTAATTTAGGTATAGATAAAGTTCTAAAAGGATCACTTTCTTAAGAAAAGTTCGGATCAAAACCGAAATAAAAACAGTACTAACCGGTATTTTTACTGATCCAAGCCTTATCTACCAACATAATCATAGGATTTTAACACCTAAAAATCAGGCTTTAACGATCCTAGCTGGGACGTAGGCATTCTTCGAGAGGGAGTGGGCTGTAATTCACCGCGCGGGTAGATGTAACAAGTCATCGTATTTTTGGTTCAATGCCGGTTCCTCAAGATGTTTTCCGTAGACCGTTTTGAGAGCAGTGGTGATGGATTTATTTACACAAGTTTAAACGACTGTCAAAGTTCGAACCTATGACATACAATTCGTAAGTCAGGGCCGACACCACTGGGACCCTATAGCATCCACTTTTAACACGTATATTCTTCTGTAATTTCAACCTTACGACAGGTAGCCCCTCCACCAATTCTCATTTCCGTTCAACCCTAAAGAGACCCAGTAGCGGTATCTACCTCTTATCAATTTACTTAATGAAGTGCATGCCCTAATTCAGGGTTGGCAAACTTCCAAACAACGCTAACTTCGCGCCTCCAGTGACCCAGTTAATGTCAAACATTTGTTATGTTCGTAACAAACGAAGCGATAGTTGTACATTGCTGTTTTAGCACGGAACTTTGAACAAAAGGTGTTAAGGAAACATGTAATGGATTGTGTGGTGGTTGTTTCAGTTTTAGGTGGAGGGTGGGTTATTGATTTAGTTATGAAAACAATGCAACGGTTTCTTATCTTTGTGGTCAGGTTGTGAAACTGGTAGAGTAATTGAACTTTTTGTAGTGGCAGTAGCAACGTGGTTTTATGAGGAAAAATTATACATACGTAGTTACTTAAACTCACGCCTTTTTTCCCATGGGGGTAGGCAGAAACTACAGAGCGCCACCTACATATTACATCCTTACATATTCCTTTGCTTCGTTTATGTTCATACATCTGCTTATACACACACGCTGGCTGTGAGTACTATATAACTAACCTTCCTGAAGAACATCACCAATAAATTTACTATATGTTCTCTTGAAATTATAATAATAGAGAAATAAGTCCATAAAAAACCGGCCAAGTGCGAGTCGGACTCGCGCACCGAGGGTTCCGTACAAACCTGTAGGTATTCATGGTTTATGCATAAGGCTTGTGTTTATGAAATTAAATCCTATTTTTTTAATTTTTATATTTGAGTTGATTGAATGAAAGGTAAATTGCGGTTTACGATTTATGACGTATAAAAAAAAAACTACTTACTTGATCTTGTTCAAACCAATTTTCGTTGGAAGTTTATATAGCAATGTACATCATATATTTTTTTTTTAGTTTTATCATTCTCTTATTTTAGAAGTTACAGGGGGGGGGGGACACACATTTTACCACTTTGGGAGTGTCTCTCGCGCAAACTATACAGTTTAGAAAAAAATGATATTAGAAACCTCAATATCATTTTTAAAGACCTATCCATAGATACCCCACACGTATGGGTACGATGAAAAAAATTTTTTTGAGTTTCAGTTCTATGTATGGGGAACCCCAAAATTTATTGTTTTTTTTTCTATTTTTGTGTGAAAATCTTAATGCGGTTTACAGAATACATCTACTTACCAAGTTTCAACAACATAGCTCTTATAGTTTCGGAAAAAAATGGCTGTGACCTACACGGACAGACAGACAGACAGACAGACAGACAGACATGACGAATCTATAAGGGTTCCGTTTTTTGCCATTTGGCAACGGAACCCTAAAAAAGATGTCCGTCAGGCCCCCGAGATATCAGGATTCTAACTGCAACCTAAAATGTGTGCAACTAATAGGCAATCAGTATCAAAGCGTTATGTATTTCTACAACAACTTCAGCATAATTCACGTAAGCTTTTCCGAGTTTATGTCAATCTGATACATCTAATTATTACTATTGCTGATAAAATGTCATTCTGTCTAGGCCGTCAATGTTCCACTGATATCTTTTTGTATTTTATTGAAAATTTTATTTTCAATAAAATACAAAAAGATATCACCAACGTCCTTAATTCTCCAGACACAAAAAACAACACTACAAAAATGTAATTCTGTCTAGGCCGTCAATGTTCCACTGATATCTTTTTGTATTTTATTGAAAATTTTATTTTCAATAAAATACAAAAAGATATCACCAACGTCCTTAATTCTCCAGTCCATCTCTTTGCTGAAATTAATCTTCACATTTGTAATGCGTGTTTGTGGAAGAGAAATAAAATGTTTAGTTATTTGTTTATAAACAGGGATGGTAATAGTAGGTAAGTACTATCGTATTATTATGCAGTTCCATGAAAAAACTTAACATAATACTAGGCAGAGTTTCAGAAAATATTCTTCATAAACGGACTTCGCAAAACAGCAAGCCAGTGAGAAGCGTAGTCTAAAAACGTCTAAAAGAAAAACCGAAGACTCAGCTGTCTGGCTCGCATCCAGACAAAACTTCTCTATATATAATAACAACATCTTCGTTAAATGGAAGAATTAATTGTTTAAGTTCAATGTCTTGGGTATGTTCGAAAATGAGGTGGGCGGTGATTTGATAAGTTTCAATCGACTCGTTAAGGAAAATTATTTCTTCGGGAAGTTAATTTGTAACAAATCGCCAAATTGCCAAAAACTGTTTATTCTATAAGTACCTGCACAAACGGTTTACACGTGTATCTTAACCAATAATATAGCATAGATCACTTTGACTGTAAATTTGGCAAAAGATAAAATTAAACCTTTGATATTTTAGAGATACTCTGTTAAAATCTTTAAGAGTACATATCTGTTTGGAAGGGCTCATGGCTAAGTAACAACACCTACACGGGCCGTTCGATCAGGTTAGTAAAAAAATAATAATATATAATAATATAATATCTTAGGACAACCAACACACCGTTATCTGATCCCAAACTAGGCATAGCCTGTACTATGGCAACCAGATAACTGATAAATCTTTATATATATAATTCTACTGTATGTGTGTATATCACTGAACTCCTCCTAAACCGCTGGACCGATTTGAATGATTTTTTTTGTATGCGTTTGGGTGGCACCCTGGATGGTTTAGATTCACTATTGGACCCGGTAGGTGGCGCTGCTATCGAGTTCTGGGAAACAGGAAAACGTCTGTACGATCAGCTAGTATATGTATTTATTTCTAAATGCATACAAATTATAGATAAATTACATCCAGACACAGAACAAATGATTGTGCTCATCACACAAAGATTTGTCCTGGATGGGAATCGAACCCACGACCTCAGTCTTAGCAGTCAGGGTCACTAACCACTAGACTAACAGGCCAGTCACACCAGCCAGCTACCCCCCTTGTTGCCTCAGAAAGCACATTAAACCGTTGGTCCCAGCTATCATTCATAGATCTTTGATCGTCGGTACGGGTCAAGGGTCAGTCTTACCAAGGAGTATCGTATAACCCAGACACTGGGTTGTTGAGATCAGATAGGCAGTCACTCCAAGTAAAATACTATTATTTAGCTGCACTCAGATAGACTGCTTTTTGCTGATAAAATGACACTTTTTTAAGGTTGTAGGACTTAACTAGATGATAACTACAGGGTTGCTGTAGCAATGCTAATGGGAGACCTTCGATATTAGTGTTCAGCTGCTTGAGGATAGACTGGACTGGATAGGATGTCAGCAAAACTGAAGAAGTCCACTAGGACCGATGCCTGCCAGGGTCGCGAGATCTGTACGAAAGACGAAACACGACGCCGTCAACATTACGTGTTTAGTGATAGTTTAAGTAATGTTTTTATAGAATATGTATTAGTTTATAGTTATTGCTTTATATTATTTATGTATTATGTTTTTATGGGCCTTAGTTGCCTGAAATAAAGGATTGTATTGTATTGTATTGTTGTTGTATTGAAAGAGTTACCGTGGCCCTGGCATATGGGCAACTGAAGGAACACGAGTGGGTTTTAGTCAGTAAAAGTTTGACACGCCCTCCCGCTCGGCCCAGAGCGGGAGACGTCATTTGATGATTTCCCATCCACAAAAAAAAAGGATAGACTGGAAATAAGCCAACACAGTTGAGGTAGGCAGGTTGATCTTTATTATTTTCAGGTAATCATGTTATCAGAGAATTCCCTTCCACTGTATTTCGTCAATGTAATAATAGAACAATAATTGTAACTTATTTCGCCCTACTTACTGAAACAACGGACTTCCGTACCGAAATCAACGTCAAAACTTTCTAGCTCATAATCGTATCAACTTGAACAATCAGGGAAATGTAGTGTGTAGCAGATTGACATATTCCTTAAAACTGTGTCATAGCTCATACGACTGATAAGGAATCGCGATTTGAATTTCATCATCACCATCATCCAACCAAAAACTTCGTATCCGTCAGAATCGCGGGTGTATGAGTTCCAAATTGACAAAAAATAAACCATATCATCATTTCAGCCGTAATACGTCCACTGCTGGACATGACCTCCCCCAATTTGGGGGGCTTTGCCATAATCGCCACGCTTGGCAGGAGGATTGGCGATCGCAGTATGGTGGTAAAATGCATAGAGAACGCTGCTGCCCATTCTCTAGTAAGTCCCGTAGTCGCCTCTTACCCACGGAAAGAAATGGGGTGATGCTATTCTTTACGTCCGGCACCATACGGTACAAATGTAAACCATATAAATGTACGTAAAATGTACGTTTTTGTACTTAAATAAGTATAAATGTACGGTGTCTGTATGCGTACCAAACATCATTTTAAAGTAAGCCTCCATTCAATTAACTTTTTCATATTTTAAATTAGAAATGAAATGTCCACTGCTGGACACAGGCCTCCCCAAACGGGAGCTTGTCATTATCGCCACGCTTGGCAGGCAATTGGTGATCGCAGTATCGTAGTAAAACGCATAGAGAACGCTGCTACCCATTCTCTAGTAAGTAGTAGTCTATTTGAATTTACGTAGACAATAAAGTCATTTTGCTAACTACGCCCCACTGTGTGAAACAGTACGGCAAACATGGCCAGTAATCGTGCAGACAAATATCAGAATTCGGTCAATAAATTATGTTAAGACAGAAAGAGATAACTTTATTTTTTGATGATTTAGGGATATTTTATTCTTTTCTTATTTTTTTCTTGTTAATTTCTAATTCTGTTTTCTTCAATCAAATTTATTTGTTATACAAATAAGAAATACTTATATGTTTATATTTACAACACTTTATTTTATTAAAAAAATAAAAACGAAAACTATACCATACTACTTCATTAAATTATACTATACAAAATTATTTTCAGCTTAGCCCAATAGTTGACGGCCAGACAAGGCATTAAGTCCGCCTTTTACTTTTACAATAAAGATTAAATATGAAAATGAATAGTATATGATGCGTAACTATTTTTGCCATTATTTTACATACTTTTTCCCATAGTGCGCCTGTAGAACGTAAGTACTATGATTTTATTCTTTCACACACACATCTACGATACGAAACACACCCTCGACAACTGCGCTAAATGCATAACAGAGCGGCGAGCTTAAACTGTCCCTCGAGCACCCATTGTCTCGAGTAGTGATAAATTGTTAGTACCATTGCTGCGTCAGTGTGTACACTGCGCGTCACTTTAATTGGCACACTTGTGGTACACTGCCTTTATGGTGGCTGGCTTCGGTGTTGCCGTTTATTCTGTTAGAGAATTCAAGGAAATGCTGGCCGTGGTAATACGGATGGCAGGAGGTCTCTGGAAAACAAATGACTTCCAACGTTGAGCTTCAGAAGTTTAGCGGACTTTAACGGCTGAACGGTTGACAAACAATTGCATGCCAACTGTCAGAGCAAGTCTACTGAAGGTATGGCTTTTATTCCAAAATCTGTTTTAGACATTACCTTGCATGGATCTGGCATAACTACACAGCACAAAAAAAAAATTGTACTTGATATTAAACCACATGGTCTTTACGTATTTTCAGCTGCCGAATCCGAATCTGGACACAGAATTAACCCTACACCCTCCAGTTTTTCTCCAGGAGCATAAAAACTCTTGAATTTTGCAGTAATGATAATATTAAAAAGAAAATTTGAATAATCATAGTAACTTTACGTTTACATTACCTTATAACATATAATGTGATACAAAAAGCCCTAAAAAGGATAGGAAGTCTGATAAAAAACCTGTAAAATAATAATTTCTTTTCTTTTTAATAATACCATTACGGTAGAGTTTAAGCGTTTTTTGCTCCTGGAGAAAAACTGGAGGGTTTAGGGTTAATTCTGTGTCCATATTCGGATTCGGCAGCTCAAAATACGTCAGAGCGGGAGAAGTCATATGATGATTTCCCATCCTGAAAAAAAAAAAAAAAAAAAAAAAAAAAAAAAAACCATGTGGTTTAATAACAAGTACATTTTTGTTTTTTTTTTTTGTGGGGCTATGTTATGATCATGATAACGGTTTCAATCAAACTCTAACAAAAACTCAAATGGTTGGGGATAAAAAAATATTCGGCCAGTTAGTCAAACAGTTGAAGCTACTTGCCCTTTTCAAAAGGTGGAACTCTATGTAGAAGAACGGACAAGAAACTCCAAAGACACTCTTTGAAATCAAGATATTACAAAATCCTGGGTACATCATTCTTTTTGCAGCTATCATCATCAACATTTCAGCCGAAAGACGTCCACTGCTGGACATAGGTCTCCCCCAAGCACCGCCACTTCGACTTGTTCTGTACTTCTCGCATCCAGCGTATTCCTGCGGCTTTTACCAGGTCATCGGTTCATTTTGTGGGAGGCCTTCCAACGCTCCGTCTTCCAGTACGCGGAAGCGTACAGCGTGCGCGCGTGAAGCTATATGTGAGAACAATAAAAAAAGAAATAATTCCAAATTCAAGTTTCAAAATAAGCACCTGAAGTTAGGAGATGACCAGTCGATGACGCTCGTTCACGAAAATGATGCGTGGATCAGCACCATTCAGCTCAACCATTTTGTAAGGAAAAATTACCTGACACTTTAGTTATGTTTTATTCTCCAGGCTACAACAACATTACGATCATGCTTATCATAATAGAATCTTCCACAGGGGTTCATATAATAACCAAAATATTATACTGTTTTGGAAAGAAGACAATGCACAATGGAGCTATTGCGTTTTGATCCCAAACCTCTTTCAAGTGATCGCATACAACTGGAAAACCAACTCAGATTTTAAAACTAAATCACCATCTCTATGCTGTTCGACTTTGAAAGTGATGACTAGACTTCTGTATTGTATAAAATGACTTAAACCTGGCCACTTTACGTAATAGAATTGTGTTAATCTACTGAACAACACATTTTTCTGACTGCACATACTATTTCCTCAAAGATAAAGTAAGTGAGATAAGGTAAATGATATTATTTCTGAAGGTTGGTTTTCAGAAATGAAGAGATCAGTAGTAGAACCAAGGTAATCGACATAGCCCGAAGATTTACCAAACTTAAGTGGCAGTGTGGAGGGCACATTGTTCTCAGAGTAGATGGCTGATGGGGCCGAAAAGTTTTGGAGCGGCGATCACGTACCGGCGGAGGCCGCAGGAACCCGCTGGATGCGGGAAGCACAAAACTGGTCGAAGTTGCGGAGCTTGTGGGAGGCCTATGGAACACGGGTGGGTTTTAGTCAGTAAAAGTCTGACACGCCCTCCCGCTCCGCCCAGAGCGGGAGAAGTCATTTGATGATTTCCCATCCTGAAAAAAAAAAAAAAAAAAAAAAAAAAAAAAAAAAAAAAAAAAAAAAAAGGCCTATGTCTAGCAGTGGCCGTCTTTCGGCTGACTTTTCTGGAAGAAACCACACAGATTGAGTGGACATGTCCAGTCAGTGCACGCATTTGACCGTTATAATGCAGGTTAACTCAGAACTTAAGGAGCTCATCGATTCGAGGAACAATACCAAAGAAAGGACATTTGGGTAGGTTAAATAAATTACTGAAACTGCCAGACCATAAATAAAACTGACTGTGAAAAAAAAAATTAAAAAGAAATGACCCACAAAGACTTCACATTCATAATAGCCACGAGTATAATAAACACATAATATTTTACAATGTAAGTATTCCTGTCATTATTTGTATAAAATGGTTCAACGAAAGTGTGTATATAAAAATCCATCCATCCACACAAAATTGTTCATGCTGTACGTAGCAACAGCAATGAATGCAGCCCAGCATAAATGACGATGGTTTAAGTTGTCTCAAGAGGACGGTCGGTGGCATTGTCTTGTGACAAATTGTCTGCACCATTAGCTACGTCACTGTATTGTGTGCGTGGGGCGTTTTAATTCTGGCCGACTGTACATATTTTTTGTGGAAATACATAACTGTTGAAACACTTTTAAAAGTTCATGAAAAAAAATGCGTCATAGTTATGCCATTTATTTATTTTATAGCTTTGTATGACCTAAACGCGTTTAAGCCACGCTTTTCTATGACTTAAGTCGTGCACTTTTATACACAAAAGTGTGACTTAAGTGCAACTTTAGGTCACACTTGCTACAAAATTGTATACGATACGTGTAATTTAAGTAGTAGGTACATTATAGGGCGCTAACTTCAGGCCGTGCAATAATAGACTAGGGTTATTAAGTCAGACGTACCGTAATGTACCTACTATCGTCTAACTATTCGCGCACAAAGAGGTACAGACGCCAGCACAAGAAGCTGCTACAATCTGTCAAATTTCATTAATAGGTTTTCAACTTTATTGCTAAAGGTTAAGGTTCAAGATTGATTGGGAAAATTTGACAGTTTTGGGTAGCTTGATATGCTGGCGTCTGTACAAAGGTGGCTTTATGCCTTAGGTATTCTCTACCAGTCAACTAGGTGTTGATAAGTTGGCAATTGCTCTGTTTGAGAGGGGATGATAATAATAAAAACATATTACTTATAATAATCATAGTAAAGTTTAAATGAAATAGGTACACAAGTCAATAATTAAAAAGATTTCATATTTTGTTTTCCTTCTGTAAAATGTTTATAATTTTTTTAGGTGGCATTTATTACTTGTCTTTTATAAAAACTAAATTTAACCAATTTTAAGGCCACTTAACGCATTTTTAAACATAACAACTCGCCTTGTTATTCCATAGGGTTGGTTGTACTTTTAGTATACTCACATTTCGTTAGTTTACGTTTAAGGAGCATTTTAATATTACCTATGTCAGTATTATATTCTAAAGTAAACATAGCTTCACTTATTACAATACATTACTACATAGTATTCACAGACTCAGTTACAATAAATCTCTGATTATTTCGCGCTCGAGTCTTTAACACATTTCTAGAGAGACGTCGACGGAAAATCTCAGCTCAAAACCCAGATGAAATGACGTCGACTCGTCTAGATTATCCCGATACCAGTCGAGAGGCTGAGATAGGTGACGCAATCTCCGGCGCGGCTCAGCTTAGCACTGATATCTTCAAGATACCGGGCCCTAAGCGGCTGACGTCACGAGTTGATACTAGTTACAACATTGACATACAGTATCGTGATTAAATCTGAAAATAGTTCGTAGGGAGTTTTAGAATTACGCTTAGAGGGTTTTTGAAGTACATTATTTATATTGCGAAGCGTGTGTGGCTGTGAAAGGTTGAGGAATATAATATCTAATAATATCTTATCTTAGGACAACCAGCACACTGTTATCTGATCCCAAACTAGGCAGAGCCTGTACTATGGTAACCAGACAACTGATAAACATACTTATATATTTCTAAATACATACATATAATAACACCCAGACACAGAACAAATGATTGAGCTCATCACAAAAACATTTGTCCTGGGTGGGAATCGAACCTACGACCTCAGTCTTAGCAGTCAAAATAATACGATAAGACAACGGTTAACGGCGGTTAAAAAGAAGATGTAGTGATAACAATTTAAAAGAGTATGCTTAGATGGTTTGGTCATGTTGAGAGGATGAATGAAGGGCGACTAACAAACGGTATTTACAAGGCAGATGTGACTGGACACGCCAAGAGGACGCCCTGGGAGAATATATTATAGTGACCTTATTGGTGATCTTCTTTAGAAAGGTGAGGTGTTGAGTATTGGTAACCGGCGTGCGGTTATCACCTGATATATAAATATAAACGAAACAAAAATTATATGCAACGATCGTAACAGGTGACGTTCTGTATTTTCTGCCATGGGAAAACGGTGTGAGTTTATGTATGTGCTATGTAAGTAGTTAAGTATAAAAACGTTTAGTATCTATTTCATATTAGCTGTGCCCGCAGTTTCGCCTGCCTAGAGGTCAGATATTTTGCCACGGGAACGTGGTACGGACAAAAAGTAGCCTATGTCATTTCTCACAATGCTTTCGATCTCCTTGGCAATTTTTATAAAAATCTTTTAGTGGTTTATGCGTGAAAAGGTGGCTGTAGACAGAGGTATTTCATAATTTATAATATTACTATGGATTTGTAGAATTGCAAGGAGAAGGAACTGTTTGAATGTGATAAGGGTGAACCCTTGCCAGGGAATTCCTAGAAATTCTAGTCGTGCTACCTTTTTTTTTCGTTTTTTAAACATTCAAACAATAAATATTCTAGTCTAGAATGTTAATGTTATTTAAATTGTGTAGGTATGTTTAAATACGCATAACCCAATCGCAACACTTAATACTAAGTCTGGCGATAAAAAAACTGGAGTGCATACAATACACAGATACAATACTTTATTTAACTTTCATTTGTTTTCCCTAAGAAAGCCGTAAGTTCAGTACAAAAGCAAGCAGTCCATACAATTGCTTCAGTAATAAATCTAATATTACATTTACAGCTCAATTGACAGAAAAACAATAAATCTATCGTTAGAACGTGTCTGAGAATTCTTCAATGCTTTTATTAGTCTCGAGCGTGTCACAATAGAGGCGTCTCTGTGATCAATTGTAGGGTAGCACTGGAGGTCACTATACAGTGGGTGTCAATTTCTCTCGTAAAGTTCACGCAATAATTTGACATTTAATTGATTTGTTTATTCAAAGTAAGACTTCTTTTTGGAGATCTTTAAAGAACGGATAGACGCTGTAAAAGGACGTACATAAAGTGACCTTATTAGTGATATTCTTTAAAAAGGTTAGGTGCATAGTACTTGCATCTGGCGTGCGTGTTTGACTGGATGTATGAAATTAAACGAGGCAAAGGATCTGCAGGTAGCATTCTGTAGTTTCTGTCTGCCCCCATAGGAAGAAGGCATTGGTTTAAGTATGTATATTAAGAAAAAGAACAACAAAACATTACCTATTTTTCATTTACACACATATACATACATTCACTCGACTGACCACACCAAAACTCCTTATTCTAATTGTTTTATTTAATTTTAGTTTTTGATGTTTAGTAATTTTAATTTTAAGATTTTTCCTTTTGTGTTTTGTTCTACATTATAAGCTGCAAAGCTTACTAACATGATAATTTGTGATACCCAAACTGGGAGTGGAAACTGTCTCTCCTAAATACAGATTACTCAGTGATCTAGCTAGGAGAGTAGCGATTCACCCAAGAATTCGTTGTACAGACGCCACCAGGTCAAGCTACCCGAAACTGTCAATTTTTCCCAATGATCCTTGAACCTAATGCTCTAGAAATAAAGTCGAAAATCTATCAAAGAAATCTGACAGATTGTAGTAGCTTGATGTGTTGGCGTCTGTACCATGTATCTTACTAATAATGCTTACATTTTAAGTCCCTTATGTACTACAAAACCTTTATGTACCTAAATAAATGCCTTACTTGACACATTACAGGATCACAATTTTGTAACCATCTTATTTTATGTACCTACTATCTTAGCAAATAAACGATTATGATTATGATTAATAATATAAAAGGAAAGTCGAAAGCCAATGTGTACTGGAAAAATATATAGGTAAATAATTTGTTCAATATATCTTCCAAAAGCCTTATACTTACGCTAAAAATAGAATCTCAATCTTCATCAATCAACGTTGGATTGCGGTTAATACACCTACACTTTTATTCATTAATACAGGTACTTTTACTAAAATGGTATTTATGTACGAGTATATAGAGCTAAATTATCCTCCTATGTTTTGACATGAAAAATGATAAAGACAGCAACATAAATACAAAACCGTTTATAAAAAAACTAGTAGTTAGCAAGTTCATTCGCGTTGAGGTCGGATATTAATTTACGGGAATGTACTACTGAGGTAAAAAAATATCCTGTATGTTGAAACAAGGTATACATTTTATGTGTGTCAAATTTCATCCAAGTCCGTTTGACGGTTTATAAGTAGTTGAGTGACAAACATGCAAACTATCACATTTATAATATTTTATAGTAAGTGGATAAAATATGGAGAGCACTGGTGGCCCAATAAATGGGTTCGAACCCTGGCAAGTGCTTTATTTTGTGTAAATATTTTTATCACGACTAAACGCTAAACTTTGTGACGAAGAATATCCTAGATAGAGCTAAAAATTTCGAAGACATGTAACATCCACCAACCCGCACTGGGCCCGCGTGGTTACAGCCCACTCCCTGTTACCGCGAAGAGGCCTGTGTCGCAGCAGTGGGACAATAGATATAAGCACATTATGACGATGAAGGGTAAAATATAATGAAAAAACCGGCCAAGTACGAGTCGGACTCGCGCACCGAGGGTTCCGTACAAACCTGTAGGTATTTTCGGTTTAAAAAAATATATATTTTTTAATTTTTATATTTCAGTTGATTGAATGTAAGGTAAATTGCGGTTTACGATTTATGACGTTTTAAAAAAAAACTACTCACTCGATCTCGTTCAAACCAATTTTCGTTGGTAGTTTACATGGTAATGTACATCATATATTTTTTTTAGTTTTGTCATTCTCTTATTTTAGAAGTTACAGGGGGGGGGACACACATTTTACCACTTTGGAAGTGTCTCTCGCGCAAACTATTCAGTTTAGAAAAAAATGATAATAGAAACCTCATTACCATTTTTGAAGACCTATTCATAGATACCCCACACGTATGGGATTGATGAAAAAAAACATTTTTGAGTTTCAGTTCTATGTATGGGGAACCCCAAAATTTATTGTTTTTTTTCTATTTTAGTGTGAAAATCTTAATGCGGTTCACAGAATACACCTACTTACCAAGTTTCAACAGCATAGCTCTTATAGTTTCGGAATAAAATGGCTGTGACATACGGACGGACAGACAGACAGACAGACAGACAGACATGACGAATCTATAAGGGTTCCGTTTTTTGCCATTTGGCAACGGAATCCTAAAAAGAAAGCTAAAATCGATAAATCAATTTACTATGTCTAAAAATAAACAACCCACTTTTCCCAAAGCAGTATCGTATTGAACAGACTGGTCGAAAGATATCACTTAAGAGACACAAGAAATCTTTCTACTACAATTTGTAGTAGTCTTATTAGTCCCAAAAGGATTACAACAGGGACGATATCTCGTCGTGATAAATTGTTCTACGCGTCCGTCGATATACAGCGTGTTCACAAACTGGGATAGTTTTAGATATTTAATTTCTCGGAATAATATATTTAACTTACTTTGGTATGCTTTGATTAGAAAATTTAATTTCGTTATCGGTTTTTTAATATTGTTACTTACTTTTTCCAATGGCTGCGTCCGCGTAGAGATAAAAAAATATCACTCGGGAATGTACTAATGAGATAGTAAGTAAGCTATGTGAGAACCCAGGTTATAAACTGTGTGTCAATTTCATTCAAATACTTTTAGCCATTTGCGCCTGATTGAGTAATAAATATACGAACATCCAAACATACAAAATTTTCATATTTAAATATTAGTGCTTTACTTTTTTACTTACAATATATGCCTATAGTAAAAAAGTGTATTTATCTACTATCAACATCGTTAATTCTATAACTAATTTGAGTGTATATTTCTATGCGTGTGAAAAATACAAAAACATTCACAAAAAAACACAATAAAAAGGAAAAATAATTAAAACAATACATGCAATAAACAACGAAGTTACACAACCCTCTGAATGCATCACGAAACAAGTCAAAGCCAGTATTGTGACCGCCTTGGGACCAATAAAGCGCTGAAGAAATCGTTGTCGAAGGGTTATTTCAATGTTTGCACAGTAATTCTGTTTACGGGGATGTGCATACATAAGTGAAGGGGATTCATTTAAATGCAGGCAATATTTATTCGACGTTGGGGATTAATTAAAAATATTTGTTTGTTTGTTTTATTTTAACTGTTGTTTTGTGTAATACAATATTTCGCTGTTAGTTTGTGAGTTAATGGGTTCCAGTCAGTACTTTAATACTTTACAAAATTCACAATGTTTTTTTTGTGCATAGTTTAAAGTATCCGGGATTTGTGGTTGAGTATTACAGCAGCACGGATTGATTGACCAGGTTAAGCTGCGCTTGCCGCGGTTGGTTTGTGGATGGGTGACCATCTTTACATACCAAGACGCCTCCGTGCCTCGGAAAGCACGTTCAGCCGTTGGCCCTGGCTGTCATTTGTGGATCTTTGACAGTCATTTCGGGTCGTCAGAAGCCCAAAAGTCTGACAACTAGTCTTACCAAGGGGTATCGTATTACCAAGAAAGTGGGTTGAGAAGGTCAGATAGGAAGTCGCTCCATGTAAAATACTGGTATCCAGCTGCATGTGGTTAGACTGAAGCCGATCCCAACATAGTTGGAAAAATGCTAGGCAGATGACGATGAGTTTTTGACATTTTAATAGTCACAAGAACGCACCCTGTATATGACTGTATAAACAAAATATAGATATATACGAAGACTGGTGGCGATATCGTTGATGCCCTATTAGTCGTAAATAACGCCTTTCCGAACAGTCTGTGTGTGCGTCATAAATATAAGGAACAAAGAATTTTTTTGTTCGATCATTGTGTATGAATTTGTGAGTATGTGCGTATGTCATAATTTCGGGGTTATGTCTTTATTATTCGTGGTGTCTGTGTTATTAAGTAGTATTATACAGCGTGTAACATAATTAACGTATACACCCCAATTAGAGTATTGAGTTAAAAACATAATACAATGGCTAGATCTTTTTTTTTCAAAGATGTTGTTGTTAAAAAAATGGCCAAGAACGAGTCGGACTCGCGCACCGAGGGTTCCGTACAAACCTGTAGGTATATGTATAAGGTTTATGTTTATGACATTAAATGTTTTAAGCTATTACATAGTTTTTATCGCGGGCTTTGAGCGAGGCGACCGAATCAAGAAATTCCGTAACGAAAAAACCTAACACAAGTCACTTCCCGGTCTGTCTGTCCCTATGTCGGTATGCTTCGATCTTTAAAACTACGCAACCAATTTTTGAAGCGGGTTTTTTTTTAAATATATAGAGTGATTCAAGAGAAAGGTTTATATGTATATAACATGCATAATATAGTAAAGAAACGCTGATCATTTTAGGGGTTTCTAATGTGATGCCATAAATAAACACATTTTTTTGCGCTTACATTGCGAACGCTGGCTGAACCCTACGAAATAGATCAAAATAATTTACTATACACCTTAAAAAATCTACAAAAAATCCGCGATGGTATATGTCATCTCTTAGAGATGACCCACAATAACCATTTTTTATCCTTTACTTTTTACGAGAAATAAGGGCTTATTTACGAAGCGATTTTAAGCAATACAGCATTAATCCTTATCCAATTAAGTACCTTAAAAACATTGTGCATTTAATATAGATTAATATGGCCCTTTACAGCATGTAATTTAAATAAAGATCTTAGAAGATATCAGAGATTTAAAAGCGGGGGCAGTAACTTCTCATTTATTCAATAAAAGGAAAAAAAAATGTTTTCTTATCGGTCAAATAAAAAATAAATAAATAATTATAATTGCATAAGTTGATAAAAATGCTACGCAATAGCTTTACCGCGGCAGTCCCCGAGTGCCACATGTCAATTTTTTTTTTAAATTTATATATTTGAGTTGATTGAATGAAAGGTAAATTGCGGTTTACGATTTATAACGTATTAAAAAAAATTACTTACTAGGTCTCGTTCAAACCAATTTTCGGTGGTAGTTTACATCATATATATTTTTTAGTTTTATCATTCTCTTATTTTAGAGGTTACAGGGGCGGGACACACATTTTAACATTATGGAAGTATCTCTCGAGCAAACTGTTCAGTTTAGAAAAAAAAAATATATTTGAAACTTCAATATCATTTTTGAAGACCTATTCATAGATACACAGATGGGTTTGATGAAAAAAAAAAAAATGTGTTTCAGTTCTAAGTATGGGGAACTCCAAAATGTATTGATTTTTTTTCTATTTTTGTATGAAAATCTTAATGCGGTTTACAGAATACATTTACTTACCAGGTTTCAACAGCATAGCTCTTATAGTTTCGAAAAAAAGTGGCTGTGACATACGGACGGCCAGACAGACATGACGAATCTATAAGGGTTTCGTTTTTTGCCATTTGGCAATGGAACCCTAAAAATGACTGATATTCATTGCGTTGAGTCAATTATGAACAAAGTACTTTTAGGACTTGCGTATATTGTTACACCTAGTATATGTAAAGGTATCCAAAAGTTACTGCTTCGATGATAATACAGACTAAGTCAATACAGTTAATACAATTTGGTGGTCGAAACGTGGACACTGACAGAACAGACAAAATCAGAAACGAAATTATCCGGAAAAGAACTGGAGTTATCGACATAGCTCGCAGAGTAAGCAAGCTGAAGTGGCAGTGCGCTGGCCATGTCTGTCGAAGGAGCGATGGCCGGTGGAGCAGACGAGTCCTGGAGTGGAGACCGCGTATCGGCAAGCATAGTGTGGGACGCCCCCCAGCTAGATGGACCGACGACCTTAGGAAAGTGGCTGGGGTAGACTGGATGCGGAAGGCGGAGGACAAGGTGTTGTGGCGCAACATAGGAGAGGCATATGTCCAGCAGTGGACTGTGATAGGCTGAGTTGATTAAGTCATAATACAGTTTAAGTAAATTTTTTCGCGCACTGGATATTCAACCTACTGCGTAGGGCCGAGAGTTGAAAGTCGCTCAGTATGTGTTTAGATTAGATTATCAACGCTCGGTTCTTTTGCCAGGGTCGCGAGATTTGTTCGAAAGTGTTACCGTGGCCCTGGCATATGGGCAACTGAAGGAACACGGGTGGGTTTTAGTCAATAAAAGTCTGACACGCCCTCTCGCTCCGTCCAAGAGCGGGAGCCGTCCCACCAACAAAAAAATAAATAAATAAATGCTCGTTTCTTCACTGACAGCTGAACATATAGTGCGCGATAAAATAATGCCGCGATTATTTTACGTTATTGTGAACGTCGACTAAGAACCATTGTTGGAGCCAGCAACAAATGATTTTCATGAAACGTTTTTTTTTGTTATTTATCTACTATTATAAATGTCTTACATTCTGTTGCACAAAGGTCTAAAGATAATTTTGAAAAGAAAGTTTTTTTATTATTATTTACAACCTTTATATTTTGAACCATTGTTGTAGACGTTCACAACTTTCAAATGATTTTCACAAAGCACTTTTATTATTTATCAGTAGGTAGGTATCATATTTCAAATTCTGGTCAAAGGTCTAAGGTTTATCAATAATATCTGAAATGTCATCTAAAAGGTTTGATCCTGAAAGGTCTCCCGAGTCAAAGGCCTAAAATCTGTTCAAACGTTTAAAACGAATATTTACACCACATAAACGTTAGAAATTGCCCGTTTCAATCGATAAAATATTAAAGTTCTAAAGTAGATATATTGTCGATCAGAAAACTAAAAAACGCGATTTCATAGCTAACCAAACCAAGAAGTAGAAAGTAATGGAAAAGCGTGGGTGCTTTTCAAGGTATTTTTTTTTAATATATATATGAATCACCCCACGCTTTTTTCCATTATTATTAACTTTTTAGTTCGGGTTTCTATGAAAGCGTGTTTTCTTTGCTGTCCTGGTGTTCGTGGCGAGGACAATGACACAAATTTATGAAATTATTGTGTTGTCATCGGTCTTTATAAGTACGCAAAATTTCAAATTAATCCGCCGTTTTGAAGGGGTGAAAATCACGTTCAAAATTTTTGTTACATACGTACATACCAAGCTTATAAAAAAACTTTTTAACAAAAAATTAAACCGCCGAAAAAACTGAAAAGCATAAAATAATAAACCTTAAAATTATGAGTCGGCGCTTTGAGTGATCTTTGTTCATTGATTTTTCAGCGCCGACTCAAAATTTTAAGGTTTATTATTTTATGCTTTTCAGTTTTTTCGGCGGTTTAATTTTTTGTTAAAAAGTTTTTATTTCATAATTTTTTGTGACTTCAATATACTAATAATACTTGGCAAGGTATACCCTATCCATCAAAAAAGAATTATCAAAATCGGACTACTCTGTATAAAGTTATGCGTGGTTAAACATTACAATCAGTGAGTGAACAATCAATTATCCCCTATTTTCCGACCCTTAGGGTTCGATTTTGCTATACAAATGTATATGGGACCACCTTGGGACTATACCCTTTCCAATAGAAGAAGAATTGTCACAATCGGACCACTATGTAAAAAGTTATGCGTGGTCATATATAAAAAAATAAAAAAAAATATACGCGTCGAATTGAGAACCTCCTCCGTTTTTTTTCGTCGGTTGAAAAGTGTGTTTAAATCATTTTGTTTTCTAAAAATCAGCTCGTTTTGATGTTAGACATCAAAATTACATGAGACTCTCAAAACACTCGACCGTCACAAGTTCCTAATGTTTAGATGAGTGGAAGGAACGGAAGAACAACAAACTCCCCAGCAACACATCTGTCCAACGCCTAGTGATGTACAAACGCCAGCACATCAAAGTACCCGAACATGTCAAAATTTTCCAATCAATCTTGAACTAAAACTTTAGTGATAAAGTTGAAAATCTATTAAAGAAGGGTATAGGGATAAGGATGGCCAAATGGCCCCTTCTCTAGATCTTGGGACTTATTTACGTAGTTCATTCGGTGAGTGGAACTATGCAATAATATAGCATTTTTACCCCTTTATCATTAATATTTTTAAAGATCACATAAATAACATACATCACATAAATATTGATAACTGAGGGTTCGGAAAAAAAAAATTCACGAGTTCTACTGGATCAAATCGAATTTGGTTAAATGGAATGTGTAGAAGGCAGAAAGTATTATTATATTTATTTTTTTGAGATTTTTCGAGATGTAGGAAGTATTGAAAAAATTTGAGGTTTTAATAAAAAATGGTATTTGCCACAGTTCTCTTAGAGTGACACCTCTATAAAAAATGTAAATAATGATTTATTAAACCTAGTTACATATTATTCAATCCACATTTAAATCAAAACACTTGAACACTTCGAAAAAATTTTTTGTGAAAGTCGTAATTCAAAATCCACAGTTGATTATCGTTTAATTTACATACATATAACACTTATGTCATAATAACTTCCACGGAACATGTGAATTCTTCTATTCTACGCAGATCATGTAGCCATCATCACTAGTCATCATCACTATCTTGGTTAATTACTACTGGAATTTGGTCCGTGGCAAATATACTTGATAATATTTCCGCAGGTCGTGTGACAAATATCTCGCAAATGGTACGTTATATGTTTATATGGTAGACTTTGCGAATTATATGGCGAGATTTGACTGCTGCTTCAATTATATTCGGTGTTTGTTTCATATATTGTACATATAGGTTGCCCTGATTATCCATTACCTCAGTTATGTATGAAACAGCTTGTGAAAACTAGTATCTCCCTGTAAATAAAATTTTAAGTTCTTGTTCAGATAAAATGTGGAAAAACTAGACGTTCAAGAGTATTTAGATTTTTTAGATTCGACTTCCTTCTAATCCATCATTGTTTTTTTAACTTCGTACGCTAAACTATTTGTTACATTCATTTAACTCTCTACGTAAATAAGTCCCAAGATCTAGAGAAGGGGCCATTTGGCCATGCTTATCCCGCTATACCCTTTGACAGATTGTAATAGCTTGATGTGCTGGCGTCTGTACCTAATCAGCAGAGGTATTGGTGATTATGCTAATATCAAATTGCGATCCCATACATCTGCCAGTACGGTAGCTCCTATTATTAGGCTCAACAATACGGCAAAATTACTGCCGAAAGCCTGGTCTGGTTTAATGAATGTGCTGTTTAATCCTAACACGAATCACACAAAGTAAACACAGAAGGACGATTCCATGCAGTGCGTGAAATACACGTGCATGATACATATGTCATCCCGATCTATAATCCGACTGCGGGGCAGTCAAGACAGGGTTTTGTTTTTACGGGAAACTGGGTCGTTATGCCTTGGCCGGCGAATCGTCGAACGCAGAGCGTTGAACAATAGATATGGCGGAAATCTTGCTCACTTGTGGAAGCACGTGTCAAAATCAAAATCAAAAGTCATTTATTCAAACTAGGCTGAGAGTCAGCACTTTTTGAACGTCAAAGTGCCAAAAGACAGTCCCCCCAAAATTCCCGCCCTTCGACACTTCCTAGTGCTTTAGCTGGGAAGAAGAAGTGGCGGAACAAACTCCCCAGCAGCACAGCTGTCTGTTAAGTTAGAAGAACTTGATTCTAAACAATATCGTGTAAGTAATTAATATTATAAAACAAAACATACATTATTCCCCATATGTCAGCTGGCACACGCCAATATACGAACAAAACATTGAAAACTAAACTCAAGCTGAAATAAATAATAAAACAAAATCGTAAACAGAACGTAAAACCTAAATAAAGCCTCCAGGCATAAAGGGCGTGCCCGCTTACATATTCAACGATGCAAAATTATACATATACATACATTGATGCATATAGTTAAGTTGAAGTTACAATAGTTAAACTAGGACCTCCGGAGTAAAATAAAATAACAGTAAATACAAATAACAATAACAAAAACCATGGTCAGGTGTGTTGGTTCGGTTCCCTATAAAATGGTTGAATTGGATGGTGTTGATCCATGTGTCATGTTTGTGAACAGATGCCGTCTGTTGAGACTGGTCATTCCCTTACTTCCAGGGCTTATTTTTAATGTTATATTTAGAATTGTTTCCTAATTTTTTATATCTTACAATTTTTCTCAACCAGATTTGGAACAAGAATAATGTGCCCAGAATTTTGTAATATCTTCATTTAAAAGAGTGTTAGAAAGAAAGAAAGAAAAAGTATTTATTGGGACACGCACAGAAACTATACAAAAAACAATACTTAATAAAACAAAAAATCTATTATAAACAAATAAATAAAAAATTTAAAAGAAAAAAAAATACCAGAAAGTCCTGTGCGGCCTCGCACAGGACTTTCTGGTATTTTTTTTTTTCTTTTAAATTTTTTATTTGAATTGAATTTTGTAATATCTTCATTTAAAAGAGTGTTAGAAAGAAAGAAAGAAAAAGTATTTATTGGGACACGCACAGAAACTATACAAAAAACAATACTTAATAAAACAAAAAATCTATTATAAACAAATAAACAAAAAATTTAAAAGAAAAAAAAAAATACCAGAAAGTCCTGTGCGAGGCCAAAGGGCCCATCTCAACATGATGCTGCGACATTTAAAAGTAAGTGTCGCAGCGCTGGTATTCTGATAAGGCTCAGTGTGTTGTGATGTCACGGACAAATATAGAAATGAATAAATTATAATAGGATAACGTATAGTGTTTAAAGTAAAATAAATAAAACTAGTGATCGCCCATTGGTCGAAATTCGACCGTACTTCATTTGAATAGAAATACATTACTATGAAAAAATATAGATAATAATAAATATAAAAAAATAATATGGTTATATTTGACATTCAGTAACACTATAGACAAATTATTGACGCTGTACTACTGTGGAGTATATATATATGTACTGGATATGGAACTATATGGAATGAAATATCACAGAAATTTGTTCTGTTTTTATAGAATTTTCCCTATTATTTTTAATTAATTATGACGGTTGCAAATGTCATAATTATAACCAGCCTGTACAATCTATGACCAGCCTGTACAATCGTGAGGCATACAACCTCTACAGTTTGCACACGACACTAAGTTTTGTATGGGAAACTTACTAATGCCATACTTGTCATTCTCCTTAAAACCACAAAAAATATTTCTTATAAATCTAAACTAAATTCCTATCGTCGCTAATACAAATAATATTAAAGACAAATATTCTCGATATGAGCATAGATTTTAAAAATGAAATAGGTTATATATCTATAAAATTAATTTATTACCTATAAATTAATATACTTGACATTCAGTAAGACTATAGACACAAAATCAGGCTGACCAACTTAGGGGTTTTCTCAAATTTAGGGGGTAAATAAGAGGATTGGGATTTTTTAGGGGCGTTCCATTTTTAGGGGTATTCTTAGGGATTTTTTGCCATCTTACATTTCTCATTGTGTTTTTGATTACAATATAAGTATTAGCGACTTCTAGTACGGTTCCTCGGTACTAAGAATGCAGAGTGAATGATTAACAAATGTCGCGTAATAAATATAGACAAATATTACTACTGTGTGATTACTGAACATTCGTTGGTTATTTTCATTATAATTTTTAGCGGATTTTTTTTAGTAATTGTGGCAATTTTAGGGTTTTTTAACTTAAACTTTAGGGGTAAATATTTCTGGGTGTTGGTAACACTGCATAAAATAATAAAGACAGATTTGGACCATAAACAACGGAATATCTATGCATGTGTGTATTAAATACACGGTAATGAATAGTAGTGTGCGTAACGTGTTATTTATTGAAAATAATATATTTTTACGCATAATTTAAAAAAAAATATTAGTATTCGTCACTTCTTCTCTGTATAAACTATAAGTGTGCGAAATTTCATACTCCTCCGTCCGCCCAATTTTCGTAAAAAGGGATCCAAAGTTTTCGCTTCACGTATTAATATATAGATTATTATCGATAAAGTTGATAATTGAAAACATGTATAAAACGACATTTTCTAAAAATGAATCCTAGCTAGATCGATTTATCGCCCCCGAAACCCCCTATATACTAAATTTCATGAAAATCGTTTGAGCCGTTTCCGAGATTCAGATTATATATATATACAAGAATTGCTCGTTTAAAGGTATAAGATAGGTTGAAACAGTGCGTTCTGTCACATTGCATTTTTTCCGTCAAACTTCGACTTTTCCGAAGATAACCGATGGAACCTTTGATCGTAGGCGTAGGTACTATAGTTAGATGACGTTCACGCGGACGCGCACTGGATCTTAAACTTCGCTGCTTAGGGCTGAGGGGTGGAAATCCCAATGTGTTTTTTCGACGCCCTGGGAGAAGATAAAGTGACCTTATTGGTGACCTTCTTCAGAAGGGTCATGTGCGTAGTACTAGTAACTGGCGTGCGTGTATGACCAGATGTATAAACTTCCTGCCAGGGTCGCGTGATCTGTTCGAAAGAGTTACCGTGGCCCTGGCATATGGGCAACTGAAGGAACACGGGTGGGTTTTAGACAGTAAAAGTCTGACATGCCCTTTCGCTTCACCCTAGAGTGAGAGACGACATTTGATAAATTCAAATCTACAAAAAAAAAAAATGTACGAACTTAAACGAGACAAAAGGAGTATGTTGTTGTTTATGTTGTATGTTATGTGTGTTGTTGTGTGTTGTTATGGAGTTGGAGGTGTGTGTTGTTATTTTGTAGTTTCTGCCTACCTCCATGGGAAAAAGGCGTGATGTATGTATGTATGTGTTTTTTCGACGCACTGAGATGTATCTCAGATCTCTGATAAGTATCTCTGAGAGTTGAATTAATAATAATAAATAATAAAACTTTTTATTTCAATCAACAAAGGATCGTAACACAACAATTACAAGATTAATAAAAAAAAGAAAATAATAATACCAAAAACACATACATACAATTTAAAAAAAAAAACACACACAAAACGTTCTGCTGCATTCGGTTGCTCAGTATGTGAATCTTGCAGCAATGTTTCAGGTACTGAAAATCGAACCTCTGCGCGAATGCCTTCAGGATGCCGCTGAAGCTAGCCCGAACCCTGCGCACCAGGGACGTGCATCGTTAATTACCAATGATCGTTTTCATACCGACTTACGTATGCCTATAACTTACGTCATCATTATCATTTCAGCCGAAAGACGTCCACTGCTGGACATAGGCCTCCCGCAAGCACCGCCACTTCGACCTATTCTGTGCTTCTCGCATCCAACGTTTTCCTGCGGCCTTCACCAAGTCATCGGTCCATCTTTTGGGAGGCCGTCCAACGCTCCGAATGACTTACGTATCTCTGTCTAAAAGGAATGCCAGTCGAGTACACACGAAGCGTGTCTATGTGTGCGTGTATTTTCTTTCATTGTATAGAGCTGGCCTTCTGGTTTTGTACTTATCTATTTTGTGCACGAGTGATGCAAGCGGCGACCAATCAGCACGCACTCCCTTGGGAGCGTGGCCGTGACTAAAATTCAATGATTCCGTTAAGCCAGCCAGCTTCGGTTTGGTTTCATTACCTTTGACTGTTGGAGCCAAATTTGGTATTGTTATTTCGATTTTGTAATGCATAGATATTTTGTTCCTTGTGATACATTATTTGTGTAGATGATAATAGTATTATCATAAGTTACCACAAAACAAACTCCAATTCGTAAAATATATACTCATCGTGATCAGAATCTGCCTATCCTTTTCCCAACTCAAGTTCAAGTTCAAGTTCAAGTTATTTATTTCATAACAAAATGATATTTGTGGTTTCTAATCTAGCCGGATGCAGCTAAATACCAGTATTTTACAAGGTGCGCCTATCTATCTGACTTCTACAATCTAATTACTGGCTAATTCGATAGGTACCACTTTATAATACGGGTTGTCAGACTTACGGGTTTTTGACAACCCGTAACAACTGTCACAGATCTGTGACATTGTTAGGGGACGGTTTGTAAAGATGGTTCCCTACCCTAGGATTAACCGCGGCAACCATAGCTTAACCTGATCGATCGACCCGTGCCACTGTTGTTACTTAGCCACAAACTCATATAAGTAAATCAATACTCACGTTTTTACAAATAAATTTATCCCGTTATATCCATTCTTCTCAATGATTTGCTAAAACTTCTACTTAACACAAAACAATTGAATTTCACGAGCGTACGTCAATCAATCCAATTTATACCTTGTAGCAATGACATAAGAGTCACATGACGGGACCTTGTGAATTCCAAGGTCTGTAGCTTCGTACCTCCTTCGTCCCAGGAGCGAATGTCAAAGCGACTTATGTCGGCAAAACATTACAGGAAAGTTAAACTAATTAGACGGACATCAACATTCATGACGTGTGCTAGAAGCGACGACACAGTATAATAAGATAAGTAATATTACATCTCGACAGAGTCCTTGAAATAATTTCCTACGGCCGCTTGGTAGATAAATAAGCACTAGGGTTGCCCACTGAATGTGTCTCTTGGGTCTGTGAGTTCGATAAATTTAGCTAGTGAAAATATATTTTGTTTTTTCAATTGGCCTTTGTCGCTTTTGTTCGGTTCGAACTCATGGAAAAGAAAATACTCACCTACTAATTACCTGTCATGGAAGTTATATTCTCTTCGTTTCAATACATGAACAGACACCTTCATAAAATAAATAGCTAAAAATTATGATATCTATATAGGCTTACCTTGCCGACTGAGTTTGTAATTTATTTAAAAAAAAATTGTTTCTAATTGAGATATTGATGAATTCAAACATCTATTTATACACTCAAAAATATATTGGATAATTTCCTGCCATATTTCACGCAAACAAATAGTCAAGCGTCTCGCCTCGTAAGCGTCCTTACGGAAGGCCAGCGCACGAATGATTTTTTATACTAGTGCACACCGAAATTTCGAAGCGCGTCGTTTCAAAGGAATTGCATGAAGACGTTATCGTCATCAGTTCAGCCGAAACTCGTCCAATACTGGACATAGGCCTCCCCCAATTTGGGGGGCCTGCCATAATCGCCACACCTGGCAGGCGGGTTGGCGATCGCAGTACGGTGGCAGACTGCGTAAAGAATGCTGCTGCCCTAGTAAGTCCCTTACTCGCCTCTTACGACCCGAATGAAGACGTTATACTGCTTACTTTTTGATACTGTGGCGACAATGAGTGAAGCGTCGCGCGTTCGCAGCGGAAGAGGGGCACAGAGTAATCAACAGATGGGACACGAAGGGGGCCGCTTAATTCGAGTGATTGGTAGTGATGCGAACTTGTTTTGGCCACTGAGCGTTTGTCGCCAACGGGTCTAGTGCCGGGTATAGGTTGGTAAAACTTAACATCGAATGCAACATGCATTGATACCAATTGGCCAAGTTGTTGCATTGCGTGAGACAGCATAACCTTTTTTATGTGTCGAGTGCAAGTTGGTAGATAGCACGTGTTCGAATTTTTGGGACTAGGATATGCGGCTTCCTCACAATGTTTTCCTTCACCGTTTTGAGAGAATGGTGATGAAAAAATTTACAAAAAGTTTAGCGTCTGGGTTCGAACCTACGTAGGTCGTAGGTTCGAACCCAACGCTTAAGTCACGGCCGTTACCACTGGGCTACCACTATTCTTCTGCTATCTTGACTTGCCTAAACTGATCTGCAAATGTTTCCTGTAGGGTTCCTGATATAGAAAGTGACACGTTCGCGACGGAGGAGGGGTAGAGAGTAATCACAGATGTGACGCTGTGACAGGGGGCGGCTAATTGGAGTAATGGTAGCGTTACGATATTGTTTTGGCAGTGTAAGGTCGAATACAGAAGTCAACGAACCCCAATACGGGTAAATGAACAACAATCTTTTGGGGAGGCCTGCAGATCGAAAATACAGGAGATGTTTGTTATGCATTTATTAGGGAGGTTTAAAGGTATAATAAAGAAGAATGTGAAAACAATGGAGTTTGGCACCGAAAACGATAAGTCCTGGCAGGACTTATCGGGTCTAACCGTCTAAGTAACCGTCTGTTGACGGAAACCGGATTAAAAACCGTTACGAAGTTTAGAAGTTCTAAGGTTACAAACGCGGATTGCGACTTTGTTTTATACTATTTTTTATAAAGAAAATATTTTTTGAGATTAGTTTGTTTTTAAGTTCTGACTGTTTCGTTTTTTATGAAATTAGGAATGTGGTTAAGAATGCCATACCAAAAACACTTTTCCTGAACAAAGCAGACCTTTATCCAACTGTGCGTAACAAATTGGTAATGATATCTGGTATTGAGATCGTAAAGTTACATCCCGGTGTCTGCTTTCCACTAAATTAAAAAAAAGTTGTTTTATCCAATACCAAAAAACCTGTACTTACTCTAAAACCTTTCATCTTTTACAAAATAAAATCAGACAGAAAACTCTAACCTCACGCCATTGCTATCACGTTTCTACCTACAAAAACTGTTTACAACGTTCACAAAAAACCTCGTATTATTAAAGCCTTAGAAAAACACGTCAACCGCCTGTCTAAGCTCGGCTTTAATAACCGTCACGTCTTGCCAACTTATTCTTTGGCCATTAGAACACGGGTCACGCAGAGCTCAGGGCAGGGGGCGCGTGAAAAATATAACCGCGTGACAGATAAACAGTCCCTTGATTTGTTTCTGCTGCTCTCGTGACAAATAACAAGACTGATGTTAGTAGAAGCTTTGATGTTATCAGATTAGGCACGTTTTCCTTATGTTTTTCTGTTGAATCTCAACGTTTGATGTTGCTAGGAGGGAAATGGAAGTGGTATACGCAGTGAAGGGAATTAGTCGACCTTTACACGGGAATAGTAGGTAATATCATGGCAAGATTTTTTGCGCATTTGATCTTTAACTTACCGCCTTAAAACCAAAAGTCCAAAATCGAACAACGTGTTATTTCGATGGGTTTAGATGTACTCTATTCGATTCTCAATGCTCAGTTTTACTCCGACGGTTGAAAATGCAACGCGCGACCAACTCCCGCCACGATATTTTTACGTCCGTGTAACTTATAGTACAAACGACGATATATTCAGCTATAGTTTACCAGTTTATTCTGATCTCGCATTATATATGCTTTTTGTATAACGACAGGTCAGCTTATAATAGAAGGCAATCTTTACGCCCTCACACCTCTAGTTGCTGCAGGAGATTCCGTATATTGTGGAGATCAGATAGGCAGTCACTCCATGTGAAATATACTAGTATTTACCTACTTCTGGTAAGTTTATATATTTGGGAAAAGTGAAGGCAGATAATGAAACAGACACAGAGTTTAAATACATTGATTTCCTTAGTTCTTCTGATGCTAAAAAAGACTTGCATAATGAGCCTATACTGTCCCCACTTCTGGGACACAATGAGAGAGAGTGGGCCGTAATCTACCACGCTGGTCCAGTGCAGGTTGTTAGATGTCACATATTTTCGAATTGCTGGTTGTAGAACATGCCGATTTCCTCACAATGTTTTCCTTAACCGTTTATGAGAGAAGTGGTGATGAATTTTTTTACACAAAGTAAAGCGCTTGCCACCAGTGGTCTGTATGAGGTCGGACGTAACTGCCGGGGTCGCGTGATTGTTCGAAAGAGATACCGTGACCCTGGCACATGGGCAACTGATGGAACACGGGTGGGTTTTAGGTTTTAGTCAGTAAAAGTCTGACACGCCCTCCCGCTCCGCCCAGAGCGGCAGAAGTCATTTGATGATTTCCCATCCTGAAAAAAAAAAAAAAAAAAAAAAAAAAACTAAAGTCGGACGTAAAGAATAACATTACCCCATTTCTGCCCTTCGGTGTCAAAGGCGACTAAGGGACTTACTAGAGAATGGCCAGCAGCGTTCTCTATGCATTTCACCACCATACCTACTGTGATTGCCAACCCGCCTGCCAAGCGTGGCGATTATGGCAAAGCCCCCCAAATTGGGAGAGGCCTAAGTCCAGCAGTGTACGTCTTACGGCTGAAATGATGATGACAGCGTCTGCCTGGGTTCGAACCCATGACCCACATTTCGTAAGTCTGGGCCACTATACTATTGGGCCACTGCTCTCCCTGCTCTAAAAATACTTACTTGTTCCACGTTTTATTCCAAGGTGAATAACCTCTACACTGTAACCTCAATTTACATTTTAACAAAGAGTTTCGGCAAAATTGCTACGTTGTTAAAGTTTGTAGTTAAAGTATAATGAAAGTATAAATAAAATTGTGGTTATTTATTATCGTGCATAATTCTTATTTTACGTGCTTGCATGCAGGCCAGAAAATTTACGTCGTTTCAGCAGGGTTACTCGTAAATAGCTTCGTGCTTGATTTTGGCATTACCAAAATAAGGGTGTTTTGTACAGCAAATCTCCTTTTAACCTCTAAGTCCCTGAGATACCCCAGTTGGTACAGACATAATGGTTTTTAATTGTGTCTGTAATTACGGTAATTGACTGGTTAAATTATTTTTAACAATGTAAGGACTGCTTCGTTGGTCTAGTAGTTGAAAACGCTGCTACTGAGCATGAGGTCCTGGGTTCGATTCCTAGGTCGAGCAACGTGTTATTGCTGTATCTATCTGAATTCACAATACCAGCCTGGAGTCTGGATTTATGCCTGGTTGATGGCAATAGACTCGCCCTCTATTACATGGGAATCAACATAACAGCCAAAATGTGGTTGTACTATAGGTACACCTCTACCTATCCCTTCGGGGAAACAAGGCGTGATGAAATGTTCTCATCATCATCATCATTTCAGCCGTAAGACGTCCACTGCTGAACTTAGGCCTCCTCCAATTTGGGGGGCTTTGCCATAATCGCCACGCTTGGCAGGCAGGTTGGCGATCGCAGTATGGTGGTAAAATGCATAGAGAACGCTGCTGCCCATTCTCTATTAAGTCCCTTAGTCGCCTTTTACGACAGCCACGGGAAGAAACGGGGTGGTGTTATTCTTTACGTCCGGCAACACACGGTATAAATTAAATGTTCTGTAGGTACCTAATCTGTGTATAGTAATTAAACGTTTAACTAAGAATTAATAAAAATACATTATCATTTCAGCCCAAAAACGTCCCCTGCAGCATATAGGCCTCTCTTAAGCATTACCACTTCGACTGGCTCTGTGTTTCTCGCATATAACACAACGTATTTCTGCGCCTTCAATAGTGCACCCTGCTTGGCTTACCAACGCTACGTCTTCCAGTACGCGGTCGCCACTCCAGAACCTTTCAGTCCCATTGGCAGTCTGTTCTACAAGCAATGTGTCCTGCCCACTGCCACTTGAGTTTAGCAAATTTTCGGAGTAAGTGGGTTACCTTAAAATGTATGGCTATGTACAACATAGACATAGAATATTTCGAATAATTAAAAGAATAAATTGAGTTTTGTGTGAAACGACTTCATTCAAAAACTTCCCGTATCCGTTTCGTACTAAATTACTACTTTTTTTGTGGGTGGGAAATCATCAAATTACTTCTTCCGTTCTAGGGTGGAGTGGAAGGGCGTGTCAGACTTTTACTGGCTAAAACCCACCCGTGTTCCTTCAGTTGCCATATGCCATGGCCACTGTATCTCTTTCAAACAAATCTTGCGACACTGGCAGTACTAAATTACTACCTTACATACAAAATAGAAGTCAGCATTCATACATTATGTTATTAAAATTTATAAATAGCTTCAAAGTTACGTATGTAAACCAACCCACGAATAATATACTTAGACTAATTCATGAACCAGTTTATATAAAATTCAACAAGGTCAACCAAATTTTCAACTTCTACACACATTACGAATTTATAAACAAGATACATGTTCCAACTCTTGTGGGACAACATATATACATAATATAACATCTCTGGTGTAAAGTTGCTGTTTCCGTCTGTCTGTTCTCCGACTACTTCTTCCAAACTACGCGACGGATTTTGATACGTGGTGGTTCGAAACGGTTTTCACTATCATTTAGAAAATGTCTTCCGAAAAGATTAAATGACGCATGCATATTGTAGTACAGAAGAGCCGAAAATTTCTGATGTAAAAACGTATGTACATGTCTACACTAATCTAGACACGCGGCAGCGTGTCAAGCCAAGTTCAAGTAACAGAACTGGCGAGCAGCACCGTGTGTAATATTACACGAACCATTTGGAGCCATTTTTGACCCCCTCATAACTCAAAAACTATTTTACATACACGCGTCAAATTTGGCTCATATAGTGAAACTTGCAAGATACGTATGTGCTCCAAATTTCATAAACATATCTCCAACGGTTATTTAGATATTAACGTCCAAAAATCGTCATTTTTATCACTGACTGACCTATAGATCAAAACTCTAACCCTGTTCCAGATGACCCAGAAAGTTCAAATTTGGTATGCAGATAGGTAATTAGGTGAATACAAAGGAATAAATCAGAAACTGGCAAATTTTTATCATTTTATTATAATTTTTCACTTAATTGATTCTATTAGGAACACTTATAACAAATTTTGTTATAACTTTGGTATAAATAAGTATCTACTAATAATTTATGTACAAAAAGTAATGATATCCCATCAAAAACATAAATGTGAAATGAGAGCCAAGTTCAATATTATGATATATGCCTTGGTTGTTGACTTCAACGACAAAAAAAGTGAGATCTAAATGGGTGCCAAGTTCAAAGGTCAGTCTTGACTTGGCTAGTTTTCATATAGGAATTATAGCCTTCGCAAGTTTTAAACCTGTTACTTGTCCGTTCTTATTTTATTATTCCGAAAATTTGGCTTGCTGGTAGAAACTAGCCATCGAACGTAATAACTCGTATATGAGAACTAGCCAAGTCAGGACTGACCATTGAACTTGGCACCCATTTAGATCTCACTTCTTTTGTCGTTGAAGTCAACAACCAAGGCATATATCATAATATTGATCTTGGCTCTCATTTTACATTTATGTTTTTGATGGGATATTATAAAGTCAAAAGATGTGATTGATATCGTGAGTAATGGATAAACTCAAAAACTATAGTCTGTGCCAGATTTGAGAAAAATAAAAGTCGTTGACACCCGCCTTTTAATGTTTTCAAATATTTCAAAACAATACGAAAAAAATGTAAAGAAAGTATCGCTAGCACGGTAAAAACGGTAATTTGAATACATTGATAGGCAGATGTTAACGACTTTTATTTTTTTTCACATCTGGCACAGACTATACTTAATTGATTTGAAAAATTATTTCACCCTTAGAAAGATAATTACTCTGGAGTTGTGTTGTCCTAGACCTATAAATTTCTTGCGAACGAAGTCGTGGTCGAAGTGCTAGTATATAATAATTTTGGGCGCTAACATTAATAACGCTGGCAAAATCTTACGAGAAAGATCAAAATTATGTTCTACAGAATAGTATATCTTAAAAAGGTCTACAGAAAAGTCCATTTATCTCATAAGGATAACCAACATTAATCATTTTTATCTTTTCGGTATTACTTAAAAATAATCTATACTAATATTATAAAGCTGAAGAGTTTGTTTGTTTGTTTGTTTGTTTGTTTGTTTGTTTGATTGAACGCGCTAATCTCAGGAACTACTGGTCCGAATTGAAAAATTCTTTTTGTGTTGGGTAGCCTATTTATCGAGGGAGGCTATAGGCTATATGACATCACGCTACAACGAAGAGCAGCGGAGCAGTAATGAAAAATGTTGCAAAAACGGGGAAAAATTATTCCTTTTGAGAGTTTCCGTTGCGTGCGCTGCGTAAACGGTTAAAGTAACGCAAAAATCATGTATGACGGAATTGTTCCTTTTAAAATGTTCTAAAAAAAAGTCCGCGAGAGCATATGTCTATCTTTTAAGGTTGACTCACTATAACTCAAAAGGAGCGATCAGCAACGAAAAATGGACGAAAACTAGCAGGCAAATCGATGCAACGGGAAGGGTCAGGGGAGCAAAAATTTGACGCGGAGGAAGTCGCGGGCAGAAGCTAGTGGGTTATATACTAAGTTATTTAAACGATACAGTATTCATTCTTATCCAAGTAATACGATAGAGACATTCTGCATTTAATAAATCTTTATCTAGGTCCCCTTACGCAATTAACATTGCAACCCCCTATTCTGAAGCCATTTTAGAAATTAATAAGAAAAATATATTTTAAACCGACATTAATCACTTACCATAAATAAACATCAGAAGGTATATACAGTTTGTATGTCTTCATATTTACTTCAAGGGACCGTTGAAGTAAAATAAACCGATGTTTCTAAATAAAGACGTTCATATTCTCGTATAGGTAACCACTCAAGTTACTTAAGTACCTTTGGCTGGCTAGGTCCCTAGGTTTCCTTGTGTACCTAGGCGTAAATCCGGGGGCTGAGTACACTAGTATTGATACCTCTTCAATCTAGAACACAGAAATACTGCTTGGTGGCAGAAACAGTAATGGTAGTAGCATTTCCTTAAGGCTAAGTAATAATAGCCCTACGGGTCGATCGATCAGGTTCAGCTACGGTTGCCGTTTCGTGGATAGCTCACTATCTTGACTTATCACAACCCCTCCGTGCTTCGGAAAGCACGCTAAGCATGGATCTTTGACAGTCGTTACGTCAGAAGCACGAAACTCAACCAGTCATACCACCATCTGTTGTTCCATTTAACATACCGGTATTCAGATGTTTCCGGTAAGACTGAAATTCGACCCCAATATACTTTTACAAAGAGCTTCACTGCTCCATCTCATAAAAGGCACTTTAAAGACAAAAAAAAAACTTTTCGTAAGAGAAGTAGCTCATTAGTTACAAGTAAGAAACGTTGGCTCTAAGCCCTAAAAAGGAGAAAAAAGAACATTATAATTCTCAAACATAAATTGCGTACAGTTCACAAAATAACATTTTCATACATGCTCCGTGAAAAAAGGCGAAATTCCACGTCAATGGGGCTCGTTACTGTGATTCAAGAAATATTAAGTCATATGAGCTGTGCGGGGGAATACAGTAGGTTCATTTATTTTGTTGGTAATAAATAAGATTTGAGACTGAAATATGGAATAATAAAGCATTGGATTTCATTGCCTCATTAGACATTCGAATACGTAATACATTTTTGTTTATGATCGCCGAATCGAAATGGAAATTCGGCCGTTCATTCATTTAAATTTGTATCAAAAATATTAGCTATCTGCACTCCCGCTACATTTACATAAACAATCTTCTGCCCGCGACTTCGTCCGCGTCAAATTTTTGTTCACCTGACCCTTCCCGTCGCATCGAATTGCCTGCAAGTGTTCGTCCATTTTTCGTTGCTGCTCCGCTCCTCTTAATTGTAACGTAATGTTATATAACCTATAACCTTTCTCAGTAAATACTGCTGCCTAACACAAAAAGATTTTTATCAATTCGGACGAGTAGTTCTTGAGATTACCGCGTTCAACCAAACAAACAAACATAATGTTAGTATAGATTATATTGTGCCATACACTAAACCAAACAGAGATTTGACTTTTCTTTTGTTATGCGGTCCTGAGAAACAGCATTATATGAAGTTAAAAAATATATACTGCTTGATACAACTGCTACAACTACTGGTCATCGAACTTTTCTTAGTTCAATAATTGACTAAAAATTGCACTTCTCTCAGCAAAATCTAAAGTAAAATACACGATATTTTGTAGTATTAATGCGTCCAAGTACTCTGGCAAGATTTCCCGCCATTCAGCTGATTCTAATGGTAATTGGAATTCCATTCTGTCAGTTGGAATCCATTAATCCACTTCAAGTGTTTCGTGTTGTCCATTCTGAGAGGGATTTTGAAACCATTTGCAATCAATTTTGTTTGAAGGACGGAAGCTAATGTATATTTTTGATTTGTTTACGTCAAGATTGTACTTTTTCTTAATTTATTTTCTTTATTATAATGAGCTTCCTACATTTATATCAGTTACTAATATAGACTAGCCTTCGCTCGCGTTAAATTCGGGGTAACACGGTTCCCCTTTCCTGATTTAGAACACAGAAGAGAACTCGGAACAGAATGTTATTTTAATACTCTACTGTAGACGACATTATATGTCTTTCCATTTGGGGATAGAATGTAAAGGACACACGCGAGCAATCGAACATGCTACATACAATTGTCCATAGGAAAAGCACGGTTTTTCTAAGTTCACACCAGCCACCTAAAAAAGAAAAAAAAGTAGCTTGTGTCACTCTCCATCCCTTCAACTATCTCCACTTAAAAAATCACGTCAATTCGTCGCTCCGTTTTGCCGTGAAAGACGGACAAACAGACACACACATTTTCCCATTTATAATATTAGTATGGATTCTATGGTGATGTAATTAGTGTGTGCTGCCTCGCACCTCATTTCACTGGACATAGATATGACTGGTGAAATTCTGTAACCTAATCAAAATCTAAAACATAATATTTTATTTCGTGTTGTCCATTCTGAGAGGGATTTTGAAACCATTTGCAATCAATTTTGTTTGAAGGACGGAAGCAATCAGCTGATACAGGAAAGGGAAGACAGCGAGGTCGAAATAGAGTTAATTAATAAAAAGAACACTGACCTTAAGAATCAGTTGGCTGAACTACATGTACAGCATATGGACATACTTGACCAGCATCAACACCTTCGTGAACTAGTGTCAAATTACCAGCATTGTAGTGACACCTACGAACTGGCTTTGAGACGGATATCAGAACTGGAACTGGAACTAAGCAGGGCCCACAACACAGTAACCCATTTGGAAACTCTCAAAGCCGGTGAAGAGTCTGCGATCACCAGTAGTCTCTATGATGAGTTGGTTGGTATCAGGTACAAACCTACATGTGTTGAGCCAATTGTAACAATAGATTTAACTGATGATACCATTTCTAAAAACGAATTGTTTACTAGCCACAATAAGTTAAAAAAATATATTAAAATTAATAGATTAATTAGAAAGTATCAGAAAACATTGAAATGCCAAAAAGTAAATAAATTAAACACAAAACTTAGGCAAAAAAATCTAAATTTAATACAAGAATTGAAGAAGTGTTATAGTGATCTGAAATTATGTACTACTTTGTATGATACGGACACTCAGCACCTTCGGGATGAATTGTTTGTTAGGGAATTTGCACTAAAGGATATCTTTAGTAAATATGAGGCTACTCAACAAGACCTGAGTAAGCGCATGCAGGAAGCCTGTGAGTTGGCAGACCTGGTCAAGTGCAATGCAGAGAGGTATGAGTCTCTGACAAATAACCTCTGTTTTAGCTGCACTTGCTCCGCTGCACCTCAGCCTCAACTTGACACACCCACACCCTCAGCAACTCAGCCAGTAAATAGCCGTATTTCTGATGATAATAGCCATATTAACACAACCTATATTTTTTCTGACAAATTTGGTCAAGGTTATGGTAGCATATTTAATCAGTGTTCACAACAGTATGTAATTAATAATTGTTCACCTGGTGCCAGTATTAGCCAATTATTAAGTAAAATTAAATTGTCAAAAATAAACCCTGGTTCTACAGTAATATTATTATATGGGGATAGTTTAAATGTTAGAAAAAAAGAAATAATTCAATGTGTCCATTTGATGTTACATCTCAATGAGACCAATCACTGTAAATTTATTTTCTGTGCCTTTCCTTATTCTCAATACTTGTCTGAGGAGCAAAACAGGCACATTTATAATTTAAATATGTTAATTTATAATAGGACTAGTTGTCACAGTGACGCTATTTTATATTTTGATTGTAATCAATTTATTACTGATTACAAATTAACAAATTATACTACGTATTTGCCACCTAGGTGTAGGAGACAAATTGCTAATCTTTTAGCATACAATTTACACCGTGACACTGGTACTTGTAGGGTACCAGCGATTACTGTTAGTAGTGGTTCTAGCACCACTTTTGATACACCTAGTAGTTTAAACTATTAGGTGCGACAACAGGTAAGCCGCATATGTTGAATGTTGTTCATCAAAATATGCAGGGTTTGTCCGGCAAAGAACTAGAGTTAAGTTTATTTATAGAAAACCATGATGTTCAGGTATTATGTTTGACTGAACACTGGTTGAAAGAACATGAAATAGTGTTTATGAATGATGATTTTTTTACTGTGCAAAGTGCATTTGTGAGAAAAAGTGCTATACGCGGTGGATCATTAGTTCTTGTTTCAAACAAGTTGAAATGTAAACAACGTTTAGATTTAGTTAATCTTTCCATCGAGCGCACTATTGAGTTGTCTTGTGTTGAACTAGAGCGTTACGTCATAATATGCGTTTATCGTCCACCCTCTGGGGATTTTATTCGTTTCGAGTCGGTCATGGAGGACTCACTCAACAAATTAAAATCAATTAATAAATGTATAATTTTATGTGGAGATTTTAATATTAATATTTTAGATGTTACTCCATTAAGTATTAGACTGCTCAATCTGTTTAAGTCATTTAATTTAATAAACTTGTTTTTCGAACCTACTAGGATCACGGCATCGTCTTCGACTTGTCTTGATAATATATTTAGTGATTGTGATGCCAATAATAAGTTAGTGTTAAGTGACTTAACGTCTGACCACTGTGGATTATTAGCCAGCTTCCCTTTGCCATTACTAAAAAAGCCGCATAAAATAGAATGTAGGCCCTATACAGTTAGTCGTTGCAACAAATTTAAAAATAATATTGCTCATAGGATTACTCCATCTATAGTAGAACACGAGACTCCTAATGAAATCTATGGAGCCCTTTTTGATATTGTGCAAAAAGAATACCAATCTACTTTCAAGACCAAAACTATTGACATTAATAGCACCTCTGTTAGCTTCAACCAATGGGCTACTCCAGGTATTTATAAAAGTAGAGCGAGACTATACGAGTTATATGGTTTAAAAAAATATATATTTGATACTCCTTTTCTAGAGTATATCAGAAATTATTCAAAGTTATTTAAAAAAATCTGTGCTTTCGCTAAATCTAAATTTTTAAGCGATCAAATTAAAAATTCAAACAATAAAATAAAAACCACTTGGAAAATCATTAACAATGAAACGGGTAAATCGGTTAAACAGGAAAAACAACTGGAGATTATGATTAACAACAAATTGGTTAATAAAGCTGCCGATGTAGCTGAGGCATTTAATGAGTTTTTTGCCAACATACCTATAACTACGACTTGCTCCTTAAATTCGTCCCCGTCTAAAGCTGAAAACCTTTTGCATAATAGTGTGCCCAGATGTAGTCGCTTATTTAGTTTCGAACATGTAACGCCTCGTGACGTGGTTAATATTTTTAATACACTTAAGTCAAAAAACACTGGAGATTACTGGGGCATCTCCATTAAACTGTTAAGTAATATAATAGACATCGTAGCCCCCTATCTAGCTGTAACTTTTAATAAATGTGTTGATTCGGGATCTTTTCCTGACCTCATGAAGAGTAGTAAAGTCATACCATTATTTAAAACAGGTAATAAAAATAACGTTGGCAATTTTAGGCCCATTTCTATCTTACCTGCATTTAGTAAAATATTTGAAAAGTTAATACTCAAGCAGTTGCTAAGACATTTTAATTTAAATAGCCTCCTTCATAGTGAGCAATATGGCTTTACAAAAGGTCGTTCGACAACAGATGCGGGTGTTGCTCTGCTGAAACACATATTCAACGCATGGGAGAACTCGCAAAATGCTATCGGAGTTTTCTGTGATCTCTCCAAAGCTTTTGATTGCGTTCACCATGACACACTTTTGCGTAAACTACGTCATTACGGTGTTCAAAACGAAGCTCTCAATGTCATAAGTTCTTATTTACAAAATAGGCACCAATGTGTAGATGTCAATGGTGTAAAATCTTCCGGGCTACTAGTTCAGTTAGGTGTACCTCAAGGCTCAATACTGGGTCCATTCTTATTCTTAGTGTACATTAATGACTTACCATTCTATTTAAAGAATATCTGTGACATTGTACTATTTGCTGATGACACCTCACTTATCTTTAAAGTAGACAGGAATAGAAAAGATTTTGACGACGTGAACAGTGCGCTCTCAATGGCTACGGATTGGTTTACCACAAATAACCTAGTTCTTAATGCTAAGAAAACGAAATGTATAAAGTTCGCCTTACCGAATGTTAGGAATCTGGGACCCAATGTCGTTTTAAATAATCAGGTGCTTGATACTGTACACTCGGCAGTTTTTCTGGGCATAACAGTAGACGCCAAACTTCAGTGGGGATCACATATATCAAGCCTAGCGGGAAGGCTCAGTTCGGCCGCCTACGCCGTAAGGAAAGTTAGACAGTACACGGACGTTGATACAGCTCGATTAGTCTATTTTAGTTATTTTCATAGCATAATGTCCTACGGCATTCTGCTGTGGGGCAAAGCCGCGGACATTCAAAATATTTTTGTTCTTCAAAAACGAGCTGTTCGAGCGATTTACCAACTAGGTGCTAGAGTTTCTCTGAGAGATTTATTTAAAGATATTGGTATTCTTACGGTGGCATCACAATTCATCTTCGCCAACATCTTATATATTAGGCAAAACATACACTTGTACACTAAAAACAGTGATATTCATAACATTAATACTAGAAATAAGGACAAACTACGTGCTCCTTTTCACCGGCTTCATAAGGTTCATAATTCTTTTGTTGGTCTTGGTATTACCTTTTATAACAAGCTTCCCTCTGCTTTGCTAGATTTGCAGTTTAATGAGTTTAAAGCTAAAGTAAAATCCAACCTTTGTTCAAAGGCATACTATTCTATCAACGACTACTTAAACGATAAGAATAGTTGGTCGCTGTGATTAACTCAAGACAATGTTTATGTTCTTTCAATCCAGAATTAGCTTTCCTACCGACAGTTTATATGGGTAGTTCATATAATTGTTTTTTTTATTTTATTTTTATTTAACTGATTTTGTTAATTATTTTTTATTTTCTTTTAATTTCACTTATTGTGGACATAATCTACTCATTACAGTGATTTTAAATGAGTTGTATTGCAACATGTAGTTAGCTAGCGACCTCGTCAGCTGTTCATAATATTCTAGCCTGACCAACCGGCAGCAAGTTCGTCATGCTCCCTTAGATGTCACTGCTTGCGGTAGCGTCGGGGGTCGGGTTACCACCTTCCCTCAAATATGGCGAGGGGGGTAATGGCTGACCTTTGCGTTATGCTCGTGAACGGGTGCTGCTTGTGGTGACTGGTCGACTTGCTGACCATGGTTTTTGTTATTGTTATTTGTATTAACTGTTATTTTATTTTTACTCCGGAGGTCCTAGTTTAACTATTGTAACTTCAACTTAGCAATATGCATCAATGTATGTATATGTATCATTTTGCGTCGTTGAATATGTAAGCGGGCACGCCCTTTATGCCTGGAGGCTTTATTTAAGTTTTACGTTCTGTTTACGATTTTGTTTTATTATTTATTTCAGCTTGAGTTTACTTTTCAATGTTTTGTTCGTATATTGGCGTGTGCTAGCTGACATATGGCGAATAATGTATGTTTTGTTTTGTTTTATAATATTAATTACTTACACGATATTGTATAGAATCAAGTTCTTCTAACTTAACAGACAGCTGTGCTGCTGGGGAGTTTGTTCCGCCACTTCTTCTTCCCAGCTAAAGCACTAGGAAGTGTCGAAGGGCGGGCGTTTTGGGGGGACTGTCTTTTGTAACTTTGACGTTCAAAAAGTGCTGACTCTCAGCCTAGTTTGAATAAATGACTTTTGATTTTGATTTTGATTTTTTTCAAATAAATCTACATGGGCACTTATAAAACGTGAGAAGTTAGGTGCATGATTCCAATTGGTTTCACGTTTCCAATGGAGAAGAGCCGGCAAGGAACTCCACGGTTGCTCTTATTAAAATAATTGACTTTTACAATGTTTTCAAATTACAGTATTACAATATACCTGTGTATGGAATGACAGAGAAGGCTTGTCAACAAGTACTCTGCCAAACTCTTCGGCAATAATAGGCTTAATGTTATGTTACGGATTACACAGGCCTACAAATTTTTAGCACAGAGACTAGACCTACCGTACCCAAAGGATTTTGATGCCCTGAATCCGAATCCGTGTTCAGAATGGCTCCTATACGTCTGGTTTTCGAGATATAATAACCTAAAAGTGCAAAAAAAACGCGTTTTTTGCAGTTTTTGAGGTTACGCGACAGAAGGAAATAAACGATTATCAAAAAACGTTTATGTCAATTGAAAGTACCACCCTTCCCCTTTTAAACATATTTGGCTTTTTTCAAATATCTTTTTCTTTCACCAAAATATCGCTATTTGAAATTTTACACTTCAGCGTTTTAACCCAACCACAAAAAATAAATCGAAAAATTCTGCCCGCGACCAGACCATGTTGATCTTGTGTTCTTGGGGTCGCTGATTCCGAATCCGAGGTCCAATTCATCTTTCTTTAACGCAGCTTGTGGTAAGAATAAATGTGTAGAAGCCGTCAATTAACGAAAAAGGTGTTAAGTATGTAAGAAAAAACCGGCCAAGTGCGAGTCGGACTCGCGCACCGAGGGTTCCGTACAAACCTGTAGGTATTTTCGGTTTAAAAATATATATATTTTTTAATTTTTATATTTCAGTTGATTGAATGTAAGGTAAATTGCGGTTTACGATTTATGACGTTTTAAAAAAAAACTACTCACTCGATCTCGTTCAAACCAATTTTCGTTGGTAGTTTACATGGTAATGTACATCATATATTTTTTTTAGTTTTGTCATTCTCTTATTTTAGAAGTTACGGGGGGGGGGACACACATTTTACCACTTTGGAAGTGTCTCTCGCGCAAACTATTCAGTTTAAGAAACCTCATTACCATTTTTTAAGACCTATTCATAGATACCCCACACGTATGGGTTTGATGAAAAAAAAACATTTTTGAGTTTCAGTTCTATGTATGGGGAACCCCAAAATTTATTGTTTTTTTTCTATTTTAGTGTGAAAATCTTAATGCGGTTCACAGAATACACCTACTTACCAAGTTTCAATAGCATAGCTCTTATAGTTTCGGAATAAAATGGCTGTGACATACGGACGGACAGACGACAGACAGACAGACAGACAGACAGACAGACATGACGAATCTATAAGGGTTCCGTTTTTTTGCCATTTGGCAACGGAACCCTAAAAAGCGTTACACCCCCTGCATACGACAGTTTATTTTACATAACAGGAAGCAAGAGTGAGATAGTTCACGTAGTTTTCGAGGTTACTGAAACCAATCGTGAGGCCAAAATGAAAATCCAAGATGGCGGTTGCAAAAATCATCAAATTTTTCGTCATGGGAGGCGTTTTCAACTTTATTGCGGGTGCTAAAGCCGAAACAAAATGGCGACTACGAAAATGTTCAAAGTTTTTATCATTAATGTTAGACTTGCATACGAAGGGTATCGTACCGCCATACAATATTTCAAAGGGTTCAACAAGCTAGTTTTTAAAAGAATTAATTCTTATGATTTGTTCTTATAGTGTCAATATAAATTCACACACTGTTAAAATTTTAACTGTCGACCTATGAGATACAGTACACAGGCAGACGGACGGATGAATGGTTGGATGGACGGACGGTAGGAATAGCGGAGGCTTATTAATAGGGTCCTGTTAGTACCATTCGGGTACGAAGCCTTAAAACACAAAAAATACACGCACCAATACAAAGTAGCCAATAGACAGCCTGAGGTGTATTATAACACCCAATTTTCACCTGTCCAATGTAGCTACACATGTGGGCCGACCGCACATGTGGGTTACCACTTCGTACTCCGTATAAGGCTTCTGTTAACTAATCATGTGGGGAGTATCAATAGAGTGAGAGGCTGGCTTATACTGGTTTTGTTGTTTATAACGTGCAGCCTACTGAACCATATAGCAGGTGAGACTAATCCTTATTCTGATGCTGCTGCTAAGAAATGGAAATCCTAATGGCACTTTGCACGCCCCAAAAATCATACACCTAAAATTATTTTAAACATTACGCCTGCATTGTTGACTGGTTAGGCAGAGCTGTACCTATAGTAGATACTTACACCCACATTTCGCCAGAAATATTAAAGTCCTATGTAGCAGGGGCCGAGCCTATTCCCATCAACCGGGCACTCAGCCTCCGGGCTGCTAAGTAGAAATTCAAGACCGAAAATCCCAATAAGGGATTGCCCGACCCCGGACCTTCATGTTCTGCAGTAGATGAAAGCAGTAGTAACCTTAAAAATGATATCCTACCAATATTATAAATGTGAATTGTAACAAACAATTACTCAATCACGCAGAAACAGCGGAACGGATTTGAATAAAATTTTGCTTAAACATTATCAGCCTATACCGTTCTCACTGCTGGGACATAGGCCACCTCTCGGTGGGAGGGAGTGGGCCTTAATCTACTACGCGAGCCCAGTGCGGGTTGGTAGATTTCAGATGTCTTCGAATTTTAAGTTCTAGGAGGTTGACTCATGATGTTTTCCTTCACCGTTTTGAGAGCAGTGGTAATGAAATGATTTACACAAAGTCAAGCGCCTACTTGGGTTCAAACCCACGACCTACAACTCGTAAGTCGGGGCTGATACGACTGGGCCACCACTGCTCTCAATTTTGGCATACAGATAGATGGTAACCTGAATTAACCCATAAGATACTTTTAATCCCGGTAATACGTACCCGTGGGATGACTTTCACGCTGAAGAAATCACTAGCAAAGTCAACAATAATCTAACAGCTATGCAAACCTAACCTTCTGCAAAACAAATGACTGTGTCACTCGGTTCCCCACATCGCAAGGACGTGCCTAGAACCGCGTCTGTAATACATTACTACCGCTCACCACTCCACTCAGCTCAGATAGTTAATGTGTTATGCTATATTAGGCAGGAGTTGTGAAATGGGAGCGAGGGATATGGCGGTATATTGTGTGATAGTATTTGTGAATCTGTGTGGGATTTACTGGGTTCTGTGTAGTGCCACACGTAAAGAATAGCACCTTTTCATTTCTGCCCATGGATGTCGCAAGCGGTGACTAAGAATGGGCAGCGCATTCTGTACGCATTTTACCACCATACTGCGATCGCCAACCCGCGTACCAAGCGCGGCGATTATGGATAACCCCCTAAATTGGAGGAGGCCTGTGTCCAGCAGTGGACGTCTTTCAGCTGAAATGATGTGGGATTTACTGCAAGAATTCGTTGTAAAGATTGTCGAAATATTTGGAGGGAAGATGATGGGTAGGCAAACGGTGACAGTAAAGGGTTAATGTCTCATTGGTGATGAGTGTGTGTGTTTGAAAGGGACTCAACGCTCCAAAAATCTCTTCAAAATGGTTGAGCTGGATGGTGGTGGCCCTGTTCGTGAACAAACGCCGTCAGTCAACAGACTAGTCATCTCTTAAAAGCTCTTTTTTTGCATGGGAAATCGTCAAATGACTTCTCCCACTCTGGACGGAGCGGGAAGGCGTGTCAGACTTTTACTGACTAAAACCCACCCATGTTCCTTCAGTTACCCATATGCCAGGGCCGCGGTATCTCGTTTGAACTATCTCGCAACCCTGGCAGGGGTGCTGCCATGGCTCATTTTAATATCTGAGTTGTTTTCTATTTTGACATTACGAACGCTCTTAACGTGCACGACTTTCTATAATGACCCCTACCATAGGATTTCAATAGCGCAGTGGAAGTTATGATGGTGGGGCTCTGGAGACAAGAGTGGCGTACGAACCTGTCCGCCGTGCGCGGAGCCGAACAATGATATAATTCAAATAAGTACAATTACAATACAACAAACAAAGGACTCACCTGGTTGAAGAACTCCTGCTTCTGGGGCCCACCCGGATCTATGTATGTAAGTGAGTTTGTATTGTATTGTGTTGTGACGTTATGAGTATCTCCAGGTTACAATCCGCTGCAATAGGCCAGAGATTTTCTCCAACATGCGGATCCAAACACTATCACATTAACCTCAAAGTTTTCAACGAAGATATATCCAAACTCAACCCGTATTATTACATCAAATGGGGTTATTTAAACAAACAAACAATTGGATCACGACTAATTGTCACAAACGGATCGATTTAAAGGGATTAATTTACAACTGGTCACGAAACTCAACACGGCGACGATTTCCCTTGTTCAAGCCAAAAAAACCAAAGAGAAGTGTCAAAGTCAAACTTGACAAGTCAGATGTCACTCCGTTTGGGCGCGTTCCGAAGGCGCATAGAGTAACCAATCGAACGGGACGCAACATCTTACATATAATAGGTTTTTACCTACGAAAATGCCGTTTTGTATGAAAAAAATTAAACGATTTTTTTTCATGTATTTTGAGGGTTCCGTTGCCAAATGGCAAAAAACGGAACCCTTATAGATTCGTCATGTCTGTCTGTCTGTCTGTCTATCCGTCCGTCCGTATGTAACAGCCACTTTTTTCCGTAACTATAAGAGCTATGCTGTTGAAACTTGGTAAGTAGATGTATTCTGTGAACCGCATTAAGATTTTTACACTAAATTAGAAAAAAAAAAACATTAAATTTTGGGGCTCCCCATACATAGAACTGAAACTCAAAAATGTTTTTTTTTTCATCAAACCCATACGTGTGGGGTATCTATGAATAGGTCTTCAAAAATGGTAATGAGTTTTCTAATATTTTATTTGTATTAATCGAAATAATCACCCATGCAATCAATGCATCTTTGCCAACGCAGTGGCAGTTTATTGATGCCCTTCTTAAAAAAATCTGCTGGACGGGAGGCAACAAATTCTTCAAAGGCATTTTGTACTGCCTCTCGGGTATTGATTTTTTTTCCCGCCAAGAAGTTATCCAAATTCTGGAAAAAGTAGTAGTCTCTACAGACTACTCACTCACCAGACCTTGCGCCTCGGTCTGGTGGTCTGGTGAGTAGGGCGGATGACGGAGAGCTTCCAACCCCAGTTCATGCAACTTGGAGACCGCCTGCTGTGCAGTATGAGGTCGCGCGTTGTCGTGCAGGAGCAGCGGAGACGAGCGATTGACCAATGCTGGTTGGAGATGTGCCAGCTTCTCCATCATTGAGTTCAGTTCTTCACAGTACACATCTGCAGTAATGCTCACCCCGTTTGGTAAGAAGCTGTGATGAATCACACCGGCGCTAGACCACCAAACAGTGACCATCACTTTTCTAGGGGTAAGTTTTCGTTTAGGGCATTGTTTAGGTGCTGAACCAGGATCCAACCAACTTGCTGAGCGCTTGCGGTTATCAAACAGAATCCATTTTTCATCGCAGGTTCGCGGTTCAAAATTCCTTCATTTGTGTGTCTGTTGAGCAGTGCAAGGCACGTCTCGACGCGTACTTCGCGCTGGCGATCATTGAGTTCGTGGGGCACCCATTTGTCAAGCTTTTTTACCTTGCCAATTTTGACGCAAATGGACCAATATTGTTTTGACGCTAACGTCGAAAGCTGCTACTAATTCAGCCGTAGATTGTGTATCATCAGCTTCCACAATCGCATTTAATTCGTCATTGTCGACCAAATTCTTCGGACGACCGCGAGGTTCATTTTTCAGGTCGAAATTTCCAGAATGGAAGCGAGCAAACCAATAACAGGTGGTGCGTTGGTTTGTAGTGTTAGCTCCGTAAACGTCGTTGATGCTGCGTGCCGCTTGTGCCACGTTGCTGCCATGACGGTACTCATATTCCATAATAACTCGAATTTTTAACGTATCCATGATGACGAAAAAGATTGAAATGCGATGAAAATGTAACACTAATCAATAAACAAATGACTACTTTTGGAAAAAGAATTCCATGTTTTTAAAATAAAATTAATTTGAAATTAGAATTCTTAGACATAAAAAATTATTTTGATTTCAAATGGCCAGTACTGCAGAACGGCAATTTCATAGGTAAAGACCTAATATAATTTCAGTGTCCGTGGAGTTTCTTGCTCATTTTTTAAAATAAATGAATGTTTATGTTATGTCTAATATATAATGTAATTTTAAATAAATGTTTGAATTTGAGTTTGACGGTAAAATTTTACATGAAATATTTTAGCTACGTCGTTAGGATGGGAACAAATTTACAATGGTTTTGGTATTGTGCATAGATGTCCATTTAATCCAAATCAAATATTTTATTTCAGAAACCGACAAGGACACATATGAAACGTCAGAAGCTAGGCGCTCAGTTCCAATTTGTTGATACCTATGGAGAAGAGCCGGCAAGTATCTTCATGGTTACTCTTTTAAAAATAATTGGCTTTTACAATGGTTTCGAATTACAATGTTCATACGTATGGGAGAACAGTGTAGGTTTGACAAGTACCAGGTACTTAATAATAAAGAAAATTGTCTACAGTCTACAAGGCCAACAACGTTCTCTCATTCACGAAACATAAAAGAAATTTCATAAATGAAATACTAGATAAATAGTAGTAGTAGTTTAAGTCTCCGTAGTTTTTAAGTCCTCCTTCTGATAACATAACTTGTAATAATCTATATATTAAAACGTGAAGCGAAAACTTTCGATCCCTTTTTACGAAAATTGGGCGGACGGAGGAGTATGAAATTTCGCACACTTATAGTTTATACAGAGAAGAAGTGACGAATGCTAATATTTTTTTAAATTATGCGTAAAAATACATTATTTTCAATAAATAACACGTTACACACACTACTATTCGTTACCGTGTGCTTAATACACACATGCATAGATATTTTGTGTCTATAGTCTTACTGAATGTCAAGTATAACCATAGGTAATAAATTAATTTTATAGATATATAACCTATTTCATTTTTTAAATCTATGATCATATCGAAAATATTTGTTTTTAATATTATTTGTATTAGCGACGATAGGAATTTAGTTTAGATTTATAAGAAACTAGCTGACCCGGCAAACGTTGTTTTGCCATATAAATAATTTCCTAGGCGGGGGGATAACTAATTAAATGACGATTGATCAGTTTTCGACCGGAGAGGAAAAATGATTAAATTACTAAAATGGCTATTAAAAAATAAGGGTTGATTGTAGAAGGGTGAAAATTGAGGATTGTATGTATTTTTGTATGTTCTATCATAAAAAAAGAAATTAAAAATGTTGTCTAAAAACTTAAAAAAAAAAATTTGGGGTGGACTACCCCTAACATTTAGGGGGATGAAAAATAGATGTTGGCTGATTCTCATAGATACCGGATAAGCACAAAAAATTTCATCAAAATCGGTCAAGCCGTTTCGGAGGAGTATGGCAACGAAAACTATGACACGAGAATTTTATATATTAGATATTTTTTGTGGTTTTATGGAAAGTGTCAAGTATGGCATTAGTAATTTTCCCATACAAAACTTAGTGTCGTGTGCAAACTGTAGAGGTTGTTTGCCTCACGATTGTACAAGCTGGTCATAGATTGTACAGGTTAATTATAACAGTTCAAAATGTCACAATTATAACCAGTAATTATGACACCGTGTAAAAACAGCTGAATTTCTTTTAATAATGACACTAAACTCAACAAAGCAAGAAGCAGTGAAACACGAAACAAAAGAAACGCGCTTTTATAAATCGTCATTTTAAATGTGGAACATTTTATGAAGACAAAATGGTCGTATTATATTCTCACGTTTGCCCAACATTTTAGCACCAGAACGACACGACGCCAGTTAAATCATCTTTACTTCAGCTCAACTTACATTATGTACACGCATTATGTAAATAAATGTTTTAATATATACGTGCATACTCAATTATGCAGAGTCGTGCCGGCAAATGTTATTATACCAAATTACAAGGGAACATTTCAGTCAGATGTCAAACAATAGGTGGCAAACAATGAAAATATACGGCGGTGGGAATGGAACGCGGCCGTGGTTTCATGTTGAAATGTTGGAATGTTTCCGTGGAAATATACGAAATGGAGGAAGGAATGTCACCGCTCGATGCTTACGAGTATGTTTGTTACTATGTTCAAAAGGACACCTTTTACGAGCAAAGAATTACGACGAAATAAAAATATACATTCACATTCTAAAGCAGCTCAATTAAACGTAAAGTAAATTGTGACATGATTTTGGTCCACATCAACCGTTAAATATCACCTTGACACGCCGTGCACGTTATCTGTCCTGCAAATCCAAATGAAAATGATTATGGTAAGCCCTTTAATACCAACCCAGAACAGAATGGTCTCTTCTAAACTATGCGAGTAATCTACTTTTTTTCGGGGGACTTCCTCACGAATGCCCTCCGTCTGGAGAGGGTTATGTCAGACTCTTACCCACTAAAACTCCACTGTTCCTTCTACTAACATAAGTCCGGGGCCCGGTAGATACTTGCTGAAAACCATCTTTGTTTTTTTTTTGTCGTAGCATTATTCTGAGTGATTACCAATTTTTTTTTTTGTGGCTGCGAAATCATCAAGTTACGTCTCCCACTCTGGGTGGAGCGGAAGGGCGTGTCAGACTTTTACTGACAAAAATCCACCCGTGTTCCTTCAATTGCCCATATGTTAGGGTATCTCTTTCGAACGAATCTCGCGACCCTGGTAGTCATCGGTCCTAGCAGACCCCTTCCGGTGATGACCGTTTTGCGTGGATGTGCCGCATGTTTTCACCCAGCTTTTTCTTTTTTTTTGGTCTGATATTTCTCTGTCATGTTTCCGCAAATAAACATATTTTCTTTCTTTCTTTACTTGCCGCATCCTCGACTGGACGCACAAACCACCGTGCCGTATGTTTCCCTACAAACAATCGCACTAATGTAAGATTTGAAACTGTCGCCATGTACAGAGCGCATTTTAGCGAAATTATTGTTATGATTATAGTGCACAGTCATAATGGCTGAAAGATGGGATCCTACAACTCCCCACGTAATGTGGCTTACAATACAGGTAAGATGGATGATTTTGGTAATTTGTGCTGGTATTATAGTGGAGTTTATTGTACGCTCTTCCGCACAGAAAGAGAAACGCTTTTGAATGAGTTTTTGAGCTATTGAAATTCTGAGTAGCAGTACTTTGATTAGCTGAACTCGGAGACATTCGGGCGATCGATTTCCGAAAAATTCACGATACTGAGTTCATTTATAGACGTTGTTTAAAACTAAGGACGTGACATGACTAACGTATACTGATAAATGATTTTATTTCTGAATGTAGGTTTGTATGAACACTTTTACACGTCCATCATATTTTATAAAACTAGTTGGTGTTTCCTAACTGACTACTCTGAGAAGAAAAGCCGAGACAAACTCAGAGTTCATACTCTTTTAAAGTCCAGACATAATTTAGGCCACATTACGTGAGAAGCATGTCGATTGATTACGGAAATGGTAATTTGATGATTAGAAAAAAAAACATAGGATTAAAAACCAACAAAAAGCAAGAGTGTTAGGCAATTAGGTGGCACCCATCATTATTGCTAATCTCAGGCCATTATTTAAACAATTAGCCCTGCAGTGATTGCGACCTAAGAAGTCACATGAGTTTTTGCGTGGATTACATACTATATGTAGACCAATTTGTTTTGTCGTTTTTAAATAACATTCACATTAATTACATTACAATTTTACAAACAAACTTTACCAAAATTAAAATAAATCAAAACAAACACAAATCGATATCAGTTATAAAGAACGTCTTAAAAATACATTTAATATATTTTTTTAAATTACATTTTTACATAATCTGCTTATAAATGTCGCTGAACCAAAGTGATATATTTTTGGACACACCAGGAGCGCAGGTGTCGAATACCAACCAACAACGTCCTTACGACAAAGCCTAACAAACAAAACAAATGACAAACACCAATCGCTTTACTTATCTCTCTCTTTACGGCAAGGATTGTCACAGTTGCAAAGTTTACACGAGATTTATGTGTTAACGGTTTGTGGGCCACACAATAATTGCTATGCTATGATTTATATTGTCCGCGGTGCAACACAGTCCTTACTGCGATGTTGCAGAGGATTTATGATCGAAGTTAGTGTAGTGTTATTTGTTAGTATGTTGCGAAGGGGACTTCTGTGGGTAAGGGTTGTTTATATTAAGAGGGGAAGGAGGAAAGTTATGCCTGATAGGTCATTGAAGATATTTTGTACCATTAAGTTTTAGGTAGTTGATAAGGGTCTAATTAAGAGGGTTCTGTTAGTTGCCAAGAGCACTAAAATATTGGTTTTGAATTGAAACATGAAAGGAAGGTTTTTTTTTTGTCACAGAGGTATGTGCATGGAAAAGATAAATTTACGAACTTGAATTTAAGTTTTCAAAACAAAACAGATTGCACTAATGTGCTAAATATTCAGCATCACGATATTAGATAATGCAATTTATAATCATATGGAAAAAGAGCGATTTTTTAAAATTTATTTTATTAAGTTTTATTATTATTTGGTTAAAACAGAGAAGAAATTGACAGATAATTATGACGTTGCCAGCTTTCAGAACGCCTTAAGTTAATCTTCCACATTAGTTACAATCTAGAGACTGACGTCGAACAGCTATGAAGAACTTCATGATACTGTAAAAATAACTTCAGTTTTTTGTGTTATGTGGGAACAATGAAACTAAATATTGCTTTTGTAATTTTAAACAAAAAGAAGTAATAATTTCTGAGAAACTGATAGGAAAGATTGTTTTGAAGAAATGAAAAACGAACAAAATGTTTATAGGTTTTAAAAGCAAGAAGGAAAACTATAACCTGCATTGTGTTTACTTTCTTTTATGCTGTAGTAGTTCCCTTATTAAAAATGGCAAGCTTCTAGTACATTGTATTAAAAGAAAACAACGGTTCCTGATTAAGGTTAACAAACCTTGATCAGGAAAATATTGGTTGGCAGATGCCAAAAGTAACTGATCAATTTACACATTTAATTACTTGGGAAGGTGATATTTTTATCAAATAAATTGGGTGAGGTAAACAATTATTAGGTACCGGACGTAAATAATATCACCATCCATTTTCTTCCCGTGGGTGTCGAAAAAGGTGACTAAGGGACTTACTAGAGAATGTGCAGCAGCGTTCTCTATGCATTTTCCCACCATTTTGCTATCGCCAACCTGCCTGCCAAGCGTAGCGATTATGGAGGCGCCCCCAAATTAGGGGTAGCCATGTCCAGCAGTGGATGTCTTACGGCCTAAATAGTGATGATGAAGAATATCATATATATCTTACGGCTTAAATTATGATGAATATGAAAAAAAGACTGTGAAACTGACAGGTGTCAAAGACTACACCATTCATAGTTGAAGAATGCGGCTTTGACACCTGTTAGTTACTCAATTTTGATCATGTACAATCTATAATTACATTGATATAATTTTTATATCATATCTTAGGAGGCGAGCAAATTAAAAAAAAAAACGGAAATGTCAACGAAGAATAAGCGTGGGCGGGGAATAGCATACGACGCAATGGGTCCGGGACCAAATTTTCACGCGAATGAAGGCGTGGTTTAAAACCAGGTTTTTTTCAAAGGAATTTTAATAATTTATCAAGCCATAAAAACCATGCAAAAAGGGGTCGCTAGGTAACAATTACCCCTTAAATAAATTATCCAGTTTACATACATAATATAATAACTAAAAACACAAACTACTTCCCAGTATAAAAGCCGGCACAATGGATCACGAGCAGCAAGTTACAGCAATAACATATTAAGTTAAAAGATTAAAATACTGCTCGCTGGCTGGTCGTTAATCATCGTTTAACTAACAACTACACATTCCGCCGGTTAACTTAGCTATAAGCTATGGTTTATGTTTTTGTTGCTCGTTTGTTTTGTTGGTGGCTTTTTGTTTTAGTTGCTAATTCGACAATTTTTGCAACGGCATGGTGTATTTTTTTTTTCGTAAAATTACTTCTATCTTTTTTTTTATCTTGACAACTTGTATTAACTTGTATATTTGAATAATAAATTAAAATATTTTTTAAATATTTAGAAACACCTTATTCGTGCATTGTCAGGAGAATCAAACGTGTGTACCAAATTGCAGTCCGATACCTTAAGTGGTATAAATAGTAGCTATACGGAACACTGAGTTACTAACCAGTTCTTAAAAACCAGTTAGATTTTATTTTAGTATCTAAAGATGTTTTTAGTAAAAAATGAAAAGCATCTTATACCATTATATTGTAATTCAGACATTTGACCCTTGATAACTAAACATTCGTCCGTTCGACGACCCACCTACCCGCGATTCTCGTGTTGGTGTACTTCCAGGTGAACAACGATATATGCTGTGGCTGTGTGGAATACTTCTTAATTACTGTTTTGATAATTTTTTTTTGTTGTTTAATAATGATCCAAAGAATGTACCAATGTCACAAGTTCCTGTGATTAATAAATACTTTTTCCAAAAAAATTAAATTAAAAATTTTAAAAACCCCCGACACAAAACCTAATTTCCCTTTAAAAAGTAAAAAATAATAAAAAATAACTCAATCTTAAAGTACCTAAGAATGTATTAATACGCCGCGTTGGGGGACCGCTTCAAACCTAACAATTTAATTACCAATAGTCTTATTACCTAACTAAGCACCCAACAACGTCTGCACTCGCGGAGCGGTCCCCTAACGCAACGTTATTTTTTTTGAATTATTAATACATTCTTAGGTACTTTAATATTGAGTTATTTTTATTATTTTTTACTTTTTAAAGGGAAATTAGGTTTTTGTGTCGGGGGTTTTTTAAATTTTAAATTTTATTTTTTATTTTGTACTTTTTATAGGTACATACTTAATATAATGTAGAATCAAACGAAGCTAAGAACACTTTCGATTAATTCATCAATATTCTCTTTCAGTGCGCTTTCATTTGAGACCCCACTTGAGTATATTTGCTGACATTCGGTTACTCTGCCCCACTTTCCCCCCCCCCACAACTTTTAAACGGCTCAACCAATTTTCATCAAACATGTCTAAAAACACTCGCAAATAAGTCACCTTTAATAAATATTTTCTTTTATTGAAATCGCATCATCCGTTCGGGAGCTATAATGCCACAGACAGACAGACACACAGACACGTCAAACTTATAACACCCCTCTTTTTGCGTCGGGGGTTAAAAAATGTATTTTATTTATATGTGTAGTCGGTTCGACGAATGTTTAGTAACCATGTAACAACGAAAATAGTTAAGTAATCTAGGGTTAAGCATAAGCTTACTCAGCCCATAATGTTTCCACGAATCTGCTGACACAAGTCCTCCTCTCTGTGAGAGGGAATGGGAATAATCCACCACGTGGCTCTAGTGCCAAACAGCGAGAAATGAATTAAATTTTTTGGTTTTAAGATAAGCCGGTTTCCGTTACGATGTTTTTCTTCATCACTTTGAGACCAGAAAGTGGTGTTAAAATAATTTACATGAACTAAAGTTTCTGCTTGCATTCGAACCCATGACTCGTAAGTTATCACTGGAACACCACTTCTCCCAAGGCCCATGGTGATGACCATCCACATATAAGCTACATTCCTAACACTATTTGTATTCCGCAAGCAAACACATCACAAAATTCTGAAACAAACCGAATCCAACGAACACGTCCAACCATTCAATAAATGTTTGCAGTAACCCGTTTTGAGTCGAAAACCTGAAATTCGCTGTGACGTCATAGCTTGCATCCCCGGGGGAGCTAGCACTGCCTCGGTGTAAATGACGCGATATAAGTGACAAATACCAGTGCATTGCAGTTTATGTTTGTATGTAGTTGTAGTAGGACTTGTGAGGACGTGTAGTGTAGCATGGACATGTAGCAAATAGTCGCTATCTTGTGTTGCCGTTGAGTTATGTGTTAGAAGTACAGCTCTTAGATTTTTTAAAATTACAGATTCAAAATAACATAACATACATAAAATGACGCATGTAATCCCGGAAAGGTTAAGCAGAGGTGTACCTATAGTATGTATTCCATGTAATAGGGGACAAGCCTCTTCACAAAAACCTGGCACAAATATTGACGCCGGGTGAGATACTAAGAAATCCCTGACGAAAAACCCCATAAACACTTAGCCCGACCTTGGGCATCGCACCTCGGACCTCGTGCTAAATGGAACTAGAAATTATTTATGCACATTAAATAAGATGTTATATTGAACCTTTTTTTAAATTCTAGGTAATCAGAAATCTAATAATACTATCATTTTCCTTAAAAAAACATGAAAATACAATAGCGTTTTTTGGAAAGTTATTCACTGAATTATGTAACTCCAACAGTCAACCAGTGATATTAACCTTTTGAGCGCCACGACAAAAAAGTAAAATCGTGCCCTCAGCGCCAAGCTATGAATTCATCCTTTAATACCTACAAAATAGTAGTGAGTTCTAAATTATAGCGATAAAGCATTAACCACGTATTTTTTAACATATAGTATGTTTTTAATAAAAGGTTACTATACCAGGAATATATAATAAAGGAGTTTTATTTCATCTCGCTTTGTCTTTTATCAACCGACGAAAAAAACGGAGGAGGTTATCAATTCGACGCGTATATTTTTTTTTTTTTTTATGTATGACCACGCATAACTTTTTACATAGTGGTCCGATTGTGACAATTCTTCTTCTATTGGAAAGGGTATACTCCCAAAGTGGTCCCATATAAATTTGGAAAACAAAATCGAACCCTAAGGGTTGGAAAACAGGGGATGATTGATTGTTCACTCACTGATTGTAACGTATGAACACGCATAACTTTGTACAGAGTAGTCCGATTTTGATAATTCTTTTATTGTTGGATAGGGTATACCTTGCCAAGTATTATTAGTACAATACTTGGCAAGGTATACCCACAAAAAATCATAAAATAAAAACTTTTTAACAAAAAATTAAACCGCCGAAAAACTGAAAAGCATAAAATAACAAACCTTAAAATTTTGAGTCGGCGCTGAGAAATCAATGAACAAGGATCACTCAAAGTGCCGACTCATAATTTTAAGGTTTGTTATTTTATGCTTTTCAGTTTCGGCGGTTTAATTTTTTGTTAAAAAGTTTTTTGGTAAAAATGATACGATATATGTCACAGTTTCGGCGTTAAATCCACAATTCAAAACAACAGTCGATAAAAGCAAGTCATTACCATCACAGCACTATGGTCAATCATGACGTACATTCTTGTCACGATAGGATGACACTGGCGTAGCTGGCACGACTTTTCTTAATTTGCTCGCCTTTGCACTAGAGGTGCGCATCCGATATTTATGAATAATATCGAAATAATAAGAGTTATTTTATTTTAATGGTTTCGCTTTTTATATACAGTAGCAGCATTTTTATTTAATACAAGTAGCTTCTGCCCGCGACTTCGTCCGCTTTATATTTATTGCTCCCCCAACCCATCGTCGCATCGTATGTATATTTTTTCATATCTAAAAGAAAAGTATTGTTTTTACTATTGTCCAAGCGATTTTTTTTATTATTATTAAAATCTTCCGAAGGCCATACAAAAAATATTAGACGAATCAGTCGAGCCATTATATATTTAATATTCATTTTTATTTATATAGATTTAATTTTCTCTGAAAGAACAACCAGTAATAATGCCTTAATGTACCGCCACGTAGTTTACAGATGATATCTCAGTTGAAAAAAAAAAACCATTTACTGTTGATAAATACTTATCAGAATACGACGAAAATAGGCGAAAGCAAATTTAAGTCATCAAATGAATTTGTATTTTAATCATTAAACGAAGTTTTTGTACTCAAGATTTTTAAGTACAAATATTATAATAAATACGAAGAAAGGGCAATATTATCCTCGGAAACGAATGAAACTTAATTCAAACAAACCTCAATCGGATACGAGTTTATTTTATGACACGCCAGCCGAGCTTATAGCTGTTTGAAATGGTTTACATGAATTTTATTCTCTTTTTAATTATAAAATCTGAACTTCACTTTGTAGTTTTATTTGAAACGAATGACTTATAACACAATCGTATCGTTAAACAAGGATGTGTGTTCCGATGACTATAGTCTGATATGCACGCCCTTCCGCTCCACCCAGAGCGGGAGACGTCATTTAATGATTTCCCACCCACAAAAAAGTCTTTCAGAATAATAAAGTAATGAGAACAAACTACTGATACAAGTAAAGGAACAGCTCTATTTACAAATCGACCACATGTGACGTCATCGGATTGTCACGATTAGATGACTCTGGCGCTCCAGGCACAGACAATATGAAAGTGTGATGGAGATGGGCATTACACTCATTATGATTTATCGATAATCAACTAACACCGACATTTAATGAGCAGATAGTTCAGTATTTTAATCATATTTAAATAATTTTCATGATTCCTGAATCATTAAACTTCTATATCAAAAGTTTTATTTATTTATTGTTGAATGATTTAAAGAAATTAAATATAACGTAGGTTACTGTCAAATTCGACATTCTTGTTATATTGATTGCTAGCTACATCACTACGTGTCATGATATGATGACTGTGGCGCTGAGGGCACTAAGTTTTTCGAACTTTATAATTGGTGTTAGTTTTTGCCATCTTATGTTAATACGAATATGAAATATAAAGAAAGAAGCTCAACTAATATTAATTAGGACGAGTCAAGGAACATAATTAGCAAAGGAAATAATAAAAACAATGTTGTTTTATGAGTTTTATTTACGTTTAAAAGTCTGTCACGGTATCGTGACTGTGGCGTGCTGGGCACGTTTTGGTTTGTCATCTATACGTGACTCTGGCGGTCAAAAGGTTAAATTCCTAATGTAATTGGGGGCCGAACCAATAGCCATCAACCGGGCACAAATCCAGACTCCCAGCTGCTACTGAAAAATAAACAGTACCTTTGTACTCGTTTGTTCCATGTCGTCTCGTATCTTCTACTGAGGCATTATAATTCTCCTGCTCTTATCCCAATTTATTAGAGGTCACCGCAATATGTCGTTTTCTTCCATACTTCTCAATTAGTCGTCATTCCGGTAGTCACCCCGATTCATACCATCATTCACTCAGTCCATCCATTGTTTTTGTTGAGAAATGAGAGAGTTGTTTTCTGAGTGTACGTAAATTACACACACACACGTTCAGACACCCCACTTACTCACACTCTACAAGTTCTACTACTCATTTTAAGTCTTATCAATTCTCTTTTTAGGGTTCCGTTGCCTAATGGCAAAAAACGGAACCCTTATAGATTCGTCATGTCTGTCTGTCTGTCTGTCCGTCCGTATGTCACAGCCACTTTTCGCCGAAACTATAAGAGCTATGCTATTGAAACTTGGTAAGTAGATGTATTCTGTAAACCGCATTTAGATTTTCACACTAAAATAGAAAAAGATCAATAAATTTTGGGGTTCCCTATACTTAGAACTGAAACTCAAAAAATGTTTTTTCATCAAACCCATACGTGTGGGGTATCTATGAATAGGTCTTTAAAAATGGTATTGAGGTTTCTATTATCATTTTTTTTCTAAACTGAATAGTTTGCGCGAGAGACACTTCCAAAGTGATAAAATGTGTCCCCCCCCCCCGTAACTTCTAAAATAAGAGAATAATAAAACTAAAAAAAAATATATGATGTACATTACCATATAAACTACCACCGAAAATTGGTTTGAACGAGATCGAGTGAGTTTTTTTTTTAAACGTCATAAATCGTAAACCGCAATTTACCTTAGGTACATTCAATCAAATGAAATATAAAAATTAAAAAATATATATTTTTAAACCGAGAATACCTACAGGTTTGTACGGAACCCTCGGTGCGCGAGTCCGACTCGCACTTGGCCGGTTTTTTTTAATAGAAGTACTGTGTATAAAAAATCTATATTAGTTTTATATTATATCAGTTTTAACAAAATTTTAAATGTTGGCTAAAAACCTCCCAGTTCGTTATCAGAGAGGTATGGCGCTGTAGACGACATACAGGTTTTTCACCTAGTTCGGCTACAGATGCAACCCTGTTATATTATTTTCAGTATAGCCTACAATTTTTTCTTTAAGCAAAATGGTTGTTGTAATGTTAATATTTAATTGTGTTAATAAATAAATAATCTTATCTTATAAATAATAAAATAAATAAGTAGAGTAGGTATTTGCATGGACACAACCTTATAGCCAGGATTACCCACCAGCAACTTGCTCTGAAATAAAAACTTGTAGAATGGGAGGTGCCGTACTACAGGTATGTGCCCGATCCATTTCTCGAAACTGTACTGGGATCGATACATAATCACTGGCAGGACTATTTTTGCAAATAAGCCTTATATAGTGGTAGTGGATCGACTAGCCCACAATAATTGTTGACATAACGATAATGCATGACGGGAACTTCGTGAAAGCTGAGAAAGATAAACAAATCAAGAATCTTGACTTGGCTTGCGATTTTGAAGACATATCGGATGTGATTATTGTCGTAACAGCCAATGGCCTCATAAGCCCAGAGCCTTGACCAACACCTGCTCTCATTGGGTAGCTGGATCAAGGGCTTGATTCAGAAAGCGGTACAAATGGACACGACTCGCGTTTTTTGAAGGTTCATCGCTCTAGAGTCCTGACCGCCGCTAGCTTTGACCCTGTTCCCGATACAGTTGGCATACTGTTTACTAGTGTCTATAGTGACATAACGAACACTTTTCCCAATTCAGGAATCGTGTCCAGGGTCCCTCACAGTAAAGTACTTACGACTACACCAATGTGACATTCGTATATTTTATTTTGTAAGTAAATACCCACACCAATACCAATTAGGACTTAGCAATGTAGAAATTAATTGGTAAATAAATCAAATAATTCGTTCCGACATGTCAGGCGATCACGAACAACACGTGTTGTAAGTATGATAGCATTGATTGACCTTTGTACTTGATATTTGATACCTTTTTGATGTAATTTAGACACCTGTATTGGCAGCAATGTAATCTAGAGGCTTTTTTTGTGGGTGGGAAATCATCAAATACCGTCTCCCACTCTGGGCGGAGCGGGAGGGCGTGTCAAACTATTACTGACTAAAACCCAGCCGTATTCCTTCAGTTGCCTATGCCAGGACCGCGGTAACTCTTTCAAACAAATCTTGCGACTCAGGGTAATCTAGAGGCTGGTGGAAACATCGATGCGCAACCTGGTAGGATTCAGTAAAACAATTGCAAATAGAGCAATAAAGCAGCTGTATATATTTATTTTATGAGTAAACTAGCTTTTGCTAGTGGTTATCCCGTGTATGATACATTTAAACCTTCTTGACTCACTCCGTCTATTGACGAAAACCGCATTATAATTCGTTGCATGGTTTAAAAGATCTAATCGTACAAACTGCGGGAAGCGACTTTGATTTATAGTATCTAAAGATTAAGATACTTTTTCCAGTATGATAGATAAATCAAACAATTCGTTCCCTCATAATATCCGGTGATCATGAATCACACGTCATTAAAATTATAGTCTTAATTAACCTTTCTACTTGATAAATAATGACGAATGTAGGTGACTAAATCACCACCATGTATTAGCGTCTATCCAAGACTTCGTCCGCATGGAAGAAATATGTCATATAGCAGTGGACAATATTAGTATTGGAAATATTGTAAAGAAATGACTCGTTGGTTTTGTGCTCGTAAGTGCTACCACTAAGCACGAGGTCCTGGGTTCGATTCCCAGGTTGGGCAAAGCTAATAGGTTTTTTAATTTCTAAGCTGCATCCCGGAGTCTGGAAATGTGTCTGGTTGATGGCAATAGGTTTGCCGCCCTTACATGAGACTTAACGGGGTGTACTACAGGTACATTAGGTACACTTTTGCCCAGCCCTTCGAAAAAACAAGGCATGATGTTAAGTTGTAAAAAGATGGTCATTTCATTTCATTGTTCATTTGTCAAAAAATGTGTAACATTTTGCTTGTATTATGTTAACAGAAAATCTAGTTAAAAATATAATTAAACATTATCTATTTACGCCAGTTAAGTTTTATGGTCGCTGTGAAATAATTTACTCACAGAAAATTTGTTATGAATAATTTTGTGAAATTAAAAAAGTTTAATCTGGTCCACACTGCTCGCTTTTCACACTAGGTCTTATTTTTAGGTACAAAGAGAACACAAATACGTTTTTAAATGAGCTGTGTGTTTATTGAATTAATTAATGAAGTTACTATTTTTGTGTTTGGTAGTACCTACTGTTCAAATAGGGAATAACTGTAGAATAGAAGGGTCTTCTATAAATAGAAGAGACTTTTTCGTTATTTTGGTAAATATTATTGTACCATATTACCAAGGGTATCAGATTACCCAGTAACTGGGTTGTGGAGGTCAGATAGGCAGTCGCTCCATGTAAAATACTGGTATTTAGCTGCATCCGGTTAGACTGGAAGCCGACCCCAACATAGTTGGGAAAAGGCTAGGCAGATGATTATTATTGTACCCGATTCTGCCCGCGACTTGGTCACCGTAAAATTTATAGTTTCTCCGACTAATCTCGTCGCATCGCATCGCCTGGTCGCGTTATTGCTTCGTTTTGGTTAGCGTTCTTTCTGACTTTATTTTTTTGTTCAGCAGCTAAGAGTTGTAAAGGTTATATACGTAAAGTATAGAACCTAAAACGTAATGTTTATATACGTTTTAACATTACGCAATGTTTAAGCATATATAGCATTTCTAAAGACTTGGAGTAAATCTATACTAATATCATAAAGCTGAAGAGTTTGTTTGGTTAAACGCGGTAATCTCAGGAACTACTGGTCCGAATTGAAAAATCTATTATGTCTCTTTTTGTGTTGGGTAGCCTATTTATTGAGGAAGGCCATAGATCATCACGCTTTGATCAAAAAGAGCGGTGTAGCAACGAAAAATGGACGAAAACTGGCAAGCAACTCTATGCGGCAGGAAGGGTAAGGGGAGCAAAAAATTGACGCTGACGAAGTCGTGAGCAGAAGCTAGTGCAATGATAATAAAACTATTCAAATCAAATTGTAAGTTCCAGAGATGAGCCCGTTCAAACAAAAAAAAAAAAAACTATCTGTTTAGCTTGATTAAATACAGTATAGGTTACGTATCGTATTGATTCGTCGTGTGATTTCTCTATTCTAGCCTATTTTTTATTGTGGCAAACAAAGCCGATGTCTACTATTTTGCCAATGTCTAATGTGAATTTGAAAAGCATGTGTCCGTAATTATATTATTATTTAATTAATAAATACATAAAAAAGGGATAAAAATCTTGGATGATACAGTTGGGCTTAATATGGATCTTGTGGGATTATTACTGGAGTGTACGCTCGACCACACTTCAAGCTATACATTTCCAGTATAAGCTGGCATCTCATTGTACGAAAAACCTATACAATGCGAGGTCAGCTAAAACTGGAAAAGTATAGCTTGACCTGTAGCCGTGTGTACATAGCTCATTTTAATTTTACTTTATTTGCAACTTATGTAATTCAACTAACAGTATATTACTCTTTTCTATCATTGAGGGCGCATTCAACCCATGATCATACTGCAATTACCAACGAATGCCAAGCGTGGCAATTATGGCAAATCCCTCCCAAATTAGGGGAGGCATATGTCCAGCAGTGGACGTCTTTCGGCTGAAATGATGGTGATGATAATGATAACCCGTGAAACTGACAGGCCTGTTGGTCTAGTGGTTAGTGACCCTGACTGCTATGCCGGAGGTCGTGGGTTCGATTCCCACCCAGGACAAATGTTTGTGTGATGAGCACGATCATTTGTTCTGTATCTGGGTGTAATTTATCTATATTATGTATGTATTTAGTAATATATAAGTATGTTTATCAGTTGTCTAGTACCCATAACACAAGCTCTGCTTAGCTTGGGACTAGATGGCGTTGTGTGATAGTTGTGGAATATTAAAAAAAAAATAAAAAAAAAAAAACTGTAAACCTTCAACGCATCTAATCCGCGTGCTAGAGTTGTCATAATTGTCACGAAATATTGATACCAACAGTTCTTAACACGCTTTAGTCCGAGGCCAATTCTCCTTACAAAATCTAGTTCCTGTCTCATCTCGGCGGGAATTAAATGTCAAAAATTTTTGAAAAATTGAAGGAAAATCGAAGTATTTTTGACAGATTAAGCCTGATATCAGACTCTGAGCTGTTTTTAATTTCTGTTTTTTTTTTTAATTATTGTTGAAAATCACCCAAAGTTCTCTACTAGTGCTTTGCACGTCCGTAAATGGCGAATTCACAATACCTAAACTGTTTGTGATTTTTTTGTGTAGGTACGTATATTTTGATGAGTAATTCGTTGAAATGATTTATCATTGTGAAAACAATTCACCATGAGCGTCAGTTTTGTTTTGTTTTTCATAAATGTCATTTTATTCTTTAGTATGCTTTATTCCTCACTCATAGTATTCTTACAGAAAAGTTAAATCATCTCATCAAACAGTTACAGCACAATATTAATTCGTGAAAATACCAGTTTATTTACTATCCCACTACAGGGCATACGCCTTTTCTCAGATAAAGAAGGCATTGAACACTACGCTTACTAAAATGTTTGGCGATTTCAGACTTAGAAGAACAAGACGTCCAGGATTTCCACGATGTTTTTTTTCACGGACAGAAAAGAAGAGAATATTGTATACTAGCTTCTCCCAGCGGCTTTTCCCGCGTACTAAACATTCCTAAACATACTTTTCTCTTGAATCACTCTGTCTACTAATGAAAATCGCATTAAAATCCGTTGCGTAGTTTAAAAGATCTAAGCGTATAGACACGACAAGCGAGTTTGTTTTATATCAAGTAAAGATGTAAAGATTTGCTTTAAAAAATAGTACTTTAAGGTCTTATTAATAGATGTTAGTATTGTCCAAGATAAACTCAGAAAGTACCTATATGAAGAATTGCTAAACTGAAGTGGCAGTGGGCAGGGCACATTGCTCGCAGAACAGATGGCCGATGGGGCCGAAAGGTTCTGGAGTGGCAACCGCGTACCGGAAGACGTAGAGTTGGAAGGCCTCCCACAAGGTGGAGCGATGACCTTGTGAAGGCCGCAGGAATCCGCTGGATGCGGGAAACACAAAACCGGCCGGAGTGGCGGAGATTGGGGGAGGCCTATGTCCAGCAGTGGAGGTCTTTTGGCTGAAATGATGATGATGATGACCTATATGAATGGAAAAAGTCATATTGGTACTTGCCCGACTTTGAACAAACAACTTTGTGCTTTAGTAGCGATACCATAACCATTGGACCATCACGATAATATTTGTTTTTATTAATCTACTGCTTTCAAAATGTATTCCACTTTAATCTTTAACTAATCAAGTTAATTTCTAAGAACTACTCAGAAAATTAATAGCTAGATTTAGAAATTAATCTTCACTAAGAAAGCACTTTGGTATCCACGCCAATAAACCTAAGGCTCTACAGTAATTAAGAAAATGAATTCGAGCTTGACTCATTATGAAAACAAAATTATGAATGAATGGCATTCGAATAACGTTTGGAATAAGTAAAGAAATTATATTTAAAGTCTTACTGAATACAATTACGTTTCAAATCCGTACAATAGATTATAATTTAAATTGTGAAAGGTATCTAAAAATAATCATCATGTCAGCTTAAAGACGTCCACTGCTGGACTCTTCAGCAAGCTCCGCCAATTCGACCGGTTCTGTGCTTCCCGCATCCAGCAGATTCCTTCGGCTTACACAAGGTCATCGTATACCTCGTGGGAGACCATCCAGCTCTATGTCTAATTTAATGATTTTTATCAATTTGTTAAACCACTTTCAAAACGAACATAGGTGTTAAACAAGGTGGTGCAAAAGTAGTTACCAAATCTTTTTGCAAATTGCTTTTTATCTTTTGCTGCCTTTGATTTAAGCGTCAGAATGGCAACTAGCTACCGATTAAAGTACGGCGTACGGTAGTGGTGAAGGCACGGTGAGCATATACGTAAGAATTCGGTAGAATCATCGCAGTTTCTGATTTTGTTTAATTTTCGTCTGGATTTTCTGAATTAGTTTTCTCCTCAGTCTGGCGATATTACTCCAGACAATATTTATTTTGGTCTTTGGTCTTTCGCTATTGTTATCGCCATCCACTCTCGTACTTAAAACTTTCCAATATAATTTTCCACATTCATCCGCATCACATGTCCATACCATGACAACAGATTTCCACATGAATTTTCAGTCACCGATGCCACTTTCAGAAGATATGGTGGTCACAGGATATTTTTTACTATATCGACGACTAATAGAGAAGTATGGAAAAAGAAGAAAATTTTGAAACCAAAAATAATGCAGCGCTGATTCCAATTAAATTAAGTGCAGGAGAATGATGGCTATTTCTTTTTACTACATCTTCAATCAAAAAATATGTTACCTAAATATGTTACCTAAATCGAATCTATACATCTATTCTATGCCTACGAATAAATAAAATTGAAGTGTAAGTTTAAAATATCAAAATAATAATTTTTAACTATATGCTTATTTAATTAAATATATGTGGTACCTAATATCTATCAAAAGAATAATTTAAAAAAATGGTTGTTTACTTGTTACAGTTAAGCTCCAAAACAGCTGGACTGATTTTCACAGGACTTTCATTGGACAGATAGCTGATATTATAAGAAGTATCCTAGACCCCTTATACCAGTAGAATGGCACAGCTAGTAATATGCATAATCTAAAATAGTTTTAGTAGTTTGGAACCCTAAGAAAGTAACGGAGATTTTTGCTTTTGACATTTTTTTTAAGAGTAGCCTACGATATAGCAAAACTCTCCATACCCTAAATAAAGCGGTAAACCCCTAGTTGATTCAGCTGCAGTAGCTCTTAGGTCACGTGCACACAGAACGTGCTGTACGTGTGCATTGCGCTCAGAGACAAAGTCGAAGAGTCTCCTGTGTGTGTTTAGCCTATAACCCATCAAACAGGAATGCAGTATTGCTGGTTGCAGTAATGTGTATTTTTTTTTTCATATCCACGGTTGAACTTCTAGAAGAACGCGATTCGATATTTAAAATATTTTGTTTTTATCGCTGACCTCGAGGGTGATTTTTCACTGTCAATTGTTTTTAAATTTAGAACAAATTGTTTGGAATAAGCTAATAATAATTGCGTAATTCAAAACTGTATTTTCATTAAAGAAGTCACGTTTAAAGCTGCTGTATTATTTAGAGGTTTTTATAAAGACAGCATTGTCTTTATTACGTTAATACGTAGAAAAATAAATAATAGATACATGTTCTGTAACTGGTATAGTAGCATTATAAATAATGTAAATGCACCAGGTAAATTATGCACATCTAACAAAACATTTACCACTCGAACACAGAATCGCCTGCGAAACAGAATATTCAATCACACCAAACCCAAAGTGAATCACAACCAAGACAAACATCGGAACCATAATTTATAAGCCTCCCAACTCCTCCTTTGTTCTAGCCGTCAAACTGCCAATCTATGCAATAAGCTAACCGCGCTGAAACTAAATTATTAACTTGTACTGACCCATTTTTGCAGGGTTACCGGTGGCCGTGTAGAAAAGACAGAGTACCAGTAACAAAGTCCACTCCATTTTTAGCACAGTAAGTCACAACACTTTAGATAAAAAATGAAAAATTAAATTGAGCAATTTTTTTCACAAGTGTACTTTTTCGTATCACATTTTTGGCCCGTAGCACTTTTTCATCGGTTCGTAGCGCGTGCTACGGCGTAGCGAGTTTCGTATAGGCGACCGCTCCGCGCTACGGCGCCCAGACAACTGAAGCAAGCTTCGGCCACGCTTACCAGTCGGCTGTTATTGATTCTTTAAAATGTTATTTTTGGTGATTTAATGTGTTATAGATTGTGTTATTTGTTGTTGTTGTTGCATTTGTTGTTATTATTGGGTGAAATTGTTTTATGATTTACCTACAATTTGGTAAATTTATTGATAGTAATTTAAAATTCGTCATCATTTATTTACAGTTGACTGTATGATCATATTTAAACCACATAGATAGGTAACCAACATTGTTATTGCATATGCAATTATTAGAAATTGAAATAATCTGACATTATATGCCTTTATTAAATAATAAAAATATTATTTAAATATGAGTTTGCTAAAAGAGAAAAATTACATGGAGTGCAATTTTTTTTTATCCGTCTTCCTCTTTGTTAACATCCAGTGAATCACAGTTCATGTTAAAATATTAAGCTCATTCAGACGATTCACCAAAAAACATCCGCGTTAAATTAAAATACGGGATCGCGGGATCCGTCTAAAAAGATATTAAAGTTTAAAATTAAAAAAGTAAGTTCGCTGATATTTTGTTTACCGAGTACTTTTTCTTCGTCTCAGCATTTTCTCTGCTTTTGTCGGAGTCCTGGGTTTACTCAAAGTACCGAAGTTGGAGAGATTTCTTTTATTACTTATTTTTGCCAAGATAAAAACGATAATTTTTATTTCTTTATAAAGTTTATAAGACAGAAGAGAGAGTAGTTGTCCTGTAGTGATTACAAAGAGAAAGAAAATAGTATTAATTCTAAACCTTAAGTCTTCGATTAATTATATAATTTAACATTAATTCATTATTTATCAAACCGACTTAAACTGTCTGTATATTCTAATCTAAATTTTCATTAGTTGATAATTTGTACAAAATGGTAATAAACACGGAAAAATTTACGTAGTGTATCAAATAAAGAAAACGTTAATCTTCCTTATATTATAACTGGGGGCTTACTCTTCAACCTAATTTTAATTCGAATCTAAAGCCAATACGATTCCAATGTTAATTTTGCATACACGTGATTCGGTACTCTTGAAAACAATAGTGTCAACATTGGAACAACAACAACGCCCGATCTCGATTCCACTTAGTTGTCCAAAATGGACACCAAATTTAAAAACACATTTTGGCTCTAGAGCCAAAATGTGTTTTTTAATTTGTGTTTGTGTTTTTGTGTGTTTTGTGTTTGTGTTTTTTTTTTTTGGACTCTAGAGTCGAACTCAGGAATACGAAACGACACAATTACAATGTCAATCAATCGGAATTAAAATCAAGAGTAAGCACCCAGTTGTACGTTTATGACAAATTCTAAATCAATTATAAATACGGAACTGTTTAAATATGCCATCAGTTGATTAAATCATAGTGTAACCTTAAACCTGAGAGCACTGGTGACTTAGAGATAACGGCTACGACTTACGAGTTGTAGGTCATAGGTTTGAACCAAGAAAGGTGATTTACTTTGTGTATAATATTTCATCACCACTCCTCTGAAAACGGTGAAGGAAAACATTGTGAGAACTGGCATGTCCTAGAGCCAAACATTCTAAAACAAGTGACATCTACCAATCTGCAAAGGGCCCACGTGGTTCATTAAGGCCTATTACCCTTTACCGAGAGCAAGCTTGTGTCCCAGCAGTGAGAACTCTATAAGCTGATTACATAATCTGGTACATAACCTTACACACAAAAGCAAAGCAGCAGAATTACCTATCAGCTATTATGGTAATTTATACCCAACTTCGTTAAAGCCAAGAGGGGGTTATGCCAATATAATCTTAAAATCAATCATAGTACGCCACAGATAAGAGGGCACATGTTTAACTATAAATATTTGGGATTAACATACGCTCAAATGAAGTCACTAAAAAGTCGATGCTCGAGGCGGTGACATGACCTTATAAACTTTAATATTAGGTCATACCATTATGTAAGCTATCTATGTATAAGTGCTGTGCACTTCTATAAGTGACTTAGTCACAATACCTAAAATTGTAAGTGATTTTTTGTATTTGTTTTTGTCATTAAGTCGTTGAAGTGAAAGAGTTTGTTTGTTTTTTGGTTGAACGCGGTAATCAGGACTACTGGTCCGACTTGTTTTTTTTTTTCTTTTGTTCGATAGCCTATTTATTGAGAAAGGCTATATAACATCACGCTACGATCAAAAAGGTCGGAGTAGTAACGAAAATTGGACGAAATCGGGTAGGCAATTCGATGCGACGTCAAGGGTCACGGGAGCAAAAATTTGATGGGGACGAAGTCGCGGGCAGAAGCTAGTCAAAAATATAATTCCATATTTTTTAAATAGGTATCTGTTTGTGAGATCGCTAAAGGTCCCTTGAGTACTAGGGTCTATTAACGAAGTGCTTGTATGCGTGTCTAAATCTTTACATAATATTAAACTAAGTAACTGCCCGCGCCTATACACTTAGATCTTTCAAACCTGCAACGGATTTTAATGTGGTTTTTATCAATAAACAGAGTGATTCAAGATGATGGTTTATATGTATAAAACGCGGGCAAAGCCACTGGCAAAAGCTAGTTATAAATAAATTTATTTTGTTTCTTCCACGCTTATTTCTTTACAGGTCCGTGCCTGTCAATTAAGTCTTTTCTTCCGAAATAAAACAACAGTTCGTCCTTTATCACATGAAGGTATTTTGTTACCTGCCAGTATAACATAAGTTTACCTTCGGTAACCAACCAATCTTTACAGTACCGAATTGCTTATTTTTTTCTGATAACAAACGGCAACAAGCTGGCCACAAACATAGTGCATCTGATTTCGTAAGTGCTTGGACATCCAAATCTATTGCAAAGCAATATATGAAACGAAATAAAATGGAATGTTTATATAAGTAAGTAGATTTCGAAATACACTTATACACGTCAATATATTAATGGATATTTTAAAATCTAGATGGCGCCAACATTTTCTAGCTGACTGTTCACTTTGAAGAAATGCCAAAACAAATTCAGAAGTCATGGTCACTTTTAACACGTTAATTGCCATGGTGAAAATCAGAAAAAGTCAAAAAATGTACTTAGTGTTATATATATAACTTTAAATAGCTTATTTATTCCATAAAATCATATATGTCATATTTATTACATTATATACAGCCTATTTTCATAATTTAATTCCTTACTTTAATTTTGACTTCATACTTTTCAAAAGTGTATGAGAGTAAATGTAAACAAAAGTTATATCTATAGACTTACTGGTTTTGTGCTCTACGGGACACTATATAGCTGAAAGAGTAATAAGCATGGCCGCCAGGCAGCAACGACACGTTCGGATTTGGTATGTGTGTCGGTCATATAGTCCGCCAAGGCCTGAACGGAACAAAAAGTGTCGGACACATAGTCCGAAATGGCATTTCACGTGTTAAAGTCCAAACATTTTATAATTAGAATTTTATACGAGTCTAACATTACAATGCAGAGTAATATCTGGAACGGCATTTTAAAGAAAGAGAATTGCAGCTTTGAGCTTACCTGTCCCAACAGACGGTATGTATCGTGATACAACGTGTTACCCTATTTCAAAGAGCTCAAAGAGACACAAGAGGCTAGCAGATCTGCAGGATATTTGCGAGGGCCACATAATATAATGATATCTTTTGAAAGGATATAATTGTAAAAAAAAAACTAACCTTTAATTAAAACGGGTTCTATAATTTTCAATCTAAGGTTGAACTTTTAATCCTATTCACTAACTTGACAGTTCAATGCAAAATAATGATACCATTCTAAAACTAATAGTGTCGGGGTAGTGAACGATTTCGCATAAAGAATGAATGATAAAAATGGTTTAAATTAAATAAAACTTTAAAAAATCGTTTTTAGATGTGGATTATAAGAATAATTAATAATTTTAATAACAGTTATTTCCTTTTTTTATTTTCTTCTGATAGAAACAAAACTAAATATAAAAATCATGTCTTTTCCTTATTTTTTTACTATAGTCATTTTATTTCCTCTGACAGCCATAGACTACATATATATCAATATAGTACACATCTTGTTTTAAGACAAGTTATTAAATTTAAATTACGAAGTTTACATGTAAGTACATTATTTCAAGTTCATTCAATTTCATTCCTTCTTGCACCACCTCACTATCTTTTTTTTGTCAAAACCTGGTATCCCTCCAATTGTCAAGTTAGTGAATAGGATTAAAAGTCCAACCTTAGAGAACATAAGAACGCTTCTAGAACACAGTAATGGTAGGTAAGAAGGTAAAAGGTATGATGAGAAGTAGTACTTAACACGTTAACTGCCGTGTCGGACTATGTGTCCGACACTTTTTAATCAATCGATTTAAAGTCAAATAACACTAAGTACATTTTTTACTTTTTTTGATTTTACCCATGGAAGTTAACGTGTTAACTTTGTATGATATTGTACTTAAGTTTAAATATGTTTTGATCTTTAGATAATTTTTTTTTCTCAAATACGTTACTTTACCTAACTTAACGAATATTTGTAAAAATCTGGCACCAATACCTTGTTGGTAGTTTTTTTTAAATATTATTTTACTGTGTTTTTCTGAATTAAGAAGTTAATGTGTAGTTAAATCTGTAATCTTTCTTTATTCAAGATTTGATGTATTAACACATAAACTTAGGACGAGCTCCTTTACTAAGACCAATATGAGATACTGCTAGTATAACCATCATTATTTTATTATTATAACTATGGAATATATTATCCACACTTAATAAAACTCACATCTCTTTCATATATGAAAAGTAATTTACACAATATAAATTGACAAGAAAATCTTATCTTTCATTTACACTTGAGGTTATAACTTCTTGGGCACGCCACAATTGCGGCGGCGTCACGGCGTCCTCACCTTCCGCCTGACGCAGGTTCTCACCGGGCATGGGTGCTTCGGTGGGTTCCTGTTCAGGATAAAGCGGGAGGATACGTCTGGGTGTTTCCATTGCGAGTATCGTCTGGAGGACACGGTAGAACATACGGTGGAGGTGTGCCCTGCCTGGGCGGAGCACCGCCGTGTCCTAGTGGAGGCGATTGGCGGCGGCGACCTCTCGCGTCCGGCCCTGGTGCGAGCCATGGTACGGAGCGAGAGGAAATGGGAAGCCGTCACCTCCTTCTGCGAAGCAGTAATGCTCGCGAAGGAGGAGGCGGGGTGCGTGAGGGAGTGGCAGTCTCTGCGCCCTCACGTCCCTAGCCGCCGCAGGAAGAGACGCCCCGGGCATCGGGAGTCCATAGCGGACTCCCGGCCACCGTAGGCGCGAGCTTGCGGGTGGCGAGCAATGGGTAGCTCGCCGCCCGATAAGGACCAAGCTCGGGTCGACAGCGCGTAGTGTTCCACGCGCGCCTCAAAGAGATGTCAGCAGCAGTGTAGGGGTCTACTAGGACCGATGCCTGCCGGGGTCGCGTGATTGTTCGAAAGAGAAACCGTGACCCTGGCACATGGGCAACTGAAGGAACACGGGTGGGTTTTAGTCAGTAAAAGTCTGACATGCCCTCCCGCTCCGCCCAGAGCGGGAGAAGTCATTTAATGAGTATATTTTATGTATAATCAGGCGTGTTTGAGTCTCAAACTAAACAATCTTCAAATATCCCTGTATGAAATGCTCATTAACATTATAAGTTCAACTGACATAGTTTCAAGAATCAATATTAAGAACGAACCGTATCTAACATTCCGGTGGCACTACCTAAAGACAGAATTTTTTAATTTTAAAATCGTTCGCATTGCATCGCGAGCGACCTCGGAGCAGAATATTATAGCGTGGCATCGCTTTATTAAATATCGTAGGGCACTCATTTGTACGGCGATTTCTGAATAAAATGGGGGATATTACATTTTTGCTGTGATTATTTGGAGCGAGGAATTTAATTTATCTCTTATATCAAAATTAGAGGGTCTAAATTTAATGGTAATATGACATGGTTCTTTTATCTAATTTCAAAGGAGAATAAGGTAACCATCAATTGTCATCTTATTTAATTACGGAAGAAAAATTGGGGCTTACTTTTCTAAAGAATGTACAGCACTCTCCTTACAATCTGAGTCAGCAATTCCTCTACTTAGATTACTGACGGGATAGTAGTAGTCCAGGGTAACGGCCCCGACTAACGAGTTATACCTACATTATGGGTTTGAACCCAAGCAATCGCTCTACTTTGTTTAAATAATTTCTTCACCATGCTCTCAAAACGGTATAGGAAAACATCGTGAAGAAATCGACAGCTCCTAGAACCAAAAATATCGAAGACATGTGACTTCTAGCAGCGAGCACTGAGCCCGCGTGGTACATAACAGCCCACCCCCTCTCGAAGAGAGAAGACCTATGTCCCAGCAATCACCATTGCTCTCACACTCACACACACGACACATACATTCACACACACAACTCACATACATCCTCACTCACACACAACCCCAGTCTTACAAGCACACTCTGCATAATGTTTAATACATTTAATTCATCATAGGGTTAAGTTATTTCATTTATATGAATTGGTTAAGTAAAAATAAACAAGTATTTTATAAATACAAATAATGTATGGAAGAGCGGAGTCTCCTAATACAGGATTTATACGCTTAAAAGGAGGCTCCAATCACCACTGATGTAAGTTAAAACTTGTTAATTCGAATGCACCTTTTTTCCACCATATTAAAGACTAATTATAATAATCTTATTTATCACATCATAAGCTAAAAAAACACAAGCTTGATTATGTTTTTTACCTTGCTTTATAACGAGAAAAAGCCAAAAATTAAACTTCTGAAGACACAGAAAAAAGATAGAAGCAAAATTATAGAAGGTTCTTCGCTTAATATCAAAAGGGTAAACAAATATTAAACTGCTGATAACTGTATTTAAACAGGCACAAGTAAAAGAGTCTGAGTAAATAAAGCAGATTTTACCTTCATAAGTAAAACTATATGTACACGTACACAACTTAGGGCCAGCGCAGACAAAGCAGCAAAATGTACGAGCAATTTTCATTCATAAGTGTTTTGTATTAATCATAAAACATAAACATAATATTATAATTTACATATATGGCTTTTCCCAGATGGAAACAATAACTTTAATCACAATTGAAATAGATATCGAAATAGCTTGTAAGTTATTATCATCTCTCACCAAAAGTCTTCAGTGGCATAAGTTCGATTTTTAAGTGAAAATATGCTGACGTATATTTTCTCTCAAAAATCAACCTCACTAGACATTTCTAAACTATGTTCAGGCCGACTTCCAGTCATACAGGACGTAGCTGAATACCAATATTTTTAACCGACTTCAAAAAAAGGAGGAGGTTATCAATTCGTCTGTATTTTTTTTATGTTTGTTACCTCATAACTTTTGACTGGGTGAACCGATTTTGATGATTCTTTTTTTATTTGAAAGCAGATGCTTTCCGAATGGTTCAATTTGGTACCATTCGGACAATGGGGTCCATGTGAAAACCATATAAGTCTTAAATTTGCATTAAGTATTTGCGCGACAAATGAACGAATAACGCGATTAGATTAGGGCGGAGTCATCTACCATAACTAAAAAGTTAAAAATAAAAACTTTTAACAAAAAAAAACAACCAACTTCCTTAAAAAAACAGTAAAAAGTCAATTAAAAATAACTTTAATTTCGGAAGTCGGTGGCAAAAAACCTTAAATACAGATCCTAAGACACCGACTTTCGAAATTAAAGTTATTTTTAGTTGACTTTGTAGTGTTTTTTTTTTTAAGGAAGTCGGTTTTTTTTTTTGTTAAAAGTTTTTATTTTTTATAATGAGCGTCTGCCAATCTGACCTTCACAACCCAGTTACTAGGTTATACGAAACCGTTTAGTAAGGTAAGACTGGTTGTCAGACTTTCGGGCTTCTGACGACACCTAATGACTGTTAAAGATTTATGAGTGACATTCGAAACCAACGGCTTAAAAGGTGACCAAGATACGGAGGGGTATTGGTATGTAAGGATCCACCAACCAAACCCATCCACAGAACGGTATCTAACATAGCTGAGAAAAGGCTACGGTAAAGCTTGTGGCTAAGTAATAACAGCCGCACGGGTCGATCGTTCAGGTTAAGCTATGCTTGCCGCGGTTGGTCCGTGGATGGGTAACCATCTTTACGTACCAAGACCCTTCCGTGCCTCGGAAAGCACGTTAAGCCGTTGGTCCCGGCTGTCTTTCGTAGATATTAGACAGTCGTTACGGGTCGTCAGAAGCCCGAAAGTCTGACAACCAGTCTTACCAAGGGGTACTGTGTTACCCAGTAACTGGGTTGTGGAGGTCAGATAGGCAGTCGCTCCATGTAAAATACTGGTACTCAGCTGCATCCAGTTAGACTTGAAGCCGACCCCAACATAGTTAGGAAAAGGCTACACGTATTGATTTTTAGTATACGCTGGCCCTTACTATCAATATAAGAGACGTCACAAACAAAGTGCTGCTCTATATTTAACTGCTATAAAAGGGAAAAGGTTTTTATACTGTGTACTCTGGTATATTAAAAGGTTGTTTGTATTGCCTCTTTACAAGTTTTGTTGGTTCTTTGTATAGGACATGACTTGTCAACCTACTTTTGTATGAAAAGAACCTACTTTTGTATGAAGAAAAGCTATTATTAAAATATATGTTGGAAGTTTACGTGCTCGAATTAGTAAAAAACTAATACATTTTAATGTATAAGTCACATTTAAGTTCAGTCATTAAAATAATGGCAATGTAACACGGATTTAAAAAAAAATTGGTACCTATTTGAAGTTTTTTTTTATCGCAGTCCTGGGCTCTTTCAGTCTTGGTGGTTAGTGTCACTAACCACCTCTTTCCAACTTTTTTTATTAAAATCTGTGCCATGTAGCTGAAATCGGTTGAATCATCATAAAAGCTTGAATCATACTTAACAAGAAGAGACCGATTGGTGGTTTTATTGATTTATGACAGTTTTAGTTTCAAAATATTCTTAATGTAAAAGCGTGACTGAATGAGTTAAAGGCGGCTTACAGAAGGAGTTGACTGGTAAAAATCGTCACGTAAAGCGAAAATGCTCCCGCGATAAGACTTTCAAATTATCGAAAAAAAAATCTCTTTCTGTACTGTATCAATAAGTTTGCAAATGCTTCTTAGTCTAGTAAAACAAATTCTGTCTTTTATTTACTGTCTTCCAAAAAATAGCTTTTTTTTATATTATTGACTTTCAAATTGGATACTCAACACGTGGGTAAAGTATTGCCAGTTAATTTAATTTATGGTGGACACACACGGTACGGCTGGTCCATAAAAAAGACACTCAGCGAGCTATGGAACGAGCTATGGCTTGGAGTATCTCTGAAGGATAAAATCCGGAATGAGGTGATCCGGCAGATAACCAAAGTACTTACTCGATATAGCTCATAGGATTAGCAAGCTGAAGTGGCAATGGGCCGGCCACGTTAGCCGTAGAACCGATGACCGTTGGGGTAGACGTGTTCTTGAGTGGAGACTGCGAATCAGCCAACGTAACGCAGGACGCCCGCAGGCTAGGTGGAGCGACGATCTTCGCAGGGTGACTGGTAGCAACCGTGGACTGCTATAGGCGTATGATGATGATGATTTAATATTGTTACAACATAAAATATCTCCTATGCCACTTTGCAAAACTGTAGCTTCCCATTACTGCAAGAAATTTCGGAATCGGCTCAGTTATTTCGAAGATTATCCCCTACATACAAACTCACAAATACCATAAACTATGTCGCATTGCACCACCTACATGCTACATAATAATATATGTAGGTAAAAGTGACAGGTACCTTTATTAGTAACGAGCGATGTGTGCGTCAATCGTAAACACCAATGTTTGTTTGTTTATTTTTTTGATTTGATTGCGTTTTTATTACTGACGATAAAAAAGGTTAGGTACAGTACAACAGCTGTATCTGCAGCGGCTTTTTATGAAATATTGATAGTAATAAATATTTTGTTTGATGATTTAGTTCTTGTTTCATATGTATGAAACAATACTATGTGAGCTCCACAAATACTTGATTAAAATGGTGTATACAGGGGATCCCAATTCTTCCCGGGGGTGTTGTAAAAGGTGACTAAGAGACTTACTAGAGAATGGGCAGCAGCGTTCTTTATGCATTTTACTATCATACCACGATCGCCAAGCCGCCTGCCAAGCGTGGGGATTGTGGCAAACCCTCCCATTTTTTTGGTTGAGACCTAAATCCAGCAGTAGACGTCTTTCGGCTGAAATTTTGATGATGCTGATGATTAAAGAATCAACTTGTATGCAACGCCACCAGCTTTGCTCGCTCGGCTCGCGCGGGATTGTTCACATTTTCAACCTAACCTAACTCCCTTGCTCGGTGCGGGGTATGGTATATAGCAATGCGAGGGGCATTGTTACCAATTGTGCAATAAGCCAGATAGTTTAATCAAATTGTGTGTGTCAGCTCCGACACACGACTCCTTACGAACAATTATAAAATATATATATTAGTAAACAAAACATAACGCATAACGTAACCTAACGGAGAAAGTTTGATTTTACTCACCATACATTTTCATACCTCGGGATTATATGTGTAAATCGATTCTTAACGAGTAAACTCCAAAAAGAGGTCTAGTAATTTAAAAATAGTCTCCATCAAAAGCCCAATAAAAGTTTAAAGAGGTTCAATAATTTCTAAAAGTGTCCATCACTATGTCAATAACATTTTAGAAGAACAGTAAAATATTTCCCGTTTACATTCGCTACTATGTATTCCGAATGAAGTTCTTTTCACGAGTACTGTTAAAACAGAGCGCATTGAGGCCCTCTAATGTTTCAAGTGACTTGCGTTTCAAAGTAACAAAAGCGACTGGATTCTATAGCTAGAAGCGAGGAATATTCATAGTGGTTTCTTCTTTGAACTACTAGTAGATAGTCTAGTTTGTATTGATACTCCCTCAACAATTTGCTAATAGCAATAGGGTAAGCCCATTACTAGATGGAACTAATCAATCAACTCAGCCTATCTTAGTACACTTCTGGACATAGAGCTCTCCCAGGCTGCGCCACAACACTATCCTTCTTCTATTCTTCTTCTTCTTCTCTTTCTACTCCGCCTTCCGCATCTACTCTGTCCCAGCCCTTCTTAAGGTGGTCGGTTCATCTAAACAGGAGGGGACGTCACACACTACGCTTACTGATATGCGGTCCCCACTCCAGGACTCGTCTGCTCCACTGACCATTGGTCTTTCGGCAAACTTGATCAGACCACTGCCATTTCATTTTGCTAACTGTGCAGGTTATGTTGGTTACTTTATTTCGGATAACTTCATTTTTTATTTTATCCTTCAAAACACGGGCCTTATAATATCTTGGTATATAACAGATAGTTGGCCTTTACAGCGTTACCTACCCCTCCACGTAGACCAGGCGTGGTGTTGTTATTTCAAAATTAATAATATTAGCGTCCTTTATAATTAATTTTAATTATTATAGTAATGGATAAGGAGAAGAAAGGAACGTATTTCGTTAGCAAATTGACTACTATGTTATGTGGGTGAAGTCACGAAAATGAATTGTTCAGCAAATTCATTATGAACACGGAAATGAATTGTTCCGTATGGTACCGACTGATGCCGGACGTAAAGAATAGTACCATCCCATTTCTACCCCGTGAGTGTCGTAAAATGCGACTAAGGGACTTACTAGAATGGGCAGCAGCGTTCTCTATGCATTTTACCACCTTACTGCGATCGCAAATCGCCTGCCAAGCGTGGCGATTATGGCAAATCCCCCAAATTGCGGGAGGCCTATATCTAGCAGTACATGTCTCGTATGGCGGGTGACCAATTTTGTAATTAAGTTGCCGCCACTTCTATGATTTAAATATATTGCTATAAAAACTTTTTAACAAAAAATTAAACCGTCGAAAAACTGAAAAGCAAAAAATAATAAACCTTAAAATTATGAGTCGGCGCTTTGAGTGATCTTTGTTCATTGATTTTCATTATTTTTTTTTGACGGTTTAATTTTTTGGTTAAAAAGTTTTTATTTTATATTTTTTTGTGGCTTGAATATACTAATAATACTTGGCAATGTATACCTCATCCAATGAAAAAAGAATGATCAAAATCGGAATACTCTGTACAAAGTTATGCGTGGTTATACATAACAATCAGTGAGTGAACAATCAATCATCCCCTGTTTTCCGACCCTTAGGGTTCGATTTTGTTTTCCAAAGGACAATGCTCAAGGATGTATGGAATCCCGTACCATGTTGCATCAAAATCAAACTTTGTTTTTTATATAATACATTGATCATATTAACTCCTACAAAAGTTCTTTTTGAAAAATAAACCCGGGTTTCAGAGTCATTTAGTAAAATCAAAATAACCTAAAAACTAGGTCTGTTTTGGTCGACGCTGCCAGCGACTTGTTTTATATCTACTTAGACACGTTATACACGGACGAATATTATTGTTCTAAAAACAGCGTAATACACGTATATAAGTTAGGAAGATTAACGAGTTATAGCAACGTCTAGCCCCACCACAGGGTTCGTGACTGAAACTCGTTTTTCTTTAAAACGTTGAGTCTCACAGTTACCTGCTGGATACAAGTCACTATCTGCTTAAGCAGTCTTCCAATGGAGACTAAACTATAGCCTCCAGCCAGGCACATGTGACACTCAGTGATTTGACCGACCCTTATATAATCAACAGTGTGAACCGGTAACGTGGGTATAATTCTTGCCAAACTTCTTGGCCGCCCTGAAGTTGGCTACAATGGCTGCGAAGTCGTAAATCTAATAAAAAAACAGCAGCCTATAATGTTCCCACTGTTGGGACACAGGCCTCTTAGTGAGAGGGAGCCGTAATCCACCACGCGGGCCCAGAGCGGTTTGGTAGATGTGACATGGCTTCAATTTTTTGGTTCTAAGACGTGCCGGTTTACTCATGATGTTTTCGTTCACCGTTTTGCGAGCTGTGGTGATGACATAATTTACACAAAGTATATCGCCTATTTGGGTTTGAACTCACGACGTACTACTCGTAAGTCGCGGCCGCTACCACTGGGCCACAACTACTCACCAATACCAATAATACATTATCATAAATAAGGGTGATCAGTCAGACTGATAGGTAAGTGATAGAAAAATGAAACAAACAAGTTCATTTGGGTTTTTAATAGGGATCAAAGTCAAAAATATTTATTTAACAAAACTGTTACATAAATCATTCATCATACTCCTGAAAAAAATCATCTAAATCCGTGGCTGGCGAAGTTATGTCATTATACCGTCCCCAGCTCAAATACTATACTATCGTCATTACATGAGCACAGCAGCCCACTGTTCGCTTACCGACGAGGCGACTGCAGCAATAACCTACTATGGTTTCTAATGTGTTGGCCACAGCATCATCTCTGCTAATCAATAAATACATGTGATAAGTACGACTGTTGACATGTCTCGAATTAATCATATCTCTTAAGAGGTAATTATTATTAAGCCCTAAAATCAAAGGTACATCATCATCAATAGAATTATTCACCTCAACTGAATAAATACCAGTCCGACGGATGTGTTCCCTATAATAAGATCTAGCCTGCTTGAGTTGGTAGGTCTCAAGAGCTAACATAGTAAGCCATCTTAACGTCAATTATAGCTTAGGAATATTGAGATCTCCACATGGTCCAGCATCTGACAGACCTGGGCGATTGCAGTTGTACACATCACGACGTTGAACATCTCTTGTAGCTGACCTCCAGCAAGCAGCACATACTCTTTCCAATCTTGATATCTATAAAAATAACATGATTATACATGTAATACAAAACATTTCACAATGGGTTATAGACTTGATAAAAGTATTACTGTAATGTGATGTAACTAGGAATACATGATAATGATCAGGTAGTAATTGTGTCAAAATAGATAATAATTAGGTTTCATTTTTATGTTGCAACATAAATAAAAATATTTACCAAATGGAGCGGAATATTTCTAACTAAAATGTTTCTCTCTTGTCGATCTTGTCTTACAGGATATGGTCTAGTTGCACGTAGAATAGAATTGCCACAAGAACAACATAATTTTCCATGACCAAAAGCAGGCAAAGATAAACTTCCTTCACTGATTGTGTTTGCTCGATCTTGAAGCAGTCTCAAACACTCTGTACAAAGCACACATTCTGAAGACATCTGCAATTAAAACCATGAGTGAAAAAGTGTGCTTCTACCCTTTATGACGTTATCTATCTTCTGTAACATATTCAAAGAAATTACATCTACAAGTAATCAAGAGTAAAGCGTTTTTTGGCCTCAAACAGGTTGGTTTTTTTTTTGTTAATTAATTATTTGGATATTTCCTGTGCGAGTCCAAAAATGTTTTTATTCATTCTATAAAAATAATGTTTTGTAAGCTGGTACATACATTCATAAAAAGATTAGTCAGGAAATAGGTGCCTGACATTGATAAGTACCTATATATTCAAAGAGTAAAATAAGATCTGCTTACCTGAGTAGAAGTTATCCAAGACTGTAACAAGTTAATCATTGGAGTAGACGCTTATTCTAATGTGTGTAGGTTTCTGGGTATCAAAAATGAACTATTGATACATCGCCGGTTTTGCCGGGTGACTGACGATGTCAATCGGTCGACCAACTCGACATATTTGCACAATGAAATACTCACAAAAAAGTTCACAAAATACAAACAAGTTCCACTTTTCAAAACAATTCAATAATTATTCAATCTCAACTCTTAAAAACACGGACGGTACTCGCTACTCGCTAGCGCAAACCACAGACTACAGAGTACATGCGCAAAATGTCAGATGCACAGATAACAAATCCATTCTGTTGCATTCTACATCTTTTTTACTAGTTGGGAACGGCTAATTAACCATAACAAAACCAGATAAAATAATGATAATCTTTTAAATAGATATTCTATTCTAGTTTTTTTTTAAATTAATGTAGAATCAGCAGAGTATTATTTTTACAGTGAACAAGGCACTTTCAAAAATCAAGGTTATGTTAATCATTTAACACGTGAAGTGAAACGGAACGTCATTTATAGGAAGTAAAACAATATCCATACTTTTAAACTTAAAAACAAATTCCCTGTTCAAAAACTAAATCCCCGACGTGTAACGTCGTAAAAAAATATGAAACTAATTACTCCAAAATTTTGGTCTTGATGCGTGAGACTTTTTGGTACCACTTTTGAGCATTCTCCTTTATATGGGACCACCTTGGGAGTATATCCTTTCCAATAAAAAAAGAATTATTACAATCGGACTACCATGTACAAAGTTATACGTGATCATACATTAAAAAAAAAAAAAAAAATATACACGTCGAATTGATAACCTCCTCCTTTTTTTTTCGTCGGTTAAAAATCTCTCCTAAAGACGGTGTCACCGCGCCTCACTAGTCAGCTGTTGCTCGCCTGTACTCACGGCTGCGCTTGCGCGTTTTCTAAACATTTGTTGTTTGCATTTAAGCCGACGGACGCCCTTGCTATGTCATTTCTTTCATTAATTATACAAGTTATATCCTCCTCTCCATTTTAATTAAACTCCACCACGACCTATAGTCGCGGTCACAAATCGATGAATATCTACACGTGTCTACCCGACAACCCAAATAGAACTCCAATATTGCTTGGTTCCTAATTGAGAATAATCCACACTAAATCGACACTAATATTATAAATGCAAAAGTAACTCTGTCTGTCTGTCTCGCTTTCCTGCTGAAACGACTGAACCGATTTAAATGAAATTTGGTACACAGATAGTTTAGAGCCTGAGAAAGGACATAGGCTACTTTTCATCCCGGTAGTATGTTCCCGCGGGATAATTTCCGACCTCCACGCGGGCGAAGCCGCTGGCAAAAGCTAGTATTAATATAAATCCGTTACACAGGATCTTCCTACCTATTTTAGAATAATCTGTGCTTCCTTATTTAATACACTACTCGTGAGTAAAGCATTGCCAGCTAATTTAATTTGACTATGCATATTTACACATATTGTAAATTAAAGGCACTTATCGTTTCTGTAGGTGTGACCGCGTCATTCTTTTAAAACATGCAACGGATTTTGATGCGGTTTTCTTAATCATTTCAACTATAGTGTAGATTCCAAATTACTGTCAACGTTATTAATTTCATTGGGCGTATATAAGTGACGGTAGGGCACATAAAAATTTATAGTCCGAAGAAAAACTTCTACCTGACTTTTGGACAAAATATAGCATAAGAATTCTCGACCACGGACGAACATCGGTCCACACATCTTCTCTTAAATTTATATTCAATAATTATTTTGAAATCAAATATAACGGACTTTAACTTTTTCTACTTTTATCGTAATTATTATTAATAGTTTAAATTAAAAGTCCTTTGTTTTATTGAGCATCAAGCTCCAGTGTCTCGTCTTAGACATACGAGTAATTCGGTGGTCGGATTAAACAATATATTATTTTTTTCCTATTCTGGTACCCACTTCTTAGCAATGGTCTCCCCTCCTTCGTCCTTCCGTAAACTATTTTCCTGAACCGCCTCGAACCAGCCCTCTTGTACCCATACTAATAAATAGTAATAATTTTCATAATAAATTCGACGTTCCTGGGTCGAGTAAAGTGATGACATTGGGTTTTCCATCGAGAATTTAACAGTAGCACTACGGAGTTTGGATTCGACTCCGCGCGTTCGATAGCAATAGGTTCACCCCTATTCCATGGGACTCAAACATACGTGGCGAAATGTGTGGTCTGACTGGACATATCCACTCAATCTGTGTGATTCTTTCCTCCAAAAACTATTTCAGATACGAATCTGCATGGTGTTCATATGACCAAGGTTATGTCTGGACTTTAAAATAGACTGTGAGCTCTGAGTTTGTTTCGACCTTTCTTCTCAAAGTAATCGTATAGGTAACGCCCACCTCATCTAGTCTAACAAACATGATTGACGTGTATAAGTGTTTGTACAAACCTTCTTACAAAAATAAAATCATTGAACAAATAAATATTGCTGTTCTATCAAGTCGTTAACCTGTGTGACGCAGGGGCAAGTTAGTAGTCCTATTATATTCAATAGGTTAGATATATCATGATTATATTCCTCTATACAGCTAATGTACTAAGTACTAGGCACATTAGTACCATGTGTTACTTCAATAAATTACGACTACACAACATATCTAAAGGGTGGCTATCTAACTATGCGATTGTGCAAAAGACTGTAAAGTCCCTTTCAAAACCTACACACATAACTCGATACTGAACTCATTTGTTTTTAAAGTCATTAATCAAAAATTGAAAGGATTATGCTTAGATGGTGTGGTCAAGTTGAGAGCATGAATGAAGGGCGGCTAACAAAGGCAGATGTGACTAGACATATCGAAAAGGGACGCTCTTAGAGAACACATATTGAACTTATTGGTGATGTTCTTCACAAAGATCAGGTGTGTAGTACTCGCAACCGGCGTGCGAGTATGACCAGATGAATGAACCAAACCCATCCACAGAACATTATCTAACATAGCTGAGAAAAGGCTACGGTAAAGCTTGTGGCTAAGTAATAACAGCCGCACGGGTCGATCGTTCAGGTTAAGCTACGCCTGCCGCGGTTGGTCCGTGGATGGGTAACCATCTTTACGTACCAAGACCCTTCCGTGCCTCGGAAAGCACGTTAAGCCGTTGGTCCCGGCTGTCTTTCGTAGATATTAGACAGTCGTTACGGGTCGTCAGAAGCCCGAAAGTCTGACAACCAGTCTTACCAAGGGGTCTCGTATTACCCAGTAACTGGGTTATGGAGGTCAGATAGGCAGTCGCTCCATGTAAAATACTGGTACTCAGCTGCATCCAGTTAGACTTGAAGCCGACCCCAACATAGTTAGGAAAAGCCTACACGTATTGATTTTTAGTATACGCTGGCCCTTACTATCAATATAAGAGACGTCACAAACAAAGTGCTCCTCTATATTTAACTGCTATAAAAGGGAAAAGGTTTTTATACTGTGTACTCTGGTATATTAAAAGGTTGTTTGTATTGCCTCTTTACAAGTTTTGTTGGTTCTTTGTATAGGACATGACTTGTCAACCTACTTTTGTATGAAAAGAACCTACTTTTGTATGAAGAAAAGCTATTATTAAAATATATGTTGGAAGTTTACGTGCTCGAATGAGTAAAAAACTAATACATTTTAATGTATAAGTCACATTTAAGTTCAGTCATTAAAATAATGGCAATGTAACAAGGATTTTAAAAAAAAAATTGGTACCTATTTGAAGTTTTTTTTTTATCGAAGTTCTGGGCTCTTTCAGTCTTGGTGGTTAGTGTCACTAACCACCTCTTTCCAACTTTTTTTATTAAAATCTGTGCCATGTAGCTGAAATCGGTTGAATCATCATAAAAGCTTGAATCATACTTAACAAGAAGAGACCGATTGGTGGTTTTATTGATTTATGACAGTTTTAGTTTCCAAATATTCTTAATGTAAAAGCGTGACTGAATGAGTTAAAGGCGGCTTACAGAAGGAGTTGACTGGTCAAAATCGTCACGTAAAGCGAAAATGCTCCCGCGATGCGACTTTCAAATTATCGAACATTTTTTCTCTTTCTGTACTGTATCAATAAGTTTGCAAATGCTTCTTAGTCTAGTAAAACGAATTCTGTCTTTTATTTACTGTCTTCCAAAAAATAGCTTTTTTTATATTATTGACTTTCAAATTGGATACTCAACACGTGGGTAAAGCATTGCCAGTTAATTTATGGTTGACACACACGGTACGGCTGGTCCATAAAAAAGACACTCAGCGAGCTATGGAACGAGCTATGGCTTGGAGTATCTCTGAAGGATAAAATCCGGAATGTGGTGATCCGGCAGTTAACCAAAGTACTCGATATAGCTCATAGGATTAGCAAGCTGAAGTGGCAATGGGCCGGCCACGTTAGCCGTAGAACCGATGACCGTTGGGGTAGACGTGTTCTTGAGTGGAGACTGCGAATCAGCCAACGTAACGCAGGACGCCCGCAGGCTAGGTGGAGCGACGATCTTCGCAGGGTGACTGGTAGCAACTGTGGACTGCTATAGGCTTATGATGATGATGATGATTTAATATTGTTACAACATAAAATATCTCCTATGCCACTTTGTAAAACTGTAGCTTCCCATTACTGAAAGAAATTTCGGAATCGGCTCAGTTATTTCGAAGATTATCCCCTACATACAAACTCACAAATACCACAAACTATGTCGCATTGCACCACCTACATGCTACATGTATATATGTAGGTAAAAGTGACAGGTACCTTTATTAGTAACGAGCGATGTATGCGTCAATCGTAAACACCAATGTTTGTTTGTTTATTTTTTTGATTTGATTGCGTTTTTATTACTGACGATAAAAAAGGTTAGGTACAGTACAACAGCTGTATCTGCAGCGGCTTTTTATGAAATATTGATAGTAATAAATATTTTGTTTGATGATTTAGTTCTTGTTTCATATGTATGAAACAATACTATGTGAGCTCCACAAATACTTGATTAAAATGGTGTATACAGGGGATCCCAATTCTTCCCGGGGGTGTTGTAAAAGGTGACTAAGAGACTTACTAGAGAATGGGCAGCAGCGTTCTTTATGCATTTTACTATCATACCGCGATCGCCAATCCGCCTGCCAAGAGTGGGAATTGTGGCAAACCCTCCCATTTTTTTGGTTGAGACCTATATCCAGCAGTGGACGTCTTTCGGCTGAAATTTTGATGATGATGATGATTAAAGAATCAACTTGTATGCAACGCCACCAGCTTTGCTCGCTCGGCTCGCGCGCGGTTGTTCCCATTTTCAACCTAACTCCCTTGGTCGGTGCGGGGTATGGTATATAGCAATGCGAGGGGCATTGTTACCAATTGTGCAATAAGCCAGATAGTTTAATCAAATTGTGTGTGTCAGCTCCGACACACGACTCCTTACGAACAATTATAAAATATATAGATTAGTAAACATAACACATAACGTAACCTAACGGAGAAAGTTTGATTTTACTCACCATACATTTTCATACCCCGGGATTATATGTGTAAATCGATTCTTAACGAGTAAACTTCAAAAAGAGGCTTAGTAATTTAAAAATAGTCTCCATCAAAAGCCCAATAAAAGTTTAAAGAGGTTCAATAATTTCTAAAAGTGTCCATCACTATGTCAATAACTTTTTAGAAGAACAGTAAAATATTTCCCGTTTACATTCGCTACTATGTATTCCGAATGAAGTTCTTTTCACGAGTACTATTAAAACAGAGCGCATTGAGGCCCTCTAATGTTTCAAGTGACTTGCGTTTCAAAGTAACAAAAGCGACTGGATTCTATAGCTAGACGCGACGAATATTCATAGTGGTTTCTTCTTTGAACTACTAGTAGATAGTCTAGTTTATTTTTTTTTAAATTTATAATTTAATTTATTTTTTTTTTTTAATTTTTAATTTTATTGAATTTGTTATTAAAGATTTTATACTTATCTTTTTGTAATAGTCGACTAAGTGCGACTAATTTTGTACGCCATGATTGGCAAAACATGTAGCTACCTCTTATTATTTTTAAGACCTGTATAATTCTGCACTCATATTTTACAAAATAAATATCTTGTATCTTGTATTGATACTCCCTCAACAATTTGCTAATAGCAATAGGGTAAGCCCATTACTAGATGGAACTAATCAATCAACTCAGCCTATCTTAGTACACTTCTGGACATAGAGCTCTCCCAGGCTGCGCCACAACACTATCCTTCTTCTACTCTTCTTCTTCTTCTTCTCTTTCTACTCCGCCTTCCGCATCTACTCTGTCCCAGCCCTTCTTAAGGTGGTCGGTTCATCTAAACAGGAGGGGACGTCACACACTACGCTTACTGATATGCGGTCCCCACTCCAGGACTCGTGTGCTCCACTGACCATTGGTCTTTCGGCAAACTTGATCAGACCACTGCCATTTCATTTTGCTAACTGTGCAGGTTATGTTGGTTACTTTATTTCGGATAACTTCATTTTTTATTTTATCCTTCAAAACACGGGCCTTATAATATCTTGGTATAATAACAGATAGTTGGCCTTTACAGCGTTACCTACCCCTCCACGTAGACCAGGCGTGGTGTTGTTATTTCAAAATTAATAATATTAGCGTCCTTTATAATTAATTTTAATTATTATAGTAATGGATAAGGAGAAGAAAGGAACGTATTCCGTTAGCAAATTGACTAATATGTTATGTGGGTGAAGTCACGGAAATGAATTGTTTAGCAAATTCATTATGAACACGGAAATGAATTGTTCCGTATGGTACCGACTGATGCCGGACGTAAAGAATAGTACCATCCCATTTCTACCCCGTGAGTGTCGTAAAATGCGACTAAGGGACTTACTAGATTGGGCAGCAGCGTTCTCTATGCATTTTACCACCTTACTGCGATCGCAAATCGCCTGCCAAGCGTGGCGATTATGGCAAATCCCCCAAATTGCGGGAGGCCTATATCTAGCAGTACATGTCTCGTATGGCGGGTGACCAATTTTGTAATTAAGTTGCCGTCACTTCTATGATTTAAATATATTGCTATAAAAACTTTTTAACAAAAAATTAAACCGTCGAAAAACTGAAAAGCAAAAAATAATAAACCTTAATATGTTGAGTCGGCGCTGAAAAATCAATGAACAAAGATCACTCAAAGCGCCGACTCATAATTTTAAGGTTTATTATTTTTTGTTAAAAAGTTTTTATTTTATATTTTTTTGTGGCTTGAATATACTAATAATACTTGGCAATGTATACCTCATCCAATGAAAAAAGAATGATCAAAATCGGAATACTCTGTACAAAGTTATGCGTGGTTATACATAACAATCAGTGAGTGAACAATCAATCATCCCCTGTTTTCCGACCCTTTTTTTTTTTTTTTTTTTTTTTTTTTTTTTTTTTTTTTCAGGATGGGAAATCATCAAATGTCTTCTCCCGCTCTGGGCGGAGCGGGAGGGCGTGTCAGACTTTTACTGACTAAAACCCACCCGTGTTCCATCAGTTGCCCATGTGCCAGGGTCACGGTATCTCTTTCGAACAATCACGCGACCCCGGCAGGCATCGGTCCTAGTAGACCCCTACACTGCTGCTGACATCTCTTTGAGGCGCGCGTGGAACACTGCGCGCCGTCGACCCGAGCTTGGTCCTTACCGGGCGGCGAGCTACCCATTGCTCGCCACCCGCAAGCTCGCGCCTACGGTGGCCGGGAGTCCGCTATTGACTCCCGATTTTCCGACCCTTAGGGTTCGATTTTGTTTTCCAAATTTATATGGGACCACCTTGGGAGTATATTCTTTCCAATAAAAAAAGAATTATCACAATCGGACTACCATGTACAAAGTTATACGTGATCATACATAAAAAAAAAAAAAAATATACACGTCGAATTGATAACCTCCTCCTTTTTTTTTTCGTCGGTTAAAAATCTCTCCTAAAGACGGTGTCACCGCGCCTCACTAGTCAGTTGTTGCTCGCCTGTACTCACGGCTGCGCTTGCGCGTTTTCTAAACATTTGTTGTTTGCATTTAAGCCGACGGACGCCCTTGCTATGTCATTTCTTTCATTAATTATACAAGTTATATCCTCCTCTCCATTTTAATTGAACTCCACCACGACCTATAGTCGCGGTCACAAATCGATGAATATCTACACGTCTTTCTTGCTTGTACTCGTTACTCCAATATTGCTTGGTTCCTAATTGAGAATAATCCACACTAAATCGACACTAATATTATAAATGCAAAAGTAACTCTGTCTGTCTGTCTCGCTTTCCTGCTAAAACGACTGAACCGATTTAAATGAAATTTGGTACACAGATAGTTTAGAGCCTGAAAAAGGACATAGGCTACTTTTCATCCCGGTAGTATGTTCCCGCGGGATAATTTCCGACCTCCACGCGGGCGAAGCCGCTGGCAAAAGCTAGTATTAGATATAAATCCGTTACACAGGATCTTCCTACCTATTTTAGAATAATCTGTGCTTCCTTATTTAATACACTACTCGTGAGTAAAGCATTGCCAGCTAATTTAATTTGACTATGCATATTTACACATATTGTAAATTAAAGGCACTTATCGTCTCTGTAGGTGTGACCGCGTCATTCTTTTAAAACATGCAACGGATTTTGATGCGGTTTTCTTAATCATTTCAACTATAGTGTAGATGCCAAATTACTGTCAACGTTATTAATTTCATTGGGCGTATACCTATAAGTGACGGTAGGGCACATACAAATTTATAGTCCGAAGAAAAACTTCTACCTGACTTTTGGACAAAATATAGCATAAGAATTCTCGACCACGGACGAACATCGGTCCACACATCTTCTCTTAAATTTATATTCAATAATTATTTTAAAATCAAATAGAACGGAGTTTAACTTTTTCTACTTTTATCGTAATTATTATTAATAGTTTAAATTAAAAGTCCTTTGTTTTATTGAGCATCAAGCTCCAGTGTCTCGTCTTAGACATACGAGTAATTCGGTGGTCGGATTAAACAATATATTATTTTTTTCCTATTCTGGTACCCACTTCTTAGCAATGGTCTCCCCTCCTTCGTCCTTCCGTAAACTATTTTCCTGAACCGCCTCGAACCAGCCCTCTTGTACCCATACTAATAAATAGTAATAATTTTCATAATAAATTCGACGTTCCTGGGTCGAGTAAAGTGATGACATTGGGTTTTCCATCGAGAATTTAACAGTAGCACTCCGGAGTTTGGATTCGACTCCGCGCGTTCGATAGCAATAGGTTCACCCCTATTCCATGGGACTCAAACATACGTGGCGAAATGTGTGGTCTGACTGGACATATCCACTCAATCTGTGTGATTCTTTCCTCCAAAAACTATTTCAGATACGAATCTGCATGGTGTTCATATGACCAAGGTTATGTCTGGACTTTAAAATAGACTGTGAGCTCTGAGTTTGTTTCGACCTTTCTTCTCAAAGTAATCGTATAGGTAACGCCCACCTCATCTAGTCTAACAAACATGATTGACGTGTATAAGTGTTTGTACAAACCTTCTTACAAAAATAAAATCATTAAACAAATAAATATTGCTGTTCTATCAAGTCGTTAACCTGTGTGACGCAGGGGCAAGTTAGTAGTCCTATTATATTCAATAGGTTAGATATATCATGATTATATTCCTCTATACAGCTAATGTACTAAGTACTAGGCACATTAGTACCATGTGTTACTTCAATAAATTACGACTACACAACATATCTAAAGGGTGGCTATCTAACTATGCGATTGTGCAAAAGACTGTAAAGTCCCTTTCAAAACCTACACACATAACTCGATACTGAACTCATTTGTTTTTAAAGTCATTAATCAAAAATTGAAAGGATTATGCTTAGATGGTGTGGTCAAGTTGAGAGCATGAATGAAGGGCGGCTAACAAAGGCAGATGTGACTGGACATATCGAAAAGGGACGCTCTTAGAGAACACATATTGAACTTATTGGTGATATTCTTCACAAAGGTCAGGTGTGTAGTACTCGCAACCGGCGCGGCGTGCGAGTATGACCAGATGAATGAACTTAAACAAGGCAAAATACGTATGAAAGAATCGTAGCAGGTAGCGTTCTGTAGTTTCTGCCTACCCCCATGGGTAGAAGGCGTAAGTTTTATGTATGTATGTAATCACAAATTTTCCGTTTATTCCTATCGTTTTTGAATTGATGCGAAATAATAGATCTGGTATATTATTGATGATAGCAAGAACTGGTTTGGTGGTTTATTGTCCGGCTCAGAACGGTGAATAAGGTCATGAGTTTGTTACCCATTTGTTATATGGATATATATAAAAATACTCGTATTTGCACGTCAAATTCATACAAACTATCGCGTCGATTGCGATCACCCTGGTTAAGATGGGGACGCGTGACATTTCGTCTTCTGACTCACTGCGTCGAATCCCGCCCGCGGTATCACCTCGTTTTAGCTCTCTCGCCTCTTTTTTTAACTCTGCTCCTCAAGGTTATGGTGTGTTGTTAAACACTTTATTATTACCTTCCTCGAAGATTAGGTTATCATGGAAAGACATTTTTTTACATTTGACAATGAGTTCCAGAGATTAGCGCGTTCAAACTAACAAACTCTTCAGCGTTATGTTTAGTACTGATTATTATTTGTAGGTACAGATTCCACGGATAATAAACAGGTATCTGAATTTGGTAAAAATGTATCCGAAATATTTTCAACCGAACACCCTATATTAGGACAAAGGAAGCAACAATAAAACTTGCTTTGTGAAAAACAACAAAACATCAAAAGCACGCTCAATATTTAGTTGACTGACTTCTGATATTCAAAATCCCGGGTTCCCGTGATCCCGAATTCACCCCGCATTAACCCTCAAACATCTTTCTCCGGGATAATGTACCATCACTTATTTTCGTACGTGATGCATAAAGAATTTTTTATATTCCTATGGAGCAAACGTTTTAGTAACACCCTAAAATTTTATGGAGAATTATTGAGTTAAAGGAAGCTGGTCTGATTTCTAATGTGGAAGTTTTCAAAAGATTTCGCGGTTTTATTATAAATATTTTTTTATTTGTCTTCCACAAAGGCCCCTTAAATGTTACGAAAATTATTTAATATCTAAATAAATCCTTTCTAAGAGACTAGTATCTGCACTAGAAAACCCTGTCTCAGATTACCAGGCTCCCCTCAAAATCAGTGATTGAGGATTAAATGTTAGAGATAAAACTAACAAATTATTTTTAACTTTTGGCAGGAAATCACTTTAAGTAAAAATAAAGGAAGAAATAAGAATCCATAGGGTTAAAATTAATAATTTAAGATTGCGAATACCAGGGAAGAGTGGTGTGGTGTGCGGTTTAGTGTAGTGTGGTGTGGTGTGGTGTGGTGTTGCGTGGTGTGGTTTGGTATAGTGTAGCTAAAAATGGAGTGACCACGGAAATAATGGCTAATAGTCAAGTATGGAGGACGAGTGGGGCTTGTGGCTAAGAAATAACAGCCAGACGGGTCGATCAATCAAATTAAGCTTCACGTGCTGCGATTGGTTCGTGAATGGATGACCATCTTTAAATAGCCTTCTTGGAAAGCACGTTAAAGCTTTTTTTGTGGGTGGGAAATCATCAAATGACGTCTTTGGGCGGAGCGGGAGGGCGTGTCAGACTTTTACTGACTAAAACCCTCCGTGTTCCTTCAGTTGCCCATATGCCTGGACCGCGGTAACTCTTTCGAACAAATCTCGCGACCCTGGCAGAAGTTGTACACTTAACGCAGTTTCGAAGACGGTCCGTTACAGAAGTTATACCTACGCGGTGGCTAGGAGCGTGAGGGCGCAGGGACTGCCTCTCCCTCACGCGCCTCGCCTCCTCCTTCGCGACCATTACTGCTTCGCAGAAGGAGGTGACGGCTTCCCATGCCGTTTCGCTCCGTACCATGGCTTGCACCAGGGCCAGACGCGAGAGGTCGCCGCCGTCGATCGCCTCCACAAAAACACGGCGGTGCTCCGCCTAAGCAGGGCACACCTCCTACGTATGCTCCACCGTGTCATCCAGACGATCCATGCAATGGAAACACCCGGGTTTTTCCTCCCGCCTTATTCGGAACAGGAATCTCCCGAAGCACCTATGCCCGGTGAAGACCTGCGTAAGGCGGAGGGTGAGGACGCCGTGGCACCTCTGTATCTACTCCCTAAAAAGGGGACTTACCGCCGCAATTGTGGCGTGCCCAACGTTAAAGCTTTCATCATCATCATCATCATCGTCATTACAGCCGTAAGACGTCCACTGCTGGACTTAGGCCTCCCCCAATTTGGGGGGCTTTCACCCAGATCTTATTTGTGGATCTTTGACTGTCGTGACGGGTCGTCAGAAGCCCAAAATTCTGGCAAACAGACTTACTATACTATACTTACTGGTAAACAGGCTATCGTATTACCCAGTTAATAGATTGTGGCGGATTAGACATGCTACATCAAACTAAAAAATGGGAGAAAGAAAAAAATATTATGAAAATTTTGTCAGGAGTAGGTAGCACCTAAATTAAGTGTTTATTTTTCGGCTCTTCTCTTTGATACCAAAACTTAAGATGGATGAAAAGAAGACTAAAAAATATAACGTAAAAATACAAATATAAAAGTTAGTTATGTAAGCAATTAATTTTTCTGGCGGAGAGCCTTCACGATACTTAAGTAGGTATGTCCGGTGTACTCTAGATCGATTCTGCTAACTTACTAATTGGATAATATTCTTATCACGAGTGATTCTCGCTCGTGTTAAAACGAAAGGCACGCGACCGTGAATATGGTATATCGAGGTTAAGAAACCGTTCGACTTAATTCTTGGTCCCCCCTTGGCTTGGATAGTTTGGGGCTAATGTAAAATCTTTGATATAGTTTTAGTAACAAACTTTCTTTTTTAACAAACCATAAAAAAATACCCAGACTTTTTTTTTGCTTATAAAATAGTGATTAATATTAAAAATAAAACCAATATTATTGAGACCAAAAGTGAATAAAACTGATCTTATTGACTTAACTACAAGCCAACGAGTACCTAAGTAGGTACTGAGGTCTTGTAAACTAGGCCTTATGCTGATAGTCAAAAAAATACTGTCGAGAAACATCGTGACTTGCAAACGTCAGAAGGCCAATTCATTTAATAAATCTCTATTGTTTAGTTTTGTTGTTGTCAAGAGCTGATAAGAATAAAAACTCTTATTCACCAATACTGTTATTTATTTATACTACACCTTAGATACTTCAGTTCGCGATCTGTTAACTTAATTTATAGTTTTTAATATTATTTGTACGGAGCACAACTTATGCCCATGTATCCCGATTGGCCGTACCAGAGAGAGATATCGAGAGAGAGGGATGGATGAATGTGACTGTAAATTAGTATGGCAATACTAAACATTTATTTAATATTATTTTTATTAAAAACTTTCTAAGTATAGTTATAGTCTCATCTCGATATTTTTCGACAGCTAAATATCAAAAAATGTCCAAATAGCTATGGAAACTTGAGCTATTTTTGACAGATAGAGACAGATCAGGCCGTGAACGTTCTTAAAATTCCGAGAATTGCCTCCTCAGATGTGCGTACATTAGCGAAGGCATTCAAACAACGTTCGGCAAACATCGATTCTGTTCGTATCTTCGTTCGTAAAATTTCATGATCTCGCGTTATTCTTATGTTGTCATTATGGTAGAGGTTCCTTGTTTAAATTGTTAGTCTTGTCATTACACGTGTAGGTTATCATTAGTTTTATAGAATGTGATGCTTTGACCTCGAGTTGGTTACAAAGGATGTGGAAATTGATTGGGATTATAGATTAGGTGAAAGTACTTTATACCAACCCTTTTGTTTAATATGTGTATCGAATTTTTTGATTTTTAAATAAACATTTTATTTCATACTTTTCAGTTTATATAATTATTTTAACCATATAAATCTGGCGCCAAAAAACGGTAATTTTGATTTTCTCAATTTTGGTATACCCACTCTCATAATTAGGACGAATGTAATGACACATCTCAACTACAATCCATGAAGCTGTTTAGGCTACAGAGCGTACCAAAGCAATATACATACCTACATTCACTCGAAAAACATAACCCTCCTTCTGGCGCAGTCGGGTAATTAACAGTCAATTAATTATGCCGTAAATGCATTTAAAATTAAAAGCTATGATTCTTACAGGTGAGTCAAAGTTCATTCATAACTTTCTTTAATTGACTTACTCCTTTCAGATAAATCTAAGACGATGCTCTAAGCAAACAAAACATATATATTTTTTAAATAAATTCCAATCATAATGCTAACAATTTAATAAAAACTGAACATCCATACCCTTGTAAGAGGTCACTATCACCTAAATTATATTTATCCTATATCCCGGACATGGCAAAAAAAGAAAATATGTAACACTTCCGGCGGATAGCTCCATTTCCCGTGTTACCGTTGTATCATCAACGATCACTACGAGAATATACCCCGTACATAGAAAAGATCAGTACAGAAGGCCTGGTCTATACAAAAGTCAAAAACATTACATCAACATGCGTCTACGTAGTACAGCGACTGCAAGCGCACTAGCGGCTGATATTTATTCGGCATCGTTTGTAAACTCCGTACTGTACCGTAATCTGTTCCAAAATTATTTAATCAAGGTGTAAATCAATCGTGTTTAGGTTAGTTACGTAATCGGTAACTTAAAGGTAAATAGTAACTTATTCTTCTGCATTTAGAAGGTTTCAGCTTGGAAACCTTCTTAGCACTTTTTCCACAATATTATTGTAGGACTACTATTATCATACTAATATTTAAAACTCTAGGCCTAGACGAAAATTAAGGTTACAAAAATTTTACTCTACTATAATATGAAAAACACCTTTAAAGTGGGGGTTTATTATATTCAATAACCCAAATCTGAAAATTTAATTATGGCACTTAAAAATTGAGTTTACGCTTACGGCCAGGTGTTTACTTTGTCACCAAATTGATTTGGAACACAGAATAGACGTAGTATTAGTGTTGTTTGTATGCGTGTTGTCCGAGTTAGCCTTCTGTAATCATCTGTTCTGTGCCCCATATATCCTTCATATAAGCTTTCCTATAATCACATCATCGGATCGGAGTTCCGGCGCGAGTCTGATTTATATCCGTACGTCCTGTCCCCTCATTCACTGATCCACTGTTGTTTTATGATTTGTCTTTATAAATCATTGCTTTCGGTGGATGATATAAGGTTTATTTCAGCTTGGCCGAAACAGTCGGCATTAATTGGCACGGCTTTCTTCTTTTGGCGTGATATGTGACGAACAAAAAATAAATTGTCGTCATAAATCATGATTTATCAAAGAGCGCACAACTGTTCCCGCATTAGACTCACGTGGTGGATTACGGCCCAGTCCCACTCTTTTTTTTTGGTTGGGAAATCATCAAATGATTTCTCCCGCTCTGGGCGGAGCGGGACTGTCAGACTTTTACTGACTAAAACCCACCCGTGTTCCTCAGTTGCCCAGGTGCCAGGGTCACGGTATCTCTTTCGAACAATCTCGCGACCCTGGCAGGCATCGGTTCTAGCAGACCCCTTCAGTGTCGCTGAAATCTCTTTGAGGCGCGCGTGGAACACTACGCGCCGTCGACCCGAGCTTGGTCCTTACCGGGCGGCGAGCTACCCAATGCTCGCCGCTCGCAAGCTCGCGCCTACGGTGGCCGGGAGTCCGCTATCGACTCCCGACGCCCGGGGCGTCTCCTCCTGCGGCGGCTAGGGACGTGAGGGTGCAGAGACTGCCACTCCCTCACGCACCCCGCCTCCTGCTTCGCGAGCATTACTGCTTCGCAGAACGAGGTGACGGCTTCCCATGCCCTCTCGCTCCGTACCATAGCTCGCACCAAGGCCGGATGCGAGAGGTCACCGCCGCCGATCGCCTCCACGAGGACACGGTGGTGCTCCGCCCAGGCAGGGCACACTTCCACCGTATGCTCCACCGTGTCCTCCAGACGATCCTCACAATGGAAACACCCGGGCGTTTCCTCCCGCTTTATCCTGAACAGGAACCCACCGAAGCACCCATGCCCGGTGAGAACCTGCGTCAGGCGGAAGGTGAGGACGCCGTGACGCCTCTCTATCCACTCCTCAAAGAGTGGATTTACCGCCGCAATTGTGGCGTGCCCACCAGTCGCACTCTTAAATGGAGCAATAGTGGCCTAGTGCTAACGGCCCCAACTCACGAGTTCGTGGGTCCGAACGAAGGCAGGCACTTTACTTTCTTTAAAGAATTTCTTGACCCGTGCTCTCAACACGGCGAAGAAAACATCGTGAGGTAACCAGCATGTCCTAGAACCAAAAATTCGAAAACAGGTGACACCTACCAACCCGCAAAGGTCCTGGTAGATTACGGCCCAATCTCTCTCACAGATAGGAGGGCTGGATTGGGCACGCCACAATTGCGGTGGTAAGTCCCCTCTTTGAGGAGTGGATACAGAGGCGTCACGGCGTCCTCACCTTTCGCCTGTCGCAGGTTCTCACCGGACATGGGTGCTTCGGTGGGTTCCTGTTCAAGATAAAGCGGGAGGATACGTCCGGGTGTTTCCATTGCGAGGATCGTCTGGAGGACACGGTGGAGCATACGGTGGAGGTGTGCCCTGCCTGAGCGGAGCACCGCCGTATCCTCGTGGAGACGATCGGCGGCGGCGACCTCTCGCGTCCGGCCCTGGTGCGAGCCATGGTACGGAGCGAGAGGGAATGGGAAGCCGTCACCTCCTTCTGCGAAGCAGTAATGCTCGCGAAGGAGGAGGCGGGGTGCGTGAGGGAGTGGCAGTCTCTGCGTCCTCACGTCCCTAGCCACCACAGGAGGAGACGCCCGGGCGTCGGGAGTCCATAGCGGACTCCCGGCCACCGTAGGCGCGAGCTTGGGGGTGGCGAGCAATGGGTAGTTCGCCGCCCGGTAAGGACCAGGCTCGGGTCGACGGCGCGTAGTGTTACACGCGCGCCTCAAAGAGATGTCAGCAGCAGTGTAGGGGTCTACTAGGACCGATGCCTGCCGGGGTCGCGTGATTGTTCGAAAGAGATACCGTGACCCTGGCACATGGGCAACTGATGGAACACGGGTGGGTTTTAGTCAGTAAAAGTCTGACACGCCCTCCCGCTCCGCCCAGAGCGGGAGAAGTCACTTGACGACTTCCCATCCTGAAAAAAAAAAAAAAGGCCTGGATCCGAGCCATGAGAGCAATAAGGATTGATTATGCTAGGCTGTCTTAAAAAGAGGAGATCTGTGGGAACATTGATTGATTTACACTGATTATCATCATCATCATCTCTGCCGCAAGACGTCCACATAGGGCTCCCCCTATATGGGAGGCTTTGCCATAAACGCCACGCTTGGTAAGCGGGTTGGCGATCGCAGTATGGTAGTAAATTGAATAGAGCTGCCCATTCTCTAGTGTATGTGTGTTTACTAGACACTGATTATAATTATGAACAATAACGTTTCTTCAAATTGCTCCGTTGCATATTTTATACATAGATTCTCAAAAAACCTTTGACTTCTTACTTCGTAAAATCGTTCTCGAAGTATAGATGACCATCAGACCTCCATTTGCCCGTAACGAAATCGTTCAAAGAAATATAACTGTAAAATTCTTATGACATGTCATCCGTGAAATCTGAATGTTTATGCATCTTGTTTGGAAAGTTTCTGAATGTTAGCTATGAGGTTGCCATGGCAACGAAGTCCCTGTTATCTATATATTAATACGTGAAGCGAAAACTTTGGATCCCTTTTTACGAAAATTGGGCGGACGGAGGAGTATGAAATTTCGCACACTTATAGTTTATACAGAGAAGAAGTGACGAATGCTAATATTTTTTAAAATTATGAGTTAAAATACATTATTTTCAATAAATAACACGTTACACACACTACTGTTCATTACCGTGTATCTAATACACACATGCATAGAAATTCTTTTGTTTATGGTCTAAATCTGTCTTTATTATTTTGTGCAGTGTTATCAACACCCAGAAATATTTACCCCTAAAGCTTAAGTTAAAAACCCCTAAACATGCCACAATTACTAAAAAAATCCGCTAAAAAATTAAAATGAAAATAACCAACGAATGTTCAGTAATCATAGACCCGGCACACAGTAGTAATCTTTGTTTATATTTATTACGCGACATTTGCTAATCATTCACTCTGCATTCTTAGTATCAAGGAACTGTACTAGAAGTCGCTAATACTTTTATTGTAATCAAAAACACAATGAGAAATGTAAGATGGAAAAAAATCCCTAAGAATACCCCTAAAAATGGGAGGCCCCTAAAAATCTCAATCCTCTTATTTACCCCCTAAATTTGGAAAAACCCCTAAGTTGGTAAGCCTGATTTTGTGTCTATAGTCTTACAGAATGTCAAGTATAACCATAGGTAATAAATTAATTTTATGTATAACCTATTTCATTTTTAAAATCTATGATCATATCGAGAATATTTGTCTTAATATTATTTGTATTAGCGACGATAGGAATTTAGTTTAGATTTAAAAGAAATATTTTTTGTGGTTTTATGGAGAGTGTCAAGTATGGCATTAGTAAGTTTCCCATACAAAACTTAGTGTCGTGTGCAAACTGTAGAGGTTGTATGCCTCACGATTGTACAGGCTTGTCATAGATTGTACAGGCTGGTTATAATTATGACATTTGGAACCGTCATAATTAATCTTTACTAATATTATAAAGCTGAAGAGTTTGTTTGTATGTTTGTTTGATTGAACGCGCTAATCTCAGGTAGTGCTGATCGGAATTGAAAAATTCTTTTTGTGTTGGGTAGCCCATTTATTGAGAAAGGCTATAGGCTATATAACATCACGCTACGGTCAAAAGGAGTTGAGCAGCAAATGAAAAATGGACGAAAACTGGCAGGCATTTCGACGCGACGGGAAGGGGAGCGAAAATTTGACGCGGACGAAGTCGCGGGCAGAAGCTTTTGAAAATAATAGGGGAAATTCTATAAAAACAGAGCGTTCTGTGATAATTCATTCCATATTGTTCCATATCCAGCAGTTAAGAAGTATTAAGAAAATAAAAAAGAGAGTCCTGAAGAAGTATTCTTTACTCATTACACCTACGTCCTGGTCCTGGCCATCACCATCCCACCAGCGAACCCTCTCCACAGTAGTACAGTGTCAACAATTTGTCTATAGTGTTACTGAATATCAAATATAACCATATTATTTTTTTATATTTATTATTATCTATATTTTTTCATTTAATAATGTATTTCTATTCAAATGAAGTACGGTCGAATTTCGACCAATGGGCGATCACTAGTCTATATATTAATACGTGAAGCGAAAACTTTGGATCCCTTTTTACGAAAATTGGGCGGACGGAGAAGTATGAAATTTCGCACATTTGTAGTTTATACAAAGAAGAAGTGACGAATGCTAATATTTTTTTAAATTATGCGTAAAAATACATTATTTTCAATAAATAACACGTTACACACACTACTATTCATTACCGTGTATTTAATACACACATGCATAGATATTCTTTTGTTTATGGTCCAAATCTGTGGTCCAATCGAGAACATCTGTCATTATTATTTTGTGTATATAGTCTTAGGGGGCGTCCATTAATTACGTGAGGCATTTTTGAGAATTTTTCGACCCCCCTCCCCCCTTGGTGAGATATCGTAAGATTTTTCTCAACTCCCTCCCCCCTCCCCTAATGTCACGCGAGATTCTTCAAAACTTCTATTTGGGCTGTAAACGTGTTGGATTATTGAGAATTTTCTTAGACCAAGAATAATTTCTTAACTCAAAAATTTATTCTCTTCACTCAAGAAAATCATTTTCTTCAAAATGGTATTCTTGGTTCAAGATTTTGGCTCTTGAGTCAAGTTAATTTTTTTATCAGTGTACTATTGTTTCAGATTTGGCCATATTTTATTGTGGAAATAATTTTTCACGCAATTTTACACCGTTTTCTGCGAGAAAAATAATTACGTGATATTTGCCAAAGATTTAGCTTGATCCCCTCCCCCCCTTGAACACCTCACGTAATTAATGGACGCCCCCTTACTGAATGTCAAGTATAACCATAGGTAATAAATTAATTTTATAGGTATATAACCTATTTCATTTTTTAAATCTATGATCATATCGAGAATATTTGTCTTTAATATTATTTGTATTAGCGACGATGGGAATTTAGTATAGTTTTTCAAGAAATATATGTTGTGGTTATATGGGAAGTGTCAAGTGTGGCTTTAGTAAGTTTCCCATACAAAACTTAGTGTCGTGTGCAAACTGTAGAGGTTGTATGCCTCACGACTCTACAGGCTGGTTATAATTATGACATTTCGAACTGTCATAATTAATTAAAAATAATAGGGAAAATTCTATAAAAACAGAGCAAATTTCTGTGATAATTCATTTCATAAGAAAATAAAGAAGAGAGTCCTGAAGAAATATTCTTTACTCATTACACCTACGTCCTGGTCCTGGCCATCACCATCCCGCCAGCGAACCCTCTCCACAGTAGTACAGCGTCAACAATTTGTCTATAGTGTTACTGAATCTCAAATATAATGTACCATTGTAACATTTAATAATGTATTTCTATTCAATTGAAGTACGGTCGAATTTCGACCAATGGGCGATCACTAGTAAAGGTCAATCGGTGACCAGTTGCAGAGAGTTAAATAAAGGTTGCTACACACATGGGCACATTCAATTCGGCAGTATTTGTTGCTTTCATTCGGGTCATGCCGATCTACAAACCTCTTCAGCATCAAAGACATTTAAATACTCTTTTTTACAATAGACAAAATAAAGGGATACAGATCAAAATCTACTAGGTAGGTTGGTGTCGGTAAAAGTGTTTCGTGACAAACTTGGCATAGCTATCATGACGTAGTTTTGATAGATTTTATGACAGGTGGCGCCACTGAGACATAGGATAACAGTTTTTCTTTGAAATATCTTTTGAAAGCCTCTCTATCTTTATATATATAATTCTATTGTACGTGTGTATGTCACTGAACTCCGCCTTAACGGCTGGACCGATTTGAATGATTTTTTTTGTATGCGTTTGGGTGGCACCCTGGATGGTTTTGATTCACTATTGGACCCAGTAGGTGGCGCTGCTATCGAGTTCTAGGAAACAGGACAACGTCTGTATGGTCAGCTAGAAGTATCATAAATATCATTCTTCGGAATATGGCTTGACTGGTCTACTCAAGCCGGTGAGGTTCTTTCCTCAAAATCCCATTTTAGGCACTTTTTACATTGTTTTCACATGATATTGACCAATGTCCATAATGTCCTTTTGTCTGGCCTTTAAAAGAGACTTTGACCTTTAAGTTTGTCCCGCCATTTCTTCTCAGGAGTAATCAGCGAGAAAACGCCAATTGACGACTCAATCTACGAATAATATAAAAAAAATTAAAAGTGAATCCGATATCTTATTAACAGAATAATAAAATCAATTAAATTCCCTGGATCATTTGGAATTAGCTCGGCACTATAAGAGTTAGGCCGAAAATTATTCCCAAACATGTACATTAGTATAACTGACGGCATATAATTGATTGATTTTTTAATTTGCCGCACGGCTGTACAGTATTATGCCGAGCCGAACATGTGTGTAGCGCCCCTTAGATCTGAACCTCCATAAATGCTAGTATTAGGTAACCATAGCAACGGAGTCACTATTATAAAGATCAATCGGTGATCGGTTGCAGAGTGGGGTAGCTTAGTACTCGTAAGTACCCTTTTGACGTAAAAATATGTGTATGAGTATGTATTTTGAATGATGTTGTATGAGTTTATTGAAAGTGGAACTTGATGCCTTCTCCTGAATATGTAAGAATGGCTTGAAAATTATTAAGCGTAATTATTTGCTAACTTACGGCTAAATAATTGTTTGAATCTACCAACCTCACCTGTTTCAGGAAGGTGAATCCAAATTTATTCCAAAAACACTAGTCTGTTGTTAGTATAAACAAAGGCCTTGAAACGCTCTCTCAACTTCTCCCTATCCATAACGGCCAATGACTAATCTTTATTAAGGGAATGCAGCTCATTCCTTCATATCTCCGTCTGGGCCTGCGAACATTAGGGATTACCAATCTCCATTTTGCCAACGATAAAGTCCTTTTTTCAGTGTACGAGTGGGCTCAAATGCTAGAATATCTTAGCACGGCAAGCCTATATATTGAACTTCATATGAATATGTTAAAGTCTAAATTTATGAAGGACAACGAGCAAAGTCGATGAGTATCTCTATCTTGCTCGAATAGTTAAGACGAAAGAAGGAACTTGCAAGACGCACCGAAAATGCCTGGAAAAGCCTTTGGACAATGAAAGATTTAATAAAGGGCGGTCTTCCTGTATCACTCAAGAGAAGAATTATCGACTTTTGTATTCTTCCACCCACACGTGGGGTTTTCAAGTATGGTCTTGATAATTCAGCAGAGGTTTTCCAAAGAGTTTTGGAATAGAGTATTCTGGGTATTAAACTTGTGGACCGGGTTAAGATAACAACAATATGATCCATCACTAAAGTAACTTATGTTACTCAAAAAACGGTTAAATGGAATTGTGCTGTTAGTACAATATTATGTTTTATTTATTTTAAGACTAACTGAACCGTCTATAAGGAGATGGAAAACGATGGGCTCAAATGTAATAAGTAGAGCTAAGATCAAAAAAATTAGGTTGAAAACAATTTTCCATACCTTTTACCTATCAAACTACGAAATACATATTTTAACCACATGCTTAACATTGTATGAAACCTGATAAAACATTCTGAACATCAAAATAAATTAATTAACGTATTGGTACCGATTCCCTTGTTCACAAACTAAACTAAATTTAAGTTCAGTGCATCTTTTTCTTTGTATTTCATTAAGAAGAGGACAAAAGAGAAATTTTAGTTTAGTCCTGTCAAATTAATCAGCGCCTGTCACTACTCCATACAAGTTTAGACGTGATTAAAAACTTGCCTACTAAAATTACGTCAATTTACTAAACTAAAATTTATCTTCTGTCCTTTCCTTAATGAAATAGAAAGAAAAAGATGCACTGAACTTAAATTTAGTTTAGTTTGTGAATAAGGGAATCGGCACCACTATCTACTTAAATTTTAATCAAAACTACCCAAGCCTTGTAATTCACAAACAAGCAAGCTAAAAGACCACGAATCTAAAAGAGCATTCTAATTCAACCACAAACAAAGCTAATGAACTGCTAAACGAATTAAACATGCAACAAAACAGAAGGCAAAGAATGGTACCTACTTCTTGCAGCTAACGAACTGGGAGGATGCAGTCTGTTAAATTGTTTTACCGTTTCCAGAAAATTGAGTTAAAAATTATAATACTTAATTTGTTTGAAGAAGTTAAATAAACTAAGTAATAACAGCCACACGGATAGATCGATCAGGCTAAGCTACGCTTGCCGCGGTCAGTTTGTGGATGGGTGACCATCTTTACATACCAAAACCCGGCGTGCCTCGGAAAGCATGTCTAGCCGTTGGTCCCGGCTGTCATTTGTAGAACATTGACAGTCGTTACGGGACGTCAGAAGCCCGAAAGTCTGACAACCAGTCTTACCAAGGGGTCTCGTATTACCCAGTAACTGGGTTGTGGAGGTCAAATAGACAGTCACTCCATGTGAAATACTGCTATTCAGCTGCATCCGGTTAGACTGGAAACCGACCCCAACACACTTGGGAAAGGCTAGGCAGATAATGCGTGGTTGCAGCTGAAAATCGTGGATGGCAGCTGAAATTAGCGTCAGGTGGCACACCTTATGTTGTCACCTGATATTATGCAGGATTGAGGCCCTTTTGGCATTATTATCATTATTTTGTTTCTGCTTTTTTATAGTTTTAAGTTTTATTTTAATGATATAATGCTAATATACACATTATTCTTTCTTTCAGTAAAATATAAGAAGTGGGTCATCAAGTTGATTATTTCTCGATAAGAAATAGCATAGGAGCTGCTACGTACAATCTAGGAATGAAAATGTTAAATACCTTTAGGTCTTCTCTTTTCACGCCAATAATACTACTCTTCGTCTCTCTCTTCTTTGTTTAACCCCAATAGATAGCCACGTTATTTGTGGCATCAGTAACATTCTTTAGCTCATCATAAATACAGGTGAAAGGGCACTTTAGGGCACTCCAGCAAGTGGAACATAGTCTGATAAGAGGCACAGCATTATCACTGAGTGTTGAATGGGTCAGTAATCCTCCACTCACTTAAATTATACATGAGGAAGCGTTAAAAGCTTCCGTCATAAAAATATTAAAAGAAATTAATTTAAGTCGAAACCTTTTCCCTGCTTACATGGCTTCCTAATCGACTGCCACAGAGAACGATTGTGATATACTTGACATAATCTCTTAGGCGGCTTTCCCGACACGAACAAAAAAGGGTTTCATCATGGTCGACTTTATTAAAGGTTATATTATTCAAATATTTTGCAGGTTACCATACCCTTATAATGAGATGTATTAAAAATAGTCATTTTAATTTTTAGTAGTAAAGTAGTTATAGGCAATTAGCTTAAAAAATATAACATAACATCACGCCTTATTTCCTCAAAGGGATATGCAGGTGTACCTACAGGACTTTATTGCTAGATGTAAACATCTCCTGTCCTCATGGCAAAGCAATTTTCGGTCTCTCGCTTTATATCATCCGAAATCATCATCATCATCATCATTTCAGCCGTAATACGTCCACTGCTGGACATGACCTCCCCTAATTTGGGGGGCTTTGCCATAATCGCCACGCTTGGCAGGCGGATTGGCGATCGCAGTATGGTGGTAAAATGCATAGAAAACGCTGCTGCCCATTCTCTAGTAAGTCCTGTAGTCGCCTCTTACGACACCCACGGGAAGAAATGGGGTGATGCTATTCTTTACGTCCGGCACCACACGGTACAAAAATCCGAAATCGTTTCAGCCGAAAGACATCTACTGTTGGATATAAGCCTCTCCAAATTTTGCCGGGTTTCCCTTAATTCTGACGCTTGGCAGGCGAGTTGGCGATAGCAGTATGTTGGTATAATGCTTAGAGAACGCTGCTGCCCATTCTATAGTAAGTCCTTTAGTCACCTCTCACTTTGTGAGAAAATAATTATACTAGTTTTGTGTGTCGCAAGAATTTATCCAACATTTCATTGGATATTTATATTTTCAATTCAAAAATTGTTAAAATTTCCACTACATTTACGTCACACTTACTAGGGCCGCTGGTCTAAGTAGCACACTACCAACGCCACATACGCAACAAATACCAAGCTCAAAGGTTGCCGGCGCACTACTCGCGGTGAGAACCGTTCCTGATTCAATTAGTGCGGGCAACGAGCTGTAATAACGTACCATAGGGCTGCGACCTAATGACCGGCGGTGAGAGGAATGGAGGATGGAGGGAGAGTGAAAGTAAAAGGACTTGTAATTGTCCCACTGAAGAGTAAAAAGAGGGCGTAGACAAGTGGCAAACGCTTTCAAAGCGGTTCGTATGTATACAAAGACTTTCAACGGAATTGACATGTTTTTCGGTAATTTACATCATTCCACTACTTTGACTGTTCTATCGTTGTCGTTAAAGGAATTTCACTTTGTCTAGATTTTATGGTTACTTGCTCACTGCATTTACAACGTCTAAGCTGATTTTCTAAGGGGGGTTGCCATATACGCTTATAGCAAGATCGATATTAGTCAAGAAGAAAAGTAGCATGCGGTTTTGTACTCGGTGTGCTATAACCCATCTGCCTTCAAAGCGAGTGTGACCTCCATCATCGACCTCATCTATCGCTTACCATTTTTTTTTTGGATGGGAAATCATCAAATGACTTCTCCCGCTCTGGGCGGAGCGGGAGGGCGTATCAGACTTTTACTGACTAAAACCCACCCGTGTTCCTTCAGTTGCCCAGTGTCACGGTCACGGTATCTCTTTCGAAAAATCTCGCGACCCTGGCAGTATCGCTTACCATGAGGCGGGAACGAGACTACACGCAGGCCCATTTAACAAATAAATAAACTATGTATAATTAGATCGTATTATTAAACTAAAATAATAATAAAATTTTACAAGCTCTCTTATTAACGTGTCCTGCTCATCACCTGCTCTGCAAATGGATATAGCAGGGCCCTAGATCGTCAATGCTTCGTGTCTTAATAATAACTAAAATGTACGCTATAATACAAAAAAAAACTGTTTTGTTTATGTATTAAGAAAGAAAAAATAATTTATGTTTTAAAAAAGCCATTCGTAAACATATCAGTAATATTTGTCTAAAAAACTCCAGAAACTAATAAAATATTTAGGAATTCATGAGTTTCATACCGTCGTACGTACGCAGCCATTTCTGACATAATTATCCCAGGTAACGAACTACGTAGCTGTACACTAATTAGGGATAGTTTGGTAATGACCTCATTGTTCCGGGAAACACGTAGCACGTAGGCTTAATAATATATTATTATGAGAATCCTGTGGATTAACGACCACATACGGAGGCGCCACGGGATCTCTTTTACGAGAAATAGAGAATAATTTACAGTTTACCTATTGTTATTTATTTATCTTTTATATGAAGAATATTTTTAGAAAAATCATTCAAAAATATAAAAATAATGGCCCATGGGCATCAGGAGCAGGGTCCAAGCTGTCGGTGGTCAGGGCTCTAGAGATAGGAACCTCATGACTATGCGTGCCATGTCCAGGAGTATTCTGAATGTAGCTCTTGACCCAGCCGCGCAATGAGAGCCTCCTGAAGTGTTGTTCGAGGCTCTCTCTCTCTTGTTATTATTATATTTTCACAAAAACTTTCTACTGTTTTGTTTTACAGAAACTTACACCATCATCTTCGTGTGCCTTTGTTTTTCATAAATATGTTTTGATCGACTGAATCTTACTTTGAATACTCTATATAACCAGCCCCGTGCTTTCGAAAGCAAATTAAGCGTCGATGGCTAGTTTCCACAGATATTAACTGTCATAGGCGACATTCAATCTGGCAGACTACTATTATAAACGCCATAATAATTGTAATAGAAATTCGATTAAATATTTGGGGAATTCGGCGTCCAGTCTAACTGAATGTAGCTCAATATTCTGTGGATATGAAACATATTTAGTAGAGTTATTATACAAAAGCAACAACAAATACCAAATAAACAGCGTTTCATATTTGTAATATTTTGGAGAAAAATTTCTATACCACGAGGTATTTCACTTTCTAGTCAGCTTAAAAATTTACCCAAAAAAAAAAAAATTCCAAAAGGCCTTACTTACATCCACTTTTCCTTAAACGTTTTCCTTTAGACGTAGTGACACGAAACTCCAAAGGTAATTAAGATAGGGAATCTAAAAGTGAAGTTGGCACAACCCTATTAATGTTTCAAACTAGGGGACTATTACCGAAGCGATTTACCGTCGATAATTGTTCGGTATTGAATTTAGTTGTCGCTAGCACAGGTTGGAGGTTCTTTATGTCGGAGTTTGATAGCTAATTTGTGTGCACTTTGCAGTTGAGTAAAAGCTACTTGGGTACCGAAAACCATTAGCGATGAAATGAGAAAATATAGAGCTTTTAGATGTTATAGTGTGTTGGTACTTAATATTTGTAGATTGATGCTTGATTACTTTTAGGTAGTTGAGTGATATAATAAATATTTTCCAGTGACTTTCTACCTAAAGATTCAGGTAACTTAATTGTGAAGGCATTCTTTTTTTTTAAGTTGCAGAAGACGTGTGTTGCCGTTTGTGAACATAAACGCAGCAAAAAGAGTATATCAGTATAGTACGTATAGCTAATGGTTTTAAGTAATTTCTGCCATGGCCCATGAGAAAAAGGCGTGTGTTTATGAGTATGTGCTGTTTTCTATCATACCTATCGAGCTTGATATAGGTACAGACGCCAACACATCAAGCTACTACAATCTGTCAGATTTCTTTGATAGATTTTCGACTTTATTTCTAGAGCATTAGGTTCAAGGTTCATCGGGAAAAATTTACAGTTTCGGGTAGCTTGACCTGGTGGCGTCTGTACTTCAAATTTACACATCTATTACACTACTGTTGTAAACGTCTAGGTTGACCTTTTTTAACCGACTTCAAAAAGGAGGAGGTTATCAATTCGGATGTTTATATTTTTTTTTTTTTTTTTTTTTATGTATGTTCGGCCATAACTCCGTCATTTATGAACGGATTTCCAAAATTCTTTTTTTGTTCGAAAGGGGTTTATTCCGAAATGGTCCCATATAAATTTCATATAGATCTGATGATGAGTTCCGGAGACAGACACCGGAACTCTTTAAAAAATGACAGCAAGTCAACCGCGATTTCTGCTATCGCATAAATATGCACCGTTTGTTTGGAATTAGTGCAGGGTAGATACCAAAACTAAAAATTTTAAAATAAAAACTTTTTTACAAAAAAAAAAACAACCGACTTCCTTAAAAACACTACAAACTGAAAAATAACTTTAATTTCGGAAGTCGGTGGCAAAAATCTTAAATACAAATCTTAAGACACCGACTTCCGAAATTAAAGTTATTTTTCAGTTTGTAGTGTTTTTAAGGAAGTCGGTTGTTTTTTTTTTTGTAAAAAAGTTTTTTATATGACAGAATTAAAAAGACGCATAACGAAGTTAAGAGTGACTGGTACTCCTCGCCATTGCGATATTTTTTTTTTTTGTACTTACCCATACCTGTTAGCTTTATAAATACTCTATAACTCTAATATAATTTCACAATATTTTGCGAGCATTGCATTACTTGCTGTGGTTAGTAAAAATGTTCACACAACATTTAAAGTTCATTTTCCATGAATAAAAAATTGCCCAATATCACTTAGTCTGATGTCCAGAATGCATAGACCAGGGCTGATATGTACCCTGTTCCGTGTGGTGTTGGACGTAAAGAATAACACCATCCCATTTCTTCTCGTGGGTATCGTAAGAGGTCGACTAAGGGACTCACTAGAGAATGGGCAGCAGCGTTCTCTATGCATTTGACTACCATACTAACTGCGATCGCCAAAACAACCTGCAAAGCGTGGCGACTATGGCAAACCACTCCAAATTAGAAGAGGCCTATGTTCAGCAATGGATATCTTTTGGCTGAAATAATGATGATGATATCCCCTGTATATCTAAATACTTTTCTCAAAACATTACTTTTTTTCACGAAACAAACTTAATAAAAAATTTCGAGTAAACAATAGAATAGGCACACCGCAGGTACGCTTCAGGGTACGCTTATTTCAATTAAAAAATTGGTCACGGATCGTGAGCTAAGATTGCAGGGGTGTGTTTGAGTTCCACCCTTAACTACTTTAATTAACTTTGAATATTTATACTCCAATGAAATTATATGACTCTGATAATTGCAGTCGCTTTAAGTACTAACAGTTTTATTGTTATTTCAATTTGTGTCGCTTTTCTGTGTTTTTGTGTTTTAATTACCTACGTTGTTCAGCATTTTAATTTATTTTTCTGTACTCTTCTTTTACTGCTGGGATGCAATTTTATTCTAGAAGACAATAAAGAAGTAATGGAAGGACTGCAGCTCGTCTTGGAGTCAAATTGTGGAAATTGTCACGTAAAAGCATTATTTCCTCGTTTTGCGAGATTCTATTTTTATAATAAAAGGAGAAAATAGAAGGAGATGGCGCTGAAGTCAATAGTGAAGTCAAAATGAAAATTCAAGATGGCGACTGCGAATTTTTTTACATTTTTCATCATGGTTGTCGTTTTCATGGTTTTCGAGGGTGCTGAAGTTAAAAGTAAGGTCAAAATAAAATATGAGTATTTTAAAGGTACAGTTAACAACTTTACGTACATTTAGAGTTCAAGAAAAAGCATTAGGCACTTTGTCCCTGACGAGACTCCCCCAACCGTTTTAATTAAATTATCTTTACATATTATAAAATAAAGTAACTTCGCTGTCTGTCTGTCCCTATGTATGCTTATATCTTTAAAACTACATAACGGATTTTAATACGGGTTTTTCTAATAGATAGAGTGATTCAACAAAAAGATTTATATGTATATAACATGTATAATATAGTAAAGAAACACTGATAATTTTAGAGGTTTCTAATGTGATATCATAAATAAACTATTTTTTTTGCGCTTACATTGCGAACGCTGGCTGAACCCTACGAAATAGATCAAAATAATGTACTACAGTATTGTACACCTTATAAAGTTCTACAAAAAAATCCGCAATGGTATATATCTATCTCTTAGGGATAACCCACAATAACCATTTTTTATCCTATAATTTTTTATGAGAAATAATGGCTTATTTACGAAGCGATTTTAAGCAATACAGCATTAATTCTTATCCAATTAAATACATTACATATATTGTGCATTTCATGTAGATCAAAATTGCCTTTTACAGCATATCATTAAAATGAATATTTTAGAAGATATCAGAGATTATAATAAAATAGCCGCAGAGCGGCTAGCGGGCCGTTCCGCGTCCGGCCATCTCGCTTGGTAGCGGTCGGGTAGTGCAGGATTAGTAGGATTATAATTCATATTACTTGGGCTTCATAGTAAATGCATATCATCATGTGTGTTCGAATTACTCAAAATAAAGCTAATTGTATTATTCCAAGTAAGAGACCGCGAAATATGGCTTAGATGTTTAGATTTTTGGATGGATTTGGATTTTTCGTTATCCTGGATACTTACCATATATAAGGTGTATCTATTCATACACGAAATATTTTAAGAGGTACACCTGTAGGTGGTAAAGAAGCTAGAGCAACGAAAAAAAATTTTTCTAAACGTATTTTTTCAAAATTTAATATTTATAAATTATTTGACGCACATAAGAAATACTGGCTCTTTCTTATTTTTTACGGCCCGAGACACCGTGGCCATGCTCGTGCCGTCCGATCGCCACCCTCGCAGTGCCAGGCGGGCCATTCACAGAATTTGGAGTAAAGGTTTTATGCAAAACGTCTCAAGCAGTTTTAAAATTATAATAATTACGAAAATTCAAAAACGATTAGATAAAAATTTTCTTTTTGCTTCTATAGCTTCTTTACCACCTACAGTTGTACCTCTTAAAATATTTCGTGTATGAATAGATACACCTTATATAGCATACCATAGATATTTTATCCCAGTAGTAGTTTCCCGGGTGATATTTTCCGACAGCTATACGGGCAGAGCCACTGGCAAAAGTACTATTCTTATAACTATGTTTAATTTGGTGTCAGGTAAATAACTGAGTGTTTATATAGGTAGAATAGGAGCGTTAAGATAAAACCAGGAAGACTTATATTCAATTCAATCCAGCCCTATGTCGCAGTCTTCTTACTCTGAATACTATTAGTTTTATTTTAAGTACATCAAACACACATGATATGTAAGGATCGTAGCAGGTGGCGTTCCGTAGTTTCTGCCTACCCCCATGGGAAAAAGGCGTAATTTTATGTATGTATAACATGGATTTATACATTCTTACCGCGGTAATACGTCCTCTTGCGATAATTTCCGACATCTACGCGGGCGAAGCCGCGGGCAAAAGCTAGTTATACATAAATAGTCCTCCAGACCGTATTCCGGCCATGGCGGCCAATTTCAACGGAGACTAGCCATCGATGCCGGTGATATTATAGTGCTCAAGTATGTGCGCAGACTCAGGAGCATCCACTCTTCTTTCACTCTCATAGTCCGATGGGACGCCAATCCGACACAACCGGAGAGAGATCAGGCGTAGGACCAACGCTTTAAAGTGCTTTCCGAGGCATGGGGGTATCACACCGCCAACGTCCAAACTCCGGGCTGCTACTAAGAAATTCCTAATGGAAAAACCCAGTAACACTTTGCCCGACCCGGGAATCGAACTCCGAACCCCACGTTCAGCAGTTGCGCTTGCGACCACGAGACCAACGGGGCAGTTATTATAATGCGTAACCTTTCGGTTACAAATCGTACCAAGTACCTATTAAGCATGTTTTATATCTTAGGACAACCAAAACAAGTTTATCTGATCCCAAACTAGGCAGAGCCTGTACTATGGTAACCAGACAACTGATAAAGACACTTATATATTTCTAAATACATACATATTATAGATAAATTACACCCAGAACAAATGATTGTGCTCATCAGACAAAGATTTGTCCTGGGTGGGAATCGAACCCACGACCTCAGTCTTAGCAGTCAGGGTCACTACCCACTAGACTAACAGGCCAGTCATACATTTTATAAGGTCTTTCTTTTAAAAGTTTTGAGACCACAGTCTCTCAAACATTTCAATATTAAAATTCGTTTCAATGCAACTAAACTCAAGCGATCCACTATATTATGCAATAAAAAATAGTTCCACCCTAAAAAACCGAATGAAAAAACCCCTTCGTCAAAATAAACCCCCGGAACTAGAAAAAAAACATCAAAGGAATTATAATAAACTTCGGGTTCGCCCACGGAAATCCGTTACCCATAATAACTAGGGTACATTATAACTTCAAATAGTAGATTGAGTTGACCTTAACTCTCAGGATATCGTAAGGAATTTTGATAAAAGGGATATTTTCTGAAACTCTTTGAAATGTCTCGAAGCCTTTCGGGGACGAGTCTTCGAGTAACGATCATTTTGGTAGATGTGATTTCCGATATTATGGCGAGATGCGTGTCAACTTAATAATAAATTCTTCGTAAAGTATATTTATTTACTAAGAATGTAATATAGTCCTTATCGTCTACCTAGCCTTTTCCATGCAGCTGATTATTTGACCTGGAACTGCATAACTGTCAGACTTTCGGGCTTCTGACAACCTGTAACGACTGTCAATCTACGAGTGACAGACAGATGAAGTTATCATCATCATGATCATCAATATTTTTGACTGGCCTGTTAGTCTAGTGGTTAGTGACCCTGACTGCTAAGACTGAGGTCGTGGGTTCGATTCCCACCCAGGACAATTCTTTGTGTGATGAGCACAATCATTTGTTCTGTGTCTGGATGTAATTTATCCGTAATATGAATGTATTTAGAAATATATAAGAATATTTATCAGTTGTCTGGTTACCATAGAACAGGCTCTGCCTTGTTTGGGATCAGACAACGTTGTGTTGGTTGTCCTAAGATATATTTACATATATTATATTATTTCATCCGAAAGTCGTCCACTGCTGGACATAGGACTCTCCCAACCACCGCTACTTCGACCGGTTTTGTGCTTCTTGCATCTAGCGGATTCCTGCAGCTTTCAGCAGGTCATCTGTCCACAGTGTGAGAGCCCATCCAACGCTACGTCTTCCCAGTATTCAATTGCCACTTCAGAACCGTTTTAGATGTTTTAACGATTTTTCTGTTTGTCATAGTAACAAATTTTTCCTGAGCAGTGGCAGCCTAGTGAGCAGTGATAGCTTAGTGGTATTGACTCCTATTTTGAGTTGTAGGTCGTGAGATCAAACTCAGGCAGATCTCAGACACGCTTTACTTTGTGTAAATAATATGTTGGTTTAAATAATATAATAATATGTTGGAAATTATCAAATGACTTCTCCCGCTCTGGGCGGAGCGGGAGGGCGTGTCAGACTTTTACTGACTAAAACCCACCCGTGTTCCTCAGTTGCCCAGGTGCCAGGGTCACGGTATCTCTTTCGAACAATCTCGCGACCCTGGCAGGCATCGGTTCTAGCAGACCCCTTCAGTGTTGCTGAAATCTCTTTGAGGCGCGCGTGGAACACTACGCGCCGTCGACCCGAGCTTGGTCCTTACCGGGCGGCGAGCTACCCAATGCACGCCGCTCGCAAGCTCGCGCCTACGGTGGCCGGGAGTCCGCTATCGACTCCCGACGCCCGGGGCGTCTCCTCCTGCGGCGGCTAGGGACGTGAGGGCGCAGATACTGCCTCTCCCTCACGCACCCCGCCTCCTCCTTCGCGAGTATTACTGCTTTGCAGAAGGAGGTGACGGCTTCCCATTCCCTCTCGCTGCGTACCATGGCTCGCACCAGGCCCGGACGCGAGAGTTCGCCGCCGCCGATCGCCTCCCAGGTACTTCATCGTCGACTCGACGCCGATGTGAACCCCTCCCACCGTGAGTTGGGAACCCACAGGTGGCGCGTTCCGAGGACCATGAAAACCCATGGCCTTGGACTTGTGCAATGCCACCTCAAGTCCCAATTGCCGGATCCTATCGACGATTGTCGCAACCCCGCGTGTCATAATTTTGGCCGCCGCCTCGTGCAACCTCCCCTGCGCCAGGACCAGCGTGTCGTCGGCGTAGCAAACCACGCTGACGCCGCTAGGGAGGTCGGCGCGCAGCACCCAGTCGTAACCGATGTCCCACAGATGCGGCCCCAGGACCGATCCCTGTGGGATACCGCACGACATCTCTCGCTGGTTCCACTCTCCCTGGTGACCGGGGTAGATAACGGCCCTATCCGTCAGATAGGCCTCGACCACGCGACAGAGGTAGGTCGGCATCCGGTGATACCGGAGTGCCTCCCTAATGCAACTCCAGGGCAGGGTGTTGAAGGCATTGGCGATGTTTAGAGACACCGCCAAGACGACCCCACCCCAGGCCACTGCATCCCGCGTCGTGAGGGCTCGCACGCGCATGATGGCGTCCACCGTAGAGCACCCCTTGCGGAAGCCGTACTGGCCGTCCAACAAGTCCGGCCCCTCCCGCACCAGCCACCCGACGAGGCGGTCTGCAATCACTCTTTCAAAGAGCTTGCCCACCTCGTCGAGCAGGTCGATGGGCCGGTAAGTGGTTGGAGAGTCCGCTGGGCACCCAGGCTTCTTAATGAGGACCAGTTTCCCCGTCTTCCAACGAAGTGGGAACTGGCCTCTCTCCAAGCATGCGCTAAAGAGCCCCCCTAGTCGAGGCCCGAGAGCCTCCAAGGCCAAGACCCAGGCTTTTCCAGGCAAGCCGTTGGGTCCTGGGGCGGTATTCTTGGCATTAAGCCTTCGTACCGCCACCCTCATCTCTACCTCGGTCACTTCTGGAACACCGTCGTCGTCGTCAGTTATGTGGTCCGCAGCGTCCGGAGCCATGGGCGGGGGACTATGTTCCCCTCGCGAGGCGAACAGAGCGCTCACCACACCCTCCACGAGTTGGGGTCGGAGACTCTGAATCAGCGGGGGAGCCCATGGGCGGAGTTTCTCCCGGACGGCCTTGTAGGGCCGTCCCCATGGGCCAGTTCTCTAGCCCGAAGGATCTCGTCTTGGAGGGCGGTCTTCGCCGCTCTGTACCCCTCGTGTAACTTCGCCTGAATGGCTTCCGTATCCGAAGGGCGGATACGGAGCCTGCGGTGTCTGGTGTACCGGCGTCGCGCCGCAACGCACGCTTCGCGCAACGTTGTCAGCTGCGGCGACCACCAGTACACCTGGCGCCAAGCCCGTCCTGGCTGGACTCGGGGCATAGCCATGTCACAGATCTCGGGCATGGCCTCCCGGAACCACTCAGCCTCGTCGTTGATGTCAGCAGGCCTGTCCGGTGGTGACACCCAGGCCTGCACGATCGAGGCTTCCAGGAGAAGCTCCCGGTCCAGCTTCTTCAGCGCCCACCGCGGACCACTCGGGGTCTGCCGGATCGGCGCGAGGTCTGGGCGGAGACGTCAAACCAGCAAACAACCTCAAAACAGCATAAGGAAACCGGCATGCCCCAGAAACAAAAAAACCCGGACATGCGACATCTGCCAATACACACTGAGCTCGAGTGGTAGATTACAGCCCACTTTCTGTCGAAGATAGGAGGCCTATGTCCCAGTAGTGGGAACATTATAGACTGATTATGCATTATGCAGCCAATTTTCCCAATTTTTCAGAATCTAAAAGAAAATACATTCATTTAGCACAGATTAAAAGGTCCACAATGAATAGCTGATAAAAAATAAATAAAACATACAGTGTAAAGTGAGATGTAAGAAACTAGTATTAAGTTAACGCATTACAGTGTGCCAAAAAGGCCCAGTTCACCGAAAAATTTCACTCACATCTAAAAATGCAATAAAGATTTGAGATTTGAGATTTGAGATTTGAAAATAACATAGTCACACTACAACTACTCAGACAAAACCCATAGCTTACCCCCATAATCTTTTTCTTTATTTAGACGAATGTCCTTTCAACGCAAATAAACCTAGACCTAACCTTGGCTAAGTCCTGGAAAAAAGTAGTCAGAAAAGACAAATATGAGTGCCATAACTCATCAGGGAAATCTGGCACTTTGCCAGCGAAACAGGCAGAATGTAAATTCAATACTGAACGAATGGAAGGCACTTGCCAGACTGGTATGGCATTATTTAAATCTGTTCGGACACTAGTATCGGTTGAAGTAGACACTCATATTACTTGTATCCGATATTTGTATCTTTATTTGAAGATGCTTCGATTTCAGATTTAGTTTTGTAGAGTGTAAATTGGGCTGTTACAGTTATTTTGTTTTGCAAAGTATTTTACGGGTGTTCAAATTGGCGCAAATATTTGCGTGACATTCTATTCTATGTTATATAAAAGCGAAATACCACTCATTCCAACATTCGATCAATGATGAATCACGAAATCTCAAAAACTACTGGCCCTACGAAGATGAAATTTGGCACAGTGTGGGAGATTATGAGTAGGAAACATTAGCAAAGATAGCATTTTAGGAAACTTCCCCCGTAAAGGAGTGAAATACGGGGTGGACGTTTGTATGAAACTCCGTAAATTTCGAAACTAGGATTTTCAAATGTTGTGTTTAGGCTGACGATTAAATTTTATTTATACGTGTCTCAGCGTTTTTGATAATTCTACTCCCGAAAAGTTGAATAAGGGGAAGAATTAGTGTGGACAATCCTTCACATTCAAAGCAAACATCATTTAATTTATTATTTAGGCATGTGGTTGGAAACTAAAGTGACAAAATTTCCGACATCCACGTGAGCAAAGCCATGGGCAAAAGCTATTCATTAATAAAAAACTAAAACCCGACTACTGAAGAATCACGTTGTAAGAGTAAGAACCTAGAAAATATGTTCATCTGAAACCCGTGGTCGTATGTTAATTTGCTCTAAAGTTTTTGCTCGCTTACCACTGTTAGAATGTATTTTTTAGGTGGCATACGACCACAGCTTTCAGATGAGAATATTTTCTTGTTGCATAGTTTTTAGTGCTGATATTTTTGAAATTTCGCTTATGTGTGCAACTAACCCCTTTCACTTAATAGCAAAAAGAGCATCATTGAAAAATAAAAATAGGTCAAAACTTTATGTTCTGTAGACGGTGACATATTCAATTTATTGAGACATCAAATAGTCTATATCCAGCGGACTACTAAGACTACTTATGATACCTCATTTGTCTAATTATATTACGTACTTTAGAAGAAATGCGAGAACAGATGAACAAACATACATAAATACCCACATGCATACATACTGGTGCGATTATTTCATAACCACTGCTCTCAAAACGGTGAAGGAAAAATCGTGAAGAAACCGGCATGTATTAGAACCAAAAATTCGAAAGCATGTGACATCTACCAACCCGCACTGGGCCCGCGTGGTGGATTATGGCCCACTCCCTCTCACCGAGAGGAGGCCTGTGTTCCAGCAGTGGGAATATTATTGACTGCAGATGATGACACTGGTCAAAATCATAGTCCTTCTTTTTGCTTCGCCGTAGTCGGGTAACAATTGACGCTCACAGGATGCTCAGGAACAATAATCTCAGTAATTTTGAACAGTCCGTTCGTCCCGATATTTTTGAGGTTGAGTGTACTGTAAAGGTTGTCTGCAAAAGATGACCTTATGTTGTACAGGATGCCGATAAAACAACTACGGTTATAGTCGTACATTCGAGCGTTTAGCTAACTATAAGCTTTTTTTGGATGGGAAATCATCAAATGACTTCTCCCGCTCTGGGTGGAGCGGGAGGGCGTGTCAGACTTTTACTGACTAAAACCCTACCCGTGTTCCTTCAGTTGCCCATGTGCCAGGGTCACGGTATCTCTTTCGAACAATCTCGTGACCCTGGCAGGCACTATAAGATTTTAAATGAATTAAAATTGGTTTTTTGTTTCAAAAAGACAGTTTACAACAATATAATAGGAATCCAATTTTTGTTTTTTTTTTTTTTAAATTTCAGTAGTGCCTTTTATGTGCTTAATTGAAATAACTGATTTGACTTAAACTTTTAGGAAAAATACCATTAGTGTTTTTGCTTTGGCTGGGAAGAAGTGGCGCAAAAAACTCCCCGCTATGATGTAAACACGTTCACTTGGAATATAAACGTAAAACTTTATATTATGTTATCTTGATTGGACAACTGAAACTTCACGAGAGCCTCACAATACACACATATGTAAGCCTCTCTCAAGCTATACCACAACACTCGATTTTCAGCAACCCTCCGTATCCAGTCTGTCCCAGCCTTCCTTAGTAGCAAAGCATGGCACGCTTCGCTTGCTAATAAGCAGTCTCCACTCGAGTTCTGCTTTAAGGGTTTTCCTTTGACAGACATGGCAGACCTGCAGATTGCTAACTCTGCTAGCTATGTCGATAACTCTTAGTCCTTTCTCGGAAAAATTCTTTTCGGTTTGAAAGATTACATAGTTTACTTCATACTGTGTATATCATGATCATCATTTCAGCTGAAAGATGTCCACTGCTGGGCATAGGCCGGCCCTAAATTGAGGTGATTTGCCATAATCACAACGCTAGGCAGGCGGATTGACGATTGCAGTAAGGACTGCTACAGACTGTGTATGTACATGCTAGCTTTTGTATGCGGCTCAGAAGAAACCTCTTTGTCACACTCATCACTTCCAGCTGCCGATTATTTTCGTTCTATGCCCGTGATTATAAATCTGGTTGGTTTATTATTAGAGCTAACGTATCTGTTATACTTATGCATGTCTTTTTTGTGGAAAATAGACCATTTATTTTTCTTGGTTAAGGAAATTTTTCCCACTGGAGGTTTAATTTTATTTCTGTGTCGAAGGAATGAGGGCAGATGGCGCATACGAGTCCTGGAGTGGAGACAAGCGTAGAATGAGATGCTCTTCTGCTAGATGGACCATCGATCTTAAGAAAGTGGCTGGGGCAGACTGAATGCAGAAGGCGGAGGAAAGGGTATTGTGGCGCAGCCTGGGAGAGGCCTTTTTCCAGTAGTGGACTGCGATAGGCTGAGTTGATTGATAAGGTCCATGTAGCAACACAACACAAGTTAACACAAGTTTTATGTATGTTAGTTTAGAAGGTATATGTCTATGGGTCTTTGTAACCTCAAAATAAATGTTGTATATTATTATTATTAGACAGATTCAAAAAAATTAACACTAGAGTTCTAGAACTTTATTGCAATTTAAATTATTTTTTTTAAATCGTTATACAGGGTTATTTGTAAAACACCGGCAACGTCTCAGGACTATGTTTCTAACATCATAATCAACAACTTATGTTCTATGACTTTTAAAAATTCATAATATTTTAGCTCATCAGATTTTCATACAAAAATCGGCCACCTGTAAATACGTCAAGTTCAAGCGCCCCCGCCACCCTACCTCCACTCCCCTCGCTTATGTACTATCGCTTTCTTTTGCTTCACATAGCATTCGTAACATTTAGCGCGTTCAATTTAAATATTTTTATTTTTGTATGAAAATCTAATTAACTAAAATATGATTAATTTTTAAAAGACACAGAACAAAAGTTGTTGATTATGATGTTAGTAGTCCTGAGAGGTTGCTGATGTTTTACAAATAACCCTGTATAGTGATAGGCTGACTTGATTAGCGAGAAGAACAAAACAAATCGTTAATATATCAATGGTAAGTTATTGCTAATCATTAATTTCACAAACGACTTTCCTATACCGTTTCTTTCGGTTCCCTATCCATTTGCATAACATTTTAAGACCTAATATAACTTGGCATACTTTTTTTCTGCTAATTATATTTTCGCATGACATTATTTACGCATAACAGCTTACGCATAATATTTTTAAGCATAATTTCTTTATTCATAATAATGTTTAAGCATAACATTCTAAAGCATAAATTGTTTACGCATAATGATATTAAAACATATATTTAAAAGCATAATAAAGAAGCATTATAATTAACTCCTAAAATTTTAGACACTAATAAACATGTCAACATGCATACACCATGCATACAGCAACCATGCAGCATGCAAGCATGCATGCAGCATGCAAGAATACATCCAGCAGGCATGCAGCATGCAAACAAGCATGCAGCAAGCATGCAACATACAACAGGCATGGTTTCTGTCACGGCTCCGGCGCTGTGGGGCTCCGGCGGTCCCACTCGAGCTTATCGTCGCAGATGTGTTTTACGCTCACCACCACAGCTTCGGCTCGCTGGCCGGCTTCGCCGCCCAGCCTCAGCCGCGGTGTCGAGTGTCAAAACCACTTGCTCTTCAGCTCGCGGGCCGTCTCGCCCCTCCGCGCCTTCGCGGTTTTAAATAACACTCTAGGGGTAGGGCAGACAAGACTACGTGCAGTCGGTTTTGCAGCGATTCGTTACAGTCACAAAATTTTTTAACACAACATATTGAATTTTTAAGAAAATACTTTAACTTTAATTTAGGGTTACAAATTTAATTTGAAAAAGTATGCCTAAATACTATTATGCTTATAGTCATAATATCTAGTACCATTATGCGAATTAAAATTATGTCAAAACAAATTAGCCTTCAAGATCATTATGCCAACATGAACCGTGTGCCAAAAAAATATATGGCAAAGTATTATTATGGCAAAACAAATTATGCCAAAAAAGGTATGCCAAAATATATTAGGATGCGAAAAGAAGGGATTCCTTTCTTTCTCTTCCTAATTAACAGACTCGTCATCATCTGCCTAGCCTTTTTCACAACGATGTTGGCGTCGGCTTTTAGTCTAACCGGATGTAGCTGAATACCAGTTTTAGGGTGGAGCGAAAAAAATTTTTTTGGTTGTGAGTGATCTAATAGTGAAAAATGTATGCCTTTTAGACTTAAATTAATCCATGCAAAATATTATTTGATTTGATTAACAGTAACAGCCTCCGCAACGTCATTGAATTTTTGAAAAAAGAAAGATTTTAGATTACAGTTTGACGACATGTAAATGTGTGAAATTTGAATAAACTGACCGATTTTATTCCCAATCATTATTGCAGTTACAGTTTATTTTCGAAACATAACAAAAAGACTGCATAAACTTATGTTTATAATTTAAAATAAGAAAGTGAGGGCGCGCGGGAGGGTACGTAGTACCTAACTTTGGTTCAGCGAAAGGAATATAAACGTCCCTAGCCGCCGCAGGAGGAGACGCCCCGGGCGTCGGGAGTCAATAGCGGACTCCCGGCCACCGTAGGCGCGAGCTTGCGGGTGGCGAGCAATGGGTAGCTCGCCGCCCGGTAAGGACCAAGCTCGGGTCGACGGCGCGCAGTGTTCCACGCGCGCCTCAAAGAGATGTCAGCAGCAGTGTAGGGGTCTACTAGGACCGATGCCTGCCGGGGTCGCGTGATTGTTCGAAAGAGATACCGTGACCCTGGCACATGGGCAACTGATGGAACACGGGTGGGTTTTAGTCAGTAAAAGTCTGACATGCCCTCCCGCTCCGCCCAGAGCGGGAGAAGTCATTTGATGATTTCCCATCCTGAAAAAAAAAAAAAAAAAAAAAAAGGAATATAAACTGCGATGATAGAGTTCCTGTCACATGATGGAATTTCACAACATCATCTTATGGTAATCGGCTGGGATGGTACCAATGTGAATACTGGCAAGTATCCAGTGTGTAATTTGTTTACTCCACATGAGTGAACTTCATTTGAGACACTTCGAAGGTTTGCGAGAATAAGGACGTAATTCACAATTCTGTCAAATTGAATAATGTACGCCAAACGACGATAAATCTATGATAATATCAAAAACAGAGATGCAACGCCGATTTAGAATCAACGTTCGTTATTTCGTCGTTTCGAAATCGTTCGTTGCATCTCTGTTCACGACAAAATATCAAAGATTAATGATCGTTTGGCATACAGTATTCAATTTGACAGAATTTTAAATTATATCCTTATTCTCGCAAACCAGTGACTTGTTTTTTCATCTTGACTGAGGTACTTTGTGGCCTAAGTCTTACACTGGAACATTGGGGAAAGCAATTGTGAAAATTGCCTGTTAAAAAATTATCTGCGCATTGAAGGATAATTGATGGAAGATTTGATTACAAATCAACAAAACCTGCACAAGATTGTCTCAGCGGTAGTTTCAGGCGATTTCCTAGAAGATCTAGCAATCAGATCTCCAGGCAAAATGTCACTTGCCTGTTGGCTCACACGTGCCAAATTAATACTACGATTGTATGTTACAACAGAGACACCATCAAAAAACTTGACAACTTTATCTACATTTGTAGTAAAAGTTTACGCACCATCTTGGTTCTATATAAAAAATATACCATCATGCAAAGATGGCACGCAACATCTTTTTAACATGATTAAAGCCTTCAGAGGACATAAAGGTTTTTGATCCTATCATTCAACGCAATAGCTATTTTGCACATCCCGAGAGCATTTTCCTTGCAATGATAACAAATGACAGGAAGCACATTTGAGAACTGGCAGCTCGGCGCATATTAAAGGCACGCAAGATGCCTCAACCTTCACCACCTATAATGTTTGAAGAGCCGTCTATAAATTTCAATGCTTCGACATATATTGGATTAATAAATTGGCAGGAAATAATAACTGAACCACCGATTACGAAAAACTTGTCTGACTAAGAAATTCAGTCTATCGTTCAATCAAGTGATGAGGATGAAGTGTTGTTCATGGGGCTTCCATGCCATACTTAAACTGTTAAACGGGCTATAAAAGTAACGACGGAAGCTGCAACTTCTCAAAGTACAAAAAGTCACGACTGGGTGCAATAAAAGCCAAAATGGAATCACGGAACGTAATGCCAAAATTTGAGACTAAAAGAGATTTTCGTGCAAATTAATTGTATTTTTTAATAATAGTTTTTTTTAAAATTTCGTGTTTTTCTGATAAATAAACATGTGAATTATATATTTTGTATTATTTATTCACCCATTTACCGTTAAATTACGTTTAATATTTGGTCTATCTGTACTAGACTATTTTCATTAAAATTAAAATTTTGAGGTCAGTGCGGAGGCAGAAGATAGTGATCAAATTGATTGAAAAAATGTATTTATTTCAACTTTAATATAAGGCACCAATCCCCCTCTATTACAAGAAAAAATCTAACAAAAAAAAATTTTTCATACTTTCATGCTCCACCCTAACCAGTATATCACATGGAGCGACTGCCTGTCTGACCTCCAGAACCCATTTACTGGGTAATACGTTATACCTTGGTAAGACTAGTTGGCCACAACGACTATCTAAGATCCACAAATAACAGCCGGGACCAACGGCTTAACGTGCTTTCCAAGGCACGGAGGGGTCTTGGTATGTAGAGATGGTCACCCATCCACGAACCAACCGCGGCAAGAGTAGCTTATCCTGATCGATCGATCCGTATGACTGCTATTACTTAGACACAAAGTCCTAATTAACCGGTTCATCATTTCAGCCGTAAGACGTCCACTGCGCGCTTTGCCATAATCGCCACGCTTGGCAGGCGGGTTGGCAATCGCAGTATGGTGGTAAAATGCATAAAGAACGCTGCTGCCCATTCTCTAGTAAGTCCCTTAGTCACCTTTTTTCGACACCCATGGGAAGAAATGGGGTGGTGTTGTCGCCTTTTACGATACCCATGGGAAGAAATGGGGTGGTGTTATTCTTTACGTCCACCACATGACACGGTACATTAACCGGGTAGTTGAAAACATTTCATTCATCGCACCATATTGCCGACTGCACTTTCTTTTAAACCGTAGATTCTCAAGCGTATACACGGGAGTAGTTAAATGCGTACCAAACCAACCCTCACTGATTCGAATGTAGGTTATGTATACAGCTTCGTCCTTTATGCAGCGAATGAGGTTTTAATGGCGACAATACACGGCTCCGAGACCGTTTCAAACCGCTTATACATAGTAATAATGTGTTAGGAACACGGTGTGTTTAAAAATATAGGGATGCTAACGGTTCGTGGTTTTTTTTAAACAAATACCTCGCAGTTATTTTCAATTAGAAATTCTTTGCAATTTTTGCATCACTGAATGTATTCAAAAATACAATAAACTGCACCTCAATTGCGTTACACACTATTTACCAGAATCTGAATCATTTTGAAGGTTATTGCTAAAATCGTCTACTTAGCCACGTTATATGGGACACACACAAGTGTGTCCCAAAAAACATAGGTATTTTTCTTTATTTCTTTCTTTTATGTTCGGTTGATTATTTTTGCAGTAATTTTTAGTTCTTTATAGTCGGTTAGTTAGCAAAAATCCCTTTGAGTAAAGTTCACTTTTACAAACCATAATCAAAAAAAAAAAAATAGTAGCGTGTTTTTTAGTTCTTTTAAACTATTATTGATTTCTATTTTTAGGGTGTTTCGAATTTTGAGACGTATGTCAGCGTAGTTTTCAAAGACAGTTTTTTGCTGTCCTGGTAACCCTGGCAAGGATGATGGCACAAAATTATGAAATTATTGCATTGTCAACGGTCTTTGACAGGTGTGCAAAGTTTGAATGAACTCTGGTCGTTTAAAGTGGGTCAAAACCGTGCTATAAGGAGTCGGTTACAAACAAACATACAAGTGAAGCTAATATAAAGCGTGTAAAAAAGGTATTAAGAGTCACATCAACTGTAGGTAAATCTATGAAAAATCATTTGATAACTCCTCAGTTCTGGAGCTAAGCTATCTCTTGACATTCTTACTTTAAAGAAATATCAAATTACAATTCCATTTTTCCCGTTAAATGATAAAAACCCTTCAAAAAAAGTCCGAGCTCCGAAATATCTAGAAAGATCCAATACAATCCAATTGTAATAAAAATCGTCGCCCATTTACAGAAATCGCATAAAATCATGTTTTACGATGTCCCACTGCGTATATTCTGAATTTAATCCCTGAATTTATACCGGGTCTCCGAAGGAAGGATATTTCTATGGGACACCCTGTATAGTTTATGTGTCCAATAGGAATCATGATCGAAGTGGTGTTATCGGACTGGTTCGGTTCAGATGGACTTAAGAATTCGGGTGAGGGTACGGTGATAAGCGGAGCGTGTGTGGTAGGTTAAGTGTATGCATGTGCCAACCATTGTAATGTTATCAACTACATAATAATGTCAAACTTCTCAATATCATAATTTTGTTGTGTTCATTGTTTTTATGTATGTTTTGTGTACAGTAAAGTATGTAAAATAATAATAATAAGAAAGAAATAAAGAAAATACATTTATTTAGCACAGTTGAAAGGCACATAACAGTTAGTTATACAGCAGGAAAGAATAAAAAAACAAAACAATACAACAATACATATTTTAACCTTACAGACTGTATATTTTCTACGATTTGCATGATTTATAATTATCGTTTTGGCCTCGTCGATAGATTTTGAGGCCGCCACAGTATACACAGTACAATTTTTTCTTAGATCAGATGGATCTGAAGGAATAACTGTTTAGATGCTCGCAACCATTTGACAGCCTATTGTATCTAAAATGACGGATTTTCGATTACCGAACATGCCTTGCCTCCAAAATCCAATAGCAAATAAACAAAACAAATAATAAACTATATTTATTACCATATGACAAATACAGATTTAACAACTAACAGTCAGCAGCCAGCAGTCGCATAACTGAGTTTTAAAACTGGTGGTTTTTGGTGAAATATTTGGATAGCTGAACAGCGTTTAGAGGACTTATTCGATAACATTGATTGATATTCGATTCGACACGGAAGCCTTTCGAATGATTGTGAAATGCACATGATTGCGCGTTTAGTTTTCCGTTCTCCAAACTGACAACTATCTCCCTCACCATCATAATTTCAGCCAAAACACGTCCACTGCTGGACATAAACCTCCCAAAACTCCGTCACTTCGACCGGTTTTGTGCTTCCCACATCCAGCGGATTCCTGCGGCCTCCACAAGGTACCTCCCTAATACCATAGAATACATAATCAACGGTGCCCCTACTACCGGAGATAACAGCTACAATATTCCTCTACCCTTGGTCAGTCCTGCGATATTTTAGCACAAAATCTGCCGTAAATAAAGAAAAAAGATTGCGTTTAAACCCAATATACGGTAACTTGTAAATTGTTAGCGAAGGACGCCAAGGCTTACCTTGTCATAATTTACGCATTTTCATTTTAATAAAGAACCGGGCGGTGGATGAACGAAAAGTGGATGAGATAATCATTATCCTAACCATGTTTTAAAGTAGACAGATTAATGAAAATATTAAACGGTAGAGAATAGACAACTTGTCATATTTAAGTGGTATTGGATGCCTTAAATTAAATTCACTGTAAAATTATTCTTTGCAAGGATTTTCAAACAAAAATCAGAACTAAGCTACTGTCTATTGTTACTAATTTACAGAAACATGTGGCTGCCTAACTTCTTTAGAAGTCTTCTATCCTACTTCCTATAAATATTATGAAGACGATAGTTTGTGTGTTTGGATATTTGTTACTAAATCACGCCAATGCGGCCGAGCGGATTTGGCTGAAATTCGGCAAATAGACGATTTTAACGTCGATTAACGCATGTGATACTTTTTATTCTGATAGTACGTCCCCTCGGATAATTTTAGACGTCCATGCGGGCGAAACTGCTGGCATAAGCTAGTCTTACATAAATATTATAAAGTTCGAATTAACATTTGAATATTAGTACTACACTTTAGATTTGAAATATTATAAAAATTGATAATTTGAAGGTCAATCCTGAAATGCATATATAACTTTTATACCAAAAAGAAAAAACTAACGTTTGAATGCGTTTCAAACGTTAGTTTTTTCTTTTTGGTATCGTTTTTTCAAGGTTTTTTAAACATAACTTGCAACTGAAATGGCAAATAGGTACCTACTAAAATTCACATTTATTTCTCTTCACACATTAAATTTCATAGCAATCGTATCCCCCTGAATCGATCGCTCATAGCTTAACCGAGATCCGCCTCAGGTGAAGCAGATGTCCAAAGTTTCCTACCCTTGTCAACTCGAAATGTCATGTTTATTTTTATTTTTCTCCTTTGATGGAAAAAAAAAATGTTTTGTGATTATTCGGGGTAGGGAATGAGTTGCTATGTGGGTATGTTTATTTTTAGGTTATTTTAAAATAGTGTGGGTTGTTTTGATACCTAACTATATCTAAATGATAAATAATATTTTATTTCTACTACTGACTCAATGCGGTATTGGTTGAGGTCCTGGGTTAGATTTCCGGGTCGGGCAAAGTGTTTTAGGCTTCTTCCATCTCAAACTTTTCAGTATCAGACCGGAATTTGGATTTGTGCCCGGCTGATGCCAATAGGCCCGCCTTTAATGTGGGTGCACCACCATTTAACCTTCGACCACCAAAATTCTTTATTTTAGCTGTACCTCCGATTCAAAAATTGTTCCAATGAATGCTACGTTAACGTCGCAAATTCATGCTAGGGCCTCTATAACTACCTAATGGCGCATTTTTAAGTGAAAACTTCTTAAGGCGCGCTTTGTTCTCTTCCTGACCATTGAACGACATTGAACTCGCTTGGTTTGGTGATACTGAATCGGGCTTACTTCGTTACAGTCGGTCGGTGACGTTGAATCAGGTATATTCGGCACTTGTCGGTCGGTGACGCTCAATCGGGTATACTCGGCTCCAGTCGGTCAGTGAGACGCTAAATCGCGTGGGTTTACTCGGCTTCATTCCTAAGTGTTCACTTCAATCTTATAATAGTCATAAATAAGCACACAACTTGTTTTTTAAGGTGAAGGTAGGTCAGGTAATTCGGATAACCAGTCTCTCCATGAAAAATACTGGAACTAAGCTGCATCCGATAAGAATGGAGAAGCAGACCCCAACATAGTGAGAAAAGGTAAATGATGAAAACGGTCCCATGCAGAAATTTCTGATAAAGACTGTATAACTATCTTCTATCAATATTAATATATAAAATTCAAAGCCCTGGGTGACTGACTGACTGACTGATATATCAACGCACAGCCTAAACCGCTGGTCGAAGAGACGTGAAATTTGGAAGATGTGTTCATTGTGAAGAGTAAGTATCCACTAAGAATGGGTTTTTTGAAATTTCGTCCCTAAGACGGTGAAATGGGGCTTGAATTTTCTGTAAAACTTTTTATTCTCTAGTTCGATTGTCACGCGGACGAAGTCGCGGGCAGAAGCTTATTACAAATAAAACCTATAATATCTACGCAATATCTTCCTAATTAAGGAAAAAAAATACCACTAATTCTGCCCTCCCTCACATAGAAATCGCGTGATCATTAGTCGTAAGTCTGACCGTAACGTCACGTGTTCGTTAAGCCAACTGACCTTTGCGTGCTAATAAATCTAATAATCTTTGTATACCGACTCGGTTACTGTTGATGATGATAAATACCTCCTCTATGTTATAAGCGTCCTTCACACTGGCAAACAATTTGCACGAAATTGTGAAGGTGTCGTTTCGTGCACTTTTATTTAGAGTGTGGAGAAAAATATTGTGCAGAAAGGGGTATTTAATATTTTGTAAAGCATAAAAAGTTTTTTTTTGCTGCACCCGTCAATATTTCCTCAATGACCTCAGGATTTTTTTACGAAGAGTAAAATCACGAAGTCGATTACGATGACCATGAGTTGGTAGATTTTTTAAACAAATCCTGAAGGCCATCCTTTTCTTCTTCTTATTAAAATTGCCCATAAAAGTCAAGCAACTATGAAAATTGCAACCTCCGTATCAGCCCGCGGTAAGCCGAGCCGATGTAGGCAGCTAGTTCCTTCTGATATGAAATGTTTAAAAGACTGAAATGTTATGCAATATTTAAGTGTAGTGCAACCATTCAATATTTTGCACAAAAATGAACCTCAAAATTATCAGCGACATTTCATCCAGTGTAAGGGGAGCTTTACTTCCATTAATATATGAAGAAATATACGGGAGACATACGTGGACTGACTAATTGATGTATTTTTCCATATTACATATCTGATATTGTTATGTGCTGTAAGAATTTTCATAAATTGTAGCTAGTATAATTTTATTAATATCCAAAATATGTTTGTGTAGGCATTGGACATAATAGTCGATTCGCATAAATTATCTCGCATGAACCAGGTGAATCGACACTTTTAAATAACTAGGGGAACCTGTTGTACCTAGGCCAGTTTTTTGAATTTTGATTTTTAGCTGAATAATGGTGCTAGCTACACCTGTCCAATGTGCATGCACGTAAAGATCATTTAATTACCTACATAATTCATTTATAAAACTGTGTACATACTCAAAAACCTGGCACCGCTAGCCACTTGAAAAAAAAAAAGAGAAAACTGTCCTATGTACATCAAACCAGATGTACCTTGGACCGTTTCTGTTGTACTATCGACCAAACTTCCGCATGCTCACCTTTAAGGCGATAATCGCATAGCACGGCTCTCGACTCGAACACCGTTTGCATGCGTTTTGACCAATAGGAAGCGAATTTTAGTTGTGTTCGTCGTAATAAAATGATGTGTAGAAGTGAACACTCACGCTAGTGTGCAGGGGCGCACATTAGTAAGCTGGTTCCCTCGTTTTGTGAAATGTTTTTTCAATGGTCACAAATTCTAATTGTCGTTTTGGTTTCAAACATATCATATAATATGGCCCGCGTGAGGTCTTTTATAAATCATTGTTGACAAGAAGTTATTTCGTACTCATTATAATATATTATATTATGTTTGATTTAGAAAATGTGTTATTGGTATTATTTAATTAGTCTCAACCTTCCACAAACATTTATATTTCGTACTAAGATAATATGTAAACAACTACTAGTGAGTCGAGGTGCACGAACGCGCTGAGTTAGATCTTCTCCTTCTTCATTTCTACGCACCCAACGGCGCACTGTGGTTCTCCGTAAAAAAACCGGTCAGGTGAGAGTCGGACTCACGCACCGAGGGTTCCGTACCGCAGCCGTTAGATTTTTATTAAAAATATTTTTATTATACGATATTACGAAAAAATTACGGTTTTCGCAATTTTTATTTTATCTGTGCTATAAGACGTTGCTTCGTACCAAATTCTAGATCGACTGGAAGTACCCTTTAGGTTTTGATTCCCTTGCGAGTTTCGAAAATTTGCGGCATAAACGGCTACATCTTTTGATTGCATTAGCTTAAAAGTTTGATTTTTTTCACATCTCCAAGGGACAGTAGATTTGAGTATTTGATATAAATTTCAGCTTAATACCTCCACGCGTTCCTGAGAAAAAGGGTCTTGTCAGATGGACGGACGGACAACAAAGTGATCCTATAAGGGTTCCGTTTTTCCTTATAAGGTACGGAACCCTAAAAAAGTAACAATTAGGTTTTTGATAAATTTTTTTTTTGTGACAAAAGGAAAGATAATATATAAATTTTATTTTTTAACAAAACTATTTTTTAATTTTTTATATTCGCAATAGTTCAAAAGTTATTTCAAAATAAAAATTTACTTTTGAATCCAGTACCGAAAACACCCGAATAAACACGAGCGTGTGTGACGTCATAATGTTTAGCTGCCCGATGAAGTAACTAAACATTATGACGTCACAACTATTGTGTATAGCGCGTTCATAGTCACGTGATATTTTTGAAATTGTAACAATTTTTAATTGTTTGTAATTAATTGATTTTTTAAAGTTTTTTGCATTAAATATCAATATTATTAAAAATAAAGTTTAAGAGAACGGTGTGGTTTAAAAGAAGATGTAGTGACAAAAATTGAAAAAAGTATGCTTAGATGGTTCGGTCATGTTGAGAGGATGAATGAAGGACGACTCACAAAAGGTATTTACAAGGCAGATGTGAGTGGAAACATCGGGAGGGGACGCCCTAGGAGGACATATAGTGACCTTATTGGTGATGTTCTTCAGAAAGGTCAGGTGCGTAGTACTCGCAACCGGCGTGTGTGTATGGCCAATTGTATGAACCTTAAAGAGGCAAAAGGAGTGTGTAGAGATCGTAGCAGGTGGCGTTCCGTGGTTTCTGCCTACCCCCATGGGAAAAAGGCGTGATTGTATGTATGTATGTAAGGTTTTTAAATACATAAAAAAAACAGTATATTTTTTTTTTTTCAAATTCCCAGTTAGCATCGAATTGTCACATAATATAGGAATTAACTTAAACGTAATTTGTTATTTCATTTTTGCAAAATACTAAGTTATGTATTTTATTAATATTTATCGTTAATTAGCAATCTACCTCGACTTACACGGGTCTTACAAATGTCTAAAATTCTCGGCTTTGCTCTATAATATAATAATTTGCATGCATAAAAACCTTCCAAAAAAAAAATTCTCTTAATGAGAGTGTGAACCCATATCAAAATCCGTTGCATTGTTTAGAAAAAAAAAACGGAGAATCAGACAGACAGACAGACACAGCGACTGCTTATACTAAGAGTATAGAGACTCGAGGTAGAGATTTGATGAAATGGGGAAAATCGCACGGGTAGGCGTCGCGACGGGAAGGATTGGGGGAACAAGAAATTTAACGCGAACGAAGTCGCGGGCAGAAGCTAGTCATTAATATATTTGTGTATTCTTTTACACAGAAACTCAATAATACACGCTTTCTTTAGAATAAAATTTATAATAACAACAACAAATATCCACACTGATATTATAAATGCAAAAGTAACTCTGTCTGTCTGTCTGTCTCGCTTTCCTGCTAAAACTACTGAACCGATTTAAATGAAATTTGGTACACAGATAGTTTAGAGCCTGAGAAAGGACATAGGCTTTTTATCCCAGTAGTACGGTCCCGCGGGATATTTTCCGACCTCCACGCCGGCGAAGCCGCTGGCAGAAGCTAGTACGAAATATAAAAAATGCATGTAGGTTTTTTTTTACGCGTTCAAATATAATATGAATAATTAAAATTTGTTTGTAACCTACGATTTAATCACGATACACAGTCCAGGATACGAGCAAGGGACAAAAAGAGTTCCACAATCACAGTCCGGTATACAAAGCAAAGTTCACAGTTGGGCAGGCAATCAGTCCGATAGAAAAAACAGGTCGTAAAATAAAATTGTGATGAAAACAGGAAGCGTGAACAATTAGCGAGATGCAAATTGGCACTGGCTAATGTTTGTTGATATTTTTTGCCGCACGCACTTACTGCTCTCACACAAATATGTATTGTCTCTAATTGGGTGGAGCAAGGAAGGGGCGTGGTTTGTCACTATCTGCGCTTCCGCAGGACTATTTTCTTAAGTGAGCATGCTTAAGTTTTGCCGATGTACCTTGGACAGAGCAAATTCAAACTAAGATAAGAACTTTTATCAGCTGTAATTTATTTATTTTCTGTTGAAATAATATTAGTAATAATTCGATAATCAATCCAATGCAATTAACAATAATTAACAAAAATATTTAAGTAATAATGTTGTTTTTAAAAAAGCTTCACCCATCTATTTTGTGCTAATTACTGTTGACAATCTTTTGGCATAGAATCATGTAACTTTAACTTGCAACTTACTTCTATTTCATTTTTTTTAATACAATACAATTATACACATAAAAATATGTAACTAATTGTTGACCAAAATGATGTACCTTTTCTAGGGACCAAGGTACATCATAAGAGAGGTGGCTAAGGTACAATATCGCGATAACTTTACGTCACAAGCTTTTTAAACGCACTTGCAATCGAGGTTAGGATTTGACACTTATGCTGTCCAGTACCTAGATAAACTAAGATTAGATTTTAAATAAAACAGTTTTCACAAACATGCATAACTTTGAGGAAATCGACGTGACGTACAGCCTTAAAACCCTACTTTGTGTGTAGAAAAACAAATTATCTTTTTTAACTGTACTCACACGGCACCGGCAAACCACAACTAACTTCACGTTAAGTTTGACAAATGACGTTTCAAATACCATACACAAAAGTTCTTAAAAGCACGGGAGTTAAAAAAAAAAATAAGATTGTTCTAGGTACAACTCTGTCAAAGGTACAACAGGTTCTCCTATATTATTTTCTATGGACAACTCGGACTAAGCGCATGTACATACTTACAATTACCATTTTCCATAACAATATTGCATGCAATTCAATACGTGCCAATTGCCTAATACCTATTGGAGTTGTCAAATCGCCTACATATAAATTGTATTCATGCGAGTCTCCATAACAAAATATTATTTTATGTAAGTATCGATTCCTCCAAGACAGGCGAGTAAATTCTTACGAATCACATTATCCAAAATTAGCAAAAGATCGAAATAATTATATGTCATCATAATTCATCATCATTTGCCAAGTCTTTTCTCAAGTAAGTTGGAATCGGCTTACCGGGTAACCTGATGCAGCTGAATACCAGTATTTTACATGTAGCGACTGCCTATTTGACCTCCACAACCCAGGTACTGGGTAATACGATACCCCTTGGTAAGACTCGTTGTCAGACTTTCGGGCTTCCGATGACCCGTAACAACTGTCTAAGATCCACAAATAACACCATAATAACACCAAATTCCACGGACTCCACCGCGACGGACGATCCTCCTCTCTAACCTCATTTATTGTTTGTCCGGGAAAGTTAATATTGTACGAAACGGTATTAAACCATGGCCCCTCAAATACAGTCTAATCTTTTATTTGCTCCCGCGCTAACAATCCACGAACCAACAACGCAGCAAGCGTATCTTAACCTAATCTTGATACTTATTGATTACTTAGCCACAAGCTCCTCCAAAATTATCAAAGTGATATAATACCTAATGCACCGCCTCTAATGCAAAAAAAAAACAAATACAAATACAAAAAAAAAACACTTAATAAACTTAAACACTCACTAAAAAATACACACACACAACACACACACATATACACACACACACATACACACTAAACACATACACACGCACACATACACCACACATACACACACACACATACTTCACTTAAAAATACTTATACAGAAGCCAGCATTTCAAACTACCCGAAACTGTCAAATTTTCCTAATCAACATTGAACCTTATGTTATAGCGATAAAGTTGAAAACTTATTAAAGAAATTTGACAGACTGTAGTAGCTTTTTGTGCTGGCATCTGAACAAAGCATACGTAAACACATACATTTATCTCATGTGGTAAATAGAAACATAATTACAGTACTCACATTTTTAATCTGCTATTTATCATGAACACTTAAATTAAAAAAACTATATTTTATAACAATATTTAAACTGCAAACAATTTGTATAACAAAATAAAATTAAGAGAATTAATAACAAATTTAAATTTAACCGTCAAATTGTGACGTTTATTAAATCTATTCGAATTCTATAACTATAACACGTCCTGTGACTGTCTCGGTAGTTGTCTCAGTCGTTGTTGCGATTCGGGGTATCCTGGTATGTGCCCCTGAAACTAAATTTTAAATAATTAAGGATCAGCAGCATAACTTCTGAATGATAATCTGGGTAAACCCCTTCCTCTTATTCTCTAGCTTTGACATGACAAGCTTCATCTCTTTCATCATCACTTCTGCTGAAAGATGTACAGACGCCACCAGGTCAAGCTACCCGAAACTGTCAATTTTTCCCAATGAACCTTGAACCTAATGCTCTAGAAATAAAGTCGAAAATCTATCAAAGAAATCTGACAGATTGTAGTAGCTTGATGTGTTGGCGTCTGTACACTGCTAAACATAGGCCTCCACAAATTTGGGCAGGTTTGCCATAATCGCCGCGGTTGCTAAGCGCGTTGGCGATCACAGAATTTTGGTGAAATAAGAGAACGCTGCTGCCCATTCTCTAGTAAGTCCGTTAGTCGCCTTTTATGAACCCCACGGGTAGTAATGGTGTGGTGCTATTCTCTACGTCCGGCTTCACATGGAACAATCTATATCACCATTTCAGCCAAAAAACGTCTACTTCCTTATATAGGTTTCCCGAGCAACCTAGCTTCTGACGTTTCACAAGTGCTCATGTAAGTTTATGTGAAATAAAAATATTTTGATTTGATTTATCAACGCCACATCGGTTTGTGCTATTTGCATCCAGCAGAATAAATATTAGGCAGCAAGTTACGAAATACGCTGTTAATTTAGTATGATACTTTGAGATCTAATCAGGGTTACCTATCATAAGTTCGAAAAAAAATTCATTTCACCTAAAACTTTTCAACTATTATCGTTTCGTTTTTTTTTTTACTTCATCGAAGTCTCGTCTGCCACTGTATCAGTTGATCTATTATCATCTCGACTTTTTTCGTTACTCCGACGTTTTATTTGGTCGAAAAAGTTTTTACCGAAGTTACACTTAGCCGAAATAACATTTGTTCGAAGGATTATGTTTCTGAACATTCATTATACCACTGTTCAGATTAACCTACTCTTTTGTCAATTTAATTTATTGTTTAAATGTAATGGCAGTAGATAAAACAGTTGATTATGACCAAAGGGTTTTAAAGAGTCCCAGTAGGAAACATCCAAACAAGGATGCTTGTTTCAAGCATACAACATGCAAGCAGGCATGCAGCGTGCATGCAAGCATGCAGCATGCAAGCAGGCATGCAGCATGCAAGCAGGCATGCAACATGAAAGCAGGCATGCAACATGCAAGCAGGCATGCAGCATGCAAGCAGGCATGCAACATGCAGCAAGCATTGTTTCTGTCACGGCTCCGGCGCTGCGGGGTTTGGGCGGCCCCACGCGAGCCTATCATCGCAGATGGTTGTAATGCTCACCACCGCAGCTTCGGCTAGCTGGCTGGTGTCGCCGGCCAGCCTCAGCCGCGGCGGCGGGCCTTCAAACCACCTGCTCCTCGGCTTGCCGGCCGCTCTACCCCTCCGCGCCTACGCGGGCTTAAATTACACTCTAGAGGTAACGCAGACAAGACTACGTAAAGTCGGTTTAACAGCGATTCGTTTCTCACTAAATTTTGTAGTAGAATATATTGATTTTTAATGACACTACGTATATTTTCATTACATATTGAAAACGCTACCAAGTAACCGGCTATATATTTTTGCCAAATAATATTCCCTAAAATGTTGTTTCATTATGTTGAAAATATGGCAAATAAATCATATAGCAAATGAAAAAAGTTCAAAAGAGGCTTCGGCCAATAGCAAAAAGTTATTTTGTAAATCGATGTATCGGACAAGGCGAATTACAGACCGATATCCTTGGCCACTATTATAGCAAAGGTGTTGGACGGTCTGCTTGACAAAGAACTTGACAAATGGATAACTTTACATGACGCACAGTTTGGGTTTCGGCCTGGACTTTCCACTGAGAGTGCTATCCTCTGTCTAAAGCAGACGGTCCAATACTATAAGGATAGAGGTACTCCGGTGTATGCCTGCTTCCTTGATCTCTCAAGGGCGTTTGACCTTGTGTCATATGATGTCCTTTGGGAGAAGCTCGGGAGAGCGGGTGTACCACCTGAGTTGACGGGTTTGTTCCAGTACTGGTACTCTAACCAGTTAAACCAAGTTCGTTGGGGGGATGTTCTGTCTGAAGCGTACAGGTTGGAGTGTGGGGTGAGGCAGGGGGGGTTAACCTCACCTAAGCTCTTCAACCTGTAGCTGAATGAGTTGATCGTTGAACTCAGCAGCAGACCAGTTGGGTGTAAAATAGATGGCGCTAGCGTCAATAATTTAAGTTACGCTGATGATATGGTGCTGCTGGGTCCAACGGCTGGCTCAATCAGGGAGATGCTGAACATCTGTGGAAAGTATGCGGCGACTCACGGCCTGTTATATAATGTAGTGAAAAGTGAATACCTGATCTTTGATGTTCCCGGGAAACATATAACTTACGAGCCTTCAATAACTCTCAACGGAGAACCACTTAAAAGGGTTACTCAATTTAAATACTTGGGACACTATGTCACTGAGGACCTCAAAGATCAGGTAGATATTGATCGTGAGCGCAGGGCACTAGCAGCCAGATGCAACATGTTGGCTCACAGATTCGCTCGTTGTAGTAACGAGGTCAAAATAACCCTGTTTAAAGCTTATTGTCAAGCGTTCTACACGGGCAGTTTGTGGGTCAACTGTACGCGGAGGGCTCTAGATGCTCTGCGTGTGCAATATAATAATGGCTTCAGGATGCTGTTGAGGTTGCCCAGGTTCTGCAGCGCGTCTAGCATGTTTGCTGTAGCACGAACCGACGACTTCCATGCTATTATGAGGAAAAAGACCGCATCCTTACTAGGCAGAATGAGGGCTAGCAGCAACAGTATCCTGAAAACCCTAGCCGAACAACACGATGCACCTATACTTAGACACTTTGTCAGGTTGCTCGTGCGGCAGGTATGAATATATAATAGGTACCTACTGTTTTATTCCAATTCATAAATACTAACCCTTAGTTGATAAGTCGTTACTAACCAGTGGACCAATGTTGTCTAATCGATAAATAAATAATAATAATAATAAAATCGGCGAAACACAGTTCGGTAAAATAATACTTATGACACATCATACTTCGATGATCTAAAAATATGTCAAATAATGCATATAGCAAAAAAGACTCGGTCAATGTTTTCGGTGAAATGAAATTCGAACAAAAATAATTCGGAAAAGTAATCGGTTCCCCTAATCAGAACTTCATAATTAGGTGGTGCTTGATAGGACAATGGCTTCCTCTCTACGAGAGGGAGTGGGCCGTAATCCAGCATGCGGCCCAGGGTGGTTTGGTAGCTATTACACGTCTTTGATTTTTCGGTTCAAGGACCAGCCGGTTTCCTCAAAATGTCTTACACCGGGTACACTACATAAATACGAAAACTTTATTCTGTCAGTCACAAATACGAATTTCAAAATACCGATTTTCATAATTACGAATGGTTCAAAATTCTGAATATAACAACTCCGACTTATCATTACTCCTATTTTTATAATTCCTAAATTTCAATTTTCCTAACGTTTATAATTACTATTCTCAAAATACCGAATAACAAAAAGTCCGACTTAATGATAATTTGAAACATCAAAAATACGAATTCCGTTTATTAAAATACCGATTAATACAATTCCGAAACAAAACGTCTTGTAAAACTGAATAGCAAGACAAATAAACACATAATTGCTCGGGAGAGAGAAGTGGAATATTATGTTTAGTAGGAGGAGGTAGGGAATTTGCAGCATGTAAGCAGGCATGCAGCGTGCAAGCAGACATGAAGCATGCAAGCAAGCATGCAACATGCAAGTAAGCATGCAACATGAAAGCAGGCATGCAACATGCAAGCAGGCATGCAGCATGCAAGCAGGCATGCAACATGCAGCAAGCATTGTTTCTGTCACGGCTCCGGTGCTGCGGGGTTTGGGCGGCCCCACGCATGCTTATCGTCGCAGATGGTTTTAACGCTCACCACCGCAGCTTCGGCTTGGGCCAGCCTCAGCACGGCAGCTCGCGGGCCGCCCCACCCTTCCGCGCCTACGCGGGCTTAAATTACACTCTAGGGGTAGGGCAGACAAGACTGCGTGAAGTCGGTTTTGCAGCGATTCGTTTCTGTCACAAAATTTTGTAGCATAACATGTTGACTTTAGTTTATTCGAAGTATTGAAAATCGGAATGTCGTTTTTCGGACCGAGAACTCTTCGAGCATTTGATTCTTCGAACGTACGAAATTCGTAAAACTAACAAATCCCATTTACGACTTTCGGTAAAATAAACTTCGTGATTTTTTATATTAGACATTATGATTCTTAGGTATCATGAAATTCGGACTTTTGAAAATCGGAACATCGAAATTCGGAATAAAATATTATACAGTTTTGTGAGCAGGGGTGATGAAATAATTAATTACGAGCTGAGTGAGCCCTTGCGACCACTAGAGAAACATTAAAGATTGCAATAATGATATATATTTACCTCTTCGTCTGATTCCTGTTTTATGGGTTATCGAACGCACTGGAACTGTCTCTTGTATAATTTTCCATACATGCCGGAAAGCATCCTAAAAAACATAGGTACCGTCACCAAAAGTGGTAAGTAACCAGTGTCGTCGAATACCCTTGAAGTTTAGTAAGAAACCGATAGGTGTTTTCGTAATAAAAGAAGTTATAACAAAATGAATTGTTTGGTTTTTTTTGACGTTATACATCTGTTTCTTACTACTAAACTTCAACTATATTCGATGACCCTGGTTACTTGTCTCTTTTGGTGACTGTACATACATGTTATTCAGGGTTAAATTAAACTAGCTAGCGAAACTCCTCGAACGTGATATGTATCATAATCATAATTTGGCTATAATATTCCCACTACTAGTACACAGGCCACCTCCCTGTGGGAGGGAACGTGATATGTAACGATATCTGAATATGATTAAACAGATAAAAGACTATTTAGATGCTTTTTTTGGTAACCGACTTCTGTTAGTGAAGTTACTTGTTTTATTGTTTTTTGTAAATATTCATTTGATAAGATGGTATTGTTAACTAAACTCGATAAAAATAACCTGATTCACACTCAAATTCGGGACAACTCAGGTCGTCAAACCAAAAAAAAAAAAAAACATTAATTCTGTTTTGTTTTTGTTCTATTATTACTTTGTTCGGAAATGGATACTCACGGATCACGGATTTGAAGTTTTGCAAGCTAATTTCATTTAACTGTATGTAAGAGATTTAAAAGAGTTTAATAAAATAAGGAACATGAGTTTACCTGATGTAATCCGAAAGAAGGACTTAACGTTCTGCCGGCTTATTAACTGATTCGCACGAATTTACTCGCCCACATCAGGTGAATCAACACTTTCAAATAATATATTATTTTCTAAATGCGACTCGCATGAAGTTAATTTTATTTGTGGGCAAATCGCCAACTTAAAATATACATGTTATTATTTAAAATTTTGTTTCATCCGATTTGGGCGAGTAAATTCGTGCGATTCGATTAGTCAACCATTTTGCCCACTACCGGGATAGACAGGGAAAAGATAGTGGCGATGAGATAAGATTTTCAAAATGGATCTCTTAGAAAAAAAAGAAAGAAACACTTTTAATTGCGCAAACGTGACGTAATTAAAGACCAAAAATACAAAATAAAATAAAAAGCTGAGGGAAAACATGTGTCACATCAACGGCCAATCACCACCAAAACGGCCATCTTTATAGGTACCTATAAGAAGGACTAAACATCAATTACAAAACAAGAACTAGAACATTTGGTTTTAGGACACACACACATAGGAAGATACTTTAATAAAAAATGACGAACAGTTTTATTCCGGTATCTTCAAATTATCATATAATGATAAAACATACCGTTACAATTTTTTTTTAACTATTTTACTACTATTTTACTTTTGAAAAGAGATCACACATCTACCTACATCCATCTTTTTTATGGCGACCATTAATAGTAAATACTTGCTTATTTTTAAAAAAATAATTGCTAGCCGCTAACTTTGTTATTTTACCCCAACTCGCCGTACAAAATGTGTGATCTCCTTTTTTTACTGATACAAATTGTTTCTGCAATGCTCTTTTCTCGAAGCCAATGAACGATTAGATCACGGCCACCTCGATCCATCATTCCCTCGAATCTCGTAAGTCTTTTGTCTTAGACAGCGATAACCCGGCCGAGAATCTCGGGGCAAGCCCTGCAATCTCTAACATTCCCTACACATCCACCCCTCGTCATTTATACGCATCATTTCGCAGACAACTCTTGAACAACATGCGGAAATGTCAGATACGTTTGCCCGGGATTCTGCGTCCATACATAATCAGTTTTTAATATTCCCACAGCTGGGAATCAGGTCTTCTCATTGTGAGAGGAAGTGGGCCATTATTCACCACATGGCCCAGTTGCGGGCTGGAAGATATCACATGTCTTTGATTTTTTGGTTCAAGGACATGCTGGTTTCCTCACGATGTTTTCCTTCTACGTTTTGAGAGCAGTGATGATGAAATTATTTACCCAAAGGATAGTTGCTCTTCCAGTTATTAAGATTTTTTTCTGGAACCTTATACTAACGAAAATTTAAAGTCAAAGGTAAAAAAATTTTCAATGTTTTAATCTGAAAACAAATTTTTTATATTATATTTTAACTTAAAATACTCCCTTGATATATTTTAACTTAAAATACGTTGCATGCATAAGCACAATGTTTTACATTACTTTAAACAGCGAAGCAAACATAAAAGTCGTTTTCTAGCAATAATTTCTGCACACAGCTAAGCCACACATCAGAGGTGGCCAAACAGATTGTTTTTGAGTCATGCCGTTTTTCCGTGCGGAAAACCTCATCGATACATAAAGGTTTATGTCGGATTCCAATCGACTAAATCCCCACTGATCCTTGTGCTACCATATTTCGGGCGCCTGGAAGATACCTCTTCATTTGCCGCACCAGTTCGCCGTGCCGAGCGGGCTCCTTCACCAAGTGCAGCCGATCTCGTGACCGCACGTGCTCCCAATAAAAGCACGCATGCAACACTGCGTACCACTTCCTTGAGCTTGACTATTCGAGCGACGATACAGCCCCAGTTTCGCCGCCTGTATCTTGAGCTAACCTAAGTAGTACTGAATTTCAATAAAATAAGAGGTCTGGTTTATTTTGGTGCCAAAACTTCTTAAAAAGATAACTTTCAAAAAAGCCTTAAATACAATATTACAAACAAACAATAAAACGAACATATATAAACATATAGATTTTTACGAAAGAAAAAGTAACTTTAAAATAAATTATAGGGTAATAATCTACTTCTGTTTAAATTAGTCACAAAAAAAATGAAACTAATGAAAAGAATCATTTTGATGTAGGTAATATTTAATCTTTGTTTTCCAAAACAATTATACAGAATGTATTAGAAATTAGAAAGATGTGTGGTGGATGTTTAAAGGTGATACAGACTACCAAAGTGAACAGCTTCTTCAATGGACCAACAACGTAATCGCGAAAAAAAATATCAGTCGTCCCGTATATTTTTTTTTAATGACTTCTCGCAGGTCAACCTATGAGGACTTGCCTGTGGCTACCTTAATAAATTAAGGCCTTCAGCCAAGGCTAAAAAACTTAAGACTAGAGCGACTACTCGCTAAGGGCACTCCCTATGGGGTACGGACTTCAGCTTAGGGCATCGCTAGTAAAGGGTCAGAAAGGGACGGGCTGGATCGGAATGAGCAGCCGTCCCGTACATTTAGACCGAGTATGTATTGAAGTTTTATATGGTTCAGTTCATATATTTGTCGCGATTGCGATGTTGATCCCAAACAGAAAATCGTTCAATTTGATGGTCGGTAAGCCCCCTCAATATGACAAACCTTTCGCGTTCATGCTCTATTGTGACAACGATCTTTCTTTTCTTCTACCCTTCATTTCATACAGTTTGAGTGTGAGGATGAAGAAGCAGTATGAATGAATTGAAGTTTAAATGTTTAAATAATAATATCTACTATTTAAATCAGCCTTCCTTAAATATAAATACCTACTATTTTACATCATTTGCGTAGCCATTTTAGAACTAGTAGTACTAGTAGTCGGCGCGGCTTCCAGTCCAACTAGGTGCAGTTGAATACATGGGGCGATGCCTATCTGAAATCCACAGACCAGTTTCTGGGTACCATGATACCCCTTGATAAGGACTGGTTGTCAGACTTTAGGGCTTCTGACGACCCGTAACGTTTGTCAAACTTCCACAAATGACAGCTGAGACCAACAGATTACTTTGTTTTCGGTGATGCATAAAGTTGGTCACCCATCCACGAAACAACTGTGGAAAGCGTAGCTTTACCCAATCAATCGATACGTGGAGCTACTATTAGATACTTAGTCCAAAGCCTCTCCTTTACCGTCATATATTATTTTGAATACATAGTAGGATATTATTATTTTAACATCTATACATTTGTCTAGTATGTAGTTGTAATATTGAAATGGATATTATTTGATTGAAGATTAGACAATGCCATTGTCTCATCTTTATTCTAATAATATCAGTGCCTAATTTTCCTTATGTCATGATGATATTAATAATAACTTCCTTCGTAAACATACCATAGGTTTTAAAATATACTAGAGTGCTGTCCAAGAATCTATTGGCACCTAAATGACATTGATAGCGGGATTTAGTTCATGTATATCATCAAATAAGTGCCAATTTTTGCAAAGTAACTGTACGCGATCAGCACATCTAAACTGCGCTTAAGACCTATCAGTGTCAATATTCCAAAACAATGATAACACTGATAGTTCATGAACGTGGTTAAGATATGTTGCAAACAAGATGGCTGCTTTAAATCCAATTTGGTTAAGCGCCAAAACTCTTCGTACCTACAGTTCTGCACACTTCAATATTCCAACATAGACAATTTACATTTTTAATGATATTTTAAACCTTACAAATAAAATAATTATTATGTACAATGTTATGACTATGATTATTTTAGGTTATACGCTCAAGCGACATGCGTCTTTCGACAGCGACTGTAGAGAACAAATAAAAAAAAATTTTAGCAATGCCACGAGTCTCCGCGACTGGCGGAGCGACGCATGAATACACCCCCAACTACTCTCTTTTGTATTAATTATTATTTGAGAATATAATGTTCTTAAAATTGCAATTACATAAGATTGAATAATGGCTACTGCAGCTTCTAAAATTAATAATAAAATGTGAATAATAATTAAAAATAAAATAAAATAAGAACATATACTAGGTCCAATTCCTCTTAATAAAGTTACTAATAAATTAATTCCGTTAACAAAGATACGGGCCCATCCGAGAGTAGTTCGATACTTTGGATTTGACTCTATTGCAGATTAATTAACTTTCCGGACAGGCAAAACCACATCGAGTGTAAAGACAACTGACAAATACACAATTTGACAATTTATTGTCGTTACACCCAATGTGTTTTATATTTTTTGATCGGAAGATACATGGAGTTGGAAACGCCCGTAAATTCTGCCAAAACTGCGGATTTTGTGCTTAGAGAGTAGACCATCAGGTGAGGCGCACGTATGTCGCTTAACGCAAGTCGCTTAACGCAAGTCGTTTAACGCAAGTCGCTTCTCGCAAGTCGCATCGCTCGAAGCCGTGTACAGGAACATTAGCTCACAAGCAACAATTATTCGTTCCTTGATCGTAGTCACGCAAGACGTATCTCCTATTGCCGATATACACAATCCTCGGTGGTTGCTGTAGATGAGGAATCATCAGTTTCCTGCTATAGCTTGGGATAAAATCAGTTTTACGATAACGAGAAGGAGGAAGATTGATCTCAATTGTTGAGCCATGTCGCCGTTTTGGTGCCTCGCTTGGTTGGTCTATCTCAATATCTTCGGTTGTTGTTCTTATTGTTCTTGTTGTTGTTGTTGTTGTTTTCAGTTCTGGAAATGAATAGAGAAAGAAAGAAAGAATAACATTTGTTTGGCAACAGTTCATGAAAAACGGAACAGTAAAAATAAAAATATTAAAACATTATGAACTTAAAATAAAGTTAAATAAGTTGTGATTAAAACCTCGGTGAAAACATACATAAATGGGGAAAAGCTTTAGATGTAAATTAACACAAATATGTTTCTTTTTTTACATGTCCATATTGTTTTCTTTAAGACTTAGTTTTTAAATTATGTACATATTTTAAGATTATGACGAAAAATATAATATAGGTTCATTAACAGATTAAAACACAAATATTGCAAAATTTTATAATATAATAATAATAAATATCTTAGGACAACCAATCCACACTATCCACACTAATCCACACTATCCACACTTATATAATATATTATAATATATATAATATTATAAATGCAAACGTAACTCTGTCTGTCTGTCGGTCTGTCTGTCTGTCTGTCTCGCTTTCCTGCTAAAACTACTGAACCGATTTAAATGAAATTTGGTACACAAATAGTTTAGAGCCTCAGAAAGGATATAGGCTACTTTTTATCCCGGTAGTATGTTCCCGCGGGATAATTTCCGACTTCCACGCGGGCGAAGCCGCTGGCAAAAGTTAGTATCTTATAATATAATATCTTAGGACAACCAACACACTTTTTTCTGATCCCAAACTAGGCAGAGCCTGTTCTATGATAACCAGACAACTGATAATTATACTTATATATTTCTAAATACATAGGTACATATTATAGATAAATTACACCCAGACACAGAACAAATGATTGAGCATATCACACAAACATTTGTTCTGGGTGGGAATCGAACCCACGACCTCAGTCTTAGCAGTCAGGGTCACTAACCACTAGACTAACAGGCCAGTCAGTACAACACAAAATTAAAATCAAATTTCGTCGTTTTAATTTCTATCAAAATGGTAGAGTGCCGTCATTTGCCTAGCCATTTCCCAACGATGTTGACGTCAGCTCCTTCCCTAACCAGATGTAGCTGAATACCAATATTTTACATGAAGTGACTTCCTATGTGACATCCACAACGAAACCCAAGCAATGTGTTAAAGAGTAAATCTATACTATAATTATAAAGCTGAAGAGTTTGTTTGATTGAATGCGCTAATCGCAGGAACTACTGGTCCGAATTGAAAAATTCTTTTTGTGTTGGGTAGCCTATTTATCGAGGAAGGCTATAGATTATATAACATCACGCTACAACTAAAAGGAGCGGAGCAGTAATAAAAAATGTTGCAAAAACGGAGAAAAACGCACGGGTAGGCGATTCGACGCGACGGGAAGAGTCGGGGAAACAAGAAATTTAACGCGGACGAAGTCGCGGGCAGAAGCTAGTGATACTATAATATTATTATATTGTGTGTTTACTACTCAATGCGTAGAATCGCGACAGTGTCATGCATACTAACAGATAGCTATATATTTAATAAACAATACTTTAGAGGATAGTTGATTTTCCAAATTTAAGTATTAAATTTAATTTAATTTAAGATTTAAGTATATTTTTACATGCCTAAAAAAAGAACGATCTCACTTATTTAATATTTAGGAATGTGTAGATTAATTTTATTGATTTAGGAATATCATTTTTCGGTTTAAAAACATGTGTAGAGTTAACAAATTGAAAAGAATATGCTTATACAGGATGTAAGGGTAAACACCGTTGTCACTTAACCCATGGGTAATTTGACTTAAATATAAAATAACAGAGCGAGTTAAAAAAAATGAAAATAAATATTTTCCTATAAAGGTTTAGAACGGATTTTATCCCACACCGCCCGCAAATTCATGGATATGCGCATGAGTGACGTAATCGCTACAACGATCGCCGGCCGTCCTGCAACCCACATTACCCACACAACACATAAATACACATTACCTGTGATGTAACTTTCCCATCATACTTATCTTGGCTTAGGACAGCCACAAATAACCTACCTTTGGTTTTGCGTGACGAGTCTAAATGTAAATTTGATTCGAAATGGCTTTGGATTCTAAATGATTTGAAAACATTTTGTTTTTAATAAACCAAACCATTGGGTAGGTACTTTTGGCGTATTTAAAAAGTTATTCACAATTTTATGTACAGTTCAATTATAAATTAAATTAAATTTACACTAATTGAATAAAATATCAACACTTACCGACCTACATTAACCTCAACACGTGTTCTAAATGGGTTTCGTCCAACATTCTGTTGTTATCGAGGTTATTGATAAGCCACTGCGAAAATACCATCAGTGGTATGCGATCGTTATCATTTAGTTCTTGGACCGGCTGAAATGACATGGATGTTGACGATCGATGAGGAGAATTGTCCATAGTGTCCAGTGGGAAACATTGAAAATTGAACCACCGGCACAGTGAACTGGCCGTAGGTACTTACGTTGCCTTTGTGTTGCCGCCAATATCGTTTCACGGTTTGGCACAGGTTGTCCAGGGAACAATTCTGCGTACATCCTACGTGCCCCGTTCCGATTATTACCAGCAATGGTGTAAAGCCGAACCATTTCGGTTCACTGTTCATTTGTGTAAGACATTGTAACACACTCAATTCACGCGCGAGAAATGAGCGACGGACGCTACGCGCGACGCGGCGTTACGTGCGATCGCTAGCGAGACTGCCAGCTGACTGACTGGGGTCGGGACCCATGCGTCCGCGTCGTGCAAACGTGACGTGGTTCTCGAAGTTTATTGCCCTCGCGGCATAGGGTGAAATGTTCTTGTGGAAAAATGCAGATTTTCTTTAAAAAAAAAGTTTTTTTTTTTTCATTGATTTTACGTTCTATTAATGAAACCAAATCACTGGTTTCAAGGATAACGGTGTTTACACTAACATCCTGTATAGTTTAGTTATGTTGAGAGGATGAATGAGAGGCGACTAACAAAAGGTTTGTATCATTGGGAACGGGAAGGGCTGCCCTAGGAGGACTTTTCATAAAGTGCATAGTAAAAGCAACCGGCGAGTGTGTATGACCAGATGTATGAACGTAAAGGAGGCAAAGAGAAGTAAAGAAGTATTAAGAATCTTTTCTGCACACTTTTGTGTGATGAAGTTACACATACTGATAGCCGAAGAGCTACCTATTTTAAAAATTAAGTAAAAATAAATACGTATCCGAAGAAACCTTTAGGTTTTCCTTTAAGTACCAAACAAACTAATTAACGTTGAAAAATAATCCTATTTTAATATTGGTCATATAAGCGTATATACATATAAACGTTTACAAAACGCGAATTAGGCCCAAATTAAAAGACAATGTTAGCATTTAGTAGTTAGTTAGTATTAATAAATACGACCTTTAGGTCTAGTCGCTGAAAGATTGTTTACAATCTTTTTAGGTCTAGTCGCTGAAAGATTGTTTACAATCTTATTACTATTTTTATAATTAGATAGATTGATAGTTAAAAAAAATATTCTTAAAACATTTTTTTTTTTTGCCTCAAAGGCTGAAGATCAGCTCTTTGCGAACGTCAAAACACAAACTGTGTTTTGACGATACTTTCTCAGATAAGAGACCTCCAAAATTATTGTTATCTTTTCAATTGAAAAAAGTCAAAAGCTCTAAAAATGTTTGCTGTAGATACAACATGATCTAAAGCATTCAATAGTTTTACTAAAACCTACCAGGGGAACTAATTAAGACGCTATGAGCCAACAGAGTCCGCGCTCACTAGTTTTTGAATCAATGGAAACATGGAAAATAACGTTATAAAATTGTGAAAAAAATATATGTCGTGTTTAAGGATCTGAACGATGTGCAGTCGCTTTTAGAAACACGATTAAATTAACTTTGCTCGATAGAAAAAAAACCCAAAGATACCTCTTATCGTAATTTTAAACCAATTTCATAGCTACAAACCAAACGTTTTTTTTAAATTATTTTTTATGTGAATGAAAAGGTAATAAGATTGTTTAGGCTTAGTCGCTGAGTTTGTCCTGATAAAATCATTATAATAATTACTATGTTTAAATACCTACCAAAATCGGGATATCAACCACTTTCCTTGCCAATTTCAGTCCGTCAGTCGCGCGCTGGCGCTCTTAGACGGTGGACCTATATCAGTGCTTTCCGTGCGATCACGTGACCAAACGCGAAAGTAACTAATAAAACACGAAATATAAACTGTTAACCTTATTAGTGTACGCATAAGGTTCAAATTGTTTTATTGGCGAGTTTACACACGCTTCACAGTGTCCCGCGCGGACCGCCTGAGACCCCTTTGATAAATGCCGCCACACGCACCGCGAATTGTTGTGATGTGATTTCAGTGTTTCTATTTCATTTGACAATTGATTTTCGCGGAGGGAACGTCGTCGAGTTTTTTTTACAAGCTTTTATTTACTTTCACCTGTCCCGTTGTCTGTCTGTAGTCAAATCTTGCAAGTTAAAGAGGCAAAAAAAAAATGTTTTAAGAATTTTTTTTTTTTTTTAACTATCGTCTACTATTTAGAAAAATTAAAAGAAATATATATTGGAGGTCAATGTAAGAGTAATACGTGCAAAAGAAAACGAAGGTGTAACATACGTTAAAAATATAATCGCATTTTTACCCATGACCAACTTACCCGATTATCAAGCGAATTTTTCTAGGAATATTAATTAGTAATATCTTCAAACCCATAAGCATTTTTTAAATATTGTCAAGCAGATTCGGAGAAAAATGGATTTGACAAAAAAAATTTTTTTACTCGGAAACACATGATATATCAGAGTTGAAACTGGGCTAAGATGTTGTCCAAAGTATAAGGTATTTCAGAAAAAAAAAATAGCCCGATTGCAATGGGGGCATTTTACCCCGGCTTATCTGGCGAGGACCTTTGTGCCAAACTAAAAAGTAGAAAATAATGGAAAAAAGCGTGGGGTGCTTTTGAGGTATTTTTAATTGATAACAAGCACCTCACGTTTTTTTTTTTCATTATTTTCTACTTTTTAATTTGGTTTTCTATGGAAACGTGTTTTATTTTAACTAATTTATTTTCATTTTTAGGGTGTATCGAATTTAGTGACGTATGTCAACTTACAAGGTAACATTCCCAGGGGTCCCTCTCCGATTTTGATGCCGCTGAAATATGTTATTCTACGCTGAATTCTAAGAGACACGTATTTTTTTTATCGGTGGAAAAACATTTTTAGCGGGTAAAATGGACCATCAAAGTTGACCTCTCAGGACGAGTTTTTCAGGTTTCATTTACTTAAAGTCGATATTTTCGCAAACGACCAAGTGGGTCATAAACTACACGAAAAACTAGGAAAAACATATACAAATGCGATTTCAAATATTAATTTTTAATTATTTTTATTTTATTAAAAAATAATAAAAATTCATTAATTATTTTCAAAATTAATTATTTTATTTTATTTAAAAATAATAAAAATTCAATAATTTATCTGATTGTCAGATAAAATTAGAGCATGATATGCTCTCTATCTGGCCTGTTAGTCTAGTGGTTAGTGACCCTGACTGCAAAGACTGAGGTCGTGGGTTCGATTCCCACCCAGGACAAATTTTTGTGTGATGAGCACAATCATTTGTTCTGTGTTTGTGTGTAATTTATCTATAATATGTATGTATTTAGAAATATATAATGTATATATTTATCAGTTGTCTGGTTGGCATAGTACAGGCTCTGCCTAGTTTGGGATCAGATAACAGTGTGTTGGTTGTCCTGAGATATTTATTTATTTATTTTATTTATTCATATATGGGGGTAATTTACAGCTTTACTTCTATTTTTTTGACAAATGCCAGAAGACTTATTCTTTATTTTTATGCTCTTTCGATTGCCGTTGGTTCCGTGAAAAAATAATCAATAGTTTTTTTTTTATTGAATTTTTGTTCTTTTAATGAAAATAAAAATAATTAAAAATTAAATTTGAAATCGCGTTTGTATAAGTTTTTCATAGTTTTCGTGTAGTCCCCCCCTGATTGTCTGCAATAATATCGACTGTCAACCTGAAAACTCATCCTGAGAGGGTCAACTTTGACGGTCCATTTTACCCCCCAAAATGTTTTCCGCCGATAAAAAAATATGTGTCTTTTAGAATTCAAGGTAGACTAACATATTTCAGCGGCATCAAAATCGGAGAGGTACAACTGGGAATGTTTCCTTGTTAGTTTGTGACGTATGTCAGCGTAGTTTGTGACGTATGTCAGCGTAGTTAGTAACGTATGTCAGCGTAGTTAGTGGCGTATGTCAGCGTAGTTTTCGAAGATAGTTTTTTGCAGGTTAAGTATTGAGAATGTGCCCCTAGAGCCAAATGTAATTAATATGCTATTGTTAAGTACGCTGCTCATTTGCATTACTATTTATGTCGTTTTTGACCGCTTAGCTCTTACTGTCATTGAGTAACCTTGAAAAATGTCCTAATAACAGACATTTTTAAACTTTTCGTTCTCTAAAACTAACAGAGCTAGGAATGTGATTCCAAAGCTAAACTGTAGACAACATTATGACAAATATTACGTATATCGATCTTACTTATTTTGCTAAAAATAAAGATTTTTTTCAACTGAATTTTTTTTTTGGCTATTATTAGTAAGTTCTAAGAAAGTGACCACTTTAAAAAAAAAAAAAGAAATAGCACTTAGTGTGTTGATTTTACTGTTATAAGTTTCATCGAAAACGGATACCTGCAACATATTAAAAAATAAGTGTTGTTCAGGTCCCTATTTGTGACACTACACATACAATTTTAAATGATATGTTTAATAATAATAAATACATAAGAAACCAGAGAAAGATAAACAGATCAAGTATCTTGACTAGGCTCGCGAGGTTGTCGTCATGTGGGATGTGGATTCAGCTATCATTGTGCCGATAGTCGTCACAGCCAATGGGTTGATAGCCAAGAGCCTCGACCAACATCTCTAAGGGCCTCTCGTTAGGCAGCTGGGTCTTGAGCCCTTGGGCTTGATTCAGAAAGCGGTACTTCTGGACACGGCTCGCATCGTAAGGAGATTCCTCTCTCTGGAGCCCTGACCGCCGGTAGCTTGGACCCTGTTCCCGATACCGGTGGGATACTATTTTTTATATTTTTAAAAGTTTTTTATTTTATCCTCTGATATTTAAAAATATAATTTATAAGTTTGTTAAGATCAATAAAGGGAATATAATAATACATAATACGAAAAAGTTATTCTCCATCCACTCTGCTAACCCCGTAAGATTTTGGCGTGCAGTTAAGTACGTAAATCGAATTCAAAGTATGCAGATCCTTGGGCACGCCACAATTGCGGCGGTAAGTCCCCTCTTTGAGGAGTGGATAGAGAGGCGTCACGGCGTCCTCACCTTCCGCCTGACGCAGGTTCTCACCGGGCATGGGTGCTTCGGTGGGTTCCTGTTCAGGATAAAGCGGGAGGATACGCCCGGGTGTTTCCATTGCGAGGATCGTCTGGAGGACACGGTGGAGCATACGGTGGAGGTGTGCCCTGCTTGGGCGGAGCACCGCCGTGTCCTCGTGGAGGCGATCGGCGGCGGCGACCTCTCGCGTCCGGCCCTGGTGCGAGCCATGGTACGGAGCGAGAGGGAATGGGAAGCCGTCACCTCCTTCTGCGAAGCAGTAATGCTCGCGAAGGAGGAGGCGGGGCGCGTGAGGGAGTGGCAGTCTCTGCGCCCTCACGTCCCTAGCCGCCGCAGGAGGAGACGCCCCGGGCGTCGGGAGTCAATAGCGGACTCCCGGCCACCGTAGGCGCGAGCTTGCGGGTGGCGAGCAATGGGTAGCTCGCCGCCCGGTAAGGACCAAGCTCGGGTCGACGGCGTGCAGTGTTCCACGCGCGCCTCAAAGAGATGTCAGCAGCAGTGTAGGGGTCTACTAGGACCGATGCCTGCCGGGGTCGCGTGATTGTTCGAAAGAGATACCGTGACCCTGGCACATGGGCAACTGATGGAACACGGGTGGGTTTTAGTCAGTAAAAGTCTGACACGCCCCCCCGCTCCGCCCAGAGCGGGAGAAGTCATTTGATGATTTCCCATCCTGAAAAAAAAAAAAAAGTATGCAGATCGTACTTTATTTTTATTAAAGACACTTAATACATACTGTGCCCGTATACCTCGCGACACACTTCTTGAACACCGATTGATATACCCTTCTCACTCTTCCGCATTGGCGAGAGAATACACAAGGGCGAGAAGGATATATCAATCAGTGTTCAAGATGTTTGCCGGGGCCTATACAGTATTACGTAAACGTAAAAAGTAAGTATACGACGATAGATTTTTCATTCACTTACAACTATCTAAAAAACATGTAAAATCCGTTAACGGATATTTTGCACTGTGTGAATTGGGCTCGTACACTCAAGGTTCCGTACCGAAATAACCATCAAGTACTACTTCTACTAAAGATTTTTTTGTTTTACATTATTGACTTTTCTAGACTCACGTCACTCAGTCGGACTAGCCTTTTCCCTACTATGTTGGGGTCTACTTCCATTCTTATCGGATACCAGAATTTGAATTGAATACCAGCCTTTTGTACTCCACCGCACATTACTTTACTTTTGAATTTTAATTTGTGTCACAAAGTGTCATCATTACTATATCATGTCTTCCTATCTTTTTTTATCTTTGTATATTAGCATTCTGTACCTAGTTCGTTAATTTGTTATCACAATCAATTATTGTTTCATCGTGCTTTGTATGTTGTGTTGCGTCTTTTGTGTGCATCATATAAACGTTCTATCTATCTATCTGTCTATCTTTTACACGGACCGACTGCCTATAGGCCACCACACGTAGTCTGTCAAATTTCAAATAGCTACCTACTACGGTTATAAAGACACAGCCTTGCGATAGACAGCCAGATGGACGATTAGATGAAATAATATGAGTATGGTATGGTATTTAGGATTCATCATTATCAGCGTATATTTTTCCCACTGCTGGGACACAAGCCTCCTCTCGGTGAGAGGGAGTGGGCCGTAATCTACCACGGGCCCAGTGCGGATTGGTAGATGTCACATGTCTCCGAATTATTGGTTCTATGACATGCCGGTTTCCTCACGATGTTTTCCTTCACCGTGTTTTGGATACAGAACCTTAACGTATTACCATCTAGAAAATTGAAAAATTCGTTTTTTTTTTGCATTTTCTTATCATTTGGACTTTCGAGAAAGTGTCTTTGAAATATGAACTTGAAATTCATCGAACTCCCATAGTCACAGGATAAATAATTAGTTTACTTTTGATCTGTAAACAAAGTAGGTGTGCGAATTTTAAAATGGATCGAAAAGGCAAGCGTGGTGGCCATGCACATCAGCCGAGACCACAAAAGCGAAAATTTCAAGGTAATCGATACACTGTTGAAGCTAATACTAAGCATACTAGTACATCAGTAAAAAAAAAAATTTACTGGAGACGGACTTCTGTATATACGCGTTTAGCTCGGAACGAAATTTTTCAAGTCGGGCGCACGTTTTTCTAAGAAACTATCGGGCCGATTGACTTCTGGATTTGCACACATTTTTAGGAACTCGTCACCTCTAGAGTGAACTAAAATGATACCGATAGCTGGAAAATTTTAGCCCTGCTGTCATGTTTTCGTTGACCATTTTCCAAGAAAATTAAAACAAAATTTTCAAACGGCTGCAATTCTGATAGAAAATTTTATACGCACTTAGATCTAGGTCAGACGATGACTTCATTCATATAGATTGAAAAAAAAAACGATTTTCTGTTTCAGATGACTAGAACCACCACAATCTTTGCGCCCAATTGGACGAGCGTCTTGAATCACAACCTGATTAACAGCGCACAACTTGTACAGATTTCAATAAAGTATTTCATAAAAATTTGGAAGTTAGTTAAAACATGTCTTAGGCCGCTATTCCACTAGGCGTTTTACGAGCGTCGGCGTCTCTCGAACATCTGTGCAGCGTCAACGTTGCGCAGACGCGACGTTGACGTCGCGTCGTCGCGTGTCAAGCATTAACGTCCGCTGAACGCGAAGTCAACGTCGCGTCTGCGCAACGTTAACGTCGCGTTTGTTGGCAGCAGGTACAATCACTCCGTCCTGCTCTGTCCGTGTGGGTACGAGCGGGGGCTACGACCGGCGGCCATTTGCACGTTGACGCGACGTTAACGTCGCGTTCAGCGGACGTTAATGCTTGTCACGTGACGACGCGACGTCAACGTCGCGTCTGCGCGGCGTCGACGCTGGGTTGACACGACGTTGACGTCAACGCTCGTAAAACGCCTAGTGGGATAGCGGCCTTTTGATGGATAAATAACCCAGGCACTGTAGGCTCGAGAGTTTTCACGAGAATAAGTCCTGAAAATTACTTTAAAAAACGAGCTTCTAGACGACAATAAACCCTCAAATAAGATTTAAAAAAAATGCAAAATACTCACTTCCTCCCTTTCCTAATCGTTTGATTTTGACTGGGTCTTTGATAGCATCCTGCATGGAGCCCCAAGCTGTACTGAAGGCTTTCTGAAAAGGAATCAAACTACCAGATTAACCATCAAGTTTTAAGCAATCAAAAATATACTTAATTCAATCGAAAGAGAGGAGAAAATTGAATAGACTGTGAAAATTACGACAGTTACTAATGCACATTATAAGGTAAATAGCTGAACCGTGCCACGCTTATAGTAGCCATTTTCGTTCTGTAGTTTGGTTCATCTGAACTAAAGAAGGGCACATTTCAAATTATAGGTTGAGAAATAACCATTCTATCATAATTTATGTGGTATTTGTGAGAAATTCGCTTAAAGGCTATCATAAACCGGCGCGACGCGGGTCTAGTAGATCAATCTCCATTAAGTTATCAAAGAAATTGCTCAATTGCAGTCAGGTCGCATTGTCGCGTTGCGCCTGTCTGAGGAAAAACTCTGGCCACACTGAAACGAAATCTACGCTTTATACACGCTGTGACTACGCGGAGTGATCATTTTAATGACTAGGAAATCACGAGACTTTGCGCCACTTTTAAAGCCTTCATACAAGTTAATTGACACAATCGGCGCCGGCGCATATTGTTCGACAACTAGCGCGAGATTCTCTTCAGTTTGGCCAACGCTTAAGGATATTGTTATAAAATTATGTAGTTTTTATTTTGTTTTAAGGAGAAAGCGGAGTAGATCGTGGAATTTAGATTTTCTTTCGTTTTAGTAATAATATGCAAATTAGTGTCGGGCTGTATGCTCAACAAATAATATTAACAAATACAGATATCATTATAATATATTTTATAATGATTATAATTATGTAAATACATGCGTCTTACGGTCATTAATCATATTTTGTGCAACCCACAGCCCTTTTTTGTGTGTGGGAAATCATCAAATGACGTCTCCCGCTCAGGGTGGAGTGGAAGGGCGTGTCAGATTTTTACTGACTTAAACCCACCCGTGTTCCTTCAGTTGCCATTATGCCAGGGCCACGGTATCTCTTTCGAACAAATCTCGCGACCGTGGCAGGCATCGGTCCTAGCGGACCCCTTCAGTTGTTGCTGACATCTCTTTGGGGCGCGCGTGGAACACTACGCACCGTCGACATGGGCCTGGTCCTTACCCGCAATGAACGTGCCCTTGAAGCAGATTCAGGTATCCAAAGACAACCCACAGCCTGGCACTGACTTGCAAATTACAAAAAAAAACGTATGAAAATTTCAAGGGCATTCCCTGAAGGTTCCTCCTCAATTCTATATCAAAGTTCAGCTGTTTAGTATCTACCACTACAAGCAATATGCAATACCATTCACTGATATTATTGCCATTTTATAGATTAAACTATCTAAGTTTTGGTTAGAATAACCCATACGCCGTGTTTTAGCTACTACAACAACGGGTTTAGTACAACAACAGTAAGACGTAGAAGAAGTAAAACCACTGGTTCCATACAGACTTAATAATGTGCCAATTACAAACCAAGTATGTCACTGTTTACTCACACTACGACAAAATGTTGCATAGAACAGAATGTTTTGAAAGCAATCCGTGACAAGTTGTGCGTTCGATGCACCTTCCGATTCACTAATTTAATAATGCTGGCATGTCTAGCATGTCCTGTTGTCTGCACGCTACAGAAATTGATGGACGCTACTGAAAGTGCCAAGCTCGTAGTCAAATTCGAGTCTGATTGTATATAGATTGCTTGCTAGATAGAATATTGGCGTCTCTGTACACTTCGGTGCGGTGATGATCATCGTAGAAATGAAAGACACAATTATAGGAGTGTTTGACTCATCTAGCTGAAAGTGTCCCACTCTTCGCTTGCGCAGTTTTCGCTCCAGGACTCATCTGCTCCAACGACCATCAATTCTTCGACAATCATGGCTCGGCCACTTCAACTTGCTTATTCAGTATTGATTCATTTAAAATATTCAACCTACCATATTTTACACACTCACTACACTCACACTTCACACTCACTTGCCCACTCACTAACTCACTTCACCTTCACTGTCATTTTTCAGACAAACAAGTCGGTAATATTTCCGATTCTTTCGTTTTCAAAACAGAAAAAAAATATTCGCTCAGTAATGTCGTAGTAAAGATCTGCTTTCTCACTTCATATACACGAAAATTTTACCAAATAATCCTTAACTGCTTATAACTATACCTAGTATTATTTTAATTAAAAATACAATTAAATAAATTCTATTTTTTTTATAAACCTGTACTATTTTCGAATAAAAACCGTTCGCCATATTTGATCTAACTTTAAATAAATTGTTCATTTTGAACATGCGAATAAGATAAATGTTTTAGTAAGTGGGAGTTTAGTAACATGCAGCCCAATCATGTTATTTAGTACACCTACTTGCACACCTACCTAGGTCTTTTTTTAAAAACCTAATAAATAATTCCATTACGAATAAAAGAATAGATGTTTTCTTCCTTTTTTAAGATTCAATTATTCATTAATGCATTTTATCACATTTAATTATTTCTAATTTATGTATTTTACTAGACCAAGCAATGTAAATAACCCAGTATAATAGTGAAGATCCTCATAAAATAAATAAATCTAGATTTTAAAAGAAGTACTATGATTTTGTTAGAGTTTTACCTTAACCCAACCAATGTTATACAAAAACACTCACCGAAATTTCTGTTGGTAAGTTATTCATAAAATCCGCGAATGTACCATCACTGAGGTCCATAAAACACACTAGGACCAGAAACACGGCAAGCAAAGACCTCATTTCACTGTATAGCATCCATAGACACCATTCAGGTCGGCGACTCAGTGAACAATGGTATTTAATTGTCAGCCCTTGCAAGTTGAAATAATATTAGAAACTCCGCTTTAAGTGTTGGAACTATAAACATTATTGAGTGTTTTGTTCAAGGTGAAACGGTGTTTTGATATTATAAGTAACTACTGATGAACTATGTGATAACTGTTTGAGTATTAGTCGTAGTTCAGAGAGAGCCGAGTGTGAATGTGGATGACTTTACGAACTGGGAGCAGAGGTGGCCGAAGGTTCGATACCGCATAGGCGATTTACTTTAATTCAATCATTTCATCACCACGGTGAAAGAAAATATCGTGCGGAAACCGGCATGTCCTACAACCAAAAATTCGAAAACATGTGATATCTACCAACCCGTAATGGGCCCGCGTGCTACGAGTACAAGCGCCAACGCCTCTCACAGAGAGGAGGTCCATATCCCAGCAGTGAGAACACTATAGGCTACTTATACATACGAATAGGGAAGACAAAAATAAACGATGGATAGATTGTGTGAAAGATGATGTGGCTATAAAGGGAGTGATTACTAAGATGACGACTAATAGAGAAGTATGGAAGGCAAATACAGTTTATGAAGACCCCAGTTAAATTGGATAAGGGCAGGAAAATAAAGTATATATTAGTAGTGAAGAAACAGATATACAAGCCACGTGTCCCATCGGACTTGTCATCGGCAAAAATTACATAGTCCCATACCTTTTAAACTCATTTAGGGGATGAATTTACAAAAAATATTTATTTTTTTGGGATGACAGCTCGCAGGTCAACCTATGAGGTTGTTGGCTGCTTAACCGGACTTGCCTGTGGACACCTTAAAAAATTAAGGCCTCCAGCCAGGGCTTAAAAACTAGAGCTATTACTCGCTAAGAGTACCTGTGGGGTTTGGACCTCGGCTTAGAGGATTGCTGGTAGAGGACAGCAAGGGACAGAGATATTATTTAGTGACGAATTTAATGCTCCAGGCTCAACGGCATGAGCTGGCTCGGGCAATAGACGGAACGGAACAAAAATCCTTATTACGTTACTTTCGTTGCATAGGGAACTCTTATGCAAAATTTCATGCTTTTAGACCCACGGGAGGCCCCAGATGCGTTGCTTCTCAGTGAAAGAATGAATGATTTTAAGAAATTTATTGAGTAAAAGATTTGTGAGGGCCCGCGTAGATAAAGCATGAACGATCGTGCATTCGAGGGAGGGACATCGTCGAGCAGGATTGGAAAAAGAAGGGCATAATAATTAAACTATATTTTGACAGTAATTTGATTTCGGAATTTGTATCAATGTGAAAATCATAGTGTTCTTTATTTTCGTTTAAATAAGGTTGCTGTTGGGTTGTTGCCACTGGTTAGTGTGTCAAAATCACAGTAATCTTTATTACCGTTAAAATTAGGTCACTAATGAATTGATGCTGTTACAAGTAAAGTAACTGTTAAAGGACTGTCGTGACTATTATTAGGCATTAGATACTGCAAATTGTAATTACCTCATTTGTTATCTTAATAGTTATTTAAAAGGTACTAACAATAATTTGTTTTATGCAAGAACAGTAAAAGGACGACAACAATGCAGTTTCATTTACGCAGTTTTTTTTAAAATCAGAACATGAAATAATAAAGTCGATTTTTATGATACTTTTTGTACTTAGTTTGTAAGAAAAAACACTAACAGGGAATTTATGCATGTCATTCTTTTATATTTGTGAATTTAAGAACGTTGCAGACCTTATAGACTGTAGAAAATTTTCTATTTTATTAAGTATCTGGTACTTGTTGACAGGCTTACAATATTCTACCATCCTTATTAACACTGTAATTTAAAACCAATGGAAATCCCAATTATTTTTAAAAGAATAACCATGGTGTTTGTTGCCGGCTTATCTCAATAGGCATGAACAATTTGAAATCACGAACCTAGTAATAAGTGCCCATTCATAGGTTTATGTGAAATATAAATATTTTGATTGATTGTTTGATTCAAAAGACCTATGTGTTTGAGTAGAGGGCGACCAAAGAAACGATAGATGGACTGTGTGAATTATGATATGGATAGAAAGGGGGTGACTACTGAGATGACGACTAATAGAGAAGTGTGGAAGAAAAATACATGTTGCGCCGACCACAAACATATTGGGATAAGGACCGGAGAATGATAATGAATGATTGATTCAAATGTTGGACATTTTTTTATTCAAAAATAATGTCTTCGGAAATATTTGAATGTTTCAAAAGTGAAATTAAACTGTGAGAAATTCAAATATTTGTAAACTGGTCCGAGCGAATGTGACGCAAAACTGTATGGCAACAATAAAATGTCAAGGTGTTTTATATTACCGTTCGCGATTCACTATGTTGTCAATGTCATAGACTGTGACGTCTGCCAGGGTTGCGAGATCTGTTCGAAAGAGTTACCGTGGCCTTGGCATATGGGCAACTGAAGGAACACGGGTGGGTTTTAGTCAATAAAAGTCAGACTCGCCCTCTCACTCCGCCCAGAGCGGGAGACGTCATTTGATGATTTCCCTTCCACAAAAAAAAACAACAAAAAACTACTATGACGTCACCCCAAGCGCGCAAAATGGAAGTATTTTAATGTGTCCGTGTCGATTCACTATTTATAACCTTTTTTTTAATACTTTCTATTGCGTTTTTGGCGTTGAATATTTTTTTACTATTATAAAAATATGTAAATCGTCGAATAAGTAAACAGTTTTTAATTACATGCATATTTCCTGTTATAAAAAATATGTTATGTAGAAAACCGTGAGATAAAAGAGAAAGAATGAAAGATCACGCATTCATACTCGTACATATTATTAAACACAAGAAACAAAAACGTTAGATTTGACAAACGTGCATGATTTAACTGTTCCCGTAATAATATCCCGTTTTCCTTTTGTTTTTCGGAGGAAAATGGAGCACTTTTTTCATACACTCTTATTTTTCTTCCTAAATCGAGATGAGGCAAAAGCACGCGTTGTGCCAGAAATCTTTGATGTCACTGTGACATTGTATCTGATTTTATTGCCCAGATATGCTACAAGGAAATATCATGGAAATACTATGTTGAGATTTCTGAAATATGGCGGCATTGTAGGTAGGAATAGTAGGATAAATAGCTAAGTAATCATATACATAGATGTTCTATGTTCTATATCTATACCTACTATATTATTAATATTATAAAGCTGAAGAGTTTGTTTGTTTGTTTGATTGAACGCGGTAATCTCAGGATCTACTGGTCCGAATTGAAAAATTATTTTGATATTAGGTAGTGAATTGTCAACTTATTTGAATATATTGTACGAAGATATTCAAATCACAACTTTCCAAAATTGACAGTGTTGCATGAAATGGCTATACCATGACAAATCAACGTAGTGTGTCAATTTAATAATGTGTAATGTGATGAGTGTGTTTTGTTTGTATGTAAGTTAAATAAAAGGGATTTAGACACCTACCGTGCTGTTTATATATTGCAGATATATTAAACTCCCCAAACAATTTAAAAATGAAACAAAACACAAGGCTATTCTTGTAGTTTACACACGATACATAAGGAAAATTACGCCAAATACACATTTCTTAAAGTTATTTAATCAATTATTACAAATAAAGTTATGAATTAAAGGCAGGACCTTCAATTTTATTTTATTTTTATTATTTTTTGTAATAGCGGCTCTAGAAAGATTACTCACTCTGTGGAAATTTTAGTCTACCTTTTACGGGTAAATGATTATACCCCGCTAACAGACAGACTTAATAAAAAAAAAACAAGTACGGATAAATTGCGGAGGCTTACTAATAGGATACCGGTGACACCCTTTGAGTAAGGAATCCTAAATATAATATTTTTGTGAAAGCATAGCCCTAAGTATCGTGATTACAAAGCATAGATATAGCTATTAAGTTTAATCAGACTCAACTCGTTACCAAATCTGTACTCAGATCGATCGAAGACGTCATAAAAACAAATATTTCAACTTGAAACTGATAATAAAATCTTGCGTTCCATTCACTCACTGGTAAACACGAATTACACAACGATTCAATAAAAAAAATGGCGATAAATTGACTTATGTATGTTGTATGCGTTGCAACACTACCGATACACTGGTTTAAGATGAAATAATTTCTTCTTTATCGTGTTTACAACATTTCTTCAACCAGTTGCAATCAAAACATGTTTAAACCGCATAGTAAACTTAGGTACGTGTGTGTGTCTGAGTACAATTGTTTGTTTTGTTGCGTATAAACACGGCAAAACAATTCGTATCAGTGAATCAATGGACCGTGCTGCATAATGTAGAAAGTTCACAGCATGATTAAAATTGTGATTTTGTTGTGGTACTTCTTCTTCCCAGCTTAAGGCGCCAGGATAGCTCGAGAATCGCCATGGGATCTGCAGGCAAAATACTCGCACGTATGGTGAGAGTGACGGGAGGAGGCAAAATGCCGCTACTGCGAGAAATCACAGCCCGTTGGACAGAGTTCCGGCGAGATCTCATGGCGTCATGGCGAGTACGATTGTCACAACCCAGTCCTGGTCAAGCCGCAATTGTGCCTGTAAGTCCCCTCTTTGCACTGAGGCTGCGCCCAGCGCGCCGGTTGTTTGCGGCCCAGAGGGTCATGGCCATCCGGTTAATTCGGGGATACCGCACGGTCTCGTGCGAGGCGGCGAGCCTCCTTGCCGGAGTGCCGCCATGGGATCTGGAGGCAAAGGTCCTCGCGCACATGTGGGAGTGGCGCGAGGAGGCGAAACGCCGGGGCGAAACTCCGCTGCCGCGACAAATCGCGGCACGGCGGACAGAGCTCCGGTGTGATCTCATGGCGACATGGCGGATACGATTGTCGCAACCCAGTGCTGGGCACGCCACAATTGCGGCGGTAAGTCCCCTCTTTGAGGAGTGGATAGAGAGGCGTCACGGCGTCCTCACCTTCCGCCTGACGCAGGTTCTCACCGGGCATGGGTGCTTCGGTGGGTTCCTGTTCAGGATAAAGCGGGAGGATACGTCCGGGTGTTTCCATTGCGAGGATCGTCTGGAGGACACGGTGGAGCATACGGTGGAGGTGTGCCCTGCCTGGGCGGAGCACCGCCGTGTCCTCGTGGAGTCGATCGGCGGCGGCGACCTCTCGCGTCCGGCTCTGGTGCGAGCCATGGTACGGAGCGAGAGGGAATGGGAAGCCGTCACCTCCTTCTGCGAAGCAGTAATGCTCGCGAAGGAGGAGGCGGGGCGCGTGAGGGAGTGGCAGTCTCTGCGCCCTCACGTCCCTAGCCGCCGCAGGAGGAGACGCCCCGGACGTCGGGAGTCAATAGCGGACTCCCGGCCACCGTAGGCGCGAGCTTGCGGGTGGCGAGCAATGGGTAGCTCGCCGCCCGGTAAGGACCAAGCTCGGGTCGACGGCGCGCAGTGTTCCTCGCGCGCCTCAAAGAGATGTCAGCAGCAGTGTAGGGGTCTACTAGGACCGATGCCTGCCGGGGTCGCGTGATTGTTCGAAAGAGATACCGTGACCCTGGCACATGGGCAACTGATGGAACACGGGTGGGTTTTAGTCAGTAAAAGTCTGACACGCCCTCCCGCTCCGCCCAGAGCGGGAGAAGTCATTTGATGATTTCCCATCCTGAAAAAAAAAAAAAAAAAAAAAAAAAAAAAAAAAAAGTCCCCTCTTTGAGGATCGGCTAGATTGGTGCCACGGCGTCCTCGCCTTCTGCCTTACGCAGGTCCTCACCAGATTAAAAGCAAAAAAAATGAAAACATGTGACATCCCACACAGAGAGAAAGTCTTTGCCCTAGCGATGAGAGCAATATAGGCTGATTCTGCTTTGGTGAACTTAGCAACGTGTGCTCATATCAACGTAATATGACCAGTGAGCAGTGGTGGCTTAGCGATATCAGCACCGACCTACGTGTTTATAGGTCGTGAGTTAAAACCCAGATAGCCACTTAACTTTGTGTAAATAATTTCATCACCATTGGTCTCAAAACGGTGAAGGAAAACATCGTGAAGAAACCAGCATGTCCTGGAACCGAAAATTCGAAGACATGAGACATCGACCAACCCGCACTGAGCCCGTGAGATAGATTGTAGCCTACTCCATCTCGAAGAAAAGAGGCCTGTATCCCATCAGTAGGAATATTATAGGCTGATCATACATGATTATGCAACGCAATATCATTAATTACAAGGGAGATTGTAATCACTGTACGTGAAGCATGTCTATTTGTGCGAGTTTTCGCTTTGTGGATAAAGACGACTGTTCTGAGCTGTTGCTGTGTTATTCCCGCCACGTGAAATCCATCTGTAGCATTTATGTATTTGCTTTTCTTATTCATTTATACTTAGTGTTAGTATTTACCCAGTAATGCAGGTAAAACTTTCGGTTCATCTACATTTTAACATCTTCAGCGCCATGTGTATCGTTTTTGATACACATTGTATAAAAAGTGTGTGCAAAAATGATACACCGGCGCTGAAGGTGTTAAAGTCACTTACTGAGAGACATTACACAGCCTCCACCACATTGATATACAAAAATATTTGTGTGTCCCTTTGTTCTGGCTATGCTCCGAAACATCAAGACCAATTTTGACAAAGTATTCACTGGCAGACAGCTGATATTATAAGGAGTAGCATAGTCTATTTGTTCCGATAGCCTGTTTCGAGCGATAATTTACGACATCCACGCGGATGTAATAAATAAATTCATTGAATAGAAGATAGCTAACAGCATTTGAACTGCTATGGTTGATGTAATAATACTAATATTGTCAGTGTTTCCTCTGCCCACCTTTCACAAGAATTTCACAATGTCATCAAGTTTATTGTTGAAAGCTAAAGAAAAAACATGATTTTTCAAAAACATTTTTCCATATAGTCACACTATGTTTGTTTTCACATGCCCGACGACATTTGTAATATAAAAACAAGGAATGTACCTTTTTATAAACTTTCGAAACAAAATGGTGGTTTAAAGGTTAGTTTAGTTCTAACAGCGTGACACACATTTCACCCTCTTAAGGGTTGAGCTAATCTCACCGACATACCCACATACATAAGAACTAGGTCGCTTTTGAAATACGAGTCTATTCACGATGTATTATGTACTCACAGCGTGACATTTTCCGAAACTACCATAACGCCAGTATTCGTCGTAAGGGAAAGCTGAGATGTATACTGGACAGCGTGCAACAAGACCCTTCACAAGGCCATATAGGTACAACTGTGTACATTAAAATAAGTAACTTGTTGCAAAATAATTGTTGAGAAACCACTTTTATTTTTAGTGTGAAAATTCACTGTTCATTATAATGCGTTATGTAGAGCACGCAAAACATTTGCGTATGCATACAACGGTACAGGGATCGCGGGAGTATCCAAAGTTAAGTTATAACATACAAAACTAGTTTTCGTGAAGAAACGCACAATAAAGTTCATAATTTGACCCTCGATACCTCCGTAACCAGGTTTCCAGGAAATGGTCCAGTACAAAAATATTTCAGCTTTCGGCTTTATTTATATACGGCTGTATTTTCACCCGTTATAGTGCACCTACATATAATGAGTTGTCATGTCCAATGTAAGCAGGAAGGAATGCTCTTCGTAATGAACTGATCACAAAAGGACCATGCAAAAAATCGTCCCATACCACCAACAGATTTCAAACGTATCTCAATTAATTCATCTTGGCAGCATGATCATTTTTAGGGTTCCGTTGCCAAATGGCAAAAAACGGAACCCTTATAGATTCGTCATGTCTGTCTGTCTGTCTGTCTGTCTGTCTGTCTGTCTGTCTGTCTGTCCGTCCGTATGTCACAGCCATTTTATTCCGAAACTATAAGAGCTATGCTGTTGAAACTTGGTAAGTAGGTGTATTCTGTGAACCGCATTAAGATTTTCACACTAAAATAGAAAAAAAACAATAAATTTTGGGGTTTCCCATACATAGAACTGAAACTCAAAAATGTTTTTTTTCATCAAACCCATATGTGTGGGGTATCTATGAATAGGTCTTCAAAAATGGTAATGAGGTTTCTATTATCATTTTTTTCTAAACTGAATAGTTTGCGCGAGAGACACTTCCAAAGTGGTAAAATGTGTGTCCCCCCCCCCCGTAACTTCTAAAATAAGAGAATGACAAAACTAAAAAAAAATTTTAGATGTACATTACCATAAAAACTACCAATGAAAATTGGTTTGAACGAGATCGAGTGAGTAGTTTTTTTTTTAAAACGTCATAAATCGTAAACCGCAATTTACCTTACATTCAATCAACTGAAATATAAAAATTAAAAAATATATATATTTTTAAACCGAAAATACCTACAGGTTTGTACGGAACCCTCGGTGCGCGAGTCCGACTCGCACTTGGCCGGTTTTTTTTTTATAAAATATATCACGGAAAAAAATAATTCTTGTACTTTTTGTTACAGTTAATTGTAAAACAAAATGTACAGGAACACTATTTAACTATAAAAAAACTATTGATAGTGAACAGCTGTGAGATGCACAGAAAAAAAACGGTCTTATCTTCCCGCACCCTCCCCCCTTGCTCTCCTAACTCCCTGCGCGCGCGCACTTCAGTCGTGGCTAGTACGATCTGCTGTGTTTATGTTGTTTATCTGTGCAATATCGGCTTGTTTGCGACTATTACTGACCCCTGCTTTTTTTATTTGGACCCTTTGATCACTTTTCGATTACCCTGGCACATTTATAGGACCCTTTGACTGCTTTTTAATTACCCTGGCACGTTTATTGGACCCTTTGACTGTTTTTTGATTACCCTGGCACGTTTATTGGACCCTTTGACTGTTTTTTGATTACCCTGGCACGTTTATTGGACTGTGATTTTTACAACTATGGAGACTGGACGCCGATGTGTAATGTGCCCAGGATCAGTTTTAAGACAGAGGCGACACATATTACAGGATACTTTGCTTTAAAGAAGTCCTGAGTTAGTGGCCCACATGTCCCAAAATAGATTGACACTAATAAGTCATTATAAAACAATCATTAGTATATCGATAACTATTAAATACATATGTATATTAAGTAAGCAGACTCAGAATATATAAGCAGGGCATTTTTACGATGCTTTTTATTACATTTTTGAAGTACTTCAATATCAATCAGTCAATCAATTCAGCCTATCGCAGTCCACTGCTGGACATAGGCCTCTCCCATGTTGTGCCACAACACCCTGTCCTCCTTTCAATATAATGACTAAAAATTGTTATTTGTGTTTTTATGAGACTACATAATAATATTGAAAAAAGTCCCATCTCTGTTGGTGGGTTGGGACATTGCCCATACAATCTTTTGCATGGTCCTTTAGAGATTCTACTGAGAACTTCGTACTAGGTAAACTCATAGAAAGAGAACTTAAGAGTGTTGTCTGAATATTTACAACGGTTCTGAAAATAACTACTTTAACTTAAACCTGAAATGTTGTTACTAAGATAGTGACAACATTTCAATTTTAAGTAAGTATTTTGAGGGGTACGTATTTGAATATCGAAGATTAAAATACCTACGCTTAAAATACCAATGTTCAAAACATCGAAAATTTAAATATCGATTATATCAAAATGTCGAAAATTGTTATACCTAAGCTTAAAACGTCGAAGATTGAAATGCCGAGTGATTAAAATTTCGAATGATTCAAAATATCGAATGACATTATGCCTAAGTTCAAAATATCAACATTTCATACATCTAAATTCATAATATCTACGTTAAAAATACCTACTAGTTGAAATACCGAAAAAAAATTATATAGGCAGTATGAGTGTATTCATAAATGTAGGTAGATGTGAAATTCTCACACCCTGCAAACCCGTTGCTATTAAGAGTCATTAGTCTGTTTACTGCGTAAATGTAACGTACAGTTTATAGAATATTATAGATTTATTATGTCGGAACACGTATTAGAAGCAAGCATGGTTTCTGTCACGGCTCCGGCGCTGCAGGGCTCCGGCAGTCCCACGCGAGCTTAACGTCGCAGATGGTCTAAACGCTCACCACCGCAGCTTCGGCTTGTTGGCCGGCTTCGCCGGCCAACCTCAGCTGCGGCGGCGGGTGTTAAAACCACCTGCTCCTCAGCTCGCGGGCTGCCTCGCCCCTCCGCGCCTACGCGATTCTAAATTACACTCTAGGGGTAGGGCAGACAAGACTACGTGGAGTCGGTTTTGCAGCGATACGTTTCTGTCACTAACTTTAGTAGCACAACATATTGACTTTCAAGAAAATATTTTAATTTAAAGACCTAAATAATACCTTCACGATTGACCTATGCTTGTACACTAGACACTGATTTTCATGGATAAAATAGGTCAAAATTGTTCCAAAACCGAATTGGGGCACCCCGAATTTACGTAGTCTTTTGGCTGTTACCCCTAGAGTGTATATAAAAATCCGGAGGCGCGAAGGGAGGACAACCCCCGCCCGCTGTAACAAAGCATAGGCACCCGTGGGAGCCGTAGCGGCTGAGGCTGCAAGCCGAAGCTGCGGAGGTGAACATGGGTGCCTATTCTTTGTTACGCAAGGGCGAAGGGGTTGCACTTCCCGTAGCGCCGGAGACGTTGCAGAAGCAACCTTTTTCCACTCATACTACTTACATCAATTTTTTTTCGATATTTTAACTTGTAGGTACGTATTTTTAGGGTGAATTAATGAATGTATTAAATGTTGAAAATTAACCCATTTTTACACGTAGGTATATTCATTTTCGATGTTCTATGTACCCATCGATATTTAGGACGTTCGATAGTTTGTACTTCGATATTTAGGACATTCGATAATCTGTATTTCGATATTTGGATCTTTCGATGTAACTTTTGTAGATATTTAGATTTTAGATATATTGGACGTAGGATATTTAACCATTCGATACTATAAACTTCCGTTATTTTAATTTTCGGTTTTATGGTCGTTCGATTTTTCCATTTTCGATGTTATGAACATCGATATTTTAACAGTAGGTATTTTAATCTTCGATATTCAAATACGGTACGTATTTGAATATCGTATCATTTTGAGTCAAAACTGTAACATGATAGTTTTTTCCTGTTTCATAAATTGAGAACTTTCACTTATCTTTCTTTCTTTCTTTTTCTTTATATTTAATATAAAGAATTGTCACTCAAAAACTTTCTTCGTATTGTACAACGAAGATTACCTAAAAACAGGAAACCTTTACAGAAATAATTGTGAATTGATGGGTAGGTTCTTAAAGCGTGACAAGTTTTCAGATTTAGATAAAGATTCATATTATATATTGATTCATACTGATTGTTTGCTGCAGCGATCGACGTCATTACATCAGCGCTGGCTGTCACTGAAAACCAGCGCTGGGGCTCTGTCACGCATAGGGTCACAGCATTATGCTTAGTAATGGCCGTTTTACGTGGATGTGACGCATATTTTCCCACACCTTATTTTTTATTTCTGCGTCATGTTTGCCGCAAATAAACGTATTTTCTTTCTTTTTATATTTAGATTATTCTTCTGAAAAATTACGACATATTTATTCTTTTCTTTCATACAGTCAAAATTACCTTCAAAAAGAGTGCCCCATCAGAAATCTGTGAAAATTCGTGAGTTGGTCTTAGTAGCGTGTCAAGGTTTCGGTTTTCACTAAAAGTATAAAGTTTTTTCTCTCAAAATATTTTCTTCTCCTCGTGTCAACATGATCTATTTTTAAGCATGAATATTGTTCAAAAACTACAACATGTGTCAACCAATCAAGATTATCTACAAACAGAGAGCCTCTACAGAAATCTGTGCACATTCATGGGTTGGTCCTAAGAGCGTGACGCAGCGGTTTGAGAGTTGGGAAGTCGGAGTGTCGCCGACACTACTTGAGGTACGACTTCCGCTGAGTCACGCGGTTGGGGTACACCGAGTGGTATCTATTTTTTTCTACAAGAGTGGGTGTATGTTCATATGAATTTCAGATTTTTCAATAACCGTTGTCTTCGTGTGTTTGTTTGAAAATAGTGAGAACTTTTGCAATGGGGTCACGGGAAAGTATGCAATGAATTGTAAAATTAATAAACTAAAACCATTATACAGGTGTAAGTAAGTGCATAGTGTTTATACCACAATTTTTGAAATCGTGGTTTTTACTGATCCTAAGAATTCCATTAGGTACTTTTTTTCTGTTTTTACCTGCAATTATCTCTGTGGTTCTTTTGCACATAAATAAAAACTTCTAGTACTAATAAACCTACGCAACCTAAAGAGACAACAAACACGTAATAAACACGCGCCTCGAACGTACACATCCTCTTTTATTACAATATACGCCCTATTTCAATACCAAACTATATTATATCTATATTACTTCCATAAATCAAATATAAAATATCATAAACAACACCGTTCCCCTACTGTATTACTAACTCCAGGAAAGTTTCCCATAACTAGTCGGGTGGTGACTCTCACTTTTGAAGCGCTCTCCGGAGTGAAAAGGCGATATTTTCCTCACAGCGAATGAATGAAAAACCCGCCACAGTTATGAGGCACTCCGACCGAATGTACTTTTGTTAGGAAAAATCGAGAACAAGTTTTTGTTGTGTTTCTTTGCTAGCGAAAAGTGTTATGGCGAAATGAAATTCTACTCCGGAAATGTACGCGGTTTGCAAAAAGCTAGACTTAGCAGAATCTGTGAGGTTTGTATTTTAATTTTTAACTGATTTAAAAAAATGAGGAGGTTTTCAATCCGATTTTTTTATTGTTACTCCAGAACTCAGAATTCTATCATTTTTAAACCGATTTGAAAAATTCTACTATTGTTTGAAAGGACATACTTTTTAAATGGTCTCTTTGCGGAATTCTGATGAGTGGTATTTCAGTTAGCTTCAATAATACGTATTTATTCTACTCAGTGAATATTGATGATAGTCTAACAATAATAATATTTTCCTCTCGCTGTTCTTTATTTAGCATGATAACGACACGTACTTTCACTTACTGGACTGGTCCACTCAAATCTGTATGGTTCTCTCCCCAAACGGCAATTTCAGGCACTAATCTATATGGTACTCACATGATCCGAACAAGAGTTCCTCCGAATTTATATCAAACCTCTGTGTTCATTCTCTGAGTTGTCGTTTAGGAAACGCCGACCTCATCTATTTTACAAAAATATGAATAACTCGCATAAGTGTTTGTATAAACTTACTTACAAAAATATTATATATCAAAACTAATCTTACTCATAATTGCTTATAGGTTCCCATGGTTTCTATCAGCACATGACCAATGTTTCCCCTACTAAGAACAGATAATAAACCTTTTACAAAGCCTAATGCCCAGCCTTTGTGGCTCGAACAATGATACGCCGTAGAATAATATTTCTTTTTCATTCATCACAGAATATTTAGACATAACATGCGTTCTTTGGTCGTTGGAGTCGGAAGATTCTGGAGTGGCGACCGCGTACTGGAAGACGTAGCGTTGGAAGGCCTCCCACAAGATGGACCGATGACTTGGTGAAGGCCGCAGGAATACGTTGGATGCGACAAGCACAGAACAGGTCGAAATGGCGGTGCTTGGGGGAGGCCTATGTCCAGCAGTGGACGTCTTTTGGCTGAAATGATGATGATGCGTGAGATAGTGCTCCCCGAGTCGGAGACCTTCCTGTACAGGGCTGGTCAGCTGCAGTGTTCTATGCTGTGTAGCCAGTGTAGCCAGAGGGCCCGCACCTTCAGACGCCTACCACTTACACAGTTGAGAAGGTCGAAGGTAGTGGAGAGAAAACATCACACCGCACACAAATATTTACATTGTTTTACTAGTACCGACACAATCAGAACACAGTACAAAATAATAAGTTTTCTAAGGATTTAGCAGACTTGTATAAAGATTGAAGTTGCCTTGGAAAAACATTAGACAACGTTAGAGCTCATGGCAAGACTGACGGCTGCCTTGTATAGTGCCTGACCAACCTACAGGAAGTATCGTTTCCAAATTTCGAATTAAATACTTCGTATATCATTGTCGGCCAGGTACAAAAAATTATTAAGTTTTTTTAATAATTAGTTTTTATTTAGGAACAAAAACATATTGACATAAATTACAATAGAAACGATGATAGTTACAAAAGTTATAAACTGTGTCGCAGCTATCAACGCCCGTCTAAACATATGAAACATATTGTTCCAGACACATGACATGGGCTACAATTTGGCTCAGAATTTAAATTTAAGCATAGAAAAAAAGAAAAATTTACAAAAGAAAAACTAAATGTGTATATTTTGAGTAGTGGTGTAATGTGGAGTGGAAATGAGGGTATGTGTGAGTGTAGGTGTGTGTAAGTAAGTGTGTGTGAGTGAGACCGTGTATAAGGGAGCATTGTCTAGGTAAGTTTCAAGTTTTCACAATTTCTTCAGTTTCATCATATGATAGAGATTTCAACCAGTCGGTCAATTTAACTCTTAAGTTCTTACGAGATAACCGGTAAATTTCGATGCTTTAGTTTACTTTATTATACATCTTTGGGGTAATGAACCTAAAGTGCCTTCTCGCCACTGCTGCTCTACAAGGAATTATTTTGAAGACTCTATCAGAGAGGCGTTTCGCTGTACTTTAGTTTCGGTCGAAGGGCACGGATCTTTCAAGACGGTCCTAGACAGTTTGTCTCTATGACGTATACATCTCAGAAGGCCAGGAGTAATCCAGGGCTTCAGAATACGCATTCTACTAGGGATGATTGAAGAGTGAGTGTGGGTTTTTATGGAGATTGACAAAACCGAGATAGACTTTCAGTGGCTCGGTCTGGGTCGTTACACTGTAGAATAGGAGAAAAGTTTGTGTTTCCCATGTCGTTTATAACCTCAGAGATGTTAATTTTTGATAGTATTTTTTTTTGGTGGCTTTTAGAATTGTCATATATTTGTTGCAGATAAGAAGAACAGGGAAATGATCTGTAATAAGAGAGTCCAGTATCAACGTTGTGGAGGCGGTGGACAATTTCAGTAAAACATGATCGAGACAGTTCGCGAGCCTGGTAGGGATAGTGTGCGCCGGAGGCATTGCATAGGACGCAGCAGTATTTAAGTATTCATCAGCATTAGAGTCAAGGCTACTCGGCACAATGTTAATGTTTATGTCTCCAACAAGACCAATTGTTTTATAATCTGCAAGCTGGCTTAGCAAAACATCCAAACTAGAAAGGAATGGAGATAAGTCCCTATATGCGGGAGATCGGTACAGGGCGACAACTGCAACCTGGTTAGGAAACTTAAGCACACGGCAATTTGCATCATTAAAAGAAGGAATTTCTACAGAGAACTTGTGAACAAGTACATCTCTAGTATAAGCAACAACACCATCATTCTGGTTTTTAAAGGAAGATGAGTGAGTTAGATACCCTGGTAGAGTAGGGATAGTACGACGTTTTTTTTTTTTCAGCAAATGTACTAATGTACATTTGCTGAAAAAAACGTCTAACAGAAGAGAAAGCCACTCAGCTTTATCATATATCAGCTACATTTACAGTGAAGATCTGGCCTAAAATGTGACTTAAATGAGTGCCATGTTAGCTATTTGACATAGAAAAAAAAATTGGCAGAATATGACAATGTAAGATGAAAATGTAAAACTATAACCAATAGTCGACCATTTTATAAAAGAAAAAATTAATTATCTAAAATACATAATTAATTCAGTTGCATACCAGATACGACACCCGTCTGGTCGAAAAATCCTCCATTTTCTACGGAGTGACCTTTACTCCCTATTCCTCATACCTCCAAAAAGCCATTACTATTGTTAATTTGTTGCGTAGTTACCACGCCGTGTGCTTTATCTATAAGAACGCAAACTATCAAAATGAACCTACAAATAAGCTGCCCAAACCCAAGTGGTGTGACCACCCCAGTCAGACTGTCAAACAACTGAACTAACTTTTCAGTTTCATAAGCCAATACAAAAGTAAGCAATGCCGCTCCCATTAATAAATTTTCAATAATTATTAACAAAAGAGGGGGCTGTCTTTCACAGTACCAATTACGTGACGAGTCGGACTTTGTCCGCGCTACAACAACATAGGAACGCTTTTAGATGCTTGAATATTTTAACACAAGTCGTGGTGAAGACTGTCATTTTGTACTTGTCTTTGTTAGTTTTTACTTAACTTGGAAATAGTGAACGATGTTTTTCTTTGTAATTTACTATTATTTTGTAACATAAAAAGTAACTTATTGTTTAAAATCACGTTGAAGACAAGAGTTCGCAACATGATATAATTTAATTTCAATCGATGTTCAGCGTATTAGTCGATTCACTCGAATTTATTTGCTCGAATCGAGCAAATCGACACTTTTAAATAATATAATATTGTCTATAAGCGACTCGCACCAAGTTCTCGTTGTCAGTTGTTTTTCACGAAGACTAACTTTATTTTATTAAATACAAAACTTGCCAATTGCCTAATACGTGTTTCTGGCATTATCTATTCACCCGATTCCGGCGAGTAAAGTGCGAGTCTGAAAGACGGACTGTTTACATCGAAACAGTGTCATGGCAGTCGGAATACTTTCATAATATTTATTAATATATGGCTGCATCTACACCGCTGCTTTCCAACTACACATGACACTTAGGTACGTCACGCAAAATCGTGTTTAGCGCTAGCCAAGTTTAACGCACCAATAGCACAACTTCTCGACATCAATTGCCCACCAGACACCATACCTGTTTGGTCAGAGTTTGAAAGAAGTTGGGTCCTCATACCTCCAAAAAATTATTTTGCTTGAGCCGATTTTATGTCGACTGATATAACCATACTGCATTCTAAAGGTCACACTGACAATCAGCCTATAATGTTCCCACTATTAGGAAACAGGCCTCCTCTCTGTGAGAGGGGGTGGGCCGTAATCCACCCGTACATGTCACATGTTTTCGAATTTTTGGTTCTAGGACATGCCGGTTACCTCACGATGTTTTCAGCAGTGTTGTTGAAATTAAATACACAAGTTAAAGTGCCTGGCGAGCCAAAACTCGCGACATACAACTTGTAAGTCGGGGTCGAAACCTCTGGGCTACCACTAGTCTTCAGGTATCCAAAAATTTAAAGGTCGTAATTTTATATTTCGACAATCAGTGCCGAAATATAGTTGAATTGCTTTCAATATTTTACTGTCGTTATTTTACAGGTAATATATTAATAATATGTTCAAGTAAGTATCTAAAAACAGAGATAAAAGAATCACAGGGCATCAAACTCGTCCACATCGCTGTCAATGGGAAAAGTGCACAAAAAGTTGGCAGCATTGCCACGTTGTATGTCAAGGCCGATTCTTTGGGCAAAAAATAGGCCAGCCATCTGGTCTCGTGAAGAATCAACCAACCGCTTTGCTATGTCTCGATAAACCAAGTGAGCACTTGGACCCCCATGGCCCCAGTGTTTCAACGGCTCAAATATATAACTCCCAAGGAGATTGGAATATTTTTGCCGTTTGAGGTTTTCCGCACCTGCCGCAGCCGCCCCGGCACAGTCCGTCGTACAGGGAAGATGGGATGGCGCAAGAGTGTCTACAGATGTTGCGTCCCACACCAGAGGCCTGCCTACCTTCCAGGGCATTATGGTCATTCCGTCTGGTCTCTTTCCATCGTCGCGTGCCAAGCCGTTGGGTTCTAGAACAGCTGGCATCTCGGCGGTGATAAGAGCACGACGGATGATGTCAATAATACTGGCGTGCGTTCTTACTGCTGTCAGTTACTTAGAGAATTTTGACGGATTAAGTTTAAAATTAGAATGACAATACGGGAGTTGCACCTTTACCAAAACGTTGAGCCAATACAAAATCAGGTGGCTCAGAAAGCCCAGTTTTCCAAAATCTCCTTCTCTTGCAGCATAACAGAAACCAGAACTATACCAACTTGCAATGATATCTAAAGTCTCAATATTGTAACATAAAGGGGGGACGTCAATCATGATACCAATTAAGACCCAACTCGGACTTTCAATGAGAACAACATGGAATAGCTCTCAGACTGTTAAATGTTTTATTATTTATAGATAGGGTAGAATGAATTAATGGCCGCCATTTTCAATTTAAGCGGGAGGCACCAAGTTAGCCCGCAAATTTCATATCTTCTTACGATTTTTGCAGTTTTCAGGTCAGAATTGTCAGGCTATATGCTGGACAAAGTATGATTAGCTACCGTAAGACGTATTCAAACAAACAAAAAAAAAAAAAAAATCAAATCTTCAATATAACCTTTTAAGTTCACATAATCCCATTGAATAAATATTTCATGAAAAAGTAATTCAATGGTATTGTATAAAGTTGTACTGATGATTTTGAGGCAGTCGTCCATGTAAAATATTGGTATTTAGCTGCATTCGGTTAGGCTTGAAGCCGATCCCAAGATAGTTGGGAAAAGGCTAGGCAGATGATGGTGAGATGATGGTTTTAATGATAATAATTATGTGACAAACATTTTGCGGACCACGTTAGCGCATTCCCCTTAACTTCAGCTAGTTCGCCAGTTCGCTATATATAGTCCATTCAAAGTTATTTGACTTCTGACGGCAACTTTAGACCCGTGGTCCAGGACGCTATTCAAGGGTATCCAGTTTAGTAACTAACCAAAGCAGAGTTCGAGAGCGAAGCGCTTTACAGTTTAGCAAAGCTAATATAAATGTGGAAAAAGTCTATGAATAAATACATACATACATACATACAATCACGCCTTTTTCCCATGGGGGTAGGCAGAAACCACGGAACGCCACCTGCTACGATCTCTACACACTCCTTTTGCCTCTTTAAGGTTCATACAATTGGTCATACACACACGCCGGTTGCGAGTACTACGCACCTGACCTTTCTGAAGAACATCACCAATAAGGTCACTATATGTCCTCCTAGGGCGTCCCCTCCCGGTGTTTCCACTCACATCTGCCTTGTAAATATCTTTTGTGAGTCGTCCTTCATTCATCCTCTCAACATGACCAAACCATCTAAGCATACTTTTTTCAATTTTTGTCACTATATCTTCTTTTAAACCACACCGTTCTCTTATCACATCATTTCTCAGCCTATCATTCATAGTCACACCACACATGCTTCGCAAGGAACGCATTTCCACAGCATTTATTCTACTTTCATGCTTCTTTTGCCACACCCAACATTCACTCCCATACATAAGCGTAGGCACCAGTACACCATTGTGAACAGCCAGTCGAGCCTTATTGGACATCAGTTGGTTGGTCACAATTGCATGTAGAGCACCATTTACTTTATTTCCCGCATTCACTCTTCTTTCCACATCTTTATCAATCTTTCCATCCCTTGTAAACAAACTCCCCAAATATACGAACTCACTTACTTGCTCCACATTCTTATCATTTATTTTCACATCACACACCGATACGTTCTCTTCTCTTTCAAACACCATGACCTTCGTCTTATTCACATTTATATTCATCCCTTTCATCTTAAATGCTTCATCCATTACAGTCACCATGTCTTGCAACTGTTCTGCTGACGATGCAAGTAGAACTTGATCGTCTGCGTATAGAAGTCATTTGACAGGCAACTCACTCATAGTCAATCCACACTCACCCTCTTTCAAATCTGTCAGACAACTATCCATGTACAAGTTGAATAGCCACGGTGACGCTACACAGCCCTGCCTAACACCCCTCGAGATGCAAAACCAGTTCGTGTATGCCCCATTTATCCTAACACAAGCACTGGAATCCTTGTATAAAGATTTCAGTGCCCGTACCAAGCGCCAATCCACACCGTACATGGATAGTGTTGACCACAGTTTTTCTCTACACACACTGTCATAGGCCTTCTCCAAGTCAACGAAAGCGCAGTAGACTTTCTTGTGCTTTGCCAGATGCTTTTCGGCTATGCACCTTAGGGAGAAGATCTGATCCATACAGCCCATCCCCTCTCTAAATCCTGCCTGCACATCCCATATTTTCTCACCGGTCACTCCTATCACTCTATTTATCAAAACCTTCGCATACAGTTTGCCGACAACACTCAAAAGACTAATGCCGCGATAGTTTTTACACTCCTGCTGTGAGCCTTTTCCCTTATATAGTGGTACGATTACAGCCTTACACCAATCATCCGGTACACGGCCATATCTCCAACACATATTAAAGATCCGGCACAACAGGCTTGCTACCACCCCGTCACCGCTCTTCAGCATTTCAGCAGACACTCTGTCATATCCTGCAGCTTTCCCAACTTTCATACCTTTCAGCGCTCGTACTATCTCTTCTATTTCTATTTCATTATCTTCATCTACTTCTAAGTTAGGGTCTTCTAAACTGGCATCTGCCCAGTTGCCCACTTCTTGCACACTGTCCTGACAACTGAATAAACTTTCAAAGTATCCCTTCCAGCGTTCCAAGACCTTACATTCTTCATTTAGTAAACATCCATCTTCTGCTCTTATAACATTCATACTCGATGTTCCTGTCACTCCGCGAACCAATCTTACTTGTTTCCAAAACAGCTTAACATTGGCCCTGAAGTTATCAGAGAACTTCCTGTTATACTTTTCTTGCCTTTCATGCTTTTTCATTTTTACCATCTCTTTCACACTCACTTTCATTTCGGAGTATTTCCTTTTCACTCTTTCCAAACCATCCGTCACATTCGCTGCCTGATTCACCCTATTTTGAGCCTTATAGGCTAACACATTAAGCCAGGCCTCTTTCTTCTTCCGCACAACCTCTTTAACATCACCATCTACCCAAGAATCACTCATTCTATTACCATTTTTTCTCCGTGCTACACCACATACTTTTGTGGCTACTTGCACCATACTATTTTTCATAATATCCCATACTTCCTCCATACTATAATCATTCGTATCATCAAATATTTTATCCGTCTTCACCTTTACTTCCTGCTTGTATTCCTCTTTCACTTTCACATCTTGCAGTCTTTCTACTTTTATTCTTTCAAGTGCAGTCACAGGAACTCGAACTCGGTGACGCCAATGTCTGAACAGACCATCCATCCGACACATCACCAGATAATGATCTGTCCCTACGTTAACACCCCGATATGCTCTAGTATCTGTCACTTTACTCTTTAATCTTTCATCCACAATCACAAAGTCAATCATACTTCTACTGTCTTGCCTTTCCCACGTATACCTATAAACTTTTCTATGATTAAACATAGTGTTCATAACTGACAAATTCTTCTCTATACATATCTCTAGCAGACTCATTCCATTCTCATTCACTCTGTCATCCCCAAATGCACCTAATACTTTTTCATACCCATTCCTCTTCACACCAACCCAACCATTAAAGTCACCTAGCATAACAATCTTCTCGTTTGCTCTACATTCATTCACTAGATCCCTTATGCTATTCCAAAATACATCCCTCTCCGACGGTGAGCTTCCCATATCGGGTGCATAGACGCACAGCATAAAGATAGGGTTTAGGCCCACCTTCGCTCTCAGCCATAAAATCCTAGGACTCACACAAACATATTCTTTCACACATTTCATCATTCGCTCGGAGAGGACAACTCCCACACCCTGACAGGCTCTTTGTGTCTCTTGAACACCAGACCAGATAGCGGTCAGAGATCCGTGTCCACTCCCTTTCTTTTCGTCTCATTCACACATAGCACATCAATCCTTTTATCCTTCACTATGTCACACACCTCATCCATCTTATCTTTTATACCTCCCTGCACATTCAGCGTTGCTAAGCGACATTCCGCTGCTCGCTTTTCGCCCCGTGGAAACAAATGACGTGGTGTGTGGCGAGCATCACCGCCGAATAAATACTTATTCATTTATTTATTTTTTAAGACTTTACACGCAGATAAGGCGTGTTGTTTCGAAATCATAATAACACAGACATAATCAGCCTATAATGTTCCCATTGCTGGGAAATAGGTCTCCTCTTGGTGAGAGAGCATAAGCCGTTATTTACCACGCGAGCCCAGTGCGGGTTAGTATCTCGGATCTCACATGTCTTCGAATTTAATTTTTTGTTCTAGGACATGACGGTTTTCTATCACCGTTTTGAGAACAGTGGTGATGAAATATTTTACATAAAGTAAACGCCTGCTTATGCCACTGCTCAAAATCATAAGTCGAATGAGGAAAAACATTTTTTTTTCAATTTTAAAATCGTTCCTTTGAAGTTCTGTTTACGTTTTTTTTTTTATTATTTATTTCAGCTTGAGTTTCGTTTTCATTGCTTTTTCGTATATTGGAATGTGCTGGAATATGTCAATATGACAAATAATTTCATGCGTGTTTCATTTTCGTAATATTAATTACTTACAAGTTATTATATAGAATCAATTTGTTCTAACTTAATAGACCGCTGTGCTGCTAGGGAGTTTGTAGCATCACTTTTTCTTCCCAGTGAAAGCACAAGGAAGTGGTGAATGGCGGGCGCTTTGGGGGACTGACTTATGTAACTTTGACGTTCAAAAAGTAATGACTGTCAGCCTAGTTTGAATAAATGACTTTTGATTTTGTTCGAATTTACATAACGCTTACTCCGTACGTTCGTGCTAGGCCCACTGGTCAACTACAATACTGGTAGACAGTCTAGACGCTATTTTTAACCCTCCCTCACTATGTAAGCAGTGTGTTAGGGTTGAATCGATTACATAATTGTGCCTTTGTCATTGATAATGTCTATTGTCTAGTCCTTTTGTTCTAAATGTTGCATGTTGACTTAACCATTATTGATTGTGTAGCATGCTTAGAATTACTATGTCTATGAAACAAATTCTATCAAAGGTTGGGCCAACGTTTGTTATCTATTATTTTAACCGACTCCATAAAAGGAGGATATACAATACAAGAATATTTATCATTAATATGATTATTTTTATAACGAAGCTAATGCCTAACTAACTTAAAAACTAACATTATTTCTTCACTTTGAAGTCTATGATTTGTGTTTTTTGTGACTTTTTTGTGCGATATCTTCTCATATGAATGTACTATAGGCACACGTCTGCATGTTTGCCTACATGGTGCCTTTTAATTTCGCGTATTTCTCCCAGAACATGATATTGTGACCCATTTGCAACAATTAAGCACCTCATAAAACCAAAGCGAAAATTTATGGGATTAAATTTAATTTACCTTTAAATGTACTTTTTTTAATTCACCAGTACCTAATTCGTAACCATCTATTACTTTTCTGTAAACTCTTAAAAACCTTTATTCCTATTATATTAGATACCTAACAATTTAACCAAATTTTTTAAAACATCAAACAGTCAAGATTAACACGAAGATGTTCGAAAACCAATTTTCAAAATCATGTACGTACATGGATTTTGACACCAGCTGTCTCAAAATTTGACCTTGGCATTAATCGTACAAATTCCGGTAGAAACATCTTCATTAATATCAGCTACCTAACGAAGTTAAAATAAAATAAATAAATTTAGGGACCGTGTACCGTGTGGTGCCGGACGTAAAGAATAACACCACCCCATTTCTTCCCGTGGGTGTCGTAAAAGGCGACTAAGGGACTTACTAGAGAATGGGCAGCAGCGTTCTCTATGCATTTTACCACCATACTGCGATCGCCAACCCGCCTGCCAAGCGTGGCGATTATGGCAAAGCCCCCCAAATTGGGGGAAGTCTAAGTCTAGCAGTGGACGTCTTACGGCTGAAATGATGATGATGATGATGAAATTTAGGGATGCCGATGAAACAGTGCTCGCAGAACAGATGGCCGAAGGGCCCGAAAGGTTCTGGCGACCGCGTACCGGAAGACGTAGAGTTGGAAGGCCTCCCACAAGGTGGACCGATGACCTTGTGAAGGCCGCAGGAATCCGCAGAATGCGGTAAGCACAAAACCAGTCGAAATGGACGTCTTTTGACTAAAATGATGATGATGATGATGATGATGAAACAGTCAATCATGCTGACAAACGGTAAATATTCAAATTATTTAAACGTTAAATTATAAGACACCCTGTATTACATAAATAAACTCAGGTATTTGTCTCAAGGGGGTAGGCAGCTGCCAGGGTCGCGAGATTCATTCGAAAGAGTTACCGCGGCCCTGGCATATAGGCAACTGACGGAACACGGGTGGGTTTAGAGAGTAAAAGTCTGACACACCCTCTCGCTCTGCCCAGAGCGGGAAAAGTCATTTGATGATTTCCCATTCAGAAAAAAGGGGGTAGGCAGAAACTACGTAACGCCACTAGTTACGATCCTTGCCCCCCCTCCCCCCTGCCTTCTTTCCTCTCTCCCTGCCTTGTCTCCTTGCTCCTTGCCTTGTCCTTGCTTGCTTGTCCTTGCCTTGGCCTTGTGCCTCGTTTAGTTCCTTTTCGTTCGTTCACCATGTATTATCATAAATATTTACATAGTTTAAAAGCTTATCTTTAAAAAAATATATAAGACTAGCTTCTGCCAGTGACTTCGTCCGCGTTAAATTTCTTGTTCCTCCGACCCTTCCCGTCGCGTCGAATCGCCTACCCATGCGATTTTCCCCGTTTTTGCAACATTTTTCATTACTGCTCCGCTCCTTTTGATTGTAGCGTGATATTATATAGCATATAGCCTTTTTCGATAAATAGGCTACTCAACACAAAAACATTTTTTCCATTCGGACCAGTAGTTTCTGAGATTAGCGCGTTCAATCAAACAAACAAACAAACAAACTCTTCAGCTTTATAATATTATAATATAAGTATAGAAAAGACTACTGGAGCATCAAAAATTTGTCTGCATCATTGTCAACGGGAAAGGTGAAGCCTGGCAAAATTGCCACGTTGTATGGCAATTCTGATTTATTGGTCAAAAAATAGGCCATCTCTCTGGATTATTACATTCACCTTAATTATTTGTGACTCATCCACAGTAGCACTCTGTCTCTTTTAATAATTACTTACTTACGACTCGCATTAAGAGAAAATAAGAAAACTTGTATCAAAACGGTATTTATTTTGAATATTCCGTAATCAAATAAATCAAGTCAAAAACATCTTACTTAAACTCCGAGGAAGAAGCCAATTTACTTAAAGACGAAGATCTAAAAAACAGTAATTACGTTAAGTGCCTTCTACGGGCCAAGACTAAAGCCTTAATAAATTATTTTTCCATAGAACCTATTAAATACATTCGGCTTTCAATATTCCAGAATTAATTGCAGCCTATTTTAAAGGCTCGAATATTGTAATTAAATGCTAGAGCGAGATGGTGTTAGAGTGAACGAGAGGCACGAAATGTCAACGACACCTGCCTCTGATTTATTTGTTCGAAAGAATTTGGATTTTGAAGGAAAAAGGGAGCGATGTTTGTACAGACTAGCTAAGATTAATTAATCTTCATGTTTAGATAGAAATAAGATGTGGTACTAAGTTGTTTTTCGACAGGTCTTGTACCTGACGTTAACAAAATTAATGGACTGAACGTGGCTTGGTAGGAGGCCTGCAGATTTGTGAGGTAAATAACGATTAACGATGGAGGTAAGGCTACCGGTGTACACCTTGGTTTGTTTACCTTTTGTAGAATAGTGCTATTATATAATACTTAGATTATCTCAGTAAACTGCCCCCTTTGTCTAGTGGTAGATCCTGCGTTCAACTCCAGGTTTGGCAAAGTGTTATAAGTCTTTCTATTTGGATTTCTCAGTAAGAGCTGGAGTTTATATTTCTACGCGGTTGATGGCAAGGCTCATCCCATATTACATAGACTTAAACGTAACTGGTGAAATGTGAGAGTACTTTAGCTTACCCTTCGGAGAAACAACGCGTGATGTTATGTGATATCGATAACTCATGGAGGTAAGGCTGTTTTACTACTGTTTGTCTCTTTTACAAATTTAACAGACACTAACACCTCACATACGGAATGTACACTCCGCGACAAAACTTTAGCACAATACACATTTCTTATAATAACTCTTAATAAAAATATCTTTTTAACTTTTCAATTCTACGGTTGAAGACGGTCAGTCAAGGCATTTATGTTAATATTAGAAAGACACAGCTATTGTTTACTTATAGGTTCCACGTAAGATCATGCCGCTTGAACGGTGCGACAAAACTATAGCACACATGCAGTGTTCGATTGGCCAGCAAAGGATTAATACGTGTTGTTTTTGTTGTATAAATGCCATTCGTATTTCAAATTATTACGACTTTAAAATATCAGTTTAATTTTTTATAAAGCCTCGCGGAAAAAAAGGTTAGTACAGATGAAATTAAAATTATCAATAATCAAAAAAAAAAAAAATTTATGTGTCACAAATAGAAAATTTAATAGATAGATCTAGAAAAGTCGTCGTGAATTATTTTAAATATTCGGAAAATTACATTTAAAAAAATCCAGGAGGCCGGCCAAGAATCATAAAACTCATAAATGATAGAGATAGACGAGAAATTCTACGACTTGCTTCAAATTCTATGTTAACAGCGAACCAAATAGCGTCTGCGGTAGGCGTAAAAATAAATGTAAGAAATGTTCAACGTCTCCTACATGATGCTAGGCATTTAAGAAGAAATAAAGTGTTACAGAAACCACTTTTAGGTAATAAACATAAAAATGAACGCTTATAATTTGCCGAAGAACATATATCATGGAAAAAAAAGTGGCGTCATGTAATATTTTCGGATGAAAAGAAATTTAATTTGGATGGCCCTGATGGATATAAGTTTTACTATCATGATTTAAGAAAAGATTTGATGATTTTAAGTCGCAGACAGTTCGGTGGAGGAAATTTTATGTGTTGGGCTACTATAGGTATTGAAGGAAAGATATATCTCATATTATTATAAAATTTATCTCTGGAAAAATGAATAGTATAAGTTATGTCAAATTGATCGACGAGCAGTTAGGCAAATATGGAACCCAAATTGGAGGCCAGAATTATATTTTACAGCACGACAATGCTGCTGTTCATACTGCAAAACTCGTTAAAGACTATTTTTCAGAAGACAATATTCAAATTTTAAAGTGGCAAGTTCGCTCCCCTGATATGAATATTATTGAAAATTGTTGGGGTAAGCTAGCACGTGCTGTGTACTCAAATGGGAAATAATTTAACAGTGTTGAATAACTAAAAAATGCTATCCAAGATGAGTGGAAAAAGTTAGATTAAGATTATATTAAAAACTTATATCAAACGCTGCTGACGAGACTGATTGAAGTTGTCAAAAATAGAGGAGGATGTACTCATTACTAATATAAAAGTTAAAAACATCCATCAATTCGTATTTTTTTTTCCTTAACTGTGCTATAGTTTTGGCGCACCGTTCGTGGCATCATCTGACGCGTAACCTATAAGGAAACAATAGCTGTCTCTTTCTAATATTTACTTGAATGCCTTGATTAACCGTCTTCAATCATAGAATCGAAAAGCTACAAAAATGTTTTTATTAAGAGTTGCAATGAAAAATTTGTAGTGTGCTAAAGTTTTGTCGCGGAGTGTATGAAGTGCCATTACTTCGTGTTCATTACTTCAAACCTAGGTAGGACCCCAGATTATAATATGTATTTGTCATTTGTTTATGATTATTGTTCCTTAAATTGTATAATTGGACGTAGTTAAGCAGAAAGGACTCAATCCACACCCAGTTGCTTTTGAAATATCGACCTTTGTAGTTCAAGAGGTTTATTTTTTTGTCAGTGAAATATTAACATGTTTTCTTATATTATTAATGGTATATTAACATATTCTGTTAGAAGTACCTACTAGTTAAAAACCAGAATGATTGAATTGTTTATGCTGAAAAAATAGCGCCGTACCATTGGTTCTAAAGTTTAAGTGTATGAAACATAAAGCTGTTTTTAGCTAGGTCGTTTTTACTGACTGTAGTATGTGTGGTTTGAGTCCTTTTTGCTAAACTACGTCCAATTATGCTGATTATTTCAATACCAAAAGAAGGAAATAAAATAATTTTTCACTTACAAAAAACAAGTGCATTTTGAGAAAACTTTAGTATTATACTAGCTTTTGCCAGCGGCTTCGCCCGCTTGGTTGTCGGAAAATATCCCGCGTGAACGTACTACCGGGATAAAAAATAGCCTATGTGTTAATCCAGGTTAAATTTTTTTAGCTCGAAAGCGCATTTTCTTCCGACTTGCTTCAAATTTATCGTCACTGCTCGGCTCCTATGTGTCTTAGCGTTATATTATATAGCCTATAACCTGCCCAGGAGAATGGACTACAATCGTACCAAGTTTGGTTAAAATCCCTTCAGTAGTTTTTGACCCATGCGTGCACATACAGATAGACAGACAGACAAAAAATTTACTGATTGCATTTTTGGCATCAGTATCAATCACCATTCATCCTCCAATATTAATTTTGAATATATTTTCAATGTACAGAATTGACCTCTCTACAGTTTTATTATAAGTATAGAAGATTGTGTTTGAAAACGAAGGTCTTAAAATACAACCTTTATTATTCAAATAAACAGTAAGATAAATATAAGTCAATTGCACAACTGTGTTCTAATTTCCTTGGAAATTGACAGAACGCGTAGCAATCCAGTTATCAGCTACGAGAGTGCTACTGACGTAGCCGTGACGTCATCGCGTTGGCTACACCGTAGCACTAGAACAATGGGAAGTTCTCACTTCCTATCCACTGTATATTGTTTGTTCGACTATTTCCTTTTAGAACTATATTAGAAGGGGACGTTATAATGAATATTAATTACAATAGGTAAGCTATGACATATGACACACACGAGACTTAGAGAAACTGCAGAGACAAAAGCACATGCATACATACACACATACTTACAGAAACTCGTGCCTTCTACCCATGTGGTAGAAAGATAGATAGCTATTAGATTAAAGAATGCTGTGAACCTTACACAATTAAAATTATAGATATTAGAATCTATACTTAATATCATAAAGCTGAAGAGTTTGTTTGTTAGATTGTACGCGCTACTCTCAGGAACTACTGGTCGGAATTGAAAAATTCTTTTTGTGTTGGGTAGCCTATTTATCCAGAAAGGCTATAAGTTATATAACATCACGCTACAACCAAGAAGAGCGGAGCAGTAATAAAAAATGTTGCAAAAACAGGGAAAATCGCACGGGTAGGCGATTCGACGCGACGGGAAGGGTCGGGGGAACAAGAAATTTAACGCGGACGAAGTCGCGGGCAGTAGCTAGTTAGAGGATATAAAGGCTACAAATCTTAATTTGACTCGTTCCGATTTCGATCAGTTCAATATCTCGCCTCGCCTTAGTAACTGCGAACAACTTATTTTGGCTTCCGCGTGGTTGGACATAGTACCAACTTTACCTATGAACAGCCGAACTTTATATCTAACTACCCGTTCCAATATTTTTACTACCCATTCAATAATTACACAGCTTGAGTATTTTTATAGTGACACTATAGCATGAAATAATTGACCATTATTTTTATTACTGTTTATATTTTATTATTATTACACTTATTGACCAACTGCCGAAAAAAAATTTTTTCCTCTCTAATGTTTAAATTACATCAAAATCTATACTAATATTATAAAGCTCAAGAGTTTGTTTGTTTGTTTGATTGATTGAACGCGCTAATCTCAGGAATTACTGGTCCGAATTGAAAAATTATTTTTGTGTTGGGTAGCCTATTTATCGAGAAAGGCTATAGGCTATATAACATCACGCTACAACTAAGTGGAGCGGAGCAGTAATAAAAAATGTTGCAAAAACGGAGAAAATCGCAAGGGTAGGCGATTTGACGCGACGGGAAGGGTCGGGGGAACAAGAAATTTAACGCGGACGAAGTCACGGGCAGAAGCTAGTCCTTAATAAATCTGTATGTTTTCAATAAACAGGCCCACTAATTGCCCAAGTGTGAGCGCACACTTAGAAAAGGGGGGTATAATTCACAAGTTGACAGTATCTTTTGACATGTCTGAGGGGAAGCTCACAAGGGACACCGGGGATATAGGGGTCGCATTAAATAACGTTGTGGCATCGATTATTTTTATCGTACACTTTTTATAGAGGTGAAAATAAATAAAAGGTGGGGAGTGAATATTTTGAGTTCGGGTGTAGATTTAATATGTTTAGGTAAATATTAAGAATATGCTATAGAGCAGTGCAGTAGTGGCGGTTATAAGGGCTTCGACTTACGCGTTATGAGTTCAAACACAGACATACATTTTACAACATCATAACATAATGTCACACCTTGTTTCCCTAAAGAACGAGGTCTATTAGTACACCGACATCTCACCATATATTTTTAAGTCCCATGTTATAGGGAGCGAGCCTACTGCCATCAACCAGGCACCAATTCAGACTCCGAGCTGCTACTGAAAAAAATCAGATAGAAAAACCCAATAACACTTTATACTCCATACTATCCATACTTCCATACTTCCATACTATCCATACTTCCATACTTCCATACTAATATTATAAATGCAAAAGTAACTCTGTCTGTCTGTCTGTCTGTTTGTCTGTCTGTCTCGCTTTCCTGCTAAAACTACTAAACCGATTTAAATGAAATTTTGTATACAGATAGTTTAGAGCCTAAGAGAGGACATAGGCTACTTTTTATCCCGGTAGTATGTTCCCGCGGGATAATTTCCGACATCCACGCGGGCGAAGCCGCTGGCAAAAGCTAGTATAATATAATATATCTTAGGACAACCAACACACTATTATCTGATCCCAAAGTAGGCAAAGCGTGTACGACAACCAGAGAACTGATAGGTAAATATATATTTCTAAATACATACATAAGTATTATAGATAAATTACACCCAGACACAGAACAAATGATTGTGCTCATCACAAAAAGATGTGTCCGGGGTGGGAATCAAACCCACGACCTCAGTCTTAGCAGTCAGGGTAACTAACCACTAGACTAACAGGCCAGTCAGTCGGTTAAAACTTTGCCCGGCTTGGGAATAAGACCTCAAAAGGACAAAAAAAAGAAAAAATAATAATAGAAAAATTTGTATATAACTATCAGAATAATATATATATATATATATATATATATATACCAAATATCAAGCTTTGTGTATCAGAATGGTTACGGCTTATTTACTTTGTATGAAGGTTCTTATGAATATGGTTTGTTGAGAAAGGGATTCACTATGAAAAGCACAGAAAGACAAGACTAGATATTTATTTCAATTAGGCTTGTCAGTAATTTATCAGAAAGCTAGTTGTCCGTTCCAAAATTAGGTCTTCATGGAGAAGAAGCACAAGAAACCCCATGGAAACAGTATTAAAGTATTATATCAACACACTTCTTACATTGCCATAAATTATCATTATCTTAAATACATTGAATTCTATCTATTGGACCATTGTCCAAGAGATCTCAGAATAATATCAACATAATCACAATAATAACAATAGCTAGGCAAAGAATATGAATATTTCATTTTATATGATTTAAATCGGCATATTGCCAACAATATAAATGGTACAACAACATTTTCATAATAAGCAATAAGTGTTACATAATATCAAATATCATAATATTTAATTATTACTTAACTAACGTGACCTCTGGTCGATCTTTTCCACACAACAAGAGCACTAGAACTAACCAACTAAACAACTTAAATCAGTGAGGTCGTTTTTTTTTTTCAGTACTTTATTACCACAACCCTGAAAACAATTAAATATATATATTTAAGAGTGACAAACCTCCTATAAAAATTACGCTACACTGCTTGAATAAACATTCATTACCGTTAAGATGTCAGTTCAATCATCATAAAACAAATGATAGTCTCCGACATAACATTTTAATAACCCAAACACCACCAAAACGAAGACAGGCTCCATAAAAAAACACACAAACTCAATGAAATAAGTAGCAAACATAAACATCTTCATGATCATCTAATCAAGAAAATGTCAAGACGATAAAGCGACTGACCTTTGGTTCTATAACTTCATTAATACCAATAACAAACAACCATTGTTACTTGGCCCCTAAAAACATAACAATTGAATGACATACTGGGCTCAACATATCGTGGTGTTCCAAACAAAGTACAGTCAAACCAGCTGTTTTATATCTATACATCATTAATATAAAGTGACATTGTTGAAAAGTAGTTTCAAGACATTTATCTGTATACCAAATAATTAGTTTGACTGTAGGTGCTATCCAGTGTCCAACCAAACTAATTATATTACGTCGCTCAACAAAAAGGAAAAACAAATGACGCTCAGTTTTTACCAAATGTTCGCAAAAACTTAACGAACTAGTAGCTATATACCGAATAGTCTGTTCAAGTGTACCGACAACCCGCAAAGAAATAATCCAAGATTGGTCGTAAACCAACCAGGAGGAGATGGTACAGTTAACGATGCTAATTTGTGCACAGATAACGGCACACGACACGTGTAGATGGTACGTCAATCTTGTACGACAGATAACCGGATTACTGAGCCAGGTCCGAGTGATTGACAGCGGAAGGGGGGCCAAGAAAACTGTGGGTCATCAGTTTTGTGTGTTTTTATTCTTCAGTAGCTTAATTTTTGTGTTTGTTGGCTAAGCTTATGTGTTAAGTGGTACCTAGATCGTGGTCGATTGACAAGGACGTGTCCCATTTGTTTTCAAATTACTACAATTCGTCGAGCCATGACCAAACGACCGTCATTCGGTAGAAATTGCGTGGTTCGATCGACTAAGTAGTGAAAACTTTAATCTACTACATTATATTATAGTTCTAACGACGTCGATCGATGATATCAAAAATAAATAAAACAGTTATGTGTCTGTTTATAATAACAAAAATATCTGGATGACCGAGCTTGGCTCGGTATTTTTGGTAAATTATGTTTAAAATAATAAGTTTATGTTCAAGTTGATTATCGATAAAGTTGGTCATTGAAAACACAAATAAAACGACATTTTATAAAAATGAATCCTAGCTAGATCGATTTATCGTCCCCGAAACCCCCTGTGCACTAAATTTCATGAAAATCGTTGGAGCCGTTTCCGAGATTCAGATTATATAAATACAAGAATTGCTCGTTTAAAGATATAAGATAACAGCTTTTTACTAAATGCATATGAAAGTAAAAAGTAAATACGGTACTTATTGGTTTAGCCTAGGCTGGACAAAGACTACCCCCAAATTCTATAAGAAACATTTTTCCCGTGCCATCTCGAACCATCTCGAAGCCGCGACCACAGCTAGTCGAATAAAAGGACCATTCAGTATAGAACATGGCAGCCGTATTACGTTTACCATTCAACCATTGGTTTAAATTTTGAGGCTACCAGTCAAGCCTGCCAGGGTTGCGAGATTTGTTCGAAACAGATACCGTGGCCCACTGAAGGAATACGGGTGGGTTCTGACCCGCCCTTCCACCCCACCCATAGCGGGAGACGTCATTTGATGATTTCCCACCTACCAAAAAAGGCTAACAGTCAATCGCTCATCGATTATATTATGAAGCCATCGCTACCGATGTCGATAGACCACAATTTAGTGCCACGTATAAATATAGTACCATTTAGATTTTCCACCATACTCCCAGCGGAATCCTATCCGGGTTTCATGGCCGCACTGACGCAAGGATATCCGCCTGTACCTATCGCTGATCTAGCTTGATTGCGCATTACCATGTCAAGCACACGGCTAATGTCTGCTCGTTATCGGGTTTCAAATGCGTACCTATACATGTATACATATAACCTACACATCGTACGCATGTAGCTATGTATTTGTATACGCATATAGGCTAGCACATATTAATGAAGGGTTCTATTCAAGCTTAATGTGGTTTTGCGAGTGTAGCGAAGTCTTGACAGGGTGAAGAGCAGTTTTTTGTAACGTATGCGTTTTGGTTTCGATGTTTTTTTTTTAACATTGCGGCGAATTTGAAGTCAACGTTTAGTCATTTGTGTCAACAAGGCACATAAAGGACAGTTTTAACGTGAATATGTGCAAAAAAGTAGAATTGATTCATGTTGCCCCGTTCCAAAAGGTAGTGTGGAGAAAGGGCTAGAAACTCCACCGTTTCTCTTTTAAAATATTTCACAATGTTTTGAATACATTGATATTGTCATTATATTGTGAAGAAGATGCACCTAGGATATAAAATTATTACACCATGAAAAACTAAAGATTTAAATTAATTAAAAAACAAAATTATATCCTAAATTAATAAATAAAAATTTTCTTTCTTAGTACATAGTATAAAAGTCAAAGTCACTTCACGCATCTATATGATTAGATCTTTTAAACTACACAACGGATTTTAATGCGGTTTTCACCAAAAGACAGAGTGATTGAACAGGATGGTTTAATACTCGTATGTATTATGCACAAACGAAGCCGCTAGCTATTCCTGCGGCCTTTTTTTTTGGATGGGAAATCATCAAATGACTTCTCCCGCTCTGGGCGGAGCGGGAGGGCGTGTCAGACTTTTACTGACTAAATCCCACCATGTTCCTTCAGTTGCCCATATACCAGGGCCACGGTAACTCTTTCGAACGAATCTCGCGTCCCTGACAGATTCCTGCGGCCAGGTCATCGGTCCATCTTGTGGGAGGCCTTCCAACGCTACGAAAACGCCTAAAAATAAATAATATCAAGTAAATGAATTATACGATAGATAAATGGAGCTCACATATTTACAAATATTGTATGTGTTTCACAATTAATGTGCCAAATCCCAACAGCGGAAACATTCAGCCGTATACGTTATGTTTTAATTGAGTGCAAACGGGATGTTTTACGCTGTACAAAGGTGTTACAAGTTAATCTTTCTTTTGATTGTCTTAACATAGCTTTGGGTAAACAAGGAACTTTCATACTTTAACAAGCGGTATGCCATCATGGAGTATCATGTGGCTTACTCTGACAGTTCTGCGTATGTATACTTACTTACTATGTTATGAATTAATTCAAAAGGCTTGTATATAAGGTGTATTTATTCATACACGAAATATTTTAAGAGGTACACCTGTAGGTGGTAAAGAAGCTATAGCAATGAAAAAAAAATGTTTCTAAGGGTTTTTTTAAATTTAATATTTATAAATTATTTGACGCATATAAGAAATATTGGCTCCTTCTTATTTTTTACGGCCCGTGACATCGCGGCCATGCTCGTGCCGTCCGGTCGCCGCCCTCGCAGCATCAGGAGGGCCATTCATAGAATTTGGAGTAAAGGTTTTATGCAAAACGTCTCAAGTAGTTTTAAAATTATAATAATTACGAACATTCAAAAACGCTTAGATAAAAAATTTCTTTTTGCTTCTATAGCTTCTTTACCACCTACAGGTGTACCCCTTAAAATATTTCGTGTATGAATGGATACACCTTATATAAACACAGAGTGACTTGAAACCGGCATGTCTTAGAATTAAAAAATCGAAGACATCAGACATCATCACCAATCCGCACTGGACCCACGTGGTAGATTACGGCTCATTCCCTCTCAGAAAGGAGGCTTGGATCCCAGCAGTGGGATCGTTATAGAGTGATTATGTATTTGCCATAATATTATGTCAGCTAGCTATGCGTAGAGTATTCTTAGAGCGTTGGCTGATAGGTGGGACTCTCCGATCTTGGGGCGGTGGTTGGCACGCAGTCAAGTAGACATTCCCCAGGATCGGTGAGCTCCACACAGCTAAGAATAAATGTTACTAACATTAGTTCATAAGTTTTCACTGTTACTAACACTTATGGAAGAAATTCTGAAATAAATGTTATTTATTTATATTTATGCCAATATACCAACAAATAAATAAAAACTGGTCAAGGATAGTAGAAGTAGGTTTAAATAGTGTGTGTAACACAATAAATGAACATTATGATAATAAATTGTTCAGAATCGTTTACAGAATCGATTTCTCTTATTTTCTATACTGGCAATTGTTTATCCCAGAAATAATTAAAACTAGAAAAGAAAGAAAGAAAGAAATATATTTATTCTGCACAAACATAACGCACAATATAAATTAGTAACAAAAAATAAAAAATAAATAAAAATACACACGCACAAAGTAGCCAAAAGCCCCGTATTCATGATTCAAAAGGTTGTACAATATTGTCCATTGCTTGTTGATGTCATGAATACGGACCAAAGACAATACAGATAAATATGCGATTACGACATTGACAATTACTTAATAACAAACAAAACAAAAACAAAATTGCAGAATGCAGAGTGCATTATTGGTTCCCACGGACGTAATAAGATCGCATTTTCAACTGTCGGTGTTGAACCGAGCATTGAGAATACAACACAGAGTGCAGCGCGGGTGAGTCTCAGCACGTCGAAGCACAGTTGGATTTTCACCTCTTGGCGCTGAGCAGTACCTTGAAGACCCAGTGCACGAAAATAACCAACCCCGATTTTATTACGTCCGTGGGAACGTGTGTTAAGTCATAACATAATTAACGTGTTACATTAACGTAGTCATAACATCATTAACCTATACCTAGATAGGTAGGTAAATACTAACTTATACAAAATATACTTAGTTAGGTACTTACTACTATTAAACTCGAACCACGAAAAAAAAAATTTCATTGGGCTGAGTTTAAAAATATGTAAGTAAACAATTCGTAGCCAAGAAAATATTAGGCAGAATGTATAATATATCATTGGCTAATAGGTACTTACTGTGAGACACATCCCAACGTTCGGAGTCCATGTTGGCAGACCAAATCGTAAACAATAAATCCAGGTCCGTAAACAAAGCAAAGATCCTGCCAGGGTCACGAGATTCGTTCGAAAGAGTTACCGTGGCCCTGGCATATAGGCAACTGATGGAATATGGGTGGGTTTTAGTCAGTAAAAGTCTGACACGCCCTTCCGCTCCGCCCAGAGCGGGAGAAGTCATTTGATGATTTCCCATCCAACAAAAAAAAAGCAAAGTTCGTCAGAATGCTCTATAGTCTCTGTACTCGATACCAAATCAGAAGAAAAATTTAAATCCAAGTTCCATAGCATAGGTCAATAATAGTCTCAGAAATATCACAATACAATTGAATAAACAAATAAAAGTACGCCCAAAATGCATGGTGCGCTAGTGTGAATGCACGTCCGAGCGCTACACAACACACCTACTGCTAGCCGTACGACCGTGCACACATTGACATTTTTGTGAGACGCGATAGCACTACTAGCTATTGAAATTAATTTGGCGTAATACCAAAAATGATGAATGAATACTTAATGATTTTTAAATTGGTTTTCGTTATATTGTATCTTGATAATATAAGCTGTGTTATGGATAAAACATTATTACAGATATTGTTGTTTTTAATGCAGAAAAAACAAAAAGAAAACATGTCATTTATGTTGTAAAAATGTGCGAAATGCAATTCGCTCAAACTTCATTTTAGCTCAGTTTTTAAAAAAAAAAACGTAACCTCTACCTAGATAAATACTGTCTAAAGCGGAATATCATCTTAAAATGGTGGAAATAACTGCCGGGGTCGCGTGATTGTTCGAAAGAGATACCGTGACCCTGGCACATGGGCAACTGATGGAACACGGGTGGGTTTTAGTCAGTAAAAGTCTGACACGCCCTCCCGCTCCGCCCAGAGCGGGAGAAGTCATTGACGATTTCCCATCCTGAAAAAAAAAAAAAAAAAATGGTGGAAATATGCTCAAATTGCAAATGATTTTGGTATTACGTTTGTATGGACAGATTGTCCGTCGCCGGGCCCTTAACACTGAAATTTAATGTTCTTTATATCTATTTCTGCGAGCAATGTGCCCTGCTCTCTTGGCAGTGGCCAGAGCACATTGCTCGAACTGACAATGCCCGAAGAATCGCTAAACTGAAGGCCACTTCAGTTTAGCGATTCTTCGGGCTATGTCGGTTACCTTGGTTCTCCTACGGATCTCTTAATTTCTGATTCGATCGCGTAGGGAAACACCAAGCATAGCCCTGGTGCCGAAAGGTTCTGGAGTAGCGACCGTGTACCGGAAGACGTAGAGTTGGAAGGCCTCCAACAAGGTGGACCGATGACCTTGTGAAGGCCGCAGGAATCCGCTGGATGCGGGAAGCACAAAACCGGTCGAAGTGGCGGAGCTTGGGGGAGGCCTATGTCCAGCAGTGGACGTCTTTCGGCTGAAATGATGATGATGATGATATCTATTTCATTGGGTCTATAATACATTACGAAAGGAGATGTTCCAAAATGTATGGAGCCTGGGCCAGGTCCTTGTACACTATACTTAAAAATAGGGAAATTCATTTAAAACAGTTCTCAACTGTCCAATTACTTTAAAATGGCTTGGTTTGCTGGTAAACACAAGAAATTACACTTGAAATTGCAACACAACAAAAACCCGTCATGGCGGTAAGCTGTCATTTTGATTGATTAATGACGTTTGACATGTTTATTTCTGTGGAGGTTGAAGGTTGACTCCCGACATAAAAGTACTCTGTGCTCCCGACTAATAAATTAGCCATAGCCGCTTTTGGCTTTGTGGTTGGAAATGTGGAATACTTAACAAAAGACGGTACCATATGAGCAGCTGTGAAAATGTAATTCGGACCAAGCAGAGACTACAATAGTATGGAACCAAGCGACGATAGCGATTGAGTGTCCTGTGTCTTTTATATCACTAGAGCCGAAATCTCTTGCAGTCTAAACATAAGCGCTACGAACTTTTGCGCATGTTCTCTCACTTCGCCTCATGTCACCTTTGGTTTCTAAAAATGTTACTGCGCAGCCTTCTTCGCGAAGTTCGGACTCGCCAAGATAAATCGGCCGTGCTGTACTCTTACCCTCTCTGTGAAAGTCTCAAATGACTAACGTACCGGTGATTCTCTTGGATGAATGTAAATAAATAAAGACCCGCCCCAGTGCGTTGACAAATCTGGATTATTCAGAATGATTTTTTTATTGCCTATTGGCTAACCATAAAAATAAAACCTAACCATAATCCATATAGCAGTATTTGAGAACTTCGACAGAAGTAATGTAGTGATCTTTTGATTTCAACTTCAAATATATCATGTGTAGGTTCACAAATATATTACTAACGTAAACAAAGACATGTAGGTACCTACTAAATAAAACAGCAATTTATGTTTTATATCCATTTATTTACTAAGTTATTCATTTTATAAATCTTCTCTCACTAATATGTCATCCAGAAATGAAGCTGGTGCTGCAATAGTCACCTGATACCGAGCCCTATCCAAAAACCAAACAATGGTCATAGTGTGCGCACATCAACCTACTGTTCGCTGTACAGAGATACAGCTGTAGTAATAACTAATTATTTTTCATCCCATCTTGTTCCTTGTCTCGCCATCAGTATGTATGTGTAATAAGTTCTCCCTGAATGATGGCAACACTTTATACAACTCCTACTTAATACGGGGTTCTGTTGGGATAAAGTCGCTTGCGATACTATTTCCAGGTGCTCAGATATTTCCACCTGAAATGACCCACGTTGTCTCACATGTTCGCCATAATAACATCGTTGTTTTATTTGATAAATGCCTGTAACAAATTCTTGTGATAATTTCATTCCGCTCAGGTCCTTCTGGTATTGAGTGCCTCCGTCTTCGGTTAAGAGAACAAAAGCACCATCAAAACTGCTGAGGAAGTACCTCCTTCACTAATTACTTCATCTTGTCGCTGCAGAATTCTTCATGCTCAAACCCAACATGAATAACATACTAGGCTACCATCCAGTATCTATAAAAAAATTACTGTATTAACGAATGAAAATAATAACTATTAAATAAAATATCAATTATTTATTTATTCTGTGGACCCCTTGAGTGTCATCAAGTCAATGTCAACAACCTAATACTTATGTCTCGTGGTGAAATTCTCTCAGAGATCAGGTGCCTTTCAGGGCCATCTGTAAAGGCGTGAGCATGCCTCATATGTAAAGAGCGTTGACACCATACACAAACATTTGTATCACAAGCATGCTGAAGCTCATACTCTTCATGGGGAGGAGAAGACGTCTTCATGTGATATGTCATTGAGTCAGCCGGAACAGGAACAGACATTTTGTACATTATATTCGCAAAACAATTTGCACACATGGTACCATTTTCATCCACCTAAAAACGAATATTAATTCTGTAATTATTTTAAATTCAGTCCATATAAAAAACAGTCATTCTAAACAATTGAAGTTCTCACCTCATGGCGAAGGTTGTTTTCAATTATAGAAATGATATCAGGACCCATATTACCAAATGTATAGAGGCCATCTTCATTAAAATAACAGAAGAACATAAAGCACAGGACACCATTGTCATATCACCTAAAACAAATAATAGTCGTAAGTATAATAATATTAGCTAGGTCCAATACTGATGTGCCTAGGTACGATCGTGGCCACAAATTGCAGTCCTAACTAGAGAAGGCCTAACGTTTATCTGTATGTAGTTAAGTCAAGCGAGTCGAATTATTTCTCTGAATTAGAACTGCACATAAGAACGCAATGATACCTACTACTAAAACATCTTGGCACGTGGAAATTATGGTATGTGTACAATAGTAATTGAAAAGTAAATTGTTTACCTGATGAGGAAATGATGAATCAGTTGATTTTATATCGAAACAACGCAGTCCAAACCACATGAGAAAGTCGAAGTCCTTAAAATACAAGCTGAGTGACTGACACTGTTATGACAGCTGACAGTTCTCTTTCTATGATCAACGGTCGATCTATGGTTTACTGTCATTGTTTTTAAGCACAGAGTAACTATATCGGTGAGACGCCATGTTGAAAATCCATAAAAATAATTGATAAATATCAATTCACTACCACCACAGTATACGTTAAATTGAATTATCTGTATTTTTCCCGAATTCCACGGATTTTTCTCTTTTTTTTGAGTTACTGTACACAGACCTGGCCCATTTTGAAACATCTCCTTTGGTTACATTGAAAGGCCTGTTATCATTTAGGAATCCGTCAAATTACAAGTCAATCTTTGTACACATTAGGAACTGAAGTTGCATATTCGTGTTTATCTTAACTACGCAGTAGATTTTAATTTTATTATTACTTATTTAGTTCGAATAGTGATTTATATTGATGTTAGTAATACTTATGAAACTATGTTAGTAAAACAATTCTCATTAAAATAAAATAAATAAAACACCAATAAAACGAATTCAAAAACCTATAAATATCTCCCCCTCCCGCTGCACCAGAACTATGCATACGGGTAATGCTGTTTTCACCATATCTTAAAGATTCAGAAGATCGTCTGTACAATACATTATTATTAAACATTTCTTAATATTAAAAATACTCCATGTTTTGTCAAGACATAAAAACCATGCAAAGAACAAGCGACATGCCCCATGTCGCTAAGTAGAATTTTAGTACATTTAGTGAACATTTAGTATTTGATTTCCGCAAGAACTAATTAATTTTATGGCTTAATGACAGGCAAGCACAGTACACACCGAATTAAAAAACTCATTTTAGCAGCTCCGTTGTTTACCAAAATGCTACATGACTGAGTGAGAATCACTAAGAGATTGAGCATAGAACAAAACTTTATAAAGTGTGCATTGAAAAGCACGACAGCCTGGCTTCTGTACAGACCAACCCACTGGAACACCGTCGATTGAAAAGACGCCACACAGGGGACATAGCTTGATCTAGTCAAGCAACAGAAAGAAAGACGACTCTCACTGGAGGACCGTACTCGAAACGTCAACAAACGCAGATCGCACCTGCTAAAGGCTTGGGGGGTATCGGCTTCACAAGCAAGATTAAAGTAACAAAATATATTTAACAATTTCAGTCGTAACACGTCCACTGTTGTACATAGGTCTACCATAGGTTGGTTTGCCATAATCGCCACGCTTGGCAGACGGGTTGGCGATCGCAGTGTGGTGGTATAATGCATAGAGAATGCTGCTGCCTATTCTCCAGTAAGTCCCTTAGTCGCGTCTTACGATATTCAAGGAAAGAAATGGAGTGGTGCTATTCTTTACGTCCAACACCACATGGTACCAAATATTTATTTACCTAAGAAACTCTACTAATTATATCCGCGCTCATTATAAAATGGAATTTGCTAAAAAGCTTATCGGAATGTTCATAGTATTAGTATTCGGGGTAGTTCTTACCCTCACAATGTTTGCATTGGTCTTCACAATATTTGCTTAACTTAAGGTCGGATACCGCGCTTTTGGGATTAGCGAATGGACCGTTTTGTACTTCGGTGTGCGTTATTTTTAATTAAAGTTTTAATGGTCTTGTAAAAGCTATTTTTGGTTTATTGATATTTATTCTCGTAATTAATAAACTGGTACAAATAACAAAAATATATATAAGCATGTGACAGGTGTCGGTAGTTTCTGCTAACCCTCAGGGAGGAAGGCGTGAGTATGTGTGACGTATATAGACTAATGTAGGATTTTCCAAAAGAAACATTTTTCAGAAGGAAGAAAAAAATGAAGAAAAATAGATAAAAAATTTAATTAAAAATTAAAAAAACCCCCGACACGAAAACCTAATTTCCCTTTAAAAAGTAAAAAATAATAAAAAAAAACTCAATCTTAAAGTACCTAAGTATGTATTAATAATTCAAAAAAAATACTTCGCGTTGGGGGACCGCTCCAGACCTAACAATTTAATTACAAATAATCTATTACCTAACTAATTAAGAAAAGAAAACTTTTATAAAATTACTTCACAATATTGCATTTAGGATACGACCGTCTACGTCTGCCCTCGCGGAGCGGTCCCCCAACGCGACGTATTTTTTTTTAAATTATTAATACATACTTAGGTACTTTAAGATTGAGTTTTTTTTTTATTATTTTTTACTTTTTAAAGGGAAATTAGGTTTTTGTGTCGGGGGTTTTTTAAATTTTTAATTTAATTTTTTATTTTATACTTTTTATAGATACATACTTATTATAATGTAGAGTCAAACGAAGCTAAGAACACTCTCGATTCATTCATCAATATTCTCTTTCAGTGCGCTTTCATTTGAGACCCCAGTCGAGTATATTTGCTGACATTCGGTTACCCTTCCCCACTTTCTCCCCCACAACTTTTAAACGGCTCGACCGATTTTCATCAAACATGTCTAAGAACACTCGCACATAAGTCACCTTCAATACAATTTTTTTTTTAATGGCTTCTTCCGTTCGGGAGCTATGATGCCACAGACAGACAGACACACAGACAGACAGACAGATACGTCAAACTTATAACACCCCTCTTTTTGCGTCGGGGGTTAAAAATTAACAGATAAATAAGATAACATATTACACAAATAGAACAAAAAAACTCCTGTACGACGCCAACAATGAAAAGCGTTTTTAAGCTATTTTTTAAATTTATAGTCAGCATATCTAACTAGTTCATAAACACAAACAACGTGAGCCATCCTTACTACAAACCCCACGCTTAAAAATAAATCACCCTTGGGTTTAATTAAAAACTTCCAAAACAAACATTGATACAAATTAATCCCACGATCCTAAGCAAATGTTGGACATAAGTTTGCGGAACGAAAGTTTTATACGCTTAGTATCTACCTATACTACAATAGTATGTCATTGTTTTTGTTTGGCCAATGTTGGCCCTTCGAGATAACACTTGGATTAGGGAATGATTTAAAAAAGGATCGAAAACCAAAAGAAAACCGTAACAGACAGCATTGAAAATACTGTTAAATAGCTTTAGTCCATTTTAAATAGCAATTTGCAACTCATTGTGATATTGATGATTTATTTTGCGGTATTTAACGAGGCACAGACGTTCTAAATAGTGATACTTTTTTATGAATCTTCCTTAATGATGAATCGCTGACTGGTTGACTTATTTTGTTATTGTTATAGTAGATGCTACTAATTATGCCGATTGACGTACTTTTATTCTGATTGGCATATGTGCTTATTATTTTGTTTTGACATCATTGTAATGATTTTACTAGAGTTACCAGTCCAACATTATTATTATGATTTTTTTTTGTAACCTAACCATGACAATTGCTTAAGAAATTTTGATATTTATATTTTTTTTTTGATTTGACATTTATCTGAATTAGTATCTATTGTATTTTGTAATTTAATTATATTTCACAAATGAATTTTATTTGCATACCCATGTGACAGTAAAATATGGAGGACTCTATTATGTAAAAAAACAACACCCATGTACCAATTACCCATATTTGCAAAAATAAATGATTTGATTTGATTTGATATATTCTACCAGTTAGCCGCTAATTCTGTGTGGTGCGGGAAGTAAAGTCTAGCACCAACCCATTGCTGCCTGAGGGTCTCGTATAAAGCGACTAAGGGACTTACTAGAGAATGGAAAGTAGCGTTCTCTATGCATTTTACCACCATACTGCGATCATAAACGCGCCTGCCAGGCGTAGCGATTATAGCAAACCCTCCATGTTGAGGGAGGTCTATGTCTAGCAGTGTCTTTCAGATGAAATGATATTACATGCCCGATTTTCAAAGATACACATTTCTATTAGATCACTAAGCGACATTTTTTACATAAATATCAGAGAGTTGCCTAGATTTCAAAATACAGTTTTCTACCAAGAGGCAGGAACGGGCAGAACACACCATTAACAGTTTTTGTCCACTTAATTAAAACAGCCAAATAAATCTACACCTACCATGAAAATAAGTACAAAAGGACTTGATGAACAATGGCAAACTACTTCACTTTAATAAATGCCACTTTCAACACTGAATCGAATCGTTCTTATGCCGGTGGTGAAGCTGGGAGGACATTTGTCAACATTCTAACAATACTTTGAACAGGGGAATGCTTTCAAACGATATTGCTTTATTTATTGAGCTGTTGTAGTGAAAGACTAATAAATTTCAAGATGGGAGCCACTTAAATACACACAAAAGATTTCAACAAAAGCGGTCCAGCCGTTTAGGAGGAGTTCAGTGACATACACACGTACAGTAGAATTAAATATATAAAGATGAACTGCTCAGGTCCGCTTTGAAACAAAAAAACACTAACATTAATGTTAATTTCGTGAGCGGCGTCTTTAGTTTTGTACTTATTATCTTTTTTTGCCACCGACTTCTAGAATTAAGAACTAAAGTTATTCTTCACTTCGTGGTGTATATTTTGGAAGTCTTTCTTGGACGGGTTTGGCCGGAGAGCATAATTTCTTTGTACCATAGATTCAGTTGCGTTCTGGGCGACTGACATGACTGACCCCTTGACGTCAGCGCACTCTGGGCAACAGACCCAAGTAACACCCGTTGGCTATCAACAGCAGAGCTATATTCATGTGACAAAATAACTCATGAAGACACGGGAAGAGGAACTTATTTCTTACTTACTTTATAGATAAGTTAGTAATTAGAAGTTTCTCCTCCCTCAGTAACGTAGCCTACTTACTTATAACTTATTACTTACTTATAAAGAAGAATACGCCAAGGTGGTCCGGGAAATTAAATTAAGTTTCTTGCAACTTGGATCTTAGTGTCAGGTTGTATTTCGATTGAATCTCATTGAAAGTAATATTTGGCATGTATTACTTAGAAGCTTATATTGATGTTTTTAAAATGATGATAATTCTGTAATATCACTAGGTGGACCGATGACATGGTAAAGGCCGCAGGAACCCACTGCTAGCGAGAAGCACAGAACCGGTTGAAAAGGCGCTATTTAGAGGATGCTTATGTCCAACAGTGGACGTCTTTCGGCTGAAATGATGATGATGAAAACCACATTTAATCAAAATTTAACCTAACTTTGCTTGGTATAAATTCTATCATTTTTTATTTTATATTCTTGATAATTGTAAATTGACTGATCGTGTTTATTATTTTTACTAAAGAAATATTTTCAATGTTTGCATCCCTAATTGGTGGGGCTCCGACGGAAGGCGAAAATTAGGTACCTTCGACGCGGACAGAAAAACTGATGTACGCAAGTGTCTCGCCTAGGGACAGGAAGTGAGGGAATCGTGCACCTACCTCCTCGTGTGGCCGCTCGATCTACCAGCAGCTCTGCTCCGGAGTCTTCACAATTCGGCACCACGTGTCGGCTTAGTCCAGAGGCACAAACACAGCACTTCAGTTTTACCGTCGAAGCCACAGAAAACACCACTAAAGAAACAGCGGGACTGCTATGAACTTATAATAGTCAAATTATATCGTTCTGCGATAAAATAGTACAGTGGATAAAAAAAAGACAGCGGGGTAGTGACCACGGCGGGATCCATATTTGAACTGTCATAATGTCTTTTTCGAGCGAGCCATAAAGATTGCTACGCTCGTCAAGGAGGTGCACGATGTTGATTGGCGGGAAGGGGACTAGCTTGACATCTTGCGTAATAGTTTAACAAATAAAAATAGATGGCGCTAACACTAATATAAGGCAGATTGTACATGGATCACAAGTTCTGAAAGCACCTTTATTTATCTGTGATAGATGTGAAAAAACAATAAAAGTCGTTGACACCCACCCGCCTTTCAATGTATTCAAATATTTCAAAACGATACGAAAAAAAATGTTAAGAAAATGTCGCTAGCACGGTCAAAGCGGTAATTTGAATACTTTGGTAGGCAGGTGTCAACGACTTTTATTTTTCTCACATCTGGCACAGACTATAAGCAAATAAACAATTATTATCATGACCATGAACTGCAAATTTTGGAATACCTAAGAAAATTTAAATTGCGGATCTACTCTCTTAAGACGAAGTCATGTAAATTTCTCAATGTGCCATCAATTAAAAGTTGACGGAAGCGCTCTAAGAACTAAGACAGGCTGACATTATTATACAGTATGCAAATGCCTTGTCTTTCGAGCAAGTAAGTGCAGTCAAAAGCGGTGCAGTTGTAACTTGCTGAGGCTCCAACTTGGTCTAAGTTCAATAATTAAAGTCATTGTCACGCTCTTGTTACGTTTATAACTTGTGTTTAGCTTTGCACTAAGTCTAAATGATGTCTGAAGTCGCTGAATGTCTAGTTTCATACGTGTAGTTGGAAGGCCTCCCACAAGGTGGACCGATGACTTTGTTGAAGGCCACGGGAATCCGCTGGGGTTGAGAAGCACAGAACCGGTTGAATATGCTATGTTCACTGCTATGTCCAGCAGTGAACATCTTTTGGCTTAAATGATGATGATGGTGAAGATTTTTAGTCGTACCAAAGGGTATCATATTACTCGATTGCGGACTCCCGGCCACCGTAGGCGCGAGCTTGCGGGTGGTGACCAATTGGGTAGCTCACCGCCCGGTAAGGATCAAGCTCGGGTCGACGGCGCGCAGTGTTCCACGCGCGCCTCAAAGAGATGTCAGCAGCAGTGTAGGGGTCTACTAGGACCGATGCCTGCCGGGGTCGCGTGATTGTTCGAAAGAGATACCGTGACCCTGGCACATGGGCAACTGATGGAACATGGGTGGGTTTTAGTCAATAAAAGTCTGACACGCCCTCCCGCTCCGCCCAGAGCGGGAGAAGTCATTTATCATATTACCGATTTCCACACAACTTTTCAGTTACCGGTGCTACTTTCAAGCTTCCTCTTATGTACTAATTTCTTAATTTATCCATTCGTGTAACACCACACATCTCGCTTTACATTCTCACCTCAGTTGCATCCAATTGCTTTTCATGATGATGTATAGTTTTCTTAAGTAGTAATTTTCTCTAAAATCAAACGTATCAAATCCTCTGAAATGTTGTAGCACGTTTAAAGGGACCATTCAATATTAGGTAGATACTGTCACTTCTTGAGTATCATCATCATTTCAACCCAAAAACGTCCACTGCTGGACAGAAGCCTCCCCTAATCTGGGGGAATTCCTATAATCGCCACGCTTGGCAGGTGGGTTGGCGATCGCAGAATTGTGGTACTTAAAATGCAAAGAGAACGCTGCTGCACAATCTCTAGTAATTCCCTTAGTCGCCTCTTATGGGACACCCACGGGAAGAAATGAGATGGTGCTATTTTTTCGTCCTGTACCATACGATTAAGTCGTACCTCGTACGTCTTGAATATATCTGTGTGATACTGATGTCAATATCACACAGATGTCTGAAATTGAAATATTATAGTCTGGATAATACCCACATCAATGTCAATTAAATAGCTCATCGTAGAAGGCCGAACTTTGTCAAAGCTGAGAAACACACTGAACAAAAGCTTCAAACAAAAACTCAGCAAATAAAATCTACATTCGCTATAAACATGATAAATACCTCGCTGTATCCGACACAAAGTGTTTACAGCCTCAAAGTGTATCCTCCGAGACACAGAAACGCTTTTATCTCGATATCTGATACTTTTACACCCCTCCCTGTATATTACACCTACCTATAAGTAGTTAATTTGAGCCAGTATTTAATGACGCATATTTTTTGACGTTTTGACTCCGGATTTCAAAGGAGCAATTCCAGGAGGTATATTTATTAACGGGCACATTTTTATCTTTGTCTCAGTCTGCCAAAAATCCTTTCATTTACCTACATTTTTGGCATTGATTGTCACTAAAAAGAGACGTAATAATTACAGTCCGGTGATTAAAAATGTTGAAAATCTAATAGATATAATCTGATCCTTCAGACTATTTAGAGAGGTGTTATTGAAATGGTGACTACTTACTATTTAAATACCTAGGAATTTCTAAAACGAACAGATTTCAGTTTTCTTCATAAAGACTCTAGGTACTTTATTTAACTCGTGATAAATAATTATTACATTTTGCTGTCTGCCGTTTTGTATCAATCAGATCAAAACGGAACTTTTGTTTTCCTTTCAATAATTGATTTGAATCTCAAAACAGCCAGTCAAATTCTGTTCCGATTTAAAAAATTAACACCATCAGAATGGCCTCCGTAATTCCGTTTAAACAATTGCCGGCCAGTATCAACCACTTCGCACAAAGCCAGGTAAATAGACAGCGGGTGAATCCGACAATCCAGCGATCCCGGGATCACGGTCGCTAATTCAATTAGCGGGACGCGCAGCCCACTATTACGGGATTGTTACGTCACCGAGATTTATTTGCTTTAGCTACCTTCAAACGGTAAAATGTTCCATTTGTGTCAGGTAGGTTGTGTGTAAGTGTGATTAACACGTGTTTCTATATACATAGGTAAGCCTACCATGGTTTTTGGGATTTTTATTTAATTAAAAATGTAGGAAGAAAGCCTGTAGTTTCTTCGGTAGCGAAAAGTAAAGTAGTGAATGTCTTTCGAAATTCAAAACACACAATCTGTCAGAAAAGGTGTTAGATCAAGAAGGATACAAAGTGTAATTGCGTAGGCGTACACTTGTGATCTTAATGCCATTATATTTTTACAATTTGACAATAGTCATTGCTTACGCATTATTTACGTAGCAACGAATTATTCAAGCAATGTACAATGAATTTATATCAAAATCCTTCAGATTTCGATGAAAAGTAAATTGAACAGTTCGGATGAAAGTATTCACAAAAAAACTACTCAAAATAATTTTATTTCAGAGTAATCAACAAAAAATGTTGAATAACATTAAAATAATACCAATAAACCCAGATAATATTGATGAAATCAACGAACTGTAGCTACCGTAGGTACTACAAATTTAATTACTTAAAAATCCGTACGAACCTACATTAAAATGCATGAAAGATGGAACGATACATCGGTATTCCGTACTGCTGATTGTGAACAGACACGTATCAGAAAATAGACAGGTAAGTACAAAAGGCCCATTCTATTCAACGAGCAAACATTTACGCACGCACACACAAACGCGTCCATGCAGCGATCGCTTGCGCTCGCTGTACGTAAAGCGTAAAATTTCGCTCGTTGTATGCAGCTGGCCTTCTGTTTCTATCTCTTTTGTACACGTATTGTAAAATCAATCACAGTTTGTTCTAGGATCTCAGTTCGTTAGAGCCGGTAATGAAATCGGACACGATACGTGCCCGGCACGATTCCTACCTATTGTCTTTGGAGAGTTGCCACATTAGGGGATAAAAGTCACATTTTTGTACGGTTTTCACTTTAGGTTGTTTTTATGGTTATCTAATTTTTTTTGTTTAAATATTTGGTTCATTATGTAATACTAAAAACTAATGAAAAAAAATCTATGATAAAATAATTTTGGACTAAACAGCACCTAAAATAATTATTGACGAATCTGTACATGGTTAAGTAATTTTTGAACATGTACGTTCGTACCACTCTAACGTTCTGTCTCACCCACACAAGCACACTCACTTAAACTCACCAACACATGATCACACACTCTGTCAAATAATGGCATTTTTCTATGCTGTTTTATTTTTATTATGTTTTTATCTGTTCCCGATTGCATTGTTATATTTTCTTTTAATTTCATTATTAGGTTTTTTTAGTTTTTTATTTGTATTTCGAAGCAAACCTATTTTACTTTTAGTACCGAACATGTATTTAAAATAAATGTTTAAATTGCACCCAAGATACAAGTTTGCTTAGTTTAGGGCCAATGTAAAATCTCTGTAATTTTTTTAGCTTTTTATCTCTATTGAGTTTCCACATTCAGAAATAAAAGTTCAATAATTCAGACATGGTTTTATTGAATATAATAAGCAAAAGTGTTATTGCTATTGATCGTCTTGATCGATATTATTGCGTCCTTCATCGTCATCGTCGTAATCGTTTGCATTGTTGGCTCTCATTCTATCTGTAGGTAAGTCAAATAACATTAACATATTAATACAATAGAACAATACTTCTTTAACAAAACATAATGATAATTTAGAACTGATTTTTTCAACGGCAAATAACTGTGGAATAAAATTGTAATCGGACATTTCTGTTTGGGAAACGCAGCCCTGAAGAATGTTATGAAAATATAAATATTGCATAACTTCACGACTGTGTTGCGTAAAGTGTTAAGCAGAGGTGTTCATATAGTATATCCACATTTCATTTCGTAGTTATGTGTAAAAGTCTCATGTAATAAGGGGCCGAGTCTAATGCCATTAATCGTGCACAAATTCTAGACTCCAGAATAACAATAGGTCGATTTTCAACAGCAACGCTTAGACTACTCGACCCATCATCATTATTATCATCAGCCTATAGCAGTCCACTGTTGGACATAGGCCTCTCCAATTGTACGCCATTCAGCTCGATTTTCGGCAACTCTCATCCAGCTGCTACCAGCCACCCTGCGAAGATCGTCGCTTCACCTAGCCTGAGGGCGCCCCACCTTACGTTTCCTAATTTGTGGTCTCCACTCAAGAACACGTCTACCTCAACGGTTATCAGTTCTGCGGCTTTTATGGCCGGCCCATTGCCACTTCAGCTTGCTAATTCTGTAAGCGACCCATAGAAACATTTAAATACATTTACCTAGAACGCCATCATCGTTGGTTCTTAAAACTCTCACAGGTTTTTTCAATGTTATGACTTGTTCTTGACGGAGTTTCCGTTTTCTTTGCGACGGAATTCTAAAAAAAATATAGTCAAACGATTACTATCGAAAATTAGAAAACATTTTCGTTTGGTTCATAAGATCTAAGTACTTACTTGCGTTCCGGCTGCAGCCTGTAAATATTGTATGGAAATTAGTTTCATATTTCAAATTCTGAACAAAAAATTGAAAATTTAAAAAACCCCGACCAAAATAAAAACCTCTAAAAAGTAGAAAAAGAAGTATTGGCTCTTTAAGTTTAATAAGAAGTTATAGGTAATATTCTGATCAAAAGATTATTGTGTCAACACAGCTGAACCGATATTGATAAAACATGTCTAAGAACTACTGCTAGGAAGCCTACTTTTAAATGAAAAAAAAAAACGCACTCAAACCGGATCACCCTTTTAAGAGCTACGGTGCCACAGACATACATAGCGCTCAAACTAATAACACCTCTCTTTTTGCGTCGGGGGTTAAAAAACAGGCCTATAACTTGTTTTTAATACTTACAATTGCACCAATAAATCTCGTATATCATTCTTATCGATGTTTGTTGTAGCGCGTTCATTCCTTGTTTTATCGATAAACACAGTTTCTTCGCGAGAGCTGTCATCATCAAAATCATCGCTATTCAGAATGTAAATATGCGTATCATCATCGAACCTGTTGGTTTTCTCCTCACCTCTCAGAGTCTTCAGTTTCTTAATCAAGTTTTTAGCAAATTGTACTACTTTTGTCTCAGATTTCGGCGATTTTGGATCACGTAGTAACTTTATTAATGGGTCAGGTTTTTGGTTATTTTTGGGATTAGAATTTAAATTTTTGAGTTGGAGCCCATTGTCGCTATCTCGAATTTCGTATATTTCTATTTTAGTAGCCCCTTGAACTCCGACTGTGATTATAAACAGGGATACTGAAACATAGAAGTATGCATAGGTAAGTAAATAAGCAATTAGTAATTTTTCATTGTAATATATGTTGGCTAAAGCCCATAGTGATTAATTTGTCTATAATAACTTATTATCTGCGCATAATGTAGTGCATGTGGTGCTTTTCTTTAAGTAGTGAGGCACTTAGACTTTAGATGGCAATGTATAAATTATAAAGTAACAGTGTGCTCATTGTTGAGAAGCCAAATAAATAGTAATCTTCAAACAATCGATTTTGAGGAGGGCACTTCTCAAATTATGGTTGCTTTCTCATCTCAGTAGCCCATCTGTCAAACATCCCTCAAATTTACTTACAGTTTTGACAAGTTTTTGACACTGATTGCCGCTAAAACGTGATTGCGACTATATTTTAAACGTTCTTGAATTCGAAAACTGACCGAAACGTTTAGGGCAACCACACACCATATTATTGTATTTTACTTGGGCCCACTTGCACGTTCATGGGATATCCTAAATAACTCAGGGTAAATCATTTAATTATTACCTAAGTAAACCCAAGGTTAAACTTTTCAATAATTAACCCACCGATGTGGGAAGGTTAAGTCGGTAAACTGTGGGTTAGTGCTAGTAATGTCAAAGTAAATTGACGTAATGAGGTACCGTTGAAAATTTATTTTATATATTATTTTGTGCGACGCTGAAGTATGTGTAAATTCGGTACCTAATATATCAGAAGGCAATATACTCGTGCACTCATAAAAAACATGACAGCGTGAACCCACATACAATAATGCGGTTAAAATGAAACGACTGCTTATACTATTCAGAAATAGGAAAGTATTACGTATCGTAATGTCGTGGAAAAGAGATGGGTATGTTACCGGCCAAACCCGATTTCAGGACAAACTAGTTTTGCCTAGGCTAAACTAGTTCTTCCTATACGCGGTAGGATTAACTAGTAAAGCCTAGTCCACACTAATTTGTCCTAAGCCCAATAGGATAGATCAGTTTAGGCTAGGCCAAACTAGTTGATCCTGATATAAATACGCACACTCTAGGATAAACTGGTATGGCCCAGTCTAAATATTATAGTAAATTTAGAAAGTGAAAATAAATCGATAAACTGAATAAAATACTCAGTAATATGAGTATTGCTTCTATTAAAAAAAACACTTATTATTTGCTATAGTATGATTATTTGTATTACCAATTATCCATAACTTTTAACGACGTATCAGTATGGTTTTAATAAAAATGATTATTTTTCCAATTACGGAGTATTTTATTCAGTTTATCGATTTATTTTCACTTTCTAGATTTACTATAATGTTTAGACTGGGCCATACCAGTTTAGTAACAGGTATACCTACTATTTCGTTCATTCATTTTTGGTTGGACTACATAATATCAGGATACAGACATAGCAATTCTGTTTTGTGTTTCTTCGATTGAACTGCGTTGTTCCCAACTCAAAAAACCTAATGTCTAGTTATCCGACCCGGTGTTACTTTTAAGTGGCGCATCTCGTAATAAAAATTTCAGTGTTAATTACCTAACTCCGAGTCTACAAATTCTACATTTATTCATTCATTTAACCCGACTTAACGTATAAGTGAGCCTTAGAACAGTAAATTCTTAATATTTATTGTATCCATAAAATAATGTAAAAGCTATCATACTTACATATCCCAAAAAATAATTTCATTTTATAGTCTTCAAAAATCCTCAATCGTTCTAAGAGAACATTAGAAACAATAAAATTTCAGTTTTTTATGTTATTTTTACGAGTAAAACCCGTCGGTTATTATTTTATCCTATTGAATATCGGTAAGTCGTAAAATTTGGAAGTTTCATTTATTTTATTGCTTATCGATTGTATGTGTTATTACTATAAGGTTTTTATTTCAATTTTATAGGTGCACCAGTAATTTTATGTTCGTTTCTAGGGTATATGGAGTTTCTGTTCTGAGAGCACCTACTTGTGGTTTTCTTTGAATGAAACATAAAAAACAAAATTACTTATTTGCCTTTTCTATGGGCACCCAAAAAAGGCGTTATCCTAAATTTTTGTTTATTTATCGACTAGGGTTGACTGTGCACGGTGTTAGTTCTGTAGGTCAAAATGTCCAGAATGAAAACGCTGGAACTGAAAACGTACCGTGTTTTCTTTTACAGTAGCTTTCACATACACTTTATTAATCCTTTAAGCTATTTCTGCAGCGCTCGTGCCATAGTGGAAGTCGTATTCATAAATAACGCGATATTATAACTCACAGCAGTTTATCAATATGGAATTATTGTGAACAGAACAATGTCAGAGATAAAATCAAAAGGTGCAAAAAACAAATGAATCACTAAATTCGAAACTTTAATATACAAAGCTTAATTTGAAATAAATTTGAATTTGGAATTCCTTACCAAAATGTCAAAAAAATTACTTCAGATCAGAGTGGCAAGTTCGACAAAACGACAATTTCATACATATGAACCTAATACAATATTCCTGAATATTTGTCAGTAATAAATAAAAATACTAAATCCGTAAACAATATACACACAATAGCCAAATAATACTAATTTTAGAGCTCCACATCAAAATACGAGGGTTACTAATGTACGAAAATTTAATGAAAAGCTTATTTTTGACCGCTTCCGGCTGACTCCGACGTTGAGCCGGAAGGAGATGAATAAACACCTATGAGTTAACAGATTCGTAAAACATTTTAGAAAAAAAAAAAAAATCAGCTAATCAGTGAAAAATGTTTGCATTCGGAGTTCGTCCGTAGGAGTATTGATCCGATTACAGAAATCCTTTCACTTATTGATAGCTACGCTATTTCCAACTGGTATAGGATATGTTAATAGTATTTTTACATTGGCATGGACAAAATCGCGAGCTGAAGCTAGTATCAAATCAACTTATAAACCAGCTCAGCTCAAATCAGAATCCAATCTAACCAGACCATTTTTTTTAAACACTCCAAAAAATCCTCGATGATTCGAAATTCCCCCGACGTTGTAGGAAAAACCTCTAACCTGGCAACTTTTGCTTTTTTACTATTGCATTGTCCTTTTTTGCTGTCCGTCCCGAACATCGAATGTATTGACATTGGTACCGATTCCCTTGTTCACAAACTAAACTAAATTTACGTTCGGTGCATCTTTTTCTTTGTATTTCATTAAGAAGAGGACAAAAGAAAAATTTTTATTTAGTCCTGTCAAATTAATCAGCGCCTGTCACTACTCTATACAAGTTTAGACGTGATTAAAAACTTGCCTACTAAAATTACGTCAATTTACGTCAAGCGCTGATTAATTTGACAGGACTAAACTAAAATTTATCTTCTGTCCTTTCCTTTATGAAATAGAAAGAAAGAGATGCACTGAACTTAAATTTAATTTAGTTTGTGAATAAAGGAATCGGCACTATTGAATGTTTGTTTGAAGCTCTCTATTTTGATACGAAATAATATAAATCTAGGTTATGAGAATTTTACCATTGAAATGTAAGGAAGTCATATCCACACATTTCATCATGCATGCAAAACACAAAAAACCTCAAATTCCTGGTTCAACAATAATTGAGCTAGCTAGCTCTCTATCTACGAACATAATAAACACTGTATAATGCTTCCTATCTCATTTTCTCCCACGTTAAATCTTATGAATTTATGTGTCCGTATCTTTTTACTGTCGCTTTTTCGTTTCATAGACTTTCAAATCACAAGGGTACTAAAGAAGTTTTCACTTAAAAAATAATAATAATAAGGTGGTCATAATCTTCAACGTACTACTTACCGCTGACAGTTGAAAATAGAGTAGTGTATTTTTTCGACGTGTTGTGATGCACTCTGTTGTATTCTCAGTGTTCGGTTCAACACAGAGAGTTGAAAACCCAGTGCACGTTAAAAAACCGTCGCAACATTTTTCGACCATGCGGTCGTGGTTTAAATAACTGTCCGTGCTACTGAGTAAACGCAGCGCCGACTGGTCATGGCACATTATACCTGCACCGCAACGGCACCGCTCCAAACCAGGACTTAACTTGTCATTCAATTTAGAGCATTAAATTGTGTGTAGTAAAATATATTTTATAATGTCAATATGAAAAAGCCAACGGCGGGCAGTCAGCACGCTTGCCGCTAGCATACAAACCGACTCGCAGCCCGCGTGCTGCAAGCGAGTAGACCATGCGTTTCCAGCGCGCCTATCGCATGCTTACTACGCGCCGACTCCGAGTCGCCAGCGAAAGAACGTTATTGCGCCGTTGCCCGCGCACCACCGTCGCCTCACGTGCTTCGCTGCATCCTCTCTCTGGTCTCGAATCAGATTTAAGGCAGTCCTAGGCGTTTTCAATCATAAATGCCATATAACAATTGTGTTCGCGGTGACAGCAAGCTTGCACCTCGCGGCCGACGCGTAGTTAGCGCGCTGGCAGCTAGCCGTAGCCTAAATTCGAGAAGACGCCGTGCTGCAGCTGAGCATTTGCGGTGCCGTTATAATGTGCTATAACCTTTAAACAGCCAAGTTCAACTCGTAAGCCTCCATACTACAAGGCAAAAAAAGAGAGAAAAGAAAGAAAAACAGAAATATGAGTGTGTGTGTGTATGTTTGTGTGTATCATTGTTATTATCTCCTCTCTCTTTTCAATAAATAAAATAATACAAACAAATCCGAACCGGAACGCACGGAGCGTAGTGCGGGATAGACGACCGTAAGAAGGTGGCTGGGATAGTCAGAATGTGGAAGGCGAGCGAGAGACAAGAGAATGGACAGCAGCGTTCTCTATGCATCGCCAACCCGCCTGCCAAGAGTGGTGATTATCACAACCCGGAGGGGGTTGCGATAATCGCTACTCAGGCCTATGTCCAGCAGTGGACGTCATTCTGCAGAAATGATGATGATGATGATGCTTAAAAATGTGAACAAAATGCACGGCGCGTAACTCGGCAGAGTACGGTTCCGTACAACTATGTTTTATTAATTAAAGTCGTTGCAAAAATCACAATATTTATTTTCGTGTAAATAAATAATGCCCCGCGGACTAAACAAAAAATATGAGACGTAAGGTTTTTTAATAAACACGTAGGATAATATTATTAATAAACAAGTACGAATCCTTTGCAGATGAAATCAAATATTACACAATGAAAGTTATTTTTACATATTTTTTATAAACGTAAACTTGATGTAAATTGACTAATGATGTAGATTATTAGTCAATTTAAGCTGGCAGTCAATTCGTGAAGCGACCCGTTTCTCTGACATTATGCGTGAGTCATTATGAGTGAAAGAACACTATCTCTCCACTTTGTCGTAATTGCTCATGAATGTTTTCATTTTTATTACATTATCTAAACTAATATTATAAATGCAAAAGTAACTCTGTCTGTCTGTCTGTCTGTCTCGCTTTCCTGCTAAAACTACTGAACCGATTTAAATGAAATTTGGTACACAGATAGTTTAGAGCCTGAGAAAGGACATAGGCTACTTTTTATCCCGGTAGTACGTTCCCGCGGGATAATTTCTGACCTCCACGCGGGCGAAGCCGCTGGCAAAAGCTAGTTAGTATATATATTTAGTGATATTTATTTTAGAAGTATTTATGTATGTTTGTATGTATGTATATTTTTATTTTGTATGTTTATATTTAAATTATAGTATTATTTTTCTTCTACTATTACACACGTTGTCTACATCTCTTTGTATATTCTCTCCTATTGCAGGTATGCTGGAAGAGATTTCAATAGAAATAAGTATTACCTTTGTACGTATTTTTCTGTTCCTTTCTTTTTGTCTGTTCATATGTGTGCATAAATGGTTAAATAAATAAATAAATATGCTATTGAAGAGTCTAGAAAAATATTGGCAATCATGGGGACTGTGATGCCGTCACATTCACGTGTCGGTGACGCAAACCCATAAGTCTTATCCCCACCAAAGATATAGGCAGTCATGGGAACTGTCGACAGAAGTGAAAACTATGAAATATCTGTTGTCACCCACTCATCATTAAGATCCCTTCAAAATGGTTGAGCTAAATTGTCGTATTGTGTAATTCTACTTTCTGCTTATTTTTTAATTACGGACGTTTTTAATGTGCACGTCTTTTTAAATCGTTCTCACATTGATAACATCAACATAAATTATGTAACAAAATTTTTATTGACAGAAGTGTCAATGGAATTTCTTGCGCGTTCTTCTTCATAAATAAGTAACTACTACGCTTTGGAATGGGCAACTAGCTTTATATTTCTGACTCATCCTCATCACCCCTTGACAATTCAAAAATGCCTGTAATTGGTTTATTACACGCTTTATTAGTTGGAAATAAATGCTTTTGTTAACATAACACATAACATCACGCCTTGTTTCCCCGAAGGGTTAAGCAGAGGTGTACCTACAGTACACCCACATTTCGCCTGTTATGTTTTTATGTCCCATGTAATAGGGGGCGAGCCTATTGCCATCAACCGGGCACAAATCCAGACTCCGGGCTGCTACTGAGAAATTCCAGATGGAAAAACCCATTAACACTTTGCTCTTTGCCCTTTGCACTTTTGTTACAGTGAGAAAAAAAGAAAGAAACAATACCGTTTATTCGGGCACCGTTTGTGAAACACAAAATACGATAACAAAGTAAAAAAAAAGCGAAAACAAATAATAACAACAGGGTGTGCCTCACGGCTGTGGTAAAAAATTAACACTGCTGTTACCATTTCGATATTGGTGAACCCATAAGATTTTCCTTTACCAAAAATCGCTCAACTTACTTTAAAAGATTTCAATAAAAAAATTGCGAAAACGAATGCGTTACGCAATTAATAACTGTATAGGGATTGAGAATTAAGTATCTTTATTACAAAGTTCATAAAAGAATCTGTCACACAATACTCTCTACTCACTTCCAAAATGAACACATCGTAATCTACACAGTGACGTCACACGTCTCATTTCAAACCAACATATTCAGGGCAATAATTTACACCGATTCTCTCGAAAAAATCTCCTTGAAAAAACTCACTGGATTTTCAACTCTACCCTTCAGATTTTAAAATTGCTTCTTGTTTGGTGGTTTCTCTTTGTATGGAGCACAAACAACAGTCAACTGTCAGATCGAATACGCGTCACGTGTAGGTAACAGTGATATAGATATGATGCGAAGTAACGAACTGTAATGCCAGCGTGGAGCCATGTAGCTGGCGATACATGTTTTTACATTTGACGGTAGTTTTCGTGAACGAAATATGTAATCGCTGCTTGATTTTATGTTGAAGACTGCTGTGCCGAGTTCAAAACCTAGCTTGTCTATTTTGTAAATACAATAAATAATACTTAGTTTAAAATGTAAAAAAACCGGCCAAGTGCGAGTCGGACTCGCGTTCCGTACAAACCTGTAGGGATCCTCGGTTTATGTATAAGGTTTATGCTTATGAACTTAAATGTTTTTTTTTTTAATTTTTATATTTCAGTTGATTGAATGAAAGGTGAATTGCGGTTTACGATTTATGACGCATTAAAAAAAAAACTACTTAATGGATCTCGTTCAAACCAATTTTCGGTGGTAGTTTACATGGTTATGTACATCATATTTTTTTTTGAGTTTAATCATTCTCTTATTTTAGAAGTTACGGGGGGGGGGACACACATATTAGCACTTTGGAAGCGTCTCTCGCGCAAACTATTCAGTTTAGAAAAAAATGATATTAGAAACCTCAATACCATTTTTAAAGACCTATTCATAGATACCCCACACGTATGGGTTTGATGAAAAAAACATTTTTGAGTTTCAGTTCTAAGTCTGGGGAACCCCAAAATTTATTATTTTTTCTCTATTTTAGTGTAAAATTCTTGATGCGGTTCACAGAATACATCTACTTACCAAGTTTCAACAGCGTAGCACTTATAGTTTCGGAGGAAAGTGGCTGTGACATACGGACGGACGGACAGACAGACAGACAGACAGACAGACAGACGGACAGACAGACATGACGAATCTATAAGGGTTCCGTTTTTTGCCATTTGGCAACGGAACCCTAAAAAAAAAACGCTGTAGTAGAAAACCAAACTAAACATTTTTAAATGTTTTTTAAATCTAGTTTAGTTTTCTCTTAAAGCGTGTGTTTCATTTGAATGTGAAAAGCGTGAGGCTAGATATCAATTTATGTGAATATTTTATCGACAGATACTGATAAAAGTAGAGTTATTGTAAAGATATTTCAAAAAGCACCCGCGCTTTTTGCATTAAAATGATTTAATTTATTAAACACTCTATCCACATTTTGTTTTTTTTTTTTAGAAATTTGCAGAAAGGGTGCACCACCACCTTGCCGTTCGGGGATTATTTGCGAGATGTTATGCTATTTTGTATATTTTAGAAAATTTGGAAATGCAACCCTTTTAATGTGTGAAGTGAACACAATAGTCATCAATGTTCTGGCTGTCTATTAGGAAGTTTTTACAACTTTAAAAAAACACACCTTTTTATAACTACTCTCAAAAAAAAATGCTCCATCTACAAACTCGGAGAACATAAATGTAACTAATATCCGTCAGATAAGATTCGTCCCAAAAACGGCGAAATGCCAAATAAACGCCTCGCTTGCACCTCTTAAAGCCATCAATCACCCGCCGTCCTACCGGCCACACCCTCTATCCTTGCTGGCGCATCCCAACCCACCCTGTATCAATTAGGACAGACTCGGTAAATAAGGCTTGATCCTGATTGTGCCAGCTTTGTTTTCCACGCGTTCGTCCTACCATTGTTGGCCTTTTTAGGGTTCCGTAGCCAAATGGCAAAAATTAAACCCTGATAATTTCGTCATGTCAGTTTGTGACAGGCATTTTACGCAGAGACTATAATAAGCACTATTTCGGTGAAAATTTGAAAAAAGGTTACTTTGGTGTGCACCTCTTAAAAATACCATTGTGAAACAACTAAAATAATAATCGGGGGGTGTACTTCTTAAATTATGTAATACTAGCTTTTGCCAGCGGCTTCGCCCGCGTGGAGGTCGGAAATTATCCCGCGGGAACATACTACCGGGATAAAAAGTAGCCTATGTCCTTTCTCAGGCTCTAAACTATCTGTGTACCAAATTTCATTTAAATCGGTTCAGTAGTTTTAGCAGGAAAGCGAGACAGACAGACAGACAGACAGAGTTACTTTTGCATTTATAGTAATATAGTAATAATATAGTATATATAGTATAGTATGGAGTATGGATATGGATTGCAAAGATTGTGTAGGTTTTTTTTTGAAAGTCAATACTTAGCTTCAAAATATGAAATACCTTCGGTTAGTATCTCAGAAATAACTTTGCCATCCATCTTATTTTTCGAAAAATTGTATAAATGACAGTTTATTAATTTTTGCGGTCGTCAAAATCAGTGACAACTCCATTTTTATGTCCACACAATCACTGTCCATTCCAAGATTGCCTGGAAGAAATCGTAAAAAGCGACAAGGGCGCCCATGGTATGTTTTTAGTTTTATATGTTTTTTTGTTGTTATGTATTTTCTGGTGTACAATAAAGCATATATAAATAAGTAATGTGCATTCGTAAAAATTCATCGCAACTACGGAACTTTCCTGTGCGTGAACCAACACGCACTTGCCGGTTGATATTTTTATTTTATATTTCGCCCGGAACCGGTACGTTTGCGAACGTAATGTGATTCCGCTAATGAAACCCGGGTTTCATTATTATCAATGTTTTTTGAATAAAGGTTTTTTTATGTTTGTTTGGTATCGGATACTGAAAACAGTGTCGGTAATTTCGTTATGTTCTGTTGGAGAGATTCTCGTTTCGGTTTTTAAATATTGGTTTCATGTTCCTACTTGATCGTCGTTCGACTTCCGCTAAGAACAGTCGCGTCGCACACGCTCTTGCGCTAGTTAGTGTTCGGGTATAGCGCTGACGCAGCAGCATACCGGTCGTTACCTCTAGCCGTGCGCGGTCGCCGCGATGACCCAGTTACCGAATGAATTTCGCAACTATTTGTGTAAACAAAGTGTTAAGGTGAAGTTGTAATTTTCTCATAATAATTATGGCTTGCTCACCATCAATTAAAATAAAAACCGAAACGGAACATCTTTTGTATAAACATTATACAGAAGAAAAGTTAGAAAGAGAAAAACTGCAACGTTTGGTAAATGACCTTAAAAGTCAATTAGAAGAACTTCAGCAGCAGCTGAAAAAAGTCCAGGAGCAAAAAACTGCTGACCTAGAAAATAAAAATGTCACTACCGAGAAGCCAATACCAATCGAGTATGAGACAGACGAAGAGGAACTAGCAAAGGAAACGGAGTGGGTACGACAGAAGAGCAGAAAAAAAAGGAAATTGAACACATCACTGTCCCCACCACCTCAACAAGGACCCGAATCCAGCGAAAAACCTAAGGAAAATGTTAAGACAAGGAAAGAGCCTACACCGCCACCTATAGTAGTGGAAAATGTTAAGAACTACCAACAGTTCTACGATCTTCTTTCGACTAACCTCACGAAAGACTCATTTATTACAAAAATGATGAATGGAGAAAAAGTTAAAATTAACTCCCATAATGATGACTCATACAGATGCATTACTAAGCTATTGTTGCAAAATAACTGCCTTTGGTACTCGTATGAGAATAAACAAGACAGGCCGATAAGGGTGATGGCAAAAACCTTCATTCTTCCTGCCTGCCAAATAGAATAGTTGAGGACCTAACATCTCAAGGATACAAAATAGAGGATGCGGTCAACAAACTGAGCTGGAAGAGCAAAGAGCCCCTCAGTATGTTTATGCTCTCATTTCAAAAAGATGAAGACATAAAGAAAATTTACGGAATTAAATCCATACTAGGCTGCAAAGTAGATATACAGCCGTTAAAAACATCAAAGCTAATCCCTCAATGCAAAAGGTGTCAAGCATATGGCCACACACAGAAATACTGTTCTAAAGAACCCCGGTGTGTGAAGTGTACAGGCAAGCACCTAACCAGAGACTGCAATAAACCAGCAGAAGCAAAGCCAAAATGTGTTCACTGTGGTGAGCCTCACCCTGCTAACTATAGAGGATGCATAGTAGCTAAAGAGCTTCAAAATATTAAAGATAAAAATACTAGAAAGAATGTAGTGGTACCAACAAACTCTCAGCGTCCAAGTGCAAACGGAGACAAAAGACCTAGTGTCATCAAGCCAGCTACTAAAAGTGTATCGTATGCACAAATGGCGAAAGGAGCCCAACCACCACCACAATCACATATGAAACCAGTGAGCCCTAACATGGATGAAAAGATTAATAAAATCATAAATCTTTTAACTAATTTTGATGAAAGGCTGAAGAAGCTTGAAGGTGGCACTAAAGCAGCTACCAAACAACAAAAAAACATCATAAATGGCTAACATACTAAGAATTATGGCTTGGAATGCGAATGGACTGCTCAAACATCAGAATGAACTTACGGCTGTCCTAAATATGGAAAGTATTGATGTGTGCCTTATATCAGAGTCACATTTTACTAAAGAATCTCATATTCAAATTAAAGGTTATAAAGTATACCATGCATTGCATCCCAATAACACATCAAGAGGTGGTAGTGCAGTTATTATAAAGGAGAATATATTTCATTATGAACAACTCAAATATGAAAAAGAAGAAATCCAAGCAGTGGCTGTCTGTGTCAAAACGAAATATTGCCCTGTTTCCATATCAGCCATATACTGTCCACCTAGGTATTCGGTAAAAACAGATCAATACATGACCTTTCTAAACGGTCTTGGAAATAGATTTATATTGGGAGGCGATTTTAATGCTAAAAATACATTTTGGGGATCTAGACTGACCACAACCAAAGGAAGAGAGCTACTGTGCGCAATTGAAGGAGCACAATGCAAAGCTTTATCAACAGGTAAGCCTACTTATTGGCCTACTGACCCAAACAAGATTCCAGATCTCATTGACTTTTTTATATATAAAAATCTATCACCAAATCTTCTCCGCATTGAAGAAGGTTATGATATGAGCTCAGATCACTCACCTATAATACTTACTGTAAGTGAGTCTTTAATGTTGAAAGAAAACTACCCCACATTAGTAAATAAAAACACTGATTGGGCAAGCTTTAAAATAGACTTGGACTCTATAATAGATTTAAAAGTTCCACTAAAGAAGCCAGAAGACCTGGATCGGGATATCCGTCAATTCATTACTCAAATACAACAATGCGCCTGGAAAAACACACCTACATTCAAGTTAAAAAATAGATTAACCTACTACCCAGCAGAAATTACAAAACTCATAGCCGAAAAGAGGCGACAGAGGCGAATATGGCAACAAACAAGATTTCCACAAGATAAAAGGCTTCTGAACAACCTTACAAAACAACTAAGGAATGCAATTCAGAAGTTCAAAAATGAATCAATGAGCAGTTATCTTAATCAATTAACCAGCGATCGCACGACAGATTACTCCCTATGGAAATCTACAAAAAGTTTTAAGAAGCCAATTATGCATATCCCACCTATCAAAGATATTAACGGGCGGTGGGCAATAAGCAACGAGCAAAAAGCTATAAGGTTTGCACAACACTTGGAACTCATTTTTAAGCCGAATGAAGAAAATGAAGACTGCGCTTTGTTAGATGAAACACCAAATGATGATGAACAAGAAATAAAATTCGTAACACCAAGAGAAGTTTTCAACGAAATCAAGCGCCTTAGACTAAAGAAAGCACCTGGCTACGATCTTATTACTGGAGAAGTTCTTAAAAACCTCCCACGTAAAGCCATCGTAAAACTTACAACTCTTATCAATGCTACGTTCAGGCTTAAGTCTGTGCCTGATCTGTGGAAAGTTGCCGAAGTTATAATGATACCAAAGCCTGGTAAACCACCTCACGAAACCACATCATATAGACCGATCTCTCTGCTGCCGATCATGTCAAAATTATTCGAAAAGCTTCTCTTGAAACGGCTAAAACCCATCATCGAAGAAAGAAATTTAATCCCTGACTACCAATTTGGATTTAGGGAAAAACATTCGACAATAGACCAAGTACACAGGATTACCAACATAAAAAAGGCCTTAGAAGAAAACAAAGTTTGCTCAACGGTCTTCCTGGACGTAGCGCAAGCATTCGATAAAGTTTGGCACAAAGGGCTTATTAGAAAACTAAGAAACATGCTCCCAAAACAGTTTGCTGATATCTTAGAGTCTTACCTATCACAGCGTAAGTTTAGAGTAAGACAAGATGATGCATATTCAGAACTTAAGTCGATAACAGCTGGAGTACCGCAAGGAAGTGTCCTAGGTCCCGTCTTGTACTTATTGTACACTTGCGATATTCCTGAGTTAGAAAACAACACCATTGCAACATTTGCGGATGACACAGCTATAATGGCCACAGGTGTCACTCAAGAAGAAGCAGTGGAAAAAGTTCAAACAGCCGTCAATACCATCTTTGACTGGACAAAAAAATGGCGAGTGAAACTCAATGAAACGAAATCCATTCACATAGACTTCACAAATAAAAAGCCAAATTATCATGCGGTATACATAAACAACCATGTCATACCGCACGAAAACACAGCCAAGTACCTAGGCATGACACTAGACACAAAGCTTCGCTGGAAAGCTCATGTTAAAAAGAAACGCGACGAGCTAGAGCTTCGCTACAAGTCAATGTACTGGCTGATTGGAAAACATTCCTCGTTGTCAGTACAAAACAAAATACTTTTGTACAAACAAGTCCTCATGCCTGTATGGACTTATGGTATTCAGCTTTGGGGCTGTACCAAACAAAGTAATATCAAAATTATTCAACGATTCCAAAACAAAGTACTCAGAGGAATCGTCAATGCGCCCTGGTACATTAGAAATGACGACCTTCATCGGGACCTCAAGGTAGACCTCGTCACAAACATAATTAAAACGAACGCCGAAGCTCATGAACGAAGGCTTCATCATCATGTGAACGTCGAGGCTAGCCAGCTCCTCGACAACACGGACATAGTGAGAAGACTAAAAAGGACAAAACCTTTCGAGTTAGTTTAGTGAAGTGTTAGTTTAATGTAGTGAAGTGAGTGCTACCCATAAAGTACACAAGAACAAAGTGTCTTCCCCTTAATAGAGACAATAAGAAAAGTGTTAATGGACACATTCTTAGGCTTTACTCTTCCTAGCAAATTAAGTTAGAATTAAATTACTCATTAGCTTTAGTATTAAGCTAGATTGTATTTTTTATGTTGTTACCTTATTGGGATACATCATACAACAAAAAAAAAAAAAAAAAAAAAAAAAAATGTTCCTACTGTTTTTTCGGCTACTATAATAATATTCTGAACTGCCTCGTTGGTCTAGTGGTAGCAAGCGCTACTGTTGAGCTTGAGGTCCTGGGTTCGATTCCCAGGTCGGGCAAAGTGTTATTGGGTTTTTTCATCTGGATTTTTCAGTAGCAGCCCGGAGTCTGGATTTGTGCCCGGTTGGTGGCAATAGGCTCGCCCCCTATTACATGGGACTTAAACATAACAAGCGAAATGTGGGTATACTATAGGTACACCTCTGCTCAACCCTTCGAGGAAACAAGGCGTGATGTTATCTTATGTTATATTCTGAATTCTTTGTTCAAAGAGCCTTTCCAAATGGTTTAGATTTTATAGCAAGTTTGATCCTTTTTACATTACATTTTATTTTATTTTATAAAAATAAGAATTTGATGTACTTTCTTTTTATGCCTGAAGTAGTTTATTTTTTTATTTTTGTTATTTTTGTAATTTTAGTTTTTGTAGTCTTGAAGAGGCTAATTACTTCTAACCACTACTATTATCCGTCGCAAATTTCAACAAATTAACCAAATGTTTTTATGTATAATGGTGCCCAAGATACAGGCTGTGCCTAGTTTGGGACCAACGCTACCTCAAAAATGTAATTTTAATGTTGAAATAAACGGTTTTACGATGTTTTTTACGAAATGGCCTTTCACGCGCGTAGACGTGTCTAGCTTAGCGCTTTTCAAATCAAAGTCTACCAAGATAACGCGTAGGTAACTATAATGGCCTTTAAAACTAAGTCATCATTATCATCAGCAGCCACTGCTATTCCCACTGCTGGAACACAGGCCTCGTCTAAAACATGCCCTTCCTCACGATGTTTCCGTTCACTTTTTTGAGTGTAGGTAGTGATGAGATAATTTACACAAAGTATAGTGCCTGCTTGGGTTCAAACCTACGACTACTTACTCGGAAGTCGTAAAACTAGAAGACTACTAGAAGACTATAGAAGTCAGAGTTTTTAAATAAAAACATTATATAGCAGATTTCGTCAAACTTTCTTAGAAATTATAGGTAGTAGTATACATTAGTTACGTTTTAACCTCATCATTTCAGCCGTAATACGTCCACTGCTGGACATGACCTCCCCCAATTTGGGGGGCTTTGCCATAATCGCCACGCTTGGCAGGCGGTTTGGCGATCGCAGTATGGTGGTAAAATGCATAGAGAACGCTGCTGCCCAATCTTTAGTAAGACCCGTAGTCGCCTCTTACGACACCCACGGGAAGAAATGGGGTGATGCTATTCTATACGTCCGGCACCACACGGTACATGAGAGTACCGTACCAGCACGGTACGTTTTAACCTACAGGCAATAAACTCAAACAAAATTCATAAGTAAGTTTTACTTTCATTTTTAAAACTGGTAAATGCGTTCTCAGGCCCTGATTAGAGCTTCGAGCTGTTTTGGCATACTGAAGACGAGGTTTCAGAGGCGATGTTATGGAAGAGAACATTCTCTCATTCTTCCTCCAGGGGGATAGAAGGTAGTCTGCGGTTTCTGACCAGCCTCCCAAACTCATTCCAGGTGGTTAACGAAGCAAAAGAAGTATATAAGGGTTGCAGCAGGTGGCGTTTGTAGTTTCTGCCAAACCCGATATGAAGAAACCATGACTGTATGTATGTTTATTCACAATAGGTCCAAAACATACAAAACTATCAATTCGCTGACAGAACCTATAGTGTACTCCACGCCATTACGGCGATCGTTATCTATTACAATCAGCAATCAGGAACTTTCGCAACAGAGCATAGGTCTTGTCCGTACAGTACTGACACGTTGAACATAGAATTAAACAGAAGGCCAGTTCTACACAACGAGCGAAAACGCACTCACACATCGACACGTTTCATGTACAGATCTTGTAACAAAAGTATACACTTGCGCAATCATCGTCTACCTTCGGATACACGAACACGCGATGATGAGATCTAATTTAGAGTTGTTACAACTGTAGAATTAGTTGCTCGTTTTGTGTAACTACGGTTACAAAATTATATACTAACAACTCGGTGCAATTCAAAAAATCTTTTCAAGACTTGAATTACAGATGGCAAAGTTCGTCAACTTTATGATATGATTTATTTGAACGAGAGAAGGTTACCCAACTCGGAGCAAACTTCATACTAAAACTCAATTATAGGTGCTTTAAATTAGCGTATTGTACTGCAGTACAATACACTAATGTGGGACCATTGGTGGCCTAGTGGTATCGGTTCCAACTTACAAGTTGTAGTAGGTCGCGAGTTCAAATTCAGGCAGACGCTTTACTTTATGCTAATAATTTCATCACCAATGCTCTCAAAACGGTGAAGGAAAACAGCGTGAGGAAACCTACATGTCCTAGAAAAATTCGAAGACATGTGACACCCACCAATCTGCACTGGGCCCACGTGGTGAATTATGGTCCACTCCCTCTCACCGAGAGGAGGCGTGTGTCCCAGCAGTGGGAACAATGTAGGCTGATTATGCATGCTACAGTACTGGCAGTATAAATCATAGAAACTTTGCCTATACTTCGAGGGTTACTATGTGCCAATGCGTTAGTACTAATTCGGAATCACGAAAATTCTCGAACCTCATTCCTTTTATGGTTTACCTGTACAGCGAGTATGCACGACTGACACTCGGCAGAGATCGCCAAGCGCTTTTGGTTTGCTTCTCTTTTCACTCGCTGTGGACCTTGTGTAATATTCTGTACGTCGAGTTAACGGAAATGTCGAATCGGTCAGAAAGGGGAACGCTGCGTCCATTGACACACATAGAACCGTTGGCACATTTGTACTGCGTTCATTTAGAGCATTGTATGTTGCAGGGTTAGGATTAGAATGGATTTATTTGAATAGAAACTGATTTAGCACTTTGAAGAGTGACGAAATCCCGGCTTCCGTTTGGCACCTTTTGTGTCAATTAATTTTGTCTACTAATTGTGACTACATCCATAGCGTTGAGTTGGTAATTGTAATAGGTGGTGCGGGGTGTTAATAACCGGCAGCATGCGGGATCTTAATTATGAAAATTATGGTTTGATAGTAATTATATTAATTCCTATGGAACCCACCCTGTGAGCTGAAGAATGATAAATGGTTTTGACGTCAGCACTGAAAACTATAGGCCCACTATCCTTACATAGACCAGCTCAGGAACGCTTTCACCAGCTACTGTCAGCAGCTCACACCGTGAAGCACTTTCACGAAACAGATTTTCAAATCACTGTTGGGTATTTATAACGAGTCTCTTCGAAAGGCGTCATCACGGTGAAGAACCAACCTTTCCTTAAAATTATAGGAGCAGGCACCGCTTGTGACTCTCGAAGCAAACATACTGCCGGTTACACGTTAGTCCGCGCTCGGCGCGGGGTGGCCACACCACTATATGGCACCAGTGTTGCCAGGTTCAGCGGATAAACAGGCGCGCGAACCATAGCCACAAATACTAACATATCGAAACCATTTCAAATGAATTAATTATTACTAGAAAAATGACCTAACACTTAGGTATAACAAAAATAAGTATTAAAAAGTCAATTTGGGTCACTTAAGGTGGCCAACCAGTAACGATGTATGTTATAAAATACGGCACAATACTGCTATGTCTACATGATTTTCTCATCAACGCCATGTCTTCAAGATAATAAAAAAACATTCTTTATTTAAGAAGTACACATTAGAGACATAGAAAACTCCTTCAATCAATCAATCAACTCAGCCTATCGTAGTCCACTGCTGGACATAGGCCTCTCACATGCTGCGCCACAACACCCTGTCCTCCGCCTTCCGCATCCAGTCTGTCCCAGCCACTTTTCTTAGCTGGGGAGCGCCCCACACTACGCTTACCGATACGCGGTCGGCACTCAAGGACTCGTCTGCTCCACCTTGAAAATTCTTTGGAAAACTCCTTGTCATGACTAAATGTATACTTTTTGGCAAAACTGTATCTAGTCTTTATCTTTATATAGTATAATACAAAGTTGCTTCCCACGTCTGTTAGATCTTTTAAACTCCGAAACGGGTTTTAATGCTGTTTTCATCAATATACAGAATACGAGGCCGAAGGCGGTAGCAAACATTAATTATTATAATACAGCACCTAAATACTCTTTTCATTCATTGTTTTCAGAAATTTAACGTCCCCAAATTATGGGAGGCCTATGTCTAGTGGACGTGTTCCGGCTGAAATAATGATGACATGTATATTAAATTAAAGGTAACCTAACGACTGCTATGTTTTGGTTTTTGGAAATTCATAAAATATATACTATATATATCTATGATCCAAGACAAATTTACAAAAACAGATGAGCGAGTACGGGCATTGACCTTCGCCCATCGTATAGAAAGAAAAGAAAGAAAATACGTTTATTTGCGGTAAATATGAAATGAAATGAAATGAAATGAATTGCACCGATCCCAGCGTGGTTTGACCAGACTCGATTAATCGAATGAACCCCGAGATTTGCACTAGCCCCTGAAGCGTCATGATTCATGGTGCTACATAGGCCATTGCATATCAAGAAGTAGACCGGGGGGCGCTGTAATGGTAGGGAAGACGTGCCCATAGGATAGGAAAGGATTACGAGCCTACCGACTATGCAGCCTTAAGTAAGCATTGGACTAGTGGAGAGAAGGGTGATATTTGTCTATAGGAGGGCATCTTTTCACGTCGTCGCCGGCATGTTGATCCAGGTCGAGCTTCACCGATGCATCTTTTGGTGGAGTTAACCGTTTGCTCCGTATCTCGGAAAATACGATAAGCCGCTTGTCCCAGATGTCATTTGTAGATATTTAACAGTCGTTACAGGTCGTCAAAAGACTGTATTGACGTGTATTACCTAGTTACTGGGTTGTGGTGATCATTTATGCTGTCGCTCCATGTAACAAATTGCAACATCCGGTTAGACTGGAAGCCAAACCCAACATAGTTGGAAAAAAGCTAGGCAGATTGTTTCATGTTTAAGACAAGATTCACCAGCAATATTGAATAACAAGATTAAACAATGCTGCGGTAAACCCTACATTATTCCAGCACTATAACAAGGGGTTACCAGCGCTACGTAACTCGCTCAATAACGAACTATAAATCAATTTTCACGTTAATCGTGAGTTTAAACTTAGTTCCCGTTAGAGCGATACCGTCTTGACTTGAGTTCCGACGGGCGCTGAGCTTCCGGACGCGTGTTTATGAATGATGGTGGGAAATGAGGCCGTGCTGAGATGCTGTATAGTTTTGCTGATTTATTGCAAAATTACATGTGTCTGTGAAAACAGTTTGAAGTGGTTTTTTAGGGTACCTACCGTACCCAAAGGGTAAAACGGGACCGTATTACTAAGACTCCGCTGTCCTCCCGTCCTTCTGTCTATCCGTCCGTCACCAGGCTGTATCTCATGAACCGTGATGGTTAGACAGTTGAAATGTTCACAGATGATGTATTTCTGCTACCGCTATAACAACAAATGCAAAAAAAAAAACAGAATTAAATAAATATTTAAGGGAGCTCCCATACAACAAACGTGATTTTTTTTGCTCCGGTTTTGCTCGATATTGATAACGGCAACAAGTAGACGCTCGAAATATTCACGAGTTATGTTATTTACTTTAAAAATAAATAATTAAATTAATATTTACGGCAAAACAATCATGTCTGTTCTATGAGAGGTCCTCCTATACAACAGACATGATTTTTTTCCGTTTTTATAAATGGTACGGAACCCTTTATGCGCGAGTATGACTTGCACTTGGCCAGTTTTTTACTATTAATTAACACCCTTTTAATTTAAATATTTTCACATTTATAAAGGATCAATGACCTCACAATAAACCTTTTGTAAATTGGTGCCATTAACCTGGCTAAAAATAATAATGAAAACACACAATTTCGTGGTAGGTAAGCTGAACTAAAAAATATAAAGAAAATAGTTTAGACACGCTTTAATAGAAAACTAAACTTAACTAAATACAATTCAAACTATGGATAAAAAGATTAATAAATGAAATCATTTTAATATAAAAACGCGTTCATAATCTACACGCAGTCTTATCTCGGCGACAGTGAACTGTCAAAAATGTATTTTTGACAGACTGAGACTAGGATCAGACTGTGAACGTTTTTTAAAATTGCGAGAATTGCCTTTCTGTTCTTTTGACAACAAAGGGGTTATGTCAACGACTTGTTAATTAAATCTACTTTCTACTATATTTTCTACTACAGGTTTATAGGAAGGTAGTATGTTGTAAATCTATACGACCCCAACGCATTCCAAACTCACTTTCCAAAATACGCTTTTACGTGAAACAGCAACGAAGCTTCTCGTTATTTCGCAACAAACTGTTATTCGTTGTTTTAATGAAGTGAATTTAGTGAGAATTTGCTTGTTTTGCTAAAAACAATTGTTTCACTTAGCAAATAAAAGGCACCCGTCTGCCTTCTTTTATTTGCTGAATTAACTGCAGTTGTTCTGGCATCGTCAAATCGTTTTGCAGATAGAACTTTGTACTCTGTGTTTATTTCAATTCTCTTTGAGAATACAAGAAAAACGGTGTATGCATGTTTCGAGGCAAGACAGAAATGAATTTTCTAGATTGACATTTAATGAATATCACGCCTGTATTTCTCGTGTGTGTCAGCAGTGGTGGTCGCGTGGTATCGATTCCTTACTGTATTGTACCCCGTTGTAGATCGAAAGTTCGCTTTACTTTGTGAATACAGTTTTATCACCACTGCTTTCAAAACGGTGCAGGAAAACATTGTGAAGAAACCAGTATATCCTAGAACTAATAATTTAATGACATGTGAAACCTACCGACCAACCCTACCAGGGTCGCTAGATTGTTCAAACGAGATACCGTGGCCCTGGCATATGGGTGACTGAAGGAACACGGGTGGGTTTTAGTCAGTAAAAGTCTGACACGCCCTCCCGCTCCGCCTAGAGCGGGAGAAGTTATTTGATGATTCTCCATCCAAAAAAAAAACCTACCGACCAACACTGATGACCAGTCTGACAACCACTCTTACGAAAGAGTATCGTGCTACCGAGTAACTGAATTGTGATAAAATATTGGTTTTCAGCTGCATCATCATAATAAAACGGTTGGGGAAAGCATAGGCAGATAGATAGATAGATTGATTATATTTATTTGCTTAAAGTTGTGTTATTCTTACAGAAAGACATGCATGCAAGATGTTCAAAACGTCAAACGTTTTGATCATCTTGCATGCATGTACAGACATGTTTGCCACATGCGACGTGCAAATATTAAGAAATATTATTAATTAAAAACATTCAGATGATGAAAACTATTATGAATTAGATCATGTCAACGTTTCAATCGAGAATCCACGAGAAAATCTATTCTGAATTATGCCTGTACATGTAATATTATTGCAATATCTACCTTAACCTGAATTAATTCGTTCTCGTATCGACAGTTCAGTTAGGTTATAGAGTAGACAGCGGTGCATGTAAGATGTAATCAGAGCTCAATTTGAGTGCACGGTTATCAGACCTCACTTGCGCCCCTCTCGCTGCATCGGTTAATTGTAAGGGATGGGTGTAGGGCGTGAGTGACGGGCGGGTTTTAGGGCATTTAAATTGCAACTTATTTTACCATATCGTATGCTGTGGCAAATAATGCCTTGAGGGTTTTGAAGGAGGCTTTTACTCAACAATGGAACAGTGTAGGTTAACATAAAAAGAAACATATGCTGTACCAATTGACGTTGTTGACTCCGACTGTCGCTAAAAAACAGTACTGGGGTTCTGTTTCGTATACGGTCGGAACATTATGCTGAGTGATGTTTTTTTTGCGTTGATTTAACACATATTTTCCCCCAAATGGTTCTTTTTGTGTTTCTGTTCTTTATTTGCTTCCTTACAAACTCCTTTTGCCTTGTTCACGTACATACATCTGGCCATACACGCACGCCAGTTGCGAGTGCTATGCACTGTGTCTCGAACTTTCGTTCTGGGTATGAAATTGATGGTCACATGTAGATAGACTGACCTCGACAAGTAAGCCTTAAGCTTTATGCTTTATGTATGTTGTTAATATTTCCATATAAGACGTGAATACAAACAAATTCTCAACAGTAAATCGCAGTTTCTTGTACTTTGTACCAAAATCATAACCGAAGAGATAGAGTAACTGGGACACCTTCAATTGTCTTGCGGATCCGGAATCAAAGTTTGTAGCTAACACACACCGCTGTATGCGGCATTTATTAGTCCGACACGTAACTCTGTGTCTTAGAATATATACTGAATATTGGAATGTATACTAATTGTATAGAAAGTTTGAAGAGCTGTTGAACTGAAACGTATCTAGCTGTTGCTGTAGCAATAAGTAGAAAATATATTCAAGTTAAATCAAATCAAAAGTCATTTATTCAAACTAGGCTGAGAGTCAGCACTTTTTGAACGTCAACGTTACAAGAGACAGTCCCCCAAAGCGCCCACCCTTCACCACTTTGTCGTGCTTTCGCGGGAAAGAAGAAGTGGTGCAACAAACTCCTCAGCAGCACAGCCGTCTGTTCAGTTAGAAGAACTTGATTCTATACAATAATATGTAAGTAATAAATATTACAAAAGCAAAACATACATTTAATTATTTTTTTAAATTTTACACGTGTAGTTTATGTTCAAGGAAATTTAACGCGGTACCCTATTTTAAATATATGTGTTTCGCGTTACTCGTGTGTTTACTATTTCATACAACTGTCAAAAAATTAAAGTTGATATAATTGAATATACGAACAATTTAAGTTTGTGGTCAATTTGCTTACCAATAAAACTGTTCTTAACTGTAAGTGGCCTTTGTGTGAAACTAGTAGATATTTAACAAAGTAAGGAAAATAAATGATTCAAGCATACAAATATTGTAGAAATGAAAACAGTGCTAGATTACAGATTCTTATTTATTTATTTTTTTCAATGTAGGTTAAAGATAGCTACCACAAGTTTTACCACACTATTCTCTCTATTACCTCGATGTAACATAAAGATAACTAAAAATTACTCGTACCAACGAACCTAATACCCTTACAAGGCGATAAAAATAATATCTGAAATCGCGAATAGTTCCGAAGAAATAAATGTACCATCACTCTTTTAAAATGAGCCCAATTTCCCCGATACTACCCTTAAGCACGCATGACCATTGCTTTCGGCATACGATTTGAAACTTTAACGTGTGTCCCTTAAGGTATAATTTTGAGCGTATTTAAAGGAAATTAGAGAAAAAAGTGAAGTGTGCTAAGTGCAAATCGCGCCCAGCGGGAATTTGAGTAGAGTTATCAATCTTGGTTGAATGATACTTCGATTTATAAGTAGCTGGATAGGAAGTCAGTTGACAGGTTTGAATAGAATATTATTTTCAGCACCAGTATACTGTGTTCTGATTTGAAAGGCATCTCTTTTCAATGTACTTCAAGGCACTTTCAAAGGAGGCATTTCAGCATTGTCACTTCAAAGAACTTTATATAGTTAACAATTTTATTTAAGGAAATTTATAATAATGGCCGGTACAAAAACCATCATATTTTGTGAATCAAATAACAAATCATTTTTAGTAACCTGTTTTAAATTACATTGTAATGATAATTAATGTATTGTGAAAATAACTTCTTCATTCACACAACATGATCCATTTATTTAGTAAAATAGACCTTAAAACTATGCCATTTCACACATTAACGCATACAATCTTTAAAGAACGGGTAGTTATACTTGTCCGTAATCACACTCAGGATGCTATTACTTCTCTTACGCACTTTGTGCAACAGAGACGCCGCTTTTTTGCGTAGAATTGCCGCGAAACCATCTGTGCGTGCCTCTATGAACATGGGGAACGTGTTGTAAAATGGAGGGAGTCTCAGCAGCATCCTGAATGCGTTATTGTATTGGACCCACAGAGCATTGACGGTCCTTTGCGTATATGCTGTCTAAAGGCTGCTGGAATAAAAACTCTGTACAGTCACGAGCAATAACATAGAAACGCCCTTCAAATTCAAATTTATGTAGCAACATTAAATCGCAAAAATAAGCATGCTAACTGTGGCCAAAAATTATGTAAACATTATATCGTGTCAAAATTAACTACACATTTTCATCAAATTTTCGTTAACAATAGATTACCAAAAAATAATATTAACTTTTAGTTACGTAATTATGAATCCAAGGAAATTTCAAAAACATGTTTACAGTACAGTTTCGAAATTATGTAAACAATTACAAAACAGCAGTTTCAAGCAGCTTGAGCTCGGAAATAAGTCGCAATCAAATTGTGGAAATAACCTAACCTAATTGCCAAAATCAGAGTACATACATAGGACCTTATTGTATTATTTATTTTTAGATTTTTTTTATCATTAATTTGCGTTATATGTAGATATTGTGTCATAGTAAGGTAAATGTAGCCATCAGCGAGTGGCATGGACTCGTCCGTCGACTGTTTTTATTTCCGTGTACCGTCCTAACACTATTGTGCTATTAGATTCCTACTATTTAACCGACAAAAAAAAAACACGGAGGAGGTTCTCAATTCGACGCGTATTTTTTTTTGTTTTTTTTTTATGTATGACCAAGCATAACTTTTTACGTAGTAGTAGTCCGATTGTGATAATTCTTTTTTTTATTGGAAAGGGTAAAGGTGGCCCCATATAAATTTGGAAAAGAAAATTGAACCTTATGGATAGGAAAAAAGGGGATGATTGATTGTTCACTCACTGATTGTAATGTATGACCACGCATAACTTTTTACAGAGTAGTCCGATTTTGATCATTCTTTTTTAATTGGATAGGGTATTGTTGCGTACCGTTTATTATCTGTGCGCCTAATGGAATGCGCGTGTAACGAAGTGACATCTGACTTGTCATTTTTTTGACGTTGACACTTGACAGCGCTCTGTTAATTTTGCCGCTAAAAGAAGCGTCGGTCGCCTGTTGAGTTCCGCGACGCGTTTGTTGAAATTAATCCCTTTAAATCGATCCGTTTGTGACAATTAGTCGTGATCCAATTGTATTAATTAACCGGTCGTTTTGTGGACAATCTGTCATGACCCGATGGTTGAGTGTGACGCTATTGTGAACGAGTGATTTGAAGACCGCATGCTGTGATTGTCTCCAGCCGGGTTGAAGCGGAATCTAACCTGAAGAATACTCATAACGTCACGACACGATACACATACACTCACTTACATACATATCTCCAGGTTGGCACCAGAGCAGTGTCCTTCAACCATGAGGTAAGTGCTTGTTGTTTGTATATTGTACCTTGTACTTGTATTGTCTGCTCCGCGTACGGCGGACAGTACGCTAGCCACTCTTGTCTCTAGAGCCCCACGATTATAACTCTTCCACTGCGCACTTGAAAGCGTATTGGGAGGCCTAGTCTGGCAGCGTACATTTTGGTATGCAGAGCGTGGTTTTAACCTACAAAACCACCAAATTGGTAATTTTACAGTAGGCTAATTACTTGGCAGTCTCTATAAGGGAAGTAGTAATTCGCTGTAAATATTTGTTATCGGTAATTAATTGTTATTTGAAATAATTTGTTTGAATTTATTGAGACGGGTAACCTGATGTTGCCAAAGTCAGCCGGGCTAATAAAGTGGATTGGATTGGGCTGTGTTGCACCCCCTTGTTGTAGCCCCTTTTTGTGTCTGACCTCTGTGTTGTATTGAATGTCAGGAAGACATTAAAGTATTGAGTTTGTACCATTAATATGGTTATTTGTGAAAATTAATATTTGAAAAATTATTGGCATTTTTGAGTATTACCATTGTTTTGAGTTGGAATAAAGGTTCATTATTGTTGTACCATTAACAAAGTGGTTTGTGAACTTAACTTTTGGAATTGGATAGAATTTGAATATTTGAATTGAATATCATATTGACAGTTTTGAACGTTGACATTGGTTTGAATTAAAATAAAACTTTGTTTTTGTTAATTAAATTAGAACCAGTTATTTATTGTTTGAACTTTGTTACTTAATTATTTTGTTTGGTATATTGAATTGTATTGTTTGTGCAATGGCACACAAAGCGGTGAGAGAGGCAATCAGTGGATTGACCACACAGCTGCGGTGGTTCACTTCAGCTGCAGCGACCGCTGAGCGCCCGGATCTTGAAGCGGTCACTCTGGCTCGGTTCGAGCAGTTGAACGTGAGACTCGGCAACGTTGATGCTCTCCTTACCCGCTTCAACGAGTACATTTGTGATGTGGCTCTGGAAGTGCTGGATCAGGCAGCACGTGACAAGGTCCTTGCTGACTACGACCAGATCTTGGACCTGGGGGATGTCATTGGTCAACGTGCTCGGGAAATATTGGAGAGCCGGACACCTGTCCAGGTCAAACCGGAGACCTCGGTTGTTTCAGGTCCCGGACTATTGAGTAGACTGCCTACTTTGGAACTGCCACATTTTGACGGTCGTCTGGACCACTGGTTAAGTTTCCAAAACCTGTTTGAAAGTTTGGTTGATGCACGCTCGGACCTCAGACCCGCCCAAAAGTTGGCCTATTTGTTGTCTGTCCTGGAAGGTGAGGCCCGAGCCTTGGTACAGCATCTGTCGTTGACTGACTCAGCCTACCCTACCGCTGTGGAGCTACTCACCCGGCGGTACCAAAATAAACGTTGTTAGGCTGACGTTCATATTGCATTGATTTTGGGGTTACCGGTCATTACTAGTTTGTCAGCATTGCGTACTGACCTGTTGAACCCGTTGGTGGCAGCGACCAACGCTTTAAAGCAATTGGACTTGCCGGTGGACCAATGGTCTTACCTTTTGGTGCACGTTGTGCTGCAACGGCTTCCTGCCGATTTGAGGGCTCGTTTCGAGCAAAAGTATGGTGGGGATAGTGTCACACATCTCCCCCCATTTGATGACCTCGTCCAATTTTTGGAGGATGAGTGTCGGTTTGTGGACAACTCTGGCGTTGCCACTGAGTCATGCCAGCCGTCTTCCCGGCCACGAGACCAGGGACGGATTAGGGCTCGCGAGCCTGTTGATGGTCGCCCCGCCGCTCGTTTTGCTGGCACCCAGAGTCGTCCTGGTTGTGAGTTTTGTAGGGACACGGGGCATGGCATGGCAACTTGCGCGGCCTTTTTGAAGTTGCACGTGAGTGCCCGCCGCCGAATTGCCAATGCACGCCGCCTGTGCTTCTCTTGTTTGGGGGCTCACTTCCATAGGGACTGCCCCAACCCCCGCCCTTGTAGAATTTGTAGGGGGTCCCATTTGGACATTTTGTGCGCTAACGCGAACCACGCTGGCAGACCAGCCTCTGATGAAGGTTCGCGTACGGGGGGGTATCATGGAGTTGGTCACCGGGCTTCTGCCTCGCCGGTTCAGAACCGGGGAGAGGCCCGCAATTTTGAGCGCCGCACTCCACCCCCCGCGCAAGTTGATCGGGAGCCGCGCGACCGCCATTTGGTCTCCCCGCGTAAAGGCGATTACGCAATTGTTGCTAGGCAGCGCTGGCCAGACCAGCACCGCCTTCCCTCCCCTCCTTTGGCGGAACGTCCCCGGTTGGATTCACGCCCCCCGCCATTCAGGCATCCGGTGGGATATGCCCTTCCAGCGATGGCGCGTGGCTCGGGACACCGCGCGGACGAGGAGTTTGAACTCCATCCTCGTCGGGAAAGACTTGGGTCTGGGTGTGGCGATCGGTCGCCGCCCAGACATTGTTAGGACATTGGCGCCTGCCCCGCTAAGGTACCCCTCAGATCGACACGGTTTTGTTGCCAACGGCATCGGTCAGGTCTGGGGGCCCACGGGGGACTCTGTTGTGGTCCGTGCCATTTTGGACATGGGAGCCCACGGTTGCCTTTTGTCTATTGTTTTGTTTTGTTTGTATTGTTTTGGGCGAAATGTTTTCTTGAGCGCCTTTGGACTGCGGGACTTGGCTGGGACGAGCCAATTCGGGAAAACCTGTCGGAAGATTGGCTCCAATTTGTATCCGCACTCCCTGCAGTCAACGAGGTCGTGTTACCCCGCGCTATCCTCCCCCCTGGGAGCTACACTGCTACCCTTGTTTGTGATGCGTCTTCGCACGGATATGCAGCTGTTGTTTGTCTGCGCACCGTCTGCGCAACAGGCCAGGTGAATTTGTCACTGGTCTTGGCCAAGAGCAAGTTGGCCCCCCTCCGGACGGCACTGACCACCCCTAAGTTGAATTGTCAGGGGCGGCGCGTCTTGTGCGTCTATTGAACCACGTTGCTCACACTTTGGGTGGAACTGTGGACATTCGCGTTTCTAACGCCTGGACGGACAGTCAAATTGTTTTGTGTTGGTTGAAGACATCCGTCCACCTTTTGGAGGTCCTTGTTGCGTACCGAGTGTCCCAGATTCAAAATTTTGAATCGCCTTTGATTTGGAGGCACGTGCCTGGAGATTTGAACCCAGGCGCCGTGGCCTCACGTGGGTGCATGGCACCCCATCTGTTTGCTTACCCCCTATGGTGGGGACCAGACAGGCTGACTCACCCCGAGGATGATTGGCCTCGATCGCCAGTCTTGATGTCGGGTCCTTTGCCCGGGCTCAAGGTGCTCGCTGTTGGAACAAAGGACCCTGAGTTTTGTTGAGTCGATACAGCTCCTCGACAAATTGTTGAATTGTTGTTTTTTGTTGTTGAGTTGTTGGTGACTGATCGTCACATTAAGAACTCGCATGCCGGTTGCAATGCGCTGTTGGCCATTCTGCAGCGAGAGTTTTGGATATTGTCGGGAGCCGTTAGTAAGTTGAACCCCTTTTGGTCGATACGGGTCTTTTGTTGTTTGGTTGTTGACGGTTGAGTCACTCTAGCCTTCCTTATGGGGTCCGTCACCCCCTTTTCTTGCCTAAGGAGGGCCATTAAATTGTTGTTGTTGTTGTTGTTTGTTATTGTTTGACCCGCCAGCCTGCCCCCATTGGGGGGGTATTTTGAGGCCGCGGTGAAGGCGGTTAGGGACTCTGGCGCAGATTGTTGGGAGACACCGTTCCCACCTTTAAGGAGTTAGCTACGGTATTTTGCCGCATTGAAGCTGTGTTGAACTCGCGTCCATTGTGCCCGCTGTCTTCGGATCCGAACGTCTTGGAGGCCCTGACCCCGGGCCATTTTTTGATTTGACAGCCACTTGCCGCCCTGCCGGAGCACCCTTTCGTCGATGTGAGCCAAAATTGGCTATCGCGGTTTCAGTTGGTGCAGCAGCTCGCTCAGAGTTTTTGGAAGCGTTGGAGCTTGGAGTATTTGCACATCCTCCAGCAGCGCGTCAGGTGGACTGATAAAACGCAACCTTGTCGGGATTGCCAAGTGATTAGCGGACGGGAAGGCCCGTCCGGGGGGGGTAGATGTTGCGTACCGTTTATTATCTGTGCGCCTAATGGAATGCGCGTGTAACGAAGTGACATCTGACTTGTCATTTTTTTGACGTTGACACTTGACAGCGCTCTGTTAATTTTGCCGCAAAAAGAGGTCGGTCGCCTGTTGAGTTCCGCGACGCGTTTGTTGAAATTAATCCCTTTAAATCGATCCGTTTGTGACAATTAGTCGTGATCCAATTGTATTAATTAACCGGTCGTTTTGTGGACAATCTGTCATGACCCGATGGTTGAGTGTGACGCTATTGTGAACGAGTGATTTGAAGACCGCATGCTGTGATTGTCTCCAGCCGGGTTGAAGCGGAATCTAACCTGAAGAATACTCATAACGTCACGACACGATACACATACACTCACTTACATACATATCTCCAGGTTGGCACCAGAGCAGTGTCCTTCAACCAACAGGTAAGTGTTTGATTTGATTGTTTGGCTCCGCGCACGGCGGACTAGTTCGCTCGCCACCCTTGTCTCTAGAGCCCCACGATTATCACACTTCCACTGCGCATTGAAATCCTATGGTAGGGGTCTAGTCTAGCCTGGCAGCGTACAGGTATACCTTGTCAAGTTTTATCAGTAGATTTTTTTTTGGGTGAGAAATCATCTAATGACATCTCCCGCTCTAGGTTGGAGCGGAAGGGCGTGTCAGACTTTTGCTGACTAAAACCCACCCGTGTTTCTTTACTTGCCCATATGTCAGGGATACGGTAACTCTTTCCGAACAGATCTCGCGGCCCTAGCAGATTAGTAGATTATAGCCACAAAAAATAATAAAAGCTTAACAAAAAAATAATAAACCTTTCAGTCATTTTGAGTCGGCGTCAAACAATCAATGAACAAAGATCACTCAAAGTGCTGACTCAAAATGACTGAAAGCTTTATTATTTTTTGCTTTTCAGTTTTTTCGGCGGTTTAACCCGTATTAAATTGTGATTTAAAATAAATTATTATACAACATGTACAGTAATTAACGCACACCGTCTTAAGGGGTCATTGAACTCATCATTATGAACAACTTTTACTATGGGACCACACCTGAAATCGCGAAAAAAAATCTGCTGTTTCATTCAAAAGTTCAATACTTACTCGATCAAAATGTATAATTTTGTAAGTTGTTTTGTAGGTTTTGTTAATTGCAGTAACCAACCCCTATTTATTTATAAAACTGTAATTATTACTGTAATAAACTTAACAAAAACAGGAAAAAGTAGGTATACACTTTCGATATCATTTTAATGTATCCATGACAATTCCTATAACACGTATACAATTGTATATATGTTATAGAAATTGTCATGGATAGTAAAAAATTACATTGGGAGTGTAAATTTTTTACTGATTTTGTTTCGTTTATATTACTGTGAAACCAATGTATACCAAGTTTTGACACAGTTTGATGGTTAGGTAATTTAGAAAAAAAAATATCGTACACATATTTTTTGAATGTTAGAGGTTAAGATATTTTAGAAAATGTGACAATGTATATATATTATTGCTCGTGACTGTACATACTTATAACGATAAATATTATTTCAAATGTGTTTGTCTGTCAGTCTGTTTGATACGGCCTAGTCTCTGAAACGGTCCTCATCAGCACCCACCAGCAAGCACCAGCAAGGCGTAATTATAGGCTTTTTGTCTCGGTAGCATAGTCCTGTGGAATAATTTCCGACATTCACGCGAGTATAGCCACGGGCACAGCTAGTTGCGATAATGAGAACAAACTATCTTTTACTAATGTGTGGCCATATATCCATCTGAGTCTAGAACTACTAACAAAAGCCATTTCCTTTTTTGAAACCAAAGAAAATAAAGCGAAATACAATAAACAAGAACATTAAAACAATCTCTAACAATAAATTGCCAGTAATCTAAAATGAGGCGTCAATTTATCTCTCAAGTCCTATCCAGATCTTGTAATCCAGGAAGGGAACCCGTTTCAACGTTTATTTATGTTTGGTCAACGGTTTTTGGAAAATGAAATAGATAAGGGGTCCCTCTTCGCCGTTATCTGTTGCGTTCGACCCGTTTTGGGACCCTTTCGAGAAATGCGTTTCGAGTTGGAGTCAAATTATTTTCGTTTTTCGAGGGTAGTTTTTTAAATTGAAGATGTATATAAAGGGTGCGCCAGATCTTTCCGCCCGGGTAAGCATTTCCCGGTAATTCTATCTCTTTCTTAATATGGTAAACATGGACCCACGTACGTGTTTACATATTTGTAATAGTTCATGTACCTACATATACTTTGGTCCTTTTTCTTAGGCAGAAACTACAGAACCTTGAATTCTTTTGCCTCGTCCACATTCATACAATCTCAATCAACGTTAGCATATCTTGAAGTCACTCAGAAACGTCGCTTTAACTAGATCTTCGTTTATATGCCCGAGTTTTAAGTAGTAAACTATAGGAATATTGTGTTATTTGCATACGGAATTATAATACCAACTGTGGAAGTACTGTCAACGTACGTATTTTTTAATATTGTAATGAAATCCTAAATGTATTTTTAATATCGCTACTGAATGTATTATTTCACTTTGGCAACACTTAGAAATAACGAATATGATGTTGTCAAATTCTGACCATGGACGTGCTTGCTTTGCGTGCGGGCTTAGTGAAAATAATATATTAGGTAGATATTTTTTATTTATTCTTTGTTAAATTGAGCTACGCAGTAAACGCAAAGGTACACTGCATTGCCTTAGTCTTTGTCATAATTCAGATCTCTCTTGTATCTAAATACCGTGTTTTTCTAAGAAAGCACGGTATTTTTATAAAGCGTACTGGAACATAACACGGGAAAATTACCAACATCAATTGACATTAAACAACAAAAAATACTCCTTGAACTTTATAAACAAAATTATCAGAGCCTAAAACCGTCCAAAATATAAAGAAAACATCCCACTCTCAGTGAAATCGATCACACGTTATCTCGATCACAGATTTCGGATCCAATAAGACCTCTTTTTTCCAGAACTGGGCATTTATCTTCCGAAATGGGATCAATTTAGAACTCTGTTGAGTACTTTATGTGTATAGATAGCTATTATACACCATTTTTGGGTTATTTTATGGGTAATTTTGGATATATTTCCAAGATTTATTTGATACGTAAATGGTTTCTGGGTAAGCTTGCCATTCATTGAAAAGAAAGCACTTACATTATGATATATAGTTATTTGTCGTGCAACGATTTCTTTCTCAGAATATTAAGGCAAATGGTCGACATTCGATATACAAGAAATAGATGGTAGAAAAACAGTAAAAAAACTAATAAAACACGCCTTAGTGGAAACCAAATTGAAAAGTGGAAAACAATGGACAAAACGTGGGGTGCCCTTAAGGTGTTTTTAACTAAACACCACACAGTATGTGCCTATGTAACGGCAACTTTGAACATGATTTTGACCCCCTTCCAAAACGTCGGATTAACTCAAAATTTGGCATACTTATGAAGGACTGATAACAGTATAATAATTTTATAAATTTGTGCCATTATCTTTGCCAGGATAGCAAAAAAAATGTCTTCGAAAACTACGCTGACATACGTCACCAGTTGTCCCGTTGTTTCCATCATTTTCATCCTTAAATTATGTAAAAATTACTTTCCTAAAAACCTAGAGTTTCATGTCGAAGGGCGGGCGTTTTGGGGGGACTGTCTTTTGTAACTTTGACGTTCAAAAAGTGCTGACTCTCAGCCTAGTTTGAATAAATGACTTTTGATTTTGATTTCATATAAAATATTATAAATTTAGGAAGCTAGATAGAAAATAAATCGCCGAGCTAATTTTGTCCTATATATTAGTTGTTTGAAGACCTTCTATGCGCTTGCTGGGGAGTTTATAGCGCCACTTCACCTTCCCAGCTAAAGCACTAGGAAGTGATGAAGGGACCGTTTTGTGGGACTGTCTTATGTAACTTTGACGTTCAAAAAGTGCTGACTCTCAGCTTAGTTTGAATAAATGAATTTGGATTTTTTTCGTAAAGGGTTTGCACAAAAATAACATACTTTGATCTGTAACTCAAGATCAAAGTATATTACCACAGATCGTATTTCGGCCACGGCGGCCAATCTCAAAGGAGACTTGCTATCGATGCAGGATACATTACAGTGCACAAGTACATATGTGCACAGACATAGGGACACTCGATCTTCCCTCTCTCATAGTCCGATGGGACGGCAATCCGACACGACCAACTCATGATGACTAACTAATCTATACTTATAATAAAACTGTAGAGAGGTCAATTCTGTACCTTGAATATACATTCAAAATTAATATTAGAGGATGAATGGTATAAATGCAATCAGTAAATTTTTTGTCTGTATGTGCACGCATGGGTCAAAAACTACTGAAGGTATTTTAACCAAACTTGGTGCGATTGTAACCCATACTCCTAGGCAAGTTATAGGCTATATAACATAATGCTAAGACACATAGAAGCTGAGCACTGACGATAAATTTGAAACAAGTCGGATGAAAATACGCTTTCGAGCTCTTATCCTCGCATACGTTGATCATACACCAAAAGTATGTATTAAAAAGATGATGGTCTTCAAAAGATCTACAAAAAAGTCATTCTGTTTGTTTGGCTAGTCTATGTTTATTTCCATAGGTTTCACGCCAAAAGTACGAAACCTGTAATGTTAACTTTTATGCTCAAATATTGTGTATAACTCGGAGTATATTTTAGTTTTCGTTTCATCGCAATCGCTTCGCTCTATCAAAAGTTATATTCATTTATTTATTTTCACTATTACGTAATGTAACAACACGTAGTGACATCTACTGACCCAAAATGATAATAACGTAAAATCAAGTAGGTTTGCGAGATTATTGTTTTGACCTAATTATTTTTGCATACTTCACGTTATTCATATCTTTTACAAATAAGAAGTAATCGTTTCGTCTATTTGCAACGATTTCGGGGGTTGTTTAGCCAATGTATTGCGGATATGTATGCAAAAATAGAAACGGAACGTTTAGTTTACATTCGCAATTTTCAACGTCGTTTACGCGCTGAAGAATACGTGCTTTTGCGGGACGCGATGCAAACCGATAATAACGATGAAAACTTGGAGCGATTGGTTAACTTGACATCCAGTTTTACAGGCGGTCCGCGATACATGCACGAAAATACACAAGATGCTTTTTGCTACGTCCGTAAATACGGCTGCCCGAACCTTTTCATAACGTTCACAACAAATCCAAAGTGGATCGATTTTTGTTAGGAACTTTTCTCAGGACAGGCGTCATATGATAGGCATGACATAATTGGAAGGGTTTTTCATTTGAAGCTCAAAGTAATGATTAATATCCTTACCAAAGAGAAACTATTCGGCCCAGCTCTTTGTTTTATGTACAGCGTCGAGTGGCAAAATAGTGGTTTACCTCACGCGCACATCCTCCTATGGTTGGAAAACAAAATTCGTCCTGACGCTGTTGACAATGTCATAAGGGCTGAATTTTCAGACCAAAATGAAGATCCAAATTTGCATGCCATCATTAAAACGCACAACGAGTATATTTTCAATCTGAAAATGTCACAAAAAGGGTAGACAATCCGAGACAAACCACCTTAATGGCATTCTTTCACCTCTGCCAAACAGATAATTAAGCCAAAAATATGTTATACAACGAAATTCCATCTTATTACATGTACAACAAGCAGCAAGGTGTTTTTAACCGTAGAAGACGTGGAACTGCTGTGGAAGGCGAGTCAGGCGTTTTCAAGGAACACGTGATTGGACGATTGTCATCATCATCATCATCATTTCAGCCGTAAGACGTCCACTGCTGGACTTAGGCCTCCCCCAATTTGGGGGGCTTTGCCATAATCGCCACGCTTGGCAGGCGGGTTGGCGATCGCAGTATGGTGGTAAAATGCATAGAGAACGCTGCTGCCCATTCTCTAGTAAGTCCCTTAGTCGCCTTTTACGACACCCACGGGAAGAAATGGGGTGGTGTTATTCTTTACGTCCGGCACCACACGGTACCGATGGACGATTGTGCACCTAAATAATCCAGAGTTTTATTATTTACTCCTCCTTCTGCACGTGGTGCGGAAGCCTTCACGGGCTTCCTTTACGGGGCTCCGTAAAGTGGATGATATTGAATATCCCACATAGGTACCAGGCTGCTTGCCGCGCACATCATTTATTAGGTGGAGATGAACATAGGGATGATGCTTTAGCCGAGGCATGCGTCAGCGATAGTCCTTATCAGTTGTGTCATTTGTTTGCCATCTTACTGACCTTTTGTGGATTAGCAGATGCTGGGCAGTTGTGGCAAAAATACCAAGATAAGTATGCTAAAGATTTTTTTTGATTTTTTGATGTCTCAATGGCAAAACAGTCTTGAAATATCAGACCGAGTCCGTGAAAAGTATAATAATAGATCGTTATTGGCTATTCAAGACATAGTTATAAGTATAGGAGGGAACCCGCTTACTCAATATGGCCTGCCTTCACCGACAGCCGATTGGAAACGTATAAACAGGTGGTACGCTTCGGCGATTAGTTACAATCCCGTAGAATTGGTAGAAACTCTGCAAAATGGTTGTTCAAATTTGACACCGGAACAGCATCAAATATTTGATCGAGTGTGCTACAGTGTGGGTCATACTTTGCGAGAAATCTTGCTTTTAAACGCGCCCGGTGGAACCGGCAAACCTTTCTTACCAAAGTTATTTTGGCTCGAATAAGGAGCCAAAATAAAATTGCTCTTGCTGTCACCTCCTCAGGTATAGCAGCCACATTGTTGTAAAAATCGCACATAGAATGTTTAAAATCCCCATTGACTTGGAACAGACAGAAAGCCCGGTTTGCAATGTGTCACGCAATTACGATAAATGTAGAGTTTTACGCGAATGTGTCACAATTATTTGGGACGAGTGCACGATGGCAAACCGCTTGGCTATAGAAGCAGTTGACTGAGTTTTGCAGGACATAAGACAAAATGACTGGCCGATGGGAGGCATTATGCTACTTTTCGACGGTGATTTTAGGCAGACACTACCGATTGTACCCCGAGGATCAACATCCGATGAAATTAATACCTGTCTGAAGAGTTCAATTCTATGGCACAATGTCGTATCAACTCATTTAATTTTAAATATGCGAGCACATCTGGGAGGAACCCCAAACGCGCAAGAGTTCGCTTTACTATAAAATATCCCACACAAGACGGTAACCTAATTTTGGTAGAGAACCTATGTTGTAACGTTACTTCACAGCTGGACCTCATTTCTTCTGTGTATCGGAATCCCACTGATATCGGTAACCACTGCTTAGCTGTGTCAACGAGCTATTTTGACCCCCCGCAACGACCAAGCGGCAGCAATAAATACACAAATATTGGCACATGTTTTTGGGGAAAGTAAGCAATATACTTCCATAAACACGGTTACGGAAGAAGAAGATGGCACACACTATCCAGTAGAGTTCTTAGATTCCCTTAAAACACCCGGTCTTCAGCACACAACATTTTTTTAAAGTCAGAGTGCCAATAATAGTTTTCAGAAATGTATATCCTCCCAAACTTTGCAACAACCAATCTCCAACAAAACGTCATCGAAGCCAAAATCTTAACAAGTTGTGGCGCTGGTGATGTTTTATTTATTCCCAGATATCCGCTCATTCCTAATAGTTTCCCATTTAGTTTTAAACGTGTACAATTCCCGATCAGCCTATGTTACGCCATGACCATTAACAAAGCTCGGGGCCAGACACTATCCATTGCGGGATGGACCTTAGTATTGGTTGCTTTTCCCACGGCCAATTTTATGTAGCTCTTTCGCGTATGAGCAATCCTAGCAACCTTTTTGTTTACGCTCCAGGTGGTTTCACCCCTAACATAGTATATAGAGAAGCGTTTTCGTAAAAAATACAAGTTTTGTGGCAGCTTTTTACTAGAAAAAGTCACCACGCCTGGTTAAAAGATCAACAGAGGAGGTGTTACATCTGCTATAAGCGGCATAATGCTGTTTTCCGACATCTACGCGAACGAAGTCGCAGGCACAGCTAGTGTGTAATAAATATACTATGGTATTTGTCATAACTTTTTTTTTGAGGGTGGGAAATCATTAAATGACGTCTCCCACTCTGGGCGGAGTGGGAGAGTGTGTCAGACTTGTACAGACTAAAACTCAACCGTTTTCCTTCAGTTGCCTATATGCCAAGCCATGGTAACTCTTTCGAACAAATCTCGCGAACCTGGCAGATATTGTCATACCTAAACAAAAAATTCGAACAACAGAAACTCTTCTATGCGTGTCAGCGTGTTGATGGCAGAAATAACACGGTATAAAATAAGTATAGTTTTTTTTTTCGCCCATCATTCAGCAAGTGAAAACTGTTCGCTGGCTGGCTGTAAAACATTAACTGAAAAAATTTACTACAAGATATCCTAGCTTCATCTTATAAAACCGTCAAAGCCAACATAACAATATAAATAAATAAATAAATAAATATCTCAGGACAACCAACACACCGTTATCTGATCCCAAACTAGGCAGAGCCTGTACTATGGTAACCAGACAACTGATAAATATACTTATATATTTCTAAATACATACATATTATAGATAAATTACACCCAGACACAGAACAAATAATTGTGATCATCACACAAAGATTTGTCCTGAGTGGGAATCGAACCCACAACCTCAGTCTTTGCAGTCAGGGTCACTAACCACTAAACTAACAGGCCAGAATAACATAATACCGGAAGCAACATACGTCAAGCCGCGTACCGGAAGTGACGGCGAATATTATAAATTCGAGCGGAAACGGCTCCCAGCGGTTAAATCACGTAGAAACATCACGGGCCACGCTTTAAATAAAATGCATTGCGCACTCTAAATACGCTGCCAGGATAGAGTTATGGTTAATGTTTTGTTTTGGTTTTACTTTGTGGTTCTTATTACCTTTTTTACTAAAAATAGTGTAAAAAAATCTCGCAAAAAAAAATCGCTAATTTTTTTGATTGAACGCGGTAATCTCAGGAACTACTGATCCAAATTGACAAATTCTTTTTGGTTTGGGTAGCCTATTTATCGAGAAAAGCTATAGGCTATATAACATCACGCTGCAACCAAAAAAAGCGGAGCAGTAATGAAAATTGTTACAAAAACGGGTAAAATCGCACGGGTAGGCGATTCGACGCGACGGGAAGGGTCGGGGGAACAAGAAATTTAACGCGGACGAAGTCGCGGGCAGAAGCTAGTATATTCTATTGCCTGAGTTGTTATAATAAAAAACACTTAAAAGTTACTAGTTACAATTTAAGTTATTTGTACTTTGACAGCGTCGTGTAAACAAAAACATATATACTCGAAGTGTACATTTCGCAAAAATCACCCAGCGAAAGTTTCAAATTCTAATTTTTGTTTCTCGTTTGAATGCGATAGCCGCCTGGCGACTCTCGCTTACGAGTCTAGTCATGGACAATCTCGTCTCTAAACAGTCGAGAAACTTCCTTAGTATAAGCACGAGCTCTAAAAGGCTGATTCTTTTTTTAGAAGTTTTTTTATTCACGGAACCTGCGAGACGTATTTCCTCAGTCGCGAGTGTTGGTTTCCAAGTGATTTAACCCGCTCCACATTTGCGTCGAGTGCAGAACACTGAATCAACGTATATTTAAGAATTTTCGCCCATAAATGTTGCGGTTCTGAAATGTTTATTTTCAGGAAACGTCCTTTGAGACTGCACGGGCCGTGGTTTACACATTTTTTCTTAGCAGTTTACATACTATAAAGATGGTAATTTTGAAGGATTTGTTTATTTTTATTTTCTTTGGCATGTTTATTTCCTAGTGGTGGATCTATCTTATGAACTATATGACAAGTATACAAGCTCAACTACTAAAAATTGTGTAAAAAAATGAGGTGTGGATACTTTACTTTTTCATCTCAAAATGAGAAAATGATCCGACCAAGATTATGTCTGGATTTAAAAGAGACTATGACATCTGAGTTTGTTTCGGCGTTTCTTCTGAGATTAGTCAGATAGGAAACGCCGACCTCATGTAGTTTTTATACTATAATTTATATGTGAAAGTATTCATTCAAAGCTATTTACAGAAATTAAATAATTTATCATGTTTTTTTTTGTGATTAAGTGAGAATGAATGATGTCCTAAAGACATGTGTGTGACAAACAATATATGAACGAGGCAAAAGAAATATGTATGGATTGTAGTAAGAGGCGTTCCGTCGTTTCTGCCTACCCCCACGGGAAAAGGCAAGAGTTTATGTATGTATGTCCTAAAAAGCTAATAAAATAATTTCCGCGCGCCAATTCTTTTTGCTTGAAGTAACAAGCATACATTTTGTGCTACTCAAAATTAAATATCTATGTTAATATAGTAACATTTTGTAAATTAATTAGGAAGCCTCAGTTTTACGATCCACCACTAGGAAATAAACATGCCAAAGAAAATAAAAATAAACAAATCCTTCAAAATTACCATCTTTATAGTATGTAAACAGCCAAGAAAAAATGTAAAAACCACGGCCCGTGCAGTCTCAAAGGACGTTTCCTGAAAATAAACATTTCAGAACCGCAACATTTATGGGCGAAAATTCTTAAATATACGTTGATTCAGTGTTCTGCACTTGACGCAAATGTGGTGCGGGTTAAATCACTTGGAAACCAACACTAGCGACTGAGGAAATACGTCTCGCAGGTTCCGTGAATAAAAAAAAAACTTCTAAAAAAGAAACCAGCCTTTTAGAGCTCGTGTTTATACTACGGAAGTTTCTCGACTGTTTAGAGGCGAGAAAGTCCATGACTCGACTCGTAAGCGAGAGTCGCCAAGCAGCTATTTCACTCAAGCAAGAAACAAAAATTAAAATTCGGGACGTTCGCCGGATGATTTTTGCGAACTATAAACCTCGAGTATGTATGTTTTTGTTTACACGACGCTGCCAAAATACAAATAACTTGGATTGTAACAAATTCTTAAATGTATATTTATTCAATGTATTATTGGTCTTTAGCAAAACTTACAAACAACAGTTACCGTATTTTTTAGGCGGAGCACAAAAAAAAAACATTTTAAATGGTAAAATGCAGTGCGAGTTATTCGCTATTGTATTATGAAAAGTACCTACAGTTGTGCGATTAAAAAGTATTAGCAAGATAAGAGTGTTTCTTTATAAATCAGTATCGCCATAAACATGACGATGGTTGCATCTATAGATATCATAAATACCGTTTTCACAAGTAACTTTATTCGTTTCGAGAAAAATTTCCTCGTGTAGCAGACACATTAAAAGAGGAAGGAAGATTTCAAACATCGAACATGTTACTAACGTTTAAGAAAACATGTTTTTATATTTTCTGAGAAGTCTCATGTTTATAGAGCGTTGATTTCGTCGCATTTTTACGGGTTGATGTATGTTATTGTACTGGAGAAAAAATATTACGTTCGTTTCCTGGAACTCTAATACATACCCACTAAAGTATACGAACGAATAAATGCTTGAGTATGAGTACTTCTATTTGCCACGAGGTTACAGAAGAAAAGTACGCTTTTCTTTTGTTAAATAACTACACTCAATGAAATAATACTTATATTACTTTCAATAAAGTTTGAAACGTTTATTAAACCTCAAATGTTAACGAAGAACTACAGTAAGAGCAGTGATAGCCCAGTGGCAACGATCACCACTTACGAGTTAAGTCGGGGATTCGATTCCGGGCAGGTGCTTTACTTGTTGTAAATAATGTCATTCCCACTGCTCTCAAATCGGTGAAGGAAAACTCGTGAGGAAACCGGAATGTCCCACAGTGGAACGAATGTATGGGAGCGGTTGGACGTAGACATGTCCGAAAAATAAGAGTAAAATTATGACAAACTAATGATGCCATCTTATTCGATTACTTAATGCCTTCATAAATTGTGGTGATGAATTTCTTCATAACTCCCATATTTCGGGAGTAATTTGAGAAAATGTGAAATTTTACTATGAAAATGAGTGTATCGAGCTCTCTCCCTCCTGATTCCGGGCTTGTTTCAAGTAGCGGTCTCTAATATCGTAATGCTATTACTAAGAGCTATATTTAATACTAAGACACATAGTGCGCCAAATGTGCACTTTCTGGGATAAAAGGAAATGAAAATTTAAAAAAAAAAACGTTTTTTCCCCATTTGTATTTACTTTAAACCGCAGACAGACTTATTAAGAGGTCTATAAATATATTATATATATACAGAAATATATATTAACAAAAATATTCACAAGAACTGATGAGAGTATGACTTTTAAGTAAGTTGATAATAAATTACCTAGTTTCATTAAAAGTACAATAAATAATTAAGATGTAAGCTCTAATTTACTAAGTTACACATTTTAAAACAATAACATCATTTAATTATCTTCGTCATCATCATCATCATCAATTAATTCAAATTCAGAATCGATGTCCGCTAAATCATTTATGTTAACAAATTCGATATCACTTTTCTCAGAATCCGTAAGCTCATAAAATTCCTTAAAAGAAGATTTTTTTACAAACTTATTTCCTTTTGGACGGATACTTGTAACAAGTGGATCAGAAGACAGTAAAAGATTGTGCATAATATCTTCATTGCATGAGATACTGCTATGCTTTCGAGAATGCCCCTCTCTATATTTTCTAAAATCTTTATTTCTAGCCTCAGATGCCTCTTCGGATAGAAAACCAATGGGCACAATTGACATGTTCTGAACTATGTCTGGCCCATGCATTAAAATTTTATGAAGTGAAGAAGGCATATAATACCATGGGTATAACTCCACGTAAAGCTTAGCAGTATCAAAGCAGAACTCTCGGAATTTAGTTACGTTGATCTTCTCTCCTGATGAAATACACTGCAAGATCACACAGATTTTTCTTAAAAGCATAGCATCTATTCCGGTCAGTTCAGCAGATTTAGTGTAGTTTTCAAAAAATCTCCTTGCCGAGTTGCCATTGTTGGTGGATCCACTGCCTTGTTTCACAACATCGAGAAGTAAGCCCGTTTCTCTTCTTACAGCCTCTTGAACTCTTTTCTTCCTGTCATCAACTTGCCTTTTTGCTATATCACCCCTTACTTGCCATGATTTTATGTCTAATTTGTAGGAAATGTGTAATAAGCATTCCATTGAGCGAATCCAAGCGTGAAGGGTGCTTAAGCTATATTTATACATGTCCTCGTTTGCGTGTTTATCTTTGATTAACTCTAAATTATTCATTTCTTTAGGACAAGCCTTGCATATGTCACACACTGAAGCTGCTGTATTGGATATAATGGAATGAATTTTACCATCAATCATTGTCAACAGCAGTTGGTGTTTGACACTAATTCCATCAGTGATGGTGGATGGAGTTAAGGCTTCAATCTCTGCTTCGATTTCAGCCATCTCTCTCTGCACATTTTCTTTGGTTTCCTTTATAAACTTAAACAATATTGGCCGGCAAAATGAAGTGGAAGATGGTCGCTCGTTTTCCCAAATTGTTACACCTTTTGAGACGAGCCGCAGTGGTACAAGACTAATCATAAAATTACTAGCAAGATCGATTTGCTCATCTTCACTCGTCCTTTGATGATAAATGCTTTGGCTAGATGATCCGTCAAAACCCCATTTGCTGGTCAATACGAGCTGTTGATTGGGATCAACAGGGGTTTCTAACGACCTAATAAGTCTTCTTGAGGTTAAATCCATCAAGGCTTGTAATTTGATTTTTGCAGAGCTCTCTGTAACTGTGAGATCTTCTTTGGCCGGATAGCACTTAATTTTTTCTTTAACCAACATGTAGTAACTCGGGTATTGAAGAGCTCCTTCTTGAGTGTTGAAATCCCGAAGAGTGTTATAGCGCCATTTCGATAAGTTCATCGATACATAAAGAGCCAATGCCTTCAAAGGGGATATTTCCCGTACCTGAATTGATTTACCTTCAATGAAGGCTTTGATTTTTGAGGCCTCTTCTGGATTCTCCGTCAAGTATTTCATAACATAAGCTGTATCGCTTTGTCCTGCCTTTTGAAGCGCCCTTTCGGCCGAAAACATAATTTCAGCGCTGCTACTGCTGCATGAAAGACTATCTTCAGTGCGTCTTCTTTTTTGCCGGTTACTAAGGTCCTCAAAAGATTTACGAGGACTAGGATGTGTACAAGTTGAAGCATCAGATTTAGCAGGAGAAATTATGGGCTCGATGACGTCACTTATATTTTCTGTAGAAGGTTCCATATTTTCATTCTGTAATTCCGGCCATTGAATTGCAGCCTGTAGCCAAATCTCATGTTTCTTCCGAAACTTATCTGTGCTTCTTCCAGACTGTGTCCATTTTGCATAAATGCGGTAGCAAAATCGACGACACCAGTCTTTTAAACTTGTTTCAGCACTTTCACATAACTGAACACAACTGTTATCTTTTAAAACACTGAACAAATAGTTAAAGTCGCGTAAATCTTTATGTGCGCGTGCGCATAAAGCAACGTGAATATCAAGATTTGTATTAAAATTTGGAAAATACATTGCGAGATTAGCTTGGATACAACGAGGTGTAAATCAACACTGATTTTAAAGTTACTAATAGTGACCTATTTATATAAAATCCAGGTATCCCAGGTATCCTTTGTTAAATATTGCAAGGTAATTAGTTATTGTGATAATTAGTAAATGATGCATGCTAAATTAGTGTATTAAGAGCCATTTAGTAATTAAATAATAGCAATGTTCTTATCAGTAATCATTAGTGCATCAGTTTTATATGTAAACCTTAAGTCCCTAATTATATATCCTAATTAGCTTATATCTTCTCTAATTGGCTGCTCAGAAATGTTATTGTAATAAGGTAAACCTTTAGAAAAACGGTTTTAATCAACAAAATAAACAAAAAATAAAAAAATTGTGTTATAAAATAAACATCACTCTTTATCCCAGAAAGTGCACATTTGGCGCACTATGTGTCTTAGTATTAAATATAGCTCTTAGTATTAGCATTATGATATTAGAGACCGCTACTTGAAACAAGCCCGGAATCAGGAGGGAGAGAGCTCGATACACTCATTTTCATAGTAAAATTTCACATTTTCTCAAATTACTCCCGAAATATGGGAGTTATGAAGAAATTCATCACCACAAGTTATGAAGGCATTAAGTAATCGAATAAGATGGCATCATTAGTTTGGCATAATTTTACTCTTTTTTTTCGGACATGTCTACGTCCAACCGCTCCCATACATTCGTTCCACTGTGTGTCCTATAGAACCAAAAAATCGAATACATGTGACATCTACCAACCCGCACTTTTTCTCGATGACGGAAGGGCTATGTCCCTACAATGGGAACAGTATAGGCTAATTATGCCAAAGTAATACAAACACGACATTACTCAGTCATACATAAAAGAATTTTCTACTCAAAAAACTTTCATAAAACAGGCTACGTAACTTCGTAAATTAAAGTCATCCTTTTTCTCAAAATAATTTACTGTACCCGCTTCCTTTCGCACGTTCCTAATACTAAATTAAAACACTGAATGGAAATTTAAATTTCGCACTCGTATTTCGCGACACAGAGGCTCAACCGTTGCTTTTATCCACAATCGCATAACCCTTAACTGTTGTGTTAGCACAATTAAAATAATTCAGCGTTCCATTCCTAAGACTTCGTTCAAAATGACAGCGTGGTGAACAGCGGTAGCGGGCGCGGAAGCGGCACGACCTGGTGACCTTTTTTTTGTGGGTAGGAAATCCTCAAATGACGATTCCCACTCTGGGCGGAGCGGGAGGGCGTGTCAGACTTTTACTGACTAAAACCCACCCGTGTTCCTTCAGTTGCCTATATGCCAGAGCCATGGTTACTCTGGCCACCTGGTGACCTGACTTACAGCTTTTGAAAAAAACTTAGTTTAGGCACCAGTCTTCCACAAATGATGTACAAAATTGTATTTGTAGACTAATTTACCTCTAAGCTGTAATTTTTGGAAAGATAATAAAAATCTATTCTGTTCTATTCTACTCTATTTGGTGATCACCATGCAATGCAAGTTATTGTAGTACAGCAGTAGAGGTAAGACTTAAAACAAAAAAAGGTTGCTCACTAGTCATACTCCGCACACACTTTACCTATACTTTTACGTCACTGACAAAAATAAAGTTTTCTGGATATAATCTAGAGCACGGGCAGCAGCGTTCCCTAGGCACTTTACCAAAATACTGCGATCCCCAACCCGCCTACCAAGCGGGAATTTTAATTTAATTTGTGACAACAAACTGTTTTTTTTTTGCGCTATTAGTAACTGCTTATGAATTCCATTTGAGTTAATACTGGTATCAATCCCATTACGATAGGAGCCAGCCATAGTTATTTTATAATGCACGCAAACGGCAGTTTCATAATATTCTATGCTCGCGCCCGCTTCAACTCCTCACCCTGGACAAGGCTTATCAGTGATATCATGGCCTCAGGAAGTTCTCACTTGCTTCCGCTGCGGTCCTCTTGTTTCTACATTACCAAAATTCTATTTTCCACACCGCAGTCAAAAACCAACCATAAACTTGAGAAGAGAGAGTTTTATTTCCACTGGATATTTTTTACCTTATTCATACTTAAGTTAGCTACAGTCTAAACTGAAGCAAAAATAGCAGTTAGATAGAATAAACTGAAGAGTGAATTGTATGCAGATCGAGTTGTTCGAGTAACGTTCGAGTATTTATGTTCATTTTCTGGGGTCTGGTGCATTTAAATAAGATTTTCTTAACGGAAAAGTGCCTCTTTCAATAGTCAATTGAAAATTATAATAGTCCTCCGGACCGTATTTCGGCCATGACAGCCACTCTGTTCGGCGCAAGAGATATAATAGTGTACAAGTGCGTACGCAGACACAGGTTAACTCTCTTCCTTCACTCTCATAGTCCGATGGGACCGCAATCAGACGATGGAATCAATCAGAGAACAGGCGCAGGATCAACGTCTTAACTTTTCCGTCTTAATATATAAAGATGGTCACCCATCCACGAACTAACTGTGGCAAACGTAGCTTAACCTGGTCGCACGGGTCGATCGATCAGAGTATTACTGCTGTTATAACTTAGCCACGAGCCCCTCAGATTAGATTATTTAGATATAATGGAAGAATTAAAACTCACCAAAAATATTAGGTCTTTACCTATGAAATTGCCGTTCTGCAGTGCTGGTCATTTGAAATCAAAATATTTTTTGTTTGTCTAAGAATTCTAATTTCAAATTAATTTTATTTAAAAAACATGGAACTCTTTTTCCAAAAGTAGTCATTTGTTTATTGATTTGTGTTACATTTTCATCGCATTTCAATCTTTTTCATCATCATGGATACGTTAAAAATTCAAGTAATTATGGAATATGAGTACCGTCGTGGCAGCAACGCGGCACAAGCGGCATGCAACATCAACGACGTTTACGGAGCTAACACTACAAACCAACGCACCACCTGTTATTGGTTTGCTCGCTTCCGTTCTGGAAATTTCGACCTGAAAAATGAACCTCGCGGTCGTCCGAAGACTTTGGTCGACAATGACGAATTAAAGGTGATTGTGGAAGCTGATGATACACAATCTACGGCTGAATTAGCAGCAGCTTTCGACGTTAGCGTCAAAACAATATTGGTCCATTTGCGTCAAATTGGCAAGGTAAAAAAGCTTGACAAATGGGTGCCCCACGAACTCAATCCGTACCTGCTTCCGTTATTAAATCTGCGAGGCATGTTCTCATCCCCTCAATCACTCATGTGTGCAATCTGTGCTTGGCTAAAGGCACCTTCCCAAACGCCTTCAAAAAGGCATTAGTCTCACCTATATTTAAGGGGGGGGATGGAGACCGTGTCGAAAACTATAGACCTATATCTGTTCTTACGACCCTGTCCAAAATCTTAGAAAAAATCTTAAATAAAAGACTACTGAACTATTTAGAGCACAATAATGCAATTGCCTCAAACCAATACGACTTCAGGAAAGGCAAATCAACAGAGGATGCTGTACTTGACCTGTCGAATCATATCACCCAGAATCTTGACACCAGGACTAAAACGATAGGTATATTCTTAGATTTGGCCAAGGCTTTTGACACGGTTTCTACTCCCATCCTTTTACACAGATTAGAGGAACTAGGAATAAGAGATACCGCTCTGAAGATCTTTTGCGACTACCTCAGTGGTCGTAGTCAGCGAGTTAAGGTAGAGAACTACACTAGCCATGATGAGATCTTATCTTTTGGAGTCCCGCAGAGCAGTGTGCTGGGTCCTACCCTCTTTCTTGTTTACGTTAACAGACTATGCCAACTCACTATACCGGACTGTAAAATCCTTGTCTACGCTGATGACACTGCACTTATAGTAAGTGCAGATACATGGGCTTCTGCTCACCGCTCAGCTGAAACTGCTCTTCGTATAGTAATGGACTGGCTTTCCTGTAATCTACTAACACTCAATGTCTCCAAAACCAACTATGTTACTTTCTCAGCAAACTCTTCCACTCAGCCTAGCATTCCGGATATAAAGGTTCACAGATGCACTCATCTAGTGTATAACACCTGCAATTGCCCGCCTATCCAAAAGACATCTTGCGTAAAGTATCTAGGAGTACACATTGATTGCACACTCAGTTGGAACAAACATGTAGAAGTGACAGTATCTCGTGTTCGAAAGCTTATATTTCCATTAAAAAAGCTCAGACACGTAGTTTCCATCGCTCTGTTGAAAACCATATATTATGCTTTAGCTCAGTCACCTATTGCATTACGGTTTGGGGTGGCACTTTTAAGACTCTTTTGCTTCGCCTTGAGAGAGCACAGAGGGCCGTTTTGAAGGTGATGCTTCACAAACCGTATCGTTACTGTACGAACCAACTATACAAGAATATGTCTGTACTCACTTGCCGGCAACTCTGTGCACTTAATATAATCCTACGTAAACGTTCCTCCCTTAGCTATGACCCAAAATTGTTAGCAAATAAACGACGTAAAGACCTGGTTTGTCCTCCTGTTAGAATCAGAACTGCCCTGGCAAGTCGAAACTATTTGAACCTGAGTGGCCGCCTTTACAATGCAATTAACAAAATATGTAAGATATATCCCCTTCCAAAATACAAGTGTAAAACTGTTGTAAAACAATTCCTTCAGGGTCTAACTTACGACGACACTGAAAGACTATTCGCCAGATAATCGTAAAAAGTAAGCGCTAAAACATACACGCAACCATACACATACACAAACACACACATACACATAAACACACTCACACATTCACATATTTCCATGCATGCTATAAAATTAAAATAAATAATTTTCAATCTAATAATATTCAATTATATTCAATTCAATTTTTATTCTAATATCTTAACTTAAATAAGTATATTTTAATTTGTACCAAAAATATTTGTATCATTATATTATTACTGTAGCAAATTATTATGTCTCAAGTTAGCTTGTTACCTAAGATTGTAGGAGGAAGGCGCTGGTGTCTGTAACACAGTTAATACTAGCACAGACACCGCCGTTTACTCTATCTTTTTAGTACCCGAATACTTGTACATTGTGTTTTTGTTTAGGATAGATAAGTTGTACCTACATTTGTTAATAAATAAAAAAAACTTTAAACTTTAAACTTAATGATCGCCAGCGCGAAGTACGCGTCGAGACGTGCCTTGCACTGCTCAACAGACACACAAATGAAGGAATTTTGAACCGCATTGTTACCTGCAATGAAAAATGGATTCTGTTTGATAACCGCAAGCGCTCAGCAAGTTGGTTGGATCCTGGTTCAGCACCTAACCAATGCCCTAAACGAAAACTTACCCCTAGAAAAGTGATGGTCACTGTTTGGTGGTCTAGCGCCGGTGTGATTCATCACAGCTTCTTACCAAACGGGGTGAGCATTACTGCAAATGTGTACTGTGAAGAACTGAACTCAATGATGGAGAAGCTGGCACATCTCCAACCAGCATTGGTCAATCGCTCGTCTCCGCTGCTCCTGCACGACAACGCGCAACCTCATACTGCACAGCAGACGGTCTCCAAGTTGCAAGAACTGGGGTTGGAAGCTCTCCGTCATCCGCCCTACTCACCAGACCTTGCGCCTACAGACTACTACTTTTTCCAGAATTTGGATAACTTCTTGGCGGGAAAAAAATTCAATACCCGAGAGGCAGTACAAAATGCCTTTGAAGAATTTGTTGCCTGTCCAGCTGATTTTTTTAAGAAGGGCATCAATAAACTGCCACTGCGTTGGCAAAGATGCATTGATTGCATGGGTGATTATTTCGATTAATACAAATAAAAAATACATGAAAAAAAATCGTTTAATTTTTTTCATACAAAACGGCATTTTCATAGGTAAAGACCTTTTAGATAGCATTGCTAAAATCCAAACTAATATTATAAATGCAAAAATAACTCTGTCTGTGTGTCTCGCTTTCCTGCTAAAACTACTGAACCGATTTAAATGAAATTTGGTACACAGATAGTTTAGAACCTGAGAAAGGACATAAGCTATTACCCAGTAGTATGTTCCCGCGGGATAATTTCCGACCTCCACGCGGGCGAAGCCGCTGGCAAAAGCTAGTTAAGAAATAATTATACCACTTTATATGAACAAATATCTAGCAAGTTCTTATGTAATGAGTACTTTTCTGATTGCTCAGGAATTTCCTCCACCTCACGGCAAAATTTGTAGGAAGTTTTTACTTGAAGTTTTATTTTATTTTATTCAGATTTCCTTTGCGGGTTCCATTCCAACAGAAAACAGTTACCCCTTCTATATTATTTACAGTTTCTTTCCACTTTAACTTTACTAACTCCCACTTTAGACCCTCAACTAGTTCATATCACGCCCCACGACTCCTCACACATTCCTCCACTCAAGATTTATTACCCCCGGCTTCGACCGTGTCCTGAATTTCAATCTACCCCCAGTGGACTAGCTGATTAAATTTTTCAGCATGAAATATATGCCTTATAATATAACACGAAGAGTCCTGGAATAAAATTGAATGTGACCACGGAAAATATGTGGGTTTTGATTAAATTTTTGAGGTTACCTGAATTTCTTGGAGTGGAAAGGAGTTTGACATTTTTTTATTCCTTTTTGTACTATATCGCTCGTTGGCAAAAAGGGTGACACGACTAAAATATCAGCAATTTTGAGTTAAGTATACAGGTGAAAGCGGAAAATATTATTCAGTTTTTCCACAAAAACGATGTTACGCTAAGCCTAAAAATAAGGAACCTAGAGAGGTTGGGATTTTTGTGTCGTCGCTCTTGTCTCGTACTTAGCATTGTTCAAATGTCAAGTTTCTCGCACATGAACCGTATGTTTTAGTATTTGTCAGGTCTTGAAATAATAGTCTTTTTTTTTGACATTCTAACGTCAACGTCGACTGTCGCTGACAAGCCCTGCATAGGGTCGCAGCATTAAATTTAAATTCATATGTATTTGCCAACAATGTAGGTACAGGTATAAGATGGGAAATTATGCTAAGCAATGGCCGTTTTGCGTAAATGTGAAGCATGTTTTACCCCAGCTTTTTCTTTTTTGTGTGTGTTTTGCCCTCTTTTGCGTCATGTGCACCGCAAAGAAACGGATTTTTTTCTTTCCTTTTTTTCTATTTTATATGGCTGAATGTTTAAACTAATCCAACCTGCAGGGCGCGCCTACCATAGCTTGTAAATGACTATCCCTTCAGGAAAAACCAGCGTGATGATATGTTTGATTAGTTTAGTAGGTCGGTTTTACAATTCCTACCACTACCAACCCACAGCTCTTAACAGAGCATCACTTTCACCAAGGACATACAAAAAAGAACCACTGTAATACAGCTAAAACTGTCACGTGACACCGAAATGATTATTATCCGAGAAAAAGTAAATGAGAAACATAAGTATTTCGAAACAAAAATAACAAATTCCACGTAGCTTTGAGTGGTTCACTGTTCAGCCACTCGTTGGAGTACGTAGCGACATTTTAATGATGCAACTCTGTGGGCTAAGTGGAATGTACAGAGGTGCCTGATGTTTGCGGAATGAAAAGTGAGTAAAATAAACATCTATAAATAGTATAAAGTCACTGTTTTCGTTTGTCTGTTTCTCAGTTTACTTCTTCTAAGCCACGCTACGGTATGCACGGTTTTAGCTATCTTTTTGAGAATTGATTCCAACAGGTTTAAATATATATAATACATGCTTAATATAGTAGACAAAAGCGGAGAATTCCAAAGATTTGTAATATATATACATATTTTTGGGCGCTTAACCTGGCTAAATCTTAGGAGATAGATCAAATTAATGGACAAAGAAATTGGGTATCTTAATTGGTAAAAAGGTTTACCGAAAAGTTCACGATCGAGTATAGGTATGTATGTCTATCACCTAAAAATAACTCACAGTAACCATTTATATATTAAAAAAAAAGTTTATTTAGGAAGCAATTTTAAAAAATTTAGTTTTAATAATTTTTCAATCAAACACATTAGCCACTGTTTATCAAAATTGCCCTTTACAGTGTATCATTAAAATTACTGTTTTAAAAGATATCACAGAATCAAATTATAAACCACTGGCTGCAAAACAAATTGTCGGCGGACATGCCCCGTTGCCGTCCACGCCGCGGGTAATCACTAGCTAGATGAACTGTCGGCCATATGAAAGTATCTGGGACAGACTGGATGCGGTAGTCGGAGCGTGTGTATTCTGGGAGAAGCTTATGTCCACCAGTGGACTGCGAAAGGATGAATTGATTGATGTTATTAGCTGGCCAACCCGTAAAACTCAGAGCCCTGTGCTCAGCAGATGGGAATAATAAAATATGATTTTAAACAAAAAGCCAAGATCCTACTTCACTACATAGTATAAAACAAAGTCGCTTCCTTCTGTCTGTCCCTATGTATGCTTAGATCTTTAAAACTACGCTACGGATTTTGATGCGGTTTTTTTAGAGATAGAGTGATTCAAGAGGAAGGTTTATACGTATAATACGCGGGCGAGGCCGCTGGCAAAAGCTAGTAAGCCCGATAAAATAGTAGTTTGATATACTTAAGTGCAAAATATTTCAATCGGTTACACAGAAGGACGAACTTATCCTATCTATTCAAGAAAAGCAGACTTACTAATAGTCACAAATGTAAAATATAAAAGTCCTCTCCACTCATTTTCCGTTCCCAGTCCAGTCAAGTCTAGACCTCTTCAAGTCTATGCTCTCAAAAGGCCACAAGTCCTGCAGGACAGTAGGGGCTCTCCACACGAGCGACGCGCCGTGCGGCGACATTTTAATGAAGTACCAGTGTAGCCCACTTGAGCCCTTTCAAACTCGTAGGTTGTACGTTGTACGCACGTTTCTATGAGGTCCTAGTAACTTGTGAAAAAAAATTGCGTGAATTGGTAAAATGGTAAAATGTCGTGAAACTTATTTTGCCTATGCATTTCTGTAGCTTTTGGGGAAAACCGTATCAAAACGAACTATCATCCATACATACTTTGATACATACATACTATCATGCATACATACATACTATGATACATACATACATACTATCATACATACATACATACTATCATACATACATACATACATACTATCATACATACATACATACTATCATACAATCATACGTACTGTCACACATACGTACATACTATCATTCATTCATACATACTATCACACATACGTACATACTATCATACATAAACTCACACCTTTTTCCCATGGGTAGGCAGAAACTACGGAGCGCCACCTCCTACGATCCATACATACTCCTTCTGCCTCGTTCAGGTTCATACATCTGGTCATACACGCATGCCTGGTTGTATGTACTACGCAACTGACCTTTCTGAAGAACACTATAATTATGTCCTCCTAGGGCATCATCCCATCCAGGCGTTTCCACTCACATCTGTCTATCATTTGAACATATCAATATATCACATAACTATTATTTGTTGAAATTATGATTCTGAGCACACACTTGTTTGAGACACATAAATGCGTTTAGTTTTAAAGGAGGCTCAATCTAAAACAATGTTTTTTTTTTTTCATGATAATAATCATTCAAGTGGGCTAACAGTCAAGATTCAAACAAAAAGAAAATCGCTCTTTTTGATTTCTAAATGTAGTTTTGAGTGGAATAATTTAACTATTCATAAATTTGTAAATGTTACAACGTTGTATCCCTGAAACATTTCTTTAAAACAACTGTATCTCTTACCATAAAATTTTGATTACCACTCACTACAATACAATACAGAATACATTTTAGTTACATCATCTGTTTACGAGCGGAAACTATGTGAGAATTCTCCGTAACGAATCAACATAGCATCAAATAGAAGTATGTACAGTCAACAAAACAAATTAGTATGCAGCCCTAATATAACCGCTTACGGGTCAGGGTATTCTTAGGCCCAATCATGGTGAGTATCAGTGCGCAAATGGTACAAAATCGCAGGACACTGCACTAATATTTTGACATGGGGTATATAATAATAAATCATGAAGAGCTTATTATTGACAGTGAACCCCAAACTAGACACATTTTTTTAAATCTAGACCAAAATATAAGTTTAGTAACTAAATGTAAATACTTTATCGATTTTTTAAATCTAAATTAGGCTAAATTAGGGTGTTGAGGCGCAACATGGGAGAGGCCTATGTCCAGCAGTGGACTGCGATAGGCTGAGTTGATGACATTAGGTTGCCATGACATAAATAAGGCTTTCATTATTAAAACGTTATCAGATCTTATATAGAGCCAAGGCTTTTTTTCTACAAGGTCTAAGTTCACAAATCTTACATCTTGGTCAAAATGTATGACTTTTCCGTTATGCGGCCGTCACACAGTCACTCCTACGAGCTTATGGTAAAAATATTTTGTCGTGCCATAATAGATCAATGGAACGGCCAAGCCATTCATTTCGTGATAAGGTAGGTACTGTTTTTTATTTCTGGCTCGTCCTAGCGAGCACTCACATGCCTCCAAATATGACGCATATTTCCTTCGTAGTTCAAATTCCTTGCGTGAATAGCTTGCGCTTTTTGTCGACTGTACTCTAGAACTACTGACCCGGTGAAGACAAAGTATGTGCTCAGACGGTATTACGGAGATGTGAGCACTACGTACAGTCGTGTCTAAAATATGTTACACATACCTAGTGAAATTCTTAAGCTTTTTTGTATGCAGTACCCATCCCAAGGATTTGCATAGGTAAATAAATTGAACACTTTTTTTATTGTATTTAGCGGTTAAAAAATAATATGATTTGCGAAAATGAAGTGCCACCTTCAAATGACACTGCTGTCACTAATGTCAGAGAAGACTCAAGGTGCATTCAAATAACCTACTTAAAAATCGTTTCTCGATGTTTGTATTAAGATTTGGTTAGCCTACCAACAAAAATAATAAATGTGAAAGTTTGTATTTTTGTAACTCGTTTACGCATAAACAGCTGAACCGATTTGCTTGAAATTTGGTATACAGGTAGTTAAAACTTTACCTGCATAAACTTTGTATCTCGGTAGTACGTTTCCGTAGGATAATTTTCGACATATAACGGGTGATGCCCCTGACAAAAGCTAGATTATCATAATTTATCATCAATTGTTATTGTCGCCAGTCTCGCGAGCGGGCAAAGCGGACAACGTAGACACGGCTACATATCAAGCTATCCATTTCCAGTATTAGCTGACCGCGCATTGTATACACTTTTCATACAATGGGAAGTCAGATTAAACTGGATATTTATAGCTTGATTTGTCGCTGTCCGTACTACCGTTTTTCCTAAATCTGCTGTTCGATAGCCACTTCTTTTACGGCATGACTATACCTACGTATTGTATCTTTATAGGTATGTAAGATTTATAAAATAAAAAAAAAACCTTAAAATTATGAGTCGGCGCTTTGAGTGATATTTGTTCATTGATTTTTCAGCGCCGACTCAAAATTTTAAGGTTTATAATTTTTTGCTTTTCAGTTTTTTCGGTGGTTTAATTTTTTGTTAAAAAGCTTTTATTTTATATTTTTTGTGACTTTAATGTACTAACAATACTTTACAAGGTGTACCCTATCCAATGAAAAAATAATTATCAAAATCGGACTACTCTGTAGAAAGTTATGCGTGGTTATACATTACAATCAGTGAGTAAACAATCAATCATCCCCTGTTTTCCGACCCTTAGAGTTCGATTTTGTTTTCTAAATTTATATGAGACCATCTTTAAAGTATACCCTTTCCAATAAAAAAAGAATTATTACAATCGGACTACTATATAAAAAGTTATGCGTGGTCATACATAAAAAAAATAAAATAATATACGCGTCGAATTAATAACCTCCTCCGTTTTTTTCATCGGCTAAAAAATTACGAAGAGTTCTAGACAAGTTCTTTCTTCTAGGAAAAAAACAATTTTTTAGGACTTTTCACGCGAAGTTTTCACTTACTTTTCAAGAATTTCGAGACATTCACAGTTTATTTTCGTACGTTTACGCAACAACGAGTGATGTGTTATTAAAATTCCTCCTTTATTTATTTAAAGGTTCTTTGGAACGGCACGCGTATGGGTATTATTAAAAAAAAATGTACTTTTGCTACGCTCTCCGCGTCCAGCTTGCTTATTTTTATTTGCTAGTTAAATTTCAGTAAATTTCAGTTCACCCGAATTCTAAAACTATTAAACTACCATTTGTTTTTATTAAAACTGTCGATAAGTAAGTAGATTTTTTATAATGTAAAATTTTGATAGTATGGCCGAAGTAATTTCATACAGAAAAACCTTGTCCCGCTTTTCATAAAATAACTTTGAAAATTTAATTTTCTAAGTACAATGGTATCGGTATGTAATGTTATGCTTTTTAGCATTGGTATGTGTTAAATGATATTATTATATAATCAAAATACAATACATTGTTATTAATACATAACATTTACATACTTTAATGCATGTCCAAAATTCATTTCGTCTCCGTAACTGAGTGGAGTAACTCCACTCAGTTACAGGGTTTTACAAAATTATACCCATCTTGTAAATAAAATTATTTACTGGCAATGTTACACATCTAACACTGTAACAGGTGGCGTGACAATGGATTCTGTCAATTTGTTTTTTAGCACAGTGCGAGTATCTTTGTGTGTGACGTTCTAATTCGTGTTTTATCTAAGAAATACGTTTATGTGGTTTATCTGACTTTGGTTAGTATTTTCTCATTTTTATATTATTACAAGAACAGAAATGTGGTGTAAGAAGTTAAATAGATCGAAGGTTTTCGTGGAAGCAAACTTATTTCGACACTACATAGTATTTTGTAGGTTAGACATGTGTTAATTTTTCATATACGTTACTTTTCTGTTACGTTTCTCTGATGTATAAAGGTAAAACTATGTCCATGGCAAAGGAGTTTACTGCAGTACGAAAATCATAATTAATTTAAAAGTTGTTCTGACTCCTTTTCCGTTACATTTTCTGTTACATTCAACTTATTTTCCTATCAGATTCATATCCGTTACGTACAATTTTTGTGAATAACACCCGTATAAGGATCTATGTGTACTTTTGTTTCTTGTGTCTTTTTCCCTCTTAAGAGCGGCCAACTCATCATAATTCGCACGCAAAAGATCGTATGTGATTATGGCGCCATAAAAAATTTTCATACAGAACATATCTTAGGGTATCTTTAGTTTTTATCTAAGTTTACGTGTAAAAAAAAAACGAAAATTCAGTAATGACGTCTGAAAATTAGTTTGATTACGCAATTTTTGTCTGAACTTTTACCGTTAGTAATGTACATGCATTAAAGTAAAGAAAACATTTTCAGATACACCGCGCACTTGTGATGGAGATTCTAAATGTTTCTTCTTCAAAATTTGAATGGTTTCACTTAACATGATCCAAGAAATGCACGGTTTCGAACCGTGCATTTCTTGGATCATGTTAAGTGAAACCTCCACGCATCAATTGTCATGCGATTTTATCGCGTTCTCAGCCGCTTGCGTTGCGTTGGATGGCATAACTAGCTTTTTAATCAAACTCGCCTTGACGACAGCCGGATTGGGACGGGCCCTCTTAACTGCTGAAGATTTAATATAAACTGTTTACCTCCATAACTTAAGTAAGTAGATACCTAGGTTTTCCTAGATATACTAAACACAATATTAAAAACCTCGTGCTTGAGATGGACGATTTTATTTTGTATGTTTAATGTTTTCTTCGAGGGTGTCGTGTGTAAATAGTAATAGCCGCATGCGTAACTCGATCAGGTTAAGCTACACTTGCCGCACTCCATTCGTGGATGGGTGATCTTTTCATACCGAGACCCTTCCGTACCTCGGAGAGCCGTTGGTCCTGGTTGACATTAGTGGATCTTTGACAATCGTTAGAGGTCGTCACAAGTTCGAAACTCAGACAACCAGTCTTACCAAGGGGTATAGTGTTTGTAGGGGTGTACTAGGACCGATGCCTGCCGGGGTCGCGTGATAGTTCGAAAGAGATACCGTGACCCTGGCACATGGGCAACTGATGGAACACGGGTGGGTTTTAGTCAGTAAAAGTCTGACACGCCGTCCCGCTCCGCCCAGAGCGGGAGAAGTCATTTGATGATTTCCCATTCTGAAAAAAAAAAAAAAAAGGGGTATAGTGTTTCTTAGTAACTGGGTTGTGGAGTCGCTCCACGCAAAAGATATTTAGCTGCACCCGGTTAGACTGGATGCCTACCTCAAAAATTGTTGGGAAAAGGCTAGGCAGATGATAATGTATTATTTTTTTACTAGATCTTCAACAAAGGCTACACAACTCGTACATATTTACAAAAAGAGGGACAAATCCAAGTGTTGGCTTCCAAACATTCACATGTAACATAAGCAGATACTATTTATAAGTTTAACAAGAACAAAAACATTCTTGACTCCCACAACCGACGAAGTTTTACCATTTTACCAAAAACAAAGGAAACATTTTACCAAAGAATATTAATATAACAGGGTGTCTAACAAGCAACAGAATACCAATAAGCGATGGCTTCTTAAAACGTGATCGTTTATTTACCTCATTACGGTATTGCGGAGCCGACGCCCGCGCCGCCACGATTTATTATTGTTTGCCTTACTCAATTAATTTCTTCAATTCCGGGGGTTGGTACCAACGGGACGGTACGTGGATATAAAGGTAGTGGATATGGCAAGAAGAAGATAGAATAAAGATAACATAATTGCATAGTGAGTTGTTACAAAAAAAAAACCATTGATGACTTTTTCATGATAATTATAGTCATTTAGTATGATTAAATGAACTTAGAGGGTTGCCTTGATGATTATATTTCTGTTAACCAATATTTTTGTTACGGTCGCGAACCATATTTTGTTCAACGTACAACCTGGCAATAATCTGCAAGTTGCAAGAAAACGCACTATCATAGCGCATTCAACATAATAACTGCAACTCAAGAAGATTATTATGTTGTGAAAGTAAGTAGCGTCTTTGTGAGTAGTAGTCTTTATGAAGAAGTCACTACCATCATACCTATTCCTGCTGACAAGCAGTGACGATGTGTCTATTTGAAGGGATTCAAGTATAATTACAGGCATATATACGAGAAATTTCATATTTTTCTTCAGGTTGGCAATGCATCTGTAAAGCCTCAAGTATTCCAGAAGTCCATAGTACTACTTGTTAAATAGGAATACAGTTGTAGTAGTAGAAGTTAACAGGGTTGTGACAATGTTATTTTCTTTTTGGTGGGATAACAAAAACAAAATTTTTAATTGACAATCCCTATGGCAGTCATCATCATCAACATTATCAACTACCAAGCCTATTCCCCACTATGTTGGTGTCGGAATCAAACCAGATGCAACTGAATACCATCATTTTACATGAAACGACTGCCAATCTAACCCCCACAACTCATAACTGGGTAATACACACCTTTTTTTTTTCAGGATGGGAAATCATCAAATGACTTCTCCCGCTCTGGGCGGAGCGGGAGGGCGTGTCAGACTTTTACTGACTAAAACCCACCCGTGTTCCATCAGTCGCCCATGTGCCAGGGTCACGGTATCTCTTTCGAACAATCACGCGACCCCGGCAGGCATCGGTCCTAGTAGACCCCTACACTGCTGCTGACATCTCTTTGAGGCGCGCGTGGAACACTGCGCGCCGTCGACCCGAGCCTGGTCCTTACCGGGCGGTGAGCTACCCATTGCTCGCCACCCGCAAGCTCGCGCCTACGGTGGCCGGGAGTCCGCTATCGACTCCCGACGCCCGGGGCGTCTCCTCCTGCGGCGGCTAGGGACGTGAGGGCGCAGAGACTGCCACTCCCTCACGCGCCCCGCCTCCTCCTTCGCGAGCATTACTGCTTCGCAGAAGGAGGTGACGGCTTCCCATTCCCTCTCGCTCCGTACCATGGCTCGTACCAGGGCCGGACGCGAGAGGTCGCCGCCGCCGATCGCTCCCACGAGGACACGGCGGTGCTCCGCCCAGGCAGGGCACACCTCCACCGTATGCTCCACCGTGTCCTCCAGACGATCCTCGCAATGGAAACACCCGGACGTATCCTCCCGCTTTATCCTGAACAGGAACCCACCGAAGCACCCATGCCCGGTGAGAACCTGCGTCAGGCGGAAGGTGAGGACGCCGTGACGCCTCTCTATCCACTCCTCAAAGAGGGGACTTACCGCCGCAATTGTGGCGTGCCCAGCACTGGGTTGCGACAATCGTACCCGCCATGTCGCCATGAGATCACACCGGAGCTCTCTCCGCCGTGCCGCGATTTGTCGCGGCAGCGGAGTTTCGCCCCGGCGTTTCGCCTCCTCGCGCCACTCCCACATGTGCGCGAGGACCTTTGCCTCCAGATCCCATGGCGGCACTCCGGCAAGGAGGCTCGCCGCCTCGCACGAGACCGTGCGGTATCCCCGGATTAACCGGATGGCCATGACCCTCCGGGCCGCAAACAACCGGCGCGCTGGGCGCAGCCTCAGTGAGGGCGCCCACACCGGTGCCCCGTAGAGGGCCATGGACCGCACGATCCCCGTGTAGAGCCTCCGGCAGGAGGCGTTTGGACCCCCCAGATTGGGCAGGAGCCGCTTTAATGCAGCCCCAGCCCGCTCCAGTCTGGGAGCCAAACGTCGGAAATGCTCAACGAAGTTCCACCGGCTGTCGAGGACAAGTCCCAAGTACTTCATTGTCGACTCGACGCCGATGTGAACCCCTCCTACCGTAAGTTGGGAACCCGCAGGTGGCGCGTTCCGAGGACCATGAAAACCCATGGCCTCGGACTTGTGCAATGCCACCTCGAGGCCCAATTGCCGGATCCTATCGACGATTGTCGCAACCCCGCGTGTCATCAGTTCAGCAGCCGCCTCGTACGACCTCCCCTGCGCAAGGACCAGCGTGTCGTCAGCGTAGCAAACTACGCTGACGCCGCTAGGGAGGTCGGCGCGCAGCACCCAGTCGTAACCGATGTCCCACAGATGCGGCCCCAGGACCGATCCCTGTGGGACACCGCACGACATCTCTCGCCGGTTCCATTCCCCCTCGTGACCGGGGTAGATGACGGCCCTATCCGTCAGATAGGCCTCGACCACGCGACAGAGGTAGGTCGGCATCCGGTGATACCGGAGTGCCTCCCCAATGCAACTCCAGGGCAGGGTGTTGAAGGCATTGGCGATGTCTAGAGACACCGCCAAGACGACCCCACCCCGGACCACTGCATCCCCCGTCGTGAGGGCTCGCACGCGCATGATGGCGTCCACCGTAGAGCGCCCCTTGCGGAAGCCGTACTGGCCGTCCGACAAGTCCGGCCCCTCCCGCACCAGCCACCCGACGAGGCGGTCTGCAATCACTCTTTCAAAGAGCTTGCCCACCTCGTCAAGCAGCACGATGGGCCGGTAAGCGGACGGAGAGTCCGCTGGGCGCCCAGGCTTCTTAATGAGGACCAGTTTCCCCGTCTTCCAACGAAGTGGGAACTGGCCCCTCTCCAAGCATGCGCTTAGGAGCCCCCTGAGTCGAGGCCCGAGAGCCTCTGAGGCCAGGACCCATGCTTTGCCAGGCAGGCCGTCGGGTCCTGGGGCGTAATACACCCCTTGGTTAGCTAATATAGCTATGGCAGTATTATTTGATAATTTTTCCCAACATTACAGATACGCAAGAACGATCAATATGCGCTATCTAGCCAACAACTCTTCTTTATACATCCGTGTTACGGACGAACGCAACTTAATATTTGCATAATCTCTTTGATTTGCAAAATAATAAACCGGTAGAGTTTGTGCTTTTAATAATGTACCGTAATATTATATAATAAAGGGTATTTGGAGCTTAATCGGTTGTTATTGCACGGTTCGGAACGGTATTCTGACGATTTTGCGAAGGAAGAGTTGACTGGGTAAAGTTTAAGCTGCTTGCGAACGAAAGATAAACATTAATTATGTTTTCTTAATTATATTGGCTTCTTAGTTTAAGCTGGCGTTTACTTAGTCAGCGGTTCGTTGTTTAGATCTAGAATTTATAGGAAACTAGCTTTTACTCGTGATTTCATGGTCGATGCAGGATAAAAAGTAGCTTATGTCCTTACCCAAGTTGTCTATTCATGGCATGCCCACGACTCGTTGACGACGGCTAAGGGGTGCACAAGAGGCGGGCCCACGCAAGTCAGAACAAAGACACTGCATATATTTTCAACTCGTATTTAATATTACACTAGATTGTTAGGTATTCAGTCCAAATATTTATTTATTCGCTCCCCTAACTGAGCAATCAACGTAGTATAGTCAACACAGGTCATGGTTAATCAGTGTGCCAAATTTCATCGCAATCCGTTCAGACGTTTTAGTATGAAATGGTAAATAACAGACAAACTTACTTTCCCATTTATAAATCTTACGATGGTAGTTTAGTAGTCGTTAGTGAAACTTTACCCATCGGGTGATCACGTGAAACACTAACACTATGAATGTTTTTCACATTGACAGTTCAACAACATTTATTGCGGTATTTACGTTGTTCAGCAGGAAAATATTCCGAACATAATGAAGCAATGGATTAGCAAAATTCTTCAAAATTATTCAGATAGTGATTGAAAGGGTTTTACGCAATTAGGGTGCAGGCGAGCAATAGGTAGCTCGTCGCCCGGTAAGGACCAGACTCGACGGCGCGTACTGTTCCACACACGCCTCAAAGAGATGTCAGCAAAACTGAAGGGGTCGCAAGATTTGTTTGATATAGGCAACTGAAGGAACACGGGTGGGTTTTGTCAGTAAAAGTTTGACACGCCCTCCCGCTCCGCCCAGAGCAGGATGCATAATTTGATTTTCCCACCCACAAAAAAAAAATGATTGCAGGCTAGGGAAAGTGTTGTTGGGCTTTGTTTCGGACCGTTCGATTAGTTACTCTATGCGCCTTTGGAACGCGCCATCGAACGGAATGACATCTGACTTGTCAGTTTGACACTTGACACTTCCTCTTGATTTGGCGCTGAAATGGGTCCGTCGCCGTGTTGAATTCCGCGACGCGTTTGTTGAAATTAATCCTTTTAAATCGATCCGTTTGTGACAATTAGTCGTGATCCAATTGCTTTGATTGTTAATAACCCCAATTTGACGTAATAATACGTTTGCTAAAACTGAAGTGCTTGAAAAGGGTGGATCGTCGCCGTGTTGAGTTTCGCGATCTTTTGTAAAGTAATCCCTTAGAACCGGTCGTTTTGGTGGACAATAGGTCATGACCCAATAGGGTATTTTCCGTTTTTTTAAAAACAGTTTCCTTTTGAAGACTGGGAAGAAATATTCCATAGAAAAATAAAATTTATCTAATCAATGTCCATTTTACGCGTTAGAAGTGATAAAAATCTAATTTATTTTAATGGTTTTGAATTTACCGCCAAAACGCTCGGTGCGCTGACGTTTACTGTGTGACGTCATTTTTGTGTATATTAAATTTTGACTTAGGTACCTATGTGATCTGTGCTCGATCTGTATTTCTGTAAATCTCGGAGTGGATTAAGGATATATTAAGGATTTTTGGAATTGATTAATACAAATAAAATGGAAGCTGGTTTTATAAAAGCCGATAGTGCAAATCTGCCCACAGTCTCCTGCTATTACTCGGTCCCTTATATTAAGACGTAGAGTCTTAATATAAGGGACCGAGTAATAGCAGGAGACTGTAGTCTTCTTTTTCGATCTGGATGGCAATCAAATCTTGAAGGCAGACATCCAGGTTTCATTCGTATTTTCTTAACAGAACCCATCACTTTGTACTGTATGTAATTTTCCATATCATTCGGTAACTGCAATAACATCATATTTTTATGAAAACTATTATAAACTCATTCCAATATAAAAAAAAAATCAAAAGGTAAACAAACAGTGCCCCGATATCTGTGATCCGCGATTATATTGTTTTAATAATGTGATAATCTTATGAGTAAATGAATGAATGAAGAATTTTTCGTATTTTAGGTTTCTAAAACGTCTTGGTTTTATAGAAATTCATGTGTTTAAGGCTGATGTTTGTTTACCTTTTGATTGGAATGAGAACCTAACCTAAAATTGAAAAAAAATATTATTTAAATTAGTAGGTATTGACTTTTTGGACTTTATTGTAAATATAAGTATATATGTATACTTGCTCACTTACATCGAAGTGGTCCTCACTAAAATATAACGAAGATTTCGGTGATAACTGCGCAGCATCTTTCCTTGCAAGTTGCAACCATTTTTGCCGTATTTTTGGTTTAAAAGGCACCGGTATAAATAGTTTATGTGGCGCAGTTTTAGAAGTATTTGTACACAGAGGCACCACACACCAGTAATACCATTTTCTATCCATTTGAGATACGGAATTACTTGATTGAAATACTGTTTACACAAAGATGACGTCACCGTGGTAAACGTCATCGTACGGAGCGTTTTGGCGGTAAATTTAAAACCATTGAAAATAAATTAGATTTTAATCATTTCTAATGCAGTAAATGGAGATTAATTACAAAAAAAAATATTTTTCTGTTAAATATTTCTTCACAGTCTTCAAAATAAAATAGTTTAAAAAAAAGTGGAAAATGCCCTATTGTATTGATTGTAACTAACCCCAATTTGAAGACATAGCACGGGTTTAGTTTAGTTTCTTGACATTGAAGAACTTTGAAGGTTAAGTGCAAGTGACGCTATTGGGAACGAGTAATTTGAAGACCGCATGCTGTGATTGCCTCCAGCCTTATTGCAGCGGATTGTAACCTGGAGAATACTCATAACGTCACGACACGATAAATATACACTCACTTACATACATAACTCCGGGTGACCCCAAGGAGCTGGTGTTCGTCTACCTACAGGAAAGTTCTTTTGTTGTATTGTAGGTGAGTTACTTGAATTGTACTTGTATTGTCTGCTCCGCGTACGGCGGACTAGTTTCGCTAGCCACTCTTGTCTCTAGAGCCCCACGGTTATCACACTTCCACTGCGCTATTGAAATCGTATTGTGAGGTCTAGTCTGGCAGCGAACAGGTTTTATTATTGAAAAATCTCATAGCATGCTGGGGGCTTATTTGTGCCCAGATGACGTGCTATCATAAGGTCAAAAATCAATCTATCTATGCGTATACAGCTCAATACCAGTATTTTACATGAACCGACTGGCTATCTGACCTCGATAACCTAATTACTGAGCAATACGATATCCCTTGGTATGGCTGATTTTCCAACTTTCTGGTTTCTAACAATCCGTTACGAATGTCAAAGATCTGAAAATTACAGCTGAGATCAATAGCTTAACCTACTTTCCGAGGCACGGTGGGGTCTTGGTATATAATGGATGCTGGTCGGCCATCCACCGTTTTTGGAATTTAAAATCAATAAGTGCAGGTGCAGTGTGTGTGTGTGTGTAGCGCTTACTAGAGAATGGGACACAGCGTTATTTATGCATTTTACCACCAAACTGCAATCACTAACCTGACTACCATGATGAATGCAATGTGTGTGTACTGTACCTACACCTCTACATAACTCATCAGGGAACAAAGGCGTGATAGTATTGTAGTAGTTTTCAGCTTTAAAGTTTATAAAACGTATAAATAAGTAGGAGTACGTGTGCTCCATATATTAAAACTAGCAGAAACAATCCTAACATCCAATATATTGAGTTAAAGCGAACCGTTTAGTTTAAATTCGCGGTGTTTGGAGAGCGGAACGTAATTTTGTAGTAAACTACGAACTGGTCGGTAGCCTGTTGTGTGTAGTTTACGTTACCTTATTTACCTAGATTTTATAGAAGACGGCTTACCTATTTCTATATACGTATACGTGAAGCAAGCAAAAACTTTGTACCTTTTTGTACGAAATTTACGCGAACTGAAGGGTATGCAATTTGTCGTAGTTATAATTTATATGGAGAAGAAGAGCATAGAGGTAGTATTTTTATATCTATACTTCTATACTTTTAATATTATAAAGCTGAAGAGTTTGTTTGTTTGTATGTTTGTTTGTGTGGTTGAACGCGGTAATCTCGGGAACTACTGGTCCGAATTGAAAAAGTTTTTTTGTGTTGGGTAGCCTATTTATTGAGAAAGGCTATAGGTTATATAACATCACGCTGCAATTAAAAGGAGCGGAGCAGCAACGAAAAATGAACGAAAACTGGCAGGCAATTCGATGCGACGGGAAGGGTCGGGGAGCAAAAATTTGACGTGGACGAAATCGCGGGCAGAAGCTAGTAATTCATATGAAGAAGGAGAGTATAGACGTAGTATTTTTATATAATAAATAATAATGCATTAGGAATACATTAAGTTTTAAATGAATTATGGTTGAATTTCGACCACTGGGCGACCACTAGATACATGAATGATAAATGATTGTTTTACTCATAGATCTGACGTAGGACTAAGGATTAACACATAGGACTACGAGTAGCGGCTCTGGGATGGAAGTGGGCAGGACACTTGGCTAGACGTGGTAAACTGGTTATTCCATCACGGGAGGAGCAGAGCCCTAACGGAATGATTACCGAGAAACGGTGGAAGAAGTGTTGTAAGACCAATAGTCGTATGTTATAAGAACAATTTTACTACTTACGTTACGTTCTCTAGAAATATGCTGTCTCACAAACAGCCTGTTTCATAGATGTTCCTTCTAAACCATGTAAACTACAAGCCATATTTAAAACATGTATACATATATACTTAAAATCACTCCTTTTTCCCATGGGGGTAGGCAGAAACTAACGCCAGAACGCCACCTGCTATAATCCTATACTTCTTTTGCCTCGTTTAAGTTCATACATCTGTTCATACACGCACGCCAGTTACAAGTGCTATGCACCTGACCCTTCTGAAGAACATCACCAATAAGGTCACTATATGTTCTCCTAGGGCGTCCCCTTTCGGCATGATATTTAAAACAAAACATCTCAATCTCACCTTCCCAACATCAAAACACGAAAAGTTAATCTCATCTCTCAAAGCTCACCAAAGCAGCTAAATGAAAAGTGTTGATGCTGACAGCGACTGTGAAGCGGTTGATGAAAGAACTTAGCGGGGGCGCGGGCGCCGATAGCGAACCAAACTGTAAAACAATCAAGACGCCGCGAAACGCTCCGGGCGTTTTCCACGTAGCTTCGGCGTGGCTAGAAAAACTGCGGTAACTAAGGATTATTCACAAAATAACAACCATTTACAAAATTAGACTTATGGATGAGCTGGATAAGTTTCGTCAAAACTGGAAAGATAGAAGGAGTGGAAGAAGGTCTTCGCCCAGGATTGGGATAGCGTATGTTTGTAACAAAAAATGATATAACTGAGACGCAAACATTTTTTCTTAATAAAAAGTTGCAAAAATCGCCGTTAAAACCCCATACTTCCTAGTTTCTAGTGTCTTTGTGAAAGCATACGTACAGTCAGTGCCTTGCATTACCTGATCCTTCCTGCACAGAAGAAATGAGGAAGAGGGGTCAGATAATGCAGGGAACTGACTGTACGAATCTTAATTGAATAAATTGTCATACTTTTTTTTTCAGGATGGTAAGTCATCAAATGACTTCTCCCGCTCTGTGCGGAGCGGGAGGGCGTGTCAGACTTTTACTGACTAAAACCCACCCGTGTTCCATCAGTTGCCCATGTGCCAGGGTCACGGTATCTCTTTCGAACAATCACGTGACCCCGGCAGGCATCGGTCCTAGTAGACCCCTTCACTGCTGCTGACATCTCTTTGAGGCGCGCGTGGAACACTACGCGCCGTCGACCCAAGCTTGGTCCTTACCGGGCGGCGAGCTACCCATTGCTCGCCGCCCGCAAGCTCGCGGCTACGGTGGCTGGGAATCCGCAATCGACTCCCGACGCCCGGGGCGTCTCCTCCTGCGGCGGCTAGGGACGTGAGGGCGCAGAGACTGCCACTCACTCACGCGCCCCGCCTCCTCCTAAATTTTCATACTTAGGTAGAAACAAAAAATATTGTTAGTAGTCACTATGAGCCGAAAATCCATACAAAAATAGATTATTAAATTAAATGCTTCCTAAAAATGGTCACAGTAAAAATTGCTTATTTTAAACAAAGGTATTGGCAAAAAAACAAACAACATACAACCAAACATTTAAAACCAGTCCAGACTACCAAATCAAAACAAAAACCATTACAACCTCATGTATCGTGGCCCCACATCACGTTGAAACACGCCGACACCGCTCATATTAACTCCGGACAGGCAATGATGGCGGACGATTTGTTAGAAGCGTTGTGTTGCAAAGAAAATTACGACCTGCACTGAACCTTAATTATCTGCCGTTATTCACAAATGAAAAAGATTGCTCTAAAGCTGGGTGTTCAAAGGTGAGACATATCTTTCTTCGTTTATCGTTTTTTTACCCCGTGCTAGGATCTTCTTGTAGAAATGAGCACCGTTGCTTGAATTTTCTTGAAAATAACAACATATGAGGCGCAAAGACCAATAACGCATACCTAGCTATCTTTAAGTTATAGGGTAGCAAATAAGCTGACACCAAAAGCATTGGGGCCGCAGCAACTTAAGAGTTGTAGATCGTAGGTTTGAACCCGGAGATACACTTAAGTTTGTATACCATACATTATTTCATATCCACTGTTGAGAAAACGGTGAAGGAAAACATCGTGAGGTATGTCCTGGAACCTAAAATTCGAAGACGTGTGACATGTACCAACCTCCACTGGGTCCACATGGTGGATAAAGGCCTACTTCCCTCTACCCGGAGGTCTGTGTCCCAGCCCTGTGAATATCATAGACTGATTATTATTGAAAAAAGGCCGACAATTACCATTTCATACTTTTTGACAGGCCTGTTGGTCTAGTGGTTAGTGACCCTGACTGCTATGCCGGAGGTCGTGGGTTCGATTCCCACCCAGGACAAATGTTTGTGTGATGAGCACGATCATTTGTTCTGTGTCTGGGTGTAATTTATCTATAATATGTATGTATTTAGAAATATATAAGTATGTTTATCAGTTGTCTAGTACCCATAACACAAGCTCTGCTTAGCTTGGGACTAGATGGCGTTGTGTGATAGTTGTGGAATATTATTATTATTATACTCACCATCGCATGGACACCTGCGATAACAGAGGCAACGTGGAATCGTTGCCATCCCGGAGACGAACGGAATGCCGATATCTATACTTCTATACTATAATAATATTATAAAGCTGAACAGTTTGTTTGTTTGTTTGATTGAACGCGCTAATCTCAGGAACTACTGATCGGAATTGAAAAAATATTTTTGTGTTTGGTAGCCTATTTATTGAGAAAGGCTATAGGCTATATATCATCACGCTGCAACTAAGAGGAGCGGAGCAGTAATGAAAAATGTTGCAAAAACGGGGAAAATCACACGGGTAGGCGATTCGACGCGACGGGAAGGGTCGGGGGAACAAGAAATTTAACGCGGACGAAGTCGTGGGCAGAAGCTAGTTTTCTATAGAATTGTGACGATGAAAACTTTGGTGAAGTGACCTTGAAGTCGGCGATTGTTGATTACTTGATGCTGAGAGGCGAAATGCTCAAAGCTAACCTAACTCAGACTTTAAGTAAAAAGTAGTGTAGTCTAACTTATATTACGGATGAAGGCACAGCAACATTTAAGAAGCTGCGTGTGTTGTCGGTTGTTCATTCGCAATTGGTCGCAGAATAGATGCATGAGAGCATCTCATGCATCCGCTTAAAACGTTCCACACAAAGATAACCGCCGGCACCTGAACAGACACTATTATCAGCTAACTTAAGATGCCACGGCGAAATTTTGCAGAATAGATCACCTAGTCTAGATGTTAAGTGTGATTATGAGAAATTCTTTCCATAAACGAAATTCTTGCGTTCATGAAAGACTACGAAGTTTTAGTTCGATAGGATAGCGGAAGAAGCCAGTGCCTATGAAAAAAGTAAAGCTTCAGTACAACTTACAACGAATAATATCGTACTTTATCATCATATATACCCTTCCAAGCAACGCTACATCGTACTTGTCTCTAAATTATTATTGAGCTTGTTCTTCACAAACTCCTTCGTCTACTTCGTGTCACTTGCATGACAGTTTTCTGTTATCTCAAAACTTTCACTTCTACGGTGTTATCGATGGTAGCACAGAGGTTGCCTTGGCTTCATTTTTTAGGACACAGAGGAACCAAGGAGGTCAAGCAGTGTGTGATTCAGCTCTACATTCTGCAGCCGTTCCGTCGAGGTAGCTTCACTTTACGAATGGGTATTTTCTTCTCAATAAAATCTACACTGTCCTTATGGTGCCGGACGTAAAGAGTAGCATCAGCCCATTAGACATAGTGGAGAATGGGCAGCAGCGTTCTCCATTTACCCCCATAGTACGATTGTCAACTCGCCTGCCGAGCATGGCAATTATGGTAAATTACCTCAATATGTTGGACATAGGGTCCAGCAGTGGACGTCTTACGACTAAATTGATGATGAATAATGAAAATCCACGTACACTTCTTGATAAAGGAACTTCAAACATAATATCAATTTTGATGACACAGAAAGTAAAGAAGATAATATTAGAAAGGACATATCTACAGTGCCAAATATGCCTAAACCAACTTCAGCGAAAACATTGGGCACATGGCGATCCTAATTGAGTAGCCTAAAACAATAGATTTATGGGCTTCTTTGTCCTTGCCAACAAAGTGACCTTCATTTTGCAGACTGAATGTTTTCAGCATGAATATTAAATAAACACTCGACCACCATTGTCTGCTCTGTGCTAAAAGTAAATATGAATATTCTTTTGTTCATACTATTATGATCGGTGAAGAGACGAATACGTCGAGAAGTCGTTACTTACAGACTTTTGCGTCTTGAGACAAACATATAACATTTTTGAATTTGATATGTTAGTGGTGATTTTATGCCTTTCATCCTAATAATAAAGAATCTATACTAACTAATATTACAAATGCAAAAATAACTTTTCTCTGTGTACGTATTACCATGTAACCCCAAAACTGCTGAAAGTATTTCGATAAAATCTGACACCCAGGTATTACAAACACGGTTAGGATAAGAATTTTTTTCCAGGTCGAACGTTACTGTAGGATAATTTCCGATCTCTAAAATAATCTTATGCAAAGTAACAACTTCACTATCCCCAGAGTAAAGAACCGACGCTTAACTCAAATTCATAAACCTAGAACCTACATTTTCTTGTAATAAAAACAATAACTTCACAAACACGCGGGGTACTTCTTATTCCAAATCTTTACCTTACAAAAAAAACTTCACTTCATAAAATCAGGTGAGCAATATATGCAAAAAGGGAAAACAACGGAAAACCATTTTCCTAACACAATTTACACTCAACGTAGAATTTTTTTTTTATTAAAACCCCAAGCGAGCCGTAAAGACAAGGGGGGTAGAAGAAAATTTATTCATTTCGGGACATAATTCGGAGCATATTTTAATAAAATTGTTACTTGAGTACCGGTACCGAGTTCGGGAATTTGAATTCTGATGTTGCAATTCCTTATTTCATTTCTCGGAGACGATCGGTAATGTTCGAGATATGTCAGGATTCTTTTTTTTTAATTCTATGTATTAGTATTATGTGTGCTAGAGTAGTCAGTGGGAAAGATGTTTGAATAGTTTTAACTGTAGGGACCAGGAAATTGAAAATTAATTTGTAATTCCAAAATACTAACCATCTCTGTGACATTGATCTATCTCTCTCTATATGAACTAGCTTCTGCTCGCGACTTCGTCCGCCTGTAATTTCTTATTTTCACATAAATATTTCTTATAAAATCGCATCACCCACCAGTGATGTTTCTTCATTTTCTCTTAGCGTTATTTCTGACTTTTTACTCGGCTCCTTAGGGACGTATCTTGATGTCAAATGGCCAATATTCCAGAAATATTTGAGCTATCAAATGCAAAAATACAACTGGTAGTTTCAGCAAGTTTCCTTCTTCCTTAAAAACGAACAAACAAATTTGCTTTTTTTTTGCATTTGATAGCTCATTTCTTGAAGAAGGTTATTGTCCTCATACTATATAACTAAGTAAGTCGCAAGTAGAAATTAGCCATTCCACGCTCGACCTCCGCAGCGAACGGACGTGTTGTTACCGCGCTCGCCGCTCCGCCGCCCGCGCCCCCCACCACTCCGCCGCTGTGAAAGTTCAGTTCAGTGTTGTGTCTGCTGCGCAGCGCTCCGCATCGTAGTCGCTCCGGCTACCCAATTGGCGATCGAAAATTTATTTTCGATCGTGAATTGTCTCAAAACTGTCTTTTTCAAGACAATTGTTTCTTTATTTGGATACCGTCTAAAACGTAGTGGCCCCTTCTGGGCAAATCCACAGTTTCGTGGTCCTCGGTGGAAACCTCACGGTGTCAACGAAACCGAGTGGGTGCTGACCCAACGCACCCGCCTATCCCCTTCAGGGCTAGGCGTAAGTTTGGACGGGTCCCGGATCGCTGGCCTTGGGGGCTTCCCTCGTCAGTCCCGGTGACAGTATTCCTTCCACAGCCGCGTACTAGTGCCGCGGGTATTTCTATACCCCCCGCACTAGACTGGTCAGGGTATCTCTATACCCATCCGCACTGACCGGTTAGGGCCCCGTCGCACAATAAGATTGGCGACGGCACACACAGATTAGGGCTCACGCAGTAGGTCACACCTCCCTGTCTATACCCGACAGGGAGTGCTACTCACCCCCGGGCACACCCACCCGGGGATTAGGGCTTGTTAGGTGTTAGGCGCTCCGATGAGCGAATAGGGTTCCCATTTCCCAACCATGTTGGGCTCGAAGGTCGCCGAGTGGAGCTCAAAAGAGCGAGAAAGTTTTTTCTCGCTCTGCGAGCTCTTCATGGACGACCCCGAGTTCAAGGGGTTGTTCAAACGTCTGTCAAAGCGCGCCCTGGTTGCCCAAGCGCACACCATCGCCGCCGAGGCCGCTCCGACTTCAGAGACTAGCGTCGCTACTTTTAGCGACGCTCTAGAGTCTCCCCCCGTGCCCAGCTCTCAGGTGCCCATTTCAATGGACACCGAAGAGGTCTCCTCTGGCGAGGAGGAAAACCGAGCAGCAGACTCGGTCTCCTCCCCCTCGTCGGACGAGGAACAATTCACGCTAGTTTCCCATGGCAAGGGAAACAAGCGTAAAAAGACTAACTCTAGCGCCGCCCCGGCCGCTAAGTTCGCCGCGATCGAGGAATCGTCCCCTCCCTCACGTGCCCCCACCCCGCAGGCTAACGCCGCGTCCATCTCCACCCCTAAAGCGTCAACCTCCGCAAAGGTTGTCGCTCCCCGCGACATTGCCACCACCCCTCAGGTCAACAAGACCGCAAAAAAGATCCCTCCCCCGCCCCCTGTATTTATACAGGACAAGGCGAAGTGGACGGAGATCTCCAAGTGGTGTGTTGACCAGAGGGTCAACTTCACTAATGCCCGCTCTACCCAGCAGGGCATTAAAGTCCAGACCCCTACGTCACGAGACTTTCGTGACCTGACCAAACTCCTCAGTGCACGTAATGTGTCCTATCACACTTACGCCCTGCCTGAGGAGCGTCAAACCAGGGTGGTGATCCGACGGATCCCCGTAGAGATCGCCACGGAAGAAATCAAGGCCGACCTCGAGGCACAAAACGTGCCCGTAGATGAGGTCCATCGAATGCACCGGGCCAGACATGGTCCGGCATTCGACATGGTTTTAGTAGTGTGCCCTCCCACCGAGGGTCACCACCCTATCTTTAGGATCAAGGCTGTCTGCAGTCTCACGGGCATCCGCATTGAGAAGCCCCGGAAAACTGGCAACATTGGCCAATGCCATAGGTGCCAGCTTTACGGGCACTCACAGCATCACTGTTTCGCAACCCCCAGGTGCGTAAAGTGCTTGGGGAATCACGGAACAGTGGATTGCCCCCGTCCCAAAGACCGAGCCCTCTGCACAGAGCCACCCAGCTGTGTTCTCTGTGGAGAGGCCGGCCACCCCGCCAACTACCGGGGCTGCCCCAAGGCCCCGAAGTCTTCCTCCTCGAAACTGGTGAAGCGCGCCAACGCTCGCCAGCTAAGAGAAGCCCCCTCTTCCAAACTTCCAGAGAGGTTGAGTCCCCAGAGACCCAGCCCCTGGAATCACTGGAACCAAGGGAACCACATGCAGGCATTCCCTGCATTAGGTCCTCCCAAGCCCTCCCCCGCTGGGATCCCTGCGTTATTGGACCCGCGTCCCAACGCCCCCCCCCCCTGCGCCCCCCGCAAAGCCCGTTAAGCCCATGGCCGCTCCCGCCGCCAAACCCGCACCCCCTGCTCCCCGTCCCGTAGCACCCCCATCTGGAGCAAAGGTGAACCCCCTAGATGCTTTTAACATCATCTCGGGTACGTTCACAACGTTCTTTTCCCCCAGAGCCCAACGTATGGCCCAGGAGCTAGTCGACGCAGCACGCGCCGGCAACCTGCTCCAAATCCAGGCCATCTACAACGCGTATCCGGAGATTACGCAGGCCCTTGTCTCCCTCTCTACTCAAGCCCCCCATTATGGATAGTCGAGTACTAGCGAGAACCAAACCCCGATCCCTAAAGTTAGGTTTTTTCAATGCCAATGGCATACTCAACCAACGTGATGAGATCGCCACTTTCCTCCGCGACCATCAATTAGACATTCTACTCATTCAAGAGTCCTTCCTTAAACCGAATCATCGCGATCCGAAAATTGCCAACTATCGCTTAGTTCGCAATGACAGGACGCGCTGCCACAAAGGCGGCACCCTCATTTATTATAGGAAGTCCCTGTACTGCATCCCCATGGACCCTCCCCCCCTCTCCCGTTTAGAAGTTTCGATCTGTCATTTAGGAATGACAGGTCATCAGCCGATCACTCTGGTATCGGCCTATCTTGCCCCTCAGTCCTCGACGGAGAACTACCAACTCCTCACGGACGACCTCGATCTACTTCTTGGCTTGAGTGAGTCCGTTATAATAGCGGGCGATCTCAACGCCAAACACCCAGCCTGGAACAGTTCCAGGACTTCGACCAGAGGACGACACCTGTTCGACCTCTGTTCCACCCTCCACTTTGACGTCATCGCCCCGATGACCCCTACCCATTTCCCCCATGATCCCACCCACGTCGCAGACGTCCTCGATATAGCCCTTCTTAAGAATATCAGCCTTAGGCTGGATTCTATAGAAGCTATACCCGAGCTCGACTCCGACCATAGGCCGGTAGTCATGCACCTGGCCTCCCGCTTAGGTTCCCACGATCCCACCCAACCCCCCGCTACTAAAGTGATCACGGACTGGAGGAAAGTCAGCGAAAAGCTGAAAGCCACCACGTCCCCTCACTTAGATTCCATCCCGGATCACTTCGATTCGATCGCTGACACAACGGCCGCGATCGACTCATTCACAGAGCACGTACAATCGGTCTTGAACGAATGTTCAAGGGAAGTTCCAGAGTTGGGAGACCAACGCTGGAAACTTCCGGACGATGTACGGGCTCTGCTGAATGAGAAGAACGCGGCCGTTCGTGCCTACAGCAACTTTCCCTGCGACGCGAACAGGGCTCACTTGCGTCACTTACAGCGTGCTGTAAGTACACGCATTGAGGAGCTACGTTCCGCCGGTTGGGAAAAGATGCTGGGCGATTTAGAACCGACCCACCAGGCATTCTGGGAGCTTCAGAGGAAACTCAAATCCAAAGAAGTCACCACAATGCCCCCCCTGATCCGCCCCGATGCGACACATGCATTCGAGGATGCCGACAAGGCCGAGTGCCTAGCCGACAGCCTCGAGGCACAATGCTCGCCTAGCTTACTGCCAGTAGACCCAGATCACCTCGCTGAGGTCGATGCTGAGGTCGAGCGCAGAGCTTCACTCCCGCCCGTCGAAGACCCAGATGAGCCCTTGCCCCCCGTCACACCTGACGAGGTGCATGAGCTCATCAAAGGTCTCAAATCCCGCAAGGCCCCCGGATCAGACGGTATCACCAATAGGGTGTTCCAGCTGTTCCCCGCGCACATGATCATGCAAATGTGTACCATCTTCAATGGTGCCCTGAGCAACAATATTTTCCCACAGGCTTGGAAGGAAGCCACAGTCATTGGCATCCCAAAGCCCGGCAAACCGAAGGCGGAGCCCTCGAGCTACCGCCCCATCAGTTTGCTCAACGTGCTCGGCAAAATCTATGAGAGGCTTATTTATAAGCGTCTCAGAGATTACGCCGAGACAAAGGGCCTCATCCCTAACGAGCAGTTTGGTTTTCGAACCCAACACTCGTGTGTCCATCAAGTGCACCGTATCGTCGAACATATAAGCGTTGGTTTCCAACGCGGTATGTTCACGGGTGCAGTTTTCTTCGACATAGCGAAAGCGTTCGACAAGGTCTGGCACAACGGCTTGTTATACAAGCTGTACCAACTCGGAGTGCCAGACCGTCTCGTGCTCATCCTACGAGACTTTCTATCGAACCGCACCTTTCGCTATCGCATCGAAGGGGCACTGTCCTCCCCCCATCCTATCCGAGCAGGAGTCCCTCAGGGCTCTGTCTTGTCCCCTCTCATTTTTACGCTATTTACTAGCGATATCCCCAGAAGTTTAAAGGCTCAGTTGGCTCTGTTCGCAGATGACACGGCCATTTACTTCACGGGGCGCAGTCAAGACGCCTTGATTCGCTACCTCCAGGCCGCAGTCGACGACCTCGCCGACTGGTTCAGGAAGTGGCGAATCGAGGTCAACCCCGACAAGAGTCAGGCGGTTCTCTTTACGAAACCGCGACTCAAACCCCGCCCCCCGACCCCCCTATCCATGTTCGGCAAGCAGATCCCTTGGGAGAAGCGAGCCAAATATCTAGGCGTGATCTTAGATCAGCATCTCTCCTTCTCTGAGCACATAAAGAAGGTCCGCTCGCGGGCCGCTTTCGCTCTCGGTAGGCTACACCCCATTCTCAACCCAAAGAGCAAAATGTCACTTCGGTGCAAAAAGCTCATTTATACCGCGTGCATAAGGCCAATTATGACCTATGCTTGTGCAGTCTTTGCACACGCGAAACCCCACCACGTCCATAGGATGCAGACCCTCCAAAACCGTTTTCTCCGCAACGCCACAGGTTCGCCATGGTACGTTCGGAATGCTAATCTCCACCTCGACCTTAAACTCCCGACTATCCATCAATTCATGAAACGCATCTCCAAGCGTTTCTTTGATAGGGCCGCAACCCACCGCAACCCTCTGGTTGTCGCGGCAGCCAACTACATCCCCTCCCGCATTAGCAAGACCCGCCGTCCGCGGCATATTCTAACCGACCCTGATGACCCCATTACCCTCCTCCAGGAGAGCAATAGGGCCACCAGCACCTTACTTAAACCGAAACGTCCGTCATACCGACCTCGCCGCCGAGGTCCGTCGTCGCGACACTCCCGACTAGCTAATAGTCCCCCCCGACCCTTGCATGAGCCAGCCCGCGTCGCTGAGCCTTTAGTTATTGACCCCCCAGATCCAGCCTATCCTTTGCTGATCCCCCCCACCAGTGACTCCCTAAGCCGAGGTCCGAACCCCACAGGGGGTGCCCTTAGGTCTTAGTCGCTTAGTTTGTAGTTTTCCTTTAGTTTGTAAGCCCCTGGCTGGAGGCCTTAGATTCGCGTCTAAAGTCATTCGCAGGGAAAGCCCGGTTAAGTAGTTAAAGCCCTCGGGCTAACTACGAGATGTCAGTGCCAAAAAAAAAAAAAGCAGAAATTAGTAAATAAGTATAACTTAACTGTAAATAAATGAAAACATACTTCATACTCATTCATATAAGAACATAAAATAATTTCGCAGTGTTCAAAAAGACCAACACATTTCCACACTCGCAAGAAAATTAAAATCACCTAAGAAAATGAGCTCTTAAAAGAAAAGAAGATGCGCTCAGCCTAAAAAGATAGCATCACATTACAGTATATCAGGTTGTGGGACAGAGGGAACATTAAAATGCAAAGAGTGACTTAACTCGATACTATCTCTGAAGAAATAGGATAAATCTTAGCGAACATTTTATTTACTTACAGAAGCCAAGGAGATGTCTTTTTTTTAAATGGGGGCTTGTGGTTTGGATCTTCTACTGTTTATGTATTCTTCAAATAGATAATATTTAGAATGTATATTTATGTAGTGCTAGAATAAGTTGAAAATAAATATGACAGGTTTTGGGTTAAATTTAAAAGGTAAAGAATTGCGTAAATGTAAAAAAAGAATCTTTAATTTAAAGAAATAAGGCAATGTTGGTAAGTTTCACGAAAAATGTGTACACTAAAATAAAACTAGAAGATTTTTTTCTATGTTCACATCATTTTTTGTAGTAAACTTTTTCCCAAAATATTAGTTCAAGACTATTACAAATTCAATATATTACTTTTCTGACACCCACATTTATCAAAACAAACTTTCTTTCTCTAATGTTTTCAAAAGAAAATTCAACCTGACCGTTCGAAAATTTCAGACAATATTATTTTCTTTTAATTCTTCATTTATAAACAAGTCAGGAGTTCGTGTCTAAAACAACCTTTTGACTCTCTTTGATGTTTACTTTCAGTGGTTTTAAAGAAGCTAAATCGTTTGCTTATTCTAATTTTTGTAATAAAAAACTACAACGTCATTATCAAGAACCACAAAGTTGGGTGCAAGCGGCAGAAAAGATACAGAAGAATTATTATTTTTATTTTCACTGTAGATGACTTTTGTTAGCATTTTCAGCCTGTAATGTTCCTATTGCTGGGTCATAGGCCTCCTCTCTGCAAAAGGGCTGTTATCGACCACGCGGGCCCAGTGTGGGTTTGTAGATGTCACATGTCTTCGAATTTGTGATTATAGACCATGGTCTATTGGTCTATAATCACAAATGCCTCAAGATGTTTCCTTCCCGTTTTGAGACAAAAGGGTTCTATGTTTGCCTACATGTATTTTTATGAATGTTTTTCGATATTTTCATCAATTATGGTCCGATTTGGAAAAGTATTTAACACGCTAACTGCCATGTCGGACTATGTGTCCGACATTTTTTGTTCCATTCAGGCCTTGGCGGACTATATGACCGATAACACATACCAAATCTGAACGTGTCGTTGCTGCCTGGCGGCCATGTTTATTACTCTTTCAGCTAAATTAAGTGTCCCGTAAAGCACAAAAACCACTGTGTCAATACAACTCCTGTTTACATTTACTCTCATACACTTTGTAGATTGTAAAAATAGGCCGTACATAATGCAAAAAAATATGATACATTATATGGAATGAACAATCTATTTAAAGTGAAATAACACTAAGTACATTTTTTGACTATTTCTGATTTTAATCATGATAGTTAACGAGTTAAGTATTTGGCAAAGGAAACTTACGCAGTGGCTCCTTATGAATTTGATTCGGTAAATCTGTTGTGATAGTTTTTGAGCTGGCTTCAATATTACGTATTTGAATATGATACCACCCCCCCACTTCAACTTTGACTATATTGATGATGTTATAAATCTTCCACTCACTATCATTTACTGATAAGTGAAAAATAAATACTTTCCACGAATTCCGAAATTAACGTTATATTTCACTTTAAAAACGATTGATTTTTTTTTTTTAGTAAACTATGCAAATTAATTGCCAATCATCTTTCGTGACTATTTTTGTATTCCAAAATGAGGAATTATTCTGATTTTTTAGGTGAGCATTTTAGTCGTAGGATCAAGAGACGTCAAGATTCTTGTCAGATCTCAGCATCCTCCATAGTTTCCTTCACGAACCTAAGCTTCTGCGACATTCTTTCAGCGGTCATTATATAGCGGGGGAAAGTGGATACTGTATAATATTCGCATTATACCCCCCTTTACTGGCGTTTCTATCGGCTATCAGCCGTTGCTCAGCATCTTTGCGGGACTCCAAATGATGTCATTAATGTTTGATGCCCATTTTTACCCACCCTCCCCTATCTCGGGAGATACACTGAGAAAAATGTCATTTTGGCATAATCTTAAAATATCGTGACGTTGGTTTAAAATAGATGCGTTGTCTTATAATATGTTGATAATAAGTAAATATTACGCTAGAACTGAAATGTGTTAAGATGGAATCGAATTTTTTGGGTAAATAATGCAATATTATGATACTTGTCATCGTAAAAATTTGTAATTATGAAATAACATTGTCTTCTTCAAATAATAACACAATGTAATAGAAAATGGTCCACTGTCCCATAAATTAGTATGATAATTATAAATAAGATTCTAATTAAAAAACACAATGACAGTCACCGTAATATAAATAGATTTCATAGTTTAATATGAAGAAGTATCTCTAAAAATACGATGACCTCCCCCTAATGTACCATATTAAATTATAATGCTTTAAACTTATATTTTTAAAGTAAGCATCATTTTTTAATATTACAGTCATATTATTTTATGTGAATCCTATGATAATACGATTAAATAATCTCATATTTTTAGAGTAAGCATCAAAGTTCAATAATATAGTCATATTATTTTATGTGTATCCTACTAAATTATTATTACAGAGACCCATTTATGAGTAGCATTTGAATGATGTCCTACAAATTTAAGGTGACGGCATTATATAATGAGGTCTCCCTCTCTCACTTCATTCCGCCGCCGCGCCATTTCGGTCGGCCATTTGTATTTCAAAGCTACAGCCGGCAAGTCACGACTCACGACTCGTTTAATTAATAGCAATAACAATTCCATTAGTGCCAGTGAACGTGTTTGATCAGTGCAAAAATGGATATGGCTACGCGTGATCTTTTGAAGAAGTGGAATTTGGAACGCTACATCGATCGTTTTGAAAGTAAGTTGACAAACCTACCTAGTAAGTTGCTAGCATGAGCTCACACATTACATTCACACATTCTAATTTCTAGCAAGAATAGGGTCAGAGTGTCGTCTTAGAGGCACTATGAAAATATACTTAAAAAAATTTCGCGACCAATTTCAAGGTCACAGTTCTAACATAACCTTACCTATGGATCCCTTCGACATCGTTTTTACGACAAACGGTTGGTCGGAGACAAAAAACACCCAGACACTTTTAGCCTTTCTAGGTGTTACATACTATAGAATCGAGAAAATAAACGATTTGCGAAAATAACACTTTTTTGGCCGCTGTACACTCCAACCAAGAATAGTCTTGTCGTATGGTACCTACCCACCTACCTAGATATACGTTCATATTTATATTATACACTAGATTCGATGTGCAACTGCAACCCAAAAAAAAACAAATAGGTAGAGTGCGTCTAAACTAAAATGACGCGCCCCACTACCGCATTTACCGTAGTGTACGTATACAAATTTAAGTAGTGGGGCGCGTCATTTCAGCTTAGACGAGCTCTACCAACCTACATTTTATAAAGTCGATGCGACGTAGTGCATTTCACAGCTGCAATCAGGGCGCTGTTAAATTTACCTTTTTTTTCAGCTGAAAGAATTGATATCGCAACAATGCAGATGCTTAGTAAACAAGACATACATAGTATGTTCCCTCAAATAGGGGACAGACTCCGGTTTGAAGCAGCTCTGGCCATGTTAAAAAGCGACCAACCAAAAGATATGGTTTGTTTTCATGTTAAATTGTATTTCAAAAAAGTAAATTTTGTTTTAAACTTTTTGCTTACACATGCCCTGCGTCGCTTAAATGCACATTCTCCTACTTGCATGTAGGTAGGTAGGTACCTACTTATTAACTTTTATTATTTTAAAGTCTTCTTAAGATACCTAACAATTTAACCGGTGCAGTATTTATTTAAAAAGTGGAATAAAATCATAACTTTTCATCAGTCTTGTTAGTTTACCAACTAAGTACATTATTATTACCTTTTTAAATTTCTTGTTAAATTTCAGGATAACTCCTACAATTCATCACTCTTTGAAGAGGTCCTGAGGAATGACTTGTTAACTAGTCTACCTTGTAACTTAGAGCCTCTGCCACCGTGTGAAGGACTGCAAAGCTCAATCCTCAACCAAGACTGCGAAGCAGGACTTAACCAGGAAAATTTGGTAAGTTCTGCAAAATTGTAGAAAAGTACTCGTACTTACTGTTTTTTGGTTCAAGAGCAATATGTATTAATTTGTAATTACATCCATACTAATATTATAAATGCGAAAGTAAGTTTGTCTGTCTATCTGTCGGCTGGGGCAGGACCTTTTCACATTTTCATACCTAAGACACTGAACCGATGCAAAATTTGGTATAGACATTCTTTGAGACCAGGATCAGTCCTGATCTTGATCGATTAGTTTTTATCAGGGCCGGATCAAGGGACGAGGGCAGGACCGTTCACACCTGCAATGCTGAACCGATTACTAGTAAAAAAATATAACACTTCCCTTGAGTTATCTCCGGCTAGGGCTAGCTATAGCCTGTTAGTTAACGGTCGCACTCGGACACATTTAGTGATTATTTCAACGATTATTGAGGTTAATTGACCGTACATACTCATATTATCACACCTTTTTGTTACATGTACTATTATAACATTGTCTCAAAGTAAATATTATTTTAGGATGGTGACATACTGGTGATACCACTGGACTCGTCGTCGTCAGTGGGTGAAGCAGTTAGACAAGAGTCCACCGGGAGCAATTTAGTAAGTTATTGCCTATTATCCTGTACTTTTGATAAGGAATTTAAATTGACATTCAATATTGTTAACCCCCGGCGTAAACAGATAAGTTTAACGTCTGTACCTGTCCTGTCCTGTATGTGTGTACGGACGGCCGTTTAGGAGCTATACTATATGTCACAAAGATCAGTAATATATTTGGAGTTGGTGACAGCTATAACTAACAACTAAATGCATGATGCCTAGACTGGCACCGACTCCAACTGATCATTATACTGAATGGAAGGTAGGCATTGAACCTGTATTTTCAACATTTTAGTGACATTTTTTTTAACTTTTACCTTGCATATTTAGTTTGTAATGCCATACTTATACTATTTGTGTTTCAGGTGAATACCATACTGAATTCATCAGTCGAGGGAAAACAAATAATAGCAATTGGGCAGAAAACGGGCACCTTACCCTCAAACGTGCGTGGGCGTTTATGCAAGCTGCTTATGGAGAACCTCATTACGGCCGAAAACCCGGTACTTCTGACAGATTCGCAGCTGCTTGCTCTATCCTACGACATTGGCAGATTATTTAAAGAGGAGTCACCACCCCTATACTACGCGCCGTACCTGCCGGCTGATGCTTACCAGGCTAAGCGCAATATCTCTGGCTGGTTAGTCACCGCCAGAAGGGCTCGACGGCAGCATTTAGTTTCGTTGGGCCTTATTGAAAAGCCCAAGTCACGTTCTCGCTCCAAGTCCAGTCCTAGGCTAGACACCCCTCCACTCGCTGGAATCGACCTGACCGGACTTAAAGAAGGTAACTCCTTTTCAAGAAATTTTATGTTTTCAGATTGAATTAAATTATCAAGAACAAAATTATTGAGAAAAATATCTGAATTGGTATAAATTTTCGTTACAAATTACAAAATATCTGAATCTAAGAACCGTTATTGTCATTGTACTAATTATTAATCGTTTTAATTTTTGTGTGCAGGTGAAGTGGAGGACGTAGCGTCAGCATTAGAGCAGCTGTCAAGTCCTTCAGCTGGTCCGTGGCAGGAGGTCAGTGCCCTGTGGCGGGAGACGGTGCGAGCTCGCCTCCGGTACTTGTACTACGAGGAAGGGACATTACAGGAGTACTTCAATAAGTATCCTATCCTGAAGTCAAGTGATGGATGGCGACTCCTGACTCATGACTACGAAGCACTGTTCCCTGATAAATCCGGGGGCCTCGACGCCTTGGATGCTTCATCGGAAAACATACTAAAAGCTGCTCAGCAGAAGCTTAACACCACAAAGGACTCGTTTCTTCATCGAAAAATAGCTGATACATTGGCAATTTGTGACGGTAAGGAAATGATTCTGTTATATAGTTCTAGGTGCTCGACCTCCCTGGGTCGGTGAACCCGTTATAAAATATATAGACAAAAAAGAATTTAAAAATTATCTAACATGGTGCAGTCGTTCAGAAGTAACGGGCGGGCGGACACACATTTCGGCAATTCATTTTTACTTATATAGATAGATTTTATTTTGTTCTGATACTTTTCCTTATTTGCTCAGTTAATGATGATGTGTTGTGTCAAATATACTATTATTATTTTCTTTCCAGATGAACAACCGGAGACAAAATTAATAGCAGCGATATTGCTACTCGGCTGTCTCTTTAATATTCCTCCTGCCCGTCAATCTAGAAAAGACTGGCAAGCTTCACGAGCGGAGATATTGGATGGATTTGTGACCATCGTGGATGATGACGCAGACGTGCAAGTGGTAATTGAGGAGCGTCGCCAAAAGCTTCAAAACCTAGGTATTAGCCTCCAACCATTTATAATTTGGTGCCGCCAGTCAGGTGTCTCCTTCACAGTATGTGACAATACATTTTACAAGTTCACAACACTAACTGAGGCTGTTGATGTGACTTTTAAAATATTTCATGCTACTGCGGCTAAATATCCTACTGAAAGCTATAACATTTGGCTTATTATCCAAATTGGTTTTTACAAAGTCAAAACATCGTACGATCGTATGTCACAATCTGTGAAGGAGATATTAGTTACTCTCGGAGTCACAATTTATATTAAGATGAAGTGTCACAGTTGTAAAAGGACTTTTCCCACGTTTTCTTCACTTATTACCCACATAAGGAAAGAATGTGAAAAAATTGATATTACTGGAGTTTATAAATGTGGTGAAGACGCATGCTACCGGTATTTCACGGACGTTAGACAATTTAGAAAACATGTTAACTTAAAACATTTGAATAAAGTAAACACTCGTTATTTGCCATCCACCTCAAACGAGGCTTGCGTAGTTCCTATGTGTGAAACAGAGACTACCAAAGTAGCAACTGAGCACATATACATTGAAGCTGATAGTGAACCGGAAGTCCTTGATAATGCTGATAGTATTATTCATAAAGAAGTTTTGAAATTTATTTCAACGCTCTATGTAAATCCCTCTGTATCTCGATCGTCTGTACAAGCTATGGTTAGTCATTTGCAAACCCTTCTTGACAATATCGCACCGTCTTTAATGTCCGTATTCGGCCCTGTGCTAGCTGATGAGGAAAGCATGTCTGGAAGCGAAATTAATAAACGACTTCATAAGTTCAACACAGCTTTGAAGGGCATCTTTTTTCCGTTTCGTTCAGAATATTTGAGATTCCGAGAATTGAATTTATGAGGTTCTTTTATACCACCACATGAAGTAATCGTTGGTTATTGTCCTGACATTTCACAAAGGAGTAACACTTTAACATTACACACCAAGCCACGTACAATGCAAGTAATTCAACTTCGCCAGGTTTTGAAGAATTTTTTTTCCATTGACACTATTTGGAAAGATGTAACGGATTATTTGAACCACCTAAGGGGTAATTTAATAATCCGTGAAGAAAATCCGATGAGGCCAATGTGTCTAGAAAATGTAATGCAGGGATCTGTATGGCTGGCAATGTGTACACCGCAGGCGTCGGACATTATTCTTCCTTTAGTAGTATACTATGATGATTTTGAAATTGGAAATCCTTTGGGGAGCCACGCTGGGGTGCATAAGCTTGGTGGTGTATACGTTTCCTTGCCAGCACTCCCACCACATTTATTTTCATTGTTGAATAACATTTTGCTGTTAGCTATTTGCCATTCTGCTGACAAAACTAAATATGGAAACAAAGCTATTTTTGACCCTGTTATTGAGGAATTGAATTACTTGCAAAACAAAGGAATTTTTATAGAAAATAAGTTTTTTAAAGGAACCGTAAAATTGAAGGTTGTTGCTATAACTGGCGATAATTTAGGCCTGAATTCAATTCTCGGGTTTACTGAAAGTTTTTCAGCTAACAAGTGTTGCAGAATCTGTAACATTGACAAGAAAGGTTTGCAAACTGCTCTATATGAAAACAGTAACTTGCTTAGAAATATGACTTCATACCACGCTCAATTGCAAGAAAACGATACACCTAACACGGGCATTAAAGAATCATGCTGTTGGCTTAAGGTGACAGGATTTGATTTATTTCAAAATGTAGCAGTAGACCCAATGCATGATATATTAGAAGGTGTAGCTCGTTATGTAATGACCTTTGTCATAAACCACTTCCTTGCCGAAGGTCTTTTAAAGATCTCAGTATTGCAACAAAGAATAATTTCAGTTGATTATGGACCAGATAGGAATTCAAAACCAAGTAATTGTTTAGTTGTCCAAGGTTCGAAAGTAAAATTGAAAACTTCAGCATCAGAAATGCTTACCCTTATTAGATACTTCAGCCTAATAGCCGGGTTTTACATTCCTTTAGAAAATAAAGTATGGAAATTATACATTATGTTGCGGCAAATCACCGACAGGTTATTAAGTCATAGGGTCTTCAGTGACACCAATATTCAACTCCGGGTTATAATAGCAGAATTTAATCAATTGTACACGGAGCTAACAAAATCACCCCTGCAGCCAAAGTTTCATTTTCTGACTCATTATCCTACCATGCTAATGAAGTTCGGCCCCGTACGTAACATGTGGGCTATGCGTTTTGAAGCCAAGCACAGGGTATCTAAGTTAGTGGCTAGATCATCTTTTAATCGAGTCAATGTTTGCAAGACTCTAGCAATAAAATGTCAACTTATGCTCAATGACTTGTTTGTGAAAAATACAATACCTACAACAAAAATACTAGGAAAAAAATCTGCATTAAATTCAGGAGACACTGTCAAGTTTTCTCTCGGCACTGGCGTTGTCCTCAAATATTCGGTTACTTCCGCTACAATAGCTGGTGTTATATGGCAGCGGAACTCTATTGTTACTGTAGATATAGATGATGAACAATTCTTACCCACTTTTGGCCAAATTGATGCAATTTTGGTGACAGATACTGAAGAGGTTTTTTTCCGTTGCTGTATGTTTGAAACTATTGAATTTAATTCTCATTACAATTCTTATGAAGTTAAACGTGGTAATGATTATCTGTGCTTTCCTTGCCAAAATGCCGTTTCTCCATGTCCTAACACGCTCACTCTAATGCGAGGTAACACGTCATATATTACAAGTAGATGGTACCTAGAGTAAAAATTTCAAAATTCTGTAGGTATTCTAACGGCTTACGGTCGCTGCTATAATACCTTGAAAATGCGCAAACGAGTTAACTCGTTTGCTCATTTTTAAGGTGTTTTTATTTTGAATCCAGTAATATCAATTTTTTTTGGAAACGTTTACATAATTATTAATTATGTACTTATACCGTACGCGGCGTTGCTAGTTTGAGGCACTGCAGAGTCCAAGGGCAGTTATTTTTTTATAGCAGAGTGCGCTCAACTAGTAATCTACCCTTAGTTACGGTATTTATCGGATATCCCTTTAGGATATCCTATAAAGACGGCCCGATAACGGTGTCCGCATAAAGTAATGGTATGAGCCAGCACCAATAGCTGGTTTAAGGTGAACGCACACTTATCAGAGCCGAAGGAGGCGAAGGAATCAAATTTTAGAATTACTTAAATGAAGTCCAATGTAACTTCGCACACTTATCCGCACCGAATCGTACGACCTTATTCGTCCGATTCGGTAAGTGTGCGAGGTTCCATAGGATTTCATACAAGTAATTCTAAAATTCGATTCTTTCGCCTCCTTCGGCTCTGAAAAGTGTGCGTTCACCTTTAGTAATAGATTTTAAAGTAAAGTATTTGTATGAGGGATAGATTAGTCTCATCGGAGTGTTTATAGTAGCACTTTACTTGAAAATAGATATTTACTATAATAATATAACCAATTTATTGTATGCAGCTTTAAGATGAAAGCGTCAGGGTAGCCCGCGAAATTCAAATTTTCTTACGTTTTTTGCAATTTGCAGGCCAGTGCTAGGTTTTGATTGAAATGTTAGACGCGGGTGTAAGACGTATGTAGTACAACTTATGTACTTACACCCGCGTGCAACATTTAATTAACATACAACCTAGCACTGGCCTGCAAATTGCAAAAAACGGCTACCCTGAAGCAATCACCTTAAGGGCAAAAATGTTTTAGTTATAGGTACATTAATGTAAAGTTTGTTATTTTTTGTAAATTAAATTTCTACTCGTCTCAACCTTTATTTTAATTTGTAAAAACTAGAATTATTGAACATAATGTATATAATGATTCTTTATAATGACCGACAAATAGATACTGTAATCATTAAGGCGAGGATGTTTCTAAACAAAACAGTCTTCTTTTATACTGAATATAAATGTTTAGAGTATATAATAATTATTCATTCATACTATGGAAATAAAAATACCATTCAATTTTCTGTTTAATTTATACATACATCCCTTTTCACCTTCTTACCATTCTTGCCAAGGTACTTTTTTCTATTTTTTTTACTTACTCTCCATTTTTTTAAGGTTCAAGTTTAGGGTTCTTCAGTTTTTTTTAATGTTGAGCTCACACCTAATAATATTGAAAAGGAAAGAACCAATATTGGATACTTAAAAATAAGGGGATCATGTAAGTCCAGTGGCGCCCTCAATTATAGGAGGATTGTGATTTCTAATAATCCAAACAATTTCTGTGTAATCCACCAGTATTTAGTTGTAGTCCTACTGATGGAGAATGAGTAGAACTACAACTAATCACTGGTGTATTATAGAGATATTAATTGGTTTATTAAAAAACACAATCCTCCTATTGAGGGCGACCTCCGTAAGATAATAGGCTATAACCAGAGATATGAGGAAATAGTAGGAAAAGTAAGAGGACCTAACCTAAAATACGAGGAGGTTACCGAAAAATAGTAGGAAAAATAATAGGATATAACTGGATATATGAGGAAGGCACCGAAAAATAGTAGGAAAAATTGTATGATATAACTGAATATGTGAGGAAGTCACCGAAAAATAGTAGGAAAAATAATAGGATATAACTGGATATATAAGGAAGGCACCGAAAAATAGTTGGAAAAATTGTATGACATAACTGAATATGTGAGGAAGTCACCGAAAAATTGTAGGAAAACTAATAGGATATAACTGGATATATGAGGAAGGCATCGAAAAATAGTAGGTAACTAAAACTAAATCCATGGTGACACATCATCTTAAATACTGTTATCATCAACATCAGTATTATCATCGTTCTTTTTGGTGAATCACTATGCTCCGTCCTTTGAGTGAATTCATCATACTTTAAGCTGAATTCACCTCTTTTATGATTGTCAGTTTTCTCAGTGTAGTTTCTTGAATATGTGATGTTGTTATTGATTTTGGAACCAACACAATATTTGTATTTTATGTAAGTATACAAGGCCAAATTTTTGTTATTGAAACTTCACAGATGCGATGAATATTGAAATCTAAACATGATAAGTTTAAAGGAATTAATTTTATGAGATTTTTGAAGGTGCATCGAATGCAGTTCGTTTATTAAAAATGAGTTTTTTTTTTTGTATTCTTCACAGAAGTATCGATATCATAAGACAAAAGGTGACAGATTTTCTAAACTAATGTTTTAAGTAACAAACACTACAAAACTGATGACCACAAAATAAAAATATATATATTTATATATATTTTATCATGTTAAGGTCAATAACCTGCGTATCCAACACTACAAACGATCTCGTTTGTAGTGTTGGATACGCAGCTTATGAAGAGTGAGACACAAAGGCAGGTTGAGTATGGAAAGGAATATATTTTGAAAAGTCCGTTCCTTATATACAACATCTGTTGCAAAACTTAATACAAAGTGGGTACAGATAAAAATGTTATTGGGCAGCAGCGTTCTCTATGCATTTACCCCCATACTGCAATCGCCAACCCTGCCAAGCGTGGCGATTATGGCATAGTACCCCAAATTTGGGGACGCCTATGTCTTGCAGTGGACGTCTTACGACTAAATTGATGATGAAGAATGAAAATCTACGTACACTTCTTGATAAAGGAACTTCAAACATAATATCAATTTTGATGACACAGAAAGTAAAGAAGATAATATTAGAAAGGACATATCTACAGTGCCAAATATGCCTAAACCAACTTTAGCGAAAACATTGGGCACATGGCGATCCTAATTGAATAGCCTAAAACAATAGATTTATGGGCTTCTTTGTCCTTGCCAACAAAGTGACCTTCATTTTGCAGACTGAATGTTTTCAGCATGAATATTAAATAAACACTCGACCACCATTGTCTGCTCTGTGCTAAAAGTAAATATGAATATTCTTTTGTTCATACTATTATGATCGGTGAAGAGACGACTACGTCGAGAAGTCGTTACTTACAGACTTTTGCGTCTTAAGACGAAGTTGGAATTTTATCTTATTTGATAATCAGCCATCAGTGATTTTACCCGTTTCATCCTAGTAATGAAGAATCTATACTAACTAATAATACAAATGCAAAAATAAACTTTTCTCTGTGTACGAATTACCACCATGTAACTCCAAAACTGCTGAAAGTATTTTGATAAAATTTGACACCCAGGTATTACAAACACGGTTAGGATAAGAATTTTTTTCCAGGTCGAACGTTAACTGTAGGATAATTTCCGATCTCTAAAATAATCTTATGCAAAGTAACAACTTCACTATCCCCAGAGTAAAGAACCGACGCTTAACTCAAATTCATAAACCTAGAACCTACATTTTCTTGTAATAAAAACAATAACTTCACATACACGCCCCCTACTTCTTATTCCAAATCTTTACCTTACAAAAAAAACTTCACTTCATAAAATCAGGTGAGCAATATATGCAAAAAGGGAAAACAACGGAAAACCATTTTCCTAACACAATTTACACTCAACGTAGAATTTTTTTTTTATTAAAACCCCAAGCGAGCCGTAAAGACAAGGGGGGTAGAAGAAAATTTATTCATTTCGGGACATAATTCGGAGCATATTTTAATAAAATTGTTACTTGAGTACCGGTACCGAGTTCGGGAATTTGAATTCTGATGTTGCAATTCCTTATTTCATTTCTCGGAGACGATCGGTAATGTTCGAGATATGTCAGGATTCTTTTTTTTTAATTCTTTGTATTAGTATTATGTGTGCTAGAGTAGTCTGTGGGAAAGATGTTTGAATAGTTTTAACTGTAGGTACCAGGAAATTGAAAATTAATTTGTAATTCCAAAATACTAACCATCTCTGTGACATTGATCTATCTCTCTCTATATGAACTAGCTTCTGCTCGCGACTTCGTCCGCCTGTAATTTCTTGTTTTCACATAAATATTTCTTATAAAATCGCATCACCCACCAGTGATGTTTCTTCATTTTCTCTTAGCGTTATTTCTGACTTTTTACTCGGCTCCTTAGGGACGTATCTTGATGTCAAATGGCCAATATTCCAGAAATATTTGAGCTATCAAATGCAAAAATACAACTGGTCGTTTCAGCAAGTTTCCTTCTTCCTTAAAAACGAACAAACAAATTTGCTTTTTTTTGCATTTGATAGCTCATTCCTTGAAGAAGGTTATTGTCCTCATACTATACAATATGTAACAAAAACCCTGTCCGATCCAATAAAGGCGTAATCCTCGTTCAACATACGTACTAGAAAAAATGATATATAAATGTATCTCAAAAAAAACAAAAGGTAATTGATTTTTTTTATTTTTATAATCCATGCGAAATATAACAGTGAATATGGCAAATTTTCATAAGTTGACAACACTCCACCCGCCGGCAAAATCTTGTTATTTTTACCTATTTTTATTTCAAAGATCCACCGCCCTAGAGTACCGCGTTGTAGGCACTCGTTCGACTCTTTGATGTTGCCGACTGGTTGCCTACAGGCGCGCTACTTGTTGGCCAATGGCCAGTCTTTCGTGTCGATAGCTTTTGATCGGACGTCTGTACGTATCACGTGCCGCTATCGTTTCGCGAACAATGTCTTATTCCAATCAGCCATTCCACTGGATTTTTATTTATGGGGTCATGTTAAACAAATTGTTTATAAAAGAGAGTGCGATTCGGAAATCGAAGTCAGAGCTCGAATTGTGGCAGCTTTCGACTCACTTAAATCGGACAAAAATGCGCTGCAAAGAGTACGTCCAAATTTAGTGAAAAGGTGTCAAATGTGTATCAGTGTTGGAGGTGGACATGTGGAGCACGATCGCCGAAGTATGCAACAACAAGAGAACTGAAACCTGCAGTCGGTAAGTACATTGCGCAAAGGACATCATAATTATTAAAAAAGCCCTTATCAGGGCTACATTTAATCCAATTAATTGTTTCTTGATAAACATGATTAGGTCTCCGGATCACTATGCCTACAAAACAATATCAGCTGATACCTACGCGTAGGCATAAGGTATGACGTAGCGTAATTTTCTTTCGTTAGTTTGTTTGGCGGCACGCGACAAAGCAGGGTCATGACAAAGGATCATACCAACTGCCTCGCTCTGGCGGCTTCTTTGACACAAAACTGTACCTACGTAGTAAAGGCTCGTTCAGACTAGCGCGACGCGACAGTCGCGCGCGAATCGGCGATTTATATCCGTAGAACAATTTATATGAAAACGCGCGCGACCGTTTACACAGGGGCGACCTGTCGCGCCGCGACACGGTCGCGCCGCGTCGAGTAGCGCGACAGCTTATTGGTACATTTTGTATGGCGTCGCGGCGATATCGCGGCGATAACGCGGCGATTTCGCGACCGCGACGCGACACCACACAAGAGAGTAAGGCTTATTCAGACCGGCGCGACGCGACAGCGCGACGCGATTCTTGTAGAACAATTTCCATGAAGTTCACATAAAAATTGTTCTACGAGCGTCGCGCTGCCGCGTCGCGCCGGTTTGTAGGAGGCTAAAGGTTATAGCACATTATACCGGCACCGCAACAGCACAGCTACAGCACGGCGTCTCGTCGAATTTAGGCTACGGCTAGCTGCCAGCGCGCTAACTACGACACGGCCGCGAGGTGCCATCTCGCAGTCCGCGCGCTAGATGCGATATGCAAGCTCGCAGGCCGCGCACTAGCCGCGAGGTGCAAGCTTGCTGTCACCGCGAAAAAAAATGTTATATGGCATTTATGATTAAACACGCCTGGGACTGTGTTAAATCTGATTCGAGACTAGAGGGAGTCTGCAGCGAGGCGCGTGAGGTGACGATGGTGTGCAGACGACGGCGCAATGAAGTTGTGTCGCTGACGACTCGGAGTCGGCGCGTAGTAAGCATGCGGTCGGCGCGCTGTAAACTCATGGTCCACTCGCTTGCAGCACGCGGGCTGCGAGTCGAGTTGTTTGGTAGCGGCATGCGCGCTGACTGCCCGCCGTTGGCTTTTTTATATTGACAATATAAAATATATTTTACTACACACGATTTAATGCTCTAAATTGAATGACAAGTTAATTCCTGGTTTGGAGCGGTGCCGTTGCGGTGCCGGTATAATGTGCCATGACCTTTAAAGGACGGTGCAATCCAATCTGAGCTCAGTAGTTGACGATTTTCGTCATAGGACGAACACAGATCTATGCGTGTTTGCTTATCGTAGGGCCTGAGGTTCGACACCCCGGTCGATCGACATTGGTACCTAATTAGGTTAGGTTTTAGTTTTAATAGCTATGGGAGGAACTGTCCTCGTGAGTGGGCAATCAACAAGTACCAGGTACTTAATAAAATAGAAATTGTGTACAGTCTATAAGGCCTACAACGTTCTCACATTCATTCACAAAATATAAAAGAATCTACATTAATGATAGTAGGTATTTCATAAATCTAGACAAATAAATACAATTGGAGTGTCTGTTTGTAATATTAAGATAACCACTTTTTACTAAGTGTACATGGATGTATACACGGTACATATAACAAAACAACATTTTTTACAATTTTTGTCTGTCTGTCTGTTTGTTCCGGCTAATCTCTGAAATGAACCGATTTTGACGGGACTTTTACTGTAAAATATCTGATGTAACAAGGAGTAACTTAGGCTACTTTTATTTTAGAAAAAAAAAATAGGATTTGACGAAAAATATATAAAACGAATGACATTTTTTTTGTTAAATACCACGCGGACGAAATCGCGGGTGACAGCTATTACCTATATAACCTGGATTAACACATTCTTACCGCCATAGTACGTCCTCCTGCGTTCATTTCCGACATCCACGCGGGCGAAGCCGCGGGCAAAAGCTAGTAAAATATAATAACATTTCTAAAACAAATGTTATTATTGCCATGACAACCAAATAGGCATTTTATCCCACATTTCTCAGTTTACGATCTCATTTCTGAATTCGATCATTGTAATCTAAAGAAGTATGTAGGTACTTACTTGTGAAATGCAATTCTGTTGTAATTTGTCCCCATACCCTGCCTTTCTGTCTTTTATCTCTGTAGGTAGCACACCTCACGTCGTAAAAGACAGGCTTGGCCTGTACTAAGTCAATTAATAATTCTATGTTCATTTTCCCTTCTCCTATGATTTTTCCTCTGTCAGTCGTAACACGCACAGATCTTACTGACTTTAACCTAAGTAGTTCGGCTCAGCTTGGATGTCGTCGGCGAGCCTCGGTCGTACATAGGGTTGCCAGATGTCCGGTATTTAAGCGTACTGTCGGCGACGAAATCTAAACATCTAGGCGCAAGTAGTATCGGAGTGCACCCTGATAATGATTTTGTAAGTTAGAAGTCAAAAAATGAGACCCCCTCTGGGAGTGGGTGCAAGTAGCGCAGAGACCGCATTGATAATAAAATGTAAATATAAGGAATAATTTTGTAGTTAGTAAGGAATTAAATAATTTTGAAAAGTTTTGTTCATACATTAAGATTTTAGATTCTAATTAGTTTTAGTTTATAGATTTCATGTTTAGTTCTCTTATTAGAATCTAATTAACTTCAATTTGAGTGAATCTTGTAAGGAAATGTACAAAAATTTCGTAAGGATGTTCTATAATTACGTAACTTGAAAATGAGGTTTTTTGTTTATGGTCCGATTGTTGTTATTTTTTAGCGTTTAAATTATCAAAATCGGACCACAGGATTCGGAGATATTGTAAATTAAAGATAGTGGCAATTGTCTTTAGTTAAACCTTGTAAGTTTTTGTTGTAGAAAGTTTTTATTGTGACTATGTACATGTAATATTGTGTTTTTATATAAGAAGGGACCACATAACAAATGTAAAAATATATAGATTGTAAGGGGTTATGTGATAATTAATGCAAAATAAAGGGTTCAAAGATTTCGGCTTGGTGAAAACTAACAGTGACTGGCTTTCGCTTTAGTTTTTAAGTATAATAAGCCCCGGCTGGAGGCCTAAAAAGGTAACTTTTTAGAACTCCGCCGGGCTACAATCCGTTAAAGTAGTAAAAATCTTTCAGTGTAAAAATGTAAAAATGGTCATACCGGACAGAACAATGTCCGGTATTTTGAGGAAAGTCGGTACTAATGGTCACAAGCGCCTACAAAAGTAGGCATATGAAATCCCTCAAACGCAAAATTCGCGCGCGCTCCTCGCTCGCTGTCTGTATCTTATGACTGCATTATATTTTGTTACTAATACTAATTAAGTTCATTTATATGATGTTGATTAGTTAAAATAAAATATTAGTATAAAAACGGTATTTTTTGCGACCTAGCATACCCCCCTCTCCCCTGTTTGGGGTTGTCCGGTATTTTTTCGTGACTCATCTGGCAACCCTAGTCGTACAACGGACGAACCACACCGATCTTGTTAAAAAATTTTAGTGCTGAGGAAAAACCGAATTGGTCCGCGATATCTTACTTTAGCTGAATGATGAAATATTCATTCAATTGAATTAAATGAATTTAGAGGGTTGTATGAATGACTTTAATCATATTTGTTACGTTCGCATATAATACAGAAATATTTTTAGCCTTAAACATCCACATTACATTATGTATATCTCTTCATCAGCCTATAATATTCCCACAACCGGACACAGGCCTCCTCTCACAGAGAGGGAGTGGGCCTTAATCCACCACGCGGACCCTGCTGGGCCATAGGTGCCCCATGTTTTCGAATTGTTTGGTTCTAAGACAGAATGACACCGGTTTGAGAGCAGTAGTGAGGAAATAATTGACATAAAGCGAGTTGTGTGTTTAACTGCAGGAGCTGACGGTACGGTCTTATTTATCCGTGGTACCGTCCGACTTCCGACTCGTCCGAGACATGGCCAAAGTGTGTTTGCGTGCGTGTGTGTGTTATGTGCTGACACTACTCGTCTTCACGCACGTGGTTGTACACTTGGTTACCAAAATGCGTTGTTTCGTGAGATAAAAGGCGCGGCACTGCAACTGCGGCGGAGGCTTCTATGCGAACAGCGCGCGGCGTGGCGTCCGCGAGAATAAAGCACCTTTTATTTGCATTTTTTCAATTATGCTTTGGCATTATTCAATGATTACAAAATAATACTTTGTCCAACATTTTTATTCGTATCTTCAGGGAGTTTAGTCTTATATTACAGTCAGCAGACTGCCTCCAACGCCTATAATTTTTTTGTCATTATAAGTAATTTTTTTGTCAAATTAATACTTTGTAGGTAGACTAAACACGTGTTTTACATCCGCTTACTATGCTGTAGGTATGCACCTTGCAAAATACCGAAGGCTGCCAGCAGAGCCCCAGCACTCGTTCGGCCGTAGGCCGCTTCATCCCTACCGACCTTCGATCAAAATATTGATCGAAGCTACCGACCGAACATTACCGAACCGCGATAACGATCGGACCGTCACGTCTCCCATGTACCGGCCCGCGCCCTTCGGACGCCTTCGCCAGTCCACTACATCTACAAAACCTCAACCGTGAATGTATGTCATTTGTAGATTGCGCCGTGTATTTTACATATTAGTGATGATAATCATTTATACTACAGATTTTAAAGTAGTGTTTAATTACGTAGATAAACCTACCCCGAACACACAACATATTATGTATAATATGTATATATCACTAATAATAATACCTACTTAATACTTTCTAATGGGCGGGTGCACCTCGAGTTGAAATGGCTCGCGCCCGATTCATCGTAAGAGCGCTAGGTCTCCGCTAGGATGTGCGAGCTGCGTGATGTCAGCTGTGCGAGAGTCAGTTCGAGTTCAAATGTTAATGTGTGTATGCGATCGAGCGGCTGTGTGCATATTACAAGCCCCTGGACATGCGCTGTTGTACTTGCGACCGCTAGACCAACGAAGCAGTTTGTTAGAAGTTACTATATTTACAACTAGCACTTCACCCGCGACTTCAACTTGTATTCAACTAGTGATCCAGAAGTAGCATACAACTTATTTTTTGACCATTACAAACTTTTTTATGACCTCTGCTTTCCAATAATAACAATTAGAAATAATATTGTTAAAAAACCTAAATGGCTGTCAAGGGGAATAAGCCAGTGTTGTCGGCAAAAAAGAAAACAACTGTGGCAGTATAGACTCAATCCTAGTGAAGAAAAGAAAAATGCTCTCAAACAATATAGTAACCGTCTCAAAAAAATTGTTAAACTTACCCAAAAATCTCAAAATAATTACCTAATATCCAATGCAGAGAACAAGTCTAAAGCCACATGGAAAATTATAAACTCTAACAAAAGCCAACTTCCAAAAGAAAATATTAATAAAATAAAAGTAAACAATCATACAATAACAGACCCAGAAATAATTGCTGAAGAATTTAATAATTATTATATTAATTTAATAAAACCCATTAATTCACTCAATAATAATAATAATTCATCAGTTGCGGACAATTTTAATAATAATAATCCTAATATGAATTTGACATCTTTCAATAATTATTTGACATTGACTAATAGTACATATAAATATTTGTTTCTAAACCCTGTAACACCTTATGATATTAATATTATAATTAACACACTTAAAAACACTAGAAGTGCTGGATATGATGACATTACAACATCCTCAATAAAGGAAGTTGCGCCCATCATCAGCCCAGTACTCAGTCATATATTTAACTTATGTATTGAGCATGGAGTGTTTCCAACTAAACTTAAAAAATCCGTAGTGAAGCCACTTTTTAAGAAAAATAACAAGGAAGACATGGCATGTTACAGACCAATAGCACTTATACCATTTTTTTCTAAAATATTTGAAAAAGTCATATATATTGCAATTAATACTCACTTTGAGAAGTACAACCTATTTGCGAAAGAACAAAAAGGCTTTAGAAAGAATAAGACAATTAATTTAGCAATTTATGACCTTTTAAAAACAGTTTATACCAATATTGATAAGCGTTTGCCTGTCTCTGCAATGTTTATGGATATGACAAAAGCGTTCGATTATATACACCATGGAACACTTTTAAATAAATTATACAGTTATGGTATAAGGGGTAACGTCCATAAACTTCTGGAATCTTATCTAAATGACAGATATCAGGTAGTTGAAATAAATAATATTAATATCTCAAATAATACCGAACAAAAACATAAATCCATGCCCAAAAAAGTAATATATGGAGTGTCTCAAGGTAGCGTGTTAGGTCCTCCGTTATTTTTGACCTACATAAATGATCTGCCTAAAGTTTCACAGCATCCAATGATCCTTTTCGCTGATGATAGCACAGCTATATTTACTGGTCAAAATATTAATACTTTTGAAAGTGAGATAAATTCCACTCTTTGCAATATAATTAACTGGCTGACGAATAATAATTTAATTATCAATTTAAAAAACTAAACTTGTGAATTTTGGGCGTAAAACTATAAACAACAACTTTAATATTAATCATAATGGGACGAAAATTGAACATGTCAACTGCGTTAAATTTCTAGGGCTTTGGATTGATAAGGATTTGTCTTGGCAAACACACATAGACACAGTATGCAATAAAGTTAATCAGTACTCATATGCTTTATATAAATTATCAAAAATAGTTGATCGATCAGTTCTTTTGACCGCATACCACGCTTATATTTCGGCGACACTGAGATATGCAGTCATTTATTGGGGCAATGCAACTAACAGGGATTTAGTGTTCAAAGCGCAAAAAAGATGTGTACGTGCGATGGTTGGTATCCGTGTTCCAGATTCATGTAAACCATATTTCAAAGAATTAAAAATATTGACCTTCCCTGCAATTTACATTTATGAAGTAGCTGTATTTATAAAAACAAATGAAAATCTATTTGATAAACTTAAATCGAAAAGGCATATGTTTTTTAAAAATTTCTAATGTGCCACATAAAACGGCTCTATTTAACAAAAGCTTCTTTGGCATTGCATCAAAAATATACAACAAAATACCTATTAGCATTCTAGACACTAAGGAACTTTCAATATTTAAAAATAAATTACGAACATTTTTAATTGATAAAGCATTCTACACGATCCAAGATTTCCTGAATTGTTGACCATTTATTAGTTCCACTGTATTTTGACATATATAAGTATTGACCATGTATTAGATTCACCGTATTTGACATGCATTAGTATTGACCATGTTATAGTTGCACTGTACTTTTACATTTATAATAACTTACCATCTATAATAATTCCAAATTTTTTATGCCATATCTACTTACATAATTATTGTATGCCTATAAGGCAGGACATATTGATACTTTAAAATATTGTTAAGACCTGTAACTTACATGTGCCCACAATAAAGATACGTTGACTTTGACTTTGACTTTGACTTCGTCCGCGTGACTCACAGGAACTATGCATTTTTTCGGGATTAAAAGTAGCCTGTCTTACTCAGCGATAATACAGCTTTCTATTGGTGAAAGAACTTTTAAAATCAATTCTGTAGTTTTTTAGTATATTCATTACTAATAGACTAAGCGTAGGGCTGTTCGCTCACACCGCGGCATTTTTCTTACTTTTAGCATTGTATGCCCGTCGTAACTTCTAAACGATTGGTCTGATTCGAATATTTTAAAGAGTAATTGACGTGTGTATAATTAGCCTCGATTATGAAACCATTTATTTGGATAAGGAACAAAAAGCGGTTATTATGACTTAACTGTAATAGTTGGTCATACAGCCTCGCGGACTTTTTGATAGGTAATGATGAGTACTATAAACATGTAGTACATTATTATATGTACCATCAATAGTTAAAGCAGCGTACGCCAAATAATGACTTTTATAGGCAATTTTAGGAATACCTTGGGTTACATTTTTGTTATGTTCGTAAGGGTCTATTTTTTTAAATCCAAATATAGCCTATAAGTGTTGCTGATAATGTAGCTTTCTATTGGTGAAAAAAAATTATTAAAATCGGTTCAGTAGTTTTTGAGTTTACCCATTACAAACATACAAACAAACAAATCTTTCCTCTTTATAATATTAGTTTAGATTAGATCCTTCATTGGACATATTACGTTATTAATTACTGATTTTTTTTTAAACACACACATAACATCGCCCCTGCAATCCCCAAAGGGTTACATAGAGGTAACGGTACGTATAGTACCTACCTACACCCGTATTTCGCCAGTTATGCGTACCTATTAAACGTAGTTTACGAGAGTGTAAATTAAGATTTCAAAATCATAATATGTACCTAATCTCCCCATAATAATTGTCGTGTCGGAAAATACACTTAACATGTATAAAACAAAGTAATTTTTCCGAAATCACATGAATTGGAAACTAAGAAGTCCGTCAAAAATCAAACATAATTACCTAGACTTCAAAACTTGATTTTTAAACAACTACTACGTAAAAGTACTTCAAGCGTAGGTACCTCTAGTTGGGTTGGGTTGTGTGACATTACCTAACTTAAATAGGTACCTATGTCGACCGACCAGGGAATCGAACCTTCGACCCGCAATCATCCACATACCTGCCTTCTTCCTCTGATTAAGATCGTTTACTACTGAGCTCAGCCCAGATTGTACCGCTATTGATACCATTTCTCACGGCGTCGCGCCGTGTCGCGGCGATATCGCTGCGACACGGCGCGACGCCATACAAAATGTACTAAAAGCTGTCGCGCTGCTTGTCGCGCGCAATTCGCGCGCGACGAGCAGGCCGGTGTGAAAGGTGTTGCGTCGCGATATATCGCAGAATCGCCTCCGCGCCAGGTCGCGCACCATGTCGCGCCTGTCTGTACGAGCCTTAACACGTGAACTTTGTCGAGCGACCAGTGTTACCTTTGATTCGTTTTTATTTTTTATTTTTATTTAATTATATTCACAAGGGAAAAATAATAATCTCAAATCCATTAATGGCCTGGCATTGACTGGCCTGTTAATCTAGTGGTTAGTGACTCTGACTGCTAAGACTGAGGTCGTGGGTTCGATTCCCAACCAGAACAAATCTTTGTGTGATGAGCACGATCATTTGTTCTGTGTCTGGGTGTAATTTGTCTATAATATGTATGTATTTAGACATATATAAGTATGTTTATCAGTTGTCTGGTTGCCATAGTACAGGCTCTGCCTAGTTTGGGATCAGATAACGGTGTGTTGGTTGTCCTAAGATATTTATTATTTATTATTATTATTTTATTAATTGGTTATGTAATAATGTACGCAGTACGATGCCGAATAATACCCTTAAGGATCGGACAGGGTTTTTGTTACATGCTGTATAACTACGTAAGTCGCAAGCAGAAATGAGTAAATAAGTATAACTTAACTGTAAATAAATGAAAACATACTTCATACTTGTTGGAACCTCTTTTAGTTATGGCTAGTATTATACTATCTGTGGTGATGCATTGAAGTTTATGCTCTGTGATTGATGTCTATGGTAACGCATAGAAATAAAAAGGCAATTAATTAATTTGCGTATTATTTCTAATAAAATAATATAAAGTGAAATACAACATTGGCGACGAGCGTGATACGACCCATAAAAGTCAGTAAAGTCAGTAAATGTGAAAATACAGACAGAAATGTTAGTTGTGCAGCAAAAAAGAAAACAAAATGATGGTCATCCATGGTCATGGATACTATTGAAGAACTAATAAAACAAGGAAAGAAAACGTGGATTCAAGAAAAGACTAAAATTGAACTTATAGAAATTGCAAATAAATTAGCTCATCAAACAATATTTACAGATTCAAACTCAATTCAAGAACTCCGAACATATTTACGCAATTACATTGACGGACTAAAATCAAAAAGAACAACCAACATGGCAGCTATTGCGTCATTAGAAATATTTAGTGGGGAAAATTGGAATGCTTATGTTCAACAATTTGAGTGTTTCGTGCTGCTGAATGATATTCCTGAAACAAAAAAAGTACCATTACTTATTACCAAGTTGAGTACTAAAGTTTATGAGCTACTGACCGCCTTGTGTACACCAATATCACCTGTAAATGAAAAATATGAAAATATTTGTGAAAAATTACAGAAATACTATCATCCCGTTCAGAACTATGCATTACACCAAGCAGAATTCCGAAAAAGGTGTCAAAAACCTGATGAAACTATAGAACAGTTCATTATGGAACTCAAAAAATTGTCCAAAAACTGCGATTTTAAAAATTTAGACCCAGAAATAAAAGAAAGATTATTAAATGGCACTTATTGTGATGCAGTAAAATTTGAATTGTTAAAGTCAGCAGATAAACCATTGGAAATTTTAACTGTAATTGGGAAGACGGCGGAGACAGCATATAAATTAGCATTCAACCAGGAGAGAGGACAGGAAAAAACACAAATGTTTAAATTGCAAGGAAGAAATTTCACGAAGAACAAAAATAGAGGGTTTCGTCAGAATCCAGGATCCAGCACCCCTAGCCAAGTTGATAATCTGCAATCGTTAACGATAGTCGCTCAACGTTAAGTCACGTGGGTAACAGAAAATTCGTAGCCAAATTCACATCGGTCAAAATGATAGAATGATTTTATATCGTTTCTACAATGTTCAACGCTATATCCTTTGTTATAAGGTGTCGTTTTTCTAAAGACATTGTAGAACGAGCGGCCGACTCAGGCGCTTCAACATGGCTACCAACTTATCGTTTTCTACAATTGCTGACACTGAGGCGTTACCGATTGTAGAACGGTAAACGTTTGTGACTTGGCTAGGGGGGCAGTAGTAAACAAGATTCTTCATGTTTTTGTTGCGGGAAGAGCGGACACATAAAAGCACAATGTTCGCTACGTGAAAAATTTTGTAGTGAGTGTGGTGTCCAGGGCCATATCTATAAGCAGTGCAGTAAAAATAGGAATGTGAAAGTGAATAATGTCAATCTAGTTGAAACTCCAAGCACAGAAAATAATGACGTAAATAAAAAAGAAAAACTTTGTAAACCACAGGACACTGAAATTTTTGACATATTTTATTTTCATGGAAAAGGAAAAGTTCCAGCTGCCAAGTTGAACATTGTAGTAAATGGAAAGGTATTAGAATTTGAAGTTGACACAGGTGCGGATGTAAGTACCATCACTTTAGCTGAAAAATCAGAGTATTTTTCTAATGTAGAAATAAAAAAATGTAATGTAATATTTACCAACTTCGACCAATCAACGTCAACACCATTAGGGGTAATTGAAAATTTAAATATCAAATATGAATCTGTAGAAATAAGCAACCAAAGGTTATTTGTTGTAAAAAATGGACTTCCAAAGATAATTGGAAAAGATTGGCTCTCCTTATTGCTATTGTGGCCCCCAACATTTGATCAAAAAGTATGTCTAGAAATAACAAAAGAAAAGTTAATTGAAGAAATTAAAAATGATTTTACTGAAGTTTTTGAACCTGGTATGGGGAATTATAAAGGCGAACCAATACATTTGTCAATTAATCCAAATGTCAAACCCATATTCATGCCAGTGAGAACTGTCCCATTCGCATTAAAGGATAAAGTAAACAATGAAATTAAACGATTGATTGAAGCAAAGCGTATAGAACCAGTGGAGTACTCAGAGTGGGGTACTCCAGTGGTTCCGGTCTTAAAACCGGATGGAACAGTTCGATTGTGTGGTGATTTTCGTATCACAATAAATAGGTACTTACAAATTGATCATTATCCTCTACCAACAATTAATGACATTTTAATGAAGATCCAAGGTAATACTTACTTTTGTGAATTGGATTTGCGGGAGGCGTACTTGCAAGCACCATTAGATAAAGAGTCACAAAAATTAGTTACAATTGTCACTGAACAAGGTATTTACAAATATTTGTATTTACCTTTTGGTGTTAGTACGGGGCCTGGGTCTTTTCAAAGGTTGATTACACAAAGACTTATAGGATTAGATGTAATAGCGTACATTGACAATATTTACATATGTGGTAAAACATTATCAGAAACATATGAAAAGTTAAAATTAATACTACATAGAATTAAGGAAATTGGTCTTAGATTGAAATTAAATAAATGTAAATTTTTAGAAGAAAAATTAAATATTTTTGGTTTTGAGGTAGACAAAACTGGCATAAGAGTTGTAGAAAGTAAAATAGCACCTATATTATCTTTGCCTCCACCGGAAAACATGAAAATGTTGAAGTCTTTCCTTGGAAAAGTTAACTATTACAACAGGTTTTTGCAAAATATGGCAATAATATTGAAACCATTATATGATTGTTTAAAAAAAGATAGATTTGAATGGACAGAAAAATGTGATAAATCTTTTAACCAAATAAAAAAAGCACTCTCAAATACAGCCAAATTATCACATTTTGACCCAAACTTAACGCTCATATTAACATGTGACTCTGCAGATGATGGTGTAGCTGCTGTTTTATCAATAAGAGATAGTAGTTATGTCATAAAACCAGTAGCTTTTGCCAGTAAAAAATTAAATGATGCTCAAATTAAATATCCAATATTAGAAAAAGAAGCATATGCTATCATTTTTGGAGTAAGTAAGTTTTATGAATTTTTATTTGGGCAAAAATTTATTTTGCAAACTGATAATGAAGCACTTTCCAAGATTTTAGGCCCAAAATATGGTATACCAAAAATGGCAGCAAGGCGGTTACAATATTGGGCGATATTCTTAAATGCTTTTGATTATGAGATCCAACATATTAAGTCAAAAAATAATCCAGCAGACTACTTGTCACGTGTAGGGTCAGGGTATCTACACAATGATTGGAAATGCCCTGAAATTATTGAAAGGAATTTTGAAATAAACACAGTTAATTACATTAATAAATCAGACTTAGATATATTGAGATGGCAAACTGTACAAAAGGAAACTCAAAAAGATAAAATATTGTGTGATATAATTAGATTCAGTAGAGATGGGTGGCCACTTAAAAATGAGATTGGTGAAGATTATGAACCTTACTTTAAAAGAAAGAACGAAATTACTGTGGAGAAAGAGTGTTTACTATGGGGATATAGGGTAATTATACCCAAGCATATACAAGAAAATATCATGGCAGAGCTTCATGCTAGTCATTTAGGAATAACTAGAATGAAAGAGATAGCAAGGTCATACTTTTGGTGGCCAGACATGGAGGGAGACATTGAAGGTATAACAAAAAACTGTTTAATTTGTTTGCAAAATCATAAAAATCCTGAAAAAACCAAGATATCAGTATGGCCACAGCCACCAACGGTTTGGCATAGATTGCATGCAGATTTCTTAGGACCTCTGTATTCGAAGATGTTCTTAGTAGTAATAGATGCATATTCTAAATGGCCAGAAGCATTTGTCATGACTAATATAACTGCAAAGAAAACAATTGAAGTATTTAAAAGCATTTTTGTACGTTACGGGTACCCATTACATTTGGTGACCGACAATGGTCCAACATGGACCAGTGAAGAATTTAAATTGTTTTGTAAACTAGTAGGAGTCAAACAATCTTTCTCTCCTCCATACTATCCCGCTACTAATGGGCTAGCTGAACGGTTTGTTGAAACATTTAAGTCACATGTTATAAAAATTGTAGAAAGTGGCCAGACTGTGGAATATGCTTGTAATCTGTTTCTGTTTGACTATAGATGTACTGTACATAAAACCACTGGTCAAAGTCCGGCCAAAATTATGTATGGAAGAGAGTTGAGATGTCGTTTCTCATTGTTGCGGCCAAATCCAATACATGATAAAATTGATGATGAACAAATAAAAGTAACCAATAGTAGTAAAAACTTGTATAAGACATTTGTGACTGGAGAAAAAGTAATGGTTAAAGATCTAAGAAAACACAAAAAGAATTGGAGTCTAGGGCAAATTATTAAGACTCTAGTACCAGGTGTGACCTATATGGTAGAAGTGGATGGTATGCAATGGAAACGACATGCCAACCAACTGCTGGAATGTGGGCAGAATTTAGAATAAGCTTAGTAATAATGATTGTTATTTTTCTTTTTTTTTTTTTTTTTTCTCTTTCAAGTTATGTGGGGGGAGAGTGTTGGAACCTCTTTTAGTTATGGCTAGTATTATACTATCTGTGGTGATGCATTGAAGTTTATGCTCTGTGATTGATGTCTATGGTAACGCATAGAAATAAAAAGGCAATTAATTAATTTGCGTATTATTTCTAATAAAATAATATAAAGTGAAATACAACAATACTCATTCATATAAGAACATAAAATAATTTCTCAGTGTTCAAAAAGACCAACACATTTCCACACTCGCAAGAAAATTAAAATCACCTAAGAAAATGAGCTCTTAAAAGAAAAAAAGATGCGCACAGCCTAAAAAGATAGCATCACATTACAGTATATCAGGTTGTGGGACAGAGGGAACATTAAAATGCAAAGAGTGACTTAACTCGATACTATCTCTGAAGAAATAGGATAAATCTTAGCGAACATTTTATTTACTTACAGAAGCCAAGGAGATAATGTCTTTTTTTTAAATGGGGGCTTGTGGGTTGGATCTTCTAATGTTTATGTATTCTTCAAATAGATAATATTTAGAATGTATATTTATGTAGTGCTAGAATAAGTTGAAAAAAAAAGACAGGTTTTGGGTTAAATTTAAAAGGTAAAGAATTGCGTAAATGTAAAAAAGAATCTTTAATTTAAAGAAATAAGGCAATTTTGGTAAGTTTCACGAAAAATGTGTACACTAGAACAAAACTAGAAGATTTTTTTCTATGTTCACATCATTTTTTGTAGTAAACTTTTTCCCATAATATTACGTTACAAAAATTGCTTGTGCCTCCTACTCGCCTATCACGTTGTCCGTTCAAGACTATTACAAATTCAATACATTACTTTTCTGACACCCACATTTATCAAAACAAACTTTCTTTCCTAATGTTTTCAAAAGAAAATTCAACCTGACCGTTCGAAAATTTCAGACAATATTATTTTCTTTTATTTCTTCATTTATAAACAAGTCAGGAGTTCGTGTCTAAAACAATCTTTTGACTCTCTTTGATGTTTACTTTCACTGGTTTTAAAGAAGCTAAATCGTTTGCTTATTCTAATTTTTGTAATAAAAAACTACAACGTCATTATCAAGAACCACAAGGTTGGGTGCAAGCGGCAGAAAAGATACAGAAGAATTATTATTTTTATTTTCACTGTAGGTGACTTTTGTTAGCATATCAGCCTGTAATGTTCCTATTGGTGGGTCACAGGCCTCCTCTCAGCGAAAGAGCTGTTATCGACCACGCGGGCCCAGTGTGAAAGAAAGAAAGAAGAAAGAAAATACGTTTATTTGCGGTAAATAAGACGCAAAAACAAACTGAACACAACAAAAATATTTAAAAAAAATAGCTGGGGAAAATATGCGTCAAATCCACGCAAAACGGCCATCGCTCAGCATAATGGGGGGGGGGGGGTGTGGGTTTGTAGATGTCACATGTCTTCGAATTTGTGATTATAGACCATGCCTCATGATGTTTCCTTCCCGTTTTGAGACAAAAGGGTTCTATGTTTGCCTACATGTATTTTTATGAATGTTTTTCGATATTTTCATCAATTATGGTCCGATTTGGAAAATTATTTAACACGTTAACTGTCTTGTCGGACTATGTGTCCGACATTTTTTGTTCCATTCAGGCCTTGTCGGACTATATGACCGATAACACATACCAAATCTGAACGTGTCGTTGCTGCCTGGCGGCCATGTTTATTACTCTTTCATTTACTATTTCTTCATTTATAAACAAGTCAGGAGTTCGTGTCTAAAACAATCTTTTGACTCTCTTTGATGTTTACTTTCAGTGGTTTTAAAGAAGCTAAATCGTTTGCTTATTCTAATTTTTGTAATAAAAAACTACAACGTCATTATCAAGAACCACAAGGTTGGGTGCAAGCGGCAGAAAAGATACAGAAGAATTATTATTTTTATTTTCACTGTAGGTGACTTTTGTTAGCATATCAGCCTGTAATGTTCCTATTGGTGGGTCACAGGCCTCCTCTCAGCGAAAGAGCTGTTATCGACTACGCGGGCCCAGTGTGAAAGAAAGAAAGAAGAAAGAAAATACGTTTATTTGCGGTAAATAAGACGCAAAAACAAACTGAACACAACAAAAATATTAAAAAAAATAGCTGGGGAAAATATGCGTCAAATCCACGCAAAACGGCCATCGCTCAGCATAATGGGGGGGGGGGGGGGTGTGGGTTTGTAGATGTCACATTTCTTCGAATTTGTGATTATAGACCATGCCTCATGATGTTTCCTTCCCGTTTTGAGACAAAAGGGTTCTATGTTTGCCTACATGTATTTTTATGAATGTTTTTCGATATTTTCATCAATTATGGTCCGATTTGGAAAATTATTTAACACGTTAGCTGTCTTGTCGGACTATGTGTCCGACATTTTTTGTTCCATTCAGGCCTTGTCGGACTATATGACCGATAACACATACCAAATCTGAACGTGTCGTTGCTGCCTGGCGGCCATGTTTATTACTCTTTCAGCTAAATTAAGTGTCCCGTAAAGCACAAAAACCACTGTGTCAATACCACTCTTGTTTACATTTACTCTCATACACTTAGTAGATTGTAAAAATAGGCCGTACATAATGCAAAAAAATATGTTACATTATATGTATTTATGGAATGAACAATCTATTTAAAGTGAAATAACACTAAGTACATTTTTTGACTTTTTCTGATTTTAACCATGACAAGTATTTGGCAAAGGAAACTTTTAACCGTGTTAAGTATTTGGCAAAGGAAACTTACGCAGTGGTTCCTTATGAATTTGATTCGGTGAATCTGTTGTGATAGATTTTGAGCTGGCTTCAATATTATGCATTTGACTATGATACCACCACTCCACTTCCACTTTGACTATATTGATGATGGTATAAATCTTCCACTCACTATCATTTACTTAGCTAATACTGATAAGTGAAAAATAAATACTTTCCACGAATTCCGAAATTAACGTTATATTTCACTTTAAAAACGATTGTTTTCTTTTTTTTTTAGTAAACTATGCAAATTAATTGCCAATCATCTTTCGTGACTATTTTTGTATTCCAAAGTAAGGAATTATTCTGATTTTTTAGGTGAGCATTTTAATCGTAGGATCAAGAGACGTCAAGATTCTTGTCAGATCTCAGCATCCTCCATAGTTTCCTTCACGAACCTAAGCTTCTGCGACATTCTTTCAGCGGTCATTATATAGCGGGGGAAAGTGGATACTGTATAATATTCGCATTATACCCCCCTTTACTGGCGTTTCTATCGGCTATCAGCCGTTGCTCAGCATCTTTGCGGGACTCCAAATGATGTCATTAATGTTTGATGCCCATTTTTACCCACCCTCCCCTATCTCGGGAGATAGTTTCTTGAATATGTGATGTTGTTATTGATTTTGGAACCAACACAATGTTTGTATTTTATGTAAGTAGGTATCCAAGGCCAAATTAAATTAGATACAGAAACTCCACAAACGAGATTTGTATTGAAATCTAAACATGGTAAAATAAAAAAGTAATTAATTTGTTGAGTTTTTTTTTTGTGAGTTCATTGACCACAGTTAGTGTAATCAGTTGAAACATCAATATTATTTGTGTTTACATCACCGTGTGATCATGATCACCGTTAGTTCATACCGTATCTCGCGAGATTGTTAACCGTTGATAAATTGTGAACTGTACCATTCTGCTTACAATATTACGTATTAATTTTCGATATTTTATAATGTACTAGCTTTTCCAGCGGCTTCGCCCGCGTATTATACTTACAAACCTACCTCTTTCACCCTGTCTATTGGTGAAACCCGTGTTTAATACTTTGCGGAGTTTAAAAGATCAAGACATGTAAAGAAGATTATCTATAAATTGAAACCCACTCTATCTATTAGGAATTCATAAAACTAATCAATGAACACACATTGTAATATCGGTTAAGTAGTTTAGGAATCCATCCCGGCCAATTTTTTTTTAAGAAATAACCTTGGAAAACTACAAGGTGTTAAGGAATAACTTATGAGCCAGTACTTTTAAGAGAGGACTTTATTTATATTAATTTTATTCCCATCTGGGGATGAAGAGGCATAGTTTATTCGATGCTTGTTCGTGTAGAATATCTTCTGATAAAGGTCGGTTCTAAAAGGTTAGAAGTTCAGGACCATATTTTTAGTAAACTGTTATCTGACATCGTAGTTTAATCTAGGAAGAATGGAGAAAGACGCAAGGCTTAAATTCGCAAGTATATTGTTTTCTTGTCATGTGAAAAACCGGCCAAGTGCGTGTCGGACCACGCATAATGTAAGGTTCCGTAGTTAGTATGAATTTATCCTAAAACAAAATTAACTTTGTAGTTGTAAAAATGTTCTCCCATACATCGATATACGTCACTTCTCCAACCGCAAATAAAAGTTTCTAATTCGCTAAAAAGATGTGATAAAACTACACCATTCATGTTTTAATTGATTTGCGACTATCAAAATATGTCGTATAAATGACCCTATATTTTTGTAGCTTCGACCAAGAAGGTTGTTTTTTAGAGTTCTACCGCTCGCCCGTATTTTAAACATGATATCTCTACATATTCCTGAGAAAAAGGGTCTTGACAGACATACTGACGAAAGGAGGCAAAACGATTTGATCCTATAAGGGTTCCGTTTTATCCTTTTGTGGAACAGGCCCCTAAAAAATTACGTACTTTTAAACATAGGATAAAAAGAAATATCTGAATTCGTTTTGAAATTCCAGATAGTATGAGTAAACATACTTCAAAAGAAACTCTCAAATTGAGTTCCTCCACCTTTTTGAAGGCGGCATAACTTTTCATTTTGGCTTAAGGCTACAGTAAAAATGCGTAGCTGATAACTTTTGTTGCCAGCAAGATATAGAAGATCGCAACCAGTATTTAAATATTAACAAAAGTATCATACGTACTGTTATTTCAACAGTGGTGACTTCAATTAATGAATCCTTAGGCGAAGTGAGCTCTAAATAGTGTCATTCTCAAGCATCGTGGAACGAGAGCTCTTCATAATCATAACTTCAGCCGAAAGACGTCCACTGCTGGACATAGCCCTCCCAAGCACCGCCACTTCGACCGATTCTGTGCATCTCGCATCCAGTGGATTCCTACGGCCTTCACCAGGTCCTCGGTCCACCGTGTAGGAGGCCTTACAACGCTACGTCTTTGAGTACGCGGTCACTACTCCAGAACCTTCCGTTTCCATCGGCGATTTGTTCTGCGAGCAATGTGCCCTGCCCACTGCCACTTAAGTTTGGCAATTCTTTGGGATATATCGGTTACCTTAGTTCTCTTACGGATCTCTTCATTTCTGATTCGATCGCGTAGGAAAACTCCAAGCTTAACCCTCTCCATTGTCCTTTGAGTGACTTACAGTCTTCTTATGAGGCCCACTGTGAGTGACCACGTTTCAGTGCCATAAGTAAAACCGTATTAGTGTAATGATAGCTCACTTCACATAAATTATCACGGTGACATGCGTAATCAGCCTATAATGTTCCCACTGCTGGGACATAGGCGTCTCCTCTGTGAGACGGAGTGGGCTGTAAACTAACACGCGGGCTTGGCACGAATTAGTAGATGTCACTACCATACATTTTGTAACAAAATTTTGAGTGTAAAGAAAGTCCATGGAGTTTCTTGCACTTTTTTCTGCATTGGTACCTACCGCGCTTTGGGATGGGCAACAAAAACGCTTTATATTTCCTACTCACCACCCGTTCGTAATCCAAAAGTGCCTGTAATTGGTTTATATGAATTATGCTTTGAGTTTGACTTCCACATGTCTTCGAATTTTTGGTTCTAAGACATACCGGTTGTAGGCGCGAGCTTGCGGGTGGCGAGCAATGGGTAGCTCGCCGCCCGGTAAGGACCAAGCTCGGGTCGACGGCGCGCAGTGTTCCACGCGCGCCTCAAAGAGATGTCAGCAGCAGTGTAGGGGTCTACTAGGACCGATGCCTGCCGGGGTCGCGTGATTGTTTGAAAGAGATACCGTGACCCTGGCACATGGGCAACTGATGGAACACGGGTGGGTTTTAGTCAGTAAAAGTCTGACATGCCCTCCCGCTCCGCCCAGAGCGGGAGAAGTCATTTGATGATTTCCCATCCTGAAAAAAAAAAAAAAAAAAAAAAGACATACCGGTTTCCTCACGATGTTTCCCTTCACCGTTTTAAGAGCAGTGATAATGAAATAATTTACACAAAACAAACCGCCTGTCTGAGTCCGAACTAACGACCTACAACTCTTTGGTCACAGCCAGGTGCCACTGCTCTTCACAGTGACATTTTTAAAGAATAGACCAACAACTCAAGCCTAAGATTTTTTGTCCCCTCACAAAAGCCATGAAATTAATTAAAATCATATCTCCTGTCTCAAATGGACTATAATTACATCTCCTTCACGATTTAGAGGCTGTAAGTACCGTATTTCCATTTAAATGAATCATACTTTTTTCATAAATACATACAGCGAACAACCATTGACACGGAAAGACACAATGTTAGTTTCCCTTTAAAATTCGTCTGCAATCGTGCACTGTGTTAAATTGTGATGCTAGTTGGAAAACGTCGTAAGATAATTTTTCAATTAACAAAGTAAATATTTATTTATTCAGACGCCACAGACGGTGGGGTGTGGGGGTAATTTGAATGAAATTAATTTATTATAGCCCATCTGAATGGGTGTGGCACCAAATGAGATATCTTTTGTTTGCCTACAGAGGATATAATAAAGAATTGCGAGGTGGTTTTTTGTGGAGCTAAATGCAAATTGTATGACTCTTGCCTTGGTAAATAGTAAGAACGAAAACAGTGTATTTTAAAGATAAATGTGTTTTTATTGTATGATTCTGGTCATGTTTATTCAGTACTAGCTTGTGCCAGCGGCTTTGCACACGGGAACGTACTATCGAGATTAAAAGTATACAGGTTATGAACTATCTGTGTATCAATCACTAAACCCGTTCAGCCGTTTATTATGCGTGATTGAGTAACAAACATCCAAACATACAAAATTTCATGGTTTAATTATAACATAATCACCATAAATTCGGTCATACCTACTGTGTATCATTATCATCAATTCAGTCGAAAGACGTCCACTGCTGGACATAGGCCTCCCCTAAGAACCGCCACTTTGACCGGTTAATTTTTTGGAGACGTTTGTCATAATCGCCACGCTTGGTAGGCTGGTTGGCAATCGCAGTATGGTGGTAAAACGCATAGAAAACGCTACTGCCCAATCTCAATTAAGTCCCTTAGTCGCCTTTCACAACACGTACGGGAAGAAATGAAATGGAGTTATTCTTTACGTCCAGCATCACACGGAACTGTGCATCAATGAATTCCTGATAAAACAGAGAGCTCTATTACCAAAGGCATAAATAAATCATAATAGCAAAAATACTCGCCCATCCGCCATCTACCAATAATCTACGAATCGAATCATCCAACAGATTAGGCACACCCATCCGACATCCTCTGTGGGGCTAATTCGGGGAAGTTCTGTATTTCTACATTTATTTGTTCAGCCCACAAAATCGAGTACAGTTTCACGCGTTTAACATACCTCTAACACTTTCGAAGTTTGGTGTTAAATGATCTTTATGACATACGATTTAAATAGCTAATGTTCATTAAGTTCAATATCTTTAATAGTATAGAATAAGACGCTTATCGTGTTTATATATGCCCCGAGTTCTTCTAAACTCAACTATGGATTTCATTGCGTGTCTTACCATCAGAGAATTTATTCCGAAAGGGTTATAACCGGTGCGGTGTCCGGTTATGTGTATAATCTTCACTACTAATAAAGCTGAAGGGTTAGTACTTTTTTTTTTTTGTTTGTTTACGGGCTCTGCCTAGTTTCGGATCAGATAACGGTGCGTTGGTTGTCCTAAGATGATATGATATTAAGATTGAACTCCGTAATGTCTGGAACTCCCAGTTGGATTTGAAAAATATTTTTGGATATAATAGCTCATTTCTTGGGGAAAGCTCGCTAGTGGGTCCAGAATCATGACATGATTCTAGACTATTTCTTTCTATCATCAACAGCCTATAATGTTCCCACTGCTGGGACACAGGCCTCCTCTCAGTGAGAGGGAGTGGGCCAGAACCCACCACGCGGGCCCAGTGCGGGTTGGTAGATGTTGTCTTCAAATTTTTGGTTCTAAGACATGCCGGTTTCCTCACGATGTTTTCCTTCACCGTTTTGAGAGCAGTGGTGTTGAAATAATTTTTACAAAGTATAGCGCCTTCTTGGATTTGACTCGTAAGTCGCTGCATTTACCACTGGGCCACTACTGCTCTAAAATTCATGGTCTCAGTTTACTCGTCTATGATAAATCTATACAAACCATCCTGTATATATTTATAAAAATTAGAGAAACATACTTTTGCAAATACAAAACAGTAGGTAATGTTTTCCATCATTTTCGAAGCAACGACAAGGAATTGTTTCGTTTCTAAAGTTGAGACGCACAGTTATTGCTGTGGAAAGTTTAACTTGTGTTTTATGGTTTGATATGATTATTATAAATGCGTGCTATCTGAGAATCTGGTGGAAATATAGTTGTTTTTTAAACAATGTGAATTGTTATTACAGTATAGGACTATTTCCAAAGGGTTAGGCAAAAAGGTGCATCGTCTATATTGTATTTCTCGTGACCTACAAATGGCTTACTCATCATTATAATTTCAGCCGTAAGACATCCACTGCTGGACGTAGGCCTTCCCAATGAAGGAATTTTTGCCATAATAATCACCACGCTTGGCAGGCGGGTCGGCGATCACAATATGGTGGTAAAGTATATAGAGAACGCTGCTGCCTATTCTTTAGTAAGTCCCGTAGATACAACAGCCACGGGATGAATTGGGATGGTGCTATCCTTTACGTCCTGCCCCACACGTAACCCGCTTGTTATCTTTGAAGTATCTGTTAGTCCTTGCACATACGTAAAAATATGTTTCTTTGTCTTAACCAGTCAATTACCGTAATTACGGTAATTACAGACACAATTAAAAAACCATTATGTCTGTACCAATTGTGGTATCTCAGGGACTTAGAGGTTAACCTCTCATCTTTAACCTCTCGTCTATCGGAACATAGATCTTTGCACCAAATTGTGTACCCGTTGTCTGTCGGAACTTAGATCTGCGTCAACATGTTCGTGCGTAAATGATGATTTTCAAAACTCAACTTTCTCGAGTTTTTATATACTATATAGTTTGGTTACCTAATTAGTTTCAAAAGTAACAAGAATCATACAGGATAAGGTTTATTATCGAAAAAAATGGAGCAACAAAGCCGCACACGCGGAATTTTTCCGACAGACGGCGCCTTTTTCACGCTGCGCGCCCCAACAGACGAGAGGTTAATGCACTACTTAGCGCTAAAACTTAAAAATCAAACAGCGTATTTAACCAACCAGGACCATCGGCTTAACGTACTTTCCGAGGCACGGTGGGGTCTCTATGTGTATGAATGGTCACCCATCCATGAACGGGCGGCGATAAGCGTAGCTTAACCTTCAATTAACCGTGCGGCTGTTATAAACTACACGAGCACACTGCTACTGTCACGCTTGTAATAAATAAATGATTAATGATTTTATTTCTGTAAGTAGGTTTGTACAAACACTTTAACCAGTCAATTACCGTAATTACAGACACAATTAAAAAACCATTATGTCTATACCAAATGTGGTATCTCAGGGACTTAGAGGTTAACATAAGAATGATTTTTTTTTAAACTAGATGAGGTCGGCGTTTCCTAACTGACTACTCTGAGACTAAAGACCGAAACAAACCCCGAGGTCACAGTCTCTTTTAAAGTCCAAACATAATTTTGTTCACATCATATGAAGACCATGACCAGATTGGTGACTGACATGGTCATTTGAAGAATGAACCACACAGATTGAGTGGACCTGTCCAGTCAGTGCAAGCATTTGTCACTAATCGTGCAGCTCAATTCGGAACTTACTTATGACCCGCTAATCCAACACGGACATCCAAAACTGATTTACTTTTTCCGTCCTTTTAATTACCAACTAATCCGAATCGTGTCGTGATCGTCACGTATCTTACAAAAGCCTTGTGTTAATATCCTTTGGATTAAGTCAAAGTAATGAGGTGTAAAACCCTCTTGTTTAGTGAACTAGTTTCAGCTCAGTTATGGCATTAATAGCCATGCAGGTAGCCATAATGACCCTTAAATTGTGAACTGTAAGGCTTAGATTACCGTGTAGTTAATGGGTATTGGAAATGCTTTTAATGGGACATAAACAATGGGAAGTTTCGAAACAGCTGGTGGTCTTAAGGGGGTAAATAATATACACTTAAACTATATACAAGTCTACCTACTATTTGCTTCTGCTCAAGGCATATAATTTGACTAGCGTCCCACGTTTAAGTTATAGTTATTATACTTTTAAACTAATCTATACAACCAGTGATAATATTTGTACAATCCTAGATAATACGTGAATGATTCGGTCTCCTATAAATTGGAAACGAACACTTACCTATATTTGTCCCTGTTCATGTTTACGTGTCTGTAATTTTTTACCTCTGTTGGCTATCCAAATTTTCCTTTTTTTTTATTTTTTGTTGTACCTAGACCAAAATTTGTATTCACGCTTTCTTCTTCAATAATTTTTGCCACTTCAGAGGTTCCAAAAAGGTGTTGACGGCAACCCATCCTTAAAACAAGATCAAAATAAAGCATTAAACTCTGTATGGTTGGATGGATGTTAACTCAATGGTGAGAGACTCGTGACAGAACCCTTTATTGATCGAAAGCTAATAATAATAGATGCGAAGACTGTAATTTTCTGGTGCGATGAAGTTCCTGGTAAAAAGCTAATTGCCTTCTTTACCATACTTGGCTAAGCTATGTGCTACTACAGTATTTATATCTCACGAAGTAATGCCCGCTTTACTTGTGGTAACCAAATATATAAACACACTGTTATACACTACACATGATAGCCAAAATCTATACTATAATATTATAAAGCTAAAGAGTTTGTTTGTTTGTTTGATTGAACGCGCTAATCTCAGGAACTACTGGTTGGAATTGAAAAATTATTTTTGTATCGGGTAGCTCATTCATTGAGAAAGGCTATAAAACTATATAACATTACGCTACGGTTAAAAGGAGCGGAGCAGCTAACGAAAAATGGACGAAAACTGGCAGGCAATTCGATGCGACGGGAAAGGGAGCGAAAATTTGACGCGGACGAAGTCGCGGGCAGAAGCTAGTGTTTTATACGTATAATGGTGCTAGTTTGGGACTCAATACCTATTGTAATTTTAAAGTTGAAATAAACGATTTTTACTAGTACTTTTTACTGTGAATGTCGAATGAAAACAAGTAGCGTCAGAACGTATTACATACACACGCACACACACATGCATACACACTCCCACTGTCTCAGATGGCACCGAGAGCTCCTGCGCTTATACACACATTCACACGCTGTTAGTACGCTTGGTAACCACAAGTATAGCGCATGTCGCTTCAAGATAAAAATACTATACCATGACGGTTTTTTGACCAAACCTGAGTTGTGTAGTTCACGGTGATAACAAAAATAGAAAGTTTAATTGAAATTTATAATATCGTATTCAGTATTTCTCCATTCATGAAAACCTGCACCCTAATTGCGTAATACACTATTCATAGGATCTCAATCATTATGAAAGTTGCTTATCCAATACTTCATTTGTTCCAAAAATGTTGCTGCTCAACAATGTTAATAACCTAATGAATGTTCTTGAACTATCAAAAAGAAAGCCATTACTGCGTTACTCAAATAGCCCACTGATTTTGCAGTCTTATTTTTTTTTTATCTCAGGAATAAAATTGATGTCTGACGAATATCATCATCATCAGCCTATAACGTTCCCACTGCTGGGACACAGGCCTCCTCTCGGTAAGAGGGAGTGGGCTATAATCCACCACGCGGGCCCAGTGCGGGTAGGTAGATGTCACATGTCTTCGAATTTTTGGTTTTAAGACATGCCGGTTTCCTCACGATGTTTTCCTTCACCGTTTTGAGAGCAGTGGTGATGAAATAATTTATACGAAGTAAAGCGCCTGCTTGGGTTCGAACTCACGACCTACTTACTACTCGTAAGTTGCGGTCGTTACCACTGCTCTCTGACGACTATAGAAAAAACAGACAGAGTTTCTGAAAAATCAGCTCTAAATCGAATGAATACTCAAAACAGCTCGTTCCATAATATGTTACAGCTAAAATTGATTAATAACACATAACCTTGTTTTGCGGTTAAAAGCATTAAACAACATCCGCATTAACTTTGTAGCGGCGTTCATAAAGTACGTACATAATACAGCGGTAGTTAGCGAGGTAATGCACGTCCGGTCCCAAACAGGAAGTGATGTAATTGAGCCAACATCGCTGAATAATTTCAATATACTGCGCTATCTATGTGGTGAAATTATGACGGTAGGTAAAATGGTAATTTACTGTTTTTCATTTTAAAATTTAATCTTAAAGTTGTTCTGTGTGGTTTCGGACACAAAGAATAGCACAATGTCAGTTCTTTCCGTGGGTGTCGAAAAACGCGACTAAAGGACTTACTAGAGAACGGGCCGTTCTCTATGTTTTTTACCACCATGCTATGATCGTCAACTCACCTGTCACGCGTTTGCGGCACGACGCCGGTACACCAGGCACCGCAGGCTCCGTATCCGACCTCCGGATACGGAAGCCATTCAGGCGGAGCTATACGAGGGGTACAGAGTGGCGAAGACCGCCCTCCAAGAGGAGATCCTGCGGGCCAGAGGACTGGCCCGCAAGGAGTCGCTGGAGACTCTGAACAGGGACCCATGGGGACGGCCCTACAAGGCCGTCCGGGAGAAACTCCGCCCATGGGCTCCTCCGCTGACTCAGAGTCTCCGGCCCCAACTCGTGGAGGGCGTGGTGAGCGCTCTGTTCCCTTCTCGAGGGGAACATAGTCCCCCACCCATGGCTCCGCCTACTGCGGTGCCCGATGCGGACCACACCACTGACGACGACGACAGTGCTCCAGAAGTGACCGAGGTAGAAATGAGGGTGGCGGTACGAAGGCTTAATGCCAAGAATACCGCCCCAGGACCCGACGGCTTGCCTGGCAAAGCATGGGTCCTGGCCTCAGAGGCTCTCGGGCCTCGACTCAGGGGGCTCCTTAGCGCATGCTTGGAGAGGGGCCAGTTCCCACTTCGTTGGAAGACGGGGAAACTGGTCCTCATTAAGAAGCCGGGGCGCCCAGCGGACTCTCCGTCCGCTTACCGGCCCATCGTGCTGCTCGAAGAGGTGGGCAAGCTCTTTGAAAGAGTGATTGCAGACCGCCTCGTCGGGTGGCTGGTGCGAGAGGGGCCGGACTTGTCGGACGGCCAGTACGGCTTCCGCAAGGGGCGCTCAACGGTGGACGCCATCATGCGCGTGCGAGCCCTCACGACGGGGGATGCAGTGGCCCGGGGTGGGGTCGTCTTGGCGGTGTCTCTTGACATCGCCAATGCCTTTAACACCCTACCCTGGAGTTGCATTAGGGAGGCACTCCGGTATCACCGGATGCCGACCTACCTCTGTCGCGTGGTCGAGGCCTATCTGACGGATAGGGCCGTAGTCTACCCCGGTCACGAGGGGGAGTGGAACCGGCGAGAGATGTCGTGCGGTGTCCCACAGGGATCGGTCCTGGGGCCGCATCTGTGGGACATCGGTTACGACTGGGTGCTGCGCGCCGACCTCCCTAGCGGCGTCAGCGTAGTTTGCTACGCTGACGACACGCTGGTCCTTGCGCAGGGGAGGTCGTACGAGGCGGCGGCCGAATTAATGACACGCGGGGTTGCGACAATCGTCGATAGGATCCGGCAATTGGGACTCGAGGTGGCATTGCACAAGTCCGAGGCCATGGGTTTTCATGGTCCTCGGAACGCGCCACCTGCGGGTTCCCAACTTACGGTAGGAGGGGTTCACATCGGCGTCGAGTCGACGATGAAGTACCTGGGACTTGTCCTCGACAGCCGGTGGAACTTCGTTGAGCATTTCCGACGTTTGGCTCCCAGATTGGAGCGGGCTGGGGCTGCATTAAAGCGGCTCCTACCCAATCTGGGGGGCCCAAACGCCTCCTGCCGGAGGCTCTACACGGGGATCGTGCGGTCCATGGCCCTCTACGGGGCACCGGTGTGGGCACCCTCATTGAGGCTGCGCCCAGCGCGCCGGTTGTTTGCGGCCCAGAGGGTCATGGCCATTCGGTTAATCCGGGGATACCGCACGGTCTCGTGCGAGGCGGCGAGCCTCCTTGCCGGAGTGCCGCCGTGGGATCTGGAGGCAAAGGTCCTCGCGCACATGTGGGAGTGGCGCGAGGAGGCGAAACGCCGGGGCGAAACTCCGCTGCCGCGACAAATCGCGGCACGGCGGACAGAGCTCCGGTGTGATGTCATGGCGACATGGCGGGTACGATTGTCGCAACCCAGTGCTGGGCACGCCACCATTGCGGCGGTAAGTCCCCTCTTTGAGGAGTGGATAGAGAGGCGTCACGGCGTCCTCACCTTCCGCCTGACGCAGGTTCTCACCGGGCATGGGTGCTTCGGTGGGTTCCTGTTCAGGATAAAGCGGGAGGATACGTCCGGGTGTTTCCATTGCGAGGATCGTCTGGAGGACACGGTGGAGCATACGGTGGAGGTGTGCCCTGCCTGGGCGGAGCACCGCCGTGTCCTCGTGGAGGCGATCGGCGGCGGCGACCTCTCGCGTCCGGCCCTGGTGCGAGCCATGGTACGGAGCGAGAGGGAATGGGAAGCCGTCACCTCCTTCTGCGAAGCAGTAATGCTCGCGAAGGAGGAGGCGGGGCGCGTGAGGGAGTGGCAGTCTCTGCGCCCTCACGTCCCTAGCCGCCGCAGGAGGAGACGCCCCGGGCGTCGGGAGTCAATAGCGGACTCCCGGCCACCGTAGGCGCGAGCTTGCGGGTGGCGAGCAATGGGTAGCTCGCCGCCCGGTAAGGACCAGGCTCGGGTCGACGGCGCGCAGTGTTCCACGCGCGCCTCAAAGAGATGTCAGCAGCAGTGTAGGGGTCTACTAGGACCGATGCCTGCCGGGGTCGCGTGATTGTTCGAAGGAGATACCGTGACCCTGGCACATGGGCAACTGATGGAACACGGGTGGGTTTTAGTCAGTAAAAGTCTGACACGCCCTCCTGCTCCGCCCAGAGCGGGAGAAGTCATTTGATGATTTCCCATCCTGAAAAAAAAAAAAAAAAAAAAAAAAACCTGTCACGCGTGGCGATTTTGGCAAATCCCTTATCCCTTTGGGGGAGGCCTAAATCCAGCTGTAGACGTTTCTATGGCTGAAATGATGATGATGGATGATGATGATGTTAAAGTTGTTACAATTGTAACAGCTTTTCGTAAGCTGGACAAGAGTCTTCATATATTGGGTGTCTGAAAGAATACTGATGGATGCAGAAGGATTAAAGAACCCGAGTGTCTAGAAAAAGTGTCATTCTATCAGCGATAATACTGAAAGAAAAGTCATATATGTCATTATCTACCTAGCATTTTCTCAGCTATGTTGGAGTCAGCTTCCAGTGTAACCAAATGCAGCTGAATACCAGTATTTTACATGGAGCGACTGTTTATCTGAAATCCACATTCAATTACTGGGTAACAAGATATCCCGTGGTAAGACTGGTTGTCAGCTTCGAGCTTCTCACGACCCGTAACGAGAGTCAAAGATTCACAAAATATGATAGCGGGGACCAACGGTTTAACGTGCTTTCCGAGGCACAGAGGGGTCTTGGTATGTAGAGGGGGGTCACACATTTTTGATCAACCGATCCGTACGGCTATTATTGGTTAGCCAAGTCAAATATGTATTCGATTTATTTAAATTTTTCGGTAGCCGTAAAGTTTATGCCAAGGAAGATGCTGTAGACATAGGAACAAGTTTGCAAGTTATTGCCTCTTATGAAGGTCTACTGGACGCGTATCGCAAGGACTGGTTCGAGCTGGTGCAGGAAATGAGTATCTGCGAAACCTTCCGGAAACTTTCACCCAGCTATAGGATAGAACAGACTATTCGTATAAGAAATAATAACTTTCTTCTTTTGACTACAGAACGAGTTCTAACTTTATTTCTAGCTTAAACCATCGAGCTACTTGTTATAAGTATTCTGAATCGTATTCCAAGTAATCTTATTACAAAATTGACGCCTTCGACTCGGTTTTAACGTCAGTTTTTTATCATATCTTTTGTACCACTTGCAAAATGTAGACAAATCCATTGACGTAAGAATCATTACCCACTACTAGGCTCGACCTTTTTCCGCCATGTTTCTCGGTTCCGTGCGTCTCTCATCCATGTGTTTCCTGCGACTTTGACTATGCCATCAACTCAACGTGCTTTTGGATGTCCCTGGTTTCTTTGGTTTAACCTTGGCCATTCAGTCACTGCATTACTCCATCGGCCATCTCCTCGTCTAACTAGATGTCCTCCCCAACTCCACATGAGTCGCATCACCTTGTCCCCGACGTCGAAGACTTTTATATCGAACAGCGGATTTACACAGATTTGTCTAGTCTGTTGACGTCACCGCTAACTGTGAACTGTGGCAAAGAATCGCGAGTATTCTAGAATGGTTGGCTCGGCACATAAATATCGGATTGTTGGACTGAAACGACAGTTCCGTTCCAAATGCGATGCAATGCGATACAAGCGAGACAAGTGATTCTGAGTAACATCGTTGATTATTGCGGTATTTGTGTTTATTTGATTAAACTGTTTTTGTGTGTTTTGGTAAAATTGGTTTAAATTTATTTGTCCCGAACCCCAGCTCGTAACAGTATGTTTCCATGAAAACCGATAACTTAGCCAAATTATATTATATACGTATAATTATCGTTATCGATGGACAGATGAATGGCTTTTTCCACTCACTGGACATAATCCCTAATTTTGTCTAACAAAGCCCTTATGATAAGCTTGGGTACTTAATTCTGTAGCGAGGAAACCATATGCCTAAAATTAGACAATTGGGTGAATGGAAGTTTGTTAAAACAGAACAATGTTAAATTAAATAGGTTATACAAAAGATATAGAGGCAATTGTTTTTTAAATAATACTTAGATGGTTTGGCCATGTTGAGTGGATGAATAACCGCCTAACACTAGACAAAGAGTGGAAACTTAGAAGTGGCATGTAATTTATTGTATCAAATAAACGACTCAAAACTGCTGGAAATACACTTTTGAGCCAACTAAAAACTGCTGGTAGATAAAAGTTTTGGGCCCACGAACTAGTACATATAAATACCATCTGAAGTAGTTCGATATTTTTTTATTGAAAAGGATATACGTTGAAATTGGTCACATTTAAAATATAAAAACAAAATCCAACGCTGAGTGTAGAAAAGTATATTTAAAAAAAAACTATTTATCGAAAAAAAATGCCGTCGAAAATTTAAACTGGTAAGCAGGATATCAAAATCAATTTAGCACGTCAACAACCGACAACCGACTTCCTAAAAAAAAAACACTACAAAGTCAAAAGTAACTTTAATTTTGGAAGTCGGTGTCTTAGGATCTGTAATTACGGTTTATTGCCACCGACTTCCAAAATTAAAGTTATTTTGACTTTGTAGTGTTTTTTTTTTTAGGAAGTCGGTTGTTATTTTTTTGTAAAAAGTTTTTATTTTTAACTTTTTAATTATGGTATCTCCCCGCACTAATCTAATCACGTTATTCGTTCATTTGTCGCGCAAATACTCAATGCAAATTTAAGACTTATATGGTTTTCACATGGATCCCAATGTCCCAATATCCGAATGGAACCAAATTAAAATGGGACCATTCGGGAAGCACCAGCTTTCAAATAAAAAAGAATCATCAAAATCGGTTCACTCAGTTAAAAGTTATGAGGTAACAAACATGAAAAAAATACAGTCGAATTGATAACCTCCTCCTTTTTTGAAGTCGGTTAAAAAAAAAGCTCGATGAAGTCAGCATTTCCTATCTGTAGTCAGATAAGAAATAGAAATGCTGAGAAGAAATCGCAAAACCAACTCAAAATTCGAAGTCTCAAAGACCAGACATAATCTTAGTCAGATTGTGTGACGGCAACGTAGATTAGTGCCTGAAATGGTCTTTTTAGGATAGAACCACAAACAGCTGAGTGGACCAATTCAGTCAGTACAAGCATTTTCCAATAATCGTGTACCTCAACTCAGAACTTGAGTCGCAAAGACTCTAACTCGACGTACTAAAACTGCCAGACGAAAATTGAAACAAAAAATAATTAATGTACAGCAATAATTATTAAGTAAATTACTGTCTTTTTGTATATAATATTCATCAATGTCAATGTGTATACCAAATGGTGTAAAATGATAATTTTGCATGATGATTAAAAAGTCAAGTTTTATGATTTTACTATATATTATAAACTAATTTGAAGCTTCAGGAAAATTATTTATAAGCCTCATAACATGATAACTTTCACCCCTGGAGATAAGTTTAATCATTCACAAATCAAACCGAAGAAAGCTATTTCGCACAAACCGGTTCCCAAACAACTTTAGAAACGAAAACGGAAACTGCTTTCAACTCTGTAAGTAGATAATTCTGTTATCACTGAAACTTTCAGCGTAGGTATCACAATGATAAAGATATGAAATCATTATCTTAGCCTAGATCCATAAAGCGAGTTGAACTGGGATCAGCAGTGAATCTTTACAATCCAAGTTTCGAATGGTAGTGTGTGATGTATTAATTAATGGTTATTTATTGGTTAAGTATGAAGAAGCATTTGATAACTCTCCGATTTTGCAGAGTTCTTCGGAATTATTGGCTGTAAGTACCTGCATAAGGCAAGTGGATGCCATGGGAAGTGATTGAAAGTATGTAGGTGCGAACATCTCCCAAAAGAGCTCGTCTGCACAGCATTTTATTTGGGAATTATTGTTGTTTTTTGTGAGAAATAATCTGTACAAAGCTGTAGTAGTAAAAAGGTAAAATTTGTCTGATTGTAAGTTTGCATGTAGAATCTCTGAAACTTCCATTTGGATTTGAAGAAATATTTTTGAATTAGATAGCACCATTCTTGAGAAAGGCTTTAGTAAAAATAAGGTTCTGAATATCATACTAACCCTTAGGAGCCCTCACGTCCCTAGCCGCCGGAGGAGGAGACGCCCCGGGCGTCGGGAGTCCATAGCGGACTCCCGGCCACCGTAGGCGCGAGCTTGCGGGTGGCGAGGAATGGGCAGCTCGCCGCCCGGTAAGGACTAAGGTCAGGTCGACGGCACGTAGTGTTCCACGCGCGCCTCAAAGAGATGTCAGCAAAACTGAAGGGGTCTGCTAGGACCGATGCCTGCCGGGGTCGCGTGATTGTTCGAAAGAGATACCGTGACCCTGGCACATGGGCAATTGAAGGAACACGGGTGGGTTTTAGTCAGTAAAAGTCTGACATGCCCTCCCGCTCCGCCCAGAGCGGGAGAAGTCATTTGATGATATCCCATCCAAAAAAAAAAAAAGAAAAAAAAGGGTGTTACCACACCAATCGATCGATAGCCGATAGATGCCATCGATCGATGGTAGAATGGATTGGTCGACGTCGATCGATAGTTTCTACTAGACCAATCGATTGATTGTCGATCGACGATCGATCGATGGTAGAATGGATAAGTCGACGTCGATCGAGCTGCTTGAGCTCCCAGTGTCACCCGGAAAGAAACTGATGGAATATATTAGCCGGGGTCCAACCCGCACTGGGCCCGCGTGGTGGATTATGGCCCACTCCCTCTCACCGAGAGGAGGCCTGTGTCCCAGCAGTGGGAACATTATAGGTTGATGATGATGATGATGATTAGCCGGGTTAATCGATCAACATCGACCGATGCCGTCGACCGATGCCATCGACCGGCAATCGATCGATTGGTTAGTCGACCGGTATCCGTCGATCAATCAAAGCTACCACACCAATCGATCGATATTCGATCGATGCCATCGATCGAATCTCGATCGATTGGTGTGGTAAGGCTAAGCAGTAACGCGGACAGGCGATGCAACGGAGTGGGTCGGGGAACAAGAATTTCACACTGACGAAGTCGCAGGCTGAAGCTAGTTTAATATAATTATTATCGATTTGTTTCCCTATTGTAATCAATTCCTGTACTTCTTCCTCGTCTTCATCAATTTCCAAAGTATTAAATATTCATGTTAAGTCAGTCACATTCAAATTAAACCTATCATTCTTTGACAGTTGTCTGAAATGGCTTTTACATAATAAACTGACATTATATTGTATCAACTTAGTACACAATTAATATCCTCGACTGTACTGTATCTATGTATCGATTCAGTCACTTCTCTGTTATTACAAACTTGTACCCATTTACCAGCATCTTTTTTTTTTTTTTTTTCAGGATGGGACATCATCATATGACTTCTCCCGCTCTGGGCGGAGCGGGAGGGCGTATCAGACTTTTACTGACTAAAACCCACCCGTGTTCCATCAGTTGCTCATGTGCCAGGGTCACGGTATCTCTTTCGAACAATCACGCGACCCCGGTAGGCATCGGTCCTAGCAGACCCCTTCAGCGCTGCTGACATCTCTTTGAGGCGCGCGTGGAACACTACGCGCCGTCGACCCGAGCTTGGTCCTTACCGGGCGGCGAGCTACCCATTGCTCGCCACCCGCAAGCTCGCGCCTATGGTGGCCGGGAGTCCGCTATCGACTCCCGACGCCCGGGGCGTCTCCTGCGGCGGCTAGGGACGTGAGGGCGCAGAGACTGCCACTCCTTCACGCGCCCCGCCTCCTTCTTCGCGAGCATTACTGCTTCGCAGAAGGAGGTGACGGCTTCCCATTCCCTCTCGCTCCGTACCATGGCTCGCACCAGGGCCTCCACGAGGACACGGCGGTGCCCCGCCCAGGCAGGGCACACCTCCACCGTATGCTCCACCGTGTCCTCCAGACGATCCTCGCAATGGAAACACCCGGACGTATCCTCCCGCTTTATCCTGAACAGGAACTCACCGAAGCACCCATGCCCGGTGAGAACCTGCGTCAGGCGGAAGGTGAGGACGCCGTGACGCCTCTCTATCCACTCTTCAAAGAGGGGACTTACCGCCGCAATTGTGGCGTGCCCATTTACCAGCATCTTTAAATATATCGAAAGACTCATGAGAACGGATTGTCAATTGACAATGAAACACACGTTCGTACAAGTTGACGAAAGCGGCTACAGCTGCGGCTCTTGACCATTAGACGTCCTACAGACAGCAATGACGTAGAAACTGTCTTTTTTTATCTTTTTTTTTCTGGGTGGGAAATCATTAAATGATGTGTCCCACTCTGTATGGAACAGAAGGGCGGTGTCAGACTTTTACTGACTAAAACTCACCCGTGTTCCTTCAGTTACATATATGCCAGGCCCACGGTAACTCTTTCCACGGTAATCCTGCTACCCTGGCATCGGTCTTAGCGGACCCCTTCAATACTGCTATTATCTCTTTGAGGCGCGCGTGGAACACTACGCGCCGTCGACACTGGCCTGGTCCTTACCGGTCGCCACCCTTAACTCCGCGCCTACGGTGGCCGGCAGTTCGCAATCGAACGTAGAAACTGTCTAACGTTTCGTTTAATAAATTGTGTCAAGTTCAAATATAACCTAAAAATCAATAATCAACTTCAGAGTTTTTCTTCTCACCCGCAACGCCCAGTTAAATGTTCAACGGTAAATAATCCTGCACCAATCGGCCTCCTTACCCGACAAATATATTAAAACAAGACAAAATAAACAAAAAACTTCCGCCTTCTATTTTCAAATTATCACTGGTTGCCTTTAACTGTCATGGCGGGCCTTGCCTCGCGTTCTCAACTAATTCGAGTTCATCACAAATGCAGCCGCGCTTATCTTTCCCTCTCCCCACCCAACTTATAAATTTAATGTCCTAAAGGATTTACGAGAGAATTATAACTTTACAACTTTGACTTGTTAACCCTTACTATGATTGGGTGGGCTAAAAATCGAGTAGTTAGGAGTTGTTTTCGATAAAGACGTTTCCAATAAAGACAAATGATTTTATTTGGTGGTTTGAACAATCAAACTCAAAAAACATATTTTATTATTCAATTGAAACATTTAGAGCTACTTTTGAGCTGTCAAAAAGTCGGTCAATTAGTCAGAAAGTTGAAGTTAGTTGCCCATTACAAAACAGATCTCTATGAAGAAAAAGGAAAGAAATAAAATGTGTTTATTTTGCATAAACAAAACGCACATTAAGAACGGTAAAGAAGCTCAAAGGACGCTCTTTTAAATCAAGATATTACAAAATCCTATCTTCATTTTTTTTTGTCGTGTATGCACATTGTTCTCACATACGTGAGAACAATGTAAAAATATCTGAAAACCCCAAATATTATGAAAGGGTTTGCCTTTTGTCACATGTACGAGGTATAACAAGCCAAAAAAAAAACCCGATTGTCAATCCATTTCTGAAATCAAAACAAATAATTTAATATTATAATTATAAAATATGAATGTGCTCAAAACCCTTTATAGCTTAAATCTTACATTCGTTAGAAAGTTAAAAATAATATAATCAATTTCAAATCATGAGCTGTGTTTTGAAGACAACACTTCAACCGATCATCACAGCAGTTTATATCAAATTTTCAGAATTACCCAAACTTTCAGTAGTAATTTGTTTTTTCTAAAGAGTACCTATTCCTAAGTACCAGCTTATTTATTGCAAATACTAGGGGGAACATGTACGAGTAAATATTTCAAATTCGCGAACAATTAGTAGTTCCCATATCCGACATCGCCATGAAATATTGAGTTAGACTTTGCATCCTTCTTATGCGGAGTACATCTTCTTATAATGTATGTTATAAGGTTTATTTTAGTGCAATTTGCAGTTCTAATAACTTTGTTAGCTTGCCTTGCTGACAGTTGTTTTGTTGAAGTAACTTCACAAGTTTAGATGTTCAGTTGTTTGTACTGTTTGATACATCATCATTTCCCTTCATCAGCACGTTTGGTGAGAATTCAAAGAAAATGTTTGTTTCAAAATAATGGCAGCAGTTTAAAATGTTTTGTTGGCATTTTCGTAGCCATTCTGTGGTTATTTGAGATGAAAGTTTTGGAAACTTTGGACGGTGTTTCACTGAGTATATGAACGAAGAAAGGAACTTCAGCATTTGAGTTCCCCGAGTAATAAAAAAGAAGGCTTTTATGCGCCCTAATGTTCTAATAGATAGGTAAAATGAATGACAATCGTTTGACTAATTTATCGATTTATTTAGGATTTCCAACAAAAGATGTACACTTAAATAAATGGCAACACCATAAATTAAGTAAGTGTACTCCTTCACTTGTAGGAGACCGGAGCCTGCACAGTAGAGTTAACAACTTAGCTAACAAAGTTAAACGTTCTTCTTATATTTAGACAGAGACTGGCAGATGTCTAAATTCTTAATTTCGGCTAACATGTTATATTGCTTACAAAGTCTCGGCACAACGGCGTTATAACCGAGGTTACTTTTTGATCCAGGTATGTAAATTAAATTGTATGTGTTATGCCTTGGAATCGAAATTTTAATTTTTAATAAACTAAAAGTTCACTGCTGTTCTATTTAATATTTTGTGAAGGATGACGCAGTCCAATTTCTTCCTACGACTGGTAAGTGTATACATGTGGTAGTGTTTCAACCTATCAGTGTCGTTAGTAAGTTGTTTAGCCAAGCTCTCACCGTAGCACAGATGGTATAGGAACCGCTTTCGGAAACTCTCTAATCGCTTGCCCGATGACCTGGTGAAGGTTGCAAGAATCCACTCGAAGCGAGAAGCACAGAACCGGTCGAAGTGGCGGTACTTGGCCTATGTTCAGCAGTGGCCGTCGTAAAAGAAAAAAAAAGAAAGAAAATACGTTTATTTGCGGTCTTACGGCTGAAATGATGATGATGATGCTATGTGTATTGTTTTAATAAAACTTAGTATATAAAGTGGAACATGGACCCTAAGGCTCTAGACAGACGGACCGCATTTCAACTGCAATCCAATTGCAAATTACAGTTCAAGTGCAGTTTGAATGCAGTTGACACGACTGCAATAGACCTGCAAACCAACCGTGCAATTCGATTGCAGTTGGTGTGCAGTTCACATTATTGCACGCCGACGCACACTGGTCCCAAATTAAAAAAAAGTGGACATTGATAGTAGACCGCTGATATTTTTTTTTTATTGTTGATATAATGATAACAGATAAGGCAAAAAAATATTATTGTCCTACTTCAAATACTTTTCTCTATAAAAAATATTTCTTTTTTTTTGTATGGGAGTGATTACATTTTACTCAATTTCTCAAAAACCTTAAGCGATGTCGAGATGGCATTCACATATGTTAGAAAACTAATAATTCTGAGTATTTGGCTCGAAAAAACTTATTGCTTATCTCTGCGTACTTTCGAGATAATAGTGACAGAAAATAACAATTTTTTTTAATGTTAATTGTTCGCTTTTTTTAATCATAGCCTTACTCATATCGCAATAGGTCCGCTGGCCAGCAAAATGGAGCTTCGACGCGAGTTTGCCGGGATAACAAGATGGCCGCCTCTCATGACGTAACGTAATACGGTCACGAATCGCGCGCGTACACCTCACTCAGTGTACAACTAAATGTGGTTGCGATAAGACGTGTCCTTATTATTTCTGTGCGCTTGAAGAAATGCTTGTTGTTTGTTTGTTTTGTTATTGTTGTATTTTGAATCTTTGGATTTTAAAATCAAATAATTTTTGTTTGTCTTTCTTTCGTCGAATTTGTTTTCGTAATTTTTTTTGTTAAAATCAAAGTCACTTTGTCTTTGATATCTTTGATTCTAATTTGTTTTCAATTTTCCTTAAAATTATAATATGTCCGCATTTGTCACCAACTTAGACTTATACGTTGTTCTTAAATCAGGAGGTGGTTTTAAAAATGTCGAATTTTTATTTAATGCCCTTATTGAACGTATTGGTGTTGAATTGTCTTCCGAAGATTTGAGTAATATTAAATTATTTTGTCGTAATTTTTCAAGTAATATCTCAAAAAGATGGTCTGCTTCCAGTAGAGCTCAAAAGACCTTTCTTAACAAAAATTCAGACTGGTTACAATCCCAAATAGTTTGGCCAAAATGTCAAAATATCGATTTAAGCAGCATTTTTAAAGTTGCCGAGGAAGTAATTCCAAATTTCGAAACGCAAGTGGATACTCATCAATTAAGTTATGGTACAAGTAAAAAACCATTTGTTGATATATCTGATAAACAGAAGAAAAGGCGTTCTCTAACACTTCTAGATCACACAGAGGAGGAATTAGTTTATGCTTTATGTGCCAAATTAAAAGAGTCTAAAAAAACAAAATTAGCAGCTATATTAAACGAACTCAGCCAAAACAAGGAAAAATGTGAGATGGTACATGATGTACTATTCGCTAAAAAGACTGACAAACCGTGTTTACCAGATGATAAAACGTTAGCGCTTTACACCTCAACAAATTTGTCAAAATGGCAATATCGAAATTTAAGAACTATTCTTGCTTCAGAGAAAATGTATGGTCTTCCATCCTATCAAAAGCTCCTGGAAGCTAAAAAAACTTGTTATCCTCCAGAGTCAGACATAACTGTAACTGAATCTGATGCTAAGATAAGACTTCAATCGCTTCTAGATTTGACAACTAATAGGATATTAAAAACAATTCAGCACAACTCTGCCGACAAAAAATCGCTAAAACTAATAAGCAAATGGGGTTTTGACGGGTCATCTTCTCAAAGTAATTATAAACAAAAGTCACACTCCGACACTAAAATTGACGATTCTTCAGTTTTCATGATTAGTTTGGTTCCGCTTCGTTTGGAAGAAGAGAGTGGTACTATCTTGTGGCAAAATCCTGCTCCCTCTTCAACAAACTATTGTCGTCCAATTGGCTTTATATTTGCAAAAGAAACAAATGAATTGATACAGAAGGAAAGTGCATCCTTAGAGGAAGAAATTCGTAATCTTGTTCCCACAATTGTAGATAATTTTGATATTAAACATGATTTGTACATGACTATGATTGATGGGAAAATTTCTACTGTGATTTCCAATACTTCTTCTGCAGCTGTTTGTAATATTTGCAATACCCTACCTAGCAAAATGAATGACTTGGACTTTGTATCCAAAAGACTCATCAGAGAAGATATGTATAAATATGGTCTGTCTTCGCTTCATATGTGGATAAGATGTATGGAATGTATTTTACACATTTCGTACAACTTAGACTTCAAAAAGTGGGCTGCACGAAAAGAAGATAAATTGTTAAAAGAAATTAAAAAGAATTTGACACAAGAAGAATTCCGGGAAAGAACTGGTTTGTTAATTGACATAGTAAAACAGGGATTTGGTACAACCAATGACGGTAACACGGCAAGAAGGTTTTTTGAAAATTATGAAGTATCTGCTGAAATAACGGGTATCCACCCTGATTTAATCAAGAGATTTGCAGTCATTTTACAAACAATTTCATCTGGTCAACTTATGAATACCAACTTGTTTAGGGAATATTGTAAAGAAACAGCAATGCTATATGTAAACTTATATCCATGGTATTACATGCCTTCAAGTGTCCATAAATTGTTGATACACGGTGCTGATATTTGTGAAAATTTCTCCTTTATTCCGATAGGCATGCTTTCCGAAGAAGCTTCCGAAGCGAGGAATAAAGATTTCCGGAATGTTAGAATGGCACATACAAGAAAAATCGGTAGAGTTCAGACTAATTTAGACATTATCCACAGCTTTCTAATTAGCTCAGATCCTTACATCAGCCATATCAAACCAAAGTTTGCTCGTTTACATAAACAGTTGTTTCCAGAGGCTAGTGCTTTGATCTTGAACAATGAATTGCTTTCGTTGGAAAACGAGGAAATAGAGATTTCTCAAGAGAATATAGACCCAAATATTAATCTTTCACCATAATATTTTTTCAGAATCGTTTGTGAACATATTCAACTTTATGTTTGCAGCTTAATATGTCTTCATTTTGATTGTTTTTTAGAACTGATGAAAGTACTCCTTCAGAAAGGTCATAGCTTTTCAGTCATTAGTGAGCCCCCATAACCTCTTTTACAGAGAAGTCTCTTTTTACTTATTTGACATTACGCATACATTATAATTATGTGCTAAAGTAAGGCTATGATTAAAAAAAAGCAAAAAATTAACATTAAAAAAAAATGTTATTTTCTGTCACTATTATCTCGAAAGTACGCAGAGATAAGCAATAAGTTTCTTCGAGCCAAATACTCAGAATTATTAGTTTTCTAACATATGTGATTGCCATCTCGACATCGCTTAAAGTTTTTGAGAAATTGAGTAAAATGTAATCGCTCCCATACAAAAAAAAAAGAAATATTTTTTTTACAGAAAAGTGTTTGAAGTAGGACAATAATATTTTTTTGCCTTATCTGTTATCATTGTATCAACAATAAAAAAAAATATCAGCGGTCTACTATCAATGTCCACTTTTTTTTAATTTGGGACCAGTGTGCGACGGCAATTTATTCTATTGCAGTCGTGTCAACTGCATTCAAACTGCATTCGAACAGCACCATACCCACCCGCCCGCACTACTTCAACGCTCCGCCCCCCCGCGCATAGAATCAGGCTGGTGGGTATGGTGCAGTTCGGATGCAGTTTGAATGCAGTTAACACGACTGCAATAGAACTGCAAACTAACCATGCAGTTCGATTGCAGTCGGTGTGCAGTTCACACGATTACACGCCGACTGCAATTTGCGGTTGGATTGCAGTTGAAATGCGGTCCGTCTGTCTAGAGCCTAAAGGAAATGGTCATGGTATGAGCATTTGATACGAAGGAATGAGGAAGATTTTTTTTTTCATGGTATGATATTTATAGGTACTACTCTTAGGTACATATACTTAATGCATGACAAGTTGCATAGTTTTCAAACGTTGTCTACCTTCCTCTCTGTTATAAATTCCTTTCTGTTAGAGACGGCTATAGGTTCAAAATCATATATTTCACTTATATTACAGAAAGTTTAAACGTATACATTCACACATACCATAAAACAAAATAATCCTACCCTTATCCGCCGTAATATCTCAAATAAACACAACTCAGACACATTAAAAACGAACATAAAACGATTGCGACATAGAGCACAAACATAATTATATGCAAAAACGTCACTTCAACAGGTCTCCATAAAGCCCTGGTTTATGTTGTATCAACGAAACAACGTTATGAGTAAAGCGCGCTGTTCATGCTACGATTTGGAGAACAGGAAATATGAATGTGCAGAGTTTTGCGTTTTTGATGCCAAAGTCGTTTGTTACTTGCAGTCTGGAACATGTTTCGGAGTCAAACGTTTGAATCTTGTGTAAGTGTTATGTATTTGGCAGTCAGTGTAGAAAATGATACGACAGTCCTTTGGCTCTTGGCTGGCGTGGGGATGGATTCATAACCGGTTTTCTGGACCGGCGAATTGAACTTGAAGGGACAAAAACCTGTCGCATCAGGGTATCCTGGACCATTTCTTTCTGTGGTAAATTTGTGATGGATTTTGGCTTAAGATGACCCGGGAAATAACTTGAAGAGTTTTTCTCGATTGTTTTGTAAAATTCCCACTGGTGCATCAGGCATGCGTGGCTTAACATTCGTAGCATACGCTTCACGCTTTCTCTACCTACGGGCCTACAGATACCTGCAAAGAGTAATGAAATACTGGCTTGTTTTTTTTCGTGATAATAGATTTGATAAGATGTTAAGAGGTATGAGGAACAGGGTGAAAAGTTCACTCAAACCTTCGTAGAAAATGGAGGATGCTTCGACCAATGTGGGCTAGTGGGCAGCTGCCGACGATCTATCTTAGTTGTACGGTAATCTCTGCTTGCACGACGCAGAATTTTGCTTGACGTCAGTGGGTTGCGAAGTTTTCATGCTGCGGTGTAGATGCCGCTACCTTATGCAAGTACATGAATGGTGTGTCCATTCAGATTTAATGGGGAAGCCCGATTAAATACAATTTTCATACTTACAATCCCATTAAAGGAGTTTTTCTTGAAATAGTCATACGATGGGATTAAATGAACTAAGAGGGTTGTATTGATAATAAAGTTAATGATTATAATTCTGTAAATACATAGTACGTGTTACCGCCGCGAATCATAGTCAATATTTGGGTTTCGCATTCCTTAAAGCGCGACTGTTGCAAGCATCAATATCTTGGGACTTGTGTTAAAGTAATAACAGCCGCACGAATCCTTCGATCAGGTTAAGTTACACTTGCCGCGGTTCATTCGTGGATGGGTGACCATTTTTACATACCAAGACCCCACCATGCGTAGGAAATAACGTTAAACTTTGGTCGCGGTTGTCGTTTATAGATCCTTCACAATCATTACTGGTCGTCAGAAATCCGAATGTCTGACAACCAGACTTACCAAGGGGTATAGTATTACCCAGTAACTGGATTGTGGAGGTCAGATAGGCAATCACTCTTTGTAAAATACTGGTATTCAACTGCATCCAGTTAGACTGGCAGTCTGGGGGTCGCCCCACATAGTTGGGAAAACGCTAGGTCGATGATGACGTTGCAGACATCAATATTGCCTTACAAAATCCATACACTGCGCACTCAAATAAACACAAGGTTACAAGGTCGTCACAAGATCTACATACTCAAAAACAATAGTCGGAAAGTCGCACGTGTATATCAATCTTTAAGCACTAAAACCCAGCGACAACTTAAAGCCTGTTTGAGGACTTTATTAGCTACTGACAACACACATAAAAAATTTACTGTACCTTCAATTCTGTTGTGAGCTTAATATGACGTACGCGTGATTTTAACATAACATTACATAGGTAACATTATTTTATTTCAAGGAAATTTATTGCTAAGCAAAATTACACTCTACATCAATTTGCCGTGACCACGGGTTTCAGATGAGAATATTTTCGTGTTTCATACTTGTTAGACCTTAATTTTTATGTACTAAATCGGGTTTTAGTTTATGAGCATACTTAGAGTTTTTTGCATCTTCTTCTCCATAGGAACCTACTAAGCTTTAATGTGGACAATCAACTCCATCTTTCTCCCGACTCTTTGACATTTACAAAGACTTATTGGTTTTGTTATAATCATAATTTCAGTCGAAAGATGTCCACTGCTGGACATAGGCCTCCCCCAAGCTTCGCCACTTCGACCGGTTTTGTGCTTATTGGTTCATTAGAAATAAATGCTCTGAGTATGACTTTTGAGGGCCGTCGGCTTGTTTGCCAAATCTTCTTTACATAGTATAAAACAAAGTCACTTCCTGTGTTTGTATTTTTTTTTCTGGATGGGAAATCATCAAATGACTTCTCCCGCTCTGGGCGGAGCGGGAGGGCGTGTCAGACTTTTACTGACTAAAACCCACCCGTGTTCCATCAGTTGCCCATGTGCCAGGCTTAGATCTTTTAAACTACGCAACGGACTTTAATTCCATTTCCATCAATAGCGAGAGTGATTCAAGAGAAAGGTTTATATGTAAAAAACGCGGACAAAGCCGTTGGCAAAGGCTAGTAACAGATAAAAGCCTCAACAAAGTTGTATTCACGACAAATTCATGTTCTGCAAGATATTTTCAAATAAACACGAAACAGTCGCGTATATTTTAATTTGCTTCTGAAATGATAAAATTCGCAGTACGTGGTCACAGTGATAAGCTCAAAGGAAATAGCGTTGTAATTACGACTATGCCATTATGCTCCGAACAGTCCTCTCAAATTGCAATTTCCAGAAATATTCGTGTGGATGATTACTAAAATCTAATAGTATATTATGGACGTCAACGTTTTTTATCATTTGTTATATCCAAACTATGTTTGTGATGTGGAGTAGTGGTTCAGTGGTAACGACCGCAACTTACGAGTTTTCGGTCGTAGATTCGAACCTAGACAGGCACTTTACTTTGTGTTAATTATTTCATCATCACTGCTCTCAAAACGGCAAAATATGACAGCTTGAGGCAACTGGCATGTCCTAGAACCAAAAATTCGAAAACATGTGACATCTACCAACCCGCACTGGGTCCGCGTTCTCGACCACTTGAGGAGACTTGTGTCGCAGAAATGGGAACATTATAGGCTGAATATGATTATACTCAGCTATGTTTCAATAAGTCCGTGTTGTGCTGGACGTAAAGAATAGCACCATCCCATTTTGACGGCGACTGTTGAGTCCCGAACGATTTGTTTACTCTATGCGCCTACGTTTCTAAACGAGTAACAGAGTGACATCTCGCTTGACAGTTTGACGTTGACACTTGACAGCTCCCTCTTAATTTTGCCGGCAAAAATAGCCCTGTTCGCCTGTTGAGTTCCGCGACGCGTTTGTTGAAATTAATCCCTTTAAATCGATCCGTTTGTGACAATTAGTCGTGATCCAATTGTATTAATTGTAATAACCCCCAATTTGAAGAAATAACACGGGTTTTGGACATATTTTCGATAAATAGTTTGAAGGTTAAGCAAAGTGTGACGCTGTTGGGACGAGTGATTTGAAGACCGCATGCTGTGATCGTCTCCAGCCTAATTGGAAGCGGAATCTAACCTGAAGAATACTCGTAACGTCACGACACGATACACATACACTCACTTACATACAGAACTCCAGGTTGGCACCAGAGCAGTGTCCTTCAACCATGAGGTAAGTGCCTTTGTTTGTATATTGTACCTTGTATTTGTATTGTCTGCTCCGCGTACGGCGGACAGTACGCTAGCCACTCTTGTCTCTAGAGCCCCACGATTATAACTCTTCCACTGCGCACTTGAAATCGTATTGTACGGGGTCTAGTCTGGCAGCGTACATTTTGGTAGCAGAGCGTGGTTTTAACCTACAAAACCACCAAATTGGTAATTTACAGTAGGCTAATTACTTGGCAGTCTCTATAAGGGAAGTAGTAATACGCTGTAAATATTTGATAACTATAATTAATTGTTATTTGAAATAATTTGTTGGAATTTATTGAGTCGAGTAACTCATATTGACGGGTCAACCAGGTTTGCATATTCTAACAGATTTGGTTAGATTGAGCTATGTTATAACCTCTTGTTGTTGTTAATTGACCTCTGTGTTGTATTGAATGTCAGGAAGACATTAAAATATTGAGTTTGTACCATTGATATGGTTATTTGTGAAAATTAATATTTGAAAAATTATTGGCATTTTTGAGTATTACCATTGTTTTGAGTTGGAATAAAGGTTCATTATTGTTGTACCATTAACAATGTGGTTTGTGAACTTAACTTTGGAATTGGATAGAATTTGAATATTTGAATTGAATATCATATTGACAGTTTTGAACGTTGACATTGGTTTGAATTAAAATAAAACTTTATTTTTGTTAATTAAATTAGAACCAGTTATTTATTGTTTGAACTTTGTTACTTAATTATTTTGTTTGGTATATTGAATTGTATTGTTTGTGCAATGGCATACAAAGCGGTGAGAGAGGCAATCAGTGGATTGACCACACAGCTGCGGTGGTTCGCTTCAGCTGCAGCGACCGCTGAGCGCCAGGATCTTGAGGGGATCACTCTTGCTCGGTTCGAGCAGTTGAACTTGAGACTCGGCAACGTTGATGCTCTGCTCACCCGCTACAACCAGTACATTTGTGAAGTGGATTTGGAAGTGCTGGATCAGGCAGCACGTGACAAGGTCCTTGCTGACTACGACCAGATCTTGGACCTGGGGGATGTCATTGGTCAACGTGCTCGGGAAATATTGGAGAGCCGGACACCTGTCCAGGTCAAACCGGAGACCTCGGTTGTTTCAGGTCCCGGACTATTGAGTAGACTGCCTACTTTGGAACTGCCACATTTTGACGGTCGTCTGGACCACTGGTTAAGTTTCCAAAACCTGTTTGAAAGTTTGGTTGATGCACGCTCGGACCTCAGACCCGCCCAAAAGTTGGCCTATTTGTTGTCTGTCCTGGAAGGTGAGGCCCGAGCCTTGGTGCAGCATCTGTCTTTGACTGACTCAGCCTACCCTACCGCTGTGGAACTACTCACCCGGCGGTACCAAAATAAACGTTGTTTGGCTGACGTTCATATTGGATTGATTTTGGGGTTACCGGTCATTACTAGTTTGTCAGCATTGCGTACTGACCTGTTGAACCCGTTGGTGGCAGCGACCAACGCTTTAAAGCAATTGGACTTGCCGGTGGACCAATGGTCTTACCTTTTGGTGCACGTTGTGCTGCAACGGCTTCCTGCCGATTTGAGGGCTCGTTTCGAGCAAAAGTATGGTGGGGATAGTGTCACACATCTCCCCCCATTTGATGACCTCGTCCAATTTTTGGAGGATGAGTGTCGGTTTGTGGACAACTCTGGCGTTGCCACTGAGTCATGCCAGCCGTCTTCCCGGCCACGAGACCAGGGACGGATTAGGGCTCGCGGGCCTGTTGATGGTCGCCCCGCCGCTCGTTTTGCTGGCACCCAGAGTCGTCCTGGTTGTGAGTTTTGTAGGGACACGGGGCATGGCATGGCAACTTGCGCGGCCTTTTTGAAGTTGCACGTGAGTGCCCGCCGCCGAATTGCCAATGCACGCCGCCTGTGCTTCTCTTGTTTGGGGGCTCACTTCCATCGGGACTGCCCCAACCCCCGCCCTTGTAGAATTTGTAGGGGGTCCTATTTGGACATTTTGTGCGCTAACGTGAACCACGCTGGCAGACCAGCCTCTGATGAAGGTTCGCGTACGGGGGGGTACTGTTACGGAGTGGTTCGGAGAATGGTTTTAAAAAAAAACTATTTAATGTGCTAAAAGAAAGATATATTGGAATTGATACACGTATTACAAATGTGATATGCCCGACGGAAGTCCAATCCAAAACTGAGGTAAAATAATTAGTATCGCTTATTAGAACAACAACGGTTTCCTATTGCATTGACGTCAATGCAATCGGAAACTCAGCATTTTTAATTTATTTTTTAAACAATGGTTATTCCGATATAACAACCCCCCCGTTAAGATCGATCATCACATCTTAAAGTGATGAGAGATGTCAGGATTGATATATGCTTAATTGGATTTTCGTCGAACATTACAATGAACAAAAGAAACATATTTATAGTAAAACACCAAAATAATGACTACTTTTAACAGACATGAATATAACTGTTAAGGATAGAAAAGTTACTCTAAAATTATAATTATTAGCTACATTTTATCATTATTCAAGATACAAGGAAGTCGAGATTAGAATTAACAATAAACGTATTAAGACAATATTTATTTATAGAAGAGCAATTATTGAAACCTAGACAAGGATAACAAATGTGGAAAGAAAGAAAAACTATAACTTTATTACTAACCATGTGCATTCATTACAAATTAGTTATCGTGAGTCTTGCCAAACAGAATATTCCTCTTAATAGGAGTTGGCGTCACCCGTAAGTCTTCTACAGACTCTGACTCGTCCTTATAGATGGGTGCTACCGTATCACCATGAAATATGGTTTGAGAGGTGGGAACCGAATTATTTTTTGTATTATGACATTGATTAAATATTTGAATGCAGCATGGGGCGTTAGTTGAACAAAAGAACTTACGGCTCTTATATATAATATATAACATAGTTAACATAGAGATGCACAGGCTTAAGGACAAATAGTGAGTGCCATAAGTTTGAAAATGAGATGGGTTTTCTATCTTATTAATCTCTTCTTCAAAAGAGTTCAAGTGGATACTGGCTCGTAGCAAAGAATCAAGATTGTCTAAGTTATTTAATTTCGAGTAAGGTAATCGCTGTAAAGTTTTATTCAACTTAGATCGCTCACAACAATCATCTTGTAAGATGTTGAAATTTGATATTTTATTAGTTACATTTCCAATAACTGTTTCGCCAACAGCGGCGAATTGCAGCGTCTTGTAAAAAGCCTTACAGTTCCTGGGCAAGGTCAAGATACCAGTACCAAACAAAACAACGTCAGAATTTATGTCTTCATCATTACAAGTTACATGACACTTGCCAGGTTCGGATTGTACAAAAATCCAGCGGTTTAAAGTTAACTTATGAAATAGGTCAATCGAGCCGTGAATAAGTTTCGTTACACATATATCAGGAAGTTTGCTAATAACGTCACTTAAGAGAATCGTTTCACACGTAGGGTTAGCAATCGCTGAAAACACATTAGTTAATACACACACATAACACTTATCACTTATTAATTTGCACTTATCTATGTCTGCTATAAGTGAATAAAACATGCGATCAGCTGTAATCGCTACATATGAGCTAGTTGGCTCGATAAGAATGTAGGTATCTGGTTTCAACATATCGTAGGGAACAGGTAGGGGAATGATTCTATACAGGTCATAAATTTGTGGTAATACGAGAGGGATCTTGACGACAATAATGACTTTATTTAAATGGAAAAAGCACGCAAGTTGTGAAATGTCAATTAGGTTGTGTATATTTTGTAGTGTTAAAGGAACGGGAAGTTCATAGTGGCTAGGAAGGTTATTCCTATGCTTATCCAACTCACTATACAATTGGTGCGGACTGAGTACAGTGGGATGCAAAACGTTGAGTTTCGCGAAAAGAATTGCATTGTTAATATCTTCTATATCAAAAGACAAAGTCATTATAATGGACTCTAAAGAATTTAATAACGAACTTAATTCGGATTTAATTTCTAGTTTATTGTTACTATTCATAACTGTTTCTAATATTTTATGGATTGTTTCCATGTTACTTAATATGTGGTTTTCGTTTTCGTTGACCTTAGATATCGTGTTGTTGAAATATGATATGGTCGACTTAATTACATGGATGTTATCTTTCATGAGATGAGCAAGACGTTTTTCATCCGTCTGTACTTCTTCTATGGCTTTCGAAAACCTCACCGCGTCCTCAGAATCCAAAGTGCCAAAAATAGTTTTCAGCAGAGAGCCACCGAGGTCCATAAGACCTCTTTTAAAACGCATATGGGGTTTTTCGTCAACCAATAGGTAGGATATGGAAGAGAATTTACTAACGTTAAGAATATGGCGATTTTTTAAAGCGGATAACGAATTAATACAGTCGGACTGTATTTTAGAAGAAGTAAACGAGTTGCAGAATACGTTGAGCTTTTCGAATAAAAATTCGACCTTATCTAAATTAGGTTGTACATGACTTATATCTACGTATGCTATAACATTCCAATCACTATTAGTAAACTTAATGTCTAAGAGCTTATCAAAGTAGAGGCCAGGACTGCTGACGATAGAGGAAACATATTCGCATGTGATCGGCGATGGCAGCGTCGATCTGAAATAACAATGAAACGCTCATGTACCATTCGTTACGACACTAAAGTTATACTGTTACGTCACCGGCCGGCTTGATTTCGTCGTAGTGGTGACGTACGTGTTTACGATTAATGAGCAGTGTAACAGAATGGTTGCCATTCAGTTTTATTATTTTGTAAGGGCCTTTCCATACTGGAGATAGTGCCTTATTTTGCTTATGATGACAACGGACATATACCATATCTCCTGTTTTATAGGATAATGGCTTCGCGCGAGAATCATAATAAGTTTTTGATTTTTCTTTTGAGGATTGAATATTTTGGAGAGCTTTCTGACGACTGTAGTATAGTCGGTGATTAAGGGCTCGGATGTAATCCGTATAGGTGTTTGTATCGAGAGTATCGATACTTGAAGGTAAGTAAGGTTTGAACCCGAAAATCAATTCCAGGGGTGAGTAACCTGTGGTGCTGTGTATATTTGAATTATATGCTATCATAGCGCTAGGAACATAGAGGTCCCAAGTATGTTGGTTCTCACCTATATATGATCTAAGGTATTCTTTTAGAGTAGAATGACTGCGTTCAAGGCCACCACATGTCTGAGGGTGGTAAGGAGATGCGAACACATGTTTAATGCTAAACAACTTCTCAAGTTGTTTGAAGACATCAGAGCAGAAATTGGTGCCTTGATCAGATATTATTAGCTTAGGAATTCCCATATGGGATATGAATAGGACTAAAGATTTCGCTGTTTCTTCAGCGGAACAGGATTGCATAGGATAGGCCTGAGAAAATTTAGTCAAGTCATCCTGTAGAGTGAGCAAGAACTTATATTTGTGTTCATGTGTTTCAGGAAGCGGACCGACTAAATCAAGATAAAGTTTTTCGTTAGGTCGAGATGCCGTAGACGTGATAATCATAGGGGCCTTATTCGTTTGTCTTAGAGGTTTATTTATTTGGCAAGAGCGGCAATTTTTCACATAATCCTCGATGTCTTGCCGCATGTTTTTCCACCAGAATTGGGTTTTAATTCTATCAAACATGCGCGATATACCTGGGTGGCCAGCCAGAGGAGAATCGTGATTTTCTCTGAGAATACGTTTGACCTCGTCAGGGGTCGGGTATCGTATAGAATTACGGTAGATGTTGACTTTAATGTTAGTGTTGTGAAATAGAAATGATAAAATATTATAAAGTTTTGTGTAAGATAATTTCGTATAAGGATCTGTAAAGTCTGATATCGCGAATTCTTTTTCTTCCATATACCAATACTTTATCATTTCTCTATAATCACGAAGGAGGTTAAATATGTCCTTGTAACTCATTTCGTCATAGTGGTTTATTTTTAGAAATAAATGAGTAAATAAATGATTATCGTTAGATGTGGAGTAGTAAGTGTTTAATTCGCGTTCTATGTCGCTAATATTAGGTTCACTAGTGGAGGCGTCCATAATTTCCTTGCAATATGGCACAGATTCGTCTAAGTCAATGGATGTCGGATAAGCAATAAGTTTACACTTTGCTTTCATTAATGACTCGTTGTGTTCTCGGATGTCGGTATCGAATGACACATCAGGTTGTTTTATGATCTTAAGAAACTGCTCGTAAGTTTCTGATATGGATGGTGAACTACGTGCGTCTTCTTCGTTGTTAGATGTCGGTGCCGGATTGCAGATAATTGAATCGGAGCCTTCGTTATCTTGTAATACATTTACAGGGAACCGAGATAAAGCGTCGGCGTTTGCGTTTAATTTGCCCTTTTTATAAACGATTTCATAATCGTACTCTTCGAGTTTCAAACGCCATCTAACGAGCCTAGATCCTGGATCTTTGACATTAAAAAGCCACACTAGAGGTTTGTGGTCTGTAATTATCTTGAATTTACGTCCATACAAATAAGGGCGGAATGTTTTCACGCCGAATAAGATTGCTAGGAGCTCCTTTTCGATAGTCGAATAGTTGCCCTCGGCTTTATTTAGGGTGCGCGAGGCATACGAGACGGGTTTGTCAGAACCGATTGCGCCCTGAGAGAGTACAGCACCTACCGCATAATTAGAGGCATCAGTTGTTAGAAGAAAGGGTTGTGTAAAATCAGGATATTGAAGCAGAGGCGCTGAAGTTAATTTATCCTTGAGGGTGGTGAACGCTTGTTCTTGACTATGCGACCATTGAAATGTAGCATCCTTTTTCAGAAGGGCAGTCAGTGGTTTAGTGATTTTGGAGAAGTTATTAATAAAACGACGATAGTAGCCGACTAGCCCTAGAAATGATTTTATATCCTTCGGATTCTTGGGAGTAGGGAATTGAGAGACGGCCTTGACCTTCTCGGGATTTGGACAAACACCTTTATCTGTGATTGTATGACCAAGATAAGCGACCTCGCGTCGCAAGAACTCGCACTTGTCCGGTTGGAGTTTTAACTTAAATTTTCGGATGCGATCAAAGACTAACCTGATTTTGTCCATATGAGATATCAAGGTACTACTATAAATTATGATGTCGTCAAGATATACATATGCGTGGAGGCCTTGGAGACCAGAAAGGACAGTGTTCATTAATTTCTGGAAGGTTGAAGGGGCGTTTTTAAGCCCAAAAGGCATCCGCAAGAATTCGTAGTGCCCTGTACTGCTAGAATTTGTGTTTATTGAGAACCCCGTTTTTTGTGCGTCTTGGGAGTTCATTCTGATCTGGTGGAAGCCACTTGAAAGGTCTAAGGTGCTGAAATATTTCGAGTGGCCTAACTGATCTAAGATATCAGTAATAAGCGGCAAAGGGTAACTCTCAGAGACAGTGACGTCATTCAGACGGCGATAGTCTATTACTATACGCCATTTCTTTTTCCCTGATGCGTCCATCTTCTTAGGGACTACCCAAACAGGGGCGCTCCAAGGTGACGTTGACGGACGTATAATATTTTGATCGAGCATCTTGCGGATTTGTGAGTCCACTTCTTGCTTGTGGCACTCAGGAAAACGGTAAGATTTTACGTGAATAGGGGCTGAATCACCTGAATCTATACTGTGCTCGATCGCGTTTGTGAACGATAGAGGTTCACCCTCTAAGTGGAAAATATCTGTATACTCAGAACAACATTCTAGCAATGCCTCTTTTTCTTCGGAGTTTAGATGAGAACAGCGTATTAGATTTAATACCTTTTGCGGTCTGTCAGATTCAGAATAGGATAAAGCGTTGACGGATTCGTTTGAATCTGTGGCAGTGTCACATTCAAGAGGTGTTAACTGGACTTTAAAGTCTCGGACTTGAATATCAATGTTAGTAGTATTTAAAACGGTTACGTTAATTCTTTTATTAGGCTTTATAGTGACAAGGCAATTTGCGATATAAATACCTTCGCTTATAGAGTGATCTAATAATAGGCCCTCATTATTTTTATAATGTTCACGCGAGTAATTAGATACTGCGCATTCGATGACTGCTTCGGAACGAGCGGGAATGACGTAAGTCGGTTGAATATAGTTTATATCCAGACTCTGTCCGCATATATGAACCGACTGTGAGGTATAGTCTATATTGGCTTTGAAATGATTTAAAAAGTCGCTACCAATGATACCGTCATACTCTAAGTTGATGTTATCGTCAACTACATGAAACTTAAACTCGTGGAAATTATTATTCCAATTAAAGTTTATCTGACACGTGCCTAAAGTTTCCGAGTAGGTGCCAATGTTATTAAAACCTTTTATCTTAGCTATTTCACGAGATAGTTCAGGCACTTTGGTTAAACTTGACAGTTTGACCAGACTAATACTCGCTCCCGTGTCGATAAGAATGCACAACGGATGAATGGAAAGAGAAGTAGTTAAATACACGTGAGGCAATGACACTTTGTTCGAGTATGAAGATACCTCATAGACAGGAATTTCGGGGTTGATTTTAATTTCTTCTTTAGGGTAATGCGGCACAGCGGACTCATTGTGAGAAGGAAGTCTTGGACTCAACGATACAGGGGATCTAATAGAAGCTTGTTGAGATGAAATGGTATTTTGACTCGACGAAACAGCGGTTCTCTGTGAAATGTGTCGAGATGAGACAGAGTTTTGACTCAGCGAAACAGGGACTCCCTTTGGAGCATGCTGAGATGAAACTGACTTCAGACTCAACGATTCAGAGGCTCTTGGAAGAGTGTGTTGAGATGCAATAGGATTTGGACTCGACGAAACAGAGACTCTCGGAGGAGCATGTCGAGATGAAACAGTGGAACGACTCAGCAAAGCAGCGACTCTCTTCGGAGCATGCTGAGATGACATATGTTTTTGACTCAACGATTCAGGGACTCTCGAGAGAGCGTGTTGAGATGAGATATCGTTTTTATGCGATTTATGTGTAAAGGTACGAGTGCCTAAATTATCCGGATAACGACGGCACGTTTTCGTAATCCGTGGAGTTAGTTTAAAGAGTTGTTAGCATCGTCACCGTTTTCACAAGGAACATAATATGGTGTCGGTGACGGGGTCGGTGACATCGGCGGCTCGAATGTAACATGATGCATCGCAGCCGGTCTGTCGCGATTGTCAGAATTAGGTGTATTACGTCGTTCATTATTATATTTTCTTTTGCGACATTGAGTAATATGGTGACCCTTATTTTTACAATATTTACAGAAAAGTTGGGACCCCGAGTTATGGAGTGATGTTGATGGTTGAGGGTCCGATGGAGAATGTGGTGGACCCGTGCGTTTTTGTTTCTCCCGGCATTCAACGTCCGAGTGCCCGGGTTTACCGCAGGTCCTACATTTAGGTTTAATAGAAGTTTTATATAGGAGGTTTTGTATCTTTTCTTCCTCGAGAGCCACGTTGATCGCATCATTAAGTGATTTTGGGTTTCTACATCTGACATTATTACTCAGTCGCGGGTGTAATCCCAAACTAAAAGTAAATAATGCCAAATCTTCGGTCATAGCGATACGACCGGATATATCCTTCTTTAGGGATTCAGAATTATAAATTTCTGATTGAAGATCGGTAAGGCAGCTTTCTACACGAAGAGCGAATTGCGCAACAGTTTCGTTTGCCGTTTGCCTGCACGATTGTAAATCTAGCAACAAATGATTATAATGCTTTCTCTCACCGAAATTTTGTTTAAGGAAACATTTCAACTGATTGAAATCCTCAAATATTTTATTAGAGCACGCGATCTGTGCTTTACCTTGTAGACGCGATAGAATATATTTATTTAATAAAACTGTTTGACTTGGTGATGCTAAATCTATGGCGTTCTGGCAATTGGTGAGAAAACCGGTAAGAGTTTCACGCTCTCCCTTATAAGGGCTAATAAAATCACAGAGCACATTGATAGGAAACTGTTCGCTCAACGCAATTTTCGCGGTTTTCTTAGAAGAAGTTTCATTTGTTTCCGTAGACATTATGAACTTGAAAGGAAATTATAAAGGTAGATGTGTAACACGAATATATAGGTAAGAATAGGGTTTACGATATGTGATACCCTAGGTAATAGGAATACCTACTCGAAATTAATAATGTTGTAGCGATAACAGCAAAATAACATGTTCTACTCACAGACACAGGAACACGAAGTAGTCGATGCGCATTTTTTTGCACTGGATTAGCACGATTACTGGAGCAGAAGTACAGCGGCGCGATACGTCGCGGCCAGCAGCAACAGGAACGTCAGGGACAGCGGGGTGGCGGCGCACGACACCCGAGCGTGATCAACGCTTACACGTGGCAGCACCACGTGGCAGTACCGCGTGTCAGGGCGGCAAGGGCAATCACCAGCTACTTGCGGTGATATCAAGATGATAGAGCTCGCGTATGTTGAGCTCCGGGAGATGGAAGCTACGAGAATTCTGGACGACCGGCAGGCTTACGCAAGATACTCGTAAGGCTTACTGTCGCGACTCGTCTTCGGAGATGGCACTGAGTTTGTCGAGGTGTGGTTTCACTTAGCAAAAATAAGGACACCCCGGAGATGGATTAACTCGTCGGCAACGTGAAGTTCACACGCGATCACTTTTCAGTTTTCAGGATAACCACGAACCGTTATGGAATACCAGTGGAACGATTACGACGATATCAACACTGGTATCCCACTTCTGACACCACTGTTACGGAGTGGTTCGGAGAATGGTTTTAAAAAAAAACTATTTAATGTGCTAAAAGAAAGATATATTGGAATTGATACACGTATTACAAATGTGATATGCCCGACGGAAGTCCAATCCAAAACTGAGGTAAAATAATTAGTATCGCTTATTAGAACAACAACGGTTTCCTATTGCATTGACGTCAATGCAATCGGAAACTCAGCATTTTTAATTTATTTTTTAAACAATGGTTATTCCGATATAACAGTACCATGGAGTTGGTCACCGGGCTTCTGCCTCGCCGGTTCAGAACCGGGGAGAGGCCCGCAATTTTGAGCGCCGCACTCCACCCCCCGCGCAAGTTGATCGGGAGCCGCGCGACAGCCATTTGGTCTCCCCGCGTAAAGGCGATTACGCAATTGTTGCTAGGCACCGCTGGCCAGACCAGCACCGCCTTCCCTCCCCTCCATTGGCGGAACGTCCCCGGTTGGAGTCACGCCCCCCGCCATTCGGGCATCCGGTGGGATATGCCCTTCCAGCGATGGCGCGTGGCTCGGGACACCGCGCGGACGAGGAGTTTGAACTCCATCCTCGTCGGGAAAGACTTGGGTCTGGGTGTGGCGATCGGTCGCCGCCCAGACATTGTTAGGACATTGGCGCCTGCCCCGCTAAGGTACCCCTCAGATCGACACGGTTTTGTTGCCAACGGCATCGGTCGGGTCTGGGGGCCCACGGGGGACTCTGTTGTGGTCCGTGTCATTTTGGACATGGGAGCCCAGGGTTGCCTTTTGTCTATTGTTTTGTTGTTTGTTTGTATTGTTTTGGGCAAAATTGTTTTCTGCAGCGCCTTTGGACTGTGGGACTTGGCTGGGACGAGCCAATTCGGGAAACCCTGTTGGAAGATTGGCTCCAATTTGTATCCGCACTCCCTGCAGTCAACGAGGTCGTGTTACCCCGCGCTATCCTCCCCCCTGGGAGCTACACTGCTACCCTTGTTTGTGATGCGTCTTCGCACGGTTATGCAGCTGTTGTTTGTCTGCGCAACAGGCCAGGTGAATTTGTCACTGGTCTTGGCCAAGAGCAAGGTGGCCCCCCTCCGGACGGCACTGACCATCCCTAAGTTGAATTGTCAGGGGCGGCGCGTCTTGTGCGTCTATTGAACCACGTTGCTCACACTTTGGGTGGAACTGTGGACATTCGGGTTTCTTACGCCTGGACGGACAGTCAAATTGTTTGTGTTGGTTGAAGACGTCCGTCCACTATTTGGAGGTCTTTGTTGCGTACCGAGTGTCCCAGATTCAAAATTTTGATACGCCTTTGATTTGGAGGCACGTGCCTGGAGATTTGAACCCAGGCGCCGTGGCCTCACGCGGGTGCATGGCACCCCGCTTGTTTGCTTACCCCCTATGGTGGGGACCAGACTGGCTGACTCATCCCGAGGATGATTGGCCTCGATCGCCAGTCTTGATGTCGGGTCCTTTGCCCGGGCTCAAGGTACTCGCTGTTGGAACGAAGGACCCTGATTTTTTGTTGAGTCGATAAAGCTCCCTCGACAAATTGTTGTTTTTTTTTGTTGTTGAATTGTTGGTGACTGATCGTCACATTATGAACTCGCATGCCGGTTGCAATGCGCTGTTGGCCATTCTGCAGCGAGAGTTTGGATATTGTCGGGAGCCGTTATTAAGTTGAACCCCTTTTTGGACGATACGGGTCTTTTGTTGTTTGGTTGTTGACGGTTGAGTCACTCTAGCCTTCCTTATGGGGTCCGTCACCCCCTTTTGTTGCCTAGGGAGGGCCGTTTGGTTGAATTGTTGTTTTTGTTGTTGTTTGGTTGTTATTGTTGTTTGGTTGTTATTGTTGTTTGGTTGTTTTGTTGTTTGTTATTGTTTTGACCCGCCAGCCTGCCCCCATTGGGGGGGTATTTTGAGGCCGCGGTGAAGGCGGTTAGGGACTCTGGCGCAGATTGTTGGGAGACACCGTTCTCACCTTTAAGGAGTTAGCTACGGTATTTTGCCGCATTGAAGCTGTATTGAACTCGCGTCCATTGTGCCCGCTGTCTTCGGACCCAAACGTCTTGGAGGCCCTGACCCCGGGCCATTTTTTGATTTGACAGCCACTTGTCGCCCTGCCGGAGCACCCTTTTGTCGATGTGAGCCAAAATTGGCTATCGCGGTTTCAGTTGGTGCAGCAGCTCGCTCAGAGTTTTGGTAGCGTTGGAGCTTGGAGTATTTGCACATTCTCCGGCAGCGCGTCAGGTGGACTGATAACGCGCAACCTTGTCGGGATTGCCAAGTGATTAGCGGACGGGAAGGCCCGTCCGGGGGGGGTAGATGTTGAGTCCCGAACGATTTGTTTACTCTATGCGCCTACGTTTCTAAACGAGTAACAGAGTGACATCTCGCTTGACAGTTTGACGTTGACACTTGACAGCTCCCTCTTAATTTTGCCGGCAAAAATAGCCCTGTTCGCCTGTTGAGTTCCGCGACGCGTTTGTTGAAATTAATCCCTTTAAATCGATCCGTTTGTGACAATTAGTCGTGATCCAATTGTATTAATTGTAATAACCCCCAATTTGAAGAAATAACACGGGTTTTGGACATATTTTCGATAAATAGTTTGAAGGTTAAGCAAAGTGTGACGCTGTTGGGACGAGTGATTTGAAGACCGCATGCTGTGATCGTCTCCAGCCTAATTGGAAGCGGAATCTAACCTGAAGAATACTCGTAACGTCACGACACGATACACATACACTCACTTACATACAGAACTCCAGGTTGGCACCAGAGCAGTGTCCTTCAACCATGAGGTAAGTGCCTTTGTTTGTATATTGTACCTTGTATTTGTATTGTCTGCTCCGCGTACGGCGGACAGTACGCTAGCCACTCTTGTCTCTAGAGCCCCACGATTATAACTCTTCCACTGCGCACTTGAAATCGTATTGTACGGGGTCTAGTCTGGCAGCGTACAGCGACTAAGGGACTTATTAGAGAATCAGCTTTTGCCAGCGGCTTCGCCCGCGTGGAGGTCGGAAATTATCCCGCGAGAACATACTATCGGGATAAAAGTACCTTATGTGTTACTCCAGGTTATAAACTATCTGTGTGCCAAATTTCATCTAAATCGGGTCAGAAGTTTTTGCGTGAAAGAGGAACAAACATCCATATATCCAAACATACAAACTTTCGCGTTTATAATATTAGTAGGATGGGCAGCAGCGTTTTCTATGCATTTTTAACAACCCGGCCGCCAAGCGTGGAGATACCTTTTGTGCTCTCTATGCGTTATCTGTGTACAGGGCTTGATACCGGTATTTTTGGGTACCTGTACACAGACGAGTCCCCGAGCCGTCCCTGGACCCAGGAGGGCCGGTAGAGGGCATTATCTGCCCTCTTTCGTCGCGTGGTTTGCCCGCAGCGGGCCCGGAGAGCACTCAAAATCTCCCTCTCTCTTTCTACTGCCTCCTTCGGCAACATGACGTTTTCGCAGAAAGAGATCATCGCGTGTCTTGGTGACCTTGATGTGATACCAGTACCAGAGTAATAGCAATGCTATCTGTACCGGTTCCACACGTAATACCTGCGCTCTTGGTACCGGTACCAGATATAGTACCTTTACTATTGTTAAGTATTCCTAATCAGTATCTGTACTGCATATATCTTGGTCCAATAATGCAAAGACCATGCAGATTCTCTGATCTGAGACGATCTTTTGAGGAAAGAACCACACAGATTGGAGTGGACCAACATAATTAATGTATCCCCCTAAAAGCTACTATTCCAAAAGCATATAATTAGACAAGTTCTGGCTAACTTTCGACCTTCATCAAAATAACCGCACTGGCAAACTTTCAATCATAAACCCTATTCACAAACTCTAAGGTTCAATTCCCACGACATTTACACCGACTCCATATTTCATGAAATAAGTCCAGATTAATACTAACGACCAATTTGTACGATGATATCAATTCCTTTTTTAGGAACCCTTAGGGGTTCGTTTCTTGTACTGATAACTAAGGGACAGATGTATATAGAATAATTAATGATAATAAAAGGGTTTGGGCCCACATATATCATGCTGTGGTCGAGACCCCAGCGACAAGAAATCATGAATTAGCGGATTTATGCTCTGTGGTTTGGACAATGATCGAGAGGTACATTATTGTAATGTTTACGAGTGAGGTGGAGCGGGTTTTGTTCTAAATTATATAATAACACATGTGATCTTTTGTTCTTTATTAAGTTTGAATAAAAAACCTTGTAACCAACCAATCAGAGATTTTAAATGCTTCAGTTGAGCTTTTCAATCATCATCATCATCATCTGGCGAGTCTTTTCCCAACTATGTTAGGGGTGGTTTTGAGTTTAAATGGATGCAGATCAGAACGGACGGTCAGAGATCAATGGATGCCAGTGGGACCAACGGCATAACGTGCACGTATTTATTGTGGCATACATTTTATTTCATCGGTTATTTTATTAGACACTAGTGGAGCAACACCAAAGAAGCTATTCATCATGAGAGAACCATTCAAACTTACAAAGCACACAAAGTTTCATCCCCTATTTAACCCTGTTAGGGATGAATTTTCAAAAATCCTTCCTTAGACTTCCTTCCTCTTTAATTATCTGAAGAACTTACGTACAAAATTTCATGCTTCTAAACCCAACGGGTTCGGTTGTACGTTGGTTGCCTTTCCATTGTGAAACCCCAAGCAAACGAAATAATCAATAATAACCCCCTATAAAATACTATATCATTTTTATTACATCAAAATATTCAAAGGGGGAGACGCAGAAAAACGTCTGAAGTCCTTTTTTCAATAAAAGAACAAGTCAAACGAATAAATCATGAAATTCTCGTGAAAGTTTGCGTTGGACGAGAAATAAAGCGGTCTGTGTTTGATAAGCGAAGCGAGACCGAGTGCTTCAGCGATTTGAAAAGATAAAAGAAATGTAGTTTTGTGATTGCCCGAGCTTTTTTTTTCTTTTCATTTAATTGGATAGGTGGTTCTTCGGGGAATGTCTGTGTTAAGGTGAATTTGTTGTCGTTTTTTTCTGTTTTTCTCTTTAGCAGTTTTCTTCTTTGGCAAGTTTGTTAGGAATAAATTAAAACATCACCATCATCTTCCTAGCCTTTTCCCAACTATGTTGGGGTCGGCTTCCAGTCTAACGGATGCAGATGAGTACAGTATTTTGCCTATCTGACCTCCACAACCCAGTTACTGAGTAATACGATACCCCTTGATAAGACTGGTTGTCAGACTTTCGGGATAAAATGATGGAATAAAATTAAAACACGCATGTCAATAAAGTCTAGACATTGTTTTACTTGGAGGAGCGAATAAATTCTGCCTATTCTTAGTAAGATTGCGTGAGTTAAGTTTCTACAGATCGTTGGGTGATTTTATATAACGAACTAATTGTGTGCTATGGTACATGACGTCCAAAATACAGGGTGGCATGGCAGGAACACAATACGTTATATTAAACCCCCCTACGTTGAAAATTTTAAATCACTGTCGTAGGTCAGAGGTTTAATAAAAAACATTGCGTTGCCATTAATTTTTAATGCGTAGACATGACACTTTCTATGGAACGACGGATATTTTTAAATCAAATTGGTTTCATTCACTAGGTGGTCTAGGGTCATGTGTTGAATTGATTAATTCAGTTAGCGCCTCAACGTCCCTTTTATCCTGTGTAACCCACAACGCTGTCGAGTTCGTGAATTGACTTCTTTTAATTTAATAAACCAAGGTTCTAATGAAAAACTAACCCGCTCCGCGTCTTTCCGCCATCCCCCACAATTTTGCAATATCAGTGCAGTCTACGAACTATCGAGACTGGCTAATTTGTTCTGTAAAGACTGGGTTAACTATTGTTAATTTATGGCGCACAAAATGGCCGCGGTGGAACGTAGTTATGAAACTGTAGCCGTAATGTTTTCCCTGCTTCCAACAAGTTTCCCGGCGATTAGCTTTATTTGCTTTTTGTTGAGTGGAATAGTATATCGAGGTAGTAAAGTATTTCGTGGAGTTTGGCGGTTGTTAGTTCCTATTGTATAGGAGGTTTTTAATGCAACTGATTGCCTCCAACCTCTATAAAATACGTCATATACGTTGTATATTTAATATAGATCATGGTTTCCTTTACCAATTTCACATTAAAATAAATATCTCAGAAGATGTATTATAGATTTCAAATTATTAATCGCTCGCAGTGAAATGAGCGTTCGCCTGGCATGCCCGTTACTGTCCACGCGGCGGAGAGACATTCTATAGTTATACGAGCTCCAACACGTACTCTGTACCATACGGTACCGGGGCGTGTCGCTATTTTAAAAAAGAACATAAAGTTCATTGCAAACTGAAGCGAAACCGCGCAAGATGCGGGATGAAATACTCTTGTGCCTATAGTATTAATTAAATTTAAACCTAAATTGTATGGAGGTTTTCAAACTGGCACGCATGATGTCGTGACTCCACAACATAGTCCACGTTTTTTTTTTTGTAATTTGTGGGTCGAGCCGTTTGTTGAAAAACGGAAGAAAGAACAATGTCAGATGTCCATTGTAACTTTGGCTCAGTATTAATTTGTCATGGACAGAGAAAATTCTTACGTATTTTTGTGTAGTTTAATCTCAAAAGCTTTTCTGTGATTTCCACTTTTAAATTGAACTTTTAAAAAGAAGTTATTCAGACATTTTAAATTGGAGGTTATGGTTTTTTTTATAAACAGACTATTTTAAACAAAAAATACAACCACAATTAATACAACGTAGTAGTTGGAACATTGTCACAAAATCTGTCGTATGGATTATAACACGATAAGTCTATAAGAGGGATTCGAGAGGAAAACAACTGGACACATAAAAACACCGGCAGAAACATAACAAAAGCACAACAAGATGTTTGCATCAACTCACTGTCAGTTTAAGCGCGTGATTTTGACAGAAGCTAACAGGGTTGCCATTTCATAAATGTTAAGTCATCGACCACAGGTCAGGAAAATCGATTTATTGAATTTCATTTTTATATTATTTAAAAACTACTTAATGTATTTATAATAAAAACGATGAACGTATTACTTAGTTTAAAAAGAAAATAAAACACAATTGTGAAGTATGAAATAAAAAGTAAAGAGTAAATCGCTTTTATTATTTCGAATAATCGATTACAGTGGCAGAATAGGTAACTACCTGAATTTTTACTTAAAAAACACGATGAGCAAAATGAATACTTATTAAAATGATTTTCTTTTCGAAAAGTTCTCTAAAAGAACTAAATATTTTCTATTAAGTTGAAATTAAAAATTTAAATTGCTGTAGGTAAAAACTTTGTGTCCGTGTGAATTTAGTTTTGAAAGTTGTGTAGGCCGAAACCTGACATTGTTCTTTAAATTTGAATTTTTTCGCGGACTACCTTAGCGCATTCATCTTCAAAAAAAAACGACTTGCGCAGTCACGTACCGCACAGTTTTCGTCTCGTTTTGAACAGTCCTGTAAACGAAGATTCATAGTCAATTCCCAATATTGTATCTACCTACTATGATTTATTTCTACATCGTCCAAAGTCTGTTTGGTAGTACATTCCTAAGGCAACGTTTGCCCGGTACAGTCAAGCGCACGCTACCTCCATAGTAACATTTTTAATTTCATAGCAGCCTTTGTTTTGTCATCATCATTCTCCGGTCCTTATCCCAATGTATTTGTGGTCGGCGCAACATTGTCTTTTCTTCCACACTTCACTATTAGTCGTCATCTCAGTAGTCACCCCCTTTCTATCCATATCATAATCCACACAGTCCATCTATCGTTTCATTGGCAAAACAAAGCAGCCTTTGTTTTGACATAACCTCTAATAACGGCTTTTGCAGTTTAAATGTTATCAAACGGTCGCCTGTAGAATTGTGTGTATAAATGATGTTATACAATACAATACAATCCTTTATTTCAGGCAACTAAGGCCCATAAAAACACAATACACAAATAATATAAAACAATAACTATAAACTAATACATATACTATATAACAAACCTTAAACTATCACTAAACACTTACGGCGTCGTGTTCCGCTGCGTGATGTCGCGTAACCGTCCTCGGAAACGTCGATATAAGACACCTTTCGGCTAAAAATTCTCTCTGAAGCAGGTCTGTAGATGGTGGGTTGGAACTCAACAGATGTTGATGTGTGACACCGACATACATCAGTAAATGCCTTGTGATATTGCCACTGTTGCCACCCTATCGAATGAGGCCAGGTGCGTTGGCGCCTCAGAAGTCATGTAGGTTCAGTATTATAAAACCCACATCCATTTATATTTATCGCAATAATCTCAAGTACCGAATAGGCATGTCTAGACATGAAGACGCCAACATGGACACTAAAGTATCACAAACAAATATATAATTGACGATAACATCGTAGTCAGACCACCAGATCGCAGAGATTATGTAAGTCTAAAATGTATATCATCATAATTTCAGTCGTAAGACGTCCACTGCTGGACATATGCCTCCCCAATTTGGGGGGCTTTGCCATAATCGCCACGCTTGGCAGGCGGATTGGCGATCGCAGTATGGTGGTAAAATGCTCCCCATTCTCTAGTAAGTCCCTTAGTCGCCTGCTATATTGATGCTTTACGTCCGGCACCACAATAATAATGATAATATATATATATAATGATAATGATAATATAATGATAATCAGTCTACAATATTCCCACTTCTGGGATTCTAGCGTCCATTCTGAGGGTGAGTGGAGTGTAATTCACCAAACTGGCCCTATGAGGGTTAGCGGGTGTCACATGTCTCCGAATATTAATTTGGTTCAAGGACATGCCGGTTTCCTCACGATGTTTTTCTTCACCGTTTTGACAGCAGTGGGAATGAAATTATTTACACCAAGAAAAGTTTGTTTCTGAGTTCGAACCTACAATCTACCACTCGTAAGTCGCGGCTGTTATTGATGGACCATCACTGCTCTTAAATAAGTCTATTGAAGTAGGTAAATCAATAAAAAGTGATTATTATCCGTGTTTATGTTCATCGAAAATTTCAAGCCATTCATAAGACATACGCAATGCTACTGCTAACAGTCTGACTGAAACAACGAACTCTTCTTTTTAATTGGCTGTTACGATGTTTTTATCTTAAAACGCTGTTTGTTACATTTACTTTGTAATTTAACTCAAACATAAAATCGTTAAGTTTTGGCATTTTAAATAATTAACTATCCATAAACCAATCAACTACAATCTGCCTGACCTTTCCCAGTCATATTGGGATCAGCTTTCAGTCAAACCTGATGCAGTTTAATACCAGTACTTTACATGGAGTGACGTCGTGTCGTCCCGTGTGATGACGAACATAAAGAATAGCATCACCCCATTTCTTTCCGTGGATGTAGTAAAAGGCGACTAAGGGATTTACTAGACAATGGGCAGCAGCGTTCTCTATGCATTTTACCACCATACTGCGATTGCCAACCCGCTTGCCAAGCGTGGCGATTATGGCAAATACCCCCAATATGGGGGAGGCTTATGTCCAGCAGTGGGCGTCTTTCGGCTGAAATGATGAATGACATGGAGTGACTGCCTATCTGATTTCCACAACCCAGTTACTGGGTTATACAATACCTCTTGGTAAAAGTTGTTATCAAACTATGGAGTTTCTGACTACCCTTAACGACTATCAAAGATTTCCAAATAACAACCGGAACCAACGACTTTTGACTTTCTGAGGCACGGAGGACTCAATATGTTTTCCATAGTCAGTCTTCCACGAAACGACCGCTAGCTTATCCTTCGATGGACCGGTGCTGCTGTTATTATTTACCCACGAGCACGTCTACCATCATTTATCAACTTCATAATTATTTCATCTCAGAGACAGATATTACAATGTCATCGTAATCATTCATTAAGACACTGTGATCATCACTACGCTAGCACAGACAAATATTCATCTTCAAACATTTAAAAATTCAAATTAGTTACTCGTATAAATACAAGACACGTAATTAGGGCTACATTTGCGTTACACCATGTAATTACTGTTACTCGTAGAGAGAAAACAATGTAATTATAATTTTCCAACTCCGAAAATTCTAGAACATATAAGACTACTAAATACATAATTACACACATTAATCACACTAAAAGTCTAATTTTGTTCGTTAAAATTACAAAACGATGTCTCTAGAAACAGATTACAAATTATATCAAAAGCTAACACTGCTCTGAGATAAACTACAGCTATATTTCAAAGCGAAGTCGCGGTTCTTGGGTTAAGTTTCAACCCTCACCCAAGGGATTGGAGGCTCAAGTGAGGGGCGAAAGCGATTGAATAAGTTGTTTGTAGTACAAAATTAATCACCTCTTTCTCATAGGAGTAAGAGACAGTCCGTTATGTCAGCATGGAGGACGACGAGACACCAGCGGCAGCGCATGCGCTACTTAACTGTCCGGTGATCGCCACATATAGGGCTAAGTACTTCAACCCAGGTACCCTACGTGAGTTAGTCAGTAACACTGAGGCGTTGCTGGCCTCCGTCAAGGAGCTGGGGTGGATCGAATGACCAACTTCCCTCCCGAACGCAAAATACGCGCACGTGGAGTTGCGGACAACAGTCCATTTGACCTAGTACAATATTGCACCATTTTTTATACTAACCCGTTTTGCTGTGTTGTTTTTCCATGTTTTCCATTTTATTAAATACCTGATACTTGTTGATAGGCTACACTGTCTTCCCATACTTAATAACACTGTAATTGGAAAACATTGTAATAGTCTTTTTTTAAAGAGTTAATGTCGAGTTTCTTGCTGACTCTTTTCCATTGTTAACAGCCAATTGGAACCGTACACCTAGCTTATTACATTTCATAAATGCCCATAAATGGTTATGTGAAATAAATTATTTTGATTTTATTTCAAGAAAGAACTTCCCCATATTGTTCAAGTTCTTTTTACATTTTGCCGTCTCCGGCCAATCAGGCAGGAACGATTCCAGATCGTCACGCCTGTATTTCATATGAAACACACGTGTGCCTCGGCGACGACGTCCATCTTTAGGCATCCTCTTTGTGACGGTTCTAGGTAATCTTAGAGCTCACATTTTCATATAATTAAAATCATAATAAAATATGGGGAAAGTGCCCGGAAAATTCAAATTTTCGTATGTTATAATTGCAAAAAACTTAATATGCAATATAATTGCAGAAAAACTTATGAAAATTTAGATTTAACGGGTTACCGTGGCACTAGGCCTTAAACACACGAGAATTGTAAGAGAGGTTGCAGTTTTCTATAATAATTATTTTAGTGTAAATATAACTCCAGGATAATAATTCTAAAGATAATAACAAGAACAGTTAATAGGTAAGAAAACGCTTTTTTTATTAATGCTATAGCCTCACTGCAGAATAATGACCTCTTCTCATACAAAGAAAGCATGAGTAAATGTACTGCAGGTCTGGTAGCGTTTTGTGATGGGTCGTTGAGCTCCGTAAAACAGGGTTGAGCTACACGATGATCCTCTCAAAGCTGCCATTGCATGGCTCTTTCTTCAAAAGGCCCTTCCAGACATGGCGATACATTTTTAGACTCATATAAAATTCTAATAATATAATGTTGGGACTTTAGAACAAACCATGACCTCTGAGTTTGTTTCGGCGTTTCATCTCAGTGAACAGTCAGCTAGGAAGTTCCGGTGCCATCAAGTTTTTAAAACACTGACGTGTAAAATGTCTTATAAGGCCTACTTACACAAATAAACAATTAATTTAATTTCAATTGAATTACATAGTTCTGCCAAAGTTATTGTGGTATGTTCACGAGTAATTGGACCACTTCCTAGAGGAAAAACAATGACTGACAGTTCTATATCAATACCAATATTTTATTCATAGCCCGCCTACGCACCCAACTTGGGCCAATTGAAACCACCGTTTGAGGCCTATTTCGTAGCAATGGTAGTTTGTCAGGTCCCGATTAAACAAGCCTCGAGGACATTTCTTTACACTTACACACACAAATAGACAAAACACACACATTTCTAAAGGGTTGCCGCATTTTAAGTCCTTAACAGACATGCTACCTTCAGGTTCGGCGACCGGCGATTTTGCGACTTCATCAACGCAGTATCGCTTTTTCGCTATTTATTCGGTGTTATTACAAAACACGATCTAACCTGATTTGAGATCCAGTTTTTGAATTTCCAGCTTTAGGAGAGGCGTTTTGGGGAACTGTCTTATGTCATTTTGACATTCAAAAAGTGCGATCAGTAGTGCTATTCTGTAAAAAAAACTCACCGTGATAACTTGGGTGAAGTGAGCTTCAAGTGAGCTGTCAGTATTGTTAATCCCTTGCATCAGATGGAATGACAGCTCACTTTTAGGTCACTTCACCTGAGTTCTCACGGTGAGATTTTAACAGAATAGATCGGCTGCACTTTTTGAATGGTCTTTCAGCCTAATTTGATTGAATGACTTTTGGTTTTGGTTTTATTTCGAGTTGGGTAAAGGTCTTAATACAAAATGTCAACTTAGCGCCGATCTAAATTTTGTAAAAACAACTGCATTTATACATATAGGGTTCCTGATTCAAAAACAGGCTCAATGGCTTATACCATACCCAAAAGAAGAACCTTGCTTTGTAATAAGGGGAATTGTGTTTTCCGACGTTAACAAAATGGCGTATTTTGGTACCGCGGACTGTGTCGCTTTTTTCAGTCGAGCTTCCGAAAAGCGACTAGATCGCTGATTCATTACAGATGACAAAAATATGAGGCGGTTACAGTTCAATAGCTGTATAAAACATCAGAAAAGTGACTGAATCAACAATCCCTGATTCTAAAAGCAGCATGTTTATTTTGCAGAGGTGGATCTAAGATAATTCTCTTGTGATCTATAGGGGGTTCGTCGGCCAGTTATAGTTGATGTGATACGTTCTTTATCAAGATAGAGGAGTGACATTATTTGTTTAATTCGAGCAGATCCGTCCATCATCATCATCATCATCATCATTTCAGCCAAAAGACGTCCACTGCTGGACATAGGCCTCCACAAGCTCCGCCACTATGACCGGTTTTGTGCTTTTTTTACACGCTTTATAGTAGCTTCACTTGTATGTTTGTTTGTATGTTAGTATGTTTGTTTGTAACCGACTCCTTATAGCGCGATTTTGACCCCCTTTAAATTACCAGATTTCATTCAAACTTTGCACACCTGTCAAAGACCAATGACAATGCAATAATTTCATAAATTTGTGCTATTATCCTTGCCAGGGTTACCAGGACAGCAAAAAAACTGGCTTCGAAAACTACGCTGACTTACGTCACAAACTTTCCTAAAAAATTGAAAATAAATAATAGTTTAAAAAACTAAAAAACACGCTTCCATAGAAAACCAAACTAAAAAGTAGAAAATAATGGGAAAAAAGCGTAGGGTGCCTGATCAATAAAAAAATACCTTAAAAAGCACCCCACGCTTTTTTCCCATTATTTTCTACTTTTTAGTTTGGTTTTCTATGGAAGCGTGTTTTTTAGTTTTGTTTTTTTTGCATTTATTTGTGGATTATTACGTTCAAAATATTCTGCCATTTCCGGTGTACAAATATAGTTTTGAAATTATCTGTCATCATCACATTAAAATTTAGTTATTAATCATTAAAATTTATTTAATTTACGACTCATTTTTTTATGTAAAAGATATTAATTATATGTCAAAATTACATGAAGCCAAGGAGATAAAATAAGATTTTTCTGCTTGCCGCATCCAACGGCTTCCTGCGGCCTTCACAAGGTCAACGGTCCAGCTGATTAGTTATTCAAATAGAAATATGACTCGTCTATGGATAGCCTATCATTAAACTAGATTGAAGCTTTTGTACAAACGGCATCTCAGAGCCTTAGTTTCTGTATATTTTGCCAAAGTATACATTCAGGAAGAAAGGAAAATTGTTTTGTTCTGCAAACAAAGCGCATATTACAGAAAAAAGGAACTAGCCAAAAGCCTGTTCAAACAATTAAAGTTTGTCAATTTTGACCATAGCTTGATGTCAGGGACCAAAGACAATAAACATTACGTAAATGCCACGACACTGACTAATCGCAACAAACAAAAAATCTCTAGTAGCAATGTCTTTGTTTTCCATTCTGTATATCCGCGTCTAATTTCCGCCATCTTCAATATTCCGAGATCTGTATCTCAGCTGAGTGTAGTTCAGTCTTTGATGAAATTTCACGTTCCACTGACGGTTCTTTGTGCCATGTCAAGTATAGGTGTCTCGTTTCTTGAACACTTGTCAATGGTTAGGATTAATTACGAACAATGCTTTGAAGTTGGTTCATTTTCATTTCAATTATTCAAGCCGTAATTGGAGGAAATTAACTGTTTGTAATTGGAGTTGTAGTTAATGTAGCTATTTTGTAAGTAGTTGATTGTAGTGTAAGTGAGAGGTAAAGATCTGGCCGAACGGGGGCGAGTCCAGAGTCAAAGTCAAAGAATTTATTTAAAATAGAACCAAAAACGCCGGCCAAGTGCGAGTCGGACTCGCGCACCGAGGGTTCTGTACAAACCTGTAGGTATTCTCGGTTTAAAAATATATATATTTTTTTAATTTTTATATTTCAGTTATGTGAATGTAAGGTAAATTGCGGTTTACGATTTATGACGTTTTAAAAAAAAAAACTACTCACTCGATCTCGTTCAAACCAATTTTCGGTGGTAGTTTACATGGTAATGTACATCATATATTTTTTTAAGACCTGTAACTTACATGTGCCCACAATAAAGATACTGTGACTTTGACTTTGACTTTGACTTTTTAGTTTTATCATTCTCTTATTTTAGAAGTTACGGGGGGGGCACACATTTTACCACTTTGGAAGCGTCTCTCGCGCAAACTTTTCAGTTTAGAAAAAAAATTATATTAGAAACCTCATTACCATTTTTGAAGACCTATTCATAGATACCCCACACGTATGGGTTTGATGAAAAAAAACATTTTTGAGTTTCAGTTCTATGTATGGGGAATCCCAAAATTTATTGTTTTTTTTTTCTATTTTAGTGTGAAAATCTTAATGCGGTTCACAGAACACATCTACTTACCAAGTTTCAACAGCATAGCTCTTATAGTTTCGGAGAAAAGTGGCTGTGACATACGGACGGACAGACAGACAGACAGACAGACAGACAGACGGACAGACAGACAGACATGACGAATCTATAAGGGTTCCGTTTTTTGCCATTTGGCAACGGAACCCTAAAAAGGCACTTTGGAACGTCAAGTTTACATGAAAATCCCTTACAAAAGGGAGACGCGAAAAAAAATGCAAGAATACGAATTTCCTAATATTTTTACAAGTTAGTCAGTGTATGAGTTTTAATAATCATAGAATGTAAATCAGTGTCATAGAGGAAAAATAAATCTAAACTATACAACTCAGTTAGCAACCAGTTTAATAAGACTGGCCTATGGAGCGAGACCTGCATGTTTCCAAGCGTTCTTATCTTGGATATAATCTTTTAATTTGTAATAAGCTCATTTACAAAGTATACTTTTAATATGACTTTTAAACCTTATTTCATTTAATTGCAAATAACAAAAGGAATTTTGTTGTAACAGTCCCAAGCAGGAAGCGGGATGAAATTTGCTGGCGCCCCGTTTGTGACAACCAAGCTGTCGTGATTGACCGCGAGACTTATTAATCATTAAAACAATCGACAGTTTGAAACGACGACCGTGGAATTCACCTCAATGTAGCCAAAGCTTTATAGAGACGGTCGAATACATTGAATAACTGTTTGTTAAACTAAAACTCGTAGAAAGTCCAACTGGATCGAACATTCATTAATTTTAATTAAGTCGAGCTGACTCGAGCTGTAGATGTTCTGAGAAATTGTTTATTACATTGAATGCCAACAGAGATAAGTAATTAATAGAATATTTAGCTATCACCACCAGTTATTTTATCGATTATGTGAGAATAATCTAAGGTCAACGATGGCATCTTTATATTTCATGAGCAACTTTACCTATGAGTAAAAGATGAATGTGAATAAATTATATCGCAGTTACTAAAAATCTTGAGAGCAGTGGTGGCCCAGTGGCCGCGACTTACGAGTAGTAGGTCGTGAGTTCAAACCCAAGCAGGCGCATTACTTTGTGTAAATTATTTCATCGCCACTGCTCTCAAAACGGTGAAGGAAAACATCGTGAGGAAACCGGCATGTCTTAGAACCAAAACTTCGAAGACATGTGACATCTACCAACCCACATTGGGCCCGCGTGGTGGATTATGGCCCACTCCCTCTCACCGAGAAGAGGCCTGTGTCCCAGAAGTGGGAACATTATATGACGATGATGACTAAAAATCTTGTACAAATAGTCGAATTTTCTTCTTTTGTATTGCTTTGAAATTAAATGGCGGATACAGATGTTTAGTAACTGAGGTATTCAATATTTAAGTACTATACTTATAGGCAAAGTAACTCATAGAAAGTAAAGATGCCCCAGTTGATCGTAGTTTAATTGTTGTTGAGGAGGCCTATGTCCAGCAGTGGACGTCTTTCGGCTGAAATTATGATGATCATGAAATTGTTGTTATAAATCCGTTCAAGATTTTCTCCATTATTCATTCGCTAACAAACACTGAATCTTCTGTCCACCTATTCTCAAATTATATGACCATACTATCCGGTTGTCTTGTTTCTAATCCTCATCTTAACCGGTCCTCTTAAGCCGGTTGTCGGACTTCCGGGTACCTGACTACCCGTACGCACATATTGACTGATTCGTCGGTTAAGCTACTACCGGGGGAACGAGTGGTCTCTATGATCTTGGTCCGAAATAGAACAATCAACACGGCTAGGTAACGCCCCTCATAAAAATACAGCATTCTATATTTGAAAAATTAATGTAAAAATAAACAACGAATCCCTTAATCCTGTCACAACACATGACGATATTTGGAACGTTCCAATTCGTTGTTCGGCTCATTTACCTACATTTTAATATTACATCAAGCGACGGAACCCTTTAGGGATGGACCCAAAACGTTTTTGTGGTCAAGACCACGACATAGATGGGTATCATGCCTATTTTAGGGGTAAATTAAATCTTTACTGGCCCAGTTATAGGTACAGTTCGGTTTAATGTAGTCAAGGACCTTTTTAGGATTAGTTAGGTAGATCTAATAAAGGTTTTCTCGTCATTTACGGTTGAAATTGAAATTAAACATTAAATTAAACTAGTAATGAAACAACTCAATCTCGGTTGAGATTGAGTTGTTTCATTACAATTTGTAGGTATACCCATGTGTTTTGGCAACGCATCAGCAATGCGCAATGTGTCATATGTATTTCCTATGTACAGTGGAACGCATTTGAAATGCCACTAAAATTTCGTAGCTAGAATGGAATGAAACTGCAATGTCTCTAGTATTTCGTGTCTGGAATGGTCCGCATTTTGAATGCCTCCAGTATTTTGTGTCTGGAAACGGAATACATCTGAAGTGCCTCTAGTTTGTCATGTTTGGAATAGAACGCATCTGCAATGCCTCTCATATTTATTTCGTATGTGAAATGGAACGCATCTGTAATGCGACTATTATTTCGTGCCTAGAATTTTACGCATCTGCAATGCCTCTAGTATTTCGTGTCTGGAATGGAACGCATCTGCAATACCTCTAGTATTACATGTCTAGAATGGAACACAACTGCAATGCCTCTAATATTTTGTAATTTGTCTACAATGCCTCTATTACTATCACCACCAGAAAGGTGGTATATCTACTTGTTTGCCTTACACACCTATTTTTCTACGGGCTGACAGAATACCATCTACTACGATCATTTTGCTTCAGTCAGTAGATTAAAGTTATTTGAGATGAATTAAGTGAAATTAGAATGCGACCGTTCTTATTAAAATCTTTTCTGGTTGCTTTTAAACACACTTTTATTAGCTTCATACGTAAGTTAGTATGTTTGTATGTTAGCATGTGCCTATGTAACGATAACTTTGAACATGATTTTGACCCTCTTCATAACGTCGGATTAACTCGAAATTTGGCTAACTTATCAAGGACCGATGACAATACAATAATTTTATAAATTTGTGTCATTATCTATCCAAAAAAACTGTCTTTGAAAACTACGCTGACATACGTCACAAAATTCGAAACACCTTAAAAAATAGAAAATAAATCAAAATCAAATCTAAAATCATTTATTCAAATTAGGCTGAGGTGATGATCCTCAGCCTAATTTTTTTCTTTACGAATGTCAAAATTATATAAGACAGTCCCGCAAAACGCCCCCCCTTCACCACTTCCTAGTGCTTTACCTGGGAAGAAGAAGTGGCACAACAAACTCCCCAGCAGCACAGCCGTGTGTTCAGTTAGAAGAACTTGATTATATAGACAATGGTAACTAGTAAACAAAGACAAAAACATTAAATTAAATGATTTGCTATATGTTGGCCTGCTAGCCAACCTAATATACTAACAAATAAAATGAAAACTATACTCAAGCAAAAGCAATATATAATATTTATATGATGTAAACATAGCTACCCAAAATCAAAATAAAAGCCTCCTGGCATAAAGGGCGTGACAGCTTACATATGCAATGCTGAATTATGTACAACCAGAGTTACAACTGGACTGTATAAATGATAAACTAGGACCATCGACGTGAAATAAATTAAACACGTAGGTAATATTAATAACAATATCAACATTAAGGTCAGCCAGACGACCAGTCACCACAAGCAGCACCTGTTCACGAGCAAGACGCAAAGATCAGCCATTACCCCCCTCACCATATTTGAGGGAACGGGGTAACCCGACCCCCGACGCTACCGCAAGCATTGACATCTAAGGGAGCATGACGTGGGCACGCCACAATTGCGGCGGTAAGCCCCTCTTTGAGGAGTGGATAGAGAGGCGCCACGGCATCCTCACCTTCCGCCTGACGCAGGTTCTCACCGGGCATGGGTGCTTCGATGGGTTCCTGTTCAGGATAAAGCGGGAGGATACGTCCGGGTGTTTCCATTGCGAGGATCGTCTGGAGGACACGGTGGAGCATACGGTGGAGGTGTGCCCTGCCTGGGCGGAGCACCGCCGTGTCCTCGTGGAGGCAATCGGCGGCGGCGACCTCTCGTCCGGCCCTGGTGCGAGCCATGGTACGGAGCGAGAGGGAATGGGAAGCCGTCACCTTCTTCTGCGAAGCAGTAATGCTCGCGAAGGAGGAGGCGGGGCGCGTGAGGGAGTGGCAGTCTCTGCGCCCTCACGTCCCTAGCCGCCGCAGGAGGAGACGCCCCGGGCGTCGGGAGTCGATAGCGGACTCCCGGCCACCGTAGGCGCGAGCTTGCGGGTGGCGAGCAATGGGTAGCTCACCGCCCGGTAAGAACCAAGCTCGGGTCGACGGCGCGCAGTGTTCCACGCGCGCCTCAAAGAGATGTCAGCAGCAGTGTAGGGGTCTACTAGGACCGATGCCTGCCGGGGTCGCGTGATTGTTCGAAAGAGATACCGTGACCCTGGAACATGGGCAACTGATGGAACACGGGTGGGTTTTAGTCAATAAAAGTCTGACACGCCCTCCCGCTCCGCCCAGAGCGGGAGAAGTCATTTGATGATTTCCCATACTGAAAAAAAAAAGGGAGCATGACGAGCTTGCTGCCGGTTGCTCAAGCAAGAATTGTATCACTTAATTGTGATTACTTGTCGAGGTCGCTAGCTAAGCACATTATGCAAATCTACTCTTTGTAATATGTCAAAGCATAGATCATGTCAATACTAATAAATAAATTTAAAAAAATTGACTTAGACAGTCAAAAAAATAGTTTAAAAACTAAACTTACTTTAAAAAAAAAATAAAAATAAAAATAGTTTAAAAAAATAGTTTAAAAAAAAAACCTCAAGCAGCCCCCACGCCTTTTTCCATTATTTTAGTTTGGTTTTCTATGGAAGCGGGTTTCTTTAGTTTTTAAACTATAATTTTTATACTTATACATAATATTTTCACTGTTTAGTTGTGATATATCTTTTCTAGTTGCTATGCGAATATCAATGACAGGAAGTAATTATAACTTCTGAACCAGTAAAAAAATACGTAATTATGAAGCTAACTCAAAGACCCAAGCAATGTTCACAAAATTTATATGATCCACCACTGACCCTATCAAAAAAAATATAAGAGATTTTTTTTTAAATCGATACACAATTGCCAGTGATAATAACACTAGTTTACATGAGTTTTGTCCTTGAAATGGAATATATATGGTTATGTTACTTTGGGTATCTACAACTCGGAAAAAATATTTTAAAAAATCCAGCACGTCATTTTTTTAAATATTTATTAAGAAGATTTCTACAGAAAACTACGTCTAAATAAACAATTGACAGTTTAAAATGGGTAATTTATGCTCTTTTTTATAAAAATTTCCATCTGTATCGCTCACAACAACCCAACAATAGTCACCTAGCATATTTTTGTCCCAAAAACCTTGATAATTTTGCTCAAATGATTTTAAATCTTGGTAAAATCGCTCACCGTGGTCATTACTCACTACCAAGATTTTCTGGAAAAATAATCTAAATGGGAAAGCAAAAAAGGATTTTTAGAGACATACTTACACCCGTACGCTCATAATTTTGCAATAGATTTTCAACAATCTCTTAGTAATTGTCACTTTTTTTTATTGCCTAAAAATTTTTTCTCGACACTTTTGAAAGAGTTCTAGGCTGCTTTTTCTACCTCGGTTAAAAGGCTCTCTCTCGAATTTTATATCGTCCAATGTCCTGTTATGTCTGATTTGAGGACCGACAAATATTCCTTCCTTTAATTTAGTCGCAGAAAGATTCGTAAATACAGAGCGAAGGTTTTGAAATGCAGGCTTGGACTTGTCAAAAGCTTTGGTTAAATTTTTCATCAAGCCCAACTTAATGTGAAGCGGTGGTAATATTATTTTTTTGGGTCAACTAAACATGTTTTTTTACTTTTATCTTACCTAAAACATATTCGTATTTTATACTATCTTAGTTTTTTTTAACAACTTTTTGTTAACAATCGGTTACGTGGTTAGTTGGCTCTCTCCATATCATTGGTTTACCAAATTTCAGTGATCGATTTTGACCTGAATACTAGGAGCTGAGGACCAATCTGTAATGAGCGCAAATCATATAAGGAACCTAATTTTTATCTTGATTTAACACCGGAAATCCAAAATAATATAAATAGGCTTCTCGCAATGGTTTTGTTACAGAAAAACCACGATTTAACGGAACAAATTTTCCACAAACACATCAAAATCAATTTGTATGTAGTTTACACACTCTAGATGGAATTTTTATATAAAAATAAGAATTTTTAATCACACAGTTGTTTACAAAATAGAATGGTAAACGTATCTAAACAATTGCGGGTAGTTAAAAAACAAAGACCTCTGTATCTCAGAATTGTGACGTACTAGGAAAAATAAAAAAATAAGTTTTTAATTACCAGCCTACATAAATAATACATGTTTCATGTCAAGGACAAAAAAAAGTTTGTAAACTAGTGTAACCAGGCAAAATAAGAACCTCAACTTAAGGAATCGCCCTTCTGGCCATACCCATTTGCAAATACCGCACTTAATTTTTCTGAAGAAAGACTTCAATCTATCTGTTTGGCATCCAATAACATACTAAAAATACAAGAGCAAAATAAAATGCATCTTCATTTCCAGCTCCTCATTAAGTCGCTTCGCTTCCCGTCACAATTAAACTCGGCAGTCAGCAATATCTTCCAGCGCTGGGGACGAGTCAATCTAACGTAAGTGATACAGTCTGAGGCTCCAAATAAATCGGTGGTCGAGCGGCGGCCTGGCACGAGTTCGGGGCTGCAGACGTGGGAGTAGGCAGAAACGGACTTGGAGACTCGAGTAAGCGAATTACAACCACGCAGCACACAGTCGTCAAAACGAGATACAGCATTCAAATGGCCTATCTGTCAAAGACAGTCTGTGTAAGACATGTCTGCTGAGGCCGTGGCATAGACATAGAGAGCTGGAATGAGAGTAAGGAGGCTTTTACCCAGTAGTGGGACCATTATTAGCTAATAATTTTATGATACATCAATTTTAAGAACGATATTTAGGTAGAGTCGAACTTAAAAACTATTCGAACTTCTGTCTGAAACTCTACCATATTGACGAGCAAAGAGGGCTTCATTTTGTACATAATAAATCTACTACCATAATACCTGTTATTAATTTACATTTTTAACAAGTTTGACATTGATAGCACAGCCACACAAAAAAAAAAACTGACCTGGAGGTCACACTATGGGTACTATATGTTTTTGGGGTCGCTGAATCCGAATCTGGGATCAGTTTTATTCCAGCACATCTGGGTTCGGCCATAACCTCAAAATATACCCTCAAATTTGCTAAATTTGGTTAAACTGCTAACCGTATGGCTTTAAAACCTTATAATCCTCTATTACAGTAGCTCGATGACCTCTTGCTTAAATAACTACATAACCTATAGTCCCATAACTACATAACCTTATAACCCCTTACCAATATAACCCTTAAACCCAATAACGAAGTTTCTGACGTGGGGGCCTGAAAATGTGTACTACGTGTTTTTGGGGTCGCTGAATCTGAATCCGGGGTCATTTCCATTCCCGCATGTCTGGGTTCGGCTATAACCTCAAAATATATCCTCGAAATTGCTATATTTGGTTAAACTGCTAACCCTATGGCTCTAAAACCTCATAATCCCATAATACAGTAACTCGATGGGACGGGGGTTATGGGACTATGGGTTATGTAGTTATTTAAGCAAGAGGTCATCGAGCTACTGTAATAGAGGATTAGCAGTTTAACCAAATTTAGCAAATTTGAGGGTATATTTTGAGGTTATGGCCGAACCCAGATGTGCTGGAATAAAACTGACCCCAGATTCGGATTCAGCGACCCCAAAAACATATAGTACACATAGTGCGACCTCCAGGTCAGATTTTTTTTTTTTTTTTTGTTTTGCTGTGTAGTCGAAGAGATGAGATTGCTGGTAGATTTTTAATGTTTTAACAAAGAATTTGCCTCCAGGTACTGTATGTCTTATCATCATCTCATCTGCCTTCCTTTTCCCAATTATTTTGAGACTGACTTCCAGTCTAACCGGATGCAGCTGAGTACCAGTATTTTACATGTATCGACTGCACTGACTTCCACAATTCAATTACTGGGTATACGGTTCCCTTGGTAAGACTGGTGGGTAAGACTTTCGGGCTTCTGACGACCCGTAACGACTGTCAAATATCTGTGAATGACAACCAGTACCAGTTGGTCAGAAGCAGTTGCTTAACGTGGTTCCCAAGGCACGTAGGAGTCTTGATATGTAAAGACCGCCTCAAGCGTAGCTTAACCTGGTCGATAGACCGTGTGATACCGTACCTCGCCTCCACAGTACTGTCTGTCTTATCTGCGAACCAAAACAGTATTCCTTAATCTATGAAGGGGGAAAGCTGTATTGATAAATTGAGCAATCGACTGGGACGAAGACGGGGGCACTGCAAGCGACATAATAATTTCTACGGCCCGCCGCGCCGGGAAGATGAGAAATTCAATCTTGGACTATTCAAGCGTGCTTCGATTTTTTCGGTTCCTATTTCGAATTGCTGTTTTAATTATCCTTGCGGGTTTTTAATATCTGTGCCGGGCGGTCTGGTCTAACGTGTATTCTTCGTGGTTCAATTAAACGGTGTGGACCGGCTGTGAGTGTTCTATTGTGGTAGGAAGCTTCTTTTCTTGGGTTTTGATTTAAAGTGTTTTATGATACATCCAGCTTTTTTGATAAAAGTAGTGAATTTCCTCACTACTTAAAATTATTTCTAATCAAACCAAAACATCTTCACATCATTAGAAAGGGCCCAGAGGGCTGTTCTCAAAGTTATGTTTTGCAAGCCCTTCAGCTGAATACTCTACAATGGAACTATATAGGGATAGCAAAGTATTGTCAGTGAGAAGACTATATGTGTTACAGTGTATACTAAGAAGACATCGAATGCCATTACAAATAAGTACCAAACGTTGTGCAGATATTGTTATCCCACCAGTAAGACATAAGACCGCTTTCGCAAAACGTCAATTTATTATACCTTCCTCAGTTATAGTTTATATAACCAAATTAATAAATTTCTCCAGGTGCACAAATTGAATTACCATCAATGTAAAAATACGGTGAAGGTGTGGCTTATGGAACTGCCTTATGATGAAACAGAAAAATTGCTTTTCACCCAGTCCTGAGTGACTTGAGACGCATATATACGCCACATATCCTCTCACACATACACACACACACACGCACACACACACACACAAATTTCTCTTCTCCTATCTTATATTTTATATCCTATGCTTTTGTAATTTAGTAATATGTAACCATAACCATGTAAGAAATCTATTGTTGTATCGTACGTAGTTTATGCTAGCATAAGTTTTTGGAATCACTGACTCCCAAGTCACAGGCAATAAACCTAGTTTGGGAGCCAGTAGATAAATTAGTTTCACATCTCTGTACCAACTTATTGTACAATTGATTTGTCACCATACTATAGATAATAAAGCATTTTTCTATTTCTATTTCTATCTACCAAATAATCTAATCAAACCTCAAGCTTTCATTTTTTGTTGTTAATTAAGAAAAAAAAACAAGCATTTAAAAACACAGTCTACGTCATAAAAACACTAAAAGTTTGTCTATAGTTCTATTGGGTCTAGGAATAAATAAAACTATACAACTTTAAAACAAATAAATAAAATTGAAGTGTCTGGTTAAACTGTCAAAATAATAGCTTTACTTTTACTTTACTAAATGCATGTGATAGTTTATACGGTAATCTACTAATCTCCAAGATGGGTAGATTAAATAAGGATTAATGAAATGAAATGAAATGTTTATTTCTGTAAGTAAATCTATAAAACATTTTTACATGTCAATATTTTTTGGTCAATGTTTTTTTTTTTTAAGCTAGATGGCGCCGGTATTTCCTAGCTGACTATTCCCCGAAAAGAAACGCGGAAACAAACTCAGAGGTCATAGTTTCTTTTAAAGTCCAAACATTATATTGTTAGAATTTTATGTTAGTCTAACAATGTAGGGCAATGTCTGGAAGAGCCTTTTGAAGAAAGAGCAATGCAGCTTTGAGCTGACCTGTCCCAATAGACACCGTGTATGTATCAGCACACACTGTACTGTTTGTTGTACAATAATGTATTGTTAAGCTACATTTTGGGCTGGTAGCAGGTTCACGTGGGATAGTTTCTGACGTCCACGCAGGTGAATCCGCAGGTACAGCTAGTTAGTATTCAAAGCACTTTATATACTACGCAATATACAACTAAACTTAAATATTTTCAAAAGAATTACTCATTTATCAAGTAGCTCTCACATAATTCACAAATAAAACAAAAACAGTAACAAAATTACGTGCAAAAGAAAATTCCAGCGAAGCTATTTAAACCGGTTCCATCCAGTTTTATCTGGTAAATTGCAGTTAACACTCGGCATGACTAGACAACATCTAACTGAGACAATGCAAATGTACTGTGAAATTGAAAATGGTGAATTGATTGCGAAGGAAACTTGAAAAAAAATTAGCTTTGTTTGTGGGAATTGTTACATAAAGGAAGTTGGTTTATTGCTTTTTCTAGCTTTAGCCAGCGGCTTCGCCCGCATATTACCCCATATAAACCAAAAACCTTTTTCTTAAATCACTCTGTCTATTAATGAAAACCGCATTAAAATCCGTTGCGTAATTTATAGGTACGTACAGACGCGGAAGCGACTTTGTTTTATACCATGTAGAGAAGTAGAAAAAATGTTTGCAAACGAAATAATTATATAGAGCATTGTTACATACTGCGCTAGGCCAGGCTACTATACGAATAAAAAATTGGTGATTGCTAAGTATAAATCTACGATGCCTAACAAATTAATTGTTCAATGTTTACCCAACTTTTTCATGCCGCAAAATCCAGTTGCGACCAAAAACACAAACACATTTTCACTATCATTCTAATCTACGTATGCTCCTAAAAAAAAAAACACTTTTAAAATAATACCCACTAGTCCGGTTCTCTCATAAATCGCCGGCACCGCTCACCCAGTTTTAACCGGAGATTACCGAGTGCTTTGCGGCTTTCAACCGGACAATATTTTCAGCCGGCTTCTTTGTAGGCTTGCGGCGGAACGGTGCGGATCGGGCATGAACCGGCTTTGTTTACTTACGATTCAATGCCTCGTATGGATTGTTATTTTCGACTGTATATTGGATTGTGTATTTGGGTTATTGAAATTGTAATGGAAGAATAAAATTCTGAAATAACATAATAGATAAATATGGCGAATTAAAACTGTCAGATTTTATGGGTAGGTACTTGCATAACAGAACGTAACATCAAGCTTGTAATCCCCGATGCGTTTGGCAGAGAACTAACCGCAGTAGGTAGACTCACATTTAGCCAGTATATTCAGCTCCCATGTCTTCGTCATAGTAGCGAGACCAGCCCCAACCGTGACCAGATGCCCGCCGGGGTTGCGAGATTGTTCGAAAGAGATACCGTGACCCTGGCACATGGGCAACTGAAGGAACACGGGTGAGTTTTAGTCAGTAAAAGTCTGAAACGCCCTCCCACTACGCCCAGAGCGGGAGAAGTCTTTTGATGATTTCCCATCCAAAAAAAAAAACCGTGACCAGATCCAAACTCTGCCCTGGAGTTTCTCTCGGATTACTCTACTGAGAAATTATTGATGAAAAAACCCACAAAAACTTTACCCGACCTGGCAATTGATCCCAGAAACTCTAGCTCAAAGTAGCGCTTTCTCAATAGACCAACCAGGCATGCAGGTATTTTTATACTTATAGGCACCTGATTTACGAGGTTATAACTTCATTGTTATTCGAAGTTGGATTTTCAATGACATCTTCAAATTGTGTGTGTGCTTATGGCAATTATCTATTTATACTAAGAGCTCTACAATTAAACGAGCACTGTATACATGGTGGTCATTTAGTCATCTGCATCCCTCAATGGGGTGATTCTACGCGTCGTTCTATACAACTTTCACTATCAAACTCAGATCCGAATAAAAAACCTACTTAAAGAAATATGTTAGTAGGTTTTTTCATGTATAGGAAATATATGTATAGGAAGTTGTCTTTTTTATTCATGAATCGAATAAGAGTTTTGTAGCGAAAGTGCTTTAAAATTACGGATAAAATCACCCCCTTGGCAGATGCAAGGTGACTAACCGCCAATCGCCACCCTGTATAATAAAATGCCGATCATCATAGGAACACAAATGTTAAGATACATTTAACCAATACAACTTTACTCATACCTCCATGGAACACAACCAAAATACCTTCCAAAATACCTTAATGGACATTAATTAAACACAGAATTAATCAAATGACTTCTAGCTTCAAAATTTAATTAAATACAAATTGTAACAACAATGCTATCAAAATGTTGGTATCAATAGATTGGAACGTAAACAATTCTCGCATATTCGTTAAGTGTAATAATTTACTGCATTTACGTTGAACAAATGATATTGTAGCAAATATTGAAAATTGAAAGCAATAATTATTGGTTTAACACCAAAGTAATGCATGTTTAAGGAACAATATGTCATCCTACATTTTACCATGATTATTGCAGCACAGCTGGACAATTTGGGGAACTTTGACAGAATCGCCACGCTTGGCAGGCTAGTTGGCGATCGCAGTATGGTTGTTCGCTGCCAGACTAGACCCCCTACAATAGCATTTCAATAGCGCAGTGGAAGTTATGATGGTGGGGTCCAGGAGACAAGAAGTGGCTAGCGAAACTAGTCCGCCGTACGCGGAGCAGAACAATACAAGTACAAATTATTACAATACGACAAAAGAACTTACCTGTGGTAGACGAACACCTGCTCTGGTGCCTACCTGGAGTTATGTATGTAAGTGAGTATATATGTATTGTGTTGTGACGTTATGAGTATTCTCCAGGTTACAAGCCGCAACAATGAGGCTGGAGGCAATCACAGCATTCGGTTTCCAATAGCGTCACTTTGAATAACCTTCAAACTATTTCAACAAGATATATCCAAAACTCAACCCGTGTTATTACACCAAATTAGGGTTATTTACAATCAAAGCAATTGGATCACGACTAATTGTCACAAACGGATCGATTTAAAAGGATTAATTTCAACAAACGCGTCGCGGGGTCCCAAAAACGCGACGGACCTTTTCAAGCGCTAAAATCAAGAAAAGTGTCAAGTGTCAAAATCAAACTGACAAGTCAGATGTCATTCAGTTACACGTTTAGAAACGTAGGCGCATAAAGTAACTAATTTATACGGTCCGGAACATCTACCCCCCCCGGACGGGCCTTCCCGTCCGCTAATCACTTGGCAATCCCGACAAGGTTGCGTTTTATCAGTCCACCTGACGCGCTGCTGGAGGATGTGCAAATACTCCAAGCTCCAACGCTTCCAAAACTCTGAGCGAGCTGCTGCACCAACTGAAACCGCGATAGCCAATTTTGGCTCACATCGACAAAAGGGTGCTCCGGCAGGGCGACAAGTGGCTGTCAAATCAAAAAAAAAAAATGTCCCGGGGTCAGGGCCTCCAAGTCGTTCGGGTCCGAAGACAGCGGGCACAATGGACGCGAGTTCAATACAGCTTCAATGCGGCAAAATACCGTAGCTAACTCCTTAAAGGTGAGAACGGCGTCTCCCAACAATCTGCGCCAGAGTCCCTGTGCCGCTTTCACCGCGGCCTCAAAATACCCCCCCAATGGGGGCAGGCTGGCGGATCAAAACAGCAACAAACACCAAAAACAACCAAACAACAACAACAACAACATTTTAACCAAATGGCCCTCCTTAGGCAACAAAAGGCGGTGACGGACCCCATAAGGAAGGCTAGAGTGACTCAACCGTCAACAACCAAACAACAAAAGACCCGTATCGTCCAAAAGGGGTTCAACTTACTAACGGCTCCCGACAATATCCAAAACTCTCGCTGCAGAATGACCAACAGCGCATTGCAACCGGCATGCGAGTTCATAATGTGACGATCAGTCACCAACAATTCAACAACAACAAACAACAACTCAACAATTTGTCGAGGGAGCTAAATCGACTCAACATAAATCAGGGTCAAACGGAGAGTCCTTCGTTCCAACAGCGAGCACCTTGAGCCCGGGCAAAGGACCCGACATCAAGACTGGCGATCGAGGCCAATCATCCTCGGGGTGAGTCAGCCAGTCTGGTCCCCACCATAGGGGGTAAGCAAACAAGCGGGGTGCCATGCACCCACGTGAGGCCACGGCGCCTGGGTTCAAATCTCCAGGCACGTGCCTCCAAATCAAATGCGTTTTAGACTTTTGAATCTGGGACACTCGGTTCGCAACAAAGACCTCCAAAGAGTGGACGGACGTCTTCAACCAACACAAAACAATTTGACTGTCCGTCCAGGCGTAAGAAACCCGAATGTACACAGTTCCACCCAAAGTGTGAGCAACGTGGTTCAATAGACGCACAAGAAGCGCCGCCCCTGACAATTCCAACTTAGGGATGGTCAGTGCCATCCGGAGGGGGGCCACCTTGCTCTCGGCCAAGACCAGTGACAAATTCACCTGGCCTGTTGCGCAGACGGTGCGCAGACAAACAACAGCTGCATAACCGTGCGAAGACGCATCACAAACAAGGGTAGCAGTGTAGCTCCCAGGGGGAGGATAGCGCGGGGTAACACAACCTCGTTGACTGCGGGGAGTGCGGATACAAATTGGAGCCAATCTTCCAACAGGGTTTCCCGAAGTGGCTCGTCCCAACCAAGTTCCGCAGTCCAAAGGCGCTGAAGAAAACAATTTTGCCCAAAACAATACACACAAAACAACAAAACAATAGACAAAAGGCAACCCTGGGCTCCCGTGTCCAAACTGGCACGGACCACAACAGAGTCCCCCGTGGGCCCCCAGACCCGACCGATGCCGTTGGCAACAAAACCGTGTCGATCTGAGGGGTACCTTAGCGGGGCAGGCGCCAATGTCCTAACAATGCCTGGGCGGCGACCGATCGCCGCACCCAGGCCCAAGTCTTTCCCGACGAGGATGGAATTCAAATTCCTCGTACGCGCGGTGTCCCGAGCCACGCGCCATCGCTGGAAGGGCATATCCCACCGGATGCCTGAATGGCGGGGGGCGTGACTCCAACCGGGGACGTTCCGCCAATGGAGGGGAGGGAAGGCGGTGCTGGTCTGGCCAGCGCTGCCCAGCAACAACTGCGTAATCGCCTTTACGCGGGGAGACCAAATGGCGGTCGCGCGGCTTCCGATCAACACAAAAACGCAACGCATAAAGTAACTAATTTATACGGTCCGGAACAATGGTGTTTAAATGTATAGAGAACGCTGCTGCCCATTCTCTAGTAAGTCTCTTAGTCGCTGCATACGACACCAACGGAATGAAATGGGATAAATGGGAAATTACCAGCTATCAACTATTTTTTCATTGCTCTTCATTGCCCAACATTGATTTTTCCAAGTTTTTTATATTTTTTTTATGAATATTTACATTTGGACAGTTCTTTAAAAGTCATTTCACAAAATATTTAAGGTGAGCTGTGTAACTTGACCCCAAGTGTTCAAGGGTAAACCCTTGAACACTTAAATAGTTAAAAAAAAACAAAATCACGTTTCTACCCCTATTGATTTTTTTTGTTATTTAAAGTCCAAGCAATTACTTGAGCTGCCATTGCATTGCATTCTATTCAGAAGAAAAATTAAACGAACCCATTGGAATTCAATCGGACCTGGCGAATGAACATGGAAATAGACGGAACGGAATTTTCCTATTAAACTTAAGCTTAGATAAATTCAATTGTACAATGTTATCGGGTTCCTTTATTTGTTGAAAAGTTGAAAGGCATGTTAACGATTTGACTATAGATTCTGAATTAGTGCCGACTACTATAACGAATAGACAGTTAGTAAAGATGTTTGTTGCCACGTACGCATAAACGACTACACCGGTTTGGGATAGGATTTCGTCACGGTTTTTTTTTTTTGCAAAGGTATCTCGCATGTCAGCCTATGAAGTGGTTGGCTGTTTAACTGGACTAGCCTGTGCCTACAAAAAAAAATACAACGTTCAACACCTGCATTCTTCAACCACCAGCTTAAAGTATTTCCTATTCACATCTAATCTCTTTTCTAAGTAGTATAAAAGCCGCTATTTCCATCCGTCTGTTTGTCCACTTACTACTCCAAAACCACGTAATAGTTGTATTTGTTCAAATCAAAAACAACGGATTTTGACACGGTTAAAACACTATTTATACTTAATATTATAAAGCTGAAGAGTTTGTTTGTTTGAACACGGTAATCTCAGGAACTACCGGTCCGAATTGAAAAATTCTTTTTGTGTTAGATAGTCTATTCATCGAGAAAAGCTATAGGTTATATAACATTACGCTACAACTAAAAGGAGCTGAGCAGTAATGAAAAATGTTGCAAAAACGGGGAAAATCGCATAGGTAGGCGATTCGACGCGACGGGAAGGGTCGGGGGAACAAGAAGCTTAACGCGGACGAATTCGCGGGCAGAAGCTAGTCATTTAGATAATTTCTTCCGAGCGGTTTATGTGTATATAAATAAAAATAAATAAAAAATAAAAAAGCCTTTATTTCCCATTACCATTAAAAATATCGTTATAAATCTAATCTAAATCTAATTTGTGTGTGGTTATAAATCTTCTTATAATCTAAGTTATTATTATTATTATTATTATTTTGTGGTATGGGCCCTTCCACGGGTGAAGGCCTCCTCCAGTTCCTTCCATTTGTCCCTGTCCCTTGCAATATTCTGCCAATCGTTTCCTGCTGTGTCAGTGAGGTCGTCAGCCCACCTTCTCTTCGGTCTGCCTACTCTTCGTTTTCCTTCTGGCCCTTTCCACTCTGTAGTTTTAGCTGTCCATCTACCGTCTTTGTAACGTGATAGGTGGCCAGCCCATTGCCATTTCAGTTTTAGAGCTTGCGTGAGGGCGTCCGTTACCTTTGTTTTATGTCGAATGGCTTCACTTCTGATTTTGTGTATTTTCCTTATGTTCAGTATACTTCTCTCCATGGCTCTTTGTGTTGTTTCGATCTTTTGTTTGGCTCTTGCCGTGTATACCCAAGATTGGCAACTGTACAGCAGGCACGGCAGTATGCATGTATCTATTATAATTTTCTTCATATTTATAGAGTAGTCACCTTTTAAGCTTTCCTTGAGTGACCAAAATTTCTTCCACGTTATATTTACTCTTCTTTCAATTTCGTCTTCGTTGTTTGTTTTAATAAACGATACTTGTTTGCCTAGGTAGATGTAGCTGTCGACATATTCTATTGTGTTTTCTCGTACGTTGATGGGCTTTTTGTTGCTATTTGTCATTATTTTGGTTTTAGTAGCGTTCATTTCTAGTCCTACTTTCGAACTTGCTTGGTCTAGTGAACATAGCATTTCTTGTAGATCTTTTGGTGTTTCTGATAGTATGACTATGTCATCAGCAAATCTTAGAAGATTTAAATAGAGATTGTTTATTTTTATACCGTTGGTTTCCCAGTTTGTCTTGTTAAAGACACTTTCTAAAACAGCAATAAATAATTTAGGTGACAAGGGGTCACCTTGTCTGACTCCTCTTTCGATATTTATCGCTTCACCTCTTGATTCTAGTCTGACATTGCTTGTGCTATTATTATATATATATATATATATATTTTATGATGTTTATATATTTTGTGTTTATATTTAGGGTGTTTAGTGACTCCCATATAGAACTATGGCTAATGCTATCGAACGCTTTGCTATAATCAATAAACCCTAGATATAAAGGTTTATTAAATTCTTCGTACTTTTCGATGACTTGTTCTAGTGCCTGTATATGGTCTAGTGTGCTAAAGCTTGAGCGAAAACCTGCTTGTTCTATGGGTTGTGCATTATCTATGTCTTGTGTTATACGTCTTAGAATAGTTGATGAAAAAACTTTATATACATTTGCTAGTAAGCTGATTGGTCTATAATTATTAATGTCGAGTTTATTTCCTTTTTTATGCAGCAGTATAATATTTGATGTACACCATTGAATTGGTACAGTTTCAGTTTCTAATATCAGATTGAATAATTCTGTGAGGGGGCCCAGTAACATTGGTGCGCCTAGTTTCAAGACTTCGTTAGTTATCCCATCGGGACCTGGGCTTTTGTCTGATTTTAATTTTTTCAGCTGTATGTATATTTCATTTTCGTCTATAGGTATAATTGTTTGTGTGCTATTGGCCAGATTTATTTTCTCATCCATTTTTATGTTGTGTTCTCTGCTTTTATACAACATTAATTTTTGTTTATGCGAAACCCGAAACACGGGTCTAGTATTTTTATGTAAAGAATCTATGAAAAAAATTTCAAAACTGTATCATTAATAATCACAAAGTTATAAGCTTGATAAGTTATCTGGTTGTCCACGCAAAAACATATGCAGATCACCACAAACAGCTAGTGTACGTACCATCTCCGTGTAATGGACGTTTGAATACGAGAAAGATATGATAATTTTAAAATCGAAACAAAACACTAAGGCCCGCGCCTTGGAAGCGTAATTAAATATTTTTGGTACAAAATATAACATGGTGTAAAAATTATTGGAATCGATTCAGTTACTGATTCTGAACAAACTATATTCAGGTTTCGCATATACTAAAAATAATCTTGTATAGTTCTTGATAAAAAGTGGTTGCCTGATGTAGAATGCCTTGTCTCGTATTGGTTTCTTTATTTTTACTTTCTAGTTTTTGTATCCATGTTTTACGTAAATTCAATTCTTTAAATGCTCGTTTTGTGCTTCTGAATTTGTTTAAGTTTTCTGTTATTATTCTTCGTCTGTGTTCACTATAATCTGTTTTGATCGCTTTACTGGTTTCTTTGTACAATCTGCTTAGTTCTTTCTTTGTGTTTTTATCCTTATTCTTTTTTATTGCTAATTCACTTCGCTTATTTATTAATGCTATTGTTTCTTCACTGAAAATTTTATGTTGTTTTCCTTTTGTAGAGCTATTTACCTTTTTTGGCTGTATGTTATGGCTTTTTCCAGTTCATCATAGTAAGATTGTACGTTTGTTATTCCTTGTAAATTGTTTTCGAAATACAATTTGAGGCTTTCTTTATAGTGTTTTATTTCATCGTCAGTCTTAGGGATTTTTGGTAATGGTTTAAAGTTTTTCCTGCTTTTCTTCGTTTGGTTTAAGATGAACGTTGCTCTTATTAGCCTATGATCCGTTCGAAATTTTACGTTATTAAGAACTTCATAATTTTGGATTTGTTTTGGGATATTTGTCATGATGTAGTCGATCTCGTTTTTGACGCTTTCGTCTGGTGACTTCCATGTCCATCTTTTACTTAGTCTTTTTTTTTAATAGGTATTGATTATAGCCAATTTATATTCAAATGCATAATTTAATAACCGTTCTCCTCTTTCGTTTCTTTGGCCTAGGCCTAGGTTTATGTGTATAAGAAATATTAATTAAACACCGGACGAAGCAGGGATGAGTCTCGAGTTCCGACTAAAATAAACTGAGTAATCTAACCTAAAATAAACTACGACAAAAAAGTCGCACAGTTTGAGCGGTAACCTGTAACCGATAGTATTTATTCATGTACTGGTGTCTAACGGTGGGTTTACACTAGCGCACATATGCGCTCATCAATTATTAGCGACACTTAATGCGCTCTCAGGCCGACGGGCGCCCTATACATAATGGACGGGCCGACAGAACACCTGACGCTTTTAAACGTCATAAAAACGTTAAGTTTTGGCTGACGTATTGTTTTATATGTATGGAGTTTTGCTAAAAGGTTTGTTTTTTTTTCCAGCGGTTGATAGAATTTTTGATAGAGTTCACACGAAACTATTCGGTGGTGTCGCTATGACAATATAAAGCTACATACTTAATTTTATAGAAAAATACAACCCTTTTATTAATTGTCATCTTTTCACATAAAAGATACATTTTAAATAAAATTACAAAACACATCCAAAAACATTTATACATAAAAAATAGCGGCCCATCGGCAACAGGAACCGGGTCCAAGCTGCTCAGGGCTCTAGAGAAAGGAACCTCCTGACTAAGCGTGTCGTGTCCAGGAATACTGCTTTCTGAATCAAGCCCACCATCAGACCCAGCCGCGCAATGAGAGCCTCTTGAAGTTTTGGTCGAGGCTCTCCGCTATAAGCCCATTACTGTGATAATTATCGGTACAATAATTGCAAAATTCACGTCCCACATGTCGACAACCTTATGTGCTAAATCAAGATATATTTTTTTATCTTGCTCTGCTTTCCCTAATTCTTTTCATGAAGGACAGCGATATCAACAATTGCATGACGCCCTCGTCGATCTATCACCACAATATCAGGCTTATTAGCTACAATAGGCCTGTCAGTGATGAAATATTAGTACAATGTGGCGTGACCATTCTCGAGAACTGGGTCGGACACATACCTGTAGTATGGTACTTCGGGTTCCAAAAGGTTGTACTGCAAGACAAGTTGCTGGTGAATAATCCGAGCTACTAGATTGTGTCTGTGCAAGTACTAGCCGTTAGCAAGACGAGAACAACCGTAAACAATATGTCGAATTGACGGACAGTGACATGCCCGACAGATGTCAACCGTACCATCCTTCACAATATATTGCCGATAATTTTAAATTTAATTATTAAAACTTTAGTAAAAAGGGCGCTGGCGCTGCCACAAATAAATAAATATAGGGTAGCATCCTCACACAACTTTTCCGATGGATGTACCATCGGAAAGTTGCGTTGCTAAGCCGCACAAACTGGCTTGTCCCATTCTGCATAGTACCAATTATAAACTTAGGTAAGGTCGTAAGGATCGAGTTTCTAATCGTCAGGTTACATTTAATTGAGGATTTTTCGAATGACAGCTTTTATATAGAAACCATGTCAAGCTGCAATTTTTATTATTCAGATAAAAGCTATCTGACGATTGAAAAATCGCCCTATTAAATTGATTCAATTGTTAATTTTACTAAGCCATGTAGCTCAATATACTCTAAAACATTTGTTTAGGATTTCGTTACTAAAGTAAGCAATCTAATTGCATAAAGTGGCCACCATCACAGACAACAAAATTGGACGAAACCACATATGCTAACTCGTTACATCTCTCTTAATTTCAGCTATCTTATCTCCCATCCCTAAGGCTTTCAGGCTGAACCCGACTCAACCCGGTTCAAATTCTCGACCCTCATTCAGAGCCCGATTATTTTCCGAGGTGCACAATAACAATATGAACAAGCAGCCGGCCAGTTCCAAAACATCAAACAGTGATTTTGTTAACAAACTAATTTTGTAACTCTAATTAAATTGTTTACGTTCCCAAGTATTCGGGGATTGAGTTAAAAGTGTTATTAGTTGACAATCTCGTTTTAATTACTTTGTAAGTCGATTTCGTTGTGCTGTTGGTGATAACGACTGTTTGTCTTGACAAGATAAGTCCTCAATTACTTGGTCTTATCGAGCTAGTTTCAAGATTGGCTTTGAGCCGTCAATCCTTTGGATTTATACTGAAAACAAGTAATGTTGACTTAGAGCGTAAAACTCAGTTTCGGATACTGAACTAAACTGATGTTTTTGCCCGCGGCTTGGGTCCGTTAATGTCGGAATTTATCCCATGGAAATTCGCTCAGTGGTTTTGGCGTAAGTTGGTAACATACACTTTCGAATTTATAATATTAGTTTGGATGTGGGATAAGTTAGAATTGCTCCAAGGACTAGTAGATACGAAACCTTAACATCACCGCACCCGAATATAGTAAGAATCACTGCGCTTTTAATGTTTACGGTTTACCGGTTAACCGCTTTTTCTGTGGGATGCCGGACGTAAAGAATAGCACCATCCCATTTCTTCCCGTGGGTTTCGCAAAAGGCGACTAAAGGACTTACTAGAGAATGAACAGCAGCGTTGTCTATGCATTTTACCACCAAACTGCAATCCCTAACACGCCTGCCAAGCGTGGCGATTATGGCAAATCCCCCCCAAATTGTGCACGTCTTTCGGCTGAAATAATGAAATGAACCGTTCTTTACTAAAATGTACAAAAATATGCTTTGTCTATTCCAAACCCTTCCTCTTCAATTTAGAATCTTTCCTTTAACACAATTATCGTAAACTGATAAGGGAATTGAAAGCTGTGATATCTCAACATAAATACCAACTCAATCCACATAATAAGTACCTACACAAAAATCCCATCTGTTCCAAAAAGAGAAGGAATCGTTAGCGACACATAAATAAACAATTCAATTGGATCCTGACAGGTCAATCTCCCATCAATTCGACTTGCGTATTCCTCCATCTTTTATTTACGAAATAAAGCCTCACATTATAAGAAACAAAGTCGAGACTATTGTTTGCTTAAAGTGTTTTAGGGTTGATACTCTTTTATACTAAAGAATAGAATAAATACAATTATCCACTAAACCTTTCCCACTGCTGGGACACAGGCCTCCTCTCGGTGAGAGGGAGTGGACCATCATTCACCACGCGGGCCCACTGCAGGTTGGTGGGTGTCACATGTCTTCGAATTTTTCTAGGACATGCTGGTTTCCTCACGCTGTTTTCTTTCACCGTTTTGAGAGCAGTGGTGATGAAATTAAATACAGAAAGTGTCAGCCTGGGTTAGAACTCAAGACCTACAACTCGTTACTGAGCCAACACTGCACCACAATTTATCCAGATCCAACTGAATACATGCATGTGCGTGTGCATATGTATGTGTGTATGTGTATTATTAGTTTTGGTCTATTTATATACTGCTATTCCCTTATTATTTATAATTCAATTTGATTATTGCAGTTTTAATAGTATTTCACTGTTCCTCTCGACCAAAGCACCTGCCATTTAATCTCTTCACCACCCTTGGTTGACTGGTAGAGAATGCCTAAGGCATTAAGTCCGCCTTTGTACATTTTTGTGTGCGAGAAGTTTTAATAAATAAATAAATAATACCAGTATGTCACATCGAGCGACTGCTGCTCTGACCTCTACAACGCAGTTACTGGGTAACATACTTACTGGTACTGGTTACTGGGTATATTATAGTAAAGTTCCATGCTGGAACTTTACTATAATATAATATATCTTAATAATATCTTAGGACAACCAACACAACGTTATTTGATCCCAAACTAGGCAGAGCCTGTACTATGGTAACCAGACAACTGATAAACATACTTATATATTTCTAAATACATACATATAATAGATAAATTACACCCAGACACAGAACAAATGCTTGTGCTCATCACACAAAGATTTGTCCTGGGTGGGAATCGAACCCACGACCTCAATCTTAGCAGTCAGGGTAGTATATAGTACTTGCTAAATCCATGCCATACGCAAAATGCGTGTATTGCCGTAGTTATGGACCAGCCTGTTTTACCTATAACCTACAAATTCCATGCTAACATGATACTCTTAGGTCAAACTGATTGTTGAGTCGAACTTTCAGGGTTCTTACAACAGGTAACGTCTATCAAAGATTTACTAATGTGTGTGATCAACATAAATTCAATTCCGTTTGATTTGTCCGTGTCAGGTAATCATCATGATCATTTCAGCCGAAAGACGTCCACTGCTGGACACAGGCGCGGTCGCAGCCTATGATTTTGGGGAGGGTCACCATGAGTACTGAAGAATATTTTTAGGAAGGTACATCTACTCGTTGGTCTAGTAGTCGAAAGCGCTATGGATTTTTCAGGCAAGTCGTTCAGAGTTTCGACAGCATGGCCGACTTTGGGGGGTCATGAACCCTAGGACCCCCCCTCTCGGACCGCGCCTGGCTGGACATAAGCGTCCCAAAAAAAGGGGGTTCCCATAATCGCCATGCTTGGCAGGCGGGTTGGCGATCGCAGTACGGTGGTAAGATGCAAAGCGAACGCTGCTGCCTATTCTCTAGTGAGTCCCTTACTGGTCTTCTACGACACCCACGGGAAGAAATGGGATGCTGATATTCTTTACGTCAGGCAACACAAAATGGTGCCATCCATTTGAGGTAATATTAACCCTTTGACGTAAATGGGACACCGGTGTCCCTTAAATTAAATATGTGTTTATTGCAAAACAAAGCATTATTTGGAACTAAACTCAACGCATACCGATTGTATCCGAACGTATTTTGTACGCGCTTCTTTGACTTTTTTCTTAAGAAATTACGTATATACCATCTTTATCTGAATCAGCAATCCTACTCGTGCCAGTTTTTGTTCCAACACTAATGCTATCCAATAAGGTTCTGTATCCTCCGATTTGTTCTTGCCATATTTTTTCAGTGACGCCAGAGTGCGAAATGATAAATGATCGTGTTCGAACCATCTGAGGGACGGATGCTTCAAATTTAATGACGAAATGAAGCTGTTGGTGCAATTTATCGCAATATGGCGGTACTGATGTAGTTTTCTGAGTAAATGAAAAGGTCTTAGCAGTGGAGTTTTCCATTTACTACTCATGAGTAAAGAAATGTCTTCTCTAGTATATTTTTCATGTATGTATGAATGAATCAATGAAATACACCGACCACGGCGAGAACTCGATTAATCGAATAAACCTCAAGTTTTGCAGCAACACCTGAGGCCTCATGTTTCAAGGTGCTACAGAAAGCATTACTTATCAAGGAGTAGACTGCGGGGCGCAGTAATGGTAGGCAAGACCTGCCCTTAGGATAGGGAAGGATTGCGAACCGTACCGGATATATGGTATCCTAATCCATAGTATATATATTTTCTAGTTATAGCAAAATTAATAAATAGGCTCTCAGACTAAAAAAACATACCCATTTGCGTTTTTAACTACTTTTCTGTGGACCCAATGTCATCGGAATGTTATAAGTGTGAACTCAAAGTAACGAAATTCTAGAGCTCATTTCAAATTCAAAGTCAAAGCATTTATTTCAAATAGGCACATAAAAAGCACTTTTGAACGTCATTTTCATAATCATACCGTTTTGCAAACGAATTAGTTCCCCAAATCTTAGAGAAAGGTCCCTAAAACCTCTTGCGGTATTCTCATATTGCAATGCAAGTAAACAAACATTACAGTTAACGCTAACCGCTTATAACTTAAATAGTGGCATAACTGAAAAACGATTTGTTTCGCTGTATCGGAATAATTCGCCATTTTGTTTTTATTTACATCAATCGTAGCAATATGTTAACTTATTGATACAAACTTTTTATACGCGTTTCTTTTAATATGCTGAATATTGGCGGGGCTTGGCTAATTAATAATAGCCACGTGCGTTTATCGATCCGGTTAAGCTAAGCTTGCCTAGCCAGTCGAACCGTGGATGGATAGAGGTAAGGCGATCTAAAGACCAGCTCACCATAGCCTGTAAGACGTTCCGTGGCACTATTGACGTGCCTGATCTGCACGCTGTGCTGGCTCGCTTTTTTGTCCCAGACAATTACTGCCGCGGGAGAAAGCACAGGCTATTTGCTGTGCCTCCGTGTCACACCGTTGCGCGTGCTAAGTCCCCAGTACCACGTACTCTGGCTGCGCTTAATGATCTCTTGAGCATAATTTATCTCTATCTGTTTGCGGACGAATGGATGAAGATTTTAGTGGCATGTCAGATGTACTGTGAGAGGGATGTATGCAAGCGTTGTTAACGTTATCTTTATATTTTTTTAAATCTTATTTTGTCATATATTTTTTTGTGCACGTGTTACCTACAATGTCATGTTACCTATAATTTCTGTAATTGGTTGTAAACCGTTTTAATTAAATACAATGAACATCTTTAGCTATCGAGATCGGCTGTCATTTTTGGATATTTGACAGTCTTTGTGGGGCGTCAGAAGCACAAATGTCTGACAACCAGTCTTACCAAGGGTTACCGTATTACCCAATAACTGTGTAGTGGCGTTCTGGTAAGCAGTCGCTCTATGTGAGATACTAGTATTCAGCTCCGTCTGGTTAGACTGGTAGCCGTCCTCAATATAGTTGAAAACTGACCCCAACAAAGTTGGGGAAAGGCTACCTAGGCAGATTGATTCTGCGTGGTCCAAAATATTGTTTGAGAGGTTCTGTTCAACTCTACATGCGTGTAAACGTTGGATAGTTTGTGTGAAAGATGATTTGCCTAATAATAGGAATTACTGAGATGACGACTAATAGAGAAGTATGAAAGAAGAAGACCGTGTTGTGCCGACTACAAATAAACATACGCGTATGCACAGGGTTAAATTACTTAGCTGACAATAATTTAGCCACGTGTTGGGTATCAAAATCGAAAACTATTGGAACGAAAAATAAATTAACCTACCATTTAAAACAACAATAATACTGAATACAACAACAACAATGATACTGAATTATTAAAATTCAGTATAATTCTCGACACTGAATTATTAGAATTCAGTATAATTCTCGACACTGAATTATTAAAATTCAGATCAGCAACTTTAGTCACCATCCTACTTCCTTCTTAATATTATAAACGCGAAAGCTTTATGAGGATTTTTATGCGAAGCTGCTGGCAAAAACTAGTACCAAATAAACTACAACCTCGTGACACTAAAATATTCTCATTCCGATAAAATGCAATAAAGTTCCACAATTTAGTTATCGATAACGGCTGATTTACTTTAGCTCTTATGGAGGTAATAGAAACTCCCATGAAATTACTATGGGTGCTGCTCGTAATTTAGTGGGGAATTTTCGACATTAAACCTAACGGTTGTGGCCCAATTGGATGCGAAGCGATATCGAAGCTTGAAATATTGATTGTAAGGTATTTTTTTTTAACACGCTTCATACGTATGTTAGTAGGCAATGGAAACTTTGAACATGATTTTGACAACATGGTAAAACGTCGGATTAACTCGAAATTTGGCTTAGTTATCAAAGACCGATTAAATTAAATAATGTCATCAAAGGACAATGCCCACATACTAGAACAACCGTGGCCCACAGTGGACACTTACAAATAGTGTAAGGAATGATAGTATAAGGTGTTATGAGCACCTTCTAGTACTTATCAGTTCAGAAAATAAGTCGTCATTTGGAAATAAACAGTTTTTAATTTTTTATAATTTTTAATTTTTTCACAAGCACTGACTTATTTTATACACTTACAATGACTTTTGAATGGTATTAACACAGTCATTGTTCATTTCAAAGTTACTTACTCATTTTAACCTTTTGAATAATAGTCACCTTCTAATTTTAAACAGTCTGGGGAGTACACACAAAACCCATATATTAAACCTAGAAAGATCCCAGCGAGCAGTTCTCAAAGTAATGCACAAAAAGAACTTTCAGTATCCAACGGAGCAGCTATATAAGGATTGTACGGTATTAACGGTTCGACAACTTTATATCAGGAGAGTTCTGCTTATAAGCCACAAAGGCTCAACGTATGACCCGGTAAGACTGAAAAACAAACGCAGAAACGACCTAGTATTTGACCTGAAACCATGTAAAACAGAATTCTTCAGAAGACAACCGTGCTATATGGGTCCATACCTATATAACAAAATAAGTAAAAATACTCAGCTACATCACTTACCAATTAGTAAACTAAAACTTACCATAAATGACTTCCTTCTCTCTCAAAATTATGGAAATACTGAAAAACTTCTAGTAAGTATAAAATAATAAAATAAAGTCACACAACCCCATTCATACACCCGAACACATACATACACATACACACAAATACACCACACCCCACACTACACATACATCACACATACATATGTTCATTCATAGATGCACACACAAGCATTAAGTAGCTATTAAGTAATTAATTAAATAATTATATTATTACATTATTAAATTATTAAATGATTAAATATTAAATTATATTAAATTATACATATATATCATTTTGTAATGTTTACCTTTACAAATATTTACTTTTGCTCCGCACCATATATTATTAATCAATCAATACTTATCATTTGTCCCAAACAACACCCCCCCCCCCCCCCCCCCCCAACAATACAAAAGCTATGTAATGAAATAATGCTGATGTCACGTCAGTACATATACGTGTATATGACCATCTTTACAAACCAAGACCCTTCCGTGCCTCAGAAAGCATGTTAAGCCGTTGGTTCCGGCTGTCTTTTGTAGATCTTAGACAGTCGTTACGGGTCGTCAGAACCCCGAAAGTCTGTCAGACTTTCATTCAGATCAGTCTTATCAAGAGGTATTGTATTACCTAGTAACTGGGTTGTGGAGGTCAGATAGGCAGTCACTCCATATAAAATACTGGTATTCAGCTGCACCCGGTTAGACTGGAAGCCAACTCCAACATAATTGGGAAAAGGCTAGGCAGATGATGATGAGCTGTAAGATTTGGTTACTTTCTCAATAAAGTAAAAGTATTTAGGTATTTAAAAATATCTTTTTTTACTTATTTAATACTAGCTTTTACCAGCAGCTTCACCCGCCTATTATTTGTATAAACCTTTCTCTTGAATCACTCTGTCTATTCAAAAAACTGCATTAAAATTCGTTGCGTAGTTTTAAAGATCTAAACATAGGGACAGACAGAGGGAAGCGACTTTGTTTTATATTGTGTAGTGAAGTTAAATCACTATAAGCTTGCATTAGTACTGGCTATTGTTATTATCATAGTTTTCTAAAGGTATTGTTTAATGTAGGTGAGTAATATAATACTTACCTGTTGTGGAAGAACCCATTGCTATATAATATATATTTATGAGTTGATGAGAGCGTAAGTGCCTCATATCCATTATTCAATTCGCACAGCGAACCTTGCTTGCGCCGCCGGTTACTCCACGCGACGTGTTCGGGACAGCATAGTTACTCAGGTCCGAATTCGCGCCGAATTAATCATTAGTAAAAGCGGGACTCCCGCAGTCCAAATGCATGCGAGGGTCGTCTTATGCAGCCAGCAGTTTTCACATTCACACTAGGGTCGTCATTCAAAGTGGAGCCACGATCCAAGTTCGTGCAAGGATTGTCATTCTGGTGATATTGATCGGAGTCCATTGTCATAAAAAAGCTCACAAAAGAACACAAACTATATTTTATATCTTTAACTATTTGTTAACTGGGTGTCAAATGTCAACTTCATCATCTGTCATAGAATAATGCTGTCATATTTTGAAATATAATCGATTACGTGCATCGATTATTGGTCTTGAACAATTTAATTTTATCTAATTACGGCAAAGCCATAAACAATACAATGATATTACCATTCCATGTTTATGTATGTTTGGACTATAAGATATCTGGTTTGAGATGTTTATGAACATAATTGTTTTGTCTTAAACTGGAGTTAGTTAGTTACGTTCACAGAAACTAAAATGGCCGTCATGATTATGACGGCGTGCCGTGTGATTACAATGCACGCCTTTGAGCACACGGATTGATTTTTATAATTATTAATTAATCCGTAATCGATTAGACGTATTCAATATACGACTCGAAATTAAATTGACAATATACTAGCAACCCTAAACTTTGCCTGACAGTCAAACTCTCACTGATAATAATACGTTATATTACTTATTTATTGCTTTTAATGACGGCGACTTAGTTAGAGATAGAAGTTAAACGGATAATTCCTGTTTAAAAAAAATATATTTTTTAATTATCCTTCGAAACGTGTTCGGGTTGGGCCATGAATAGGCATTGACCTTTGTGCCATTATCCTTGCAAGGGTTACCACATAGCAAAAAACTGTCTTCCAATACTACGCTGACATACGTCACAAAATATGAAAACTACGTAGACATACGCCGGAAAATTCGAAACCCCCTAAAAATAGAAAATAAAGAATAGTTTAAAAAACTAAAAAACACGCTTCCATAGAAAACCAAACTAAAAAGTAGAAAAAAAAAATTGGTTGCCTGTAAAGTCGGTATACGGGCGAAAGTTTTACGTGACAACGACTTTGAGTGGTAAAATAATTTTAATGTGAATATTCATTCGTATAGTAGGAAGAAGGATGAAATAATAGTAACAATTTAAAACATTTATTTATACAAAGAATTATATTTAAAGGCGCGTGCCTTTCACTTTTTATGTCTGTCTCTCTCGCTCTTAGGCGGGCTAACCATGCCCGAGTGGAAGGGACGCGTGCCTCTCACTCGCTCTCATTGTGAGCGCATAACGTGAGCGGAGCGTAACGCAGTTTCTTGAAGTGTCACCCGGCAAACCAATTTATAAGACGTTGTCACGTCAATAATGGAAAAAAGCGTGGGGTGTTTGATATCAATGTGAGGTGTTTATATGCCTGAGTTAAAAAAAAGTCTAGGTATCTAAATATACGACACAAGCTTCCTCAAAACTGGCACGACGTGAAAGCACGACGTGACTCACGTCTATTTCTGAAGACTTAATGGAAATTAATGGCACAGAGTTCACGTCGGCCTGCAGGAGAATAAAATCGTAAGACAATCTATAACCTCAGCTTTCTAGACCAATATCTCTGTCACTCATTATATATGGTTGATTGTATAGCATCGTTGCTTCCGTTGTTTATTTCATTTGTTTTCTTAACATCACTGTACATAAATTTGCGTGACAATCTCTTACAAAAACTCTATGTGTCATATTTACGGCTAGTTATGTCATTGGTGGTTCCCAAGTCGGGAAAATTTATATTGCGTTTCTTCGATCTGGAATTTCTCAGCAGCAGCCCAGAGTCTGGATTTGCGCTCGGTTAACGACACTAGCCTTTCACGGTTTGCACTTTATATGGGACTTGATCATAACTCGCAAAATGCAGATATCCTGTAGGTTCACCTCTGTCTAACCCCTCAGGGAATACAGGCGTAATGATATGTATGTATGTAGAGTAATTCGAGGACAGATGGCCTAGAGGAGAGATGGTCCAATGAATTATTACCAACTCTCGCCAAGAGAGGCACTGTTTTTTGTTATTAGTTCGGACGCTGCCATCATTTATCATTGGTAACAAACAAATGATTGAATAAAAATAATTGTTTTATTTGATGGAATTCAAAATAGAATGCCCCAGAGAAAACTCTGGCCATCTATCCTCGAATTACCCTAGGTTATTCCCTCCAGCATTTAGACCCAAAGTCAGTTATTTACTCCTTTCAAGTTAAAAACTTCATCATTCAACTTTTATTAAGACAATACCAAACGTTATTCATCGCTTGAAATAAACCACCCCTTTTTCCTTCCTCTACTTACTCATAACTTACTCAAACGTACGTACATGTAACACACACTTTTCCGTACTAGTTTCCCAACTTGAAGTTGAAGCCAAAAGTCTCCTACATGATCTAAAGTCACGTACACCTATTGACTTAAAGTTTTCAATGTACTGAAAGTTAGTGTCATATCTAGTGAACTTGCTGCAGCTGTTTGGTGTTCGGTGTAGATAGCGATATCGGTATTTATAGCTCGTAAACTAATGGGATATCAAGTTACAGGAATATTGTCATCACTACAAAGGTACAACAAGATTACATGCCGTGGGTGTCGTAAGAAAGTGCTTCTGCCCATTTTCTACTAAGGGACTTACTAGAAAATGGGCAGAAGCGTTCTCTATGTACGAGTATTTTACCACGATACTGCGATCGCCAACCCGACACTTACTGAACTTGCTTGCAAACTGGTCTCGTGTACGGAGCCCATTACACTAACAAACAAATAAAGCGCACAAAACACAAAATACCCATCTCTTCGGCAATGGAACACAATCTCAAACCACTGACCCCACGTTTTCTTAGATTTACTGTTGGGTTTAATCTGAAAACTTCCCCGTTTGACGTGGTTTACTTTCATGCCTGAATAAATATTCAATGTTTACGTGTTATTTTGTCGTTTTGCGTCCGATGTATGTTGTAAGAAACTACAATACGGTAGAATGAAAAAAGTTGCGGAACATATGCAGAAAGACCCTGTGGTTGGCACAAAATTAAATTACTAATATATTACACCAAGTGCAAAATATTAATGAATACTTTTTTGCCTCTAACTTTCACTGTAGGCAAATAGTATCTTCTTTATTTACGTTTGTTTTTTGGACATTTAAAATAAAATAAAAAACAACATATGCCACTTGGCTCCGTGACGTTAATACCCCATAGTTGATTTTAATAAGACACGTTATAGTGTCATAAAATTCTAAATTATGCCATTAATTAGCAATCAGTTTGTTTTGGTCTAAACTCTAGATTTTCCTGTGGTGAAGTACCAGCATGTACCCATTAGGACTGAAAATAATATCATCATCATCATTTCAGCCGTAATACGTCCACTGCTGGACATAAGCCTCCTCCAATTTAGGGGATTTGCCATAATCGCTACACGTGGCAGGCGGGTTGGCCATCGCAGTATGGTGGTAAAATGTATAGAGAATGCTGCTACCCACTCTCTAGTAAGTCTCTTAGTCGCCTGTTACGACAGCCACGGGAAGAAATGGGCTGATGCTATTCTTTACGTCCGGCACAACACGGAACAAAGATGATAGATGATGATTAGATGAAAACGGAAGATAATATAATTTAAATAAAATCCAAAACGCAATCCTACCATACCACAATATTGTTTACCAAATAAACTGTTGACCTGGTTCATTAGCGTTCTTGGCAGACACTATCACCTCCCGACGTGATACTAAACAAGGTAGCAATTAATCTCCTTCAGGTTAACTAATGAGTGCACCTTGAGGCGAAAGATAAGAGGTGGTGATTTACGTAGGTGTATTGGTTTTTGCCTGCATTAACATGAGACAATCCAAAAGGAAATACTTGAAAAGAGCTAGGATAGTGGCGATGTTAAATTGCTATTTTGTCACAGCAATAAGTAACATGCATGTGAAACAAAATCAGCTATTCAATAAACAGTGGTTAGTACATGAAATAACAGATTACGAGAACATACCTACCTAAGAAGTATTTGGTTTATCTTAAACGTAGCACACCTGTAGAAAATTATGCCACAGATATTATTCTGTGGTTATATGGTTAAAGTTTCTATGAAAATTACACATAAACACACATTTCGATCAATGTAGAAATATTAAAAAATCAAAATCAAAAGTCATTTATTCAAACTAGGTTGAGAGTCAGCACTTTTTGAACGTCAAAGTAAAAATATTGATGAATGTAAAAGTATTATACTTTAGAGTAACGACATATTCCAATACCAATATTTTTGCTAAATGTAGCGATAATAGCATAAAGTTTTTACCGCTGTATATGAGCTACTTACTATACCCCGCAGTTACACCCTCTTAGATCTCGATTCCGTCAGAGCATAGAGATGCAAAATATCCAGTACCATAATTCAGGTCATGGTCTACCCAAGTGCCAAATATCATCCCAATTCGTTCAGCCATTTTAGCGTGAAAGCGTAAAAAATAAACACAAAGAGTCTAATCTTTTCTCTTTCAACTGAACTAATATAGTTGTCGCAAACATGGTCTAGGCGCAGTCACAAAACCAAAACTTAACCCCAACACTTCATCAAAATCTGCCTAATCTCAATTACAACAGAAGTACGTCGTATCGTCAATCACTCAATCATGTACACACAACAAACCTGTGTGTACACTTGCGTACACGAGGCAGCACAAACGCGAGTATTACAGTAAGTAACAAAAGGCCACAACTTCTCTCATTTCACGCCGCGTGTCGTGAAAATCGTGAGAACTTTTTATCCGTTATTTCCGAGCTTACGTCGGTTAAGATATGAACTTTCAGCGGGAATAAATAAAAATACATAGCATAAGGCATATGATTATTTATCAGACATGGTTATTTCTATCTTCTAATCCGAGTCCCTAGCACAACCACGTGACATAAAAAAAATGTGTAGAAAATAAAATTATTCTTGTTTAAATATTTGTGACAATAATAACCCGTTTGATGGATTCCCTAGCATGAAAACGTGCCATCAAAAAAAAAATGTGTGGAAAATAAAATTATTCTTGTTTAAATATTTGCGACAATAATAACCCGTTTGATGCCAATAGGCTTGCCCCTATTACAATACATGGGACTTAAACATAACAGGCGAAATGTGGGTGTACCATAGGTATACCTCTGCCCAACCCTTCGGGGAAACAAGGCGTGATGTTATGTTATGTGTGTGTTAAAATATGAACAGTCTTAAAACTACACAACTAACTCAGACTAATATTTTCAATTTTAAAATCAATCGAAGGTATGTGTGTTATGTTTGCTACGCGCGTCCCTGCTAGTCTCATGGACTAACATTTGTGCCGTAACAGCCTCGAAATCGATCGAACTCAAGGAAATAGTCAATCCGTCGTCATCCAATCAATAGCCTGATTATCTCGCGTATGAATACTCAACAAATTCGTATGTTCAAAATCTATACAAGGAAGCACTCTTTGAAATAGATTCCAATTTACATTGGTTGTTGTTCTCTTCGCTGAAGCGGGAGCTTATCAGCGCAACAGATGTACCTGATACCAGGTACCTCATACCTGGGTCTACACAATAATGAATATATTTTAATCTAACAGAACCGACAGCTCTGCTAATGGGGAATTTTTTCCGCCGATATCTCTTCCCAGCTAAAGTACTAAGAAGTGGAGAAAGACGAGCATTTTGGAGGACTGCCTATAATTTTACGTTCACAAAGTTCTGATGCTGAGCCTAATTTGGATAAATGTCTTTTTGGTGTGTAAATGGATTTTGGTTTACATTCGATTAAAACCCCCACACCGCTATCACCCATCCCTTCCACCGCAAAATAACGAATGTTTGCACAAATATTTGCGTTAAACTGATGGAAACGGTTCCCAACTTTCCATTGTCTACTTTTCCATTATATCGTACAAGTTTACACACGGAAAGCCTTCCTGTAGATATCGTTGGCTCCAATGCTGGCGGCCAGTATTAGCATACGGTAAGACAACACCCATGTATTGTACGTACATTATATTAATTAATGCAAATAAGTCTTGTTAGAGTAATGGATTGTATAATATAAACATTTATATTGTAGCACTCGGGAATATCAAATACGTTAATGTTCATCTGCTTGGAATGGAATATTCTAGGCGCGCCTAGGTTTGTGAATTATGTTTGGAACTGTCTTTGCATTTTAAATGAAGAAGAATCACGATTCAAGACTTGTTTAGTTATTAGATTACGTCGTGTTGAAATATGGTTGTATTTTTTATACGGTTATACCGGGAATGTGCTAGATTCTTAGTTATTTTCTATCACTAAACTAGGAAATAGGTGACAAGCGTGCAGACCGGGTCAGAAACTATACCCTGTATTTTTTTAACTCAAGTACTATAACTATACTCTAGCCGATCAGTTCGCGAACACAACGCGACTTTGCGAACTTTAAAATCATCATTATCATCTCTCAGGCCCCCTTCTTTTTCCGTCATACTTCTCAGTTTCCTGCATCTCTCATCTGCATGTTTCCCGCAACTCTGACGATATCATCAACATAACGCGCCTTTGGACGGCCCTGGATTATTTGACCTAATCTGGGCCACTGGTCACAGCTTCACTTCATTGCCCATCTCCTCGTTTAACTAGATGTCTTGCTCAACCCCACTTGAATCGCATCGTCTTGTTCCCGACGTCGAACACTTTCAACCGACGACGGATTTCGGTGTTACGCACTCGATCTAGTAGAGTTATGCCAAGCATGGCTCGCTCCATGGCCCTTTGAGCTACTCGATGTATTGGATAGTCTCCTTTGTGAGCGTCCAAGTCTCAGCACCGTAGGCCATCATCGTCAGCCTGTATCCCACTGCTGGGATACAGGCCTCCTCTCGGTGAGAGGGAGTGGGCCATAATTCATCACGCGGGCCCAGTGCGGATTGGTAGTTGTCACATGTCTTAGAATGTTTGGTTCTAATACATGCCGGTTTCCTCACGATATTTTCCTTCACCGTTATGAGAGCAGTGGCGATGAAATAATTTACACAAAGTAATGCGCCTGCTTGGGTTTAAACTCACGACCTACTACTCGTAAGTCGCGGCCCTTACCACTGGGCTACCACCGCTCCAGGTAGGCCATACACAGCCTTAAAGTTTCGTGAAGAGTTAAAAGGTAAATAGCACACAGAGAACCGTTACCTAAATTAGACTTATAGCTCTGGCTTTAGTAGCTTCTTTCATATAATTTACGTAAGTAAACAATTCTTACGTAAGTACTTGGGCAGTCCATTGTCATCAAGTTCTTCCGAAGCTCCACGACCATCTCGCAAGGGAAATAAACGTTATGATACTTCTGCAAATGAATCGTTCCTTTTATTATAAAGAAAAATAAATGCTTCGCCGTAATGCAAAGTGGTAAAAGGTTTTTTAAACTGTAGAGTAATATGCTTTTATAGATAGGGAGTAGGTAAATACTGAACAGTGGATATGGGTGATAACATCGGAAATGTTTAGGCTTGTTATAAGGGCTTTATTATTCCTCATTAAGAATTAACATTAATTCACTTACTGAGAAACTAAATGAACATGTAGCAATGTACAAATGATGTTAAAACTAAAGGAGGATCGGACAAAATGGTCCCCACGACCAATATGGCAATTGCAATTAAATGAAAGGAGGTTTAAAAGTCATATTAAAAGTAAACTTAGTAAACGAGCTTATTACAAACTAGCTTCTGCCCGCGACTTCGTCCGAGTCAAATTTTTGCTCCCCTGACCCTTCCCGTCGAATCGATTTGCCTGCTAGTTTTCGTCCATTCTTCGTTGCTGCTCGCTCCTTTTGAGTTATAGTGAGTCAACCTTAAAATATAGACATATGCTCTCCCGGACTTTTTTTTAGAAATTAAAAAAAAAAACAATTCCGTGATACATGATTTTTGCGTTACTTTAACCGTTTACGCAGCGCACGCAACGGAAACTCTCAAAGGGAATAAATTTTCCCAGTTTTTGCAACATTTTTCATTACTGCTCCGCTCCTCTTAGTTGTAGCATGATCTTATATAGCCTATAGCCTCCCTAAACAAATAGGCTACTCAACACAAAAAGAGTTTTTCAATTTAGACCAGTAGTTCCTGAGATTAGCGCGTTCAATCAAACAAACAAACAAACTCTTCAGCTTTATAATATTATATATATATAGTATATATAAATATATAGTATAGATTAGAGGATTACATCCAAGATAAGAATGCTTGGAAACGTACTGGTCTCGCTCCATAGGACAGTCTTAGAGTTTATCAAACTGGTTGCTAACTTAATTGTATAGATAATTTTTTTTTTCTTCTATGACACTGATTTATATTCTGTGATTACTGTAACTTATACACTGACTTGTAACTTGTAAAAATATTAAGAAATTCGTATTCTTGCCTTTGCAATGTTTTTGTAAATATGTGAGTACCATGTATCTATCACTAGCTTCTGCCTGCGACTTCGTCCGCATTAAATTTCTTGTTCCCCCGACACTTCCCGTCGCATCGAATCGCCTACCCGTGCGATTTTCCCCGTTTTTGCTACTTTTTTTCATTACTACTCCGCTCCTCTTAATTATAGCGTGATGTTATATAGCTTATAGCCTTTCTCGATAAATAGGCTATCCAACACAAAAAGATTTTTCAATTCGGACCAGTAGCTCCTGAGATTAGCGCGTTCAATCAGTCAAACAAACAAACGAACTTTTCAGCTTTATAATATTATTATAGTATAGATATAATTAACTAGCTTCTGCCCGCGACTTCGTCCGCGTAACAATTGCCCCAGAGAATAGATTAGATTAGTTTCACAGTCAACCCCCATTTCACCCTATTAGGGATGGAATTCCAAAAAAACCCTTTCTTAGTGGATACCTACTCTTCACAAATAACACACGCTCCAAATTTCACGTCTCTACGACCATCGGTTTAGGCTGTGCGTTGATATATCAGTCAGTCAGTCAGTCAGTCACTCAGGACCTTGAATTTTATATATATAGATTTATCTCTCATTGCTCATTTTCAGTTCTTTAACCTGTTGTGGCATGGTAATTTTTATTGTAGGTGCATCGTCTTCACATATAATTGTATAAATATTGTATACAAATACTGAAAACTATTTTAAAAGAGTAACGGTAGAGTTTCTTTCCCATTCTTCTCCATACGAATCTACGTTTTGGAAGGGGTAACTAGAATCAATTCTATTTTCATGTAACAGTTGACGTTCAAAAGTGCCTTTTTTGGGCCTAATTGAAATAAATGCTTTGACTTTGACTTTGACTTTGAATTTGAATAACAGCCACATATGTCATTACATAGGCATTTCAATATAGAGCAATAACTACTACGGCGATTTGTTTCAAATCGCTGTGTGAAATAAATTAGGGCGTACTAGACGCTAGATAAATGAACAGTTGAATATAAATAAAATAATTAGTTAGTCAATATCCTGTAGTGGTCTTTGTTTGAATAGTCCCAAATGTAAGCATTCCGATGCTAACATCATAATATGGTACCCTCGAGCTGATCTGATGATGGACCAGGATGGTAGATAACAGAACTCTTAATTATTTACTAGTAAATCCATCGAGTTTAGGCTCAGTAGATGTGTCTCAACTAGACCTGTTTATTTTACCTGATGACTGACCTGAACGCTATACAATACAGTCATACACTTTTGAATAGTTCCTCTTAACTTTATTTGAGATCATTAAGACACATAAGAATAAACTCCATGGGATTATTAAGAGACATTCAAGGATTCCGTTATCTGACAGGTCAGTCATCAGGTAAAATCAGCGCACTAATTGAGACACAAATAATGAGCCCACACTCGGTAGGTATGTTTACTAGTAAATATTCAAGAGTTCCTTTTTTCAACGTCCAGCTCAGTCTGGCGACTCATCGGCATTAGGTAAAATGGATAGGACTCGTTTAGACACATTTAATGAGCCCACACTCGATAGCTTTATTAGTAGCTATTCAAGGGTTTCGTTATGTAACGACCAGATTCATAACCAGACCACCACGATGGTAACATATCATTGTATTCTGCTCGATTTCTAAGAGTCATAGCGTGGCGTTAGAACCTTTTTCAAGAATTAGGCTATCAAATGCAAAGAGATTTTTTTCAAATCCAGCTGGTAGTTCCAGAGATTACTTCCTACAAACAAACTCACAAACATAAACTTTGTTTGCCTCTTCAAAATATTGTAGATAAATATTCTAAAACTACTTTTTAAATTACAGCGAATTGAATAGCGCATAACTAAAGTATCATCACAGTGTGTTACTCTAAGTATCCCTGTGCATAAAAACGACACAGAAAAAATATACACCCTACTTATAAATACACCATCTTTCTCTACATCATCGTACCACAATATGCTTCCATCCAATCAGCATCAATTTAAAATTTACGCGAAACACAGCATACATTGCCGGCCACACCTGTCGAGTTACACAAGCCGTCGAAATAAGCCGTCAATTAAACACATAACACACCTTCAGCCTAGATGACAGATCTGCTACACAATTCCATTTTGGCAAAAATGAAAGCCACAGACTGTTGAAAAATGAAGCTTGGTTTTGCCGCTGAAGTATGATCAAAATGATCATATATTTTTTATTTTTTTATTTAAAGCAGTTGACCACCCTTTACCATGCTTGTAAAGTATAATGCACACGCCCTCCGCCCAGAGCGGGAGAAGGCATTTGACGATTGCCCACGCAAAAAAAAATCATCAGGATTCATACGTCATGTTTGTGAATGGGCGACGTTAATGGGACTGGTCTTGGCTGCCACGGCTTATTTTAATTTCTGTTTTTTTTATTTAATGGGCTCGTCCTTTAGAATTGTTCTTACAAATGTATAATTCCAGCATAAATGATGTAACCAATATTTTGATTCATAAAAGTGTCCCTGAAGTTTCTTGCAACGGATTCTTGAACGGGCAAGTAACTCACATAGTAGGTACTAGGTCTGTATAATATTTTGATACTTTAGGGATAACGCTTCAAATTGAGCACCTAGTTTCATCTTTCTGACCGAGCATCCCCTTGACAACTCAAAAGTGCCTGTAATTGGTTTATTTCAAGTAAATGCTCTGAGTTTGAGAAAAAAAGGGTTTTCTTTGTAGGAGCCCGGAGTCTGGATTCGTGCCCAGTCAATGACAAGAGACTCGCTCCTTATTATATGACACTTAAACAGTGTCGGTTTTTTTTGTGACAATATATACTCTACTGTTCACTGCTTACCTTCAAGTTAATTCTCGAAGCTATCACATATTCACATCGCCATTTTTTTCTATAATCTGAGATGAATGGCAACGCAGTGGCTAGTGGGTCTCGCTGCATGAATAAATGAGATGGCCAGTGATTGTGCCTGAATTATTCAGTAGGGTACTCTTTTTTTCTCCCACCGTCGAAATACTCATTCGCTATTCAATATTGTAATCTTCCACTGTTGAATTTAATATAGACTGTACAGCGCTTGATTCTGGCTTCGTCTCTAAAAATGGGTCAGTTTTTTTATCTTTTTTTTGGGTTCTTAAGTCCTTTTTCATGTTGCGGATGGATTTGAACGATTCCTTTTTTTGTCGGTTCTGAGTAGTCTGTTATGAACTGTGTATTATTTAAAAGATATGAATAAAGTGGTTGGGAGTGGCTCAACCCAGTCTATAATATTTTATTAATGACTCGTAGAATAGGAGTATATTTATTTGCAAAGAATGTGCAATTTTTCCTTTTAATCTGATACACAATAAAAACACGGTTGGCTTACAACTTTTCAACAGTGAAATATCTTCATTGTAAACCATTATTCGTCTATTCATTTTCGACCAACTCACAAAAAGTGCTACGCGCTACGGTGCTACGCGCTACGCCGCTACGAAATTGCTACGCCATAACAAATTATGAAGACAAAGTTTAAATGCATTCAGGGGCCGTAATTCCCATTTTGCTCCTACCATACATGTTTGTATGTTAACTATGTATGTTTACATTGTACATTTCTGTACATTCATGTTGTTTACATAGATGCAAACAGTTCGATTCATCGTTACGAGGCTTAGTAGCGTTACTAATTGAATTCTATGATTTATGGATCGTGTTCCACCTCTATTGGTATTATAGAGATGTGCAATAATGTATGGAGCAACTGTGCTGAGTTTATGGTGATTTTGTTGTAATTTGTGGATGAGCTGATGACTATCTTCAGCAGGTAGAGTGGTGCTATTATTACAAGATTTTTATTAACGTGCTAGTATGTTACTCATGTTACAAAATATAAGTAAAAGCATTTATTTCAAATAGTCACATTTGAACGACCTCATTTATATTAAAACGGAATTGCATTTACATTAAAATTCTTGACGCCATTTCCAAATGTTCGATTCGCATAGAAAAATGGGTATTGGTACGGACATCTAAACCATTTACAATCACTTTTCGATTGTTATAAAAGTCTATCAGTTAGCTAGAAAGTTCAAGCTAGTTGTCCATTCAAAAAGTAGATCTTTATAGAAAAGAACGGGCAAAAAATTCCAAGTAAATTTAAAAAAAGAAGACATAGAATTACAGTTACATCTTTTTGCTTCTAAAGGCTCGTTTAGACTAGTGCGACGTGACGGTCGCGCGGGAATCGGCGATTTATATCCGTAGAACAATTTCAATGACCATGTCGCGGGGCGACAGGTCGCCCCTGTGTGAACGGTCGCGAGCGTTTTCATAGAAATTGTTGTACGGATGGAAATCGCCGATTCGCGCGCGACTGTCACGTCACGCTAGTCTGAACGAGCCTTTAGAAGCAAAAAGATGTTTGATGTTGATGTTAATGTGAGTATAGTGTAAAAAAAAAATTACAGACGCCAGCACAAAAAGCTACTAGAATCTGTCACATTTCTTTGATAGGTTTTCAACTTTATCACTTAAGATATAAGGTTCAAAATTGATTGGGAAAATTTGACAGTTTCGGGTAGCTTGATGTACTTGCGTCTGTACGATACAAATAAGCCATGGTGTTATGAGATGGCCAGTCTCAACCGACGGCGCCCCTACACAAACAACCTGTGGATCAGCACCGTTCAGTTCAACCAATTTTTAGGACATACGCGCTACCATCAGTGAGACATTTAAGTGATGTTATGTAAACGTTCCAAAATTATTTTGTTTAATGATGTGGAAAATCCCATCCAAATACGTCGCTTAGTATACAAAAACAAAGCAGATAAACAGACAGATACAAAAAGCGACGTTGTTGTATACTATGTCTATAAAGTGCCTTACCTCTTAGGCCCGTCGTCGACGATGCTACTCAAAAGTACTACAGCACAATGGCAATCGGTTCAAATCACGAAGCAACCATCCACAAACTATACTAACTAGTGTGTGGTTGCTTCGTGATTTGAAACGATTTGAAAAACCAGCACTGTGACATTATGGCTACTCATTGGTGATTTGGAACAGAAGGAATCCCTTCTAGAAAGATGACAGAAAAACACAGGAAAATCTTAAAATAGCGTGCGCAGCCGTGGGTGGCTGCGCCAAAAAGCCCAGTTCAGTATAATTGCCAGACCACTAGTGTCTGAATCTAGTTTTCAGCAGGACCTCATATCATATTATGAGAATGTCTTTCGGATGTAAATCAGTTGTTATAGTGTGAGTAAATATTTAAATTAAAAAAGATTTACATATACCGGGTGACATTTTTTACCGTCTTGAAAAAAAAATGGGTGTAATAGGTGAACGGAGTAGAAACCTTTGGCATATTTTTTTTTATTATTTTTATTTTTGAATAACATGTAATGAAATTGATCTAGCAATAAATACTATTCATTTCAAGTAACATTTTCATACTAGAACAACAAAAACAGAAATTTGGAAAATTAAAAAAAAAAAACAAATCTATCGAAACTCAAATCATACGCACCCTACTCAATGCGCGGCATGTATCAATGATTTCGTAGCGCGGTCCTACCCTTGAAGCCGGCCAATAGGCGGCCTCATTGATCTTTCGCAGGCGCACGAGCCGCACACGCATCCCCGTCAGACCGCGTCCCGTGCTCCTTTAGTCACCTACGATGAATCTGAAGGCCTTCCTGCCTTCTATTCTAGTTACACAACACAACATATGAAGGTCGAGATGGTAAAAAATGTCATCCGGTATGTAACAGATAATTAAAAAAAAACTATATTTGTTTAACAAAAATATAGTCAGGTTTAACGATAGAAACAATGGTATAGTTGCTAAAAAAAGAACTGTCTTCAATAAAACAAATAACACTACATCCTTATTCTCCTGACCTCATCCCAATTTATTCGGGGCCAGCGCAACGTGTCTTTTTCTTACACACTTCTCTATTAGTCGACATCTTGGTAGTCACTCTCTTACTATCTACATCATCATTCACATAGTTCATCCATCGTTTCTTTGGTCAACTCTACATAATTTATACTAATTTTATAATCTATACTAATATTGTAAATCTAAAGAGTTTGTTTTGTTTGAACGCGGTAATCTCAGGAACCACTGGTCCGAATGGAAAAAAATATTTTTGTGTTGGGTACCCTATTTATTGAGGAAGGCTATATAACATCACGCTACGATAAAAAGGAGCGGAGCAGCAACGAAAAATGGACGAAAACTGGCAGGCAAATCGATGCGACGCCGACGGGAAGGGTCAAGGGAGCAAAAATTTAATGCGGACGAAGTCGCAGGCAGAAGCTAGTATATCATAAAATGCTATCAAAGAAACATTAAATTTGACCATGTCTAACTTCTGTTGTGCACCTATGAGGTCAGTACCTCCGTAGGCGTCTTCTAAATGTGTCAATCGTGTTAATTGCTAGAACATGGTGGCAAGTTATATTTCTGAGTTAGCATCGTGGACGATGGGCCTTACAATCTAAGTACAAACACCACCACTCTCTCATAAAACACTTAGCGTATACATCACGCGACTTCCTCCACCAACAAAAGCGGACCCTTGCAGCGCTTGACCGCTTTCTATCGCTTCCTGTCGCTGGCCGTAAATCAGCTTACGTTCACCATTCATCGCTTTTTGCTGGAAGGAATGTGTGTCACGTTTCATTTGTTTTTCTGTTAGGGTTGACTACAGCTTAAAGCTGAATAAAGACTTTTTATTTTTGAAGGTTTTCTGGTCTGTTATTTAGAATTTAACTTTGCTTTGTTATGAGAAAGCTTTACAATGCAAATGAGATTCGTAATGCCGAATCATCATAACCAGCCTTTAATTTTCCCACTACTGGGACACAGGTCAACTGTTGGTAAAAGGAAGTGGGCCGTAATCCACCATGTGGGCCAAGTGCGTAAAACCAAGATCAAGTGCTTGACTGAAAAAAATTGTACTTTAAGATAATCACGATAAATGCGATATTGCCATCCGATGACTCCTATCATCATTATCATCATCATCATTTCAGCCGAAAGACGTCCACTGCTGACCGACTGACACAGGCCTTCCCCAATTTGGGGAGGGTTGCCATAATCGCCACGCTTGGCAGGCGGGTTGGCGATCGCAGTAGGTATGGTGATAAAATGCATAGAGAACGCTGCTTCCCATTCTCTAGTAAGTCCCTTAGTCGCCTTTTAAGACACCCACGGGAGGAAATGGGGTGCTGCTATTTTTTTTTATAAGGCACCACACGGAATATGCGACATGCTCTTAACATGCGAAAAGTAAACTAAAGCCATTTTTAGGCATTGCCATCCCTTCAGTATAAAACTCGTTACATTTTCTTCTCAATAACCTCTTAGAACTTGCAAACTTATACGTTTTCCTTCCGCCGCATAAATCACAGTTCTCCATTCATCGCTTTTTTTTTCTTCAGAAAACGAAATCTGAATAAGGTTTTTTTAATACGGGCGCTGAGACTGTGTGCCTGCGAAATCATTATGTTTACTTTTAAAGAAGTTTTGGAATACTTTTTAGGTTTACAAAGATGTTGTTTTTATATCGGATATTTATTTGGATTTCCTTTACAAATAAAAATACTGGTTTAGTATTCGTATTTCGATATTTGGATATTAAGAGGGTTTTTTTTTCGTTGCCACAACGCGTTGTGGCCATATATCATGATAGCCACGACACGATTTAGCTAAGTGGTTTTTCTGTGATTGCCACAACGTTACGTGGCCGTTTTAGTAAAAGTCATAATTCGAATTTCACGTCGTAGATGTTTTACAGTGACCACAAGACGTGATTTGCTTTGTCGCACAAGAGGACTAAGTTATAACAACCACACGGGTGATTAAGTTAAGTTACGCTTACCATGGTTGGCGCGTAGTTTGGTGGCTACATTTTTTTTTTTTTTTTTTGGATGGGAAATCATCAAATGACTTCTCCCGCTCTGGGCGGAGCGGGAGGGCATGTCAGACTTTTACTGACTAAAACCCACCCGTGTTCCTTCAATTGCCCATGTGCCAGGGTCACAGTATCTCATTCGAACAATCACGCGACCCCGGCAGGTGGGTGGCTACCTTTACATACCAAGATGCTTCCGTGCCTTGGAAAGCACGTTCAGCCTTTGGTGCCGGTTATCATTCCTGGATCTTTGTCAGTCGTTATGGGTCGCAAGAAGCCCGAAAGTCCGACAAATCAATTTAACGTAAGGATATCGTATTACCCAGTAACTGGGTTGTGGAGGTCCGATAGGTAGTCCCTTCATGTACAATACTGGTATTCAGCCGTATCCGGTTATTCTGACAACGGGTAATGTTAACGTTGATGAGCTGCCGAGATCGATAAACGTTACTTGACACGTACTTGGGCTTATAATTATTCCTGTCACTGTCATACAACTGTCTAACTTGAAGTACAAGATAGAGACGGGAATATATCTAAGTTAAAGCTCGTACTAAGTAAGGCAGCTAGTTTCAAGCCGGGCATGGCTTTATTTATTTGCACTTCATACTATTTTCTTGTACTCTGAAAATGGTATAGAAAACCATCGTGAGGAAACCGGCATGTCTTTTTTTTTTTTTTTTTTTTTTCAGGATGGGAAATCATCAAATGACTTCTCCCGCTCTGGGCGGAGCGGGAGGGCGTGTCAGACTTTTACTGACTAAAACCCACCCGTGTTCCATCAGTTGCCCTAGTGTGCCAGGGTCACGGTATCTCTTTCGAACAATCACACGACCCCGGGAGGCATCGGTCCTAGTAGACCCCTACACTGCTGCTGACATCTCTTTGAGGCGCGCGTGGAACACTGCGCGCCGTCGACCCGTGCTTGGTCCTTACCGGGCGACGAGCTACCCATTGCTCGCCACCCGCAAGCTCACGCCTACGGTGGCCGGGAGTCCGCAACCGACTCCCGACGCCCGGGGCATCTCCTCCTGCGGTGGCTAGGGACGTGAGGGCGCAGAGACTGCCACTCCCTCACGCGCCCCGAACCGGGATGTCTTAGAACAAAAAAAAAAAAAAAAAAAACGAAGACATGTGACATGTACCAACCCGCACTGGGCTCGCGTGATCAATTGCAGCTCAATCCCTCTTGAAGAGAGGAGGCCTGTGTCCCAGCAGTGGGAACATTATAGACTTATTAAGATACTCTTTTCAGCACTTCCAGCACGCCTCTAAACCAAGTCATGAATTTTAGGATTACGATAAAAAATTCCATTCGCGCTATATCTACAAGGCGTCCAGCATCTAGTGACGCCGTAAAACCGGCCGTTTTACGTTCACGGTCCGGCTGTATCACTTGACTCGTAAATACATCGATGGTAGCTTAACCTTTCATTTGGAGAACTATTCCGAAGCGTTACAAGTCCAACAAAAATCCTCTTGACCGACTTTCGGTTATGGCGAGTAGCCAACTACGCAGAAGATATTATAGTGCACAAGTATGTGGGCAAATACAGGTGCACCCTTTATTTTCACTCTTATAGTCCGATGGGATGAGTAGGAATAGTACAACAGTAATACAATCTATACTATATATTATATTATATATTTATAAATTTTATACATAATATTATAAAGCTGAAGAGTTTGTTTGTTTGATTGAACGCGCTAATCTCAGGAACTGCTGGTCCGAATTGAAAAATTAGTTCTGTGGGTAGCCTAATTATCGAGGAAGGCTATAGGCTATATAACATTACGCTACAACTAAGAAGAGCGGAGCAGTAATGTTTCGGACTGTTGGATTAGTTACTCTATGCGCTTTCGGAACGCGCCATCGAACGGAATGACATCTGACTTGTCAGTTTGATTTTGACACTTGACACTTCCTCTTGGTTTTTGGTGGGAAAAAAGGGAACACGTCGCCGCTTGAGTCTCGCGATCTTTTTGTAAAGTAATCCCTTACCCCGGTCGTTTTGGTGACAATAGGTCATGACCCAGTTGTGTGTGTTAATAACCCCTATCTTGGTGAAATAATACGGGCTGAATTTGGATATTTCTTGACATTGAAGAACTTTGGAGGTTAAGTGATTTGAAGACCGCATGCTGTGATTGCCTCCAGCCTTGTTGCAGCGGATTCTAACCTGAAGAATACTCGTAACGTCACAACACGATACATATACACTCACTTACATACATAACTCCAGGTTGGCACCAGAGCAGTGTCCTTCAACCAACAGGTAAGTTCTTTTGTTGTATTGTAGGTGAGTTGTTCTCTTATATATTGTCTGCTCCGCGTACGGCGGACTAGTTTCGCTCGCCACTCTTGTCTCCTGGACCCCACCATAATATCTTCCACTGCGCTATTGAAATGCTATTGTAGGGGTCTAGTCTGGCAGCGTACATTCTTGGTAGCAAGAGCGCGGTTATAAGACATATAACCAACAAATTGGTAATTTACAGTAGGCTAAATACTTGACAGTCTCTATAAGGGAAGTAGTAATTCGCTGTAAATGTTTGTTAACTGTAATTAATTGTTTATTTGAAATAATTTGTTTAAATTTATTGAGACGAGTAACTCATGTTGTCGGGGTCAGCCGGTTGCATATGCTAATAGTGTTAATTGAATTGGGCTATGTTACAACCCCTTGTTTGTGTCTGACCTCTGTTGAATGTCAGGAAGACATTGAAATATTGAGTTTGTACCATCAATATGGTTGTTTGTGAAAATTAATATTTGAAATTGGCATTTTTGAGTATCGCCATTGTTTTGAGTTGGAATAAAGGTTCATTATTGTTGTACCACACAGTGGTTTCTGAACTTAACATTTGGAATTGGATTAGAATTTGAATATTTGAATTGAATATGAAATAGAATTTTGAACGTTGATATTGGGTTTGAATTAAAATAAAAGTTTATTGTTGAATTGAATTGAAACCAATATATTGTTATTTCTTGAGTTGCTGATTAGTCAGTTTGGTAGTTTGATTGTTTGCTTGTAGTTATTTTGTAATTGATTGTTTGAACTTTGTTATTTGATTATTTAATTGCTTGGTTTGTTTGAATTGTATTGTTTGTGCAATGGCACACAAAGCGGTGAGAGAGGCAATCAGTGGATTGACCACACAGCTACGGTGGTTCACTTCAGCTGCAGCAACCGCTGAGCGCCCGGATCTTGAAGCGGTCACTCTGGCTCGGTTCGAGCAGTTGAACGTGAGACTCGGCAATGTTGATGCTCTGCTTACCCGCTACAACGAGTACATTTGTGATGTGGCTCTGGAAGTGCTGGATCAGGCAGCACGTGACAAGGTCCTTGCTGACTACGATCAGATCTTGGACCTGGGGGATGTCATTGGTCAACGTGTTCGGGAAATATTGGGGAGCCGGACACCTGTCCAGGTCAAACCGGAGACCTCGATTGTTTCAGGTCCCGGACTATTGAGTAGACTGCCTACCTTGGAACTGCCACACTTTAACGGTCGCTTGGACCAGTGGTTAGGTTTCCAAAACCTGTTTGAAAGTTAAAAGTTGGCCTATTTGTTGTCTGTCCTAGAAGGTGAGGCCCGAGCCTTGGTACACCATCTGTCGTTGACTGACTCAGCCTACCCTACCGCTGTGGAGCTACTCACCCGGCGGTACCAAAATAAACGTTGTTTGGCTGATGTTCATATTGAATTGATTTTGGGGTTACCGGTCATTACTGGATTGTCAGCATTGCGTACTGACCTGTTGAACCCGTTGGTGGCAGCGACCAACGCTTTAAAGCAATTGGACTTGCCGGTGGACCATTGGTCTTACCTTTTGGTGCACGTTGTGCTGCAACGGCTTCCTGCCGATTTGAGGGCTCGTTTCGAGCAAAAGTATGGTGGGGATAGTGTCACACATCTCCCCCCATTTGACGACCTCGTCCAATTTTTGGAGGATGAGTGTCGGTTTGTGGACAACACTGGCGTTGCCACTGAGTCATGCCAGCCGTCTTCCCGGCCACGAGACCAGGGACGGACTAGGGCTCGCGGGCCTGTTGATGGTCGCCCCGCCACTCGTTTTGCTGGCACCCAGAGTCGTCCTGGTTGTGAGTTTTGTAGGGACACGGGGCATGGCATGGCAACTTGCGCGGCCTTTTTGAAGTTGCACGTGAGTGCCCGCCGCCGAATTGCCAATGCACGCCGCATGTGCTTCTCATGTTTGGGGGCTCACTTCCATAGGGACTGCCCCAACCCCCGCCCTTGTAGAATTTGTAGGGGGTCCCATTTGGACATTTTGTGCGCTAACGCGAACCACGCTGGCAGACCAGCCTCTGATGAAGGTTCGCGTACGGGGGGGTATCATGGAGTTGGTCACCGGGCTTCTGCCTCGCCGGTTCAGAACCGGGGAGAGGCCCGCAATTTTGAGCGCCGTACTCCACCCCCCGCGCAAGTTGATCGGGAGCCGCGCGACCGCCATTTGGTCTCCCCGCGTAAAGGCGATTACGCAATTGTTGCTAGGCAGCGCTGGCCAGACCAGCACCGCCTTCCCTCCCCTCCATTGGCGGAACGTCCCCGGTTGGAGTCACGCCCCCCGTCATTCAGGCATCCGGTGGGATATGCCCTTCCGGCGATGGCGCGTGGCTCGGGACACCGCGCGTACGAGGAATTCGAATTCCATCCTCGTCGGGAAAGACTTGGGCCTGGGTGCGGCGATCGGTCGCCGCCCAGGCATTGTTAGGACATTGGCGCCTGCCCCGCTAAGGTACCCCTCAGATCGACACGGTTTTGTTGCCAACGGCATCGGTCAGGTCTGGGGGCCCACGGGGGACTCTGTTGTGGTCCGTGTCATTATGGACATGGGAGTCCAGGGTTGCCTTTTGTCTATTGTTTTGTTGTTTTGTTTGTATTGATTTGGGCAAAATTGTTTTCTTGAGCGCCTTTGGACTGCGGGACTTGGCTGGGACGAGCCAATTCGGGAAACCCTGTTGGAAGATTGGCTCCAATTTGTATCCGCACTCCCCGCAGTCAACGAGGTCGTGTGACCCCGCGCTATCCTCCCCCCGGGGAGCTACACTGCTACCCTTGTTTGTGATGCGTCTTCGCACGGTTATGCAGCTGTTGTTTGTCTGCGCACCGTCTGCGCAACAGGCCAGGTGAATTTGTCACTGGTCTTGGCCAAGAGCAAGGTGGCCCCCCTCCGGACGGCACTGACCATCCCTAAGTTAGAATTGTCAGGGGCGGCGCGTCTTGTGCGTCTATTGAACCACGTTGCTCACACTTTGGGTGGAACTGTGGACATTCGGGCTTCTTACGCCTGGACGGACAGTCAAATTGTTTTGTGTTGGTTGAAGACGTCCGTCCACTCTTTGGAGGTCTTTGTTGCGTACCGAGTGTCCCAGATTCAAAATTTGATACGCCTTTGATTTGGAGGCACTTGCCTGGAGATTTGAACCCAGGTGACGTGGCCTCACGTGGGTGCATAGCACCCCGCTTGATTGCTCACCCCCTATGGTGGGGACCAGACTGGCTGACTCATCCCGAGGATGATTGGCCTCGATCGCCAGTCTTGATGTCGGGTCCTTTGCCCGGGCTCAAGGTGCTCGCTGTTGGAACGAAGGACCCTGATTTTTTGTTGACTCGATTTAGCTCCCTCGACAAATTGTTGAATTGTTGTTTGTTGTTGTTGAATTGTTGGTGACTGATCGTCACATTAAGAACTCGCATGCCGGTTGCAATGCGCTGTTGGCCATTCTGCAGCGAGAGTTTTGGATATTGTCGGGAGCCGTTAGTAAGTTGAACCCCTTTTTGGACCATACGGGTCTTTTGTTGTTTGGTTGTTGACGGTTGAGGCACTCTAGCCTTCCTTATGGGGTCCGTCACCCCCTTTTGTGGCCTAAGGAGGGCCATTTGGTTAAATTGTTGTTGTTGTTGTTTGTTGTTTGTTATTGTTTGATCCGCCAGCCTGCCCCCATTGGGGGGGTATTTTTGAGGCCGCGGTGAAAGCGGCACAGGGACTCTGGCGCAGATTGTTGGGAGACACCGTTCTCACCTTTAAGGAGTTAGCTACGGTATTTTGCCGCATTGAAGCTGTATTGAACTCGCGTCCATTGTGCCCGCTGTCTTCGGACCCGAACGACTTGGAGGCCCTAACCCCGGGCCATTTTTTGATTTGACAGCCACTTGTCGCCCTGCCGGAGCACCCTTTTGTCGATGTGAGCCAAAATTGGCTATCGCGGTTTCAGTTGGTGCAGCAGCTCGCTCAGAGTTTTTGGAAGCGTTGGAGCTTGGAGTATTTGCACATCCTCCAGCAGCGCGTCAGGTGGACTGATAAAACGCAACCTTGTCGGGATTGCCAAGTGATTAGCGGACGGGAAGGCCCGTCCGGGGGGGGTAGATGTTTCGGACCGTTGGATTAGATACTCTATGCGCTTTCGGAACGCCCCATCGAACGGAATGACATCTGACTTGTCAGTTTGATTTTGACACTTGACACTTCCTCTTGGTTTTTGGTGGGAAAAAAGGGAACACGTCGCCGCTTGAGTCTCGCGATCTTTTTGTAAAGTAATCCCTTACCCCGGTCGTTTTGGTGACAATAGGTCATGACCCAGTTGTGTGTGTTAATAACCCCTATCTTGGTGAAATAATACGGGCTGAATTTGGATATTTCTTGACATTGAAGAACTTTGGAGGTTAAGTGATTTGAAGACCGCATGCTGTGATTGCCTCCAGCCTTGTTGCAGCGGATACTAACCTGAAAAATACTCGTAACGTCACAACACGATACATATACACTCACTTACATACATAACTCCAGGTTGGCACCAGAGCAGTGTCCTTCAACCAACAGGTAAGTTCTTTTGTTGTATTGTAGGTGAGTTGTTCTCTTATATATTGTCTGCTCCGCGTACGGCGGACTAGTTTCGCTCGCCACTCTTGTCTCCTGGACCCCACCATAATATCTTCCACTGCGCTATTGAAATGCTATTGTAGGGGTCTAGTCTGGCAGCGTACAAGTAATGAAAAATGTTGCAAAAACGAGGAAAATCGCACGGGTAGGCGATTCGACGCGACGGGAACAAGAAATTTAACGCGGACGAAGTCGCGGGCAGAAGCTAGTCTAATATGTTAGTATTTATTCTTTTATTTTATAGTTGTTTCCAATATATCTATCCCATTTGTTGCACCTGCCATGTTTTATCTCTGCATCACCCTAAGGTTGACTGGTAGAAAATGCCTCAGGCATTAAGTCCGCCTTTGTACAGTAATTTTTACTTGTGCATAAAGTTTTAATAAATAAATCTGAGGAATAGAGGATTTTAATTACGTGGTCCGTTTTTTAGCAGCCATTCACGTAATTTGTTAGTTCTTGCAAATAAATATGAAAAAAAAGCAAAGTTTGTAGATACCTAAATGGTTCTACAATAGATGAATATTTTTTACCTACATCCTTCCAGACACATCTTCAATTGACATTTCTTTACTTTCCGTAAAGCATGATGTGTATGTACACTCTGAGGAAAGGTGAGGTTATCCAATAGATACGGACCTGACGTTTGAGTTGAAGGTTCGAGCCCAGGAAGGCACTTTTTTGTTTATTTGTTTAGATCAAATCTTGCTTGATGAATGAAGCACGGCTCACAAAGATATCTTCAAGGCAGATGTGAGTGGAAACACCGGGAAGAGACGCCCTAGGAGGACATATAGTGACCTTATTGGTGATGTTCTTCAGATAGGTCAGGTGCGTAGTACTCGCAACCGGCATGTATGTATGACCAATTGTATGAACCTAAACGAGGCAAAAGGAGTGTGTAGAGATCGTAGCAGGTGGCATTCCGGGTTTCAGCATACCCCCATGGGAAAAAGGCGTGATTGTATGTATCTATACTTTATAATATTATAAAGCTGAAGAGTTTGTTTGTTTGATTGAACGCGCTAATCTCAAGAACTACTGGTCCGAATTGAAAAATTTGTTTTGTGTTGGGTAGCCTATTTATTGAGGGATGCTATAGGCTATATAACATTACGCTACAACTAAGAGGAGCGGAGCAGTAATGAAAAATGTTGCAAAAACGGGGAAAATTTATTCCTTTTGAGAGTTTCCGTTACGTTACGGTTAAAGTATCGCAAAAATCATGTATTACGGAATTGTTTCTTTTAAAAAGTTCTAAAAAAAAATCCGGGAGAGCATATGTCTATCTTTTATGGTTGACTCACTATAACTCAAAAGGAGCGAGCAGAACGAAAAAAGGACGAAAACTAGCAGGCAAATCGTTGCGACGGGAAGGGTCAGGGGAGCAAAAATTTTCCGCGGACGAAGTCGCTGGCAGAAGCTAGTGTATACATATATGTATCAAATCTTGCAACTAAATTTTAAAACAGTTATCCTTACACGATTGAGTTGAAATTGTACATACACGATAAGTTTTGATCAAAATGCATAATTAGTTAAGCGATGTCATACTTTATCCAATATGGTTGCCTTCCAGAGATGGCAAACTAGATAAACACATTGTTAATTTTTATTTTTATAAACACTTCTGTGCTTTTCGCTTCCAACGTATTCCGGCGGCCTTCACCAGGTCATCGGTCCATCTTGTGGGACAGAACAGAAACAGGACAGAACAGGTCGAAGTGGCGGTGCTTGCGTATGTCCAGCAGTGGACGTCTTTCGGTTGAAATGATCATAAGCACTTCTCTCAAAACAGTGAAGAAATACATTGTGAGGAAACCTGTATATTCCAGAATTGAAAATTCGATGACATATGACATCAACTAATCCATATCAGGCTCGCGTAATACATTGTGGCCTACACTATCTCACAGAAAAAACGCCTAACGCTGTTTCAGTTACTGATCTATTTTTTCATCCTTGGCAAGTTATTTTAGTAACGGTTTCCTCATAAATTCTTTGCAACATATGGATAATATATGGACTATATTCAGAAGTAATCTTCAATAGAAAATCAACTCCTTAAAATCGTCTATCCGGAATAAGTGTTCAAAACTGCATAGCTATAAAAGCTCATGGGCTTACTACCAACGTGACGTCATGTACGACGTACGGCCCGTTCCCGGCCCATTCCCGGCGGGTTACCGGACGTTTTACTGCCGGTAGTTGAAGTGCAAAGCACGTATTTATTTGTCTTATTCAATTCTTTTGTGACCTAAAAGCTACCACCATTTTAGTTACTGCTGGATTCGGTAAAATTAGAGGAACAAAAAGGTTTTGGGGGATGGTAACCACTTTATATCAGCTGCTAATGACGTCTTCAAAAATAACATATAAAAATAAATATGAGAGAAAAAATACAAAAAAAAAGGACGAAACAAGAAAATATTTCGAATCATTTAGAAGTCGCAATATCACGTCCTAACATAATGGCATGAGACAATTAAAACAACAACCGTCCCCTTATTGCTAACACTAATTAATGTCATCATTACCTACAAACTAACAACGCTCAATGTTCTGTTTGTCCCCTGAATTAAACATAGCGTAATATTCTATTATCTGATTACCCATTTAATAAGGAAACCAGTTGATTAAGGCATAGTGATTTTGTTCAAAGGAACAACAGAACTATATAGGATAGGCTTTTTTTTTCTGGATGGGAAATCATCAAATGACTTCTCCCGCTCTGGGCGGAGCGGGAGGGCATGTCATACTTTTACTGACTAAAACCCACCCGTGTTCCTTCAGTTGCCCATGTGCCAGGGTCACGGTATCTTTTTCGAACAATCATGCGACCCCGGCAGGCATCGGTCCTAGCAGATCCCTTCAGCGCTGCTGACATCTCTTTGAGGCGCGCGTGGAACACTATGCGCCGTCGACCCGAGCTTGGTCCTTACCGGGCGGCGAGCTACCCATTGCTCGCCACCCGCAAGCTCGCGCCTACGGTGGCCGGGAGTCCGCTATGGACTCCCGACGCCCGGGGCGTCTCCTCCTGCGGCGGCTAGGGACGTGAGGGCGCAGAGACTGCCACTCCCTCACGCGCCCCGCCTCCTCCTTCGCGAGCATTACTGCTTCGCAGAAGGAGGTGACGGCTTCCCATTCCCTCTCGCTCCGTAACATGGCTCGCACCAGGGCCGGACGCGAGAGGTCGCCGCCGCCGATCGCCTCCACGAGAACACGGTGGTGCTCCGCCCAGGCAGGGCACACCTCCACCGTATGCTCCACCGTGTCCTCCAGACAATCCTCGCAATGGAAACACCCGGACGTATCGTCCCGCTTTATCATGAACAGGAGCCCACCGAAGCACCCATGGCCGGTGAGAACCTGCGTCAGGCAGAAGGTGAGGACGCCGTGACGCCTCTCTATCCACTCCTCAAAGAGGGGACTTACCACCGCAATTGTAGCGTGCCCAGCACTGGGTTGCGACAATCGTACCCGCCATGTCGCCATGAGATCACACCGGAGCTCTGTCCGCCGTGCCGCGATTTGTCGCGGCAGCGGAGTTTTGCCTCCTCGCGCCACTCCCACATGTGGGCGAGGACCTTTGCCTCCAGATCCCATGGCAGCACTCCGGCAAGGAGGCTCGCCGCCTCGCAGGAGACCGTGCGGTCCCCGGATTAACCGGATGGCCATGACCCTCTAGGCCGCACTCAACCGGCACGCTGGGCGCAGCCTCAATGAGGGCGCCCACACCGGTGCCCCGTAGAGGGCCATGGACCGCACGACCACCGTGTAGAGCCTCCGGCATGAGGCGTTTGGACCCCCAGATTGGGCAGGAGCCGCTTTAAGGTAGCCCCAGCCCGCTCCAGTCTGAGAGCCAAACGTCGGAAGTGCTCGACGAAGTTCCACCGGCTGTCGAGGACAAGTCCCAAGTACTTGATCGAAATAAGATAGGCTTAGGTTATCTTTAAATTAATACGGGAAGCAAAAACTTTGTACCCGATTTTTTTTGAAAATTACTCGGCTGGAGTAGTATGAAATTGGTTACAGTTACAGTTTAAATGGAAAAAAGTGTCGAAAGAAAACTAAAATTTTAAATTATTGTTGATTAAATTAGGCGACTGGCGAATTAAAACATCACCACTACAGACCATTTTCGAGTATTGCCACAAGGCGTTCATATAGCTTATTAGCTCACTTTGCTCCCCAAACATCGCCACTTCGACGTGTTCTGTGCTACTCGCATCCAGCGGATTCCTGCGGTCTTTAAAAGGTTATCTGATCAGTTCATCAGAGGCCTTCCAACGCCGTCTTCCGAAACGCGGTCACCATACTGCGTATACAAGCGTGGCGAATATTGCAAATCGCCCCCCCCCCCCCCCTTGTCTTTTGTCTGAAATAATGATTAAAAGAGCCTGTCAATCGATTCTTGGCAATTTAACTCACCAGAACTCAGTTGCCACCAGTGAGGAGTACCTACGACTAACGTCCACAAACCTACATATATACACGTAACCCCTAATACTTACTGGAATATGACTGAGCACACAAACAAATGTCTATCGTTGTTGGTAGGATTTTAAAACAGGATGCTTATTACTTGTAAAACATCGTTATCAAACATGATTTTGCACTTTTATATTTTAACCAAAAATCTTTTTTATTTGAGCCCTGCCTTTAAACTTGGAAGATTCTGTATCTAAGGAGGCAGTGTCTTCTCATTATAGTGCAGTGATCGAGCAATTTATGACCATAACAAGCCGATACGGGTTATCAAAAACAGAAATAAATAGAAATACAAGGTAAAAAAGAACTTAAAAATGAAATATTTATGATTTTTGACAGTGAATATCTCACAAAAAACTAGAATACCTAATATCTAAAAACAACATAGAATAAAAATAATGCAGTCAAACACATTTCGTTTGCACCAAAAACCCACTTTATTACATCAGATAAAAGCACCACTTGAATTTTAACAAATGGCCGGCAAACTATAAATATTTGTGAGCCATTACCGCTGTTGTTAGCGTTATTACAAGTAAGACATATGATCTATGTGTAACTGAAACATTGCAACGCGAAAATTCCGTCCAAATAGTTCTGCGCAAATTTAACAAATGGGATTGGCCGCGGGTTGCATTGCAATGCGGGGTTTGGTCTAAGTTGAATGAAAATAGTTTAAAAAAATACGCAATTTATATCACATATCGAGTTTTGATGAAGTTCGGCTTTGTATGGCGTCATTTCTGTCAGATATATCTGGGTGTCTCTTTCTTAAATTCGACGTTGTGTTACATTCCCGGGTACAGGCTTGGTGCAGAACTTAATTATATAAATAAATAAAATTGAAATACCTGTTTTGAATTGTCAAAATAACAGCATTTAAATGCATTTGAAAATATACGATGCTTATGACAAAAATTGTCTGTTTACCTGTTCTGGCTATTTTCCAAAACGGCTGCACTGATTTTGATGGCACTTTCAATTCCAACATCCACGCAAACGAAACCGCGGGCAGCAGCTAGTCAGTAAATTAAGACGTTGATAAAAATTTTGCTTCTGTGTGCTTTTGTTTGATGCAGCCAAAATGAACGACGCTAACGATGCATGCGTGTAAAAATAGAGGAGAATAAATATCATTCCGTTCAAATAGGAGCCATAAATCTCACACACACATTTATAATATAGAAAGAATTCGCAAAAACTCAAACTTTCTTGCAGAAAAAAACCCTTGAACAAAATCTCCAAGCAGCCTTTCACCCAAATTCTATTCAGAACCGAACATCTTAAGACCCATTAAAACTCCTACGTCCATACACAGGACCATACTACAAAAGTCCGCGGCTTTTCACGCACATTCAACAATTCAAGTGATTTATACAAGCAGTAAACTAAGCCGGGGTTCCGTTTCACCCCAGTGAAACTGCGGCGACGAACGATATTACACACCACTTTTGAGCTTTAACCCCTTTGTTTTATTGTTTAGTTTATTTAAGAGGAGTTGCAGTATTACACTCTGGAACATATAATCATGATGCAGTAGTGGGCCAGTGGTAACAGTCGTGACTTATGCTTTTTAAGTCGTAGTATCAAATCCAGACAGACGGTGGTGTTGAAATTATTTACACAAAGTAAAACACTGTGTAAATAATTTCATCAACACTGCTCTCAAAACGAGTGAAGGAAAACATTGTGAGGAAATAGGAATGTTCTAGAATCAAAATTCAATGACATGTGACATGTACCAACCGGTCCTGGGCCTGGGTGGACACTGAAAGGAGGGCTGTGTCCCAGTAGTGAGAACATTATAGACTGATTATGTATATGTATCTCAGTGAGTGCGGTTGTGTGAATTTTTGGGTTACTTAGTAAGTACAGACGCCACCAGGTCAAGCTACCCGAAACTGTCAATTTTTCCCAATGAACCTTGAACCTAATGCTCTAGAAATAAAGTCGAAAATCTATCAAAGAAATCTGACAGATTGTAGTAGCTTGATGTGTTGGCGTCTGTACCTCAAAATAGTTAGCTTGTTTTTGTCAAAAGAAAAGAAAATGTGATTATTTGGTACATAGGCATACACACTCAGTTTATATATAAACTCTTGTCTTCTGCCCACGGAGGCGGGTAGGCTCAGCAAAACTGAAGGGGTCTACTAGGACTGATGCCTGCCATGGTCGCGAGATTTGTTCGAAAGAGTTACCATAGCCCTGGCATATAGGCAACTGAAGGAACACGGGTGGGTTTTAGTCAGTACAACTCTGTCACACCCTTTCCTTTTCACCCAGAGCGGGAGACGTCATTTGATAATTTCCCACCCACAAAAAAGGGGGTAGGCAGAAAAAATACAACGCCACCGTCTACGGTGCGTTTTGAAATACTTAAAGACAACTACAGAACCTAATACTCGACCATTCCGAGACCCCGTTTTGTTTGATGTACTGTTACCTTTAAAACCCCACACTGTGTTGTTAGTTTATTACTCCAGAACGTCGATAAATTACACTCATTATCATTATCATCAATTCAGCCGAAAGACGCCCACTACTGGACATAGGACTCCGCCAAACTACCACCTATCTTGTTGTTATAATCCTATAATAGTGAACACTGGTTTTTTTTTTCAGAATAGGGAAAAAGCCACGTTTTAATATTAGATACATAGAAAATATGTAGTTCGTTTTTTAAACACATATAGTTATTTGACAGAAGTGATGTCACACTCTTAAAAAGGGACACACAAATACATAAAACGTTAGATTGCTATCAGAAATTAAAAAACGAACTTAAATAAATTAAATAGTGAAGTAGGTACCGTCGAAACCAATACATCAATTCGAATTTCATTTCCATCGGGGATGTAACTCAGTGGTAGAGTGTCTGCTTCGCATGCTGAAAGTCCTGGGTTCAAATCCCAGCATCTCCAAAGTATCTTTTAGTGTTTTTTTTTTATGCTCGGGATTGTTTTTATTGTTTTGGCGATTTTTCTATTATTTATTTTGATTGTAATTATCTAGTATTTAATATCAAAACAATCGTTTAACTTGAAAATGCAAGGTGTTTTTCTAACGACTGTTTTTTTTTTTTTTTCAATTTCTTAACAGTGTAAAGATACGCAATGATTATGCGTATCTTGGTACGTATCTTACATACATTTTGGTAGAACCTAAGAACTGCAATTAGAATAGAAAATTGTTTAATATCATATTGTTGCTGCACATTGTGAACAAAAATAAAATTGGTTAAAGTTAACAAAAAGTATCACCAAAACATACCAATGGTAACCCAAATGCACATTTAAAAAATGCGACACTCTTTCACAGGTAAATACTTAGCTACCTAAGACAAACAAGAACTTTCTACTTCCACAGTAATCTTTCTACGTCATTTATTCTCATCCCCTTTTCGAATCTTCAGTACTTTCAACAAACACATTCAACATCTGTAGCAATGCTTTCAACAAAATGTCTAAACTCCCATCACAATTGTTCCGAAAATACATTCGTGAACAAAATGAAAACTGACGAACTTTGTGCTTAAGAATTTTCAAGTCGCCTGTACCCTCCGGTTGTATTGTGCTCGCACGTATAAATCATGACGAGATTTACACTTTTGTGTGTCGTCCGCCATTTTTGGTAGGACAAGTTGCAGGTGAAGTGGAGTATCTGCCTACCTTCCTTTACAAACGGATAATAAAGGAGTTGTAAACTTATAATGGTATGTTTTACAATCAATCTAGCTAGCTGTAGATGACAGGGATGTGCAAATGAAAAACTAGGTTTACGAATAGAGTGAAGGGTGGGGAGCCGCAATATCAAAAATACGTCCGTGCGCAATCAATCAAAATGGTTACTACTTGACAAGGTTTTTACGAAGGTGCGTCGCTAAGCGCGCGCCCCCCTTCCGCTGGCATGCGACTCCCGCGCCTTTGCGAGCTTGAATTTATTTCTTAATAGTAATTACTAAACTAGCTAGGTAAACTTAATTAGCTAGGTAAACTTAATAAAATTATGAAGACGCGTCGCCTGCACTAGCCTTATACCAACTCTGTTAGATCCGGCGTCCGGTCAAATCAGATGTAGCTCAATACAATTATATTTTGACTGGCTTGTTAGTCTAGTGGTTAGTGACTGCTAAGACTGAGGTCGTGGGTTCGATCCCACCCAGAACAAATCTTTGTGTGATGAGCACAATCATTTGTTCTGTGTCTGGGTGTAATTTATCTATAATATGTATATATTTAGAAATATTATATATATATTTATGAGTTGTCTAGTTACCATAGTACAGGCTCTGCCTAGTTTGGGATCAGATAACGGTGTGTTGGTTGTCCTAAGAAATTTATATTTTATGGAGCTAGAGCCTTTCTGACCTCCACAACGTAGTTAGTAGGTAATACGATATCCCTTGATAAGACTGACTGTCATACATTCGAGTTTCTGACGACCCGTAACGACTGATAATGGTTTGTTTTGCAATGAAATTTAATTAAGTTGTAAGTTTAGTTACGATATTTATGAAGCATGTGGTGCACAACAATATCCGCAGCGCATTATTATACTGCACGCGCAGAGCGTTGAAAGTCTTCTGCGTATACCTAACCCACAAGCTGCACGTGTAAAGGTCATGGCACATTATACCGGCACCGCAACGGCACTGCTCCAAATACGGAATACGCTGCGCTCTATATCCTGGTCATTTGTGAGAGAACCCGTGACTACATGACTGAGGTATTTAAATTGAGTGACGACTTTTAACGATGTTCCTTGTAGCGGTACGGGCGGTATATTCGTGGGTGTTTTTTTTTTTTTTTTTAAGTATATTACATGGGTTACAGAATTTAATCAAGAAAAAAAATTATAACCTAAATTAACTTAATCTATTTACAAATTAAAAAAATAGCGTCGAAAACTCATCCGCATCGCTGTCGACTGGTAATATACCCAAGAGACTGGCGGCATTACCACGTTGTATGGCAATACTTAGCCTCTGGCCAAGGTGAAAACCAGCTCTTGGGTCACGGGAAGTGTCCACCAGCCGTTTGGGAATTTCCTTAAATAGGCTACGAGCAGTCGGACCGGTGTATTATTGTGTTAAAACAGCACCTCACTTTTAGTAGCGTTATACCTCAAGCCATGAGCCTCCACATACCTCTCAAATATTGCCAACAACTTCCTTAGTCCATAGATAATCGTCGTATATCATAATTGAGTTCACCAGTACACAGGGTGGAAGCTACAGACGCCAGCACATCAAGCTACCTGAAACTGAAAAATCCAATCAAACTTGAACCTAATGCTTTAGCGATAAATTTGAAAATCTATTAAAGAAATTTGACAGATTCTATTAGCTCCATGTGCTGGCGTCTGTACATTGGGACGCAACCTGTCTCAGTAGAATATTCTGAACTGTCTACGGAACAGCAGATTTGTTGATAGCCGTAGAAAAATTTCTACGCAAATCATATGTGAAAATGAAAAGAAGAAAACATTTTCTGAATCCGTTAAAAATACGAGCTGAAAAATTACTTCAAAATTCAACACACATCTTTCAAAAATAAATTACCCAAAATAACACAACGTTAAAGTACTTTTCCTACATTTTAAAATTCTGAAACACGAGTTTTCGTTGCATACTCAATTGATATACAGTGGAAGGTGCAATTTTCCAGAATTACTCGCTTTTGTGAGATCTACAGAATACTATCAGTAGAAAACGGTGCGAGAGATGAGAGACAGAAAGTAGCACTTTGAATATTTTAGACATTTTAGGATACTGTTAGTTTTCACTTTGGAGTATTAAAAAAACAATAGAGTGCTAAAACCGGCTAGCCTTCCGCACCAGCATTTGTATAAGCCTTGATAATACTGTGTATTCTTTTACCTGTTTGCAATACCAACACAATCTGGGTAGTTCTGTCCTCAAAAGACCATTTCAGGTACTAATATGCAGTGTCTTCCCATGACCTGACCCAAATTATGTCTGGATTTTAAAAGAAGCTCTGATAGAAAATACTTTCTAAATGCAGTAGCGTATCGAGCCAAGTTCAAAGAAAAACGAAATGGCGACGCAGCAGCCGTGTGTTACACGAACCATTTATTTAACATAGACAGAAATTAAGTTTAGAAATAGAAGTTTAGAGAGAGCACATAAACTCAAGATTTGACTTGGCTATTTTTCACATGCAAGTTACAAGTACATTTTAATCTGCGTCCTTCTGCTTGTCAGCCCAATCTCATCTCTAGTATTTATAAACGGGATAAACGGGACCCTATTACTAAGACTCCGCTGTCCATCCGTCCGTCTGTCCGTCGGTCTGTCACCAGGCTGTATTTCATAAACCGTGATAGTTAGAGAGTTGAAATTTTCACAGGTGATGTATTTCTGTTGCCGCTATAACAACAAATACAAAAAAAAATCAGAATAAAATAAATATTTAAGGGGGCTCCCATACAACAAACGTAATATTTTTGCTCATTTTTGTTCGCAATTGATAACGGCATCAGGTAATATTATATTCACTTTTTAAAATAAATAATTAAATAAAACGAGTAAAACGATCTAAACCTTTCGTGCGCGAGTCCGCTGTCCGACTCACATGTGGCTGTGTTTTTTTTTAATATTTTCTAAACTAGCTTGACTGTTCGAATGCGATTATTTTATCGCTAGCTTGTACAACATGATGTCATGTCTTAAACAGTCAAAATGATAATTATCATATTTTCAGCTGAAAGACATCCACTGTTGGACATGGCCTCCCACAGTTTGGGTTTGCCATAACACCCTCTCTAAAATAAAATAAACAACATTTATTTCAGAATTTCTTCCATAAGTGTTAGTAACAGTGAAAACTTATCCCATCAAAAACATAAATGTGAAATGAGAGCCAAGTTCAATATTAAAACTAGCCAAGTCAGACCTTAGGCTACAACATATTATCCTAAGTTATAAGAAGAAATGATATTTTATGTAGTTATAAATAAATTTCAGGACTGACCATTGAACTTGGCACCCATTTAGATCTCACTTCTTTTGTCGATGAAGTCAACAACCAAGACAAATATCATAATATTGAACTTGGCTCTCATTTCACATTTATGTTTTTGATGGGATTCAAATTTACATGATCTAACCAAGACCATCTCTGAACTTTAAAGTGACTGTGACCTCGGTGTTTGCTTTCGGCCTTTCTTCTCAGATTAATCAGATAGGAAACAGCGACCTCATCTAGTTTTAAAAATATGATTTACGTGTAAGAATGTTTGTACAGACCTACATACGAGGCATGCCTTTTAAGTTTTGTCGTTTGAAGAAAAAAACACAACTAGAACCTTATAGTACTTTTTATTGTTTTTCAAAGTATTTACCACGTAGCTTAATACACTTTTAGTGTTCCTAATAGAATCAATTAAGTGAAAAATTATAATAAAATGGTAAAAAATTTCCAGTTTCTGATTTATTCCTGGTAATTACTTATCCTGGTTTCATTAATACGAGTATAATATGGTCACCCTTCACACTGAATAACAAGAAAATAGTAAAGTATTATTTTTTCAGAATCCAAAATATATACATTGCTGAACTGTGCACATATATATAGCAGACATTTCTGCTAAATGTTAGTATCACTGGCTTTAGATTTCGTTTAGATCTCAGGTGGCTACAGTCAATATATAATTAGAACGTCAGGATTGAGGAGCCGAAGAAAATGCGTTCATCTATAAAATTTAGTCTGTTTTACTATTTTATTCCTATACTGCAAAAAAAAATAAACACAACACCTGCTAAATGATCATTATGTCGAATATATATTAATTGATTGCTCACATCTAACAGAAATTCACCTCTTGAGTGTAGATTGAGGAGCCATACTAAAAGTATTGTATTTTCTTTAATTTTAGCGCTACAGAAGCTAAATTTTTAGACAGTTATATGCACAATTGCTACTAAAAGACACAAAATTTTCAAAAATATTCATCTATTACTTAACGAGTTGCAGGTGGCTCCTCAATTCAGACGTTTAGATTGAGGAGCCACTTTTGCATTAAATATAACTAGTGATATATTTTGCTGCTAAAATCTAGAATTCGTGCTGCAAAATCAGCTACATTGCTGTTAAATAATGGTGAGATCAGATTTAAAAAATCTGATGTGGCTCCTCAATCCTTACGGACATTAATTACCTATCTGTATGCCAAATTTGAACTTTCTAAGTCATCTGGAACTGGGTTAGAGTTTTGATCTATAGGTCAGTCAGTGATAATAATGACGATTTTTGGACGTTAATATCTAAATAACCGTTTGAGATGTGTTTATGAAATTTGGAGCACATGTATCTTGCAAGTCTCACTATATGAGCCAAATTTGACACGGGTATGTTAAATACTTTTTGAGTTGTGAGGGGGTCAAAAGTGGCTCCAAATGGTTCGTGTAATATTACACACGGTGCTGCTCGCCAGTTCTGGTACTTGAACTTGGATTGACACGCTACCGTGTGTCTAGATGAACTAATGTTAGTAACATTTATTCTTAGCTGTGTGGGGCTCACTGATCCTGGGGAATGTCTACTTGACTGCATGCAGTCGTATCCACCGCCCCAAGATCGGAGAATCCCACCTATCAGCCAACGCTCTAAGAATACTGTAGGCAGCTGTACGCTCTAAGCAGGGTAGTAAAATGAATAGAGAACGCTACTGCTCATTTTCTAGTAAGTCCCTTAGTCGCCTTTTATGACACCCATGGGAAGAAATGGGATCATCATCATTAGCAGCCTATAACGTTCCCACTGCTGGGACACAGGCCTCCTCTCGGTGAGAGGGAGCGGGCCATAATCCACCACGCTGGCCCAGTGCGGGTTGGTAGATGTCACTTGTCTTAGAATTTTTTTTAGTTCTTAGACATGCCGATTTCCTCACGATGTTTTACTTCACCGTTTTGAGAGCAGTGGGGATGAAATAATTTACGTAAAGTAAAGCGCCTGCTTGGGTTCGAACTCATGACCTACTATTTGTAAGTCACGGCCGTTACCACTGGGCCACCACTGCTCTAGAAATGGGATAGTGCTATTGTTTACGTTCAACACCACACGGAGTAATAAGAATATAGACAACCTTTACAATACAAATACTACGACCATAATATACCTAAGCTCTAGCTAGTCTCATTCATACTTCAATGTGCTGGTCGAACAAACTCATATCGTAAGACTCCATTCTTGGAGTAGAAATATTGTGCTAGCAAACAATTGGATGCTCATTTCTGGGATTTGTTTACACTGATGAGAATGTTTGAAGATTTTATGTTGCTTTTCTCTCTCGCTTGTGGGTATTGATTGAACAGCTGGTCTTTGGTGTTGGTTGGTCTTTTTAGGGAACAGTAATGGGAGGTACCTTTCATGGTTTCTTTAACGGACTAATTGGCAATGCTTTTGTCACGCACCTTGTACTATTTACTGTAGGTTATTTTTGCAGTTCGTTGTAACTATTATCTGGTAGTTAAAGTACCTATTTTATGCGACCTACCCAAATGTCCTTTTCTTCGGTACCTAAAGTTCTGAAGTGAGCTTTACAATTAAAACTTTCCGTTTTTTTACCTTAATTATTTATTTAAATTGGAACAAAAGTAAAATTAAAGGAATGATTTCTCAAAGATATTACATAAAGTACTGTAATACAAAGTAACGAATAATATAGTAAATGTCAATTTAGATGATGTTTACGTAGATTTTAATCGATATATTTGACACGATATTAAAAGCCCACGTTCCGGACAAAATACAATCGGGGCGGGATTTTTTCAAGATCATTTAATTCCAATGAATAACTATTACATGAAAAAAACTTTTTAACAAAAAATTTGACCGCCGAAAAACTGAAAACCATAAAATAATAAACCTTAAAATTAAGAGTCGGCGCTTTGAGTGATTTTTTTCATTGATTTTTTTTCATTGGTTTAATTTTTTGTTAAAAAGTTTTTATTTTATAATTTTTTGCGGCTTTAATGTACTAATAATACTAGGCAAGGTATACCCTATCCAACAAAAAAAGTATTATCAAAATCGGACTACTCTGTATAAAGTTATGCTTGGTTATACCTACTTTACAATCAGTGAGTGAACAATCAATCATCCCCTGTTTTCCGACCCTTAGGGTTCGATTTTATTTTCCAAATTTATATGGGACCACCTTGGGAGTATATCCTTTCCAATAGAAAAAGAATTGTTACAATCGGCCCACTATGTAAAAAGTTATGCTAGGTCTTACATAAAAAAAAAGAAAAAAAAAATATACGCGTTGAATTGAGAACCTCCTCCGTTTTTTTTCGTCGGTTGAAAAGTAAATGTATTGATGATTATAATTATTAAAATTCAATAAACACATACGCTTCACGGTCGAGAATCATATTTTATTCAACAAACAGCTAGACACTGACCAGAAAATTGAAGAAAAAAACGTAAGGAACACATGAATTTTGCGGGCTACCTGGCGATTCCTCCTTAACCATTCTGTCTGTACCAGATAAACTACCTATCAACCCACCACAAACACTGAACCAATACATCACCCGTATCGTCATACATCGTAGAGTGAATAATATAAAAAGGAAGACCAGACGAGATCCGCCGGCCGACGCGTTAATGTTGCAGCACAATCACTGACGACTCTAATATTCATGACTTCACGAGGTCGGCTGTTGATGTAAGAAGATACATGGATAGTCCTCACAGTAAAACAAATACACAGTTTTAAGAGAAATATGTTCAGATTAAGGGGGTTTAAACTTAGGAAGACTGCTGTGTTATGACTATGATGATGATGATAATTAATTTCTGTGATGTTCTGAGACATTTACACATATTCTGGCAATTTCGGTTACCTTGCTTCTTCTACCACAGATTTCTTCATATTCGATCACTTCTGGTAACTCCAAGCATAATCCTATTCATTGCCCTTTGGGTGACCTTAAGCCTTCTTACGTGGAGTATGGGTGTTTTAAGGGGTAGTAAACAGAACCTATATCCCGCAGAACAGAATGCCGATGGGATCGAAAGGTCCTGGAGTAGCGTCCGTGAACCGAAATCACGTTGCATTGGAAGGCTTCTCACAAGGTGGGCTCATGAAAGCCGCTGGAATCCGCTGAATGCAAGAAGCACAGAACTGGTTGATGTGGCGATGTTTGGAGAAGCCTTTGTCCAGTGGACGTTTTCGCCTGAGATAATCATGATGATTTTAAAACTATGTAGATGGCTTCCGCATTTTTTTATTATACAACAAAACAAGAACTGACAATTGAGTGTTCACTCATCAACCTTATTGAATGTTGATACTCCTATGAGGTGAAATGGAATTCAATGAGGCACTCACCTAGGTAGGATTATTTTAAGTTTCGCCCATAATTGCCAATTTATGACATTTTATTCATTAAACATTTCTTATCAGTTTCAATTCAGCTTATAATTTGCAGACTTATTTTCAAAGACTCATAAATACCTGTAACATTTCATTGACACCTTCAAAGTGAATAATAAAATGCAAAAAACACAACCCTTCTTTGCAGTCGAGTAAAAAATACTGAGCATGCCAACATCTCACCTCAATGTCGCAACTACATAAAAACCACCACTCACCAAGACCTCTGACAAAGTTCCACCGCTTCCGTATCTCCCCTCAACTCTTTACGAGCAAAGAGGTGAGGCGGGTCAACTGGGCCTGGTCTTTTATGTAGGCTTTCGGGTCACTCATGAATGCGATGTGTTCGAGATTTTTTGTAGCACGCCCTACACCTGTGGGGGACGTCAAATAGATTGAGTTAGCAAAGGCATTCCTTATTAATATTTCTGTGAACATTTTTCTTTTTGATTGGTGTACTGGGAGGCTTTTAGGTGGGGTCATTGTGGGGGAATTGAGTTTATATTGCGCTGTTTTTGTTGACTGTCTTGTTGGTCTCGTGGGGGTAATTGCGACAACTGTGCTTGAGGTTGGGTGTCATTGAGTTTACTATCAGGAATTTCTAAGTAGTTGTCCGGTATCTGAATTTGTGCCCGGTTAATGTCTATTGATTCGCCCTTTACGGCGAAAAGTAATTGTGTAGAAGGCCGTGCTTGGCCTTGATAGTATTTTTCGAGTATTTTTGCTATAACTGACGTGCTGTAGTTAAACACCTCTGCTTAATATTAAAATAACCGGACAATTGCTAGTCAGACTCGCAGACGAAGGGTTCTGTTATAAATTGTAAGACAGCTCTAAGCATATCTATACCGGGTGACTTTTTTTAACGTCTTGAAAAAAAATGGGTGTAATAGGTGAACGGAATAGAAGCCTTTGGCATAGAAATTTTAATTATTTTTATTTTTGAATAACATGTAATAAAATTGATCTAGCAATAAATACATCACATTTAAAGTAACATTTTCATACTAGAACAACAAAAACAGAAATTAGGAAAAAATAAAATAAAAAAATCAATTAAAATCTATCGAAACTCAAATCATAGGCACCCTACTCAATGCGCGCCGTATATCAATGATTTTGTAGCGCGGTCCTACCCTTTGAAGCCGGCCGATAGGCGGCCAAATTGATCTTTCGTAGGCGCACAAGCCGCACTCGCATCCCCGTCAGCCTGCGTCCCGCGCTCTTTTAGTCACCTGCGATGAATCTGATGGCCTTCCTGCCTTCTAATTCTAGTTACACAACACACTGTATGAAGGTCGAGACGGTAAAAAATGTCATCCGGTATATATAAAAGGCAAACCTGACTGACTCATTTATCAACGCACAGCCAAAATTACTTAACGGATTTCGCTAAAATTTGGCATACAGATAGTTGTAATGACGTAGGCATCCGCTAAGAAAGTATTTTAGAAAATTCGCCCCTTAAGGGGGTGAAAAATGGGTTAACATTTTGTATGGAAGTTCGTCATTTTTTGGGGGCTAGAAGCCTGAAACTTTTTTTTAAATTAACGATTATAAATAAACAATTACGTGTCTTAGGGTTTTTGAAAATTCTACCTCTAAGGGGGTGAAAAAGGGCTAGAAAATTTGTATGGGGAAACAAGATTAGTTGGGGAAACAGGATTAGTATTCTATTAATAAATGAGTAAACAAAAGTTTCAGGCTCTTTCAGAATTCAACCCCTAAAAGTTGGAAAAGGGGTGGCAAATTCTGAAAATCAATAGGGGTATCGTTTTTATGGTTTATCGGGTCGCTGATTACGAAAACAACAACTGTTTCACAAAATTGTGGTTTTAAAAGAAGTTTTGTAGTTTACTAGCTTTTGGCCGTGACTTCGTCCGTGAAATTCTACTTCCTTTCTTAGCGCTCGCCTTCGCTACGTTACGCTACGATATAACCGATCACCACGCGGACGAAATCGCAGGCAAAACCTAGTAAAATATAAACGCTGTCGCCTCATAAGCGTCATGTGATGTTTTCCACAGTGGTTGCACTTTTTGACACGTAGGCATCATGTAACCTTTCCCACAGTTGTCGCATTTTGTGACACGTTGGTTTCGGGCAGTCATACTCTGGCATCACTTCGTGGCGGACACATTAAAATCGAATTATTGTTAAATATATTAATTTTCAATTAAAGTTTCCTTAAGGTTTAAAAATAGTCTTTTTTTAAAAGTGACTTTGAACCTACCCCGTAACAGTTCCGTACCATCATCTAATACTTAACACAACACTACTTTTTTTTAAACGTTCACGACTAACGTTTTAGACTTCCTTTAAATTTGAAGCTTTTTATTTTTTTGTTGTTACATCGGCAACAGAAATACACACCCCGTGATAATTTCTACTGATGGCATATTAGTGGGGCTCTTTAGGTATAAAACCATAAAAAACTATGATTTATCTGTATCTTAGTATTTTATTTATTTATTTATTCCACCTCTTTTTACACAAATGACGCAGATGGAGGAATATTCTTGGCACAATTAACGTTTATATGAAGGAGTGCAGAAAGCTTATATTTTAATATAAAAATACTTTAGAATACTTAAGAAAAAAAATACACACTACCATGCGTTTGACACACACACTCACATATTAATTTTGTTTATGGTTAGAATCTGTGGTCATAGTGAGGAGTGCATCTTATCCACCCCGGTCGTCCCGCCCCGTTAACGGGGCAGTTGGGAAAAATAGTTTCATCGACCCCGGTAGTACCGACCACGTCGTTTAACGGGGTGGATGGCACAGATCTAGTCTCATCTACCCCGGTGTGTTTTTAACAAAGCGGATAGCACAAATTGAGTACCGTGCGCCCCGGTAGTGTTTAAAGAGGGGAGAAAAGGAGTTTTATTAGTGTTCAATAAAAAGTTCTATTTGCGAATCAGACCGAAATCAACGCGGACAAACGTAGAGTAATAAAAAGCCGTACATTGTGGAAATTCTTAAGGTACTGCATAGCGACGCCTCTTATTAACAAATTCATTTATGCAACAAGTTCATTTATCGGAATCAACCCAGTGTAATCGATAGCAGAAGTCTTTACTTATGGACAACTCCAAACAACAAAAAAAAAATAGGATGTATAGATGGACAAATAACAACATTTCATTTCCTGGAAATACATATAATAAATTAGTGGTTTTACTTAATGATCGAACTACTACATATCGTATTATTTTCAATAATACTTATTTACAAACGAAGACTGTTCAATGTAAATGTAGTAAATGAAAGTTATGAAACGGTACTGTGATTATAATAAATCAAATCTTATATCTTTAAACGAGCTTATTAGCGATTCTTATATATATATATAATATATATATAATCTGAATCTCGGAAACGGCTCCAACGATTTTCATGAAATTTAGTATACAGGGGGTTTTGGGGACGATAAATCGATCTAGCTAGGATTCATTTTTACAAAATTTCGTTTTATTCATGTTTTCAATGACCAACTTTATCGATAATCAATTTGAACAAAATCTTATTATTTTAAACACAATTTACCAAAAAATACCGAGCAAAGTTCGGTCATCCAGATATGAATTATTACTTACTAGCTTTTGCCAGCGGCTTCGCCCGCGTGGAGGTCGGAAGTTATCCCGCGGGAACATATTACCGGGATAAAAAGTAGCCTATGTCCTTTCAGGTCAGGCTCTAAACTATCTGTGTACCAAATTTCTTTTAAATCGGTTCAGTAGTTTTAGCAGGAAAGCGAGACAGACAGACATACAGACAGACAGACCGACAGACAGACAGAGTTACTTTTGCATTTATAATATTAGTATGGATAGTATGGAAGTATGGATGAGTGTAATATTAATTGAAAGTACTTATGATCACATTTTTTTTTAATAGTATTTGTTTACATTTTAAGGCTGATTCATAAGTAAGTATACTTGTTTCTTGGTGCTTACTAGTGATGAACATGTTGGTCTCTAAAATTTTTGATGTTTTTTTGTTTGGTAAGCTCCTGCCAAGTTATGATAACCTGGTACGTCGAAGGCATAAAGCGTTTTCTAGCTGACACTCCTATGTTTAGCAAGCTCCTGCTCAGTTATGACAACCTGGTACTTCGAAGGGATAAGGCGTTTTCTAGCTGACACATCAGGTTAGGTGAGCTCCTACCGAGTTATGACTACTTGGTACTTCATAGACATAAAGCGTTTTCTAGCCGGCATACAAAATGTGTGAGAAAATGAAAATCCTATTTTTATTCTCGTGAAATAAGGAATATGTTAATAGTGATACTGCTGATTTATTTTCAGTTCATATCTTATGTATATGAAATAATACTCCCATTCTTAGATAAACACAAATAATACTCAGTATTCTCCCCTCTTTAAACACTACCGGGGCGTATGCTACACAATCTGTGCAGTTCGCTTCGTTAAAAACACACCGAGGTAGATGGAGAGTAGATTTGTGCCATCTACCCCGTAAAACGACGGGTTGACACTACCAGGGTCGATGCAACAATTTTCCCCAACTGCCCCGTTAACGGGACGGGACGACCGCGGTGGATGGGATGCACTCATAGTGAGAACTGATTAATATCAATATCTGGATGACCGAGCTTTGCTCGGTATTTTTTGGTAAATTGTGTTTAAAATAATAAGTTTATGTTCAAGTTGATTATCGATAAAGTTGGTAATTGAAAACACGAATAAAATGACATTGTATAAAAATGAATCCTAGCTAGATCGATTTATCGCCCCCGAAACCCCCTGTACACTAAATTTCATAAAAATCATTGGAGCCGTTTCCGAGATTCAGATTATATATACAACATTAATTTTTGTTTATGCGAAACCCGAAACACGGGTCTAGTAGTATTTTTATGTAAAGAATCTATAAAAAAAAATCCAAAACTGTATCATTAATAATCACAAAGTTATAAGCTTCATAAGTTACCTGGTTGTCCACGCAAAAACTTATGCAGATCACCACAAACAGCTAGTGTACGTACCATTTCCGTGTAATGGACGTTTGAGTACGAAAAAGACATGATAATTTTAAAATATACGTATTGTCGTTCGGTGTCCTACTTTGAAGCGTAATTAAATATGTTTGGTACAAAATATAACATGGTGTAAAAATTATTGGAATCGATTCAGTTACTGATTCTGAACAAACTATATTCAGGTTTCGCATATACTAAAAATAATCTTGTATACATATATATATATATACAAGAATTGCTCGTTTAAAGGTATAAGATAAGATTTGTCTCTAATGTCTACTGACATATAGTAAGACTTACTGAATATCAAAAATATGTCAAATAATGTCATACAACGCTGAAACTTCAAATTTAAATTAATTATTTTTGAATTTCGAAAACAGGACGACCACTAGTAAAACTAAATTGACTAGACCCGAACATTCTTGATCCACAAACATATCACTTACGACTATTCCGAGTAACTGTAGGTAACCGAAATCAATTTGAAACAATGGCCGCCGAATACACGTGTTCAATCAATCAGACCACAGTACCTCTTTGAGGTCCAGACATGTAATATGGATACGCTCGCGCTGTATCAGAGGCTGAACATGTTTGAAACGGGTGAGGTTGTTACCTAGTAGAGAAGTTACAGTAGGCTAGGTTTATTATGTCTGCCAAGTATAACCGTTGGTAAGGCAGTTGATGACCAAAACTCGAATTGCGTAAAGCACAAATTATATATTCTGATGGATCAATCATTTTGATGGATATTTTTCTAATCCATTTCTTAGAAATTTTTGAGCACCCGGATTGTGTAATGCAATATTCCAATCTGAGTAATTTTGGGGAATATTTATAATCTATGTCTTCATATGTTCGAAAATTTTGTCTACTCAGCAACGGAAATAACGCAATGAATGTTGTTGATCCGTCAAAATGACAGATACTGATAGTGTGCACAGTTGTTCACAGGGATATTCACGAAGATGTTTAGAAGTTGCACAAATAATTCAATTGGGGATTTTTTATTCCATTGTCCGAAAATTTCGCACATCTAGTAGAAATAGTTCGGGTTAGTAGACCGACGCCTGCTGCCACTCATACATTTGTGTTACAATCTCTTTACCTGAAAACGTAATATGAAAGTTAGTATATTGAATCCTAAATTTCCAACCCTAGAAGTAGCTTATAACACTGGCTAACCTAACTGTCACTAAATAATGACAGAAGCGCTTTTCCCGCGAATTTCGAAGTAACGGACAAATTCAATGTTGGAACGGAGTGAATGAATCTTCTGAAAATATAGAAATGACGGTACTTTACAAACCCCAACTATTCGATCTAATAGTAGGTAAGTATGGTACTTCTATTATTTATCTCGCTTTTATTATATTTTCCCAGAACCGTCGACCCATAGTTGCCAGCCATTTTGATTACTGAACTATCTGAATTATGTGGGGCGTCCCATTTCATCTACGAACGATGAGTGAAGACGGAATCCTCGGCTTCGATTTCGAAATCCGTCATAGGTATTTAGAAATATAGAGTACAAATTATGTGGGTCTTATCTTAGTCCAAAAGGTATTAATATGGCTGATTTTATTTGTAACTAGCTTCTGCCTGCGATTTCGTTTTCATAGAATTTTTCCTCCCCTGACCCTTCCCGTCGCATCGAATTGCCTGCCAGTTTTTTTTTAAATTCGCCCCGGTTCCTGAGATTACCGCGTTCCACCAAACAAAGAAACAAACTCTTCAGCTTTATAATAATATATAAGTAATAAGTATGGATAGCAAGTATTTAATTTAAGTTTTTATATTTGGGCATATTGCTAGTCGAAAGCGATGCGGAGGAATTTTTCGAATACATATTTAAGGTTGCTGTAAGGGTTACTAAGTTAGTTAAGTTTAAATCGTTTACACTATGTATGTATTATCATTTAAGACGACTCCGCCACTTCGATTGGTTCTGTGCTCCTTGCATTCAGCGGATTACGGTTAAAGATATTTATTTTGCTCAAAAGAATACACATTCACTTATAAAGAAAATGTAAATATAAGTTTAAAATGATGTTTTCCGCCAGTAAGCGTAGATAATAATAAAACATAAATACGAAAACTTAAATTATTGCAGCCTCCACAGGATCATCGGTTTAAGTTTTGGGAGGCTTTCCAACTCTACGTATTCCGGCACGCGGTCGCCACTGCAGAACCTTTCGCTCCCTTCGGTCATCTGTTCTAATGATGTCGATTGCCTTGGTTATCCTACGGAGAATTTCATTTATGATTCAAACACATAGGGAAGCATAGCCCCCTCCGTTGCCTTTTTATTGATTTTAAGCCTTCTAATAAGTCCTATTATTATCGACCACATTTCAATGCCATAGGTCATCACTGGCCCTGCCAAGGTCGCGAGATTCGTTTGAAAGAGATACCGTGGCCCTGGCACATAGGCAACTGAAGGAACACGTGTGGGTTTTAGTCAGTAAAAGTCTGACACGCCCTTCCGCTCGACCCAGAGCGAGAGAAGTCATTTATGATTTCCCATCCTGAAAAAAAAAAAAAAGCGTACTCTTTTCAATTTTTGTCACTACATCTTTTTTTCAACCACACCGCTGTCTTCTTACATTATTCCTCAGCAAAGAAAGTAATGAAGGAGTTTTCTAAGGCTTTTCATTTGAGACCTCGCTTCGTCTTTTATTGTGTTAGACTTCGTCTTGTGATTTTGTCAGGCTTCGTTATTTAGGTTCAGATTGCAATAAAGCGTAACAACTGTGCTTTATAGTGCTAAATTAATTGAAATCCATATTTTTGGTTCAAGTATCATTTAAGAAACTATTTAGACGTATATACAAAGCTGGTAACGTCGCAAATAGCTGTCAAATATTTCACTGCGTAGAATTAACAATATTGAATGAAATCATGAAATTTTTTAAATCTGTGCTTCAAAAAAAAAATTATCAAGTATGAATTGTATATGTAAATGATATTTTACATGACAGTTGCCGGTGTAAAAACCCTCTGGAAAATTCTTTCCAAAGCCAAACACTCTGTGTTGCGATATTAAAAGGCTATATACGACATTTTTCTGGTTTTTGCTGATGTACTAGATTTTACAGTTAAAATACTCTATTTCTATAAACTTTAATGTACCGCAAGAAAGATCATTTCAAAATACAATAAAAAAGCAACTTATTCATTATTTTATCATTGAAACGATCTTATCGATGATGTGAATGTTGGATGTGGCAAAAGAAGCATGAAAGTAGAATAAATGCTGTGGAAATGCTTTCGTTGCGAAGCAAGTGTGGTGTGACTGTGAATAAGGGGATAATAGGCTGAGGAATAATGTAAGAAGACAGCGGTGTGGTTGAAAAAAAGATGTAGTGACAAAAATTGAAAAGAGTACGCTTTTTTTTTTTTTTTTCAGGATGGGAAATCATAAATGACTTCTCCCGCTCTGGGCGGAGCGGGAGGGCGTGTCAGACTTTTACTGACTAAAACCCACCCGTGTTCCATCAGTTGCCCATGTGGCAGGGTCACGGTATCTCTTTCGAACAATCACGCGACCCCGGCAGGCATCGGTCCTAGTAGACCCCTACACTGCTGCTGACATCTCTTTGAGGCGCGCGTGGAGCACTACGCGCCGTCAACCCGAGCTTGGTCCTTACCGGGCGGCGAGCTACCCATTGCTCGCCACCCGCAAGCTCGCGCTTACGGTGGCCGGGAGTCCGCTATCGACTCCCGACGCCCCGGGCGTCTCCTCCTACGGCGGCTAGGGACGTGAGGGCGCAGAGACTGCCACTCCCTCACGCGCCCCGCCTCCTCCTTCGCGAGCATTACTGCTTCGCAGAAGGAGGTGACGGCTTCCCATTCCCTCTCGCTCCGTACCATGGCTCGCACCAGGGCCGGGCGCGAGAGGTCGCCGCCGCCGATCGCCTCCACGAGGACACGGCGGTGCTCCACCCAGGCAGGGCACACCTCCACCGTATGCAAAAGAGTACACTTAGATGGTTTGGTCACGTTGAGAAGAGGACTGAAGGGCGGCTACTAAAAGGTATTGACAGGGCTGTGACTGAATGGGACGACCTAGAAGAACATGTTTATGTATTTTTATATGTATGTATGAAATGATCTTTCATATATTTCATATATTGTGCATATTGTACCCCACCAAATTGTGGGAGGCCCATGTCCAGCAGTGGACGTTTTTCGGCTGAAATGATGATGATGATGATTGTGCATTGAAACTTATGAAAATGCAGTATTTTGAACTGTAAAAGTACGTGTCTAAAAACTAGTAAATCTAAAATGTCGTATACGACCTCTTAACTATTGACAAGTTTCAGAATGAACTGCATTCTGAAATCCGGTCAGTCTAAAAATTTAATCGTAACGATAGCAAAATAATCGAAACAATAATAAATCAAATAATCAACAAATTAACAAAGTGTCTTTGTTCGAATGCTCTAATACATTTACAAAGTACGTGTATACGTCATGTTCGTAAACTTTGCATGAAAGCGACAATCTTCAGTGAAAGTAGAATTAGAATGAATTAAATTAATATCGCTCTTGTAAGCGCTTACTTAGCTACTCACACGCGTAAGTTTTCACTTGAGTTACATGTTGAATTTGCTTACGATATCTACGTGACGCGATAACGTAGGTACGGTGAGCAGAACAAGTTGTTATATGTATTTTCAATCCTTCTACATCATCACCATCCACACACACCCCACAGCCAGCCTACAGCTGTCCACTGCTGGACATAGGCCTCTCCAATTGCATGCTATTAAGCTCGATTCTCGGTAACTCTCATCTAGTTGCTACCAGCCACCCTGCGAAAACTATCGCACTACCTAGCCTTTTTTTGTTTTCTTTTTGTGAGTGGGAAATGATCAAATGACGTTTCACGCTTTGGGTGGAGTAGAAGGGCGTGTCAGAATTTTACTGACTAAAACCCACCCGTGTTCCTTCAGCTGCGTATATGCCAAGGCCACGGTAACTCACGAACAAATCTCGCGATCCTGGCAGGGTCACAATACCTAGCCTGAGAAAAAAAAAGAAAGAATATATGTATGTAACTAAGACTAATAAGTAGCTTTAAAATAAAGAAATAGTAAAATCACGTCTTTCTTAATCACTATGTTATGGGCAAGACACGTGATTCACGTGTTCTTTATAATAGTCAGCACTTGCAACCCGTCAAATGTCCTTATGAGCCCCCGGGGGATCATAAGAAAAAATGCCCGTTTTTTTCAAACATTTTCATTAATTAAATCGTTAATTTTAATCAACCAAAGTTAATTTTAGGCAAAAAGAATTCTTATGATCCAACGAGTGCACACGCGACATTTGGAGCATTATTTAAAAAAAAAAATTCTCATCAGGGACATTTGACGGGTTAGTTAGTTACTTATTAGTCTTAGTTACATACATATATTCATTTTTTTTTTGCTAGCCTGCACTGTCCCACTCCTGGGCAAAGGCCTCCCTCCACTCCTTCCAACTATCGCAAAGCCGCCCGTCCTGCTGCCAGTTTTGATGGAACCTATCTAGCTCGTCCCGCCATCTCCTACGTGGTCTGCCGCGACCCCGCCTCACATATTCATATATTTATAGTATAGTGGGATGGTAAGATTGATAAACATGTGGAAAGAAGAGTGAATGCGGGAAATAAAGTAAATGGTGCTTTACATGCAATTGTGACCAACCAATTGATGTCCGATAAGGCTCGACTGGCTGTTCACAATGGTGTACTGGTGCCAACGCTTATGTCTGGGAGTGAATGTTGGGTGTGGCAAAAGAAGCACGAAAGTAGAATAAATGCAGTGGAAATGCGTTCTTTGCGAAGCATGTGTGGTGTGACTATGAATGATAGGCTGAGGAATGATGTGATAACGGTGTGGTTTAAAAGAAGATGTAGTGACAAAAATTGAAAAAAGTATGCTTAGATGGTTTGGTCATGTTGAGAGGATGAATGAAGGACGACTCACAAAAGGTATTTATAAGGCAGATGTGAGTGGAAACACCGGGAGGGGACGCCCTAGGAGGACATATAGTGACCTTATTGGTGATGTTCTTCAGAAAGGTCAGGTGCGTAGTACTCGCAACCGGCGTGTGTGTATGACCAATTGTATGAACCTTAAAGAGGCAAAAGGAGTGTATAGAGATCGTAGCAGGTGGCGTTCCGTGGTTTCTGCCTACACCTATGGGAAAAGGCGTGATTGCATGTATGTATGTGTGTGTGTGTCATAGTATAGTATATTTTTTAAGCAGTGAGACACAAAGTCAATCTTCTCCACCATCATTTCAGCCGAAAGATGTCCACTGCTGGATATAGGCCTCCCCCAAGGTTTTGTGTTTCTCGCATCTAGCGGATGCGGGCGGCCTTCACAAGGTCATCGGTCCAGCTTGTGGGAAGCCCTCCAACTCTACGTCTTCCGGTAGGCAGTTGCTACTCCAGAACCTTTCAGCCCCATCAGCCATCTGTTCTGCGAACAATGTGCCATGCCCACTGCCTTTTAAATCAAACATAAAATTAGTTAAAATGTTAAGGTTATATTCATAATTAAACGTTTATCGTTATCTTATTATGAAATAATCCAGTCATTATTAATAACAATCCACTTTAACACGCCATTAAGTCATTAATTTACTTAATGGCGTGTTAGAGTGAATTGTTAAACAACGCGTTACGATCGACAATATAATTTTTAATTAATTTCAAAACCCTCTTAAGCCTTTTTGTCTGACTCTACCTACGCGTGTTCAAACCATTTATTTGCGTATTTGATGGTAGAACATATTTTCAATTAGAGCTTGGATCTAATTAAATCGTGAAAGGAGGCTGTTTTCGACTTGTGAAACTCCGTCCACGTGTGGCAACATATTATGATGAGACCAGCATACCCTGACCTCCCCTGCCACCCTCTCTCAATGACATTAAGACCATAAAAGGGGTAAATTGATCAACATCTAGAGGCCACCTTACCTAGCCTTGTTACGATTTGGTGGGAATACAAACGATCCCACTTAAAAGTTTTATGGGTTCCGTATAAATTCCATTAACGTTTTACGGTTTTACATTTTAAACAGATGTTTTGTAGAAGATTCGCGGTACAATCACGTTTCGTACTTGAACAGATGGAACTTTAACATAAGTTGGTTGGAGGAGATTATGAGTTCGTCTAATTTGAATATCGTGGGCTGCCCTGCAGGGCACGATATTAAAATTTTCTTACGTTTTTTTGTTATTTGCAGGTCCGTGTTAATCGAACGACTATTGCATGAATCAATCAATACGATTCATACAACCCACTAAGTTCATATATGTATATGAACTTAGTGGGTTGTATGCCGCAGAACAGTAACTTACGAATTATAGGATTCGAGTCCAGATAGACGTTTTACTTTGCGTAATTTATCTCCTCACCACTGCTTTCAAAACGGTGAAGGAAAACATCGTGTGGAAACCGGCATGTCCTAGAAGCAAAAATTCGAAGACATGTGACATCTACCAACCCACACTGGACCCATGTGGTAAATTATAGCCTACTCGTTCTCACAACGAAGAGGCCTGTGTCACAACAGTGGATACATTATCGCATGTATGGGTTGTATTGATGATTTAATTTTTTATAATTTAAGTTAACAACACCGAAAAGAAACCGTTTATTTACTTAAATGAGGTTACACATTTACGGAAAAATAAAACACTGGAAAACCCAAGGATAAATCCAACCGGAAGAGAGAAAGACATACAGGCACGTATTTTAAGGTACTCACACAAAACATTCGAAAATCAAAATCAAAAGCAAATTAATCCAAACTAGGCTGAGGGTAAGCACTTTTCGATCGTCAAAAGTACATAAGAAAATCCCACATAGCGGCCGTCATTCACTACTTCTAGTGTTTTATCTGGGAAGACGAAGTCGGAAGAAGTTTCGATATTAATAATAATCGATCCCGCTTTCGTAGACTAGATTATGAAGTCATATCAAACCGATCTGAATTTAAAAACAAACCATTCACGGTAGCCGAAAAGAAAATATAAACATATACACCTTGCCAACAATATAAAATCAACATACTGAATCGTAATTTGGACCTGTAGATGACATCAGAGATACCCACTTCCTAAAACTGATGATTGAGAAAAGACAAATATATTTACCTAAATGGACCAGTTATATTCATAATGTTCCCATTGTTTTAGAAGACAGCATAGGCCTGTTCTCTATGAGAGGAATGAGCCGAAATCCACCATGCGGGCCCAATACGAGTTAGTAGACGTCATATGTCGCTGAATTTTTTATTCTAGATCATGCCGGTTTTCCTGACAGGGTCACGAGATCTGTTCGAAAAGTTACCGTGGTCCTGGAATATGGGCAACTGAAGGAACACGGGTAGGTTTTAGTCAGTAAAAGTCTTCTAGTCTAAAGTCACAAAAAAAAAAACTGACTGCCTCGTTGGTCTAGTGGTAGCAAGCGCTGCGGCTGAGCATGAGGTCCTGGGTTCGATTCCCAGGTCGGGCAAAGTATTATTGGGTTTTTCCATCTGGAATTTCTCAGTAGCAGCCCGGAGTCTGGATTTGTGCCCGGTTGATGGCAATAGACTCGCCCCCTATTCCATGGAACTTAAACATAACAGGCGACACGTGGGTGAACTATAGGTTCACCTGCCTAACCCTTCGGGGAAACTAGGCGTGATGTTATGTAAAAAAAACATGACGGTTACTTAATGATGTTAACATCTTACCAGCCTCATAATATCAACATTTGAATCACAATTTTCAATTCAACATAACAGCTCATCAGATACACTTCCTCAAGCTGATGATTCAGAAACGACAATCATGTTTACATAGATAGACCAGTCATATTCATAATGTTGTCACTGTTGATACAACATTATGAAAATTACAACATATCATCATCTGCCGTTTCCCAACTATGTTGAGGTCGGCTTCCAGTCTAACCGGATGCAGTTGAGTACCGGTATTTGAAAACTACAACATATAGACTAGCTTTTGCCCGCGACTTCGTCCGCGTCAAATTTTGCTCGCCTGACCCTTCTCGTCGCATTGAATTGCCTGCTAGTTGTTGACCATTTTTTGTTGCTGCTCCGCTGCTTTTGACTGTAGCGTGATGTTATATAGCCTTCCTCAAGAAAAGGGCTACTCAACACAAAAATATATTTTCAATTCGAACAAGTAGTTCTTGAGATAACCGCGTTCAACCAACCAAACAAACAAACTCTTCAGCTTTATAAAATTAAGCTTCTGCTCGCGACTTCGTCCGCGTTAAATTTTCGCTCCCCTTCCCGTCGCATCGAACTGCCTGCCAGTTTTCGTCCATTTTTCATTTGCTGCTCCGCTCCTTTTGACAGTAGCGTGATGTTATAAGGCCTATAGCTTTTCTCAAGAAATAGACTACCCAACATAAAAAGATTTTTTTCAATTCGGACTAGTAGTTCCTGAGATTACCGCGTTCAACCAACCAAACAAACAAACTCTTCAGTTTTATAATATTACTAGCTTCTGCCCGCGACTTCGTCCGCGTTAAAATTCTTGTTCCCCCGACCCTTCCCGTCGCGTCGAATCGCCTACCCGTGCGATTTTCCCTGTTTTTGCAACATTTTTCATTACTGCTCCGCTCCTCTTCATTGTAGCGTAATATTATATAGCCTATCGCCTTCCTCGATAAATAGGCTACTCAACACAAAAAGAATTTTTCAATTCGGACCATTAGTTCCTGAGATTAGCGCGTTCAATCAAACAAACAAACTCTTCAGCTTTATATATATATATAGGAATCTGTGAGAGGGAGAAGGCCGTATCCACGACGCGGACCCAGTGTAGGTTGGTGGGTATCACATGTCGCCGAATTTTCTGGTTGTGGAATCCTCACGCTATTGATATCGAACAGCGTCATACACGAATCGCTCACAAGACAACAATCATTAGATACGCACTTCCTAAAGCCTGATTGTTCAGAAAAGAATTTCCATAGCAGTCATGTTTACCTAGATGGACCAGTCATTGTCATTTGTCACTGGAACGAGTCTTATTTTGTAAATAACCATAGTTGTTGTTATTCTCAGATGGCAGTCCGCAGACAGTCAAAGATTCGTTACCGGTTCAAATGGACGGAAAGATTTTATCGTCTATATTGTTTTTAGTGCTATCGCCTATTTTTATTGTTAGTACATGTGATTTTTTATTTAATTTCATTCTTTTTGGTTATGTGTTTGTAGTATTTGCGAGTTCGTGTTCGTGTTTTGGCTTCGTCGTTTAGAAACGATGAGTTTTGTTTGGCCTCTTTTTGGTGAAATCTAAATGTTATAAATCTACTTGAACATAATTTTATTTTAAGAAATACAACTAACACCTACCGCCCACCTACCTATGTACTAAAGTACAGACGACAGCACACAAAGCTAAATTGTATTTGTCAAATTTCTTTAATAGGTTTATCACTGAAGTATAAGGGTCGAGATAGATTGGTAACATTTGACAGTTTCGGGTAGGTTAATGTGCTAGCGTCTGTAGATTTAATTACACTTATGTAGTGATATCTAAGCCACAGTGTTATCATATTTATTTATTACTTTAAGCAAACAATAGAACAGAGGCTTATTATCCTCACAACTTGAAGCTTACGGCATTTTAAATACACCAGCAACTTAATTGCGTGACTACTATTAATAAGAATACGAATGCTTTCAAGGATTATTGCTAATCCATTCTTTCATATCTATACTAATATTATAAAGCTGAAGAGTTTGTTTGTTTGTTTGATTGAACGCGCTAATCTCAGGAACTACTGGTCCGAAATGGAAAAAAATCTTTTTGTTAACACAAAAAGATTTTTTTTTTCTAACGTACTCTATTTATCGAGAAAGGCTATAGGCTATATTACATCACGCTACAACGAAGAGGAGCGGAGTAGTAATGAAAAATGTTGCAAAAACGGGGAAAATCGCACGGGTAGGCGATTCGATGCAACGGAAAGAGTCGGGGATTATTTAACGCGGACGAAGTCGCGGGCAGAAGCTAGTGTTCGATAAAATTGTCTGCTTAGTAACGCCAACAACGCCATGAATGTTGCGGAAATGTCAAAATAAAAGCGTCTCGTACTTATAGTGTACTAGCCCGCGACTTCGTCCGCATCAAATATTTGCTCCCCTGACACTTCCCATCGCATCGCAGCCTGCCAGTTTTCGTCCATTTTTTTGTTGCTGCTCCACTCCTTTTCATCGTAGCGTGATGTTATATAGCCTTCCTCAATAAATAGGCTACCCGACTCGAAAATATTTTTTCAATTCGAACCGGTAGTTCCTGAGATAAGCGCGTTCCACCCCCTATTTTAGGGAAGTGGGGGTTAGAAAGAGACAAAAGTAGCCTATGTCACTCTCCATCCCTTTAACTATATCCACTTAAATTGGTCACTCAGTTTTGCCGTGAAAGACGGACAAACAGACACACACACTTTCCCATTTATAATATTGTATGTATTATGTAGTATGAATTACGCAATTACTCCTCAGTTTTTTAGTAGACGCTGGGTAATCAGATTTGACCCCTGTTTAAATTACAACATTTACACATAAACCCATGAAACAAACGGCTGTTGAACAAATGCTATGGTTGTATTAGTATCTGAAGTCAAAGGCTATTTTAGTCTGCTCATTGCATGATATCATCTGCTTTACCGAAACAGCCTTTTGAATTGCGTCGTAATGTCAGTCAGCCATCTTTTTTACGTCAGATCGAATTTGAAATGTGATAGTGACAGACACTGACCATTACATAAAAACTATATTTATATTTTATGAAATTATCAGGCCACTTAAAGGTTTTAGGTTGATTTCTACTATAGTCTGTACCAGATGTGAAAAAAATAAGTCGTTGACACCTGCCTACCAGTACCAATGTAATTAATTTTAAATAAATTGTTTTGAAATATTTGAATACATTGGAAGGCGGGTGTCAACGACTTTTATTTTTTTCTTATCTGGCGCAGACTATTCTCTCAGACCGTTGTTATCAAATTCGTGTTATCAAGTAATTCAATACAATTTATTTTTTTAGATATTGATAATCTGCTCAATGATGTAGTTTCAAAAGATATTGTGTCTCCAAACTTGGCTGTATTAAGTACTATATTTCTTTACAGTCAGCATGGAGTTCAAGAGAAGAGAGAAGAGACAACCGGCTCAATCGAGTCCCGCGCAGAACGGTACACTACCACACCAAGAGACATATGTTACCAGAACCAGAAGCCAAAAGAAGAGTAACCACTCCACGAGCTAGGGAGCTCAGGAAAAAGGTAACCTTCTGTAGTTATTTATTATGAATTTATAACGTAGATTTTTTTGTGGCCTACCTTAAGCACGACTACTGATAGTGAGGTATTATTAGTCTATTCCATTAGTATGCCGTCGGTTTGTTGTCTCATGCCATGGAACTTATATAAGGTGTATCTATTCATACACGAAATATTTTAAGAGGTACACCTGTAGGTGGTAAAGAAGTTAGAGCAACGAAAAAAAAATTTTTGTAAGGGTTCTATTTTTAAATTAAATATTTATAAATTACACTGTGTGACAAAAAAAAAAATTTTTTCAATAACATTGATTTAAATAGCTGATTTCTGTCAATTTGGGCCTGCTGAACACGAATATATGAATGAATTTCTTGTAACACGTACCATTTCAAAGTTATGATAAATTTTACTTCCATAAATGAAATAAGACAGTGTAAAAGTTTTAAATCAATTATAAACATGTTTAGTCACCTGTATTTTGAATTTAATTACGAAAATAGTAGTACTATATACTTGATAATCGAATACGTAATGCAATTAACGTAATATTATATATGTTAGAGACATTGTGTCACATAGTGTTATCAACAAAATTGCCTCATGATGTAGATATCTAACACGTCACGTTTTTTAGTTATGGTATCTTAATTATTTTCATGTACCCTCAATAATAATACGATTATAGGTTTGAGCGGCCAGTAGGAAGGAAACGCAATTTGGTAGTTTTACTTGGATTTTATTGGTAGTGTTGTAATCGTGGTGCCACCGAAGCAAAGAGGCGCTTACCTTAACAACGATACAAAGAAGTTAATACACAAATTTATTAATTGTAAATCTCAAGTTTTGGTGTTTCTCATAACATTTTAAGTGTTTGATGTGTCTAATATAATTTTGTTTAAAAAATTCCTCAAATTTTTTAATAGCCACGGAGAAAAGTGTGTGTCGTAAATTCATAAACCATCCAGATAATTTTTGTTATGGTTGTGGGAAATATATTATTAAATCTCAAGGAAGAGTTCCAACTAAAAAGGTGTACAATAGTACTACTATTTTTGTATTTAAATTCAAAATACAGGTGACTAAACATGTTTATATTTGATTTGAAACTTTTACACTGTCTTATTTCATTAATGGAAGTAAAATTTATCATAACTTTGAAATGGTACGTGTTACAAGAAATTCATTCATATATTCGTGTTCAGCACGCCCAAATTGACAGAAATCAGATATTTAAATCAATGTTATAGAAAAAAAAAAATGTCACGCAGTGTTATTTGACGCACATAAGAAATATTGGCTCCTTCTTATTTTTTACGGCCCAAGACACCGCGGCCATGCTCGTGCCGTCCGGTCGCCGCCCTTGCAGTGTCAGGCGGGCCATTCATAGAATTTGGAGTAAAGGTTTTATGCAAAACGTCTCAAGTAGTTTTAAAATTATAATAATTACGAAAATTCAAAATCGCTTAAATGAAAAAAAATCTTTTTGCTTCCATAGCTTCTTTATCACCTACAGGTGTACCCCTTAAAATATTTCGTGTATGAATAGATACACCTTATATATTACGTGCAAAATGTAGATGATAATTCTAGCTACCTCTGGTTATCATATTCTGGTTCATTATTAAAACAAAATTGGCATTCGAACGACATCACTTGGTCGATGCCTTATCTTTATCTTTACATAGTATAAAACAAAGTTAGTTCCCGCGTCTGTACGTTTAGATCTTTTAAACTACGCAACGGATTTTAATACGGATTTTATAATTAAACAGAGTAATTTAAGAATAAGGTTTGACTGGCTGGGCACGCCACTATTGCGGCGGTAAGTCCCCTCTTTGAGGAGTGGATAGAGAGGCGTCACGGCGTCCTCACCTTCCGCCTGACGCAGGTTCTCACCGGGCATGGGTGCTTCGGTGGGTTCCTGTTCAGGATAAAGCGGGAGGATACGTCCGGGTGTTTCCATTGCGAGGATCGTCTGGAGGACACGGTGGAGCATACGGTGGAGGTGTGCCCTGCCTGGGCGGAGCACCGCCGTGTCCTCGTGGAGGCGATCGGCGGCGGCGACCTCTCGCGTCCGGCCCTGGTGCGAGCCATGGTACGGAGCGAGAGGGAATGGGAAGCCGTCACCTCCTTCTGCGAAGCAGTAATGCTCGCGAAGGAGGAGGCGGGGCGCGTGAGGGAGTGGCAGTCTCTGCGCCCTCACGCCCCTAGCCGCCGCAGGAGGAGACGCCCCGGGCGTCGGGAGTCGATTGTGGACTCCCGGCCACCGTAGGCGCGAGCTTGCGGGTGGCGTGCAATGGGTAGCTCGCCGCCCGGTAAGGACCAGGCTCGGGTCGACGGCGCGCAGTGTTCCACGCGCGCCTCAAAGAGATGTCAGCAGCAGTGTAGGGGTCTACTAGGACCGATGCCTGCCGGGGTCGCGTGATTGTTCGAAAGAGATACCGTGACCCTGGCACATGGGCAACTGATGGAACACGGGTGGGTTTTAGTCAGTAAAAGTCTGACACGCCCTCCCGCTCCGCCCAGAGCGGGAGAAGTCATTTGATGATTTCCCATCCTGAAAAAAAAAAAAAAAAAAAAAGGTTTGACTGGCCTGTTAGCCTAGTGGTTAGTGACCCTGACTGCTAAGACTGAGGTTGTGGGCTCGATTCCCACCCAGGACAAATCCTGTGTGATAAGCACAATCATTTGTTGTGTGTTTGGGTGTCATTTATCTGTAACTAGCGACCCGCCCCGGCTTCGCACGGGTGGACATTTATTTTTTAAGCTCTCTGAGCCGACCGCGCGAGTGAGCCGCGCGGCAACCTGCTTCATAGATGTGCACCCCCCTCCCCTGCGGTTTCGCCGTGCGAGTCGTACGACACCATCATTCATTTTAATACCAATTACAATTTTTAATTCGTAATATCTTTTGAATGGATTGTCCGATTGGAATAAAATAAAAAGTAATTTATAGCTATTGAAACAATCTTGCTCAATAAATAGTTTATTTGGATAAGGATATGTATTTGACGATAATATGATCAATAAACACAGGCTAATAATTTTAATTACTTTTATTCTATGGAAAAGTGGTTATAATGGCTAAAACATAAATGTTTGGTTTATACTATCTTGGACTTTTTTGTAGGCATTATTGAGTTCTACAACTTTTCTATAGAAGTCAACCATACATCTCTAACCATTTAAGCAGCGTTCGCGAGAATCGTTAACGTACGGCAGTTTTTTCGACACCTTACTCCACAATTTTCACTACCACGAAAAATCCTATCTATTTTCCGGGATAAAATATAGCCTATACGGATTCGGAAGAATTCCTCTAAGTAATGGTAAAAGAAATTTTGAAATCGGTCCAGTAGTTTTTGAGCCTATTCAATACAAACATACAAAAATACAAAGGTTTCCTCTTTATAATATTAGTATAGATATGTATTTATTTAGAAATATATAAGTATGTTTATCAGTTGTCTGGTTACCATAGTACAGGCTCTGTCTAGTTTGGGATATCAGATAACGGTGCGTTGGTTGTCCTAGGATATTTATTTATTTATATGTATAATACGCGAGGAACCCGCCGGCAATAGCTAGTTAAGTCGTAAGTTGGACTTTGTCGTTGGTTATTATTATTTTTATTTATATTGTTGACATATCTCGGGACCCTGAGGTCCCGGTCCTTTGGAAGGCGTACGAGGGGCCGAAGCCAACTCGCAGAGGCCCCTTAGTCAATTTTAAATGATGAGGGGCATCAACCGACGATTATCCCTGTATGCACTATGCAAGTGCACCCAAGTACAATCCCCGGTTGGAGCAGAACTATTTCAGAATATGGAAACAAAGAAAATTAGGCTATGGGTTTGGATGGTTTTAGTGGATTGGTAACCGCAACTATGGAAGGACTATGGCCCCTGCCTGATCAATGTTTTGTATACACGGATAAAATGGCAGGGGGTGACTTGCACACTCAATAATGGGCCCCCGGGAAACGTCGCTGGCACATAGTGACGCAGTGACAAGGGGGCAACACTTCCTAAGGTGCTTGAGAAGTGGAGAGGTATTCCACGGCTTTCAGAACTATCCCAGAGCCCGGAAGATGGTCAAGTCCCTACGAGCACTTACTGGAATACTTCCTTTCCCCGAGCACGTTTGCTCTTGCGAATCTCCACTCAAGCCAGCCAATAAAGGCAAGAATGAGGCGGGAGCTCTGAACCTCGTCAGTGTTCACTCCAGCCGGCCAATGTCGGCAAGCCAGAGATAAGGAACAAGAATTCTCCCAGGAGATCGGGTCCATGGGGTCGCTACTGCCCAACAGCTCGCAACATGCTGCCCTGCGGGTTTATTATTCTTATTATTATTAGTATACATACGTTAAACATATCTCGGGATTCTAGAATCCCGGTCCTTTGGAAGGCGTACGAGGGGCCGAAGCCAACTCGCAGAGGCCCCTTAGACAATTTTAAATGATGAGGGGGCACCAACCGACGATTATCCCTGTATGCACTATGCAAGTGCACCCAAAGACAATCCCCGGTTGGAGCAGAACTATTACAGAATATGGAAACAAAACAAATTAGGCTATGGGTTTGGTTGGCTACAGTGGACTGGTAACTGCAATTATGGAAGAACTATGGCCCCTGCCTGATCAATGTTTTGTATACACTAATAAAATGGCAGGGGGTGACTTGCACACTCAATAATGGGCCCCCGGGAAACGTCGCTAGCACATAGTGATGTAGCGACAAGGGGGCAACACTTCCTGAGGTGCTTGAGAAGTGGAGAGGTATTCCACGGCTTTCAGAACAATCCCAGAGCCCGGAAGATGGTCAAGTCCCTACGAGCACTTACTGGAATACTTCCTTTCTCCGAGCACGTTTGCTCTTGCGAATCTCCACTCAAGCCAGCCAATAAAGGCAAGAATGAGGTGGGAGCTCTGATCCTCGTCAGTGTTCACTCCAGCCGGCCAATAAAGGCAAGCCAGAGATGAGGAACAAGAATTCTCCCGGGAGATAGGGTCCGTGGGGTCGCTACTGCCCAACAGCTCGCCACAAGCTGCCCTGCGGGTTATTATTATTATTATTGATCAGACGAAAATTCCCATTATGATCTTTTTATCACGCTGTGCTATTAATTTAATTGATCTTTCCGATTTTCAATTGAAGTTTTAATAAACTATGTACGCTTCTTGTAAACTGTTTCATAATTCTTTATATCTAATCTGCCTTCTTAAGTAGATCTGCTAAAATGTGCACCCAGGAATGATTCATATGTAACCTCTTAATAAAATCGTTTTTGATTTGACATCGACATGATCAGTAGATTGCACGATTGCCAGAGGCAATTGAAGAACACGGTAAGAATTCATTCAGTAAAAAACTAACACGCCATTTGCTCGAGAAGTCATTTGCTCAAAAAAAAAAAGAATTCATTCATTTGGGATGGACACGATCGTCATGACAAAATTAAACATTTTTTTAACACGCAGCTCTTTGTGGTTTTTTTCTTGGATCAAAATAGATGTAAAAGTAGAGTAATCATCATCATTTCAGCTGTCCACTGCTGGACATAGGCTTACCCAATTTGGGGGGCAGGCTTGCCATAATCGTCACTCTTGGCAAGTGAGTTGGCGATCACAGTATAGTGATACAATGCATAGAGAACGCTGTTGCCTGTTCTCTAGTAAGTCCCTTCTTCCTTCCAGTCGTATTTTATGACACTCATGGAAAAAAATGGGATGGTGCTATTCTTCACGTCCCGCACCATACGGATTTAAAAGAATGGCATAGACATTTCATATTTCCAGTGATCTAAATCGGGTAGTGGTTAACAATTTTTCCTTCCTTTCTTTTCTTTCTTTCTTTTATCATATTCCATTTATTTGCATATCGCTTCTGATTTTATAAAGATTCACCTGAGGACGGCCAATATTTTTTTAAGTCAGTTAAACAGTTGATCAAAAGCGATTGAAATCAAGATTATTACAGGGTTTTTGACGTTTATAAAAAGAAATGCAAATATATTAATCTTCAAATTGTTTAGGAACGTACTTACATGAAAGTTGACACATTACTAAATATTACAAGACTGGGTACACATTCAATTGATTCTCACATTTCCTGCCAAAATCCTAACGAATTAGCTCTAAAATATTAAATTTCATTCCAGCCATCAGGACATCTAACACCTCTAGAAGAAGACGACATTGACAACGACGAAGTTATCTCCGTCGCCATTGGTCCTCCTCCAATCCGGCCGAAATACGACAAAGTGCACTGGAAGCATCCTCCCAAACCTATCACCCGCAACATATCCAACACAACAGCAAGCAACATCGTTAAAGACGTCTTTATACAACTCGGCAGAGAGTTTCTAACGAGACAAGTGAGTGAAGACTTCATTTTCGGACAATACGTAGGCAATGCAATGAAAAACTTAACAGCAGAGACGAAACTCAGAATGCAGCACGAAGTCTTAGAACTAATACTTAAATATCAGAAGATCAACAAAGGTGAAGTTGCTAAACCAGAGGAAAAACATAACAGTCCTTTGCCTATGATTAAAGACATGAAAATGGAAATAAAAAAGTTTACTGCAGTCAATGATACGGAGGACACGTGGCCAGATTTCTCAAATCTTGCTAAGATTGTTGGTTGACACACACATCTGGCTCTGGTTGTTGGTTGTTTTTCGGTTTTTGTTATTCTACTTTATTTTGTTAATACATTGTTTTATAATCATTTGTGTTTGTTATTTTAAAATTAGAGCATTTGTAGGAAAATCAATTATGTCATTGTGCACGTTTTGTTTTTGCTACATCCTTTGTCTCGAGATTTCGTTTTAATAATATTTCTTTCTATTTCTAGTTTGTATGTTCTAGTTTTGTCATCTAGTGTATTTTCTAGTTTTGTCATTTTGTCTTTGTTATATATAGTTTGACGTTTACAGCTGACTTATTTTGCACTTTTTTCATCTTAAACACACATCATACGCGTTGACATCATAACATTGTAGTCTTTCAAAGATTCTTGAACTTCCCAGTCTAATTTTACAGATGCACAGCTCAACTCCTCAATTGTATTGATTTTTCGCACTGCATCACAAACCCTTTGAATCATCATCAACTATGTTGGGGTCAGCTTCTAATCTAATGAGATACAGCCGAATTCCATTATTTAACATGAAGCGACTGGCTGTTTGACCTCCACAACTCAGTTACTATGGGTGAGTAATACGACCCTTGACGACCTTCCTGACTGGTTCAGACTTTCGGTCGTCTGAAGACCCGTAATGACTGAAGACACAGTGACAACAACCTTTAAATATTAGACAAATACTCAAATAACATTTCCCGTAAAAATAAATCACAGCTAACAATATTTCGAAATAGCACTCCGAATAAATTGTGTTCTGTCCCGTTTATTATCTGTGCGCCTAACGGAATGCGCGTGTAACGAAGTGACATCTAACTTGTCAATTTGACGTTGATACTTGACAGGTCTTGTTAATTTGCCGCTAAAAAAGGTCCGTCGCGTTTTGGAACCCCCGCGACGCTTTTGTTGAAATTAATCCTTTTAAATCGATCCGCTTGTGACAATTAGTCGTGATCCTATTGTTTTGATTGTTAAATAACCCCAATTTGAAAATATACGGGTTACGTTTGTTAAAACTGAAGTTCTTGAAAGGAACACGTCGCCGGTTGTATCTCGCGATCTTTTGGAAAGTTATCCCTTACCCCGGTCGTTTTGTGGACAATCTGTCATGACCCAATTGTAGTGATTGTAATTAACCCCTAATTTGACGTGATAACACGGGTTTTGGACATATCTTGTTGAAATAGTTTGAAGGTTAAGCAAAGTGACGCTATTGGGAATGAGTGATTTGAAGACCGCATGCTGTGATTGCCTCCAGCCTTATTGCAAGCGGATTGTTACCAGGAGAATACTCATAACGTCACGACACGATACATATACACTCACTTACATACATAACTCCAGGTAACCCCAGAAACAGTGTCCTTCAACCACCAGGTAAGTTGTTTTGTTGTATTTTAGGTGAGTCATTTGTTATTTGTATTGCGTCTTGCTTTGAATTGTACTATATATTGTCTGCTCCGCGTACGGCGGACTAGTTTCGCTCGCCACTTCTTGTCTCCTGGACCCCACCATAATATCTTCCACTGCGCATTTGAAATCCTATGGTAGGGGTCTAGTCTAGCCTGGCAGCGTACAAATTGATTCCACTAACTCAAAATTCGACGTAAATAAATCAAATGTGGCTTTTACATCGTACCTACTTTGACTTTCGGGAATATTTTCAATAAAGGTACCTAATATTCGGAAGGTGACGGCAGCGGCGTTGCAGTTGACAGTAAAAGTGAAGATCCAAATTCAAATGTTTGAAATTTAGAAAATAGGTTAACAAAAAAGTATAGATCCCGAACATGACATCAAGTTTCCCCAAACTCATTTGTTAAATATTAAATTTACAATAGATAGCAACTTATGTGTTTCTAAACTGCCCGATAGTCGCCACATACAGGGCAAAGTCCTTCGGTAACCCAGATACCCTGCATAAGATCGTCAGTAAAAGCAAGGCGTTACTGGCCTTCCTTGAGGAGCTAGGATGGAACAGATCAAATAATCCAATATTCCACCCATACGCAAAATACGCGTATTGACGTGGAGTTGCGGACACAGACCCGTTTTACCTATTACCTTCTACATTGAACTGGCCACTCTTGTAGTGACAATCACTGACAAAACTACTGGTATGCCGTCTGCAGTCGCCATCTTACCGCAACAGCAGGCGACACTGTCGCGAACTATGAAAGATTAGGAAGTGCTTTCTATATGAGGTGTATCTATTCATACACGAAATATTTTATGAGGTACACCTGTAGGTGGTAAAGAAGCTACAGCAACGAAACAAAAAAAAATCTAAATGTATTTTTTTCTAAATTTAATATTTATAAATTACCGCGTGAAGGTCGGAAATTACCCCGCGGGAACATACTACCGGGATAAAAAGTAGCCTATGTCCTTTCTCAGGCTCTAAACTATCAGTGTACCAAATTTAAATCGGTTCAATAGTTTTAGCAGGAAAGCGAGACAGACAGACAGACAGAGTTACTTTTGCATTTATAATATTCACCATCGCTTCTTGCGTATCCCAAACGAGTAGGTAATTTATACAATGTACCAATCTATATAAGGTGTATCTATTCATACACGAAATATTTTAAGAGGTACACCTTTAGGTGGCTTTAGGTGGAAATTTTTTTTCGTTGCTGTAGCTTCTTTACCACCTACAGGTGTACCTTTTAAAATATTTCGTGTATGAATAGATACACCTTATATAAAACAGAAGTGTCGCTGCGTTCAGTCAGTAGTGTCGGCGATTTGTGGTCTGTAGTCGCCTTCAAAGTTTTACCTTAACTGGTTTTCATAAAGCCTCGTTAATAATAATAATAATCCTGGCTAGCCTGACAAAGGTTAGAGGTCGAAAATTTTGTGTATTCGCAAACTGTCGTTATCTGACCGCAGTGTTTGACTTTAACCCGGGGGACCGGCCTTAATCCGAGATTAAAGAAACAACGGAGATAAGCTAAGGGCACTTATGGCTGTAATTCTCTTAAAATTGTACTGGAACATATAATGGTAAATGTTGAAAAGGATTAAATGATAAAATTGGTAAAAAAAAACACATTTGCATGTCAACATTAAACATTTTTTTTTTAAACTAGATTGTTTGATGTTTCCCGACTCGGGTAAGAAAAAAGACCGAAACAAATTCAAAGGGCACAGTTTCTTTTAAAGCCAGGATAGAATATTGACCCAGACATGCAGGGATGGCCATCCCTGCATGTCTGTGTCCTTTTGAGGAAAGAACCTAATTAATTACTGATATTTTTTTATTGGATCTGTTGGTAGTAAAGGCTAACAAATATTTCAAATAACTTTAGTACAGTCAACGTCAATAATATCGGAACGGACGAATAGATAGTTCAAAATGATATGAACAACTATGCAAAATAAATATTAACTCAATGACACAGGGAATGTTTCAGAACTAGTGATGGACAGGGGATAAATACTCAGAGGATAAATACTCGAGTTTTTATCCGAAACGGATAAATTTTTATCGGATAAATACTCAAAATGATGGATAAATATCTTTTTTGCGCTTCGGATGATTATTTTATAATGTAAATTGGTTTTATTGTTATTAAGGCTTTTCAAATACTACGTTATTATATTATTTAGTTGTAATGTTAATTGTCAGGACTGTAATTGTGTCAGGAGGCCAAAGGTCTCTAATAGAGCATGCTCTTTAGACACAATTTAGAATCTTTCTTTGTTGAGAGTGTAGAGAATTGCTACATAATTGAAGATCTCTGTGAAGAGCTTCTAAAAGTCAAGAAAAATGCGGCGAAGACAAGTTTGTTGTTGTTGTTTGCCAACGCTATAAACTTGCAAAGGACTTTTCAATCAGTTAAAAGGTGTTGAGCCTTTAAACTGCGCAGCACACACTATTAATTTGCTGGCTCATGGCGTCCTGAAATGCGGTAGTTTCAAAAATGTATAATCATGCAGATATGATAAAATATAATAAAAACAATTGGTTGTCTGTAAAGTCGGCTTACGGACGATAATTTTACGTGATAGCATCTAAGTCTCTTCTATACGACGCATCGGCCGATGGAGTGGAAGAGAGATAGATGCGTCACAAGTCGAACACTTAGGCTGATCGTGCCTCTCTATTGCTTGTTTCGCGCTCTCGCTTGCACTCTCGGTGCAGGCGGAACGTGACAATGAGTTATGCATTTTCGAGCGTGCTGCCAGAGTTCATCGATTCCACGCGTGCCTCAAATAGTAGGGGAGCCCACGATGCTAAATGTGGATTTACTCGAGCGTCATAGAGACCTATTGGGTTGCAAAGCTTAGATGATAACAAAACAAAATGTTATATAATGTATACCTTTTCATCGGTAGGGGGAGCGGCTATATATTTTCAAATATGTACAAAAAAACTGTTGCATGGACTTACTCGAGCGCGTCAGATATTCATAGGATCCATGTCCTACGTATTTTGAATAAGGTACGTATGTTAATCTGATCGTTTATATGATGGGGGTAGTCGTACGTGAGGGTTGAAAATGGAAAAAAAATGAAAATAATCGAGCGCGTCAGATTTTCTAAAGGGATGTTAAGTGAACCTAAAAAAAAGCTCTCATTCAATAATCTGACGATTTCGATGTGACGCAAACGCGCAGCCATTATTAGAATGTGCAAAAAAAATCGCCATTTTGACATACTCAAGCGCGTCAGATTAAGATATAAATATGGTTCATCTTTATGTCCTAGACGTGCTGTCTCATAATCTGACGATTATCTGAAGGGATTCGCCTAATCTGACAATTTTTTTTTTTGTATCATTGAACTTAATTAATTGAAAAGCTCAGGAAATAGTAAGCAAATAAAAAAATGTATGTTTTTCTAAGTAGAATAGTTGTTGGCAAAGAGTTGCGTTATTAAGAGAATGTTCTGCGACGAATATAAAAAGCGGATTATTGGAATAGCGGGACAGTTGGGTTACGAATGCGATCGAATACGATTCAAGCGATACAGTACAAGCGAGACAAGTGATTCTGTTTGACGTTTCTTATTACTGCGGTGTTTGTGATTAGTTTATTAAACTGGTTTTGTGCGATTTTGGTTAAATCGTTTTAAATTAATTTATCCCGAACCCTAGCTCATAACAATATGATGTCACGGTAATAATATCTAACAGTATTCTATCTTCATACAAAAGCTCAGAATGCGAGTCGTCTACGCGCCTCGAGTCTGGTACACTCCGAGTACGTCAGCAGTCGCGTACGTACCGCTTTGACAAACGGACGGCGGGCGGTGTGATTGATGGTTTTGTTGGAAGCAGTTAGCGTGTAATTTATGAATATTTGATAATAATCAGTGCAAGATAATTACTATGATAGTATTTTTTTTTTAATTACTTGGAAACTCCGAAAGGAAAGACTATATTTTTATATACTTACCTAATAGTACGAAAGTTGTTTCTTTTATTAATAGGTAAGTATTTTGCTTTTCCACCCAGTAAAATACCTGGATTACTAAATAAGTAACTGGCTAGGGTGAAAAAACTGACACACGAGTGACCTACCTAGCCTGGCGTGCCCGATCTTTTGATTTGAATCGATCCTTTGGATCGTAAATCATTGAATCGATACACGATCTAGATCGCAGGATTTGAATCAATAAAAGTTGACATAATTTACATTTTCCACCTTTGTCACTTTTACTAAAAACCAAACATTTGATTTTTTTATAAAAATATAATATTTACCATCAAAGAAACTCAATTATTCCAAGGATAGGGCCGAGTCAAAATACTGTTAGATATTAGAGTCTGGCACACGAAAGTTGATCCTGAAAAACAGCGGCAAATTTAAAAAATCCAAGTGTGGTAACCCGGAGTGCAATAGGAATAACTATTTTTGATATTTGTAAAAAAAAATATTATGTTCAAACAAGGTTGAAACCGATTTTTCGTGGTAGTATAGTATTCTGACGAATGAATACGGTGGATTGACATATTTTTTATACAAAGCTACCAAATCATATACTATATATTAGTAAAAGTTATTTGACAATTGAAAATTCGACCAGTGAATTACGTAAATGAGTTCTGATTAATTTAAATAGATTTCACCAGTTTTATATCGAACTAGCTGTCCGCCGCAGTTTCATCCGCATTTTGGTTACTGAAAGAATTTTTTAAGGGTGCGTCTCATAACGTATAAACTCATTTGGTCTAATTTCATTTTATTATCGTTCATAAGATATAATCAACGTGAGATATACCAACTGTTGAAATAATTTCTTAACATATAACATTTATTTATTCTAAAACTTAATTAGTATAACGTTGTTTGATATAACGTTTATGTAATCGAAAATCATTAGGTCTAACGTTTAATATATATAAAAAACGTCATTATGGTTAACACCCCGACTCAGAGTACCCCGACTCGGATAGGTTAGGTTAGGTGAGCGGCGGTGAAGTAATAGCGTTAATTGATTATTACATGAGTTATTATAATTTGTTTCGCCTACCTTCATAGAAACAAAATTTTGGTACAAAGGTATTTTAATGCCTAATTCCGTAAGCCATTGTCGACCCAACAGTGAGGTGGTACCCCCTTCTATTACAAACAATTCCAATTGTTTAGACTTATTTTCATACTGGATTAATGGTCTAATTACCCCTAGTGGTTTTATTGACGTACCGTCATAAAATCTAAATATTAAATTTGAGTAATCTAAGGGTCTATAACTAAACAGTTTATCATACATATTTTTGCTAATACATGACACTAATGACCCTGTATCAATCTCCATCGATAGTTTGGTTTCATCAACCCATAAAGTTAAGCTCACCGGTTTATAACTATTTAAACTGAGTTGATGTAAATCTTCTACCGCCTCCCAGTCCTCATTATCTGACAACGAGGGCTCGTCGTCCCTTGACTGGTCCCAGGTATTTATCTGGTTGGCCGGTCCGCTCGCTGCATGCACGTGCGCCACCAGGTTGTTGGCGTCGCGTCCATCCCGCGGCTGCCTCCCTCCGACGTGCATCGGGCAAACCCGACGTAGATGCCCTTTCTGCCTACATCTTCCACAGATAAATCGACTGTATCTACATCCTTCACTCTGATGATCCGACGCCCCGCAAGCCGAACAATTGCTTTTTGAATCGTTGGCGGTGCTGCTGCGCGTGCGCCCCGCCGCCAGCCCGCGCACGCCGCCACTGCTCCGGCCGGCGCGGCGTGCCGCCTGCGCCACCGCCACCGCGTGCAGCGCTCCGGCCGCTGCCTCACCGCTTCCTCTCGACTCATTCGCGACTGTCTGTTCCACTGCTGCTGCATCTCTCTCCGCCGCTTCCATTGCACATGAAATTTTCACGGCATTTGCATATTGCAGATTTTCTTCCGTAAACAGTCTCTGCCTGATTGACTCGCTCCGCAACCCGCAAACTAGTTGATCACGTAAGTTCTCCTCTAGAACGGCCTTAAATTCGCAAAAATTTGACATTTTCTTCAATTCCGAAATGTATTGCAAAATCGATTCACCCTCAATTTGTCTTCTCTGCCGGAAACGATACCTCTCTGCCATGAACGACGGCTTTGGTTGCAAGTGGTGTTCCAAGACTTCCACTACCTCCGCATAAGTTTTCGCACTAGGTTTGTCCGGACTTGTCAAATTACTTAACAACTCATATGCTTCGTCACCCATGGCCGCAATCATTGTGGGTAACCAAAGTTCGTTCTTCACACTGTTCACTTTGAAAAACATTTCCATGCGCTCCACATACATTGTCCAATTCCCCGATCTTACATTAAACTCGGTTACCCCTAGGCTAAGGCGGGAGCGAAGCGTAGCGGAGCTCCCGCCTTAGCCTTCGTGGTTATTTTTTTTAAACCACCCAGAAATAGGAGCCCCGCTTAGCGGGGCTCCGTCGACCTATCTTAGCGCATTTCATTGTATTAGACCAATTAAGTTTTATATATTTTGAGTGGTATGGCAAACGATTTTATATTTAATGTATGTTATGTCAAACGATGTTATATTTAATGTATGTTATGCTTATAAAAATTAGTTATTTTAAAATTATAACAATCGTTCATTATATTAACTAATCGGTATATTAAATAAAATTATAGGTTCCGTTGTTATATGTTGTAAATATTAGAGATTTTGTTGTTATATCATCTATTACTTACCCATTTCTTAAATCGGACCTGTAGTTCCTGAGATTAGCGCGTTCAAACAAACAAACAAACTCTTCAGCTTTATAATATTAGTATCTGTAAACTTTAGTTATTTTATTAATTATCGTATGCAATGATCGTAATTAATGAGGTTCATAGACATCAAGCTATTTAGACTATGTATGTTGATAGAAAAAAAAATTAACGGTTAATTATTTAAATACTTTATTTTATGAATCATAATCAAAATCGGAATCTAAAAATTCCATTTCTAGTGATGCATCCGAATCACTGCTACTATCGTCACCAACATTTATGATGAACCGATCCATTTCTTCATCGGTTATTCTGTCTCTTTCTTTGTATGTATTTTCTATATGGATAACATGATCAGTATTTTTTTTCCATTCTTCTGGGGTTACACACTCAAAGGATTCCCTTATAATTCTTTCCACTTCAATAGATGGTAAATTTATATTTTTACTTGCGATTTTACGTTTTACCAGGCTCCAAGTTAGCTCTATGGCATTTAAGTCGCAGTGGTAAGGAGGTAAACGCAGTACTTCATGACCATGCTGTTCTAATAATTGATCAGCTTCATAAATTGGATCTGGTTTATGTTTCTGAACCAGACAGAGCAATTCAGCTTTCGTATAATGACTTTCAAAATCTATGTTATTTTCTCTGAGCCACTGTTGAATTTTGTTTTTCACAGTCTGTGTTGTAGGTGGTTTATTCACTTGCACTGTGTAATAACTTGCATTATCCATGACAATGACACTTGGCTCGTACAAATTGGGTATAAGTTTTTCCACTAACCATTTGTTAAAATTTTGTGAATTCATGTCATGGTGATAGTCTGCCATTTTTGATTTAGTGCTAAACAATAAAAGTGCATTTGGCACGAAGCCTCTTTCTGAACCAGCGTGAACAATTATGTACCTTTTGCCTGCTGATATCTTGTCTATAACACCACTTGTTGAAGGCCCCTGCCATGACTTCTTGGGTCTATAATTTTGGTGAACATATCTCTCATCTAAATAAATTATTGGTTTCCCTTCTGCACGTTTGGAAGAAATAGTTCGTAAAAATTTGTGTCTCCAAGCTACAAGATCAAATCTTTCAATAAGTAAGGACCGTTCATTTTTGTTTTTTTTTTAACTCATAACCATTATTATGTAATATGCGACGCAAAGTTTCAAGGGAGCCAGTAAACTCGATAGATTCCCTCAGTTCAGTCAATAAGCTTCGCAAAGAAGGTTCTCGTTTTTGTACTAAGTAAAATTCATTAATTTTATTTCTAATAGCATTTATATCAGAGCTGTCCAAATTAGATACTGTGGGCTTATGGGGTCGTTTTTTCCCTGGTGTACTAAAAATTCCATCATTCAATCGTCCTTCCTTTTTAATTCTTTTTAAAGTTGCGACGCTAACTCCTGAAAAAGAAAACAATAAAACATAAATTACATTCCATACATTTATAATACCATAATGATATGAATTCTAGCAGTACATTACACAGTAAAAACACTGCATACACAGTTACATACCAGTGATTGACGAAATTTCTTCCAAAAACTGGTTCTGGGTTTTAATTAGCTCATTCTCTCCCAAAGCACTTAGTTTTGCAATAGTTCCTTTAACCGATGCAACTTCGGTACCTTCAATATTCAAATTGTCTGTAAACAAAACATCCATTACATAACTATGCGAATAAGGTAAACATGATTTTGAAGCAAATATTATAATACTATTTAGAAGTATCAAAATTATATGTATAAACTAACCTATAAAGTCTGTTATCGCAAGTAAACATTGCTGTTTTTCGTTGTAATCATCTCGTTTATTTTGTTGTTTTTCTTCAAATGAATTCATCATAGTAAACAATAACTTCCGCACGTCACTTTTTATTGTTTTGTTCATTTTAAACGTTAAAATTCGAGTATAAATACAATGAAATCCTATGAATAGTCTTACAATATATAAGTCGAATGACAATCATCTGACGTTTTTAGAAAGTTGCCATATAAAAACTTACGATTAAACCCCAGGATCAACTTTCGTGTGCCAGACTTTATTACCGTGACGGTGTTAACAATATCATACCACGAACGAGTCTGTGTGATCAGCTGTTTTGGCGCCATGGCAACAGAAACCAGAGTGGGGATGGAGTGAGAGAGGAATAGAAATGCGGAGAAGGGAATATTGGCATTACGCATCTGCACGCATTAACACGTTGAGTGCCAAACACAGGTTGATAGTTAATCCGATATGGCCACAGATTTAAGAGCGCATACAAAATTGTTAGTAGCAAGCACGCGATATCGCGCGATCGGCCATAATACAGAGCCGATGAATCACGCGATACCGCGTGATCGGCACTCAACGTTTTGAACTTTATCGACGAATTTTCGTTACTTCGGCTTGTGAAAATCGTCAGATTATATATTTTTCGTTATCCATGAATTATTTCCTTCAAAATAAAAAAAAAATAGTCACGCTCGAGAATGTCGATATGACGTTTTTTTTTTACAACTTTGTAGCCGTCTCCGTTCTTTACGTCACTCTCAAATTGTCAGATTAGTGGACTATACACTTTTTAGCATGTAATTAACTTACCCTACCTTAATCTATCTGACGCACTCGAGAAAGTCTGATGATCAATTTTTTTTTACTAATCTGATCCGTTATCCTTGACGGGCGGCCGTATATATGGGGCTCATATTTGGTGGAGGTACTTAAGGGGGTCAAGGTATCGCCCTGTATATTAATCTGCCGCGCTCGAGTAAATCCCGAAATCCCCGCATGGGCTCTCCTACTAAAAGAGATGTCGGCACATATTGAAGGGGTCCGCGAGCACCGATGCCTGCCAGGGTTGCGGATCTGTTTGAAAGAGGTATTGTGGCCCTGGCATAGGCAACTGACGGAACACGGTTGGGTTTTAGTCAGTAAATGTCTGACACGCTTTCATATTGGCGATAGCAATGGTGGCCCGGTGGTATCAGCCCCAACTTACGACTTGTAGGTCGTGGGTACGCACTGCTCTCAAAACTTTACATTGATCGCTGAATCCATATCCCACATTGTCGACAACCTCGCAAGCCCAGTCAGGATACTCGATTTCTTTATCTTCCACGAGGTAGTTTTTTTGGAACGAAGTTCCTTATGGCGCGTTGCAAAAGGGGGCTAGACGGAATTAAGAGAAAAAGTTGTAACGACACTTTTTAACCGGTTTAAAAAAAGGAGGAGATTTCTCAATTTGACTGTATATATTTTGTTTTGGAACGGAGAGAGAGAGAGAGGGAGAGGGAGAGAGAGAGAGAGTGGGAGAGGGAGAGAAAGGAGAGAGAGAGTGAGAGAGGGAGGGAGAGAGAGAGGGAGATAGAGAAAGAGAAAGAGACAGAGAGAGATATCTCTCTCTCCATCTCTTCCTCCCTCTCGGGAGAATATTTTTGTTGAGTGTATACAGGTTTTTTGTACATTATTAATAATAAAAACAATAATGAATCCTGGAAAGGAACGTGTCCCTTGACACCTCTCAAGTTTTTTATTATTACAATGATTTAAGCGGTACTTAACCCTTAAATGCATGATTTTTACTTTTTAACCAAATTAAATTTACTTTTTTGTAATGTTTTGGTGGAAATTTACATCTTTATGTAATCAGAACAAACTTACTGAGAACAAAATGTGTAGTGAGATAATAAACCACTTTTTTCTAATTACAAAAACAAAAAGTGACTGGAATGGTAACGAAAAAATTACATTGAATTGGTTGATGGAAATTTCCATCACAATGAATTTGAGGGTTAAATAGTTTCTGCCTACCCCCATGGGAGAAAGGCACGAGTTCATATATGTATGTGAAAGAAAAAAAAATGTACAAAATTAAATGTATAATTTTATCTAACTTTGACAGTAATTGACGAATTGTATTCATGATAGAGTGAAATTATTGTCAATATCAGCATTTTGTAATTGTTAAAATGATTAATAAGGTACGATACCAATCTGCATTGTCCGTGTTTCGTTAATTTTAATCCTTTTGTTAGTAAAATGACAAAATTTACGTTACGAAAACTTAAAATAGTATTTATCCGCTGTTTTGGATAAATACTCAGTAAAAACGGATATTTATCGAGTATTTATCCATTTTGAGTATTTATCCGGATAAAATCCCAACACTATTCAGAACACACGCCATCAGTAGGTAATTCTGACAAGAACTTATCTAATTAAGATAAAGTTTAAATTCCTTAGTTGTTTCTAAGCTGACAAACGAAAACTTAAATCACTTAAAATTGCCCACCGTTTTTTGATCTCACGTATTCTCATTGCCAAATCATTAAAACTACGGTCACATCAAAACGACCAATCGAAAATGTTCATTTAATCAAAATTAAAATCGTCGCAAATAATATCGCATCTCTACTTTTTCTAAGCTCACCTTGCCCGTCGCTAGTGCGTACCGATGAAAATATACCTAACTAGTGTAATCGTATTAACGGTAATAGGATTATGGTGACCGAGTAGTGAACGAAATGTTCTATAGCCGCCATTTTGATTCTATGCTCGGGATTTCATTCTTTTGTTTCGACTCGCTTTGTTTTGGGATTTTGTTGAATCCAGCTTGTGGTTTGTGGTCGTATTTTCAAGAGATTTTCACAAAGCTTGTTGAGAGTGTTATACATTTTTAAAAGTGCTTGATTAGGTTTTGGTAATTTGGGACTGTCATATAAAATTTTGTTAATCTTGTTAAGCAAATACAAGTGGTGAACTACCAAATTTTTCTTTGTATGATGAAATGAATAGTAACTTTTTTTTATTTTTAATCTTGATATATTTAAGGAATTTTTGTACACAATGTAACAATGTCAATCACATCGTGCTTTTACAAATAATCTTTCAAATCTTAAAAAAAAAACTTTTAAACTAAATGAACTAACCCTAGTCACACAAATCTTAACATATCTAGTTTATTATCTAATAAAAAATATATAACACCATGGAACATTCCAACATACATGACCGATAAATTCAGAAATAAAAAATCTATCTAGATCTAAAATGATCTACCCACAAAATTAATCACCGGATTTAACAGTACTGTAGAACATCCAGACACTACATCATTTTAGATACCCATAGCCACCTCACAGAAAAACGCAGTATATTTTGACCCCTCAAAAATTATGATAATATACCCACTTGAAACTTGGAAAGAATTTCATAATACGAAAAAAAGGGTGAATAATAAAAAAAAAACAGAGCACTGCCCAAGACTTATTCCAGCATTACATAAGAACAAAATATTCCCATTGATGTTATCTTCAAAGTATTTTTTTCTTTTTTCTTTATATTTTTTATTGGACAGGATACTGACCTCCGCTGGCCTTGACAACCCCCTATGGGCATAAAGCCAAAAGGGTGTTCAACTGCCCGTGTTACGGAAGAGACCGAATCTAGTGGGTGCATTTGGTAAAATATTATATTATTTGTGTTGCTGGTAGGTAGGTACAGTCGATGGCAAAAATAAGCTCTACACATAAATATTTCATAAACTAAAAAATACGCTTTCATAGAAAACCAACTAAAAGAAGAAAATTATCAGAAAAAGCGTGGGATACTAGATATTAATTAAAAATACCTCAAAAAGCACCCCACGCTCTTTTCCATTATATTCAACTAGCTTTTGCCAGCGGCTTCACCCGCGTGGAGTTCGGAAAATATCCCGCGGGAACATACTACCGAGATAAAAAGTGATAAATGATAAATGATAAATGATAAATGATAAATGATAAATGATTTTATTTCTGTAAGTAGGTTTGTACAAACACTTTTACAAGTCAATAATATTTTTTTGAGCTAGATGAGGTCGGCGTTTCCTATCTGACTACTCTGAGAAGAAAGGCCGAAACAAACTCAGAGGTCACAGTCTCTTTTAAAGTCCAGACATAATATTGGTAACATTATGTGAAAACTATGTAGGTAGCTGTCTGAAATGGTCTTTAGAGGAAAGAACCAAACAGATTGAGTGGACCTGTCCAGTCAGTGCACGCATTTGTCACTAATCGTGCGGCTCAACTCAGAACTTGAGAAGCTCAACGATCCGACGAACAATACCAAAGAAAGGACATTTGGTTAGGCCGCAAAAATTACTCAACCTGCCAGATCATAATTACAACATACTTGACAAGTAAAGAAAGATAAAATAAAAGAAGAAACATACCCACACAGTCTTCACATTCACAATGATTAAACAATATGATAAAAGTAAATATTCATGTCATTGTATAAATAGAATTTATCAATGTCAATGTGTATATGAAAAATCCGGAAAGGATCTCGGTCTAATCACTTGATGACCATGTTAGTCGCTGTCTGAAATGGTCTTTAGAGGAAATAACCACACAGATTTGAGTGGACCTGTCCAGTCAGTGCACGCATTTGTCAATAATCGTGCAGCTCAACTCGGAACTTAAGGAGCCCAACGAGTATAAGTATTCTATGAGTTCTATCTATGTTCTATGTTATAGGGTTTTGGTTTCCGCACTCAGTCCTTTAAGTGGACCATTGTGCGTGGGCCATGGCGGCCGTCGGTATTTACTCCAACCAGCCCACCTCCCTCCAGAAGTTGGTTATGTCTCCTGGTCTGCTAGGAACGTCCGTATAAGATTTGGGTGTCCCGAGGGTATCTGTCCTAATCTGGGTGACGCCTGTGCATTCGAAGAGTACATGCGCAACGGTTTCCTCAGCCTCCATGCAGGCCCTGCACAGGGGGCTGTCCGTTATGCCTATTGTGTAAAAGTGTTTGTTTAGCGGGCAGTGTCCTGTGATGGTGCCCGTCATCAGACGCAGACCATCCCTGTCCAGGCGTAGCAGGCGTCTGGTTAGCCTGCCATTTGGGGATGGCATAGCTTCCCTGGACTGCCTGCAGCCTGGTGCCGAGGTCCACCAGCTCTCCGCTTGTGAGTGGGTAAATTCCTGCAGCCACCTGCGTAGCTGGTTGAAGGGGATGGGCACGATGGGCTCGGGGCCGCATACTGACGCGCTGGATGCCTTTCTGGCCAGTTCGTCAGCAGCATGATTGCCTAGTGATCCGCTGTGTCCCTTTATCCATTGCAGTGTCACTTTATTGCGATTAGAAACTGTTACCCGTTCTAATGCGTTATGACATTCTAGTGTAAGGCTAGAGGTTATGTATCTTTTGGCTAGGGATTGGAGGACTGAGGCGCTGTCGGAGAGTATACGTATATGAGTGTCCGTAACTCTTCTGGCTTCTATGGTATACGCCGCCTGTATAATGCCCACGCATTCCGCCTGGTAGACGGTGTTGAGCATTCCCAGCGGGCTGGATATTTTTATGTTTAGGTCGTGTGAGAAAACTCCGACTCCAGTTCCAGAGTTGGTCTTTGAGCCATCAGTGTAGACTCTTAGCTCTTCCGGGCCCGAGTGGTCGTTTTGTTCTTCTGTGAGTATAACGTCGTAGTGCTTTTGAAAGAAGTGTAGTTTTGGGGTTTTATCGCAGGGTGATGCCATCATTGGTTGTCGCTTGATCGCATCGTCCCTAATGCGTGAGTGCTTGACCCTCGAGTCATTGCTTAGGGTCCCTGCTATGTTCAGTCTTAGGGCAGCCAGGGCAGCCTCCTCCCGCACGATCAGGTGTAGAGGTGGTAGCCCAAGCATTACCTGTAGGGCAGCGGTGGGTGTAGTCCTCATGCAGCTAGTGATGGCTACACAAGCGAACCGCTGCACCTTTTCAAGGTCTTTTCGGGCTGTGCTCAGGTCTGTTCTGGGCCACCAGACTGTTGAGCCGTATGTGATAATTGGTCGAATAACTGTGGTGTATAGCCAGTGGGTGACTTTGGGGCTGATTCCCCAATTCCTGCCAAGCATTCTATTGCACTGCCACAGGGCTATGCTGGCTTTTGTAGTAATGTAGTTGGTGTGTTTTGCCCAATTCAGCTGTTTGTCCAAAAATATGCCCAGGTATTTGGTTTCAGTTGATATGCTGAGGGTGGTGCCAAACAGTCGTGGCAGTTTGAGTTTCGCGAGTTTTCTCTTTTTTGTAAAGAGGATCATCTCGGTTTTTGTGGGGTTTACTGATAGTTGGTGTTTATTGCACCAGTCCTCTACTATTTTCAGGGATTGGCGCATGAAGTGGCATAGGGTGTTTTCATGGGTGCCATTTATTATTATGGTTACATCATCGGCGTACCCTACGGTGAAGTAACCTTTATCGTTGAGTGTTTTGATGAGGCTGTCTACGACCAGGTTCCATAGAAGTGGCGAGAGGACGCCCCCTTGTGGGCAGCCCTTCGCCACTACCGCCCTTGTAGTGTCGTTCACTGTAACTTGTACAGCTCTCAATTTGAGCATGTTGGTGATCCACCCGCTCAAGGTCGGGTTTATGTTGTGTCTGTCGAGAGCCGTGCTGATACTATTGAACATAGTTTTGTCGAAAGCGCCCTCTATGTCAATGAAAACCGCCAGTGCTGAGCATTTGTGGTCCACTGCGCATTCAATTTTGGAGACCACGCTATGTAGCGCAGACTCCGTTGATCTGCCCGTGGAGTACGCGTGCTGTTGTTTGTGAAGGGGTTTTACTCGGAGAGGTCCGTCTCGGATATGTCTATCGCAGAGTCTCTCGAGGGTTTTTAGTAGGAAGGATGTGAGACTTATAGGCCTATAGGCTTTTGGTTGTGTATAGTCGGGTTTGCCTGGCTTGGGTATGAAAATGACTTTCACTTCGCGCCACGCTAGGGGTATGTATCTGAGTGCAATGCAGGTCCGGTAGATCTCCACCAAACATGGTATCAGGTGGTCAGCTCCCCACTGTAGGAGGGCTGGAAAAATGCCATCCAGCCCTGCAGAGTATTCTATGAGTTAAACTAACTGTATTCCAAATTTCATCCAAATCCGTTCAGTAGTTTTTTCGTGAAAGGGCAACAAACATACACATACACATACATCGATCCTCACAAACTTTCGCATTTATAATATTAGTAGGACTTTTTAGCGAGTTTTTTTTTTTTGGTATCCTGGTGGTCCTGGCTAGGATATTGGCACACATTTATGCAATCATTGTATTGTCATCGGTATTTGATAAGTGTGCAAACTTTCAAATTAAGCCGATGTTTTGAAGGGGATAAAAGATTCCGTTACACAGATACATACAGACATACAAACGTACCAAGCTAATAAAAGCGTGTTAACATCCGAGGTCGAAGCCAACACGCTGAGACAGGTTAGAAAGAAAGAAAGAAAAATATTTTATTTGTGACACGCACCGAACATAAAAACATAAAAAAAAACATAGAAACTTTAGGATTAATACAAATAACTAAATGGTAAAAGATATAAAATTAAAAGAGTATGACCTGTGCGAGGCCAAAAAGGCTCCTATCTCAGCATAATGCTGCGATATTTGTAAAAAAAAAAAACAACTACCGAGCGCTGGTATTCAGAGAGGGTCTACTGTGATGCCACGGATACACTTACGGACATGACAGAATAAAAAATCCCACATTCAAAAAATATTACATACAAGAAATAAAACAAATGATAAAATATACTTAAGGCATAAATGTAAACCGTATTTCTTACAATTAATAATTAATTAATTGTACGATCTAACCAGACCCGACGCTCCAAAATCGCTTGTCCATGACAGAGACAATATATCTATGGTCAATGACAAGCGAAGGTTAGAGGTAGAGGTTAGAGGATTTTAATTTAATGAGGCACAAACCGACGACTATCTCTGTTTGAACTTATTCTTATTATCTATCATCTTTAGTGATTGACAGAGTCAGAGCGATAAATACGTTAAGCGTTAACGTTAAACGTATTTATAGCAATAATGGTATGGCAATAGGTTCAGTTGAATAGTTTCTGAATAGGTGTAAATCTGTTGCTATAAATACGTTGCGATTGTGCGATTTGTAGTACGCACGACGACACAGTTTAAGGTGACGTCTCATTGTACAAAAAGCCTACACAACGCGAAGTCTGCTAAAACTGAAAATGTATTGCTTGACATGTCGTCTTGTGCACCAGTGGGCCTTAGTGAAATTTAAAAACGATTTTCTTTATAGAGTCATCGATTTTTGGCAGCATAGAAACGAAAGTTAGTGAAAGACTTGCTCTTACATTTCTATCTTTGCCGCTGTCTGTACCTAAACATTGAGAGCATTTTTTTAAGAAGAATTAATCTGGAGAAGGAAAATGACTAAGTAATATTGTGTAGCCATTAGCTTATGACGTAAGCGCGTTAGATTTAACGCACAAAAAGAAATCAAGAAATAATACACTTTTTTTGGTCACAGTCGCGAGACAAAATACAATAACGTGAAAATAAAAAAAAACAACAGTGTGTGCCTCACGGCTGCACCAAAATGGTAGGCACATACAAATTTCAAGTTATTATGAGAGATGTAGAGATGTAGAGCTTCTAGTAGAATTAAAACGTAAGTGTAAAACGCGGAGAAATGGGATGAAGTTTAAAAGGAATTTCACAAGATATCTCTAATGACACTCACAACAGTAACATACCAAGAAGTAATCACAGAAACAATCAAAAACGTAATACTCACGTCTAAACAATTCAATTTCAATGTACTGAGGAACACTAAATTCAGTCCATCTCAACAGATGTTTACATAATTACCGCTTCTAACATTTATGCAGGTAGACTGGAGTGGAGTACTCTAACTAATGGTCCACGTTGCTGCCCTGTTATTTTAAATTGCGCCGCTCGTAGAGACAGTCGCGAAAATTGCTCCAAAAGCGAAAATTGTATCTAGTTCCTTGGTTTAAAATGTGGCGTTTAAATTTTCGGGGCTGATGAATTTTTCGCGCCAACGGATACTCCAGCCGCTTTGTGTGGTAAAGATGTGAACATTTTGAATTAAAATAATTCAGATGCTTTTCCTCTTGGTGCTTTTTCGAGTTTCATTGCAGCTGAATTTCGCGTGTATTTTTTTTTGTACTTTGCATCGCTTGTTAAGTGGTTTTTGGTACGGATGGAATGCATTATTTTTGTAATAGGTATGTGTGTAGTATGGGTTTTAAACTTATCAACTGAAAACAATACTAGAAAATTAATCTATTTCCTAAATTGGACATTATTCAAATTTCATTAATCGAGTCCTATTGTAATGTCTTCGTCAAATTGTTTCACATACTCAAGTCTTTATTTTATAAATTCACCTCTGCGTCTCCTATATTTAAACACTTAATGAGCTTAAGAACTCTAGGCTCCATTTCCCGTCCGTACAGCTAACAAAAACATCCCCTTTTCGGAAAGCTTGACAAATCACCGACCTTTTCGAGTCATGAATCATCTTTTTTGATTTATTAATTGATGAGGGACCAACCCAAAGATCTGGTCCTTCCATACGACTATCATTCAGACAATAGATTCCAACTAATCCATTAAACTTAGTAGTTTGGTCCTAGTTTCTTTGAAATACAAATATAAGGATAATTATGTCCGTAAAGTTTTGGACGTGGGACCCAAAATTCTGATAAATAAATAATGAAGAGAAAGTAGGGAAGTTCGAGGACCAAGATAAACAGATAGTGAGGGGATTAAACACAAACTGGAACTCAGACGGGACATGTTGGCCCTTCTCATTGATTCGAACCTGCGGGAAAGTTTGGAGGATTACCTTCGCAAGGTATTCGTGCATATTTTTAGAATGTAGAATAGTTTGGGTGGTGATAAAGGGTTGTTCTAGAGGGTACTATAAGTAAAATAAAATTATTCTCTGAATAAAGTGATTATCACTCTTTTCATAGAATCTTTTTCAATTCATTGGCTTAAAAGAGAGAAATTATTTATGCTTTATTGCAGACTACATGAGCCCTTAAAAAAAGATTACTTTAAAAATAAATACTAAATTGTCATACATTCTCACTAGCACAAATTCACGCCTTTCTTGTAGTTATTAAAGTCTGTAATTAAAAGAAGAATTTTGGGAAAAGAAGGACTTAATTCCTATGCATTCGCTATAGATAAACAAAGGGTGGGAGGTAACATGGCTGGTGTATTGTTTTGTGTGTGGAAAACAAAAAACAAGCACAGTCAATCTGTTTAACTATACCTAGAAGAGGTCAACAAAAGAAAGGTAGGATTTTATAGACCAAATCCAGTTAGATTCTTTTTCACGAGAAACTTCATCAAAGGAACGCAATATGACGTACAGCCCCAGCTATTATTTCCACGAAACCTTTCACAAAAACCGAACACTCACCGGAACAGTCAAAAAGCAAAAGAACAGACAGAATCGCAAGAAAAACTAGTTATTCGTTTGTGGGTACACAAAGCTACAATATGGCGCCGCGTCCATTACCCGATTAGGGTTCCGTCGGCCGCGAGCTTTTAACACTTTGAATGCAACAAAGGAACCCTGATTTCGTTATTGTCAGTATTGTGTTCGTTGAATTTATTTTGTATTGTTGGGACGTTATTGCGGTGTCAACCTTGGTCCTGTCTTGGAGTTAAAATTCTTTGAAAGTCGTTTTTTACATATTTATTTCTAAAATTGGCCACATCTTTTTCGATAGAAATCGTCGAAGGAGATTAGAGTCTACCCTACACGTACCTCACTGTTAATTATTATCCAAAGGACTTAGAAGTAAATGACTAATTCCTGGCTTGATAGGATTGAAAAATTGGCCTGCCCAACTTTGTTGTTAACGGAATTAATGTGTTTGAACTGTCAAAATTAAAGTCATTGCCAATGTATGTATGTTACGCGGCTATAGATGGCACCATTTTTTTTTTGCCTTATGACCAAATTTTCATAATATCATTATTATTTTACAGAGAAGGAGTTGCTCTGGACCGTATTTAAAAAATATTGAGTACAAGTGTGTAGTAAGAACTATGAAGTATGACGACAGCTTAATATGTGATAATTTTTGTTTGTTCAAAATCTGTATCAACAATAACTTAAATAAGGACTGCCAACCCGCATAACAGCTGTTCTCGTCTTACAAAAGATTAAAAAAAAACGAAAATTAATGTACTTGTTTTAATAACTAAATAATGCTAAGTAAGTTAAAAAAAATTACCGGTTTGTAAGTTTATATTTGGAATCGATTTATCAGCCTCTATCAAAAACATATAAAGATTTCTGAAATCTTCATTTACACAACCTCAAAAGTAACCGACTCTTTTCGAGGCTAAATAAACGTAAAAATACGTAATAATATGAGAATACGGAATTCAATAATACGCATGAAATTTAGTATACAAGGGGTTTCGGGGGCGATAAATCGATCTAGCTAGGATTCATTTTTATAAAATGACGTTTTATTCGTGTTTTCAATGACCAACTTTATCGATAATCAACTTGAACATAAACTTAATTTTAAACACAATTTACCAAAAAATACCGAGCAAAGCTCGGTCAACCAGATATTGTTCATTAAAAAGCAACAGAGTACAGTCCATTCAGACATATTGATATTTAAGTTCAGTTAATAGGTAGGTATATTCATGGGTTTTCAATTACTTAATTAAAAACTGTACTAATTGAACGCGGACGGGCAATTAATGCTTTATTTTGGGAGCAGTGAATTAACTTTACTAAAAGCTACTCTTCCTCTTTGACATAATTTAAAGCAGAATTAAACTTTATAAATGAAAGGTTACTTTGGATGCTGCTTTTATTTAATTTTTATTATTTCTTTCTTACTGGATATTCTGTGGTAGTTGACAACAGATAAGGAGCAAAGGAATCCAATCGGTTCATTATTATTTATTATGTATGTATACTTTACAGTATACGACATAAATACATAACAAAAACCAATAACCACTACAAAATATACAATGGGCGGCCTTATCGCTTTTTGCGATCTCCTTCAGGCAACCTTGGAATGGACACTGATTAGCCTGGACATAAAATGGGGATATCAATGGTGCAAATAATAAATATACAATATATTAAAATACGCATGGATGAGAGATGCACGGAACCGAGATGTATGGTGGAAAAGGGGAGGCCTAGACCCAGCAGTGGGTGACTCCAGACTGAAATGATGATAATGATGATCCTAAAATAGATATACAGATACATGTATACATATCCTAAATATAGTCCTCCAAACCGTATTTCGGCCACGGCGGCGGCCAATCTCAACGGAGACTAGCCATCGGCGCCGGAGATATTATAGTGCTCAAGTGTGTGCGCAGACACAGGAGCACTCACTCTTCCCTCACTCTCATAGTCCGATGGGACGGCAATCCGACACGACCGGAGAGAGATTAGGCGTAGGACCAACGGCTTAACGTGCTTTCCGCGGCACGGGGGTATCACACCGCCAACGTCCAAACTCCGGGCTGCTACTAAAAAATTCCTAATGGAAAAACCCAGTAAAACTTTGCCCGACCCGGGAATCGAACCCAGGACCCCATGCTCAGGAGTCGCGTTTGCGACCACGAGACCAACGAGGCAGTTAAAATCCTAAATAAGACATACACAAATACATACATACTAAATATATAAGGAACGAAAATAGACGAAGAGTATCTATATATTAATACGTGAAGCGAAAACTTTGGATCCCTTTTTACGAAAATTGGGCGGACGGAGGAGTATGAAATTTCGCACACTTATAGTTTATACAGAGAAAAAGTGACGAATGCTAATATTTTTTTTTTATTATGCGTAAAAATACATTATTTTCAATAAATAACACGTTACACACACTACTATTCACTACTGTGTATTTAATACACACATGCACAAATCGAGTCTGTATTTGTTTTTGGTATTATTTGTCTATAGCCTTACCTGAATGTCAAATATAATTATGGATTACGAAAGTTTATTGTTGAAATCTGTGGTCCAATCGAGAATATCTTTCTTTAATATTTTGTGTATATAGTCTTACTGAATGTCAAGTATATAACCATATAATTTTTTTCATCATCATCTGCCTATAATGTTCCCACGGCTGGGATACAGGCCTCCTCTCGGTGAGAGGGAGTGGGCCATAATCTACCACGCGGGCCCAGTGCGGGTTGGTAGATGTCACATGTCTTTGAATTTTTGGTTCTAAGACATGCCGGTTTCCTCACGATGTTTTCCTTGACCGTTATGAGAGCAGTGGCGATGAAATGATTTACACAAAGTAATGCGCCTGCTTGGGTTTGAACTCACGACCTACTACTCGTAAGTCGCGGCCGTTACCACTGGGCCACCACTGCTCCTTTTTTTTTTGTTTTATTTCGTTTTAATGGATATGCATATAGATTTATTATTATGGTCGAATGTCGACCACTAGGCGACCACTAGTACATAGAAATACAGTTAGGTACGAGAACAGGATCACAACGACAAATAATGTTCCTTTACGATTATTTGAGTGAGTAGCCGTTAAAAAGTACGTAAGTAAAAATATCGCAGCAAGATTTCATCGCAGTACTGGATTTTCAACCCTCTATGTTGAACCGAGAATTGAGAATCTAACAAAGTGCATCCCAGCGCATCAAAATACACACTGTATGGATGTATAGTTCTCCAGACCGTATTTCAGCCACGGCGGCCAATCACAACGAAGACTAGCCATCGGCGCGGAAGATATTAAAGTGCACAAGTGTGTGCGCAGACACAGGAGCACTCACTCTTCCCTCACTCTCATAGTCCGATGGGACGGCAATCCGACACGACCGGAGAGATATCAGACGCAGGACCTGCGCAAAAAAATCTCGTGGCGATTTCATTACGTGAACGTGGGCGAATCCTCTCCATAGCCGATTCAACTCTCATACTTCAGCCAATTAGAGGGACAATAGTCATAAAGGTTCTTATATCTATTGACCACTGAAAACAATGTTTGATCTGTATAGGGTCCGGATATAAGCTGGCCGTAATTACGGGTCTAAGTGTACGTGAAACCGGTTTTAGGGAAAGAGGCTCTAATTAGGGTCGTTCCAAAACTTTTATAATTGGACTCTTAACCTGACCTCTCCACCGTTAAGTTGAGGACACACTGGCTGTAGGAGAATTCGTGGGGGATCGCGTACTTTGTGTACTTGAGATCTTGAATTGGGGTCATTGAAATCCAGACGTGACTTATCACGTTTATTATTTTCGACATTGAATAAGTGAGTTTAAGACTTAATTTCCTGCTTGTCTCTTGACAATCAATGAATAGACAACCTCGTAATTGCTATAACCTAAAGGTTGAGTACCGCTTGCACAAACTTGTCAAAAATCGGCTTCTTAGTGGAATCACAAGGATGAACCGACCCGAATCTAGCGAATCTACATGTTTTATTAATATGAAATTTTCTATAGGCAAGTCGCACAAAGTTGCTTTAGTTGTTGGCGAATCGATGATTCCAGAAACTGTCACGTTTTTTAATTCATACAATAAAGTTTTTAACTTTTCGTTGTTTCCTTAACGATTTATTCAAAGCTCATCGCCACTGCTCGCAAAACGGTAAAGGAAACATCGTGGGGAAACCGGCATGTCCTATAAACTCGCACTGGGCCTGCTTGGTGGATTATAGCCCAGTATCTCTCTCAGAGAGGAGGCCTGTGTCCCAGCAGTGGGAACATTATAGGCTGCTTATGTATGTATTTATGTTAAAAGACGATTTGCCCGATTCGTGCCAGTTAATAACAAAATCATAAAATAACTAGGTCAATTTCAATATATGACAGTTAGAAAGTTTGAACCACAGTCAAGTTTAAATTGTATGGGCATTGTTGTGAAAGTGGTAATTAAAGCAATTACAAGTATACCTACAAATCATTTATTAATGAATTTTATTAATGTATACTCTTTATTGCCGTGTGGTGCCGGACGTAAAGAATAAGACCACCCCATTTCTTCCCGTGGGTGTCGTAAAAGGCAACTAAGGGGCTTACTAGAGAATGGGCAGCAGCGTTCTCTATGCATTTTACCACCATACTGCGATCGCCAACCCGCCTGCCAAGCGTGGCGATTATGGCAAAGCCCCCCAAATTGGGGGAGGCCTAAGTCCATCAGTGGACGTCTTTTTTTTTTTTTTTTTTTCAGGATGGGAAATCATCAAATGACTTCTCCCGCTCTGGGCGGAGCGGGAGGGCGTGTCAGACTTTTACTGACTAAAACCCACCCGTGTTCCATCAGTTGCCCATGTGCCAGGGTCACGGTATCTCTTTCGAACAATCACGCGACCCCGGCAGGCATCGGTCCTAGTAGACCCCTTCACTGCTGCTGACATCTCTTTGAGGTGCGCGTGGAACACTGCGCGCCATCGACCCGAGCTTGGTCCTTACCGGGCGGCGAGCTACCCATTGCTCGCCACCCGCAAGCTCGCGCCTACGGTGGCCGGGAGTCCGCAATCAACTCCCGACGCCCGGGGCGTCTCCTCCTGCGGCGGCTAGGGACGTGAGGGCGCAGAGACTGCCACTCCCTCACGCGCCCCACCTCCTCCTTCGCGAGCATTACTGCTTCGCAGAAGGAGGTGACGGCTTCCCATTCCTTCTCGCTCCGTACCATGGCTCGCACCAGGGCCGGACGCGAGAGGTCGCCGCCGCCGATCGCCTCCACGAGGACACGGCGGTGCTCCGCCCAGGCAGGGCACACTTCCACCGTATGCTCCACCGTGTCCTCCAGACGATCCTCGCAATGGAAACACCCGGACGTATCCTCCCGCTTTATCCTGAACAGGAAACCACCGAAGCACCCATGCCCGGTGAGAACCTGCGTCAGGCGTAAGGTGAGGACGCCGTGGCGCCTCTCTATCCACTCCTCAAAGAGGGGACTTACCGCCGCAATTGTGGCGTGCCCAATCAGTGGACGTCTTACGGCTGAAACGATGAACGACGATACTCTTTATTAATGGCGATTTATTGAATAAAGATTATACGCTATACCTATCAAAGCATAGTAGAAATATTTGATATTAAAAGACTTGTTTTGGCAACCTTTTTTTTCTGATTGGGAAATCATCAATTGGCTCTGGGCGGAGCGGGACGGCGTGTCGGACTTTTACTGACTAAAACCCACCCATGTTCCCTCAGTTATCTGTGCCAGGGCCACAGTAACACTTTCGAACAAATTCGAGATCCTGGCAGGCATCGGTTTTAACCCCTTGGATGCGATCCCTCTCATCTCTGTGAGGCGCGCGTGGAACACAACGATGGCAATCCGACAGGACCGGAGAGAGATCAGGTGAGGCACGGAGCTATCACACAGCCAATTTCCATAACTCCGGATTGTGTGCTTCTAGGAAATTCGTAATGGAAATCCCCGCACCACTTTGCCTGACCTGGGACCTTGCCCTACCGCAGCAAGTGAAGCTAAACCTTCGATCGACGCGTGAGGTTGTTATCATTTATTAGCGACAAGTGCGTTTTGCAGAAAATTTTCGCATTGTCGTTTGATACGGGGCTACCGTATCAAACGACAATGCGAAAATTTTCTGCAAAACGCACTTTAGCGACAAGTGCGATTTGCAGAAAATTTTCGCATAAATGACAATTTTGCCATTTCTTGACATTTATGTCGCATTTTCAGTTAAATCTAATAAGGCTCTGGATAAGAATCGCAAACATACCAAGAAAGTATAACACTTTTTAGATAGATAGAAACAAAGGATACGTATAATTTCTTACACTTTTACAGTGTCCCAATTCCAAGTGTGTCCTCACCTTAACTGAGAAATCCATTCTAATTAATCATGATTTATTAAAATTAATTCGCTCAATAAAGGTAATTAAGTCAAAGGAAATTAGAAAACGGAGGGTAGTCATCACGGTAATCCTCCTCGAGGGTAATCAGAGTGCCAGCGCTATTTATAATGGTGGATGATTGATTTGTTGCTAACCGACTAGAAAAAGAAGACAATTTCGGTTTTTATTTTGTACTAGCTTTTGCCAGCGGCTTCGCCCGCGTGGAGATCGGAAATTATCCCGCGGGAACACTACTACCGTTTACTACCGGGATAAAAAGTAGCCTATGTCCCTTTTCAGGCTCTAAACTATCTGTGTACCAAATTTCATTTAAATCGGTTCAGTAGTTTTAGCAGGAATGCGAGACAGACAGAGAGAGTTACTTTTGCATTTATAATATTATAGTGTGGATGTATGTCCCCTGATATCTCTGCCAATTGTGGATCCATTTTGAAGATTCTCTATTAATGGGTAGAATATACCTCAGGGGTAGTCCCATATTAATTTTACTAACTTAGCTTAGGTGGTTTTTGCGCCACGGGTGGGTTCCCGCATTGTCGTGCACACCCGCTGTGAAGTGAAGAGGAACCCGAAAAGGAGCCGCTGGTCAGGGCTTTGCCGACAATCCGACGACGACGTAGTGACCAACAAGTAAGTTGCGGATGAATGCTGACGCGATCCTGTGAACCCGCTATAAACGGTGTAGGAGGACACCGTGTAGTTTTAGTGGGTTAAAGTCCCACATAACTGCTCTATCTCCCCGTGGTAACGCATTGTGAATGAGCTTTTTCCACATTGTAGTACACGATGGAGTACTATTACAGTCACATGGCTGTATACACGAAAGCGTGTTTCTTTCTAATATTAATGTGATCGGTGTATTCATTATACTGCGTCCCATAACACAGGAATTAATATAGGGAACCCCCTCAGGCTCCTACTGTAGCTACTCACACACTGACTATGAACTCAGCCATTACCACTGCTGGGACACAGGCCTCCTCTCGGTGAGAGAGAGTGGCCCTTAACGACCACGCGGACCCAGCGCCAGTTGGTAGATGTCACATGTCGTCTAATTTTTGATTCTAGGACATGTCGGTTTCCATACGATGATTTCCTTCACCGTTTTGAGAGCAGGTGGTGATGAAATAATTTACACAAAGTAAAGCGCCTGTTGTGATCCGCCTGGTGTTAGATGTAAAGACTGGCACCAAAAGGCGACTAGCGACTAAGTGATTTACCCCTGCCGGGGTCGCGTGATTGTTCGACCTGCCGGGGTCGCATGATTGTTCGAAAGAGATACCGTGACCCTGGCACATGGGCAACTGATGGAACACGGGTGGGTTTTAATCAGTAAAAGTCTGACACGCCCTCCCGCTCCGCCCAGAGCGAGAGAAGTCATTTGATGATATCGCATCCTGAAAAAAAAAAAACAAGGGATTTACTAGAGAATGGGCAGCTCAGCGTTATGTATGCATTTTACCACCATACTGTATCGAGCTATTATTTCACAAAGTACCTACTATGATCCATCATCTGGGTGTAATTTATCTATAATATGTATGTATTTAGAAATATATAAGTATATTTATCAGTGTTCTGGTTACCATAGTACAGGCTCTTCCTAGTTTGGGATCAGATAACGGTGTGTTGGTTGTACTAAAATATTTATTCTTTTATTTATTTATCTCCATTTGGCTCTTGAAACCTGAAACACATTACTAATCATTTAATTACATCACATAGCATCATGCTTCTTTTCCCTAAATGGTTTGGCAGAGGTGTAACTATTGTAGGAACACCCACATATCGCCAGTTATGTTTAAGTCCCATATAACAGGGACCTTTTGCCATCAACCGGGCATAAATCTAAACTCTGGGCTGATACTGAAAAGGAGATGTTTCATTTTCGGCCATCAGACGTACATTTATCGAAAAAGAGGAAAAAATACCACAAATTGGGGAAAAATATTCTCTGGTGAATTTGAGCCTGATTTGCTGTGTACAAAAAATAATCGTTTTTCAATTATTGCCATGTTTTATTCAACATGGCGTCTCGTTTGCTTGCAAACTTCATTCGTTCTGAAATCATGTCTCACCAAATCAATGTTAAGTAGAAAAAAATTAAAAAATGTGTTTATTCTTGTTGTGATAAAAATAAATTACTCTTATTCTCTTACACATATTTTTGAGTAAACATAATTAAGTGTGACCATTTCATCGTTACAAAAATCTTTAGTCTCCATTTTTGAAGTGTGTTTCTAAACGAATTCAAAATAATCGCTCGCTAACTCTTAGGACAAACGTCAAACATTTTTAATTTTTATTTTGTACTTATAAACCATTTGATATTATGAAAAAAATGTTACTTTATTCTATTCAGGAGTAAGTTTTCCAACTTCGCTAAACTGTACACGTTATGGCCGGAGCCCCATATAAAAATGAAACATATCCTTTCGAGATAGAAAAACACAATAACACTTTTACCGATCTGGGAATTAAAACCAGGACCGCATGTTCAGCAGCTTAACTACTACACCAAAGAAGCAGTCACCAATCCAATTACCAACTACCACTTACCAATTCACCCCATCACAAACTAAAATCTTACCGCTTACTACTATTTACTTACCCTTTACCCCGAATTACTCTAACCATAACAGCAACAGCAAAAAGCATTCCTACATCCAAGCGAATGTTATACAAAAGAGAATTTGATTTTACTACATAAAGAGATGCTTACCATAAGGCTCGGGGCATAATTGCGCTCCCAGCGGACTATAAAATTGTGCCTAAAAGCAAATAGTAATAAAAAGAAAGAAAATTATCGTTTACACAGAAAGGTTCGCGGAGCATGAGTGAGGCGCGGTGCCACTGTTAGCAGGCTTGTGAATATACGTCTTTATCGTAAATTACTACATATTGTGGTCCATCAACGAAGATGCGGGCCCGTCCGCATGAATAAGACCCGTCAAAAAAGGGCCAAATTAAAATTTTCGCATGGATAAATACACGTCGGGACGAGTGACAGCTGTCAAATCGTATTGTCAATTATGGATAGTTCTGGCCATTCACTAATCTTAGGTCCGTAACTTCGGCCTAAACTACTGACTTCTTGCTTAGGGAGTAGACCCCTGACTACGGGGTCAATGGCCGCTGATATAGTGTTGAACTTATTTAATCTTTTTTTGAGTTCCGAACCTTAAATAGAAAATAGGAACACTCATAGGATCACTTCAATTTCTGTCCGACTGTTTTGTCTGTCTCTTAAGACCCTTTTTCTCAGGAACGCGTGAAAGTATAAAGTTGAAATTATTTCATGTACGTGAGTCGACGAACCCTTGGTGCTATACAAAAATCAAGCTTCTAACGAAACGCAATAAAAAAAATGTCGTTTATACGATATATTATACTCGCAAATAAATCTAAACCTATAAGATACATATCGTGTTGACATATTATAGAATCAGCTTTAAATTCATCCTTACTATGGAACCCTTCAACTCCCTCCCCCCTCTATTAGATGAGACTTACCCATAGGACTTAAATCCTACTTTTATAAATGTGAAACTTTGTATGTTTAGTTAGATGTTTGTTACACTAATACGTTAAGACGACCGAACGGATTTGAACGAAATGTCGCGCACAAATAGTTTTTAGCCTGAATTTAATAAATATTACACTTTTTATTCCAGTCAATCAATCAATCAATTTATTTATTTTCTCACCACAATATTAAAAAGTTTACAGGTCCATATTATTTAGTCTTAAGCTATTAATACACATTACTAAAGGGCTCCAGGTTCTTAAATAATTGAGATTGAGTAAGATTTCTTTAATTTATTTGGAATCGCAAGCGCACACTTATACCAATTTTTGACAGAGAGAACAGCGCCTCTAGTGGCGGAAAAACGTAACTTAAACATAACATCACGCCTTGTTTCCCCGAAGGGTTAGGCAGAGGTGTACTTACAGTACACCCACATTTCGCCTGTTATGTTTAAGTCCCATGTAATAGGGGGCGAGCCTATTGCCATCAACCGGGCACAAATCCAGACTCCGGGCTGCTACTGAGAAATTCCAGATGGAAAAACCTAATAAACTTTGCCCGACCTGGGAATCGAACCCAGGACCTCATGCTCAGCAGTAGCGCTTGCTACCACTAGACCAACGAGGCAGTCAACTTAAACGTAACTTAAATTTACTTCTTATTTAATACAAACGCAAAGGTAACACACATACAGCCTATTATAAAATTTATTATTCAATAATTACAATATTGTGGGAGACTGGTGCCTAAGCTAGGCCAAAACCTGTGTTTCAGGACACTAGGTCTCCACCCCAAGTAACAATGTCTGGGCGTACTATAGCGTTACACATATAATTATCATGCGGCGAGTACAGCGTTATGGAGAGTTTAAAAACGTAAAACAGTAAGTACAACGTAAACAGTAAAACGTTTCCGTGGGATAATTGCCGACCCCTAAGCGAGCGAAGGCGCTGGCAAAAGCTAGTATGCTATAATCTTTGCTGTTTAATTTCATTGTATTCGCTAATAATTACGGTCAGTGCCATTTCAACACTGACCACTGCCACCACACCCAAACAACGCTCAGCTAAAAACAACATCACTAAACCGTGTTATGTACTCGGTAAATTAATTTCTACCCTCTAAAGACATTACCCACCTTCAAAAATATGGAAACGATACCGTGAAAAGGGTTGGTCTTCAAATTTTGTTAATTCTTTTTTTTTTCATGTTCTGTCGTCCGCAAGTCTGTGATAAAACTGTGATCTTGGTCTGACCTAGCGAAGTACGGAGTTTCAATAGAAAAAGAGGTCAGTGTTTAGGTTTTTTGTTGTCAAGAGCTGATAAGAATAAAAACCCTTATTCATCAAAACTGTTATTTAATTATACCACACCTTTAGACACTTCAGTTCGCTATCTGTTAACTTAATTTATATTTTTTAATATTATTTGTACGGAGCACAACTTATGACCAAGTATCACGTATGGCCGTACCAGAGAGCGAGAGATATCGTGAGAGAGTGTTGAACCCGTTCACTTCACTTAGCACCACTGAACACAGATACTACTACTACTGCAGCACTCACAATCGCAACTAGGATGAATATACAGTAAAACAATTAGGTATACTTATAACATGTGTATTGAGATCAAATCAGCATAAAAAACTTCGTTGACCCTATTAAACGGCGGAGAATCTTAACACCGAGATTCACGATCCATGAGCAACGCCATCTATGGGTACAATTAGGAACTATTTGCTCAAACATTCCGCCCACCAAGGACAAATTCAAACATTTGGCCTTACATTATCACCAACTATTTTGTTATACCGCCCACCGGTGAACTATCTTAACTTATGGTTAAAACAAGCTAATAACTTTTATTACATAAAATATCTTAATTACTATACCTACTTATGGCTACGTTGTCGTGGACATTACGGGTAAGATACAAATCTTAGAAATAGACCTTTTTATTACAGACGTCTTTGTGCGTAAAGATACAACTCTAGTAATACCATCGGCCCCAGGGTGTTTTGCAACCACACGACCAAGCAGCCAGCGAGAGGGCGGCAAATCATCCTCTTTAACTAAAACTAAATCACCGGTACTTGGTTCCGGAGTTAGTTTATTCCATTTATACCGATTTAAAAACATAGACAAATACTCCTGCGACCAGCGCCGCCAAAAGTTCTGCATCATCTTTTGAGTTAATTGCCATCGACGTAAAGAGGACACAGCGGAAGATTCAAAATTGTACTCCGGAACGGCGACCAAGGATTCACCAACAAGGAAATGACTCGGAGTCAATGCGTCTAATCCGTCCAGACCGTCATCCATCCTTGACAGCGGTCGCGAGTTGAGGCAGGCCTCAATTTGTGCCAATACGGTTGACAACTCCTCATACGTTAACGTTGAGTCACCAATAACTCGCCGTAGGTGAAATTTTATAGACTTGATTCCGGCTTCCCATAGACCGCCGAAATTTGGTGAGTACGGAGGAATAAAGTGCCACTTCGTGCCCTGTGATGCTAAACAGTCAGCCAGCTCTTTTGGTAACTGAGATTTCTCCGCAGCGAACAATCTTCTTAATTCCTTTGATGCCCCTACGAAGTTGGTTCCATTATCTGACCAGATGTCAGAACAATAGCCTCTTCGCGACACAAATCTTCTATACGCCGCCAAGAAGCCTTGAGTTGTTAGATCACTAACAGCCTCAATATGTACGGCCTTTGTGGCCATACAGATAAATAAACAAATATAGCCTTTATAGGCACGATGACCACGGCCCTTGGAGGTCCTAATGTTTATTGGACCCGCATAATCTACCCCGGTACATTTGAAGGGTCTGGTAGGCGTCACTCTTGCAGCTGGTAATTGCCCCATCAACTGTTTTGATGTTGTTGCCGAATGCCTCACACATGTAACGCATTTATGTACGTGTGATTTTACTAATTCTTTGGCACTAAGAATCCAGTATTTTGACCTGAGATATGCCAGCATGAGTTGAGGCCCTCCATGCAAAGTTTTATAATGTGAGTCTGCCACAATCAAATTAGTTAGGTTGGACTTTTTGGGTATCAATATAGGGTGTTTTCTACTATCACTTAATTCTGACTTTTGTAACCTCCCTCCTACTCTTAAAATTTCCTTTCCATCTATGAAAGGGTTTAAATACTTTAAAGGTCCTTTCAATTTCACTAAGTTACCGTCCTTTGCTATTTTATCTATTTCTTCTCCAAAACTCTCTGCTTGACACTTCTTTATACAAACATCTAATGCTTCTTTTAACTCTTGAGCTGTTAAAAACCCTGCTATTTCACCGTTATCCTTCTTCCTCTTTATCCACATGCGTCGGCAATAAGCAACCACTCTCGTTAATCTGGTTAAGTTTGAAAACCGGTCCCATAAATTACTTTCAGTGCTCGAGAAATGTACTTTGATAATTTCTAAATTGGTCTCCATATCTTTAGGTTTGTCATAAACTATATCCGTTGAAGATAAGAACGCTGGCCCTTCAAACCAAGACGTTTGTTTCTTGAGCTCTGAAGGGTTGAGACCCCTAGACGCATAATCCGCTGGATTTACGCCCGACCGAACATGAGACCATTGTTGTGCATCTAAAGTTGTTAAGATCTCCGATACCCTGTTGGCTACAAAGGTTTGCCACCTATTTGGGTGGCTATTGAGCCAGGCCAACACGACAGTAGAATCCGTCCAAGCATGAATGTTCTCCTTCCGAATATCCAATATCTGAGCCACCTCAACCAACAATCTACTGAGAAGAACCGCTCCACAGAGCTCCAGCCTGGGAATCGATATTTGCTTGATCGGTGCTACTTTTGTCTTTGATGTCACCAAATTCACAGAAACCTGACCCGAAACATCTATAACCCGGATATAGATAACCGCGGCGTAAGCTGCCTTTGACGCATCGCAAAATCCATGAATTTCAACGAGTTCATCGTTGCGTTTGGTGTTAATCCAGCGAGGAATTTGTAATTGTGATAATTGACACAAGTCATCCCGGTAAGTACGCCACTCTTTTAATATATTGCTTGGAACTTCATCATCCCAGCCTATGCCTGATAGCCATAGCTTTTGAATTATTATTTTTGCTACTATGACACTTGGTGAAACCCATCCGAGTGGATCAAACAAACGTGATATGTCTGATATAATTATTCTTTTGGTTACAGGTTTCTTCGTCGGCGGAAGTGTCACCGTGTAACGAAACGCATCAATCGTTCGATCCCAGGTAAGTCCAAGTAACTTCATAACTTCGTCGATTTTAAGTTTTCTTCCTTCTTCTTTATTTTCTTCATCGTTTTTGCTTATACTTTTTAATAAGTCCCCATTATTGCTTGACCACTTTTGTAACGTAAACCCTCCTGTTTCTGCTAACTTGTTAAATTCATGATACAACTTGACACCTTCTTCCACTGTTTCGACGCCCGTTAGCAGGTCATCCATGTAGAAGTCTTCCTTTACTTTATTAGCAGCTATAGGGTAGTTATGCTTCTCGTCTGCGGCCACTTGCTGAAGAACTTTAACTGCAAGATACGGGGCACATGCCGTACCAAAAGTTACCCTTAATAAACGATATTCGTTAGTTTGATGATTAGGACTTTCTTTCCACAAAATCCTTTGAAAGTCAACGTCCTGTTCGTCAACTTTGATTTGCCGGTACATTTTGACAATGTCCGCAGATAAACAAATTGGATACAATCTCCATTTCATCAAAATATGCCTTAAAGTTGGCTGTAAGGTAGGGCCTATCATTAAAAGATCATTCAATGAAACACCGTTTTCACCTTTACAGGATGCATCAAACACAATTCTCACTTGCGTGGTATCTTTATCCTCTCTAACAACCGCAAAATGAGGTAAGTAAATTCCATTCGAGTTATTTATCTCTGTTTCAGGAATCTTCTCCATATGTTCCAGCAGTAAGTATTCATCTAACACATTTTGATATTTTACTTTCATGTTTTCATTTTTACCCAATTTTGTAACTAATAACGAAAGTCTCTTTTCAGCTATCTTTTTTGAATTATTTATTCTTAATTCTGGATCTGTGGTTTTAAACGGCAACCGTACGATATACCGCCCATCTTTATCTCTTTTTGTTGTTTCAGCAAAGAAACGTTCACACTGTTTTTCTTCCTCAGTTAAGATATTTTTGTTGATTACTGTGTCCGTCTCCAATTCCCAAAACTTTTTTAATAAGTCATTTTCCTCCACATATGAATGCATAACTACTACATTCTCATGAGGTTGGTGTGATTTCTCTACCACACCTGAAAGAATCCATCCAAATGAAGTAGCTTGGGCTACTAAAGTTCCCTGAGGTCCCTTTTTCATTCCTTCTAGAATTATTTGACCATAAACCTCGGCACCAAGCAAAATATCAATTTTGTTTGGTGTGTTATATTGTGGATCCGCTAAAGGTAAGTCGCATACCCAATCCATTGATATGATTTTCTTGCAAGGAAGAAACCCGGTTATTGTTTTCAATACATAAGCGGCAACTGAGACTTTGACGCTTGGATCATGAATCGAGGTAAGCATTATTTCTACCATGAACTTTGAAATAACATGAGTATTCCCTTCCAGCCCAGAAATGTGTCCCCTTATTGGAATCTTTTTAAGACCCAAGTACTGAGCAGTTGCTTCTGTCACGAAGGAAGCTTGAGACCCTTGATCAAGCAACGCCCTGATAGTGTGACTCATTCCATTCCTGGCTGTAGCTTTTACCAGAGCCGTGGCTAGCAACACCTGATGTTGCGTTTTAATTTTATTTGACGAGAAAAATGTGGACACTGTGTCAGAGTTTAACGGTTTGGATGGTATAGCTTTTTGTTCACCAGATATATCTCCGTCATCGTTCCGAGGTACGTTACAACTTTTTGTATTTTCTGCATCGCTATTTACCTGACCAGCGGAATGGAGTAAAGAATGATGTTTACGTTTGCAAATACGGCATAAGGCTGAACTCAAACACTGTTTGGCCGAATGGTTGCACCCTAGGCAGTTAAAACATAAACCGTTTTGTGCTACAAACTCCCGTCTGGCATTTACATCAGTTTTTATAAAATTTTTACAACTTATTATTTTATGACTTTCTTTACAGAATTTACATTGCATAGTAGACGTATGAAAAGCTTTAGGTTTCTCTATTTGTTTTGCTCTTCCTGTGTTGGATCCCGTATCCAAAAATTCAAGTGCTCTATAACGACTGGTTAGAAACTTGTTAAATTGTTCATAAGTTGGTAAACCATCAGAAGAAGTGTCGCTCGTAACGTTTAATTCCCACTGTCTTCGGGATTCAAGATCCAACTTTAAAGTAATTATATGAATCACGATGAGGTCCCAGTTAGCAGTATTGATACCAAGGTTAGTTAATGCATGTAAACAATCATTAGTATTATCCATTAATTCCTTGAGACCCACAGCGGATTCATTGCTTAAATTCTTTTGACTAAGTAACCTTTTTAAGATAAAATGTGATAAATATCTTTTATTATTATACCGCGCGTTTAGTTGTTCCCAACATCTATCATAATTTGTTTCTGATATGGGAATTTGCCTTAGAAGCTGCTCTGCTTCCCCAGACAAGTACCCTTTTAGATATTGCATTCGTTGCACATTATCCAATGATTTGTTGTTATGAATAAGTGATATGTACAAATCTCGAAAGGTGACCCAGTCTGTGTACTTTCCAGAAAATACTGGAATTACAATTTTTGGCAGTTTTACTTGACATTGTTTTAAATTACTTTTTACATCTTTTGGATTTTCTATAATACTTTCCTCATATGATTCTAAAATAGTTTCTATTTCAGTTTTATATTGAATATAGACTTCTTGAGTGATATCGTACATATCTTTTTTAACATAGGAAATTTGTTTCAATTCATCGGGATCATATTCCTCGTATAATTTACTGTGACTATCTACTAACTGATCCCATAATTTTTCTACACTTTCTAACCTAACTTTGACATAAGGACGAGTTATTCTCTCTTTAGGCGATTTCTTAAAGTTTGTGTAAGCCTTATTGATTCTATTACAAATGTCTTCTAACTTATTAACGAACGACTCCATTTTTATTTTTTCCAAATACCCGTAAATATTTATTATTTGTCAAATCTAAATCAAAGTAAATGAATTTGCAAACTTTTAATTAAATAAGACGTGGACATAGACCAAAATGTTAATAATATAAACTGTTGCTTTGAACAAGATTTGAGGTAACTATTCTAAGTTAATGATACCCTCTATAATTTGCAAGTATCAACAAACTATTTGTTAAAAAATTACAAGTTTTTAAACACACGTAACATTTTACAAATTTGGGCATAGATTCCTCGTCTCAACCAATTTCTTAAAAATTAAACTATGTCTAAAACACGGCAAATGTTCCCAAGTTAATACTAAATTTTTAAAGTTTAGATCTTCAATATAATAAGGTTCAAATTAATGTCAATTTTAAATGTTCTGCGACTGATTTAGTTAACTAGCACTTTTCTTTCACTTAGTAATAAAAGTTCACTCACAGTTATTCCTCTTGATTGGTACCACCTGATGATGAATTGTCCACTGAATGATGAATGACAATGCGTCCTGGCACGTCACACCTCCCGGTCACTCCAGTTACGATTCCTGACGATGTCGTCACCCGGCACCGTCTGCAGTAGCCCGCTGCCTGCACCGCCGCTACTGCTGCTTTCTGAGTTGCTGCTGCTCCTCTATTGGCTGGTTTGCGCAAGCGATCCACTTGCCCAGCCAAGACGTGGTTCAAAAACTTTCGGACAAGTTAATCCGGCTCGAAGGACCAAATGTTGAACCCGTTCACTTCACTTAGCACCACTGAACACAGATACTACTACTACTGCAGCACTCACAATCGCAACTAGGATGAATATACAGTAAAACAATTAGGTATACTTATAACATGTGTATTGAGATCAAATCAGCATAAAAAACTTCGTTGACCCTATTAAACGGCGGAGAATCTTAACACCGAGATTCACGATCCATGAGCAACGCCATCTATGGGTACAATTAGGAACTATTTGCTCAAACAGAGAGGGATGGATGAATGTGACTGTAAATTAGTATGGCAATAATAAACAGTCAGCTTATCCTATTTGTTACAGAGGATTTTATAGTAGTTATAGAAAGGGGGTGCGGGGCGATGACTGCGAAGAGAAACATGCTGGTACGCCAGTTTGCTGGTTGTTTTGTCATTATCTACCTAGCCTTTTCCCAACTATGTTGGAATCGGAAAGAAAGAAAGAAGAAAAGAAAGAAAAATTGTTTATTCTGCACAAACAAAACGCACATTACAAAATAAAAACGGCTAATCGGCTTCCAGTCTAACCGGATATAGCTGAATACCAGTATTTTACATGGAGCGACTTCTTATCTGACCTCCACAACCCAGTAACTGGTTAATGCGACACCCCTTCGAGAGACTCGTTGTCAGACTTTCGTGCTTCTGACGAACCATAACGACTGTCAAAGATCCACAAATGACTGCTAAGACTGAGGTCGTGGGTTCGATTCCCACCCCGGACAAATCTTTGTGTGATGAGCACAATCATTTGTTCTGTGTCTGGGTGTAATTTATCTATAATATGTATGTATTTATAAATATATAAGTGTGTTTATCAGTTGTCTGGTTACCATAGTACAGGTTCTACCTATTTTGGGATCAGATAACGTTGTGTTGATTGTCCTAAGATATTACTATTATTAATCTTTTCTGATACTCGATGTATCATATTTACGTACGGTACTATATTCCAGAAGATTTTCATGTTATAAAAGCCGTTCATAGCAAACCATTTTCCTAAATAAAAAATTACTGCCGGAACATTAATTACTCCTCTAAACATAAAACACTATAGATCACAGCCAACCGTTGCCAGTATTAGAGATCCCGCTAAAATCGAGCTAAAATCTCTCTCCGATTCCCGCTATCAAATTGCAATTGAACAGTGAAAAGCCTACAATACGTCACCATCGACAGCTCATTCTCAATAGTCACGAAATAATAGCTCTACAAAATTAAACATTCCCAATTCAATCAACAACCATCCTTGTGCTTCTACAAATAGAATCGGTAACGACCGCACTGAAAAACATGTTCTGTGACACGAAGCGTCCAGATTAAAATGATCTCTAAAGACAAGTGTTCGAAGTTTGCGTACGGTTCAAGTAGTGTTGGATGTTGGTAGCAACACATCACACGTCAGCGGAATCGCAACGCCCGGACGAGAACAAAGTGCATGTAGTTAAAGCTGGTGCACAATAGCGCCATCTATATTGGCCGGTGCGAACCCTCGACCCGATCCAAAATGGCGACCGTGACGAGTTGTCGAAGCCTCGACGCATTGTGACAGTGAGAATTACACAGAGTAGTTAGACGTAGAGGGAATGAAAGACTTAATTGAATGTTAATACAATTTATTAAAAATCAATTCTTAGTCGAAACGCACGAATAAAAACACCCGAAAGATCAATTTCAAATAGCTTTAAATATCTATAATTTTAAATATCTTTTGTGGGCGATTCGCATGAAGATAATTTATTTGTGGGTGAATCCACGATTCCGAAAATTTATATTAGGCAACTGTCACGTTCCGCCTAGACTTTTCTAAATACGATGAGGTTCCAGTCTAACCGAATAACAGTCGGCCGGTATTCTATGTTTTCTACGTTTTCCTACACAATACACTAAGTTCCTGCCTGGGTTTCGAACCCACGACCTACATACAACTCGTAAGTCGGGCTGATATCACTGGGTCACCACTGCTCCTCCTTTACAATATTAGTTAGGATATAAATAATTGTATCTTGAAACAGTACCTGATCTATTTGTACAAAAAAAAATTGTTGCCTCTGTGGCACATTACTCTGTAGCCAGCTCACCTGTATTGTACAAAATAAAGCATCCGAAACGGAACTATGTCAATATTTGTTCTAAAGATCGATACACACTGAGTAGAAACACAAACGATTTTGCATTGTTTAGCATAATAAAAAGAATAGCACATAGCTCATCGTCATGGTTGAGGTAGGTACATTGCAGTCAGGCTTTCACCCCCCCCCCCCCCCCTACCTCGTCACCATCGAAGCAATCTGGCCGGTACTCGAGGGCTAGCTCGAGAGTAGGCACGGTTCCCTATCGTGTCGGATGTCGCAGGTGCTTCGGGAAGTACCTGTGTCGGCTAAACAGAGAGCCGAACCCCCAGTGTCATCAATGCGTCGAAAGACGGGAGGACATGGCGCGGCACACGCTGGCAGAGTGTGCTGCTTTGGAGGAGCCGCGTCGTTCCCTCATCTAAGGAGTAGACAGCAACCTGTCGCTGCCGGCTGTGGTCCACTCGATGGTTAGCAGCGAGAAGTCCTGGGATGCAGTGGTATTGGTAGTGGTAGGTAATAAATAATACATTATCTATACTAATATTATAAAGCTGAAGAGTTTGTTTGGTTGAACGCGCTAATCTCAGGAAGTACTGATCCAAATTGAAAAATTCTTTATGTGCTGAGTAGCCTATTTATTGAGAAAGGCTATATGCTATATAACATTACGCTACAATCAAAAGGAGCGGAGCAGCAACGAAAAATGGATGAAAACTGGCAGGCAATTCGATGCGACGGGAAGCGTCACGGGAGCAAAAATTTGACGCGTACGAAGTCACGGGCAAAAGCTAGTTTTTCAAATTTGTAAATAGCGTTTTGAGTACGTACGTTCAAAATCTTACAATAGGGAATATACAGATAATCCAAGTGTATCAAAAATTACCAAAATAAAAAAAAGAGAAAAGTTAGTTAAATTACAAAATACACTCTAGGGCTTGCAAACTTTCTCCATATTTTTTTACTACCTACTAAGCACAGACTTTTTCTTGAAACTTTCTGAAACACTTTCTACTTAGCCTTAGAGACAACTTAATAATTATGGCAACGATCTTTAGACGTTAGCTTTTGAGACACTTGAGTTACTTTCAAAATCCTTGAGCTTTAAAAATAATGTTTGGCGCCTAGGGACTCTCTTTTAATTTTTGGTTTTAAGAACTTTATTATTTCTCGTTAAGAACTAACAATAATTCACTTACTGAGAAATTAAATTAACATAAAATGTTTTTGAGCGTACAAAAGCGACGTAAAACGTGTACAACGTGTACGTTAGACAGCACATTTTGGAAATTCGTAAAACATATCTATTTTCCATGAAAAATTACTAAAACCTGCTGATCGATGCCCTTCGCCCATCGAATGATGAAATTATTTTTTTGTTCCATTTGTTTTTTTTTATATCGATACCCAATACGTCAACACGTGGTTAAAGTGTGGCTAGCTAAATTTTATTTGATCCTGTATACATACAAGGTAAAGTGTAATTACCTATACATCATCTGCCTAGCCTTTTCCCAAATATGTTACGGTCGGCTTCCGGCCGAACCGGATGCAACTGAGTACCAATATTTTATTTGGAGTGACTGCCTGCCTATCTGACCTCCACAACCCAGTTACTGGATACTACGATACCCCTTGGTAAGACTGGTTGTCAGACTTTTGGGCTTCTAACGACTGCCTAAGATCTACGAAAGATAGCCGAGACCAACGGCTTAACGTGTTTTCCGAGGCACGGAAGGGTATGTAAAGATGGTCACCCATCCACGGACCAACCGCGGCAAGCGTCGCTTAACCTGAACGATCGACCCGTGCGGCTATTGTAAATTAGCTACAAGCCTTTATAGCTATACATACAAAATTAATTACCATCATACGCTAATTTAAATAGGTAGCGAAACTCAGTAGCTTAACCTGAACGATCGACCCGTGCGGCTATTGTAAATTAGCTACAAGCCCTTATAGCTATACATACAAAATTAATTATCATCATACGCTAATTTAAATAGGTAGCGAAACTCAGTAGCTTAACCTGAACGATCGACCCGTGCGGCTATTGTAAATTAGCTACAAGCCCTTATAGCTATGCATACAAAATTAATTACCATCATACGCTAATTTAAATAAGTAGCGAAACTCAGTAGCTTAACCTGAACGATCGACCCGTGCGGTTATTGTAAATTAGCTACAAGCCCTTATAGCTACACATATAAAATTAATTACCATCATACGCTAATTTAAATAGGTAGCAAAACTCAGTAGCTTAACCTGAACGATCGACTCATGCGGCTATTGTAAATTAGCTACAAGCCCTTATAGCTATACATACAAAATTAATTACCATCATACGCTAATTTAAATAGGTAGCGAAACTCAGTAGCTTAACCTGAACGATCGACCCATACGGCTATTGTAAATTAGCTACAAGCCCTTATAGCTATACATACAAAATTAATTACCATCATACGCTAATTTAAATAGGTAGCGAAACTCAGTAGCTTAACCTGAAGGATCGACCCGTGCGGCTATCATAAATTAGCTACAAGCCCTTATAGCTATACATACAAAATTAATTACCATCATACGCTAATTTAAATAGGTAGCGAAACTCAGTAGCTTAACCTGAACGATCGACCCATGCGGCTATTGTAAATTAGCTACAAGCCCTTATAGCTATACATACAAAATTAATTACCATCATACGCTAATTTAAATAGGTAGCGAAACTCAAAAAAAATAATTATCGCTATTCTAGACATGATACCCATCACGTCTGGAGTTTCACTCCAGTTAACCTTATAACCTTATATCATCATCATCAGCCTATATTGTTCCCACTGCTGGGACACAGACCTCCTCTCGGTGAGATTGAGTGGGCCGTAATCTACCAGGCTGTCCCAGTGCGGGTTGGTAGCTGTCACATGTCTTTGAATTTTTGGTACTAAGACATGCTGGTTTCCTCACGATGTTTTCCTTCACCGTTTTGAGAACAGTGGTGATGAAATTGTTTACACAAAGTAAAGCGCCTGCCTGGGTTCGAACCCACGACCAACTACTCGTAAGTCGAGGCCAATACCATTGGGCCACCACTGCTCTCAATAACCTTATATATCAACCCCATAAATCGAACATCTTAATGACGCAAAATAAATTATTCAAAACCTCCAAAGACCACAAAGCCTTTACGAACTATTTCAACGAAAATTCCGACGTCAAAATACGTATAATTGAATTCTACGCAGGCAGGCCGATATATATATATGTATACAACCGATATTAGTTCGCTTTGGCAATAACATCGAGTACAAACGCTGTGATATTGCCGCCGTGCAAACAGACTGAGACAAAGGCGGGCGACAATATCCTGATATTTTCAACCCTTTCTGAAGCTATTGAGTTTTTAAAGAGTGTGGTGGATAGCTGTATAGTATTGTGTTGTATTTAACCCCGACGCAAAAAGAGTGGTGTTATAAGTTTGTGACCGATATATGTGTTTGTCTGTGTATTGGTCTGTAGCACCGTAGCTCTAAAACGGGTGATCTGATATGCGTGCTGTTTTTTTTATTCAAAATTAGGCTTTCTATTGGTGGTTCTAGCAATTCTTGCGCACCTCGTATTCATTATATAAATGCTGAAACTTTTTTTAAATTTCTAACTGAGAAATGCTGAGTTTTCCACACAAAATTTTAGTCCGTATATCAAGCCTTTGGAAATAATTTTTAAGACAAAAATTATTTACTTTTATCTACATCTACTACCTATATATTTCTTTTTCTCCCAAATTTTATCGAAGTCCATGTTGTGTTTTACGCATGAAAAGCTCTACTACACACAACATACTGAAAAATAAATTAATTTTGTTTTAATTTTGGGTCTTTGATTTTGTATTGGTTTTTTTTGTCACCAACTTCCCTTTGTTTTATTTTTAACTTTGTAGTGTATTTTTGGAAGTCGGTTGTTTTACACAATCCTTTGATTTTTAATATTCAAAAGTTCTTAAGCCCATTAAAGACAGGCGAAAAGTATAATAATCACGTTCCACAATAAAACTCGAGTCTCCATCGAACAGTCTGATAAGGTAATGCGATACTCATTAAAACTTCCCTGAAGATCCGCACTCTCACGAATTACTCTTCCATTGCTTGTTTAGGTCGCACGTTTTGGAAGCAAGCCAGCGAAACGCGGCGATCACAACGATGTGATGCTCATCATTTTACGTTTAGGAATGGGGGAATGGTACCAGTATCGATTGTCGATAGGTTGTGCAAATGGGTGGGTCAGTGACCCAGTTCAGTGGTATAGTAAAAAACCATCACTAATGGTCTGATATTTAAGCTGGGATTATTTGGTGACGTGTAAAAGACTGAAAAAAAATATAAGTTCCCAATTGTGTGCCTTAGTATGGGTTAAATAAATGTTATTTCCGTATTGCTTTTCAAGGTGGCCGGAAAGTGTCTAAGATACCACTTAAAGGTTACATCAGCGACATTCGTCAAAAATGATTAGTTATTAAGTATCATAGGAGTTAAACTTACCAATCAGATAAGGAACACGATACTGCGCTCTTAGACACAAATCATAGACGTCATTAAAAAGCAGCCAACCCCAAATGGGACTGGGCCAGACACGATTTCCGCATGTCGGATGCAATGTGGGCTAAGAACACCACAATTTGTCATACGGCATCGCGGAAGACTCAGGCGTAGATGGCGGGACGAACTCGACGCCTACATGAGGGATTGGTCCTTATTGGCTCAGGATAAAGTTGAGTGCATAAAAGAAAGAGAGGGCTTTGCCCTGCAGGCAGTGGGACAATACAGGCTGATTATATATACTAAAATGACTAGCATTCGATTGACACAGTGTTTGAAATCGGCATTTGATACAAAAGGATTCTGGAACTTCAACTCGCTACCTGCCTCCATGGATTCAGTGCAAGATTTTGAACCTCTCTGTATAGACAATTTTTAACCTTGCACACTTTGATCTTTAGCTGGCCTAGCATTGTACGGAGTTAAGACCAGCTTATATTGGCTATGTAACCACTCTCATGCAGCCTACTGCACGTGTTCGTATGGAACTGTGCGTGTTCTAGTTTTCTATCGTGATCTAGCCCTCTACACCTATCAACAAGCTCAACAGCATAGACTGACTCGATCAAGGGTCAGATCTGATTGTATATTATATCGATAGCAGTTGAGCACATCACTACTCTTGAAGTGATGGCCTCGTCACATGAAGAGCTCTCTACCGGCTCGGATGGAACGTTGTTAAGTTAAAACCACCTCAACGGGGCGCATCGAAGATCAATGATTAATTTATATACCCTACTTGTACTAATAACATAATGGTAAAACTAGCTCTTTGCATGCAAACTTCGACCTTTAATTTGACAATTTTTTTATAAATACCAAATAGAAGAATTGCCAAACTCAAGTGGCAGTGGGCAGGGCACATTGCTTGCAGAACAGATGGCCGATGGGGCCGAAAAGTTTTGGAGTGGTCGCCACCACGTACTGGAAGACGAAGCGTTGAAAAGCCTCCCACAAGATGGACCGAGGACCTGGTTAAGGCCGCAGCAATCTATTGGATGCGAGAAGCACAGAACCGGTCGAAGTGGCGGTGCTTGCGGGAGGCCTATGTCCAGCAGTGGACGTGTTTCGGCTGAAATGATGATTATAAATATTGTACAATCTGACATAATAAATGCGGAAGGAACTCTTTCCGTCAGTCTTTTTGTCTGTCTGTATGTATGTGTGTTACCTGTACACATGTTAATAGACCATGACCTGGGTTAGGGCGAGAGATACTTTTAACCCTAACCTAATCTAATTTTTCTTCCTTTCAATGTTTCGTTACCTTTGGCCTAAAACTTTGACTTCCATAGAAGCGGTGACGTCCTACAATGGTTACCCAATAACGGCTCTCCAAATAGGTACGAGCGTTTTTGACACTAATGACAAATATATATATATTATTAATATTATAAAGCTGAAGAGTTTGTTTGTTTGTTTGATTGATTGAACGCGCTAATCTCAGGAACTACTGGTCCGAATTGAAAAATTATTTTTGTGTTGGATAGCCTATTTATCGAGGATAACATCACGCTACAACTAAGAGGAGCGGAGCAGTAATGAAAAATGTTGCAAAAACGGGGAAAATTTATTCCTTTTGAGAGTTTCCATTGCGTGCGCTGCGTAACGAAAAATGGACGAAAACTTGCAGGCAAATCGATACGACGGGAAGCGTCAGGGGAGCAAAAATTTTACGTGGACGAAGTCGCGGGCAGAAGCTAGTGGCAAATATTGGTGGAAATGTCAAATTTTCCGTGTTTCTAGGAAACCCACGATTTAGAGCCTCTATGATAGCGATATCACTTGTTAAAAATTAAACATTCAAATGATCACTTTGTTTTTGTATTATAATGGTGGAGGTTCAATTTAAGCATTTATAAAAATAAATGACCAGTGAATGGTGAAGGGCGGGTGTTTTGGGGGACTGAATTATGTAATTTTGACGTTTAAAAAGTGTTGACTCTCAGCCTAGTGTGAATAAATGACAACTATGCTGAGGTCGGCTTCTAGTCTAACCGAATGCAGCCAGACCAGTATGTTTCAAGGACCGACTGTACTAGTATAAGATCCACGACTAACAGCTGGGTCCAACGGCTTAACGTGCTTTTCGAGGCACGGATGTTCTGGGATTGTAAAGATGGTCGCCCATCCACGGACTAACCTCGGCAAACGTGGCTTTACCTGATCGATCGAACAGTGAGGCTCTCATCACACGGTAAAATAAGAAAACAAAAATATAATAGGTATAAATTAAAGGACTCAAAAAAAACGACGGGTTGCACTCCGGGAGTGCCGGCAGAAGTGAAAACTTGAATATTAACGTTGTGCATTTTTGATATTTTGGAATGGTTAGGGAATAATTTTGCACGAATTGCTTTAATTATCTATATGTTAATACGTGAAGCGAAAACTTTCGATCCCTTTTTACGAAAATTGTGCGAACGGAGAAGTATGAAATTTCGCACACTTATAGTTTACTAGCTTTTGCCCGCGGCTTCGCCCGCGTAGATGTCGGAAATTATCGTAAGAGGACGTATTACCGCGGTAAGAATGTATTAATCCATGTTATACATACATAAAATTACGCCTTTTTCCTATGGGGGTAGGCAGAAACTACGGAACGCCACCTGCTACGATCCTTACATATCATGTGTGTTTGATGTACTTAAAATAAAACTAATAGTATTCAGAGTAAGAAGACTGCGACATAGGACTGGATTGAATTGAATATAAGTCTTCCTGGTTTTATCTTAACGCTCCTATTCTACCTATATAAACACTCAGTTATTTACCAGACACCAAATTAAACATAGTTATAAGAATATTACTTTGGCCAGTGGCTTTGCCCGTATAGCTGTCGAAAAATATCACCCGGGAAACTACTACCGGGATAAAATATCTATGGTATGCTATATATCAGTCTTTCCCAACGTGGGCGATAACGCCCCCTCGTGGGCGCTGCAGGCCTAAAGGGGGGCGGTAAGAGACCCAGACAAAAAAGGGGGCATTGTGTAGGGCTTTGGGATCGATTTATAATTTCATCTACCTAGCTAGGAAGACTCTTAGACACCGACTGAGCTCTCGACTCTCGACTACATCTTGTGAACATCAACTAATATTAATTAAGATATTGCTCAAACTCGGTTCGATATAAAAGACCGCGGGCAATCATGTTTTAACGAGTTTTTGTTAAATAATCCGAATTGTACATTCCTATACCAATCGGCTGGTTCTATAATACTTGTTCTTGCTTGTCGAGTACGATTGGGCGTCGAATGAGATAAACGAGTTTATGCACGTTTGTCTTATTCCTGTTGGTGCGTGCTACTTATGCAATCCTATATAAACGACGTAAATTTATTTTATTTTCATTTGCGGTTTCGCGCATAATAGATAAGCAGTACTTGATTTGAAATCAAGTACTGCTCAACTGAACACTTACGTATTTCTTAAAACAAAACAATGTCGGAAGTAAAAAAGAAGAGACGGCAATAATCTGCGGAATATATTAAATTCGGATTTATTGAAAATCCCACAAACCCGTCGTCGCCTTTGTGTCTTCTATGTCTAAAAACATTTTCGAACGAAGCAATGAAGCCTTCAAGACTGCAAGATCATTTGAATAAAATGCATCCAGATAAGACAGAAAAGAATGTAGCATATTTTCAAGACCTAGAGAAGAAGCATAATACTCAGCCAAGTGTATCAAAACTATTTTCGGCGGCTGCTAAGCAAGATGACGACGGACTTCGAGCTTCGTACAATATCTCTTTATTAATTGGTCAAAAAGGCAAACCACACAACATCGGAGAAGAGTTAATTTTGCCAGCAATAAAGGAAGTAATAACTACTGTGCTTCATAAACCGGCCGCAGATATTATCCGAAAAATTCCTTTGAGTAATAATTCTGTGCAAAGACGAATTGATGAAATGGCTGAAAACATTGAAGAATCATTGTGCAATCATCTGAGGACTAGTCAATTCTCAATTCAGCTCGATGAGTCCACTTTACCAACTAATGAAGCGTTGTTGCTATCTTACGTGAGGTTTATTAAAGATGAGAAAATACGTGAAGAACTATTGTTTGCCAGAAATTTGGAGACAGATACAAAAGGCGAAACTATATTCAATACATTGGAAAAGTTTTGTGAAGAGAAAGAGATTCCTTTGAAAAATATTATATCAAGTGCTACGGATGGCGCTCCGGCTATGACAGGGCGCCATAAAGGCTTCATAGCATACTTAAAGAATAAAATTCCAGATGTCCTTGCTATACATTGCGTTATTCATAGACAACATTTGGTTGCTAGAAACTTAAGTGAACGACTATTTCAATCACTGCAGTATGTCATCAAAGCAGTCAATAAAATCCGTAGCAGCTCTTTGAATGATAGATTATTTCATCAGCTTTGTGTTACTAATGACGAAGATTTCAACCGTTTGTTGCTTCATACTGAAGTTCGTTGGCTGTCAAGAGGCAATTGTCTGATTCGATTTTACAACCTGTTTGACTCTATGATAGAGTTCTTGGAAACTAAAGATACAGAACTGCGCAACAAGCTCATAACATCAAAGAATGATATAGCTTACATGACAGACCTGTATAAAATGTTCAACGACATGAACCTCCAACTGCAAGGCGATGAACTAAATTTAATTAAAACAAAAAATGTCGTTGCTGCTTTCGCAGCCAAACTGCTTCTGCACAAAAAGAATATGGGCAGACGTGAGTTTCACAATTTTCCGAATTTATCAGTATACTGCAGTAACGACGACTTGTTTGCCTACTGCCAACATTTGGAAAACCTCCACATTGACTTCACCGAACGATACCAGGACATTTTAAGCTTGGAAATACCAGACTGGGTGTTGGATCCGTTTTCAAATGTCAACACAGCAATGTCACCTCAGCTAGAAGAAGAACTTATAGAATTGACAACAAACGAAGAAATAAAAATCAAGTTCAAAAATGGATATCAAGAATTTTGGCTACAAAAACCGATCCCGCAATTGTACTCTGGATTGTGGTCAATTGTTCAACGATTTTTGATAGCATTCCTATCGTCATATTTGTGTGAACGTGGATTTAGTGCTGTGGCAACGCTGCTTACTAAAAAGAGAAATCGTTTACGTGTTACCGAACGTGGCGACTTGCGGCTGTTTTTGAGTAAATTGGAACCTGATATCAACAAACTTATTGAACAGCATCAGATTCAACCTTCACATTAGTTTTTATATAAGAATTGATTATGTTTGTTTTATTTTCAATAAAAGATACTCTGTCCGAATACTATAAATTTGCGTTTCAATAATCAGTTATAAGTACTTAGCGGTTTTTAAGTATGTTTAAAAAGGGGGGTGTTAAAAAATAATTTATTCTTAAAGTGGGCAGTAGACAAAAAAAGGTTGGGAACCCCTGCTATATATGGTAAGTATCAAGGATAACCAAAAATCCAAATCCATCCAAAAATCTAAACTTCTAAATCATATTTCGCGGCACTTGGAATAATACAATTAGCTTTATTTTGAGTACTTCGAACACACATGATGATATGCATTTACTATGAAGCCCAAGTAATATGAACTACTACCGGGATAAAATATTTATGGTATGTTATATATGGTAAGTATCCAGGATAACCAAAAATCCAAATCCATCCAAAAATCTAAACATCTAAGCCATATTTCGCGACACTTGGAATAATACAATTAGCTTATTTTGAGTGCTTCGAACACACATGATGATATGAAATACTATGAAGCCCAAGTAATATGAATTACAATCCTACTAATCCTGCACTACCCGACCGTTACCAAGCGAGATGGCCGGACGCGGAACGGCCCGCTAGCCGCTCTGCGGCTATTTTATTATAATCTCTGATATCTTCTCAAATATTAATTTTAATGATATGCTGTAAAGGGCAATTTTGATCTACATGAAATGCACAATTTATTTAAGGTACTTAATTGCATAAGGATTAATGCTGTATTGCTTAAAATCTCATTCATAAATAAGCCATTATTTCTCGTAAAAAGTAAAGGATAAAAATGGTTATTATGGGTTATCCCTAAGAGTTAGACATATACCATTGCGGACTTTTTTGTAGAACTTTTTAAGGTGTACAGTACTGTAGTACATTATTTTGAGCTATTTCGTAGGGTTCAGCCAGCGTTCGCAATGTAAGCGCAAAAATATGTGTTTATTTATGACATCACATTAGAAACCTCTAAAATTATCAGCGTTTCTTTACAATATTATGCATGTTATATACATATAAACCTTCCTCTTGAATCACTCTATCTATTAAAAAAAACCTGCATCAAAATCCGTTGCGTAGTTTTAAAGATATAAGCATACATAGGGACAGACAGACAGCGAAGTGACTTTATTTTATAATATGTAAAGAAAAGATAAAGATACAGAGAAGAAGTGACGAATGCTAATATTTTTTTAAATTATTGTTAAAATACATTATTTTAAATACATAAAACGTTACACACACTACTATTCATTACCGTGTATTTAATACACACATGCATAGGTATCCTTTTGTTTATGGTCCAAATCTGTGGTCCAATCGAGAACATCTGTCTTTAATATTTTGTGTCTATAGCCTCGACTGTCTATGGTCTATAGTCTTACTAAATGTCAAGCATAACCATCTAAACTTCTAAACTAATATTATAAATGCAAAAGTAACTCTGTCTGTCTGTCTGTCTGTCTGTCTGACTCGCTTTCCTGCTAAAACTACTGAACCGATTTAAATGAAATTTGGTACACAGATAGTTTAGAACCTGAGAAAGGACATAGGCTACTTTTTATCCCGGTAGTATGTTCCCGCGGGATAATTTCCGACCTCCACGCGGGCGAAGCCGCTGGCAAAAGCTAGTAGGTAATAAATTAATTTTATAGGTATATAACCTATTTCATTTTAAAAATCTATGATAGAATATTTGTCTTTAAAATTATTTGTATTAGCGACGATGGGAATTTAGTTAGGATTTCTAAGAAATATTTTTTGTGGTTTTATGGGGAGTGTCAAGTATGGCATTAGTAAGTTTCCCATACAAAACTTAGTGTCGTGTGCAAACTGTAGAGGTTGTATGTCTCACGATTGTACAGGCTGGTTATAATTACGACATTTTGAACTGTCATAATTATATAAAAATAATAGGGAAAATTTTCAGCTGTCACCATCCATGGATGCGCGTGGCACGCTGTAACATAAACACACATGAACATTCGCGCAAGCGTCTTGCGCCGCCTAAACGAAACAACAAGCGCAGGCATACATTTTCGCCGCACCGTAGAAAGAGAGGGGGATACTTCCTATCCTACTTTCTGTCCGTCTTACGAATTTTCGATCAGGGTCACGTGTCCTGACGCGAGTTTAACATTTTTTACCCATTACAAAAAAAGTGCACAACGCCGCTAAAGAAGTTTTCACTTCAAAAATAATATGTGTAATCTATAACTGTTGAACAGATTCAACAGTTATGCTTAGTGTTTAAATTAAAATCAAAATCAAAAGTCATTTGATCAAACTAGGCTGAGTGTCAGCACTTTTTGAACGTCAAAGTTACACAAGACAGTCCCCCCAAAATGCCCGCCCTTCGACACTTCCTAGTGCTTTAGCTGGGAAGAAGAAGTGGCGGAACAAACTCCCCAGCAGCACAGCTCTCTGTTAAGTTAGAAGAACTTGATTCTATACAATATTGTGTAAGTAATTAATATTATAAAACAAAACATACATTATTCACCATATGTCAGCTAGCACACGCCAATATACCACCAACAAAACATGAAAAACTAAACTCAAGCTGAAATAAATAACAAAACAAAATAAAACAAAATCGTAAACAGAATTTAAAACGTAAATAAAGCCTCCAGGCAAAAAGGGCGTGCCCGCTTACATATTCAACGATGCAAATTGATACATACAGCTAAGTTGAAGTTACTATAGTTAAACTAGGACCTCCGGACTAAAATAAAATAACAGTTAATACAAGTAACAATAACAAAAACCAAGGTCAGCAAGACGACCAGTCACCACAAGCAGCACCCGTTCACGAGCATAACGCAAAAATTAGCCACTACCCCCTCGCCATATTTGAGGGAAGGTAGTAACCCGACCCCCGACGCTACCGCAAGCAGTGACATCTAAGGGAGCATGACGAACTTGCTGCCGGTTGGTCAGACAAGAATATTATGAACAGCTGACGAGGTCGCTAGCTAACTACATGTTGCAATACAACTCATTTAAAATCATTGTAATGAGTAGATTTTGTCCACAATAAATGAAATTAAAAGAAAATAATAATAAATTAACAAAATAAGTTAAATAAAAAATAAAAAAACAATTATATGAACTACCCATATAAACTGTCAGTAGGAAAGCTAATTCTGGATTGAAAGAACATAAACATTGTCTTGAGTGAAAAGGTAATACCAAGACCAACAAAAGAATTATGAACCTTATGAAGCCGGTGAAAGGGAGCTCGTAGTTTGTCCTTATTTCTAGTATTAATATTATGAATATCACTGTTTTTAGTGTACAAGTGTATATTTTGCCTAATATATAAGATGTTGGTGAAGATGAATTGTGATGCCACCGTAAGAATACCAATATCTTTAAACAAATCTCTCAGAGAAACTCTAGCACCTAGTTGGTAAATCGCTCGAACAGCTCGTTTTTGAAGAGCAAAAATATTTTGAATGTCCGCGGCTTTGCCCCACAGCAGAATGCCGTAGGACATTATGCTATGAAAATAACTAAAATAGACTAATCGAGCTGTATCAACGTCCGTGTACTGTCTAACTTTCCTTACGGCGTAGGCGGCCGAACTGAGCCTTCCCGCTAGGCTTGATATATGTGATCCCTACTGAAGTTTGGCGTCTACTGTTATTCCCAGAAAAACTGCCGAGTTTACAGTTTCAAGCACCTCATTATTTAAAACGACATTGGGTCCCAGGTTCCTAACATTCGGTAAGGCGAACTTTATACATTTCGTTTTCTTAGCATTAAGAACTAGGTTATTTGTGGTAAACCAGCCATCGAGAGCGCATTATTCACGTCGTCAAAATCTTTTCTATTCCTGTCTACTTTAAAGATAAGTGAGGTATCATCAGCAAATAGTACAATGTCACAGATATTCTTTAAATAGAATGGTAAGTCATTTATATACACTAAGAATAAGAAAGGACCCAGTATTGAGCCTTGAGGTACACCTAACTGAACTAGTATCCCGGAAGATTTTACACCATTGATATCTACACATTGGTGCCTATTTTGCAAATAAGAACTTATGACATTGAGAGCTTCGTTTTGAACACCGTAATGACGTAGTTTACGCAAAAGTGTGTCATGGTGAACGCAATCAAAAGCTTTGGAGAGATCACAGAAAACTCCGATAGCAATTTAGTTTAGTAGGTGTTGTTTCAGTATATACTACTATACTACTACATACTGGGTGTAAAGGACAGCCCTCCGCAGACTACTGGGTGGGTTCAGTATATCATACTAATCACTCGGATCAATTCGGAAAGCCGCCTTTGGGCAATCGCCGACGACGAGTTCGATGAACACTGTAGTTAGACGGGAAGTGAACAGCTGATTTTACGCGTCGTTCATTAGAGTATTTCAACATACATTGCTGCATTTTTGATTTTAGCCGTATTGTTTACATAAATGGAGTGCTGCTTTCAGAGAATGTAATTTTACATAGAAATGAAACTGAAAAAGCTGAAAAAACGGAAAAAATACCTGAGAAAAATTCCGGTGGAATATGATTCAAAATAAGGACTTGAATGCACTCTGTCAGTTTGTGGAGGGCTGTCCCTTACACACTGTATACTACTATACTACCACGCGAATGAAGTCGCGGGCTGAAGCTAATATTACAATAATATCTTATATAAACCACAATTCATAAAATTCCTGTTTGTTTCAGAATATATTTAGTTCTAAAACCGCTGTCGACCAGACCATTGTTGTTATTATTATCCTCATTAAAAGTAGTTCCAAATGATGTTGATTCTTGCAGCTTTATTATATGGGTATGTTTATTTAATTTGAGAACCTAAGACACTAACATAACTCACCCGTGTTTTTTTGACCTCCATTGTCCCACTTCTGGGCAAAGTTCTCCCTCCACTCTTCCTGGCTCGTCTCGCCATCTCCTACGTGGTCTGCCGCGACCCCGTCTCACTGTCTCAGGGCACCCGTGTTAATTGAAGTTATTATTAAAACCTACTAATACAATTTGTGGTTTATAATATTGAAATTAGATATTATAACTTCTTATACTGCCTCGTTGGTCTACTGGTCGCAAGTGCTACAGCTGAGCATGAAGTCCTGGGTTCGCTTCCCAGGTCGAGCAAAGCGTTATTTTGGGTTATTCCATCTGGGATTCCAAGTAGGAGTCTGGATTTGCGCACAGTTGATAGAAATAGGCTGGCCCCCTATTTTTTGGCAAAATGTGAGCCCTTTGCCTATACTATCATGCTTATACAAATAGTTTTAGAAATGTGAAAGTTATTCCGTAAACCTTCACAAACTTTTTGCGCCTTAAACAGCTAAATGAACTTTGATGATGTGTGGTTCACTGGTTGAGCGTGACCTGGGTAAGGACAAAAAATACTTTTTTTCCGATAGTATCCGGTGGGATAATTTTCCAATCTCCTCGCGGGCGAAGCAACTGGCAAAGCCTAGTATGAAATAAAATAAAACTTTTATTTATATTATTATATAATGATATTTTATAGCAGATTAGTGACCCGCCCTAGCTTTGCACGGGTGTAAAGTGTATGTGACAGGGGTCGTTTAACTATAGAATCTCTCCACGCGTCATGAACGGCAACGGGGTACACCGGCTGACCGCCCGTTTCGCTGCGAGCGACCAATAATTTCAAATCAGTCATTTATCTTCTAAAATATTCATTTTAATTATTTGTAAAGATACATTTTTATGTTCATTAAATGCACAACTATCTAACGTATTTAATTGGACTAGTGATCGCCCATTGGTCAAAATTCGACCGTACTTCATTTGAATTGAAATACATTATTAAATGAAAAAATATAGATATTAATAAATAAAAAATAATAATATGGTTATATTTGACATTCAGTAACACTATAGACAAATTGTTGACGCTGTACTACTGTGGAGAGGGTTCGCTGGCGGGATGGTGATGGCCAGGACCAGGACGTAGGTGTAATGAGTAAAGAATACTTCTTCAGGACTCTCTTTTTTATTTTCTTAATACTTCTTAACTGCTGGATATGGAACAATATGGAATCAATTATCACAGAAATTTGTTCTATTTTTATAGATTTTTTCCTATTATTTTTAATTAATTATGACGGTACAAATGTCATAATTATAACCAGCCTATACAATCTATGACCAGCCTATACAATCGTGAGGCATACAACCTCTACAGTTTGCACACGACACTAAGTTTTGTATGGGAAACTTACTAATGCCATACTTGACACTCCCCATAAAACCACAAAAAATATTGCTTCTATATCTAAACTAAATTGCTATCGTCGCTTAAACAAATAATATTAAAGACAAATATTCTCGATATGATCATAGATTTTAAAAATGAAATAGGTTTTAGATCTATAAAATTAATTTATTACCTATGGTTATACTTGACATTCAGTAAGACTATAGACACAAAATCAGGCTTACCAAATTAGGGGTTTTCCCAAATTTACGGGGTAAATAAGAGGATTGAGATTTTTTAGGGGCGTTCCATTTTTAGGGGTATTCATAGGGATTTTTTGCCATCTTACATTTCTCATTGTGTTTTTGATTACAATAAAAGTATTAGCGACTTCTAGTACGGTTCCTCGATACTAAGAATGCAGATTTAATTATTAACAAATGTCGCGTAATAAATATAGACAAATATTACTACTGTGTGTCTATGATTACTACTGAACATTCGTTGGTTATTTTCATTATAATTTTTTAGCGGATTTTTTTAGTAATTGTGGCAATTTTAGGGGTTTTTAACTTAAGCTTTAGGGGTAAATATTTCTGGGTGTTGGTAACACTGCACAAAATAATAAAGACAGATTTGGACCATAAACAAAAGAATGTCTATGCATGTGTGTATTAGATACACCGTAATGAACAGTAGTGTGTGTAGCGTGTTATTTATTGAAAATAATGTATTTTAAAGCATAATTTAAAAAAATATTAGCATTCGGCACTTCTCCTCTTTATAAACTATAAGTGTGCGAAATTTCATACTCCTCCAACCGCCCAATTTTCGTAAAAAGGGATCCAAAGTTTTCGCTTCACGTATTAAAATATAGATAAGGATTAATGTCACTCTAACTCCATCTAAGGAGGCGAAAACACTATAAATGACACGTTAACGCCATCTGTTATCAAGTAGCAAGTACTACACGAAAAATTGTACCACCACCGCCATCTATTATCGAATAGCGGAATTAAACAGTAAACAGTTGTCTCTGGTAATAACTGGAAACTTCTACGCTACCTGTGAACTGTAGCAAAGTGTCATGATTGTTCGCGAATATTCTGCTCGACTTTTAAATAGCGGATTGTAGCGGGCTGAGAGGCAGTTCGATTACGAATACGATTGAATGCGATTCAAGCGATACTTACAGCGAGACAAGTGATTCTGTTTGACGTTTGTGATTACTGCGATATTTTTGATAAGTTGATTAAACAGTTTTTGTGCGATTTTGGTTAAATTGGTTTAAATTAATTTATCCCGAACCCCAGCTCGTAACAATAGCTTCGTAAATAACGATTATTTATTTAACATATGTAAAAGATAAATATGGTTACTGTGAGGTATCCTTAGCCATATACCATTGAGGACTTATCTGTCCCTTAGCAATGAAAGCGCCCGACTTAACATCATTGCAAATGATTATTATTCTTTTATTTTTTCTTTAATTGTCAGCTTTTCTTTACTATAATTATGCATTTATTATACATGCAAACCTTCCAGAAGAAATGATCTAAATGATAGTGAAAACGTATGAATATTTGTGACGTGGTTAAAGCGAATTAAGCGGAGAAACAAACAGAGGAAAAGCAACCATATACTTTTTAGAAATTCCATTAATATCCATTATTAATTTATAATCTACCAGGACAGAAAATATGGAACAATGACCTGTTCCTTGCGATGGGGAAAATACACGATTTATTTATGTCATGCGCACAAAATGTAGTGACGAAGAACGATAGTCGCGCGAATAAGTACGCGTACGTAATAGGTATTGTCGCGTTAATTTGTATGTTACTGTCACATTTTGTTCGTAAATCCGGAAGACTCTTTCCGCATGATCACGCATTTGGGTATCAAAATAAAGGGCTCGAGGAGATGACCCCAAGTTATAACATATGCACTTAATTAAAGTTTAACCTCTAAGTCCCTGAAGAACCACATTTGGACAACACAGACACAATGGTTTTTAATTGTGTCTGTAATTACGGTAATTGACTGGTTAAATAAGATAAAGAAAAAACTGCAAGTGAAAAGTTAAAAAAAAAACACTACAGAGTGAAAAATAACTCTGATTTCGGAGTTTGGTGTCTTTGCTTTTGTATTTTCGTTTTTACCACCGTCAATGTACCACGCTAAACTTCTGAAGACAGTGTTACAGTTGGTACTACCACGCACTGCTCAAATGCAGCTACCTAGATTGAATTGCTTTTCACATAATTATAGTCAAAACAGCGTTACATACGCAGACAGTTTGTACGTACACGCAGTCGGTAGGATTGTTTTATTTTCCGTTTTAATATCTGCTGCCGTGCGTATTTCATAAGCATAGCATTTTCAGTCTATATTTTTCCCACTGCTGGGACACAGGCCTCTTCTCTGAGAGGGAGTGGACTGTATGCAGCCACGCGAACACAGTTTGGGTTGATAGATGTCACATGTCTTTTTAATTTTTTGGTTGCACCATTTTGAGAGCAAGTGGTGATGAAGTTATTTACACTGAGGTCTAGAATTATGTGCTGTAATTCATAGTTACAATTTTAGTTACGAAAAATCATCTACCACTATCAAAAGTGGTCAGGCCCATGATCTTAGCTCCATTTCCGTCTAGTGACGTCAGACGGGAATTGCCGGGAATGGCCAATTCCGTATACAAGCGAGGATATCCTTTCCTTCGTTCTTAAGTAATTCACTGTCTAGGTCGTTTATCTCAGTCGCAATTTATATAGACATTATGGCTTGTTAGCTGAGATAAGGCCTTATCAGCGATTGGTCGGCACTTCGACGTAAATAGCTCTGATTCGCTCATGAATGAGACGACCATTGATGTAGGATTTTTAATGAGGATAGTGTTAGATTTTATTATTTTGCATTGTTTTATTTCGAACTAATATTACCTTTAATACACCGTGGATATTTAGGGACAGTAGATTTTTTATTATTTTTACAATACCCACTGTATTGTAAAAATAATAAAAAATCTACATGCCGACTATATCCTAATTATAATTAAAAGAAGATCAAAATAAATAATTATTTAAAATCAAAATCATATGGTTAGTCTTTGAAAGGTATACACTCATTAAAATAATTTCATAATGCATTCAGCATTGATTGCCCAAGCATGAAAGACGAGACAATAAAACATTCGGTACGCAATTCATGAAGAAAGCATAACAAAAACCACAGCTCAAGGCATTGTGGAATATAATTTATAATAGCCTGCTTACCTTCGATCAAAAATGTACTAGATTCCCGATGAGCGCTTCAAAAACGGCCCGAAAAATAAGAGCACAAATATTTTTGTGCTCTTATTTGAAATTAGTTTGGTCCAATGATAGCCAACGATAAGACGTCCTAAATGCCGCAGCACGCATTCAAAAATTGTGTAAATAACCACTGTAGCACCAAGTTTTTGGAAGGAATATCTTTTGTTCCATAAGTTTAAATCTTTAAGTGTTTTTCATAAAATAAAAACAATCAAATAGTAAATATAAATTATTTAGCAAATACATATTATGATTGTTTGACCAATGTTTGCGACAACGCACCAACTATTGTAACAAACATTGTCTGTTCTGGAACAGAGAATGCATGAAGTAGTATTGTAATTTTATATTTTATTTTTGTTTGTAGATTTCCTAGCGAGCCATTTCGCTGTGCAGAATGGGTATCTATTGTAGCGAAAGAAAGAGGAGAAGACATATACAAACCTTATAAAAATTCATATTTGAACTTTAATTTAAATGAAAAAATAATTTGATTTAATACAAATTTAACTTCTAAATACTGGTACTTAAAAGTAGACGCACCCATTTTTTATACGGGTGGATCACATTGATTTAACCCGCACTTAATTAAATAAAATAACTATTAAACTATTTTAGTCCTACTACTTTTTTAAATCGATTAAAAATGTTTGCCACCATCAAAACGTACCTTTTCACCTAAAAAAATACAACATTAATTTTTGTTTATGCGAAACCCGAAACACGGGTCTAGTATTTTTATGTAAAGAATCTATGAAAAAAATTTCTTCACTGTATCAATAATAATCACAAAGTTATAAGCTTGATAAGTTACGGTTGTCCACGCAAAAACATATGCAGATCACCACAAACAGCTAGTGTACGTACCATCTCCGTGTGATGGACGTTTGAATACGAGAAAGACATGATAATTTTAAAATCGAAACAAAACACTAAGGCCCGCGACTTGGAAGCGTAATTAAATATTTTTGGTACAAAATATAACATGGTGTAAAAATTATTGGAATCGATTCAGTTACTGATTTTGAACAAACTATATTCAGGTTTCGCATATACTAAAAATAATCTTGTATATTCTGCAACTCTACGTCTTTCAATAAGTACTGTGTTCTGAGCATTGAAATGTAATACCAAGAACTACGTCTAGTTCCAAAATAGAGTAAGCACGAAATTGTCAACACATTGTTTTTAACCATATTGCTTAGACTTTAAGTTTCAGTTTAGAATAAATAATTTTGTACTTATATCAAAATGACTTTTGATTTTTAAAGGACATTTTAAATTTATTGCTCTTTACCTTTCTCCGATGACAAAAGGACTTAAATATGAATATTTTGCAATCGTAATTATACTTTATGTTTGAGTGTTAAGGATTATAATAAACTGAACTTGTTATTATTATGAAACGTTTCTCTATATTTCGTAGTAAGAAATATAAATGTGTAAGTGTGTGCAAACGTGGCCACTTGAGCGCCTTATTTTTGTTCCTGATCCTTTATCTAGTGCTATTATTGATCGAAGCTGCTTACTTAAATATTTGCATCATATTAACTAAACATCACTAACTGATTAAATAGGTTATTTATCAATTACTTACTACATATCTACACTAAAGAAATCATCATTTGTAGTTGTTATACTTCTTAACTATCTTTTTTCGACTGAAAATGCAGCTTATGCCTTATTGGTGGAATTGTAGACAATTTAAACCATCCCATTTCGAAACCAATGTCACTACGTCACTAAAAGCGTTTCGTAGTGACGAGCGTACTACGCAACAATAAAACCGGTATAACTTACTTTGACGTACTTACACAAGACACAACCCATTCGAAACGAGGAAATAACAGCTAAAATAAGCCAGTGTGTTTTTCTCACCACAACAGATAAGACGATGTGACTAACCGATATTTTACAATATAAACAGTTTACTGCGGTATCACGGAACACTATGTTATGAGGTCACGCCACATCGTTCTCTTATGTCATTGGCATCACAGACCGTTTATTCACTTTATTTTAGTTTCTGTTTCTCGCGCAGTGTCTTAAAATACCAAAAGTAATATGAAAATGTTAATTTTTTATATTTTTTTATCCTTTTTTGGTTTCATAAGTACGTCTCTGGAGCGATATGGACCACTGAGTTTCGCTTTGAAGATGGTTAAATGTAAGTATTGTGTTTTCTTTGTTTATTATTTAGAAAGTGAAGGTATTTTTAAGTAGGTCATTGTCTCTTTTGTCTTCTTAACTCTTAAATAAATGAACAATGAAAGAAATAAACTAGTACAAGGATGTTATAATGACAAAGAATGATATAGGTATTATCTCACCCAGTTAAAAATACGGTAGACCCAGATTTTCTTGAATTAATTAAACAGCTGTTTTATCGTAATATCTTTGTTTAGTTTAGTCGTCACGTGGATTGAAACGTTACGTGGATGTAATATTAAACGAACAATTGTTTTGTTTACTTTCACTACTGTAGACAATAGGTATGCACGGCCACCGGTGAAACTATACTGTGCCAGTATAAGCTGACTTCTCACTGTACGGAAAGCCTATACAATGCGAGGTCAGCTAAAACTGGAAATGTATAGCTTGATGTGTAGCCGTATATACTGGTGGTGTATCTTGCATTGACGATAGTGGTGATTAATCGCTAATCACCAAGCTTGATAGAAAATTGGTGATTGTAGAATGTATGTAACAGACAGAAAGGATTTGTTCCATTACGAAAGAGTGCGCGAAAAAATCCTGCTGCGATATTTTTTCGTTCGAGGGAACGTGGACTTATGCCAGTTCAACAGAGCGCTAAAGCATTAATATTTATGTATTGCCTAGTGTTAGTGAAAACGGACTTAGAAATATTTTTGACTACGTTCGTTTGAATGTAGTACGTTCCCGCGGGGTAATTCGATTTGATAAAAACCGACCTCCACAAGGGGGGAATCCCCTGGCAAAACTTACTTTTTCTATATCTTACGTATTAGTTAGTAGATTATTTTAGACTATAGTAATGAGGTTGTTGCACTGTTGGTATTCTCACACAATTTCGGTTTTGCCGCTGTTTCATTGTGATCTTAATTCATTCTATAAACTTAATTATAAATAAATAGCTGCGCAGTGTCACCCGCATAAGTTTCGATCCATAAAGAGTATCTAGTAATCTAGGTTATGGTCTACTCATGTGCAAAATTTCATGTAAATCCGCTCAACCGTTTTAGCGTAAAACCATAACAAACGGACATACGAAAGATCTCTAAAATCAAAAATCTTTTGTCTGTATAATATTTAAGTTAGATAATAAAGCAATACGTAAGACTATAAAACTTGTTTTCGGTATACCAGTACACTTCTGATATTACTAATGTTATCATTACAGGTGAACACAGCAGAGACCTGAACCTTGATGTCAGCGGCATTGACGTGTACTTCTACGACTTCCAAAATGGCGTAGTTGAAACCTTCCCCATCAACGAGGCCGCCCAAGGAATACTGGCCCTAAAGAACCTCGACAAAGTCAAGCAATTCTTTATGTTTGTCGGAGGCTTTAAAGCACATATTAACAAGAACACAGAAGAACGAGTGAGACAGGCTTTCACTACATTCCCTAACAGTTACCTGATCATCATCGACCACTCAGCCTACACCAACGACAGACAAGGCAGGAAGAAGAGCTACGAACGATCCGTCAAATACGTCTACTACATCGGAAGGCAGTTGGCACAAATGTTGGTTGGCCTCCACCAAGGCGGAATTTCAGCTAAAAACATTCACTGCATTGGCCACAGCTTGGGTAGCCAAATGTTGGGCCACGTTGGACAGCAATTCTTCGAAATGACGGGACAAAAAATCTCAAGAATAACAGCGTTGGATCCAGCAGGACCTTGCTTTTCCAACAGTTTGATTCAAGAACAGATCAGGTCTGGCGTTGCAGAGTACGTGGAGGTATACCACTGCAACGCTGGCGGATTGGGCACAACAAGCGTGTTGGGTGACGTCGATTTCTTTGTGAACAAAGGCGAGTCACAACCGAAATGTGGGACTTCCCTGATACCAGGAATCATTGACTCGTCATTATCAGCCAAATGTAACCACAAGACTTGTGTGATGATGTGGACAGCGTCCGTGGCGCACCCGGACAGATACAAGGCGTACAAATGTGACAAATACAAGCACTTCAAAGGTGGGATGTGTTCGCTGAACGATAGGACTATTGCCGGTTTCTGGAACCCTGGTAACGCTACCGGAGTGTATTACTTTTCTACTGAAGGCTACGATTTTAGTTAACTAATAAATAACGTAGTTTTTTCTTAGTTTGATATTATTCGCTGTTCCTATTGCGTAGATCATGTCTTTTTATAGTCACTCAAAAGTGCTTGATATGTGACTGTTCCTAAATTACCCGTGGCTGATTAAATTTGCAATTTTCCTTATTACGTTAACGTCAGAGTTAAGATTAGCTTTCCCTGAGGGGATATTTTTTCCGCACAGCATGACACTCAGTCATGGTTGGCTTGTAAGAAATGTACTGCTTATTAGAAAAGTAGTGTATATTGTTCTGTATTACATCAAGTTTGGGTATTTGACGCGATCTCAATGACATAATTAATTTGAAAAATATCTACTTGTATACATTCAGTAGGTATGTACATATACATTATTTATTGTTAAGGACAAATTAACTATTTTATTGTGCATGGTGATAAATGATAATAGAAACATTTACTAGTCTACTTTTTATCTTATTATTTTCCTCATAAGTAGGTGTACCTACTACAATAATTATTATCCCTTTCATTTCATTTAATACATAAGAAATATCATTTTAAATACTAGAATTTAAAAACATTACAATTACACAAAATAGTAATTCTCCTGTATCAAGGATAGGGTCTAAGCTACTGACGGCCAGGGCTACAGAAAGAGGAACCTCCTAACAATGCGAGTCGTGTCCAGAAGTACCGCTTTCTGAATCAAGCCCTTGTCCAGCTGCCCAACGAGAGCCTCTTTAGTTGTGAGTCGAGACTCTCGGCTATTAAACCATTGGCTGTTACGACTATCAGCAAAATGATCGCTGAGTTATCATTCCACATGTCGACTACCTCGTGACCCAAGTCAAAATACTCGATTTCTTTATGTTTACAATTATTATAACCATCGTCTCAAGTGTCATCATCATTATGATCATTTCAGCTGAGAGACGTTCACTGCTGGACACAGACCTCCCCCAAGGTTCGAAATTTTGACCGGTTCTGTCATTTTCGCAATAAACGGATTCCTACGGTCTTCACAAGGTCATCGGTCTGATACCTCCCATGGCCTCCCATGACATCCCTGTCATGGCCTGTGGTCATTGTTCTTATGTAGGTATATGATGATAACAATAAAAGGTACTTGCTGCTAAATTACAAAACAAACTAAAATCGTTATAAAAACTGAGGCATTATTCCCACAGTATCATGCATAATTTTATCGTAGAACAAAAAACAACTATTCTAATTCAACAAAACCAGTTTAAAAACCCTTGTGAAACCGTTATAAAAATGAGGCATTTTTCCCACATTATCACGCCAAATCTAATCGTAGACCAAAATAAACCTACTCGACTTCAGCAAAACCAGTAGAAAAAAAACCCATGACTTCGTGTATGTAAATGATTTTGTCATTGCTCCTGTATTCTCGTTTGTCAACGTGAAGTCTTGGATTTGATTCTCAGATCGAACAAAGTGTTATTGGGTTTACCGATCAGGAATTTCTCAGTCAGCTCGGAGTCTGTATTTGTGCTCGATTGATGACATTAGGGTCATCCCCTTACTACATCATTATCACCATCATCATCAGCCTATACTGTTCCCACTGCTCTGGGACACAGGCCTCCTCTCGGTGAGAGGGAGTGGGCCATAATCTACCACGCTGGCCTAGTGCGGGTTGGTAGATGTCACCTTATTACATAACACTTAAATATAACTAGCAAAATGAGAGAGTACTATTGCGTACAATTTTTCAAAACTATCTCTTAGGAACATAAGGCGTAATGATATATTTTATGTTTTGTGGCACCATTCTTCTACAATTCTATCGAGAATCATCCCGCTAGATAGTAGTAAAATGTAGAAATACGAATAAAACAATAGAAATCTGTTTCGCGACGTAACATCTGTTTCTCAAAGACGTTGCAGTAGTCACGAGAGACCACGGCGACGGTAAAGCCGCTTCATACGAACTGTTGCGAATCGCTGCGTTTTATTTGATGATGTATCACAGTGCGGTCCACAGACAAAGTATGAACAGAAAAAGAAAGAGAGAGATTTAGATAAATTTGCCAAATCGGCGCCAATTATGATACCAAAATACAATTTTACTAATCTCATCAGTTATTGAATGAAAGGCAATTGCATGCAGCTGAGATGAGAGTGTTAAGAGTGGAGGGGTGTACACTAATGCATAAAATATTTTTCTTCTTTTAGTGTCGATGGTACTCGTACACCTTATTCTACATATATCGTTTGAACCCAGTAGTTGGCCACGTTTATTGCGACATCAGTGGCATTTTTAAGATCATCGGAGGTGCAGGATAGAATAAGAAATTATCTATTCATGGATATAATAAGAAAAGAGTACATAAGAGGAAGTATGAAAGTTTCTAAGATAACTGAAAGGTTATGTTGAAAACGGTTGGCGGCGATGGTAATCATCCAACATTTAATGATAAGATGTCTTTTTAGAGTGTCGATTTTAATCAAAATTGTGTCGGCCCAGACTTAATAATAAAAATAATATTTCACAACTATCACACAACGCCATCTAGTCCCAAGCTAAGCAGAGCTGTGTTATGGGTACTAGACAACTGATAAACATACTTATATATTTCTAAATACACACATATTATAGATAAATTACACCCAGACACAGAACAAATGATCGTGCTCATCACACAAACATTTGTTCTGGGTGGGAATCAAACCCACGACCTCCGGCATAGCAATCAGGGTCACTAACCACTAGACCAACAGGCCTGTCAAACTGACTTTGGTAACGATTTTGGCGCCTTCAGTAGCGTTTATAGACTAAAAAAAGGAAAAGCATTCACATCATTTTGCAATCGAGTAGCTATGTCTGTTCCTATACAAAAACCTGACACAAGTCAGTCAAAATGAATGCAGCATACATTAAAATATCAATGGCATGATTTAAATACAAATGAAAACAATATATTTGTACTAAATACTTACAAAAGCGTTGTTACACTTGAACACGCAACGTTCATGCGGTTTGACTTTTTGACAGATCAATTATATGTATTTAAATGGTCTTTGCTACTTTAATCTCAGTCTGATTTAACCATGTACCCTATATGGCATAGTGTGGCTGTTACTGACAGTGTATTCCATAAAAATCTCAAGTGAGTTCCGGTGAAGTGACCTGTTATTCTAACAAATGTCCTAGCATCAAAGTGAGCTGTCAAGACTATCAATCCCTAGATTGACAGTTTTGACAGCGGGAGAGATAGCTCACTTCAAACTCAGCTGATGTATTTTATAAAAATCTTACCGTGAAAACGTAAGTGAACTGAGATGTCATTCCAAAAGATGCTAGAGATTAACAGTCTTGACAGCTCACTTCAAGCTCAGCCAATGTCTTATGTAAAAATATTACCGTGAACACATAGGTGAAGTGAGATGTAAGATTTTGGTAAGAGGTAAGATTTTGACAAAATAGTCCGGCTCAATCGCCCACGACGACCGAAGCAGCCCCTGTCCCTGAAACAAATGTTCTCTATTAATGAGTTATTATGTTTCAAAAATCCAGTAAATTGATAACATAAGCTTATAATTTACTTTCATTGATCCTTACCCTGTAATTCCTACAAATTCATCAAAAAATGTCTATAGAATTAACTGCCTTGTTGCTCCAGTGCTCGCAGGACCGCTTGCGAGCATGGCTGTTGTATATTGACCATGAAATCTTGTATTCGATTCAGGGTCGGGCAAATTGTTATTTGTTTTTTCCATCAGAAATTTCTCAGTAGCTGCCTGTAGTTTTGTATTTGCGTCCAGTTGATGGCAGTATAATAGGCAGATGGTATATACTACAAGTGCACCTTTTTCTACCTCTTCGTGAAGTATAGAATTTATCTCAAGTATGTATCATCAGTTAAGCCCATTTTACACCTCCATCAATTCTGTAACCATAGCTATTTTTACCTCACCAACATTTTCCGCCATTTTATAAATAAAAACGCAGCCTAATGGCCGTGTGAACCGCTCTAATATGCACTTAGCGCCTCGACAAGACAGCTACACACTACACTTTTCTTAAAGGAAAAGCTTTAGTTTAAAAAAATGACGTTATTTCTCTTTCGCACCAGGGAATGGACAGATTGTACTCCGTGTGACAACGGCAAGAATATTCTATGTTGTAATAAAAATTGCTGTTGTTGTATTTTTCTACGTTGTAAAGCAAAACTCGCTGATGAAAAGGAATTACCAAACTGATATTTTATTTCTCGGTCTTATGATTTATTTATTTAAGTTTACCAGCAGAAAATTACAGGAAAGAAACCCAAGGCATAGCACAACCTGCCGGGGTCGCGTGATTGTTCGAAAGAGATACCGTGACCCTGGCACATGGGCAACTGATGGAACACGGGTGGGTTTTAGTCAGTAAAAGTCTGACACGCCCTCCCGCTCCGCCCAGAGCGGAAGAAGTCACTTGATGATTTCCCATCCTGAAAAAAAAAAAAAAAATGCATAGCACAACCACCTCCACGCGCGCCTCAAAGAGATGTCAGCAGAACTGAAGGGGTCTGCTAGGACTGATGCCTGCCAGGGTCACGAGATTGTTCAAACGAGATACCGTGGCCCTAGCATATGGGTAACTGAAGGAACATGGTGGGTTTTAGTCAGTAAAAGTCTGACACGCCCTCCCGCTCCGCCCAGAGCGGGAGAAGTCATTTGATGATTTCCCATCCAAAAAAAAAGGCATAGCACAAACCAAAGAGCAATTTATAAACAGGAAATGCAACACACGTGTTAAAGGTAAAAATATACATTTATGTCGACGCGAGGAAATATCACATACTTGTAAAAACAAATAGTATGTAATTAAGTGGAAAAAATCTTAGTGGGTCGGCAACAAAGGTGATTATTGTTAAATTTAAGAACATGCCTCCGACTGTATCAGGTTGCTTATGATATTAAGTTTAATGGTCAACCCGTTAAAATATTTTTTTCTTGTTCTCATCTTTTTTTTAAAGTTCTCTTTTAAAGCAGTATGGCTTTTTGATTTTAACGTAACGTAACGCTTTTTCGTTACGTAACGATTTTTAAAATTTACTCCTACTGCAAGCTGCGTTAAAAGACTTCATTCTAAAAATATATTATTTATACCTATCTAATTATCTTTCATCAATGTTCTCACAAAATCTTAACATTCTTGACACACATTTATCGTATCATCATAAGATAAGACTGCCCACATTCTACTAAGTTTAAAATTCTACTCTTAAAACAGTCTCTCACCCACCTAAAGTTAAATTAAAATAATTAAGTCATAGATTTACTCTTCATCATCATTTTAGCCGAAAGACGTCCACTGCTGGACATAGGCCTCCCCCAAGCTCCGCCACTTCGACCGGTTTTGTGCTTCCCGCATGCAGCGAATGCCTTCACAAGGTCATCGGTCCACCTTGTGGGAGGCCTTCCAACTCTACGTCTTCCGGTACGCGGTCGCCACTCCAGAAACTTTCGGCCCCATCAGCCATCTGTCCTGCGAGCAATATGCACTGCCCACTGCCACTTAAGTTTAGCAATTCTTCGGGCTATATCGGTTACCTTGGTTCTCCTACGGATCTCTTCATTTAAGATTCGATCGGGTAGGGAAACTCCTAGCCACCTCCACTCTTCATCGCCCGCGCGCCCTTTTTTTTTTTTTTTTTTCACGGTGGGAAATCAACAAATGACTCCTCCCGCTCTGGGCGGAGCGGTAAGGCGTGTCAGACTTTTACTGACTAAAACCCACCCGTGTTCCATCAGTTGCCCGTGTGCCAGGGTCACTGTCGACCCCTACACTGCTGCTGACATCTCTTTGAGGCGCGCGTGGAACACTGCGCGCCGTCGACCCGAGCTTGGTCCTTACCGGGCGGTGAGCTACCCATTGCTCGCCACCCGCAACCTCGCGCCTACGGTGGCCGGGAGTCCGCTATGGAGTCCCGACGCCCGGGGCGTCTCCTCCTGCGGCGGCTAGGGACGTGAGGGCGCAGTGACTGCCACTCCCTCACACGCCCGGCCTCCTCCTTCGCGAGCATTACTGCTTCGCAAAAGGAAGTGACGGCTTCCCATTCCCTCTCGCTCCGTACCATGGCTCGCACCAGGGCCGGACGCGAGAGGTCGCCGCCGCCGATCGCCTCCACGAGGACACGGTGGTGCTCCGCCCACGGAGGGCACACCTCCGCCATATGCTCCACCGTGTCCTCCAGACGATCCTCGCAATGGAAACACCCGGACGTATCCTCCCGCTTTATCCTGAACAGGAACCCACCGAAGCACCCATGCCCGGTGAGAACCTGCGTCAGGCGGAAGGTGAGGACGCCGTGACGCCTCTTTATCCACTCCTCAAAGAGGGGACTTACCGCCGCAATTGTGGCGTGCCTAGCCTGCGCGCCCTTTGGGTGACATTCAGGTTTCTAATAAGGCCCAGGATATACACTTATCTACTTCAATTTCTCAAGGAAAATATTATATAAAATTAGGTAATACAGCACCCGCACGATGTCAGGTACCTGCTATTCTATAGTTCTGGAGTGTGATGCAGTGCATAAAGAAGCTGGACGGCTGCGTGTACGCAGCGCGAGGTTGTATAAAAAGTTACACTTACGAAGCCTTGGTCACATAATAACACCCGCTCGGATAGATCGAACCTGCCAGGATCGAGGAATTGTTCGAAAGACATACCGCGACCCTGGCATAGGCAACAGAAGGAACACGGTTAGTCAGTAAAAGTCTGACACGCTCTTCCGCTCCACCCAGAGCGGGAGACGTCATTTGATGATTTCCCTCCCACTTTTTTTAAACGGTTAGATCGAAAGTAAAGCTGCGCTTGCCACGGTCAGTTAATGGATGGGTCATCCATTACATATCGAGACTCGTTTATGCCTCGGGAAACACGTTAACCTGTTAGTCCTAACTGTTATTTGTACATCTTCAACAGTCGTAACGGGTAGTCAGAACAACGCAAGTGTGACAACTAGTCGTACCAAGGGTATCTTATTACCCAGCTATAGGTTTATGGAGGTCAGAGAGGAAATCAGCTGCATCCGGTCAGACTGGAAGCCATCTCCAATCTAGATAGGAAATGTTTTAGCAGATTGAATAACTCTATACTTAACCATGCAACTAATTGTGTATCGTCATCATCATCATATGTCTATCCTTTTGTCACTTATATTGGAGTTGATTACCAGTCTAACTGAATGCAGCTGAATAATTAATAAATGAATTAATTTAACGTAATTTTTCAAAAATTGACATATCCATCTTTCGCAGGAAAAAACATGGTTTTGAGGAAAATAAATACTGTTCCATTTATTTTCCTCAGAATGATGTTTTTTCCTCATAACAATTAAACAAGGATTGTTTACTTTTTGGTCTCCGTCTGTACTGAATCATACACTGTTTTATGAATGTTCATTCTTTATCAGACGCGGTAAATCCCATATGACCTCAATACGACAAATAATATGACATATCGTTCGAGTAGTCGGATAAGAAAAGAAAGAGGCAAGTATTGTATCATAAAGATAGCAGCGTCTAGATATTATTTAGCACTATTTTATCCCTGAAGAATACGTCAACAATTACCTAATCAAACATATTACAGTACCTAAAACACTTACACGAGACAAGCGAAGTAACCACTCAGGGTAGGAACGTGTATACTTGAGGGTCATGATATAAACACTACAACAAGTGAAGTAACCACTCAGGGTAGATACGCCTATACTGAGGGTTATAATCTAAACACTAATACAATTGAAGTAACCATTCATGATAGGAACGCTTATACTGAGGGCCATGATCTAAACAATAAGACAAGTGAAGATATCACTCAGGGTAGGAACGTTAATACTGAGGGTTATGATATAAACACTACAACAAGTGAAGTAACCACTCAGGGTAGATACGCCTATACTGAGGGTTATAATCTAAACACTAATACAATTGAAGTAACCACTCATGATAGGAACGCTTATACTGAGGATCATGGTGTAAAACTACGCCGTCCTAGAAGAGCAGTGGCTGCCACATAACGATCGACAGCTTTCACGGAAATGGTGGCAGCGGGGTTTGACTGTACGATGTCAAAAAACGCTCTGTAGGGAAAACATCAACTTACTTGCTTATATAAAGTCTCAATGACATTATTCGACAATAAATTGCGGGTGAAAAATCTTCATGAACGTCATCCGCTTTGGGCTGGGCAGAGGGATCTGTCAGACTCTTCCTGACTTAAAACCACTCCAGTGTTCCCTTTCCACACTTAGAACAAGGATTATGATACCAGAATTCCCGGCTGGTGTCGGCCGACCTTTGCAGGTCACCTCAAGCTCACGGACATGATGCCAATAACATGTAACAGGGGGCAGCTACTGAGAAGTAACAGATGGAAAAACCCAATATAATTTTGTCCGATCCGGGAATCGAACCCATGATCTCATGCTCAGCAGCAGCGTTTGCGGCCACTAAAGGAATAAGTCAGAGTGTGATATAAAAAGTACCACTAGAAAAGTAGCCGATAGGATCAATAAACCTTCAAAACAGAGACTAAGGCATACCGAAACTGCGCTGCGAACTACAAACTATTTCAATTGAGTAACTTCTATACACAAAGCAAGCCACAGATATTCAAGTTAATCCAATATACCAGGGGTGGATATATGCGCAGGAGACGCAATTATCTGCAATATTTAATGGAATAACTGGAACGCGTCCGGTTGTTCAGTTGATGGATACAAGTTTATGGGAACAGCGGGTACTTGAGGTGCAAGTTTTTTAAGTTTGTCTTTGTAGAATGTCTTTCTATTACTTGTACCCAATGGCAGTCGCTTTTAATAACTCTGTGCCCGGATAGATAATGCAGTCATGAATATGGAACACACCGATATCACCATCGACAATCACTCCATGTAAAATACTGGAAGTCAGTTGAATCCTGTTCGACTGGAACCCAACAAAGTGTGCTTCTCTTTTTACACGCATTATATTAGCTTCACTTGTATGTTTGTTTGTAACCGACTCCTTATAGCGCGATTTTGACCCACTTTAAACGACCAGATTTCATTCAAACTTTGCACACCTGTTAAAAACCGATGACAATGCAATAATTTAATAAATTGGTGCCATTATCCTTGTCAAGGTTACCAGGACAGCAAAAAACTGTCTTCAAAAACTACGCTGACATACGTCACAAACTACGCTGACATACGTCTCAAAATTCGAAACACCCTAAAAATAGAAAATATATAAGAGTTTAAAAAAAAAACTACAAAACACGCTTCCATAGAAAACCAAACTAAAAAGTAGAAAATAATAGAAAAAAAAGCGTGGGATGCTTTTTAAGGTATTTTTTTATTGATATCAGTCAAGAAAACGTAACTTTTTTATCTTTGAGCATTTTTATTACCTAATACAAGATTCATTTTCCTGAAGCAAAATAATGCTATGTGAGTCATGCACCCAAGCAACATTATTATAACAGCTATGGAAATGTTTTTATGCTATGTAAAGCTTTAGTATCCAGTTAAACCCTTAAACCCTGTTAAACCCTTTTTTATCGAGGTGGAAATCCTCATGTATGTCCTCCGCCCTGGGGTGGGTGGAGGAGTCTGTCAGACTCTTGCTGACTAAAACTACCCCGGTGTTCCGTCCCACACCTATGTCGGGGCCCACGGGAACTAATGCGACTTCCGTGATCCCCGACTTGGGTACTATAAACCTTACCCGATCATCCAAGCTATACTGCATATTTAAATAGCTTGGAGGACTGGTCTTGCTAGAATTATAAAGAAAGTTTGTACGTTTAGATGTTTGGAAGAAACGGCATTCGCGGTAAACATGACGGACGCAGCAAAAAAAGAACAAGCTGGGGGAAAATATGTGTCACATCCACGCAAAACGGCCATCGTTCAGCATAATGGTACGACCCTATCCAAAACAGAACTGCAGGTGTAACACGACCAGTTCTATCTCTATTCTACCAGGAATAGACAAAGTTCTTTCTATTCAATTCGACATCTCTTCGCCCCGAGCACGGGGTGTCCCGTAGACTCGGGTTTCTATGAAGACAAAGACAGTTATTCTTTCCATAGCAAGAGAGTGGTAACTAATGTAATTAAGGTGGATCCGATTAAACGATATTAGAGTATTGTATTGATGATTATCTTATACCTTTAAACGAGCAATTCTTGTATATATGTATATATATATATATATATATATATATATATAATCTGAATCTCGAAAACAGCTCCAACGATTTTCATGAAATTTAGTATACAGGGGGTTTCGGGGGCGATAAATCGATCTAGCTAGGATCCATTTTTATAAAACGTCGTTTTATTTGTGTTTTCAATGACCAACTTTATCGGTAATCAACTTGAACATAAACTTATTATTTTAAACACAATTTACCAAAAAATACCGAGCAAAGCTCGGTCAACCAGATATTAATGAATATAATGTTGTAAAAAAGTGTACCTCCAACTGAAACTCCAACTCAAAAGTAGAGAAAAATTAGTCGCCATACTCGACATCGTAGAATTTTGTCGACTGAAGAATAGAATTCTTCTCTTCAGTTTTGACATCGCCGTGCCATTTTGTCTATTCTCCCGTCGACAAAACTCGTTTCTATGGTGGTCATGCTACGCGTGCTGGGAAATATATTGGGAAGTTTAGATGTTTGTTACCCACTAGGTACACAGATAGTGTGTAAATTGTATAAAAAGCGTCCCATGTGTTATTTATGGTACTTTTATGGCGGTAGTACATTCCCATGGCATAATTTCAAACATTCACGCAGACGAATTCACGGGCGCAGCTAGTTATTGCATAAAATTTTCATGTAATTTGAAAAAGGCTCCACAAATATCTAATAAGAAATTCTCAATTTATTATAGAACCTCCTTCAATTTACCTCCACGGTTTCTTTCCAGCAAAACGTTTAATGGTTCAAGCGTAATATAAAGCTTGTCTAATTACTTTTTTTTAAGAGCATTCTATTTGTTGTTTTAATAGGTATTTCTTTCATTAACGGAGATGAAAATATATTTTTATGGCAGACTTGCTCACACCCTGTTGTTTTGCTCGTAATTAAAAATGTTCTTCAGTCGTTATTAATTTATTTTTATTAGAAAAATATTTAATTACCACGCATTTTAATTATAAGTTTACATAGTCTTTAATTTAATTTATTTTTAGAAATTCTATTTTTTACACACTACCGAATAATCTCTCGTAATTATTGTAAATCTAAGCAGACTTTACAAGTAGCAAAACATAAACGTACGTCCAGTGTAGGCGCATCCTTTTTTTGACGCGAAACCCCATTTTTCCTTTTTTTTAGTATGTAAGGATCGTAGCAGCTGGTGTTCTGTAGTTTCTGCCTACCTCCATGGGAAAAGGCGTGATTTTATGTATCGATATCCTACTAATATTATAAATGCGAAAGATTGTATGTATGGATGTATGAATGTGTGGATGTGTGGATGTTTGTTACTCTTTCACGCAAAAACTCCTGAACGGATTTGGATGAAATTTGGAACACAGTTAGTTTATAACCTGGATTAACACATAGGCTACTTTTTATCCCGGTAGTACGTTCCCGCGGGATATTTTCCGACCTCCACGTGGGCGAAGCCGCTGGCAAAAGCTAGTGTGTGTATATTTCTTACCATAGCATGAGCAACACAGCTCTTCTTATTTATTCGTCGAATACATCACCAAGAGGTAAATTTTAAAGTGTCAATCGCCTAAAAGGCTGCTTCACGGTTCGTCATATTGCGGACGGACGCCGACAAGCCCGTGCACCATGAGAGTATCATTGTGGTAGTGCAGAGTTGCAGACACGTCCGTCGCGGTGCGTCGTATCTGCGACGAGTCGGTGACTTCGTAGGTACGATGCCAGCTTCTTTTTACATTACATTTAGGAATGACAAAATGGATCTAACCTCAAGACCCACGCAAACCGTTCTTTAGTAGGTATGGTATATGGTAAGCCTCATCAGCCTATAATGTTCCCACTGCTAAAAGACAGCCCTCATCTCGGTGAGAATAAAGGGTGTAATCCATCACGCCACGGTGATGGTGGAAGTTGGTAGATGTCACATGTCTTCGAATGTTCGGTTCTAGGACATGCCAGTTTCTTTCACCGTTTTGAAAGGTGGATGAACCACACGACCTATACAACTCGTAAGTCGCGATCGTTAACCACTAAGCACCACTGCTCTCCTAGTATATAGAAAAGTTTTAGAATTTATAAGGGCGTGAAGTTCACGAACCTTAAAAAAAAACGGAGGATCTACCGACTAGATTGGTGTCGTGTCTGGTGGGCAACTGCCCAACGGTTGATTTCGGGACGTTGTATATACCCAACAAACAAATTGGTTATTTAAAACATATCTTATGCGACTTTCGGTTATTTAACGGTTGAATAGACGTTATTAGACAACTACGACGTTGTGTAACCGTTATTCCTACAACGATTCAGTCCCAGTGACTAAAAGGTCCTACTAAATAGTTGAGTGAACGTTTTAACGACCACTTTATACAACGTCGTATAATGGTACGAAAAAATAGGTTAGGTAAACGTTATTACAACTATATAATGCAACGTCGTATAGCGGTACAAGTGTGTAGGTTAGGTAAACGTTTTTATGACTTCAGTATATAACGTCGTATAATTTTGCCAGTGAATAAGTTACGTAAACGTTTTTACGACTGCTTTATATGACGTCGTATATTGTAGGTTGGCTAAACGTTTACCCAACTAAATAATACGATGTTATATAACAGTTAGTTAAAAGGGTTCGTTTAACCAGTGTTGGTGATCTACGTAACCTTGACACGACTTTTATTGTAATCAAACCGTCGCAAAAAGTTTATTTTTAGACCTGTATATAACGAACTATTCTAGTGGTGAACTAGGAATCAATATACGACTTTAGCGTTATTTTATAACCATTACAGAACTTTAAGCAGACCTAAAAATTATATAAAGGTCCAAAAGGGCCTTTTTTAAGACTAACTTCCATTTTGTCAGTTAACAAACATTGTTACGATATTTACAAAAATATGGATCCAGATCAATGGAAAAAGCTTAAACAAAGTGGGGCTTTTAAACGGAAAGTAAGAAAAACTTTTGAATCACTGAAAACTGGCCCACCATCTGCGAATTCTTTACCTCAACAAAGCGTCAACAACAAAAATGGTTCCGTATAAATTTTATTTTTATTAGAAGTATTTCTATTGCTTGTTTTTTATTATTATAGTTCTCTTATAAATGACATTCTTAAATATTCCAGATGAAACTTATGAGTCAAAATCAAAAATTAAACGTTCATCTGGTGGCATTGACATACTACAAAAGAATATTGTACCAGAAATAAACAGTAAGTTTATATTTTAAGATAATCACCTTATATTATAACTATATACAATGTTTCAAGTTGATTTAATTATTTTAGGTGACTCCGTTTATGATTATTTGGAGTATTTAGAGCCCTCTGAAGGACTATCTTCCGATACTTCAAGCTTATCTGCTGACAGAGATATCGAATTTCAGGAAGATATACAGAAATGGGCTGTTAATTTCAACATATCTCATGAAGCAATAAAATCTTTGAGCACACTCCTTAATAAAAGATTTCCTAATATAGTTCCGAAAGATCCTAGAACGCTTCTAAGGACAAATAGTGTCAATATAACACTATATACTGTTGATGCAGGCCAGTATTGGCACAATGGAGTAACAGTGACTCTGAGAAGAATATTTGAGAATAGTTCTGATGTACCAGATAATGTCACATTAACATTCAATATAGATGGTCTTCCTCTTTATAATAGCTCGCGACAACAAGTTTGGCCTATACTTTGTCATATTTTTGAAAAACCGAAACTTTCACCATTTGTTGTCGGTATTTATGCAGGAAATGGCAAACCTAGTGACCTTAAAGCTTATTTACAACATTTTGTGGCTGAAATGCAAGAACTTCTTCGAGATGGTTTAAAAGTTACTACTAAAGATGCATTAGACAAGAAATGCGTTGTTAAAATTAGAGCTTTTATTTGTGATTCTCCTGCTAGAGCTCTTCTAAAAGGTCCAGCTCCAGTTGATAAAAGACACATCATGATTTTGTTAAGAGATTGAGCTACTATAGATTAAAATTCCCGAAAAATATAAAAAAATCCCGTTTTTTTGTGTTGTGTGATATTCTACATCAAAATAATGATGTGTTATTATTTTGCATTTATACACCGTGAAATTTCAATGGTAGTTTTCCCGCAGCGAAATGATTATAATTATCTTGGCAATACAATAGATTTACGAAAAAATTGAAGACTTAAATCAATAAATGGACCTAACTCGAAAACGACTTCGAACCGATAGTAACACGCGAGCCGCGCGTCCCCGCGGTCGTTACTCTTCGCATATCAATCAGCTGATATTAAATAAGTGTTTCTGAGTTAATGAAACACAAAATCTAATAACTATTCCTTCGAGTTGATCAATATTTTTTATTTTATTTGAAAAAAATAATCTTATTTTTCAAATCTAACGTTACCTTTCATTAGTAATAGTGATGGGTAATCGTTTTGCCGCGGGAAAACAACCATCGAAATTTCACGGGGTATGTACCTACCATATATTTTTATTGTTCAATTCGCACTCAATATTAAATGCAAAAAACTATTCCAGGTGTACGCTGCCAGACTAGACCCCGTACAATACGATTTCAAGTGCGCAGTGGAAGAGTTATAATCGTGGGGCTCTAGAGACAAGAGTGGCTAGCGTACTGTCCGCCGTACGCGGAGCAGACAATCCAAGTACAAGATACAATATACAAACAAAGGAACTTACCTCATGGTTGAAGAACACTGCTCTGGTGCCAACCTGGAGATATGTATGTAAGTGAGTGTATGTGTATCGTGTCGTGACGTTACGAGTATTCTTCAGGTTAGATTCCGCTTCAACAAGGCTTGGAGACAATCACAGCATGCGGTCTTCAAATCACTCGTCCCAACAGCGTCACACTTTGCTTAACCTTCAAACTATTTCAACCAAAGTACAAAGATACACCCGTTCTAGTTCTTCAAAAGGGGTTATTACACAAACAAACTCAGGATCATGACAAATTGTCCAAACGGATCGATTTTAAGGGATTAATTTAACAAAAGGGGTCGAGACGCCACGAGGACCCGCCATCCCTTTTCAAGCACCAAATCAAGCGAGCTGTCAAGTGTCAACGTCAAACTGTCAAGAGAGATGTCACTCTGTTACTCGTTTAGAAACGTAGGCGCATAGAGTAAACAAATCGTTCGGGACTCAACATCTACCCCCCCCGGACGGGCCTTCCCGTCCGCTAATCACTTGGCAATCCCGACAAGGTTGCGCGTTATCAGTCCACCTGACGCGCTGCTGGAGGATGTGCAAATACTCGCAAGCTCCAACGCTTCCAAAACTCTGAGCGAGCTGCTGCACCAACTGAAACCGCGATAGCCAATTTTGGCTCACATCGACAAAAGGGTGCTCCGGCAGGGCGGCAAGTGGCTGTCAAATCAAAAAATGGCCCGGGGTCAGGGCCTCCAAGACGTTCGGGTCCGTAGACAGCGGGCACAAGGGACGTGAGTTCAATACAGCTTCAAAACAGAAAAATACCGTAGCTAACTCCTTAAAGGTGAGAACGGTGTCTCCCAACAATCTGCGCCAGAGTCCCTAACCGCCTTCACCGCGGCCTCAAAATACCCCCCCAATGGGGGCAGGCTGGCGGGTCAAAACAATAACAAACAACAAAACAACCAAACAACAATAACAACCAAACAACAATAACAACCAAACAACAACAACAACAACAATTCAACCAAACGGCCCTCCCTAGGCAACAAAAGGGGGTGACGGACCCCATAAGGAAGGCTAGAGTGACTCAACCGTCAACAACCAAACAACAAAAGACCCGTATCGTCCAAAAAGGGGTTCAACTTAATAACGGCTCCCGACAATATCCAAACTCTCGCTGCAGAATGGCCAACAGCGCATTGCAACCGGCATGCGAGTTCATAATGTGACGATCAGTCACCAACAATTCAACAACAAAAAAAAACAACAATTTGTCGAGGGAGCTTTATCGACTCAACAAAACTCAGGGTCGTTTGTTCCAACAACGAGCACCTTGAGCCCGGGCAAAGGACCCGACATCAAGACTGGCGATCGAGGCCAATCATCCTCGGGGTGAGTCAGCCAGTCTGGACCCCACCATAGGGTCAAGCAAACAAGCGGGGTGCCATGCACCCACGTGAGGCCACGGCGCCTGGGTTCAAATCTCCAGGCAAGTGCCTCCAAATCAAAGGCGTATCAAAATTTTGAATCTGGGACACTCGGTACGCAACAAAGACCTCCAAAGAGTGGACGGACGTCTTCAACCAACACAAACCAATTTGACTGTCCGTCCAGGCGTAAGAAGCCCGAATGTCCACAGTTCCACCCAAAGTGTGAGCAACGTGGTTCAATAGACGCACAAGACGCGCCGCCCTTGACAATTCAACTTAGGGGTGGTCAGTGCCGTCCGGAGGGGGCCACCTTGCTCTTGGCCAAGACCAGTGACAAATTCACCTGGCCTGTTGCGCAGACGGTGCGCAGACAAACAACAGCTGCATATCCGTGCGAAGACGCATCACAAACAATGGTAGCAGTGTAGCTCCCAGGGGGGAGGATAGCGCGGGGTAACACGACCTCGTTGACTGCAGGGAGTGCGGATACAAATTGGAGCCAATCTTCCAACCGGGTGTCCCGAATTGGCTCGTCCCAGCCAAGTCCCGCAGTCCAAAGGCGCTCAAGAAAACAATTTTGCCCAAAACAATACAAACAAACAACAAAACAATAGACAAAAGGCAACCCTGGGCTCCCATGTCCAAAATGACACGGACCACAACAGAGTTCCCCGTGGGCCCCCAGACCCGACCGATGCCGTTGGCAACAAAACCGTGTCGATCTGAGGGGTACCTTAGCGGGGCAGGCGCCAATGTCCTAACAATGTCTGGGCGGTGACCGATCGCCACACCCAGACCCAAGTCTTTCCCGACGAGGATGGAGTTCAAACTCCTCGTCCGCGCGGTGTCCCGAGCCACGCGCCATCGCTGGAAGGGCATATCCCACCGGATGCCCGAATGGCGGGGGGCGTGACTCCAACCGGGGACGTTCCGCCAATGGAGGGGAGGGAAGGCGGTGCTGGTCTGGCCAGCGCTGCCTAGCAACAACTGCGTAATCGCCTTTACGCGGGGAGACCAAATGGCGGTCGCGCGGCTCCCGATCAACTTGCGCGGGGGGTGGAGTGCGGCGCTCGAAATTGCGGGCCTCTCCCCGGTTCTGAACCGGCGAGGCAGAAGCCCGGTGACCAACTCCATGGTACCCCCCCGTACGCGAACCTTCATCAGAGGCTGGTCTGCCAGCGTGGTTCGCGTTAGCACACAAAATGTCCAAATGGGACCCCCTACAAATTCTACAAGGGCGGGGGTTGGGGCAGTCCCGATGGAAGTGAGCCCCCAAACAAGAGAAGCACAGGCGGCGTGCATTGGCAATTCGGCGGCGGGCACTCACGTGCAACTTCAAAAAGGCCGCGCAAGTTGCCATGCCATGCCCCGTGTCCCTACAAAACTCACAACCAGGACGACTCTGGGTGCCAGCAAAACGAGCGGCGGGGCGACCATCAACAGGCCCGCGAGCCCTAATCCGTCCCTGGTCTCGTGGCCGGGAAGACGGCTGGCATGACTCAGTGGCAACGCCAGAGTTGTCCACAAACCGACACTCATCCTCCAAAAATTGGACGAGGTCATCAAATGGGGGGAGATGTGTGACACTATCCCCACCATACTTTTGCTCGAAACGAGCCCTCAAATCGGCAGGAAGCCGTTGCAGCACAACATGCACCAAAGGGTAAGACCATTGGTCCACCGGCAAGTCCAATTGCTTTAAAGCGTTGGTCGCTGCCACCAACGGGTTCAACAGGTCAGTACGCAATGCTGACAAACTAGTAATGACCGGTAACCCCAAAATCAATCCAATATGAACGTCAGCCAAACAACGTTTATTTTGGTACCGCCGGGTGAGTAGTTCCACAGCGGTAGGGTAGGCTGAGTCAGTCAAAGACAGATGCTGCACCAAGGCTCGGGCCTCACCTTCCAGGACGGACAACAAATAGGCCAACTTTTGGGCGGGTCTGAGGTCCGAGCGTGCATCAACCAAACTTTCAAACAGGTTTTGGAAACTTAACCAGTGGTCCAGACGACCGTCAAAATGTGGCAGTTCCAAAGTAGGCAGTCTACTCAATAGTCCGGGACCTGAAACAACCGAGGTCTCCGGTTTGACCTGGACAGGTGTCCGGCTCTCCAATATTTCCCGAGCACGTTGACCAATGACATCCCCCAGGTCCAAGATCTGGTCGTAGTCAGCAAGGACCTTGTCACGTGCTGCCTGATCCAGCACTTCCAAATCCACTTCACAAATGTACTGGTTGTAGCGGGTGAGCAGAGCATCAACGTTGCCGAGTCTCACGTTCAACTGCTCGAACCGAGCCAGAGTGACCGCTTCAAGATCGGGGCGCTCAGCGGTTGCTGCAGCTGAAGCGAACCACCGCAGCTGTGTGGTCAATCCACTGATTGCCTCTCTCACCGCTTTGTATGCCATTGCACAAACAATACAATTCAATATACCAAACAAAATAATTAAGTAACAAAGTTCAAACAATAAATAACTGGTTCTAATTTAATTAACAAAAATAAAGTTTTATTTTAATTCAAACCAATATCAACGTTCAAAATTCTATTTCACAATTCAATTCAAATATTCAAATTCCAATCCAATTCCAAATGTTAAGTTCACAAACCACTTTGTTAATGGTACAACAATAATAATCCTTTATTCCAACTCAAAACAATGGTAATACTCAAAAATGCCAATAATTTTTCAAATATTAATTTTCACAAATAACCATATCAATGGTACAAACTCAATATTTTAATGTCTTCCTGACATTCAATACAACAGAGGTCAAATAACAACAACAAGAGGTTATAGCATAGCTCAATCTAACCAACTCTGAAGCATATATGCAAACCTGGTTGACCCCCGGCAATATGAGTTACTCGACTCAATAAATTCCAAATTATTTCAAACAAACAATTAATTACCGATAACAAATATTTACAGCGAATTACTACTTCCCTTATAGAGACTGCCAAGTAATTAGCCTACTGTAAAATTACCAATTTGGTGGTTTTGTAGGTTAAAACCACGACTCTGCATACCAAAATGTACGCTGCCAGACTAGACCCCGTACAATACGATTTCAAGTGCGCAGTGGAAGAGTTATAATCGTGGGGCTCTAGAGACAAGAGTGGCTAGCGTACTGTCCGCCGTACGCGGAGCAGACAATCCAAGTACAAGATACAATATACAAACAAAGGAACTTACCTCATGGTTGAAGAACACTGCTCTGGTGCCAACCTGGAGATATGTATGTAAGTGAGTGTATGTGTATCGTGTCGTGACGTTACGAGTATTCTTCAGGTTAGATTCCGCTTCAACAAGGCTTGGAGACAATCACAGCATGCGGTCTTCAAATCACTCGTCCCAACAGCGTCACACTTTGCTTAACCTTCAAACTATTTCAACCAAAGTACAAAGATACACCCGTTCTAGTTCTTCAAAAGGGGTTATTACACAAACAAACTCAGGATCATGACAAATTGTCCAAACGGATCGATTTTAAGGGATTAATTTAACAAAAGGGGTCGAGACGCCACGAGGACCCGCCATCCCTTTTCAAGCACCAAATCAAGCGAGCTGTCAAGTGTCAACGTCAAACTGTCAAGAGAGATGTCACTCTGTTACTCGTTTAGAAACGTAGGCGCATAGAGTAAACAAATCGTTCGGGACTCAACACCAGGAGTTTGCAACTTCAACGGTAAACATGGATGCCTGAAATGTACAGTTATTGGAGAGTATTCTGAATCATCGCATACAGTGGTATTCCCGAAGATAGATTGCCCTAAAAGAAATGACACTGATTTCCGCTCTAAAAAATATGGTCGACATCATAAGTTTGACTCTCCTCTTCTTGAACTGCCGATAGATATGGTTGAACAAGTCCCTGTGGGTGATTCCTTACATCTCATAGATTTAGGAATAATGAAAAGACTTCTAATTGGATGGCGAGATGGAAATTTTGGGAAATATCTAACTAAGTGGTGTTCTCGAGATATTACGAAAGTATCCAATTTTTTAATTGTTTGCAAAATGCCTACTGAAATTCACAGATCGGTTCGATCTTTAGAAGTGTTGGCACATTGGAAGGGTTCTGAGTTTCGCACATTTCTCTATTACCTTAGTTTTATTATCTTAAAAGACGTTTTATGCTACGAAGCATTCTACCATTTCATGTGTTTCTTTTGCGCAATTACTATCTGTTCACATAAGCAATATTTTGCTTATTTACAGCTTGCTGAAGAAATGCTCAAACATTTTGTAACTTTTTATGGAAATATTTATGGTAAAGGTTATGTTACCAGTAATGTACATAATTTATCCCACTTAGTTGATGAAGTAAGAAAGTTCGGCGTACTACAAGATTTTAACACATATCCATTCGAAAACAAACTGTTTACTATTAAAAAAATGGTAAGACAGGGTAATAAACCATTGAGTCAAATAGCTAGAAGAATTGTAGAGAGAAGTTATGTAGAAGTAAATCATTTTGATGAAAAGCACATAAATAAATATCCGTTTATTAAAACTAAAAGAACCAAAAATGGTGCAATAACGGTTCTTCATTTAGAAAATTTTATCATATCACCTAAAAATAATGACAACTGGTTTTTAAGCACTAGTCATCATGTGGTTGAAACAATAGCTGTGAATGATTGTGATGAAAATATATTAATACTTGGCAAATATTTAGATAAATGCATCGATGCATTTGAAAAGCCCATGAAATCTTCACTACTCAACATATTTATATGTAATATCAATAATGTGACCAAAAGAGAGATTACATGTACAGTTTTAGATATTAAATGCAAATTGGTGTGTACAGTGTTTAACGAGCACATGTATTTTGTACCTTTAGTGCATACATTGTTGTAAGTGGTAACTTAAAAATAAAAATGCTGAAAAACTGTTTATATCTTTTTATTTACTAAGTTTTGGCATGCAAAATCACAGTAAGTACAATTAAATAAAAAAGTGGTACTTTTAATATTTTTAGAACTTTCCTTATTACCTACACAATCACTAAAAATAAAGGTTTGCCGAGCAAAGTTGAGACACAGCTTAACGTGGAAACGCTGACCATGCCCGCAAAATTCAATTTTTTTTTCATACAAAAAGTGATAACGTTTTTAAGTACACAGTACACATAGTCCAATTTTTATGAATTTTGGAAACGTTGTAGATATAGTGATGAATTTTTCTTTCAAATAAAAACGTACAGACCTAGTTTTTCATTGTATCTACGTTTCCAAAATTAATAAAAAATGGACTATGTTTACTGGGTGAAAAACGTTATCGCTTTTTGTATGGAAATTTTCAGCTTCACAACCCTCTTAACAGGTTCCTTAAGTACCTATAATATAGGTATAAAAAATATATAACTTTCTAAGCTACTAATTATTTGTTAATAATCTTTTTTAAATATTCTAAAAATTAAATGCTTTTAGTAATAAACAAAAATCACCACCTCAGCTATTATTAATGCTGAGACCTCAGTCCTATTTAATGTGATAAGTATATTACATAAATATTATTTTTCAAAATGTAGAGAGCTCCTAAATTTTGAAAAATAACTGGTTAGGACAACATTATTAAGAATATTTAGGAATCAGATTTCAAGAGCATTTTTCAGATTTTTAATTATTTTGATGTTTATATATCATCAGATGCCTTACTAGCGACAGACAAATTAACTGGAGCTAACACGTTGCTACTAGAAGCTGGAGCCATACTGGCCACGGAAACATTACCGCTAGCAAGATTATTATTATTGTTTGTCATTAAACGGAGAGTCGGCTGATTGAAATTTTCATTGGCACCATCGCTATCAAACTCTTTGTCAGGAGCAAATTGTAAGACATTAACTAGCTTTTGACGTCTGCGTTTGCACGATGGAGCTCGTTTTATTTCTGATTTGTTACGTCTTAAAGCATGGCGCATAATATTTTTGAAAAAATCTTCACATTCTTTTCTTGAAAAGTATTTGTCTGAGCCATGAATTACTTCGAAAAAGAGATCAATGGTTTTTGAATAGATTTTAAAACAAATTTTGTTAGTATTATTTTTCGAACCCCCAGCCCATGAGCATTGAGTCATGAACTGTCTAGTAAACATTATATCCGCTAATGTATAGGCGTTGTTAACTCCTCGGCCTTTTCCTTTTCCACATACAGATTCCAAACGTAGTTTTATTCCTTGTCTAAACTCAGGTAATGCTAAATTTTCTTCAAAGGTTTGCAATTCTTCTTTATTAGATATAATTTGGAAGACAACGTTTTCATCTTTGCCTTGATTTCTTGAGTTTACAGTAGCAAAAGTATCAATTTGGGCACTTATGTACGACAACTTCTGTAACACATTGTTTTCAATATTTTTCACATATTCTAATATGTTAAATTGGTTTTGTGATAGCGTTTGAGATATGGCAATCAAATTGTCAATTTTGTCATTTTGTTCTGCGTGGTTGTAAGTAGAATCAACCTCCAGTTGGTTTGGTGTATTTACTACATAAATTGCCGACTCGTTTACGTTTGTGCATTGAGACTCGGAGTTGATCATATTATTAACATCATTGTTTTCATCGTAGTAACAATGAGTTTGCGACGTGCTTGGTATATATGTAAGCAAAACGGAAGAATCAGTGTCGTTTGTAGATTGTAGCCCCAGCGTTTTTTCATGTTCCTGAAAGAAAATATTATGTCATTTTACGTCATCCCGTAACGAATGCAATTAATTTTTGAAATAAAAGCAATTAATTATATTTACACCATTTAGTTTTTTGTGTAATGTTAAGTGAATTATGTTTTGTATGTATAGTAGTGCAATACTTAATAGACTGGGAGATCACAACAAATTTGATAACGATATCTAAGTCACCTGATATTATTACCAAAGTTGTGACCCCCCGGCTGGGTTTACGGGGGGTCACAACTTTGGTAATAATATCAGGTGACTTAGATATCGTTATCAAATTTGTTGTGATCTCCCAGTCTATTAAGTATTGCACTACTATACATACAAAACATAATTCACTTAACATTACACAAAAAACTAAATGGTGTAATTATCTTGTAATCTTATCTTATATTGGTACGCCTACTTACTAAAGAAACTGCAGTATTATTTTCGGTACTTGAAGACTTGGGTTGAGTCCTCTCAATGTGACCTCGTGATGAGTTAGTATTGGTTGTAAGTGGTGACATGGATGTTTTTTCTTGCATCTAAATGAAACAAGAATAGCTCAATTTATATTTTTTTAGTTATTTATTAACTCGTAGAAAATTTGACACATTTATAGTTAGAAGTATTTGTGCAAGGGAGATACTACCTACCTACATACCGTACATAATAATAAATAAATATCACGGGACATTTTTCACACACGGTCATCTGATCCTAAACTAAGCAAAGCTTGTACTATGGTTATCAAACAAGTGATATACATATACCTACTACATACAATGTATGTCTTAAATACATACTTATATAGAGATACTATACACCCAGACACAGAACGAATACTCCTGCTCATCACACAAATATTTGTCCTGAGTAGGAATCGAACCCAGGACCTCCGGCTTAGCAGTCAGTGTCCCTAACCAATAGACCAAAAGGCCAGTCATACCTCCTGTAAAGTACCTAATACCTTTTAATTTCCAAAAGTAAACCTAGAGAATTGGCTACTAAATCTGTTTTATTAAAATTAGCTGGTGATTGCGACTTCGGGATTGCGTGCATGCGAAATAACTAGGTATACCTAACTTACTGAAATTCACTTTAGGTATAAATTCATCAAATTATTTAAAAATATTGTGCCTTGGTATAATATATATATATTATTCGTAAACTGAACAACTGTCAGACTACTTTGGATAAAAAATATTTTATTAAATTTACTTAACAAGCAAAATGATAACATAATGAGATTAAATTAGGTAGTCATCGAAATAATGTAAAAGTAAAAGCGTTTTCAAATACATCCAGTAGTTTTTGAGCCTCTTCAATACAAACAAACATACAAACAAACAATCAAATTTTTCCTTTTTATAATATTATTATTATTATAGTGTAAATATAATAAATGATATCTTGTATTAAAAAAAAATACTCACGACTGAACAGGTTTTTAAAATTTCGTCAAAACAATTTTGTACATTATGGTCACGTTTGACATTTTTTGACTTAATATTTTCAGGTTCTTCGGACTCCGTGTCGCTTTTAGCACACATCTTCGCTAATTCGTCCTCTGCACTTGCTATTGATACCAGTCCTGTTCTTTTTACTCTGCATTTCGAGGTCGACCACGAAGCATCTGGTTGCGAATCCTCTATAGCCATTAACGTTTCCACTTTAAATTTTGGCCAATGTAAAATATTATTGTTCTCCCAATTATTTGGTACGTAAAATAATGCCCTCTTGCCTTTTTCTACAGTTTCCACTATTTTGTACGGCATTTTGCAACTGAAAAAGTAGGCAGATATAAATTATGAAATCAGAAAAACAAACTCAACAATAATATAGGACACAATACTTAAACAACAACAACACATCACATTAAAATAGGTACATGTACTTGTACCCTGTAATTAACTGACTGCAATTTACGGTATAATGTTGTCATTGTTTTCTTTTAACACAATACACTTATTTAACAACTATTTGGTTTTTTTTACCTCAATTTCAGCACCACAAAAGCGCAAGCGACCCGATTCATGCACGCGTTCGAAGTGCAGTAGCCGGCACGTAAGTTGGCAAGGTCTCTGTAGTCGTAATGCGGGACGCGGGGTGTGAAGTAGCGCCGATCCGAGCGCGCGATTGGTGCGTCACTTGACGTTTGCCCCTCGCACCCTGTCGACGTCCCGTGCACTCCCGAATACTCTTGCGCACACGAAAATTGTACCTTTTGTTATTGTTGGGGACGACCAAAGAGACCTAACCGTGCAGCCATATGACTACTGTACACGGCAGCGCGACCGCGAGGTTGAACGCGAGCAGCAGTCGTCTGGCTACAACATAAGAAACGCCTTACGACTCTTGCCAACTTACGTGCCGGCTACTGTATCTTACGGCCAGTCGCGTGAGTAGTGGCGCAAGCTGAGTGACTAGCGGGGTAGCGGGGTAACGGGAGAGAGTAGTTCAATAACAACAACAGTTTGAAAGATAAGTACCTTAAGTCGGATATGTGGTCGCGAATTATATTTTAAGCAGATAAATGGTGGTAACAATGATTACACTCGTCTTCCGGAAAATGATCATATATACTGAATACTGAACAAGTTTGACACCAGAAAAAATTATAACTCAATAATTGCATAACTTTATCGCTACCAGTTACAACAAAATGTGCTGGTATTCGAGTATTAGTAGGAGTGGGACTGTGACAGTTAAAGCAATTGCTTGACAATATAAAATGAGTTCTTCTCCAAGGCCACTTGCTCCTTTTGAGGTTTTTTAAATCATGCCGTGTTATAAATTTATCGACATCCAAAAACACTACCATAATTTACTGATGTCCACTTTACTTCACCTGAAAAATTACAAAAAAAATGTTAATTTTCTGTCATTTTATGAAACGTGGGTCCGAAGTAAGTATTAAAATAAAAAAGTCACATTAAGGACGCTATAACATTTTTCTACAAATATCGGTGGTTTTTCGGTACCAATTAAATCAAAGGGAATCACAACTGCGAAGTCAATTATGACTTAAATTAAAGATAATATAATCAACTCCATGATAGAACCATAAAAATTGTATAGTCCCATACAATATTTTCACAAAAATACGTTTTCCCCACCGCAATAATCGAAGAAAATGAAAAATAATGGGGTCTGTATCGGTACCTGTATAGTGAGATCAACTGTATATTTTAACTTCAAAATGACAGGAAATTATGGTTAGTATAATCTTCTACGTTTTGCCTGAATATTTTGTAATTAAATACGTAACTTTTTTATTTATGAGAAAAATAAAGAACGCCCTCAAATTTCTTCATACATTTTCTACTCGCGGCTTGTCATTCCGCGCTCAGACGCGCCCTAGGAAGCACGGGCGTATCGCTTTTTTGTACGAAATAAATACGATCAAAATAATAATAAAGTGAGTGCCGTGCTGTATACTGCGGTTGAAAAATCTTGATACTTTTCGGACCAAAAGTATGAGTACCGAACTTATTAGCAGAACTTGGTTTAAAAATAAATAACTTAAATTCTATTAGGAATTATGGAGTAGTGATGATTATGAATATGTATATGTATTCAAGATGGCGAATGATTATTCAATAAAAAGTTATATGAACATCTATTTTTAATGTGGTAATTAAATTATGCAAATTTCATCCATTTTTGGAATGAAATTCTTTAATGTAGCTTGCGGTAGGGGTAAACAAGGGTGCTGAAGCCGATTGTGAGGTAAAAATCAAAATAAAAAATGGCGGTTGCGAAAATTTTCAAAGTTTTCATCATGGGTGTTGTTTTCAATATTTTCTAAGGTGCTGAAGCCGAAAACTCCATAAAAATTAAATTTGGAGTCAAAGGAACATACTTCCTGACGGGATATCCACCGACCCCACAAGTTTTTCATTCAAAACGCCGAATATTTAAATTTTTTAAATGAAAAGTGGGCATAGCTATCAACTTTGGGTAATTTTAGGATAGTGATTACGAATGTTTCATCCAAATTTGATCCAAATATTTTATAAAAATATTACTATCCATATTGGGGGTAGGCATTATGAAATCATCGATTTTTAATTTAAAATGGCTGATGTACTGTTATGATAAAATGTCGATATGGGTATCAATTTTGGGAGTTTTGCTAGTATATAGTCAAAATATTTAACGTAACTTTCATTATTTACATAAATTAAAAATCATGTAGTTACACAGGCCGACAAAATTTAACAAAAGTCCTGACACAGAGGCCAGACCTAACATACCCGAAGGATTTTGATGCGTTGAATCCGAATCCGTGCTCAGAATTGCTCATATACGTCTGGTTTTCGAAATATCCTAACCTAAAAGTGCTTTTTTTTTTGCACTTTTTGAGTTTACGTGACAGAAGGAAAAAAAAATGATTATCAAAAAACGTTGTATCTCAATTAAAAGTACCACCCTGTCCCTTTTAAACTTATTTAGATTTTATCAAATATCTTTTTTCTTTCACTTTTGGTGAAAGAAAAAAGATATTTGATAAAATATCTATCGCTATTTGAAATTTTACACTAGCGTATTAACTCAACCACAAAAAAAAATAGAAAGAATTCTGCCCGAGACCAGACCATGTTTTTTTTTTTTTTTTTTCAGGATGGGAAATCATCAAATGACTTCTCCCGCTCTGGACGGAGCGGGAGGGCGTGTCAGACTTCTACTGACTAAAACCCACCCGTGTTCCATCAGTTGCCCATGTGCCAGGGTCACGGTATCTCTTTCGAACAATCACGCGACCCCGGCAGGCGTCGGTCCTTGTAGACCCCTACACTGCTGCTGACATCTCCTTGAGGCGCGCGTGGAATACTGCGCGCCGTCGACCCGAGCTTGGTCCTTACCGGGCGGCGAGCTACCCATTGCTCGCCACCCGCAAGCTCGCGCCTACGGTGGCCGGGAGTCCGCAATCGACTCCAGACGCCCGGGGCGTCTCCTCCTGCGGCGGCTAGGGGCGTGAGGGCGCAGAGACTGCCACTCCCTCACGTGCCCCGCCTCCTCCTTCGCGAGCATTACTGCTTCGCAGAAGGAGGTGACGGCTTCCCATTCCCTCTCGCTCCGTACCATGGCTCGCACCAGGGCCGGACGCGAGAGTTCGCCGCCGCCGATCGCCTCCACGAGGACACGGCGGTGCTCCGCCCAGGCAGGGCACACCTCCACCGTATGCTCCACAGTGTCCTCCAGACGATCCTCGCAATGGAAACACCCGGACGTATCATCCCGCTTTATCCTGAACAGGAACCCACCGAAGCACCCATGCCCGGTGAGAACCTGCGTCAGGCGGAAGGTGAGGACGCCGTGGCGCCTCTCTATCCACTCCTCAAAGAGGGGACTTACCGCCGCAATTGTGGCGTGCCCAACCAGACCATGTTGATCTTGTGTTTTTAGGGTCGCTGATTCGGAAAGCAAGATCAACATGGTCTGGTCTCGGGCAGAATTTTCTCGATTTTTTTTGTAGTTGCGTTAATACGCTAAAGTGGAAAATTTCAAATAGCGATATTTTGGTGAAAAAAAAAGATATTTGAAAAAATCCAAATAGGTTTAAAAGGGGAAGGGTGGTACTTTCAATTGCCCTACAACGTTTTTTGATAATCATTTATTTCCTTTTGTCACGTAACCTCAAAAACTGTAAAAAACCGCATTTTTGCACTTTTAGGTTAGGATATTTCGAAAACCAGACGTACAGGAACCGTTCTGAACACGGATTTGGATTCAGCGCATCAAAATCCTTCGGGTACAATAGGTCTAGTCTCTGGGTTAAAAATTTGTAGGCCTGTGTAATCATCATCTCTCAAAAATGTTTAACCTCTAAGTCCCTGAGATACCACATTTGGTATGTAAACAATCGTTTTTTAATTGTGTCTGTAATTACGGTAGTTGACCGGTTAAGTCATTTCGAATTATAAATACATAGTAGAGTACAAAAACAGCCTTCATACAAAAATGAAGGCCTCCTATAAGGGGTTCCTATTGTGTATTAAAAATTCTGAATACGGGCTCCAATCTCAAAGGCGAGGTTCGGCCGTCACACAATTTTTGCTTAGTTTTCTTTAGGGAATATCCTGTATATTTTCACCGATAGTCTACGATCACCATCCGTTATATTTGTTTATTATCCAAAAATGTTATTAAAGTTTTTTATTGTTACACCTCTTTTTTTTGAATTGGCAAATTATATACGTTATTCCAAAAATAATGATGATCGTGGTAATAAAACTTATTTACTGTCACCAAATGCAGAAAGTAAAGTTAGTCTTTGCTCAACAGTATTAATAAAATAAAATAAATAATGCCTTCGAGTATCAAGATTAGTTAGGTAATGTTTAAAATCGAGCAAACAATGGTTTCAATGTGTGCGTGCGCGGAATATTGTTGTGTGGCGACTCAGATACCTAAACTTGAGCGATTGAAAAATGTTATAGCGTCCTTAATACTTAACGCGTTTTTTATAAAATATTACACCGTGTGTAATGGTTTTATTTTGCAAAGTAGGTAAATGCAATACAAACATAGTAACATAATTTTAATTAAATCATTAAAATCAAGTACATTCAATAAAATTAATGTCATTTGTAATGTGATCGTCATTCTCTGTTCATAATGTTTATATCTCACGGAACTCTAAAATCATTTATAATGGCCGGCTATCTTGGTCGCAAGAAACCGCATTATGAACCTTTTCGTTCCATAAATTGTTGTATAGAAGTCACTTCATAACTTTGACAAGATGGCTGGTATTTAGTATAAAAACAAATTTTAAATAATAATCAACAATAGTTAAATTTCAAAGAATTCGAGGGGGGTGCAAAAAATTTTAACAACAACATACCTATATTTAACATAAAACTAAAGGTCCCATAAAAACAAGGTGTTACACACTCTGTTCGTGTATATTACAAACCTTATATAGTAAATGTCAATTTAGTTATGATAATTTCTAACTTACCTTTTATATTCTATTTTTATAAAACATGATGCAGCAAATATCAGGAACGAATGAGAATGAATGGAATGGACTGAATGTATACTATAAACGTCGATGTTAAACACTTGTGCGACATTTCAGTCATCTTCTAATGTCTATTTAACTTTTATGGGACACCAGTGGTTCCATAACAGTCGAGATATAACAATTATCTAACCAAAAAGTCGGTCGGAAACTTTTATTAAACATTTAAGCAACGTTAAAATAGTTCTCCACTAACTTTTATGTAACTTTTAAATAACAATAATGTTGTATAATTTGGGCCTATTTCGCGTTATATAAACGTCTACAACTACGTTTATACAACCCACCTTATAGAACCAACAGTAAATGAAAAACGTTTACTCATCTATTATACAACGTAAATTTGTTACTTGGGTATGATAGTTGCGCGGTAAGCTCTGCTTGCGCGATGTAGGATTTACGTGACGTCATTGTACTGCGTAGTTCGCATATTGCGGTCTAGATGTCGCTGCAGGACCAACAACGTAATGTTTGGAGGCAAACAGCGGTGGCAGACAGGACTATTTGGTATCCATGTTGCATGACAAACCATGGCAAGTCGGCATGGTATGACTGAAGAAATCATTTTACACAGACTTCAGAAATCTTTGTAGTGCTTTGCTGGTCAAGGGGAGCTATCTTCAATACTCAGGTCGGGCAAAGTGTTATTGTGTTTTTATCAAGAATTTCTCAGCAGCCCAGAGACTGGATTTGCACCCGGTTGATGGCAATAGGCTCACCAAAACTGACAAATGCTGGGTGTACTACACCTTTGCCCAACCGCTTCAGGATTACAGAGGTAATTATATGTTACATTCAAGAATTGTAGACCCAGCAAGATCATCATTAAAAAAAGAAAATAGTTCAACGAACAAAAATAAATTCCGTTCCAGATAAAATTATCAATTTTAATAACACAGAACGGTCTTAATTACAGAAACGTTGTTATGAAAACAATATTTCTGCTTAATAGTCTGTTAAATTTGAATTATATCCGACATTTTAAGGGTGTTTCGTAATAAATATTGCCTAATGTCTTTACTCCGAGGTGTTTGTTGTAAATGTAAGCTTCTATAACTTGGCAAATTGACCCATTCCAAGTTCACAGTGTATGAGAAAATATAGGTATTACGTACTTTGGTATTGAAACAGCGAAGGTCTAATGAAAGTAACGGTTATTGCAGTCGTATATTTAAACTAGTACAAATGTAAATTGTAGCGTCTGTGTAAAATCCAACCAAGGACTTACCTAAAATATTTTGTGAATGCTTTTAAATAGAGTTAAGAATGATTTGTCAACTTGGCTAAGCAATTACAGTCGCACGAGTCTATGAAAGGTTAAGTTACGCTTGACGAGGTCATAGATCACATATCGAGACCCCCCTATGTCTTGTGGTCCGGACTGCCATTTGTAGATATTTCACAGTCGTTAATTTCGGCACGCCACAATTGCGGCGGTAAGTCCCCTCTTTGAGGAGTGAATAGAGAGGCGCCACGGCGTCGGCGGCGGGGCGCGTGAGGGAGTTGCTGTCTCTGCACCCTCACGTCCCTAGCCGCCGCAGGAGGAGACGCCCCGGGCGTCGGGAGTCGATATCTGACTCCCGGTCACCGTAGGCGCGAGCTTGCGGGTGGCGAGCAATGGGTAGCTCGCGACCCGGTAAGGACCAAGCTCGCGTCGACGGCGCGTAGTGTTCCACGCGCCCAGTATTACCCAGATACTGGATTGTGGAGGTCAGATAGGCAGTCTCGCCATGTAAATACTGTTATTCAGCTGCATTCAACAATACAGACGTACACCTACATATACTTATGATAGGTAAGGTGGTTTTTGAACTTTGCGTGGGGTCCCGGGTTTGATTCCCAGGTCGGATCCAGTCGTGTCTGATTGCCGTCCCACTATCGGACAATGAGATTGAGGGAAGAGTGAGTTTCCCTGTGTCTGCGCACACACTTGTGAACTATAATATCTCCCGCGCCGATGGCTATAGTCAGCGTTAAGATTTGCCGCCATGGCCGAAATACGGTCATAATAAATACTATTATACGTAAGAATTGCTAGTATTATACATAATATCTGGTTGACCGAGCTTTGCTCGGTATTTTTTAGTAAATTGTGTTTAAAATAATAAGTTTATGTTCAAGTTGATTATCGATAAAGTTGGTCATTGAAAACACGAATAAAACGAAATTTTATAAAAATGAATCCTAGCTAGATCGATTTATCGCCCCCGAAACCCCCTATACACTAAATTTCATGAAAATCGTTGGAGCCGTTTCTGAGATTCAGATTATACATATATATATACATATATATATATACATATATATACAAGAATTGCTTGTTTAAAGGTATAAGATAAAAAAAAAACATTATTTCTACAACTTATGTAAACAACAATATAATTATAGGAAGTACCTTTTAAGCAAAGCATTGCTTGTATTAGGTACTACCACTCTTCTGCTTTAAATTAACTATACATAAGTGAGGAATTAAACAATAAATTCAGTTACAATAATCAAATTAAATTAAATTAAATCTAAAAGCTAAATTAAAATTACAATCTAAATTAAACAATGAATTCAATTACAATATTAAAATAAAATAAAAATAATACAACTAGTTACAAAACAGCCGTGATATTACATAAGTGAACCTCTGAACAAGCTCTCCTGAATAATGTAAAGCAAACTCCAAGATACGGTACAATTCCTACAGGTATATTTAAAAGATATTTACCGCTTTGGAGCCTTTGAAAAACGATGCCACATCGTCATAACCCCTTACCAGCTACCATTTCGGTTACTGGCGAGGAGCCAAGCATACGTACCAGCGGTTCTCCGACGGTTTATTATTCAAGTTGCTTCATAAAATATTAACGCAAGATTTAGAATTTAAGTGGGGTCTCTTTATGAGGGAAGGCTGGCCTGCTAATGGGGATTGTACACAATGGCTGGTGAGGGTCAAGTTTTTTTATACAAGGTGTTACAGAATAGACGTAAGTCTTGAAAGAAGTTTGTTCTTAATTGATTATTGTTGCATCGATTACAATCATGTTTAATAGAAGTTTGTGTGATGTATTTGATCCCGATTGAATCAAAGAAAATTGAATCTTATTCAAGGCAATCAGCACGGAGGTCTATGTCCAGCAGTGAAGGACTTTTGGCTGAAATGATGATGATGATAAACGTTTTTAATTACGGGATTTTACCTTTTAGTTAATGCACTACCTACAAAGAAAACACCCTAAATGGTTATTTTTTTCGTGCCAAAGTCCACAAGGGAGCCTAGGAGGGTAGACAAGCTAAACTGTGAGCGCAGGTTCGAATCAGGCCACGTTCCGTTTTAAGCTGCATTACGTGATCGCGCCAGTCTGTTGCTCGAACTGATATTATGTGTTTGCTGTCATGGCTGTGGTCCAAGGAGTGAGAGACGGCGATTTTGGTAACTATATTTATTTTTAGAGGAGATCTGATTGAGGACTAAATTAATTGATATTTGTGCCGATTCTTTCGACAACAATCTAAACTAAAATAAAAGTATTGCTATATCTAGACATGTTTTGAGGTACAATAAATGCAACCTCAAAACATGACTTTGTAAAAAGATTCTATACATTTTAGGCCCATTTCTGTACAATAGATTAAATAGAAAACTAAGTATCTATAAATTAAATTACTATAGCTGTAAAAAACATATACTTCAATATTTACTAACCATAGATTATGCACAGACGGAAGATTTACTAGTTGTCTGCAAATAAAACCGCTAACACGTTATTTTACTTTTGTTACCTATGTTTTAATTTTAATTATTACTACACATTGTTAATTTATTACTTTAAGAATTTGTGCATTTGTAGCCTGAAGCACAGGTTCTACCTAGTTCAAGCAAATTAGCAAATGTGCTCTATTTTTATTGGTTAAGGTATTTAATGTAAATGTGTCCCTTGTTATTAATAAACAATTTTTTTTTATCTTACTCTCTTACAGGCCATTGTGGTAAGCTGACAGCTAGTTGTTTACGGCTGCTTACTAGACCTTTACTGGCGGACGTCTCAAACTACGCTAGCCAATACGCGGTCTCCAATCTAAGACTTGTCGGCTTCAACAGCCATTAGTCCTTCGACATCAGGGTCTAGCTTTTTTTGGTTCTTCGCTTGCTTCTTGCGCCACCTTAAAGAAATATGAGCTAGGTATAATGCCGTCAGAAAGCTCTTTAGACACTGACTTAGAGATTTCTGGGGAAACGTGATGCTAATTCTTATAAAGCGCGACAACGTGACGGCTTTCAGGTTTACCTGATGAAACATTAAGTGATAGGGACTTATTTTATTTTATTGTTGTAGTATTTCGATATAGACTTTCAGAATTGGTAATCTTGTGGGTTAAAACGTGTACGGTGTTTAATGTTTGAGTGTGTGCTTGTCTGTCTGTTTTTTGCGAGTGTTCGCAGGAATAGTGTGTACTGTAGGCTAGCTTGAAGGGGCTCCTTTAATAATAATTCTAGAAAACCATTTTGCGAGTCTATTTTAATCTTCCCGTAGTTTCGCTTGTCAGCCAAATTTAATGCTTACTGTTGTTTCTGCTATTTCATTTTATAAGTACACTAGCTTCTGCCCGCGACTTTGTACGCGTCAAATATTTGCTCCCTTGACCCTTCCCGTCGCATCGCAGCCTGCTAGTTTTCATCCATTTTTTGTTGCTGCTCCACTCCTTTTGATCGTAGCGTGATGTTATATAGCCTATAGCCTTCCTCAATAAATAGGCTACTCGACTCAAAATGAATTTTTCAATTCGAACCAGTAGTTCCTGAAATTAGCGCGTTCCACCCCCATTTTAGGGAAGTGGGGGGTTAGAAAGAGACAAAAAGTAGCCTATGTCACTCTCCATCCCTTCAACTATCTCCGCTTAAAAAATCACGTCAATTCTTCGCTCCGTTTTGGCGTGAAAGCCGGACAACCAGACATACACACTTTCCCATTTATAATATTAGTATGGATTTACACCACACATGCTTCGCAAAGATCGCATTTCCACAGCATATAATATTTTACTTGCATCCTTTTTTGCCACTCCCAATATTCACTTGTAACCAGCACACCATTGTGAACAGCCATTTGAGCCTCTTCGGACATCAACATCAGTTTATGGATTTCTAAATGAGCTTGGCTGTTCGGATGTGATTTAAGTTATTGTATCGCTAGCCTGTACTACATAAGGTCATGTTTTACAAACAACCTTCTCAGTACCTACTGCAGCGTAAATTCGCTGCGGACGAAACTTTTTGGTTTCTAAATCAATCTTTTTTTTTAGAAACACTGGCCTTTATATTTTTTTGTTCTATTTCAAATTTCGATCCTGTAAAATCTTACGCCAAAAATTTTTGCTTGTCAACTGGCAGACTGCAGATGGGAGCTGAGCGTTTCACATCAATATTCTTATTTTCGGAACTCCCAAGTTTAAATTAACAATTTTAACCATATAATTATATTTTTAAACCTACGTGTGTCCTATCTGGTGCTACTTTTAAAATTGTTCATATTGATAAAGTTCTTTGTGCAACTCTTCCATTTAACTGGTACGTATTACGTCTTTTCTTTTCCTTTTACTATTCTAATCTGTTCTACCGGCGATTCTCGCTAGCTTTATCGAAGATTCCGCTTGTAACCTTGGTCTGACCGTCCTGTTTATTTGTCTTTAGACGACGACCATACAAGCCGAATTTCGGCTTTTCCCCCCCGACGGGCTATCAGCCGTCGGATTAAACTGAGGTCAGCGGCGTGTTGCGGACGTTTGCCACCGACGCAGAGCCCGACGCCCACATAGACGGTTGCTTGCTGCCGTCGCTGCACGCAGCACCGACTGTCCTTCTGGATTGTTTCGCCCGGCTGGTTATAAGGAACCGTTTAACTCACCTATTTTTTTCTATTTTTCTGTAATAGATTATCTAGATAATTTTCTATTTTTTACGCATCCCGATGTAACGTGCATTTCACGATTCAACTAGGTGTTCGTTATAAAAAAGAAACCTATAAATCGTCGTGCATAGGCCTGTTTTTTTTATCGATTGCAATCGTATTGGGGATAGGTCGTGCGCGAAGATAATTTCCGTTAAATCTAATTAACCACTAAGTTTGACTCATCCCTCTTTTTAAACAAAACCAAATATTTTTATAGCCACATCTGCAGTCAACCATATACTTGTTTTTTATATTTTTTTTTTATATTACTGCTGTATTTTTTTACTTCATGTTTCGTTGAAATTATAAAAGTGGTGTGAATGTTGGTGTTTTTCTTTAACCGTCACGCTACACTACCTACTAGGTAAGGATCTACTAAACGATTTTTGGCAGGGGGTTACTTTAATCTAACTCAAAATTATAGCATGTATTCCAATTTTATTCTATACCACGCATTTTTAAAGTGTCAATAAAAATACATTACTCATCAACCAGTTAACTTGTGACTTAGGAGAATGACAGTACTAAATGGTCGATGTCATAATTATAGCATAGAGCAAAGTGGAATTTGCCTTGCCTTGTCGCAGTAACAAAAACCATTCATCAATGATTCAAATAAATAAATAATCATAAACCAAATTAATATCACTTTAATGTAGTAATTAAAATCTTTATGATAATACGTTTTGTGGCAAAATAGTGGTAACATGATATAATCGAATAATTATATCAAATTAATTAATTGCTACATTCGATAAAATGGACTATTACAAAACAATATTTGAAACGAATATTTGCATACATGGTGACAATAGGATTATTTTAGGAACGTTCGTCATTTACTCAAAAGCAGTGCTACTGCAGGGCTGCTACTAATAATTTATCATCGTCATTTCAGCCGTAAGACGCATGCCATAATCTTCACGCTTGGCAGGTGGGTTGGCGATCGCAGTATTGTGGTAAAATGCATAGAGAACGTTGCTGCACATTCTCTAATAAGTCCCTTAGTCGCCACAGGACACCCACGGGAAGAAATGGGATAGTGCTTTTGTTTAAGTCCGACTAATACTCTTTTTTTTTTTTTTTCAGGATGGGAAATCATCAAATGACTTCTCCCGCTCTGGGCGGAGCAGGAGGGCGTGTCAGACTTTTACTGACTAAAACCCACCGGTGTTCCATCAGTTGCCCATGTGCCAGGGTCACGGTATCTCTTTCGAACAATCACGCGACCCCGGCAGGCATCGGTCCTAGTAGACCCCTACACTGCTGCTGACATCTCTTTGAGGCGCGCGTGGAACACTGCACGCCGTCGACCCGAGCTTGGTCCTTACCGGGCGGCGAGGTACCCATTGCTCGCCACCCGCAAGCTCGCGCCTACGGTGGCCGGGAGTCCGCAATCGACTCCCGACGCCCGGGGCGTCTCCTCCTGCGGCGGCTAGGGGCGTGAGGGCGCAGAGACTGCCACTCCCTCACGCGCCCCGCCTCCTCCTTCGCGAGCATTACTGCTTCGCAGAAGGAGGTGACGGCTTCCCATTCCCTCTCGCTCCGTACCATGGCTCGCACCAGGGCCGGACGCGAGAGGTCGCCGCCGCCGATCGGACTAATACTCTTTACTTTGTACTTACATCATAAAAATAATCGATCCAACACACGTACAAAAAAAAACTAATACACTAGCGAATGAACGCATTAACAGACAGTTCGCAACAGAACTAAATACAGTTTCATTAACACCATTAGGACAAACGGCGGGAGAGTTCGTTAATTATCGTGTAATTAACTTAATTTGATCATTACGTTTTTGGAGATTTTCGAACAGTTAATGGAATGAGCGTGTAGTTTGGGGATTGATGGGAATGGTCAGAGTGCTAATAGCCTCTGTTTTGGTCATTGCCACCATTTGGTTATAGATACCACAATAATATGGTCATATATTGGATCGCTTCATGGTCATACATATTTGTTATTTGTGAATGAGAAATCATCAAATGACGTCTCCCGCTCTGGGCAGAGTGGGAGGGCGTGTCAGACTTTTACTGACTATGACGTCTCCCGCTCTGGGCGGAGCGGGAGGGCGTGTCAGACTTTTATTGACTAAAACCCACCCGTGTTCCTTCAGTTGCCTATGCCAGGACATTTATAAATAACTTTATTAAGACGGACTGGACATAGTACCTACAAGTTCTTATTTTATTTATTTATTTATATATACTTTATTGTACATCATAAAAATACATCACAAAAAACATTATAAAGATTACAAAATATACAATGGGCGGCCTTATCGCTTTATGCGATCTCTTCCAGGCAACCATGGAATGGACAGTGAAAAGCGTGGACATAAAATGGGTATGTCAATGGTGTGAACACAACTAAACGGTAAACTAAAATAATTAAACAGTTATTTATATCCTAAATAATATATACATAAATACATACATACTAAATATCACTACTCTTACTATATATTTAAGTTCTTATTTTATTATATTTTTAATTATTATTCTATTTTTATAATTACTTTAAGAATCAGCAGTAGCAATTGTTCAATCATATATAATTGCAATTTTAAGAACATTATATTCTAGAGAAGTAAGTTAGTGAAAATAAGCTTTAATTATCCATTCAGATCTTAAATTACATAATCATATTTTAATGTATTTCATTCGAAAGACACTTCGTATGTTATAGCATAAGTTTTTGATTTTTTAAATATATTGGTGCCGTAGTAAACCATATTTTTTTTAATAGCTATCATTATGGTCATTGCAATGGTGCTCATAACTATCATAATTGGGATAACCAGACTGTTGATAACTAGTGTGATGACAAAAACTGACTTTTTGGGTGTACTGTTTTCGCACGTAATTTTGCTTATTTATACGTTTATATTTCATACAAACTTCAAACTAGGACATGCAAATATTTCAACACTAACAGGTACACTGTCTCTCCTAATTAATGTTAATAACTTATAAGTTGCCCTCAGAGAACATAATTAAACTACCTACAGCGAACATATTTACCAACCCACGCGGTAAGCTTACCTACACAAGCAGTAATTACCGGTTAGGCAAAATAAATACCCAAACCGAAAACGGTTTAAAATCAAACACAAAGATAAACTACATACGGCCAGTCATTATCCGGGTCTCATTACCGGACCGGCTGGGTAATGATACTGGACCGAACCGCAAAACGATTAGAGGTTTCGACCCCTTGTTTATAGCTAAACATTCTGGCTGATAATTAGATTTTTATTTCTTTGGTTTTTAAATTACGTTGGTCTTGATGACTTTGGTTTGTGGCGGAGTGTTTTGTTGTTGTTTACCAGAATGTTATTGAATATGAGCTTTGTTCATATTTTGTAATTATTTGATGCCTTAGGGCAAATTATCAATTAAAACGGATTCGGTTTAGATATACTGATCACGGTCAGTTTCATTGCTGAAATTCACCCTTATTGCACAGTGATAAAATTACTATCTAGTGAGATAAGTGGGGAACCAGAGATAATGGCCCCGACTTGCAAGTTTTAGGTCGTAGTTTTGAACCCAGGTAGGCCTTTTACTTTCTGTTCATAATTTCATCACCATTGCACTGCTCTCAAAACGGTGAAGGAAAACAGAGCGACGAAAAAAAAGTAAAAATAGTTTTATGTTTACATTGTTTTTCATTTGTATGTACAGACGCCAACACATCAAGCTACTACAATCTGTCAGATTTCTTTGATAGATTTTCGACTTTATTTCTAGAGCATTAGGTTCAAGGTTCATTGGGAAAAATTGACAGTTTCGGGTAGCTTGACCTGGTGGCGTCTGTACATATGTTAGTCTGTAAGGTATTTATGATAAGGGTGTTTGTAACCCGAAATAAATTGATTTGATTTTGATTTAAAACCGGCATGTCTTAGAACCACCTTGAGGAAACTGGCATGTATGTCTTAGAAACGTTTTTATTTTTTAATATAGCGTACGAATTTTTTTTGTCGCAGCATTCACAATCATGTACTGCATTCTTGGTAGCAGTGTAATTGGATAAGTTTATCTTAAGATAGTAAATAATAAAGTCGCTTTTCGTGTCTATACGCTTAGATCTGTCAAACTACGCAACGGATTTTAATGTAGCTTTTCATGAATAGATAAAAGGTATTTACCTATGAAAATGCCGTTTTGTATGAAAAAAAATAAACGAATTTTTTTCATGTATTTTTTATTTGTATTAATCGAAATAATCACCCATGCAATCCATGGATCTTTGCCAACGCAGTGGCAGTTTATTGATGCCCTTCTTAAAAAAATCAGCTGGACGGGCAACAAATTCTTCAAAGGCATTTTGTACTGACTCTCGGGTATTGAATTTTTTTCCCGCCAAGAAGTTATCCAAATTCTGGGAAAAGTAGTAGTCTGTAGGCGCAAGGTCTGGTGAGTAGGGCGGATGACGGAGAGCTTCCAACCCCAGTTCTTGCAACTTGGAGACCGTCTGCTGTGCAGTATGAGGTCGCGCGTTATCGTGCAGGAGCAGCTGAGACGAGCGATTGACCAATGCTGGTTGGAGATGAGCCAGCTTCTCCATCATTGAGTTCAGTTCTTCACAGTACACATCTGCAGTAATGCTCACCCCGTTTGGTAAGAAGCTGTGATGAATCACACCGGCGCTAGACCACCAAACAGTGACCATCACTTTTCTAGGGGTAAGTTTTCGTTTAGGGCATTGTTTAGGTGCTGAACCAGGATCCAACCAACTTGCTGAGCGCTTGCGGTTATCAAACAGAATCCATTTTTCATCGCAGGTAACAATGCGGTTCAAAATTCCTTCATTTGTGTGTCTGTTGAGCAGTGCAAGGCACGTCTCGACGCGTACTTCGCGCTGGCGATCATTGAGTTCGTGGGGTACCCATTTGTCAAGCTTTTTTGTGTATCATCAGCTTCTACAATCGCCTTTAATTCGTCATTGTCGACCAAAGTCTTCGGACGACCGCGAGGTTCATTTTTCAGGTCGAAATTTCCAGAACGGAAGCGAGCAAACCAATAACAGGTGGTGCGTTGGTTTGTAGTGTTAGCTCCGTAAACGCTCGTTGATGTTGCTGCCACGTCGGTACTCATATTCCATAATTACTCGAATTTTTAACGTATCCATGATGACGAAAAAGATTGAAATGCGATGAAAATGTAACACTAATCAATAAACAAATGACTACTTTTGGAAAAAGAAGGCCAAAAGTATTAGGCACACTACATTTTACTAAAAATAATAAAAAAAAAAACAACTTATAATTTTTGAATTGATTTATTACTATTAAATTACACAAAAAAAATAAAGAAACTTAAAATCTAGTCGGTCCAACTTTTTTTTTTTTTTTTTTTTTTCAGGATGGGAAATCATCATATGACTTCTCCCGCTCTGGGCGGAGCGGGAGGGCGTGTCAGACTTTTACTGACTAAAACCCACCCGTGTTCCATCAGTTGCCCATGTGCCAGGGTCACGGTATCACTTTCGAACAATCACGCGACCCCGGCAGGCATCGGTCCTAGTAGACCCCTACACTGCTGCTGACATCTCTTTGAGGCGCGCGTGGAACACTGCGTGCCGTCGACCCGAGCTTGGTCCTTACCGGGCGGCGAGCTACCCATTGCTCGCCACCCGCAAACTTGCGCCTACGGTGGCCGGGAGTCCGCAATCGACTCCCGACGCCCAGAGCGTCTCCTCCTGCGGCGGCTAGGGACGTGAGGGCGCAGAGACTGCCACTCCCTCACGCGCCCCGCCTCCTCCTTCGCGAGCATTACTGCTTGGCAGAAGGAGGTGACGGCTTCCCATTCCCTCTCGCTCCGTACCATGGGTCACACCAGGGCCGGACGCGAGAGGTCGCCGCCGCCAATCGCCTCCACGAGGACACAGCGGTGCCCCGCCCAGGCAGGGCACACCTCCACAGTCGGTCCACCTTTGGATTGAATTACTGCACTAATTCTAGCTAGCATGCTGCGTACAAGCTTAGTACAATCCTCCCTTGTAATGGCATGCCATTCTTGTTCTAACGCATTTTTTAATGCCGTTTTCGATTTGATACTATGCTCTTTAATCTTGCGCTTCAAAATGCTCCAAAGATGTTCAATTGGGTTCAAATCTGAGGACTGCGCTGGCCAATCCAACAAGACAATGTTGTTTTCTGTAAACCAACGCATCGTTGTCACTGACTTATGACAAGGTGCATTGTCTTACTGGAATATGTCTCCGTCTATGTTGGTATCACCGAAAATACTCGTTAGCGAAGGCATAAGTGCAGTTTCAAGCACTTTCATATACTTTTCGCTGTCTATACGACCTTCACAAACAAACATTTCACGAACCCCTTGAGCAGCCATGCAGCCCCAGATCATTACGCTGCCTCCTCCGTGCTTTACTGTCGGTACGACGCAATCTGGATGGTATTCTACGCCCACACGTCGCCTCATGAAGGTCACACCTGGCGTTCCAAATATCTGTTGAAAAAAGAAAAAGAAAAACTTTTTTAAACTGCCTTAACTTTTATTATTTTAGTTAAATAAATAACTGACCATGATAATTAATAACAAAAGCAGTAAAATTTACTTATCTCAAAGTAAGATTCGTCAGACCACACCACATTGGCCCAATCTCTCTCAGTAAAATGTTGATGTCGTAGAGCCCATTCAAGCCGTTTTCTTTTGTTAGCTTCTGAAAGCCAGGGCTTCTTTCTAGCTTTGCATCCTTTTAAGCCCGCTTCTTGAAGTCTTCTTCTGGTGGTCCGAGCACTTATTGGCTTTCCAGCCTCTTCGGACAAAGTAGCAGCAAGCTCTGATGATGTTTTCTTCCGATCTTTCAGAGTCGCGTATTAATTTTCTATCCTCGCGCTTAGAAGTCACACGTTTTCTGCCTGTTCTTGGTTTATTAGCGTGACTGCCAGTCTGAGCAAACACGATTTGATGACAGATTGCACGGCGCAACGCGAACATTTCACTAACTTAGCAATTTCTTTTTGCGATTTCCCTTGTTCATGAAAAAGTTGTATTTTTACTCGATTTTCTAATCTAATTTCACGTCTTTTCACATTTTTAAGTAATTTATGCGTCAATTCAATCACTATGTTAGAAATAAAAGCTTGTTTACTCGTTAGAGTCCTGAACACAAGTAACCAAACATTGACTGATAATAACGCAAAAAACCAAATCCTTTGTTTTCAGTCACCAGGTGTTTTATGACCATAACAAATAGATGCTTGTTTTTCTAGGAAGTTATTTGTGACCCCGGCATGCCATCTAAGATAAGCATTTATTCATTGTTCAATTGGTAAACATAAATTGTGAATTTTTCTGGGGTGCCTAATACTTTTGGCCAAGGCTGTAGTCCTCCAGACCGTACTTTGGCCATGAAGGCTAATCTCAACGGAGATTTACCATCGGCACCGGAGACATTACAGTACACAAGTGCGCACACAGACTCAGGGGCAGTCCATCACTCTCATAGTCCGAAAGGACGGCAATCGGACACGACCGGAGAGAGATCAAGCGCAGGACCAACGGCTTAACGTAGTTTTCGACGCATGGGGTCCCGCCGTACCGCAACCCATACCGCCAACATCCAAACTCCGGGCTGTTAGTAAGAAATTAATTAAAAGAAAGAGTGATTCAAGAGGAGGGTTTATATGTAGGTATAATACGCGGCGAAGCCGCTGGCAAAAGCTATTTGTCTAATATTAATTTGTTTATTGTATAACTGGAGCACTCTGCCATCGTCTGTAGTCTGTATCTCAACTAACTGCCTATTTTATTTTACACACTATCAAACAACACAATCACAGACAAGCCAAAATTGTATTTAGTGTAGTTATTTCTAGCGCAACCGTTTTTCCGACGGCGAAAACGGTTGCAGAAAACGGTCGCCGTCGCAACCGAAGAGATTGAAGAGCCGTCTTCAAACCAGTTGTTGCGACAACGACCGTTTTGTAAAAAGCGAAACTTATCGAATATGGAATACAATTGCGTTTTCGTCGCGTGAAATAGTTGCAGTTTCTTCGAGAAGTAGTAATAAAATATAGACTCTATACCATTGACAAAAAGTTCACTTTTTACTGTAAGAACTGTTTTGTAAACGAACGCGGTACACTAAGGACGACGTCGCGAAGAGTGTGATAGTTGAATCAATGCGTTCTCGACCGTATTTTCTTAGTAGTAAAATAAAAAATCGCGTCAAGTAATTCGAAAACTGGTTTGTGTAACGAAAACTGATTGGATCTAAGACGTAAAAACAGTTTCATCGTCGTAGTCGTCGCAGAACATAAAACGGTCTCTGGAACGGATTAAGGACGACGACGCGACGAGTGTGATAGTTGAATCAATGGGTCTCGACCGTATTTTCTTAGCTGTAAGATACGTAATCGCATCTAGTCATTCGAAAATTGGTTTGTGCAACGAAGACTGTTTGGACCCAGGACGTAAAACGGTTACATCGTTGCAAAAACATAAAATGGTCTTCGGAAACGGTTCGTTGTCGCAACGCCCACCACTAGTTATTTCATTGTTAAATGATTTTACGTGTTTCATTTGTTTCTTTTTGTTATGGAGCCTATATCATAAGTCACTCGTTTGTTACTCTACGAGTCACAGCATGTAGGAATAATACCCCACTGTAATACAGTATCAACTAGTACGGGGGGGTATTGTGACTGTTACTGGCGGCCTTATATATTGTAATGTCAACAGTATCTTAAGGTAATAAATTGTGCACAAACAAATAAATAAAGGAATTTTACCACTATCCTGTCCTATAATAATAAATAAAGAGAAAGAAAAATGCGATTATTTGATACTATAGCATAAAAATTACCATAAAACTGAATAAAAATACAGGTAACAATGATAACAATGCCATAGCTTAAATTACTTAACACAGAGTGACTGCCAGACGACCAATCCTACCCTATCACGTCCCCGTTAGCAACTGAAGCCAAATCAGTTAAAGCTGGGAGTGAATTACATTAACTTGTTTGCATGGCCTGGCTCGGCCTGGCTCGGCCTAAAGGATAAACTGATTCGCTCAGTTGTCTGACAATTGGATCGGCTGATGAGCGATAGACAGGTACCTATGTGATCCGAGTGACTGTTTCTGTAGAAGCAGAATGTTCTTATGAACCATAAAGATAATGAGATCAAAGGAATGATGGTTGGTTGGTAAGGTAGTATTGGTGCTGTTAATACTGCTGGATGTCGATTGAATGGGTTGGAAATTACGTCACGGGAACGTGCTGACAATAAGCCCAGCTTACAGAGATTACCTATAGGAAGCACCCTGAGGTAAGACGGGGGATAAATATGATTATGTTGATTATAATAGCCAGTAAATCCAATCCCAGGATATCTGTATTGCAAAATTAAAAATTAATACTAATAAAACCATTTGCATTATCCGCGGATGGAACTTCAGGACTTTGTGCTTAAAATCACTCGACTACAAAGGAGCAAACACAAAAATACTACCACAATTTGATATTTAAACTCAGATACTACGTCAGCTATTATATCCACTATAATACCTGTTTCAACACATGAATAAAGTACAAGTTCCGTAGCTAAAAAAACCTACAATCTACGGTGGATTTAATTCAGTAAGCGTTGTGTGAAATACTTGCGTCGCTGTGGACGCGGAAAATATGTGAGGGGTGAGCCAAGACGACTGGAGGTGCAGAAGGTCTATTTTTAAGTTGTTTAAAAGACTTTCGCTCCATGTAAAATACCGTATGTAATGTAATGTAATATTCAGCCGCTCCAGTTCGACTGGAGTCGACCCCAACATACTTGGGAAAAGTTAGGCAGATTATAATCTTGAGGTTAACTTCCAGTCTAACCGGATGAACAGACAGCTCTGCTGCTGGAAGTTTGCTGCACCACTTCTTCCCAGCTAAAGCACTAGGAAGTGGTGAAGGGCGAGCGCATTGGGGGATCTTATGTAGTGTTGCAAAGGACTCGAGTCTTCGAGTCTTAATTTTAGAGACTTGACTCAATTATGCAAGAGTCAAAAAGCTCGGAGTCTGGTGTTAAGCCGAGCCCGAGTCATTCATAAAAAGGACTCGCGTATCAAAGAAAAACTCGGAGCATGAAGATGAGACTTGTAGCTCATCATTTGAAAAAACTGTAATTACTCGTCAATTTTTTTTGTATCATAACCACTAATTTGAACTTATCACCTTCTATTCGAGTCTTTTTGAATATGCTTCAAGTCTCATCTTCATGTTTCGAATTTTTCTTTAAGACTCGAGTTCATTTTAAAACTCGAGTGCTTGACTCTAGACTTGAAGCCTTTCGAGCATACTGAGACTTGCATAATTGAGTCGAGTCTTTAAAATTACTACTCGAGGACTCGAGTCCTTTGCAACACTAGTCTTATGTAATTTTGACGTTCGAAAAGTGCTGATTCTCAGACTAATTTGCAAAAAATTTGATAGTGGGGAAAGGCGATGCAGATGATAATGATAGGCATTTAACAATACCTCATCTAATTAAGTAAGCGATGATGATCAACGATAGTGCACACTTGCCCAATTATCTGTTATGGAATGTTTTGTACACCTAATAACCCATATATCATGTTCTGTACATTTCTTCTTTTAAATTTAACTTTAAATACAACATATTAATTTTACGGTACTACGGAGCTTTTTGAATTTGTATCTTAGTTTTTTATTTGTTAAAATTATATTATGTTACTATAAATTGCACTAGATTAAGTTGTATCGAGCTAGCTATTTTGTAAAATAATCTGTGGATAACGTTGTTAGTAGTGTATATGCTACTCCTATATACTAAGTGTTTTGATCATTTTATGTATTCTGCTGTTTGTTGTCCCTAATAAAATAAAATAAAATACCATGACTGACATTATTGTCCAACATGGTATTCTAGATAAGCTAAAAATTATTTTCCCCGACTTTACAGGAAGCGCAGCCTGGGCTGGCATGCAACTGTAACACTTGCTACTAAATATTTTACCATGTTAAGTATCCTTTTATTAGAATACTTATTTTTATGGTTTAATGATTAATTAGCTGAGATACCGGTTAAGCTGAAGGGACAGGTCTACAAATCCATCATTAAGCCTGTCCTTTTATATGGCAGTGAGGCGTGGCCCGTACTTGAGCGGCACAAGCAAGAACTGCGTGTTGAAATGAAAATGTTGCGCTGGATTGGATGTCCAGAGTTACGCGGAGAGACTGACATTATTGTCCAACGCTTTTTTATCTCCATGACCTAAGATTGAAATAAAAAATTGTTTTGCCGTGATAAAAGTTGCGAGTGAGCAAGGTGTTAGTAGCGCTTAGTGCACCAGTGGGCTAAGAGTAGGATTTTCTTTCATTTGACAGTTCAACAACATTCATTGCATTATTTACTCGTATGTTGCTGAAAAGACAAATTTTTCCATCCTTTGAAGCAATGTCAAATCAAATCAAATCAAATCAAATCAAAATATTTTTATTTCACATAACCTTACATGGGCACTTATAAAACGTCAGAAGTCAGGTGCAAGGTGGATTGGAATGGATTTCATATCCTAACGATTGAGCGTTTTTCTGAGAGATCGAAAACGAATGCTGGTGACATGATGGAGAGCACTCCTATCATAAAGCAACGTGGACCTTCTACGTTATTTTTAAAGGTTTGGAAAAAACAGCGGAGCGGTAAATTGAGCGCGCTAGCTCAGTCGCTGAGCTGTGTATGCGCCTGGGTGAGTGTGGGCCAACTGGGGCCAACGTAGGCCAACGCATTAATAATGTTATTCTATGATATGTAGAAGAAAATAAAATTATGTGAAGATCGAGTTCAGTAAATGCGGTCTTGCTCGGGCTGCTTTAAGGACAAAAAAAAAGGCCTTAGAGCGAGCAAGAGAAAACAAAAAACATAGTAGCGGTCTCAATCGGCGATAGTTTATTTAACAGAGATGGAAATTAAGTTTTAAACGAACTGACAAGCAACTTCAATTTCTAGATTTACCTATTCAAATCACAACTGTCAAGCTCTGACAGTTGTGATTGACTTGACATGGCTATATCACGGCAAATTGATGTAGAGTGGCAATTTTCTTTGCAAATAATTTCCCCGACTTTACACGAGGCGCAGCCTGGGCTGGCTTGCAACTATAAAACTTACTACTAAATATTTTTACCACATCATGAAATATAAGTATCCTTATATTAGAATACTTCTTTTTATGGTTTAATGATTAATTAATGTATGCCAATGCGGGTCCCAGAAAGCATCTGGTGAGATCATGGCAGTCCTAACATTTATAAGCAGCTAACATTCTGGCCACTTTGAAAAAAAAAGTGACACGCACAGTACAAAACTATTCCGTCCATAACAGGATAATATCTACCTTGTTTGTATACTTTCTTCTGTACAATGGCTTCAAATAGAAAACTGTACAAAACACCATTAAAAAAAAAACTGAAACAATTTATAAAGTCATTGTTAGCTCGTTTTATTGAAAAGAAAATGTATAGAGCTTTTTATTAGAACCTTCATTGTATCTTTTTACTAGCTTCTGCCCGCGACTTCGTCCGCGTTCCCGCGACCCTTCCCGTCGCGTCGAATCGGCTACCCGTGCGATATTCCCCGTTTTTGCAACATTTTTCATTACTGCTCCGCTCCTCTTAGTTTTAGCGTAATGTTATATAGCCTATAGCCTTCCTTAATAAATAGGCTACCCAACACAAAAAGAATTTTTCAATTTGGATCAGTAGTTCCTGAGATTAGCGCGTTCAATCAAACAAACAAACAAACATACAAACAAACAAACTCTTCAGCTTTATAATATTAGTATAGATAAGCTTGATAAAGACATAATAATATAGTAGACAAAGCGACAGGGCCATCCATTATTTTTAAAGTATGTACAGTCAACGGTCATAAAAAGGTAAAAGGTAGTTGCTGAAAATCAGCGCTGTTGACGATAGATTCGTCTGAAGACACAGCATTTTGCTGAGCAACGACCTGTTCTTGCACAGATAAGACGCACGGGTCAAGTGTTCTTATTAATACGGTATGTTTGTCGCAAAAGTAGCCAATAATGCCCTCTGCATCCGGCAATTTTGTTTTTGTTTTGTTTGTTATTAAGTAATTGTAATAAATAAAATCTATTTGTATTGTCTTTGGTCAGTAGCCATGACATCAACAAGGAATGGGCAATATTGTACAACTTTTTTAAACTTGAACACGGGGCTTTTGGCTGCCTTGTACGTGTGTATTTTGCTTTTTAACCCCCGACGCAAAAAGAGGGGTGTTATAAGTTTGACGTGTCTGTCTGTCTGTCTGTCTGTCTGTCTGTCTGTCTGTCTGTCTGTGGCATCATAGCTCCTGAACGGATGATGCGATTTCAATAAAAAAAAATATGTATTAAAGGTGACTTATCTGCGAGTGTTCTTAGACATGTTTGATGAAAATCGGTTGAGCCGTTTAAAAGTTGTGGGGGGGAAAGTGGGGAAGAGTAACCGAATGTCAGCAAATATACTTGAGTGGGGTCTCAAATGAAAGCGCACTGAAAGAGAATATTGATGAATTAATCGAGAGTGTTCTTAGCTTCATTTTATTCTACATTATATTAAGTATATACCTATAAAAAGTACAAAATAAAAAATTAAATTAAAAATTAAAAAAACCCCCGACACAAAAACCTAATTTCCCTTTAAAAAGTAAAAAATAATAAAAAATAACTCAATCTTAAAGTACCTAAGAATATATTAATAATTCAAAAAAAAACGTCGCGTTGGGGGACCGCTCCGCGAGTGCAGACGTCGTTGACTGCTTAGTTAGGTAGTAAGACTATTGGTAATTAAATTGTTAGGTTTGAAGCGGTCCCCCAACGCGGCGTATTTTTTTGAATTATTAATATATTCTTAGGTACTTTAAGATTGAGTTATTTTTTATTATTTTTTACTTTTTAAAGGGAAATTAGGTTTTTGTGTCGGGGGTTTTTTTATTTGTTACTATTTTATATTGTGCGTTTTGTTTGTACAGAGTTTTGTTTCATTCTTTCTTGTTATTTCTATAAGAAGAGTGCCATCACAATGTTCCCTGCACTTCGTGTACTGCGTTCCCTTGTTTGCCTTCACGCCAGGTCTGAGCTTATCTCCATATGTGTGATGACTGATGATGCATGAATGCTTGCGTGTTTTGTCAACTTTAGATAAAGTATACAGCTACTAATAATTGTTTTCTTCGTAATTAACTATCGACAACAGCATCTATTTCGACAAAATTAATGATAAAATTCAGACTCAAACTCAAATCATTTATTTTAAACAAACCAATTACAGGCACTTTTGAATTGGCAAGTGGCGGTGAGTCAGAAATATTAAGCAAGTTGCCCAGTGTAGTAGTGCTAGTACTAATTCATATTGATAGTTAGATAGATAGGTAGCGATGGCACGGTCGCCCGACTAGGTCGGTCAAATAGTGTGTGCTTGAGAGTGGAGGAGGTTCGAATCTCACAGCTTCTCGACTCTTTGTGTTTTCAAGTCAGAGTTTAATTTCGTTAATTTACAAAGATTATAGGTTATGGAGACTAAAAATTACACTATTACATATAATTTAGTAAAACACCACAATTATCAATAACACAAACGCTCGTAGCTCGGTCCACCAACCAACAACGTCATATCATTATTAATAATATAATACAACCAGTAAATTATTTCGTTTCACAACTACCCTCATTTTTACGTGCTCAATCTTTGACATTCGCTATCTGACTCTCATTACCATAAACAGAAAAAGACAGCGGGCCATGATAGGCTTACGAACATACCGCGCTCTTTCTATTTGGTTCATGGATGAAAGAATACAATATACGGTTGTATTTTCGCCTTAATAGAAGAAGGTCTCAAGAGCGACGTATTATGATAGCTTTATAGGACTGGTACTGTACATACGACCACGACCGTACCTTCTTTTTTGGATGGGAAATCATCAAATATCTCGTCGCCCGCTCTGGGCGGAGTGGGAGGGCGTATTAGACTTTTACTGACAAAAAACCACCCGTGTTCCTTCAGTTGCCTATGCCAGGGCAACGGTAACTATTTCAAACAAATCTCGCGACCTTGACAGGACTGCGACCTTACCTAGTTATTAAAATCCTAAAACTATGACAAAGCAAAATCGTTTATGAAAATAAACTTTATTCGCTCAAACACCCAATATGTTACAGATACAAAATACAAAAGGCGTACATGTTAAAATTACAATAGAAACACCCACCTTATGATTAATGTATTATATTCACACAATGTGTATCAATTTATGCGTTCATTATTAGTTAAACAATAGCGTTCAACATTGTCTATTATACGAGAAAATTATGTGAGCTTCCATCATATTATATTATTATTAAATGTATTAATAATAATATATTATGATGGAAGCTCACATAAGGTAAAATAAAACTGATCTGATAAACTGGTGTGTAATCAGGGTAGTGGAAACGAATGAAATTTTATCTTTTATTGTCAGCAGTGTTCATTTTTTTATATTATCGAATCAAGAACGTCAGTGCCTACTACCGAGATATTGGGGCCACATCTCTTGTAGATTTCTCCACGTGTTTTCTTCCACCGTTTTTATAGCAGTAATGGTGAAATTAAATACACAAAGTAAAGTGCCTGCTTGGGTTGGAACTCACGACCTAGAACTCGTTAGTTGGGGCTTATACCACCGGCCATGCTCTTTGTCAACGAATGAGGTTACTGAAAAACTGGTGTCGAGTCAATAAACTGGCGAATCAGCACGCGTAAGGCTCATTGGACGACCTCAGGCTCGGGTGAAAGTGCGATCTTTGCAGAGTGGCTGGTAGAAGCTGGGTGAGAGTAGCCGTAGATCGAGTTAAAAGTTGAGCGATTGGAAAAGCTAATGTCCAGTAGTGGACTGCTTAGCGGTGATACTAATGATAGCGAGTGAGACCGAGTTATTATGTTATTTTCTGATTGAATTCACTAGGAATGCATTGTTTATAATGTGTTATAGATATAAGTACAAAAAAAGTTAGGATAGATGCATTACTCACATTTAGAATTTTAAATGTAAGTTTATAAACCAACCGTATACAAAGAACGATTTAATAAACATCCAAATAAATTGGTAACCCGCCTAAAATAATAGAATCACACCCAATCAAAATTAATGCCAGGAAACATCCGTAGGGCAAGCAGGACCTACTGTGAAAGGTTTTTTTTTGGATGGAAATCATCAAATGACCTCTCCCGCTCTGGGCGGAGCGGGAGGGCGTATCAGGCTTTTACTGACTAAAACCCACCCGTGTTCCTTCAGTTGCCCATGTGCCAGGGTCACGGTATCTCTTTCGAAAAATCTCGCGACCCTGGCAGGCATCGGTCCTAGCAGACCCCTTCAGTGCTGGTAACATCTCTTTAAGGCGCGCGTGGAACACTACGCGCCGTTGAGCCTACTGTGATAGACTTGAGGGACACATTTTTATCACAGTTTGGGAACAAAAACCGTAATAAAATGCGTGGCTATAGCTTATCAGAGGCCGTGCTCGTCTCACTGACTATGGCTAAAAGACGAATGTAGTATAAAAGAAGAGGAAAACATTTAAAGTGGATAAATATATAAAAAATATGTAAAGAACGCCTTTTGAAATACATAAGTCGCTGTCAAGCAACATTGCAATGTTCCGCTTTGAAGGGTAGACTCATATCAACCTGACCAAACCGACAGAAGGTTCTAATGCTCCAGAATCGTAGATGACGTTTACGAATACTTTGTAAAAACTATTCGTAGAGAAAAAGAATACGTTCGTGTACGTTAATCATAATACGCTCATTAATAACGCAAGAAAGCACGGAAGAAATATATCATTTGACAAAAGCTCATTACCAAAAGCCATCATTAGTATACAGACTCATTATGTAAGACTGTACTGCGCAAAACTAAATATAGGAATGCATTTGGGAAAGGGTGTGGACATATTGTGAAGGAACCTTGATTTTCGTGAATTTTCTTTGTATTCTAAACACTGAAAACCTTAAAGTCATTCAGCCGAAAGATGTCCAATGCAAGACATTAGTCATTAGACATCGCCAGATTGCGTGGCAGTGGCAATAGCCTCCTGGAGGTAATAGCTGACAGGCCTGATGAGGTCCCCATAGTGGGACATCTCATCAAAACAACACTATCTATCGTAGTGAATAAATACTAAAATAGATCATAAGTCACATTGTTCCTAGAATCCTAGTATATAAGTTGATACTAACATAGGATTTATGATACACTAGCTTCTGCCCGCGACTTCGTACGCGGATCCTGTTGCTTATGCCAGCGACAACGGGGTCGTTAAAATCGAAGATCTGAAACGTCTGATGTAGAATTCTAAGGCCCGGGGACGGGAAAACAACGGGATGAGCGAGACGATTGGAGTCGTTCCAGATCTTTCATTTTTGTACGTCAATAGGAAATGCCTATCAGACTAAACAACTTTTGCTATGACGTCATTCCTTAATATGTTATTAAGAGTTTTACTTAAGAGTTCCACAACAGGTGTTCCAGATCTTCAAATTCATTCTCACAGCAGAAAATGCTCTTCACGTGGAATATTTTTTGCTATGGCACCATTTTTATATCTCTTATACTTACTTTAGCTCGTCTGTTGCAGTCTGCATCTGGTGTTCATTTACCAAAATAAATTATGTATAGCCTATATGTTGAATATTTTGTTGTGTGCGTGTTCGGGACAATGTATGATAATCTCGATCAGCAGTTAGTCGCGCATCACGTTTATCACTCGTTTCGAAAGACCTGTTAGTAGATGTGTGAATTCACTGAGAACTCAAGCGTGATTCTGTATCGGTAAACGTCTCCGACTCGCGAGCCAATGCGTCACGTTCACGATCAGCGGACAGTCGCGCATCATGTTCCGCATTTGTCTCTAGAGACCTAGCAGCAGATGCGTAGATACGCTGAGAACTCAAGCGCAATTCTCTATCAGTGAACGTCTCCGACTCGCGAGACAATGCGTGACGTTCACGATCAGCGGACAGTCGCGCATCATGTTCCACACTTGTCTCTAGAGACCTAGCAGCAGATGCGTAGATACGCTGAGAACTCAAGCGCAATTCTCTATCAGTGAACGTCTCCGACTCGCGAGACAATGCGTGACGTTCACGATCAGCGGACAGTCGCGCATCATGTTCCGCACTTGTCTCTAGAGACCTAGCAGCAGATGTGTAGATACGCTGAGAACTCAAGCGCAATTCTTTATCCGTAAACGTCTCCGACTCGCGAGACAATGCATGACGTTCACGATCAGCGGACAGTCGCGCATCATATTCTTCACTGGTCCTCTAGAGACCTGGATGTAGATGCATAAATCCGCTGAGAACGCAAGCGAGCTTCGCGATCCGAAGATGTTTCTACGGAGCGAGTTGCAGCCTGATGTTCTCGAACAGCATCAAGTCTATCCTGACGCTCTTCGGTAGATTCTTGGCATCTTATGATCCTCAATCTTTTAGCTCCTTTGGAACGTTGGGAAAGATTTGACCTCTTTCTAGGCATGGTTATAGTTTTATTCTGAAGATACCTGATCAATTAAAAGCTAAGTGACTGCGTTATCGGGTAGGCTACCGTGTCACGAAGATAAATGGAAAAGGAAATTAAACACTCAAATAACATAAGCCCGAAGGCATATTTTTTCGATAAAATAAAATAATAAATGGGAGTTTTAGCCAGTAGAGTCAAATTTTCAATGATTCATAGAATTTTCATCGAAAATCAGTCCTAAACTGTTACCGCCTTCACCGCGTGGAGGTACTCCCAGCTTATGTTATTTTATAATTATACAGTGAAATTAGTGATAGCATTGATTTCCACATCAGGTGTTCCAGATCTACAATCTTTATACGTCAACAGAGAGTGCTCATCAGGCTGAACAACTCTTGCTAAGACGTCATTCTTATATATGTTATAGTGTAGCTGGGCTCTTGGAGTTCCACATCAACTGTTCTAGATCTTAAAATTTTATACGACAACAGAGAGTGCTCATCAGGCTGGACAACTCTTGCTAAGACGTCATTCCTATATAATATGTTATAGTGTAGCTGGGCTGTTGGAGTTCCACATCAGGCGTTCCAGATCTTCAAATTTATTCTCTTAACAGAAAATGCTCATCACGTGAAACAATTTTTGCTATGGTACCATTTTTGTATCTCTTATAGTTTAGCTGGTCTGTTGTGGTTCTGCATCAGGTGTTCAAGTTTCCAGGATAAATTATAGCCTTGTTACCTAGATTTAATACCTATACAACAAAAAAAAAACATTCAAATCTGTTCAGTAGTTCCGAAGATTAGCGTGTACAAACAAACAGACAAACAGACAGATTTTTTTTTTTGGTTTCGTGCTCTATTACTGTTTCTAAACCCGCCCTTAACTATTTTTTTTTTAATATATTCAATGTACAGACACAGTTTTTTTACTGTTTTATTATATGTATAGATTTGTAGCTAACAACTTTTAAGTTTTTTTTTTTTTTGGAAGTGTGGATTTTTTGCTGTCTGATGTCCTGTGCGTCCTATATTCAAGGATTTTCGCGATCATCACCAAGTTATCGGTTCACTTTAGCCTGTACACGCTGCGCCTACCGGTTGACAAAAAAATCAAGATTTTGTACCATGTGAACCAACTGTTAAGTTTTCTCTAAGGTCTAAAACAATCTTCAGCCGTTTCAATCATATACTGCATTCCATTTTTACGACTCCGTCATGTGAAAGAAACCTAAGAATTTCTTCTTATGAGCTATGTGACGTCACATTCAATTGAATATAATGCCCTCTAGAGGACATAAAGTCATGGACTTTTGTTTTAATGTAAAGATGCCGTGTTGGGTTTTAATTTTTAATGAATGGGCTTATTTAGCAAAAAAAATACAATAGAATATTATTATTTTTTCTGCTCAGAATGTATGTATTTACAATAAGGTGGTTACAATAATGAATCTTTGTACATTCTACCAATTTTGCCATGCTCCAAAATAATTTAAATAAAAGAACGACCATAACTGAAACACGACTGCCATAACAATATCACGCTCTACAAATTATGGAACAGTGATTTTGTACCATGTTTGGTACACATGTTAGCGGTTATCTTTACCAGCTCAACACATCAATTTCCGTATGGTCTAAGGAGACTCTTCTGCCATTACAATACCGCCCTTTTTACGACTCCGCCCGGTGAAGAAAGCCTTCTTCACAGGTATTTTTGATTTCTGCCGTATTTCTACCCTGAACACAGGCGAATTCTTATTATAGGCTCAGTTTGGTCCTTCCATCCGCATATCTTGTGAGATATAAACACAGCCTTACTTGCAACCTCGCCCGTTAAGGAAGACAGCACATAAATTGTAGCGCACATGCATTACTGCTAATGTGTTCTAGAAAATAATTGAGTGCTTGCATCGACTTTGTGTTGTTGGTGGAAGTAACCTTGCTTGGAAAAGGAAGGCTTTTTTTGTTCATGTCATATAGTGGCTTTTCTAAGGCAATAGAAAATATGGCAGAAAAATTAGTAAAGCACAAACTTTACTCATTTTTCTGTCAATTTGTGCTAAGTACTATAACAGTTTACCTTACAACAAATAGCCCCAGACTAGAATCCCATTATTTAAACTCTCGAGAAAGTACGAGTAGCCCGTCTTGGAGAGCGATAGCCCGCGGTGGTGACGGACCTTTTTTTTTTTTTTTTTTTCAGGATGGGAAATCATCAAATGACTTCTCCCGCTCTGGGTGGAGCGGGAGGGCGTGTCAGACTTTTACTGACTAAAACCCACCCGTGTTCCATCAGTTGCCCATGTGCCAGGGTCACGGTATCTCTTTCGAACAATCACGCGACCCCGGCAGGCATCGGTCCTAGTAGACCCCTACACTGCTGCTGACATCTCTTTGAGGCGCGCGTGGAACACTGCGCGCCGTCGACCCGAGCCTGGTCCTTACCGGGCGGCGAGCTACCCATTGCTCGCCACCCGCAAGCTCGCGCCTACGGTGGCCGGGAGTCCGCAATCGACTCCCGACGCCCGGGGCGTCTCCTCCTGCGGCGGCTAGGGGCGTGAGGGCGCAGAGGCTGCCACTCCCTCACGCACCCCGCCTCCTCCTTCGCGAGCAATACTGCTTCGCAGAAGGAGGTGACGGCTTCCCATTCCCTCTCGCTCCGTACCATGGCTCGCACCAGGGCCGGACGTGAGAGGTCGCCGCCGCCGATCGCCTCCACGAGGACACGGCGGTGCTCCGCCCAGGCAGGGCACACCTCCGCCGTATGCTCCACCGTGTCCTCCAGACGATCCTCGCAATGGAAACACCCGGACGTATCCTCCCGCTTTATCCTGAACAGGAACCCACCGAAGCACCCATGCCCGGTGAGAACCTGCGTCAGGCGGAAGGTGAGGACGCCGTGGCGCCTCTCTATCCACTCCTCAAAGAGGGGACTTACCGCCGCAATTGTGGCGTGCCCAGCACTGGGTTGCGACAGTCGTACCCGCCATGTCGCCATGAGATCACACCGGAGCTCTGTCCGCCGTGCCGCGAGTGGTGACGGCCCTGACTTACGAGTTTTGCATCGTGAATTCAAACCGAAGCATGCGCTTCTTCTTAGCGTGTCGATAGCAATCTAAATAAAGTTAGCCCAATATTTGGCTACGAGCATAGTACTTTCAGTAGCGTGCAGACAACAGGATTCGCTGGACAAGATATCAAGTACCGCATTGTTTGTGGGACAGCACCACATTTACACTCCAGGGCGAAGTCATTTGTAAATCTCCACCTGAGCAGCTTTTCTTTGTTTCGGCCTTCTTGAGACTGGATTCTATTTAAAGACTAGGAAAACCAAGGCCACTCGTTTCCAGGTGCGAGATTTTCAGCATGCGCTATACTTTGCATAATTTGTTCCATCACCACTGCTCCGGTTTTCTCAGGATGCTTTCCTTCTCCTTTTAGTGATGGTAGGGCTCATTTCCTCTAGAATGGGCTGTACCACAACGCGGGCTCAGTGCGGGTTGGTAGATGTCACATATTTTCGAATGATCTTTTCTAGGACATGCCGTTTCACTAAAGATGTTTTCCGTCATCAAGAGCAGCGGTGATGAAATAATTTACAAAAAGTAAAGCCTCTCTGGGTTTGAACCTACGACCTACAACTCGTAACTTGCGCGCCCGCTTTGTTCTCAAAACAGCCATATTTTTATTTCCCATGCAGTTTTTCGCTGTCCCGTTAAGTTGCCTCAAATGAACTGTACACGAGAGAAAATTTCTTGAAAATTCTTGCTATTCGAAATCCAACTACAATGCCTCACGACATTTAAAAATCTACCTCCAATTTAGAGAAAATTAATTAAAATTATTCAGCTCTTTTTCAGAACTGGAACTACGTGTACCTACTACAACTTTAAAACAAAAAAGCGGAAAAAAAAACAAAAGTATCGCAGCTAAATCGAAACATTCGTCGCAGTTTAAAATGGAAAATAGTATTTTTACGAAGTTTCTACACTGGTAACCGAGCAGTGGAATTGTACTAACTCGTACGAGCTCACTCCGCGGTTTGCGGTCGCACTGGACCCCTACTGCTTGTTTAAGTTAGGGCAATATTATTTGCCCCGGCTCGACAGTCCAAAAGGTTGCAATTGGATGGGCTACCAGCAGTTTGTGTAGATATTAGCTTTATGTTGTTTAGCTATTGGTTTTCACCCAAAACCGTCGTTATTGTTTATAGCTCAAAAAGGTTTGAAAGCATAATTATTTATGAGTGACAAGGACTTGATTAACAACTCAGAATACCTAAGCAAATATAATAAACAATCGGAAAGGTTTCCATATTTAAAAGACTCCAAATAGGTTGTTACTGAAGAGGAGATTATATTATATTATATAAGTATTATATTATATTTGTGAAACGCTCTTTGTATTAATAAATAAATAAATGTATTAGGAGTACTTACGTAATTTACTACACAAACGTGTTTTAATATAAGATAGCGGTACAGGCAGATCTTAAGGATCATATTTTCTTTTTGCTAAATGTCAGTGAGGTGAGGTCGCGGTAGACCACGTAGGAGATGGTGAGACGAGCTGGATAAATTTCATGAATTTGGAACGAGCACGCGCGGTCTCGCGAAAGATGAAATGAGTGGAGGGAGGCCTTGCCCAGGAGTGGGACAGTGGAGGTAAACAAAAAACAAAAAAATCTTCAAATCCTACTAACCAACTAAAGGACAAACGTTTTGACAATGAACACAAGGTACATATTCCGATCATTATCTCCTGTCTCAATTGGTCCAGTTTAATCAAAGGAAGTGATTATCCAATGAGTGTCAACAGTACAAACGGTAGTTTCACGTGGCAGGTCAAGTGAACGCGCAACTCACGTAATTGAACGACTAAATGTTTATTTTTAAGCGAACTTCATTGGGAACTGAATTTAAAAGGTTTCTAAACGGCAGAAAATGGTATCAATATGGATTTTTCTTTTCTTTCCTACATTAAAACATGTTTCTGACCAATATGGAAAAGAACGTAAAGCCCAGTCTACCTAGCCGTTTCCCAACAATGTTCAGGTCGGCTTCTTGTATAACCGGATGCAGTTGAATACCATTATTTTATGGAGCATTGCCTAGCTGACCTCGACAACTCAGTAACTGGGTAATACGATACCCCTAGATAAGACTGGGAGTCACTTTCGGGCTTCTGCCTACCAGTAACGAGTGCCAAAGATCTACAAATAACAGCCATGACCCTCTGCATCTTTCGTGCCTCGGAAAGCACGTTAAGCCTCTGCTTAACGTGCTTTCCGAGGCACGAAAGAGTCTCGATAGGTTATGGATAGCTTCCCCTCCACGAATCGACCGCAGCAAGTGTAACGTATCATTTAGTGGACCCGTGCAGTTATTAATATTTAGCCACAACCCACAACCGTAAAAGTAAAGTTGTACGTCTTCATGTTGAGGCGTTAAGTAAAACTAAAGAACCGGCCAAGTGCAAGTCTTACTCGCGCACGAAGGGTTCCGGGGTCCATTATCTATGAAAACGGCAAAAAATAACGTTTGTTGTATGGCAGCCCCCTTAAATATTTATTTTGTTCTATTTTTTGTATTAGTTGTTATAGCGGGAACAGAAATACATCATGTGTGAAAATTTCAACTGTCTAACTATCACGGTTCATGAGATACAGCCTGGTGATAGACGGATGGACGGACAGCGGAGTCTTAGTAATAGGGGTTAGTTTTACCCTTTGGGTACAGAGCCCTAAAAATGAACAAAATCTCCTATATGGAGTCTCCTAAAGCGGTTCTATAAGGAAAATATTACCCAATGCAGCCAGAATTTTCCCCGTTTTCAACAAAAACATAAAAGCAATTCAAATCCAACGCAACAAATAACGTGGTCCTTTTCAGGACCGAAGGACCAATAATGCTACTACCAACAATAGAACAGGTACATGCTCCCACGCCTTTCAGCACATTATTCTTCGGAAACAATCCCATTTCATCGCAAATGTCTCCAAAAAAAACAAATAAGGGCTCTTGGACATTTTTCACAGGAGACATTACGCACCCCATACAGATTTATCTCACTCACACCATAGGACATATCTCGCTCACACCATGAGGACCACGTGAGTTATGGTGCTCATCATTTCTTCTTATTCCAAATGTCTTTATGGATGCTTATAAATTGAATGTTATATGTCAAACTTGGGTGGAGAGGGGTTTGAAGGTATGCGGGATTCTATTTGCCCTTTTTGTTTTTAAGAAGTTTTTTTTTTTAAGTTGTCCTTGTTGGATTGTGGAATGTGCACTTGTTTGCATAATCAGCCTAAAACGTTCCCATTGCTGGGACGCAGACACGTTTCCAAGGACGATTACGCGACACCACGCAGCGGAACACGACACCGTCATCATTACGTGTTTAGTGATAGTTTTAGTTTAGTTTTGTACGCTGCCAGGCTAGGCCTCCCAATACGATCTCAAGTGCGCAGTGGAAGAGTTATAATCGTGGGGCTCTAGAGACAAGAGTGGCTAGCGTACTGTCCGCCGTACGCGGAGCAGACAATCAAATCAAACACTTACAATACAACAAAAGCACTTACCTGGTGGTTGAAGAACACTGCTCTGGTGCCAACCTGGAGATATGTATGTAAGTGAGTGTATGTGTATCGTGTCGTGACGTTATGAGTATTCTCCTGGTAACAATCCGCTTCCAATTAGGCTGGAGACAATCACAGCATGCGGTCTTCAAATCACTCATTCACAATAGCGTCACTTTGACTTGACCTTCAAACTATTTATCGAAAATATGTCCAAAACCCGTGTTATTACGCCAAATTAGGGGTTATTAACAATCCAAACTATGGGTCATGACAGATTGTCCACAAAACGACCCGTTCTAAGGGATTAATTTAACAAAAGGGGTCGAGACGCCACGAGGACCCGCCATCCCTTTTCCAGCACCAAATCAAGAGGAAGTGTCAAACGTCAAAATCAAACTTGACAAGTCAGATGTCATTCCGTTACGCGTTGCGTGCGCATAGAGAAACTATTTCAGGACGCAACATCTACCCCCCCCGGACGGGCCTTCCCGTCCGCTAATCACTTGGCAATCCCGACAAGGTTGCGTTTTATCAGTCCACCTGACGCGCTGCGGGAGGATGTGCAAATACTCCAAGCTCCAACGCTTCCAAAACTCTGAGCGAGCTGCTGCACCAACTGAAACCGCGATAGCCAATTTTGGCTCACATCGACAAAAGGGTGCTCCGGCAGGGCGACAAGTGGCTGTCAAATCAAAAAATGGCCCGGGGTCAGGGCCTCCAAGACGTTCGGGTCCGAAGACAGCGGGCACAATGGACGCGAGTTCAATACAGCTTCAATGCGGCAAAATACCGTAGCTAACTCCTTAAAGGTGAGAACGGTGTCTCCCAACAGTCTGCGCCAGAGTCCCTAACCGCCTTCACCGCGGCCTCAAAATACCCCCCCAATGGGGGCAGGCTGGCGGGTCAAAACAATAACAAACAACAAAACAACCAAACAACAATAACAACCAAACAACAATAACAACCAAACAACAACAACAATTTAACCAAATGGCCCTCCTTAGGCAACAAAAAGGGGTGACGGACCCCATAAGGAAGGCTAGAGTGACTCAACCGTCAACAACCAAACAACAAAAGACCCGTATCGTCCAAAAGGGGTTCAACTTACTAACGGCTCCCGACAATATCCAAAACTCTCGCTGCAGAATGGCCAACAGCGCATTGCAACCGGCATGCGAGTTCATAATGTGACGATCAGTCACCAACAATTCAACAACAAAACAACAATTCAACAATTTGTCGAGGGAGCTTTATCGACTCAACAAAACTCAGGGTCCTTTGTTCCAACAGCGAGCACCTTGAGCCCGGGCAAAGGACCCGACATCAAGACTGGCGATCGAGGCCAATCATCCTCGGGGTGAGTCAGCCAGTCTGGTCCCCACCATAGAGGGTGAGCAATCAAGCGGGGTGCCATGCACCCACGTGAGGCCACGGCGCCTGGGTTCAAATCTCCAGGCACGTGCCTCCAAATCAAAGGCGTTTCAAAATTTTGAATCTGGGACACTCGGTACGCAACAAAGACCTCCAAAGAGTGGACGGACGTCTACAACCAACACAAAGCAATTGGACTGTCCGTCCAGGCGTAAGAAAACCGAATGTCCACAGTTCCACCCAAAGTGTGAGCAACGTGGTTCAATAGACGCACAAGACGCGCCGCCCCTGACAATTCAACTTAGGGATGGTCAGTGCCGTCCGGAGGGGAACCACCTTGCTCTTGGCCAAGACCAGTGACAAATTCACCTGGCCTGTTGCGCAGACGGTGCGCAAACAAACAACAGCTGCATAACCGTGCGAAGACGCATCACAAACAAGGGTAGCAGTGTAGCTCCCAGGGGGGAGGATAGCGCGGGGTAACAGGACCTCGTTGACTGCAGGGAGTGCGGATACAAATTGGAGCCTATCTTCCAACAGGGTTTCCCGAATTGGCTCGTCCCAGCCAAGTCCCGCAGTCCAAAGGCGCTCAAGAAAACAATTTTGCCCAAAACAATACAAACAAAACAACAAAACAATAGACAAAAGGCAACCCTGGGCTCCCATGTCCATACTGACACGGACCACAACAGAGTCCCCCGTGGGCCCCCAGACCTGACCGATGCCGTTGGCAACAAAACCGTGTCGATCTGAGGGGTACCTTAGCGGGGCAGGCGCCAATGTCCTAACAATGCCTGGGCGGCGACCGATCGCCACAGCCAGACCCAAGTCTTTCCCGACGAGGATGCAATTCAAATTCCTCGTACGCGCGGTGTCCCGAGCCACGCGCCATCGCTGGAAGGGCATATCCCACCGGATGCCTGAATGGCGGGGGGCGTGACTCCAACCGGGGACGTTCCGCCAAAGGAGGGGAGGGAAGGCGGTGCTGGTCTGCCCAGCGCTGCCTAGCAACAACTGCGTAATCGCCTTTACGCGGGGAGACCAAATGGCGGTCGCGCGGCTCCCGATCAACTTGCGCGGGGGGTGGAGTGCGGCGCTCAAAATTGCGGGCCTCTCCCCGGTTCTGAACCGGCGAGGCAGAAGCCCGGTGACCAACTCCATGGTACTGTTACGGGGTAGGTCCAAAGTCACTTTTTAAAAAAAAGACTATTTTGAAACCTAAAGAAACTTTTATTGAAAATTAATATGTTTAACAATAATTCGATTTTAATGTGTCCGCCACGAAGTTCAGAGTATGACTGCCGGAAACCAACGTGTCACAAAATGCGACAACTGTGGGAAACGTTACATGATGCCTACGTGTCAAAAAGTGCAACCATTGTGGGAAACATCGCATGACGCTTATGAGGCGTCAGCGTTTATATTTTATATGCTTAGGGCTGTCTAACAATTTATAACAACCCCCCCGATAAGATTGATCATCACGGTTAAGAGTGATGAGAAATCTAAGATGAAACTTTGAACTTCGTTTTGGTTACAAACTAGGATTCAAGTAAGTATAAGAAGTATCTTAAATGTAACTATTAGTAAACTTAGGTTTAAACTAGAATTAGACATAAGAAATAGTATTAATACAATTATCATCATTTAACCGAGACGTTAACTATTTTATAACAATAAGAATTACAATTGATAGGGTCGTCGGGAAACTAAGTCATAACATTACGTCTTAGTGGAGTTGGCAAAGATTTACATGATCCTTGAACATCTTCGTCAGAAGATTCGGTAAATCGATTATTTACTGACTGAACAGACTGAACTGTTTGTTTCTTTTTAGTGTAACACTGATTAAACACTTGGATACAATATCGAGGTTTTGTTGAACAAAATAACTTCTTAGATCTGTACAAAAGATAAATGAGGACAATGGTAGAGATAATGTATGTCAACGAGAGGTAGTGAGTACTATATTTATGTAGATGAGATGGTTGTTCAATCTTATTTAGTTCCTTTTCAAACTCATTTAAATGCACACTTGCTTGTAACAGAGAATCAAAGTCGTTAACATTGGATAACTTTACAAAAGGGAGATGTCGTACTGTTTTATTTATTCTCTGATTGTCGCAGCAATCGTCTTCAATAATATTAAAACTAGTTATATGATTAGTAACATTAGACATAACATAGTCATTAGGAGTAAACTTTAGAGTTTTAAAGAAAGCTACACAATATTTTGGCAAGGCCAACATGCCTGTGCCGAAGAAGATCTCATCATAATTGCTAGGATAATTTTCACATGTAATATGAGCCTTTCCGGGCTCTGATTGTACGAACAACCATTTATTGTTGTTTAACTTGAAAAATACATCGATTGAGCCATGTAACAGTTTAGTATTACAAGAGTCTGGCAATGAACTTATAGCTTCGGTTAAGATTATTGTTTCACAAGTTGGATTTGCAATTGTAGAGTACACATTTCCTAAAGAACACACATAACACTCATTATGAATCACTTGACACTTATCCACTGCCTCTAATAGTGAATAGAACATACGATCTATTGTTACAGCCACATAAGGTTTATTTGGAGCAATGAGTATATAAGTATCAGGTTTGTTAACATCGTAAGGAGCTGGAAGAGGAACATTATGGTAAAGGTTATATATCTGTGGAAGGACGAGCGGAATTTTAGTTATCATGATAATCTTATTAAGATGATAATAACAAATTAAATCAGATATGTCAATAATAACATGTATGTTTTCTAAAGATAAACTTGTAGGAAGTTCGCAGTGTTAAGGTAGCTTATCTTTATGTAGGTCTAGTTCTTGGAATAACTGATAGGGACTGAGAACAGCTGGATGAAGAATGTTGAGCTTGCTAAATAAGATAGCGTTGTTGACGTCATCAATGTCAAAGGACAAGGCTATGGTAATACTTTCCAAGGAGTTCATTAGCATTATTAAATTATTTTTTATTTCTAACTTATCACTTGAATTCGATAATTGTTCAAATGCTATGCGAATAGTATTTAAATTTTGATTTAGTTGGTTTTGATTTCTGTTTACTTTTGACATTGTGTTATTGAAGGTTGAAATAGTAGATTGAATAACGTGAATATTATCTTTCATTAAGTGAGTCAGCTGGTTTTCGTCCGTTTGTACTTTAGTGATAGCATCCGAGAACTTTAAAGCATCGTCAGAGTCTAAAGTTCCGAAGATTGTTTTTAAAAGAGAGCCGCCAGCGTCAATGAGTCCTCGCTTAAAACGGTTTGGTTTTTGATCTTGAACTAGGTAAGATATCGACAGGAACTTACGAACATTATTAAGATGTTGATTTTGTAACGGCGATAGTAAATTAGGACATTCTAGTTGGACTTTACTAGAAGAGCTAGTAACACAGAAATTGCTGACTTCTTTGATTAGAACTTCGACTTTATCTAAATGTGGCTTTATATGGCTAATGTCTAAGTAGGTTACGACATTCCAATGATCGTTTGTGAACTTAACGTTCAATAGTTGGTCAAAGTATAGACCTGGACTACCTACGATTGGAGTAACGAATTTGTAGCTCGAAGACGGCTGAAGTACTAACCTGAAATAGAAAAGATAAAACTAGTCATCTGTTGCGATTTTAATTTCGTCGTAATGATGACGAACATGTTTTCGATTAATTAAAAGTGTGACTGTATGGTTACCATTGATCTTGACTATTTTGAAAGGCCCTTTCCATATAGGTGACATCGCCTTGTTTTGTTTATGATAACACCGTAAGTATACCATATCACCTATTTTATACGTCACGGGTTTAGCATGAACATCGAAACGTTGTTTGGATTTTTCTTTAGATGATTCTATATTCTGCAAGGCTTTTTGTCTACTATAAAATAATCTATGATTAAGAGCACGAATATAGTCTGTATAGGTGTTTAGGTCTAAGGTGTCAGCACTTTGAGGCATGTAAGGCTTGAATCCGAACAATAATTCCATCGGTTGGAAGCCGGTAGTTGAATGTACATTAGTGTTGTACGCTATCATAGCAGTTTGTAAGTATAAGCTCCAGGTATGTTGGTTATCTTCGATGTATGATCGTAAGTACTCTTTTAAAGTCGCATGGCTTCTTTCGAGAGCGCCACACGTTTGTGGATGATAAGGAGAGGCGAAGATATGTTTAATACCGAATAATCTCTCTAATTGTTTTAAAACATCGGATGTAAAATTGGTTCCTTGATCGGTTACGATCATTCTAGGGATACCTAGATGAGAAATGAAAAGTACAAAGTTTTGAGCAGTTTCTTCTGCGGAACATTTTGACATTGCATACGCTTGCGAATACTTAGTTAAGTCGTCTTGCAACGTAAGTATAAACTTATACCCATAATCGTGAGTTTCTGGTAATGGTCCTACTACGTCTAAGAATACTTTTTCCATGGGTTTTGTGGCTGTAGATGTGATTATCATAGGTGCGCGATTTGTTTGACGTAGTGGTTTGTTGATTTGGCAGGACTTACAACTCTTGACATAGTTTTCTATGTCTTGACGCATGTTTTTCCACCAATAGAGTGTTTTTAACCTATCGTACATGCGAGAAATACCCGGATGTCCTGCCGAAGGTGAGTCATGGTTATCTTTTAATATACGGGGAACCTCCGCGGGAGTAGGAAATAGTATGTTATTGTGATAGACATGAACTTTGACACCCGTGTTATGGAATAAAAATCCTATAATATTGTACAATTTGGTAAACGATAACTTCGTGAATGGGTCTTGGAAATCGGAAATAGCAAATTCCTTTTCTTCGGAATACCACGCGGTTATCATTTCTCGATAGTCTCTTAACATATTAAAAATATCTTTATAACTCATTTCGTCATAATGATGGACACGTAAGAATAGGTGTGTGAAAACGTGTTTTTCATTAGACGTACTTTGAAACGTGTATAGTTCTCTTTCTAAAGTACGTATATCAGGTAAGTCTTCATCAAACTTAGAAAGCTGTAGAATTTCAGAGCAGTACGGAATTGAGTCGTCTAAATCGATAGCAGAAGGATACGTAATCATTTTACATTTCGTTTTAAGTAACGAATCGTTATGTTCCTCTATAACAGTGTCATAGGACGTTACGTTACGTTGTTGACTAACTTGTAAATATTTTTCATAAGTTTCAGAAGTAGTAGAGACATTAGGATCAACGGTTAGTATTGGGTTACGAGACAGGGAATCGGCGTTACAGTTCATCTTGCCCTTTTTATAAACTATTTCGTAGTCAAATTCTTCTAACTTTAAGCGCCAGCGAATTAATTTCGAACTAGGGTCTTTGCAATTGAATAACCACTGTAGTGGTTTGTGGTCAGTGACTACGATGAACTTGTTACCATATAAATAAGGTCTAAAGACTTTCGTACCGAAAATGATAGCTAAACATTCCTTTTCAGTAGTAGAATAGTTTCCTTCCGCTTTGTTAAGAGTTCTAGAAGCGTATGAGACTGGTAGGTCTTGACCAATTTTCCCTTGAGATAAAATTGCAGAGACAGCGAAATTAGACGCGTCGGTCGTTAGCACGAAGGGCTTAGAGAAGTCGGGATATTGAAGAATAGGAGCGGTCGTTATTTTATGTTTTAACTCATCAAAGGATTTCTGTTGTTCTGGGGACCAAACGAAATTTGCATTTTTCATAAGAAGACCTGTGAGGGGTTTCGTGATATGGGAAAAGTTTTCTATGAACCGGCGGTAATACCCAACTAACCCGAGGAACGATTTAATGTCACGAGGCGATTTAGGAATTGGAAAATTTTGAACACAAACAATCTTTTTTGGATCGGGCTTCACGCCTTGATCTGTTATTATATGTCCTAGATATTGTACTTCCTTTCTTAAGAACTCACATTTGGCAGGCTGTATTTTTAATCTATGTTCGCGTAACTTACTGAAAACTAATTCCAAATTTCTGCAATGTGATTCGAGGTCATGCCCAAATAGTACGATATCATCCATATACGTAAAGCAGTGAGTCCCTTGAAGGCCACTGAGGACAATATTCATAAGTCTCTGGAAAGTAGAGGGTGCATTACGGAGTCCGAAGGGCATTCTATTAAATTCATAATGACCGGATGGGACATTAAACGCAGTTTTTTCTGTGTCTTTGACCTTGACCTGATGGAATGAAGATACGAGGTCAAGTGTGGTAAAATATTTGCTATGCCCTAACTGATCTAGGATGTCGGAGATATTTGGAATTGGGTACGCATCGCCAATTGTGACTTCGTTTAATTTCCGGTAATCGATAACGATACGCCATTTGGGCTTACCGGATGCGTCTTGCTTTTTGGGGACAACCCATATTGGTGCTGACCACGGGGATATGGAAGGTCGAATAATGTCTTGGTCTAGCATTTCTTTAATTTGCCTATTCACTTCTTCCTTATGACATTCTGGAAACCTGTAGCTTTTAACTGCAATCGGAGTTTCAGAACTTACACGGATTTCATGTTCTATAGTATTAGTGTGTGTAAGTTTGTCTCCTTCTAAATAGAATACATCCTGGAACTTAGAACATATGTAACGTAAGCGATCTTCTTCTTCCGAATTAAGGTGATCGCATCGTATCATGTTTTGGACTTTAGAATTGCGGTCAGATGTATACGGGTATGGTGAATTAGGATAGGACGTAGTTGTATCGGTTGTATTAAGAGAAACAGTGTTTTTATTAGGCTCCATTATCTGTGAGATAGGTTCTAACGTTACTCGAGGGTTTTTGAAGATTATTTCTTCATCTGATGTGTTAAGCACTGAAATAGTAGTTTGATTATTAGAATCAACACGGACTAAACACCTGGAAATATATAAACGAGGGTATTTCTGTAGTTTGACGTCTAGTAATAGTCCTTCTTGGATTTCGGGATTTGTTACATTGCAACGAATAAACATTTCGCTTCTAGGAGGAATAATCTTTACAATTGGAGATGTTTTTAAATTGAAATAGTGTAAGGGATTCCCTTGAATTATTAATTTAGAGTCACTATAACTTACTAGAGATTTATACCACTCTAGAAAGTTTGAACCTAGGATCCCGTCGTACTCCAAATTAATTTCACCTACGATATGGAAATAATACGGAACTTTAATTCCATTTTCCAGTTCCAAAGATAGCATAAACTTGCCTTTAGTTTCAGAGAACGAGTCTATATCGTTAATACCCTTGAATTTTAAAATATCTTTTTCAACTTTAGGTAATTCGGGTAGGCATTGTTCCTTAATGATGCAAATGGAGCTACCAGAGTCAACTAAAAGACGAATAGGTTCTTTCGTATGTGAAGTTTGTACTACAATGTACGGTAAAGAAGAACTTGAATTGGGAAAAACATCATAGACAGTGGAAAACCCAAGTGGATCTTGGATAAAACTATCTGTTATTCCTTTGGGAGGACTAATATTTTCCATTAAATTGGTCATTGATTTTGCAGAGCTAGTAGGGATTGAGTCATTGATTATTCTGGAGCTAGTAGTTGATTTGGTAAATGATTTAGTAAGGAAAGAGTCATTATTAATTCTAGAATTAGTATTTGATTTAGTAAATGATTTAGTAGAATTAGTAAGGATAGAGTCATTATTTATTCTAGAATTAATATTCGATTTAGTAAATGATTTAGTAGAATTAGTAAGGATAGAGTCATTATTTTTGGACTTAGTAATATGTTTGGATTTAGAAATTGAATTAGTTATTGGGGAATTGCGATCACTAGCGACTTCAGAATTAGTAGCATAATTTTGAGAAATAGAATTGGATTTAGAAATTGAAGCCCCTAAGAAAACATTCCCACAGTTAGTGCCTATGGTAACAGAATTACGTCGACACCGGCTCGTAATCCGATCATTTAGTTTAAATCATCATCGGCAGGTGTTGAAACCTGGTTAGCTTCTACGTATTTTTGTTCACTTATTATGTTCCCAGGATTCCCGCGGTCGAAGCGAGAATTGTTGAATTGTCTTTTGCGACATTGCGAAATATCATGCCCGATATTTTTGCAATATCGGCATGTTAACGGTTGGGAACCAGAAGTTGCGGGTTTTTGTGAGTAATTTGTTTGTTTTGATTTAGATGGAGATAGAGCCTTATTTTGATTATTTTTAAACCTACATTCGAACTCAGAGTGACCTACCTTATGGCAAACCTTGCATGATGATCTAATTGAGAAATTGTAGATTTTCTCCTCTTCTGTAGCGAAACCTATAGCAGCGTTAAGATTTCGGGGGTCTCGACAGCGAACAATAGTGCTTAGTCTAGGGTGAAGTCCCAGACAGAAAGTATATAGAGCTAGATCTTCTGTCATAGCAATGCGACCCGGAAGTTCCTTTTTTAAGGAATCCGAATTGTGGATTTCGGACTGCAGATCTGTTAAACAGGTTTCAATCCTCAAGGCGTATTGTGCGACAGTTTCGTTAGGCAATTGCTTGCATGACTTATGATGATTACAATCATCTTTTACTAGAGCTACTCTAGTAAAAGATGATTGTAATGTTTTCTATCGCCAAAATTCTGCCTTAAGAATGTTCGTAAGTCGTCAAAGCAGTCAAATATCTTATTCGAACAAGCTACCTGTGCCTTTCCTTGTAACTTTGATATGATATACTTAAGCAATAAGGATTTTTGACCCTCAGATGCTAGGTCAAGAGCGTTTTGGCAGTTTGTTAAAAACGCTGACAAGGTTTCTCGTTCCCCTTGATATGGGTTTATAAAGTTACATAGGACTTGTATCGGGAATGGCTCAGAGATAGTAGGAGTTAGTTGTTTTTTATCACTTGAGGTAGACATTATAATGGGTGTTTCAATTGTAACACTTAGCTCAAAGATTTAGGGGATTTGGGAAAACAAGGAGACCTATGTGGCAACAACAAAAAAAATGAATGTTCTACTCACAGCAAGGTGACGGCTTGGTAAACAGAAGGCATAACGCAGACCTCGGTGAGTAGCGCGCTCAACAGCAGCGCAGACGTGCAGCAGCAGCAGCAGCAGCAGCAGCAGCTAGCAGCAGTTGGACGATCCGTGGATGGCAACGAAGGGGTTGGCTTAACCTTAAGCTCATCCAGGTACACGACGAAAGGCTTAGTAGATTCGTTGGCTACTTTAACCAACTCGGAGGAATTCGGTGTGATCGCGACTGGATACAGCGGTAATGACGTGGTTTAGACGACGCACTGATACACACACTGGGTAGAGTCAGTATAGAGTCATACTATGATAGAGACAGGATAGAGTCACTTTTGATGGAGATACGATAGAGTCACAGGATACGATTTTAAAACGATGTTGAAACGAACAGGTGGGCGGACACGAAACGCGATGAATTTGGTTTTATGTAGTTTTATAGATAGCCAGTAACGATATACCTGACCATCCCACTTCTGACACCACTGTTACGGGGTAGGTCCAAAGTCACTTTTTAAAAAAAGACTATTTTGAAACCTAAAGAAACTTTTATTGAAAATTAATATGTTTAACAATAATTCGATTTTAATGTGTCCGCCACGAAGTTCAGAGTATGACTGCCGGAAACCAACGTGTCACAAAATGCGACAACTGTGGGAAACGTTACATGATGCCTACGTGTCAAAAAGTGCAACCATTGTGGGAAACATCGCATGACGCTTATGAGGCGTCAGCGTTTATATTTTATATGCTTAGGGCTGTCTAACAATTTATAACAGTACCCCCCCGTGCGCGAACCTTCATCAGAGGCTGGTCTGCCAGCGTGGTTCGCGTTAGCGCACAATATGTCCAAATGGGACCCCCACAAATTCTACAAGGGCGGGGGTTGGGGCAGTCCCGATGGAAGTGAGCCCCCAAACAAGAGAAGCACAGGCGGCGTGCATTGGCAATTCGGCGGCGGGCACTCACGTGCAACTTCAAAAAGGCCGCGCAAGTTGCCATGCCATGCCCCGTGTCCCTACAAAACTCACAACCAGGACGACTCTGGGTGCCAGCAAAACGAGCGGCGGGGCGACCATCAACAGGCCCGCGAGCCCTAGTCCGTCCCTGGTCTCGTGGCCGGGAAGACGGCTGGCATGACTCAGTGGCAACGCCAGAGTTGTCCACAAACCGACACTCATCCTCCAAAAACTGGACGAGGTCACCAAATGGGGGGAGATGTGTGACACTATCCCCACCATACCTTTGCTCGAAATGAGCCCTCAAATCGGCAGGAAGCCGTTGCAGCACAACATGCACCAAAGGGTAAGACCATTGGTCCACCGGCAAGTCCAATCGCTTTAAAGCGTTGGTCGCTACCACCAACGGGTTCAACAGGTCAGTACGCAATGCTGACAAACTAGTAATGACCGGTAACCCCAAAATCAATTCAATATTAACGTCAGCCAAACAACGTTTATTTTGATACCGCTGGGTGAGTAGTCCCAAAGCGGTAGGGTAGGCTGAGTCAGTCAACGACAGATGCTGTACCAAGGCTCGGGCCTCACCTTCCAGGACAGACAACACATAGGCCAACTTTTGGGCGGGTCTGAGGTCCGAGCGTGCATCAACCAAACTTTCAAACAGGTTTTGGAAACTTAACCAGTGGTCCAGACGACCGTCAAAATGTGGCAGTTCCAAAGTAGGCAGTCTACTCAATAGTCCGGGACCTGAAACAACCGAGGTCTCCGGTTTGACCTGGACAGGTGTCCGGCTCTCCAATATTTCCCGAGCACGTTGACCAATGACATCCCCCAGGTCCAAGATCTGGTCGTAGTCAGCAAGGACCTTGTCACGTGCTGCCTGATCCAGCACTTCCAGAGCCACATCACAAATGTACTCGTTGAAGCGGGTAAGGAGAGCATCAACGTTGCCGAGTCTCACGTTCAACTGCTCGAACCGAGCCAGAGTGACCGCTTCAAGATCCGGGCGCTCAGCGGTTGCTGCAGCTGAAGCGAACCACCGTAGCTGTGTGGTCAATCCACTGATTGCCTCTCTCACCGCTTTGTGTGCCATTGCACAAACAATACAATTAAATTATCAAATAACAAAGTTCAATCAATAAATAACAAGGAAATCCAACGCAAACAATCAAATAAAATAAACCAAGCAAAAGGTAATTAAGTAACAAAGTTCAAACAATCAATTACAAAATAACTACAAACAATTGGTTTCAATCCAAACTGACTAATCAGCAACTCAAGAAATAACAAAATATTGGTTTCATTTCAATTCAACAATACACTTTTATTTTAATTTTAAACCAATATCAACGTTCAACATTCAACTTCAAATTCAATTCAAATATTCAAATTCTAATCCAATTCCAAATGTTACGTTCACAAACCACTTTGTTAATGGTACAACAACAATGAACCTTTATTCCAATTCAAACAATGGTAATACTCAAAAATGCCAACTTCAAATATTAATTTTCACAAATAACCATATCAATGGTACAAACTCAACATTTTAATGTCTTCCTGACATTCAATACAACACAGAGGTCAAATAACAACAACAAGAGGTTATAGCATAGCTCAATCTAACCAACTCTGAAGCATATGCAAACCTGGTTGACCCCCGGCAATATGAGTTACTCAACTCAACAAATTTACAAATTATTTCAAACAAACAAGCAATCATTGATACCAATTATTTACAGCGTATTACTACTTCCCTTATAGAGACTGCCAAGTAATTAGCCTACTGTAAATTACCAATTTGGTGGTTATGTCTTATAACCGCGCTTCTGCTACCAAAATATACGCTGCCAGGCTAGGCCTCCCAATACGATCTCAAGTGCGCAGTGGAAGAGTTATAATCGTGGGGCTCTAGAGACAAGAGTGGCTAGCGTACTGTCCGCCGTACGCGGAGCAGACAATCAAATCAAACACTTACAATACAACAAAAGCACTTACCTGGTGGTTGAAGAACACTGCTCTGGTGCCAACCTGGAGATATGTATGTAAGTGAGTGTATGTGTATCGTGTCGTGACGTTATGAGTATTCTCCTGGTAACAATCCGCTTCCAATTAGGCTGGAGACAATCACAGCATGCGGTCTTCAAATCACTCATTCACAATAGCGTCACTTTGACTTGACCTTCAAACTATTTATCGAAAATATGTCCAAAACCCGTGTTATTACGCCAAATTAGGGGTTATTAACAATCCAAACTATGGGTCATGACAGATTGTCCACAAAACGACCCGTTCTAAGGGATTAATTTAACAAAAGGGGTCGAGACGCCACGAGGACCCGCCATCCCTTTTCCAGCACCAAATCAAGAGGAAGTGTCAAACGTCAAAATCAAACTTGACAAGTCAGATGTCATTCCGTTACGCGTTGCGTGCGCATAGAGAAACTATTTCAGGACGCAACAAGTTTTGTTTTATAGAATACTAGCTTCTGCCCGTGATTTTGTCCGCGTCAAATTTTTGCTCCCCTGACCTTTCCCGTCGCATCGAATTGCCTGCCAGTTTCCGTCCATTTTTCGTTTGCTGCTCCGCTCCTTTTGACCGTAGCGTGATGTTATGTAGCCTATAGTAAAGTATCCTATGTCCGTTTCCTGGTTTTAAGCTACCTCCCCACCAATTTCCAGCCAAATCGGTTTAGCCTTTCTTGAGTTATAAATAGTGTAACTAGCACGACTTTCTTTTATATATATAGAAGATGTGTTTTTATGGGCCTTAGTAGCCTGAAATAAAGTATTGTATTGTATTGTATAATCTACTATTGTGGGTTGGTAGGTGTCATAGTTCTTCAAATGTTTTGGTTCTAGGACATGCCGTTTTCCTTCACGGTGAATGAAAACATCGTCGGGAAACTGGCATTTCCTAAGACCAAAAAATACGAAAACATGACTGTGTCATCTACTAACCCGGGCCCGCATGGTGGCCTCCGCCCTCTCACCGAAAAGAGACCTGCATCTCAGCAGTGGAAACATTATCGTCATTGATTTATCGCCATTCTTCAGCATCATCATATGCCTAGCCCTTTTCCAGCTATGGTAGCGTCGGCTTCCAGTCTACTTGAATGCAGTGGAATACAAGTATTTTACATGGAGCGACTGCGTATCTGACCTCCACACTTCAGTAACTGGAAAATATCATCTTACCCCTTGATAAGAGTACTTGTCACTCTTTCGGGCTTCTGACGACCTGTAACGACTTCAAAAGTCCACGAATAACAGCCGGGACCAACGGCGTATAGTGCTTTCCGAGGCATGTAAAGATGGTCACCCATCCACGGACCAACCGCGGAAAGCGTAGCTTAACCTGATAGATCGACCATTGCGGTTGTTATTACTTAGTAATTCTCATTGTTAAGATGTATTTCCCCGGTCTCTGTATGAACTGTTTTAATTCGTTAAGGTAAACCAGATTTACCCGTGTTATCTTAAAAATCTACGTAACATACCTTACCTAGGTACTTATATCATGCTTAACTTTAAGGAAAAGTCTAAGAGGAAATTGGTCACTAAGGCGATATAGCTTTGACGGAATTCGGATTTACGAGTCTAAAATGACGTAATCTTCTTTTTTTAAATTGCTTTATTGCCTCAAATGAGGTAATAAACTTTCTAAAAGGAAATACAAAAAAAAAAGAATTATTCAAATACTAAATGTAAGTACATCAGTGGCGAAAGCACCATATAACACGATTCCTACCGGCTTGCCTTCGGGGATTCGCATTCGTAACTCTATCACTATTAAAAATACAATAGTAAGTATGTAAATAGTGGCTACTATTGTCAATAAATATAGTTACACTACGGGTATTTAATTCACCATAACATTCAAACAACAAAAAAGGTTATTTATAGCTTTGTATTACAACAAAAGAGAAATGTTCTAAATTAACCCGGCGCCAAAACGTCATAATCGGGAACTAAAAATTCATACAACAGCGATCCCGTAATGATGTCACTTTAGGTCACGTGGCACCGCTTGATATGTACGAGAGCAAGCCGCTGTACAACGGGTTATGACAGAGACAGGTATAGAAAAATGCGTCAGCGAGAACGAGATAGAGGAATATTGCATATTTTATTCGGTTTTCAGCTGTTCAATTTAATTGTATATAATTAATTATATTCCTATATTAATTTTAGAATGATAATAAGTATTCTTTATTGATGAGTCAGTAAGTTAAAGCCTACTTCGCATCGGCTTCTCTTTTCGAAAAAATTACACCTCGCCACTGAAGTACGTTACCTTAATAAGAGTTATTACTTACCTACCTTTAATTCCATATGGTGCCGGACGTAAAAAATAGCACCACCCCATTTCTTCCCGTGGGTGTCGTAAGAGGTGACTAAAGGACTTACTAGAGAATAGGCAGCAGCATTCTTAATACCTTCATACTTCATTTTACCACCATACTACGTTCGCCAACCCGCCTGCCAAGCGTGGGGATTACCTACGGCAAAGCGCCGCATATTGGGAGAGACTTTTTTTTGGCTGGGTAATCATCAAATGACGTCTCTCGCTCTGGGCGGAGCGGGAGGGCGTGTCAGACTTTTACTGACTAAAACCCACACCTGTGCCACGGTAACTCTTTCGAGCTAATTCGCAACCCTGGCAGGCATCAGTCTTCCCGGATCCTTTCAATATTTGCTAACATCTCTTTGAGGCGCGCGTAGAACACAACGCGCTGTCGACCCGGGCTTGGTCCTTACCGGGCGGCGAGCTACCCATTGCTCGCCGCCCGCAAGGCTGCACCTGCGGAGGCCGGCAGTCTACGAATAACTCCTGACACCCGGGGCGTTTCCTCCTGCGGTGACTAGGGGCGTAAGGGCGCATAGATTGCCTATTGGGAGAGGCTTATGCAGAATCGATGAACGGACGACTTACCTAATCAAGTAATCTCAACTATAGCCAAATACCCACCTGATATGTTCTAGTAAAATTTATAAAGGTAGGTAGCATGGGAATGCAAAACAATAGCAAACGGATGAGATTTTTTTTGAATAACAATCACCATGACTGATTAGATAGTCTTTTGTATTGTATCAACGAGTTTAGTAATACAACCGTGTACAGGGAAACCATTAAGGTATGTACTGCGGTAATCTTCGCGTTCCGAATTAGTACGAACATAGCGTACCCCTTCATAGAGGCAAAGTTTCATAATATTGTACTACAGCGTTTTGTTATAATATGTAATATTGTATTTCGACATCTGCTTAGGTAACGTTTTCAAAAAGTTTTTTGGAGTCGTAAAATTAATCGTTATTTTTGTACACATTAACATGTGTACAAAATAAGAGATTAATCTACATACCTTTTAAAAAAGAAATGTATGAAGGCAAAACGGTAATTATACCAAAAAGCCATATTTATTTTTTATTTTTGTGTCTTTGTTTTTTTCCGGCTAATCTCCGAAATGGCTAGATCGCTTTTGACGAGACTTTCACTGGCAGACAGCTGATTTTATAAGGACTAATACAGGCCTTTTTTTAACATATTCCTATATGTAGGATAATTTCCGACATTCACGCGGACGGGGCCGCGGGCAGTAGCTACTACAGGATAATTATGAATGTAAAACCATTGTTGCAACAGATCTTAGATTTCATCATCGCGAGCTGGTATTTCCGAAGTGCATACTTATGTGGGAAAGTACCTATATATAATACTTAACTCGTTATAGACTGCTAACATGAGTGTTCTCGCAAAACAGTATTGTGAAAACGTGTGACTATGGTCACCCCTTGGCTTTGTGACTAAGGACAACGGGGCTCATACAAAGTGTCGTTGAGATTGTCACATTAAATAATACAATTAATACAGTCTTGTATTTATGCCGAAATTATAAAATTAAAAAAATTAATAGCGCAATATAATTTAATCTAGTATAAATATAATTTAATCATGTATGCACACAAACTCACTTTTTCTTACTTTTACTTTTATAAATTTCTAAATCCATATCCAGAGTTCTAGGACAATGGCTGTTGTTTAGGCATTGTACCTGTGCTACCAGCTACCCACCTGAGTAAGCATTGAAGTCGATGGTAGTGAGAGTGTTAGGAATCGCTCCACCTCTAAAGAAGGAGATTGAATTCCCGTCAGTGGTGTAGAGGATGGCCTTAGAGCCAACGTGCTTGTGTATCATGTCGCGGACCTGTATACGGTAGTCTAGGTCGTTGCTCGTTGGTCTTGGTCGTTGCTTATAGTGCCGAGCTTCTAACCCAATTTTGGCCAGACTGTATTTAGAAGAAGAAGAAGTAACGAAATAAAATAAACTGCCGAATTTTGAGGAGATAATATTATATATATTATTGCTTACTGTCAAAGCAACCGGCACCAGCGCTGAGTGAGGCAGTGGTTTCAACAATACAACACAAGATTTACGGTATTGTTTTTATCTAAAAGATCAGTCTTATCATTCAAGTTTGATAATAATCACCACGAATTATCTTTTCAATAAATTAATATTATCACTAACATCGTTAAGTTCACATTTTTTAATCAATTGTGGGTCCCTAATCGATTTCAAAGTGTAAACTTCGCTTTCAAAGCGTATGTCATGTCCTATAAAGGTACCTACTATTTTTACCCCACTGAGTGACAACAAAGACAGGGTAATTTGATTTAGATTGTGTATATTCAAAGAAAGGCAAAAAATATGTAGAATACATGTTATAAACTCTTTGTCAATCTGTACCTACCTTAGGTAAATTCATTTCTTGCCAGGGTCCAGGATTTGTTCGAAAGAATTATCGTGACTCTGGCAAAGGCAACTGAAGGAACACGGGGGTGGGTTTTGGTCAGTAGAAGTGACACGGCCTTCCGCTCCACCCAGAACGGGAGAAGGCATTTAATGGATTCCCACCAAAATGGTAAAATACATCTAACAGGTGAGTACACAATCACAAACATAAATAAAGCCGTTAACCAAACTAGTTTAATTATATATGTGGTTTTTATTTAACGAAATAGTTTCCTTATCGATTTATCTTATCTATTAACATTTTAAATTACCTTAAGAAAAATTGTTCATGATTTAGAAGTGATGGTTTATCATTGAATACAAACGACAGAATCGAATTGTAGTGAAAACAATTAATGTTTGGAAGTTGACCGCAACCACACAAGTACAGAATTATGCATAGTTCCAAACATTGAACATTACAAGTGTACAATACCATGCTTACGAATACAATTGCAGGCCTGTTGGTCTAGTGGTTAGTGACCCTGACTGCTATGCCGGAGGTCGTGGGTTCGATTCCCTCCCAGGACAAATGTTTGTGTGATGAGCACGATCATTTGTTCTGTGTCTGGGTGTAATTTATCTATAATATGTATGTATTTAGAAATATATAAGTATGTTTATCAGTTGTCTAGTACCCATAACACAAGCTCTGCTTAGCTTGGGACTAGATGGCGTTGTGTGATAGTTGTGGAATATTATTATTATTATTATTATTATTTTAATTCCAATCAATCCATACAACGTAGTAACAATCGTAATTTTTTATTGACTATTCTATTCCATACATTTCTGTAGACACGTAAAAGACACCTGTAGCATTCCCAGGGTTATTATAACCAGCTATCGTCACCTCATTGGCAGCGCATTTACCTTCAGAATAATGGTCATAAGAGTCACAGGCCCACGCCAAAAATCCATTCTGTAAATGTACGGACATCGAATAATATCTTACACACGCTTTGTGACTGCACTTTGCTGCATCACTCTCTCCTTTAGCTGGTATTATACCTTCATGGCAAGAGGGTTGCTTATTTCCTTTCTTATTGAAGAAGAAATCTGTATCGCCCAGGACTGAGGTCGTTCCTAAGCCTCCAGCATTACAATGGTAGACTTCAACGTACTGCGCAACTCCAGATCTGATCTGATCGTCGATGAAACTGTTTGCGAAGCATGGACCGGCTGGGTCTAACCCTGTGATTCGCCATATTTTTTCATTCGTGACTTCAGTGTATCTAGTTCCTGTGTAGCCTAGCATTTGGCTGCCTAAACTGTGGCCTATGCAGTGGATTTTATTCGAAGGGAAACCGTTTGCGTGCAGACCAGACAGGAAGTTTCCAAGTGCCCTTCCGATGTAGTAGGTGTGTTTGACTGAGCGTTCATAGCTGGCGATTTTTCCTCCTTTACTCGAAGTGTAGATTGAATGGTCCACTATTATCAGGTAAATGTTTGGTAAAGTGCTGAAAGCCTGCCGGAGGATTTCCTCAGTGTTCTTGTTAATGTGTGACTTGTACCCTGGTACGAAAAACACCAGTCTTCTGGTGATATCGAGGTTGTAGCTGGTGGTGATGCCCTCGACGGCGTTGTCGATGGGAAACGTCAGGTTGAAATTGTTCTGGAAGTCGTAGAAGAAGATCTGTGTCTCGCTGACGCCCGTGTCCAGGGTTTTGTCGTGGTCACCTGGAAATAACAACGATATGATTGACGATAGATGTTTTGTAAACAAGACACAGTCAATGAAGGAAGGAAGTTAACACCTAAAAACTGGCATAGTTTTCCTGTTTTTAATACTATTTTGAAACGAGTCATGTATTTAAAAAAAGTTAGTTACAGTGGTTCCCTAGATCCCACACTAGGATTCCCTGTGTCGTGGGATGAAAATAGCCTAGTTTTCCTGTTTTTAATACTATTTTGAAACGAGTCATGTCCATTGAAGATGGATCTATAAACGCAAAATGGACCTTAACTTTAAGCAGGGCTGGGACTATTTTTCCTAGTGTATGTAGTGTAACCTAGCAAAACTCTTATTGGTAGTTCGGTACCTAATAGGTAAAATCCCTAAATTCAGGTACTTGTGGTGCCAGACGTAAAGAATAGCATCATCCCATTTATTTCCTTTGTTGTCGTAAGAAGGGATTTGAGGGATTTACAAGACAATGAGCAGCAGCGTTCTCTATGCATTTTACCACTACAAGCGATCGCCAACCCGCCTGCCAAGCGAGGCGATTATTGCAAACTCCCCCAAATTTGTGGAGTCCTATGTCAAGCAGTGGACGTCTTTCGGCTAAATGATCAGGTAAAATCCTACTTATCTGCACGGTACATACCTACTTTTATGTGCAGACACCAGCACATCGAGCTACTACAATATGTCAAATTTCTTTTATAGATTTTCAACTTTATCGCTGAAGGATTAGGTTTAAAGTTGATTGGGAGAATTTGACGGTTTCGGGTACCTTGATTTGCTGGCGTCTGTACTTAAAAATAATGTGCTTTAAGACTGCCTCAGGTTGATAGCCCATCTCTCATTATATCACATTTAATAAATTCCTAACAATGGTGATTAAAACATAGCCCTATAATTTTCTTTAATTATTAAATTATATTATACCCGAAGACTAGATACCTCTGCCGGGGTCGCGTGATTGTTCGAAAGAGATACCGGGACCCTGGCACATGGGCAACTGATGGAACACGGGTGGGTTTTAGTCAGTAAAAGTTTGACACGCCCTCCCGCTCCGCCCAGAGCGGGAGAAGTCATTTGATGATTTCCCATCCAAAAAAAAAGGTATCTAGTCTTTTTTTTTTTTTTCAGGGTATCTCGTTTGAACAATCTCGCGAGCCTGGCAGGGCCCGAAGACTACCTGACGTGCGAGTAAAATCAGTGTCACTTGTCAGTATCAAATTTTGTTATGTAGGTACATATGTTATGTACAGACGCCAGCAGGTCAAGCTACCCCAATCTGTCAAATTTTACCAATCGAAAATGAACCTTCCACTATTGTGATATAAGGTTGAAAATCTATTAAAGAAATTTGACAGATTGAGGTAAGTTGATGTGCTGGCGTCTGTACATAACAAAATTATGTACGAACACTGACACTGACTTGCAAAGTTGATTTCGTTCCCACTGCTGGAACCTTCCTCTCTATGAGAAAGAGTGGCCCAGTACGGGTTGGTGAATGTCACATGTCTTCGAATTTTTAATTCTAGGACGTGGCGATTTCCTCACGATGTTTTCCTTCATCGTTTTGAAAGCAGTTGTGGTAATATTAAACACACAAAAGAAAGTGCATGCCTTTTTTTTGTGAGTGGGAAATCATCAAATGACGTCTCCGGCTCTTGGGCGGAGCGGGAGGGCGTGTCAGACTTTTACTGACTAAAACCCACCCGTGTTTTTTTCCCGTGTGCCAGGACCACGGTGTCTCTTTCGAACAAATCTCGCGACCCTGGCAGGCATCGGTCCTAACAGACCCCTTCAGTACTGTTGATATCTCTTTGAGGCAAAGTGCATGCCTGGGTTCAAACGCAAGACCTGAACTCGTAAGTCGACACCAAAACCACTGATCCACCCCAGCACTTTTAATTTTAAACATGTTTTCATTCAATTGCTAAATAGTTGGCGGTAACTGGTTGATAAATGTATAGTTCAGAGTTTAATTATGTTTCTTCAAAAACTAGGCACAAAAATGTAATTATCTAGATAAATTGTGCCACATTTGTTATCAAAGCCATACATTAATATAGCTTGTTAAGTAAACAGTGTGTTTTAATAAAAATAACGTCGAAATAAAACTTCATGAGAACATAAATATGAGAGGCAACATTCGGCAACATATTTTAATAAAGCCTGAAAACTTATTTTATTTTGATAACATATTTTGGTTGGCAAGCCCATTGGTGCAGCGGTCGAAAGCATAATTGTTGCAGGTGTGATATTCAGATAGAGCTAAGAGATATTCGTCTTTTATTATGACCGATTCTAGCTATTTAAAAGCCCTTACAGTACGTTTTCAGCCTTTCTGCAGTAGCACTGAACAAACATTCTGCCTATTTCAACGTGCCTTTTTCCAACTACCTTGGGGTCGGCTTCAAGTCTGTATATTTTTTTTCTCTGGATGGGAAATCATCAAATGACTTCTCCCGCTCTGGGCGGAGCGGGAGGGCGTGTCAGACTTTTACTGGCTAAAACTCACCCGTGTTCCATCAGTTGCCCATGTGCCAGGGTCACGGTATCTCTTTCGAACAATCAGACGACCCCAGCAGGCATCGGTCCTAGCAGACCCCTTCATTCTTGCTGACATCGAGTCTGTATATGTCAAGTCAATATTTGTCTTCAGTTGCATCTTGTTAGATGCAACTGAAAACAAATTTTTATCATGCAGTGACTGTCTGTCTGACCTCCACAACCGAGTTACTTGAAAATAAGACACTCCTTGGTAAAACTGGTTGTCAGACTTTCGGGCTTTTGCCAACCCATAATATCTATCAAAGATCCAAGTCTAACAGCCGGGACCAACGGCTTAACGTGCTTTCCGAAGCACAGAGCGTTTTAGATATGTATAGATGGTCACCCCTCCATGGACCAACCGCTGCAAACGTAGGTGTTATCAGATCGACCCGTGCGGCTGTTCATACTTGGCCACGAACCCCCCTCTTAGCCATCAGCCACTTAAACATCTACCTAATTAAGGACTTAAATAGCGCAGTATTTATGCAAGGTTAAACAATCAATGCCAACTAGAAATTGCAACATTCACGGTTAGGTACGGTTTCCGGAGCTAACCCAACATGATGTAAGAAACAATCAATCATTCGATTCTAACGAGGATAAATGTTTCTATGTACTGCGAACACAGTGATTCATCAATAAATTAAGAAACCGTTCATCGGGCTAAAACAAAACCAATAGAAGGTAATCGACCTCTAATTAGCGGTATTGACAAACATGATCTTCGACTAATAAATCTATAACTAAAACATGACGTTACTCACATGTTATCCAATCAGAATACAGTAACGCTTTAAATGGCCCAGCACGCCCACACACTAACACTGCACTTAAAACAAAACTAAATAAATAAAAACTCATTGTTGACAATGATAACCTTTACGACACGTCCGTCGCAGTTCACGAACGAACGTCAAATGACACACATGAGACTGGAAGTATATAGATCATGCGCGCGCGCATTGAGAGGAAAACAATAACAAATTGACCATAGGTACATTATTGATCTTGTTAATCAGTTAGTTGTCTACGTAAGGGCACGGGAAAAAACACATTATGTTGGGTTTACGAGTTATTATGTGCCCGATGAAGAATTAAGATCAGTTATCGTCGAGATGAGTCAATATGTGCGAGGTATATATGGTATGTAAATCATATGTAGGTATGGGTGTGGGAAGGTCAGCAAAATATACTGAGAACAGTTTTTTAATGTGTACCTTCTTGAATAGTTATATGCGATTCTGAAGGACACAGTCATAACATTACGTCAGTAGATACTTCCAAAAATGGTGTATAAGGCTGCCTGTTTATTGGAGTGGAGAGGAGTGCCAATAATCACCAATAGAATTCAAACTCCGCTCCGCTCCACATGAATGCAAAAAAACTATTGGGTAATATAGGCACAGCTCCGCTCTTCTCCGCTCTAATGGACTTGGACCTTAGGACTACCTACAGTAGCTTCTACCCGCCACCTCATCTCCGTGAATTTTCTTGTAATATCGCATCGCGTGCTTCGTCTACTCGTGATATTACTTTGTTTTCGCTTAGCGTCCGGTGTCTTTTTGCTCGGCTCCTTAGGGTCCTATAGTGTATAGGTGTGTTTAGTAGTCTATAGTCTTGCTCAAGAACTGGATTAACAAATGCTACCATTTTTATTAAACTGACTGCCAGTTTCAGACGTTAGTCCGTTCAAACAAAGTATATAGATTTCACCAGAATCCTATGTAGACATCTGTGTAGAGGGTGAGTCTATTGTCATCAACCAGGCACAGATCCAGACTCTCGCCTTGTACAGACGCCACCAGGTCAAGCTACCCGAAACTGTCAATTTTTCCCAATGAACCTTGAACCTAATGCTCTAGAAATAAAGTCGAAAATCTATCAAAGAAATCTGACAGATTGTAGTAGCTTGATGTGTTGGCGTCTGTACTTAGAAAATCCAGATTTAAAAACTCAATAACACCTCCCAACCGGGGAATCGCGTTTCGCTCTGTATCACTGACTTAAAAAAACATGCCTAACAAAACATGTATGTAAGTAGGTACCGTGTCGTGCCGGACATAAAGAATAGCACCACGCCATTTCTCACCGTGGGTGTCGTAAAAGGTGACTAAGGGACTTACTAGAGAATGGGCAGCAGCGTTCTCTATGCATTTTACCACCATACTGCGATAGCCAACCCGCCTGCCAAGCGTGGCGATTAGGCAATTCCCCCCCAAATGGGGGAGGCTTATGTCCAGTAGTGGACGTCTTTCGGCTGAAAATGAAGTAGGTAGCTACTACAGACACAGCACACTTCTGCCCACCCCTTTCGTTCCCACAGGTTTACAAACAAATTCTTTAGAAGAAAGTGTGCAACTGAGAGTGAAAATTGTATTATTCCTATTAACCGTGATCTTGGTTGAACAGAAAGGCGGAACAATCCCTCTGAAGTGGTGAATTAACTCACCTTGGTTAGACAGCAAAGTTTTTAATTGAGTCGAGTCGATCCTGAGTGTAAAGCTACGCTCACACGAGAGTATTTTTGTCAGAAATTGTTGCCTGGTAACAGTAGGTAATATTATATGAGAGAGGAAGTGGAGTGGCGTAATCTTGTAGTTTATTTACTAAAAAATGCTTTAGCTGGTGTTTAAGAATTTCTACATCTAATTGTTCTGTTTATTCATAATCTTTACATGTATAATTCTGCTGTACGTGTGTATGTCACGGAACTCCTCCTCCATAGTAACACCGATTTTGATAACATGTTTGATGTGTTTGAGTGAGTTCCTAGCACTGACGGTTTAGATTCAAAATTGGACCGATCGGTAGTGCTGTTTAGGCAGGACGTCTGTCAGGTTCGCTAATCGTAAATAAATAATACGGTATTGCCTTTTTTTAAATGACATCTCGTAGATGACCTTGAGAGGTTGTGACTACTTAACCGGACTTGTCCTGTGGTTGCCTTAAGCGAACTCAAATCCTCCAGTCAGGGGCGAAATTCTTAAAATAGTCAACGATTGCACACTAAGAGCTCCCCCTGTTGGATACGAACTTCGTTTCAGGGCGTCCGCGTCGATGGATAGAGAATGGAGAAGCAAGATGGGGCAGGCTGAATCTGCACCCTAATTGCGAAACGCACTCTATGAGAATCTGAATCGAATTGAAGATTATTTCTAAACCATTGCGCCATTTGTTCGAATAAATGGTCGGCTCAGCAACGTAAATAACGCAATGAATGTTGTTTAACTATCAATTGAAACCAATGCCTACTGATAGCAAGTTACACTTACCCTTCTGAACTGGATAAATGTATTGCCTGGTTTATCGAGATTTAAATATCACCCAATATGGTGAGGTGTGGTATGTTGTACCGGTATCTCTAATTGCTAGCCAAGAACATGTTGACTTCGGTCTTCGCTATCGTGACCTCAAATTATGACCAAAATACTCAGAAAAGGCACAATTTCAGTTGCCAAATGAAATTGAATGAAAACTGGAATGGAGTAGTTGACTTAAGTAGTACCTAATAAATAACTTAAAATGACTATTTTATACACATAACATAACATCACGCCCTGTTTCCCCGAAGGGTTGAGCAGAGGTGTGTCTATAATAAGTACACACACATTTCGCCTGTTATGTTTAAGTCTCTAAATCTCATGTGGTGCCCCCCCTATGGGCGAACCTATTGCCATCAACCGGGCAGACACCCAACCCCGGGTTGCTACTGCGAAATTCCAGATGGAAAAACCCAATAACAGTTTTGCCCGACCTGGGAATCGAACCCACGACCTCATACTCAGCAGTAGCGCTTGCTACCACTAGACCAACGAGGTTCGCTGTGGCGGGACTATTTTATAGTAACTTAAAAATTGTAGACACAACTGCACAATGCGCTAAACAATTAAAATTCCCAACCACAGTCAACGGTTGGCAGATAAAATTGATTGATTGTTAGTGTACTTAAAAAAGGCGATAATTTATAAAATCGTTTCTTGGTAATATTGCTAGATATATAGGTAAGTACTTGACTACTTAGTTATCACCAATAACAATAAGTAAATACTTTAGTGAAAACAATATTTTATCAACTAGTTGTTTCCCGCGACTTTGTCTGCGATCCAGGATGAATAGCTTATGCCCTTAATCAGAAGGGCAAATGCGTAACATACTACTAGTAACAATGCCTTTCATTTTGATGGTTCAACAACATTCTTAGCGTTATGTATGTGTTGTTCAGCATAAAAATGTGTTGAATATCTGAGCAGTGGATTAGCAATATCCTTCACAGTGATTCAGATTGAGATCGATAGTTAGCGTTACACAAAAAGGGTGCAGGTCATGGTCTATCTGTGTGGCAAACGTAATACAAATCCGTTCAGCCGTTTTAGCGCCAAAGTGTAACAAACAAAAAACGAAATTTCAGATTTATAATACTACATAGTTAGGAGACCCAGCTCTAACTAGAATTCTTCCAACTGAAAAACGTTCTGTTTTTTGTTCATATTTAGGTGCCCACTATGACTGCACAATAATTAATTTTGACACGTTTATTCAGCATCGCCTCGGCTCAAGTATTGATAATTTACCGATCCAAATCCGCTCTTTCTGATTTATTTCAACACAGGATCTGCAACTTAACGTTACTGCCATTCAAAGTTTCAATAGTTTTCAGGTATATTCAACAACGTCAAGCATTTATTTTAAGTAGGCACATACAAGGCACTTATGAACGTCAAAATTTACGTTAAAATATATTTGATTATAGTCGCCCCGTCCAAAAGGTAACTTCGTATGGAGAAGAACGGGAAAGAAACTCCACAGTTACCCTTTTAAAATATTTTATAATATTTGCAGACATCTTCTATAAATAAAATTCAAAGTCCTGAGTGACTGACTGACTGATATATCAACGCACAGCCTAAACCGCTGGACTTAGAGGCATGAAATTTGGAGGGTGTGTTCTTCGTAAAGAGTAGGTATCCACTAAGAAAGGATTTTTTGAAATTCCATCCCTAAGAGGGTGAAATGGGTGTTGAATTTTCTGGGAAACTTTTTAAAGCAAGCTACTAGCAATGATACTAGCTTTTCCCGCGACTTCGTCCGCGTGGAGTTCGGTATTATTTTTTTGTTCAGGTGTAATTTTGTGCAAATTTTTTGATAAATCTTTTTGTCTATTTTGTTTTATGTTTTTATGCAATTTTCGTGAAATAGTTGTTGTTTTCGTAATCAACGACCCGATAAAGCATATAAACGATACCCATGTTCATTTTCAGAATTTGTCACCCCTTTTCCACCTTTTAGGGGTTGAATTCTGACAGAGCCTGAAACACTTATTTACTCATTTATTGATAGGAGTACTCCTGTGAAGTTTCGAATAAAATAGTTTAACTAATCTTGTTTCCCCAAACAAAATTTCAAGCTCTATTTCATACCCTTCGGGGTTGAATTTTCAAAAGCCCTAGGACACATAATTATTTATTTCTAATCGTTAACCTAAAATCAATTTTTCAGGCTTCTAGCTCTAAAAATTACGGACTTCCATACAAAATTTTAACCCATTTTTCATCCCTTAGGGGGTGAATTTTCAAAAATCCTTTCTTAGCGGATGCCTACGTCATTACAACTATCTGTATGCCAAATTTCAGCGAAATCCGTTCAGTATTATCGGCTGTGCGTTGATAGATGAGTCAGCCAGGTTTGCCTTTTATATATTTATACAGTACTAGCTTCTGCCCGCGGCTTCGCCCGCGTGGATGTCGAAAAATATCCCACAGGAACGTATTACCGGGATTAAAAGTACCTTTTGTGTTTATCCAGGTAAACAATGGGTTATTGCACTGCTTGCTTTGTGTTATCCAAGGAGCAGCGTTCGGATTGATAAATTATTGTTGTAGGATAGGTAAATATTGCTAAAACATAACAATATTGGCGGTATCTATAACGGAACGGCAAATTACCTACTTGCATGCCAAATTTGAAGGCAACTTTAAAGCGAAAATATAAGTTCTCTTTATTCCCGGGGAATTTCTAAAAAAATTGTTACCTAAATTATTCTAATGACGATTTTACATACATTGCTGTTTACAGGAGTTAAAGACTATTTATTTCTTAGTTTATACTTAAAGTATCTCTTTATATACTACTTTAGAGGTTCTGCCTTCAGGTGCTAATACCACCAGGCTGCTAGATGAGCTAACTTTCGAGCAGGCAACGGAAAACTGGCCGTGCGAGAAGCAGTCCCCTCTTAGATGATATCCCGCTGTTTTAAGTGACTGTCCCCGACAAAGAAAAAGAAAGAAAAAATAAGTTTTCTTATTCTTATTCTTATTAATCGTCATTGCGAAACATATCATAAGGAGACTGCAGCCTTTTAAACTCAAATGGGTACTCCGACGGTATTAGTGGTATCTGCGGTTTATAGTACACCGATTCACCTTGAACACAGCCAGTAAATACAATGGCGGAGCCTCTAGCAAATTTTGATGTGAGGTTTTCACACGTGACCTGCACCCTAATTGCGAAACGCACAATTTATTAGAATCTGAATGGGATTGAAGATTATTTCTAAACCATTGCGTCATTTGTTCGAATAAATTGTCGGCTTAGCAACGTAAATAATGCAATGAATGTTGTTTAACTATGAATATTAAACCAATTCCTACCGATAAAAAGTTCTGCAATTACCCCTCTGGTCCCATTGCACAACTTGGCCGGATTGAGATTTCGTGGTAGCATTGCTGGAGCACCCACTTTGAGAATAGGTGTGTGAGACGGGGACCAGATGGGTTGAATAAATTTAAGAGCTCCATAGGATAGTGTATAGCATCATCTTTATGAATTCGACACTTATGCATGTAATATTTGACAGATTCAACAGATTTTTGTTGCCTATGTTTATTCCTTAAATTGCATTCTTCTAGTCCACATTCTATGTCTGTAAAAATATATAATAAATTACCGGAAAGTATAAAACAAGAAAATAAAATAAATATATTCCTGAATAAGTTAAAAAAATTCTTAATAAATAAATGCTATTACACAATAGACGAATATCTATCTGATAAATTCAATAATAATACACACACACATGACATATAATAATTAGGTATAATATAATATAGCACAATAATGTCAATAATAAATAAATTAATTAATAGTAATAATAAATAATAATTAAATAATATAAACATGATTAAAATAAAAATAAAATTCTTATTAAAATACAGAAACTAAATATACGAATTACAGTATGATTTTTTTTAATAAATACGTAATAAACAATAACAATATACAATAGTGTTCAAAATACAGACCAATATTAAGAATTCATAAGAAAATAATTAAAGCGCTCTTCCTCTATTCTAATTAGAATTTAAAATGTTGCTGTGCCCCACAGGGTCCATAATTGTTTCTATATATATTAATACCCACCACCTGTATACATTATGGAATGCAATAAAGATTTGAGATTTGAGATTTTATTTTGTATAGCTTCTGCCCGGGGCCTTTTTTTTTTCAGAAACAAACATCCGCGCTCTCACTACTTCTCAATTTAATATACAAACTGACAATATCCCAAACAAATAGAACGAAGTTCTTCGTAAAACTTAACTAATCTCTGGGATGAGAGTAGCATAGTTTTAATAGAACTCAAAGCGTGTGTGAAAAAATGTAATTAGGAGACAATCAGAAGTGGATAATAAACAATTTATATTGTTTACAATGAAATACTATGCCTACCGCAGTATTTCTTTGTAAACAATATTTTTTGTTTTTACTTCAGGTGCTAGAATCACCAGGCTGCTTGTCTGCACCAGACCGTGTGAAAAGCAGTTCTCCCTTAAGTCTGCCCTGTTAAATTAAGTGTTTGTCCTTGAGATTTATTTATGGTCATGTCAAAGCAGACTTTGAGGGGAAACTGCACTCTTTTGAACTCGAAGGGGTAGTTCGATGGCGTTAGAGGAATACTCGGAATAAACACATACTCCTCTCTGGAACAACCTGTCAGTATAGTTGCCTCGATAACATTTCGTTGCAATATTTTCACTCGCAACCTGGTGTCATTGCATAATTTTGGCGGGTTTAAATTACGCAGCAACATAACTGGGACGCCAACTCTAAATTTTAATATGTGAGTTGGGAGACCGGGAGGTTTCAATGTGTTAAAAAACTCAACCGGGTAATGTATGGCGTCATCGTGGTTTATCACTCGAATCCACTGATTTATAATGATTTTCAACTCCTTCGAACGATCTCAAGAGAGTTTCATTGATGATTGTGGCTTGGTCGTTACGTTTTACTTTAATGTAATAAACTAAAGTCGCATTATTACTCACTGAACATACAGATGTATGTGCCCAATTAGTTTTACTTATCCAGTACCTGGATGCCCGAGCTTTGATCGGTATTTTTTTTTTTGGTAAATTGCATTTTTTAGAAATTATATTGAAATACAAATTGCATTTTGTTATTTTTTTTCCAATGACAAAAAATCATAAGTTTATGTTGATTATCTATAAAGTTGATAACACGTATAAAACGACATTTTCTAAAAATTAATCCTAGCTAGATTGATTCATCGCCCCCGAAACCCCCTATATGCTAAATTTCATGAAAATCATTGGAGCCGTTTCCGAGACTCGAGAATTGCTCGTTTAAAGATATAAGACAGGTATTTAACAACAGTCACTATAGTTATTTAATTTTATTTAATACAGAAACAAACGGGTTTTTACATGTACTTACTTATTACTTGCAAATATTAGTTCATATTAATATCAGTTACATATTTGATACATCCCCGTTACCTTGGTTGAGATTGGACACCGGTGACGACAATGCGCTCCCCGGGCTGCCCCGCACGCCATGCGCCCGTCTACCAGGTCACGTAGGATATTCGAAACCCTATTTGACTCAGAAAAAGGGATGATTTTGGAAAAACTGTGATACACGTGTCTCAAAATTATACTTGAAGAGTATGTGTACCAATTTTTGTGTCAATCGACCCAGAGAATAAAAAGTTTCATAGAATCTTCAACCCCCCATTTCACCCCCTCAAGGGTAGTATTTCTAAAAACCCTTTCTTAGTGGATACCTACTCTTCACAAAGAACACACCCTCAACATTTCATGTCTCTACGACCAGCGGGTTAGGTTGTGCGTTGATATATCTGTCAGTCAGTCAGTCAGTCACTCAGGACTTTGAATTTTTTATAGATAGATATAATAGATGTGAAAACAATGCACTTAGAATAACATTACAATACCACAATAGGTAAAAAGAATTTAAAATGAAGCAATAGATACGCAACGAATGAACACGGAACTGTTAATCATGTTTTTACTGACAATACCAACACCGACGGAATTTCAAGGCGTTGTGTTTCTTCTTCCATTGTAAATTGTCCCATAAATTGCAAATATCTTTTAATCAAGATTGCGTTACAGAGAATGATAAATATTTTAGTTTTACTTGCCTTTTAATGTACTTAATTAAATAATACCAGCCTACTTCGGTGGCAAATGCAGTGGGCAGGGCACATTGCTCGCAGACCCAGATGGCCGATGGGGCCAAACGTTCTGAAGTGGCGACTGCGTACTGAAAGACGATGTTTTGGAAGGACTGTGAAGGCCGCAGAAATTCGCTAGATGCAAGAAGCATAACCAATCGAAATGGCGGTGCTTGGGGGAGGCGGCCTCAACCTGCTGAAGCACGTTTTTCAGCTGAAAAGATGTTGACGGTGAGCCTACTTCTGTCTTCTTCTCATACGGTGAAGGCAAGAGCATTGATCGCCATATTTACCCAAGACGGGTTGGCGATTCCAGATTTATATGTTGTCGATGTTTTCTTCTGCTGTGTTGCCGCGTTAGTCTAGTGGTCGCAAGTGCTATTGCTGAGGATGAGGTCCTGGGATCGATTCCCAGATCGGGCAGTGTTATTGGGTTTTCCTTCATGGATTTCTCAGTAGCAACTCGGGGTATGGATTTGTGCCCGATTGATGGCAAAAGGCTTGCCTCATAGAACATGGAATTTAAACATAACTGGCAAAATGTGGGTGTACTACGGGTACCTACACCTCTGCCTAACAAAACAAACATTTTCTTCTGTCCCGGCTTAAGAGCATTTTTTTTTTTTTTGTTATTTAGCATATCAAGCCACTTTTTGTAATAACAACGTAGCCGTGATCGAAATACAGTTTTTAGGTATACAAAACTGACATTATTGGTACTAAGTTGTCAGTTTTGAATTACGAATTTTACCCTAGTAAGAATGAAGTTCGAAATTCAAAACTTCATCCTAATTGCGCTATTAATCAGAATGTGAATAATTTTGAAGGTTATTTGCTTATACCTTCTTTCATATGTTCGAAAAAATGTCTTCTTAACATCGTAAACAACGAATGAATGTTGCGGAATTGTCAAAATGAAAGCGATCCCTACTGATAGTGTATTACGGAATTACCCCTCTGGCTTTACTACTCCTTGAAAGACTTTTTTTTAATGATACGAATTTATATCCGAATTATGAATGTTATAATTAATTGCAAATTTGACCACATAAAACTTACATTATGTAGGTACCTGACTATCATATTACTACTTGACTTCACTTTAATTTATGTTTTGTTGACATTATTTTGTTTGTATTAATATTTTAACTTATTTAATTATTTGCACGCCGAAAGGTAGACTGTAGCCGATCGAATTAATTCATGCACAACATCTTATACCTGTACCTACATTCATAGCAAATAAAGTAATTATTCTGATTCTTCATGGTTTTAACCTGAGAAGATAAACCTTGTTTTGGTAATAGGACGGTTTTAAGGTACATAATTATGAATTAAAAGTCATATGGGCACTTGCCCGGATTTCAACCCACAACCCCACTGGGCCATCAAATCAAGTCAAATCAAATCAAATCAAAATATTTTTATTTCACACTAGCTTTTGCCAGCGGCTTCGCCCGCATGGTAGTCGGAAAATATCCCGCGTGAACGTACTACCGGGATAAAAAGTAGCCTATGTGTTAATCCAGGTTAATTTTGCGAGGATAAGAGCCCGAAAGCGCATTTTCATCTGACTTGCTTCAAATTTATCGTCACTGCTCGGCTCCTATGTATCTTAGCGTTATGTTATATAGCCTGCCCAGGAATATGGACTACAATCGTACCAAGTTTGATTAAAATCCCTTCAGTAGTTTTTGACCCAAGCGTGCACATACAGACAGACGGACAGACAGACAGACAGACAAAAAATTTACTGATTGCATTTTTGGCATCAGTATCGATCACCATTCATCCTCCAATATTAATTTTGAATGTATTTTCAATGTACAGAATTTACCTCTCTACAGTTTTATTATAAGTATAGATAAACCTACATGGGCACTTATGAAACGTCAGAAGCACGGCTAGATGCACGGTTCCAAATTGTTGATTCCTATGGAGAAGAGCGAGCCAGAAACTCCACGGTTACTCTTTTAAAATAATGACGACCTCACGTCCGACCGATATCTTTTATCTTTGTTGCTCGGTTTCTTTAAGAGCCGAGCAAAAATGAAAAGTGACGAATACGATGTACTCGCACGAGCACGTCACTCTGTATATACCTACTTCATACATACCTCTTAAGTACCTAACAAAAATTGCCTCACACAGCACTCTGTTAAATCCCTTTCATAATGGCCTGCAAAAAACGGCCTCAAGGCAAGTTAATCTTCCACAAATCCCATTTAGCGGCCTTATGACAGCGCCACATTATCTGATGGGCAAACTAATTGTCCATAAGATTTGTTGTAATATTCCGAGAAGATAATGTCCTACGCTTTATTTCCTCTAGCCGACAGGATATGCTGTAATGAATGACACTCTTTCCTGCAAATTTTTTCACTTTTTTTCGGCTACGAATGTTAGGTTTTATTTTCAGAATTGTAAGCTTTTAGAGATTTTAAAATAGCACTTATATAACAAACTAAGGACTGCTACTGGTCTGGGAACGGCTTGTGGCTAAATTATAACAGCCGCACGGATCGATCGGTTTAGCTACACTTGCCGCGGTTGGTGGATTGGTGACCATATTTACATCATCATCATCATCATCAATTCAGCCGTAAGACGTCCATTGCTGGACTTAGGCCTCCCCCAAATTGGGGGGCTTTGCCATAATCGCCACGCTTGGCAAGCGGGTTGGCGATCGCAGTACGGTGATAAAATGCATAGAGAACGCTGCTGCCCATTCTCTAGTAAGTCCCTCAGTCGCCTTTTACGACACCCACGGGAAGAAATGGGTTGGTGTTATTCTTTACGTCCGACACCACACGGTACAGTACATATTTACATACAAAGACCCATCCGTGCCTCGGAAAGCATGTTAAGCCGTTGGTGCTGGCTGAAATTTGTCAGTGATACCTAATTGTTACGGGTTGTCGGAAGCCGGAAAGTCTGAGAACCTGTCTCACCCAGGGTATCGTATTACCCAATTACTGGGTTGTGGAGGTCAGATAGGCAGTAGCAAAGCGGTGGCGGCGGCGGGTGGCGGGTAGTGCGGATTCAGCTGCATCCGGTTAGATTGGAAGTCAGCCCCAACATAGTAAAAAGCTAGGTAGATGATGAACTTATTTTTACAAAGTTTTATTTGAATTGGTACAGACAGATGTACCATAGCGCAGCCGAAAGCGAGTTATTCTTCCCGTTATTGTTTTTGTTTATTACTGTACCATAGACCTGGGAACATTCTGTTTCAGAGATATTGAAGGTTAAAGTTCCAACAGATTTTTATACATGTTAACATTTATTACATGTTACAACATTATTTGAAATATTCCATGTTCTCTTTACCGTTGCATGAACTTGTTAGATTCATTGTTTATTGGATAATCAAGTGTTGTCGTTTTTGTGAGATGGTACATTCCTAGGTACTTCGAGAACGAAGTACTTGTCAGTCTGGCCGTGTTAGATAATTCATTTTGGTATTTTATAAATGTTGGTTGGATAATGACATCTGCCACATTAACGAAGCATTGAACCAATTCTAGTAATAAAATTTTACATATTATCACTATTAAAGACGATTCAGTTTTTGTAAACACTTTATCTAGTCAAATTAGGTACTTCTGTATTGATACAATGCTTCGTTAATGTGGCAGATGTCATTATCCAACCAACAATTATAAAATATCAATAGTTATTTGTGCAACAAGAGAGCAAAGTCGTTTTTTGCTGCGAGTGCTGATTTTGTATCCTGAGCAAGCGAAGGATTCAACGATTAAATCACGAGCGTAGCGAGTGATTCTAAAGTTGAATCCTGAGTGTGGCGAGGGATTCAAAGCCACGAGATGCAAAAAACTTTGTTCTCGTGTAACACACATAACTTTTCATTTCAGCAGCGAGAACATTTTAGGAGATAAAATAATAAACAGGAATAGATTGAAATAACTACTTATTGTAAATCAAAATAATTAACATTGTAGGTAGAGGTACCAATTCAATAAAATGGAACATTTTAAAAGTTAAAAGTTTAATTACTTACTGCAATTCAGCAAATTAAAAGTAACAGATTTATTTGGCAAAGTTATTGTTGCATTGAGTTTAGTTTGATTATCTGGGGTTAAGGTTTCTGTTTCGGTGGCGGATTGAGAAGGAACAACGGTGAACGTTGGTGACTCTGACCGGCTTTCTGACTGTGCGTCGTTGGAAATGGATGGGCGTGGGTGAAACCAAGGATCCGAGGTCGAATTCAGACTTATTGTTTCCACTATACGCTTACAGATTTTCGACTTATTTTCTATTGAGTCTTCAATATAGCCTTTTGCAACCGTATTGGACTTCCACCGGCCGTGACGTTTTAAAGTGGTGAGGTCAGCTCCGGAATCAGCCAAGAGATTTGCCGAAGTTCTCCGAAAGCAGTGACCCGTGTATAGCTGAGACTCTTCCAGTTTTAAGAAAGTGGCAATTTCTCGCGATATAGCATCTATTTTATTTACTCCCATAGGCTGTCTTGAGCATTTATTATTATGTTATTGTACGAAAAATCGGTCATGTATATTGGCTGGACGTAAATGTTGGTATTTTTCTACAATAGTTACATATTCTTCGCGTACGACAAAAGACCTGTCAAGGTTCGTCTTCGTATTTTTCAATTTTACTAACAGTAATTTATCTGAATGCTTTTCGATATTATTAACTGTTAGCTGTAATAGCTCGTTATTGCGACACGCTCCACTAATTCCTATAATCAGTACAACCTGTAATGAAAATATTACCTAATTAATATGCATAGTTTAATATTTACAGCATCTTTTACATATCTTATTAAATATTTTAACAGTATTGCTAAGCCAGACTAGGATTCATTGCGCCTCCAAAAATTATTAGTAGGCAGTAAGTACCTTTATACAAAACAGTCTACACACAAATTTTAATAACTAACAACATAGGTACCACTCATAGGTCATACCAGTCATAGGTACCACTTACTTTAGCGGCAAGAAAATTGCAGTCCGGAGCTTCATTAAGAAATTTTTCTATGTTAAGGGCCGTGAAAATTTTGGACTTTTTAGCCTTATGCCCAACTGACAGTCTTTTTAGAAAAGATACGAGTTTTGCGTATGTTTCAATATGCATGTTATGTTTTGTTTTAAAGTAGCTTTCAACATTGAGTAAATACTCCACATTGTAGATGATCGCCTCGCCTGTGATAAATCTAAAAAATAAGATAGCAACACCGTCTCCGAAAAACTGCTTGCGCCCTTTGTAAGTCACCATTCATTGAAGACACGGTATGCTTTCAGATATTTCTCGCGAGACTTCTCAGGTAGGAAACTTAATTCTGCATTAATAACTTGTTGTTTTACGGTGTTAAAATACTGTTCTCGTCGCTAGTTTCACTCATTTTTTACGATTATTTTAATATTTTTTTAAGTTATTCAACTCTTTACACCAGCTACGAAGTTTTATTCCCGCTCTTTTATTTAAATTAAGGCGTGTTCGGAAATAGCACCCATGATATTTTGTTATTCAAAATATTTCATCATCATCATCATTTCAGCCGCAAGACGTCCACTACTCGACATGGGCCTCCCCCAATTTAGGAGGTTTTGCCATAATCGCCACGCTGGGCAAGCGGGTTGGCGATCGCAGTATGGTGGTAAAGTGCATAGAGAACGCTGCTGCCCATTCTCTAGTAAGTCCCTTAGTCGCCTTTTACGACACCCACGGGAAGAAATGGGGTGATGCTATTCTTTACGTCCGGCACCACACGGGTCAAAATATTTACGTCACATTATTGAAACTAGAAATAAATATTTACAGGTTAAATATCAGTTTTATTTGCAGTAAATACTTATTTTCGTTTAAATACAACAATAAGTTAAAAATTCAATAAATTACATTAAAAGACAACTATCTTTTTGCACGTGCAAAATCGCATTTTGCTCACTGATTTCAGGCAGCAAAATCTACATGTTTGAGCTACTGAAGTGAAAAATAAATTATCTAACACACCATAAACATGTTTTGCGTGCGTTACCTTGGAAGTACCTACCATTAATAGCAAATTAATATAGATAAGTACTCATTATTATTAAGTCATTTCGCAGCTATTATTTTTGCACAAGTTCCTTAGTTTGATGTACAGAATGCGCAGATAACGGCTTCGTGAAGGGCGTTGTTACATCCTATATACTTGGGTACCAATGAGGCAAAGTGAAAGTTGGTAGGTACTCACGGCGACAAATCAAGCTATACATTTCCAGTATAAGCTGACTTCTCAGTGTACCGAAAGTCTATATAATGCGAGGTCTGTTAAAACTAGTCTTGTATAGCTTGATATGTAGCCGTGTGTACCAGAAATACTTCTCAAAGATTTTTGGACAAAGCTTCACGCGGTAACATGCTCCCCTGTAACACTGTGAGTAATCATTTCCCAGTTTTACATATTATAGGATGGAAAGCACTTCCGTAATTCCACTTCGTTCCATGTGTTGCCGGACGTAAAGAATAGCACTATCCCATTTCCGTGGGTGTCGTAAAAGGCGACTAAGGGACTTACTAGAGATTGGCCGGAGCGTTCTCTATGCATTTTACCACCATACTGCGATCGCCAACCCGCCTGCCAAGCGTGACGAGTATGGCAAACCCTCCATCCAATTTGGGGGGGCATATGTTCAGCAGTGGATGTCCTTCGGCTGAAATAAAGAATGATGTTGATGAATGCCACTTCATGCCAGAAGGTTTTTTTTTGAGTGGGAAATCGTCTAATGACTTCTCCCGCTCGTTAATTCCCATTTGCCCTCTCTAGCTTGCCACCGGGGTGGTGGCTGGGCCACCTTACTATTATTATGAAGGGGGCAGATAACACTAAATAAGTGCCATTTACCACCGGGGTGGTAAACGCCACTAGTTAGTGCCAGCCACCACCCCGGTGGCAAGCTTGAAGGGAGCAAATGGGAATAAACGTCCCGCTCTGTGTGGAGCGGAAGGGCGTGACAGACTTTACCGACTAATACCCACCCGTGTTCCATCAGTTGCCCGTGCCACGGTAACTCTTTCGAACAAATCGATGGTCCCTATTAACAATGTCGGTTCTGCAAAAAGCTATTATTCAGTAGAGCAGTTCAAAGTTTGTTTTACTACTAACACTGTTGCGCGGACAGGGTTAATATTACCGACAGCATTATCTTTAAAACTGGTTAAATATCAAAATTAAAAAAAATACGGACGATTTATCTTTTTATTGTGATTGTATATGTAAAAAAGTGAATATTGGTAAAAATGCATAACCGACATTGTTAATAGAGACCATCGAAATCCGCGACCATGGCAGGAGAGGTAATTGCGTAACTTACTATCAGAAGAATCTTTTTCATTTTGATAGTGCGACAACATTCATTGCGATATTTACGCAGGCAATTTTTTCAAACATATGACGCATTGGATTAGAAATAATCTTCAAAATGATCCAGATTCTGATTGATAGTAGGTACATTACGCAATTTGGGTGCTGGTCAACCCACTAACTTATTTCAAATAATGACATACAATTTCTATACTCAGGTGTGGCAACCGCGCATGATGGTCCAGCAGTTCAATATCAGCCCCCCTAGCCAAGGTGATAACCGTTTCGTGTCGAATTCCGTTCTCCAATCGGTAACGCCTCGGTGTCAGCCATTGCAGAAAACGACAAATTGGTAGCCATGTTAACGCACCTGACGGCCGCTCGTTCTACCACAACATCTTTAGAAAAAACCGGCCAAGTGTAGCCAAGTATTAATATTTTAAATAAAAGTAATTCATTACAATTAAATATATATTCAGTTTTTTGGAAGATTTTTTTTTAAATCAATATTTTATGAAAAAATATTACTTCAAAAGTGCAAAATGTTTTGTAAAGTTAAACAATCATCTTACTCAATTTTATTGCAAGAGCGATGTGATGTTCATCGTCGTTTGGTTCATATCTGTATTGACTCATCCATTAATCATCTTCTCCTACAAGCATAGTTACCAGGGAAACTTACCTTGCACGCTTTTGCACGTTGCGTTTCCACTGTTTTTCATTGCGAATCCGTTTTCTTCCTGTATTATGCTGCACTGGGGCAATATTAACTTCCATTTTGTGTTCTTTTACTATTAAAATTTAATAAAACAACGGGACACAATTCCTAAGAAACCACACACGGACGCCATACTGTTGTTTACATAGCCTGGCTCTGTGATTGGTCGAGACGGGATAGAGGCGCTTTTGGTCTGAACTAAAACAATAGAAGCGGTTTTGCACCTAACCGAGTATTTGAAATTGTATTTAGTATGGGATAAAGGCTTTTTTGCACGTATTTAACTTTGTGAGGTCATAGATAAACATGCAATGTGTTGCCAATAATCAAAAACCATGTTGAGTAAAAAACTGGACAGAGGCGCTTTTGAATCTAGACCCCTCAATTATAAAATATCAATAGTTATTTGTGCAACAAGAGAGCAAAGTCGTTTTTTGCTGCGAGTGCTGATTTTGTATCCTGAGCAAGCGAAGGATTCAACGATTAAATCACGAGCGTAGTGAGTGATTCTAAAGTTGAATCCTGAGTGTGGCGAGGGATTCAAAGCCACGAGATGCAAAAAACTTTGTTCTCGTGTAACACACATAACTTTTCATTTCAGCAGCGAGAACATTTTAGGAGATAAAATAATAAACAGGAATAGATTGAAATAACTACTTATTGTAAATCAAAATAATTAACATTGTAGGTAGAGGTACCAATTCAATAAAATGGAACATTTTAAAAGTTAAAAGCTTAATTACTTACTGCAATTCAGCAAATTAAAAGTAACAGATTTATTTGGCAAAGTTATTGTTGCATTGAGTTTAGTTTGATTATCTGGGGTTAAGGTTTCTGTTTCGGTGGCGGATTGAGAAGGAACAACGGTGAACGTTGGTGACTCTGACCGGCTTTCTGACTGTGCGTCGTTGGAAATGGATGGGCGTGGGTGAAACCAAGGATCCGAGGTCGAATTCAGACTTATTGTTTCCACTATACGCTTACAGATTTTCGACTTACCTATTTTCTATTGAGTCTTCAATATAGCCTTTTGCAACCGTATTGGACTTCCACCGGCCGTGACGTTTTAAAGTGGTGAGGTCAGCTCCGGAATCAGCCAAGAGCGTTGCCGAAGTTCTCCGAAAGCAGTGACCCGTGTATAGCTGAGACTCTTCCAGTTTTAAGAAAGTGGCAATTTCTCGCGGTATAGCACCTATTTTATTTACTCCCATAGGCTGTCTTGAGCATTTATTATTATGGTATTGTATGAAAAATCGGTCGTGTATATTGGCTGGACGTAAATGTTGGTATTTTTCTACAATAGTTACATATTCTTCGCGTACGACAAAAGACCTGTCAAGGTTCGTCTTCTTATTTTTCAATTTTACTAACAGTAATTTATCTGAATGCTTTTCGATATTATTAACTGTTAGCTGTAATAGCTCGTTATTGCGACACGCTCCACTAATTCCTATAATCAGTACAACCTGTAATGAAAATATTACGTAATTAATATGCATAGTTTAATATTTACAGCATCTTTTACATATCTTATTAAATATTTTAACAGTATTGCTAAGCCAGACTAGGATTAATTGCGCCTCCAAAAATTAGTAGTAGGCAGTAAGTACCTTTATACAAAACAGTCTAATAACTAACAACATAGGTATCACTCATAGGTCATACCAGTCATAGGTACCACTTACTTTAGCGGCAAGAAAATTGCAGTCCGGAGCTTCATTAAGAAATTTTTCTATGTTAAGGGCCATGAAAATTTTGGACTTTTTAGCCTTATGCCCAACTGACAGTCTTTTTAGAAAAGATACGAGTTTTGCGTATGTTTCAATATGCATGTTATGTTTTGTTTTAAAGCAGCTTTCAACATTGAGTAAATACTCCACATTGTAGATGATCGCCTCGCCTGTGATAAATCTAAAAAATAAGATAGCAACACCGTCTCCGAAAAACTGTTTGCGCCCTTTGTAAGTCACCATTCATTGAAGACATGGTATGCTTTCAGATATTTCTCGCGAGACTTCTCAGGTAGGAAACTTAATTCTGCATTAAAAACTTGTTGTTTTAACTCTTCCGGTGTTAAAACTGTTCTCGTCGCTAGTTTCACTAATTTTTTTACGATTATTTTAATATTTTTTAAGTTATTCAACTCTTTACACCAGCTACGAAGTTTTATTCCCGCTCTTTTATTTAAATTAAGGCGTGTTCGGAAATAGCACCCATGACATTTTGTTATTCAAAATATTTCATCATCATCATCATTTCAGCCGCAAGACGTCCACTTCTCGACATGGGCCTCCCCCAATTTAGGAGGTTTTGCCATAATCGCCACGCTGGGCAAGCGGGTTGGCGATCGCAGTATGGTGGTAAAGTGCATAGAGAACGCTGTTGCCCATTCTCTAGTAAGTCCCTTAGTCGCCTTTTACGACACCCACGGGAAGAAATGGGGTGATGCTATTCTTTACGTCCGGCACCACACGGGTCAAAATATTTACGTCACATTATTGAAACTAGAAATAAATATTTACAGGTTAAATATCAGTTTTATTTGCAGTAAATACTTATTTTCGTTTAAATACAACAATAAGTTAAAAATTCAATAAATTACATGCAAATTTCTTTAGTTAGTACAAATTTCCGAACGTGTTTGTCTTTGAGGTCGAATTCAAAATCGGAACTTCGAAAAGGCTGGTCTTTGTCTCTCTCTCTTTCTAATGGCGGGAAAGAGATAGAGTGTAACTGTTTCGAATTGTATGATTAACCCAAGGCTGAATAAGATATTCGCGGCTTTCTGAAAACAAGAAATTAAAAGTTACTTTGTCTCACTCAGTGAGCAAATTCGCATTTTGCTCACTGATTTCAGGCAGCAAAATCTACATGTTTGAGCTACTGAAGTGAAAAATAAATTATCTAACACACCATAAGCATGTTTTGCGTGCGTCACCTTGGAAGTACCTACCATTAATAGCAAATTAATATACTCATTATTATTAAGTCATTTCGCAGCTATTATTTTTGCACAAGTTCCTTAGTTTGATGTACAGAATTCGCAGATAACGGCTTCGTGAAGGGCGTTGTTACATCCTATATACTTGGGTACCAATGAGGCAAAGTGAAAGTTGGTAGGTACTCACGGCGACAAATCAAGCTATACATTTCCAGTATAAGCTGACTTCTCAGTGTACCGAAAGTCTATATAATGCGAGGTCTGTTAAAACTAGTCTTGTATAGACAGGCCTGTTGGTCTAGTGGTTAGTGACCCTGACTGCTATGCCGGAGGTCGTGGGTTCGATTCCCACCCAGGACAAATGTTTGTGTGATGAGCACGATCATTTGTTCTGTGTCTGGGTGTAATTTATCTATAATATGTATGTATTTAGAAATATATAAGCATGTTTATCAGTTGTCTAGTACCCATAACACAAGCTCTGCTTAGCTTGGGACTAGATGGCGTTGTGTGATAGTTGTGGAATATTATTTATTATTATTTATTTATTATTTATAGCTTGATATGTAGCCGTGTGTACCAGTAAATACTTCTCAAAGATTTTTGGACAAAGCTTCACCCGGTAACATGCTCCCCTGTAACACTGTGAGTAATCATTTCCCAGTTTTACATATTATAGGATGGAAAGCACTTCCGTAATTCCACTTCGTTCCATGTGTTGCCGGACGTAAAGAATAGCACTATCCCATTTCCGTGGGTGTCGTAAAAGGCGACTAAGGGACTTACTAGAGATTGGCCGGAGCGTTCTCTATGCATTTTACCACCATACTGCGGTCGCCAACCTGCCTGCCAAGCGTGGCGATTATGGCAAACCCTCCATCCAATTTGGGGGGGCATATGTTCAGCAGTGGATGTCCTTCGGCTGAAATAAAGAATGATGTTGATGAATGCCACTTCATGCCAGAAGGTTTTTTTTTGAGTGGGAAATCGTCTAATGACTTCTCGCGCTCGTTAATTCCCATTTGCCCTCTCTAGCTTGCCACCGGGGTGGTGGCTGGGCCACCTTACTATTATTATGAAGGGGGCAGATAACACTAAATAAGTTCCATTTACCACCGGGGTGGTAAACGCCACTAGTTAGTGCCAGCCACCACCCCGGTGGCAAGCTTGAAGGGAGCAAATGGGAATAAACGTCCCGCTCTGTGTGGAGCGGAAGGGCGTGACAGACTTTACCGACTAATACCCACCCGTGTTCCATCAGTTGCCCGTGCCACGGTAACTCTTTCGAACAAATCGATGGTCCCTATTAACAATGTCGGTTCTGCAAAAAGCTATTATTCAGTAGAGCAGTTCAAAGTTTGTTTTACTACTAACACTGTTGCGCGGACAGGGTTAATATTACCGACAGCATTATCTTTAAAACTGGCTAAATATCAAAATTAAAAAAAATACGGACGATTTATCTTTTTATTGTGATTGTATATGTAAAAAAGTGAATATTGGTAAAAATGCATAACCGACATTGTTAATAGAGACCATCGAAATCCGCGACCATGGCAGGAGAGGTAATTGCGTAACTTACTATCAGAAGAATCTTTTTCATTTTGATAGTGCGACAACATTCATTGCGATATTTACCTACGCAGGCAATTTTTTCAAACATATGACGCATTGGATTAGAAATAATCTTCAAAATGATCCAGATTCTGATTGATAGTAGGTACATTACGCAATTTGGGTGCTGGTCAACCCAGTAACTTATTTCAAATAATGACATACAATTTCTATACTCAGGTGTGGCAACCGCGCATGATGGTCCAGCAGTTCAATATCAGCCCCCCTAGCCAAGGTGATAACCGTTTCGTGTCGAATTCCGTTCTCCAATCGGTAACGCCTTAGTGTCAGCCATTGCAGAAAACGACAAATTGGTAGCCATGTTAACGCACCTGACGGCCGCTCGTTCTACTACAACATCTTTAGAAAAAACCGGCCAAGTGCGAGTCGGACTCGCGCACCGAGGGTTCCGTACAAACCTGTAGGTATCCTCGGTTTATGTATAAGGTTTATGCTTATGAAATTAAATATTTTTTTTTTTTGAATTTTTATATTTGAGTTGATTGAATGAAAGGTAAATTGCGGTTTACGATTTATGACGTATTAAAAAAAAAACTACTTACTGGATCTCGTTCAAACCAATTTTCGGTGGAAGTTTACATGGTTATGTACATCATATATTTTTTTGAGTTTTATCATTCTCTTATTTTAGAAGTTACGGGGGGGGGGACACTCATTTTACCACTTTGGAAGCGTCTCTCGCGCAAACTGTTCAGTTTAGAAAAAAATGATATTAGAAACCTCAATACCATTTTTGAAGACCTATTCATAGATACCCCACACGTATGGGTTTGATGAAAATAAACTTTTTGAGTTTCAGTTCTAAGTATGGGGAACCCCAAAATTTTTTTTTTTTTCTATTTTAGTGTAAAAATCTTGAAGCGGTTCACAGAATACATCTACTTACCAAGTTTCAACAGCGTAGCTCTTATAGTTTCGGAGAAAAGTGGCTGTGACATACGGACGGACGGACAGACAGACATGACGAATCTATAAGGGTTCCGTTTTTTGCCATTTGGCAACGGAACCCTAAAAACGACATTATAACAAAGGATGTAGCGTTGAACATTATGGAAACGATAACAATTAATTCTATCACTTTGAACGAAGTGAACTTGGCTATGAATTTTCTATTTGTTTGTTCTAACCACGTGACTTAACGTTGAGATGATTTCATTCCCATACATTTGATTAGTTTTCGACAAGCGTTAACGCAGGTATCCTTTAATTCGTTCTTCAAATTAAATGTCATAACATCATGCCTTTATCCCCCGAGGGGTACGCAGAGCTGCACCTTTACTGTACACACCGTCAGTTCTAATTAAGCCTTAAGTAATCCTGCCAGGGTCACGAGATTGTTCGAGACACCGTGACCCTGGCACATGAGCAACTGAAGGAACACGGGTGGGTTTTAGTCAGTAAGTCTGACACGCCTTCCCGCTCCGCCCAGAGCGGCAATAGTCATTTGATGATTTCCCATCCAAAAAAAAGCCTTCAGTAATGAGCATTTTGCCACTGATCGGGACAAAATATTAGACTCTGGACAGCTACACTAAAAAAAAATCCAATTGGAACAAACCCAAAAACAGTGGCGCTTACTACTATTAAACCTTGAAAGGCAAATGTTCTATTTTTCGTGTCAGCATCAGTTCATGTCAGAATTACCGTTGTCTTCATTCTGAAAGATTCCTTGTCATTGATTCAATATGTAATTTTCATAGTTTTTATATCATTTTCAAGTCTTTTCGTCTCGATGTTATTGACATTGGTTATAAAAGGACAACAAAATAAAACACTTCATACATACACATTTCAGTACACATTTATTTCAATTTGTTTGTATTTATAGTTTTTGAGATGGACTTATAGATATCATTATTAATACTAGTAAACTCATATTCACATACCTCATTTAAATATTTATAAATACATTACTTAAAACTTAAATATCTGTAACAATTTCGCTATACTGGAAATGTTACAATACTTACAATAAATGCATGATTTTGATACTAATATTAGAGATACAGGATATTTATATTTGTGTCTTACATTTTCTCGACTAAACCGCTGAACCCATTTCGATAAAATAGCGCTAACCTTTGCATATTCTTACAAAATATCCGAAAAACTTGTCGGGTTTATTCTAAAGACACGGTATTGAGAGTCGACACCGAACCAGAAAGATTTTAAAAGTTGATCAATATTATGATTTCAAGCAACTTTTCAAAGATACCAAACCTCTATTTTTAAATACAAACACTTTTACAAAAAGTAAATTTTTGGTTTATTTCCTTTACATTTTTGCTAAGAATATTAGAAATACAGAATATTATTCTTACAAAATCTCCAAGAAACTTGTCGGGTTTATTCTACAGACACAGTATTAAGAGTCGACACCGAAATGGAAAGATATTAAAAGTTGGTCAATATTATGACAATTTCGAGCAACTTTTCAAAAATACCATACTTGTATATTTAAATACTAATGTTACTTAACCTGTATGTTTATACACAAAACGGTATTTATTGGTTTAATTAATACCGTCACATTTTAATTTATAATATTAGAAATGCAGAATATTTCTATTTGTCTGTCTGTTACACTTTCACGGCTAAACCGCAGAATAGTTTTCAATAAAATATCGCTAAACTTTGTATATTCTTACAAAATCTCCAAGAAACTTGTCGGGTTTATTCTATAGACAGATCCTTACATACAATAAATGTATCGTTTTGATACTAACATTAAAAACACAGAATATTTGTATTTGTGTCTAACTTTGTCACCACTAAACCGATGAATACATTTCGATTAAATATCGCTACTGTTTGCATATTTTTACAAAATCTCCAAGAAAAGTTCGTCAGTATTATGAAAAACATGAACTACTTTTCAGAGATCTAAAACACCTCGTCTAAACCTGTATTTCTGTATCTTTGGTTTAATTAATACCTTCACATTTTTATAGTGAGTACTAATAATAGAATGAACATGACTTAGGCTTGACTTCATTTATTTATTTTATTTTACTTTTTTACGTGTTGTTTGTTCTGTTTTTTCTAAGGTAAATGTCAACTGGTTGTTTTTAAAATATATGTTTTTAAGATGTGTGTTTTTAAATGTGTGTGTTGAAATATGGATTTTGAGTCTGAAATAAATGTTGATTGATTGATTAGGCACAAAATACGCCCTTGTGAAGTGTTTGGGCCCATACCTCACTGGGACACCATGGCGGCGCGACCATGGTCGATCTGCCAGTAAAATATTCAATTATGGTGGGTATCTCACTAGCACCCCTAGCCAAGTTGATAATCTGCAATCGTTAACGCTAGTCGAAAACTAATCAAATGTATGGGAATGAAATCATCTCAACGTTAAGTCACGTGGTTAGAACAAACGCATAGAAAATTCGTAGCCAAGTTCACATCGTTCAAAATGATAGAATGAATTGTTATCGTCTCTACAGTGTTCAACGCTACATCTTTTCCTTAAGACATTGTAGAACGAGCGGCCGACTCATGCGCGTCAACATGGCTACCAACTTATCGTTTTCTACAATTGCTGACACAGAGGCGTTACCGATTGGAGAACGGAATTCGACACGAAACGGTTGTAACTTGGCTAGGTGAGCAGGCGTCCAATAGGCTGCGAAACCAACCATACATTTTTATGTCAGTGCGACCGCCATTGCGTCACCGTTGTCGTTGTGAGATATGGTGTAAGCATTACATATTAGAAATCGAACGCTGCCTCAAAAATCCGTTACAACTGTTATCCACATTCTTTCTCTTATCAACACAGTATGGCATACATACATCTACGCAAACTGAAATCACAAATTCAGCACATGATTCTGGGTAAGTAATAGATGATATAACAACAAAATCTCTAATATTTACAACATATAACAACGGAACCTATAATTGTATTTAATATACCGATTAGTTAATATAATGAACGATTGTTATAATTTAAAAATAACTAATTTTTATAAGCATAACATACATTACATATAACATCGTTTGACTTAACATACATTAAATATAAAATCGTTTGACATACCACTCAAAATATATAAAACTTATTTGGTCTAATACGATGAAATGCGCTAAGATAGGTCGACGGAGCCCCGCTTCGCGGGGCTCCTATTTCTGGGTGGTTTAAAAAAAAATAACCACGAAGGCTAAGGCGGGAGCTCCGCTACGCTTCGCTCCCGCCTTAGCCTTCTAACCTAACCTATCCGAGTCGGGGTACTCTGAGTCGGGGTGTTAACCATAGTGACGTTTTTTATATATATTAAACGTTAGACCTAATGATTTTCGATTAAATAAACAATATACATATTAAACGTTAGACCAAATGATTTTCGATTACATAAACGTTATATCAAACAACGTTATACTAATTAAGTTTTAAAATAAATAAATGTTATATGTAAAGAAATTATATCAACAGTTGGTATATCTCACGTTGATTATATCTTATGAACGATAATAAAATGAAATTAGACCAAATGAGTTTATACGTTATGAGACGCACCCCATGATTCTAAAACTCCTCGCGTAGAAATTCGTCGGTTATCAAAACTGGGGTTCAGAATTATGAACTGAATCCATGGTAAAAAGTTGCGACTCGATGTCTTTGCTATCCTGTATAGTAAATCATCATAAGCCTATAATGTTCCCACTGCTGGGACACAGGCCTCCTCTCGGTGAGAGGGAGTGGGCCATAATCCACCACGCGGGCCCAGTGCGGGTTGGTAGATGTCACATGTCTTCAAATTTTTGGTTCTAAGACATGCCGGTTTCCTCACGATGTTCCTTCACCGTTTTGAGAGCAGTGGCTATGAAATAATTTATACAAAGTAAAGCGCCTGCTTGGGTTTGAACCCACGACCTACTACTCGTAAGTCGCGGCCGTTACCACTGGGCCACCACTGCTCTCTATGTGAGACAATTCTAATTAGCCCTTTTAGCGTTCAGTCTTGACCATAACTTCTCCTTTCACTTTATGCACACAACAGGGTGCTTACTCTCGTATATAATTCCAATAGATCGACATTGGAATTGTCAGTCAAACGTCAGGGATTGGCTGGACTCACTGAGTCTAGCCACTCCCTGACGTTTAACTCAACCCACTGACGTTTGACTAATGTCGATCTATTGGAATTATATTCGAGAGGAAGCACCCAGTTCCTTCTAAATAAATTTCATTATTCATTTTTCATTAACCACTTGACAGTCCTTGGCCACTATAGTTGCCAAAGTGAAACTACTCTCAGCAGCCCGTGGCCACTTTAGTTGCCAGTTTCAAATTTCACGGCACGGTCCCGATTTTTCCGATTTGTCGATACTATGAGAACAAATTGAACAAAACGTCTATTTCTATGTCACTCTACGGAAACTACGGAATGCTTGTGTGTGAACAGTACCATACTTCTTGTGAAAGTTGTAGCGAAAAAAAGCGCCGGAACGTCAGTTTTGGTACGCGGCTGTCGTGTTGTTGTGAATGCGAAGTGTTTGTGTCGATTTTCGGATATTTATCGTGTCGTAAGTACTTAAATTATACACTAAAATGATCTTCAAGATTTGGGCTTTGTTATAATAAAGATTATAACAACAAATAATTTACTATCGTAATAAGTTGACTGAAAAATTATAACCAAACTGATGTTTCCAGTGGGCGACATTCGTGTGTAATATTACTTCACAACTCACAAAATAAGATTATTTGAAGTGTTATTTATTTATTACAATGCAGTTAAACAAATATTTTACATTCATAGCAGATTGCATCATTTTTTAACGAGTATGTTAGATTTTAAGCACGATCGATTTACGATCCCCGATAAAAGTTAGGGTCGACGGTGTCTTCTGTGTGAATAGTTTTGACTTTAAATTATTACCGAAACTAATGATTTTGGCACTACCAGATAGAAGAATTAGTCTAGTTTTTACTAAAATAGTTTAATTATAGACTTTTTATTTGTATATAAAAAAGGCTTGTGTTTAAACACCACCCAAAAAAGTACCTATTTTACTACCAAACAATTCTAAACGGTTACCAAAATGGATAAATGGTCACCAAATAACGTTTCCTAAAATATTATTAAATAAAACCATTTTTTCGTATTATTGACTACTAAAAAAATATATTAAGCCTTTAGACCAAATATTATATATTGTCACTACTTAGATAGTTAGTGAACACGAAATTATTAAGAGTGTACTACGTGAGTTCGACAAATGGGTGTGCGAATAACACTTGTGCGACAAAACTGTACTGCGACTCACCATAGTTCGAATGCACGCTTATGCGACACACTGAATCTAGTCGTTTCTAGCTAGCATAGGAGGTCACAGTTTTAACCTAACCTAACCTAGTGTACTATGTGAGCTCGAGTGTATCGCACAAGCGTGCATTCGAACTATTGTGAGTCGCATCTTTGAGTTGGATAGAATTTGGTGACCGTTAATCCATTTTGGGAACCAAAAATAATATTTGTGCGAGGTTTGCGATTTTTCTGATGTTATTTTATTTATTTTGAATCATAATATTATATACTTTAGGGCCCTTTTAATAAAGTCAATTTATTTTTTTTGGAGTTGTTTATTTTTTTTGGTGCCTCAGCTTAGAGTCTTAAAAATATTTTTGGTGATCGTCTAAATTATACCCTATAAAAAATAGTCAGAATGGTTGATTCAAGTTAAAAATACCATATTATTTTATAGATTTTGGCTTATATTCTTATCATTCCCAAATTCTTTATTAAATCAGCTTTCCGATCGTAGCTTTTATTTTGACAAAGCTTATATAGTTTGCGAGATATAAACATTTCTTTGTCGCGACGGCGTCCGGCGATATGCGACTGAATCGTGTCCCGCGGGCGCGGACTGTTGACGGTATATTGTTTCACGCGCACGGACTGTCAAGTGGTTAACAAAAAGGAAAATATCAACCAATGATGCTGAAATGAACCTTTTTGGCGCAGCCGTGAGGCACACACTGTTGTAGTTTTTTTTTCTCTTTTCTTACTTTGATAACGTATTTTGTATTAAATTAACAGTATTTTTTCATTATTTTTAAAAGATTAGCTGCACACGTATATTTTACCGTATAGCCAAAATCGGATATACTTAATTAAACTTGTTTTTTTTTCGACCCTGTCTGCATGATTTGACAAAATATCGAGATTTATTTTTATATGTTTTTAATATTATTAATGAGTTATATAGTATTATACACACAAACTATCCGGAGTGAATTTTCTATATGTTGGTAAAAACTTGAATTGAAACATTGGATAAAATTGGGCTCATAGAGAACTTTACTTACTATATCAAGACAAGCTATCTTTTCTTGTCTGTCTGTATGTTCGCTTAGTTTTTCTTAGCTACCCAACGTATTTTGATATACCGTCATTTAGAGAATTTATTCCGGAATTGACAATTTCGAATCACCACATCGATAGACCGCATCCAAAGAAGGGGCCGGTCTTTAATTTAGTGTTCATAAATGAGTCTTCATTCAGGAGCTACAGGTCTGACACTAGCTTCACAATGATACCTCTCTCGAGCTTGTTCGCTCAGCTTCGACATCTTAGCTATCAATGGTTCAATATAAGTATTGACCCATTCTTCAGTACTCCTCTCGCCTGTTATTTCTTGAAGGAAAGTATTCATATTGGCTTTGATTACTAGCAGTTCATTCAGACAGCTGAAAAGAAGTACAATAAAGGTTTATAAAGGTTACGAAGGACCAAAAAACTATGTAGGATGCTTCCCTAACATAAGTAATGTCAATGCAGATGTAAAATGTCAAATTTAAACTTAAATGCAGAAAATATGAGTAACTGCTCAACGGGATGAATCTAAATAAAAATGCAAGTTGTCAGACTCAAACCACGTCTAATTGAACACTAAAATTTAATATTTATAAAATGCACAGAACAATGCAATATGTCAGTGTCAATGCACTGCCAAATGTAGAAGTGCAAATACGCGAGCCTACTGGCTAACTTATTGTAATAAATATATTTTAAAACCCATGTACGTGTACCGTACAATTATAAAAATAACAAACATAAATTACTATGGCATGAGACAACAGATTGTAAAATGTATTTTAAGCTTTACTCGTCATATTTACTTAAAATAACACTGAGCTGGTGATTCCGGAATTTGCTCATGTAAACGAAACAATATGCTGGACCCAGTATGTCATAGTCCTCTACCAGGATCTCGGATCTGTTCGATAGAGTTATTGTGACCCTGGCACAGACAACTGAAGGAACACGGGTAGGTTTATTTTAAACACAATTAACCAAAAAATACCGAGCAAAGCTCGGTCAACCAGATATTTATTATTTATTTGGCCACAGCTAAAATTTGATTTTTAAACCCAAACACTAAATTGACTGGTGTCAAACTCCTATACTAAAAAAGCAAAACAAAGATTTGGATGGATAAAGAAAATGCGGAAAGAGGTCTATGCCCAACAGTGGACATCATTTGGCTGAATGATGCTAATGATGATGAAAAATAATAATAATGATAACTCACTCCTGTGCCGTAACCAGAATGCCTTCTAAGTGTCCTGGAACCGTATATCTGCGTGATATTTGCCATGGGTTTAACCAAGTATTCACTCTGAAATGATACAGCAAAAGTGAGTTGCGTCAGGGACGACTAGGACACGCCAGTAATGTGTCATAATGGTCCTCAAATTATCTGACCACGATTATTTCCGGATTTATATACATTGACTGCCTCGTTAGTCTAGTGGTAGCAAGCGCTACTACTGACCTTGAGGTCCTGGGTTCGATTCCCAGGTCGGGCAAAGTGTTATTGGGTTTTTCCATCTGGAATTTCTCAGTAGCAGCCCGGAGTCTGGATTTGTGCCCGGTTGATGGCAATAGGCTCGCCCCCTATTACATGGAACTTAAACATAACAGGCGAAATGTGGGTGTACTATAAGTACACCTCTGCCTAACCCTTCGGGGAAACAAGGCGTGATGTTATGTCTTAATGCATTAGTTAATATTTAGTTGTCATAGTTGTTTAGATCATTTTGAACAGTCTGTCGTCTCGATATTATTGACGTCGATTCCTTTAGCTTTACCAAACTATTTAAGGTGGATGCAATAAGGTAACCAGTACGTATTCACAAAATTATATTCATTAAAATCCACAAAACCCGGTTAGTTCATTTAATCCCACTGAATAAGTTTTTCATAACATAGTCAAGTGTGCAAGAACCTGCCAGGGTCGCAAGATTCGTTCGAAAGAGATACCGTGACCCTGGCACATGGGCAACACGCAAAGTCTGACACGCCCTTCCGCTCCACCCAAGAGCGGGAGACGATATTTGATGATTTCCCAGCAACAAAAAAAAATTGTACAAGAAAAACACATGTGGCGCCGACCAAAAATTATTTTGGAAGGGGCATCAGAATGATGACTCATTCAATGGCATTAAATGCAAAAAGGTAGAAAGAGTTATTAACGATAACTTACTGGTCACTGCTCAAGAGTGAGAGGCTTCGCTCTCTGGCACAACCAAAAGAGTGAACACACCGCGCCACCGCCTCACCAGGCCACTCTTCTGACGGCAAAATTTCGTCCACAATGTTTTCGGAGTCTGTAACACAAGTATTATCATCATTAACCGTTTGGTAAAGTCGGAAGAATGAATCTTTAATTGAAAGCACACGTCAATACACGGTTATAATTAAAATTTAATTTCCCAAAATTGTCATCACCAGTGGAAAAATTGGGGCCATCCATAAATTACGTCACACAAATTTCATGATTTTTACCCAAGTCCTTGTTACAGCTGGTCATATTTGTGAGACCCTCCTTCCCTAGTGTGACGTCACATATTTAAAAAAATTGCATCTAGAAATAATTATCTCGACAGCGATCCGAGACCTCTGACCACGATATGGGATCCGGCTGGTGGCGCCCGCCGGGGGCCATGAAAGACCGGCCTCCGACTTGTTGAGGGCCACCTCCAGGCCTAGGTGCCGTATGCGGCTCACCACCAGAGGGAAAGCAGCCGTCGCCAACAACGCTGCCTCCCTGTACGAGCTCCCCCGGGCCGTGACCAGCGTGTCATCCACATAACACGTCAGTTCCACGCCCGGCGGGAGCTCGCCCCTCAGTACCCAGTCGTACCCGGTGTTCCACAGGAGCGGGCCCACGACCGAGCCCTGTGGAACACCGCACTGGTTTCCGCCATCACCTCATCCTCTTTCACGCAAAAACTCCTGAACGGATTTGGATAAAATTTGGAACACAGTTTATAACCTGCATTAACACATAGGCTACTTTTATCCCGGTAGTACGTTCCCGCGGGATATTTTCCGACCTCCACGCGGGCGAAGCCGCTGGCAAAAACTAGTATATATATGGTGTATCTATTCATACACGAAATATTTTAAGAGGTACACCTGTAGGTGGTAAAGAAGAAAAAAATATTTATAAATTATTTGACGCACATAAAAAATACTGGCTCCTTATTTTTTACGGCTTGAGACACCGCGGCCATGCTCGCGCCGTCCGGCCGCCGCCCTCGCAGCGTCAAGCGGGCCATTCATAGAATTTGGAGGTTTTATGCAAAACGTCTCAAGCAGTTTTAAAATTATAATAATTACGAAAATTCAAAAACGCATAGATTAAAAATTTATTTTCCTTCTATAGCTTCTTTACCACCTACAGGTGTACCTCTTAAAATATTTCGTGTATGAATAGATACACCATATATATACGGTCGAACTGAAAAACCTCCTCTTTTTTTTTAAGGCGGTTAAAAAAGAAATGCTTACTTAAACTTATTTATTAAAAAAAACAATACATTAACTATAATATAATGTTTTTGCAAAATACAAAAAGCAACTTGGGCCTATGACGGATTTGAACGCACATGCCTTTTGGGGGGAAACCACATTATGAAGCTGTGTGTACCACCTACTGTTGTTTTTATCAGTTTTTTAGGGTTCGATTTTAAAATGAAGTTTCTTGCCCGTAGCACAGGTACCTACTACGCTTTGGAATAGACAACTAGCTTTATCTTTCTAACTCACCGCCCCTTGACCTTTCAAAAGTGCTTGTAATTGGTCTACTTGAATTAAAATTTGAGTTAAAAAAAAAATATAGTTACCGATACATAGGTGCTGGGCCTTGTTAAGAACCCTCAAGCAGGCGGCCAGGCTTGGAAGTGCTGAGGGCATTAATTCACACAGAGTGGCGTAGTGGTCGTATCTGTTGACAAAACAAAATTAAAGTTTATATAAATGAAATAATTATGCCACTTATAAATGGTCGACTGAGGGCAAAGAGCCTGTTGCCTTGTATAAAACAAGGGAAAGATGAATTTACTCATTCAGACGTAATTTACTCCTAGATAACAACATCACGCCTTCTTATACCGAAGGGTTGGGCGAGGTGTACTTATTGTCCCCCACCCCCCAGTGGGATCCCACATTGACGAGGCGGGGGGCTCAGTAGCCGTGGTTTGGACACCCACGGTGAATCTAAAAGGAACCCGAGGAGGGGCCGCTCGTCAGGGCTGTTGCTGCCAAAGCCGACGACGTAGCGGCCAACACGTAGGTTGCGGTGTCGCTTAGGTGAAATCGCAACTGAGGTGGGCCGCGGTGGGAGAGGAGTGCCGGTATTGAGGTGCGCCGCTCTCCCTACCTTCCGCGGCCTGAACGAGGTCGCCACCGTCCGATGGTGGACGCGGTGGGGCCGCAGGGGAGGAGGAGTGTTGGTATAGAATTCGACTCTACCCTTTTGCAGGAAGATCTGAACAGATTGACGAACTGGTGCAAAACGAACAAAATGCCTCTTAACGTCTCAAAATGTTACTACATGCAATCTAGTCGTAACCAAATTGTCGAATCTAATAAGTACACGATTAGCCAACAAAAACTTCGACAAGTAGAATACGCGACTTGGGAGTCTTACTAGATAAACAACTTAAATTTGACAAACATATCCAAAACATTTCTTAGAAGGGGTTTAAAATCCTTGGATTTATATTACGTAACAGCAAAGATTTTAAAAAGGCATCTACCAAAATAAAACTATATAACACACTGGTTCGTCCAATCCTTGAATATAGTAGCCAGGTTTGGAATCCTCACTACGATATTTACATAAAACACCTGGAAAGTGTCCAAAGACGTTTCCTATATCATCTGTGTTACAGCGATCGTTTAGCTAAAAAAAATATCAGCTACAAAGACCGATTAGAGCACTACAAAATGGTCTCACTCGCTGACAGACGTAAAACGGCAGACCTAATACTACTGCACAAAACTACTAGCTAAACTACAAATGAATGCGCCATCTCGTCTGCCGCGGAAAAGCAGCTATAACCTATTCTACGTGTCAGGATCTAAAACTAACCTAGGACACTTCGCCGCCCTCCCGAGACTCTGTCGGCAATACAATGAATTGTCAAAGCGTTTTAACCTAGACATAACCCTCCCCATTTCGAAATTCAAAAGGAATTTGACCACCGCAGTAACCGGGTACATTTCTGATCAGCTTTGAATTGACGTCAACAATTAATGTAAAATTATTATCATACTGACCAATTTCATTTTATTCAATTTTTATTTTTATTAAGAATCGTCATTATTGACATGTTATTCATTTTATATTTTCATTTTATTAAAGTTTATTTTGTTGAGAATCTTCAGTATAAAATTAATGAAATAAATTGAGTGACATGTCACTCAATTTATTTCATTAATTTTATTTTATTTTATTAGGAATCCTCGAGATTGGCATGTGAATGTTATATGTTATATTTTGCTCAAATTTTGATGTATTTCCTCTAACTAGTGATCGCCCATTGGTCGAAATTCGACCGTACTTCATTTGAATAGAAATACATTATTAAATGAAAAAAAAAATATAAAAAAATAATATGGTTATATTTGACATTCAGTAACACTATAGACAAATTGTTGACGCTATACTACTGTGGAGAGGGTTCGCTGGCGGGATGGTGATGGCCAGGACCAGGACGTAGGTGTAATGAGTAAAGAATACTTCTTCAGGACTCTCTTCTTTATTTTCTTAATACTTCTTAACTGCTGGATATGGAATGAATTATCACAGCTCTGTTTTTATACAATTTTCCCTATTATTTTTAATTAATTATGACAGTTCAAAATGTCATAATTATAACCAGCCTGTAGGGGACTTTCGTTGGTAGTGGTGAAGGCTAAACACGTGCTTTTGTCAGTTCTACGAATTCTTTCGATTTCTAGTGGATCTAAGTTGTGTGAAACTTGATCGAGACTATTCCTAGTGTTTGTGTTATTCGTATAAGGTTAGTTTTATTTGTTATTGTCTATTTTTTAAACACCATTCGCCATCATGAACTCCAAAAAGCCTCCTGATCCCGACCCCCCTGATGAATCTTTTGATCTTCCCCCTGTCTTGACTGTCACCCTTCCCCATGACTCCCAAATACTAACGCCAGACCCCAAAATGGAAACGGATACTTCAAATCGGAAGAGGGTCGCTGTGTCCCCTCCTGCTACTCCATTAATTCCACCCAAGGTACCTAAAAATATTATTGGCAGACTGACTTACACAGCCAGAGATAAACCGCCGTATATTGTCCATGTTTCCCTTAAGGATGGTCAGACTTCAGGCACTGTGCTACAACCAGTTAAGTTTGGTATGTTTTTGATGTTAAATAACATCAATAATATACACCTTGATGGGGTCAAACGTATAGGTAGGAATAAAGTGTCCGTTGAATTCAAGTCACATCAGGATGCGAATAGTTTTTTATTGAATAATTTGTTAATTCAACACAATTATAGTGCTTCCATCCCTCAATACAATATTACAAGAATGGGTCTTGTTAGGGATATCCCTATTGAATGGTCAGAAGAGGAAATCATTGAAAATATAAAGGTTCCTGAAGGATGTGGGGCTGTTGTGAAGGCCAGGAGGATGAGCCGTAAGGTTACCTCTTCTGGTATAGCTGAATGGAAGCCGACGCAGACAGTTGTACTTACTTTTGATGGACAAATCCTACCTAAACGGGTATATTGCTTCTCCTCAGCTCTTACAGTTGAGAAGTACACGTACCCAACAATCCAGTGTTACCATTGTTGTCGGTTTGGGCATACTCGGACTTTGTGTAGATCAAAACCACGTTGCTTCAAATGTGGTGGTGATCATCCAGGTGATGGATGTGGAACCGCCCCTGAGTTAGGATTTTGCATTTCCTGTACTGGTAACCATTTCGCAAATGACAGTACTTGTCCTGAATTGGGCCGGCAGAAGAGCATCAAAGCTCTGATGGCGGAAAAATCTATCTCATATGTAGAAGCAAGTCGGGTTTTCCCTCCTGTTTCTAGATCATATGCCGATGTATCAAAGTACTCCTCTCGTAACAAGGTTACAATAAATAAACCCCAATCCCAAACCTCAAGCCCAATCTCTCCCACCCAAAGATCGTACCGTAAAACGGTCTTCCTTAACCCAAAGCCCCGTGCCCACCTTTCTCCAGGCTATAATAAGCAAGCTCATCAAGCTCTCACCAGAGATTACTCATTTTCTCCCTCCCATAATGGGTGCGCCTTTCCAGCGGAAGCCACCGAACCAATTATGTACAGACAAGCAGACAGCTCGAAAAATATCTTAGAATTAATCACAAATATGTTAATGACTGTTCTGACAAATCCTACTCAATCAATACCTGACCACGTTGCCTTAAAATTGACCTCAATCTTAAATTACATTCACAATGTTCCATCCCCTGACATTCCTGCAGTGGAACGTGAGGAGTATTACTCCCAGGAAGCCTGATCTTTCCTTTTTAATAAATAAATATAAACCATCAGTATGCGGCATAGCTGAAACATGGCTATTACCTGAAAGTAATTTTAGGATGCCGTGTTTTGGCAGTGTTCGTAATGACAGACTAGATGGATATGGGGGATGTGCTTTGCTCATCAATAGCAAAGTATCATTTTCCCCGATTCCTCTACCCTTTGTTGGTGACAACATAAATGTTGTTGCTGTTAAGGCTGAGGATATAAATATTTTCTCTTTTTATATTGCGCACCCACAACTCGAATATCTTTCGGTAATTAGAAACTTGTTATGCAGTGTTAGCGGTCCAATTCTTGTTATGGGTGATTTTAATTGTCATCATTATCGTTGGGGATCGGATACTTGTGATAACTTTGGCATTGGCTTGCTGGATATATTGGACGATCTGGATCTCTGTGTCATTAACGATGGCAGTGCCACACGCAGGTCTGCACCAGGGCAGAGTAATAGTTGTGTTGACTTGACATTCTGTTCGTCCAATATGTCTAGCCTCCTCATTTGGCGTCGCTTGGATATGACTTATGGAAGTGACCACTACCCCATCATGATTGAATTCCCTTCGAAACATGTTCCCACAATAGTCCTCCCTCCCCTTTTAAAATACCGACTTGACACAGGAGATTGGAATTTATATTCCAAAATTTTAGACTTAAGAGTATCTTCCCTCCCAAAAGTCAACGAGGTTAATCCCCAGGAATGTTTTTCTTCGTTTTCCTCCACTGTTTCTGCTACAGCAGATGACTGTTTCCCTTCCAAAAAACCCCAGTCCGACAAAATTCCTTCTCCGCCATGGTGGGGTAAGGAATGCACTGACATAGTCAGGGCCAGGAATGAGGCTGAAGAGACTGTTAACTGTGATATGAACCTGGATAACCTCATCGCTTTCAAGCGAATATTGGCCAAGTCTAGGAAATTTCTTAAGAAAAAAAAACGACAGGGTTGGTCAAGGTACTGCTCTTCGCTGAGCCCATCCACTCCGATTTCAGTGGTATGGCGGAAAATAAAACTGTTTAGGAGTAATTTAGCTCCTACTTCTTCGAAAATCCTCTCAGAAGAACTGGGGCACCAGTTTTTCTCTAAAATCGCTCCAGCATATGTTCCGGGTATAGAGGACAATTGTGTTGGCATTGATGATGTGGACAACACTGGTGACCCAATGAACAGACCATTTAGCTTGGAAGAGCTAAAAAATATACTATCTCATGTTAAAGACTCCGCCCCAGGGGTGGATGGATTCCCGTACTCTTTTATTGTCAAAGCTGGATCAAAAACCCACCAATACTACTTGGACTTGGCTAATTTTTGCTTTACTTCCGGATATATTCCCTCAGAATGGAAGGTTCAAGTTGTCATCCCGATTTTAAAACCAGGCAAAGATCCTAACGATCATTGCTCATATAGACCTATCGCTTTATCGTCCATACTCATCAAACTATTAGAACATTTAGTTAAGAACCGTTTAGAGTGGTTGGTGGAGAGTGGAAGGCTGCTTCCGGCGACTCAGTTCGGCTTCAGGAAAGGTCTGGGCACAGCTGATAGTGTAGGTATCCTCACGTCAGCGGTCCGGCTGGCCCTCAGCAGGAATGAGTCTGTGGTGGCAGTTTTCTTGGACATATCAGCTGCATATGATTCGGTCCTCCTCCCTGTTCTCAGGCAAAAGTTGCACGAGCTGAGAATTCCGGCTAGGATTTGCCGTATCATTGGTAACATCTTTGCCAATCGCGTCATCCAACTAAGAATTCCTGGGGTCGACTCTGAACAAAGAACAGTATGGAGAGGCTTACCTCAAGGATCTGTTTTGAGTCCCCCGTTATATAATATCTACACAGCGAATTTGGCCTCGTCTCTAAATTATGACTGCAAAATTCTTCAGTATGCTGACGATATTGCTTTACTGGTCACTGGCAATTCCATCCAGGATGCCGCTCTATCAATGAATGTCTCTCTATCCTCACTAAACCAATGGCTCCTTGATCACGGGTTATCTCTAAGTGCTCCAAAGAGTACAGCGGTCATTTTTACCCGCAAGCGCTCAGTTCCCCAAGTAGATATAAGTATTGATGGACAAATCATTCCAGTTAAGGATAAGGCGAAGTTTCTGGGAGTAACGCTGGACTCAAGATTGTCTGGGATTGACCACATTAACAACACGGTCAAAAAATGTGAACGCTCTGTGTCGATCCTTAAGGCTTTGGCCGGGGTGTGGTGGGGAGCTCACCCTTATACCCTTAAACTGGTCTATAATGCGCTGACTAGGAGCGCGTTGGACTACTGTTGCTTTCTCTTAGAGCCCTGCAACAGAGAAGCACTCAAGAGGCTAGACAGCATCCAGGCCAAATGCCTGAGAATGATTATTGGTGCCATGAGATCCTCTCCCATAAATGCGCTTCAAAATGAATGTACAGAACCACCCCTATTCCTAAGAAGACAATATTTGGCAGATCGTTTCCTATCCAAAGTATTCTCTCTTTCATCCCATCCTTTACTCCCAATTTTAGAGCAAATCGACCTTTCTTTCAATAACAGTCCTTATTGGAAAAATAAAACAGTTCCTCTATTGATAAATAGGTACAGAGAGCTTAAAAACCTCTCCTCGCCTGTTTGTCAATATCCAATCCTCCCCGTCTTTTCCGCTGCATATGAAACGATCCACTTCGAACCAAAGGCCGTTTTGGGACTGGGCATCTCGAGGAATTCTCAAAACGCTAGACGCGACTTCGAGTTAGCCGTCAAGCGCTACTGGGAAGGATGGAATTTTTTCTTTACTGATGCTTCAAAATTATCATCAAAAGAATGTACAGGAGTAGCGGTATACTTTCAAAATTCAAAAATTGCCCTACTTTTTCAATGTCCACCAGAAACATCAGTTTTTACAGGAGAGTGTATTGGCATTTTAGAAGCCATACACTATATCAAATCACATCAAATTAAAAAAGCAGTAATTTTTTCAGATTCCCTCAGTAGTATTCAGGCCTTAAAACAAAATCAACTTTATAGTAAAATTCACAGTAAAACCATTTTAGAAATTAAGAGCTTGTTGTTTGACTGTTCCCAAAACGGCTTGGATATCGAGATTGCCTGGATCCCTGGTCATTCGGGAATTGTTGGCAACGAGTGCGCTGATTCGTTAGCAAAGTATGCCACATCAAATCCGGCTGATCGAAAGCACTACGTAGCTCATAACTACGATTTGCGAAATGGTGCCAAACCCAAATTGTTCGACTCGTGGACAAAAAAGTGGAATGAGACCTCAAAAGTCAAGGGTATTTACTACTCATCCATACAGCCTGACATCCAGCGGAAGCCTTGGTTTTTTAAATACCCAAAATTGGCCAAACGAACTGTCTCTTCGCTTTGCAGATTGCGACTCGGACATTGTTGTAGCCCAGTGTTTCTGAATAAGATCCATGTTAGGGACAGCTCCCTCTGTGAATGCGGTCTTGCGGACGGTACTTTGGACCATATATTTTTCTCCTGCTCCTTGAATACCAAATCCTTCGACCTCTATGAAGAAATTTCCAAGTGTAAAATTCCTCTCCCAACTAACTTCCATTCCCTTTTATGCCACTTCTCTCCCAAAATTATTAGAATTTTAACAACTTTTTTAAATGATAATGATTTGAAATTTTAAATGGTGCGTAATAAATATGTAAATAATATGTATTGTATGTCTTTGTGTTGTGTATCACTTTATTTATATACTAATGTAGAATATTTATGTTTTCTAACACTTGTCCTCGTTTTTTCAGCGACTAACAAAATCTGTAAACCTACCACAAAGTGCAAAGTCGACGGCTCGCCGCTGCGCTACCGTCTAAACGTGACACTGGCAGAATAGTCGACATCGGCTCAATTGCCAAAAGCTAAAAAAAAAAAAAACCAGCCTGTACAATCGTGAGGCATACAAACTCTACAGTTTGCACACGACACTAAGTTTTGTATGGGAAACTTACTAATGCCATACTTGACACTCCCCATAAAACCACAAAAAATATTTCTTACAAATCTAAACTAAATTCCTATCGTCGCTAATACAAATAATATTAAAGAAAATATTTTCAGACAAATATTTTCGATATGATCATAGATTTTAAAAATGAAATAGGTTATATATCTATAAAATTAATTTATTACCTATGGTTATACTTGACATTTAGTAAGAATAGACACAAAATCAGGTTTACCAAATAAGGGGTTTTCCCAAATTTAGGGGGTAAATAAGAGGATTGAGATTTTTTAGGGGCGTTCCATTTTTAGGGTATTCTTAGGGTTTTTTTGCCATCTTACATTTCTCATTGTGTTTTTGATTACAATAAAAGTATTAGCGACGTCTAGTACAGTTCCTCGATGCTAAGAATGCAGAGTGAATGATTAACAAATGTCGCGTAATAAATATAGACAAATATTACTACTGTGTGCCGGTCTATGATTACTGAACATTCGTTGGTTATTTTCATTATATTTTTTAGCGGATTTTTTTAGTAATTGTGGTAATTTTAGGGGTTTTTAACTTAAGCTTTAGGGGTAAATATTTCTGGGTGTTGGTAACACTGCACAAAATAATAAAGACAGATTTGGACCATAAACAGAAGAATATCTATGCATGTGTGTATTAGATACACGGTAATGAACAGTAGTGTGTGTAACGTGTTATTTATTGAAAATAATGTATTTTAACGCATAATTTAAAAAAAATATTAGCATTCGTCACTTCTTCTCTGTATAAACTATAAGTGTGCGAAATTTCATACTCCTCCGTCCGCCCAGTTTTCGTAAAAAGGGTTCCAAAGTTTTCGCTTCACGTATTAATATATAGATTTAAATTTTTAGTTTATCGTTTACCTAGTTATATGTGCATGCTGTGGTCTCCTGTAATTGAAGGAGCACACGTAAAAGAACCCTTTATAACTGTGATTTGTAATGTGTATGTGTATCCTTTGTTAGAGATCCTAAATAAATAAATAAATAGCGTTGGCCACTCTCCCTATCCCCTGCGGCCGAAAATTGGTAGACGGCGGGGCCAATCTCCTGATCGGTCCCCCCAAGGGTGCCATTCACGGGGTCGTCTGGCACCCATGTGCTAACTGGTCCCCGGGGTGGTCACGGCGTGTTATGCGTTCATGCGCACCGTGTATGGGGGTATCCCCCAGAGGGGTTCTTTCGTGCCCATGTTCCCGCCATAAGCGGTGTAGGAGGACACCGTGGAGTTTTAGTGGGTTGGAGTCCCACATAACTGTGCTATTTCCCCGTGATAGCGCACTATGCATGAGCATTTATCCATAATAAAAAAAAGGTTCAACATGGTAAATCATACATACCTTGACCAGCCGGTAAGTATAACACCGGTGAAGTTTATGCGTCCGTTGTTATGGGACACCTGCTCCACCCAAGCCTTGTGGTTGCTCACGTATCGGAGGGCCGGTGATAACACCTGGAAATTCGAAGCGATCCAGGATAAAAAGAAGCTTTAGCATCCAAGACAACAATGCTTGAAAGCATGCTGGTCTTGCTGCTCCATAGAACAGCCTAGAGTCTAACAAACTGGTTTCTAACTTAATTGTATAGTTTTAGATTTTTTTTATGACACTGAATTACATTTTGTGATAACTTTAACTCCCACATTGCCTTACAACTTGTTAAAATGTTGGGAAATTCGTTTACTTGCCACTGCAATTTTTATAAATATTTGTGAGAACCAGTGTGTATCTACCATATAATTAATTTATCTCTCATTGCTTCAGTTTCGATTAGTTTACCTGTCGTTGTATGGTAATTTTATTCTAGGTGCATCGTCTTCATATCTTTATATATATAATTCTACTATATGTGTGTATGTCACTGAACTCCTCCTAAACGGCTGGACCGAATTGAATGATTTCTTTTTTTGTTCGCGTTTGGGTGGCACCCTGGATGGTTTAGATCCACTACTGGACCCGGTAGGTGGCGCTGCTATCGAGTTCTAGGAAACAGGATAACGTCTGTACGGTCAGCTAGTATAATTATATAAATATTGTATACTAATATTGAAAAACCTTTTAAAAGAGTAACAGTGAAATTTCTAGCCAATTCTTCTCCATACGAATCTACCTTTTAGAAAGGGCGACTAGAATAAATTCTATTTTAATTTAAATGTTGACATTCAAAAGTGCCATTTTTTGCCTATTTGAAATAAATGCTTTGACTTATGTCCATCTCCAGGTAATAGTCTACCCATGTGCATTATTTCATCCAACTCTGTTCAGCCGTTATATCGTGAAAGCGTGACAAAGACACTCACTTTATATATATAATATTGGTTCTGTCAGTAGGACTTTATAACTATGATTACAACAAAGATTACATTGAAAATAAACTTTGTTATTGGTTTAATAAAGTGCAAAATTGAACGAAAAGCAACGCATACATCAAACGCCTCCTAGGAAGTGTAAGTTTGCACACTATCAAACTGAAAATACATATGTATAGTTGATTATTCAATCATCAGCAGCCTATAATGTTCCCACTGCTGCGACACAGGCTTCCTCTCGGTGAGAGGGAGTGGGCCATAATCCACCACGCGGGCCCAGTGCGGGTTGGTAGAAGTCACAGGCAGTTCGAATTTTTGGTTCTAAGACATGCCGGTTTCCTCACGATTTTTTCCTTCACCGTTTAATGAGCAGCGGTGATAATAAAATCGAAAATTAAAATGCATGCTTGGGTTCAAACCCACGACCTAAAACTCGTATGTCGCGGCCGTTTACACTGGGCCAATACTGCTCTCATTATTCAGTGTCAGGCGAGAATTCTTTGTTTTTAATTTATTCTCTCTCTGCGCTGATCCTAACACGACACCAGATCTTTTTGGAAAGACGCGAGTCAAGTTATATAGGGTGGCAGGAACTTAATTGATTTTAGACCCACCCGAACAAAAAATTTTTCGTCGGCTATCAAAAAGAAATCAGCTATTTCATACAAAAGTGCAATATCTACATGGTCAAAATGTATGGCATGCCAATTCTTTTTCTGTATCCATGCCAGCTGGTTGCGCGTTTCTGCCAGCCTGTATACATCAGTTTTGCTTATTTTTTCTTTAATTTTGTAATAATTTGATACTGAAGGGACTATGCAAATTAATATTTTCTATGTTTGTGTGATTGCAATGTATGTCTTCACAGTAATTTCACCTTTGAAAAACTATAGTAATCTTTATTCTCATTGTTATAAAGTTGCTGATGGGTTGCAGCTTGTGTTGTTGTCAAAGGCGAAATTACTGGAAAAGGAACTAAGCAAAATATTAAAATTTATAATTATCACCGTGCAACTCCCGTTGGCCCCTTTGAAAGCTGTTCCAAAGAACGCTTTAGGAAACAGCGCACCATAGAGGTCCATTAATTCTGGCTGTATGGAAAAAATCTCTTGATGGCTGTAGTTCCATACTACTGGTATCACATACGTTCCTAGATCGTAATCTGAAATTAGAAACAGATTTTTTTGTTTTTGTCGGTACAGTCAAGGACAAAAACTTTTTAACAAAAATTAAACCGCCGAAAAAACTGAAAAGCATAAAATAATAAACCTTAAAATTATGAGTCGGCGCTTTGAGTGATCTTTGTTCATTGTTTTTTCGGCGGTTTAATTTTTTGTTAAATAGTTTTTATTTCATATTTTTTTGTGACTTCAATATACTAATAATACTTGGCAAGGTATACCCTATCCAACAAAAAAGAATTATCAAAATCGAATTACTCTGTATAAAGTTATACGTGGTTAAACATTACAATCAGTGAGTGAACAATCAATCATCCCCTGTTTTCCGACCCTTAGGGTTCGATTTTGTTTTCCAAATTTATATGGGACCACCTTGGGAGTATACCCTTTCCAATAGAAGAAGAATTGTCACAATCGGACCACTATGTAAAAAGTAATGCGTTGTCATACATAAAAAAAAAAAATATATATACGCGTCGAATTTAGAACCTCCTCCGTTTTTTTTCGTCGGTTGAAAATCCTTGATAGATGGTGATCAGGGTCTTGTTTGTGTTGGGGGTTTTTTAAATTGTATAATGTAACTTTTCTCATGTGCTCGAGGCCCTTTTTTGTGTTGGTTGCGTGTACGTGTGTGTGCGCGTATGTGTGCGCGCGTGTGTGTGTGTGTGTGTGTGTGTGTGTGTGTGTGTGTGTGCGCGCGTGTGCGTGTGCGTGTGTGTCTGTGTCTGTGCGTGTATGCGTGTGCGCGTGTCTGTGTTTTTGTGTGTGTGTTTGTTTGCGTGTGTGTTTGTTTGTGTGTGTGTGTGTTTATAGTGGAACTGGTGGTAAAGGTAGACAGAATATATTTGCATATTTACCTTGCAATGTCTCAAAGTCAATATTCCTAAGCATGTCATCCCACATAAGCACAGTAATATGTGGTCTCTTCCGCTTAATGTATAGTACTACATATTTTATATGGTCGAGGAATAGTGCATTTGCCTTGTATTTATGGTTCAAGGCTTTCAATTGACACATCGGGCAAATGCCTAAGTGCCAAGCCTGAAACACAAACAAATCAAATAAAAATATTTTTATTTCACATAAGCCTACATGGGCATATAAGAAACGTCAAAAGCTAGGTACAACAAATTTGTCTAACTACCTTTCTTACTTAAGGCCAAAGCTGACCTGAGAATTAAAATGTTTCATACGTTTTTACAATCACCGGAGAAGTGTTATGTTGTATTCTTGATCAAAATATGATTCTAACGATTATAATTCTATAAATAAAAAAATAAATAAGGTTGTGAATCATATTTTGATCAACGCACAATCTGACACTGACCTGCAAAGTGGATTAAAACGTGAACAAAAAAAGCTGGTGCTGCCTGACACTAATGCAACTTATGCAACCATAGGGACACTGTAAAGCAATGGTAACAGTTTTGAGATTGGTGCCAAAATACTTACCTACTACCTACCTACCTACCAACCTACCAACCAACCTACCTACCTTACTTACCTATGCCGGAGGTCGTGGGTTCGATTCCCACCCAGGACAAATGTTTGTGTGATGAGCACGATCATTTGTTTTGTGTCTGGGTGTAATTTATCTATAATATGTATGTATTTAGAAATATATAAGTATGTTTATCAGTTGTCTAGTACCCATAACACAAGCTCTGCTTAGCTTGGGACTAGACTGCGTTGTGTGATAGTTGTGGAATATTATTATTATTTCCTTTCCTTTCCTTATCTAATTTTTTTTCAACCAGACTATTGGTAATATATGGTCAGCAACACATTAGTTGCGAGACAACTGCAATCATTTACTTACAAATAACAGCTTATGTGTGTTAACTACCTAGTAGTTGGTGATTAAACCTGCACTCTTACCCTATTAACTAAAACATGACAAAACTTCTCACTTCATGAATTCTTTTACAAAGCTATATTAAAGAGTTCCTACTTTTGCTTTTAGCCTCCACTATCCTACTTCTGGGCAAAGGCCTACCTTCATCTTTCACGAGCCTGTGCGTGACAGCGAGGTGAAGTCGCAGTAAACCACATAGGAGATTGCAGGACGAGCTGGATAGATTCAGTGGAAACTAGTAGGAGAATGCAAGGGCTTTACTTTTACTACATAATATCAATTTCACTCACCTCATCAGCTCCAATATGAAAGAACTTAGCATCAGGCTGTACCTCCAGTGTTTGATCTATCATTTGTCTCACTAACTCTTGAGATTTGAGATTACAAGGACATAGCACGGCAGGTGACGTTGGGATCTCTCGTAGTTCGTGGAATGGCGGGTGTTTGAGAACAAACTCCATGTGACCAATGGTCTGGACTAGCTGGATCTAATGATAAATTAATAAGAAAGTTAGGAGTCGAAAAGAAAGCTTAAACATAATTAACATGAAACGTAACATGCAAAATGTTGGTGTACTATTGGTACACTTTGGCTAACTTTTCAGGGCATACAGCCATGATATCAAATTTAATGATAATGAATTAATATTAGTAGTATTTTTTTTAATTAGAATAATAAATTAATATTATAATAAACTTAAATTAATATTTTGATTTGTTTTTTTTGTCCCTATACCAATGTATACTATAAATTGGTATAGGGACAGAATAAATTAAAAATACTCACTGGATCCATATTCATTTCTTTAATAAAGTTTATTATATGATACACTTCTGAAAGGTTGTACATACTATCACCACCAGCATTGCTCAGACTGCCGACTGCATTCAGATCTCCAGTATACGGAAAGGTGTCTTCCCATTCTAAGAGTATGCCCGTTACACCCCATAACTTGATTGTAGTAACAACCTTAAATAGGGAATAATACCAGATTCAGAGCTCACTTTACAATAAAACACATCGTCTTCTTGATATATGTTACCGGCCAAACCCAATTTTAGGATGAACTAGTTCTCCCTACACACGATAAGACAAACCATTTTAGACCTATGCAGAAAAAGAAAACAAACATCATCTACAGCCTACTACAGAAAAAAAAGTAGCTATGTGTTGTCACAGTATCATTCCAAAATGGAACTTTAACCATTGCAAACTGTTACACATAAACATGTCATACACATAACAGAGTCATTATGTTGATGAGAAGGGAGAACTGGTTTGGCTTAGGCGAAACTAGTTCATCCTAAAATCGGGTTTGGCTAGTAACATATACTTTAACTAGGAATAAATTGATAAGATATAATCTCTCTCGTACACAATCATACAACCTCACACACTCACTCTCATACACAACCACACAACTTTCCATCACGCTGTACTCGCATGATAATTATATGGTGTAATGCTTTAGTAGGCCCAGACATTGTTCCTTGGTGGACCTGGAGTCCTGAAACACAGGTTTTGGCCTAGCTTGGGCACCAGTCTCCCACAATATTTTAATGTGTATTAATAAATTAAAACTAAACTATATGAACCTGTAGTGTTGCAAATAACAATTTTGCTTCATTAAAAACTACAATCTACCCTATGTCCTTTTATTCTTGTATTAAGTAGATTTCTCACCTTTTCTAAGTAAGCAAGCTTTAGTGGAGCGCCTTTCAGGTCCAAATGCACAATTCTAGAACAAGGTAAAAATTTTAATCCTTATTGTTATAAGCAGTGACCGGATATTCGTATGCATATTTACCTAATGTTACTATTTAGCTGTGAAAGCACGGAAGTGGCTTCGTATTTTGTATAAAGCCGGGTTTCTTGGATCATCATATAGTATTTTACGTCATATAACGCAGTAAGTGCACAATCTTTAAAAAATAAATAGTCTAATAAAGCTAGTTCCCGACCACGTGGTCGTAAGCTAACGGATGCGTAATTTTGTAAGTTAGTTGACCGACCACCCATTATTTTAATAAAACACTCATAATTTCCAATATATTATGAGTTATTAAGTAAATACAAAGATATTTTGACACACAAAGCACAATATCTATGTTCAAAACTAAATAATAACATGTTTTTCTTTCGTTTGAAAATCTGTCCGCTCACTACTTTTTGCTATAATTTGGTGACCCGAGTACTGTAGCTCAAGTTTATTACCTCACTGAGCGGCATCAAACTCTTTTATGTTGACAAACAATGGCACAGGGGAAGGAGACAGGATGACCGTACGTTTGCATACAATTCGAACATTTGCCGCACTTCGATTTGACTATTTTTACGTGATTTACGCTTAATGGTCGAGAACCAGCAGTGGTCGGCGAACTAGCGTAATCACCCTACTCAGATTGCTGCCAGTTTGTCAACAAAAATACCCCGGTGCATGCAGTTGCCATCCATGTTTTTAACCATCTCAATTTGGAAGAGAAATTCAACTTTTTATCAAAGAAGTATGGTATACATTTTGGTACGACAAAGTAACGAATATAACTTAACACTTACTTATGCGATAAGTTTAGCTGTTTCATTATGCAGTTCAATTTTGATATTCCTCTGTTTACAATTTGTTTCTTAAATAATACTGGATCAGATCTTTAGATTGCACTCATTATTACACTTCAGGAGTTTTAGTAACTTGATTTATAATAATACATATCAGTAATAACTATCTGAATTTATAGATTTTTAATGTGGATTTTTAATAGATACGATTTCAGAAGCGGAGGTCCGGAGGTCCATTTCAAAATTTGACATTGACATTTGTGTAGAGATTACTAGAGATGTGGCGTATATACTAGAACAGATCCAGGGACTAGGTATTTAGCGAGACTAGGTTGCACTTATTCTAACTTTTAAAATAGTCGATCCACCTACGCTCACTGTGCCCAACCAGTCCACAGCACCCACGGCCCACGCGTATCGAAATACCACCTACGCGTTGACGCGGAGAAGCAAAATAGTAGCAAAGCACATCATGCTCATTCATGTTTGCCAAAATCATTCGTATGTGAGTCATTTGAATTTGAACTATAATTCAATGGCATAAAAGTAACGCGACGCGCAATGTGTTGTACTAGAATATATTCTTTTATTTTTTAACTACACCATTCCGCAGTCCTTCCATCCTTGTCTGTGAATACTCGAAACGCGAGACTAGTCGGGACTAGGCAGACTATTGTCAAAATACCTATTCTATAAGAATAGGTACTTTGACAATATTCGGTGCGTATAAAGACTGTATGATGCAGTCTAGTATCAACTACGGACTCATGCGAACGTGATCTCGCTTGACGTATTAATGCCCCATTGTTAAAGAACGTAAATGTATTTTATTGAGACATTAATTAATGTGTTTAAAGTAAAATGGCTCCCAAAAAAGAAGTAGTGTAGCTTGGGATCATTTTACGGAAAAGGCCAACATAGATAAATCTTTACGTTAACAGTCCTAAGTCTGTGTTAAGTATAAACTGAAGATTACAATTCATTATTGCGTACGTATAAATCTACACGTATCGGTGGTACGCAAAGACTAAGCATCTATTTATACTATACCTACTTCATGGACTAGGTGGACTAGGAGGAACAGGTATTTGGATTGAGTATTTGTAGGATTAGGTGCACCTTGTAAAAAACATTACGACCCATCTCTATATACAGTGTAAATAAATGTTACCATTTTGAAGAATTTAAATATATACCATATTCTCCTATAAATTCGGGGTAAAAATCACAAATGCACCGAGTGTGAGACGATTTCAGTTCAAAATAATTTCATATCAGGAAAAGAGACAAAAAAATCTTATTGATTGTCCTGTCTCATAAGCAATGGAGCAGAGCAAGAGAATGATCATGTTTACGGTAAATATCGTCACTCTTTTACCCTTTTCCCATTAATTTATTGGGATTAGCGTCTCAGCGCATTTGTTTTTCTCTTTCTTACATACTTCTCTTTTAGTCGTCCTCACGGTGGGCACTCCCTTTATAGACAAGTCATCTTTCCCGCAGTCCATCCATTGTTTCTAAAGCCTTCCCCTACTTTTTTTTTGGATGGGAAATCATTTATTTATTTATTTATTAAAACTTTATGCACAAGTAAAAAATACTGTACTGAGGCATTTTCTACCAGTCAACCTTAGGGTGATGCAGAGACAAAACATGGCAGGTGCAACATAGGGATAGATAATTCAGAAAAAAATACATACAAATACATAGATATATACATAGATACATACATACATATAGGTTGGCAAAAAAGAGTCTGTCGTGGTAACCATTGGTACTAAAATATTTTTTTTGGTGGCAGCACTGCTTTGTTTATCATCAACATATTGTTACTTTTGGACTTTTTGGCGGGAAGTCAAACGAGGCGGTAATTTTGATTTCGCAAAAAACTCAATAACTAGTTAATTATACGGAAATACCACTAAAATAACTTCCTCGACCTCGAACAACCATGAGTGTCACCAGTGGCGGTGAGGAGCCGCCAGAGAAGGGAGAAAAAAAGAAAAAAGAAAGTACAACAGCACTCCAAATAATAAGTATCACATATTTACTAAACAAAATTATAAAAGACTGTTCATAGAAAACACCAATTCTGAGTATGTAGTATACGTCGAATCAACAGAGCAGGAGAAGATAGGGAATAAAAACCCTATCACGCTCACCAACTTATTATCGGATAATGTTAAAGGAGTATCAGGAGTACATAGAATAAATGCGCACAAAATAGGCATAACATTCAAAAAGGCGGCTGCGGCCAACAATTTTCTGAAGATGGAAGACTTCCTTTGGAGAAATAAATTTAAAGCGTTTATACCATCATATTTGACAGAAAGGATTGGTGTATTGAGGTTTGTGCCCAAAGAACTTTCCAATGAAGAAATATATAAAAATATAGTATGCGACTCTGAAGTTATTTCAATTAGAAGATTCATGCGTAAAGTAGAGGGAAAATTAGTGCCTCTCAATACAGTTGCTGTTACCTTTTCTTCAACATCTTTACCGCAATACGCCTATATACAACTATTTAGATACGAGGTGAAAACATACATACCACCATTATTACAATGTTATAAGTGTCTTAAATTCAATCATTCTGCTAAGACTTGCAGAGGTGAGCAAAACTGCTCTTCTTGTGCTGGTCGTCACTCCTACAAAGAATGCGATGTCGAAGAGATCACATGCATCAACTGCTCAGGTAATCATCTTGCCATTTCAAGAGACTGTCCCATTAAAAAACAAAAAATTGAGGAGAAAAAGGCCAAATTCCTTATGCAGCAATCATATGCCACTGTTGTGAAACCACCCCCTACATTAAATGAGAAATCTTTCCCTGTTTTACCCAAGGTTACTGATAAGACTAAATCCAATGAGACTTTAGATATTAAACAAGTAGCAAATAATGATATTATAATTAACGCAATTGTTAAATCGTTGGTTGCATTAGGAAACAAGAGTGACTCTGATGGACCACTCACACATAAGAAAATAAAAGAAATATTTTTATCAAATTTAATTTAAACATGGATAATTATCTAAATATTTTACAGTATAATATACAGAGTTTACAGAGTAAAAAGAGCCTACTACAAAATTTATTAATTGATAAAAATATAGATGTCTGTCTTCTTAATGAGACTTGGTTCAAAACTAATTCTATAATTCCACATTTTCCAACATATAATTTAATCCACAAAAATTCCATAAATTCTCATAACGGAGTAGCTATTTTGGTGAGCCAACGTTTAAAATACAAAGTAGTTAATACACACTTCTCAGAATCTATTCAAAATTTATGTATCACTATAGAAACACAATTTGGAGCAATGGCTATACTTTGTGTGTACAGCCCTCCAAGTATCAGGTTTGACTCAGTAAAGTTAAAGGATTTAATAAATAAAATACCCAAACCTTGTATAGTTATGGGTGATTTTAACGCTCATAACATAGCCTTTGGATGTCATAGTGATAATAATAGAGGTAGATGCTTATATAATATAATTGATGAATTTGACCTATGTGTTCTGAATGATGGATCACCAACAACTGTTCCTTATCCTAATAGACAAGCTTCAGCGATAGATCTTGCCCTTGTTAGCTCTTCAATAGCTCATTTATGTAACTGGTATGTTCATGACGATCCCATGGGTAGCTATCATCTTCCAACCTTACTTGAGATCAATATTCAACCGTCTATGTATGACACATCACCTCCTGTGGATCAAGAGAAATATATTTATAGCAAGGCAGATTGGGACGAATATTACAGCCTATCAGAAACTTGTTTTTCTCACTTGGACTCAATAAATGATTCCCCTATCAATGCATACAATCATTTTATAGAAACATTAAATGATCTAAGGTATAAAACAATTCCAAAACGTAAATTAGGTGCAAACACAGCTATTAAAAAACCAGTACCATGGTGGAATACAAAATGTAGTGATGCTGTCGAAAAATCAAAAGATGCATTAAAGTATTATTTTTCTCAACCCAATATTGAAAACTGGATAAGGTATAAAAAACTAGATGCAAAAAAGAAAAGAATTCTGAAGGAAGAAAGTTCCTCTTCTTGGCAAAATTTATGTAGTAGCTTTAATAGGTTAACTCCAGTTTCTAGGATATGGGAATACATTAAAAAATTTAAAAAAGTTGGAACAAATCGAAACAAAAACATCAATGATGAGTGGGTTCCAAGTTTTTTAGATAACTTAGCTGATTCTACTGAAATAGACGGCAATAGGCTTGAGTATTTGTTCGAAAATGCTACAGAAAATGATGTAAATGTGTTTCTTAAGAACAATTTCACTGTAGAAGAGTTGAAAACATCTTTAAAGAGCAGGAAAGATACTACACCGGGATTGGATGACATACCTTATATATTAATCAAAAAGTTAAATTTAAATGCACAAAAAACATTACTTAATATTTATAATAAACTATGGGATGAATTCGTAATACCTGAGTCTTGGAAAACACAGTGTGTAATTCCAATATTAAAACCTAATAAACCTGCAAATAGTGCTTCTTCATATAGACCTATTTCTCTATCATCTTGTTTAGGTAAACTCTTTGAAAATATGTTGAAGTTAAGATTAGATTATTTTATTGAATCGCAAAGTTTAATTCCTTCTATACAGTTTGGCTTCAGAAAAGGTAAAAGTTGCTCTGAAAGCCTTGTATCTTTATTATCAGATTTAAGACAGGTTAAATTAAGTCACTCTAATGCAATCTGTGTGTTTTTAGATGTAAAGGGTGCTTTTGACAATGTAAATATAGAAGAACTTATTCAAGTATCTCATGATATTGGTATACCTGGTCATATTCTGAAATGGCTTTATTCTTTTTTAAACAATAGAACTGTATTTGTTAAATATAATAATAAATTGCATGGACCTAGGACTGTCAACAAAGGCACAATGCAAGGGGCAACTTTGTCTCCTTTGCTTTATAACTTGTATACTTCTGAAATATTAAAATATGTAGATGTATCAGGTGTAAATATCCTGCAATTTGCCGATGACTTGCTTTTGTACAGCATAAATCAAAACATAGATATAGCAATGGCTAATATTAATAAGGCTTTGTCTCAATTATACAGCTATTACCATAGTAAACTTAAATTAGAAATAAGTCCAGAAAAAAGTTCAGTTTTAATTATCAGTAAAAATGTAAATATTCATAGCAATGTTAAAATTTCATACAATAATGTAGAAATTCCTGCTGTTAAGCAACATAAATTTCTAGGCGTAATTATTGATGACAAATTAAAATTTGATGAACATATTAAACATATAAGTAACAAAGCACTGAATGGTATTAATCTATTGAGGCATTTAGCAGGATGTTTTTGGGGATCTGACCCCAAAGTTATGAGTATGCTGTACAAAAGTATAGTGAGAAGCCATTTTGATTACAGCAGTCTAGCTTACATGAATGCCAATAGCACCTTGTTACGAAAATTAGATGTAATTCAAAATATGGGACTGAGACTTATTTGTGGTGCTATGCGCTCCACACCTATCAATTCATTAGAAGTTGAAACATGTATACCTCCCTTGTCATTACGAAGGTTGTTGTTAACTGAGAGATTTTTATTAAAAGTCATGGCATCAAATGATAATCCTTTACTTATGAAGCTAACAATACATCCTAAAATCTCACAGTCAATTGCTTCCAATGCCATCTCTGCTTCTTCTTTGGTTGGTGGAACTCTACCTGAAATGCCAATAATATTTGAACATGTGAATAATAATTCAAAAGATATTGTTAAAAATGATATTTGGCCTATATACAAAATTCCTTATAATGGTATTATTAACAGCTTTGCAATCCATTTAGACACAGTGCACAATCATTTTGAATTTTTACAGTTTAAAGACAATAGACCAGAACATTATGTTATATACACAGATGGATCTAAAACAGATCATAATGTAAAAGCCGCTTTTTATGATCCACAGTTGGACTTCACTAAATGCATTAAATTAAACAGAGTGTGTAGCATTTTCACTGCAGAATGCTATGCAATTGATTGTGCACTGCAGCATGTAAATAGTCTTGTAAATAATGTACATAATATTTTGATAGTTACAGACTCTAAAAGTGTTTTATCTGCTCTACATAATGTAAATATTTCTTTTAAGTTAAACTATATTATTTATAATATTAGACTTTTAATCCAAAAACTACTTGACAAGTGTATTAGAGTAGAATTAGTATGGGTACCTTCACACAGTGGCATTCGTGGAAATGAAGTTGCTGACACTGCGGCTCGTTCAGTCCATGATGAGGATCGATCTAAGTTACTCAAGGTTCCATTCACTGATTATTACAGCCTTTTTAACGAACATAATAGACAGTTATGGAAGGAGTATTGGGACATCACCCTGGAAACGAAAGGCAGATGGTATGCTGGAATACAAAATGAATTACCGATAAAACCTTGGTACCAAAACTTCAAATATATCACAAGAAGAATTATAACTATTATATCACGCATGAGATTGGGACATTGCCTAACACCAGCTCACCTGAATAGGATTCGCATAATTAATAATAGCCAATGTCGTCATTGTGGAGCAGAGGATGCTGATCTGGATCACATTATCTTACAGTGTTCAAGTTTTAACATTCAACGTTTGATCTTGGTCAGTGAATTGAGTGAATTTAATGACAATGACATTGAAAGTGAACGACAAAGTGTTCCCCGCAGTGTTCAGGAATTATTAAAAAATAAGAAATATTTTAGTGTGTTGTCTAAATATATTTGTAATACGGTAGAAAAAATTTAATTTAATTTGTAATTAGAAGTGTATTTGTAATTTAAATTTGTATGAAAACCATCAAGGTTTAACCATGATATCACTGAGATGTACCCACCCAACCCGAAAGGGGGGCAAGTTGGTAGTATAAAGAAAGTAATGAAAAATATTGATGTAATTTGTAAAAACAGATTGAAAAAATATTATTGTTAAAAAAGTGCCTTATTAACATTATTATAAGTAGGTATCTAATAACCATTGTAATGTTACATTCATAGTGTTAAAACCCATCTATGTATACGACTGAAAGACTTGTATCTATGGTCATGAATAAAATATTAAAAAAAAAAAAAATATCATCAACAAGTAGCTAATCTGTCATTGTGTTATGTTCCCAGTTGTATTTTACTTATTTCTAATTAACTATCAATTATTAATGCTTTTGAACATATACAAAATGAATAAAACAATAAGGAGTAGTGGTGTGAGCTGTGATATACTAAGTTTTCGTAAGAAATTTGGCGGAATCTGAAGCGGAACAAATTTTGTCTCCGATTGACAATGTTTACGAAAGAACTGCCGACACGACAGGTATTTATCCAAGAAATTTATCTTTTATTCAATGGCAGTCATTGTTTTTCCTTTCTAATACTAAGTTTTATCGGTATTATAAGTTTCAAGCCATTTTATTGTTTTATTTACTAATAGATTATTGAGGTTATGTTTTCTAGTTTGACAAATCGCGTGTACGTTTATTCTTGATGTTTGATACTTGAAATTGAAAAATGTACCTACATGGAATTAATATGATTGTCTTTATATTTTTTCAAGGTAAATCTCACAGTACAATTAGTGAAATTGTTAATGAAGGAGAAAACAATTAAGGATTTTTTCTACATCTGGAGGAACACCAAAACAGTTGGCGGAAGAAAGAATTAGACGATTTTGATCTGTGTGCAATTAGACAAAAAGTTCAACACTATAACAGGCCTGTTGGTCTAGTGGTTAGTGACCCTGACTGCTATGCCGGAGGTCGTGGGTTCGATTCCCACCCAGGACAAATGTTTGTGTGATGAGCACGATCATTTGTTCTGTGTCTGGGTGTAATTTATCTATAATATGTATGTATTTAGAAATATATAAGTATGTTTATCAGTTGTCTAGTACCCATAACACAAGCTCTGCTTAGCTTGGGACTAGATGGCGTTGTGTGATAGTTGTGGAATATTATTATTATTATTATAACGAAACAGGCAAGTATTTTTTTTTTTTTTTTTGTTAATGCCGCTATCGCATACCACAGTAAATAAAGTATAATTTATATTTATTATTTTTCAGGTGCCTATTCTACGTAATATATTACCTATAGTTTGAGGAGACGGGTTGTAATGGGCGCCGTTAATGTGTAAGAAAGATTTTTACACTATTTTCATAAATAAGAAATGTAAAACTGACACATCAGTGTTAATGGATAAAATCTATCATAGCACCGAAAAGGAATACAAGAATGATGTTACGTCACGTTTTTCTTTTTAAATAAAATCTAAACTTTAGCGTGTTATTTCATTTTCACTGTCATGTGAATAGTGATAAGTGATAATGTTATGTACCCCGCATAGACATACTCAGGTATGTCTATGCGGGCTTCATTAGTCACTTGAACAGTTGACTAATGAAGGCGTCAGCGCCTTCATTAGTCAACTGTTCAAGTTTATTCCATATTGCCCGTACCTTTCGAATGCGACATGCTATAGGTACTCTCTGACTTCCGATTAGTTTCCGACAGTAAGCAGCTGTAAGTCGCCTTCTTGTCGACTATAAACTGTCAGCATTAACAGGATTCGTTCAGTATCATTCATGGCAAATTTGATACAGGCATACCGACCATCGAATGGTTGTGAATACCCTAGATGGTGGCCGCAAATGCGATTGCTGAACATTATGTCTTGTGTATCGGGTTCAATCGGCAATCCCTGAGTGTAATTTAATTAATTTTTAAACTGAATAAGTTTGCATTATGTTATTATGATGGCACTCTTAGATAAAAAGTTATTCCAGCGAAATAATGCGCAATCTACTAAATACAATGAAAGTAAAAGACTGTGTGCCTAGCAAGTCTTGAAATCATGTCCGTTTCCACCGCGCGGCCAACTCTTCAAAGATGAAATTTTGTCAGGAATTAGTTGTAATTTGTTACAATACACACCTCTTTTCCTGAATTTGTTACAAAAAAAACTAAGGCGCTACGACCAAAAACAGTTGGCCGCTAGAACCGCCACTTGCCGTAGTGATTATCCGTGATTACACAGAAACTAAATAATGCAGATAGGCGAATGATACATCAAAAGGAAGGTCTTAATTTGTTATATTTGTTACAAAAATAAAAATCATCAAAACTTAAATATACAAAAAGTTATGCTATATTTCGTTTTCAGGTTAAGTGTAGGTACGTATCTCACTATGAAATCAAATTAATAGAGGCTAATGTGCATGGACAATTAGTTGCTAATTTGTTACAGCAAATAAACACGAAAAATACTAGAAAATAGGTTCAATATTTTTTTTGCAGTCCATTTTAGTTGGCCGCGCGGACGGCAATATGCCTAAAATACAATGGCGTTTATTTCGTTATTAATAGTAGGTTCAAGGTTAGTTCTAGTACTAATCGACAGGTATGGCAGCCTACTTTGGATAAATGTGGCGAATATAACTAAAAGTTTTATATTTTAGGAGATATTCACTAAAATATAGTAGTATGAAACTGTATTAGAGTAGAGTGACCATAAATTTTCGTAATAAAGTGAGACTGAATCGCCATTATTGGAATGTTCGGTAGTCTTATCTTAATTTTTTAGGGTGATGATAATGTCCAGTACGTAATATGAGAACGCGGTGGAGAATCGACCACCTTACAATCATCATGAAGGGGGCAGATGACACTAAATAAGTGTCATCTGCCACGGGGTGGTAAACGCCACTACTTAGTGCCAGCCACCACCCCGGTGGCAAGCTCGAAGGGGGCAGATGGGAATAAACGAAACTCTTTAAGACATCCTATAGCATACTTTGTAAAAGTCAAATTCACAAATCGATAAAAATAGCTTTATTCAAAATCAGCATACAGGCAAAAATCAAGTAATACAAGTCAACAAAATATTTTTATTTTTTTTATAAACTACCATAACATTTATAAATTAACTGAAACTAATGTAAGACACAGAATGTAGGACACATTTTCTTACAGGTACTTATTTCAATTTTAGATTAATTTTAAAAATATAGTAGGCCTAATTTTATTTACGCCACATTTGTCCAAACAAGGTTACGTTACATGTCGATTAGTACTAGAACTAAGCTTGAACCTACTTTTAATAATTAAATAAACTCCATTGTAATTTAGGCATATTGCCGTCCGAGCGGCCAACTAAAACCAACTCTAAAAATATGATTGAACCTATTTTCTAGTATTTTTATTGTTTATTTGCTGCAACAAATTAGCAACTTATTGTCCATACCAGGGATGTTGCGTATGCCGATTTTTTCACATCCGCGGATGCGGATGCGGATGCGGATATTTGAAGGCTCACATCCGCGGATGCGGATGCGGATGCGGATCTTAAGATTTATTATAAGGAACTATGTGAGTGGAGAAATAAAATAATAAGAGAGTAATTATTAATATTTTAATCAAATATTTAGTAATTAAAGTTGAAAATTAGAGCATTATATTTAATCAATAGTAAAATTGCCGCCTTTTCGGGGTCTAGTCTGTTACGCAGAGGGTCATAAATTAAACCTGCACTACTAAACAATTGTTTGCTAGGAACACTGGCTGGTGGTGTCGATAAAAATCTACGTGCTATTATTGGTGACAATAGTTTAAATTCTTCTCGATTACGCTCCACCATTTAAGAGCACAATGCTGTGTATATTCACAATTTTACAATACACTCGAAAACTTAAATGTTCATACGATAAGCGCAACTAAACAACACCATACGACTGATTTACTAACCAAAAACAAATGATACACCACGATAACAAACGCGTCGGATCTTGTCACCGAGCGAAATCTTCGCTCCTATTGTACAATGATCACATGCCTACGGCACGCGCCAGTCCGGCTACGTCTATTTTTATTCTTGTCGTGACCTGTGCAACATCTGCATCCGCATGAACATCCGCAATGATTATGACGGATGCGGATGCGGATGCAGATGTCCAAATCAATGCGGATGCTCCGCATTTGCGGATGCGGATGCGGATATTCGCAACATCCCTGGTCCATACACATTAGCCTTGTTACTCCAAAAAACTTCAAAACATCAAAGTTAATTAAAATCTAAACAACGCCGGACTAAAAATATTTATAGAAAAGAAAAAGGTAAATTCTAAACTGTAGAACTGAAATAGCAAAAACTTTTTTCTAAAATAAAGACTGCAATGATTTCAAAAGGATACTATATATGTCTATGAAAGACTGCAATTGCAATGTAGCGCCCTCAGTTTTACTCACTGAAGTAGCGATTAGTATTAACATTAAAGATTTTTTCTTAGTTAGTAATTTATAGCAGGCACAAAAATAGATCACTATGTCATTTTTAAAATAAAATCACTATATTTTTAAAATTATTCTAAAATTGAAATAAGTACCTGTAAGAAAATGTGTCGACATTCTGTGTCTTACATTAGTTTCAGTTAATTTATAAATGTTATGGTAGTTTATAAAAAAATAAAAAAATATTGAGTTTTGTGAGTGTTAAGGATTATAATAAACTGAAGTTGTTATTATTATGAAACGTTTTTCCATATTTCGTAGTAAAAATATAAATGTGTAAGTGTGTGCAAACGTGGCCAGTTGAGCGCCTTATTTTTGTTCCTGATCCTTTATCTAGTGCTATTATTGATCGAAGATTTTAGTAGTAAAATTGCGGTGGATGAACGTAAGTCCGTGAAAACGTGGACTAACCCAGTTTATTTATTTTATTATTTATGTACACACAACAAAAAAAAACAGAATGAATCACACAAAATATAAAGTAGAAAGCGAATTTCTCATTCATACCTAACCTAAAACTACATACCTAATATTAATTTTTTTCAACATGTAATATTCTTAATCGCTCGTCTATATAATTACGCATAATTGCCAACGTTAGATAAATGATTAATTACGAGAACGTTCAAACGGCTTCGTTTTGAAAGTGAGGATCACGACCTCTGGTGATGACGTCAGAGACACCAGACATCTGGATGATTAGCTGGTTTGATTAGATGAGACTTTCCCTAATGTCTGGTGAGGATTTGTGAAGAATTAGCTGCAGAGTCAGCTGCTATGTGACAAATAATGTAATTTAATATTTTGTAATGATAATTCCTTTGCACTATTGAATTGAACAGACAGCTGTGCTGCTGGGGAGTTCCTTGTGCCACTTCTTCCCAGCTAAAGCATTAGGAAGTGGTGAAGGGCGGCTGTTGTTGCGGGAGACTGTCTTAGGTAACTTTGACGTTCAAAAATGCTGACTCTCGGCTTTATTCAAAATCAGCATACAGATTTTTGCCTGTATGCTGATTTTGAATAAAGCTATTTTTATCGATTTGTGAATTTGACTTTTATAAAGTATGCTATACGATGTCTTAAAGAGTTTCACCCTAAAAAATTAAGACTACCGAACATTCCAATAATGACGATTCAGTCTCACTTTATTATGAAAATTTATGGTCACTCTATTCTAATACAGTTTCATACTACTATATTTTAGTGAATATCTCCTAAAATATAAAACTTTTAGTTATATTCGCCACATTTATCCAAAGTAGGCTGCCATACCTGTCGATTAGTACTAGAACTAACCTTGAACCTACTATTAATAACGAAATAAACGCCATTGTATTTTAGGCATATTGCCGTCCGCGCGGCCAACTAAAATCGACTGTAAAAAAAATATTGAACCTTTTTTCTAGTATTTTTCGTGTTTATTTGCTGTAACAAATTAGCAACTAATTGACCATACACATTAGCCTCTATTAATTTGATTTTATGGTGAGATACGTACCTACACTTAACCTGAAAACTAAATATAGCATAACTTTTTGTATATTTAAGTTTTGATGATTTTTATTTTTGTAACAAATATAACAAATTAAGACCTTTCTTTTGATGTATCATTCGCCTATCTGCATTATTTAGTTTCTGTGTAATGACGGATAATCACTACGGCAAGTGGCGGTTCTAGCGGCCAACTGTTTTTGGTCGTAGCGCCTTAGTTTTTTTGTAACAAATTCAGGAAAAGAGGTGTGTATTGTAACAAATTACAACTAATTCCTGGCGAAATTTCATCAAATTTGAAGAGTTGGCCGCGCGGTGGAAACGGACCTTTGAAATCTTGACTGATGAGAATTTCCGGGATCTCGTGTTTGTGGATTAAAACAACAAGTATCTTATCACTTTTAGTCCTAGTATACAGGGTGGCCATACCTGCTAAGCAGGCGCCCTCATTTTTTCCAGACTCTTTTTTGCCAAGCTGTACGTTAATTCTTGATGTTTGATACTTGAAATTGAAAAATGTACCTACATGGAATTAATATGATTGTTTTTATATTTTTTTCAAGGTAAATCTCACAGTACAATTAGAAAAATTGTTAATGAAGGAGAAAACAATTAAGGATTTTTTCTACACCCGGAGGAACACCAAAACAGTTGGCGGAAGAAAGAATTAGACGATTTTGATCTGTGTGCAATTAGATAAAAGTTCAACACTATAACTAAACAGCCAAGTATTTTTTTTTTTTTTTTGTTAATGCTATTATCGCATACCACAGTAAAAAAGTATAATTTATATTTATTATTTTTCAGGTGCCTATTCTACGTAATATATTACCTATAGTTTGAGGAGACGGGTTGTAATAGGAGCCGTAAACGTGTAAGAAAGATTTTTTCATCCCACCATCTCGGAAAGAGTATTTTTAATCTTCAATATCTGAGTGGAAAAGCCGTTTTTATTCTCTAGAGGATAAAGTAAATTGAATTTAGAACATCGTGTGCACTAAGTTTGTGAATTAAAAACATCATTAAATCTATTTACTTCTATCTCCATGGTGCCGAATTTATCATTCAACCTTTTTCTAATTTGTAAAACTTAGACTCGGAACCTTCTTGATATACTTTTTTTTTAATTTGCTTTGCGCGCGCCATTTTACTTTTCACGTCACCAACATTACAGTACCTAACAAAAATATTACACTCGACTTTTGATAACTGTAGCAACGTTACTTTCAAGTTTTCTTAATTATACCTAAGTATCATTTGAAATAATTTAAAGATTATTCTGTAATACTTACCTATCATAATGTAGTACATAATAAATGTTAATACCTGAACTGAAATAAAAGTATCTTGTGATTGAAATGCTTTTTTTTGCATATTTAGTAATTTCCTCGCTGAGGTGGGATGAAAAGTTACGCGTTGCACTCGAGTGCAAAGATTTTTCACCTCGTGCTCTTTTGATTCCCTCGCTAACGCTCAGGATTCTAATTTTGAATCACTCGCTGCGCTCGTGATTCAATTTTAGAATCCTTCGCTTGCTCGGTCATCAAAATTGAACACGCGGTTAAAAAGCAACTTTGCACTCTTGTTTAACAAATAACTATTTTCATAAATAAGAAATGTAAGACTGACACATCAGTGTTAATGGAAAAAATCTATCATAGCACCGAAAAGGAATACAAGAATGATGTTACGTCACGTTTTTCTTTTTAAATAAAATCTAAACTTTAGCGTGTTTTTTCATTTTCATTGTCATGTGAATAGTGATAATGTTATGTACCCCGCATAGACATACTTGACGCCTTCATTAGTCAACTGTTCAAGTTTATTCGATATTGCCCGTACCTTTCGAATGCGACATGCTATAGGTACTCTCTGACTTCCGATTAGTTTCCGACAGTAAGCAGTTGTAAGTCGCCTTCTTGTCGACTATAAACTGTCAGCATTAACAGAATTCGTTCAGTATCATTCATGTCAAATTTGATACAGGCATATCAACCATCGAATGGTTGTGAATACCCTAGATGGTGGCCGCAAATGCGATTGTTGAACATTGTGTCTTGTGTATCGGGTTCAATCGGCAATGCCTGAGTGTAATTTAATTAATTTTTAAACTGAATAAGTTTGCATTATGTTATTATGATGGCACTCTTAGATAAAAAGTTATTCCAGCGAAATAATGCGCAATCTACTAAATACAATGAAAGTAAAAGACAGTGTGCCTATCAAGTCTTGAAATCTTGACTGATGAGAATTTCCGGGATCTCGTTTTTGTGGATTAAAACAACTTGTCAACTTATCTTATCACTTTTAGTCCTAGTATACAGGGTGGCCATACCTGCTAAGCAGGCGCCCTCATTTTTTCCAGACTCTTTTTTGCCAAGCTGTATATATATAACGAAAATAAACATTGTCTGGAGAAATAACGATAGGTAGAGGAGAAAACGAATCCAGCAAATCAGCGCTGGGATGATTCTGCCAACTTCTTATGAATATGCTCACGTGCCTTCACTTTAAACGGTAACCGACTGGTTGCCAACCTGATATTCAGAGGAAGCGCATTCCATAGAAAGACCGCCTGGACAAAGAAAGAAGATTTAATGAAACCAGAGCGGTGAGAAGGACATCGTAGAAGACGATTGTGAGTGGAACGGAGATTTTTACTATGCGCAGAGCACAAGTATTGGACCTGGGAAGTCAGGTAAGAAGGAGAAGTGGGTTTGTCAAGAATAGAAAACAGCATTAACAGAGCCCTTAACTCTCTGCGCTGACGGATGGGTAGCCATTTTAAAAGCAACCGGTGCTCGGACACATGATCGTACTTACGAAGATTGAAAACGAATCGAATGCAGTTATTTAGAAGGCGGTCAAGTTTATTGAGTAGATCTGCATTCAGGTCGTAGTAACACACATCGCCATAGTCAATTATGGGAAAGATTAGGGACTGTACAAGCAATGCCTTTATGTGTGATGGGAGAAGGTTTTTAAACCGATAGAGCGACCGCAACGTTCCAGTGACTTTCCTACTGACAGTCGTGACCTGCTTTCGCCAGTCAAGACAAGTGTCGACATGCAGGCCAAGATCCTTAACATCAGAGCTAAACGGGATGACTGAGTTATCGAAAATTACAGGTGGCACAGTTAAGCCATTCAACTTCTTTATACTGTGCGGGCTCCCTACAACGACCGATTGACACTTAGCAGGGTTAACCGCCACCCCAAATCGAACAGACCAGCTTTTAACCACTTCTAAATCCCGATTTAGCTCCTCAATCGCATCTGATATGTCAACACTTGCCTAGTAAAGCTGCAAATCGTCTGCATAAAGATGATACGCATTCCGAAGTTCAGTGGTAATGAGATTAATAAAATTAGAAAACAAAAGAGGAGATAAAATACCGCCTTGAGGGACACCTGCTGTAAGATCACACAAACTCGACGAGGAGTCTCCAGCACGAACAGACTGCTGACGCCCCTGAAGATAAGAAGCAAACCATTCCAATACCTCCGAAGACACCGTAAGATACGAAAGGATAGACAAAAGGACTTCGTGACTCACGGTATTAAAAGCATTGGAGAAGTCTATTAACACTAAGACTGTGACTTTAGTGTCTTCCATGCCCCGCCTAATATCGTCAGTCACCTTAAGGAGAGCTGAAGTGGTACTGTGCCCAGGCCTGAAACCGGACTGGAAAGGACTGATGAGGGAGTTGCAATGAATAAAGTGCGAGAATTGTTTATGCACAACAGCCTCGAGCACTTCAGATAAAAAGGGAAGGATGGATATTGGGCGAAAATGACTAGGAATAGAGGGATTGGGAACTTAGGCAGGGGGCGAACAAGGGCTTTACGCCACAGCGAAGGGAAAACACCGGTATAAAGGGAGAAGTTTATGATATGGGAGATTGCAGGAAAGAGTTCATCCAAAGCCGCTAAAATCATATGGCGGCTGATGTCATTGCAGCCTACGGCTTTGGATTTAATGGAAAGGATAATCTTATTGATCTCTTCCGGGTCGACTGGGGTGAAGATAAAGGGGTTAATATTTGGACGCGTCAGACCAGCAAGGTAATCGAGTGTTTGACATTTGGTTAGACTATCCAGAATAGGAACGGTGGAGAAATGGCGATTTAGGTCGTCTAAACCAATTGTGTGAGGAAGGTCCGAATGTCGCGATTTGCCGATACCCAAAGATCCAAGCAACTTCCAGATATCGGCAGGAGAAGAAGAAGTGATGTTATCTAGAATGTGGCGGCGTTTAGCGTTGCGTATCATCTGATTACACTGATTCCTAACAGCCTTGAAGAAAGCCCAATTGTCCTCCGAGCGATCCTTTTTAAACTTCCGAAACGCGCGGTCCCTCCGTCGCATAAAAATCGCGTCGAAATCATCAAATGACTTTTCCCGCTCTGCGGAGCGGGAGGGCGTGTCAGACTTTTACTGACTAAAACCCACCCGTGTTCCTTCAGTTGCCCATGTGCCAGGGTCACGGTATCTCTTTCGAACATTCTCGCGACCCCTACTTTACTTCCACATTCTTACTCAAAACTTTCCGCACGACATTTTCTTCATATCTCCACATCACATAGCGATATCATGACAACGGATATCAGTAACTCATTTCTCACACACTACGTGACAAACTTCCTCGTATATCGATAGAATCTCTTTTTCTTTGTTTGTTTTCAACCGACGAAAAAAAACGGAGGAGGTTCTCAATTCGACGCGTATATTTTTTTTTTTTTATGTATGATCACGCATAACTTTTTACATAGTGGTCCGATTGTGACAATTCTTCTTCTATTGGAAAGGGTATACTCCCAAGGTGGTCCCATATAAATTTGGAAAACAAAATCGAACCCTAAGGGTTGGAAAACAGGGGATGATTGATTGTTCACTCACTGATTGTAACGTATAAACACGCATAACTTGTTACATAGTAGTCCGATTGTGACAATTCTTCATCTATTGGAAAGGGTTTACTCCCAAGGTGGTCTCATATAAATTTGGAAAACAAAATCGAACCCTAAGGGTTGGAAAACAGGGGATGATTGATTGTTCACTCACTGACACTCACAACTTTTTACATAGTGGTCCGATTGTGACAATTCTTTTATTGTTGGATAGGGTATACCTTGCCTAGTATTATTAGTACATTAAAGCCACAAAAAATCATAAAATAAAAACTTTTTAACAAAAAATTAAACCGCCGAAAAACTGAAAAGCATAAAATAATAAACCTTAAAATTTTGAGTCGGCGCTGAAAAATCAATGAACAAGGAACACTCAAAGCGCCGACTCATAATTTTAAGGTTTATTATTTTATGCTTTTCAGTTTTTCGGCGGTTTAATTTTTTGTTAAAAAGTTTTTTTGTATTTGTATTCTACAAACTCGCATAACACCACACATCCCTCTTAGAATTTTCATCTCAGCTGCATGCAATTGCTAGTCGCTCTTATCTTTTGTGGCTCGGCATTCTAATCCATACAAGGCAGCGCGTTTCACTGTTGGTACACCAACAGTTGGTAGTTGGTATACCAAACAGGTTATTAAACTTAAATTAGGTAGGTACATATTAAACTTGGGACATCTTTTGACCGCTGACCTCAAAGATAATGATGATATTGAGAGAGAAAGAAGGGCGCTGTCGGTCAGTGAGAGCTAATATGATCGCTCGCAGGTTTGCTCGTTGTTCAAGATTAATCAAGAAAACCATTTTTGTGCATATTACACCTCATTTTACACGGGCAGCCTGTGGGTAGATTACACTCAAAAGTCGTACAGCGCCCTTCCCATGCTGTTTAATAATGTGTTCCGGGTGTTAATGGGTAATGCTTCTAATTTTAATATAACACTAGCTTCTGCCCACGACTTCGTCCGGCTTAAATTTCTTGTTGCCCCGACCCTTCCCGTTGCGTTGCGTCAAATCGCCTACCCGTGCGATTTTCCCCGTTTTTGCAACATTTTTCATTACTGCTCCGCTCCTCTTGGTTATAGCGTGATGTTATATAGCCTATAGCCTTCCTCGATAAATAGGCTACCCAACACAAAAAGATTTTTTCAATTCGGACCAGTTCCTGAGATTAGCGTGTTTAGTCAAACAAACAAACAAACTCTTCAGCTTTATAATATTAGTATAGATTCTTGCTACAGAATTTAATTTTAATTGATTTATCTAAAGGTATTCGTGGTCGCCCACTGACCGAAATTCGACAGTAATTCATTTAAAACTTGATGTATTTTTATGCATTAGAATATATTTATATAAAAAATATTAGGTACCTTTCTGCGCCTTCTCCATATCTTCTTATATATATAAAAATCTTGTGTCACGATGTATGTTGCCAATAAACTCCGAAACTACTGAACCGATTTCAATCAAATTTCACATGTACCCGTATTTTGGTGTAACTTGAAAGATAGGATAGTTTTTATCTCAATTACTGATCTCAATATTTGCAAATTAAATGTTTTTTATAGAACAATGTGTGTGTTCATTGGTTACTTCTATGAATTCCTAATAGATGGTGTGGGTTTCAATTTCTAGATGATCTTCTTTACATGCTTAGATCTTTTAAACTACGCAAAGGATTTAACACGGTTTTCACCATAGACAGGGTGAATCAAGAGGGAGGTTTGTAAGTATAATACGCGGGCGAAGCCGCTGGAAAAAGCTAGTATATATATATAATATATCCACACTTCCACACTAGTAATATTTTATATGCAAAAGTAACTCTGTCTGTCTGTCTGTCTCGCTTTCCTGCTAAAACTACTGAACCGATTTAAATGAAATTTGGAACACAGTTAAAGCCTGAGAAAGGACATAGGCTACTTTTTATTCCGTGCCTTTGTCTGCGTCCGCGATAACTGACATTTACGCAGACAAAGTCGCGGGCAGAAGCTAGTTTTTTTTTATAAATTTTAATAGAAAACTAACAGTTCATAATCAAATTAAATTTCATTCGAAAACCTACAACATACTTTTACTAAACTTCATCTATATCCGACGACCCCGGTTACTTATCTCTTGTTGACAGTACATAAAGGCTGAACAATTAAAAATACAGCCAATGTGTTGCCTTGACTTTGCGCGTATAGGTATTTCCGTTTATATCAATTTATAGGTCTGAAAATAGTTCTTTTCGGTGTAAAGAAAGATAAGAAATTTCAAGAAGACAAAACCAAACACATCATTTAAAATAGCAAAGTTTAATTTGAATAGCTCATACATAATACAAGTTATACGTAAGGAGTTTAAATTCTAAGTAAGTAGACAAATTTATCATCTAAAATACTTTCAAAATTTCTTGTAAAAAATAAATTCATTATTACCTTGATCAGTGTTATATATGGCAAGTATATTTCAGACGAAAGTGTCAGGCTCTTGTATACCTACCTGTAATTAATCATTATAATTACTTTGTAACTAGTAATCTAGAAAACATACGATAGGAAAAACATTAAAAACAGCTAGGGTCTTTTACAAACTATCATACCATTTATTTGGGGATACAAAATCGATAACTAAGGCATTTTATAATGCCTGCTCATTAATAATATGGGTATTATGTAAACTACATAAAGGCACACAGTATTTAACCTATAAAGTATGAAGAAATACTTTATCTCCGTAGGAGACTTTTTAAAGCAAACAAATAAATAACATACGAATGCATAGGTATATACTACGTTAAAATGATTACATTTTCTAGTTTAACTCGCCACAAACACGCACATGCTACATAATCAAGGTAGGATTTGTTTAATCTAAGTATTTATATTTTACTACAATCAAAATATAATGTATAAAGATTACTACTCTCTGTCTATTTAAATAGGGTTGGTTACATATTTTACATATAACCACATAATAATGGAATTCAGAAAATGACATATTAATTCTAAAATATTGTTTAAAACTACATTTTAAAAGTGTATATTGATTTCAATATAGTCATACAAATTATTTCAAATATCTTAGCAAACCACACAATCGAGAATATTATCACTGCTCTAACACAAAAAAACATATGAAAAACAATTAAAAAATATAGGTATCGGTAAGACAAGCTTTCCAATCGAGGCAGGAAAAAGCAAACATATTTTTTACTATGAAATAACACCATAAAACACATTATATTTTTGTCATCATCTAAAGATTGATTATATGGGTATGTTTAATGGGCAATGATGATTTTCACCCCTGGATCGGGTTCGCCCGCCACGTCTTTAGCGAGAGGCGCGTTGCCACAAATACGGAAGTTTTCAGTGAACGGGATAACGCCAACCAAAAATCCAGAAATGATGACCCACAAGCCAGCAACGTAGAACGCTGCATCCCAGTGTCCAGTGGCGTCTTTCAGCGCACCTGAAATGAAAAATGGAATATTATAAGGGTGCCAAGATAAAAATAATTGGAATATGGAAAAAACAATGAGTTTTGAATCTTAATTACGTTCGTAATATTGAATAATCAAAGAAGGATAATGAGACTTGACAAGCAGTAATGGGGCCCCAGTGGCCCCGACTATTTCGCATTAACTTTTCAGGTTTCTCTCTCTCTCTACTAGAAAATTCTAAATTAATTTTGATTATCTAACTGGAAAACAATAGAATTTGAGACAAAGAAAAAATTGCTGGAATAGCCAACATAAAGGTCGCTTGTGGTTAGAACCCAGGTATCATGTATTAGGAGACCAATTATTAAGACGTAGATTAAAGACCATGCTATTGGAATTAAAAACCAATAGAATTTACAAAGCATATGAATGAAGCTTAGATATTGTTTTCAGTGTTGCAGATAATCCTGGCCCATTTTAACGCAGTGCTCTGTCATATTCTTTGGAAGAAACATTAAAGCTAGAAGAAAACCTTGTGAGACATTGACATGCAAAGAGCTAGAGTTATGCAAACAACCTTTGTATTCATAAACAGTGCAGATTATAGCTAGGTTTACGACTGTTCACACTTCATTTTACGATTGTAGTTACCACAACTGATGCGATAAGAAACGTAATATTTATCCTCTGACTTTTAACTTACTGAAAGACAAATCTATACTCCATGTATGTCATGACAAAGTTAGTAGCAGATATGTCGCGAAAAACTGTCAAGAAAAACAAATGATGTATGGATTGTTGATCATACCGTTTCGTTTGTGCGAGTCAACCGGGGTTACTCGATGCTAGTCTTTAAAAAAACAATGGGCCAAGTAACGGTTTGTTACTACTTGTTCACTGTTTTTCGAGATTATTATTATGCACTGGTTTCTTTTAACCTCTGAGGTGAGCAGACTTATCTATCTTAAGGAGTATGGGAGATATGATATTTTGTTAAGAATTTCTTCCGTGTTAGTTTCCGAATATGAATTGTCCACATGCTTATTTACTTACCAGCCATAGGCGGTCCAATAAGATGTCCAATGCCCTGACTCAACAACACCAATCCATAAGCCATTGTGAATCTTTCCAAAGCGATCAATTCTACCAAAATACTTGGTGTGTATGAATATGAGCTTGAGAACATCAGTCCGAACAAAACAGCATTTAATGCTAATATATAGAAACTGTACGGAGCCTCAGGATCCATCACACGAATTAGCACAGGGAACATGATAATGGTAATGCCGCAAAATATGAGGCATAATGCGTATGTCTTCGTTACATTCACCCAAGGGAGATCCCCCATCCAACCGAGACCAACCTGAAACACGAGAACAATATTGTTTAGGTAACTTTCTAATAAATTTTGTTCTGGGAAAACTAAATAAACAATAGTGGTATGCAAAATCTTTGTCGCGATGAAAACTTGTTTTTTTTGCCAGTTGTTATTTTTTTTGTAAAAAGTTTTTATTTTTAACTTTTAGTTATGGTAGATACCCCGCACTAATCTAATCGCGTTATTCGTTCATTTGTGGTGCAAATATTTAATGCAAATTTAAGACTTATATGGTTTTCACATGGATCCCATTGTCCAAATGGAACCAAATAGGACCATACGGGAAGCACAAGCTTTCAAATAAAAAAAAATCATCAAAATCGGTTCACCCAGTCAAAAGATATGAGGTTACAAACATAAAAAATACAGTCGAATTGATAACCTCCTCCTTTTTTTGAAGTCGGTTAAAAAGGGCCATTTTCAAACTTATTGGGAGTTGAAAATTATTTCAACTTATTACTCTTTAACTACTGGATTTGTTTATACAGGATGTTTGGCGCATGGACCGACAAATTTGTTTGGGGTTTTGGGTGGGTTATCGCTCACGCATAGTGTAGGCGAAGCTCAATAAAACAAGCTATAGTTAGTATTTATGTTTCTTTATTGTTTTGGGCGACGCCCTATGAGACTAACTAACTTTTAACATTAATATCTCCTCGCTATTGTATTCGGTAACTCCGGTATAGCCTCTGTAAAATACCTAAACAAATACCTATACTGTTCTTTAATAAAAGTAGTAGATTTCCATGAAGATACTTAAGTAAATACCGATGTATGTTTATAATCAGCTGTATTACCATTGTCTTGACCTTTTGAATTCTAATTAACCTGCAATTACCTGTAACAATAACCTGTTGGAATCTAATTAGTCTGTAATGCCTGTGTTATGTTTGTATAAAACTAATTAGCTTATAGTTACCTAACTCATTTATTGTAAAGCACTAATTAGCTGTGAGTAGGTATGAATATACCTAAAATATCTTACGTAGTTCGTACACGATTTTGAAAGTAGCGTATGTCCAATAGGACGAGCCACATTGTTAATCCAATAAGAAAGCAGAAACCTTGAACTCGCTTACACGTGTTTTGAAATTCTCGACAAGTCGAAACCTGTACCTTAGGGAAAGTCCATTTTTCTCGTTCTCAATTGGCGGAGCGGCTAATCAAAGTAAAGAAATGTATACGCTACTTGCGGTAGGCAACAAAAGTTATAAAAGGGCCGAGCGTCTATTTTTGGATTTAGTATTGTTACAAGTTCACATGAATCATCAAGTTACCACGTAGTGTTTGTGAAGTAAGTGGCTCCGCTGTCCACTGCTTAGTCGCGATGTACCCTATATCTAGTTAGCCAGTCTTCAAGTGTAATATAGCTAGGATTTAATTATGTGTACTGCTTATTCTAACTGTATTTTATATTGTGTGCTGTGTACTCTTTTACAACCGTTTGTAGTGATTTCTGTGTAATTTTATGTGTGCCAAATATACTCAATTATTACGACATTCTGACTGGTTTAATTTCACTCTTTCGTCAAGGGAACACCGTCACCCCCGCCTACAACACCTGACTCCCGTTTTATTAACACATAGACTCTATGTTCTAAGTGTCACTGTAATCGAGATACGATTTTTTTGTTTAATTGTTGTATTTGCACCAAATAACTTTTATTACATTCTGTAATTAATGATTATTTTAAATAAAATATAAATTTTTAGGATTCATAACAATAAATTACTTGACGTGGTTTCAAACTCTTAAAAATGATTTAATCTGTGAGTGACACTTGGGATATGGGTGAAAGATAGCACGTGATCCACCCAATCACCCAAATAATTTTCACCCAAACAAATTTGTCGGTCCATGCGCCAAACATCCTGTATACGGCATTTAATGTTGCGATAGTTACACTTTTGCTATACATATACAAGTACATAAGGGAATGTTACAAATCGTTACTACTCACAATGCCAATAATAGTAGCAATTCCGAACACACTCAACATGTAAGAGCCGTGAACCTCAGAGTATCCACTCATGAGCATGAAGTTGGAGATGTAGAAGTAGGGCACGATGAACCAAATGAACAGCACTAATGTTGACAGATTCATCATCAGGAAATGGAACTCGGTGAACATGTTGAAGTCGAAAGTTTTATTCAACGTGTCCAGGAAACGTCTGCCCCAGGTCTAAAAGCGAAAAAGAACTTGATGAACATATGGCTAAAACATATAATTTTACTTCACGATTACCACAACATTGTATCAAAAAGTTTTTGCTTTAAACAAGGACACTAAACAAACAAAGATACTTACAGCTTCTTCTTCCTCCACGGACCACATCGAATTTCTATAAATATCGGGACACGAAGACGCCCGCAGTTTGTACTTGGCGATATTCATCATGGCACCACGATGCATGATCGAGTTACGATGTACTCGGATACCCCTCAAGTAATGGTGATCAGTAACAAACTGTTTGGTCCACCAGTCCTGACGTTCTCTTTGTACAATCACTGCAGGTTTGTGCTCCGGTATAGGCTGCAACAACTTCGTCCTGACCTGATCTAATTTGTTCTCAAACTCTTTCTTCTTCTCTTTCTCTCTCTTATTGAGTTTCAACTTCATTGACATCTTTATTGGCTTAGATTTTGAACCCTCTGAAGGTTCTACGTTCAACTTCTGCTCTGATGTGCTTCTTAGTGCTAGCAGCGATGGGTAGTTTTGTAAAATAATATTGTAGAGTTTCTTGTTGGATTGGAGTTGATCTAATACTTCAGCAGGCACCTGAAAAACATAACAATTATAATTTAATATATTTTGAAAACTATAAACGTTACGCATGATAGAGTTAGTTAGAAATGAATGTTACCTTTTCACTTTGTCTCAAGAACGTAGGCAGATTTATTACTGAACTAACTTTATGGTATTGTGACATGTCAGCATTTCTTTTGGTCGCTGCCTCTAAATCCTCAGCTTGAGCGATAGAAGCTACTAGTGTTGTGAGTATATATTCAGGCGTTTCACCGCTCTTCATCAATGTCTTTAACTCTTCTGCTCCAGGATAAACAGATTCACCACCCCCAGATTTTGCTGATATCGACATAATACTGGATGCTCTCTTGGACTTATTCAATTGCCTTTGCTTTTTCTGCTCAATTATCAACCATTCAGGATCTCTCATTACAGCACCACACACGCACACATTAAGTACAGTACCAGCTAACAGTAATAAGGTACCTCTCCAACCAAATTCTTCCAATAAATATGTCGTTAGTGGAGAATATATGAAAGTTCCGAAACCTACTCCACAGGAACCTAATCCAACAGCTAAATTGCGTCGTTTTTCGAACCAGTAAGCGATGGATACCACAGCAGTTACGTATAGCAAGCCAGTCCCAAGGCCCGCCATAACACCATATGTAACATATAAAACTTCAACAGAATTGCTGTACGAAGCAGCTACAAATCCTATAGTTGAAGCTACACCGCCAACTATTGTCATACTTCTGCATCCATAACGGTCTACCAAAGCACTCATAATAGGCCCAGCTATTAACGGTACGGATATGAACAGACTTCCAATCAAAGAAGTTTTAGCTTCACTGGTTCCAAAAAAGATGACAAACTTGTCATGCATCAAGCCATAGGAAAAAGCTAATCCATCGGCCACAGTAGCGATGAGAAATGATGCGGCTACGACTACCCATCCCCACCCTCCATCCGGGATCGGAGGCGATGAATCATCAAGTGGTGGCTTACTAGAACAAATACTGTCAGTGTCCCCAAGACCGAAAAACTTAACACCCTCATTCGTTGAAACAGCATCATCATCACTTTTTGAGTCTTTATGATAACCTACAGAAAGATGGTTATCGTTAGTATTATTCGGTTCCGTTTTCATAGAATTTACAGTATCCAAATCATCTTTAGGCTTTCCCATATCTCTCATTTCATTTTTATTATCATTCACTCCATCTATATACTTGATATCATTAGTCCTCTGAAGGAGCGGAGACGTAGTCTTCTCCTCTTCAGACGGTACTTTATGTTCATACTTGCTAGAAGGATCTTTGCCTGGAATTCCATTAGCGTACGCTCGTTGTGATTCCATTAGTCTTTTAGACGATCTCTTCTTAAGTACGGTGCTAAGTACGTACTTTGTTGTCTCTAATTCAGTCCTCTAACGGACGTCGTGAAAACTACCAGAATTGGATTAATAATCCAATTAGAGAAAATTCTTCTACGTTGAAGAAATCGTTAGTTCTCTCGACCAGTGTCTTAATCTTGGGTCTCTAGCCGAATAGCGGCAAAGTCTCTTCGATATACAAAGCGTTAGGGCGCAAGGGTTGTAGCTTGTCGAGTACATCAAGGACCGGCTAGTCCTCGATCTCACACTTTTGAAAAATTCACTTTCTATATTGTCACACGTTCGTCCCGTGAACGTCGTGTACCTTCTTGACATTAATTAAAGTTTTAAAACTTGAAATCTTTGCAACATTTCAATGTCGTCGAAGACAGGATTGAATCTGTAACAAAAGAAAAAAACATGTCATTAATTGTTTCTTTATTTATTAGTGCTGAATATATTGGGAAATTAAGTTTAAAACATGGCAATAAAAAAGTACTATGTAACTTAGAGCATGGTAATTTTTTTAAAGGGTGATATTACAATCGCAAGTTTTTAACGCTTCGGAAATTCGCAGTGGCACCAACCCACCAATAATTTTATTCTAGTTTCCTTTTTAACCGTTATTATTTTGGAAAAATGTATTTCCGAAAAAAAAAATGAGTATTATCACAACTTGCAATCGTATAAAAAACTGTTTAGATGTTTGGATGTTCGTCACTAAAAACGTTTGTAAAACGTCTGAACGGATTAGCATGCAATTCGCTCAGCAGATAATTAAGAACCTGTTATAATACCAAGGATACTTTTGGTCCCGGTAGAACGTTCAAATGGGTTTATTTTCTACCTACAAGCGAGCGAAGACGTTGACAAACGCTAGAGTAAAGGGTTTAATGATCCCTTGTAAATCCTTCACCTAATTTTAGATACCTAACTGCTATTTTAACCCATTGAATGCCGTTATTACAGACACAATTAAAAAACCATTGTGTCTCGCGTGGATCCACGTTTAAGGCATACCAAGAATTAATGGATAGTATTCTAGGAATCTGGGCTGAAAATCATTTTGTTACATGAATAAAACATAATGTCATCGCACCCACAGACACATGATGTTAAATTTACACATTAACCTTCAAAGAAGATTTATTATGAGAATTAACTGTCTGGCTTCACGTAAGTAGGCATTTAATACTCAAATGGAGGTCACACGAAAATATATTATGCTGGTACCAGCCTACCTATGTGTGAAAGCTATGTGTTTATACTAGGGATGTTATGGATATGACATTTCGGATACGGATTGGATACGGATGTAGGAATGATTATTATACCGGATACGGATACGGATACGGATATGAAATTATTTCGGATTATCCGTTAGTTTCGTATAATATCGGTTACGGATATTAAACTTTTAAGGAATTTCAAAAGTAAAATATAAATAGCTAATAAAATGATTTTATTTATATGTCACCATTTGGTAGGAATTACAATCAGTCCGTGAGTAATTATTTCAGCTATTTAAAATAAAAATGATTATAAATATAAATTGAGTGTTATCTAATCTACCTAAAATAAAAATGTAATAACAAATCCGATATTATCCGAAACTTTTATTTCGGATTCGGTTACGGTTACGGTTACGGATAAATTTTTATATCGGATATCCGATAGTTTCGGTTACGGTTACGGAACTCCTTAACATCCCTGGTTTATACGGAGGTGCCTACCTACCAACTTACCTTTTTTTTGTTTTTTATTACCTAGGTATTTGAAAAGCCAGTCGTGTCCACAAACAATTAAACACCACTCATTCTTTTTTTCTAATTCAATTTTTTCATGTATGATTATTTTATAATTATCATTTAGTTAGTAATATATTAATCCGTTGTTGCAATTTTTTTTTGTAAACACGTGTCAAGGTTTTAAGCTAAACACCAACGCTAAGGAACCCGCTAGTTATTTAAGTACTTATTTATTTTCTATTGAATTATTCATGACTAGCTTTTGCCAGCGGCTTCGCCCGCATATTATACATATAAATCGTCCTCTTGATCACTCTATCTATTAAAAAAACCGGATCAAAATCCGTTGCGTAGTTTTAAAGATTATACATACATAGAGACAGACAGCGGGAAGCAACATTATTAACCGACTTCAAAAAGGAGGCGGTTATCAACTGTATTTTTTAAAATATTTGTTATCTCATAACTTTTGACTGGGCAAACCGATTTTGATGATTCTTTTTTTATTTGAAAGCTGGTGCTTCCCGAATGGTCCCATTTTATTTTTTTTCGATTCGGGCAATGAGGTCCATGTGAAAACCATATATAAAGTCTTAAATTAGCATTAAGTATTTGCGCGACAAATGAACGAATAACGCGATTCGATTAGTGCGGGGTGTCTACCATAGCTAAAAAGATAAAAATATAAACTTTTTACAAAAAAAATACAATCGACTTCCTTAAAAAAAACACTACAAAGTCAAAAATAACTTTAATTTCGGAAGTCGATGGCAAAAAACCTTAAAGATAGATCCTAAGACACCGACTTTCGAAATTAAAGTTATTTTTGACTACTTATGTAGTGTTTTTTTTTTTTTTTAAGGAAGACGGTTGTTATTTTTTTGTAAAAGTTTTTATTTTATTTTTACTATGTAGTGATACTTTATCCTTTATTGGTAAAAAATAATTTGGGATCGAGGCAACATGTTTTTTCTTCCACACGGTACCTAGACTTTTTGATTTTATTTTGACATAATGCAACGCTATGTAGTAGGTACATATATCCATTTTCATGAAGTTTTCCAATAAGGTTTTCTATTAGTCCCGTGATCCCGTCGCGCGTGTTTGCCTGCCAGTATGTTTTTTAACTAAACTGTATGAAAACAAAAACGAAGTAACATTATCTATTCTACTTTACAGGTACTTTACGGTGGGATCTAAACAGTAGCCATTCACAAAAACAGCGGATTCGAAATGGGGACTCGTATTTTCCAAGCAATTTCCTCACTAACCCACTTAGCAAATAATGGCGTCATAACACGAAAGCAATCATCGCATTCAGGTAAACGTAGGCACGGCGACATGAGACTAATTTCAGTCATTGGCAGTAATTGACACTTCCAAACCTGGATGTACCTAACTCAATAGATCTCTTGCGTGTTACAAAGGGAGGTTAGGTCCCTACCTAACTAGTTTTATCCATGTAGGTATATTTAGGTTTCTATCAAGCCCGAATATCTGACGGCCAGTCAAAACTGGTAACATTAGCGCCTTGGGCCAAAGCGTATCGTATTACCCAGTGACTGGGTTGTGGTGGTCAGATAGACAGCCGCTCCTAGTAAAATACTGGTACTCAGCTGCATCCAGTTAGACTGGAAGCCGACCCCCAAATAAAAGCTATGCAGATGATGATATTATTAAAAAGTAAAAAAAAATAAAAATTGGTATTTAAATTTTCATAGTTGTTTAGATCATTTCGAAGTCTGTTCCTCCCGATATTATTGATGCTGACTGTACCTATTTGACTGGCCAGGTAAACAACAGTCACCGATATTCAAATTTCTTTTTTTAAAGGATACGTCGTTCCTGTTTTCATAATAAACTAATTTTGAAAATCGGTCCACAATCGGCGGAGAAATCGGCGACCATACATACATACAGTCGAACATATAACCTCCTTCTGTTTTTGAAGTCGGTTACAAATCAGTGCTTTTATGCACACGTGTGCCTGTCCTTTCACGCAGCAAAAGATAAACGAATCACGTTATTTGTTGTATTGATAGTTTTTAACCCAGACAGGCTACTATTTTCCACCAAAAAAAGCACAATTACTACCTATGTTTATTGCATAGACCACGGGAGCGAAACCGCGTAGCTACTAGAACATTTGACATTCAAATAAACTCTCTTGAGAAAGAATAGACAATTATCGTTTACAGTCAATTAACGGTAATGAGGATCAGCGACGATTTTAGTTAAATATGTAGAATTACAGTCGTACCTTAACCAATTATTTCAGTAAAAGAATTATTAAAATTGGACCAAAAATGACGAAGTTAGAGCGGTTTTAATTTTGCATTTTCGAAAACGCTCGCCAATACGCACAATTCGTTGATGACGTCATCTTCCACGTTCGCGTCCGCGGCACCGCCGCGCACGTTCTTTCTGCCTTTAGTTACGTGACTCGCAGTACATTTAAACAAATAATGGTGCCGATTCCCTTATTCACAAACTAAACTAAATTTAGTTTCAGTGCATCTTTTTCTTTCTATTTCATTAAGGAAAGGACAGAAGATAAATTTTAGTTTAGTCCTGTCAAATTAATCAGCGCTTGACGTAAATTGACGTAATTTTAGTAGGCAAGTTTTTAATCACGTCTAAAACTTGTATGGAGTAGTGACAAGCGCTGATTAATTTGACAGGACTAAACTAAAAATGTTCTTTTGTCCTCTTTTTAATGAAATAGAAAGAAAATGATGCACTGAACTTAAATTTAGTTTAGTTTGTGAACAAGGGAATCGGTACCAATGTCTTCTTAAAATATAGTATCGTGCCACGATGCGAAAATAGAAGTGTTGCTACACCGAAAAATAGAAAGAAGCTCCTCATGAAAGTACACCACGTACTTTCATGAGGAGCGACGGCGACGCCCTGTCTCCTTAGCTAAAAGTACTTTATACTGCATTTCAATTTAAAATTTGTCCGGAAAGATATTGGTGCCGATTCTGTTGTCACAAAATTTTCTAAACTAAAAATCACTAAAATTAGGCTTATTCCTGTCAAACGACGATTTCCTATTCTGAAATAGACAAAGTGACACAACTCAACTATATTTTAGTTTTGACAGTACTAAGATTGCACTGAGTTATTAGTTTAGTGAAAATGACAATTTTGCTATTCTGAGTTTGCCGATTTTCACCAAAAATTTTGACTATAATAATTTATTTTAACTAAATCTGACTATTATTAATCGCGATTAAAGAGGTGTGGAATAAAACTAGTGGTCCTGAACTAAAATTTACACCAACGAACGCCTCGTAAAAACAGTACTGTATTTTTGTTTTCCTTTTCTTTTGCTTATATCTCGAAAATGGCGTTTCCTATCGCAAAAATAATGACATTTTCGACCCCCTTTAGAACCCCCTCACATGTAAATTTCAACTGTTACATGTTATTCCCAAAAAAATAAACACATTTTCTCAGCCTCACAAGGATGTCAAGTTGAATATTTCTCTCCGATTCCTATAAGGAACCTCCCTTACCTAGTTCTTTCAATGTAAGTAGATAAAACCATATAAATTAATTATTAATTAAATAATTGTTAAATTTTATTGTAACAGAAACTCAATTTACAAAAACACTGTGTTCGATAACAACTGCATTAGTATAAAATGTGTCTCAGTCATTAACGCCCACCTCCACATAGTAGGAGCAAAAGCAAAATAGAAAAGCAAAAATCAAGAAACAAAAAATTAAGAACTTAAAACGTAAAATTTAAATTAAATTAAATTAGAACTAAAATTTAAAACTTAACAATATTTTCCCTGAGTAATTTTCTGTGAGACTATGAGTTTGAATGGATCCTAAGTCATGATCAGAGGGTCAATTCTCGTAGTTTTAAGAAAGTTCATAGTCTGATCCAAGGAACTTATACCCGACCCCTGGAATGTGCATTGTCAATTTGACACCATTATAAAAATAAACCTTATGAATATGTTACTAAGTTCTATTACAGACAATCACTTGGTCAGAGAGAAATTCGGTCCAAGAGAGAAAGCGTTGCGAGAGCCCTGTGTCCCTTTCTTGAAGTAGGGTGCCCATAATGAACGAAATTATAAGATTATTTACGGGTAAAGTCCATTGACGCATTTGCCCAATAAAAAGTGTCTCAACCATTTTTCTTAAAAACGACGTCTGTTGGATTTTTACGACAATTAATACTAAACAAATTGGTTATTTGCCCAGCGCGCCAGATATTCCAGGTTATACAATAATACTCGATAGCAGAGTTTATGCGTTGCGTTGCGTTTATGTTTACTGCGTTTTACTTTAATCCATTTTTAAAGCGTAACTATATTTTTTTTTTTTACAAATTATTGGTTAATATATTATATCCTGCTATATTCGTAACTACCTAAATCATATTGCTTGGTCACCCTAATGAAAGGGACAGAGGGCTCTCGCGAAGCTATCTCGCTCGGACTGCGTATTGGCACTATGGAATGCGCACAGGCTGTGCGCATTCCAGGTTGGATTTAAGTTCCTTGGTCTGATCTCAGTCTCAATCTGTCAAAAATACCTCGAGTTTCCATACATTTTTGACAAGTTTTTGACACTTAACTGTCGCCGAGATGAGACTGCGACTGGATTTTGAACATATTTAATTACGAGAACTGCCCTTCAGATGACAACCAAGGACAACTGAAAAATTTTAATTTTATCGACACAAATGATGGAACGCAAACAGAAACGAAGTACAAAGAATACTAAGTACACAACAGCATGTACTCGACGGGACCTAACGTTATCTCGTCTGATAATGTTAGTTGTATGAACACATCAGTGACGCATGAATCAGAGATAACGAATGTCACATCGTCTGGCTGGCTGAACAACCTCACTCTGGAGTTCTCACCGTGTATTTCGAGTATACATGCTACTGTAAAATCCTGAACTACGGTAAAGCCTAAGATTTTCCAGTAAAACCAAAGAACCAACTCTTAATAGTAAAAATCCGAACCGTGCTATGATCATCGTTTATTTCGAACTTTTACCTCATTCACTTGGTAACTCTCAAGATTTGCCTCAAAGGTACAGTAAATAAGAGGAGACGCCCCGGGCGTCGGGAGTCGATAGCGGACTCCCGGCCACCGCAGGCGCGAGCTTGCGGGCGGCGAGCAATGGGTAGCTCGCCGCCCAGTAAGGACCAATCTCGGGTCGACGGCGCGTAGTGTTCCACGCGCGCCTCAAAGAGATGTCAGCAAAACTGAAGGGGTCTGATAAGACCGATGCCTGCCAGGGTCGCGAGATTGTTCGAAAGAGATACCGTGACCCTGGCACATGGGCAACTGAAGGAATACGGGTGGGTTTTAGTCAGTAAAAGTCTGACATGCCCTCCCGCTCCGCCCAGAGCGGGAGAAGTCATTTGATGATTTCCCATCCAAAAAAAAATAGGTTAGGTACAGTAAATGTTGAAATCAGCGCTCCGTGTTGTAGCAAGTAATTTTTATACTACCTATTAATGAATTACAACTAATTATAGGGCACAAGCATGTCGGCAGACACAGGGGCACTCACTCTTATAGTCCGATGGGACGGTAATCCGACACGACCGGAGTGAAATAAGGCGCAAGACCAACGGCTTAACTTGCTTATCTCGGGAGTATCACACCACCAATGTATGGTATTAAGAAATTATTAATGGAAAAACCCAATCAACAATTTGCCCGACCTGGGAATCGACCCGACGCGCGACGTAAGTATCCAATTTACAGAATTAATGGGTTTACTGTACTGTATTACATTAAAGTATTTTATTTGTACCTTCTAAGTTTAATAATAAATTAATTACTTACGCTACTACATGCATACTCAATAAATGGAGTCATCGGATCCTCGTCATCATTTACAATAGGCATTCTAATTAGTGTCTACATACGTCAGTAGTTTCCGTAAAGGGTTTCAAAGGCACTTGACCTACTAGTAGCGAGTAGTTGCATAGCCTAGGTACTTAGGACACAGACCGATAAGGCAATGCTGTTCTAGGTGAGGTAAACAGTAACACAATACTCATACTGTCATTAATTAAACGCTATTCTGGATAAGTTTTTATCCAGTGCGTAAATTGTAACCATGAATTCAGCATATCATTGTAGACCCCCATGCGCAGAATTTTTTCGTGGGCTTTACAAAAAAAAATCTGCTGTTTCGTAGAAAAATGCAATACCTACGGGGTCAAAGTGTTGAAAATATTCTACGCTGGGGGTCTAGAATGATATGCTGAATTCATGGTTATAGTTTACGCACTGGATAAAAAATGATCCTGTATAATACCTCATACATTTGAGGTTATTAATTGCTCATGCAGACTGACAGACAAACATTCAGGCACGTTTTTCGGCATGACAGGTATAATTTTTATGTACCTTGACTGATTATGCTTTTGACTGAAAAAAGTCTTGTGGGGCGACCACAGCCTACTGTGATAGAGTTGAGTCACATTTTTATCGTAATTCGGGGGAAAAAACTATGATAAAATGCGTGACTGAAGTCTATCACAGAGGCTTTGCTCACGCGGTTCGTTGTAAAAAGTTTCTCAACCAGGACTTGCTTTTGCCTGGAGAGCTTCTAACAGTTTCTCACTCAAGTGCAATGACACATTTTCAAAGTTTATTCCCAACCTTCAGTACTTGGAGAGGCACCAGAAGAAGAAAAAATACAACAATCATTCATCATAGTTTGACTGTCAAGAATAAGACACTACTTATTTACAGAATAAGACTTCCCTACACACCCTTCAAACTTCAGAATATTTGAGACTGTCTATTGATATCCCATCCTACCATCCATCCAAGCAATCTACCATAATACCTCCCAGACAGAACACATCAATAAACATTCCCATATAATGGCCATCGACATAAGCTGGAGGATCACGCGACCTCCCTTGAGGACGCACATAATGAGGCCAGTTGACTAGTTGAGACCAGATTGATGGGACTCCTCGAGGCGACACCATTGGACCTTCACGTTATGAGGCAGAGTCACGGAACGAGAACTGGTGTACTGTATACGTTCAGCTTTGCCATTGATAGCCCACTTCTTGAAAAAGGTTATAAGCTATGTATCTAACTAGCTTCTGCCCGCGACTTCGTCCGCGTTAAATTTCTTGTTCCCCCGACCCTTCCCGTCGCGTCGAATTGCCCACCCGTGCGATTTCCCCCGTTTTTGCAACATTTTTCATTACTGCTCCGCTCCTCTTAGTTGTAGTGTGATGTTATATAGCCTATAGCCTTCCTCGATAAATAGGCTACCCAACACAAAAATAATTTTTCAATTCAGACCAGTCGTTTCTGAGATTAGCGCGTTCAATCAAAGAAACAAACAAACTCTTCAACTTTATAATAATATTATTATATTATTATAGTATAGAAGATACAACGCTGAGCTGAAGCCAATTTGGCATTATTATCATTGTTTTTGCTTTATTTTAAAAGTTTTTATTTAAAAAATATATAATGGCAATAAACGCAATTTTCTTTCTTCCTTTCATTCTATGTCCCTTAGGAGTCGAGCAAAAATAATAAAAAGACAGAACGCTTAGCCGCGTCACACTTCCTGAAATTTCACGCTGACGAAATTGCGGACAAAGGTATGTAGTGTATAAATATGTACATTTAAGTACTACCCAGTATTGTGTTTTGTGGCCACATATTGATACAATATTATGAAACAAAGATAAAAAATACATACGTGTTACGTACATATGTATTTATAATATAAATAAACCCTCTAAGTTCATTTCATCCCATTAAACTTTTTCTTCATAAAATTGTCATTCAACACACAGTTGAGAAAATGAAGTCAGTAATATTGTCATAATAAGTCTGTATATTTATATATTTACTCCGTATATTGGGTACACACCTACTTATATTATGTTCGTATGCACATAATTTATTGCCAGGTCAGAGTTGATACTGCACAATATGTTTAACAAGCAATAACAAGAATTATTATAGACATCTACATACATAGTATTTATACATACATACATACTGGCGGTATATTTCCACTACAACCATATTTTTGTATGCACTCAATGAATGTAAAGGTAATCGTGCATTGCACCGTAACAAGGAAGTTCGATGGAGCATCAGCCAAAGTGGCTGGTGGACGCCTTTTAAATTGTTGTAATACCTACTTTTTTTTGGATGGGACTGTTGTAATGCTTGGATTCTGATACTTGTTTTAAAATTTGCAAACCGCATCGAAATTCCTGTTCCCGGCGAAAATAGTTTTATACGCAATAATTTTGCTTGCTTTTATAATTATGTAACTAATCTTTGTATTTTATTTATGAGAATTATAAATTAAAGCCGCTTCTCATGTTTGTCTGTATGACCGCATTGTTCTTCTAAACTCATATTTATTCCGAAAGGTTTTTGGGTAATACGATAATATTGAACTTATACATATACTAGCTGACCCAGCGAACTTCGTACCGCCTCAGAATCAATAAATGTTGTGTTAACTTATCAGATCCCACCAACACAAAGCAAAGTGCACCAAGTACCATATACCCATGTTAGACCAAGTTATGACAAACTGGTACTTTGAAGGCATAAAGCGTTTTCTAGCTACCACACACCCATGTTAGTTGAGCTCCTACCAAGTTATGCAAACCTGGTACTTCGAAGACATAAAGCGCTTTCTAGTTATCAAACACCCATGTTAGGTGACTTTGTAGTCTTAAATAAGTGATCTTATTTAATTTCTTTGTTATTTTCTAATTTTCCGCGCATTTTTTTAATTTTGTTTCTTTCATAAGAACCTTCTCCTGACAATAACAAACACAACAAAAAATAATAAGTGAAATCGGTCCAGCCGTTCACGCGTGATGGCGTGACCAAGGGAAATAGGGATTCATTTATATATATATATATATATAGATATAATATTGCAATCTCGATGCAGGTATTGTCAAGTTGTAAAAACCATGCGAAGCAGGGGCGAGTCGCTAGTAGGGTGCCTATACCTAAAGTATAATATTACGCAGAAAAGATACCTATGGACTGTGCCAGATGTGAAAAAAATAAAAGTCGTTGACACCCACCTTTCAATGTATTCAAATATTTCAAAACAATACGAAATTAATGTAAAGAAAGTGTCGCTAGCACGGTCAAAACGGTAATTTGAATACATTGGTAGGCAGGTGTCAACGACTTTTATTTTTTTCACACCTGGCACAGACTATAGCTATCGATATACTAGGTAAATGTCCCGATTAGGTACTGTTCTAAAAGCTGATGGCCGGCATTGAGAGGTCAAGGCCAATCGATTCACTAATTGCCATCCACGGCCCACGAATCACGATTCCCAAAATAAACTAAGCGCGGATCTACGCATATCAATGGGAAATTATTTCCAGTCGAATACAAATTCTTTAAAGTTATGAATAATTTTGTTGGTATTACTTACCTAGTCGAGTATAGAACAAGGATTTGAAATATCTGTCTCGTAAACAAGCGAATGTCTCTAATGTGCAGGGACCTTAACAGTACCTATGATGTCATACATTTGTAAAATATTCTGGTAGTGCATTTTATTGTGGTAACCACGACTGTTTGTGTGTCCAAGCACATACTTAATTTAAACAGGTTTTCAGGTAACTCCGATTTATAAATAAAGTTTGGTTTTTATTCCTAAGAAAATGTACCAAGTACCTGCCTACTTGACCACACGCAATGTATATAAACATGAATCTAAAAGGAATCTTACTCGATATTATCTAACTGTGCCCCGCGGTTTCACCCGCATAACTCTCGATCCCGTGAGAATATTGGGATAAAAGTATTCTATATCCTAATCCAAGTCATGGTCTACCCATTTGCCAAATTTCATCCAAACCGGGTTGGCCGTTTCTGCTTGAAAGCGTTACAAACATCATAATCAGCCTAATATTGTTCCCACTGCTGCGACACAGGCCTCCTCTCGGTGAAAAGGAGTGGGCCGTAATCTACCCCGCGGGCCCGGTGCGGGTTGGTAGATGTCACATGTATTCGAATTTTTGTTTCTAGAATATGTCGGTTTCCTCACGATGTTTTCCTTCACCGTTTTGAGAGCAGTGGTAATGAAATTATTTACACAAAGTAAAGCCTACCTGGATTCGAACCCAACCCAAACACAACAAAATGTTTACTCTTTTATTAGTTTAGAAAATGCAGTAGAGTACTTATTGCAATATTGATTGTCCACTCATTAGGTTCTCTATTGGCGTATATTCTTCAATTGTTTTCCATTACACGGTTTCTCGAGGAATCGAATCGCAATACAATCAATCAGTCGTTTCAATTCGTCGTACAGCGCGTCATTGGATGCGGCTGATGCAAGAACTTATCAATTGAATTCTATTGAATGGTATCAGATTATTCCATTGTAAACTTACAATGGCAATGGTTTTTATGCAATTTAGGTGAACATATTGTATTGCTCAAAATGCACTACAGGTAGATAAGTACTTCGGAAAAACCGTATGGTGCCGGACGTAAAGAATAGCACCGTCCCATTTTTTAACACGCTTTTATTATGTCGACCTGTTTGTAACTATGTAATGGAATCTAAGGTAACTAATTTAATTATCTTCCAAGGATCGTAACCTCATGAAAATTGGCAGCTGTATATAGTTCTGATGACAATACAATAATATGGTACTGTCGAACTGATCTGATGATGGAGCCGGAAGATATGAATTGGAACTTCATCATGGAACATCGTATCATAGCTGTGTTTGGACTTGTTAGAAAAGTCTTGTAATGATCTTTGACCACGATTAGGTTTCAAGGTCTGGTGGTGAAGCCGGAAGATAGGCACTGGCATTCCATGATGGAATATCGTATCATAGCTGTGTTTGGACTTGTCAGAAAGGTCTTGTAATGAACTTTGACCACGATTAGCTTTTGGTTTTTACGTGCATTTACAAAAGCGTGTTTTTCTAGTGTTTTTAAACTATACATTTATTATTTCCCGTGGGTATCGTAAGAGGCGATTATGGGACTAACTAGAGAATGGGCAGGAGCGTTCTCTATGCATTTTATCACATTCGTCGGATGAAGTATCTATTTCGGTAGGTACTACATTTTTCATTCGATCTACCTGGCTTTTTCCCAACTATTTTGGAGCTTGCGGCTTCCAGTCTAACCGAGTCCAGCCGAATACTAGTATTTTACATAGAACAACTGTTTATTTGACATACATAACCCAGTTATTGGGTAAAACCAATTATCAGGCTTTTGGGTACCGACTTTTGTTTCTGACTACCTGAAACGACTGTCGATGACAGCCGGGACCAACGGCTTAACATGCCGACACGGAGGGGTCGCGATATGTAACGAATGGTCACCCAACCTCAAACCGTCCGCAGCAAGTGAAGGTGATCCTTTAATCGACCCGTGCGGCTTGCACGAGCCACTCAGTACCAAATTATTCCTCGAGCTAACATAACGCCTTGTTTCCCAAAGCGTCGGGCAGAGGTCTACTTCTAGTACACTCACATTTATACAGTTATGTTTAAGGCCCACGTAATGTCGTAAGATTGTTCGAAAGAGATACCGTGACCCTGGCACATGGGCAACTGAAGGAACACGGGTGGGGTTTAGTCAGTAAAAGTCTGACACGCCCTCCCGCTCCGCCCAGAGCGGGAGAAGTCATTTGATGATTTCCCAGCCGAAAAAAAGGCCCACGTAAGTAATAAGGGGCAAATCCAGGCTCCAAAAAAAACTACGTATGACAAAAAAAAAACTTATTTGTAGTCACCTGAAAATAGTGGATGTTTAAATGAGTCTGAAGTTTTTTCAGTTTCGTTTACTTTACTTTTCACTAAATCATAAAAAAACGAGTGATTTAATTCAACGACATCCGTCCAACGTACTTAAGTGGTTCACTCGACAGTGAAAAATTGCGGTGAAGTAAAAATAAATATTAAAACAATATCGAATTATTGGCGAATATCCAGAATTTTAAAAGAATACGGTAGAAGAAAAGAAAACACTAGTCTTATTGTCACAGTGATGATTAGTGAAAATTATTTCAGCCTGGCAACAGTGATTAATATAACGTAGATTCTGTTTGTCCTTATCCCAATAGTGGTGCTGGTGGCTCAGTGGTAACAGCCGCGATTTACGAGTTGTAGGCCGTGGGATTGAACCCCTGCAGGCCCTTTCAGTAAATTAATTTATCACCACTGCTCCCAAAACGGTGAAGGAAAACATCGTGAGGAAACCGGCATGTCCTAGAACCAAAAATTCTAAAACTTATACCGCACTGGTGGATTGTGGCCTACTTCTTCTGTCAGACAGGAAGCTTGTGTCTCAGCAGTGGAAATATTATAGGATAGGTACCCAATGGAGTTTCGGCAAAAATTTTGATCTTCCATCCTTCCTCGGCGCTTCCTACTTTCAGGACTTACGTTTAACCTGGTACACCTTGTTTAAACATGCATCACCATCATCATCATTCACCCACGCAGCTCTATCCTAATTTATTTGTACTTGACGCAACATGTCTTCATTCATACATTTCTATTGCCTGTCATCTCAATAAGAATCAACCCCTATCAAATAGGAGGCGAAACGCCGCACAGTGGAACGAATGTATGGGAGCGGTTGGACGTAGACATGTCCGAAAAATAAGAGTAAAATTATGACAAACTAATGATGCCATCTTATTCGATTACTTAATGCCTTCATAAATTGTGGTGATGAATTTCTTCATAACTCCCATATTTCGGGAGTAATTTGAGAAAATGTGAAATTTTACTATGAAAATGAGTGTATCGAGCTCTCTCCCTCCTGATTCCGGGCTTGTTTCAAGTAGCGGTCTCTAATATCGTAATGCTATTACTAAGAGCTATATTTAATACTAAGACACATAGTGCGCCAAATGTGCACTTTCTGGGATAAAAGGAAATGAAAATTTAAAAAAAAAAACGTTTATTCCCCATTTGTATTTACTTTAAACCGCAGACAGACTTATTAAGAGGTCTATAAATATATTATATATATACAGAAATATATATTAACAAAAATATTCACAAGAACTGATGAGAGTATGACTTTTAAGTAAGTTGATAATAAATTACCTAGTTTCATTAAAAGTACAATAAATAATTAAGATGTAAGCTCTAATTTACTAAGTTACACATTTTAAAACAATAACATCATTTAATAATCTTCGTCATCATCATCATCATCAATTAATTCAAATTCAGAATCGATGTCCGCTAAATCATTTATGTTAACAAATTCGATATCACTTTTCTCAGAATCCGTAAGCTCATAAAATTCCTTAAAAGAAGATTTTTTACAAACTTATTTCCTTTTGGACGTATACTTGTAACAAGTGGATCAGAAGACAGTAAAAGATTGTGCATAATATCTTCATTGCATGAGATACTGCTATGCTTTCGAGAATGCCCCTCTCTATATTTTCTAAAATCTTTATTTCTAGCCTCAGATGCCTCTTCGGATAGAAAACCAATGGGCACAATTGACATGTTCTGAACTATGTCTGGCCCATGCATTAAAATTTTATGAAGTGAAGAAGGCATATAATACCATGGGTATAACTCCACGTAAAGCTTAGCAGTATCAAAGCAGAACTCTCGGAATTTAGTTACGTTGATCTTCTCTCCTGATGAAATACACTGCAAGATCACACAGATTTTTCTTAAAAGCATAGCATCTATTCCGGTCAGTTCAGCAGATTTAGTGTAGTTTTCAAAAAATCTCCTTGCCGAGTTGCCATTGTTGGTGGATCCACTGCCTTGTTTCACAACATCGAGAAGTAAGCCCGTTTCTCTTCTTACAGCCTCTTGAACTCTTTTCTTCCTGTCATCAACTTGCCTTTTTGCTATATCACCCCTTACTTGCCATGATTTTATGTCTAATTTGTAGGAAATGTGTAATAAGCATTCCATTGAGCGAATCCAAGCGTGAAGGGTGCTTAAGCTATATTTATACATGTCCTCGTTTGCGTGTTTATCTTTGATTAACTCTAAATTATTCATTTCTTTAGGACAAGCCTTGCATATGTCACACACTGAAGCTGCTGTATTGGATATAATGGAATGAATTTTACCATCAATCATTGTCAACAGCAGTTGGTGTTTGACACTAATTCCATCAGTGATGGTGGATGGAGTTAAGGCTTCAATCTCTGCTTCGATTTCAGCCATCTCTCTCTGCACATTTTCTTTGGTTTCCTTTATAAACTTAAACAATATTGGCCGGCAAAATGAAGTGGAAGATGGTCGCTCGTTTTCCCAAATTGTTACACCTTTTGAGACGAGCCGCAGTGGTACAAGACTAATCATAAAATTACTAGCAAGATCGATTTGCTCATCTTCACTCGTCCTTTGATGATAAATGCTTTGGCTAGATGATCCGTCAAAACCCCATTTGCTGGTCAATACGAGCTGTTGATTGGGATCAACAGGGGTTTCTAACGACCTAATAAGTCTTCTTGAGGTTAAATCCATCAAGGCTTGTAATTTGATTTTTGCAGAGCTCTCTGTAACTGTGAGATCTTCTTTGGCCGGATAGCACTTAATTTTTTCTTTAACCAACATGTAGTAACTCGGGTATTGAAGAGCTCCTTCTTGAGTGTTGAAATCCCGAAGAGTGTTATAGCGCCATTTCGATAAGTTCATCGATACATAAAGAGCCAATGCCTTCAAAGGGGATATTTCCCGTACCTGAATTGATTTACCTTCAATGAAGGCTTTGATTTTTGAGGCCTCTTCTGGATTCTCCGTCAAGTATTTCATAACATAAGCTGTATCGCTTTGTCCTGCCTTTTGAAGCGCCCTTTCGGCCGAAAACATAATTTCAGCGCTGCTACTGCTGCATGAAAGACTATCTTCAGTGCGTCTTCTTTTTTGCCGGTTACTAAGGTCCTCAAAAGATTTACGAGGACTAGGATGTGTACAAGTTGAAGCATCAGATTTAGCAGGAGAAATTATGGGCTCGATGACGTCACTTATATTTTCTGTAGAAGGTTCCATATTTTCATTCTGTAATTCCGGCCATTGAATTGCAGCCTGTAGCCAAATCTCATGTTTCTTCCGAAACTTATCTGTGCTTCTTCCAGACTGTGTCCATTTTGCATAAATGCGGTAGCAAAATCGACGACACCAGTCTTTTAAACTTGTTTCAGCACTTTCACATAACTGAACACAACTGTTATCTTTTAAAACACTGAACAAATAGTTAAAGTCGCGTAAATCTTTATGTGCGCGTGCGCATAAAGCAACGTGAATATCAAGATTTGTATTAAAATTTGGAAAATACATTGCGAGATTAGCTTGGATACAACGAGGTGTAAATCAACACTGATTTTAAAGTTACTAATAGTGACCTATTTATATAAAATCCAGGTATCCCAGGTATCCTTTGTTAAATATTGCAAGGTAATTAGTTATTGTGATAATGAGTAAATGATGCATGCTAAATTAGTGTATTAAGAGCCATTTAGTAATTAAATAATAGCAATGTTCTTATCAGTAATCATTAGTGCATCAGTTTTATATGTAAACCTTAAGTCCCTAATTATATATCCTAATTAGCTTATATCTTCTCTAATTGGCTGCTCAGAAATGTTATTGTAATAAGGTAAACCTTTAGAAAAACGGTTTTAATCAACAAAATAAACAAAAAATAAAAAAATTGTGTTATAAAATAAACATCACTCTTTATCCCAGAAAGTGCACATTTGGCGCACTATGTGTCTTAGTATTAAATATAGCTCTTAGTATTAGCATTATGATTTTAGAGACCGCTACTTGAAACAAGCCCGGAATCAGGAGGGAGAGAGCTCGATACACTCATTTTCATAGTAAAATTTCACATTTTCTCAAATTACTCCCGAAATATGGGAGTTATGAAGAAATTCATCACCACAAGTTATGAAGGCATTAAGTAATCGAATAAGATGGCATCATTAGTTTGGCATAATTTTACTCTTTTTTTTCGGACATGTCTACGTCCAACCGCTCCCATACATTCGTTCCACTGTGCGCCGGGGCGAAACTCCGCTGCCGCGACAAATCGCGGCACGGCGGACAGAGCTCCGGTGTGATCTCATGGCGACATGGCGGGTACGATTGTCGCACCCAGTGCTGGGCACGCCACAATTGCGGCGGTAAGTCCCCTCTTTGAGGAGTGGATAGAGAGGCGTCACGGCGTCCTCACCTTCCGCCTGACGCAGGTTCTCACCGGGCATGGGTGCTTCGGTGGGTTCCTGTTCAGGATAAAGCGGGAGGATACGTCCGGGTGTTTCCATTGCGAGGATCGTCTGGAGGACACGGTGGAGCATACGGTGGAGGTGTGCCCTGCCTGGGCGGGTCACCGCCGTGTCCTCGTGGAGGCGATCGGCGGCGGCGACCTCTCGCGTCCGGCCCTGGTGCGAGCCATGGTACGGAGCGAGAGGGAATGGGAAGCCGTCACCTCCTTCTGCGAAGCAGTAATACTCGCAAAGGGGTAGGCGGGGCGCGTGAGACTCCCGACGCCCCGGGCGTCGGGAGTTAATAGCGGACTCCCGACCACCGTAGGCACGAGCTTGCGGGTGGCGAGCAATGGGTAGCTCGCCGCCCGGTAAGGACCAAGCTCGGGTCGACGGCGCGCAGTGTTCCACGCGCGCCTCAAAGAGATGTCAGCAGCAGTGTAGGGGTCTACTAGGACCGATGCCTGCCGGGGTTGCGTGATAGTTCGAAAGAGATACCGTGACCCTGGCACATGGGCAACTGATGGAACACGGGTGGGTTTTAGTCAGTAAAAGTCTGACACGCCCTCCCGCTCCGCCCAGAGCGGGAGAAGTCATTTGATGATTTCCCATCTTGAAAAAAAAAAAAAAAAAAAAAAAACCCCTATCAAATTACACACAATCTGTCCGTCACTCCCTACAACTATGCATCAACATCATTCTTCTTAAATCACTCAATTTCTTTATACTCGGCGTATTAGCAAGTCTTCTTCTTCCATAGCCATTTCTATTAGCCCTCTATCAATCGACATCAAGCCTTCGACATTCATATTCAACACTTTCCTCACGATATGTTCCTCGTCATCACCATCCTCACTCAACGCCATATCTTTTTCTTAGCAGGAGACACTAAAAATACTTTCAAGAGGGCTTTCACCATTTTAAAATCCGCTTAGCGTTCCTTGTAATTATAACTATGCATGATGCACCAATTATGCGTCCTGCGTCCAGACCGTCGCGTCTCTTTGGCGCAATCGGTGTTTTCCCATGGGAAGCTCGTGCTGGGTTTATCCCTGATCATAGATTCATCTCATCTTCAAACTCACATTGGTATGGACAACGGACTATCTTAGTCTGTGATGCTTATTCTCAGAGTTGCCGGGAGGTGGGTATTCGTGACTGTCTGCCATGTAATTCACGACTTCACGAGCTAAGTAGGCCTACATAATAAATAACTTATAATAATTTCTAGTTTGAGAGTCAGTCAATCGTGTCGCATTTTAATTTCATGGCTGCGTATGATGTTTTTGGTCTAATTCCAGGTCGAGAATATGAATATATAATTGGGGCTTTCATCAGGAATGACTTGGTAGCAGTCCAGTGAATTTTGTCCTTTTTTTGAGAATGACCACTCGTAGGTCAACATAGGAGATTATCGGCTGCTTAACCGGACTTACCTATGGCTGCCTCAATAAATTAAAGCAAGCCTAAGCGATTGAACGCTAAAGGCACTCTCGTGGGGTACGGGCTTCAGCTTATGGCGTCGCTGGAAGAGGGCAGCACGGGCTGGATCGAATTAATGAAATTTGCCCTGTATTATAAGGGACCAAAAATTTTACTCACTTCTTGTGCTGTTAAAAATATAAATTTTCTCGTGCTGTTCAGATTTCTTGCAGTATACATAATTTTGTATTATTACTAGTTTGCCTTGTACTAAGACTGCTTCCGTCAATAGTGCAAACGCACGTTCTAACTTCCGCACCCCAAGCATTAGGAAATAATTACCGCTCTTATTTATATTATAATCATTTCAATAATATCAGGCTTTTATCTATAATTATTATAAAACAAAGCCACTTTTCTGTCTGTCTGCGTGGCCGCTGATATATTCTAAACTGCAAAGAGGATGTTGAGGTTTTCACCATTATTTAGGGAATTTAATCCGGAAGGTTCATGGGTATAAACATACGAGCTTCTGCCCGCAACTTCGTCCCCGTCAAATTTATTGCTCCCCGACCCACCCCGTCATCGCACCGAATCGCCTACCCGTACGAGTACTTCGTTTCCGTGACTTTTTTTCTTTTTGCTCGGCTTCTAAGGGTCATAGCGCTATGTAATATGCTTATAGCCTTCCTTGATAAATGGACTATCCATCACAAAAAGTTTTTTTAAAATTCAAACCAGTAGCTCCTGAGATTAGCGCGTTTAACCAAACAAACTCTTCGTCATCATCATTTCAGCCAAAAGACGTCCACTGCTGGACAAAGCCCAACCCCTCCACCATCCGCCATTTTGACCGGTTTTGTATTTTCCGTATCCAACGGATTTCTGCGGTCTTCACAAGGTCATCGGCCTTCAGCTTTATAATATGATAAACAATAAATTAAAATATAATATTTATAATCTATTGGTACTATAATATTGTAAAGCTGAAGGCCGATGGCTTTGTTTGTTTGTTTGATTGAACGCTATGATCTCGGGAACTTCTGATTGAAATTGGAAAATCTTTTTACGGTTAAAGTAACGCAACAAACATGTAGGACGAAATTGTTTCTCGTAAAAAGTTCGATAGAAAAGTTCGCAATAGCATAATATGTCTATCTTTTAAGGTTGGCTCTAGTGAGCGAATCTTAAAAGTTTTTAATTGAAATAAAATCGAAATGTTTTAAAGCTGGAGATTGTATGGTCGTACGTTACGGAAGTACTTATCTCAGGATAGCCCAGTTATCTACAAAGGCAATCCATACTTCCATAGTTCCATATCCATACTAATATTATAATCCATACTTCCATACTATCCATACTTCCATACTATATACTATATATACTATATACTATATACTATAATATACTATTATACTATATACTATATATACTATATACTATACTATATACTTTATACTTATATACTTTATACTTATTATACTTTTATACTTAATATTATAAATGCAAAAGTAACTCTGTCTGTCTGTCTGTCTGTCTCGCTTTCCTGCTAAAACTACTGAACCGATTTAAATGAAATTTGGTACACAGATAGTTTAGAGCCTGAGAAAGGACATAGGCTACTTTTTATCCCGGTAGTATGTGCCCGCGGGATAATTTCCGACCTCCACGCGGGCGAAGCCGCTGGCAAAAGCTAGTAGACTATATAACATCACGGTAGGACCATTATGAGCAAGCAAAAAGAAAAAAAGTCACGAATGAGAAGAACTCGCACGGGCAGGCGATTTGATGCTACGACGGGGAGGATCGGAGAAACAATACATTTAACACGGACGAAGTCGCGGGCAGAAGCTAGTAAGTATAGATTACACTAACTAAGATTTAACACAAAAATCAATGTGGACGATGTGTAATGTGTTGTTTGCATCCCTGTGAAGCAGGGGCGGGGCGGGTCGCTAGTTTATAAACCTATAATTATCCAATAATTATCGAGCATTTATTTATAATTATTTGCAAGTAAGAGGATATAATTATCCGTCGTTAATATAATGGTAATCTATGGCGTCGTAAAGTTACATACAGTTGACATTGACGTCGGGACGAAGAAGGACAATGGGAGTGACTGCATCACTCGATATAGAAATGTGCAACCTTTAGTACTTAGGACTTACTAGGTCTTATGGGCGAAACGTGTTTTCTATACTAAAGGCTTAAACGATGTTTTAATTAATAGAACCTGCGAGAAGCTAGCGAAGGTGGAGAAAGATATAACTTGAGAAAACTTGTTTTATTTTACCAGTATATAAAAGTTGGTACTGTTTTATTTATAATATATTTCTCTTGGCCAAGTACACTTGCAGTGAGAACGCAACAAACAGTTTAAAAAAAATAAACCGTCAAAGATATTTCAAATATAGAAGTAACTAGTGAAGGGCAACTGTCGGATAAACATCCGAATTCAAATAAAAACAAAAAAGGTCTCGATTTCAAAACAAACAAAAACACATCGCATCGGATTTCAAGTTTGTTTGAGAAACGTTTTTTTATATGCATTCAAGTTCATAATCATGGAATTTTCCACACTATTTCTGCGTAGTTTAAACCGCAGTGTATTTGACTTTTATACTTTATTCACCTGACGCCGACGACGTCAGACCAGCTGTGTGCCCGTCGTGTTGACTTCCTTAACCTAACCCAACACGACACACTTACCGGTGTGTTGTGTAGGTTAGGTTTGTTGATCGAGCAAGGTGGAACCAGAAAAAAAAACAATATTATTTATACTAGAAGTAGGGAATGTGTTGACAAGAGATGTATGAGTATGTACAATTGTACAGTGATTGTACATATTATTATTTTTTACAGTTTAGTTCAAGAACTGCGGGGTTAAACATACAGTAGGAGTGCTTAAATGTTGATAGTTTTACAACATCCATTGCGTAATTTACGTTGTTGAGAAGACAGATTTCTCGAACATATGAAGTAATGGATTAACAATTTCCGTAAAAATGCTCTAGATTGTGATTAATAGTGCGTTATGCAATTAGGGTGCTAGAAAGAATTTTAGCAATACTGTGAAATATTTTTGAAAAAAAAAAGCTAATCGTGTAAGGGTCGTAGCATACGGAACAGGGTGCAAGTATGGCTGAGATAGTAATAAACTTTAAGGATTTTTTTTCCTTTACAGTTAGTAATTTATCCATCAACGTTACTTAAAGAGGAAGTTTATAGCAACAAAACAATACGTAACTGAAACGACCTGCGGTGAACCTATCCAATTCTTGCTATCACCGACCAGTAGCGACTTGGCTATCAATATACATCATTGACTATTAACACGAATTGTTAACTGAACATCATTTCCTGATGTGCTTTTAGACATTACACTTATTACAGACGAGAGTGAAGACAAGCGTGGATGATATTATTTTCTGCGAAGATATACAGGGAGAATTTTCAAAGTTAACGAGTGTGACTTAATCCGAAATTGAAAGAAATAGCGAAAAGTACTCGAAAAAGTCTCGTGGTGACATCTAAGAGTGAGGTCCTCGGTTCTCTTCCCGAGGTGGGACAGATTGTTATTTGGTGTTCAATTCCATGACAAATTTTCCCCTGTAGCAGCCGAGATTCGGAATTTCTGAACGTTTGATGGCAACAGGCTCACCCTCCGTTAGATACATAAATGAGCAGTCTGTAGAGCACCCACTGCTGAGACACAGGCTTCCTCTCGGTACGAGGGAGTGGGCCATAATCTACCACGCGGGCACTTCACTTGGACCATCACTGTTCTCGTCACATGGGACTTAACCATAACTGGTGAATAAAGGCATGAATTTATATTATAACTTTATAAGTCTCGGAGCTGATTTTGATAAATACCAAAACTGCATCTGCGGACGGTATTATAAACAAAAGATTCGAATACTTATCGACTTATTTTGATTGACAACGTGATAATCAGTACAGATAACGCTGTTACATTTGCTTTCTGGATTTATGTAGTATTAGAAGATATCGATAATTCGATAACAATAATAGCAGTCGGTGAATATGAGGTATTAGAGGTATGACTGATTGTGATTATGCTACTGATTGTCGATATGTATTGTTTACTTACAGCATGACCTGATAAGATAGGAATGTTCGAGAACACCTACTTGAGATTGTCATAACACAAAAGATTTTGATAACTTCAGATAACATGTCTTTGGAAAGGCAATAGGAATTTTGAAAGGCACAGTGGACGGTGTTTGTTTATTTCTTTGGGTACTCTTGAACAATCCTATTCCTATTTACAATGGCGAAAGCATGGATGTCTGTTACTCAATCACACAAAAACGGGCGGAAGGATTTAGATGAAATTTGCCATACACATTAACTATTAATAGTCTAGATTAACACATAGGATACTTTTATCTCAGTAGTAGGTACGTTCCCGTGGTATAATTTCCGACTTCCAAAGACGCTGACTAAAAGTTAGTCAAAGTATAACTATCTCCTAACTCCTACACATACGAGAGTCATAGTTCAGTTCACCATCAGTAGTTATATAGAAAAACTATTAATAAATACGATAGGTATTTTATTATTTGCGACTCCAATGTTGTTTTTAACTTCCAGGCGGAAGGGATCGCGACCACAGCACATTATGCACATACATAAGCATAAGTTCTACATATCTATACGTATCTAGAGGTATTTATAAACACGAAACGGATATTTACCGTAAACATCATCAATGTAGACAGATGTATAATGTGTGAAATTACAAGAATTGCTAATTTTGACACAGGTATAGATCATACATACGCTTATTACAGTCTGTGTTTGATCAAACAATTTGTATTAAAGTAACAAACAATATTGAATGGAAAACCTATGTTAAAACTGGTATTTCCAACCAAACAAAACACAGAGCTAGAGGTGGTTACTGTAGATCCGATTTTAAAAGGAATATCCGAAATCGTATACGTTTGTACATAGAAAAATAACCGCATTTCTTGTGTGCTAAATTTTATGAACCTACTTCATACGTTTTACCAAATAGGTAGTTTTTTGTTTTGTTTCTTATTATATTTATACACGGACATCGTAAGTACCTTAAGTAGTAGCTTCTGATGACAAACGATAGCAATAACTTACTATGTTTGTAACATTTTCTTCCGACCTTACAAAGGACACGTTTTAGTTCAATAAAATACCTAACTAGGAAAACTATGTCTGACCTCGATGCGAATACCTACAGCTCGTAATCGTTTTTAGGGTTCCGTTGCCAAATGGCAAAAAACGGAACCCTTATAGATTCGTCATGTCTGTCTGTCTGTCTGTCTGTCTGTCTGTCTGTCTGTCTGTCCGTCCGTATGTCACAGCCATTTTATTCCGAAACTATAAGAGCTATGCTGTTGAAACTTGGTAAGTAGGTGTATTCTGTGAACCGCATTAAGATTTTCACACTAAAATAGAAAAAAAACAATAAATTTTGGGGTTCCCCATACATAGAACTGAAACTCAAAAATGTTTTTTTTCATCAAACCCATACGTGTGGGGTATCTATGAATAGGTCTTCAAAAATGGTAATGAGGTTTCTATTATCATTTTTTTCTAAACTGAATAGTTTGCGCGAGAGACACTTCCAAAGTGGTAAAATGTGTGTCCCCCCCCCCCGTAACTTCTAAAATAAGAGAATGACAAAACTAAAAAAAATATATGATGTACATTACCATGTAAACTACCAACGAAAATTGGTTTGAACGAAATCGAGTGAGTAGTTTTTTTTTTAAACGTCATAAATCGTAAACCGCAATTTACCTTACATTCAATCAACTGAAATATAAAAATTAAAAAATATATATATTTTTAAACCGAAAATACCTACAGGTTTGTACGGAACCCTCGGTGCGCGAGTCCGACTCGCACTTGGCCGGTTTTTTTTTGCTAATGGTTTTAAACAATGAATTAAAGATATTCTAAAAATAAGATACTTACAAATAGTTTATCGTAGGAGTTGGATGTTAGATAAGTGGAATAGAATCAATACCCACTTAACACTGCAGTATTTTAGATTACAAAATTCTATGAATTTTACATCGTAAGACTGTTTAAAGAACTAATTACTTACTTGGAAAATCAACTAAGTAGCTGGAACTAACTATGGTACCTGTCTATAACTGATATTTAGGGAAAACCTATTGTGGTAGGTAAGGTAAAAGAAAAAATAAATCATATTCATATACCTAGTTTTTTTTTTGTTTTAAACAGTAGACGTACACGTTTTTTTTTATAAATAAACCGGTTAGTAAGTGGCCGTTATTGAAGCAAAAAACATACGAACCAAAAAAGTTGGCGTTAAAAATCCACTAGATTTATTATTGACTTCACTACCTACTTTGTATTTAAGACCAAGCTTACAATTTACTTTATGACTTTATGTAGACATAATTGAATAGTGTCACGATCCATATAAGGCTTTGCCCTTTCAATATACCTGTATTTCTTTTCTATTTTGGCCTTCAACGTAAACTAGTATTTAAAGCTTAGTACAGCGTAGAACTGCAGGAGGTAGTTGTCAATCTTAGTTATACTACCTAGGTTCTAGATAAATGAAATAAATGGCACAATATTACCATTTGCCCACTGCGTACGATCCATATCCGAATTCGGATCTAGTGAGTGCACTAGGCTCAACCCGTAATACAAATTGTAGGTAAGTTCTTCGGCTTTTTTAGGGTTCCGTTGCCAAATGGCAAAAAACGGAACCCTTATAGATTCCTCATGTCTGTCTGTCTGTCTGTCTGTCCGTCCGTATGTCACAGCCACTTTTCTCCGAAACTATAAGAGCTATGCTGTTGAAACTTGGTAAGTAGAGGTATTCTGTGAACCGCATTAAGATTTTCACACTAAAATAGAAAAAAAAACAATAAATTTTGGAGTTCCCCATACTTAGAACTAAACTCAAAAATTTTTTTTCATAAAATCCATACGTGTGGGGTATCTATGAATTAGGTCTTCAAAAATGGTATTGAGGTTTCTAATATCATTTTTTTCTAAACTGAATAGTTTGCGCGAGAGACACTTCCAAAGTGGTAAAATGTGTCCCCCTCCCCTCCGTAACTTCTAACATAAGGGAACGATAAATCTAAAAAAATATATGATATACATAACTATATAAACTTCCACAGAAAATTGGTTTGAATGAGATCCAGTAAGTAGTTTTTTTTTAATACGTCATAAACCGTAAACCGCAATTTACCTTTAATTCAATCAACTCAAATATAAAAAAAAACATTTAATTATGCATAAACCGAGGATACCTACAGGTTTGTACGAAACCCTCGGTGCGCGAGTCCGACTCGCACTTGACCGGTTTTTTTAAGTTCGTACCGTCTTTTCTAGGATTCGGAGCTAGTATTCTATCAGTGAGTGGTTTCAATGATCGTGATCAGGGGCTGTATCATGCCTTTATTTATATAATTTATTCGTATATGTACGTATTCCACTGAAACTACCTATATTTAAATTTTCTTTTAGAACATAAATAAATCAATATTTATGTCATCTCACTGTTTACTGTCAACAATGGCGCCCTGTCAGTTACAGTGAAGTTAAATAACAATAAATAATACAAGTCCGTGACGTCCGTTTAATACTAGAGAAACTTTTGCTTATACATACTACTCCTAGATTATACGACCTAAGGTAAACCAAAAAAACCTTAATAAACAGTTTTAAATGTAAATAAAAATTTAGAAAATTCAGCCCACTACATTTGCAAACAACCAAAAATTTTACTTTTTTATACGACAAATTGTTTCAACGTAGGTAGTAGGGAACTAGGTAGATATTATAAGAAGAAAAGCTCCCATTGAGAATCAGCAAGAGAAACAAATTCAAAATATTTACAACACAGAAACTATTATGTAAATTAAAAATACAACTTTTGCCTTGCCTGTAACTACTGATTCTATTTTTGAACTGTATTAAGAATTCACTAACAGTCGCGCAGCCGGTTGCCAGACAAGTCAGAAAAACTGTTTTTTATCCACACATTTTTTTGCCTACAGTCAACACCGTATCAGAAGCACCATTTGGAATTTTGGACTACGAAAACCAACGAATACTCGACGAAATATGGACGCTGTCAAAATGAAATTGTTACTATGGCATGCGGTTGATTGTACCTACCCGATCATGCCTAAACGTTCGTGACTTATGTCTAGTGATTGTAGGAAAGATAAAAAGATTAGAACAGAATTCGTTACAGATTAAGCACATAGACGTGACGCTACAGCGACCCGCGTCTTTCGGAGAACAATTTCAATGCAAACTTAATGTCACAAGAAACCTTTAGTTTTGCTGGGATTTCCATACTCAGTGGTTTGGTGTTAGTTTTATTTTAAAATATGAAAACGGTATGGGGTGAATCTCACATTGATAATGTTATCAACATAATCTTCTAGTAAATATAATGAAATAATAATAATTCTAGTACATAATTACAAGCCTTGCGCCCGCCCGCTCGTTCGGGTTTCTCCAGAAAAAATGATAAATTTTCGTACAAACTTTCGTGTCTCAAGGAAAAATCAAAAATTTTCAGAAATACTCCCTTTTCGATCACATTCGTTATACATAATTAATTAGGAACTCTTATAAAATTACATATTTCTAAGTCCAGTGGTTTAGACTGTTCATTCTGATCCAGCCCGTCCCTTGGTGCCCTCTATCAGCGATTAAGCCGACATCTCTATCCCTCAGGGGATGCCCACAACTCGCTCTAGTTTTAGCCACGGCAAGTCCAGTTAAACAGCCAACAACCTCATAGATTGAAAGTGCGAAATGTCATTAAAAAAAAAAAGTTTTCGGCTGTGTTGTTTGGTACCTCTACTCACTTCTCGTTAAGGCTCCCGCAGATTGGCGTGACACGATGGTACGATACAATTATACCGGGTGTAAGGGACAGCCCTCCTCAAACTGACAGAGTGCATTCAGCTCCTTATTTTGAATCATATTCCACCGGATTTTTTCTCCGGATTTTTTCATTTTTTCCTTTTTTTTCAGCTTTTTCAGTTTTATTTCAATGTAAAATTACATTCTCTGAAAGCAGCACTCCATTTTTGTAAACAATACGGCTAAAATCAAAAAAGCAGCAATGGATGTTGAAATAATCTAACGAACGACGCGTAAAATCAGCTGTTCACTTCCCGTCTAACTACAGAGTTCATCGAACTCTTCGTCGGCGATTGCACAAAGGCGGCTTTCCGAATTGATCCGAGATACATTGCGTGTGAGAAAATAAAACAAATCAGGTTTATTCGATTCCCATAACGGTCCTGAAATAATTTCTTGAACTAGCCATCTTAGTATGATATACTGAATCCACCCCATCAGTTTGTGGAGGGCTGTCCCTTACACCCGTTATATAATTCTGGTAGAACAATTTCTCTGAAAAATTCATGGAAATTGTCGTACAGCGCCAATCAGCGTGCGCTTCAATCACCGGCGATGAGCCAGATGCCTTTAGCTAGGGCTCATACTTTCTTCCAGAGTTATGGCAGCAGATACGTCTTTAGAAAGCGAATAAATAACCAGTTTCTCAGTATAGCTAGGTATTCGTGATTTATGTGAAGCCATAAACGTTGTCTGAGAATCTATGGTGAATGGTGTTGTCAGTTAACTGGCAGAGACAAGTTTATGCCGCTTGTAAATCGATCTATTAGAAAATAAGAAATTAAAGAATTGATGAAAAATAAAATCCCATCAACCTTAGGTACGACTAGAATAAGTAATGGAATAAAGTTGTCAACACCAATAGGTATTATAATACAGGAGTTTACAGGACCTACCCACGCAAAAATAAATTAGAGAGAAAAAATTGATTACAATTGTGAATTTATGAACAAAAGGAAATACCTAGGTAGGTATCTTAAATCTTTCAATAACACTTACTGAAGATAATGTTATGAAATATTATTTTAGACATTTTGCAACATAAAACAATCGAACAATGAAGAATGTATCAAATCAAAACATTAGCTTTGTAGATGAGAAGTACTTTTCCAAACTAAGTATGTGCTGGGGGCTGACTGCCAGTCTAACCTAAATGCAGCTAAATACCTGTATTTGACATAGAGCTACTGCCATCTGACATTGACAGATATCACAGCCCAGTTAATGGGTAAAAGACACTCCTTGGTAGGACTGGCTGTCAGATTTTCGAACTTCAGACAACAGGTAACGACTGCCACTCAAAGATCAGCAAATGACAGCCAGGAACAATGCCCAATGACCCCAGAAAGCGGTTCTGATTTAACCAAGCCTCAGCTGATGTAAAAACAAAACCACAGAGTACATCTAAACGCAAGATTTTCCCTCACAAACTGCACAGAACCGACACATTTACGTGCATACAAAACAACATTGAAACATAAAACTTTCGTACGACCGTTACAAATTGGCATCGCATGTTTCCTCTCACGTGCACTATCTGCTCATGTTTACTGGAAGAGGCATTGCCAAATGACGTCACCTGTCGCGTCTCAGCTATTTCCGAAACTCCTTGAGACGGCTTGCGCCAGATGATCCGAAAATGTTGGTCTGTGCAGGGCTTTTACGTAGTTACCATGATTTACGTCGGCGCCATTTTACCCGCAAATTATTATGAGCTCTAGTTGGGTTTTGCGATGGTTATTTCGATTTCCAGTGCAGACGTTAATATTATACATATTATAGACATGATTGTACCATACACACATATTGTCATGTGGCAAATAAAATTTAATTGAATGTTTTGTGTCCCGTAATGTTAATAACTATTGCATAGAATCAAGTTCTTCTAACTGAATAGATAGCTGTGCTGCTACAGAACAGACAGCTGTAAAGCACTAGGAAGAGGTGAAGGGAGGGCGATTTTGGGAGACTGTCTTGACGTTCAAAAAGTGTTGACTCTCAGCCTACTTTGAATAAATGACTTTTGATTCTGATACGAATGCATTACGCCGCTTTGTGACAGTCGGTGAAGATCATTTTTCCATATTCAGAAATGCTCTTGTTGACTTTGAAAAGTTCTTTTCCATGAACAAACTCTTTTGTTTGATGGTCTATCATCAAACCTCTACAAGTAGGTAAATAGTAGATATTGGCAAGCTTGTGGCAACTCTTCCACAAAAGCGACCATCAAGGACTGAAGTTGACCTTGAAAATTATGGAGCTGCATAGTTATTACTTAATAACTATGCAGCTCCATAATTTTCTATTTATAGTCAGTTCCTCCATGAAAAGGGTTTGTTACTGATTTAAAGATAGTGAAGCTGTTGATTTTCCTATTCATTATATTATATTTAGTTAGTTCTTCTATTGCATTGCACAGAATGGTAATAAGCGCTAGTTTTCTACAATTTCCGTACTATTTCAACAAACTCTGTAATGAATCTATTCAAGAATAAGTTAGAAAGAAGGACCAATCCACACTTATCCACACTTATAATCTCCATACTATACTAATATTATAAATGCAAAAGTAACTCTGTCTGTCTGTCTTTCTGTCTGTCTGTCTCGCTTTCCTGCTAAAACTACTGAACCGATTTAAATGAAATTTGGTACACAGATAGTTTAGAGCCTGAGAAAGGACATAGGCTAGGCTTTTTATCCCGGTAGTATGTTCCCGCGGGATAATTTCCTACCTCCACGCGGGCGAAGCCGCTGGCAAAAGCTAGTTACTAATAAATATGTTCAGATGTGAGTTTTTAAGCGCATTATGAACAGTGGATGGATGAAATGGCGGCAGGTCAAGGGAACGATCTGCGACTTTCTCAATCCCCATAAACTTTAGCGGAATATACATAAAACTATGGGGCACAAAGGGGATGGAAGTAAGGCAATTGCATTCAGCAGAATTGAAAATGCTAAGCGGGATGTATGGTGTTACACGAATGGATAGAATAAGAAAGGATAACATAAAAGGAAGTCTGAAAGTGGCTTCGGTAGTTGAAAAATTATGCAACAACTAAGAAAATTAAACTCTATATCAATTGGATAAAGTTCTTGTCAGAATGACAGTTGTGGTGGACTGTCTTCATTCTGAAACATTCCTTGTGTCACTATAATTGAGTTAATATTTAATTTTCATAGTTGTTTAGATCATTTTGAACAATCTGTTCGTCTCGATATTATTGACGTTGACAGCACCTAATTGATACTTGTTTTTATTGAAACATAAATATGTATTTGTATTTATAACCTTGTGATTACTGGAAACCTGATGAAGTAACTATTCTCAGATTATTACTCATATTTATTCATATTCTTGATACAGTTACCGTATTCATGAGACAACTATGTAAGACTAAGGACCGAGCTATGCTAATGATATGTCACGATCTTCCGAGAGAGAAATTATGAAATTATTCAAACGTAATCGTTTGAATAATTTCCTTCTGATAGTCCACGTACGCACGGCGGTAGTATTATTCCAGTATAAGCTGACTTCTCATTGTTCGCAAAGCCTATACAATGCGAGGTCAGCTAGAACTGGTAATGTGAAGCTTGATATGTAGCAGTGTGTGACACAGATGTATTAATATCGCAGTGGGATTTTTTCGCGCATTGAATCTTCAGTTTTCTCCATAACGCCGAGAGTCTAAAATTGAACACTGTTTTTTCGACGCGCTGAGATGCACGTCAAGGTTCTGAGAGGTCCCGTGTGTAGGGTTGCCACCCGTACTATACAATAAAGTATTGTACGTTATTTCACATAATTGTACTCTATACTTTATGAGAACAATAAAGTACACGAAAATACTTTATTTTGCAAGATTTGATTTCTTTAGGTATTTGAAAATTTAGTCTTTAAGTACTTTTTCGTTAAACGTTTTTGTGATACAAACTGCAGAAAGCAATAAAAAATATGTTTTTAAGTATAAAGACAAATAAATCATACTTTATTTTTTTTACTATGTACGTTTTTTTCCTTACCTATAATAAAATCAGTGTACTTTAATTGCAAGAAAAAAAAGGTGGCAACCCTACCCGTGCGGTGGCGGACGTAAAGAATAGTATCATCCCATTTCATCCCGTATCTGTCGTAAGAGGCGACTAGGTACTCGGACTCGGGACTTACTAGAGAATGGGCAGCAGCGTTCTCAATGCATTTTAGCACCATACTGTGATCGCCAACCTGTCTGCCAAGCGTGGCGATTATGGTAAACACCCCCAAATTGGGAGAGGCCTGTGTCCAGCAGTGGGTGACTTTCGCCTAAAATAATGAAGATGACTATGAGAGGCATTCTGTTGGATTCTCGTTAAAAATCCAAAACCCAAAAAAAGCTGCCGCGTTATTTTTACGCACGTGTGTACGTCGACTTATTGCCGTGTTACGACAGTTTTCACGCGCAATCTCCGGTAGCAAATAGGTCACTCCACTTTTTCTTGCGTCGTAAAACCGGGCAACTCATTATGGCTTAAAATAACACATTCTTTTAGCTACTAGTTAGAAAGAACATACACATAACGTCGAAGGGTCGGGCAGAGAGGAGGTACACGCACATTTCGCTAGCTATGTATAAGTCCCATGTAATAGGACGCAAACCTATTGCCATCAACCGAGCACAAATCCAGACTCCGGGCTGCTTCGGAGTAAATCCTGAGCGAAAAACCCATTAATATTTACGCGAACTGTAACCGAACCCAGGCCCAGCAGTAAGAAGCGCTTGCGCTTGCGCTACGCAGAGAGAGAGAGAAAGAGAGAAATGAAGCAATATTGTTTAAAAATTAAACTAATTAAGTCAAGTAGTAACAATACTAACATAGCATATAAGCATAATTTGTTAGTAACAACAACAACAACACAAAAACAACTTATGGACTCATTTAGGTCTGTTTTGAAGATTTACAGTCACCAACAGAGTCATCGGATGAAGTTGAAGATTAGAAAGAAACAGATGATTATTTTCGAAAAAAAAAAATTACTAGTTGAACTGCTTATTTTCTAAAAAAACAAATTAAATTTTAGTGGTCTCGTCTACATAGCACCACGAGGCATTGTTCTTGCAAAAGTAAACAGTAACTAATACGATGAGTGTATGTGTTTCTATGCGGATGAAATGAACTAGCATGTTTGAAGTAAACAAATACATAGAATGTCAAACTTCCTTAAGGCTCGGTTACCGAGTCTTCTTTATCTTTATCTTTACGTATTATAAAATACAGTCACTTCGCTGTCTGTCTGTCCCTATGTATCTTTAAAACTACGCAACGGATTTTGATGCAGGTTTTTTTAATAGATAGAGTGATTCAAGAGGAAGGTTTATATGTATATAACATGCATAATATAGTAAAGAAACGCTGATAATTTTAGAGGTTTCTAATGTGATGTCATAAATAAACACATTTTTTTGCGCTTACATTGCGAACGCTGGCTGAACCCTACGAAATAGCTGAAAATAATGTACTACAGTATTATACATCTTAAAAAGTTCTACAAAAAAGTCAGCGATGGTATATGTCTAACTCTTAGGGATAACCCATAATAACCATTTTTATTCTTTACTTTTTACGAGAAATAGTGGCTTATTTATGAATGCGATTTTAAGCAATACAGCATTAATCCTTATGCAATTAAGTACCTTAAATAAATTGTGCATTTCATGTAGATCAAAATTGCCCTTTACAGCATATCATTAAAATTAATATTTTAGAAGATATCAGAGATTATAATAAAATCGCCGCAAAGCGGCTAGCGGGCCTTCCCGCGTCCAGCCGTCCCGGTTGGTAGCGGTCGGGTAGTGCAGGTTTAATAAGATTGTAATATTGTAATTCATATTACTTTGGCTTCATAGTAAATGCGAATATCATGTGTGTTCGAAGTACTCAAAATAAACCTAATTGTATTATTCCAAGTAAGAGACCGCGAAATATTGCTTAGATGTTTAGATTTTTGAATGGATTTGGATTTTTGGTTATCCTGGATACTTACCATATACATACATAGGATACTTTATCCCGGTAGTAGATTTCCGAGTGATATTTTCCGAAAGCTATACGGGCGAAGCCACTGGCAAAAGTACTATTCTTATAACTATGTTTAATTTGGTGTCTGGTAAATAATTGAGTGTCTGTATAGGTAGAATAGGAGCGTTAAGAAAAACCAGTAAGACTTATATTCAATTTAATCCAGCCCTATGTCGCAGTCTTCTTACTCTGAATACTATTAGTTTTATTTTAAGTACATCAAACACACATGATATGTAAGGATCGTAGCAGGTGGCGTTCCGTAGTTTCTGCCTACCCCCATGGGAAAAAGGCGTAATTTTATGCATGTATAACATGGATTCATAATTCTTACCGCGGTAGTACGTCCTCTTGCGATAATTTCCGACATACACGCGGGCGAAGCCACGGGCAAAAGCTAGTTAATTATAATGAATAGACACTTCATTATTGCTTTACTAGCTGTTTCCCGCGATTTTAGTTATGGTCTATCTATGTGCCAAATGTCACCCGAATCCACGGCGTAATTTTGTGATTCACCAACAGTAGGAATGAAACCCATTGGTTTCATTCAGATAGTTCAAAGCATTTATTGATTGATTGCAATATACTTTAAAATTATTTAGATTGTATAATTATGCCAGTGTGTTATGCAATTAAGGTGCGTTCAAAGTCAAAAATGTACCACTTTATAATAAGTCTAAATTAATATTATAGTTTTATTATGTTTGAATAGTGTAGTTGGCTTCGGCCGTTCTAATAAAAAAAAAAGTTATTTGCGGACTGTCCATTAACTTGGCGAATTTTGCAATCAGCGACCATCTAGCTTGATGACATCAATTGCGCCAATAACTCTCCTCCATCAAATAAGGGTGTCTGACACTAAGTGAGCGTGTCTGCTTATTATTAACTGTCTCTAGAGACTCCAAAGTCCAGGAGTTGTTGTGAGGCTCCCGCAGACAAGCGCGACACATACTAGTGGAACAGTTTCTACAAAAAAATATGGAAATTGTTCTACCAGAATGACGTAGCACCGTCGCTCCTTTCGCTTTGGGTGCGGCCCAATGGGAAAAATTTAAGGACGTTACGTCCGTCAGTCCGTCTGTCTGTCATCAGGTTGCATCCCATGAACTGTAATAGGTAGACTAGACAGAAGAACAAATAATAAAATAAACTCAAGTTCAAAGTTAAAGGGGTCCCGGGTCTTCATACAAGAAACGTGTTTCTTGCAGCAGTCTACTTCTTCATGCAAATTCGAGTTTATTTATCAAAGACATGAGCATATTATTTCTTTCCAATAGAATTATGCCAGCCAACACACTCACTTTAAAAATACTCGTAAAATAAAATAAATTTGTGTCGTGACATTTTTCAGTTACGCTTTTTTACGATCATTTTATATAGGTACCACATCTAATCCAAATTTATAGCCAAAACGTACAAAAACATATTTTATGGATTCTGGAAGCCAGACAGACGGTTTTGGCGAATGCACTGTAGGTGTGGGTGCCAAGCCAACACTTTGTCGTCTGCATCTATTCAGCAAACATTATTCAAATAGTTTACTTTTATCATTAACTATCTGTTGCCCGCAACTTCGTTAGCGATCCAGGGTGAAAATTAGTAGGCTATTTTTGTCTCCCTCAAGGTCATGGTCTACCTGTGTCATATTTCATCCAAATCCGTTTCGCAGTTTTAGCGTGGAAACGTAACAAACAAACCTACTCTCGCATTTACAATTTAACTCGTTTTTGCCAGCGGCTTCGCCCACGTGTAGGTCGAAAATTATTCCACGGGAACGTACTACCGGAATAAAATTAAATCATATGTGTCAATCCTGGTTATAAACCATCTGTGTGCCAAATTTCATCTAAATCCGCTCAAGAGTTTTTGCGTGAAAGAGTAACAAACATCCATCCATCAATCCTCAGAAACTTTTTCATTTGTAATATTAATACATATTTATTGTATTTAAGGGATTTCAAGCAAATTAATAATTAATTCCATTGAGCCATGCATTCATTTTTAAATTTAACTAAAAGCACAAATTTTCTTGCATTTAAGTGGTCATTCCATTTAACTAACAAAGGCATCGCTATTTCGAACCCGAAATTTGTTGCCGTGATGCGCTTTTGTCGAATACACAAAAAGTTCTTACCGTGCCTTAACTAGAAACGTTTAAAAATTGTGACAGAATGTCGTAACTCAACTCGTAACTATTTCGCACAAGCCAGCCTAGACATTATTTCCGAGTAACACCGTGATTCTTGGAGACATGTTTTTTACCAACAGACCGGTTCATTATCAACACAAGATTTGTTGAGCGAATACAATTATTCACTTCTTCGAAACAAATACTTAAGAGGTAAAACCATAGACATCGCATTCTGAGAAATGAAGGCCAACATATGTATACGATCAGATGTTATTCTATTTTTATGAGGCAAAGGCGTTTGACTGCCTCTACCAATTGTTCAATTAGAATACATTTTATAGGGCTGTGTGGAATTGTATATTCAAATATTATAAGTAGTCTATTTAAGGCCACTTTTGGAAACGGTTTTTTTAAGTCCATTTAAAATACTTAGGTACAAACATCTGCGATCTTTTGTTCATAAGATTTAATTTTATCTAACTTTTACTATGTAGTAAGCATATTTAGAAGTAAAAGTAATACGGATAAAAACTGATTTTTATCTATACTAATATTATAAAGCTGAAGAGTTTGTTTGTTTGTATGTTTGTTTGTTTGATTGAACGCGCTAATCTCAGGAACTACTCTTCCGAATTGAAAAATTCTTTTTGTGTTGAGTAGCCTATTTATCGAGAAAGGCTATAGGTTATATAACATCACGCTACAACCAAGAGGAGCGGAGCAGTAATGAAAAATGTTGCAAAAACGGGGAAAATCGCACGGGTAGGCAATTCGACGCGACGGGAAGGGTCGGGGGAACAAGAAATTTAACGCGGACGAAGTCGCGGGCAGAAGCTAGTCGCGAATAAAATTCAAACATTAATATTCTCTCAGTCTAAGTAGTCGCATGCACTGCTGATGAGCATGGGGTCCTGGGATCCATCCCCGGATCAGTGTTCGCTTTTCTATCTGGAATTTCTCAGTAACAACCCGGAGTCAAAACTTGCGCCCGGTTGATGGCAATAGTCTCGTCCCTTAATACATGGAACTTCATCAAAACTTAAGAAATGTGGGTGTACTATAGTTGTTTCTCTACCTCACTCTTCGGTAAGTAAAGGCGTGATGTTGTTACTATTCACTTATTAAATGTCAATCCAATGTCTCCGGTGTAAACAATGACAAGTCAAGTTACGTTCGCGTGCCAACCCTAAATTGTAATGGTAACAATAAACGTTTGTTGCGCGCAAAGTGATCCTGACGGAATTGATCCAACTCCATTCAATTAACGTTACTACAGTTACTTTCTAGAACTTTCTGAATAAATATGTCCTGTGCACATGCACCCGCTTTCTGATATAAAATGGAAAGTACAAACGTCTATTTGCGAAAACAAGACGCAAACAAAGTCGAAAAACACAAAAAAAAAGAGAAAAATCTAGGGGAACAAATGCGTCACATCCACGCAAAACGGCCATCGCTCAGCATAATGCTGCGACCCTGTGCAAGACAGAACCCCAGCGCTGGTGATTGGCTGTCAGAAATAATAACAAACAATTGAGCACTTGACATGAGTTTGACAATCTGACAGCTTTTGGACACGGGGCATTTTGTTTGTTAGTGTCTAACGGAAAGACGGCTATGCACTATGCTTTTCATTCATAATCTGCCTATAATGTTCCCGCTGCTAGGAAACAAGCCTCCTCTGTGAGAATGAGTGGGCCATAATCCACCAAGCGGGCGCAGCTCAGGTTGATGGATGTCACATGACTACCGGACACGGTTTCCTTACGATGTTTTCCTTCACCGTATTGAGAGCAGTGGTGATGAAATTATTGACACAAAGCAAACCGCCTGTCTGGCTTTGAAATCACAACCAACACTTCTTCCCAGCGAAAGCACTAGGAAGTGATGAAGGGCGGGCGTTTTGAGGACTGTCTTATGTAATTTAGACGTTCGAAAATTGCTGATCCTCAGCCTAAATTGAATAATAGACTTTTGATTTTAATTTTGACCTACAACTTGTAAGTCTAAGCCGATACCACTCGGTCACCACCGCTCTCACAGCTATGTCACATAATGAAGTTATATTTCCTGACCTTCTCTATCAGCACGCGTAGCATGACCGCCATAGAAACGGAATTTGTCGACGGAAGAGAAGACAAAATGATAGATTGTATCGTAGAAAAATTGTGTAAAACTGAAAAGAAGAGATTCTTCAATCGACAAGAATACGATGTCAAGTATGATGACTATATTTCTGATGAGATGAAACATTTTTACAGAATTAAAATACATAAGAAACTTTTTTTGTTCTTGGTAGAATAGATACCTATAGAATTGGTCATGCTACGCCGGCAGGAGGACGAATAGAGAGAAGAAACCAAACAATAAAATAAACAAAGGAGAGCCATCCATCTCCCGATTACAGGCGGCGCCTGACAGCTGGAGATAAAAACTGACAATAACACTTGTGCCTCGTCGAATTAGTGTCTAACTGTGTAAAGAGTCACGATTTATGGCTAGAAATCTTTTCAATTTTGTCTGGAGCAGGCTCTACGCTTGTTTAATTGTCATTTTGAAGTTGTGCGTCTGTGACAAAATGAACAAAGAGTAAACAAAAATATTTTTCATCATCTGCCTAACCTTTTCCAACCATGTTGAGATCAGCTTCCAGTCAAACCGAATCCAGCAGTATACCAGTATTTTACATGGAGCGACTGCCTATCTGATCTCTAATGTACCTTTTGGGAAGACTGGTAGTCAGACTTCAGGCTTCAGACGACCCGTAAAGACTGTCAAATTTCCACGGATGGTTGCTGGGACCAACGGCTTGACGTGTTTTTCAATGCACGGAGGGCTACGTAAATATAGTCACCCATCCGCGAACCAACCGCAGCAAGCGTAGCTTAACCTGAACGATCGACCTGTGCGGCTTTTATTACAAAACTAAGCCATACAAACATTAATTCGTTCATTTAGTAAGTCAAATAATACAGTGGAAAACGACTGTTGGATTACCGAGGGGGTAGTCCGACAAACGTTTTGCAGGGCAGTGTCGAACTATCGAATTTGCCGGATTATAGAGTACTGCCTAAGAAGACCCCCTATAGACCGGATTTTTTTTTACAAAAGAATACCTTGTATTCCGACAAATTGCAGATCCATTTCCCGTTCAGTCATACATTTACCTACATTAGCGAGGACTGTCAAAAAAAAATCAATAATAATAGACATGTCGGATTACAGGGGGTGCCGGATTAGACAGGGGCCGGATTACCGGGGGTCCACTGTAGTTCAATGTACAAACTAAACTAGTGAAACCGCATACCTACTTCTGTAAAAGTAATGATCGATTCTATGGACTTGCCATATTAACGTAACCTCGAAGACAAATAACAACGAAGCTCCCTAATGGATTACTACAACAGATTAAAGGACGGTTCCGAATACCGTTTTTACTGCGGCCTTCATAAATATCTATCTAAAGCTTCGTAATTGGCCCACGACTTTCAATAACCACCTAAGGTTGGCTGCCACTCCTCAAGACGCCGATTAGCCGTTGATGGATGAGAATAAACTAAAGCCATTAAATAAACGCTTTTATAGACCATAAAAGGGAATCGTATCATCGTCTGAGCATTTACCTGCTGCCATACGCGGTAAGTTAAGGGTCAAAGTTAATAAATGTATATTATTTAATCACCACTACTCTCAAAACAGTGAACGAAAACATCGTGAAGAAATCAGCGTGTCCTAGAACCAAAAAGTCGAAGACATGTGACATCTATCAACGAGCACTGGGCCCGCGTGGTGGGTTACGGCTACTCCCTGGCCGTGCGGGTTGATAGATGTCACATGTCTCCGAATTTTTTGCTGACCGAGAGGAAGGTTATGATCCAACACTGGGAACATTATAGACTGATTATGGTAAAGCGGGTATTGCTCTTTCCTTAATATTTCTTCATGAAAATCCGAACAATAAACTATCTAGGACAGATTTTTATAAGTGCCCACTGGTTGCACTGTACATAAATACACGTGGATCGATTACGGCTATCATCTTCATCATCATAATTTAATTTCAGCCGAAAACGTCTCCAGCCGGCGGCGGCGTAGCATGACCAATTCTATATCTATTCTACCAAGAACAAATAAAGTTCCTTATGTATTTTAATTCTGTAAAAACGTTTCTATCTCATCAGAATAATAGTCATCATACTTGACATCGTATTTTTGTCGACTGAAAAATAGAAACATCACTTCTTTTCAGTTTTTACACAATTTTTCGACGATCGATACAATCTATCATTTTGTCTTCTCTTCCGTCGATAAATTCCGTTTCTATAGCGGTCATGTTACGCGTGCTGCTGGACTTACATAGCATCCTGAAATGCAACAAATTTAAGTCCAAAAGAAAAGAAAGAAAAAGAAGTTTTTTTTGTATGTTTTGTATTCTCTGTCTGTGCAAAATCAAAAGTAATTTATTCAAACTAGGCTGAGAGTCAACACTTTTTGAACGTCATGTTTGCCTCAAATAGACGTATTATCTTTCTTTCTTTTCTAACTTTTATTATAATTATGTAGATTTATTCTATGAAACCTACACGCAAAGCACTTAATTTGTAGTACATAATTACATAATGTATTTGCCTTCTCTTGGAATGAATAACAGCTCGGTTTAATCCCAGGAGGAAAAGTGTAAAGGACATCGATACAAAACAATATTAAAGTTTACGTTTTTTGCCATACTCATTGATATTTATAGATTTTATCCTCATTTATGAATAATTTGTAAGGTCGGTACTGGCGATTATTGTTTTTCCCTAGGTAAGTAATTAAAATACCATAACATTGTTTATGATTTTTAACCGACGAATGAAAAGGAGATTCTCAAATCGATGAGTATTTTTTTTATTTATGTATGTATGACCACGCATAACTCAAGTTAGGTATTACTGAGTTGTCCGATTTTGATCATTATTTTTGTAATGGAAAGCGTATACTACGAAATTAGTCCCATTTAAAATTGAAAAACAAAATCCACCCCTAAGTGTAGAAAAAAATCTCAAAAAATGCTTTTTAACATACATAAAGGCAACAAGTATGTACCTAAAAAAATAATGGAAGTTTGATTGATCTTCGTTGATTGATCTGTGTTGATTATTGTTTTTTGCCGACCTTAAAATTAGTAATTTACAGTTTCAGTTTTCTTCGTTATTTTTTTTTTGTTCCATTTGTTTTCAATATCGATAAGTCTAACACGTGCGTAAAGTATTGCCAGCTAATTTAATGTGACCCTGTAGTTACAAGGTAATTTCAACTTACCTAATGTCCCAGCTCTCAGGAACACAACCGGATTGGTCCTGAAAAAGAGGAAAACAACATTAGTACTTATATTTATTGCAAATATGACAAATACATCTATCTACAGACGAATTCAAACTTTAAACGCGTGCACAGTAAGTCGAGGTTCGCACACGAACGTAATAAAATCGTGGCGGGATTTCTTCGGCACTGGATTTTCAACTCTCGAAGTAGAACCGAGCATTCAGAATACAACGCAGCGAGAGTGAGTCTCAACGCGTCGAAAAAATATGTTCGGTTTTCAAATCTCAGCGCTAACTCGCTAAGCAAAGAGTTGAAGATTCAGTGTATTCAACTCTGTTGAACCGAGCATTGAGAATGTGAACAAACAGTGGCCCTATACTAGTGTAAGTTACTTTTAACCATCTGTTTGTAACGCATCGATGGAGCCGCGTTTGATGGAGATGTGAGAAGAAACTCACACTAGGGCCCTAGTGTGAGTTTCTTCTCACATCAACTGAGTGCAGCGCGAATGAGACTTAGCGCAAAAACATAGTGTTCGATTTTCAACTCTTGGCGCTAAGCAGTATGTTGAAGATCTAGTGCGTAAAAACATCCCGCCGTTCATTACGTCCTGGAAACGTGTACCTAATATCAAAATTTGCCTGATAGCAGGTGTGGGAGGTGCGGTACCTACGAGTAGCACACTTCAATGGAGCGAGCACGGCCTGCTGTGATAGGCTTGAGTCACACATTTTTATCACAGTTTGGGAGCAAAAAACCGTGATAAAATTCGTGACTCAAGCCTATCACAGATGCCGTGCTTGCCCCGCAGAGAGCCTACTCTCTAAGCACGAAATTCGGAGTTTCAGCCGATTTACGCTCTATCACCTACGAACATAAGATTGGTTCAGTTTCCGAACAAAGAATGAATGACGACACTAATTGACAGTTGTCTCTCCCGATATGTTTTTGACCGTCCAAAAAACTGAATTAAGCGACTATCGAATTCACTTCGAGGTTTAGAACTGCTTTCGGATGGGTCGGTATCTTCGTTGACGGAGGTTTGTATGGGGTTGTACCTACTCCTGTTTATGGTCGTTGATATATTGCATTGCATATTATATCATCTTACTAATATTATAAAGCTGAAGAGTTTGTTTGTTTGTTTGATTGAACGCGCTAATCTCAGGAACTACTGGTCCGAATTGAAAAATTCTTTTTGTGTTGGGTAGCCCATTTATCGAGAAAGGCTATAGGCTATATATCATCACGTTACAATTAAAAGGAGCGGAGCAGGAATGAAAAACGTTGCAAAAACGGGGAAAATTTATTCCTATTGAGAGTTTCCGTTGCGTGCGCTGCGTAAACGGTTAAAGTAACGCATCAATCATGTATGACAAAATTGTTCCTCTTAAAAAGTTCTAAATAAAAGTCCGCGAGAGCATATGTCTATCTTTTAAGGTTGACTCACTATAACCCTTTTAATTGCTCAACACTACGTACGGGCCGGCGCGGCGCGCGGCGATTTGATGCGACGCCGACGGGGTGGGTCGCGAGAGCAAGAAATTTGACGCGGACTAAGTCGCGGGCAGAAGCTAGTGATGTATAAATTGATATCGCTAATAACTAATTGTTCTTTAACAATTACGCTTTATATGTGCGTGGCTGTGGTACAAAAGGCTGGCTTACTTGAATGGGACTGGGCAGGACACGTCGGACAAACTGTAAGACCAAATAGTACAGAACTGCGAGGTCGCGGCGAACCACGTAATAGACGGCGAGACGAGCTGGATAGGTTCTGTCAAAACTATAAAGACGCGCGGGCTGGCGAAAGATGGAAGGAGTGGAGGAAGGCCTTTGCCCAGGAGTGGGACAGCGGACGCTAGCAATAATAATACTAGTAATAATATGTGTGTGATCAGCCGATAGACAGTATCAGTACAGTATGAAACAAGACTAGACCAAAAAAACTAAATTCTATTCAATTCCGTACTGACAAAATCGAAATAAAACACTGTTCATTATCTTATTGCCTTGCCTTTGCCCAACTATTTTGATTCAGCTGAATTCCAGTCCTATTTTACATGAAGCGATTGCCTATTTGACCTTCACAACGCAGTGACTGGTTAACGATACCCGTTGGTAAAACTGGATCTCAGACTTTCGAGCTTCTGACAACAAAGATACACGAATGACAGCCGGGACTAGGGTTGCCAGGCGTCCGGATAAAGCCGGACACAGTCAGGCTTTTTAGTTGCATGTCCGGCTAAATTAGACGGTGTCCGGCTTGTCCGGCTTTTTGTTAGGTTTTTTAGATCATTTTTGTCTTCACCCACCTCATCTTGTAGAATCGCTAACGCAAGCGAGCGAACTAGCACTGTCCTCCCAGCGTTATTACTACTCAATTTTAAAGGAAAATTAGCGTTTAAAGGAGGTGTCTCCCAACCAAAAAATATGAATTCCTTTATGTTACAATGATTTTAAAATGTAGGTATTTAGTTCATTAGGCTTGTTTAGTTTTGTTTTAAGACTAAAAAATTTAAGATATCCGGTCTTTTTACCCAATTGTCCGGCTAAGCTGACAGGTCTGTTCAGCTTTTCGGTTTTATGACCTGGCAACCCTAGCCGGGACCAACGGGGTAACGTGCTTTCCGAGGTATGGAGGGGTCTTGGTGTGTAGAGATGGTCACCCAATGACGAACCAACTGCTGAACTAAGCCAAACTTAACCTGATCGATCGCACCGTGCGACTGTTATTATAAAAATAATTCATTTTGGATGAAATATGTAGCCTATGTAGGTATAACTGAAAATCTTCATATAGAAATAACCCATAACAACCCAGATAACCCTATAACTCCGGCATCATCCAAAGATCATTCTCAGAACGAAATCAGCGATCGACGGAAATAAACAAAGGAACCGCATATATACAAGCCATGCTAAAACCTGTCTCGTACATAAACGTGTGCAGAATACCAGTACGCCAAGGACTGCCCTCAGTACTTTTCCACTCTGTTGCATTACATCACAGATGGGTCAACGACCTTAGCCAGTTGGACCGCTTGCCTCCAAGTTGTTGGCGTGCATATAATTTGCTCGAGGTCGAAAGAAAGTGTTCTTTTTAGGGTTCCGTTGCCAAATGGCAAAAAACGGAACCCTTATAGATTCGTCATGTCTGTCTGTCTGTCTGTCTGTCCGTCCGTATGTCACAGCCATTTTATTCCGAAACTATAAGAGCTATGCTGTTGTAACTTGGTAAGTAGGTGTATTCTGTGAACCGCATTAAGATTTTCACACTAAAATAGAAAAAAAACAATAAATTTTGGGGTTCCCCATACATAGAACTGAAACTCAAAAATGTTTTTTTTCATCAAACCCATACGTGTGGGGTATCTATGAATAGGTCTTCAAAAATGGTAATGAGGTTTCTATTATCATTTTTTTCTAAACTGAACAGTTTGCGCGAGAGACACTTCCAAAGTGGTAAAATGTGTGTCCCCCCCCCGTAACTTCTAAAATAAGAGAGTGACAAAACTAAAAAAAATATATGATATACATTACCATGTAAACTACCAACGAAAATTGGTTTGAACGAGATCGAGTGAGTAGTTTTTTTTTAAAACGTCATAAATCGTAAACCGCAATTTACCTTACATTCAATCAACTGAAATATAAAAATTAAAAAATATATATATTTTTAAACCGAAAATACCTACAGGTTTGTACGGAACCCTCGGTGCGCGAGTCCGACTCGCACTTGGCCGGTTTTTTTTTGTTTATGGCAAATTGTTTATTTGAATATGGAACTAGTTTGACCGTAAATAGCAACAGATGTTCTACGGAATGTACAGACAGCATAATCACGCTGCCCGAAACTCAAATTTTCCCAATCAATTTTGAACCTAATTCTTTAGCGATAAAGCTGAAAACCTATTAAAGAAATTTGACAGTAGTAGCTTTTTGTGCTGGCGTTTGTACCTATATAGTACGTTTGACGAATATGGATTATAGTTAGTCGAGTCTGACATTGACATATTATGACGTAGGTCAATGAAGTATTAAAATTAACACTTGTGCGCGAAGCAAACTATACAATCGCTGTGAATCATTGGTGAACCCTAAAATGGGAAAGGGTTAAAGACCTAGGCAATGGCAGTTAACCTAAGCTTTTAACCCTTTCTGTTGAACTTTGTCATTCATTCATTAGCGATGTATTTCTAAACAAACATAATTCATTGTTAGCTTTTACTAGTTTTCCAAATAAAGACCTATTCTCTATTCTATTCCAAATAGTGGTGAGAAATGACCGCAACATAATGTAGGTACTTTTAGAAGTCAGAAATTGAATAAAATAGGTAGTCAAAAGGCTAAAATAAATGAAAATTTGTATGAGCAACATACAATTTTTCATTTATTTGCGGTTAAAAACGATAGAACACGTATTTCAGGACCACTGGGAAATTTTCCCCAAGGGCGAAAATAGGAGTTGGAAAGTGTGATCCATTGTTTTTAAGAAAAATCAAATAATTTTGTATTTAAGGTTTGTGTTATTTTTCAACCGATAAAATACATATGAAACACAACGTGTTACTAATATTTTCGAAAATTCTCCCCAAAATGGAATAAAACAGAAGGGTAGTAGCACATGTGCACTATTTATTTATTTATTTAAGCATCGCCAACCAATGTAACATTAAACAATTACTTACATAGATTAAATTTCAGCAATAAACATACACTAAATGCACATTGCACATTCAATTACATACAGACAACCACACTTTGCACTTTGAAATTAAAAATTGGTATGACACTAACGGTAGGAATGTCATTCATTTTGACATTTCAACAACATCTATTACGTTATTTACATTCCTGAGCAGACCATTGTTTCGAACATACGAAGCATTTATTGCTTAAGCAATTATAATCCTTCAAAATGATTCAGATTCTGGTTAATTGTATAGTACAAATACAAATAGGGTGTCAAAATAAAAGTTTAGTATGGCAGTCTTAAAAATGGACGAAGTCGCTGGCAACATACTAGTTATTTACATAATTCTGCTAATAGACAACCAGTCGTCTTCAATCGCCACAATACATCAATTAACAGATTAATAAATTGCACTACACAACTGAGTAAACGTCTCGTCTTGTTACCATGCAATATTCAACCTCAACAAGAAACCAACAAAGTTCAAATTAGAAAGAAAGAAAAAATACCGACACGCTGAAAAAGTAACATGTCTTCGTGTAACTGAACTTTGAACTCTACTACGTAAATTGTAAGGTCGATAATTGTCTGTCAATAAGTTGTGCTATTTGTGGCTAAAGAGCAAGATAGGCATTATGGCTTCCAGATAAGGCAGCACGTGCGTTTGTTTAATCACGTTCATATAAATACTACCTAACCGATTATGTTAGTAGATTTTGTAGTAGAAACGAGTTTATCGATGTGTCTAATGGCTGTTTTATTATAAGTATTATAACGCCAACGTTAAAATTATGCAACGTGCAACAGAATAAGCGAAAGACCGCAGACAACCCGATTAGAATAATGAGTTACAAAAGTAAACGAAACATTATTACTATGTATTTATTTTATTTCTTTTTAATCTCGGTGTGCCCTGCGGTTTCACCCGCATAAGTCACGATCCCGGTGATATAGCGGAATAAAAATTAGTCCAGGTCATGGTCTACCCATGTGCTAAATTTCATCCGAATCCGTTTGACCCTTTTAGTGTGAAAGCGTATCAAACATACATACAAAAAATCATATTTTTTTTCCATTTGTATTATTTTATTAGTTTAGATTAACTTTATTATAATAAAATATTTATATATTTTAAGTGATTGCAAATCGGGTGCTATCGCTTTTAATTTAACCCGTGGCTACATTTCTTCTAAAGTAAAGATTTTCCGTAAATAAAGCCGTTTCTCGGATAACTACCTATTTCCGTGTGCGTCATACTTATTCTGATAAAATTGTATAACATGTAGTACTATTACTTAGATAAAGCTTGACAGTCATCGCTGGCTTTCACTCATAATGGGTTAAAAGCTTTCCACACGCTTTTCCAATCTTCTATGTTCTCCACACGTGTATTTTATGATAACGAGCATAAGAAAACGTAAATGATTTATCTATTTGAGCGTATTTTACAAAAATCTGAGAAATTATACCAAGGGTACTCGCTATCGAGACAAAAAAAAATTGCCTAAGTTGGAGTAACTTCTAACATCAGCTATCTGCCAGTGAAACTCCCCTCAAAATCGGTCCAGCCATTTCGGAGATTAGCCACAGTTTTTCTTGTTAAGTATAGTATATTCTTTCACAAGCATTTGGTAAAAAGCTACTATTTTGACATTCACTTTACAAACAGACAGTTCAATAATTTATTTGTATTTATTGTTGCAAATGCAAAAGATTTTGAAAGAAATTCTTACTACTTCTTCTTATGATTTAAAAATTCGTCCGCTCGACAGCGTAAATAATGCAATGAATATTGTCGAATTTTACACATTTTTCACTATTACTGTTACGTAGATCGTAAAGTCTAGAAGCATCATGCTAACTCCGTCTCAGAAAGGGGCAGTGTGACGTAAATCGAAAAGTCTAGAAACATCACGCTAATTCCATCTAAGGACGGGGCGGTGTTAGAAACTACTGGAAATGACACGCTAACGCCATCTGTTATTGAGTAGCAAGTACTACACGAAATTGTACGTAGACGCTACTGCCATCTATTGTCGAATAGTCGGATTAAACAGTTCAATGGAAGTTACTAGAAGCTTCTACGCTGTGGCGGTGTCGAATGTTCGAGAATGTTCTGCTCGGGATATAAATAGCGGATTGTCGGGCCGACAAGCAGTTCGATTTCGGAAGCGAGCGAATACGATTCAAGTGATATAGTACAAGAAAGACAAGTGATTCCAAGTGACGTTTTGATTTGATTGCGATATTTGTGTTTAGTTAATTAAACAGTTTGTGTATTTCGGAATATTGGTTTCAATTAATTTATCCCGAACCCCAGCTCGTAACATTTGGTGTCAGAAGTGGGATAAATTATGCCAGTTTTACCGAAGGAGGATACGGAAGGTATCCGTACCAGGAGTCAGCGCCAGCAGGAGGTGGATCAGAGGCGGTTTGAAGGAACTTCTAGACAGACACCTGGGGGTAATCAGCCGACGACGGAGCCAGTCTCCCAAGCGTCTGGTGTTCCTACAGCATCACCAGCCATGGATGTTTCTGCGCTAATGGCGATGCTGCAGGAGCAGGCCCGCCGACAGGAAGAACAGGCCCGCCGCCTACAGGAACAGCTGCAGCAAGACAAAGAGGAGCAAGCTCGCCGACAAGAAGAACAGGCCCGCCGCCTACAGGAACAGCTGCAGCAGGACAAAGAAGAGCAAGCTCGCCGACAGGAAGAACAGACCCGCCGCCTGCAAGAACAGCTTCAGCGTGATAAAGAGGAGCAGGTTCTCCTTTTGAAAGATCTACACGTGACATTTGGCAAGGACATCAAAGCCATGAAGGAGACTGTTCAGGTACATGAAAATCGTATCTCCGAGGCTGAAGTCCAGATCGCTGATATAAGAAAAGCGGTTGGAGTTCTGAAAGCTGGAGACCGGACTACGGCTTCGATAGTTGCTGCACCTTCCGTGCGCGGGTTTAAAGTGCCACCCTTTGACGGAACATCTTCCTGGTCGGCATACAAAATTCAATTTGAAGCTGTCATGGAAGCAAATGGGTGGACAACGGGCCAAGCCATGACCGCACTTACTTTGGCCCTTCGTGACCAGGCTTTAACTGTGCTAGAGGCTCTCGGCAAAAATGTAACCTACGAGCAGCTCGTTGAGGCGTTAGAGGCCAGATACGGTGACGCACACCTGGAACACGTTTTTCGTGCCCAGTTGAAGGATCGTGTGCAGCGCAGTGGTGAAAACGTGCAGCAGTGGGCCCTGGAAATCGAAAAGCTGGTTCGAAAGGCGTACCAGACTGCGCCCGCGCTCATCGAGGGTATACTAATTCAAACCTTCATAGATGGCATACGGGACCTGGAAGTAAGGGCTGCTGTGAGACTTGGGCACCATGAGACCCTCAAGGACGCCTTGGCCCATGCGTTGGAGGTGGAGGCAGTGAGGCGTGATCATCGAGCCTATCGCATCAGGGAGGTTGCGGCGTCACCTGTTCGTGATCGTGTTAGGTACAGCCCTAGATGCTACACTTGCGGAGGAAAAGGCCACCTTCGCTCAAGTTGCCCGAAGCGAAGCACAGCTAACGAAGACCAGACCCAGGAAAGAAGGGCGGCTGATGTCACCGTCCAGCAGCAGGGAAACTAATAAACGCCAGGACTGCGGGGCGGGTGCTGGCTGGTGTTAAAATAGCCCCAAGAATTTCGGTCTCACAAGCCCATGATGGGAACACCCTAGTCATAAAAGGTGAAGTGAACGGAAGACCATGTAAGCTGACATTGGATACTGGAGCTTCTCGCACGGTTGTCAGTTCCCAACTAGCGAATCGTTTTCTTGGGGACTTCTTTGGTAAGCATGACGGCGTAAAATTAGTAACAGCCACGGGTCAGCACATAACCGTCCGTGGTGAGAAGGAGGTGGAGTTAAAACTGGGTAACACAATCTACCGGCATAAGGTCATCATGGCTGACATAGTAGATGACTGCATCCTAGGTTTGGACTTCATGCGACAGCACTGTTGCGAGATCGACGTTAATCAAGGAGTCCTAAAATGTGGATCAGAAGAAGTCTTCATGGAAGGTGCACCATCAGGGAAAGTGTACTGCTTGAAGAAGATTGTTCTTCCTCCCCGATCGGAAACAATAGTTCCAGTTAGTCTTCCACATAATTCTGGGCAGAAAAACCGATGTATTCTCATTGAAGGATTAGATGGAAACCTTCCATGGAAGATTGCGCGGACCTTGGTAAAGGCAATCGACGTTGCAGCCGTACGCATACTGAACCCAAGTGAAAAGGAGCAAGTAATCAAGAAGGGTACATTGATGGGTTCCTGTGAGGAAGTAGCTTGGATGCGTGAATGCCAACATGGGCCTCCTCAAAATAACGCCCAAAGTGCAAGATTTAACGTGTTAAATCTTTTGGAAGACTGTCGTAAAGATCTATCAGAAGAAGAAAGAGAGAAGGCTAGGAAGATGCTACTTCAATATGCAGACATATTCTCTACAAATGATGCTGACATAGGGAAGACTGGATTGGTTCAACACAGAATTAATACCGGAAATGAGTTACCGATACGACAGCGACCAAGAAGACTACCAGTGGCAAGAGAAAAGGAGGTAGATACCATGATTAAAGGAATGGTAAAGGATGGAGTTATAGAGCCTTCGTCTAGTCCATGGTGTTCTCCTGTGGTCCTGGTAAAAAAGAAAGATGGCAGCATGCGGTTTTGTGTAGACTATCGTAGATTGAATGACGTTACTAAGAAAGACAGCTATCCACTACCCCGGATCGACGACACGCTGGACACGCTGTCAGGAATGAAGTGGTTTACCACGTTGGACCTAAAAAGTGGCTACTGGCAAGTGGAAATAGACCCTGAGGACAAGGAGAAAACTGCATTTTCTACGGGAAAGGGACTATGGCAGTTTAACGTCATGCCATTCGGATTGTGCAATGCTCCTGCAACATTTGAAAGGCTAATGGAGCTAGTTCTCATGGGACTAATTGGAGACGCCTGCCTTGTCTATTTAGATGACATCATCATCGTGGGCCGCACATTCGAAGACCACCTTCAGAATTTGGAACGTGTTCTATCAAAAATCCGAGGAGCCAATCTCAAGCTAAGTCCAAAGAAGTGCTCATTCTTCAGACAGCAAGTAAGCTTTTTGGGGCACGTGGTTTCGAGGGAAGGAGTACAAACAGATCCTGAGAAAATCGTCGCCGTCAAGGAATGGCCAGTCCCGAAAGACAAGACGCAGGTCAGGGCATTTTTGGGTTTGTGCTCGTACTATCGACGGTTTGTCAAGAATTTTGCTGACATTGCCAAACCTCTTCACAAGCTTACTGAGGAGAAAAGACCGTTCCGTTGGGATGAGAACTGTGACATCGCATTTCGAGATTTAAAGGAACGTTTGTGCAATACCCCAATTTTAGGCTACCCTGACACAGAAAATGAATTCATAGTTGACACGGACGCAAGTAATACTGGAATTGGCGGTGTGTTATCTCAACGGAAAGGAGATTATGAAGTTGTGATAGCTTACTTCAGCAAATCTTTATCAAAGCCAGAAAGAAATTATTGTGTCACGAGACGCGAACTTCTTGCCGTCGTCAAGACATTGCAGCATTTCAGCAAATACTTGCTTGGACGTAAATTCCACCTGCGGACTGACCATGCTGCATTAAAGTGGTTGTTGCAATTTAAGAATCCAGAAGGACAAGTGGCCAGATGGATTGAACTGCTACAAGAGTATGTCTTTTCAATTGAACATCGTAGTGGGAAGTCTCACGGTAACGCGGACGCTTTATCAAGAAGACCTTGTCCTGAAGACTGCAAGCATTGTGTCAGGCAAGAAGCTAAGGAAACGGTACCTGTCAGGATGCTAAGAACGGACCTTAGTGACGAATGGAAGGAAACCCTACAGCATGCTCAGCAAAGTGACAGAGATATCAGGCCAATTCTCGAGTGGATTAAAGCTAATGCTCCCAAACCGAAATGGTGTGATGTTGCAGCGATGAGTACCACCACAAAAAGTTATTGGGCACAATGGGAGAGCTTGGTGATCCAGGATGGTGTGTTGTGCCGAAAATGGGAAAATGCTCGAGGGAATAGCTGTCACCTGCAAATGGTAGTCCCAAAAACGAAGGTACCAGATGTTCTACGGCTCTACCACAATGGTTCTTCAGGAGGTCATATGGGAGTAAGAAGGACTTTGTTAAAGATCCGAGAAAGGTTTTACTGGATCCATTGTCGAGAGGATGTGGAGGACTGGTGTCGCAGATGTACCAGTTGTGCAGCGGTAAAAGGACCACACACACGCAGCAGGGGTGCATTGAAAGTGTACAACGTGGGAGCCCCGTGGGAACGGATAGCACTAGATGTCGCTGGGCCGTTCCCTGAAAGTGAAAGTGGAAATAAATATTTCATGGTTGTTATGGATTACTTCACCAAGTGGCCGGAAGTCTTCGCCATCCCTAATCAAGAAGCTTCAACAGTTGCTGATAAATTAGTCCACGAAGTCTTCTGTCGGTTTGGGGTACCCTTGGAAATCCACAGCGATCAAGGAAGAAATTTTGAGTCTCAAGTGTTTCAGGAAACATGTCGGGTTATGGGTACTCACAAAACCAGAACCACTTCATACCACCCACAATCTGACGGAATGGTGGAGAGATTTAATCAGACGTTGGAAAGATATCTGGCAAAAGTTGTAGCAAGTAGACAAAAGGATTGGGACAAGCACATACAACCGTTTCTTCTGTCATACCGAAGTGCAGTTCACGAGAGTACAACTGTGACGCCAGCCTTCGCGAACTTTGGAAGGGAGTTAAGGTTACCAGCTGATCTAATAACCGGCATTCCCCCTGATTCACCACGGAGTATAACAGATTATGCAAATGATCTGCGCAACAAGATGAATGACGTATATGAGCATGTCAGAGAATCAGGCCAACAGATGTCCGAGAGAATGAAAACTCGTTATGATCGGAAGATGAACAATACTGGCTTCGACGAAGGTTCGCTAGTGTGGTTGCATAACCCAGTGCGCAGCAAAGGAAAGTCCCCTAAACTGCAGGCAAAATGGGACGGGCCGTACCGAATTGTGACCAAGATCAACGACGTCACTTACCGAATACAAAAGGGTATGCGAACTGCACCTAAAATTGTCCATGTAGATCGATTGGCACGATACTACGGGAATAATGATGCTCGGGACGAGCATGTCTAAGGAGGGGGCAGTGTTACGTAGATCGTAAAGTCTAGAAGCATCATGCTAACTCCGTCTCAGAAAGGGGCAGTGTGACGTAAATCGAAAAGTCTAGAAACATCACGCTAATTCCATCTAAGGACGGGGCGGTGTTAGAAACTACTGGAAATGACACGCTAACGCCATCTGTTATTGAGTAGCAAGTACTACACGAAATTGTACGTAGACGCTACTGCCATCTATTGTCGAATAGTCGGATTAAACAGTTCAATGGAAGTTACTAGAAGCTTCTACGCTGTGGCGGTGTCGAATGTTCGAGAATGTTCTGCTCGGGATATAAATAGCGGATTGTCGGGCCGACAAGCAGTTCGATTTCGGAAGCGAGCGAATACGATTCAAGTGATATAGTACAAGAAAGACAAGTGATTCCAAGTGACGTTTTGATTTGATTGCGATATTTGTGTTTAGTTAATTAAACAGTTTGTGTATTTCGGAATATTGGTTTCAATTAATTTATCCCGAACCCCAGCTCGTAACATTACCATTGCGCAATGTAGTTGCCCGTGTAACGACTTTACTTTAAAACTACATTGTGATTTCAAAATTACATATTTTTATCACAAAAGTAAACATGGGTCTTAAAATCACGACATTCTTCATTCGAGTGAGCAAGTCGTGCACTATATGTCCGACATATATTTCTGCGACATGACTCGAATGACTGGCATATTAATCTGCTCTACAGTGTACGTGAATGAAATTAATTTGCTGTCATGACATTGTTTTGTCTACAATACACTGTAGTGAACTCAAAATGCCTATTTATGCATTCATTCTTTGACATTTTAGATGTAGATGCAACTTTTTAGAGACACGCGTAAAGCGACGCGCGTAAAGCAGCCTGTATGTCTTTACACGTTGTGAGATTAAGCAAAATCAATACTGAGATCAGGGAGCCCCTAGATCTAGTAGAATCTTGAACACTATACCACAGCGAAAATAATGAGACATATTTACAACAATAAAAATGGTAACATCAAAAAAGGCCCCGAGTCAGGCCAATAAGCCATCATCATCATCATCCCGAAAGACGGTCACTGCAGGCTTATTCGTCGACTCACACGAATTTATTGGCCTCTATCGGGCGAATCGTCACTCAATTTTGTGCAATGGAGTTAGGGTTGTCAGGCGTCCGGATAAAGCCGGACACAGTCAGGCTTTTTAGTTGTATGTCCGTCTAAATTAGATGGTGTCCGGGCTGTCCGGCTTTTTGTTAGGCTTTTTAAAATATGATAATTTTTGTCTTCACCCGCCTCATTTTGTATCGCTAGCGAACTAGCACTGTCCTCTCCGCGTTATTACTATTACTACTAAATTTTAAAGGACAATGAGCTTTTAAGGGAGTAGTCTGCCAACCAAAAATATTAATTAGTTTATGTTATAATGATTTTAAAGTGTATTTAGTTCATTAGTTTTTTGTTTAGACTAAAAAATTAAAGATGTCCAGCCTTTTTACCCAAATGTCCGGCTAAACTGACAGGCCTGTCCGGCTTTTCGGTTTTCTGACCTGGCAACCCAAAATGGAGTTATAAGAAGAGCTCTCTGTAAGAAGGTACCTACCTAAATGCAAAAACTGCACAAAATTTAGAACGTGCCAACTGCCTAATACGTTATTCTGGAGGTGTCGTTTTGCCAACAAATAAAATGACTTCGTGCGAGTCACCTATAGAAAAAAATCATCATTTCATCATTTCAGTCATAAGACATCCACGACTGGACATAGGCTTCTCCCAAGCTCCGCTACTGCGACCGGTTTAGTGCTTCTCGCATCAAGCGGATTCCGGCGGCCTTCACAAGGTCATCGGTCGACATAAAATATTTATTTATTCACAAAGATACTCCTTAAAGGCTAGACCCCATTACACATATACATATTAGTATTATTATTAACCGACGAAAAAAAAGGAGGAGGTTATCAATTCGACGCGTATTTTTTTTTTTATGTGTGACCACGCATAACTTTGTACATGGTAGTCCGATTGTGATAATTCTTTTTTTATTGGAAAGGGTATACTCCCAAGGTGGTCCCATATAAATTTGGAAAACAAAATCCAACCCTAAGGGTCGGAAAACAGGGGATGATTGATTGTTCACTCACCGATTGTAATGTATAACCACGCATAACTTTATACAGAGTAGTCCGATTTTGATAATTCTTTTTTTATTGGATGGGGTATACCTTGCCAAGTATTATTAGCACATTCAAGCCACAAAAAATATAAAATAAAAACTTTTTAACAAAAAATTAAACCGCCGAAAAAACTGAAAAGCAATCAATAATAAACCTTAAAATTTTGAGTCGGCGCTGAAAAATCAATGAACAAAGATCACTCAAAGCGCCGACTTATAATTTTAAGGTTTATTATTTTTTGCTTTTCAGTTTTTTCGGCGGTTTAATTTTTTGTTAAAAAGTTTTTAGTATATTCAATCGTGTATTACTTATTAAATTATTATATTAAAAAATGTCCCATCGCCTGATCCAGATGAATATATTCGTGATTATTGAATAAGCCTCGCTGTAGGACATAGACCTTTCCCAATACAAGAATCACCACAACAAATCCAGCAGATTCTCGTGACCTTCACCGTCATCAGTCCACCTTTATACCAGACAGTGTAGTCTGCAGTTTACCGGCCTCTTGCAAATACTAAACTTGTTCTCTTTGTCTCGTTTTAAAAATAACACGTTTGATTTTTTAAATTCTTTCTTTCAAACGTTCACGATGACGTCACCGCTGACGATAATATCATGTCGCGAATTCAGATGTGAACCCAGCATGTTTATCAAAACACGAAGCCAATTATTTTTATCGCTGAGATGTGGATTTCCTGGCGCTGTATGTACGTACTTTGTATAGTAGGTAAATATAATTCTCCATACTTCGGAACATCACATGTGAATAATTATAATCGGTAGTAAGTAGGTAGGTAAATGGCAAGCCCAGGCAGATATAGTGGGTTTGTTTTTAGTAATGACATTCGCCTCACATCGCATCTCACCTTTTCGAAGGAGGAACTAGAAACATATCTATTTTAAGTAAATGTTGACGTTCAAAAGTGCCTTTTATGTGCCTATTTGAAACATATATTTTGACCTATTAGGTTGTCAGCTGTTGTTTTACCTGACTTTTCTGTGGTTACCTTAATATATTAAGGCCTCCAGCTAGGGCTTAAAAACTTACAACTAGAGCTTACGCTAAAAGCACCCCTTGTGGGATACGGGCCGCGGCGGCGTAGGGCATCGCTGGAAGAGGGCAGCAAGGGACGGGCTGCATCGGAATAAGTATCATTTTGGAAAGATTTAAAGTATTATTTTGGTTCAGCAGCGCTGGCTGGCACGAGCAAGGGTAGGGATGGACGTAGATTGGGACTTCGCGGCGAGCCTTGGCGGCGAGGACGGAAAGACGGCGGTCTGAGATGGTGGATCTTGAGAGTGAGATGGCAGAATGAGCTGGACTCCTCTAATAAAGATCGGTCCTTGGCAGCTCTGGACAGAAAGTGGTGGACAGAGAGTAGAAAAGACCTTTGCCCAGCAGTGGGACATTAATGTCTACTAAAAAGTAAGTACCTAAGTATTAAAACACGACTACGAAAATATCTCTCACCATAATTTTATGACGGTTTTTTTATGATATTGGATGTCAGTTAAGCCGATAGCGCCGCCTAATCTACAGACAATGCCAAACTAGAAACTTTGCAGATGCATTATCTTGCCAGAGACAATACTGAAATACCTGCAACTGGTCAATAACTAATAAGGCAGCCTGTCCATTGCAGCGGAGAAGAGCGGAGAGGAGCGGAGCTGTGTCAATAGAATTCAAACACCGCTCCACTCCGAAAGAATGCAAATAAAAACAATTATATTGATTAATATAGGCACAGCTCCGCTCTTCTCCATTCCAGTGGACAGGCAGTCTAACGCTGGGTTCCGCTTCCATACTCTCGAAATTCTCTAAACCCCTTCTTTTAATTAACGCGGTATGATTATAACCAGCGGGTTATTGCGTAACACACTAACAGTACGATGGGTTCCATTTTGACAGTACAACAACATTCATTGCGCCATTTACGTTGTTGAGCAGACATTTTTTCTGAACTTAAGAAGCAGTGGATTATCAATAACCTTCGAAATTATTCAGATTCTGACAAAAAGTAAGATATGCAATTAGAGTAGAGCATTAACTCCAGACAAACCATATTTTTTAAAGGTTTACCTTTTGCGGAGCAGTGGTGATCCAGAGGTAATGAGCGCGACTTACGAGTTATGGGTCGTACGTTCGAATTCTAACCCAGATAGATGCTTTACTTCGTGAAAATAATTTAATCACCACTGCTCTAAACGGTAAAGGAAAACAACGTGAAGATACCGGCATATCCTAGAACCAAAAGTTTGAAGATATGTGACATCTACCAACCCTCACTGGGCCCGCGTGGTAGTTTACAGCCGACTCCCTCTCACAGTGATGACGCCTTTGTCCCAGCAGTGGGAACATTATACGCTGATTATAGGTTTACTTCGTTTATAAATAAGGGGGCTAGAGTCAGATCAAACTATACATTTCGAGTATAAGGTGACTTCTCACTGTACAAAAAGCCTATACAATGCGAGGTCAATTAAAACTGGTGTATGAGCTTAATGTGTAGCCGTGCACATCAAGCTACCCCAAAACTGTCAAATCCCAGTCGATCTTGAACCTAATACCTTAGTTATAAAGTTAAAAACCTATTGAAGCAATTTGACAGATTGTGGTAGCTTTGTGTGCTAGCGTCTGTACTTCTACGAACACATTACATGCTAGTGATCTTGGGACGGCCACCGAAGCCCTACAAGCGCCGGGACCAATAATACTTATGTTACGAGAATTAGTTGACTCGGTCCATGGTCACAAAAGCAAGACTGAATAGAACTGGTATATGCAACTTATAAAGCAGAACCCTCTACCTCGCAAAGGACACGAAGAAAAGATTGGAAGTTAATGACAAAGTTTTTGTTTTGTGGGTGGGAAATCATGAAATGACGTCTCCCGCTCTTGGGTGGAGCGGAAGGGCGTGTCAGATTTTTACTGACTAAAACCCACCCGTGTTCCTTCAGTTGCCCATGTGCCATGATCACGGTATCTCTTTCGAACAAATCTCGCGACCCTGACAGATGGCAAACTGTAAGTAAAATCACGATCGTAAGGACGCAAAAATATCGCAGCAAAATCTTATCGTGCACTAAATTTTCAACTCTCAGAGCTGAACCGAGCATTCAGAATCCAACAGATAGCATCCCATCGCGTCGAAAACACACTGTTCGATTTTCAACTCTAGATGCGAAGCAGTACGTTGAAGATCCAGTGCTTGAAAAAATCCCGCAGCGATATTTTTTACGTCCTCCCAAATTGGACTAATGAGGGAAGAATATAGTCTAAGCATCTGGTAGTCTTCTGTTACTCAACAACAGTACATTGTAGATTAAGGATCATGAAACTCCACAATTTTGTCCAACGCGAGAAACGAAAACGCTAAACGTAAATCTACATGTTCACGGTTACATGAGACTTCTAACATACTCGTGTAAGGTTGGTGTAGGATTCACTTTAACCTATCATCATTATTTCAACCGAAAGATGTCCACTGCTGGACATAGGCCTCCCCCAAGCTTCGCCACTTCGTCCGGTTCTCTGTTTCCCGCATCATCATCGGGTTCCTGCGACCTTCACAAGGTCATCAGTCCACCTTGTGGGAAGCCTTCCAACTCTACGTCTACAGGTGCGCGTTCGCCAGAACCTGAATCCCTTCCCTCGGTCATCTGTTCTGCGAGCAATTTGCACTGCCCAATGCCATTTAAGTTTGTCAGTTCTTCGTGCTATGTCGATTACTTTGTTTCTCCTGCAGATCTCGTCATTTCTGACTCGATCAGGTAGGGAAACTCTAAGTATAGCCCTCTCTATTGTCCAAGGGTGACTTTCAGTTTTCTAATAAGGCTCATTATGACTCAGTTTAAGGTATGTATTTTGAAACTTGACAAAAATGATACCTACATGTCAGACTGCCTGTGATTGGTTGGCTGCCAAACTGCTGCAGGTTTCAGGAAATGATGATGTTTGCTAGATCAGATTACTGATGAGTTTACGAGTTAAATATATTCTTACAGAAAAGAAACGAAACTATACACTTTGGCAAACAATATATGTTTGCCAAAGTGTATAGTTTCGTTTATCGGCTAAGACGTATGAATATGATATAATATCACGCTTGTATTTCTCGAAGGGTTAGGTAGAGGTGTAATTGTAGTTGTACACTCACATTTCGCCAGTTACAGTTAGTCCCATGTGATAGGGGGCGAGCCTATTACTATCTGCCAGGGTCGCGAGATTTGGCCAAAAGAGATACCGTGGCCTTGGCACATGGGCAACTGAAGGAACACGAAAAAATAAGCTTATTATCATCAACCGAGCACAAATCCAGACTTAGGGCTGGAACTGACAATTATCGGATGGAAGATTCCAGTATGACAGGAACCGAACCCTGTTACTCATACTTAACTATAGCGCTTGCTACCACTACACTAACGAGGTATTCATTTGAATATCTGCAATTAATCAATCTATCTATACATACGTGAATGAACGGCGTATCAAACTTTTCCATATGTACGTATGCATATACCTACCCAAGCCACGTATTTCAAAACAAACATATAAAACATTATGTAGCAGTAAATATCCTGAATGAGTCATACGTGCACAGGCACACTCTCCAGACCACAGTATTTGAAATATGACTGGGAGTGCGTTTCCGTAGTATAAGTCTGTTAGTATAACATAACATGATGCTAACATTCCACAACGGGTTAATTAAATTAAAGTTTGTCTTAAAGTTTTCAAAAGAAAATCTATTAGCCACAGGAATTTACCATAGCGGACATTGGCGGTTGACCACTTTTCAACCTTGTTGCTTAAAGCAGAAGAGTGAAAAATAATCCACCGCTATTGTTTGCGTTTGTACATCGTGGTAGTTTGCGTCACACATCAAAAGTACCAATGTCTTTCATTTTGATAGTTCAAACAACATACATTGCGTTGTTTACGTTGTCAACCAGACAAAGTTTTCGAAAATATGAACCAATGGATTAGCATTTTCCTTCAAAATGATTCAGATTTTGATATGTTTTGCGCAAGTATGGTGCAGGATTACCCTTGTTTACAAGTACCTACACTCATCCACAGATAACATATAAGTATTAGCTATTACAATTAGTTATGGTAACATAAATCAAAAAGTAAGCATAAAAAATAACTTCCAGGCAACGGAAGTTACGAAAGTTTTTCTAAATGACTCACACCAACCTAGCAAGAAGGAGCCTATTTATAAATATTACCTAAAGTTATATAATAATCATTAGCAATTGTTGAAGTATACATTTTGACTTTTATAAATTACCAAAGTTTGTAAATATAGGGCCAAATAGTTGCCTGAATGTTATAGTGATATAGAGACAACGTGTGTAGAGAGAAACGGTGAAGTTAAAAATCGTGAGGAAACCTATTCTAGAACCAAAAATTCGAATGGGGAGTGGGAGCATTATAGGCTGAGAGTATTTAGCTGGCGCTCCGCTGATACTATTAAAACAGCAAATAAACAAATCCTCTGTTACATCAACACAAAACGCCTAATATAGATTTACTACAGACTGCTACAGACAAAAACTTTTTAACAAAAAATTGAACCGCCGAAAAAACTGAAAAGCAAAAAATAATAAACCTTAAAATTATGAGTCGGCGCTTTGAGTGATCTTAGTTCATTGATTTTTCAGCGCCGACTCAAAATTTTAAGGTTTATTATTTTTTGCTTTTCAGTTTTTTCGGCGGTTCAATTTTTTGTTAAAAAGTTTTTATTTTATGTTTTTTTTGTGGCTTTAATGGATTCATAATACTCGGCAAGGTATACTCTATCCAATAAAAAAAGAATTATCAAAATCGGACTACTCTGTATAAAGTTATGTGTGGTTATACATTACAATCAGTGAGTGAACAATCAATCATCCCCTGTTTTCCGACCCTTAGCGTTCGATTTTGCTGTCCAAATTTATATGGGACCACCTTGGGAGTATACCCTTTCCAATAAAAAAAGAATTATCACAATCGGACAACTATGTAAAAAGTTATGCGTGGTCATACATAAAAAAAAAAAAAATATACGCGTCGAATTGATAACCTCCTCCGTTTTTTTTCGTCGGTTGAAAATCCCTGGCCTACATACAGCGAAACAAACTCACAAACAAATTAAACACTATAGTCTCCGGTAAACTGACGTTGAAGCTGAACTACAAAACAATCCTAAACTTATGGTGGAAGCTAGAGATGGGATGCGATACATAAAATTTGTTCGAATTGTAATTTGAACAGAAAATGACAAACAAAATTCGATTATGGAAGACAAATAAAAAATAAAATCAGAAGCATAAACAAGTAATCATAATAGCTAGCTATTAACAACAATACAAGATAACAAAGGCAAGATAGTAGTCGATAATAACTAATCATATTCGAATATTTCGAATACAATCAGTTAATCAGAATTACAATTCGAAAGCTCAACAGATTATTCAGTTACTTAATCCAATTATAATTTCTACAATCGTCCAACACTAGTAACCTCCTGCTATGTCTAAATATACAATCTAAACACCCGACCGCGTCTTAACTGACGTCATTGGGAATCAGAAATAAACGGGGAATACTAGAAACTAGTTTCTAGTGACGAGACAATAAAATACATACATTATTTATAGAAAGAACTGTCCAATGGAAAGAAAGATCTTAATCATATGAGCTATGACGTAAATCTTTGTCTGGTTGTCTATCTTTATGCCAATCGTGATGTCTATCTATTCAAATTATTTCGGTGTATAATCTTCACAGAATTACTAGATCAGAAACTGGAAAAACCATTGGCAAAAATTTGGTTGTCCCAAATTTTGTCACTGCCATCTTTATATCTAGATGTTTCTGGTCTTACCCATTCTTGATATAAAACAAACCTAGGGTAACCTGGAATTCTTGAACAGACTCCGGACACAGAGCAAGAAACACCAGTAGCGTAATATACTATCAACACAGAATCGGAATCATTTTAAATCATATTGCAAATTTTTTGCATCCTAGGTTTGTAAAATTTGTCTGCACAAAAATGCAATGAGTTTTGTTGAACTGTCAAAATAAAAGCGATCATACCGTTAGTTTACAAAAAAAATCGTTATCAGGATCCTGAAGCAAGAAGAAGGAAGGAAGGAAGCAGAATCAAAAAGAAGGAAGGAAAGATCATAGCAGGTGGCGTTCTAGAAGATGTGAGTTTGTGTATACATATGTATAGGAGACATTATAAATACTTTCAAGAGAGCTTAGTAAATGAAGACCGTTTGCATAAATTATCCTCAATCCGCAATTATCAATCCTCTGATACGGGATTTCCTTTTACATAACCCGTTTCCTACGGAAAGATGCGCATCTGCGTCTATAAATAAGCACGATGAGCTGTGCATTAGCTATAATTTTCTCAGCAAACTTCCCCAAAAAACATGGCAATTAATAACTGAGTTATCATCTGAATCGCCATTCCTGCGGTTCTGATGTAGCGCAATGGTAGCAGATCAAATACAAGTTAAATATTCAACAGACATAGGTATAGGTTACATGAACCGAAGTACCGGAGAGTAGCAGAGTAGGACTTGCATGAGAGGTGCCAAAGAATGAGTTAAATGCACGCCATTTCATGTTTACATTATCTTCTTTGGCTTCGAGAGGAGGAAAGAATACCGCGCTTTTGGACACAGTTCGTGAAAAGAAATATACATAACAAAGTAATAAAAAGTGAAAAGCACAACAACACTGCTGAACATAGGCATGCTGCCTATGTTCAGCAGTGGACATAGACTGCTATAAGACTGTGAACACAATAATGTAATACCGAACAAAAGGAAACACCTACAATAATAATAATCAAAGTTAAAATGATCGATGTATAGAAATATTCTGAAAGATTAAGTCGAGCAGATGGAAAATTGGAAATGTAAGAAAAAGTTCCGCCAACTTTAATTACCGGGCAAGAAGATTACCTTCATGAAACTCTGGTATCATGCCAAGATGCATTCATTGGTAAATACAAATAAATAAACAAAATCCTTGAAAAAGGTCCTACTCAAAATAGTGTTTACGGGTTTCAGACGGTAAGACATTGGTATGCTGGGAATTGAATAAACTCAGCCCTTTGGTACCATGTGGTGCCGGATGTAAAGAATAGCACCATTCCATTTCATCCTGTGGGTGTCTTCAAAGGTGACTAAGGGATTAGAGAATGGGCAGCAGCATTCTGTAAGCAACGACGTCTATTGGCTGAAATGATGATGATGAACCCTTAAACAGGATGTTCTAAGGTAACCAGCGAACATCAAATTTTCGTACGTTTTTTACAATTTGAAGGTGAGTATAAAGCTACGTTGAATGTAATGCAAAAAACGAATTGAATTTTGACGGCAACCCTGGCGGTTCCCCCTTTAGCATTCATCTAACGAGGGGTCGAAGATTCTGTGCAAAGTAGTTATATTAGTACCTTTTAATTTTACTAACGGGTTTTTTTACAAATGTAATTTTAAAGAGTTAAATAAAGACCACATGTGAAGACGTTCTACATTTAAATCCCACCCTAATCCTCCATTTTTAACAAAGAACTTATTGCAAGGTCAGTCAAATGGGCATTATGTGTCCTTTCAATGACTGGGCAGCTGCCCCTATACACTGTAACAGTGACTGAATTAGCCAGTAAACATAATAGCATGAGTCATACAAAAAACATATTTAAATGAAAGGACAAGTCTTTTAGACGTCGTGAACAAGTTATGGAAGAAAACTCTATGAAGCTTGGTAACGATGGCAAAATGAGAAAGACAAAAATGCATTTATTTTGCTGTAAACACAGAGAAAGAAAACCAACATAAAAATAACAAGTTAAGGAAAAACTCACATCAAAACGACATTCGTTCAGCATAATGCTGCGACCTAATGCGAGCTAGGGCCCTAGCGTTGACGTGATGACGTCAAACGGTGCAGCGTACAATTATTTATAAATATGACAAAATATAATAAATACATAATACTTAGTTCTAAATATGGGTATGTGTGTTTGTGTTCTTCCAAATAATACCTACCACATAAGACCATTTCATTCACTAATCTACATGGTCTTCAAATGATGTGACCAAGTTTATGTCTGGACTTTAAAAGAGACTGACCTCTGAGTTTGTTTCCGCTTTTCTTCTCAGAGTATTCAGTTAGGAAACGCCGACCATATCTAGTCTTAAAAAATATGACTGACGTGTAAAAGTGTTTGTACAAACCTACTTACAGAAATCATAACTCGCGACAAGAGTTTTTAGTTTTCTTTTTTCTAAATGAATTACCAACATTTTTTGATCTGGTTGCATGCACCATATTTTACATACTTAATTCGGAGCCACATTCCATAACACAATAATCGACATTTATCTACTTAGGTACATCTGCTATCTCTAAACTGACAGATGGTCTAACAAATCTTCACTAAGATTCAAATCTATATTCATATTCGATCACAGTGAAGAAAACACACCTAAATTGCTAAACCATAAACTACAAACCGTGTCGTATAATAACAGACTTCACCACAACATCGAACAAGTTTGAAAGTAGACACAGGACAGACCGACGCGGGCGCAGCTCGCAGTGAGTGAACCTTGTGTGCAGGTAGCTATGGAAACTTCGAGAAGGCAAGAACATTGCACGAAGCGCGAAAGATGTCCTTTGTTAGAGGACTGAGGACCTTTGGTAGACTGGTTATACGTATAAATAGTACCGTAAGATTTGATCTGGGGATAAAAAACTATAGGGTTTGTTGTGTTAATATTGAGTGAAGTGTGTTGCCGTAGTAGGTAATTTTAAAATTCCCATAATGGGATTTGTACAAATAAAATTTTCAAATTCATTTAGCCAGATGCTAAATGAATTTGAAAATTTTATTTGTTGAATGTTTAACACTGATTAGACAAATGCGATTAAATCATTGCCATGGATAATTCTATAGTAATGAGGCGAGTCTAGTATTTTTAACGTCGGTTTTAAAGAGAGATACCTACTTATACTTAAAGATTTTTTGATAAAGTATATTAATCCAAGTACAACAAACACTATTGAAATCAAAACTGTAATTTCGTTAGTAAAGTTAGGCCTCTGTAGTTATCATATTGTCTTATCTTGATGAAGAGTCAGTGAAGGTATGTTTAAATAAATTTCTCTACAAAGATTTGGTTTCTCCAAAAAGAAACAAAAAGGTTCAAGTACATTATGACCACGACCCTTCTGTCCCTGCATCATTCATTTGTCAAGTCACACAAAAAGCTGCTCTCGGTCCTTGAACAAAGAAACTGCAAGTTCACATTATCTGGAGAGCAGACGATCTAATTGCATACAGAGCACGTATAGCTCTGGATTTCACGTTATCAATTCTAGATAACGGTATCTAATCTAGTATTGTTTTTGTGATACCACTTTAAACATTTATATGCCTCGCTGCTTTTATCGTGTATGCATCTTTACTGGGTTTTATAGGATGACTGGTGTGAACGTCATCAGGGGATTGAGTGCTAGACGTGTGGAATAATATAACGGTGAAGAGTATAATATATATTTTATCATCATCAGCTGACCGTTTTTATTTTCCGAAAGACAAACAGGACTCACGAGTGTCTTTACTCAGTTATAAGGACCATGTAATAAAGGGCAAACCGATAGTCACTAATCAAACAAAATGTAAAATGGGCTACATAGAAGACTCAATGATACTACTGTCCGATCAGGGGATCTAACTTTTATTTTATCAGTCACATTTGCGACCACCAAAGTTCGTTTGTTAATCCCAAATACGAATCTGACTTTTCAAGTCTATTGTGTTTGCTTTTATAGTGTAGAAGTTTGACATAAGCTTGACATTACACCTGTCAAAATAGTATCTGGGTTTAAAAAGCGAACTTTCGATCAGCAAGGAGGTAGTCAATCAATACCGAACCTCAATTAATAAATGACCTTCTTTATACCTTCATCGGCACAAATAATATGTCAGTTTTAAGTCGTTTCCTAAGTGTTTGATTACTGGAAGCATCTAAAGATATTTGGAATGTAAATCCCAAAGGAATAGTCAAAGCGATCATATTACGGGAACAGTACCTACATATGAAATACAATCTATCAATCGATATTATGTCTTAACAACGCAGACGAATTGGCTATGGTGTGTGGACTTTGGACAGACATCCTAAGTGGTACCTACCTAAGTAGCTTGTCTATTCCAAGAAGATACTTTAGTTCAATTTCCCAAGAAGTTACGTACCTATGTCCTGTATATGGCCAACATTGAATCTATACGTTTCACTATGATGTGTACTAATTCGATTCAAAGTTAAATTGCTGGCTGTACATTTCACTGGACTTCCATGGCTCTATTTTTTGTTATTGTCGCTAGGTAGTGCATACCTATTTTTAATAATTAAATTAATAAGTACTTCACAATAAAAGTTAAAAGGAATGATCTTGCTCATAATATCCTTGTCTCGGATTTCTCGCTAATTTTCCATAACATACACAAGAGAAAATACAATTGATTGCACGGAATATTTCATGATTCAAACACTATGAGTCACAGAATGATTTTATGAGCGATTTCTTGAAAACCATAAACTGCTCTGTTCCGTGCAAGTTTCAGAGCGAGATAGGAAATAGTTTTTTAAATCTCCCTCTCTCAGCACAGACTGTTTGCATGTCATTGCCGAGTGTAAATACTAAGATGATAATGAAGGCAATTATGCTTATCAAGTAATTGGTTTTAATTAAGATATTGACTTAGATACAATTAATGACAGGTTCTGCTTTAAATTGTGAAATACACCTTCACAGAGTGTTTTAAAACTGTAAAATATTCCTACAATGTTTACAAATCTTATTCCGGTCAGTTCGACACTACAGATTACCGAGGCCCTGACTCACTGACTTATATTTTTACTTCACAAGGGACATTGACCTCACCAATAAGTTCAAATGTTCCCGTACAAGTCAATGCAAACACATAATACCACGATAAGGAGATAACAAGTACCGTACACAACCAATTGACATTAATTCAACCACATTTTCTGAGCAAACTGCAGGAAATTGAACCTCAAACATTCGAATTATGCTAAAATGAACAAACGCACACATCAGACGTTCATTCATGAATTCCATGACGCAAGTGCGTTCGAAAACATAAATGAAACACACGATTTAGCACCTATTCCACTTATTATAAGTTATAGAATAACTGTACTTACCACCTTAGTCGTTGTAACACAAAGTACACACAATCAGCTGTTCACAATGCGAAAAATTCACACAATATTTTTGTAAATAAGGCAAGCACGTGCGGCCGGCTTGACAGGCAATACACATCTGGACAGTTAGTTTGGGTCGCCGTTCGAGTCGAGACGCGGGACTGCCGCGCCTCTAGCCACAACACCGCATTTTTGTAACACTAAAAGAAATTCGCTCCCAGAAAAAAACCCTTTCGCACTCTAAATGCGCCCTCTCACATCGGCGTTCCCACTTCGAATGCTATCATTTACGTTAATTATATTGTTTACATAGTAACAGATACAAATGCTTATTTAAGTTTAACATCCATAAAGATAACAGTGGAATTTTACGTAATAATTTTTGTTGATATGCAAATAATACTTTTTTTCCTAAAACTTCAGTGTGACGGGACAATGACATTGTCAGTGCGTCAAGGTCATCTCAAGTAGGTTTTAAATCTATATATATAAAAGAAAGTCGTGTTAGTTACTTCACTTATAACTCAAGAACGGCTGAACCGATTTAGCTGAAAATTGGCAGGGAGGTAGTTTAGAGCCAGGAGAAGGACATAGGATACTTTTTATCCCGTTTTTTTTTTTTTTTTTTTTTCCCCTTTTTACGACCGCGTTCCCGTGAGACGTCACATAAAACGTCAAAGAGAATACAAGTCACTATAAAACGTGGTACTATGACAAAAACGTTGCCTTCGAAGTACCAGGTTATCATAACTTGACAGGAGCTTACCAAACAAAGGAGTGTCAGCTAGAAAACGCTTTATGCCTTCGAAGTACCAGGTCATCATAACTGGGTAGGAGCTAACCTAACATATGAGTGTCAGCTAGAAAACGCTTACCAGATCACCACCGCGTACCAGGTTGTCAAACTTGGTACGTTTATAACAACATTTATTGAATCTGAGGCGATACGAAGTTCGCTGGGTCAACTAATTATCTATACTAATATTATAAAGCTGAAGAGTTTGTTTGTTTGATTGAACGCGCTAATCTCCGAATCGAATCCGGTCCGAATTGAAAAATTCTTTTTGTGTTAGGTAGCCTATTTATCGAGGGAGGCTATAGGCTATATAACATCACGCTACACCTCAGAGGAGCGGAACAGTAATGAAAAATGTTGCAAAAACGGGGAAAATTTATTCCTTCTGAGAGTTTCCGTTGCGTGCGCTGCGTAAACGGTTAAAGTAACGCAAAAATCATGTATGACGGGATTGTTATTTTTAAAAAGTTCAAAAAAAAAGTCCCAAGAGCATATGTCTATCTTTTAAGGTTGACTCACTATAACTCAAGGAGCGAAAATGGACGAAAACTAGCAGGCAAATCGATGCGACGGGAAGGGTAAGGGGAGCAAAAATTTGACGCGGACGAAGTCGCGGGCAGAAGCTAGTTTAAAAAATAATCACCTCATTTCAGCTTTCCATAACATTCAGAAAAGGTCTGTGGCGAAATATTTTCTCGTTAGTCAGCAACTTATTCATTTTTCAAAATTGCAGCGCATCGATGTCTTGTTTTCTACCAGTCTGTGCCTACACTGCATGCCGCTGAAACTGGGTCCGTTTTATAAAACTAAAATAACGCATGCGCCATAAGGTCATCTTGATAATTTATGGACAAAGTTGACTCTTGAAATGTTCAATAATAACTTTAAATACTCGTAATAAAATAATTTTAAATCTATCATATACATATATATAAAATTCAAAGTCCTGAGTGACTGACTGACTGACTGATATATCAACGCACAGCCTAAACCACTGGTCCTAGAGACATGAAATTTGGAGGGTGAGTTCTTTGTGAGGAGTAAGTATCCACTAAGAAAGGGTTTTTTGAAATTCCAATCCTAAGAGGGTGAAATGGGGTCTTGAAATGGTGAATTTTTCGACATCCACACGAGCGAAGCCGCTGGCAGAAGCTAGTTTAATATAAAACTTGTCCTGTACTTACTTCAGTATTTACTCTTGTTTATTGTACAAAACTACAACTGGAATCCTAAATCCTACGAAACGGCTTTAAGTCGACGCTCACACGAAGGTACTAATAAAATCGCGGCGGATTTTTTTCGCACATTCGATTTTCAACTCTGTATCGAACTGAAAATTAAGAATCCCACAGAGTGCATCTCAGCGCGTCAAGAATCGTGCCAGTGTGTTTACTGTTCGATTTTCTACTCTCAGGCGCTGAGCAAAAGCTTGAAGATACAATGCGCAAAAAAAAACCACCGCGATTTTCTTACATCCGTGTGCACATGGACTAACACGGTAAACAGACGTAGTGTCAATCAGCTTAAACAATACATCTCCCTAACAGTAGGTACTACATACAATAACTGATAATCTTGTGTCAGTAAGCTCAACGGTCACGTTCATCACGCCACGTTCCGTTCATGTTTGCACTGACAATCGTATTGTACTAATGAAACACTCGCGTAATTATCTACTACACACCTACCACCACACTTGTTTATTAATGACAGGTTAAGATAATGGTGACGTAAGAAGTAATGAGTTTATCTCGTTTCAATAAGAATTTAAAGAAGGAGATTGACTTGCAACGTTTCTTTGTAACCTTTGTTTTTGTAACGCGTTACAGTTGTTAATACAGTGAGCCGAGTTGCTCGATGCGAGCGCCGGATCCTCCACTCGAATGTCTCCTCTAAATTCATTCCGATCCAGCCCGTCCTTTACTGCCCTCTTCCAGCGTTGCCCAAAGCCCAGGTCTATACCACACAAGGAGTGCCATTATGGGCACGCCACAATTGCGGCGGTAAGTCCCCTCTTTGAGGAGTGGATAGAGAGGCGTCACGGCGTCCTCACCTTCCGCCTGACGCAGGTTCTCACCGGGCATGGGTGCTTCGGTGGGTTCCTGTTCAGGATAAAGCGGGAGGATACGTCCGGGTGTTTCCATTGCGAGGATCGTCTGGAGGACACGGTGGAGCATACGGTGGAGGTGTGCCCTGCCTGGGCGGAGCACCGCCGTGTCCTCCTGGAGGCGATCGGCGGCGGCGACCTCTCGCGTCCGGCCCTGGTGCGAGCCATGGTACGGAGCGAGAGGGAATGGGAAGCCGTCACCTCCTTCTGCGAAGCAGTAATGCTCGCGAAGGAGGAGGCGGGGCGCGTGAGGGAGTGGCAGTCACTGCGCCCTCACGTCCCTAGCCGCCGCAGGAGGAGACGCCCCGGGCGTCGGGAGTCGATAGCGGACTCCCGGCCACCGTAGGCACGAGCTTGCGGGCGGCGAGCAATGGGTAGCTCGCTGCCCGGTAAGGACCAGGCTCGGGTCGACGGCGCGTAGTGTTCCACGCGCGCCTCAAAGAGATGTCAGCAGCAGTGTAGGGGTCTACTAGGACCGATGCCTGCCGGGGCCGCGTGATTGTTCGAAAAAGATACCGTGACCCTGGCACATGGGCAACTGATGGAACACGGGTGGGTTTTAGTCAGTAAAAGTCTGACACGCCCTCCCGCTCCGCCCAGAGCGGGAGAAGTCATTTGATGATTTCCCATCCTGAAGAAAAAAAAAAAAAAGGAGTGCCATTAGCCTATAGTCGCTTTAGTTTTTAGTTGGTAAACCTTAGCTGCAGACCTTAATTTGTTAAGGCCTCCAGCCAGGCAAGTCCGGTTAAGCAGCCAACAACCTCATAGGTTGATCTGCAAGAAGTCATTAAAAAAAAAACCTTTGAAATGCGTTACAGTAGTCAGTGTAGCGAGCCGAACTTGTCAACGCGCAAACAATGAACAATTCAGTGCAGGTTGTACAAAAATGAAGCATACTTGGGCCTTATTGTGCTCAAAGCGAGCGTTCGCCACGTCTTGAATATCGCCACCAAGCTCACCTCGACTGATACATTTCAAACAAACGTTCAGCAAGTCAAACACTACCAATACACGAATCAATATATTTCAAAAAATTAAGAATTCTATACCATTATAAAAGTCGTCTGCACCGTTTTTAACAGGAAATAAGCCCAAGAGGCTGGCAGTGTTGCCGCAACAACGATTCTTTGGCCAAATAATAGACCAGCTGGTCTCGTGATGAGTCGACCAGCCAATGTCTCGGCGGAATACTATGTGGGCATTCGGAACCCATGGCGGTAGTGTTTCAACGAATTAATTAATTTGATTATACCTAGCCTGCTAACTCTTTTGGGGTCCACTTCTTGTTTAACCGGATGCAACTGAATACCAGTATTTTACATGGAGTGATTGCCTATCTGACCTCCACAACCCAGTTACTGGGTAATGCGATACCTCTTGGTAGGACTGTTTGTCAGACTTTCGGGCTTGTGATTACCGGTAACGACGGTCAAAGACCCATAAATGACAGCTGTGACCAACACCGAGGCGCGGAGGACTCTCGATATGTAAAGATGGTCACCCATCCACGGACAAACCGTGGCAAGCGTAGCTTAACCTGATCGATCGACCCGTGCGGCTGTTGTAACTTAGCCACGGGAACCTATTGCCAGAAATAAATCCAGACTCCTAGAAGCTACTATAATATACCTGAAACGCAAAAATACATTGCCCGACCTGGAAATCGAACTAGGACCCCACGTTCAGCAGTAGCGATGGCGAGCACTAGACGATAGTAAGTAGATCTTTTAAGACATTTTTACACGTTAGTGGTCAATATTTTGTTATTTTACCTCTAAGTCCCTGAGATACCACATTTGGTATAGACACAATGGTTTTTAATTGTGTCAGTAATTACGGCATTCAACAGGTTAATATTTTAAAACTAGATAGGCATGATAATAGATGGGTTTATAGCTGATTGATCCCAAGAAATACAGTAACAAACTCAGAGATCATGGTCTCTTTTAAAGTCCAAACATTATACATATTATTACAAATATCTGGATGACCGAGCTTTGCTCAGTATTTTTTAGTAAATTGTGTTTAAAATAATAAGTTTATGTTCAAGTTGATTAACGATAAAGTTGATCATTGAAAACACGAATAAAACAACATTTTATAAAAATGAATCCTAGCTAGATCGATTTATCGCCCTCAAAACCCCCTGTTTACTAAATATCATGAAAATCGTTGGAGCCGTTTCCGAGATTCAGATTATATATATACATATATACAAGAATTGCTCGTTTAAAGATATAAGATTTTATGTAAGTCTAACAATGAAGGCCATGTCTGGAAGGGCCTTTTGCAGAAAGAGTCATTGCAGCTTCGAGCTGTCAGATGGCATGCATGCATCAGTCATCGTGTAACTCAACCCTATTTTAGGCAGCTCAACATCGGAAACGCAAAGTAGTTTTGACGTTCAAAAAGTGCTGATTCTTAGACCAATTTGAATGAATATCTTTTGACTTTGATTCATCATCATCATCATCAGCTTATAATATTCCCACTGCTGGGACACAGGCCTCCTCTCGGTGAGAGGGAGTGGGCCATAATCCACCACGCGGGCCCAGTGCGGGTTGACTTTGATTGTTGACGCCTTATTCGCAGAACCTCTTATTATCTACGTCAACTTGAGTAATATTGTGAAACAAACATAAATGAATAGCTTGATGTGTGGTCGTGTATGCACGGCTACACATCAGGCTACACATTTCCAGTATAAGATGACATCTCATTGTACGAAAAGCCTGTACAATGCGAGGTCAGTTAAAACTTGGCCTGTAGCCGTGTGTACCATTGCGAAAGTAACGGACCGGCCATACGTATGTATTCACACGGAGGCAGCCGTTTCTCAGAACTGTTTGTAACTTGAATCTGAATTGTTTGTTTGTAGTTTGATGCGCGTTTCATTCAGCGTATTGCTGTTGTGAAATTTTGGAGTTGTTGTCATGCATTTTTATCGAAGAAAACAACGTGCTGTTGTTATGTTATACGAAATGTTCGTTAAGGCGAGGTTGCAGTTCTTCTTAACTTTTTTAAACCTCTGTAAATCTAGTAAAATGAGAATTTACTGAAAAAAAAAAACATTTTTAGTAAAATTAAACTTACTATACAGCGCTGTGTGAAGATAGAAATGTCAACTAAAACAATTAGCTCGATAAAAAAGAAACATAAACAGGACCCTGGCACATGGGCAATTGAAGGAACACGGGTGGGTTTTAGTCAGTAAAAGTCTGGCATGCCCTCCCGCTCCGCCCAGAGCGGGAGAAGTCATTTGATGATTTCCCATCCAAAAAAAAAAAAAAAAAAAAAAAAAAAAAAAAACTAAATCGCTATTTAAAACGTGTACCTTGAAGAGATTCCATCATTAAACCATGTAAAACTTATACCAAAGATAGGGCATATTGTTTTTAGGGCATGCAGAGAAAACCTTTTATAATTTCCTAATCATTTTTTTCTATGAAACAAATATACACAAAATCTAGCAGTTCAAGCGCTCGCAACGACCGGCCAGTGCTCGCCGAGACGTCTTCAACGACAAGAGGGCCTTAAAAAGCATTTTCTGTGAAGAAATATACTTACCCAAGTTTTGTCTTAGATAGTCAGAAAGAGAGGCATTACATACCTAACGTATATCAAGAGGAAGAGACTTCCCGTGACCCAAGTGCCGGTTTTACCTAGGCTAGAGGCCACGGACTTTACTAGAGAAAGGGCTGCTAGGCTTACTAGAGGAACGCTGCTGGCGTTCTCTATGCATTTTACCACCATACTGCGATTGCATACCCGCATGCAAAGCGTGGCGATGACGGCAAACACCTGGCTTTTGGGGAGGCCTATGTCCAGCAGTGGACGTCTTTCGGCTGAAGTGATGATGACGATGGTTTCAGCAGCATCAGCACAAAAAAAGTAATAACCTGCACAAGTAGAAGCCATCGCAGAATCAGAAAGATAAAAAAGTCATATAAAGTATACAGCCTAGGTTACACTTGCAGACACTTCCTAAATGAAAAAAAAAAAAAAAAAAAAAAATGAAAAAGTGTTTATTGGAGGTTTGGATTGTTTGGTTGGAGGTCTTTTGTAAAGATAACGACGCACTAATTTTGTGGATTATTATGATTTTACCAAATGTAGATAACGATGCAGCAGGGATGGCTTTCATTTAAACAACATCAATTGCGTTATGTACGCACGGCGACTACAGTGTAGGCTAACTTCTCATTGCACGAAAAGCATATACAGTCCGAGGTCTGCTGATACTGGAAATATACTATAGCTTGAAATGTAGCTATGTCTACGTTGTTGAACAGACAAATTTTCCGAACATTTATGAAGAAATAGATTTGCAATATTCTTCAAAATTAATCTGACTGTTATTGATAGTGTTTTACACATTTAGGGTGCAGGCAGCCTTTTTCTTTTGGGTGGGAAATTATTAAATGACGTCTCCCGCTCTTGGTGGAGCGGAAGGGCGTGTCAGACTTTTACTGACTAAAACCCACCGGTGTTCCTTCAGTTGCCCATATGCCAGGGCCACGGTAACTCTTTCAAACTGATCTCGCGACCCTGGCAGAGGTAGCATGCCTCAGTTTGTATCCTCCAGCAGAGTATTTTTCATTCCCTTCGTTATTCATTTTGATAGATTTTCATCATCATGGCTCTTGTGATACAGGTACGCATAGTACAAGAGCCAGGGCTACACTGATCTTTGTGACTTAAAGTGAAAATAAATTTATACTAATACTAGCTTCTGCCCGCGACTTCGTCCGCGTCAAATATTTCCTCTCCTGACCCTTCCCGTCGCATCGCAGCGTGCCAGTTTTCATCCATTTTTTAGGGTTCCGTTGCCAAATGGCAAAAAACGGAACCCTTATAGATTCGTCATGTCTGTCTGTCTGTCTGTCTGTCTGTCCGTCCGTATGTCACAGCCATTTTATTCCGAAACTATAAGAGCTATGCTGTTGAAACTTGGTAAGTAGGTGTATTCTGTGAACCGCATTAAGATTTTCACACTAAAATAGAAAAAAAACAATAAATTTTGGGGTTCCCCATACATAGAACTGAAACTCAAAAATGTTTTTTTTCATCAAACCCATACGTGTGGGGTATCTATGAATAGGTCTTCAAAAATGGTAATGAGGTTTCTATTATCATTTTTTTTCTAAACTGAATAGTTTGCGCGAGAGACACTTCCAAAGTGGTAAAATGTGTGTCCCCCCCCCCCCCGTAACTTCTAAAATAAGAGAATGACAAAACTAAAAAAAATATATGACGTACATTACCATGTAAACTACCAACGAAAATTGGTTTGAACGAGATCGAGTGAGTAGTTTTTTTTTTAAAACGTCATATATCGTAAACCGCAATTTACCTTACATTCAATCAACTGAAATATAAAAATTAAAAAATATATATATTTTTAAACCGAAAATACCTACAGGTTTGTACGGAACCCTCGGTGCGCGAGTCCGACTCGCACTTGGCCGGTTTTTTTGTTGCTGCTCCGCTCCTTTTGAGCGTAGGCTTCTCAATAAATGTGCTTCCTCAATAAATAGGTTACCCGACTCAAAAATAATTTTTCAATTCCAACCAGTAGTTCCTGAGATTAGCGCGTTCCACCCCCATTTTAGGGAAGTGGGCGGTTAGAAAGGGACAAAAAGTAGCCTAGCACTAGCACTCTCCATCCCTTCAACTATCTCCACTTAAAAAATCACTTTAATTCGTCGCTCGGTTTTGCCGTGAAAGGCGGACAAACAGACACACACACTTTCCCATTTATAGTATTAGGTATGGATTATAAAGCTGAGTTTGTTTGTTTGATTGAACGCGCTCATCTCAGGAACTCCTGATTCAAATTGGAAAAATATTTTTGTATTGAGTAGCTCATTTATCGAGAAAGGCTATATGCGATATACCATCACGCTACAATTAAAAGGAGCGGCGCATCAATGAAAAATGTTGCAAAAACGGGGAAAGTGTATTCCTTTTGAGAGTTTCCGTTGCGTGCGCTGCGTAAACGGTTAAAGTAACGCCACAATCATGTATAATGGAATTTTTCCTCTTAAAAAGTTCTAAAAAAAAGTCCATGAGAGCATAATTATCTCTATCTTTTAAGGTTGACTCACACAAATACTGTACTATTTCTAAACTAATATTATTAAGCTGAAGAGGTTGTTTGGTTGAACGTACAAATCTCAGGAACTATGTTAAATTTTGGATAGCCCATTTATCGAGAAAGGCTATAGGTTATATAACATCACGCTATGACCAATAGGAGCGGAGCACCATTGCAAAATCTTGCAAATACGGGGTAAATCTTTATCCATCAGAAGTATTTAGTTTTGAACAAAGCTGCCCTTACATTATTTGAGATTAATGAATATCTTACGAGATATAATAACCTGATTGCTCAACACTACGTACATGCGCCCGATTCAATGCGACGGGGTAGGTCGCGGGAGCAAGAAATTTGATGCGGGCGAATTCGCGGGCAGAAGCTAGTAAATCATAAAATTATAAATCACAGCTAACAAGTAATCAGGGGTAATTGCGTTATACACTGTCAGTAGAAATCGCTTTCATTTTAAGAATTCCGCAACATTTATGGCGTTGATTGCGTTGGTAAGCAATTTTTTTTTGAACATTTATGAAGTAATGGATAACAAATAAGCTCCAATATGATGCAAATTCTGATTAAAAGTGTGTTACACAACAAGGGTGTGCCGAAGTTCATATTATTTATTTCTTTTCTTTATTTTTTTTTAATTTTTTTTCTGTGTACCTGATTTTTTTTGTAAAGTATCGGGATACAATTAGAAACAAATAATCCGATAAATAATTTTAATAACATTCGATTAAATAAGTATACAATGTAATAATTATTAACATGTTCAAAACTTGTAATTTCGTTTTATACAAAAGTCCAATAGTAAGATCTTAATTAGGTACTTTAAATACTTAATAGTAGACATTAATATTCAATATTACAATGTCTTTCGTAAACGTTGTGCATATAAACGTGGTAAATACAAGAAATAGGTATAATTTGTTAAAAACTAGAAGAACTTGACACTATATTGTGCACTTTCTACTTCAATTATTTTATAATCTTAGACCCAGAGCGAGTGTCCAACTTTACAGAATCATCATAATAAAATTATGGCATCTTAAAAGTTGGCAATAATTATAACTATACAATTTAAATATTAATATCATGTAGATATTGGTCAAAATGTATAGTAGATTTATATAAATATTTAGATTATTGAATTACTTTTACAGTTAGTGGCACAATATTTCCAACAAACACTTGAAAAACACAGAATTAATGAAATCTCAGAAGTTATTATACATTTTTATTAACAGATAATTTATGTAAAATTGTCGCCAAGCGAACGACCTCCATTTAGTTTTCATATGTGCTCAATCTTAACGTGTAAATATTTTAAATCCTAAATACATAATTAACTAATACTTTCCTATGGAAACGAACGACAAATGATTGGCATCACATTTTTACCTAATTTTATCAATAACCCAGAAGAGTTAGGCAGAGGCGCTCCTATAGCAACCTACATTTCGCCAGTTCTGTCGATGTCCCATTTACAAGGCAAGCCTAATGCCATCAACCAGACACAAATCCAGACCTACGTGTAATATGGTAACTGTCAGTAAATCGTATTTTTAGGCAAAAATCTAATTAGCAATAAATAAAGGGGTCTGCTAGGGCCGATGCCTGCCTGAGTCGCATATTTGTTCGAGTTTCTGCGGAGTTTTGCAGAGTTACCATGGCCCCGGCGCAGACAACTAAAGGAACACGGGTGGGCTTTAGTCAGTACAAGTTTCACACGCCCTTCCACTCCGAGCGGGAGACATCATTTGATGATTTCCGAACGAGAAAAACAATACCTACGTGTCATTATGGTAACTGTCATTAAATCAAATTGTTAGGCCAAAATCTACAGGAAAACTATAAGAACAAGAGAGAAATTACCTGGCAAATAAGATTAATGCCTGATTTGACTTACCAAACCAAAGCATTTTCATTCAAGCAGACAGTAAAATTATCACAATTAAAAAACATCATTCTACAAAGATGAGTCGCTCGACACGCCTTCGACATTACAAGGTGGATTATCTTAATTGCTTTAAATTGGTGTTTAATTAAAATAAATGGCCCAATTGACAGTCGCGCCTTCAATTGACAACAAATTGAAAGGATTTAAATCGTCTACATAAAATAAGGCAACGACACAGTATTATTAATGTTAGATTCAAATGACTAACCAATATATTTGACCTACGTACAAGACTATGTGAAGTATCCAATGTTAAATGTTAATGATAGGTAAATAAGAAAAAGTTGTCGTTTATTTTATCATAAAATTTTACCATAAACAAGCATAATTATTACGTGTTTCGAAAAACTGTCGTTTGCAACACGAAATAATCACAATCTCACAATACTAAAGACTACAGTTCTGAAATTTCATAATAAATCATTAAATTCCTACAAAAAATATAACAACTTCGTTCAGGAAGATCCATTACTTATCAAAAATTAACTATACTCGTATGTTTACATACATAACTAGAGGGGTAAATATTCTTAAAATACTAGGTTTATATTTATGCAATATTATGGGAACCGTTAATAATGTAATCTGTGCCATTTAGGTGATTATTTTTAACTTAGTGCTAGTTCTTCGACTAGGCAATTTTCTACAATAGTATCCTTCGAGCTCTGAAGCCTGTATCAGCCAATCAGGTACCAACAAAAAACGCTGTTAACCAATCATTGGCCAGAGCGTCACTGCTTTGACCAATCAGACTTGCGTTAGGTCACCATCATTGCCAATGTTACCGCTATATTCTTTAAGTTTTCTTACTCATGTTTCGAACAGGGTGTTCAAGAAGATATACAGCAAAAGGTGAATATTCTACCAAATTGTGCGTGTGCGCATTAACCCCACATAACCACGGACTCTATGACGTCTACGCGTCTTTGGGAATTCTTACGTAAATAAACATTGTCTAACAACTTCTTCACTGCCAGGGAAACGAATCGTTTTGAAAATCGAATATCGAATAAAATTGTCCGTTACATGAGTCACATCACAACTGTCATTGTTAATCAATCTGAAATGGCTATACTATCCTATTACACGGTAAAACGTAATATACGCACGGCTACGTATCAGAATAAGCGTTATCCAGTATCATGTTCAGTGTCATTGTATGGGATTTCCGTATATTGAGAGGTCAGCTTAAACTGGAAATGCATAGCTTGATGTGTAGCCGTGTATCCCAATCTGCTAAACAACGCATTTCCCCGACAGTTCACACACCCGCTTACTAAGCCATGCTGATCTCATCCAGAGCGTCGCGACGAAGCTGATAACTCCTGACCGGCTGTATGAGGGAGATCAGCATTCCAGCCACAACGATCCACCCGCCAGCTAGGTAGAATGACAGCTCCCAGGATAATGTCACGTCGAAAATAAAGCCTGGAACATAACACAGGGGATAAGGTATGATTTATGTGTAACTTTGGTATCTCTGTAAGTAGATACACAAACCCATAACGGTCTACTCTATTATACCACATTGTCGCGAAATTCAAACTGATACCTACGAATTCTGCCAGGGTCGCGAGATTTTTTCGAAAGAGATACCGTGGCTCTGGCACATGGGCAACTGAAGGAACACGGGTGGGTTTTAGTCAGTAAAAGTCTGACACGCCTTTCCGCTCCACCCAGAGCGGGAGACGTTATTTGATGATTTCCCACCAACAAAAAAAAAATAGACATAATAGTTAAGATTTGAATTTTTAGGCCACTGGGAGGTTTTTTTTTTGGATGGGAAATCATCAAATGACTTCTCCCGGTCTGGGCATGTCAGACCTTTACTGACTAAAACCCACCCGTGTTCCTTCAGTTGCCCATGTGCCAGGGTAACGGTATCTCTTTCGAACAATCACGCGACCCCGGCAGGTCACGCGACCCCGGCAGGGCTGGCAGGTTTCACCTTATAAAACCAACAAGTCGACATCACACGGACGGACGTTATAAAATCGCGCACTAGATGTTCAAAGCAATGCTTGAAAATCGAACAGTGTGCTACATGGACGCGCTGGGAGCCTGGGACGTATCGTATCCTGTTGGATTCTCAGTCCTCGCTGATAACACTGAGAGTAGAAAATCTAGTGCACGAAAAATAACCGCCACGTGGGCTATAACTTTGGGAATAGAACCATGCCTAGCAGTCGTGCATCCGACTACATTATAGGCAGTGAGCAAAAGTGATCATTACCCGTTCCTTTTCTGTATGAGAAACACTTTTCTTATACAATAATTTTGTCAGTTGCTGGTCTAATTGTATGCCGTCTCGGCTGTCTCTCAGTTGTTTCAAAACTACCAAAGTCTGCCTGGTACCGCAGTTTATTTAAGTGATAAGATCAAACTCTAAAATTAACGTTTTCTTACCCGATAACGGTGGTCCAATAAGATGTCCTATCCCCTGAGCGAGCAATACTAGTCCATACGCCGAAGTAAAGTCATCCAAAGACACCAGCTTCACCAACAAACTAGGTGTAAACGTGTACGATGCTGCGAAAAACAACCCAAATGCTGCAGCCGCAGAGGCTAAAATCCAGTAATTAGTGGCTGCAGCCGGTGGAATGGCAGCTACGGATGCACCACATAGGACTAAGCATACGGCGTAAAGGCCTCCGATGGATACTTGAGGAAAGTCTCCTATCCAACCAAGACCGACCTGGAACAGAAAGAGGTGCGTAAATGATTACAGAAGTTTACACTTCAGAACTTCACTTCAGGCATAAAATTCGATCTATTGTGTACAAATTTCACTGTGAAAACTTTGGTGAAGAAACATTATATCATGTATTGTTTCACTAAAGGTTGGGGCAGTTGTGTACCGATAGGATACCCACATTTCGTCAGTTGGTTTAAGCCCCATGTTATACGGGACGAGCCTATTGCAATCAACCGTGCACAAATCCAGACTTAGGGCTGCTATTGAGACATTTCAGATAGTAAAACCCAATAACACTTTACCCGACCTGGGAATCGAACTGACGACGCTCAGCAGTAGCGCTTTCGACCACTAGTCCAACGAGGCAGTTCCAGGAGGTTTAGGTTAAGTAAGCTGTTAATAATGTCAATTCCTAGCATCAGGCGAAATAGAAAGAAAAAGAAAGAAAGAAAAACGTTTATTTGCGGTAAAATTATATCGATACCGGAAATTTCAATTGTCGTAAAGGACATTTTGCCGAAAATGAGTTATATATATATTTGGAATCAGCGTCGCAAGCTCTATCGATTGGTATATTTAAAAAAAATCTATCTTTAAAAAAAAGCCCCTTACGACCTGGCTTTCCCACAGCTCTAGCGCGATTTTTTATACTATTTGGGATGTATCGTAAAAATAATTTTCAATAGGGGAGCGTAAAGTCATGTTTTAATTATTTAAGAGGTCGTAATCCTCATTTTTGCATTAAACTTTTTATACGACATTTTTAACCACATAATAAAGATATAGTCTTAACCCTTAGGACCAAATCTATGCTTTGTTTTAACTTACGTAATTAGGGCGTAAAGGACGTTTGCAATGTGTCTGGTATACATACCTTTACGTAATATTAACGTATGGAACCTCCACGCGTGAGAACAAAAAGTTATAAGTTTTTGTTTTGTATGGGTGAAAACACTTAAAGTTAATTTATTTGAAACTGAATGGAACTGAAGGGCTGATGCCCACAAGAGGTATTTTACCATACACGGCGATCAAGGTGACATCAAATTCATATACCTTTCAGTGCCGCTTCGCGCGTACCAAATTTTTTGAATTTTCGAGACGTGATTTTTCAAATCTTTGACATGGTCAAACGAAGTTGAGCATCGATTTACTTGTACTGTCGTTAGTTAATAGCCTATTAATTACTTTTTTAATGAGAATAATTAAATACGATATTGATCAAATACTTTTTTTTTTACAAAATTGCATAATCAGTCATAATCACGCTGATTAACAAGTGACTAAAAACTGATGTTACTAAGTCCCTCATTTGTTAATCACCGTGACTATGGCTGAGTTATAATGACACGCCCTTCCGCTCCGCCCAGAGCGGGAGACGTCATTTGATGATTTCCCAAACACAAAAAAAGACCTCTAACTTATTAATTTCCGTAGGAGTTGCTTTACATATATCACAAGTCGGAGATGAGGTATTTGATAGATGGGAAGTGATTTTGCCATCAGTCATGGTCGTAGGCAGTGCTTAACAGAATGGCCTCCCATAATAGAAGGCTGCAGGTCTTCAATCTCGTTTCCAATCATAGCCTGTTCTTCAACTATGTTCAACCTGTTTTCGTTTGAAAACTTAAAATATAATGGTCTGCAGAACATTGTGAAAGATGGCTCTGGATTCTCCCATATCACTTCTTCACCACAAACTAAGCGCAGGGGCTCAAACGAACATATAAAAATGCTAGAATCGTCATCCTCTGCCAAAGTTTGCTTATACAAACTTTGCCCTGAAGCACCATCAAAACCCCACTTGAATATAAGTATACATTCTTTGCCATGCAGTGAAGATTCTACACGAAAAAATATTCCATGTCTAGCCACAGTTTTGTTCAAAATAGCTTGAAGTGTTACTTTAACCCCTCTTTCCGTGACTTCTATAGCATCTTTTGGCGGATAGCAGTTCTTCTTCGCTTCAAGGATAGCTGTATAAGAAGGATACGATGGAATTCCTTCTTCTTTTGCACAATATATTAATGTTATATACTGCCACTTCGAAAGCTTCAATGAGGTCAAAATACCTAAAGCTTTATCAGCAGAATATATAGGCATAGTTTTCTATGCCTTTAACAATTCCTTTATCTTTGTAGCTTCTTCGGGATGCTCCGAGACTAGTTTAATGATATCTGTTACATTCTTATTTTGTGCTTTTAAACCAGTTGCATGAGCATGACTTTCAGTTCTGTATGTTAGGAGCTCTTCCACTCTTCTGTAGCGGGCTTAGCTTCACAAATGGTTTTCTTGGACTCACAACTGATGTTGATGTTCCAACACTGCACGTTTCCGGTCCACAGGATGTTGATGCACCCTCATTTATAGCGAATTCAGAACTGGAACATGGTTGCTGTTCTACTAACACCATAGAAGGGGTTATCTTTTCCCTCACAACCTCAGGCCATTTTATGTCCTTTTGCAGCTATGTCTCATACTTTTTGATGAATGTACGTCTCGTGCGATTACGCGAGATCCATTTGTTCCTCAACGAGCACACATAAGTCTGACAGAATTGTTTCAATTCGTTCTTTTCATTTTTGACAAATCAACTTTATTCGCAAAAACTTCAAATAACATTTGAGGTTGTTAAAAAAACTGGTGTTTGCCACAAACAGGAAAATGTCCAAATTGGTAACAAAACCTTCCATCACAACACAATAAAATTATAAATATAACGTAATAGCGCAAAACATTTTGTTTAAATTTTGAATTCCTATTAGAACAATATTTTTACTACTTTTTTACTAAATATTTGAATAATAAATAAAAAATATTTTAATTTCACTTGTTTTTACTACATATTGTAGGTATTTCTATTCAAAACTTTAGGTTTATTATTCCTTTTACCCCCTTAGTCTCTGGTTTAATTGACCTGTACTATTCAATGTTAATCAAGATTAGTCCTTTACGACACATCTGACTTTATCATAACCAATTTTTCGTGGCTGTAAAGTACTTCAGTTAATTTTTTTTGGGCTGTAAAGGACTCTCATTTTCGTCAATAATTATGTTTGGTTTATTTTATTAGTTTTTATGGATAGAACACGAAAAAATAGTGAGGGTTTCTTTTGACATCATGAATATAGTACTTTGTTTGAAAAAGATATAAGTCAAAAACTATATTTTTTTTTGTTTTTTGGCTCTACTGAAAACTCGTGTTTTGTCCTTTACGACAATTGAAATTTCCGGTATCGATATGACGTAAAGAAAAACTGAACACAACAAAAATAAAAAATAAACTGGGAAAATATGCGTCACATCCATGCAAAACGGCCATCGCTCAGCATAATATGTACTGCAACTCTATGCGAGACAGAGCTCCAGTCAAAATGCTATCTCAGTTTTCACGGGGACTTTTACTGAACAGGACCAGCGCGGGCAGGTCCAATATGAGACAAAAAGTTAAGAATGATGCGATTAAGTAGACACCGTCACCATGTGCGCTAACTGTTACTGTCACCTTGACCTGCCCTGCACGAAAATGTCGTCAAAATCCTTGGAAAGTTTTGTCAGCAAACAAACAAACTAAAATAACAGGGGCTTCCACACTTGACGTAAATAATGAAATACATTTAGAATTCCGCCACGGCCAGAATTTGGCACAGGCGACGTCCCAAAACATTTGGAAACGGGATAGCTATCTATTTTGGTCTGCAGTTATGTCAAAACACCTCGAATTTTGTGGACCTTGGAGTGAAACCAGACCGAGCTCGGTCTCGTGATTCGTGGGAAGGCAGACATGAACAATTTAAAAGGGAAGACATTTATTATTTTGTCTGGGACTGCCAAATCGGCCTGCCAAAAAGAAGGCTTGGTCAGAACCTTGAATAAATTGGTGTCATCCTATAGAATCAATGATAAATGACGGATAGAATATATGAGTGTAGAAACGTACCTAAGTAATTCAGAAATACTGTCTTGTAATAACAATCAATATACTTCGATCACCTAATCATCCTAAATACAGTGATATTTGTGTACTGCTGGGACACAGGTGGTGAGAGGTCATCATCATCATCATCTTTTCATCCGAAAGGTGCCCAACGCTGGGTATAGGCCTTCCCCGGTTTGGGGGGTTTACCCTAATCCCGACCCTTGGCAGGCGGGTTGGCGATCAGTATAGTGGTAAAATGCATAGAGAATGATGCTACCCATTCTCTGGTAAGTCCCTTAGTCGCCTCTTACTCACGGGAAAAAATGGTTACGGGTTGGTGCTATTCCTTACGTCCGGCACCACATGGAACCTATAGTGGATATATTTAATGGATTTGTGGAATCCAATTAGAGTAGGTAACTAAAACCGCTTTGGAAATTTTATCCAGCTGTGGCAACAGTCCAAAATCGAGGACTTTATTGGGACACGACAGCCTCTACTACAGACGAATTAGGCGTCATGCCAATGAATTAGGCACATTATATTATTTTACATGCATAACCAAATTTTTGGCAGAATCTTGGAATTTTAATAGAAGTGCTAGAAATGATAGATTTATTTGTTCACGATTTTGCTGATTTGTTTAAATATCACAACATGAGATTTGGCAGTAGATTAGAAACTCCGAAACTTGATCAATATTCTAGAAACCGCCCTTAAGGGCTGGTAAAATAATATAAGAAGCAACACTTACCATTCCAATAGTGTTAGTAATTCCTATCAAGCTCAGCATGACAGCTCCATCATCTTCGCTGTATCCCTCTTGAATCATGTGTTCAGCGAGGTAGAAGTAAGGCACAATGAACCAGATGAACAGAAAAATGGTACCCAAGCACAGGAGGTTGAAGGTCATTTGCTTCAAGAGGTTAACATTGAACATGTCCGCAAGGCAGCTAACGCAGTCGTCGTACCACTTCTGGAAATATTTCAATGACACATGAGTTAAGCTTTGTGTAGTTTAGATAGCTCATGCATTGACAGTCATAGAGGTAAGGATACTACGTAGATAATAATTAAATTTAAATTATTTCCTACCTCTTCCTTCTCATCAATAGTTATCATAGAATTCTTAAATATATCTGGACATGACGACGCTTTTAGTCTGTACCTCTTTATATTAAGCATCGCATTCCTATGGCTTATAGAGTTCAAAGGCATCTTTAGGTCTTTTAAGTAATGGTGGTTCACTGATAATTGTTTTTTCAGCCAATCTTTCCTGTTTTCTTTAATATCTTGTTTTATCAATTCTTTGTCTTCCTTAGTTTCTGACTTAGCCTTTCTCAGAACCTTTCTCTGTGGATTCTTTAGTTCGTACTTGTCTGAAGGTTTATCTGGGTTGTCATATTTTTCTGAATTCGTTCTTTGTAGGGGATGTTTCGTGTATTTAACCATGGGAGGGTCGTTTGATTCGTTGCTCGGTTCCTTTGGCAGTGTCTTCTTGGATCGGTTTATGGCGAACGCTGGATATTTCACCTCGATCCCGTATTCTTTGCTTGTCTTCTTTACTAGTGTGTCTAACGTTCCCATGGATAGCTGGAATAAAAAAAAACTTAATTAGTGATTTTAACGAACAAATGATGATGTTAATTTGCCGAAATATATACCTTTTCGCTATAAGTGAGATAAGTAGGAAGGTTCTCCACAGATAGTGATTTCAGTTTTTCACGTTTACACTTCTTAAGCCTCATAATGTTCTGGTGACGCTTGATACTGTCTGCCTCTTGACCGATCACCTTTTCAGGTGACAGTCCTCTTCTAATCAACCCACCCATGCTCTTGCCTCGCGTTGGAGCATCAAAATCAAAGACATAAGGATTGGAAATGGAGGCTGAACTAGAATGCCTAGACTTATCTTCCTCTTTCTTCAGTTTGCCCTCATCTCTGCTATTTCTCTGCCTTTTCTGTTCTAGTGTCCACCATTCCGGGTCTCTCATGACGCATCCACACACACATAGATTTAAAAGTGTTCCAGATAGCAAGAGAATCGTACCTCTCCATCCGTATTCTTCAATGAAATATTGCGTCATAGGCGCATACACGAATGTTCCGACACCTGTACCACAAGCTCCCAGCCCGACAGCCAAATTTCTTTTCTTTTCAAACCAGTAGGCTATAGACACAACAGCTGTAACGTAGACAAGCCCAAGACCCATACCAGCGATAACTCCAAATGTAATCATCATCATTTCTAGGGTTGTGGAAATGGATGCTAGAACGAAGCCTAACGTTGAAATAATGCCACCAAGTATTGTCATGCTTCGACACCCATATCTGTCTACTAAAGCACTCATCACCGGCCCAGAGAGAAGGGGAACAGCAATGAACAGACTACCGATCCAGGCAGTAGTTGATTTACTGGCTCCAAATTCTTCTAAAAATTCAATGTAGAGTAAGCCAAAAGAGAAGCTGATTCCATCTGCTATCATGGATATTACGAAAGAAGATAATACAACCACCCATCCCCAACCACCATCAGGGATTTTAACTTTATCTTTAACAACTTTTTCGTCATCATATGTCTTAATACTGATATCTCGATCAGCAGGATTCTCTGTTATTTTAACATGATTTGCTTTCGGCTTATCCAGTAAAACAGTAACTTCATCATTGAGGTTAGTTGTATTTTTATTCAACTGGATTGTTGGTAGCCGTTCTCGAGTGCTGAATTCAAAGTCAGGGCTTGAGAACGAGGCTGTACCCACACTAGAAGTATCATCTTCCTCACCCTTGCAAATTCCTGATGTGGATTCGGAAAGTAAGGATTCTCTCAGTGCGCTTTCCCTTACCACCTCCCTGTTCTTCGGAGTCCTGGTAGATCTCAAAATAACTGGTTCCCAATCTTGTTCCATTTTTAAATATTGTACTACAAATAATACCTTGCAAAAAATACTGGTAGTTACTACTTTTGATTGGTGTTTAGGTTCTTAACCTCGGGTCCCGGGCTGAGTACCGACTGGCTTGCCGGGCAGCACTGTTAAGTTTCAAAGTGTTTGGCTTGTTTTGACCGGCCACCATTAAGAACCAGGGTAGGATCGTCTGCTCAGTGACGTCCTCCATACACGCGTGTTGACGGCGTGTGGCGCGATGTTGCGCCACAAAACGGCAACTTGTTAGACGCGAACCTCGCGGTTGCGTTATTTATATCTGCGAAGTAAAGAAAGCATTGCTTATTTTTTTTTAAAAGTACTTACTAAGAATAAGAGATTGGTATAAGTTTCTGTGTTAATAGGGCCCTCATTATCTTTAACTGAGCAGATGGAAACCATCCCGTAAAGAATTTAATTTTAATAAGAATTTTCTATTTGGAGAAGCTACAATTAAATTGCTAGGTTAGGGTATTTAATCAATATTTATGTAATTTCATAGAATTAGATATACCTACATTAAATACAGGGTAGCAAGGACATTAACGCACCAAGTTACCATGGTATCATGTACATTATTCGACCGTCGGAAATTCACCTCAGGCGTTTTAATTTTTCGACGGTTATATAAAAGAAAATCTCTGTCATCCAATTTGACCGCGTAGGTATTGTACCTTTCTTTGAAACAGCTGATTTTATATTTTGCTAGCTTTTGCCAGAGGCATCGCCTGTGTGAAGGTCGGAAATTATCCCGCGGGAACGTACTACTGGGATTAAAAGTACTGTATGTGTTAATCCAAGTTATAAACTGTCCGTGTGCCGAATTCCATCTAAATCCGTTTAGTTGTTTTTGCGTGAAAGAGTAATAAACATCCATACGTCCTCACAAACTTCCACATTCACAATATTAGTAGGATAACCACTGGAAAAGTTTCAGTTTGCCTGGCGATGTCCATGCCATCCTGTTTTAATATCATTATAATATATTATAGAGTTAACGACCATCTAAACCTAATCTATTTAAGTGAATAGGGGGTGGGGTATGTTTACCTCTGGCGGAGGTCACTTTGCTAAACCGAAATAGGACAACCAAACACGCCTCTGATATTTAAATTTTCTGAAGTTGATGATCGCGCATAACTGGCTAAATGAAGGCGGAAATTTTGAATCACATTTGACACACAGATGAAACATAATTAGCACCCTTATTCCTTAATTTTTCAGAGATATTGCTAACCCATTGCTTCGTTTGTTCAAAAAAATTGTCGGTTCAGCAACGTAAGTAGCGCAATGAGTTTTGTTGGACTGTCAAAATTAATGCCATTCCTACTGTTTGTGTGTTACGCAATTACCCCTCTGGATTAAGAAAAATAATAGTATAATTATCTGGGTACATCGATAAGTTGTCTAGGATATGATTGAAATAGGTGAGCATCAGAATAGTTGACATTAATTAATAAGTATCTGTCTATTAAAATCAAGCAACCCACAATCAGGATGTCTCAGCGGGGTTAACAAACACACATCATCTGCCTAGCCTTTACTCGGTTGGCTTCCAGTCTAACCGCATGCAGCTGAATACCAGTATTTTACATGGAGTGACTGCCTATCTGACCTCCACAATCCAGTAACTGGGTAACACGATACCCCTTGGTAAGATTGGTTGTCAGACTTTCGAGCTTCTGACAACCCACAACAACTTTCAAAGATTCACGAATGACAGCCGTGACCAACGGCTTTACGTGCTTTTCAAAGCACGAAGGGGTATGTAAACATGGTCACCCATTCACGGACCAACCGCGGTTAACGCAGCTTAACCTGATGGATCTACAAAGCAGGTCAAAATTTGGAAATGAAGTGACATGCGTTTCTGTACAATATAGGCAGCTGCATGTACAGACGCCACCAGGTCAAGCTACCCGAAAATGTCAATTTTTCCCAATGAACCTTGAACCTAATGCTCTAGAAATAAAGTCGAAAATCTACCAAAGAAATCTGACAGATTGTAGTAGCTTGATGTGTTGGCGTCTGTACCTGTACTAACCCGGGTATAGCTGCTCTGAAAACCTGCACTGATCAATCAATAAAAATCTATACGAAAGACCTTTGCCCAACATTGGACAACAGTGTACATTGATGATGTAGTTAGACACTATTATTCCAATAGATACCTACTTTACAAACTTGCAAATCGAACTTCCTTACATATCATGATAACCTTTCCCAAAACCTTGGAGGTATTATCACATAAACGATAACATGATGACCTTTGAGAAAAAAATTATTACTTTGCTTATTTAATTCCAGTTTTTGAGGTATATGTACCGATCATTCGTTTTGGCGCCATCGTATTTTACGATACATTATCATTTATTAGCAGCAAGGGTCAGTAACAACAATCTAATGTTATACAATAACTATGGACCCCAGCCACCAGCTACAGCATAGCTGATTGGCTGATTTCGGTAGCTACTCTCGAAAATCTCGAAAAAACATCAGAGAAGAAAACAAAAAATGACGGAAAACATGGACGACAGTAAGAACCTTATACATCAATGATATTTTCTCTATCCGTAAAAGGTACGGTCATTAAGAAAACACCTAATCCAGAAAAAAGGAAAAGCAGAAAGTCATATCAAAATGCAAACGATGTGATAAACACATTATATAAATGGAGAATACTACAATTAAAAACAGCATTATGGCTTCAATATGATTTTACTATTTCTGTGTCCGGGATAAGCTTGGACAATAATGTTTTAATTCAATACAAAAAGAAAAATAATAATTTCACTGGCGCGGGAAACAACAGCTGACATAACATTAGTCTAAGATTTTCCAAATTTAAATTATAAATCCGCATAGCAAGCCACAGAGTTGACACAAAAACTATATATTCTTTACTAACCTGCATAATACCTTCAAGGAAAATAATTGTAGGACAGACGAGCACTCATAACGGTATCCCCAGTCTATATACGACCGGCATGAGACGACGATCAATATAGGGTGGCTAGGGTGGCGCCTCCATAGACACTACCAGGACCCCTGGCCTCCTACACCCCTCCTTGCACTTACCAACGTAGAGTGACGAAGGGATTTCATTTAGTAGGTCAGAGGTCTGTTTAAACTAGCCACGTCTGGCTGAAGGCTCGTTGCGTATCCGTGACGTCACGTAGAAAATTGCGTTATTGTGCAAGAAGGTAGAATACTGTTTAGTACATCATGGTTTTTAGTATTTTATTTAATAAATTAAGTGCGTCATAGAAGCGTCATTTGTTTGAACACAGACTTACCTACCTACATTTTTAAATTGGTACTTAATTAAAAAGCAATGTGCTTTGCTAATGCATATTTTCAACTTGGACCTTCCACATATTGCTTATGATTCCAAGAAATAGTGTTTGTTTTTTATATTTAGATTAGAAACAGCGTTAAAGTGCCTATAGAAAAACATTGAGCAAAAACGCTTATGTTAATTTAAACTCCTCAACTTTTTCAGGTTCTGCTCTTTTGAACGCTGCAATTAATCATAATATTTTATTCTTTGCTTCTTGTTATGGTAGACGCTTTGACGCAAAAGGTTTGACGTAAAAGAAGACTGATCCCTCGAGGGTGATTTACTTAATGGTCTGTCAACATACGCAGCAAACATAAATTGTTATGTTATAATGGGGTGCCTGATGGAAAAGTTCCGCTTGATAAGACATGACTTTCTGAATCTATGATGTTGACAGAGACAAGCTAGGGCCATACTGGTTATAATGTTCTTATTAAACCGTACTAGGTAGTTCAGCAGTGAATATAAGAAAATAATATTTTCATGGATATGATTGCTGGTTTTGCAAGCGCTTTCTACATCTAGTGATAAGTTGCTTATCACTATCAAATCAAGTCGACCACATTAATTCCAGTGAAGCTTAAAATGATGTTGTTAGCCAGTACATTAATGTAAATATGTAATATGAGTAGGGAACTAACTGCAAAAAGCCGCTAATACTATGATTGCTTTCGAAAAACTATCAGGCACCGTAAACAAAACAAAAAATAATTATTTAACTCCCGCTATTTTGAAATTCCTTTTCCGTGTTTTTATTTTGCTGACATCCATTAGAGTAATAGGTTACCTCATTTATCTTCAGTCATTGACATTCTCTTTACAGTGAATTCCCTGGACATATGTATGTTTTTTTTTATGTTCCATTAAAGGTACTCTGCATTTTTATTCCAAACAAAATAGGCAAGAGTTTTCTTTTCGAGGGTCAAAGTGAATAATTAATTAATGATTTAAAATGGATGTTAATCGTCAATATTTTCAATTATAACAAGGTGTGTGAAATTATGATTCATTCTATTATGTAACAGCTCTGCTCATCCATATAAGAAAGTATGAAGCGTACATCATGATACTGATACAATCATGATGATAGCAATGTACAACTAAAACTAAGGTTGGACTTTTAATCCTATTCACTAACTTGACAACTGGAGGGATACCAGAGGGGTAATTGCGGAACTTTTTATCGGTAGGAATTGGTTTAATATTCATAGTTAAACAACATTCATTGCGTTATTTACGTTGCTGAGCCACAATTTATTCGAACAAATGACGCAATGGTTTAGAAATAATCTTCAATCCCATTCAGATTCTGATAAATTGTGCGTTTCGCAATTAGGGTGCGGGTTTTGTTTGACAAAAAAAAGATAGTGAGGTGGTGCAAGAATGAATGAAATTGAATGAACTTGAAATAATGTATGTGCAAACTTTGTAATTTAAATTTGATACTTTTCTTAAAACAAGATGTGTACTATATCGATATATATTAGTCTATGGCTGTCAGACGAAATAAAATGACTATAGTAAAAAAATAAGCAAAATGACATGATTTTTATATTTAGTTTTGTTTCTATCAGAAGAAAATAAAAAAAGGAAATAAGTGTTATTAAAAATGATTAATTATTCTTATAATCCACACCTAAAAACTATTTTTTAAACTTTTATTTAATTTAAACCATTTTTATCATTCATTCTTTATGCGAAATCGTTCACTACCCCGACACTATTAGTTTTAGAATGGTATCATTATCATTATTTTGCATTGAACTGTCAAGTTAGTGAATAGGATTAAAAGTTCAACCTTAGACTAGGTCATAGAGGAAAATAATATATCGGACTAGGTCCTACTGGAGAAAATTAAATTCACTAATGAATTCAGTTTCTATGAAGTTATGTAGTGTCCTAACAATAGCCCCAAAAACCATCCAACCAACATAAAATTATTAATTTATTGACTTCTGATTCCCTAAATTAAAAGCGCATTAGTGAATTTCCTTGCTGAAAAGAAATTGGTTTGCCAAACATTCATCAAAGGTCAAGGTTTATTGCCATATGCCATGGAAATGATAAATAATGCGGCAATGAGCATCGACTGACAAGTTTGACAGAGTGGCAAAAGAAAACCATGAACAAATTTTTTTTCGTGAATATAATTGATGGTCATTATTGTGTATATACAATAACACATTTAACACAATAATAATGCAAGACTTAGAATCTATAAATCATGATTCACTCATTATTTTACATACCTACTAGGGTTTCACTGAAAATTATGTAAATATAGAACGTACTGAACGCAATTTTAAAGTTTCGGTCATCGCCGCCGATGAACGCATTATTTTAGAATATGTTACCAACTCAAAAAATCGACATACTCTTTTTTCTTTTTTTTACAGCTTTTCATTGATTCACAAACAATGTAGTATTATCTATATGTAATTAGTTCGCAATTTACGTTTCGTTTACGTGTTGTATACGAATCAGTACATAGACGATATTCAATATAATATATATTTTTTAATTTCCCGTATTCCTTGACAAGTTTGGTTTGTAGGAAATTCTTCTTTTAGCACTGGCAACATTGAGGCGCCGTTCTTTTTCTCTGAGTGTTGGAGACACGTGCGTCGTTTACGGCGAAATCTCTAAAATAATTCAAAATGACTGAAGGAACAGCAACAATTCGCACGCGCAAATTCATGACCAATAGGTAAATGTGGAAATCATATGGTTTCGAAGTGGTGCGAGTTAAAATCCGTACGAAGAGTGGTCGCCTCGCCATGACAGGTTATGTGTAACAACGTTTTTGGTATTTTTGTAGATTGTTGGCGCGCAAGCAGATGGTATGCGATGTCCTCCACCCTGGCAAGCCTACCGTCAGCAAAACTGAGATCCGCGAGAAGCTGGCGAAGATGTACAAGGTGACGCCTGATGTTGTGTTCGTGTTCGGCTTCAAGACCAACTTCGGTGGTGGCAAGTCAACTGGCTTCGCTCTGATCTACGACACGTTAGACTTGGCAAAGAAGTTCGAGCCTAAGCACAGACTGGCCCGCCATGGCCTGTACGAGAAGAAGAGGCCCACACGCAAGCAGCGCAAGGAACGCAAGAACAGGATGAAGAAGGTGCGTGGTACCAAGAAATCGAAGGTAGGCGCGGCCGCCAAGAAGTGATGTGACTTAGGACTATAAGTTAAAAATAAATTCCAAAAAAACTATTTTGTTTTTGTTTAATTTTCTATCCGCAGTTCTGAAACTTGATTGACATTTTGCATCATGAGGTTAGTTTATAATTTCAGTGTTAGCAACCAGTATTTTGCTAATTGTAGATTTGCTTTTGAGTTGAAAGGATATTTAACTAATTTCAGTGCTAAAAATTAACATATTGGTAAAGAAAACAAGGTCAGTTCCATTAATTGATGAGAATGTTTATTCCAAGTTAACCTCTAAACTAGATGACATCTTAAATGTAAACAACATAAATTCTTTTTTCAGTTACAAAATTTAATGAAATAGTGATTCTTAGTGTTTATTTAATTTCACTAACAGTTGTACTGCAATTTTCTAATAGTGGATTTACATCAAATAATAATTTAGTTAGAGCTGATCTGATCAAGAATCAATAAAATATTGATTTTGTCATACAATATTTATGTTGCACACAGGTGATGATCTGACTGAACTGTTACAGGCTGATATTTTTATACTTTACACATCCTAGAGTACCTATAGCCTGTGTATCAGCAAACAAGATAGAAGACATTTGGCTTTAGGTGAACCAACAATTGTCGCACAATGCCTGCATGAGTAGCTGCTAATTGTGTGCGATTGGAGAAGCCAATATCCAGCAGTGGACTGCAACATGCTTATATGAGAATTCTATGTCAACTGTTCCTGTTGCTGTCGTAAGTATGTAGGCACTATTCCAGATCGTAGCCTTGGTCGGTTGTGAACTCTCCGCTCATGTCGACATATCATCTTTCTGAAATGATACAGAACATTAATTACAACATTCATATTACAGAGTGTCACTCAAAACTCAAGCATTACTTAAAACTAGATTCAAGCCATTTAATTGGTTGAAACTAGTTTTAAGTAATGCTTGAGTATTGAGTGACGTTCAATACAGACATAAACTCACGCCTTTTTCGCGTGGGGGTAGGCAGAAACTATGGAATGCCACCTGCTACGATCCTTAAATACTTCTTTTGCCTTGTTTAGGTTCATAGATCTGGTCATATACACACGCCGGTTTCAAGTACTACGCACCTGATCTTTCTGAAGAACACATTGTCACTATTAATCACCGATAAGGTCACTCACTATATGTTCCCAGCATTTCCACTCACATCTGCCTCGTAAATACCTATTGTATGCTATTCTTCAGTCATCCTCACAACATGACCAAACCATCTAAGCATATTCTTTTAAATTTATGTCACTACATCTTCTTTGAACTGCATCATTGTCTTATCATATCGTTGCTGTCTACCATTCATAGTGACACCACACATGCTTCGCAAGGAACGCATTTCCACAGCATTAATTCTGCTTTCATGCTTTTTTAGCTACACCTAACATTCACTTCCATACATAAACATGGTACCGGCACACCATTGTGAATATCCAGACGTGTCATTTCGGACATCAACTGGTTGGTCACAATCGCATGTATCACACCATTTACATTATTTCCTGCATCTACTCTTCTTTCCACATCTTTACCAATATTTCCATTTGTTGTAAAAAGAACTCCCCAAATATACGAACTCACTTGCTCCACACTCTTATCATTTACTAGCTTCTCCCCGCGACTTCGTCCGCGTTAAATTTCTTGATCCCCCTCCCCTCCCCGTAGCATCGAATCGCCTGCCCGTGCGAGGTCTTCATATTCTGGCTTTTTTTGTTTGCTCCGCTCCTAAGGGTCCTAGCGTGATGTTATATCAACAAAGCTAGCAACTCACTCATTGTAAATACACACTCACCTTCTATCAAATCAAAACAACTATCCATGTACAAGTTGAATAGCCATACGGCGATGCTACACAGCCCTGTCTAACAACCCTCGAGATTCAGTACCAGTTTATCCTAACACTAGCACTGGAATCTATACTAATATTATAAAGCTGATGAGTTTGTTTGATTGAACGCGCTAATCTCCGGAACTACTGGTCCGAATTGAAAAAATATTTTTGTGTTGGGTAGCCTATTTATCGAGGAAGGCTATAGGCTATATAACATCACGCTATAACTAAGAGGAGCGGAGCAGTAATGAAAAATGTTGCAAAAACGGGGAAATCGCACGGGTACGCGATTCGACGCGACGGGAAGGGTCGGGGGAACAAGAAATTTAACGCGGACGAAGTCGCGGGCAGAAGCTAGTCCTTGTATAAAGATTTCAGTGCCCGTATCAATTCCACACAGTAAATAAATAGTGTTGACCACAGTTCTCTGCACACACTCTCATAGGCCTTCTCCAAGTCAACGAAAGCACAATAGAGTTTCTTGTGCTGTGCCAGAGGTTTTTGGCTATGCACCTTAGGGATAAGATCTGATCCATACAGCCCCTTCCCCTCTAAATCCTGCCTTTACATTCCAAAGGAGACGTTTCATTTTTATATGGGGCTCCGGCCATAACGTGTACCATTTAGCGAAGCTGGGTAACTTACTCCTGAATAGAATAAAGTAACATTTTTTTCATAATACCAAATGGTTTTTCTGTACAAAATCAAAATTAAAAATGTTTGACGTTTGTCCTAAGAGGTAGCAAGCGGTTATTTTGAATTCGTTTAGAAACACACTTCAAAAATGGAGACTAAAGATTTTTGTAACGATGAAATGGTCACACTTAATTATGATTACTCTAAAATATGTATAAGAGAATAATAGTAATTTATTTTTAACACTACAAGAATACACACATTTTTAATTATTTTCTACTTAACATTGATTTGATGAGACATGATTTCCGAACGAATGAAGTCTGCAAGCAAACGAGACGCCATGTTGAAAAAAACATGGAAATAATTGAAAAACTATTATTTTTTGTACACAACAAATCAGGCTCAAATTCAGCAGAGAATATTTTTCCCCAATTTGTGGTATTTTTTCCTCTTTTTCGATAAATGTACATCTGATGGCCGAAAATGAAACATCTCCTTTTCTCACCTGTCGTTCAATATGGGACTTAGATTTAAATGTAACTGACTCTTAAAATAGGAGTTTATTTATAAACATTGCTTTAAGTTAAGTAATTACCAGCAAATTATTAAAATGTACCTTTTAAATTTGAACTTCAAATATCTTTAAGTTTTGGCAATGTTTATAAACAAAAACCGGCCAAGTGCGAGTCCGACTTGCATACCGAGGGTTCCGTACAAATCTGCAGGTATTCTCGGTTTAAAAATAAATGTTTCTTTTTTATTTTTTATATTTCAGTTGATTGAATGTAAGGTAAATTGCGGTTTACGATTTATGACGTTTTAAAAAAAAACTACTCACTCGATCTCGTTCAAACCAATTTTCGGTGGTAGTTTACATGGTAATGTACATCATATATTTTTTTTAGTTTTATCATTCTCTTATTTTAGAAGTTACGGGGGGGGGAGGGGGCACACATTTTACCACTTTGGAAGTGTCTCTTGCGCAAACTATACAGTTTAGAAAAAAATGATATTAGAAACCTCGATACCATTTTTTAAGACCTATTCATAGATACCCCACACGTATGGGTTTGATGAAAAAAACCATTTTTGAGTTTCAGTTCTATGTATGGGGAACCCCAAAAGTTATTGTCTTTTTTCTATTTTAGTGTGAAAATCTTAATGCGGTTCACAGAATACATCTACTTACCAAGTTTCAAGAGCATAGCTCTTATAGTTTCTGAAAAAAGTGGCTGTGACATACGGACGGACAGACAGAGAGACAGACATGACGAATCTATAAGGGTTCCGTTTTTTGCCATTTGGCAACGGAACCCTAAAAACGGGTTAATAAGATACCTGCAGGGGTATACAAAAGTCCAAAGTACATCATCAGTTCTTGTAGTCTAAAGTAAGACTCTCCGAGCCCCTATGAATGATAAACGCTACTTGAAAATAGGGATAACACACTTACCTAGTTGAAAACGATTTTCCACATGAATTACAAATATGAGGCTTGGCAGTACTGTGTTGTGTTGCTAAATGGTTCTGAAGTGCCTGTGGAGTATGATAACAGTATAATGTGTGTATTTATTTTTATGAATAAAGGGACCAGTCATAAAGCCAGAGGAACTAGTAGTAGTAGGTCAACATTTAATTAGCAATAATCAAGGAATATTGTTCAGCTTAAACTCTGTTGCCACATTAGACTAAAATACAGGATGACCTCCGATAACCATCAATCGACCATCGCTATACCACATGGAGAGGAAGTACCCAGTGGTAACCTGCGCGGCTGAAGAGTTTTAGGTCGTAGGTTCGATCCCAGACCGGCGTTTTACTCTGTGTAAATTATTTCATCCACCACTCTCAAAATGGTGAAGAAAAACATAGCGAGGAAACCGAAATGTCTTAGAACCAAATAATCGAAGACATGTGATTTTGTGATATCTACCAACTCGCACTGGGCCCAAGTGGTGAATTACAGCCCACTCTACCAAAGAGAGGACGCCCGGACGAACTTTACCAAAAATGATTGGCTGATTATGCTATGGTTATAGCTCACGATTTAGGACTGACGTACGGAACTGCCAAGAAATCTTTTGAATAATAAAATTCATAGTCGCCAACTAAATTAAATTGTTCACCATCATCTTTTGATCCGAAAGACGTCCGCTGTTGCACATAGGGCTCCCCCAGTTTGGGGGGCGAGGGGGGGGGTTGCCATAATCGCCACGCTTGCCAGGCAGGTTGGCGATCGCAGTATAGTCATAAAATGCGTAGAGAACGCTGCTGCCCATTCTCTAATAAGTCCCTTGGTCTTACAACACCCACAGGAAGAAATGGCATGCTATTCTTTACGTAATTAAATCGTTACCTCTTTGAATCTAAAGCCCTTATTACACATCGTGCAGTGATAAGCTGGCGGTAGATGCCTGCGCTTGTGTGACGCCAGGTTCGAAGAGTTGAGGAAGGTGGCCGGGCAGAGCGGACAGGCCAGCGGCCGCACGCCACTGTGTGCTCGCTCATGGACCAACAGTGCGTACTTAGTGCGCGCGCGGTAAGGGCAGTGAGTGCATGGGTAGTGGAGCTCGCCAGTGTGAATCAGTCTTAAATTGAGTATCAAATAAAATGTATATGGGATAAATTACATAGTAATTAATAACTAGCTTTTGCCAGCAGCTTTGTCCGCGTGGAAATCGGGAATTAAACCACGGGAACGTACTACGAGGTTACAAAGTAACTTATGTGTTAATCCAGGTTATCCCTGTGCCAATTTTTTATTGAAGTCCGTAGTTTTGCATGAAAGAGTAACAAACATCTATCCATCCTTACAAACTGTCACATTAATATAACTAGTGATCGCCCATTGGTCGAAATTCGACCGTACTTCATTTGAATAGAAATACATAATTAAATGAAAATATATAGATAATAATAAATATAAAAAAAATAATATGGTTATATTTGACATTCAGTAACACTATAGACAATATTGTTGACGCCAATGATATCATTGGTTGACGCTGTACTACTGTGGAGAGGGTTCGCTGGCGGGATGGTGATAGCCAGGACCAAGACGTAGGTGTAATGAGTAAAGAATACTTCTTCATGACTCTCTTTTTTATTTTCTTAATAGTTCTTAACTGCTGGATATGGAACAATATGGAATGAATTATCACAGAAATTTGTTCTGTTTTTATAGAATTTTCCCTATTATTTTTAATAAATTATGACGGTTCCAAATGTCATAATTATAACCAGCCTGTACAATCGTGAGGCATACAACCTCTACAGTTTGCACACGACACTAAGTTTTGTATGGGAAACTTACTAATGCCATACTTGACACTTCCCATAAAACCACAAAAAATATTTCAAAATCTAAATTATAGATATTCCTATCGCCGCTAATACAAATAATATTAAAGACAAATATTCTCGATATGATCATAGATTTTAAAAATGAAATAGGTTTTATATCTATAAAATTAATTTATTACCTATGGTTATACTTGACATTCACAAAATATAGACACAAAATCAGGCTTACCAACTTAGGGGTTTTCCCAAATTTAGGGGGTAAATAAGAGGATTGAGATTTTTTAGGGGCGTTCCATTTTTAGGGGTATTCTTAGGGATTTTTTGCCATCTTACATTTCTCATTGAGTTTTTGATTACAATAAAACTATTAGCGACTTCTAGTACGGTTCCTCGATACTAACAATGCAGAGTGAATGATTAACAAATGTCGCGTAATAAATATAGACAAATATTACTACTGTGTGCCGGTCTATGATTACTGAACATTCGTTGGTTATTTTCATTATAATTTTTGAGAGATTTTTTTAAGTAATTGTGGCATATTTAGGGGTTTTTAACTTAAGCTTTAGGGGTAAATATTTCTGGGTGTTGGTAACACTGCACAAAATAATAAAGACAGATTTGGACCGTAAACAAAAGAATATTTATGCATGTGTGTATTAGATACACGGTAATGAACATTAGTGTGTGTAACGTGTTATTTATTGAAAATAATGTATTTTAACGCATAATTTTAAAAAAATATTAGCATTCGTCACTTCTTCTCTGTATAAACTATAAGTGTGCGAAATTTCATACTCCTCCGTCCGCCCAATTTCCTTAAAAAGGGATCCAAAGTTTTCGCTTCACGTATTAATATATAGATAATGGTACCGATTCCCTTGTTCACAAACTAAACTAAATTTAAGTTCAGTGCATCTTTTTCTTTGTATTTCATTAAGAAGAGGACAAAAGAAAATTTTTAGTTTAGTCCTGTCAAATTAATCAGCGCCTGTCACTACTCCATACAAGTTTAGACGTGATTAAAAACTTGCCTATTAAAATTACGTCAATTTACGTCAAGCGCTGATTAATTTGACAGGACTAAACTAAAATTTATCTTCTGTCCTTTCCTTAATGAAATAGAAAGAAAAAGATGCACTGAACTTAAATTTAGTTTAGTTTATGAATAAGGGAATCGGCACCATTGTATACTTAAAATAAAACTGTAGAGAGGTCAATTCTGTACGTTGAATATACATTCAAAATTAATGCAATCAGTAAATTTTTTGTCTGTATGTATGTGCACACATGGGTTAAAAACTACTGAAGGGATTTTAACCAAACTTGGTACGATTGTAGTCCATACTCCTGGGCAGGTTATAGTCTATATAACATAATGCTAAGACACATAGGAGCTGAGCAGTGACGATAAATTTGAAGCAAGTCGGATGAAAATGCGCTTTCGAGCTCTTATCCTCGCATACGTTGATGGATCATACACCAAAAGTATGTATTACAAAGATGATAGTCTTCAAAAGATCTACAAAAAAGTCCTCAATAGTATATATCTATCCTACTAATATTATAACAGCGAAAGTTTGTATATATGGATGTATAGAAGTATGGATGTTTGTTCCTCTTTCAAGCAAAAACTACTGATCCGATTTAGATGAAATTTGGCACACAGATAGTTTATAACCTGGAGTAAAACATAGGGTACTTTTTATCCCGGTAGTATGTTCCCGCGGGATAATTTCCGACACACACGCGGCCGAAGCCGCTGGCAAAAGCTAGTTTATAATATTAGTAGGAAAGAGGATTATTAGGATATCATAAAAGTAAGTTTATTTGTTACGCTTTCAATGGGCAAATGGCTTAACGGATTTGGATGAAATTTGGCATAGGTACACATAGGACACACGTAGGCTACTTTTCAACCTGGATCGCAGACTAAGTCGCAGGCAACAGCTAGTATTTATATTTGTAGGGTAGGACGGTACGTGAACAGTTTACTATCTGACCCTTAGGTGTATTGATGACATTTCATTTGGCATATTTCCACAAAATGTACAATTCAAGTTACTTCGCTTTTGCAAAAAAAGAAGATTTTTTCGTGACTGGACAGGGTACATTTGTCTTGTCTTAATAACGTGAATATATAGGAAAATATGTCAAGTGCAAAGAAGCATACAATAAGGAGAGAGGTTCTTTACCTGTGTCTCTTCAACCTAGTAATAGACTTCAGTTCTAGTCCACAGGTCTCACATACAAAGAACTTGTTACTGCTGCGACATGATGGCAAATTCTCATGTGCCGTGAACTCCTCCTAAAATGTATAAAAATTATTTAAAATTTACTAGGAGACAGTGAACCACACTTCCATTAAAACAATCTGCCTGACAGATCCTTTATTACGTAGCAGCAAGGCTAACAGTGGGCGGGATATACCAGTGCCACCAGCGCATCAACCAGGTGGGTAGCCTCAGTAACATTATACCATTCAATAGATCAAAATGTGCATCTGGATTGAGGGCCCATTTTTAGGGTTCCGTTGCCAAATGGCAAAAAACGGAACCCTTATAGATTCGTCATGTCTGTCTGTTTGTCTGTCGGTCTGTCTGTCTGTCTGTCTGTCTGTCTGTCTGTCTGTCTGTCTGTCCGTTTATGTCACAGCCACTTTTCTCCGAAACTATAAGAGATATGTTGTTGAAACTTGGTAAGTAGATGTATTCTGTATACCGCATTAAGATTTTTACACAACAATAGAAAAAAAACAATAAATTTTGGGGTTCCCCATACACAGAACTGAAACTCAAAAAACATTTTTTCATCAAACCCATACGTGTAGGGTATCTATGAATAGGTCTTCAAAAATGGTATTGAGGTTTCTAACATCATTTCTTTCTAAATTGAATAGTTTGCGCGAGAGACACTTCCAAAGTGGTAAAATGTGTGTCCCCCCCCCCCCCCCCCGTAACTTCTAAAGTAAGAGAATGATAAAACTAAAAAAAATATATGATGTACATAACCATGTAAACTTCCAACGAAAATTGGTTTGAACGAAATCCAGTAAGTAGTTTTTTTTTAATACGTCATAAATCGTAAATCGCAATTTACCTTCCATTCAATCAACTCAAATATAAAAAAAAAAAACATTTAATTTCATAAACATAAACCTTACGCATAAACCGAGGATACCTACAGGTTTGTACGGAACCCTCGGTGCGCGAGTCCGACTCGCACTTGGCCGGTTTTTTTGAAACCTTGCGTACCGAAATAAGATTTTATAGGGAAATTAGTTAAAAATAGTAAAAACTTAAAGCAAAGGGTCATACATTTCTTAAACGTGAATTAAAACTGTTATGATGAAATAACTTGGGCCCTCAATCCAGACGCGTGCATAAAGTGGCATAGCCTAAATCTCAGTAAGTACTATCTCTAGGTTAATAATTTTTGTTTAAGAATTTAGTTAAGAATTTCTTAGATATTTTAAGAAATTCTCAAATCTGTAAAATATAACATTACCGATTTATGGCGGCATATCTAAGGCCCTCACTTCATTATTGTTTGTACTGAGGAATCTGCAAAACATGAATATATCTGAAGAAATACATAAATACGACTTTAACATGTTTTACTTACATACTTAGGTGAATTAGTTAAAAAGAAATAAGGACACAAAACTTAATTGTTAAGAAGTAAATATATATATATATTCTTTATTTTTCGGACAACAATGATCCATCGGGTTAGTAAACAACATTACAACTTAATACTAGTGTTAGTAGGTAAAACAAAATTCAAAACAACATAGAAAAAACAGTATTGTGAAAAGGACATCCCCAAATTAATGTTCGGTGATTATCCTTCTCACAAAACTTTTAATAATCGGTGAGTCAATACTCTCCGCCACCGTTTTTAGAATGCTGTTGCCACTCGCCCGCAACCTTGACAACAGCGACGCGGTTTTCTTGCGAATGACGGCGTGGAAACCGTCAGTTCGGTTTTGTGCAAACATCATAGAAGCGCTGCACCATCGTGGCAGTCTCAACAGCATCATTAAATGAAAGTCGAATTTTACTAAAAAGTCTGAACTGAGAGCCCAATATTTTCGGCTTTATTGACTAGGCTCAACCTCATAGATTTAGAACGCAAATTAGAATAAAAGTTTTAACTATTTCTTAATTAAATTGTAACATATCATTCGTTCTTCTAAATGTCATACTTTAAGAGAAAATTGAGTTTCAATTTTGTGTAAGAGAATTATTTGTAGGGTGACCATAATGTTCAAAGTAAGTACCTGTCCATTTTGTAAAGTGCATTCGGAGAGTCATAATATTTGCAGCTAAAAGTACTATATAATTCCTAATTACAATTTGTATTTATAAAACTAGAACATTTATTTAGCTTCAACAGTGCTTGCATAAAATGAAAGGCAAACTAACCGACTAGTAGTATGTTATACATGTAAGTAGTCATCGTATCTATGGATCACTGTAGCACCAGATCAAACAAATTCATTGTGATAAATAAAACACGATCGGTATAATTATAAAAAACTATTTACGTCACATAAATGTTATCTTAAAATAGTTTTATATCCTAAACATACGAAATTGCGAGAGAGCAAAGTAATTTTTAGTGATGAGTGCAACTATATCTCTGATTAAAAAAAGAAACATTTCCATTTTCGTTTTTAGTTTTTTTTTACTATTTTTTTTTTATTTGTTTAGGCAACTTGGCTCATAGTATTACCTTAAAGAGTAACATCACATAAATAGAAATTACATTAAAAATAAGGAAAACCAAATTGTAACTAGTAGGTATCTAGTACTTTTAGCTGCAAATTATGACTTGCCGAATGTACTTTACAAAATGTACAGGTACTTTGAACATTATGGACTTTTTAGTAAAATTCGACTTTCATTTACATCTTAACAATTAAGTTTTGTGTCCTTATTTCTTTTTAACTAATTCACATAGGTAGGTAAGTAAAACATGTTAAAGTCGTATTTATGTATTTCTTCAGATATATTCATGTTTTGCAGATTCCTCAGTACAAACAATAATGAAGTGAGGGCCCTAGATATGCCGCCATAAATCGGTAATGTTATATTTTACAGATTTGGGAATTTCTTAAAATATCTAAGAAATTCTTAACTAAATTCTTAAACAAAAATTATTAACCTAGAGATAGTACTTACTGAGATTTAGGCTATGCCACTTTATGCACGCGTCTGGATTGAGGGCCCAAGTTATTTCATCATAACAGTTTTAATTCACGTTTAAGAAATTTATGACCCTTTGCTTTAAGTTTTTACTATTTTTAACTAATTTCCCTATAAATCTTATTTCGGTACGCAAGGGTTTAAAAAATGGGCCCTCAATCCAGATGCACATTAGATCAAAGGACACAGCGGTTCGCTAGGCAACGATGTAGCCAATAAACTTGCCAGAAGGGAGTCGAGCATAACACTGTGGACTCATCGCGCCATTCCTGTCGCACTCTGGTAAAAAAACGAACCAGGGATCAACATCAGAAACTATAGTTGGACCATGGTGAGTGCAGGCCCCCACGGTTGGTACCCGCATTGTCGAAGCGGGGGGGGGGGGGGGCTCAGTAGTCGTGGCTTGGACACCCACAGTGAAGCTAAGAGGAACCCGAGGAGGGCCCGCTCGTCAGGGCTTTTGCTGCCAAAGCCGACGACGTAGCGGCCAACACGTAGGTTGCGGTGTCGCTTGCACTCGATGTTAGTCAGTAAGAGTCTGACAGACCCCTCCGCCCACTGCAGGGCGGAGGAAATCCATGAGGATTTCTAGCTCGAGATCAAAAAATAATCTTTGGTGATGCAGGCCAAGGAATCATTTCCTACTATCGATGCCCGCCTCACGAAATAGGTGCTCCGCCTAAACAAACAGCTACGTACAGTAACAGCAGCTATAACTGGCCTTAAGTCATTAAATAAACACCACCTTTATCATAGGAGTAACATACAGTCCGCTGTGCAGGGCCTGCATGGAGGACGACGAAACAGCAGCACATGTGCTACTAAACTGCCAAGTAATCGCCACATATAGGGCAAAGTAGGTACTTCGGCATTCTCGAAGCCGACCGCGACATAAAGGCTTGGGCAGATGATGAGTAGGTATTTAGGCAAGGGTGTGTGACGTACGCAAAACACGCTCTGACGTGGAGCTGCGCACAACAGCCTGTTCTTGTTATCAATTAGATAAGGGTGGTTTTTGAAGTTGATTCCTAATAGCACTATCATCACCGTCATCCTTTGTGAGGATCGTCTAGAGGACACGGTGGAGCATACGGTGGAGGTGTGCCCTGCCTGGGCGGAGCACCGCCGTGTCCTCGTGGAGGCGATCGGCGGCGGCGACCTCTCGCGTCCGGCCCTGGTGCGAGCCATGGTACGGAGCGAGAGGGCATGGGAAGCCGTTGCTCCTTCTGCAAAGCAGTAATGCTCGCGAAGGAGGAGGCGGGGCGCGTGAGGGAGTGGCAGTCTCTGCGCCCTCACGTCCCTAGCCGCCGCAGGAGGAGACGCCCCGGGCGTCGGGAGTTGATCGCAGACTAACGACAACCGTAGGCACGAGCTAGCGGGCGGCGAGCAATGGGTAGCTCGCCGCCCGGTAAGGACCAAGCTCGGGTCGACGGCGCGTAGTGTTCCACGCGCGCCTCAAAGAGATTTCAGCAGAAATGAAGGGGTCTGCTAGGACTGATGCCTGCCGGGGTTGCGAGATTGTTCGAAAGAGATACCGTGACCCTGGCACATGGGCAACTGAAGGAATACGGGTGGGTTTTAGTCAGTAAAAGTCTGACAAGTCATTTGGTGATTTCCCATCCAAAAAAAAAAATCACCGTCATCCTTATTCCTCATCATAATCATTCTCATGCCCTTATCCTAATTTATTTGGCTGTATAATATCTTTCTCCACTACTTCTCTATTAGTCATCATCTCAATAGTCACTCTCTTTCCAGCCATATCATCTCTCACATAGTTCATCCATAATTCCTTTAGTAAACCTAGTCTACCATGACTAAAAGCATTATAAATAAATTACTATTCAATATCTGGGCTGTCTAGGAACTGTGCCAGTGTAGCCGAGTTAAATGATCATACCTGGCTATAAAAAGTCTGTCGACATTTGCCACAAGCCCATTCTCTCGCGACTCTCGTGCCCCGCTTCACAAAGTAACCACCATGGTGACCGGTTTCATTTGTTTCACTGTCTGATGCCATACATGTCACTGAAAAATAAGAAGATAATCTTTGAGTTTAGTTGCTCTAAAATGAACCTTATTTAAATACATGTGAAGGTTCAAATTGTTTCATAAATAAAATTCCCTAACCAACATACATGCAAACCATAAAGTTGGCTACACTATAACAAAGTGATATTTCAGGCTTACCTACCGATTGTTTAAAATAAAATGCCATGTAAAAATATTTCGTTTCAATTCTACAATAACAATAAGAAAACCCAGTTGCTGAATTAAACTAAAATATCTGGATGACTGAGCTTTGCTCGGTATTTTTTTGGTAAATTGTGTTTAAAATAATAAGTTTATGTTCAAGTTGATTATCGATAAAGGTGGTCATTGAAAACACGAATAAAACGACATTTTGTAAAAATGAATCCTAGTTAGATCGATTGATCGCCCCCGAAACCCTCTGTATACTAAATGTCATGAAAATCGTTGGAGCCATTTCCGAGATTCAGATTATATATATACAGTATGTTAGGTTAAACGAGGGACTTATTGAGGGAGGGTATTCAGTATTCGATTCTCGTCCCAAATATGTAAAAAACCTATAACCTTAATTTGTGACGTTATTGTCCAATAAAATACATTATTCATGAACACTGAGCGCGCAAGAAGTGAACTTGTAAACAGCAAAATAATCACGCGGCAAAACACGTGCCGATTCTGCCGAAAAGGAAACTCGTGCGCAAACCCCGCCCCTTTCCTTTGTGTTGCACCGACAGGACACGCTCCCGCGCTAACCGCAGTCTATGCGAGTGCGCCGCTACTTCCGCATGTCTAATATTGCGCTTCCGCATATCGCATAAACAACCCCGCTTACTTCGCGATATGTGTCCTGTAAACGTGTTCTTAAATAACCAAAAATGACGTTTTATCAATATTCCAATGCAGATCAATGCAATGCAATGTGTTATCTAGTGATAATGTGCCAGGAGCCATTAATTTGTACCGAGAGATGTTTCCCAACCGCCGGTACAATCTTACGCTAGGTGTCAACCAACGATTGCGAACATTCGGTCAGTTCACCGTACCGACGCATGCCCAAGGACGAGGAAGGCAGCCATTCCCAGTGCACCTACAAGAAGCCATTTTTGAATACTTCGAGCATCACCCACAAGAAAGTACTCGAAATGCTGCAAGACGGTTCGGTGTATCGCATTGGACGGTGTGGAATCTGCTGCATGGAGAAGGAATGCACCCTTACCATTTTAGACACGTTCAAGAACTTGGGGTTAACGACCACGAACCACGGGTCAATTTTTGCCGCTGGTTTTTGTCTAATCTTGTCTACATTTTATTTACCTACTGATGAAGCCACATTTACACGAATGGGGACATTTTATGTGCATAATGAACATTGGTGGAGTAATGAAAATCCCTATGTTACGCGACAGGACGCTTATCAACACCGGTTTAGTTGTAAAAGTGTGGGCAGGTATTTTAAATAATTGTTTAATTAATAGGCCCGTACTTTATTGATGGAAGACTTGATAGTGTATCAAAACTTAACATTTTAAATAGTGTGGTGGATGAAATGTTGGAAGATGTGCCTTTTAGTGTTTATCAAGATCTCTTTTACCATGACGGAGCGCCCGCGCACTATCAGGTGCGCGTACCGCGTACGTGAGTTTTTAAATAATAATTTTGGTACCTAGATATTTTTGCCTTTCCTAAGCCAGGTATAAAGTATGAAGGGAAAATGGATTATACCTAAAGGTCATTGATCCGCGCACATGTTCTGCGATAATATTAAATCGCTAGCGCAAGGGTGTACACACGTTGCGAGACTTTTGCGAAATTTTTGGTATGGTTCTGTCTGTTATTTAACAGTGTTTTTATTTTGTTCATATTTTTATTTGTATCATATAATCATGCACTATTGTGGGTTTGAATAAGTCCCTCGTTTAAACTAACATATTGTATATATACAAGAATTGCTCGTTTAAAGATAAAATTATCTTTAAACGAGCAATTCTTGTATATATATATATGTCGGAGATGGCTGTCAAATACAAATTGTGGGTAGTCCGCATAATTTGCTATCCTTTGTTTTTATTATCATTAATTTACGTGATTTTTCTATCAGATTATGTCTAATAAATCGGAACATAATTTATTGAGTACTTGGTGTACTCACTTATTCATTTTTGCAACTTATTTTGATAACTGTAACCGGTAGGATTGTTCAAAACAATAAATGACTTGTCACTTTAAATTTTAAAATGATTTACGTTGTGAATTCTCCATTTGTTTATTTACGACAATTATTCTAATATTGTTTGATTATTTTACAATGTAAGTCTTATTTAGTTAAGCATACTTTAGTGTTTTGTATCAAGTAAACACGTGGCGTACTTCCGCGCGCCATTGGACTGAGTTGTCATAGATATTATGGCGGGACATTGTCCTATAAAAGAGCTTGCACTCAGTTAGCAAGTCATGCCCCGGCTGGAGGCCTAAAAAGGTAACTTTTTAGAACTCGCCGGGCCCCAATCCGTTTAAGTAGTCACAATCTTTTCAGGATTAACTACGAGATGCCCCACAAAAAAAAAAAAAAAAAAAAAAAAAAAAAAAAAAAAAAAAAAAAAAAATTAGCAAGTCAGTCGATCTTCGGATTAGACTCATTACAGAGCTCCTGCTCCCGACACTGTCGGTTTACCTGGTACAGCGCTGCTGTATATTCACATAGCTGTATTGATTAGCTGATAGCGAAAGATACACTTTGTATTTGGGTGGCTTAGGCCTCTATACGAACTGCAACCTTAAGAGTTTGTTCGCTGTACTGTATTGTTATTACCTACTTTATCTTATAACCGTTTTATTCAAGTTCTTCTAACTTAACAGACAGCTGTGCTGCTGGGGAGTTTGTTCCGCCACTTCTTCTTCCCAGCTATAGCACTAGGAAGTGTCGAAGGGCGGGCGTTTTGGGGGACTGTCTTATGTAACTTTGACGTTCAAAAGTGCTGACTCTAAGCCTAGTTTGAATAAATGACTTTTGATTGTGTTTCTTTTTTATCATTTAATTAATATTGTAATACAACTTGGTAGTTGTTCATAATATTGTTTGTAGTTGTTAATAATATTGTTTATCCCAATAAAAATGGCAACGCCAAATCCTGACGATCCGACTTCAGAAGCGGGATTAGGTTTAGCCCAGGAATCGCAAGGTGTTTGTGATCCATGGCGCGTGATGTTAGAGCTTCAGAACCATAATATGGCTCAGTTGGTTGAGGCGATTGGGTCGCGTTCCGCTCCATCTGCTGTAATTCACTTGTTTGATTTTGACCCAGACCTTCCCGATTCCAATGCTCAATCTTGGAGTACAACAGTTAATCTTTGTCTATCGGAGGAACCTGGTTGTGGCTGTACTATAGGTTCACCTCTGCCTAACCCTTCGGGGAAACCAGGCGTGATGTTATGTTGTGTGTGTGTTTGTGTGTGGAGAAACCTCTTCAAGGTGGATCTCTTATTATTACCCTCACTAAAAAGTGTTGTATCCAGGCATGACCCGGACTGACTTTAAGTGTCTCTTTCTGTCTCGTTATGACGTTTCGGAAACTGTTGCCGCTACTCTCATTAACCTTTATAATAATAGTCAGCCAAAAGGAGAATCTTTGGCTGCATATGCCAGTCGACAGGTCACTTCACTGACATCCAAATGGAATTGCATGAGTGTCGAACATCTTGTTGTTTCTACTGGCCCATGTCTCCAAATTTGATTCCCGTGCTCATCGACTAGCATTTACTACCTACATATTAACTCACACAGACGTCATTACGTTATTTTCGAAAGGTAGTTGCTGAAAATCAGCGCTGTTGACGCTAGGTTCGTCTTAAGTCACGGCATATTGCTGAGCAACGACCTGTTCTTGCACAGATTCGACGCGCAGGTTAATTGTTATTTAATATTTTAGTTCATCGTTACAAGAGTAGATATGAATGCAATCTACATTATTGTTTTTGTTTTGATTATGTGATGTAATTGTCAAACATATTCTGTTTTGTCTTTGCTCACTAGTCTTAGATTACAAGCAATGTCAATATTACTAAACTGTTAATTTTTTATTGACTTAAATACGGGACTTTTGGCTACGTTGCACTTTTTGTAATGTGCGTTTTGTTTGTGCAGAATAAACAATTTTTCTTTCTTTCTTTACCGAAGTACATACTAGATACAAACTTCAACAAGAACTGAGTGTCTTGTCCCATCTTGGGAGAGGGTTTCGGCTTCCTCTGACCAGCACGATTCTTTTCGGGCTGGGAGGTTTCAGCCGGATGCAATAGTCTGTCACTTTTGCATCCTAGACCGGCCAGCTCACCGCGTGGGGCGGCGCTGGTGGGGATCGTCTGTTGCCGATGTGTTGAGGCGGGACACGTCACTCTCGCTGCCCAAAGGCGACCGGAAAGCGGTCGGGAGGTTCAAGTGAACATCTTGAAGAACCGGAAGTCGGTCTTACGATTCTTGAATCGAATTGAGGCTGGTGATGGGTTATTATTAGCCTATCTGGTGAGTCGCTTTCATTTTGTTATGACTCTGGGGCAGAATGTTCTTATTGCTGCTGAAGTTTGTCTTGCAAACGTATTTCTTGTGAAGTCAATATAATGGGAATAAGATATTCTTACACATGATAGAGGATGGGCTTTTCTGCAAGCTTATGATTTTGATATTATGAATCAATCAACAAAGCAGGTCAGAAACGTGTTGAATATACAACTCGGTTTTTTATGATAGTTGGCTTTTAGCTGAGCATGTAGCCCTGGTTATATCTAAAGGTGCCGGATATGATAAAGTCGGATACGATTAGACTAAAGTTATTTTGAAAACGTTCCAAGTTGGAAAGTTAGTTAAATTCGATTCTAATGGTGATTTTCCCAGTTGTATTGAGTGCCAATTGGATTTACAAATGTGCCCATGATCATGTACAGAAAATACCTGAATGTCCAGATAATATTAGTGTAATGTCAATGTTGACACTGATAATGATTCGTCTGATTCTGACATACTATAGCTAAATTGAAAAGATGTCTATGTTGAGTCTTGTTTGGAATGTCTATCTTGACGCTTGGATGTCTATGTTGACTCCTGGATTTGGAGGTTGATCTTGACGCTTATGCGGGTTGTCTATGTTGACGCCTATGCGGGTTGTCTATTCGACTCCAAATTACTTGTCAAATCCCATGGTGTGATTTTGGCTGGGAGACTATGTCTCTACTTTATTTAAGCTATGATTGTCAGTAACAGTATGGTCATTTTGAATGGTTGCAATGCAACTGCTATTGGTAATAATTTTATTGGACTAATTCAGAATTTTTCTTTCCGACATACCTTTTGTCAAGGCTTTTTGTTTGTCAGAAAGGCCGAACGATGATCACAAAGAGAATTTTCTTGTCGTAATCACACGAGGTCGTGTAGAACGTCAGTTCTGGCCGTGTCGGAGATGGCTGTCAAATACAAATTGTGGGTAGTCCGCATAATTTGCTATCCTTTGTTTTTATTATCATTAATTTACGTGATTTTTCTATCAGATTATGTCTAATAAATCGGAACATAATTTATTGAGTACTTGGTGTACTCACTTATTCATTTTTGCAACTTATTTTGATAACTGTAACCGGTAGGATTGTTCAAAACAATAAATGACTTGTCACTTTAAATTTTAAAATGATTTACGTTGTGAATTCTCCATTTGTTTATTTACGACAATTATTCTAATATTGTTTGATTATTTTACAATGTAAGTCTTATTTAGTTAAGCATACTTTAGTGTTTTGTATCAAGTAAACACGTGGCGTACTTCCGCGCGCCATTGGACTGAGTTGTCATAGATATTATGGCGGGACATTGTCCTATAAAAGAGCTTGCACTCAGTTAGCAAGTCATGCCCCGGCTGGAGGCCTAAAAAGGTAACTTTTTAGAACTCGCCGGGCCCCAATCCGTTTAAGTAGTCACAATCTTTTCAGGATTAACTACGAGATGCCCCACAAAAAAAAAAAAAAAAAAAAAAAAAAAAAAAAAAAAAAAAAAAAAAATTAGCAAGTCAGTCGATCTTCGGATTAGACTCATTACAGAGCTCCTGCTCCCGACACTGTCGGTTTACCTGGTACAGCGCTGCTGTATATTCACATAGCTGTATTGATTAGCTGATAGCGAAAGATACACTTTGTATTTGGGTGGCTTAGGCCTCTATACGAACTGCAACCTTAAGAGTTTGTTCGCTGTACTGTATTGTTATTACCTACTTTATCTTATAACCGTTTTATTCAAGTTCTTCTAACTTAACAGACAGCTGTGCTGCTGGGGAGTTTGTTCCGCCACTTCTTCTTCCCAGCTATAGCACTAGGAAGTGTCGAAGGGCGGGCGTTTTGGGGGACTGTCTTATGTAACTTTGACGTTCAAAAGTGCTGACTCTAAGCCTAGTTTGAATAAATGACTTTTGATTGTGTTTCTTTTTTATCATTTAATTAATATTGTAATACAACTTGGTAGTTGTTCATAATATTGTTTGTAGTTGTTAATAATATTGTTTATCCCAATAAAAATGGCAACGCCAAATCCTGACGATCCGACTTCAGAAGCGGGATTAGGTTTAGCCCAGGAATCGCAAGGTGTTTGTGATCCATGGCGCGTGATGTTAGAGCTTCAGAACCATAATATACCAGGAGGATTGGCTCCGTGGCCAGCAGGTGCTATCCCACACGCACCTGCCCATCCTGCGCGGACCGCACTAGTGCTCCTTAAGTGCACAGTTGTTTTAATCACTTCCGTACGTGTCGACTCAGGGACCAGCCGGCACCTGGGGCGACACGAACGGAGGCTCGCTGCCCGGCGGATCGCCGCCGCAGCGGTCGCGGGAGGCCTACGCCCCCGTGATGCCTAAGCCCGGCAAGCGCGGCTCATTGGGCCGCGATGCCGGGACTACGGAAGAAGAAGAGGGGCGTCCGGCGTTGGACCGGGCGACGTCGCTGCCGAACATCGGCGTCGCGTCGTCCGGTGCGCCGCTGGCCGCACCGAGAAGAGGAGGGGGGGAAGACCCCCGAAGAGGAGGAGGGGCAACGAGCGCCGCTGCGACTGCGGGCCCGTCGACGACGCTGGCGCCTGCGCGCGCTGCGCCTACACCGTCGTCGGGCCGGCACCACGCTGTGGCCGTCCGCCCCGCGGCGTTTCGCCCGGTGCCTATCCAGGCCCCGGGTCCTGCCGCCGGTTCGGGCCGCGACCCAGCGCGCACCGCAGCGCCGCCCGCGCGCGTGCCCGCTCCCGTGCGCCCCGCTGCGCCGAGTGGGCGCTCCGCCGCGCCGCCCGTGCGCCCCGCTGCGCCGGCCGCGCGGACCGCGCCTACTGGGCGCTCCGCCGCGTCGCCCACGCACCCTGCGCCCACGGCGCACCATGCGCCTACGGCGCACCCAGCCGCGCCTGCTGCGCGCTCCGGCGCGACCCACGCGCAGTCCACGCACGGTGTGCGCGCCACCGCGCCACCCGTGCACCCAGCCATGACCTCCGCGCGTCCCCGCGCGCCACCCGCGCGCCCCGCTGCGCCGCCGCCGCGATTCACTTCGCCGCCGGCGCGCAGCGGCGCCCCGCCAGCACCGACACCGACGCCGTCTCGTGCTGGCCCAGCTCCTCGCACCTCCGCGTTGGACCCCCGCCTCTTGCCAGCGGGACCAAGCGCGTTGAGGGAGCAGGAGCGCCCGGCCAGCACGGGGCCACACAGCCGCCCGGTGCGAGCGGTGCCTCACGCACCGGACTCGCCCGCACCCCCGCGAGCCTCCGCTTTCGACTCGCCCGCGATGCTGTCGGCGTGCTCGTCCCATGCGGGATCGAGCATGTCGCTGGCGTCCGCGGGCTCGGCCGCCTCCGGTCGCAGCAACGTGTCGTACGATACGACGCCGCGATCCGGACAGCGGCCCTACGTGGGAGAAGCGGAGGCCGATGCGGCCACCCCGGCCTTCTCACCGACGCCGTCGCTGGGGTTCGGTTTCGAATTCCAACTGGACCCGAAGCCCCAGCGACATCGAAGAAGAAGGAGCTCGGGTGACCAACCGGAGGAGGCGAAGAGATACTGCCTCGACCCGCCGCGGCCACAGCGCGACAGCGCGCCGCGGGGTCGGGACACGCCAGCGTCGCCCACATTTGCCGACGCGGCGCGCCTTACGCCTTCTCCAACGGCGTCCACCCGGAGCAGAGGAATTGGGTCCAGCGCCGCTGCGCGGCCCCCCGCCACCCCTGCTGCCACACCTGCTGCCACTGCTGCCTCTGGCGCCGCGACGACGACGGCCCCAGCAGGTAAGAAAATTAAAAAGTTGAGATATCCTCCGCTGGTGGTGGAGAAGTTGCCGAACTGGGCAACACATTTCCGGGCCATCGCTGCCAAGCTGGGCCGGCCGCCTAATGCTCGGCCTTACGGGGGGGGGGTACGTTTCACCCCCGACTCGGAGGAAGAGTACAGGCTGGTCCAGCGGTACCTGACTGGCCTGGAGAAAGAAGAGGGCGTCGCCTGGTTCGCCTACTCCCTACCAGCGGAGAAGAACCTGAAGGTGGCCATAAGGGGGCTGCCAGCGGACACTAGCCCTCAGGAGATAGAGGATGAGCTGCGCAATTTGGGATACCAGCCGGAGTACGTGCGTCACATTAAGGGCGCACAAGGAAGACCCGGCTGCGTATTCCACGCAATTTTGAAAAAGACCCCAGATGTCCGGGCCATATACGACACCTCCATCTTCATGATGATGAGGGGTGTCAAAATCGAGGCCTGGCGTGGGAAGCGTGGGCCCGCTCAGTGCCACCGGTGCCAGCAGTTTCGTCACAGCTCGCACCAGTGTCACCGTCCGCTCGCCTGTGTGCGATGCGGGGGCGAGCACACAGCAAGGGACTGCCCACGCCCGCGGGAGGAGCCGGCCACCTGTATAAATTGTGGTGGCCCGCACCCCGCGTGCAACATAAAGTGCCCCGCCTACCAGGCTGAAATACGGAACAGGCGGGCGGGGACCGCCGCCAGATCCGCCTCCACACGCCGGCCCTTGGCGGCCACCGAGAGGCAGGTGGAGCCAGAAGGGCCACCGGGCGCGTCGCTTATGGCGGCGGCCAACGGGCCCACACTCAGGAATGCGCAGCCATCCTCCTCAAGGCGGAGGAAGAAGAGGCGCGGGGGAAAAGGGAAAGGCAAGAAGCCCAAACCCCCCGCGGCGACCACGACGACCACGACCACAACGACGACCGACATCGTACATGTCCCGAGGGTTGGCCCTGCCACTAGTGGGGCACAGGCCGTGGAGGTGGTGCCCACCACCAGCGCCGGCATAGCGCCGCGACCGGTCAAAGAGAAGAGGAAGAAGAAGACCACAACCCATAAATACCCCGAGCCCCATCCGAGTCGCGGCGCTGCCGGCGTCAACGCCCACGCCGCACCGCCACCACACACTCGGACTCCTGGCACCACCAGGAGTGACTTCACGGCCTGTGCCATTCAGTTGTTGATGGACTTGATTAAGGCCATCAGGCAGGGCCAGAATGTAGAGACCGTCATCCTCGACGGTCTGGCCAAGCTACTCACCCTGTACCATGGCTAGGCCGTTGAGGGTGATTCACTGGAACGCCCGCGGCCTTCGGGACAAGGTCGCCCCCCTCCGCCACCTCCTGAGGGAACAGGACGTCGACGTGGCGTTAATAAGCGAGACGCTGCTGGGCCCCGGGGACAGGATCAGATTCCCGGGGTATCTCGTTTATAGACAGGACGAGCGGTCGGCTCACCAGAATTACCGTGGTCTGGCGGTACTGGTAAGGCGAAGAGTCGTCCACCAAGAGCTCCCCTCGCCGTCACTCGGCACGTTTTACGCGCTGGGTGTACAGCTGCACGTAGCCGGCGAGGACATAGATATGTACGCTTGTTATAAGCCGCCCGCGACCCACTTGGATACATCTGAGTTGCGGGCCCTTATATCCGGCTCTACGCGTCCTACTCTCCTCGCCGGTGACTTGAACTGCAAGCACCCGGCGTGGAACTCGTGCCGCACGAATACCGGGGGAAGACGGCTCTTAGCTGATGCCGAAGCCTTCGGTTACACAGTGTCCGGCCCAGAGACGCCAACACATTACCCAGACGCAGTCTCCTACATGCCGGACGTGCTGGACATTGTGGTCCATCGAGGGCTACACTGTCAGATCACGCAGCATGTGATCGACGACGAGTTACAGTCGGACCATCACCCTGTACTCGTCGTCCTTTCGGGTGTGCCGACCCGATTGAAACCCCTGGCGCCACGTCGACGTACCGACTGGACCCGGTTCGCAGAGGAAGTAGAGACCACTGTGCCGACTCGGCCTATCGCTACTTCCGCGGACGTTGACAGGGCGGCGTGTGACGTCACTGCTTGCATACAGAGCGCCTTTCAAGCGGCGACTACTGTACAGCCGCGTGAGAGGGGGCTACTTCCGCCTCTACCTCCGCGGCTGTCAAGGATGATCGCCGAGAAGAGGCGTCTACGCAAGCAGTGGCAACAGCTCCGCTGCCCCACTCTCAAGACGCAGCTCAACCGTCTCGCGGAAAAGGTCAAGGCCGAGTTGCAGGCCCAGACCGCCGCGGGCTGGGAGGAACGAATCGATGAGACGACGGACAGTTGGCCGTCGATTCATAAACTATGCGGCCAACTCACGAACACCCCAGCCCCGGTGCGTCCTTTGCAGAGCAGCGACGGGGCGCTTAAATATGTAGCGGAGGACCGGGCGGAGGTCTTCGCCGAGCACCTGGAGCGTCAGTTCCGCCCAAACCCGACTACCGACACAGACCATGTCGCAGCAGTCGAGAAACACCTGGGAGACTACTTCGCCTTGCCGATAGCTCCCGATGAAGAGCCGATCTTCTTCTCGCCTAACGCAGTGAGACGCGCCATCCTGAGGACGAAGCCCAGGAAGGCCCCCGGTGCGGACGGTATCACCAACACAGTGCTGCGCCACCTGCCGTACCGAATGGTAGCGGCGTTGGCGCGCCTGTTCACGGCGATACTGCGCACCGGCTCCTTCCCCGAGTCCTGGAAGGAAGGGCGCGTCATAATGCTGCCCAAGGCGGGAAAGAACGTGCTGAAGCCGGAGAGCTATCGGCCGATCACCTTGCTGCCGACGGTCTCCAAGGTGTTCGAAGCACTCCTGCTGCGACACCTACTGCCACATGTGACGCCGCGCCCAGAGCAGTTCGGGTTCCGGGCGGAGCATAGCACGACGCTCCAGCTGTCGAGGGTACTGCACCACCTCGCAGCAGCGATGAACAAGAAGGAATACGCGGTAGCAGTATTCCTCGACATGGAGAAGGCCTTCGACCGTGTGTGGCACGAGGGCCTAATTTACAAGATGGCCACCACCGACGCGCCCCGTCGCGTCGTCAAAGTGGTCTCTACTTTTCTCTCCAACAGGACATTCAGGGTGGTGGTCGATGGGGCGCTTTCCAGCGCCAGGCCGGTGCTCGCGGGCGTACCGCAGGGCAGTTGCGTCTCGCCGGCGTGTTACTCGCGTTACACCGACGACATCCCCACCACTCCGGACGTGATGCTCGCGCTGTATGCGGACGACGCCGCGTATATCTCTACTTCGATGAACTCGAAGTACGCGGCCGTCAAGATGCAGCGAGCGCTTGAGCTCCTTCCCGAGTGGCTCGCCAAATGGCGGCTTTCGGTGAACGTGGGTAAGACGCAGGCCATGATCACCGGCCATGTGTCCCTCCCACCACCCTTGAAACTACAAGGAGCCGACATCGAGTGGTCGCCCCGGGTCAAATACCTGGGGGTCACCATCGATCGTCGGCTCAAAATGGGTCAGCACGTCCGCCAGGTCGCGGCTAAGGGGAGAGTCGCCCGCTATCTCCTCCGGCCCGTGCTCTCGTCGCGAATTCCGGCGCGCGTCAAGTTGGGCGTGTACAAGTTGTACATACGCCCGATACTGACGTACGCCGCTCCCGCTTGGTTCGCCCTCACGAGCGAGTCGAGCCGGAAAACGCTCCGCGCCCAACAACATTTGGCGCTGCGGACCATAGTTGACGCTCCTCGCTACGTGAGGAACGATGTCATCCAGCGGGATCTCGGGATCGAGAGCCTGGATGACCATGTGCGGCGCCTCGCGAAGGGGATGTTCGCGCGTGCCGGCGCGTCTGAATGGCCTCACGTCAAACAGATCGCGCCCTGGCATACGCGGCCCCCTGACGCGAGACCTCTGCCCCGCGATCTGGTTAGGGGCGACTGATACCATTACCGGATTGACTCCCGGGTAAGCAGCAACCAGGCTACACGCAGCTTACCTGCATCAAACAGCACTCTACATACATAATATACATCCGCTGCGGGGCGTGTCCTAAGTTAATATAGGCATGTCACGTAACGTAAACCAGACATTCACCTCTAAGCAGGCACCCAGACTCACGCGCGCACGCGGACGGGCCCGCGTGCCGCGCTAACATGGGCGGTGTTACACAGTACAGTACCGCCCACACGCACATACTGCCCCTTAGCTTAGACCGCTACCGGCTCGCTCTGGAAAACGGGATAAGCGGGGGCGCGCACTTTACTCTGTAGGAGCGTCGAGTCGGCATCTTGTCGCTGGTCGTCTCTCGCCGGGCCTCCCCCGGGTAACCGGGGGTCTCACCTGGCGGGGACAGACCGCCAAGATGTCGTGAAGAAAGCGGCGTTGATAGTAACTCAACGTCGCGGCGCGCCTACAGAGACACTAATAGCAATCACTCACATGGACGCGTTAATATTAACGCGTTCAATATTTCTAAAGCCCAATGGGCAACACATTGAGGGGCCCGTTTTTGCGGGCCACCGTGCACCCTCCGCGGCCAGGGAGCTAACGCTCTGGCGCCGCCCGCCGCGCCCCCCTGACGGGGGCGCCGCGAAATCCACCAAATCCACCAAGCAAGTCAGTCGATCTTCGGATTAGACTCATTACAGAGCTCCTGCTCCCGACACTGTCGGTTTACCTGGTACAGCGCTGCTGTATATTCACATAGCTGTATTGATTAGCTGATAGCGAAAGATACACTTTGTATTTGGGTGGCTTAGGCCTCTATACGAACTGCAACCTTAAGAGTTTGTTCGCTGTACTGTATTGTTATTACCTACTTTATCTTATAACCGTTTTATTCAAGTTCTTCTAACTTAACAGACAGCTGTGCTGCTGGGGAGTTTGTTCCGCCACTTCTTCTTCCCAGCTATAGCACTAGGAAGTGTCGAAGGGCGGGCGTTTTGGGGGACTGTCTTATGTAACTTTGACGTTCAAAAGTGCTGACTCTAAGCCTAGTTTGAATAAATGACTTTTGATTGTGTTTCTTTTTTATCATTTAATTAATATTGTAATACAACTTGGTAGTTGTTCATAATATTGTTTGTAGTTGTTAATAATATTGTTTATCCCAATAAAATGGGAACTCAAAATCCTGACGATATATACCGCTCGGCACTCCTCCCCCTCCTCCTGACGATCCGACTTATATAATAAATTGTGTTTAAAATAATAAGTTTATGTTCGAGTTGATTATCGATAAAGTTGATCATTGAAAACACGAATAAAACGACATTTAAAAAAAATTAATCCTAGCTAGTTCGATTTATCGCCCCCGAAACCCCCTGTATACTAAATTTCATGAAAATCGTTGGAGCCGTTTCCGAGATTCAGATTATATATTTGATTATTGCTCGTTTAAAGGTATAACATTTCATCCGGCGTACTATAACTTTATTTTACGTGTTTCTTTTACAAGTTCAAGCGAGCGGCTAATGCATAATCCCCCCCTCTACTATGCAGCTGACGATTTTTTTTTCAGCTCAGTATGACGTAAACTATTTATGAAAAAATTTGCAGCCTGTGTACTATGACAAAATTTTTTTTTGTTTTTTTTACTACTTCCGGAACCACACCCGCACCCACCGCTACTTGAGTAGCTGGCGGTTGGTTCACTAATTGGTCATATAAGATCAACCATTGAGGACAGTATCAGCCAGCTTACTATGACTTTTTCATTTGCAACGCTACCTCCTGGACCATAACGTCAAACCAAACACGTCAAGCCAATGACTTAGTGTTGCTTAACAACGCCATCTGTTGAAGTAGCTTTAGTGTTGTTGTGTCGTTAAAGCAGTTAGTTGCTCCCAATTAAAAAAATAGTATTATTAGTCGCCAATAGATGTCAGGAACAGTCATATTTTTCAGTTTATGTTTAAAAGTTGATTATTGAAAACGCGAATAAAACGACATTTTCTAAAAATGAATCCTAGCTAGATCGATTTATCGCCCCCGAAACCCCTAGTATACTAAATTTCATGAAAATCGTTGGAGCCGTTTCCGAGATTCAGATTATATATATATATACAAGAATTGCTCGTTTAAAGGTATAAGATATTTTTCTACTTTAACTAAATTTTACTGCCATGGATTCCTAAATAATGCCTGTTTTACATAATACACCTAAGTACTGTTTGTTCGAGTTTGGCTCTTGAGATATTTAATGGTTACAAATGTGACAGCAAGGTTTGCAGGTGCAGTCTTACACTCATCCCTTTATTCTTTAATATTGTGTCTTATTTTTGTATACTTACGTATAGTCTTCCCAGGTAGAGCAGTAGGAAAGGAAATAGTGAAGGGCAGGGGACAGCCTAGTTTGGATGCTTTTTATTTTGCCTCATAATACATACCCATTTCAAGTTCCTGTTGCAACCTCCACTGTGTGACCTCAGCAGCTTGCCTCAGTAGTTCGGCATTTCTCAACACCACTTCACATGATCGGCATATGTGTTGTGGTTTACCATCGTTTTCAGCCACCTTGAAATTCATAAATATTAACTTATAAGAAGGTTCTCTGTACTATTAGTGTAGTTGATTCTTTCATAAAATTAAATTTCATAAAATACAGAATGGATTTTTAAGGGACCGCCTTTACAACCCCGTCTCAGAAATCCTTCCTGTATATATAATTACTAAGTGAAAAAAAATTGTACCTCTATATGCAATATTTGTTTGATTGCAGCAATAATTTTAAAGTCATGATCATCAAATATCTTCCTGTAGCCAGGTTTCAGGCAAAGTCTGCAAGTATGTTTATGTACTTGATTTTCTAGTACCTTTTTCAGAGATCTGTAATAAGGTATCATAATTATCTTTCTAGCCTATTCCAAACTATGGTGGACTTCCACTCGAACCTGACAAAGCTGAATACCAGTATTTCACATGATATAACTGCTTATCTGACCTCCACAACTGGGTAATACAATACCCCTCGGTAAGAATGGTTGTCAGACTTTCGGGCTTCTAACGACCCTTGACAACTGTCTAAGATCTAGAAAGACAGCTAGGACCAACGGCTTAACATGCTTTATGCTTTCAGAGGCACGGAGGGGCATCGGGTCTTGGTGTGTATAGATGGTCTCCATCCAGGTTGATTAACCCATGGTGATTTTATTAATTAGCCTCAATAATTACCAGCAGTCAAACTTTTATATAAGTTTTAAAATCTTCATATAAACCATATCGCACTTTTAGAAACGATTAGTTTTCTTTTTGCAGTTTTCAGGTCAGTATCAACTTATAAGATCCTATTAAATCCTAATTCATTAAATCCAACTGAATGTTTAATTCATGAAAAATTCATTCAAAATTCATCATTAATTCATTGAATAAATTTTTTTATGGGTGGGAAATCATTAAATGACGTCTCCCACTCTGGGTGGAGCGGTAGGGCATGTCAGACTTTTGCTGATAAAACCCACCCAGTCATTCCTTCAGTTGCCCATATGCCAGAGATACAGTACCTCTTTCAAACCATCATGACCTGCAAATTGCAAAAAACGGAAGAGAATTATAATTTCGCAGACTACTGCCTCCGTAAGTAGTAAAGGTGGTTTACTAATCTGACCGTTAACATAGTATTACTTTCTTTCTGTCAATCCTTGATAATGCCAACTTGCAGTATATTTTCAGTTTCATTGACAACCACATCATCTCATTACTTTCTTACTTCTTTGTATGAGAACAGGATTATAAATATATGCTGCAGTGGGACTTTACAGGCATATAAATATAATCTATAGTAATATTATAAAGCTGAAGAGTTTGTTTGTTTGAACGCGGTAATCTCAGGAACTACTGGTCCGAATTGAAAAAATCTTTTCGTGTTAAGTAATCTATTTATCGAAGAAGGCTATAGGCTATATAACATCACGCTACAACCAAGAGGAGCGGAGCAGTAATGAGAAATGTTGCAAAAACGAGGAAAATCGCACGAGTAGGCGATTCGACGCGACGGTAAGGGTCGGGGGAGCAAGAAATTTAACGCGGACGAAGTCGCGGGCAGAAGCTACTTATCTATATGGATTTGCAGATGCAGAGAGCCGGTCAAAGTGGCGGTGCTTGGGGGACGCCTATTCCCAGCTGTGGACGTCAGTCGGCCGAAATGATGATGAATATAAGTACTATTTTACAATTAGTAACATCATATTCTACGAAATATCTCACAAACTTAGCAAAAATAATAAAAAGAGTCGACTAACGAGATTGCTTTAAACATTTTCTCCGCGTTGTTTGCTCTAAGCCATCTTATTTTATCGAAGTCTCCTTTGCTTAAATTTACTGACACAAGTTTTTTAATTAATATAGTCGAGGCCATTTATTTATTTTTCAAATATGTATTTTGACGTTTGAACAATCGACAATAACTATTTATACGTCAGTGCAATAACTATATAGCATAGACATAGAAGTATGGACTGGAAATACCTACAAATAAAAGGTGCATACCTACAGCCTAGAATGTCTCATAAAATGGCTGCCAATGCTAGGGTTGTGTCAATCATGGAACATAGTGTTACTGTAACGAGTATCGATACTGGTACTACTTAATAATATTACGAGTCTTACTAGATATGAGTAAATTTACTTATCTTCTGATAGGTACCTGAGGATAAAGTTAATTTAAAGTGGTTTTTCTGCAAAGAATTAAAGAACACTTTAAGTGCATCATGTTTGCGAGATTTGCGATGCGAATGATGCGATGCATCACGCTTATTTTATATCTGGTCTGTAGCTTCTGGTAAGTATGCGGACCCTAGTGAAAAACAAGTTCTTAATAATAGGAAGAAGATAATGTTTCTACTGTGATTAACATAAAATAATAATATAAATAAAAAAATATTTTTTTAAATTTGTTTATTTTAATTTTTTTATTGTTATCATTATTTGCAGCCATTTAAAGAGACATTCTAAGTTGTGAGTATGTACCTTTTTTTTGTAGTTATTTCTAGTCCACGTGAGCAAATGTTCTATAGATACCTATATATAGATTAGCTATAAGGGTAGAATTACACCGAAGTGCGGCGCTGTGTGTGTGCAGCACATTTATACGTGAACATTTGTTCGCGAACTCCAGCAGTGCACGTCCTAGTGTTTAGCATCTGTGTCCACCGGCAAGAATGTGCATAACTTTTATTCGCGCACAGTGCAGCACAGATGTTCGCGAACATGCAATATAGCAAGTCTGGACTGAGTGCGACGATGCGAGTCCACAGCTTGCGTGTGTGCGCGCACAATAGTATGTGTGCGAACATTTCCAAAATGTTCGCGCACAATTTGTTACTGTTTGCTTGAGCGAGTCCACCAGAACGAACATTTGTGTCGCACACTGTGGGTCACAGTGCCGCACTTCGATGTAATTCCACCATAAAATAGATATACCTACCGTGCTTTCTGTGATTGACGGTTTGACACCAGGTGCGTAAAATATTAGTTTGAGTACTTAAGTTAGTATTATGTACCTATAGGTTAAAGCGTAAGGTTTTAGTAGATTAATAAAACACAGGTAGGTAAGTATATACTTATATTACACTAATGTAATATCAATACTAAACACATTATAAAGAGAGATGTTCTGACTGATTCACCTTCGCAGAAGTAAACCACTGAAGCTAGAAACATGAAATTTTGAAAGTAGGTTATTTCTGTGACGTAGGCATCCACTAAGAAAGGATTTTTGGAAATTCGTCTCCAAAGGAGGTGAAAGGGGAGATTTAAAAACTCCCTAAAAAAAAATTGGTTCATAATGGTCAATCATAATCGAGAAGATACCTGTCGCGTAACATTACACAATATAATCTGACGCTTTGAGAACCGCATCCTTTTTGAAATCATTTAAGAAATAATTTTACAATAACGAATAAAATAACTGATTAATTACCTCACAAGTTCAAAACTGTAGCGGCATTCGCACCGCCACAAACGAACTACACGTCACACTGACGTCACGCAAATCCTGCATCGCGCAAGCAAAGTTTCATCATTATAACACTACAGTGCTGAGAAAAATTATAGACTCAAACAGATATAGAACTTCAGTTAAAAAGACAGCAAGGGTACATTAGATTAGATGTGCCAGTAAAGTAGTACATGTGATATTAAAACTTAGCATCATATTAATTCTTGTTTATTTTTTATAGCTACGACTTAGTTATAAAAATATTTTACGACATGCTACTGGAGTTGTGAAAAATTATAAACTCAAAGAATTTTTTTCATAGTACTTTAATTAATATTTAGTCCACTTTCCCTTATTTTTAAGTACATCGATTAATCTATCCGGCATGCTATCCATCAGCTTCATCAAAACGGAACTTTCAATTTCAGTCCAACATAAATGCAGTCGTTCTTGGAGTTCGCGAACATTCGCGATTGGCGGCTTGTTTTGGTCATAAACTTTCCTGGCTAGTATGCCCCACAAATTCTCAATTGGGTTGAGATCGGGACTTGAAGGTGGCCACTCCAAAAGCTTAATCCCGAACTCTTGAAACCAGTGCAAAGTAGTAGAAGCTACGTGACATGGTGCATTATCTTGTTGGAAAACTATATTGTCATCCTCAATTAATGTGATGAAAGGCAATAAGTGATCGTGAAGCAAATTCTGGTAGCTGGCGGCGTTCAGTCTTCCTTTTATATAAGCCAATTCAGTTTTCTGAAGTCTAGACATACCAGTCCAAACAATGACATACCCTCCTCCCTGGACTCGACGCGACATGATTTTTCTGTTCTGTGTTTTTTTTTAACCTTAAATCGTGCCAGTAATACCTGTAACCTTCTGGTCCATCTAGGTTAAACTTTTTTTCATCACTAAAAATCACGTGCTGCCATGTGTCCGGATTTTTAATATATTTTTCTGCAAATGCGAGTCGGGCTGCAATATGGCCTGATTTTAACACCGGTTTATTTATATATTTAGTATACTTGAAACGCTCAGACTGTACCGTCCATTTCCTCACAAGGCTAGGATGACAACCCAAGTTAAATTGGCGCACCAGGCTTGAAGACGACACCCCCGTCTTAGACAGTTCCCTCAGTACAGCTCGTTTTACAGTAGGTGCGAACTTAGAAGGTCGCCCTGATCTCTTTTTCTTTCCATAATTTTCAATTCCCTGTGTCAAAAAGTTTTTAACAACACTTTGAGATCTACAAATCGCATTTGCTATCTCCCTTTGCGTTTTTCCACAACTTCTTAAATCAATGATTCTTTGTTTTTCAATATCGCTTAATTGTTTACCACGGGGCATAATGACGTAGAATAAAACTGATTACAATAATAACAAAATTAAATTAATCAAGTTAGATTTAATCCAAAATGATACTCAGACGAACACAATGTCACTCCAGCACTTCCTTAAAGCGACTGAGTTTATAATTCGTCACAGGTCGCGCACGGCATACGAACAATTTACGTCATATAACGCAATAACAAAACTTACCTACCAAAAAATGTACTACGAAATTATAGCATGTCTATTGTGCTTTCATATAGTTTGGTAATAAATAAAATTAATTAATATATTTTGTAGTTCGGTTCAAAAACTAGCTTGAGTCTATAATTTTTCTCAGCACTGTATTTGTGTAAAATGATGAAAGTAAAACGTTTGATTAGTAAATTATACTTACAAATTCAGTTATTACCTATTCATTTCTAAACAATATTAGTTTGGTCAAAAACTGTCTATGTGACACTTTTTCAGATAATCTTTGACCGTAATATCTATACCTTATATCTAGGAAGATCTTAATTATAGATTTAATAAGTAGTAACTTGTGGTTACTGTTATGCTCGGGATCAGAGTCCGCATGAAAAAAAGTATTTAAATCATACAATTCACACATGAATTTAAAGATATACAGGTAATATAACTCTGGCTTAGATTTTTTTTCCAAATGAGTTTTAATAATTTTTTCTGTCTTTTTAAGTATATCTATGACACTAGAAGAAGCATATTTAAGTCCTCCTCTTGATTTAATGTAAATCAAGCTGTTGATGTCTTCCTCTCCGATCAATAACGATACACATACATCGCATTTAATTGTGTGCATTAACTTTTTTGTAACGAAACCAGATATATATTCTAAGACCCTATCTGTGTACGCATCAACTTCTGTGCTTAGAATGCATTCCAAATATTCGTCGTATAAATCACTATGATCCTCTGTGATTTCTACAAAACTTTTTTTGTCAGTTAGCTCGTTTAAAGCTGCAATAGGATTTTTACTGGAGCAAGTCAATATATTGACTTGTTCCAGTGGAGTACAATTCCCAATGCCCTCATCCCTTATCTCAGCTCTCACAAGCAACTTTTTATAAGCGGCTCGAAATTGAATGGCATTGGGATTATTGTTGAAACCTCCTCTTGCTCTCACAGCCGAGAAGAAAAGCTCGATATGATCTTGGCTGATCTTGTATAGTGGTATGTACTTCAGCATTTTTGTGTCTTCCACCAAGTACCTGTACAGTGCCAATGCGCTTTTCATATTTATCAATAATCCAACAAAACCAGTTTTTCTGCGGGAATTGACCACATGTTCACCTGTAGTTAGTTTTAAACTTGTGACGTAATTAGTCGCACTTTCAAATAGAGCTGATATGAAACCAATATTGGCAGGACACATCGCTTTTTTAAATCCGGGCGGACGGATGGAATGACTGTTTAAAACATCAAATACGTCGTTCATAATATTTATAAAATTGACAGTGCCACTACAGTCCTGAAATTGTTTTAATTTTAATATACTGCGGCAAAACTCCAGAGCATCTGCTACTGAGCTACTGAACAACTGTGTCGCCAGCTTCACTTTCATCTTTTGTTTGTGATAGAATACATGCGGCTTTTTAATTTTATTTGCGAGATGTAGGCCCTGTTTTTCTTGAAGTTCCAGCAAATCTTCTAAAAATTTAAAATCTATTTTTCGATCAAATGAGTCAACAAAAACTCTTAGTTCGCCAAATGCATTACGAATTAATTTTATTGTGTGACATGGGTCGATAAAAGCGTGGATGCGAGTGTTACCGCTCTCAAAAGTAGTAAGGTCTTGATTTCTTATAATATCGCAGCCAAGAGAAGTGAACATGCTGAAATTTGCGGCAGGTCCGTCGCAAGTAATGCTAATAACTTTTACACCCGCATCTTCGCACAATTTTAGAGCCGTACTCATGATAACACTTTTTTGCTCGCCTGTGAGGGATGTTATTAAAAAATAACCAATAGGTATTTTCCATCTGCCGTTAATAGCCGTTAATAGAACTACTAGGGCTTGACTGGCTTCTTCGACATTATCATTATCTAAGTTATGTCCATAATCAACTCTTCCATAATATTTCTGAGCTCTTGGTTCCCAAGTCAAAGACTTTCTTATGGCCATTTCGTCAAAAACCAAGGAGCATATCACGGGTTGTGCACTTCCTTGCACTTTATTTCTTAAAGTTTGAAATGCTTCTTTCGTGAATCCCGGTTCGCAATTCACATGCTGGTACCATTTGCACAAAGTTCTTGAGTGAGGTAAGCATGTATCGTAAGACCGCCTTATGAAATTATAAGCCTTGGGGGATAAAAAATGCAACGTTAATGCGAACTTTCTGATTTCTTCAGAATATTTATTTGGTACAGGTAAACCTTTGGACTTGTTAATTTGTCTTTTTAAAAAGTCCTTTGGTCCCGCCAAATCTTCCATTACAACAGCCTGTTCCACGTTGATACAATTTTTTCTTCGAAGGTCTTGTATAATATCTTTCAAATTGGCAATTTTTTTATTTTTCTTTCGAATCCTTTCATTGAGGCGTTTAATTTTTTTCTGTTGCTTGATATATTTTTCTTTAAAAGCTTTAATTTTTCCAGTTTGTACAACCTGAAAAAGGAAAGATACTAGTAATTACGGCACTTCTAATCAAAAACGCTGCTGTGTACCGTACCCGTAATTTGCACCTGTAGTACAGACACGGAACAGAGCGGATAATGTCATTGGTACGGTAGTATAATCAGCCTATAAGATTCTCACTACTGGGACACAAGCCTCCGCTTTGTGAGAGGGAGTGGGCCGTAATCCACCACGCAGAACCAGTGCTTGTTGGTGAATGTCACGTCTTTGAATTTTTTCAGGCCAGAGCCGTTTTCACTAGGCCACCATTATACGGTACGGTAACCACACGTTTTATAAGTGAAATCGCAGCTTATTTCATTCCAACTTTCAAATGTACATAACTAGCTATTGCCCGAGGCATCACTCCCCCCTCCCCCATCCATTTGTATCAAAATCTATCAAAATCAATTCAGCTGTTTTGACGTCAAAACAAAACAGACAAACAAACACAATCGCATTTATAATATTAGTGAGGAATGAATTTACCTCTGTGGGTAGATATTTTTATAAATAAGATATTTTTACATGGGCTACATGTAAATGATTCATTTAGATTTCAATATTTTATATAGAATTCACAAGTAACATTATTTTCGTACTTTTTTAAATTTTATTATTTTTGTTAGAACCTTGAAAATGTTGTACTTTACAAGAAGGCCAGCGAACCGTTAAAAAGTCGACTCTTACATACCTCTTTGTGCACTGTTTCCACAATTTGATGGGTTAACTGCAGTGAAGGCGTCACACAAGAAACATCAGATTTTTGGATGTTGCTCGTTTCACAGAAAACAGATGACTCTTGCTGTTGCTTTTTGTTGGATGTCTGAAATAAATAGGAACTATTATTTTGATATGCAATGTACACATGATTTTTTAGGGTTCCGTAGCAAAACGGAACCCTTATGGATTCGTCATGTCTGTCCGTCTTTATGTCACAGCCACTTTTTCCGAAACTATAAGAACTATACTGCTGAAACTTGGTAAGTAGATGTATTCTGTAAACCGCATTAAAATTTTCACACAAAAATAGAAAAAAAAAAAACAATAAATTTTGGGGGTCCCATACTTAGAACTGAACTCAATAAAAATTATTTTCATCAAACCCATACGTGTGGGATATCTATGGATAGGTCTTAAAAATGACATTGAGGTTTACTATTCAGTTTATAAAAAAAATATATTAGAATATATTTTTTTAATAAACTGAATAGTTTGCGCGAGAGACACTTCCAAAGTGATAAAATGTGTGTTCACCCCCCGTAACTTCTAAAATAAGAGAATGATAAAACTAAAAAAAACATATGATGTCCATTACTATGTAATCTTCCACCGAAAATTGGTTTGATCGAGATTAGTAAGTAGTTTTTTATTAAATAAGAAAAAAAAACCGTTTTTATACCTAGATAATGGGTACGGAACCCTTCATGTGCGAGTCCGACTCGCACTTGGCCGGTATTTTATTTATATAGGTAACTAATATATCTATAAATTGATTTCAGGCCTAAGACCAGGCTATTATTAGTCAATCATTTTAATACACACTTACCGAAAATATTGTAGGAACAGAGTTATCATGTAATCTCATAACATCCAATGTTCTATTGAAACAACTTTCTTCAAAGTGAAGTGAACAGATGTACCATTCTTTATGTCGAGGATTAATATTTTCTTCACCAATAGCCTCTAACCACTTTTTCCTTAATCTTTCATTTTTAGGAAACCTAAAAAAAAAGGTTGATATTTTTACCAATAAATCATTTGGTTAGCTAACTAAAACAAATAGGTAACAAAATGCTGACGTCTTATTTTCGGTTTACGTTTAACACCATCATAAAAATCTGTGGGACGTAGGTCTCTCCGTGCTGTGAGCCTGTGAACTACGGGCCGGACCTGGCAAGGTCACTCGAACAAATATCGTTTCAGCACAGTGAAGGAACTAGTATCGAAAACTAATACGGCAAAGGTACAACACTATTCTATGTTTGTAAACAAACTAATAAATTATGAATTAACAAAAAGGTCTATTGGACGAAAATAAACCCAAATATTAAATCTTTAGCAATAAATTCATTAAATCCTAGCAATTTTTTCATCGAAAGTGTATTATTATAAGTATTATTGCATGAAAACCGGCTACTAACCTGTGTAAAGACAATTGAGGTTGATTTTCCTTCTTTCTTGCACCACACTTCACAATACAACACACAGGCATGTCGAATTGCTGTTTTTCAACATAAACATGCACTTTAAACTGTAAACTCCTCGTAATTTTCTCACAAATCTCAAGAAATACAAAAAGTAAACAACCATTTGACAGTAGAACTACCACGAAACTCGTCGCATATTATGGCGGAAACGGCACTTACCTACAACTTTGTGACTCGAAACAATAAAATGTTGCCATTATGAGCAACAACTAAAATATTGTTGTCTCTTTTATCAAATTGGATTATGCATTAGAAAGAATGAAACAAAACGATATTTCCCATTCTGTATCGTATTTCACTCATATTTGTATAAGTAAATGTATCTATAGAATATCGCGGCGCCTCCATATTTCTATCTCAATGCTATATAGTGAAAATTGACACCAAACCGTGTGACACTGACAGAACTGACAGTTGTAAAGGTGGGGCAAAGAGTATAATAATAATATGAGGTGGGGTATGGCCTGTGCAAAGATGGTGCAAAGGGACTTACTGACGTATGAGTATTACATACTAATTCCATAGGCCTGAGGAAGTAATTGACATCCAAAAAATGGACAATATTATAGCTTGGCAAAAAAGAGTCTGTCGTGGTAACCATTGGAACTAAAATATTTTTTTGGTGGCAACACTGCTTTGTTTATCATCAACAAGTAGCTAATCTGTCATTGTAGGATCCAATCCACATTCAGTTAATTTTGAGTTATTGACGTTTTAAGTTCAAGAGGTATTTTGTCATTACTTAAAAAAAAAAATTGTCTGTGGAATATTAAAACGTTTTTTAATAGTAATGGTTTAGTAACATATTCTGGTACAAATACTAGTTAAGAACCAGAAAGTTTAAATAGATTATACTGAAAAAAAAAACAACAAGCGCCAGACCATTGGTTTTAAAAATTAAAGTACACGAAAATAAAGCTATTTTTAGCTAGGTCGTTTTTACTGACTCGTAGTATGTATAATTTGGATCAGTTTGGTGCACTTAACTCATTTTTTACCAAGTTGTGGATTGGATCCTTTTTGCATAACTACGTCCAATTATTAATGTTTTTGAACATGTAAAAAATGAATAAAACAATAAGGAGTAGTGGTGTAAGCTGTGACATACTAAGTTTTCGTAAGAAATTTGGCGGAATCCGAAGCGGAACAAATTTTGTCTCCGATTGACAATGTTTACGAAAGAACTGCCGACACGACAGGTGTTCCGTCCCGTTGACTTGATTAATCTGTGCGCCTAACGGAACGCGCGTGTAATGAAGCGAGAACTGTCACTTGTCAGTTTGACTTTGACACTTGACACTTTGATTTTGCTTGAAAAGGGATGCCGGTCCAAATTGCGCGTGCGACCCTGTTGTAAAGTAATCCCTTAGAACCGGTCGTTTTGGTGGACAATAAGTCATGACCCAATTGTTTTGTGTTAATAACCCCAGTTTGGTGAAATAATACGGGTTGAGTTTGGATATATCTTTGTTGAAACTTTGAGGTTAATGTGTGACCAGTTGGAGACCGCATGTCTGGATGGCAGACCTCTTGGAGCGGATTGTAACTTGGAGATACTCATAACGTCACAACACAATACAATACACACTCACTTACATACATAAATCCAGGTACCACCCAGAAGCAGTTTCCTTCAACCATGAGGTGAGTCTTTTGTTTGTTCTGCTCCGCGCACGGCGGACAGTTTCGTACGCCACTCTTGTCTCCAGGGCTCCACCATCATAACTTCCACTGCGCTATTTGAATCCCATGGTGGGGCTCTGGCCTGGCAGCGAACAACAGGTATTTATCCAAGAAATTTATCTTTTATTCAATGCCAGTCATTGTTTTTCCTTTCTAATACTAAGTTTTATCGGTATTATAAGTTTCAAGCCATTTTATTGTTTTATTTACTAATAGATTATTGAGGTTATGTTTTCTAGTTTGACAAATCGCGTGTACGTTAACTCTTGATGTTTGATACTTGAAATTGAAAAAATTACCTACATGCAATTAATATGATTATCTATATGTTTTTTCAAGGTACAAAAAAAGAGAAATAGAGAAGAGAAAGAGAAATTGTTAATGAAGGTGAAAAAAATTAAGGATTTTTTCTATACCTGGAGGAACACCAAAACAGTTGGCGGAAAAAAGAATTAGACGATTTTGATCTGTGTGCAATTAGACAAAAATTTCAACACTATAACGAAACAGGCAAGTATTTTTTTTTTTTTTTTTGTTAATGCCATCATTGCATACCACAGTCAAAAAAGTATAATGTATATTTATTATTTTTCAGGTGCCTATTCTACGTAATATGTTACCTATAGTTTGAGGAGACGGGTTGTAATGGGAGCCGTAAACGTGTAAGAAAGATTTTTACACTATTTAAATTTCAGAAATAAGAAATGTAAAATTGACACATCAGTGTTAATGGAAAAAACCTATCATAGCACCGAAAAGGATTACAAGAATTATGTTATGTCACGTTTTTCTTTTTAAATAAAATCTAAATTTTAGCGTGTTATTTCATTTTCATTGTCATGTGAAAAGTGATAATGTTATGTACCCCACATAGACATATCTGACGCTTTCATTAGTCAACTGTTCAAGTTTATTCGATATTGCCCGTACCTTTCGAATGCGACATGTTATAGGTACTCTCTGACTTCCGATTAGTTTCTGACAGTAAGTAGCTGTAAGTCGCCTTCTTGTCGACTATAAACTGTCAGCATTAACAGGATTCGTTCAGTATCATTCATGTCAAATTTGATACAGGTATACCAACCATCGAATGGTTGTGAATACCCTAGTTGGTGGCCGCAAATGCGATTGCTGAACATTATGTATTGTGTATCGGGTTCAATCGACAATCCCTGAGTGTAGGTAATTTAATTAATTTTTAAACTGAACAAGTTTGCATTATGTTATTATGATGGCACTTTTTGATATTTGGTTATTCCAGCAAAATAATGCGCAATCTACTAAATACAATGAAAGTAAAAGACTGTGTGCCTATCAAGTCTTGAAATCTTGATTGATGAGAATTTCCGGCATCTCGTGTTTGTGGATTAAAACAACAAGTATCTTATCACTTTTAGTCCTAGTATACAGGGTGGCCATACCTGCTAAGCAGGCGCCCTCATTTTTTCCAGACTCTTTTTTGCCAAGCTGTAAGCCCTCTCACGCATGACACGATATTTTTAGTACGCATTGAAATAAGCATTGAGAATCTAACTAATGCGATCCCAGTGTGACAATAATAAAGCACTGTTCAATTTTATTAAAACGAGGTTTATCTTTGAGGAATCCCTGTCGAAGTCTGGCTGGAAGTATTTTAAATTCGGCTTACAAATTTTGACTAAATGTCTCCTCTTACGAACTAACAAGGCAAGTTAAATTGAAAAGGCGTATGTCCAGCTGTGGATTGCTATAGGCTGATGATGATGATGAAGGCAAGTTAAATAAAACCTTGTACTGTGTGCGTAAAACTCGAAAACTGTGCGGCCTAAAAAAAGGAAAGTGTTTGAGAATGTGCACATAGCGCTCTTTAATGACACCCCACATACACTAGTAGCCCCACTTCAAATTTTCCGTTCAGACCATGTTGCAATATTTTTTAAACATATCTTATACCTTTAAACGAGCAATTCTTGTATATACAAGATTATTTTTAGTATATGCGAAACCTGAATATAGTTTGTTCAGAATCAGTAACTGAATCGATTCCAATAATTTTTACACCATGTTATATTTTGTACCAAAAATATTTAATTACGCTTCCAAGTAGGACACCGAACGACAATACGTATATTTTAAAATTATCATGTCTTTCTCGTACTCAAACGTCCATTACACGGAGATGGTACGTACACTAGCTGTTTGTGGTGATCTGCATAAGTTTTTGCGTGGACAACCAGGTAACTTATCAAGCTTATAACTTTGTGATTATTAATGATACAGTTTTGAATTTTTTTTCATAGATTCTTTACATAAAAATACTAGACCCGTGTTTCGGGTTTCGCATAAACAAAAATTAATGTTGTATATATATAATCTGAATCTCGGAATCGGCTCCAACGATTTTCATGAAATTTAGTATACAGGGGCTTTCGGGGGCGATAAATCGATCTAGCTAGGATTCATTTTTAGAAAATGTCATTTTATTCGTGTTTTCAATGACCAACTTTATCGATAATCAACTTGGACATAAACTTATTATTTTAGACACAATTTACCAAAAAATACCGAGCAAAGCTCGGTTATCCAGATATTTTTTATTTATTTCTCATTTGAAAAATAGTAGGGCAACAGCTTCAACTATTTTTCAAATGAGACAAACTTCATCTCAAACTATTCCAAATTGGAAGTTGATAGCATTTTAGTTCGTGAGATATCCAGCTGTGACAGCCAGACTGAATCTCACCATAAGGGTTCCGTTTAGCTCGCCGCCCGGTAAGGACCAGACCCGTATCGACGGCCCGTAGTGTTCCACGCGCGCCTCAAAGAGATGTCAGTAGTACTGAAGGGGTCTGCTAGGACCGATGCCTGCCAGGGTCGCGAGATCTGTTTGAAAGAGTTACCGTGGCCCTGGCATATGGGCAACTGAAGGAACACAGGTAGGTTTTAGTCAGTAAAAATCTGACACGCCCTCCCGATCCGCCCAGAGCGGGAGACGTCATTTGGTGATTTCCCACCCACAAAAAAAAAAAAGAGTTCCGTTATACCATTTTGGTACGAAACCCAAAAAAATAATATTTGCACACTTATGATCATGGCGAGACCATTTGAGGCAACTTTGTCCCGAACTCTTTTTATTTTATTTTTCTAATAAAAAACTTACTATCTTTGTTAGGAAATTTTATTTATTAAACAGTCAAAACTCAAGAGCTCGTGGAGTTTTACACATTCGAACTTGTACCGTTCTTATTACGATCACCGTAGAGGTAAGACTTGCACAACAAAGCATCATGACCTCTTGACTGTAAGTAGCGTAGCACGGAACCGAGATGTATTGTGGAAAAAGGGGAAAGCCTATACCCAGCAGTGGGTGATTCCGGGCTGAGATGTTGATAATGAGTTGAACTATAATGTGGGAGTCATTATAGTTCAACTAATTTACTCCAAGGCAAACGACAGCGTAGCCCGCAAAATTCAAATTGTCTTAGGTTTTTGGAACTGGCAGGCCAGGCTGTATGTTGAACATTAAATAATTCGTGACCGTAACACGTACCTATGTATTTACAGAATTCTAATTTTCGGCTTTAAATTCACGCGGCAGAATGGTTTCAGATCTTTGCGTTGCGTGGTTGGTGGTATAGACAAGTAAATTTGAATTTGACAACAATGAAAAAAAAAAAAAATTTGCGGGAAAGTGATATTTTCAAAATTATTATTTTGTTGGCGATCATAAAATTAATTAATCATTGTGACAAACCGACGAATGAGAGAAGTTGGGATATTATCTTCATTCTAACCTTATAAGTATTCAAGAGTTCTTTTAAAGCAGTGTGTTAAAATAGCTGGTGCAACAAAGGAAAGTACATACATGTAACCAGGAAACAAAACTGCTGTCTGGTGCGAAGAAAAGAAGATAGATGAGTAGATCCACACAGCATAGACATCACTGAAGTGCGATTCAACACCTGAGGCAAGATCGACAGTACAATGGTAAATGAAAGTTAATGTAAGTAATAGTAGGTAAGTACCTACTATATAGAGAACGAGAGATAAGTTCTCTCGTTCTCTAAAACTCACAGATAGATTGAGGAGAAGATCAAAGACTGGTCAGCGAGTCATCTTAGGGTATAAGTCTATTGAAAGATCACTTTATCTAATTCATGTTACGATTCTAATTGTTTACGCGACTTCGTCCGCCTCAAATTTTTGCTCCCCTGACCCTTCCCGTCGCATCGAACTGCCTGTCAGTTTTCGTCCATTTTTCGTTTCTACTCCACTCCCAAGAAGCACAAAAGTGCTGTATAACAGCATTTTAACCACAGGAAGTGCCCCTCACCATATCGCGCGCGTGTCAACATTAAGCGCAGATGCGCAACATTTAGCTTATTCGCCGTCAGATACTTGTCGCGATTGGATGTCTCAGAAATACGCGAAATATTACAAATTATGCCTTGTTGTGCGGTTTTGACCTGCAAAAACGAAAGCAGAAAAAAAAATGTATCTTGTAGAGGTGTATCGTATCATTGGTAACTGCTAAACTTTGTTAATTTTTAATATAATTGATTTTAATTACAATACCACATGTTATGACTGCAATGCAAACTATAAACAACCTTATGTTCATTGAAACAAAGTCTAAATGCACTTGGTCGTCATCTGGACAATCACAAACTAAATTCTAGTAATTTCGACGCTACTCGATTAGGGATGGGACACACCCGTAAAGTAGGTCGGTATCGATAGTTTTGTCTGATTTTAGTAAGGAATCAATAGCTCACATAGCTGGTTAAATAATAAGACAGTTGATAACATAAGTGTGATATTTGCGTTAGTGCTTTAGTAACAGAAAACAAATCAATAGGTAATTACATAGATTTATTATAGGTAAGGCTAGAGGGGGTTATTATGCTCATCAGAATCAGTGATTAAGTTATGTCAGACATCCGAAATATTTTTATAAGACGGTCATATATTTAATAAAGATTATATCATGGCTCAAATAATGCACCAGTTTATTGGGTCATCAATATTCCAAAACATAAGCTATAACCAATTGGGGATTTTCCTACGTCTAATCATATTACTGTCTTAATGAAAGCTATCACGGCAAAATATATTAATATTCGACTATCAAAATGGCAAATATTGAATACATATGTATTATTTCAAGGTCAGTAAATATTTTTAGCACCATCTGTTATCGTTTCATTTATCGTTAGCTTCTGTCAGCAGCTTCGCCCGCGTACTTAATTTTATGAAAATAATATTACCTTCCTACATACAAACATACAAATATCTCTTTAACATTGATATTTTAACGATAATCAACCTTTTTCGTTATTAAGCATTTGTATGATGTTAACAAATTAGTACATTGCTCACCCGAATAAATTACGTAACATCAATATTAATATATCGATATATGTCTACATCTCTAATTTTTTTTTTTGTACTCACCGCAAGAGATTACAAGTGCATATGAATATGACATCTATTTCAAAGGAGCTAGCGTTCTGAATAGAATGAATTGGTTACAGCGCCATCTAGCGTTGAGTTGCTGAACTCGTTGTAAACTTGTCTATTTAAAGTTTTCAGACGAAAAACGTCTTTATTGTTTGTGTCATGTCAAATAATAACAACTTTCATTCGTTGCAATAAGACACAATTTTTTAAAGCAATAAGAAGATGATTTGTAAAAGTTGCGTTTGTAATTTGTAGCCAATCATATCACTGTTTTTTATGTGTGTAATGGAGAATTTGATATGCAAATATGTGAGTTTGGCGACACTGGTTCGGGGTTCCCGTGCTTAGCCAGTGTAGGGGCACTTCTCTGTATTCTTTGTTCTGTGATTTTAACAGTGCACAGTGAATGCAATAGTTGCTGAATAATAGCGTAGACAGCGCATCCTCAGAGGATATAACTCTAATTTGGGCACAAATTATTCAGCACATAGCTGTATAAGAAATCCAATTAACAAATAATTGCATTATAACAACATTATAGTAGCATTTATGTGTGTAACAGTCACCCAAGAGCTGCATATTGCCTGATTAATGAGGCAGGTGGTACTTATTATACAGCAAGGAAGACGAATGTGTACATTGTGTGTACTTTTATACAGTTGAAATTACACACTGAGCGAAATTGTGGAATGCAATAACTTAAATTATTTATTTTTCTTTGATATGAACTGTCAAATTGTAAAACATGAAGTGTATCGTTGTGTGCAAGATCTGAGGTGCCATTTGTGAGAATATACATACATAAAATTGAAGGTAAGTAAAACATCGATTTCCTCCTATTATATTTGAAATCTTATTGGGAAGGTAACTTTACTGTCAAATACCATACATATTTAGTTCAAAATTTTCACGCGCCCTCGGAATACCACTAAATACTAAAAGAAAAGCAACAAAATTAGAATGAAAATAAAATTAATATGTTCGTTTTTTACAAAGTAACCAAAAAAAAAAAACTGTTTTCGTGTAATTATTTTTTAATCCATATTTACAATTGATATCCTCTAAAATAAACAAAAATTAAAAGATAAAATTTTATAATAATACAAAGTAACGCAGTGAATATGGCGGATGGCAAGTGAACAGTTTTAATCTCAATTTAATGCTAAGGTCTGTACGGGTGTTCACATGTGGCCTGTAATTCAGCCAAGAGTAAAATAGTTTAGCACTTGTGAAATACAAATCAGACATGGATCGATTAGGAGAGTAGTATTGGTTCACATTTGCGTCAGTTACCTAGATAAGTACCTTTATGGATTCAAGCTTTTAGGGTTCCGCCGTGGTTCTTTTAAAGCCATTTTGTTCCCTTTTTTAGTTGTTATTCGACGATAAGTACTTAATTAAAATTGTAATTTAAGTAGCTGAGATTATAATTTAATTATATGTATAATACATAAGTTATTGATTTATTCAATATGCGACAAAATACCTATAAATTAGTCGGTACCTTAAAGATAATGTATTTTTCTGGCCTAATAATTTAATTACTTCCACATGAAATAGCATTACGTTACGTTAAGTTTAGGTATTTAATATGTTATTGTATCTTTTGTTTTTTTTTCCCTCAAAAACTGTATAGATAATGTTGTCATTAAGAAACTGATACTTCTATTACAATAAGTATATTTTTCTTGTTTTTACAGAACGAGACTTTCAAAATAGTTCAGACTATAGAGAGAGGTGTTGTCGATCTAACATTCGTTCCTGCACAGTGGAAAACTAAGGAAATTCTATGGTGGCCACCGAGAAGTACTTTTGTACTCCTTGAAATTATAAAAAGATGAAAATTCAAGGCCTGGACCAGGGTGGTACACCCTAAATTGTACTTTAAAAAGGGAACATTAAATAAACATAAAGAAAATTACGTTGTTTTTTTTAGATGCTAGCTGTACCGGTTTATTTCCTAACTGACTACCTCTGAGAAAAATTGTCGAAATCTGGAATCTTAAAAAGTCTCGAAAGGTATTAATTTATTACTTTAAAAAAATCTTGGATTTCTCTTAATAAATTTTCTTCATTTTTAGGTAAGTACCAGAAACATATAAAACAACAATATTAATTTTGTCGCAACCATATTAGTCCCGAAAATGGGTAGGTTATAAGAAGATTTTTGTACCTACTCAGCCTAATGTCATCAAACACACTGACCTCTATTTATAAAGGCTTTTTTGTATTGTTTTGTTCATATGTGCAATTATTATTTATTGTTACTTTAATTTAAATCCGACGTAAATTTGAAATTTTATTTTATTTCAACTATGTGACGTATATTTTTATTTTGTTGATGACATTTTATTCTTTTCTGCTGCAGCATTGTTACTTTTATCTTAATTTTTGTAATATGGGTTATGTCTGAAATAAATTAATTTCATTTTATTTATTTATTTATTAATAAATATAACATACGGAATCCGTCGCGTTCAATATTCCATTCGCGCATACATTGCGCACACTTGGATACATGCTGTTATTCGAGTGTATGGTAAACACCTGACTAATAGGGGAAAAGTGAATCTGTATGCAGCATAAAGCATTAAATTTTTGTTAAATAACTTCACAAAGTAACTGATGATGTTATAGTGGGTGATATGTTCTCTCTTAAAATGCAACGGTTGTATAGTACACGTGTGGGCTATTATTCAGAAAACTTACAGCTAATAGGGTACTGCACTACTAAGCGCTCAATAACAGTGACTTTGTGGCGTGTTTGTGGTGCTTAATAGAATTACTGTACAGAAAAAAACATTATAGTTGGCCACGTTTTTTTCGAAACAGCTGTTGTAGCACAGGTGAATACTAATAAGTCTTTATAAATGCTTAGATTATCGCTGTGGGCCTTAAGTGACCATTTATAATGCAGTTCTGTGCTACTTGGGCTCTTTTTAACGGTAGCGTAATGTTATATAGCTTATATTCTTTCTCAGTAAATATGCTACCCAACACAAAAATATTTTTTCAATTCGGACCAGTATTCCTGAGATTACCGTGTTCAAACAAACAAACTCTTCAGCTTTATAATATTAGTATAGATAAGAGTAGGTATGTATTGGAATTTACTTACCTAGGTACGAAATAAGGGTGAGTGTGTCAAAGTAGTCGACATAGCTCACAGAATTAGCAAGGCGAAGTGGCAATGGGCCGGCCACATTAGCCATAGAAACGATGACCGTTGGCGTAGACGTGTTCTTGAGCGGACACCGTGAATCAGCAAACGTAAGGTAGGACGCCCTCAGGCTAGGTGGAGCGATGATCTTTGCAGGGTGGCTGGTAACAGCTGGATGAGAGTTGCCGAAAATCAGAGCTGAATGGCGTGCAATTTGAGAGGCCCATGTCCAGCTGTGGACTGCTTTAAGCTGATGATGATAATGATGTGTCAAAGATAAGATATGGTATGGTATGTATAGATGGTCACCCGTCCAGGAATCAACTGCGACAAGCGTAGTTTAACCTGTTCGATCGTTCGGTGCGGCTGTTTTTATTTAGCCAAAACACCCTGTTATCTATATATATAAAAATACTAGCTTCTGCCCGCGACTTCGTCCGCGTCAAATATTTGCTCCCCTGACCCTCCTCGCTCCATCGTAGCCTGCCAGTTTTCGTCCATTTTTTTGTTACTGCTCTGCTCCTTTTGATCGTAGCGTGATGTTGTATAGCCTATTGCCTTCCTCAATAAATAGGCTACCCGACTCATAAAGAATTTTTCAATTCGAACCAGTAGTGCCTGAGATTTGCGCGTTCCACCCCCCATTTTAGGGAAGTGGGGGGTTAGAAAGAGACAAAAAGTAGCATATGTCACTCTCCATCCCTTTTTTTTTTTTTTTTTTTGGATGGGAAATCATCAAATGACTTCTCCCGCTCTGGGCGGAGCGGGAGGGCATGTCAGACTTTTACTGACTAAAACCCACCCGTGTTCCTTCAATTGCCCATGTGCCGGGGTCACGGTATCTCTTTCGAACAATCACGCGACCCCGGCAGGACTCTCCATCCCTTCAACTATCTCCACTTATAATATCACGTCAATTCGTCGCTCCGTTTTGCCGCGAAAGACGGACAAACAGACACACACACTTTCCCATTAATATTAATATGGATAATGGAGAAAAGCGTGGGGTGCCTGATCAATAAAAAAATACCTTAAAAAGCACACCACGCTTTTTTTCCATTATTTTCTACTTTTTTATTTTGGTTTTCTATGGAAGCGTGTTTTTTAGTTTTTTTAAACTATTATTTATTTTCTATTTTTTAGGGTGTTTCGAATTTTGAGACGTATGTCAGCGTAGTGTTAGAAGTTTTTTTGCTGTCCTGGCAACCCTGGCAAGGATAATGGCACAAATTTATGAAATTATTGCATTGTCATCGGTCTTTGACACGTGTGCAAAGTTTCAATGAAATCTGGTCGTTTAAAGTGGGTCAAAATCGCGCTATAAGGAGTCGGTTACAAACAAACAAAAACATACTAACATACAAACAAACATACAAGTGAAGCTAGTATAAAGCGTGTAAAAAGATTGGAATTCACATCTTTCATTACCTACATAAAACTATTTTATTTTTTTTGAGTAATATGTGCTTGAGTCTTAGTAAGGTTCTGCAGTATTGGCCTCAGCCTCCTATTAATCAGAACTCCAAAATTTTATAAACATAACAGTTTCTAAACAGCTTGAAATAATTATCACAAAGGAATGATAGCAAGCGTAATTAATAAATCAAAACATAGTTTACCACAAGAACCAATTCTATCTGTTAAACATAATAAAATGACATTTTCTCACCCCCTTGACATTGCTAATGAATTTAATAAGTACTTTATTGAAGTCATTGAAAATAATATTCAAACAAATAATAATACACCATCTAATAAGAATCATCTGAGAGATAATCTTACATCACAATCCCTATTCATGCTACCAGTCACATGCGATGATATAATAAAAATAATTACCAGTCTTAAGAATACAAATACCGTTGGATATGATAACATATCAATTAAGGTGATTAAAGAAGTAAAGTACTTAATAGCGCCACTACTTTCGCATATAGTAAATTTGTGTGTCTGATGGTATATTCCCGACTAGTCTAAAAAAAGTAATAATTAAACTACTTTTCAATAAAGATGATAGGACTGATTTAAAAAATTATAGACCAATTGCGAAAATTCGTATATTTTCAAAAATATTTGAGAAAGTAATATATAAGGTGTATCTATTCATACACGAAATATTTTAAGAGGTACACCTGTAGGTGGTAAAGAAGCAATAGCAATGAAAAAAATAATTTCTAAGGGTTTTTTTTAAATTTAATATTTATAAAATATTTGACGCACATAAGAAATATTGGCTTCTTCTTATCTTTTACGGCCCGAGACACCGCGGCCATGCTCGTGCCGTACGGTCGTCGCCCTAGCAGTGTCAGGCGGGCCATTCATAGAATTTGGAGTAAAGGTTTTATGCAAAACGTCTCAAGTAGTTTTAAAATTATAATAATTACGAAAATTCAAAAACGCTTAGATAAAAATTTTCTTTTTGCTTCTATAGCTTCTTTACTACCTACAGATGTACCCCATAAAATCTGCATCTATGCCTATTTTGAAAAATTCAAACTGTTCTGCAATGAACAAAAAGGATTCAGAAAGAATATCAATATTAATATGGCTCTATTTGATTTACTATCAAGTGTTTTGACGTCAGTCGATAAAAGAAATCCGGTATGTGCTGTATACACAGATATGACAAAAGCATTTGATTTTGTAAATCATAAAATTTTACTAGAAAAATTATATTGTTATGGTATTAAAGGCAATATCCTTAAACTCATAGAATCCTACCTAAGTAACAGATTTCAATGCACAGAAATCTCTAGAATTTGCCCAGTTACTAAATTAGAAAAAACATATACCTCTGGAGCAAAGCAAATAAAATATGGTGTACCTCAAGGCAGCGTTCTGGGACCCCCGTTATTTTTTATACATATTAATGATCTACCGAAAATGACAAGGCAAGAAATGGTTCTATTTGCTGATGACAGCACGGCTATTATAAAATGCAATAATCCAAATAATTACCAACTTGACATTAATAATACTCTTAATAAAATAATTAATTGGCTTAATGATAATAATCTAGTGATTAATCTCAATAAAACCAAAGTTATGCACTTCCATCAGCGACTTGAAAATGCTCCAGTTGATATCACCTATGGTAATTCTAGAATAGAAGAAGCCAACAACATAAAATTTCTAGGTATTACCATAGACAACAAATTGACTTGGAAACCACACCTAGAAGAAGTTTGCAAGCGATTATGCAAGTCAGCATATCTTCTATTTCAACTGTCAAAAAAAGTGAATATGGAGACACTAATAATGGCGTATCATGGAGTGGTATCATCGGTATTGCGATATGGTGTAATTTTCTGGGGACAGTCAACAAACCGAGAACTCGTATTTAAGATGCAAAAGAGATGTGTTCGATCAATGTGTGGATTGAAAAAGACAGACAGTTGCATTCCATATTTAAAAAAAAAAAATATTTTACCTCTCCCGGCTTTGTACGTCTTCGAAACTTCATTGATCACAAAAAATAATTCCCATTTATTTCAAAAACTGGCTACAGTAAAGAAAATGCCAGTACGCACTCAATATCTAAGCACACGTCAGCATAGCTGACGTCACTGATATTATTTTCCTGGTGATCACTCATCTTCTAACTTTAAAGGAAACTTCACGACTTGTTCCAATGGTTCGTTTATTTGGCAGCGTAACGACTTCCCAGAGAGGTCCGCACTGTCCGGCGGCTCGAACAAGAATGAACCGAGCGCCTACGGTGCGGCCGTTTATATAGGGATCGTCGCACGTGCGCATTTTTAGGTTAAGTATTTAAACAAATCAAATAATAATGAATGTTGCTAATAGAAGAGGTAGTAAACATGTTTAACATAATTTTTCAGCGTAATAATCAATCAACAGTTTGTAAACTAATTTTAAACAATCAAATTATTAAACTTAATTATCTTCATCCGAAATAACGACGAACTATTGTTGTTGCGCCGATAAACATAATTTTTTGGCGTAATAATCAATCAACAGTTTGTAAACTAATTTTAAACAATCAAATTATTAAACTTAATTATCGTCATCCGAAATAACGACGAACTATTGTTGTTGCGCCGATACGGCCATACTGACAGGCGGTGCGCGCTCTGCACCAGCCTCGTTGATTCACGTTGTGATATTTGCGACTACCTGTAAGTATAGAAGGATTTTCTCTGAGTAGGGTATCTGTTAAGCAACTCGTGTTGCTTTGTGTTGTTGTTTCATAGTGCTATAAAACAACTGCCTTTTATGTTTGAAAATATTAAGGTTTGTAGGTTCTCGAAGGGTTCTCGGAGGTTCTCGAAGGGTTCTCGGAGGTTCTCGAAGGGTTCTCGGAGTCTCTCGGAGATTCTCGGAGGTTCTCGGTGGTTCTCGAAGTGTCGTAGATGTATTGTGGCTCTCGTAGAGTTATTTGGAATTATTAATATGAATTGAGTTTCTTACCATTCATTCTGATGCGTTTGGAATTGGCTGTTCTTGTAGGGTTTCTTGTGAGGTCGATGGATTGGGCTGAGTTGATGCTGCAGAGTCTCGGTGAGTAGGCGATTCGTTTTCCGCCGATACGGTCAACTGTTCACCAGGTTGTGGAGCACGGCGTAGCTGATCATGGGCCACCTTGCGGGGTCGTCCTCTGCCGACAACTTTCTTCACCAAATATCGGTCAGTTTCCAATATTCTGCAGACTTCATATGGCTCGCTGAATTTAAGGTCTAGCGATGTTTGGTTGCGAGGATTATTTTTAATCAATACGTAGTCTCCTCTTTGAAAATGATGGATTTTGGCTTTGTGTAAGTTGAAGCGTTGTCTGTCTTGTTCGCTTGCTCGTAACGTTTTCTGTTGTACTTGTTGAGTAAGTGCTTCGATATCAATAGTTCCATTGTCAATATCTACCAAGTTAAGTAGCTCTGGAGGTACGCAGTGCTTCCGTTGTGTAATGAGCGTAAGTGGAGCAACACCGGTGACACGATGAGTTGTACAGTTGATTGCTAGTTGGAGTTCTTCTAGTGTAGTATGCCACTGCTCGGTTTCATAATTTTTGATCATCACTAATGCATTCTTGATGGTTGCAATGACCCTTTCAACTTGGCCATTCGCTCGGCTGACTCCTGGAGCTATGGCATGGATATTTATTCCAATCTGGTCACAGTAGTCTTTGAACTCGCCAAGGAATTCTCTTCCTCCATCGACTATGATTTGGACTGGTGTGCCAAATAGGTACACAGTACGTTTCAAAGCAGCCAATGTACTATGTGGGTTTTTGTTGCTGGCGAAGTAAAGTAAAACATACTTCGAGAAGGCATCAATGGAGACTATGACGTACTGCTGATCATCTGGAGTACCCAGTTTCCCTGTTATGTCCATATGAATAACTTGAAAGGCAGCCGTTGGTTTTTGTATTGGATGTAGTTGGGCTTGAATGGCACCGGATCTTCCTTTGGATGTTCGGCATATTATGCAATTATCGACAAATCTTCGGACAGTAGAACTCATGTTCTTGAACCAATAAGTTTCTCTGATCTTCTGTAATGTCTTTTCCCAGCCGGGATGTTTAAGTGCAGTGTGAAAAGAATTGATGATACTCCATTGGAAAGACTTCGGGACCACTGTACTAAGCTGCTGGCCGAAGACAGGATCATTAATGTTCTTCTTTAAGACGTTGTCCTCCAAGACATAGTCTTCTACAGGGTTATTGTCACTAATGCTGTCCATTATTGGTCGTAGTTCCTCGTCTCGTCGCTGTTCTATTTTGAGCCAGTTCAAGTCTCTTGTCATAACATTGACTGCAAACTCCGTTGGGTTTCTGCTGAAGAAATCAGCATGCTGAAGCCGTTCGCCTTTGCGGTACTCAACTTCGAAGTCGTAGTTTTGTAGGAACGCCCACCAACGATGAATTCGTGGTAACAGATCCTTTTTGTGTTTCGACGCTTTGAGCGCATTACAGTCTGTTATTACTGTGAATTTTCGCCCATATAGGTACTGGCGAAAGTGTTTTATAGCACGCACCACTGCCAGTGTTTCCAACTCGTAGGAATGGTAGCGACTTTCAGCCTCCGTGGTTCTCATACTCATAAACGCAACTGCATGTTGACGTCCCTCAATCACCTGTACCAAGACTGCGCCAAATCCGAGGCTACTTGCATCCGTATATAATTGTATGGGTGCTTCTTCCTGAAATAATGTGAGTACTGGAGCAGACGTTAGGCATTCAATGATTGTGTTACGGGCTTTCTCGTGTTTGTCTGTCCATATCCATTTGGCACCTTGTTTCGTCAACTCGTAGAGGGGTACCATAACACGAGAAAAGTCCGGGATGTACTTTCTGAAGTATCCTGCCAGACCATTGAACTGCCTGACCTGTTTGACAGTCTTAGGCACTGGAGCTTTGACGAGAGCTTCCACTTTTCGCGGGCTTGGTCGCACTTGTCCATCAGAAACTACGTTTCCAAGATATTCGATGGATCGTTTGAAGAAGCTGCACTTGTCAGCATTGATCGAAAAGCCAGCCTCTTGTAGTGCTATGAGGATTCGCTCCAGGTGTGATATTCCCTCAGGGAAATCTGTGCATTTGCTTAGCACGTCATCCACGTAAACCTGTGCAGCTGTTCCCAGCAAAGATGTTAGAGCTCTGTTGATAGATCGCTGGTAAACTGAACAAGCATTGCTCAAACCGAACGGCATGGTGAGGTATTCATATAAGCCATCTGGTGTGACGAAGGCGGTCTTCTCAATGGATGTTTCACCAATTGGAATTTGGTGAAAGCCTGCTGCCATATCAAGGCTTGTGTAGAAATGACCATTTGCCAACTGGTCAATCTGATCAGAAATCAGGGGAAGCGGGTAGTGATCACGTAGTGTATTCGAGTTAAGTTCTCGAAAGTCTACGCAAAGTCGATCGTCTCCATTCTTCTTCTTGACTAAAATGATGGGGCTTGAGTAGGGAGATTTGCTTTCTCGGATGATGTTGTGTTCCAGAAGTTCTTGAACTATGCTGCGAACCTTCTCTCTTTCCACTGGACTGAGGCGATATGGTCTTCTTTCCACAAATTTGTCAGGGTTTTTCAGTCTGATTTCCAGTTCACCAGTGTTTACTCGAGTCTTGGGATATCCACGAATAAACAGGTGTTCGTATTTATTCAGAAGTCGATGTAGTTGCAAGACTTCATCTTCGTTGGTTAGGTCACAGTCCAGGTTGTTGAAGAGAGGAGAGTTCGTACTCACATGATTGACGAGTGTTTTATGAATTAGCTTCGTCCCGTTGGATGTGATTATCATGCTCAAATTAGTGCCATGAATCAGATTCATTCCCACTAAAATGTCTGTTGACATTTCATAGTCGGGCAATACGTAAAACTCCAGCTCAATACTGATGGTGTCTATAACACACACCGTTATAAGTTTGGTCAACGATAGTGCGGGGAATTGACCAATTCCTTTCAAATAGTTGACTACTGGTCTCCTCTGACCCGGTAGTACAGCAGCGAGAGATTCTCGTATGGTTGAGCATTCCGCCCCGCTATCGAAGATAGCCTGCAATATCCTGTCACCTATTTTGATAGTGGTTGGAGCCAGCTTATTGCTTGCTACGCAGTTCATGTTTGAAGTCAATGAACGTTCACGTTTAAAGCAAGTTTCGTAAGTGTGACCTGGTTTCTTGCAGTAGGTGCAGGCAGGCGGGGTTGTTCTTTTTGAATCCGCTTTGTCAGCTTCAGGTTTGTTTTCCAAGGGTTTGAATCTGCAATCGTTGGTAGAGTGGTTCGTCTTTTTACATATGCGGCAGCTTGATGTTGATGGTGTAGTGTCCGACAATCGTGGCCGCTTGATTTGCATTGTGGAACTTGAACTTGGGTGAGAACGCTTCTTCCGAATAGATGTTGCAACCGAGATGAGTTCAGGTACAGTGGTTGCTCTGGTATTCAATAATTCGATACGCAAACGCTCGTCGTTAACGCATCCAATTACTGCTTCCACAGCGTGTTCGTCTCCCAGTTCGTCCTTGGTGACCCTTCTCCATAGGATCCATGCGCGTGACAAAAATTCCGCAATGTCTTTTGTTGAGTCGTAAACATGTTCTCTGAACATGATGATATCTCGAGAGTATCTATTTTCAGGTTCAAACGTGGTGATGAGGTTCTTCCGCAACTCTTCCCACGTATTAGTAGTCACCATCCAATCATCGATCCACATTTTTGCACGCCCCTTCAGCAGGCTGCAGACTTTCATGCGGACATCGAAATCATTCAGCTTATAGGCTTCAATTGCTTGATCTATATGCTGGCACCATTCTCGCACACCGACGTGGGTGTCTGGGTCGAACGATGGTAAGTAAACGTCCTTGATCCTTATTTTTGATTCGGTGGGTGGAGCACATAAACGCTCCGACATTTTCTGCATCGTTTCCATCATTTGCATCAGGAACTGTGGTGGTATCCCACCCATCTGCATTCCATGGTGATTGTATGTTTGCGGTCTCGATTGTGTTGCAGCTTCCACTGGTGTGCTTATGTCAAACACAGGTCCATGGTGCTGCTCGTTAGTTGGGTCCGGTTGCTCAGGTGGTGAACGAGCTGATGAGGAAGCGGCTTGGGTAGGAGCTTCTTGCAATCCCACTTCTGATGACGGAGAAAGGACCTCCGTAGTATTTTTAAAAAGTGTGACGTCAGCATAGCTGACGTCACTGATATTATTTTCCTGGTGATCACTCATCTTCTAACTTTAAAGGAAACTTCACGACTTGTTCCAATGGTTCGTTTATTTGGCAGCGTAACGACTTCCCAGAGAGGTCCGCACTGTCCGGCGGCTCGAACAAGAATGAACCGAGCGCCTACGGTGCGGCCGTTTATATAGGGATCGTCGCACGTGCGCATTTTTAGGTTAAGTATTTAAACAAATCAAATAATAATGAATGTTGCTAATAGAAGAGGTAGTAAACATGTTTAACATAATTTTTCAGCGTAATAATCAATCAACAGTTTGTAAACTAATTTTAAACAATCAAATGATTAAACTTAATTATCTTCATCCGAAATAACGACGAACTATTGTTGTTGCGCCGATAAACATAATTTTTTGGCGTAATAATCAATCAACAGTTTGTAAACTAATTTTAAACAATCAAATTATTAAACTTAATTATCGTCATCCGAAATAACGACGAACTATTGTTGTTGCGCCGATATATATTATCCTTATAACACAAATAAGGGTAATATCATATACATTGTATGTCTTAGCTGACAAAACATAGAGCACTTAACACTATTTACCATAAGATCTTATAATGTAATAACCTATGTTTGACAAATAAATATCGGTTCTTACCTCACTATCTAAAATCTTTGAAAAAGCCTTAAATTCACGTCTTACAAATTACTTAGAAAAGAATAATATACTTGCGCAAAACCAGTATGGGTTCAAAAAACAGAAATGTACTGAAGATGCAGTTCTAGATCTAACCAGTAGCATAATTAGCGCCCTAGATAACAAAACCAAAGCACTAGGCATATTTCTAGATCTGTCAAAAGCATTTGACACTGTCTCTGTCACAATACTTCTGAAAAAAATGGAACACATGGGAATAAGGGGAGTGGCATTGAAAATTTTCAAAGACTACCTTACAGGACGAAGTCAGTGTGTAAAAATACAAACCTCACAAAGTGATGACATTGCTCTCAGTGGTTTCGGGGTTCCTCAGGGTAGTGTGCTTGGTCCTACACTCTTTCTTATCTACGCAAACGAACTTTGCCAATTAAATTTAAAAAATTGTAAAATATTCGCCTATGCAGACGACACCGCTGTACTCGTATGCAGCAAAACCTGGGAAGAAGCTCAAAGTGATGCTGAAAATGCTCTCAGAACCATCATGACGTGGTTGAATAATAATTTGCTTACTCTAAATGTCTCCAAAACTAATTATATCGCTTTCTCACCATCCACTCAATCCCAACCCTTAAGTAATTTGCTCTCCCTTAAGGCTCATAATTGTCCTGGCACAAATACACAGACCTGCAGCTGCCAACGCATAGAGAGAGCATATAACGTCAAGTACCTTGGTGTCTTCCTTGACTCCACCCTAAATTGGCACACACATCTAAAACTACTGACAGGCCGTGTGCGAAGACTGATATTTACCTTCAAAAGACTAAGATCGACCCTAAAGAGTGGTACACTTACAGCTGTCTACTATGCTTTGGCGCAGTCCCTTCTCTCATACTGCATCTCAGCGTGGGGTGGTACATATGCCACGGCGTTACTAAAAGTTGAAAGAGCACAAAGAGCTGTCTTAAAAGTTATGCATAAGAAACCACGCATGTACCCTACATTTCTGTTATATAGCGAGTGTAAACTGCTGACTGTGAGACAGCTCTATGTCCTCCAATCAATTCTGCGCCAGCACTCCTCTCTCACCTACGTCCCAGGGCTGATGAGTGAGAAACGGCGCAAAAGCCATGTATGTCCTACCGTACGCCATAGGACCACTCTTGCCAGTCGACATTTTTATGTCCTTGGTCCTCGCCTTTACAATAAAGCCAACAAACAGCTTAATATTTACGAACATTCTCTATCAAAGTGCAAATGCTTTTACGTGATTGGCTATTACAACTTTCTTATAGTGATACGGAAAGTCTTCTTGTACAACCAACCTAGTTTTATAGTGAAATCTGTACACTCAAACGCAATCACACACACACACACACACACACACACACACACACACACTACATCAACCTACTCACACCACACACCACACTTACACAATACACGTACACAACACACCTACACAGCAAATTCAGACCTAGAGTCAGTTTCTTTTAATTTCCAACTTGTTCCTACTTTTCATTTATACTTTTAATACCTTTTTTCAACACCCATCGGCTTACATACATTGTCAATACGCTGACTCATTTTATACGGAAGTCCCTGTCTCCTGTAATACAGTTTTTTTAACTAGTACAGGATACAGTGATCTTTTCCACTACCGTTAAGTACTGTATTGTATTGAAAAGTTTTTGTTTATCTGCAACTGGTGGAAATATGTTAAGTAACACTGTTTTTGGAACAATAAATTTTTTATTATTTATTATTATTTAAATAATGATTCTGATTCTGATTCAAGAAAACTGTTTGTTTTTTTTAGTCTTATATGAAAAATCATTTTTTATTTATTCTAAGAAAGCTCTAAATAAGGTAACAGTATGAAATAAGACATATAGGAATTTGATATATTTATTCGCCACCTGTACTCAGTTTTAGAAGGGTTTTTTGGTGTTACTGAAAACAGTGAAGAGTGGTGCTAAAAGGGCCAAACTGCAGCCCTTTTATCCTTTATTTTTTTGACTTATCGGTATGAAAGAGCACACTACATTGCCCTTTTTGACATATTAACTTTTGAAAGATTGTTGGAAAACTAACGCCCTTTTAGCACAAAAAATATCATAGTTTTTCAATAAACTGGCATTATAATAACTGGCAATTTCTATGAAGCTCTCGTTTCATACAAAAACGTACTTTGGCCCTTTTAGCACCAGGCCACAGAATTGGTTTTATTCATATTTTAGTTTTATGTTTGAACTAGCTTATGCCCGCGGCTTCAACAGCGTGGTTGTCGGAAATTTTCTCATGGGCACGTAACCGGGATAAAAGTACCCTATGTAACACATAGGATACTTTTATCAAGGTCATAGAAAATATTGGTGTGCCAATTTTTTTCTAAATACATTTAGTAGACTTGTGTGAAAGGGTAACAAATATCCATCCATCCTCAGAAACTTTTACTGTTTATAATATTAGTAGGAAGTAGGATATAGTAGGATGTGAGGTGTCGGGATCTAGTACGATACACAAATGTACATAATTTTTACTTATACACAACATTTTGTTAATGAACTTAAATACATTCAGCATTACCACTCAACCGTCCATGGTTACAAAAGTAACCAAATAAAATTTCGTCGAAACGTCCTGGTTACTTTTGTAACCATGGACGTTTTATGCGTCATTCGTCACTTGAAACGTGTTTATCGCTACAGTCCTTTGATAGTCGTACATTAGAGAAATACCAGATGTCGCTATATGAGATTTGTCATCCAGTAGAGTGAATTTCATCTATGGACCGGCAACATAAAATTTAGAAAAAAAAAAAGAAAATGACAGTTCATCCGTGTTGTCTAGTGAACTATGTTTGTGTGTGGATCTCCAACTAAAATATGGTAAGTTTTCTGTTTTTATACCACATTTATGTTGTTATTGTATATCAAATTAAACGTGAAGATATTTCCTTTACGAAATATGCATTACTACGCCAATTTCGAAACGTTTACATGGAATAATATAGCTGGAAAAGTTTTATGATGACCGCGCGGACATTGTTCGTTGGTTGTTGTTGATCCATTTTTCGAATTAGTTGTTTTTGTTAAATAAATGCTTAAATATAAGAGAATACTTTACTATTAGCACTATAACAGCTATTTACAAACGAAATATATTGAGATGGGGTCTACAAATTATTCAAACGCAACTCGTAATTCATGATTTTAGTGTTGGCTCGGGGACCTTTGGAGAAGTATTTGTTTTTTCTTGATAGAAAACTAAATACTTATATTGGTGTCATTTTGAAGGGTATATTATGTACTATTATAATAAAAATAATTTTGCCTAGTAATTATTATACTTTTCTTGTAAAATACGAAATAAAAAATAAATACGATATTTTTTTGAAATCCCCGACTTTATTTTCTAATTAGAATTCAATATCTAATTAGCTTTTTGTTTGATTAATTTAGTTTTTTCCAATTAGAATTCGATATCTTATTAGCTTTCCGTGAGTATTTCTTATTAGAATATAGCTACAGTAGTTTTTCAGTCGTAATCGTTTTTGTGCAAAAAATTCGCAATGTCGTAAAAAAGAAAGTGAAATTTGACGCCCGGACAGTTGGGGAGATAATCGCCGCGCGGGTTGGACGGTTGAGTGGATTAGAATCGTATCCAGACTTTGTTAAAGTTACTTTAAAACAAATGTACAGTTTGGCTTTGCTACGATTTATTATAATTACATGTTTAGATATATAATTCTACTGTACGTGTGTATGTCACTGAACTCCTCCTAAACGGCTGGACCGATTTGAATGAACTTTTTTTTAAAAAGGGCTCGAGTCTTAAAAAGGACTCGAGTCTTTAAAACAACCCAAGTCTTAAAGAAAAATTCGGAGCATGAAGATGAAACTTGTACCTCATCATTCGAAAAGACTCGAAAGAAGACAATAAATTCAAATTAGTGGTTAGGTATCATATGATGTAACTTTGCGTACAAAAAAATCTGACGAGTTATTCGAGCTACAAGACTCGAGTTCATTTTAAGACTCGAGTCGTTTTTAAGACTCGAGTCCTTTTCAAAACTCGAGTCCCTTTTTTAGACTCGGGAATGACTCGGGCTCGGCTTGACTCTAGACTCCGAGCCTTTTGAGCACACTAAGTCTTGGATAATTGAGTCGAGTCTTTAAAATTACTCGAGTCCTTAGCAACACTAGACCGGACGGACCCTGTCCTGTTTCCTTGAACCCGATTGCAGCGCCACCTACCGGGTCCAATAGTGAATCTAAACCATCCAGGGTGCTACCCAATCGTCTAGAGGACACGGTGGAGGATACGGTGGAAGTTTGCTCTGCCTGGGCGAAGCACCGCCGTGTCCTCGTGGAGGCGATCGGCGGCGGCGACCTCTCGCGTCCGGACCTGGTGCGAGCCATGGTACGGAGCGAGAGGGAATGGGAAGCCGTCACCTCCTTCTGCGAAGCAGTAATGCTCGCGAAGGAGGAGGCGGGGCGCGTGAGGAAGAGGCAGTCTCTGCGCCCTCACGTCCCTAGCCGCCGCAGGAGGAGACGCCCCGGGCGTCGGGAGTCAATAGCGGACTCCCGGCCACCGTAGGCGCGAGCTTGCGGGCGGCGAGCAATGGGTAGCTCGCCACCCGATATATCAAATTCCTATATGTCTTATTTCATACTGTTACCTTATTTAGAGCTTTCTTAGAATAAATAAAAAATGATTTTTCATATAAGACTAAAAAAAACAAACAGTTTTCTTGAATCAGAATCAGAATCATTATTTAAATAATAATAAATAATAAAAAATTTATTGTTCCAAAAACAGTGTTACTTAACATATTTCCACCAGTTGCAGATAAACAAAAAACTTTTCAATACAATACAGTACTTAACGGTAGTGGAAAAGATCACTGTATCCTGTACTAGTTAAAAAAACTGTATTACAGGAGACAGGGACTTCCGTATAAAATGAGTCAGCGTATTGACAATGTATGTAAGCCGATGGGTGTTGAAAAAAGGTATTAAAAGTATAAATGAAAAGTAGGAACAAGTTGGAAATTAAAAGAAACTGACTCTAGGTCTGAATTTGCTGTGTAGGTGTGTTGTGTACGTGTATTGTGTAAGTGTGGTGTGTGGTGTGAGTAGGTTGATGTAGTGTGTGTGTGTGTGTGTGTGTGATTGCGTTTGAGTGTACAGATTTCACTATAAAACTAGGTTGGTTGTACAAGAAGACTTTCCGTATCACTATAAGAAAGTTGTAATAGCCAATCACGTAAAAGCAATTTGCACTTTGATAGAGAATGTTCGTAAATATTAAGCTGTTTGTTGGCTTTATTGTAAAGGCGAGGACCAAGGACATAAAAATGTCGACTGGCAAGAGTGGTCCTATGGCGTACGGTAGGACATACATGGCTTTTGCGCCGTTTCTCACTCATCAGCCCTGGGACGTAGGTGAGAGAGGAGTGCTGGCGCAGAATTGATTGGAGGACATAGAGCTGTCTCACAGTCAGCAGTTTACACTCGCTATATAACAGAAATGTAGGGTACATGCGTGGTTTCTTATGCATAACTTTTAAGACAGCTCTTTGTGCTCTTTCAACTTTTAGTAACGCCGTGGCATATGTACCACCCCACGCTGAGATGCAGTATGAGAGAAGGGACTGCGCCAAAGCATAGTAGACAGCTGTAAGTGTACCACTCTTTAGGGTCGATCTTAGTCTTTTGAAGGTAAATATCAGTCTTCGCACACGGCCTGTCAGTAGTTTTAGATGTGTGTGCCAATTTAGGGTGGAGTCAAGGAAGACACCAAGGTACTTGACGTTATATGCTCTCTCTATGCGTTGGCAGCTGCAGGTCTGTGTATTTGTGCCAGGACAATTATGAGCCTTAAGGGAGAGCAAATTACTTAAGGGTTGGGATTGAGTGGATGGTGAGAAAGCGATATAATTAGTTTTGGAGACATTTAGAGTAAGCAAATTATTATTCAACCACGTCATGATGGTTCTGAGAGCATTTTCAGCATCACTTTGAGCTTCTTCCCAGGTTTTGCTGCATACGAGTACAGCGGTGTCTCGAGTCGAGTCTAGGACTCGAGAAAGGACTCGAGTCTTAAAAACGACTCGAGTCTTAAAATGAACTCGAGTCTTGTAGCTCGAATAACTCGTCAGATTTTTTTGTACGCAAAGTTACATCATATGATACCTAACCACTAATTTGAATTTATTGTCTTCTTTCGAGTCTTTTCGAATGATGAGGTACAAGTTTCATCTTCATGCTCCGAATTTTTCTTTAAGACTTGGGTTGTTTTAAAGACTCGAGTCCTTTTTAAGACTCGAGCCCTTTTTAAGACTCGAGTCCTTTTTAAGACTTGAGTCCTTTTTAAGACTCGAGTGCTTATCTGTAGACTCCGAGCCTTTTGAGCACACTGAGTCTTGTATAATAGAGTCGAGTCTTTAAAATTAGGACTCGAAGACTCGAGTCCTTTGCAATACTAGTCCGATCAGCTAGTGTAAGTATATATTTTTATTATTCATTTAAAAATATACGTTCTTATAATAGTAGAATTACCTATAATTTGACTTAAACATTCATATAACTTACTTAGGAATAAAATTACTAAAACTAAAGTCACTTATTCTTAGCATTATTCATTAAATTATTTAATCGAATATTGATTAAGACAGATTTGGGCTTCCCTAGACAGAGCAATAAACGGTTCTGTCTAACATCCGAATTGCGTATCACACTATTCTTCACTAATCTGAATAATTTTGATGGATTTTGCTAGTTCATTGCTTCATCACTTTGAAAAATTTGTATGCTCAACAACGTAAATAACGCAATGAATGTTGTTGAAATGTCAAAATCAAAGCAGTTGCTATTGTTTGTGTGTTACGCAATATTCCCGTTTCGTTAAGACCCAAATTCTTCTCCATACAACTTGTATATCGTTGGACAATACTTTTGAGCCAACTTTTCATATGGAGAATCCTTTTCTATTTTCATATCACGTGTCAGTTTGTTCCAAAAATGATGAGTGTAGGCGTTTTCAACGTCGTTCAATTCTCCAGGTTCGAAGTATTCGTTGTTTCGGGAGAAATGTAGCGGGTAGAAATACTCGGGGCCATACACTTCGAGTCCTGAAAAGAATTAATGTATAAGCTTATACAGAATCTGCCGGGGTCGCGTGATTGTTCGAAAGAGATACCGTGACCCTGGCACATGGGCAACTGATGGAACACGGGTGGGTTTTAGTCAGTATAAGTCTGACACGCCCTCCCGCTCCGCCCAGAGCGGGAGAAGTCATTTGATGATTTCCCATCCTGAAGAAAAAAAAAGCTTATACAGAAGGTACCATAAAAAAGTAGTTGATTGAAGTAATTGATCAATAAACGAAACTGTGAACTGTAGTCAGGGTTTGCTAGCCTGCTGAGTAAAAAAAAAACATCATCAGCAGTCTTTTTTTCAATAGCAACTGGTCTTAAACACCGGTGACGTGGTGGTAGTTGTAAATAGGTCTATTCATTCTATTCTATTATTATCAAACTCCTGCGCTGCATCAATTTGCTGAAGAGTAACGGAGGAGTTACCATTCGCTCAAAATTAAGAAGTAACATAATATTTTAGAAAAACCCTGAAGTGTCATGCCATAATTTACTATGTCCGATTCAACCATTTTTTCTCACTGTATCCTGCCTCGCATATCTGCTGCCCGGCAAATTATTATGGTTATATAGCAGCTTGTGTGAAAGTTTTAGTATACTAGTGTTTTTGTAGTAATAGTCTTCTGGGTTCTGGATTAATCTGGTTCAAGGCAATAGGCTCATCTTTGCATACCCCATAGGGAAATGTGTGCGTGTGCGTGATATCATTAATTTTGTTTATGATACAGACATACATACATACATAAAATCACGCCTTTTTCCCATGGGGGTAGCCAGAGACTACAGAACGTCACCTGTTACGATCCTTAAATACTCCTTTTGCCTCGTTTAAGATCATACATCTGGTCATACACGCACGCCGGTTACTAGTGCTACGCACCTGACCCTTCTGAAGAACATCACCAATAAGGTCACTATTATGTTCTCCTAGGGCGTCCCCTTCTGGCGTGACCAGTCACATCTGCCGTGTAAATTACTTTTGTTAGCCGTTCTTCATTCATCTTCTCAACATGACCAAATCATCCAAGCACATCTACGTTTTTCAATTTTTGTCACTACATCTTCTTTTAAACCGCACCGTTGTCTTTTCACATAATTCCTCATCCTATCACAGTCACACCACACATGCTTCGCAAGGAACGCATTTCCACAGCATTTATTCTACTTTCATGCTTCTTTTGCCACACCCAGTATTCACTTCCTTACATAAGCGTAGGCACCAGCACACCATTGTGAACAGCCAGTCGAGCCTTATCGGACATCAACTGGTTGGTCACAATCGCATGTACTTTATTTCCCGCATTTACTCTTCTTTCCATATCTTTAATTGCCGTCCCTTGTAAACAAACTCCCCAAATATACGAACTCATTTACTTGCTCCACACTCTTATCGTTTATTTTCACATCACATACCGAAACATTCTCTTCTCTTTCAAACACCATGACCTTCGTCTTATTCACATTTATATTCATCCCCTTCATCTTAAATGCTTCGTTCATTACCGTCACCATGTCTTGCAACTGTTCTGCTGCCGATGCAAGTAGAACTTGATCATCTTCGTAGAGAAGGCATTTGACAGGTAACTCACTCATTGTCAATCCACACTCATACTCTTTCAAATTTTGCAGACAACTATCCATGTACAAGTTGAACAGCCACGGTGACGCTACACAGCCCTGTTCGTGTATGCTCCATTTATCCTAACACAAGCACTGGAATCCTTATATAAATGCTAAACTCGTAGCCAAATTCTGGGCTAACACTATTTAGATTGCTATCGACACGCCAAGAAGAAGAAGTGCCCGTACCATGCGCCAGTCCACACCGTACATGGATAGTGTTTATGATACTTGGTACAAACCTTGACAAGTGTTAGATGACCAATCTACCATGTTGGAGGTTCGGCACATCTTTTCAAGTACTCTCGTTATGGCGCCAGGTCCGTTATGTATCCAAATATCTGGTCTATAGGTTGTTTTGACTTCACTGGAAATAAATACCAAAATATAATTAGAAAGTTAAAATAAAATATATGTCACATTGATCAGGAAGATAAAGTAAATCGTTTAGATCAGTTATCTTCATTTGTTGAACATGAACAATTACCAATACCTATTCAACAATCTTAAGTGTGATAGGATCGGATGTACATTTGTACAACCATAATAGTAGATATTATCTATTATCTTTATCATCGGTGTTTATTTATTTTATTGTTTTAACAGTGTTTTCAATTCACACACTCAATGTCCATATTATCGACAAAACCTACTTCGTACAATTGGAACTGATTTGCTGCTGGAGAGTTTGTTGCGCCACTTTTTCTTCCTAGCGAAAGCACTAGGAAGTTGTGAAAATCGGGCGCTTTGGGGGACTGTCTTATGTAACTTTGACGTTCAAAAAGTGCTGACTCTCAGCCTAGTTTGGATTTTGGATTTTGATTTGGATTTGGATTTTTGGAACATCAGGCTGTGCTTATTTACGTTCTATGGCTCACTTTATGTATCTCTTGACAGGTTCGAATAGCGGCCAATAGGCTGACACATACCGATGGAATGCTCGGCACGGGCCGGTACTACGGCTTCAGACTTTTGGAGGGGAATGGCCTATCCGCATCGCAAAGATCGTTAATAAAAGACATAAGATGAATGTACGCGTACTCCCGATCATGGCGTTAAAAAGACAGGTATGTCATCATGTGACTCACCGGCCACTGTATCGATCGATAGTGATAGTTGTGAGTGTGCACATGATAGCCAAGTCCCTGGATCAAAAACTGAAGAGGGACTTATTGGGCGACTGAGGTCGTGGAGTTGATTTTTAAAGCATATTTCTAAAACTCGATATGCAATGATAACGTTCTACAATGCGTCCTACGCCAAGAGTTCCTTTGATCCCCGGAGGGTAAAGTAGAGGTGTACTTGTAGTACACACATTTTTCGTAGTTTTGTTTAAGTACTCATTACAGTGATTTTAAATGAGTTGTATTGCAACATGTAGTTAGCTAGCGACCTCGTCAGCTGTTCATAATATTCTAGCCTGACCAACCGGCAGCAAGTTCGTCATGCTCCCTTAGATGTCACTGCTTGCGGTAGCGTCGGGGGTCGGGTTACCACCTTCCCTCAAATATGGCGAGGGGGGTAGTGGCTGACCTTTGCGTTATGCTCGTGAACGGGTGCTGCTTGTGGTGACTGGTCGACTTGCTGCCCATGGTTTTTGTTATTGTTTTTACTCCGGAGGTCCTAGTTTAACTATTGTAACTTCAACTTAGCAATATGCATCAATGTATGTATATGTATCATTTTGCGTCGTTGAATATGTAAGCGGGCACGCCCTTTATGCCTGGAGGCTTTATTTAAGTTTTACGTTCTGTTTACGATTTTGTTTTATTATTTATTTCAGCTTGAGTTTACTTTTCAATGTTTTGTTCGTATATTGGCGTGTGCTAGCTGACATATGGCGAATAATGTATGTTTTGTTTTGTTTTATAATATTAATTACTTACACTATATTGTATAGAATCAAGTTCTTCTAACTTAACAGACAGCTGTGCTGCTGGGGAGTTTGTTCCGCCACTTCTTCTTCCCAGCTAAAGCACTAGGAAGTGTCGAAGGGCGGGCGTTTTGGGGGGACTGTCTTTTGTAACTTTGACGTTCAAAAAGTGCTGACTCTCAGCCTAGTTTGAATAAATGACTTTTGATTTTGATTTTGATTTTGTACCAATTAATAGGGTGCCCGGTGGATTGTAACAGAACAGATGATTTAAAAGCAAATATGAGGTTTATGATTTCGACCTGTATGTATGTATGTATACAGGTCGAAATCATAAACCACCTCTTTGCTTGGCCATCACTTGCTCGAAATGATTTTTGCGTGAAAATGATAACCTTTTGCAATGCTACGAGTAACTAGGTATGTAGGTATACGGCATTTCAATCTGACAAATGAAACAAATTTTCGGTAAAACTAGAGATAACATGCAATTTTTTTTTTGTGGGTGGGAAATCATCAAATGTCCTCTCCCGCTCTGAGCGGAGCGGATGGGCGTGTCAGACTTTTACTGACTAAAACCCACCCGTGTTCCTTCAGTTGCCCATATGCCAGGGTCCCGGTAACTCTTTCGAACAGATCTCACGACCCTGGCAGGAGGTAACCTACTTAATACAGATATTGTATTGTAAGTGACGGAAATGGCGAATTTGTACGTACTTGATGACAGCCTCGGCAAGTTTTCTGCCTAAGTGATCCATAGAAATAGCGATGGCTGCGGAATTCACCAAGCCGTTGTCCTCCTTTGCTACCCAGTTGTGCCCGAGAGGCGTCAAAGACTTGACGACCAGCATGTCCGTGTCCAGATAAACCCCTCCCCACTTGTACAAAGTTAAATATCGCAGGACATCAGAAGTATGTTCCACCCGCCACTTGCTTTTATTAAAAGGCTGGCCTGCCACCATAGCTTCCAAAGGAGTGTTTTTGGCGTAATCAGTTATGTGAACCCTAGCGAACCTGATGTTATGGAAGCGACGTAATTTCGCGATGGAACTCCTTTGGTACACGACTTTGCTGACGGGTGCACTGAACATCACATAAACTTGTCGCCTTGGGTGGGCTCTCGACGCAGACTCGATGGCACATGCTTGACGAGAGTTTAGCCCTCCACGGCAGGAAGTCTCGTGAAAGAATATTGAGTTGGGTCTCGGCAAAAAGTTTCTGTCTTCAGCTGACGGCAGATCATCGTTCTCATCTAAGTAATGACACGAAATATTATTATCCGCGGTGTCAATATTCGTGGTAAAAGGTTGTAAGATTGACACAGTTTGCGTGTTGATATAGTAAATAGTAAGACCACTGAAAACTATACAAGTTATAAATATGAACACATGTTTTCTTAATATGAAAAAGTTTTTCTTTGGTGATTTTAACGAGTACATATTTGAACTTTTCGCACGATAGCAATGACTCGAGAAGGCGGAAACGGAAACATTTTAAAGACTCATTATCAAAATCGGATACAATCTATAACGAACGCTTTTTAGTTGTAACATGAGATTTCAATACAGATTGTTACTATCACCTCAAAATGCACACTATTGTATGATAGTGTTGCACATCTGTTTTGTTAGAGAATAATAACGATTATATACGGTACATATTTTCCTGATGCTTCCCAAGTTATAAGCGATTTTATTGACGACTGCTGAAAGCAAAATCAAACTTTTAAGAACATTATAAAATAATATAATCAGTCAATGAAAATGGTACCGTGTGGTGCCCGGACGTAAAGAATAGCATCACCCCATTTCTTCCCGTGGGTGTCGTAAGAGGCGACTATGGGAATTACTAGAGAATGGGCAGCAGCGATCTCTTTGCATTTTACCACCATACTGCGATCGCCAATCCGCCTGCCAAGCGTGGCGATTATGGCAAAGGCCCCCAAATTGGGGGAGGTCATGTCCAGCAGTGGACGTATTACGGCTGAAATGATGATGATGATGAATGAAAATGATTATTAGGAAGTGCAAACTAGTCAATCTGTAAGTAACCGTATAAAGTTATATTGGCTTTACTGGTAAGTTACCATTTTGTTTTTATACGTCATATTCAACGAATAGGTACGTTCAAGTTACTTTGATGGGAAGAAAATGTATCATCTGTTAAGGAACCCGCGTACTGGAAAGAACATATCTGTGCTGAGAACTTAAAAACCTGGCATTGTGTGAAGTATATATGCATTTCTTACGAAGCATGTGTGGTGTGGTGTGGCTATGAATGATAGGCTAAGGAATAATGTGCTAAGACAACGGTGCGGCTTTGAGAATGAATGAAAAACGACTAAAGTTATTTACAAGGCGTGCGTGGAAACGTCGGGAAGGAACACCTTAGGATATTTATAATGACCTTATTGGTGATGTTCTAAAGAAAAGTCAGGTGCGTAGTACTCGCAACCGACGTGAGTGTATGTCCATATGTATTAACGGAAACGAGGCAAAAGGACTATTTAAGGTTCCTAGCAGGTGGCGTTCTGTAGTTTCTGCCTACCCCCTTGGGAAAAAGTCATGAGTTTATGTATGTAGTATGCATATTTCATAAAATTCCAGATTTTTAGTTCATAATTTCATTATTATATTTGTAAATAGTGTACTTATATGAGATTTCTGCTGCGAAACATGAGTTCTGTTAGTGTTTTTATTGAGGGTACAAAACTGTTAGTTCTATACAATATTGCACGCATTTCTTACCTCTGCATCTGCCTACTCACCATTTGTCAAGTTGCACATCTTTTGTGGTACATCCGTAAATAAAATGTTAGAGCTGTAACTCCATTTAGTTTGTCTGTAGTAAGTCTTGTAGTCACTGGAAAATGTCGAATACCGTTATTGATCACGCCTTTAGTTTCCTACTTATCACTAGCCATGATTATCAGCTGCTAACCCTGTGATGCCTTACCGACTCTTCGTGAATTTGTGACTTGTTTCTCCCGATACTAAATATATGTGTTTTTTTTTTGTTTCAGCTTGTAATGTTTCACTTCAGGTTTAGACAATAAAAAGAGAAGGTACATTATTTAGAATTTTTCAATTTAATGAACCTATGGTAGGTATCAATCAATATAATTAACTTTATTTACAAAATTAATGTCTGAGAACCGCATCTGCAACGGTTATCCTGAGTGGGTCCATCGCAGTGGAGAGCGGGCAGCGGGCGCCAAACTCTTCTTACTCGCACGAACCACCCAGTTGTTTCCCAGGTCCTCAAACGGCTTCACCACCAATTGACCTCGGTTTAAATACAGCCTTCCCCACTTGGACAACATCAGAAAACACAAGACCATAGAGCAACACGGACCAGAGGGGAGTAGCCATACGCAGGCGTTCCCCTCTGTCAAAGTACAAGTCCACGCGGTCCTATGCGTATAATAAAACTAGTTGCAGCCGCACTGCTCAGTAGACTAAATCTAGTTGCGCGACTAAATTGATGTCCTACAAAAATTACGAATTGTTCTGTATTTTGCTGCAAAAAGAGATTTGCCACGTCAAATTTACAATAAGATGGCATTACCTTTCATATGTAATTAATATTTAATCACATTATTCACATTTACTTCCATAAAACTTAAAAATTACAATATTATCGGTCGTGTTGTTTCGGATTTGTTTACCAACACAGGCCGCTCGCCCTCATACAATATGCGGATCGGTCGAGCGACTGATCCGAGTTTGTTTCCGAGTAGAAGCTGTCACCGAGCGATAGTGTTGTTACTGGTTTGTTAGTAGATAGTTATCGATAAATTTGGCAAAGGAGTCTATATTCATACAGAGACATTTTTGAGAATAAGTTTTCTGATTTATTTAAAATATTATAATGTAAGCTGTATATTAATATACATAGTTGTATAAATAAAAATTTTACAAAACTTACGAGTTAACACGTTTTATTAAAATTACTTAGTGTGAACTTCAACCATATTTTTTTTTAAAGTGAAACTTATAATACTTCGTCTCACACTTTTTCGTCTGTGTGTGGCATGTCGCATGACGGTCGGCCGCGAAGTAGGGATAAAGTGAAAGGCGCTCGCTGGTGCATGTTGTTGTTTATGGATTTATTTCAATTTTGAGTGCTTGAATTGATTATTTACCTTATTTCGTATGAACATTAAAATTAAGTCTTTTTATTAAGCTATTGCATATATTCCGAAAATTTTTAGTTTAATGTCTATAATGTGAAAAAAGTTTCACTACTATCGTGGTTTTATAAAAAAAAACCGGCCAAGTGCGAGTCGGACTCGCACACCGAGGGTTCCGTACAAATCTGTAGGTATTTTCGGTTTAAAAATATATATTTTTTTTAATTTTTATATTTCAGTTGATTGAATGTAAGGTAAATTGCGGTTTACGATTTATGACGTTTTAAAAAAAAACTACTCACTCGATCTCGTTCTAACCAATTTTCGTTGGTAGTTTACATGGTAATGTACATCATATATTTTTTTTAGTTTTATCATTCTCTTATTTTAGAAGTTACGGGGGGGGGGGGGGGGACACACATTTTACCACTTTGGAAGTGTCTCTCGCGCAAACTATTCAGTTTAGAAAAAAATGATATTAGAAACCTCATTACCATTTTTGAAGACCTATTCATAGATACCCCATACGTATGGGTTTGATGAAAAAAATCATTTTTGAGTTTCAGTTCTCTGTATGGGGAACCCCAAAATTTATTGTTTTTTTTCTATTTTAGTGTGAAAATCTTAATGCGGTTCACAGAATACATCTACTTAGGTACCAAGTTTCAATAGCATAGCTCTTATAGTTTCGGAAAAAAGTGGCTGTGACATACGGACGGACAGACAGACAGACAGACAGACATGACGAATCTATAAGGGTTCCGTTTTTTGCCATTTGGCAACGGAACCCTAAAAACCACACAATCCTTTTTTAATTTATTTATTGCAGGTTTCCTAAAGATCCAAATTTAAGGGATACATGGAAGAAATTTTGTAATATATAGACTAACCTGGATTCCCACAAGAAATAGTGTCATTTGCTCAAATCATTTCAAGACTGACTTTCATGTGTTGGCGAACAATAGGAGGAGATTAGTCGAGGGCACCAAATCAACTCTAACGCCACACTGTATTTGTCCCGGAAGTTTTTTATATCACGGAAAAGGTAAAACAGTCCACCTGCACGCGTAGCATGACCACCGTAGAAAGGGGTTTTGTCGACGGACGATTAGACAAAGTAACGTTTCGGGTACACAGTACGACAGCAGCAAAGTAGAAAAAGTCAACTTCACTTTTGATGTGAAACATCTATGGGCGAGGGTAAACCTAAATTTTGGCGTGGTGAGCGTGGCCACGCACAGTGGCCCATACTGAAAATTAGTGGACTTAGGCAACAAAGTTTCAATATCGATGCGATTTTTTTTGATGTGTTAATTAACATATTAACATATAATTAATACGTTATTTTTTGATTATACCATATTTATTTCTTTTCGTAAAGCATGCTTTATAAATATTACCTTTACAAAATATATTTCTTGTTTTGCCTTGTGTCGCAGGTTCGCTAGGTTCAGCTACACTTCTCAAGGTTAACCCTTGGATGAGTGACCAATTAATTTATGCGGGGCGTTTTGTCGCAGGTTCGCTAGGTTAAGCTGCACTTCGCAAGGTCAGCCTTTGGATGGGTGACCAATTAATTTATGTGTGGCATTTTGTCGCAGGTTCGCAAGCTTAAGCTGCATTTCGCAAGGTCAGCCTTTGGATGGGTGACCATGTAGTTTTTGTTTTGCCTTGTGTCGCAGGTTCGCTAGGTTAAGCTACACTTCTCAAGGTCAGCCTTTGGATGGGTGACCATTTACTTTATGTGTGGCGTTTTGTCGCAGGTTCGCAAGGTAAAGCTGTACTTCGCAAGGTCAGCCTTTGGATGGGTGACCATTTAGTTTGTGTGGCAAAATCTGTTCACCCAGTCGAAAGTTATGAGGTAACAAACATAAAAAAAAAATACAGTCGAATTGAGAACCTCCTCCTTTTTTTGAAGTCGGTTAAATATAATTCTGAGTCGAATCATGTCGAAGAGTAAATTTTATAAAAAGTGCAGTTGACTCTTTCTACTTTGCTGCTGTCGTACTGTGTACCCGAAACGTTACTTTATCTATTCTTCCGTCGACAAACCCCCTATCTACGGTGGTCATGCTACGCGTGCTGATGTACTACACATTAGTCATAGTGGCGAAATGAAGCTTAGATTTCTCAACTTGAAAAATTGACAGTTTTAAACCTAATTTTCCAGAGTCATTAAAAATGATTCACTCTACCAAATGACAGACTATCATCTATTATGCTATTAGTGCCACTCTCACTATTCCTGATTCGTTGACATCTCCGTGTACTTCGTCAATCAAGTCAAAAAGCAGACCCACAAAAATGTATTCATATTTATACAAAACTAATCCACTTTAAAAACCAGTGATAGATACAACTATAACTAGTTTTTAAAATGACGTAAACCTTCATTTTATTTGTTAAATGATAATTATTATTGTAGTACATAATAAATAAAGTCAATCTATATTATAATTTCTATCTTTGTATCACTTTTAAACGTAATATTCCGAACCGAGTTCTTGAATTTATCGATAGTGCCTATCGACAGTGGTTGCAACCACGGCTGTAAGCAACTTGTCAGTGTAGTTGCATCATCTCATTGTACTGTAACGACACATAATGTATCTATGTGTGTGTGAAATTGTTAGTGTATGCTTTAATTTTTATGTTTGAGTAGTCGTAGTAACAGACGATTATTTTTGTGTGAGAATTTGAGAAAGTGTGGGTAGAGCAGATTTCCCCCCGCAAAAAATGACAGACAGTTTTGTATCGGGAAAAAACGCTATGGCGTCTCCCCTCCGGTCTGCCGGTGGTCCGTGTTGCTCTATGCACAAGACATTTGAAGTGAGTATGATCGCCCACCAAGACCTGTTTAACGCAACTCCAAAACCAAATCTTGCTCAATTTTTTTTTTCATGAGTCGTCGGTCGTCTCGAGGCCAACTTAACTTCGGGCGCATGTTCTGTAGCATCAGCGGCCAGGGCTCATCCACATTGGCAGATCAAAATATGTATTCACTGTCGAAGACCGCGTTCCAGGTTTGGCGATTAACTAAAAAACGAAATGCCACACAGCATAGGAAAATGCTTGAGCAATTTTGCTATGCTCTATAAGCTGAGTGTAGGGTGACCCTTATATTTAAATTTCGTGATCACCATTTTATATTTTTAGTTTATTAACAAAGTAATATTTCGGCGAATATTGTAAAGAAAAAAACATATTGCATGATTTTCAAATGAGAAAGGAAATTATATTTCAAATCGATTTAATGAACAGTACGGTCCCACTTTCGATTAAAATGAATGAACAGTTAATTACAGATTTGAGCACAAGAAGTAACGAGAATTTTAATGAGACATAAAATTATTTTATCATCTGTACAACACTGGCGAGCCTGTAAAATTGTTGTGATAGTAGTTAGTACACTACTTTTTTTGTAAAATGATTTCAAATATTATTTTAATAAGATTATGCAAATTGAGACTTGGCCTTGCATTTTGTTATACAGTAAGTTTAGTAATTTTATTGATGTGTATACGAATAAGATATTTTCGTAGCACCTTTGAGGCCGACGGTGAAGACTCAGACGCTAGAAGAGTCGCGGAATGGCACCGAAAGGCGTCACATGAGACATGTCACATGTCCAGAGAAGGTGACGCTCTTGAGTTGCTACGCAGTAATGCCACTATGCCCGAGAACTCCATATTCTTTCATGAAACCTCGTGTAAGGGTGATTTGACATCCCGCCAAGCGTGTGTTGTGGAATCAGCTGCTAGAGCTCATCCAAATCACCAAATCAACGTGTTTTTCACCTCAATAGTGACAGAAGAAACTTTGAAAAATGGCTCTCTCAGTATCCTTTTAGACAGTTATCAGAATGTGAAGCTTGCAAGACTTCTTATTGAAGATTATGCAAATGGAACGCCTATTGAATCAAGAATAGAACACATGTCCAGTGAGTACATTAACATACATATGTCGAAAATAATGAAATTTTTGACTTTGTACAAGTATGGTGGGATATATTTGAGTTTGGACACGATTGTAGCTCGAAAGTTTGATTTGTGGAAGAACTGGGCTGTAAAAGAATCGCCTCATACGTTGTCTTCGGATATGTTTGCGTTTTCTAAAAACAAAGCTGGAAGGAAGCTGGCTAAATATGCTTTGGGGTAAGTGCCTTTTTTTCTTACCTTATCATTTTTGTTTTCAGACTAGCATTTGTTAGCCGAGTGTTTAGCACTTTTTGAAAGCTGCTGATGTATCGCACGATGGTAAAAGGCGAAATAAAGATGAAAGAAGGTAGTATTTAAGCAGCATTTAGGCTTTAGGCGCGACGCAACATTATGTAATCAATTTCCATGAAGTTTTCATAGAAATAGTTTTTTGAGAGTCACGTCGCGCTGTCGGGTCACGCCTTTTTGTGGGAGCTGTTCCGACGTTTTCCTCCCCTGATTGTCAAGTGGGATTGTCTTAGATGTGTCTTGTGTATTATCGGAGTCTTTTTATAAATAATCATTCTTCATACGTACGTTGATGAAATATCTTTAAGCAGTTAAAAATTTTCAATCTATTTGATTGATTGGTGGTTTTATTTTCTCAATAGCATTCTGTGGAATGAATTAGCGATGAGCGACAGGCGCGATCGCTGGAGTTTCGGCAGTCCATCAGTGATGGAATCCTTGCTGGGATACTGGTGCTCTGGCAAAGAAGTGAAGCAAATGGAACTGTCAAAATGTAACGGTAAGTAGGTAAAGCGATTCGTGATTTTGTAAATTGATTTAAAAATCTGGCTTCATGCGTTCACAATCTTTCCATTTGTGCATGAACTCATCATCATAATTTCAGCCATATGACTTCCACTGCTGTACATAGGCCTCCCCCAGCTTTCGGGGCTTTACCATAATCGCCACACTTGGCAGGCGGGTTGGCGATCGCAGTGTGGTGGTAAAATGCATAGAGAGAGACTGGTGCACATTCTTCATTCCATTCTGTGCATGAATTACCGGGGTATTATTATTTTAATGGAAAATTTGCCACGGGAATATACTACCGTGAAGAAAAGTTGCCGTTTATGTTAGTTGTTTATGTTTATTTCATCTGATCTTGTCACTTTTACATGTGAATATTACTTGATAATTATTTTTTTTTTTTTGGATGGTAATTCATCAAACGACTTCTCCCGCTCTGGGTGGAGCGGGAGGGGTTGTCAGACTTTTACTGACTAAAACCCACCCGTGTTCCATCTGTTGCGTACCGTTTATTATCTGTGCGACTAACGGAATGCGCGTGTAACGAAGTGACATCTGACTTGACAGTTTTTGACGTTTGACACTTTCTCTTGGATTTTGTGCTTGAAAAAGGGAGGTCGGTCCAATTGCGCGTGCGACCCTTTTGTTGAAATTAATCCCTTAAAAACCGGTCGTTTTGGTGACGATAGGTCATGACCCATTGTTTGGATTGTTAATAACCCCTAATTTGACATATCACGGGTTTTATTTGTTGGAAATATCTCGTTTAAATAGTTTGAAGGTCAAGTCAAAGTGACGCTATTGTGAATGAGTGATTTGAAGACCGCATGCTGTGATTGTCTCCAGCCTAATTGGAAGAGGATTGGTACCAGGAGAATACTCATAACGTCACGACACGATACACATACACTCACTTACATACATATCTCCAGGTTGGCACCAGAGCAGTGTCCTTCAACCACCAGGTAAGTGCTTTTGTTTGTATATTGTATCTTGTACTTGATTGTCTGCTCCGCGTACGGCGGACAGTACGCTAGCCACTTCTTGTCTCTAGAGCCCCACGATTATAACTCTTCCACTGCGCACATAATAATTGAAATCCTATGGTAGGGGTCTAGTCTAGCCTGGCAGCGTACATTTTGGTATGCAGAGGCGTGGTTTTAACCTACAAAACCACCAAATTGGTAATTTACAGTAGGCTAATTACTTGGCAGTCTCTATAAGGGAAGTAGTAATTCGCTGTAAATGTTTGTTAATGGTAATTAATTGTTATTTGAAATAATTTGTAAATTTGTTGAGACGGGTAACCTGATGTTGCCAAGGTCAGCCGGGCTAATAAAGTGGATTGGATTGGGCTGTGTTGCAGCCCCTTGTTGTAGCCCCTTTTTGTGTCTGATCTCTGTTGTATTGAATGTCAGGAAGACATTGAAATATTGAGTTTTGTACCATCAATATGGTTGTTTGTGAAAATTAATATTTGAAATTGGCATTTTTGAGTGTATTACCATTGTTTAAATTGGAATAAAGGTTCATTATTGTTGTACCATTAACAAAGTGGTTTGTGAACTTAACATTTGGAATTGGATTAGAATTTGAATATTTGAATTGAATATGAAATAGAATTTTGAACGTTGATATTGGGTTTGAATTAAAATAAAAGTTTATTGTTGAATTAAATTGAAACCAATATATTGTTATTTCTTGATTTGCTGATTAGTCAGTTTGGTAGTTTGATTGTTTACTTGTAGTTATTTTGTAATTGATTGTTTGAACTTTGGTATTTGATTATTTAATTTTGGTTTATTTGAATTGTATTGTTTGTGCAATGGCACACAAAGCGGTGAGAGAGGCAATCAGTGGATTGACCACACAGCTACGGTGGTTCGCTTCAGCTGCAGCAACCGCTGAGCGCCCGGATCTTGAAGCGGTCACTCTGGCTCGGTTCGAGCAGTTGAACGTGAGACTCGGCAACGCTGATGCTCTGCTTACCCGCTACAACGAGTACATCTGTGATGTGGCTCTGGAAGTGCTGGATCAGGCAGCACGTGACAAGGTCCTTGCTGACTACGACCAGATCTTGGACCTGGGGGATGTCATTGGTCAACGTGCTCGGGAAATATTGGGGAGCCGGACACCTGTCCAGGTCAAACCGGAGACCTCGGTTGTTTCAGGTCCCGGACTATTGAGTAGACTGCCTACCTTGGAACTGCCACACTTTAACGGTTGCTTGGACCAGTGGTTAAGTTTCCAAAACCTGTTTGAAAGTTTGGTTGATGCACGCTCGGACCTCAGACCCGCCCAAAAGTTGGCCTATTTGTTGTCTGTCCTGGAAGGTGAGGCCCGAGCCTTGGTGCAGCATCTGTCTTTGACTGACTCAGCCTACCCTACCGCTGTGGAGCTACTCACCCGGCGGTACCAAAATAAACGTTGTTTGGCTGACGTTAATATTGAATTGATTTTGGGGTTACCGGTCATTACTGGATTGTCAGCATTGCGTACTGACCTGTTGAACCCGTTGGTGGCAGCGACCAACGCTTTAAAGCAATTGGACTTGCCGGTGGACCACTGGTCTTACCTTTTGGTGCACGTTGTGCTGCAACGGCTTCCTGCCGATTTGAGGGCTCGTTTCGAGCAAAAGTATGGTGGGGATAGTGCCACACATCTCCCCCCATTTGATGACCTCGTCCAATTTTTGGAGGATGAGTGTCGGTTTGTGGACAACTCTGGCGTTGCCACTGAGTCATGCCAGCCGTCTCCCCGGCCACGAGACCAGGGACGGACTAGGGCTCGCGGGCCTGTTGATGGTCGCCCCGCTGCTCGTTTTGCTGGCACCCAGAGTCGTCCTGGTTGTGAGTTTTGTAGGGACACGGGGCATGGCATGGCAACTTGCGCGGCCTTTTTGAAGTTGCACGTGAGTGCCCGCCGCCGAATTGCCAATGCACGCCGCATGTGCTTCTCTTGTTTGGGGGCTCACTTCCATAGGGACTGCCCCAACCCCCGCCCTTGTAGAATTTGTAGGGGGTCCCATTTGGACATTTTGTGCGCTAACGCGAACCACGCTGGCAGACCAGCCTCTGATGAAGGTTCGCGCACGGGGGGGTACCATGGAGTTGGTCACCGGGCTTCTGGCTCGCCGGTTCAGAACCGGGGAGAGGCCCGCAATTTTGAGCGCCGCACTCCACCCCCCGCGCAAGTTGATCGGGAGCCGCGCGACCGCCATTTGGTCTCCCCGCGTAAAGGCGATTACGCAATTGTTGCTAGGCACCGCTGGCCAGACCAGCACCGCCTTCCCTCCCCTCCTTTTGCGGAACGTCCCCGGTTGGAGTCACGCCCCCCGCCATTCAGGCCTCCGGTGGGATATGCCAATCCAGCGGTGGCGCGTGGCTCGGGACACCGCGCGGACGAGGAGTTTGGCCTCCATCCTCGTCGCGAGGGACTTGAGCTTGGGTGCGGAGCCTGGGTGTGCGGCGATCGGTCGCCGCCCAGGCATTGTTAGGACATTGGCGCTTGCCCCGCTAAGGTACCTCTCAGATCGACACGGTTTTGTTGCCAACGGCATCGGTCAGGTCTGGGGGCCCACGGGGGACTCTGTTGTGGTCCGTGCCATTTTGGACATGGGAGCCCAGGGTTGCCTTTTGTCTATTGTTTTGCTGTTTTGTTTGTATTGATTTGGGCAAAATTGTTTTCTTGAGCGCCTTTGGACTGCGGGACTTGGCTGGGACGAGCCAATTCGGGAAACCCTGTTGGAAGATTGGCTCCAATTTGTATCCGCACTCCCCGCAGTCAACGAGGTCGTGTTACCCCGCGCTATCCTCCCCCCGGGGAGCTACACTGCTACCCTTGTTTGTGATGCGTCTTCGCACGGTTATGCAGCTGTTGTTTGTCTGCGCACCGTCTGCGCAACAGGCCAGGTGAATTTGTCACTGGTCTTGGCCAAGAGCAAGGTGGCCCCCCTCCGGACGGCACTGACCATCCCTAAGTTGATTTGTCAGGGGCGGCGCGTTTTGTGCGTCTATTGAACCACGTTGCTCACACTTTGGGTGGAACTGTGGACATTCGGTTTTCTTACGCCTGGAGGGACAGTCAAATTGCTTTGTGTTGGTTGAAGACGTCCGTCCACTCTTTGGAGGTCTTTGTTGCGTACCGAGTGTCCCAGATTCAAAATTTGAAACGCCTTTGATTTGGAGGCACGTGCCTGGAGATTTGAACCCAGGCGCCGTGGCCTTACGTGGGTGCATGGCACCCCGCTTGTTTGCTTACCCCCTATGGTGGGGACCAGACTGGCTGACTCATCCCGAGGATGATTGGCCTCGATTGCCAGTCTTGATGTCGGGTCCTTTGCCCGGGCTCAAGATGCTCGCTGTTGGAACGAAGGACCCTGATTTTTTTGTTGAGTCGATTTAGCTCCCTCGACAAATTGTTGAATTGTTGTTTTGTTGTTGAATTGTTGGTGACTGATCGTCACATTAAGAACTCGCATGCCGGTTGCAATGCGCTGTTGGCCATTCTGCAGCGAGAGTTTTGGATATTGTCGGGAGCCGTTAGTAAGTTGAACCCCTTTTGGACGATACGGGTCTTTTGTTGTTTGGTTGTTGACGGTTGAGTCACTCTAGCCTTCCTTATGGGGTCCGTCACCCCCTTTTGTTGCCTAAGGAGGGCCATTTGGTTGTTGTTGTTGTTATTGTTGTTGTTGTTGTTTGGTTGTTTTGTTGTTTGTTACTGTTTTGATCCGCCAGCCTGCCCCCATTGGGGGGATATTTTTGAGGCCGCGGTGGAAGCGGCACAGGGACTCTGGCGCAGATTGTTGGGAGACACCGTTCTCACCTTTAAGGAGTTAGCTACGGTATTTTGCCGTTTTGAAGCTGTATTGAACTCGCGTCCATTGTGCCCGCTGTCTTCGGACCTGAACGTCTTGGAGGCCCTGACCTCGGGCCATTTTTTGATTTGACAGCCACTTGTCGCCCTGCCGGAGCACCCTTTTGTCGATGTGAGCCAAAATTGGCTATCGCGGTTTCAGTTGGTGCAGCAGCTCGCTCAGAGTTTTGCAAGCGTTGGAGCTTGGAGTATTTGCACATCCTCCGGCAGCGCGTCAGGTGGACTGATAAAACGCAACCTTGTCGGGATTGCCAAGTGATTAGCGGACGGGAAGGCCCGTCCGGGGGGGGTAGATGTTGCGTACCGTTTATTATCTGTGCGACTAACGGAATGCGCGTGTAACGAAGTGACATCTGACTTGACAGTTTTTGACGTTTGACACTTTCTCTTGGATTTTGTGCTTGAAAAAGGGAGGTCGGTCCAATTGCGCGTGCGACCCTTTTGTTGAAATTAATCCCTTAAAAACCGGTCGTTTTGGTGACGATAGGTCATGACCCATTGTTTGGATTGTTAATAACCCCTAATTTGACATATCACGGGTTTTATTTGTTGGAAATATCTCGTTTAAATAGTTTGAAGGTCAAGTCAAAGTGACGCTATTGTGAATGAGTGATTTGAAGACCGCATGCTGTGATTGTCTCCAGCCTAATTGGAAGCGGATTGGTACCAGGAGAATACTCATAACGTCACGACACGATACACATACACTCACTTACATACATATCTCCAGGTTGGCACCAGAGCAGTGTCCTTCAACCACCAGGTAAGTGCTTTTGTTTGTATATTGTATCTTGTACTTGATTGTCTGCTCCGCGTACGGCGGACAGTACGCTAGCCACTTCTTGTCTCTAGAGCCCCACGATTATAACTCTTCCACTGCGCACATAATAATTGAAATCCTATGGTAGGGGTCTAGTCTAGCCTGGCAGCGTACACCATCAGTTGCCCATGTGCCAGGGTCACGGTATCTCTTTCGAACAATCACGCGACCCCGGCAGATTACTTGATTATTGCTTGTGAATATTTTAAAAACTAAATGGCGCCGGCATTTCCTACCTAACTGATCCTTGAGAAGAAATGCCATAAGGAACTCAGAGGTCTCAATTTTATGTGAGTCTGCCAGTGCAGGGCCATGTCTGGAAGTGATTTTTAAAGAAAGAACCATCCTATGTGTTGAACTATGTGCCACATTTCATCGAAATGTGAGAAAGCGCTTAATAGGTAATAGGTAAAACGGGCTGGTGTCCGCAACTCCACGTCTGAGAGCGTAATTTGCGTACGGGTGGGAAATCGGTTATTCGATCCACACCAGCTCCTCGAGAAAGGCCAGCAACGCCTTGATGTTGCTGATTATCTCACGTAGGGTACCTGGGTTACCGAAGTACTTGGCCCTGTATGTGGCGATCGCCGGGCAGTTTAGAAGCACGTGCACTGCTGTCTCGTCGTCCTCAATGCAGGCCCTGCACAGCGGACTGTCTGTAACTCCTATGACAAATAGATGTTTATTAAACGACCCATGGCCAGTTATTGCTGCTGTAATCATACGCAGCTGTCGTGTGTCTAGCCGGAGGACCTGTTTTGTGAGGCGGGCATCGATGGTAGGTAATGCTTTCTTGGCCTGGCTGCACTCATTTTGGTCCACCCATAGCTTAAAGTGTAGATCCCTGGAACGTTTCCTTACCAGAGAGCGTAGGAACCCAAAGGGGAGTGGCGCGATGGGTTCTGGTCCCACCGGTGTCATGCTCGACCCCCTTCTGGCAAGTTCATCGGCGGCATCGTTCATCGAGAAAGCGCTTATGACCACTAGGCCAACGAGTAGGTAGGTAGGTAGGTATGACCTTAAATTAGACCAAGGTAATGCAGTGCTGATATCTGTGCGGCTATCTTATTAAGGGCCACGTATTGTACTGTCACTAGATATATACTTTTTTAATAAACATTTACTTCTCATTGCAGATTTGGCGGTGTACGGCCCGGAGCTTTTCTATCCAATATCGTTTCACGACAGAAAAGAATACTTCCACATAGTAGACTGGGAGGATTGGAGAGACAAGTCCATATATACCTACTTTGTGTGGCATAAGTTTACTAAATACAACCTCGTCACACCTGGGTCTCTTTATGGGAGAATAGCTAACGAGTACTGTCCGATGACCTATCACCGTTATAGCGATGTTTCTGGGGTATGGTACCCTGAGCAGGATGGTGAAATATAGCTATGTCGCCAATCACAATGGTACAGAGCATGGCTGAACAGATAGTGCGTATGTATAGGAGGCTACGTACCTAAACTTTTCCAGGATACCACAGTTCTCCTTTCACAGTTATTTTACCTCGGGCAGCAGCAATGCCATTGTAACCTTTTTTCTAACAAAAATAAAGATGACTATGATTTAGCCAGTAAAATGCAATGATTAATAACTGTGAAAGTTGATTGTTCTGCGTAAAAGCAGCCTGTAATTTATTAATTTTTTCTTGTCTTATTCATTAGAAAGAGTATAATCGCCTCAGCTTCTGACTTGTACCACAAATAGTGGTTGAAGTTTACCTATACATACTTTGTTTACATTCATTTTGTGGATAAGTACAGGACTATGATAATGGCACTCCTAATAGTACATGAAACACTTAAACGGCCTTATGTAAACTACGTACCTACTAACTTTATATTTCATCATTTTATAACTATTTTAAACCGGGTTTTATTAAAAACTTACTGTCGGTTCATAGTTCAATGAAACGAAAATGTCTTTCGATTTGACAATTCGACATCAATAGTTTTTTTTACTAGCCTACGCTGTCCCACTCCTGGGCGATTGCCTTCCTTCAATCCTTCCATCTTTCGTGAGCCTGCGCGTCTTTCCAGTTTTGACGGAACCTATCCAGCTTGTCCCGCTATCTCCCACGTGGTCTGCCGCGACCCAGGTTCACTGTCTCAATGCACTAATTCTGTAGTCTTTGAGTATAATAGGTCTTTACCTATGAAAATGCCGTTTTGTATGAAAAAAATTAAACGAATTTTTTTCATGTATTTTTTATTTGTATTAATCGAAATAATCACCCATGCAATCAGTGCATCTTTGCCAACGCAGTGGCAGATTATTGATGCCCCTTCTTAAAAAAATCAGCTGGACGGGAGGCAACAAATTCTTCAAAGGCATTTTGTACTGCCTCTCGGGTATTGAATTTTTTTCCCGCCAAGAAGTTATCCAAATTCTGGCAAAAGTAGTAGTCTGTAGGCGCAAGGTCTGGTGAGTAGGGCGGATGACGGAGAGCTTCCAACCCCAGTTCTTGCAACTTGGAGACCGTCTGCTGTGCAGTATGAGGTCGCGCGTTGTCGTGCAGGAGCAGCGGAGACGAGCGATTGACCAATGCTGGTTGGAGATGTGCCAGCTTCTCCATCATTGAGTTCAGTTCTTCACAGTACACATCTGCAGTAATGCTCACCCCGTTTGGTAAGAAGCTGTGATGAATCTCACCGGCGCTAGACCACCAAACAGTGACCATCACTTTTCTAGGGGTAAGTTTTCGTTTAGGGAATTGTTTAGGTGCTGAACCAGGATCCAACCAACTTGCTGAGTGCTTGCGGTTATCAAACAGAATCCATTTTTCATCGCAGGTAACAATGCGGTTCAAAATTCCTTCATTTGTGTGTCTGTTGAGCAGTGCAAGGCACGTCTCGACGCGTACTTTGCGCTGGCGATCATTGAGTTCGTGGGGCACCCATTTGTCAAGGTTTTTTACCTTGCCAATTTGACGCAAATGGACCAATATTGTTTTGACGCTAACGTCGAAAGCTGCTGCTAATTCAGCCGTAGATTGTGTATCATCAATAACAGGTGGTGCGTTGGTTTGTAGTGTTAGCTCCGTAAACGTCGTTGATGTTGCGTGCCGCTTGTGCCTAGGGTTGCCAACTCAGTTAATCAGAAATCCGGGAGGTGAAAAAAAATTAAAAAAGGATAAACATATTTTATTTAAAGTTGTATTTTTTTACACTGCGAGCAGCTTGTAATACCTTTTGATTAGAAACGATAAAATCATAAAATTCTTTACAAGAGTATCTGAAATTTGTGCACACCTGTATCTCAGATTTTACGTGCATTTCATTCAGCCGATTTCGACTTTTCGACCACAGTTCATTTACTACGCTGAAAACACGTTCAGCGGCGGCGTTTGAGATAGGGATCGATAGAGTGAAGGTAACAAGTTTTTTTATTTCGTTGCCAGTCTCATCCTTACATTTTTCAAAAAAATTAACCCAACGCAAGTCTACCCTCTTGGTTTTGTTTGCCACTACGTCACGAACTTCTCGCAGTAAACAATAATCGTCATACAATTTATCCTCATTTAATGGCACATTCAGAGAAGCACCCAGATCTTTCAATTCATTCCAGTCAATTTCTTCGTCCATTGTCAAGATGTTCATTTTCTTGTAAATAGAGTCATCGAATTCGTACCACTTAACCAAATAAGTCAAACATCGCTCCAAATATTTATCTGCCTCTTCTTTAAAAGTATTTTGATCACTCTCCGTCAACTTCCTTAGACATTGCGTCGCTGACTGTCCGTAGAACTTATCATTCTTTCTGTTAGTGATATTAGTTTGCAATTCTGTCATAATCGTGTGTAGTTCAGTGCACGTAATATAGTCACTTTCCAGTTTTTTTATAGCAGTATCAAAAATTTGCATTATATTGTGAATAAAATAGCAATAGCATAATGGAAGACAGTTCTCATCTTTAAAAGCACTCCAGATGATTGCTGCACATTCATCTTCGCCTTCATTTAGAAAATATTTTCTCAAGGCAGGCCAATTCAAAAGAAGTCTGTCTAAAGCTGGAAGCAATGATAGCCAACGTGTAGGCACATGGCGGAGAATAGATTTGTACTCCAAATGAGCGAAATCGAAGAATTCCTTAAGCTTAGCAGTTCGCTTGGCAAACGCAGAAAAATTCGCTGTAAACTTTCAATACCAAAGATTCTACGTCAAACTGTAAAGTTTTTAATGCATGTTTGTTACAATTGTGTAAAATGTGGCACTTACAATTCGCCTTCAAAATATTAGAATTTTCATTTTTAAGTTTTTGAAAAACTGAGTTATGAAGTCCATAGTTGACTGAAGCATTATCTGCGGATAGAGAAGATACTGATGTCCATGATAAGCGATTTTCCTGTAAAACTTTACAGAGCTGTGTTTTATTAGCTTCACTAGTTTCAGCAGGGTCTTGATAAAAGTCAAGTAAACCTTGTTTCAAACCATCTTTAAGCGAAAACCATTGCACAGTTACTGGAAACATTTTTAAATTTCCTTTGTTAGAAGAATCTGTGCCAATAGAAAAATATGTTGAATCATGCAATTCAGATAGCAGTATTTCTTGCGACAGCGGGGCTAGAACATTTTCACAAATAGTTGTAGCTTTAGTTCGACCACACGCTATTTTCTTTGCAACTTCTGAATCAGGAAATAAAGTTCGAAACAACTTATTATTACAGTCTTGACTTGAGTAGCTGTGATGGTGTTTAACTCCATGATATACAGATGTGACTTCTGCGGCAGTTATAAGATCTTTTTCTTGTGAATGCTTTTGCACAAAAAAACCGGAAACGGATGGTGTTGAAGACTTATTTTTTAGAAATAACTTATGTTTCTTACCTTCCGAATGCACAATCAAAGCTCTTTTGCCTTCGTATTTTACCGAAATATCGGTTTTGCATAATTTACATTCAGCGGAGAAATCATCTCGCTTTTTAAGCCAAGAACTAAACAGAGGATCGTTCAACCAGTTTACATCAAAGCTCGTAAGATATTTAACTTTTCTCTTCTTCGGCGGTGTCTGCGCCGTTGAGCCTTCCGAATCCGACATTAGGTACACCTTATTTAGAATAAAACAGGAACAAAAACAATACTCGCATTCCCGTGCAATATTTACAAATACAAAACGCGTCCAGGATTCTGGCTGTTTATTATGCAACTAAATAAAGTGCGGGGCGGTCGGCGGCGTCACGGGTCAGGGAGGGGGCGGGGCGGGCGAAGCGAACGGCAGCGCCGCGCGCGCTGATGCACAATCCCCGCGGCCGCCCCGCCCGCACCACTGCCAGTGGCGGCAATGGCCCACTGCCCGCCAGCAGGCTAAAAATCCGGGAGATTTTATTTGCGTTCCTGGAGCCGGGAGGTTTTAAAATCTTATGTCCGTTTTCCGGGAGAATCCCGGAATTCCGGGAGAGTTGGCAAGCCTACTTGTGCCGCGTTGCTGCCACGACGGTACTCATATTCCATAATTACTCGAATTTTTAACGTATCCATGATGACGAAAAAGATTGAAATGCAATGAAAATGTAAAACTAATCAATAAACAAATGACTACTTTTGGAAAAAGAATTCCATGTTTTTAAAATAAAATTAATTTGAAATTAGAATTCTTAGACAAACAAAAATTATTTTGATTTGAAATGGCCAGTACTGCAGAACGGCAATTTCATAGGTAAAATAAATAAATAATCAAAAGTTGAGAGTAGTCAAATTACTATATAAATGTTAATTAGTTTATATTTTAGTTAGTAAAGTTTAATAGAATTAAATACCTAACGTACATAAGTGAATAATTACTTTAGCACAGTTAATAAATTCTCTGTTTCTTCGTAAGACATACTTTGGAGAGCATCATTGAGAGTTCTCTTACAATTTGTGTAGTTCAGTGAATAAATTTCTGCTATAGAGTTTAACCTATTATAGAGGAGGGGGCCGAGGTACACATAAAATTTGGACATAAAAGCATGTTTTGTTCTGTTTTGTGGACAGACTATATCTTTACGTCTTTTATTAGTAAATACAGTGCTGTAGGGTAGAGCTGCGTGTTGTTTTAATACAATGCCCATTATAAATAGCTGTCGAACTGTTAATACTTCACAAGATTTGTATAGTAGGTTAGTAGGAAAAAGGAAAGGGCGGAAAGTAGACACTTTGAGTATCGCTCTCTGAGCTCTCTCGATAGTTAATAACAATGTTTTACCCGCTCCACCCCATGTGGTAATACAGTAAGTTAATATCGATTGACATAGAGCAAAGTAAACTTGTCTAATTATTTTTGGGTCAGCAATATGGCGAATTCTGCTATTTAAAGTTTCAATATGTTTTTTGAACGAAAGTGTTTCATCCATTATAACACCAAGGTATTTTGTTGTATTTGCCATTTTGATGACAGGACAAACACATTGGTTATCTGTAGGCATAGCGCAATAATGAGCATATATTGTCGAGGTAGGGCAAGTTGATGTTTGCTTACGCATCGAAAACTTAATGTACTTAATTTGTGTTGTCTGCATTAAGTGTGAGTGAATTATATTGAAGCCATTTATAAACAACATTAAATCCGTGTTGCGCATATTTGTAGACATTGTTTTCTGAGTCAACTGAGAATAGTAGGGCAGTATCGTCAGCATAAGAAACAATTTGGCCGTGCTCTAAGTTTAGATTACAAAGATCGTTTATGTAAATCAAAAAAAGTGTAGGACCCAAAATACTTCCTTGGGGAATTCCGAAGGACGTGTTTTTTTGATCATTACTGAGAACATTACCAATCCTTACACATTGGGTACGGTTTTCTAGGTAGCTCTTAAATAGTTTCAGCTGGGTCCCTCTAATACCTATGGCTTCAAGCTTGCGCAACAGAACAGAAATAGAAACCGTGTCAAAAGCTTTCGCGAGGTCCAGGAAGATTCCTACTGCATGGTTACCATTATCAAGTTCTTTTGATAAATAGTCAGTCAGATGGTGTACGGCATCGTCTGTTGACATTTTTGGCCTAAATCCAAACTGCCGTGTCGATAAAATTAATTTATCCTCCAAGTATTTGTATAGACTTTTATTAATCATTCTTTCTAATATTTTAGACATTGAAGGCAGTAAGGAAATAGGTCTATAATTTGTTACTTGTTCTTTGTTGCCCGATTTATAAACAGGGACAACAACAGCCTTTTTTAGGCAGTCAGGAAAAATACCTGTAGATAAACATTTTTGGAAGATATATGTAAGTGGTGGTATCAAAATGTGCCTGAACTGTTTAATAATCTTATTTGGTACGTTATCCCAGCCTACTGCAGAGTCGTCTTTCAAACTCATAATTATAGTCTCTACCTCAGCCTCGTCAGTGTCTAACAACGCAAAGGATGATAAAATAGTGCTACATTGAAATGGTGTGCTTGTTAGATATTGTGATTGGCCCCGAACTTTTTCAGCTAAACACTTCCCAACATTCACAAAGAAATTATTTGCAATGTTGGCAGATGTTAACTGTGATGAGTGTGCTTGTAATAAACCTGAAGATGACTGATTTTGTTTTGAGCTGTACGTTACACTTTTAATAATATTCCAGATTTTTTTGCTATTCGTACCAGCCTTTTCAAGTGCAATTTTATCGTAGCTGCGTTTTACTTTTTTTAGGAGATCGTTACAAAAGTTACGATATCGTTTGTACGACTGTTGTAGAATTAAATTATCTGGGCTAGATTTAGTTTTCATATGCAGTTTATCTCTATGTTTCATACAACGTATGAGTCCTGCCGTGACCCATGGTTTTATGTTGCAGTTTTTGTTACTTAGCCGAGATTCGATAGTGTTTTTCTGAATTGCATGTTGCACCTTTTTTATTAGGTATAATGTACAAAACTGTGGATCAGCGGAATCGTAGACTGAGTCAAAGTCGATATTGTGTAAGTCTTCTTCAAGTTTATTTACGTTTAAACGAGTAATCGTGCGAGTGACCACTTTAGGCAATTTACAATTTAAAATGAATAGGGAAGCACTGTGATCGGTTATTGTTGAGTTAATTACAAGGGCAAGAGTAGGGAAATTCGATTTGAGTATTATATGGTCCAAGCAGGAGCCACTTTGATGGGTAGGAAGCGTGTGAGTGGGAAGCAAACCATGGAAGGCGCATAGGTTAAGGTATTCCTCAGCGGATGCGTCAGCACTTTCTGGACGAATGTTGATATTAATATCTCCAATCAAAATGGTATTTGTGAAAGATGATATATTCTGTAAGGCTTCGTTTAGAGAGACAGTAAAATTGCTTATATTTCTAAAAGAAGGGGAGCGATATAAGGCTAGTATCGCGAATTCTGAACCAATTTTAATTATCAATCTGCTACAGTCGTGCATATTCGGTTCCTCGACAGACACATTGAGATGGTTTCTTACATAAACAATCACTCCATCGTTCTGATTGTGGGTTGTGTTACTTTTGTACATATTATATCCCGGCATTAGTGGTATGTTATATTGTTTTGAAAGCCAACATTCGGTTAAGGCAATAACGTCACAGTTTATGTCTAGACGTTGTAGGAAAATGTCAAGTGAAAGTGTCATAATTCTTAGAAATACTCCGAATATTTTGGGTTAGTATGGTTAGTGGACTAGAGTAGGAGGAGAGATATTGTTTACAATGTTCAACGTCACAAGCATGGGATTCAGCTACAGAGAATTTATCTATGTCATTAATTAAATTACTAATCATAATTATAAAATAACAATAACAAGGGCTAGAAAAATACTTAATTAACGGCGCTCTTAGGCACCACCATAATCGATAGAATTTATGTACCTCTTTTCTGCCATTATTTTCGCTGGACACTCATCAGCACTTGTCTTGTGGTTGCTCGGCTTTTTGAATTTCAAGCAAGTAGCGCATTTAGGTGTCTCAGCCTTCTTTGTGCAATCTTTGATTGAGTGACCCTGATCACCACAGTGGCCATAGGTATTGGTGGTTTCCCGACATGATTTGGCCGCATGTCCGTACTGCTGGCAGTTATAACAACGTGTAACAAGTGTAAAGTCTCTGACGGGGCATGATGACCAATTTACAAACACTCTGTCTTTAGTTATCAGGGCTGTACGTATTTCTGCAGATACTTCAACTATATAATTGCAGGTTTCAGCGTCCTTCTTACCTGACTTGTGACTCAACTTAATGGAGGTCAGAAATGTCTCGAGGCTGCAATTGTTAAGGTTCTCGGCTAGATTTTGGTTAAATAAACAGGTGAAAACTTCATTCTCTTGCATAGATGAGGGCACTCCGATTACCACTACTCTTGGCTTCCTTTTTGGGGGCTCGTCTACTGTAAATTCCATCGATTTTTTGACCTTCTCAATGTCGTCTTTTGATTCTGTGCTGATAATAACACCGCCATTTTTTGTTTTACGTAGTCCTCTTATTTGGAGTTTCATTTGCTCGGGGCAAATAATTTTTTGGACAAGTGATTTGGTCTCTTCACTAGACTTCAGTTTATCATTAGGATATATAGCAACTGAGCTTAAATTTATTGGCTGTATAAAATTGTTGGTACCTTTTTTTACCATGTCGGCAAAGGAATTTTCCGTCACTGGTTTAATTGAGGCTCCGATTTTCAGCTTCAGGTCTTGTAATTGTTGAGACAGATCAATTTGGTCCTCGAGTGTTTGGACGGTGGAGTGGGCTCGGACGGCTCTCATTTTTAAGGACTGGTACTGGACTGCCATCTGCGATGTTCCGTGACTAACTTTTCGGCATAGGGTACTTATCCGCAGTTTTTGCTCCATGTTCAATTTGCCCTCAGATGTAATAGAGCATACTTCATTGAGGCACTGCTCAATGGATGACATCCAGTTCTGGATTTCCGGCGTTGCTATCATTTTAATCCCGTCATCGACTCTTTGGCTGGGCGGTTTAGTAGGAGAAGTGGGTGCGGGCTCGGGTGCAGATGCAGGTGCGGGCACGGGCACGGGTGTAGGAGGCGGGCTCCGAGCACATCTGCCACCCCGGCTGAAGGGGCTGGTTGCCATTTGGATACAAGTTATTTACTTGTTAAAAACTTTTACACATTTTCACATTAACCATTTACACATACCTAACATAATATGCTTACGTATGGCACAGTTTGCGTTACTATCGGCTATTTGGTGAAAACTAGGTCACGATTCAGCAAGTAATTATTTATTTATTTTTAATAAATCTTTGACACGTCTGTTCACAACGAAATAAGTCTATAGATACAGAGACACAGAGTCTCATCATGGTCATGGTCAGAACAGTTTCATTCATATGTCATAAGTAAAATACGTTCCAGACCCAGTGATTCGGCTCGCACAACTTTATATCAAACTCACGCACAATTGTGTAAAATAATACATGATGACAAAATGTAATCAGCTTTCCCTAATGTGAAAACAGTCAAACAGCCCTGCGTATATTTTTATCGCTTATGATTAGAAATTGCTCAGCGAAACGTTCTTTTACAATATTAAAAAAAAAGAAAATAGGACAAAGATGATAAAAGAAAGGCTCGATAATTTATCGATATTATATATAGAGTCCGATATGTAAAAAAACGTTAGACGTTAATACTATCTTGCGTGAATTTAATGCCCGGAAAAGCCGCAAGGCGCATTTCAATAAACTAGTGATCGCCCATTGGTCGAAATTCGACCATACCTCATTTGAATAGAAATACATTATTAAATGAAAAAAATATATGTAATAATAAATATAAAAAAATAATATGGTCGGGTATAAGTTCCTTGGACTATAGACACAAAATATTAAAGACTTGTTCTCGATTGGACCACAGATTTGGACCATAAACAAAAGAATATCTACAAGATTATTTTTAGTATATGCGAAACCTGAATATAGTTTGTTCAGAATCAGTAACTGAATCGGTAACTTATCAAGCTTATAACTTTGTGATTATTAATGATACAGTTTTGAATTTTTTTTCATAGATTCTTTACATAAAAATACTAGACCCGTGTTTCGGGTTTCGCATAAACAAAAATTAATGTTGTATACATGTGTGTATTAAATACACGGTAATGAATAGTAGGTAGTGTGTGTAACGTGTTATTTATTGAAAATAATGTACTTTTACGCATAATTTAAAAAAAATATTAGCATTCGTCACTTCTTCTCTGTATAAACTATAAGTGTGCGAAATTTCATACTCCTCCGTCCGCCCAATTTTCATAAAAAGGGATCTAAAGTTTTCACTTCACGTATTAATATATAGATACATAAATTATGCTTTGGTTTTTATTGTTGTCGCACCTACTCCACTTCTAAGGTAAGTTACATCTCATCATCTTATTTTACAAAAAACTAATGTTTTTAGGTGGTAAAGGTTTAAAGACCGATTCTAGTTGACATACGGATAGGGGGGCCCACAGGCGTGGATTGCTTAGGGCATCAAGAAGTCTTAATCCGTCACTGACCGTATCTAAGGATCGATGCAACAAGTCCGTGATAGGCAGCAAGCAATGTATCCGTATGTACAATTAGGGCGAGTTTATGCAATGCGTAGGATGAACTCCTAATTTTTTTACAAATTTCATCAATATGATCTTTCCAATCAAGTTTGAGAAATGAGTAGCAGAGAATGAGTAGAAGCGTTCTCTATGCATTTTACCACCATACTGCGATCGGCATTCCGCCTATCGATTGTACGACTAAACGCCGACAGACACTACGCCGACAGACTGAACACCGACAACACTTTACTTCGATGGGACTCTTCGCCGACAAGACACTTCGCCGACAGAACTCTTCGCCGACAGGGCTCATCAATATAATCTAGTCGTTTCTGGCACTCGCCGGCCGCTGCCGTAGCACCGCTCGTTCGGCTCGTGCGTAGGAGGTCACAGTTTTAACCTAACCATTTTTTTTTTCTCAATCAATAACCTACTTTATCTGATTGCGTCACTGATGAGCTCTGTCGGCAAAGAGGCGTTTCGGCGAAGTGTTCCGTCGGTGAAAACTTCCGTCGAAGTGAAGTCTTGTCGGTGTTCAGTATGTCGGCGTAGTGTCTTTCGGTGTTTAGTCGTGCACTGTGCCTACCAAGCGTGGCGATCACGGCAAACCCCCCCAAATTAGGGGAGGCCTATGTACAGCAGTGGATGTCTTATGACTGAAATGATAATGATGATATTTTGCAACAAAGTCGTATGACAGGTCCTCTAATGATCTAGCGCCTGTCAACAACAACTCAACATGCTCTTTGTTGTGGTTGCGGATGGGATATTTGCGGACTGATTCAATAACTCCTCGCTGGCAAAACCATCTTCTTTAACTTAGTCATTCATATAAATTACTAAAAAAAAATATATATACATAAAGTGAAAAGAAATATCCATCAGCAAGCTGACAGTCACTTATTTTTCCTCATAATCTAAAATTGAGGGCTTCATTGGATAGAGTAATAAAAGTTTCTTAATATATGCTGTCCTTGTTAAGACCCAAATTCTTCTCCATACATTTTGTATATCGTTGGACAAAACTTTTGAGCCATCTTTTCATATGGAGAATGCTTTTCTATTTTCTTATCATGGGTCAATTTATTCCAAAAGTGATGAATGTAGGCATTTTCCACGTTCTTTAATTCTCCAGGTTTGAAGTAGTCGTTGTTTCTGGTATAATATACTGGGTAGAAATACTCTGGGCCATACACTTCGAGTCCTGAAAGGAATATGTTAAATATTAAAGCTTATTGAGTAAAAGTTAAAGAGAAGTTCCAATCGATAACAATAAACGAAATGATGAACAAAAAAAAAATTATCTAAGCGTTTTTGAATTTTCGTAATTATTATAATTTTAAAACTGCTTGAGACGTTTTGCATAAAACCTTCACTCCAAATTGTGTACGTTACCCTAGCAAGAAAGTGTCTCCTAGAGGTATATGAGTAGAACGTATAATGTGTGCCTTATCTGCTGTAAATGTGCCCCCAAATAAAAAATGTGTGCCCCCTGTCGTTTTGGAAAAAAACGGAAAAAACGATTCTTGCTGGGGTAACGTTTTTCTAGCAGGAAAATTCTAAACGAATGATCGGAGAGAGAAAAATTGTGAATGGCCAGAGAGCTTATATGTGTGCCAAAATGTGCCCCCAAAAATAAAATCTGTGCCCCTTCAGGTTTTCGAGATATTGCATTTCCTGCTGGAGTAACGTTTTGATGAATCTTATATCTCTAAAACCATTGCATGTGCCCCTGTAGAGTAAACGTACACGAGTAGCTCTTCATGTGTGCCCCTTAGTGCCCCAATTAGATTCAAGAAAATATTTATAGTTTTCAAGTTATAGCGGTTTTATGAAAATCCGAAAAAACATCGCAGCGCCTAAATGAGACAAGGCACAAGTTCGCTGAAAACTGTATTCGGTCCTTCTTGACGCTAATAATAACCATACAAAGTTTCAAAACTGTTCATGCATGCGTTTTAGAATAATCTTGCTAAAAGTCAAAACGATGGTGTCATAACTTTGACGGCAAAATACAAGGAACCGGCTCAATCCCAGATGTGTACGTATAAACCAAAATCTTGTGCCTTTAGTCAAAAATATATGGTGAAAATATTCAGCTTGGAATGTTTCGTATTAAGTAAATATAAACAAAAAACCAAAATATGTAAACAACGGCTGGTTATCCGACCAAATTCCAATGACTACTAAAAAGCGACTGATTCATACTTGTCGATGACCTTCTTTATTGGACGTATTATACCTAAGCTGTTGTCCGTACAGTCGCGTTCAAAAGTTTTGGGGGCTAATTAAAAAATATATTAAATTCACCTTGTGACCAAATTAAATGAAACAGCTTGTTGATGTGGAAATTATTATTTTTATTCCCTTAATTTTAATTCTTAAAGTAATTATTGCATCAAATCACAGATTAAATTTCCTACCTATAAGTATTAGAAATTATTTGCACGTTGTGTAGTCATTATTATTTAAATCACAGATCAGTTTTTCATCTAACAAGAAGACCGCCAAGATCGCCGCCTCCGATTTCAATGATTTTTATATATGTTGTTATGTTTGAGTAACTGAGTAATTAGCCAAAAGGAATTCACGCAACGCTCAATAGTTTCAGAGTTGCTTCTACCGAGCAACTTAAATATAAGTTCAGTATAAAAACTCAAAAACATTTGCAACTATCTGCAGAGATATAAAAATTTCTTGCAATTTTGTATGTTTCTTGATGAATAAATATTCTAATTTTATAAGAAAAAAAAAAAATGAAAAAAAAAAAACGTTAGCAGGAATCGAACCCTGACCATCTGCGTGCCAGCCACGTCACCCTGCCTACTAGGCTACGCATCGCTATGCAATTTCAATTTAAATGATTTTTTAATAAAATTATCATCAAATCAAACATTGCAAGTTTGAACCTTATATCTCTACAGATAGAGTTGCAACTGTTTTTGAGTTTTTATACTGAACTTATATTTAAGTCGCTCGGTAGAAGCAACTCTGAAACTATTGAGCGTTGCGTGAATTCCTTTTGGGTTATTACTCAGTTACTCAAACATAACAACATATATAAAAATCACTGAAATCGGAGGCGGACAATCTTGGCGGTCTCCTTGTAAGTCTAAAATATAATTATAAATCCCTCATAGGTACGTAATACGACATAAAAAATGGAAACACGTTGTTGAAACACAGATCATTGTGCGGTTGACTATAGGAATACACTAAATTCAACTCTCAAAACTGTAGGTACCAAGATTTATTTGGTTAAGGTGAATGCTCCAACCAACCCAAATTTTATTACGTTTTTTGCAATTTGCAAGCCAGTGGTAGGTTGTACAACCTTACTACCTCTAGGTATTCATCACACATTTCATGAACTATATTTTTTTTATACATCGGGACCAATCAAATTGATATTTGCCACGTCTTTCGTTCACACATAAATTACTGGATGTATTTTAATGAAATTTAGAAAGGAGAAGATATCTTACCTTGGAATAGCACTTAGGCTACTATTCATAATGTACTTAATAATGTTTATGGTCATAGAAACAGCTAGTAGAATATAATCCAATTACAACTTTATTTTATTACTTATTACTTTTCTACTTCAGTGTACTCAGGCACAACACGTGTGAACCGGTTAGTGAGTAAAGTAAAGAAGGTCATCGATATGTATGAATCCGTCGCTTTTTAGTAGTCATTCAAATTTGGTCGGTTAACCAGCCGTTGCTTACATATTTTGGTTTTTTGTTTATATTTACTTAATGCGAAACATTCCAAGCTAAATATTTTCACCATATATTTTTGACTAAAGGCACAAGATTTTGGTTAACACCTACACATCTAGGATTGAGCCAGTTCCTTGTATTTTGCCGTCAAAGTTATGACACCATCGTTTTGACTTTTAGCAAGATTATTCAAAAACGCATAGATGAACAGTTTTGAAACTTTGTATGGTTATTATTAGGGTCAAGAAGGACCGAATACAGTTTTCAGCGAACTCGTGCATTGTCTCATTTAGGCGCTGCGATGTTTTTTCGGGTTTTCGTAAAACCACGATAACTTGAAAACTATAAATATTTTCTTAAATCTAATTGGGGCACTAAGGGGCACACATTAAGAGGTACTCGTGTATGTTTATTCTACAGGGGCACATGCAATGGTTTTAGAGATATACGATTCATCAAAACATTACTCCAGCAGGAAATGCAATATCTCGAAAACCTGAAGGGGCACAGATTTTATTTTTGAGGGCACATTTTGGCACACATATAAGCTCTCTGGCCATGTACAATTTTTCTCTCTCCGATCATTCGTTTAGAATTTTCCTGCTAGAAAAACGTTACCCCAGCAAGAATCGTTTTTTCCGTTTTTTTCCAAAACGACAGGGGGCACACATTTTTTATTTGGGGGCACATTTACAGCAGATAAGGCACACATTATACGTTCTACTCATATAACTCTAGGAGACACTTTCTTGCTAGGGTAACGTACACCTCCAAATTCTATGAATGACCCGCCTGACGCTGCGAGGGCGGCGACCGGACGGCACGAGCATGGCCGCGCTGTCTCGGGCCGTAAAAAATAAGGAGCCAGTATTTCTTATGTGCGTCAAGTAATTTATAAATATTAATAAAAAAAAAAAATACATATAGAAATTCTTTTTTTTTCATTGCTGTAGCTTCTTTACCACCTACAGGTGTACCTCTTAAAATATTTCGTGTATGAATAGATACACCTTATAGATCTCCTTAGACATTTAGTAAAAAAAGCTGTTATTTTGACGTTACAAACTGCCACTTTTTATGTATTTGTATTCGTGGTACATTTTCCTAAAATATACTGACATAATTTACCACCCAAAACATCAAGATCGCATATTCTGAGAATAGAGGGGCGCATTGTAAGCGTCTTTGATTCGACTGGATTTGATCGAGTATTGTCTATCCTGCCAGGGAAAGACTTACCGTGTTCGAAAGAGTTACCGTGGCCCTGGCATATGGGCAACTGAAGGAACACGGGTGAGTTTTAGTCAGTAAAAGTCTGACACGTCCTCCCACTCCGCCCAGAGCGAGAGACGTCATTTGATGATATCTCATCCACAAAAAAAGTATTGTCTATAATTTTGGAGTCTGGCGGATAGTCAATTTTTTATGCTCAAGCGACTCATCAAATACACGCCAGAAAGTTAAATTTACAAAGTCTCAACGCCTGTACGAAGTTACGCAAGTACCGTATAGAATGTGTCACGTTTACCTGTTGCCATTTTCTGTATTGTCGTCTTTTGCAAGTTCTGGTCAGTATTGTAGTTGACCGCTATTGATTAATGTAGATAGATAATAAGATATATTCATTATGAATTCTTAGTATTTGCATCTGGATTAGTCTGGTTCACTGCAATAGGCTCATTTCTATTATCATGTATATATACTTCTATACTATAATATTATACAGCTGAAGAGTTTGTTTGTTTGATTGAACGTGGTAATCTCAGGATCTACTGGTCCGAATTGAAAAATTATCTTTGTGTTGGGTAGCCTGTTTATCGAGGAAGGCTATAAGCTATATAACATCACGCTACAACTAAGAGGAGCAGAACACTAATGAAAAATGTTGCAAAAACGGGGAAAATCGCACAGGTAGGCGGTTCGACGCTACCGGGTAGGGTCGGGGGAACAAGAAACTTAACGCGGACGAAGTCGCGGGCTTCAGCTAGTAGGAAAATATAGGCGAAGTATTATAAATTATGTTGATGAGTTTGTTACACTGAGTACTAACCTTGACAAGTGTTAGCCGACCAATCTACCAGTTTGGATGTGTTACACATTTTGTGAAGTACTCTGGTTATGACGCCAGGTCCATTGTTTATCCAAATATCTGGTCTATACGTTGTTTTTAATTCACTGGAAATTAATATGAAAATATAATTAGAGTTTGCTAAATCAAAACATGACACATTGAAGAGAAAGATAAAGTAAATCGTACAATTCAACTATCTTCATTTATTGAATGTAAGTGCCTAAACACCTGAAAAGGTGCTTGTTGGGCAGTTTAGGTCTTGGACTTCATTAAGAAAGTATACAGGTTTAAAACCATGCTATGCTACGAGTAAGTAGGAAAACTAAATCGTATTTTATGTAAAGAAAAAGGCTTATCGATAGGTACATACTTTATGACATCCTCAGCAAGTTTTCTGCCTAGTTCATCCATAGAAATAGCGATGGCTCCGGCAGCTACAAAGCGATTGTCTTGCCTCGCTGCCCAGTTATACCCCAAAGGTGTCAGAGGCTTGACGACCATCACATCCGTGTCCAGATAAACTCCTCCCCATTTGTACAAACTTAAATATCGCATGACGTCAGAAGCATGTTCCACACGCCACTTGCTTTTATTAAAAGGTTCGCCTGCCACCAAGGCTTCCAAAGGAGTGTTTTTAGCGTAATCAATTAAGTGAACCCTCGCAAATCTGACGTTTGGGAGGCGCCGTAACTCAGCGATACAACTCCTTTGATACACGACATCGCTAACAGGTGCACTGAACAACACATAAACTTGTCGCCTTGGGTGCGCTCTCGACGCAGACTCGATAGCACATGCTTGACGGGAGTCTAGCCCTCCGCGGCAGGATGTCTCGTGAAAGAATATTGAGTTGGATCTCGGCAAAAAGTTCTTGTCTTCAGCTGATGGCAGCACATCGTTCTCATCTACGTAATAACACGAAATATTATTGTCCGCGTTGTCCAAATGGATGATAAAGGGTTTTAAGATTGACACATTTTGCGCTTTGTTATGGTAAATAATAACACCACTGAAAACTATACAACTTAAAAATATAAATACTTGTTTTCTCAATACGAAAATTTTTATCTCTGCTGTTTTTAATGAGTACATATTTAAATGTTTTCTGCGATATCGCAGAAAAAAATTACTCGAGAAGACGAACTGTTGTAGGATAATGTTGCACATCCATTTTCTCACAGAAAACTAACGGTTATGTACCTACCTATATTTTTCTTATGCTTCCCAAGTTGTAAGCGATTTGTCTGCCGACAGTTTGAAAGCAAAACCAAACTGCATTATAATTCGCAAATAATGAGTACATGGGCGTACCCAGGTTTTGGGCCAGGGGGGGGCAAATCAGATTTTTTATAAGCAGTTAGTCTAATAAATAAACATAAATTAAAATAGGTATTTTTTATCATTCTTTAAATATTTAAAAGCTATTTTAAAAGTAACTTTCGAGGGTCTTCAGCAAAACGATTTATGACGTATTTCGTGAAAGAATCGCCCATAGCATTAACCAAATTTTCAATGTACACTGAGCAAACAAAGCCCATTTAATCTATTTCGAGCATGGTCGATCGAAGCTACGTTTTTACGCGTCTGAGTGTGCTGAATGTCCTTTCAATTGTAGTGGTGGATTAAGGCATTTACAGTAAAATTTCTAGAGCTGTCTTCACCTTCAGGTAATAGGATTCTGCTACTCCGTTATGAACTCTGTTATTCCAATACTTTCAAAGTTCTGCTGCTGCTTATTCATCCAAAAAGTACGTCATAGCGCGGCTTCAGATGTTTTCCTTACTAATACATAAAATGTTGATACTTCCTCCATACAATTTTATAATTTTGGAACTGTAATTTTAATCAATTTTAATCAGTTTTGTAATTGACAGGCCTGTTGGTCTAGTGGTTAGTGACCCTGACTGCTTTGCCGGAGGTCGTGGGTTCGATTCCCACCCAGGACAAATGTTTGTGTGATGAGCACGATCATTTGTTCTGTGTCTGTGTGTAATTTATCTATAATATGTATGTATTTAGAAATATATAAGTATGTTTATCAGTTGTCTAGTACCCATAACACAAGCTCTGCTTAGCTTGGGACTAGATGGCGTTGTGTGATAGTTGTGGAATATTATTATTATTATTATTATTAATTGTCTGAGCAGGGTGCAACAATGAAAGAGTAAACGCTGGTGAATGGTCTTCGCCGAATCTTGCCTCTGAAAATGATAACGAATCCAAATAAGGCACGCATAACAAGCGACGAAAATAATCGCTAAGAGGCTCGCTACAGTAGGCAGCTGGTTAAATTGCCCTCTGTTGGCGGCTTGCTGTCTTAGGTCAATGCAGCTCAAGGTTCAAAGCTGCAGCAATTTCTTCAGCTGATTTGATTAAATTTTCACTCTTTTCTTAGGCGGAACGCCTGTGTTCTGCAACTGCAGTGTTTATGGTTTGTATATGTTCTGCATATTTTATTATGTCCACCGTTTTAGACGTGGGCACGCCACTATTGCAGCGGTAAGTTCCCTCTTTGAGGAGTGGCTAGAGAGGCGCCACGGCGTCCTCACCTTCCGCCTTGTGCAGATTCTCACTGGACACGGCTGTTTCGGGAGATTCCTGTTCCGACTAAAGCGGGAGGAAACTCCCGGGTATTATCACTGCGTGGATCGCCTGGAGGATACGGTGGATGTGTACACCACCGTGTCTTCGTGGAGGCGATTGGCATAGGCGATCTCTCGCATCCGGCCCCGGTGCAGGCTATGGTACGGAGCGAGAGGGCATGGGAAACCGTCACCTCTCTCTGCGAAGCACTAATGCTCGTGAAAGCGGAGGCAGAGCGCGTGAGGGAGAGGCAGTCTCTGCGCCCTCACGCCCCTTGCCGCCGCAGGAGGAGACGCCCCGGGCGTCGGGAGTCAATTGCGGACTCCCGGCCACCGTAGGCGCGGGCTTGCGGGCTGGGACCTGTATTTTTTTTTCTAACCGATATCTCTGCCATTAGTAGACCGATAAAAACAAAAACTTTTTTGAACACGCTTTTATTTGCTTCAAACGTATGTTAGTATGTGCCTATGTAACGGAAAATTTGAACATGATTTTGACCGCCTTTAAAACGTCGTCGGATTAATTCGAAATTTGGCATACTTATCAAGAACCGATGACAATACAATAATTTTGTAAATTTGTGCCATTATCCTTGCGGGGGTTACTAGGATAGCTAAAAAACTATCATCAAAACCTACGCCGAAATACGTCAAAAAATTCGAAAACTACACTGACATTCATGACAAAATTCGAAACACCCTAAAAATAGAAAATAAATAATACTTTAAAAAAACTAAAAGGCACGTTTCTTTCAAGACAATAAAATTTATATGGGGCCCTGAAGAACCTATCCATTGATATAATAGTTAAAAAAAAAAACTAAAAAACACGCTTCCGTAGAAAACCAAACTAAATAATGGAAAAAAGCGTGGGTTGCTTTTTGAGGTATTTTTAATTGATAATAGTTTTTTTTAACTATTATTTTAATGGATAGGTTCTTCAGGGGTGGTCACATAAAATGTTATTGACTTTGCTTCAATAGTTTTTGCGTTAGCTTCGATATACGTATTTAATCCACTTTCTTCAGCGTGATGATATTGTAATACTTCCTGTCACTGCTAATAACTTGGCCAAAAATGGTATACCTATGAATTATTGCAGGGTAGATAAAAAAAAAATCGTTTTTGCAAAAACAAAAATACAACCAACTTCCAAAAAAATCTAGAAAGTGAAAAATTTGTTACTTTAATTTCGGAAGGCAGTGGCAAAAAAACAAAAACTTATTTTTGCTTGCAGTGCTGTTAGCGAGTAGGTAGATCGGGCGCATCGCACGATTTTTAAAAGTTGTATATTGTACTAGCTTCTGCCCGCGACTTCGTTCGCGTCAAATTTTTGCTCTCCTGACCTTTCCCGTCGCATCGATTTGCTTGCTAGTTTTCGTCCATTTTTCGTTGCTGCTCGCTCCTTTTGAGTTATAGTGAGTCAACCTTAAAAGATAGATATATGCTCTTGCGGACTTTTTTTTAGAACTTTTTAAAAGGAACAACTCCATCATACATGATTTTTGCGTTAATTTAACCGTTTACGCAGCGCACGCAACGGAAACCCTCAAAAAGAATAAATTTCCCCCGTTTTTGAAACATTTTTCATTACTGCTCCGCTCCTCTTAGTTGTAGCGTGATGTTATATAGCCTATAGCCTCCCTCGATAAATAGGCTACCCAACACAAAAAGATTTTTTCAATTCGGACCAGTTCCTGAGATTAGCGCGTTCAATCAAACAAACAAACAAACAAACAAACTCTTCAGCTTTATAATATTAGTATAGATTACAAATAATATAGTTGTTTGTTTTATGTTATTTTTCTTAATTTTTATCGACCAAAGTAGAAAGTTAGTAGGGACGTTCACAAACTCCAGGGGGGGGCAGCTGCCCCCCTCTGCCCCCCCCCTGGGTACGCCTATGAATGAGTAAGTATTAGGGGGACTTTATGATGCCAGTTTTAAAAATAAGATGGTAATTGGAACGTGCTTATTGTAATAATTGCTGTGATTTTACTAGTACCTATATTTGGAATACATATATAATTAATTAATGTATCAATTTCATTTAAAAATAAGTAAATTAGTTCAATCTTTAAAGTATGTAATGGTAGCGTCTTCTGGGCACAAGTAAATCTTTTTCAGGAGAAATAATGATCGGTAGAAGAGAAATAATGGCTACCAGGACAGGAGAAAATTAATCCAGCACATCAGCGCTGACTTGTTTCTGTCAATTTCTTACGGACATGTTCACGTGCTATTACTAAAAGATGACCGACTGGTTGCCGTCCTGATGGTTAGACGGAGCACATTCCATAGATCGACCGCCTGGCCAAAGAGAGTAAATGTAACCATAACCCTCTAAAGAAGGACGCAGAATATGATTGTTGGTGGAATGAAGATTTTTAGTAAGAGCAGTGCTAGTATGGGACTTAGGTAAGAAGTAGGTTTGTCGACAATAGAGAACAATATAGACTGAGCCCTAACCTCTCTGCAGTTCTGCACTGACGAATGGGTAACCATCCTAGAAGTATTCGGTGCGCGGATACATGGTGATACATGCGAAGACTGAAAACGAATCGAATACAAGTATTATTGTGGTCAAGTATTCATTTCTGGTTACAGAATTGGAGGTGGATGGCCCGGGGCTCTTTTACCCAATACCGTTTCATGACAGAAAAGCATATGGAAGTCCGTCATTTTTTGAGCTAGAAGCCTGAAACTTTGTTTTTAGGTTAACGATTAGAAATAAACAGTTCACGTCCAAGGGTTTTTGAAAATTCAACCCCTAAAGGGGTGAAAAAGGCTTGAAAGTTTGTATGGAGAAACAAGATTAGTTAAACTATTTTATTCGAAACTTCACAGGAGTACTCCTATCAATAAATGAGTACACAAATGTTTCAGGCTCTTTCAGAATTCAACCCCTAAAAGGTGGACAAATTCTGAAAATCAACATGGGTATCGTTTTTATGGTTTATCGGGTTGCTGATTACGAAAAACAACAACTATTTCACAAAAATTGCACAAAATCATCAAACAAAATAGTTATAACTGGATATGCGCAAGGGGAAACTGTATTTGTACCAAGAATTCCTTTGATCCCGAATGATCCCTTTGAATTCAAACGAATACAGTTTCCCCTCAAAGTCTGCTTTGCAATGACCATAAACAAATCACAAGGGCAGACATTAAAATTTTGCGGGCAGACTTGAGAGAAACCTGTTTTTCACACGTGCAATTCTATGTGGCTTGCTCCCCCCGCGTAAGCTCGCCCAGTAGTCTGATAATTTTTGGCACACAGTAATAGATTAGCAAAAAATGTGATGTATAAAGAAATTTTGCAGTTTACTAGCTTTTGTCCGCGACTTTGTCCGTGCAATTCTACTTCCTTTCTTAGCGCTCGCCTACGCTACGTAACGCTACGATATAACCGAACTCCACGCGGCGGACGAAGTCGCGGGAAAAAGCTAGTTTTCAAATATAAACAGGAATAGTTACTGGCAGGATTGGGGAGTCAAGTTGACATTTAGCCACTTTGTACGGCATAAGGATACTTATCACTGGCCCAGTCGGTTCTAGTGTATTGTATACCTGTATGGGGCGGGGCCACTAAAATCAAATTCCTAGAACTGGAAAAGCGCAAAGGTCTCTCTTGAAAATAAAGTATTTTAAACCGTATAGATTCTCTACTGAAATCCTATACTCACAAAGTGGTCTTCTCTCAGTCAGAAAATTATACGTACCACTACATGTTGCTTTAAAATTACATAAAACCCTTTGCTATGATTCTAGCCTTGACGAAAAAAGAAGAAAATATCTTGTTGCACCAGAAATCTCGGTTAAAACCTCATATGCGGAAAGACAGTTCACCAGACAATCCGCTTCCATCTACAACAAATTAAACAAACTTAAAAATATCTACCGCATGACATATCGCGAATGTAAAAAATCATTAACAGACTGGCTAAAATGCAAGAGCTATGACGACATTGAAACACTTTTATTCAACATGCGATAATTTGACATAAAGCGACACTCACTCACTCACTCACTCACTCACACACACCCACGCACACACACACGCGCCTTCTTAGATGTAAGTTGATTTCATTGTATGTACACTCCTACATTATTGTTTCTAGTTTTAGAAGAGCGGGGTCTCCTAGCACAGGTATTTGTATGCTTAAAAGGAGACCTCTTTGTAAGATTAAATACTGTAGAAGTTTGTAAAGTTATTTCAAATAAAATTTTGTATTTCTTTTTTTAAAGTAGGTTTTCTAGAAGAGAAAAGGGACCCAGGTGTGACGATTTTGTGGACTGTGTATGGGAAAATAGCTAACAAGTACTGTCCGATGGCCTATCAACATTATAGCTATGATATTGGGGTAATGTAACCTACACAGAATGGACCATTGGCTGATTAGAAAATATGGAAAATATGTCACAGTCCTAGTACCTGCATATAATGGCGCTCAGAGGATGGCTATAGCAATTCTACGTATGTGTAGAAAGGCAATCGGTACCTACACTTTTCCAGGTAACCACGGTTCTACCATCCTTTCTATAGTTTTCTAGTCACGGTTGTACTGTTAGTTTACCTCTGGCAGCAGGTATCCAATAGAAATCTTATTTCTACGACTGTAAATATTGTATCTCGAGATGTGTTGTGTTGGGCTTTGTTACAGAAAGGTTTATCTGAATAGTATGTAGGGTTAATTAGTGATATTATGTACAGTCAATGTCGTAACGACGACTGGTCGGCCGCTAGTAATGCCAAATAGTTCAATGTTGCTGTAGGCTTACACCGGGGATCGGATTAAAGTTCTACCTATTCCTGTTAGTTATGGACGCTTTGATGTCGATTACACAGGAAGAGGCTCTCTGGTGCATGTTATTTGCCGATGATTGTTCTTGTCAGGAAGATGGATAACAAAATATATTTAAAAAAATACTGCAAAATAAATAAATGGAAATAAAATATGGATCTGAGATACAGAACAGATTGTAGAAATGGCAACAGAAGCCGGAGAAAGTTGGGTTAAAAATCAGGAACCAAAATTGAATATAAGTTTTAAGGACTGTAATTACCTAAACTGCTTTAACGCCTGTCATTTATTTGTAAAATTTTCCTAACTCCTTGTATTGAACGTTAGATAGAGTGTAAATGTCTCAGCTTATGAATTATACCACAAAGTAGTAAACCTACATATATTTTGTTCACACTCATATTATCAATGGATAAGTGCACGACCATGATAGCAGCACTCCATAAAGTACGTGGAACACTCTCAGAAGTCCTTGTGTAACCTACTTTATAATAAGTAATTTCAATAGGGAAGGTTGGAAAAATCTAGTTGTTGGCGTGTCGATAGTCCATTTATTTTTATCATTCCTTTTTATTATTGTGAAGATCAAGGATGGGTTTAATGGTGTAAATATCGAGTTCTGTCTCACATTACAGAGAAGAAGCTCCATAAAAACGATTTTTTTTCTGCAATTCGATATATATTGCTGATATATGTATGTACGCTGCCAGGCTAGGCCTCACAATACGATTTCAAGTGCGCAGTGGAAGTGTGCTAACCGTGGGGCTCTAGAGACAAGAGTGGCGAGCGAAACTAGTCCGCCGTACGCGGAGCAGACAATATATAAGAGAACAACTCACCTACCATACAACAAAACAACTTACCTCATGGTTGAAGGACACTGCTCTGGTTCCTACCTGGAGTTATGCATGTAAGTGAGTGTATATGTATCGTGTTGTGACGTTACGAGTATTCTTCAGGTTGGAATCCGCTGCAACAAGGCTTGGAGGCGATCACAGCATGCGGTCTTCAAATCACTCGTTCCCAATAGCGTCACTAACACTTAACCATCGGGTCATGACAGATTGTCCACAAAACGACCGGTTCTCAGGGATTACTTTACAACAGGGTCGCACGCGCAATTTGGACCGCCATCCCTTTACAAGAACTTCAGTTTTAACAAACGTAACCCGTAATATTACGTCAAGATAGGGGTTATTACAATTAATACAATTGGATCACGACTAATTGTCACAAACGGATCGATTTAAAAGGATTAATATCAACAAACGCGTCGCGGGGGTTCCAATAGCGCGACGGACCTTTTAGCGGCAAATTAACAAGAGAGAGCTGTCAAGTGTCAACGTCAAACTGACAAGTCAGTTCTCACTCTGTTACACGCGCATTCCGTTAGGCGCACAGATAATAAACGGGACAGAACATCTACCCCCCCCGGACGGGCCTTCCCGTCCGCTAATCACTTGGCAATCCCGACAAGGTTGCGTTTTATCAGTCCACCTGACGCGCTGCTGGAGGATGTGCAAATACTCCAAGCTCCAACGCTTCCAAAACTCTGAGCGAGCTGCTGCACCAACTGAAACCGCGATAGCCAATTTTGGCTCACATCGACAAAAGGGTGCTCCGGCAGGGCGACAAGTGGCTGTCAAATCAAAAAATGGCCCGGGGTCAGGGCCTCCAAGACGTTCAGGTCCGAAGACAGCGGGCACAATGGACGCGAGTTCAACACAGCTTCAATGCGGCAAAATACCGTAGCTAACTCCTTAAAGGTGAGAACGGTGTCTCCCAACAATCTGCGCCAGAGTCCCTAACCGCCTTCACCGCGGCCTCAAATAACCCCCCAATGGGGGCAGGCTGGCGGGTCAAAACAATAACAAACAACAACCAAATGGCCCTCCTTAGGCAACAAAAGGGGGTGACGGACCCCATAAGGAAGGCTAGAGTGACTCAACCGTCAACAACCAAACAACAAAAGACCCGTATCGTTCAAAAGGGGTTCAACTTAATAACGGCTCCCGACAATATCCAAAACTCTCGCTGCAGAATGGCCAACAGCGCATTGCAACCGGCATGCGAGTTCTTAATGTGACGATCAGTCACCAACAATTCAACAACAAAACAACAATTCAACAATTTGTCGAGGGAGCTTTATCGACTCAACAAAACTCAGGGTCCTTTGTTCCAACAGCGAGCACCTTGAGCCCGGGCAAAGGACCCGACATCAAGACTGGCGATCGAGGCCAATCATCCTCGGGGTGAGTCAGCCAGTCTGGTCCCCACCATAGGGGGTGAGCAATCAAGTGGGGTGCCATGCACCCACGTGAGGCCACGGCGCCTGGGTTCAAATCTCCAGGCACGTGCCTCCAAATCAAAAGCGTTTCAAAATTCCGAATCTGGGACACTCGGTACGCAACAAAGACCTCCAAAGAGTGGACGGACGTCTTCAACCAACACAAACAATTTGACTGTCCGTCCAGGCGTAAGAAACCCGAATGTCCACAGTTCCACCCAAAGTGTGAGCAACGTAGTTCAATAGACGCACAAGACGCACCGCCCCTGACAATTCAACTTAGGGATGGTCAGTGCCGTCCGGAGGGGGGGGCCACCTTGCTCTTGGCCAAGACCAGTGACAAATTCACCTGGCCTGTGCGCAGACGGTGCGCAGACAAACAACAACTGCATAACCGTGCGGAGACGCATCACAAAGAAGGGTAGCAGTGTAGCTCCCAGGGGGGAGGATAGCGCGGGGTAACACGACCTCGTTGACTGCAAGGAGTGCGGATACAAATTGGAGCCAATCTTCCAACAGGGTTTCCCGAATTGGCTCGTCCCAGCCATGTCCCGCAGTCCAAAGGCGCTCAAGAAAACAATTTTGCCCAAAACAATACAAACAAAACAAAACAATAGACAAAAGGCAACCCTGGGCTCCCATGTCCATAATGACACGGACCACAACAGAGTCCCCCGTGGGCCCCCAGACCCGACCGATGCCGTTGGCAACAAAACCGAGTCGATCTGAGGGGTACCTTAGCGGGGCAGGCGCCAATGTCCTAACAATGCCTGGGCGGCGACCGATCGCCACACCTAGACCCAAGTCTTTCCCGACGAGGATGGAGTTCAAATTCCTCGTACGCGCGGTGTCCCGAGCCACGCGCCATCGCTGGAAGGGCATATCCCACCGGATGCCTGAATGGCGGGGGGCGTGACTCCAGCCGGGGACGTTCCGCCAATGGAGGGGAGGGAAGGCGGTGCTGGTCTGGCCAGCGCTGCCTAGCAACAACTGCGTAATCGCCTTTACGCGGGGAGACCAAATGGCGGCCGCGCGGCTCCCGATCAACTTGCGCGGGGGGTGGAGTGCGGCGCTCAAAATTGCGGGCCTCTCCCCGGTTCTGAACCGGTGAGGCAGAAGCCCGGTGACCAACTCCATGATACCCCCCCGTACGCGAACCTTCATCAGAGGCTGGTCTGCCAGCGTGGTTCGCGTTAGCGCACAATATCTCCAAATGGGACCCCCTACAAATTCTACAAGGGCGGGGGTTGGGGCAGTCCCGATGGAAGTGAGCCCCCAAACAAGAGAAGCACATGCGGCGTGCATGGGCAATTCGGCGGCGGGCACTCACGTGCAATTTCAAAAAAGGCCGCGCAAGTTGCACTGCCATGCCCCGTGTCCCTACAAACTCACAACCAGGACGACTCTGGGTGCCAGCAAAACGAGCGGCGGGGCGACCATCAACAGGCCCGCGAGCCCTAGTCCGTCCCTGGTCTCGTGGCCGGGTAGACGGCTGGCATGACTCAGTGGCAACGCCAGAGTTGTCCACAAACCGACACTCATCCTCTAAAAATTGGACGAGGTCACCAAATGAGGGAGATGTGTGACACTATCCCCACCATACCTTTGCTCGAAATGAGCCCTCAAATCGGCAGGAAGCCGTTGCAGCACAACATGCACCAAAGGGTAAGACCAATGGTCCACCGACAAGTCCAATTGCTTTAAAGCGTTGGTCGCTGCCACCAACGGGTTCAACAGGTCAGTACGCAATGCTGACAATCCAGTAATGACCGGTAACCCCAAAATCAATTCAATATTAACGTCAGCCAAACAACGTTTATTTTGGTACCGCTGGGTGAGTAGTCCCAAAGCGGTAGGGTAGGCTGAGTCAGTCAACGACAGATGCTGTACCAAGGCTCGGGCCTCACCTTCCAGGACAGACAACAAATAGGCCAACTTTTGGGCGGGTCTGAGGTCCGAGCGTGCATCAACCAAACTTGCAAACAGGTTTTGGAAACCGTACCAGTGGTCCCAGCGACCGTCAAGTGTGGCAGTTCCAAAGCAGGCAATCTACTCAATAGTCCGGGACCTGAAACAACCGAGGTCTCCGGCTTGACCTGGACAGGTGTCCGGCACTGCAATATTTCCATTTGTATGCCATTGCACAAACAAAACCATTCAAATAAACAAAACAATTAAATTATCAAATAACAAAGTTCAATCAATAAATAACAAGGAAATCCAACGCAAACAATCAAATAAAATAAACCAAGCAAAAGGTAATTAAGTAACAAAGTTCAATCAATCAATTACAAAATAACTACAAGCAAACAATCAAACTACCAAACCGCTAATCAGCAACTCAAGAAATAACAATATATTGGTTTCAATTCAATTCAACAATAAACTTTTATTTTAATTCTAAACCAATATCAACGTTCAACATTAATATATTCAATTCAAATATTCAAATTCTAATCCAATTCCAAATGTTAAGTTCACAAACCACTGTGTGGTACAACAATAATGAACTTTTATTCCAATTTAAAACAATGGTAATACTCAAAAATGCCAATTTCAAATATAAATTTTCACAAACAACCATATCAATGGTACAAAACTCAATATTTTAATGTCTTCCTGACATTCAATACAACACAGAGGTCAAGTAACAACAACAAGAGGCTATAACATAGCTCAATCTAACCAACTCTGTTATGCAAACCTGGTTGACCCCGTCAATATGAGTTACTCGACTCAATAAATTTAAACAAATTATTTCAAATACCAATTAATTACCATTAACAAACATTTACAGCGAATTACTACTTCCCTTATAGAGACTGCCAAGTAATTAGCCTACTGTAAAATACCAATTTGGTGGTTATGTCTTATAACCGCGCTCTGAATACCAAAAATGTACGCTGCCAGGCTAGGCCTCACAATACGATTTCAAGTGCGCAGTGGAAGTGTGCTAACCGTGGGGCTCTAGAGACAAGAGTGGCGAGCGAAACTAGTCCGCCGTACGCGGAGCAGACAATATATAAGAGAACAACTCACCTACCATACAACAAAACAACTTACCTCATGGTTGAAGGACACTGCTCTGGTTCCTACCTGGAGTTATGCATGTAAGTGAGTGTATATGTATCGTGTTGTGACGTTACGAGTATTCTTCAGGTTGGAATCCGCTGCAACAAGGCTTGGAGGCAATCACAGCATGCGGTCTTCAAATCACTCGTTCCCAATAGCGTCACTAACACTTAACCATCGGGTCATGACAGATTGTCCACAAAACGACCGGTTCTCAGGGATTACTTTACAACAGGGTCGCACGCGCAATTTGGACCGCCATCCCTTTACAAGAACTTCAGTTTTAACAAACGTAACCCGTAATATTACGTCAAGATAGGGGTTATTACAATTAATACAATTGGATCACGACTAATTGTCACAAACGGATCGATTTAAAAGGATTAATATCAACAAACGCGTCGCGGGGGTTCCAATAGCGCGACGGACCTTTTAGCGGCAAATTAACAAGAGAAAGCTGTCAAGTGTCAACGTCAAACTGACAAGTCAGTTCTCACTCTGTTACACGCGCATTCCGTTAGGCGCACAGATAATAAACGGGACAGAACGCGTACTGTACCATTTTTTTTTGTGGGTGGGGTATCATCAAATGACGTTTCCCGCTCTGGGCGAAGCGGGAGGGCTTGTCAGACTTTTACTGACTAAAACCTATCCGTGTTCCTTCAGTTGCCTATATGCCAGGGCCACAGTATCTCTTTCGAACAAATCTCGCGACCCTGGCAGGCGTCGGTCCTAGCGGACCCATTCAATACTGCTGACATCTCTTTGAGGCTCGCGTGAAACACTACGCGTCGTCGATACGGGCCTGGTCCTTACCGGGCGGCGAGCTACCCATTGCTCGCCGCCCGCAAGCCCGCGGCTACGGTGGCCGGGAGTCCGCAATCAACTCCCGACACCCGGAGCGTCTTCTTCTACGGCGCCGCGGCAGCTCGGGGCGTGAGAGCGCATAGCTTGCCTCTCCCAAGGTCAACGCGCAGCACTCATTCGTACCCGATGTCACACAGATGCGGCCCCAGGACCGATCCCTGTGGGACACCGCACGACATCTCTCGCCGGTACGTACCATCAATCTATACTGTATATTATACCAGGCCACTTAGAAAGTATTGCGAAAAAAAGTTTTTTTTTGGATGAGACTGGCCAGTTATAAACTATTATAAAAATAATGATTATTTATAAGTAAAAATAGGTACGTTCCAATTTCAAAATTTCCCTCCACATTTTTTGCTAATTAAATTATCGTGTCTCATTGGAAAATGGATCTGCGCCGGGCAATTGTATATAATATCATTGGCGCCGGGAATATTTTCGCGCTATGATTTTTTTACAATTTCAAGTGTCGCCTGAAACTGACGAATAATACGATAGATTTCAAATTGCATTCATGGATGAAGGCCCTTCCAAGGCAACTATGTATCGTTGATATAACGAATTCAAACGTGATCGACTAACTTTGGGGGATGAAGAAAGAAGTGGTCGCCCTTTGTAACGGAGGAAAACGTGCTAGCAGTGAAAAACTTCCAAGTTACTTAGGAATATAAATTAATTTTAATGTAAATAACAAAAAATATCCATCACTATGAGAGTCGCTTATTATTCCAGTTATTAATTAATTACTTTAATACAATATTGATTAAAATAACTCTGAGCTTTATTGGCCCAAGCAATAAAAAAAAATCTTCATAATCGGGAGAAGATAGCAGGCCGTCTTTGTTAATATCCAAATTCTTCACCATACATCTTGTATATTGTTGGACAAAACTTTTGAGCCATCTTTTCATATGGGGTATCTTTTTCTATTTTCTTATCATGGGTCAATTTATTCCAAAAGTGGTGAATGTAGGCGTTTTCAATGTTTTCCAATTCTCCATGTTTGAAGTATTCGTTGTAGTTGGAATAATGTACCGGGTAGAAATACTCCGGGCCATACACTTGGAGTCCTGAAAAAATATTAAAAAGGTTATTCGAAAATAAAATTTACTTTATTTATATAAAAGGTAACCTACTAAACACATACTCAGTATTCAGTCTTTGTCATAATATAAAACTCGCGTGTATCTAATTATAGGAAAGCACGGCATTGGTGCCGATTCTGTTGTACACGAACTAAACTAACTAAACTATCTCTAAAATTCCTTACTTTTGGCTATGAGAATTGTAACGCTATTCTGCAAGGAAAAATCTCTAAATTTAAAAATTATTTTGACACGATTAAAATCGAATTTGACAATCGCGACTCAGCGTGGTATTTTTTTTTCTTTTGGTTTCGCAACGTTGTACTTGTGTGTGCATTGCGTAGAATGAATTTTGACGAAGGCGCGTGCTGGGGGGCAGCCTCAACGTGTTTTATATGGATTTTTTCACTTTTGTTTGAAAAATATAAAAAAAATATTACCCACGTGTTGAGATTTAAATGTGCCGGGGTATACTAAGGGGGCCGAAAATTTCATTATTTTTGCGATAGGACACGCCATTTTCAAGATATAAGCAAAAAGAAAATAAAAAATACAGAACTGTTTTTGCACGTGAAGGCGAGGCGCTGTTGAGAATTTTAGTTCATGACCACTAGTTTTATTCCACACCTTTTTAATCGCGATTAAAAATAGCCAGATTTAGTTAAAATAAATTATTATAGTCAAAATTTTTGGTGAAAACCGGCAAACTCAGAATAGCAAAATTGTCATTTTCACTAAACTAATAATTCAGTGCAATCTTAGTGCCGTCAAACTAAAATATAGTTAAGTTGTGTCACTTTAGTCTATTTCAGAATAGGAAATCGTCGTTGGCAGGATTAAACCAAATTTTAGGGTTAGTGATTTTTAGTTTAGTTTAGAGAATTTTGTGACAACAGAATCGGCACCATTGTCAGTGAACGCACTAGTGCATTAGATATCCAGAAAATTTTACATTTATATGTATATATTTTTATTAAAATCAAATAATATAAAAATGTATAGAGTGCTGGTTAATAAAAAAATAAGTAAGACTTTACATTTTATTGTATTAAGATAATTTTCTTAATTATCTTATTAGTAATAATTTCTTAAATAATCTACCACCGAAAACATCAGACACATCCGAAATCGTATAAACAAATTCAAGGTGGAAAGGTGTTCAGATGACTCTACGCTATTTATTATGAAAATAACTCAGCAATTTCCCCTAAATGCATACTAACCGGTGGCCGTCCTGATATAGAGAAGAAGAGCCTTCCAAAGAAGAATGTACTGAATATGAAAGGAAGAAAGAACAAATTCATAAGTTTGAGAAGGACAGAGTAGAAGAAGATTGTTAGAGAAACGCAGATTCTTAGCATGTGAAGAACATAGATATTGGAAAACAAGCAAGATACGAAGGATGAGTTGAGAAATAAGATAAGCTTGGTCACACCGCGCAGACTTCTTCTTTGGCTAATGGTCTTCCATTTGATATTACTCGTATTTTCCATGGTTGAATATATAACCCGGCTAAAAATATAGGCATGGTGTTATAATGTTGATGATTTTATACATAGTACCAACCTTGACAGGTGTTAGCCGACCAATCTACCAGTTTGGATGTATTACACATTTTGCTAAGTACTCTGGTTATGGCGCCAGGTCCATTGTGTGCCCAAATATCTGGTCTATACGTTGTTTTCATTTCACTGGAAATAAATATAAAAATATAATTACAGTTCTCTTCATGAAAACATGACACATTGATGATTTTTGAATTAAATTAATAAATGAGAAATATGAATGTTAAAACAAGAATTACCAATACCTATTCAGCAAACATAAGTAAATAATTATCTATATCTGTATCAGCAGCATTGTTTTAACATTTTTTTTAATTGAAGTTGATGACGTTCGTTCAACAACTGTCTACACAGCAGAAGAGGGCAAGGTCACCTCTACAGAAAAGTTTATTGTAGAAGTAGGGTCAGTGACGGCTATCTTATATTCACCGACTGTTGATTGTGTGTTGACAATGGTTTCATAACCAAGTGCCTGAACACTTGAAGAAGTGATTGGTGGCTGAAGTCTTAGACGTCGTTTAGAAAGCATACAGGTTTCTTTCTAAAACTCGATGCGCCATGCACCTTCAGTACACCTAAATTTGGCAAAACATACCTAGCGTACAGGGACGGTAGCAGGAAACTTGCGTTCTCTTTCTTTTTGCGTCTCATGAGAAAGATTTGCAAGAAAAAATCTTTAAAACCTTTGGGATGCTACGATTGGGTAAGCACAAAAACAAAACTCTTAGATATTCGTTAAAACTACACATTACTTAATTTAAAAAAAAATGTGTTTGTGAATAAAATTAGTTATCGATAGGTACAGACTTGATGACAGCCTCGGCAAGTTTTCTGCCTAGGTGATCCATAGAAATAGCGATGGCTCCTGCAGCCACCAAGGCATCGTCTTGTCTCGCTACCCAGTTGGGGCCCAGAGGCGTCAGAGAGTTGACGACCACCACATCCGTGTCCAGATAAATTCCTCCCCACTTGTACAACGTTAAATATCGTAAGACATCCGAAGTATGTTCCACTCGCCACTCGCTTTTAACAAAAGGATCACCTGCCACCATATCTTCCAAAGGAGTGTTTTTAGCGTAATCAGTTATGTGAACCCTAGCGAAATTGACGTTTGGAAGGCGTCGTAATTCAGCAATACAACTCCTTTGATACACGACGTCGCTGACGGGTGCACTGAACAACACATAAACTTGTCGCATAGGGTGCGCTCTTGACGCAGACTCGATGGCACATGCTTGACGGGAGTCTAGCCCTCCACGGCAGGATGTCTCGTGAAAGAATATTGAGTTGGGTCTCGGCAAAAAGTTCCTGTCTTCAGCTGACGGCAGCGCATCGTTCTCATTTACGTAATGACACGAAATATTATTATCCGCGTTGTCAAAATGCATAATAAAAGTCTGCGAGGTTGGTTCATCTTGTGCGTTGATGTAGTAAATAATAAGACCACTGAAAACTACAAAAGTTATAAATACCAACAATTGTTTTCTTAATACATAAAATTTTATCTTAGATTTTTTTAACGAGTACATATTTGAACTTTTCTTTCGATACTAATGAGTTGCGAAGGCGAAGGATAATGTTGCACATCTGTTTTCTCATAGAAAACTGTCGATTTCATACACCTATATTTTCTTATGGTTCCCAAGTTATAAGCGATTTGACTGCGACGGTTTACCAAAAAAGCGGGTAATAGACAAACCAATACAAGCAATCACAATATGATGTCAGTATTTATGTAGAAACCGGCCTGTTGCATTTCGGCTAAGTAGGGAGTGTCCTACATTGCTACTTGGTCGAAATGCAACAGACCGAAATCCGTAGTATTAAGTAGGTACTGTAGGAGCATTTTAACCTGCGTGGTTGTACCAAGCAAACTTCAGGAATTTATTTGTATAATAATAGGTTTATTTAATTATATTTCGTGGTTGCGGTCAGAGCAGATAATTACCTGCCTGCCTGTTATTGCCTGTGACTTAAATAATGACAGCTAAGGACCTACTAGGGAACATACGTTGATTCGAAAAATAGTGCGGTTTTTCTCTCTTTGTTCTACAATTAATTTCGATTTTGTTATTTTCTAATAGCATATCTAATAACAGCTAAATGCTACACGTACGCGTTTCGCCTGTGCATGTAGTACTAAGGTAATGTTATTTGTTTTAGTATGTACTATATTATAAAAATCGACACTGATCTGGTGCCGATCGATTTAGTGATGGGCAGTGGCCGACTTCAAAAAAAGGAGGAGGTTACCGTTCAGACAATTGGATCTATGTGAAAACCATATACTTAAGTTTTAAATTTGCATAAAGTATTTGCGCGACAAATGAACGAATAACGCGATTAGATTAGTGCGGGGTATCTACAATAACTAAAAAGTTAAAAATAAAATACTTTTTACAAAAAAATAACAACCGACTTCCTAAAAAAAACACTACAAAGTGAAAAATAACTTTAATTTCGGAAGTCGGTGTCAAAAAAATCTTAATTACAGATCCTAAGACACCGTCTTCCGAAATTAAAGTTATTTTTCACTTTGTAGTATTTTTTTTTAGGAAGTCGGTTGTTATTTTTTGTAAAATGTTTTTTTTATCGGATATTTACTCAAAATGATGGATAAATATCTTTTTTGCTCATCGGATGATTATTTTAAAGCGTGAATGACTTTTATTGTTATTTAGACTTTCCAAAATAATACATTATTACATTATTTCGTTCTTATGTCAATTGCCAGGTCTGTAATTGTGTCAGGAGTCCCACTGTCTCTAATAGAACATGCTCTTAGATAATTTTGTTAGAAACTTTCTTTAATGAGAGTGGAGTGAAGAAATTCTAACAGACATTATAAGTTGTTGGCGAAAACCTTTTATTTGGAAAAACACTAACGAAATCCCAATCTCTGCACTCCCAAGCCCCTAGCTACCGCAGGAGACTTCCCGGGCATCGGGGGTCAATTGCGGACTCCCGTTCACCGTAGGAACGGGCTTGCGGGCGGCTAAGGTCCGGTTGGAACGATGCCTGCCAGGGTCGCGGATTTGTTCGAAGTAGTTACCGTGGGTCTGGCAAAGGCAACTGAACGAACATGGGTGGGTTTTAGTCAGTAAAAGTCTGACACGCCCTTCTCCTCCACCCAGAGTGGGAGACGTCATTTGATGATTACCACCCAAAAAGAGCCTGGTGGAAAGAAATATGTTTTTCGACAAAGTCAACTAAACTAGCAGTGGTTACTCTTTCAACACCATATATTTCTGTCGCAACAGAAAGGTCTTTTAGACCACACACAAACATTAACAAAAAAAAAAATGTTGTGACGATGGAAAAAGCGGCAAAACTTACGTTTATTAAATATAATTGGTGTAACGAATATAGTGATTTCAACGAATAATAGTGATTTTTGAAAATATTAATAATTAAAGTGATTATTTTCTGACGAACTCCATTCATGATTGAGTGAAATTAGTGTAAATATAGGTTTTTTAACTGTTAAAGTACGTACACAACTTCCTTTTTTATTAATTTCAATTAATACAACCCATTTCTTTGTAAAATGGCAAAATTTTCGTTAACGAAACTTGAAATAGTATTTATCCGCTGCTTTAGATAAATACTCAGTAAAAACGTATATTTATCGAGTATTTATCCATTTTGAGTATTCATCCGGATAAAAGGACCGCGTACTGTACTGTCATTAGGTTGGCACTTTTTAAAAAGTATTCAAGAATACTGCGGCCCGGAGCTCTTCTTTCCAATACCTACCGTTTCACGATAGAAAATAATATTTGCAGATTACTTAGACTGGGAGGATTGGAGAGACAAGTGAATTTATACCTACTTTGTGTGACATACTTTTACTAGATATACAACCTCGTCACAACTGGGTCGCTTTATGGTAAACATTATGGTAGAATACCTGACGAATACTGTCCGATGACCTACCACTGTTATAGCGATCAGTGCCCAAGTAACACAGAAAGCATTTGAACAAACGAATATTAAACTTATGTAAAACTTAAGGTCCGTATAAACTCTTATATAAGTTCACCGAGCATCTTGACGCTTAATATTGGCATTTCATAACCATTTAAATGCTTTACACTATATAACGGTTGGATAGTGGTATATCGAAATGCTTTTGTGAAGCCTTTAGTTTCAGTGCAGTAAACCACAACGCTGTTGTACAGCTTTCAGCTATTGTTTATAAGTGCATTTGGATCTACAACAGCATTTTTCAGTAGTAAATAAATGCTTAATGTTGTTTAATAGCATAAATATGAACCATCATAATGCCACGTAAATCCTCTATATAACTGTCAGCTGTTTTTATTGCCTTAGGGTCTGCAATAGCATTTTTAAGTATTAAGATAATGCCTAATGCTGGTTAATAGCATAAAGTTATATCATTATAATGCACCGTAAATACGTTAAACGGGCTGTTTGAGCTGTATTTAGTTCCCTTTGTTGTGTAATAGCACTTTTAAGTCGTAAGTAAAAGCCTAGTACTGCTGAACAGCATGAACGTGAATCAATGTAATGCTTGTATTTTTAAAGATCAACTGAGTTCTGTTGTACTACTAACAGCTCTTTAATCAAGACAAGCGAGTCATTGGAATGTGTAATGCTGTATGTACATTCAATTTACTGCATTCGTAAAACCATTTGTTTGTTTTAAACTATGGATATTGAAAAAATAATTCTTTTTTAAATATCCATAAAAATTCTGAAATGGGTGTTATTGTTTTGTTCAAAGATCCCCAAAATTTCGTTCAAGTAATGGCACTAATTCAGTCTACATCAAGCCTACTGGTATACCGGTGAACTCATACAGAACTACTTTATAGACAATGGCACTACAGTGGTTCATCAAAAGTCTTCTCTCCGGCCTCTGGCTTAATAATTGTACACGTGTGAGTATTTATACTGCTGGCGGCATTAAGTAGCCTTTTTAAACGCTCACCGGGCTGCTATAGGCCGACACCATTTTGTAAATATTTTATAACCAAAAAATATTATCCTTCGAACCTATTTATAAAAGTAATAGACCTATATAATAATGTTATAACTTAATTGAATACTGCCCATCCAATACCATATACCAATACCCAATAACCAATGCCTATTATGTTAATTATGCAAAATTCGTTCATTCTAGGAATCCACAATTGTTTTGGATATTTCACACAATAACATTTTATAACAAAACCACAAGATATCGAAGGCGCGTGAAAAATTTCAATGAAACTTATATAGACATTTACAGCTAACTACATTGCACAGCAATATTTGAAGGTATGAAATAAATAAAAAGTCAAAACCCAGTTTTATAAATTTCGTTTTGATGCAAACAAATCTATTGTCACTCACTCAGTTTTGACCGTCTTCATTTATATTATATTGCGAGACAAAGTAGTTAAATTGCAACGACGTTCAGTGTATTATAACATTAGTACCGTGGTATTAGATATGTTTTTACAACGATGTAGGGTTTATTTAAGTTCTAACTGTGAACACTTAAATAGCTCCAATCTAACTGTGAACACTTAAATAGCTCCAATCATTCTTTTACTACATTCTAATGCAAGTCTAATGCTTTTGTAATGCAATTAACATCTTCATTATCATTGTTTGTACGCTGCCAGACTAGACCCCTACAATAGGTTTTAATTATTATGTGGAAGCGTGCTAACCGTGGGGCTCTAGAGACAAGAGTGGCGAGCGAACTAGTCCGCCGTGCGCGGAGCCAAACTACAAATCAAACACTTACCTGGTGGTTGAAGGACACTGCTCTGGTGCCAACCTGGAGATATGTATGTAAGTGAGTGTATGTGTATCGTGTCGTGACGTTATGAGTATTCTCCTGGTAACAATCCGCTTCCAATTAGGCTGGAGACAATCACAGCATGCGGTCTTCAAATCACTCATTCACAATAGCGTCACTTTGACTTGACCTTCAAACCATTTCAACAAGATATGTCCAAACCCGTGTTATTACGCCAAATTAGGGGTTAGCTACATTCACCTCAACTGGGTCATGACAGATTGTCCACAAAACGACCGGGGTAAGGGATAACTTTCCAAAAAGATCGCGAAATTCAAGCTGCGACGTGTTCCCTGTTTTACCACCAAAATCCAAGAGAAGTGTCAAGTGTCAAGATCAAACTGTCAAGAGAGATGTCACTCTGTTACTCGTTTAGAAACGTAGGCGCATAGAGTAAACAAATCGTTCGGTACTAAACATTGTTATTGCTAGTGTAATGCTTCTGTAATGCAGTTGGCAACTTCATTGACCGAAATAATGCTTCTTTAATGCGACTGATACTTTCTTTGACCACAATAATGCTAAAATAATGCGCCTGTAATGCAATTAAATAACTATTGTGAACCTATTGGGGATCTAAAGCCGTATAATTTGTGGCGAAATAAGCATTACACTAGGCGTATAAACGTTTGTAATACTACTATGGAACTAACTCTGAATGCGAAAACGATACAGAAATGATGTAAGTCGGCCGTTATAATGCTTTGATGTGTTACATATGGGTGAAATGTTGTCAGTGGTGCAAAATCAGATTTAAAATAAAATAACTGCAGGAAAGGTTCCTTGTTTTGTTTTGTTATGTAAATGTGCCAAACGTCTTGTCTTAAACTTAGAAATAATGTGGCAGTGGCTCAGCTTATGACTTGTACCACAAACAATAATAATCATATTTATTTGCACTCTATAATGTTAATAAAAGGTTCAAAGTCAAAGTTAAAATATTTATTTGCACAACACAGGTGTTGTAAACAAAAATATACCTAGATCAATATGTTTTGCCATTAAAGGTGTACAAATATCAATAAACTATATATCTACCTATGTAAAATTAAATTAATTGTGCAAAAGTATTTAATTAATTTATTAAATACTTTTGCAAAGTTTATATTATAGGAGTAAGGCGACAAGATTGTCCGCTATAACATAGGCAGCCCTGGGTTTACGCACAGGCAAATGAGGCACCGGCCTAGGGGCCTTGCCAGCCTAGGGGCTCCGAAAAGGTAGCTTGCCTACTTGACAGCAAAAGTGACGGAAATCATCAAATGACTTCTCCCGCCCCTAGCGGAAATGAAACAGTCTATAAAAAAATAAAAAAAATAGTAATGTGTAATTTTGAGTATATTGCATTATTATTGTAATATTTCATTTATTGATTGACTAAACACAAATACATTTTATTCTTAAATATAAGAGTATTAAATTATAGAAACGTCTGATAAAAAAATGTATCCTATCGGTATCAGAAACAGTGTTCAAGCTACCGGCGGTCAAGGTTTCAGAGCGAGGAACCTCTTAACAATGCGTGTTCAGAAGTAGGTACCGCTTTCGAATCAAGCCCTTGATCCAGCTGCCCAACGAGAGCCTACTCAGGTAATGGGCGAGGCTCTTGGCTATCAAGCCATTGGCTGTTACGGCTATCGGCATAATTATCGCTTAGTTCACATCCCAAATGTCAACAACCTCGCGAGCCAAGTCAAGATACTTGATTTGGTTTTTGTTTCTCGCTTTTAACGAGGTTCCCTTCAGGCGAGACCGTTATATCAATAATAATTGTCCACCGCTCTATTCGATCCACTACCACTATATTAGTCTTATTGGCAACAAATAGTCCTGTCAATCTTGATGGATTGATTGGTATTGCCATTTTCGAAAAGTCATGAAAATTCTCGACTGACTCTTTCGGGTTGAGCACATACCTGTAATATGGCACTTTTGATTCCACAAGGCTGTAAACTGTTTCAGAGCAAGTTGCTAATGGATAATCCTGGCTACAAGGTTGTGTCTGTGCAAGTTCTCTTCGTAAGCTAGACGAGAACACCAGGAGATAATGTGCCTCATTGATTCCTTCGGACGCCGGTGGCATGCCCGATAAATGTCAACTGTGCCGTCTTTCACAAGAAATCTCCTTTAATTGTTCGTCATCATAACTTCGTCGATAAAATTGCACAGGCAAAACCTTCAGTTTCCCCAAAGAGGTCACACTTATGAGCCATAGTTATTTCATCCCACACTATCATTTTCGTATGTTTTAATACAATCACGTTATCAGCGACCCGATATACCATAAAAACGATACCCATGTTGATTTTCAGAATTCGTCACCCCTTTTTCATCTTTTAGGGGTTGAATTCTGAAAGAGGCTGAAACACTTGTTTAATCATTTATTGATAGAAGTACTCCTGTGAAGTTTCGAATAAAATAGTTTATCTAATCTTGTTTCCCCATACAAAATTTCAAGCCCTTTTTCACCCCCTTAAGGGTTGAATTTTCAAAAACCCTAGGACATATAATTGTTTATTTTTAATCGTTAACCTAAAAACAAAGTTTCAGGCTTCTAGCTCTAGAAATAACGGACTTCCATACAAAATATTAAACCATTTTTCACCCCTTTAGGGGACGAATTTTCAAAAATCCTTTCTTAGCGGATGCCTACGTCATTACAATTATCCCGTTCAGTAGTTTCGGCTATGCCTTGATAGATGAGTCAGTCAGGTTTGCCTTTTATATTTATCTAATAAAAGGCAAACCTGACTGACTCATCTCAGTTGATGAATCTTAACCAGTCTATTAATTTGTAAATTAATAGACTGGTTAAGATTCATCAAAGTGCATTATTTATAATTTCAAAATATTAATAGTTTAATCAAAAATACATTTATATCATAATGTCAAAATAAACATTATTAATAATACGTACACAATATTTACAATAACATTACAATGTCCAAGAATTCATAATACATTTCAAAATGTCTTTACTAAGATCATAATTACAATACATATCAAAAGTATGATTTAAAAATTCAATGACGGAATAAAAACACATGTCTAAGAGCCAATCAAATATTTTTAATTTAAACTTATTAATTAAAACTTCTCAGGACAGGTGGTAATTTATTATATAATATCTGGTTGACCGAGCTTTGCTCGGTATTGTTTTTGGTAAATTGTGTTTAAAATAATAAGTTTATGTTCAAGTTGATTATCGATAAAGTTGGTCATTGAAAACACGAATAAAACGACATTTTATAAAAATGAATCCTAGCTAGATCGATTTATCGCCCCCGAAACCCCCGGTATACTAAATTTCATGCAAATCGTTGGAGCCGTTTCCGAGATTCAGATTATATACAGGATAATTTTTTAGCTAGTGCGCAATTTTTTTTGTGGTGGTTCAGTATCACTATTTTTTCAATACTTTTTTTTTTAATTTTATCCGACCTTAAATCGGTAAAACGTGGACACCCTACATATTTCGAACCTAATTTGATATCGACAATAGGAATAGGTCAATAACCGCAAGCCGGCGTAGGTACTTCGAACTTCTTAGAATTTTGACCGACCGAATAGCTAATACCTACCGGCCGCGTATCTACTCGTAGCTACGCTCAGTCGTTCACCTTCGCCCCCGCCGCGCGCAAGTTACCATAAAAACCAGTCCAAAATAAACATCTTTCTTTAACGATAACTTAATTTTTTTCTACTAAGATATATCAAAATAAAAATTGCGCACTGGATAAAAACTTACCTTGTACATATATATACAAGAATTGCTCGTTTAAAGGTATAAGATATTATGACTGTAATTGAAATAAATGAGAACATTTTTTTACAAAGAGACAAACTTCAAAAATATACAGACAATTGGGAGAATTTTTAATTCCTTAGATAGTGGCCTGCAATGGTCAAATATTCTGCTTCACTTGTGAGTGCAGCAGAATTTTATGTTAACCATTGAAGGTATGCCTCCATATGGCCAGGGTCGCGAGATTGTTCGAATGAGATACCGTGACCCTGGCACATGGGCAACTGAAGGAACACGGGTGGGTTTTAGTCAATAAAAGTCTGACATGCCCTCCCGCTCCGCCCAGAGCGGGAGAAGTAACTTGATGATTTCCCATAAAAAAAAAGGTATGCCTCCATGCGATCATTAGTATCAAGCACTAAAAGTTTACTCCAGTTCTTTTTAGCTAAGGAGACGGGGTGAGGTCTTTGTTCCGTTGGCTAGTGACCATGTCAATGGGGAGTAGTGTCTTAGTACCGTGAGACCCATTCCTACATGTATTTTGAGAGGCAGACATGTTGGACTTGGTGTCTTATGATTGTTAATTTAAGTCTCAAAATGGATGTAAGAAGTATATAGATCGACGTTTATACATTTATAGTTTGTTTATTGAGTTTGTATATTGAAACAAACAAAAGCATCTGTAATGTTACTTTCGGTTTGTGAGAATCGATTTCTTAGTGAGAAAAATCTTAATAACCTCATTCGTAGTGTATCAAGTAGGTTTGAACATTGTAACTTTGTTCAGCTTAAAAGAATTCATCGTAATAGATATGAGTATATTCAAAATATGAGTTCCAAAATAAATTTAGTTGTGGATACAATTGATTATAATAATAAATTTATACCATGTAATACTGCAATTAAATGTCAAATAAAAACAAATAAACGAAATAACAGCGACATTGGGCTCAAACACATGTTACGACAAAAAAGAATAACAGAATTCTTTTCCGTCACAAAAACCGAAGATACAAAAAGGGTAGATAATACTGGTCCATTAGATAATGCCATCCGTAATTCAGATAAGAATTTTTTTCGTCTAAAATTATATAAATGTCATGCACCAAAATAGAGCAGGGCTAATTAATAAAGCGGATATGCTGACGGTTCAGTTAACGGAACTTTCTAAGTTAATTAAAACAATTGATGTATTGTGTGTTACTGAGCATAATATGATACTAGGCGATGAAAACATGCTCACACTACCGGATTACAAATTGGCTGACAGTTTTTATAGAGATAAAAGAAAAGGTGGCGCATGTATTTTACTTAGAAATATTCATGAGTTCAACATTCTAAAAGATGTAAAGAAGTTATCTAAAATTAATATTATTGAATGCTGTGGCATAGAACTCACGCAACATAATGTAACTGTTGTCTGTATTTATAGGGTTCCGAAAAATACCCATATAAAGATTCATCTCTCTCTTTTTTTCGAAACGCTTGAAAATATACTCTCCCTTATTACAAATAAAAAAACTAATCAAACAATAATAATTTGCGGCGACCACAACATAAATATTTTAAAAAATGAATACGTTACCAAGACATTTATAAACACAGTTTACGGATTTAATCTCAAAATACTTACTAAACAACCTATTCGTTTATCTAGCGGAACCTGTATTGACAATATATTTCATAATGCTCGTGGTAACAACGGAGAAGTAATTGAGACTGCACTATCGGACCACACTGCGCAGATATTAAAATGCAATGTAAAAAAAACTTGTTCAATTCATTCGTGGAAAATTCAAATAAGAGACTTCTCTCCTGAATATACAGAAAAGTTTATTGAGTGTATTGCAAACTTAAGCTTCAGTGAAGCTTATGAAGTAAATGACCCAAATTTAGCATACGACAACTTTATAGGCATATTTAAAATATTTTACGACCTATGTTTTCCTGTAAAAATTGTAAGGAAGTCTATTCACAAAAGTCAAAAATGGCTATCCAAGGGCATAAAAAGGTGCAGCAAAATAAAACGCGAACTACTTTGGCAATATCGTAAAACCAAAACTGAGAACAATAAAACAATTTATACTTCATATACAGCTCGATATAAAAAAATTATAAGACTAACAAAGTATGTACAAAATAATCATTATATTAAGACATCTAATAATAAGAGCAAAGCAACTTGGAAAATAATTAATGACAGCAAGGTTGATTTCCCTCATGAACCAATAACGAAAATTATCCACGATAATAAAGAAATAGTAAAATCGAAAGACATCTGCAATGCATTCAATGACTTTTACACTGATTAAATTGATTCAGGTTGCAAAAAACTACCACAACCACAAATAGACAGACTCAATCATTCGATTTTTTTAACTCCAACTACACCAGAAGAGGTATCGAAAACGATTCAATCTCTCAAAAATACTAAAAGTACAGGAAATGATAATATAACAACAAACATTATAAAGAAGGTCCATCAAATTATTTGACATCACTATCTCATATTATAAACAATCATCCACTATCTCATATTATAAACTTACCACTAAACGTATCTATCACTAAGCCGTTGTATAAGAAAGGGGAGAGGACTTCAATTAAAAACTATCGACCAGTGGCATTAATACCCATATTCTCGAAAGTCATAGAAAAAATAATACATCACCGATTGTACAATTTTCTCGAAAGTAAGAATGTACTGGTTTATGAACAAAAAGGTTTTAGAAAAAATAAGTCAATCAATGTTGCTATTTATGATTTTCTCAAGAAAATTATGTCAAGTGTAGTTAACACACTACCTATCTGTGCCCTGTATATGGACATGACGAAAGCTTTCGATCATGTTGATCATACTTTGCTTATTGACAAACTCGAAAGATGTGGAATACGCGGCAATGGTCTTAATCTTATTACATCATATTTAAGCAACCGGCAACAATGCACAGAAATAACAAATATAAATATTAAAACCAAACGAGAAATGAAATATCGGTCAAAACTTAGAAGGGTGAAGTACGGTGTACCTCAGGGAAGCGTATTGGGTCCCCCACTGTTTCTGGTGTACATAAATGATCTTCCAAAAAACATCAATCACCCAACAGTATTATTTGCTGATGACTGTACAATTATGATAAAAAAAGATGGTCACGATAATTATGAACAAGAAATTAATGACACGCTAAAGCAAGCTATAGATTGGTTACAGGCAAATAATTTAAAAATTAATTTAGATAAGACGTGTATAATGCATTTTAGTCAGCGACAACGACAACTACCAGTAAATATTAGTCACAATGGTCATTCAATTACAAAAACGGATACAACGAAGTTCTTAGGGTTAATTATAGACAGTCAACTTACATGGAAACCTCATGTTGAAGAAATTTGTAAAAAAACTTAACAGTTTTGCTTTTGCTCTTTATAAGCTGTCGAAATTTGTGAACCGTGACGCAGTGCTTGTTGCCTACCATAGCTATGTAGAATCCGTTCTAAGATATGGAGTTGTGTTCTGGGGTAACTCGACTGACATTAAATACGTTTTCACAAAAAAAATGCGTACGCGCTTTAGGTAACATACCCACAAGGGAGAGTTGTAAACCATACTTTGAATCCTTGAAAATTCTAACATTGCCGTCATTATACATTTTTGAGGTGGCAGTGTTTGTTAAGACAAACCCAGAGCTTTTCGAAATAAGAGCTCCAGCTGACCCACGGTTAAGGAAAAGGGATTCGAGCATTCTTTGTGTTGATCGTTGTAAAACAGCCCTCCTACGTAAAAGTATTTATCGAATGGCTCCAGTTATTTTCAATAAAATTCCTCGACCGATAAAAAATCTTAATATTGACATGTTCAAAAAGAGACTGAAACAATTTTTAATTAATAAATGTTATTACTCTACAGCTGAGTTTATGGAGGACACCACTGATATTTAGTATGTTACAATTATATTAATGATTTTATTCGCCTCATTGGTTTAGATTGTTGTTAAAATGTATGTTTCCTTATTTTCAATGTAGACTTACGAAAATTCTAAGTTGCACTGTCGCATATTCTTGTGCTTATGTTTACATTATTATTATACTGACATTGCTAATTGTGTAGAACTGTATGTAAGTATTAATTGTGTGTTAGGAGTTGTGTGTTAGTATATAAGTAACTGAATTATTTTATTTCAATTGTGTGTCTATGATATCGACACAACTAACTTTTAGTTTTATTTGTATGCTCTCGGGTAAAATGTAGCGAACTGTGCATCTTCTTATAACATCTTATTGTATTTTTTAACCTACATTTACGAATAAATGTGATTTGATTTGATTTGACCTTTCGGTAAACACGTGATCGGCCTATAATTTTTGGGTTCCGTGGGTAACTCCTATCGTTAGGAACTGGGGTAGCGGACCGGCGAAAAAACTGCCGCGGCATGGTACCAGACGGTACTGAGCCGCCGCAGTTTTTTTGAAACATCAAAGCAGTCTTGCATTGATGTTTTCAAAGCAATTTGGTAAAGAGCCGCCAAGCGGACGTGTCACCTTTGGAACTATTTGATCCAGAAGTGGTGCCGTCCAGCCTTGTGCCGTCCGGCCCTGGAGACTTCCATTTAGGCAACAGATAGACGTTTCACTCACTTCCCTCGTCAGTTTGACCTGTGTTGAACTGTGATAGTATCACAACAGTCTGCAACGGGGGAGCGATGACATGTCTACTCTGCATTTTACTTCGCAGGCGATCAAGTACAGTGTCATCCAAAATTTCATTACGCTGGATGACGCTCAGCCCTAGCCAAGTTACAACCGTTTCGTGTCGAATTCCGTTCTCCAATCGGTAACGCCACGGTGTCAGCAATTGTAGAAAATGATAAGTTGGTAGCCATGTTGCCGCGCATGAGTCGGCCGGTCGTTCTACAATGTCTTTTGAAAAATGACATTATAACAAAGGATGTAGCATTGAACATTGTAGAAACGATAACAATTCATTCTATTATTTTGAACGATGTGAACTTGGCTACGAATTTTCTATTTGTTTGTTTTAACCACGTGACTTAACGAAGTCAAAGTCAAAGCATTTATTTCAAATAGGCCCAAAAAGGCACTTGTGAACGTCAACAGTTATATGAAAATAGAATTGATTCTAGTTGCCCCTTCCAAAAGGTAGATTCGTATGGAGAAGAATGGGCAAGAAACTCCACCGTTACTCTTTTAAAATGTTTTCAATATTTGTATACAATATTTATATAATTATTTGTGAAGACGATGACCTAAATAGTAGATTATTAACCAAGGGGATAAAGCAGTGTCTTCTGTCGCAGGTGACGATTTAAATCGCGAGCGTAACGAAGGACTCGAGGTTTACTCCCGAGCGTAGCGAGGGTGTCAAAAATTTAAATCACGAGCGAAGCGAGGGATTTAAGACGAGTCCTGAGTGTAGCGAGGGATTTAAGTTCACCCAAGACTAAGACAGCTTTATCACCGAGGAAAATACTCTACTTTTCGTACCATTTGCGAAAAAATTAACACAATAATAATATGAGATAAGCATTTATTAAAAATAATGACAATTAAAAGTAAAATTAGAACATTAACTTATTTATAAAAATAAATTGAAATAAACTTAACGTTTATGTATCTGAAGAAAACAAAAACGCGGCAAATTCCTAGACTAATATTTTTTTGTCGGAAAAGCAAAGGCATCAAGCCCATACGGCCTCGTCGGTTTTCGTAATTTTATTTAACAATCATAACTGCATAATAAATGCGTATTCCTTTTTCAAAAAGATGTATAATGCTTTATATACAAACTCAATGGTGTAAACACAGATGTAGTTCAGTATAAATTTCGGTAAGTATTCCAAATTTAAATCACATTCTCCCCCTAGAGGATGAATGAAATTCAGTACAATTTTCTTTCCCTGTTTTTAACAGATTAAAAATGACTATTGTTATGTCAGCGTTTTGTGGCATAGAATGTCACTTTTTTGAGCAAGTGGTACGAAAATAAAATTACCATACCACAACAGGTAAAAAATTTAAAAAAAAAGCAAAGAGAGATAAATTAATTATATGATAGATACATGGTGCCCACATACTTACAAACATTGCAAAGGCAAGAATAAAAATTCCCTAATATTTTACAAGTTACAAATCAGTGTATGAGTTATAGTAATCATAGAATGTAAATCAGTGTCTTATGGGAAAAATAAATCTAATTCAATTAAATTAGCAACCAGTTTGATAAACTCTAAGACTGTCCTATGGAGCGAGACCAGTAACGTTGAGATGATTTATTTATTTATTTTGGCTTCTCAACAGTGAGTACACTGTTACTTTAAAATTATGACATTGTAATCTTAACTCTAAGTGCCTCACTAGTTACAGAAAAGCACCACATGCACTAAATTATGCGCAGATAATAAACACACAATTAATTAATTAAAACAAGTTACACAAAATAAATACAAATAGGAAAAATTAAAATTATGCAATTAAAAGAGAAAAAAATGGTTTCATAAATTAAAAATAAATTAAGATTGGATTAATGAATAAATCAATTAAATGACATGCAATAAATTAAATTAAGTTAAATTAAATAGGATTATTTAATCAATTTTTCAAATATTTAATCTTTATGATATTTAATCAGACTAGAGACACCCATTAAATAGCAAGAGCGGCTTTTTTTAGAGCAGGTACTGATGAGTGAAAGAGGTCAATGTCCACTTCCTGCTCTTTGTATGCAGCACACATTCTAGATGTGTTGTCCACACACATCTAGAATGTATGCTGCATACAAAGTGCTGCCTTAAGTTGATATGACATTTTGGCATGCAGAAAAGCCTCCTATTAGAACTTCTTGGCAGATTACGTGGCACATGGAATAACACCCTACTGAACAAATCGGGACAGTTCAGGGAGCCCGTCACTAACTTTTTGAAGAAAATCAAATCGAGCATATTCCTGCGTTTCTCCAGCGACACCATCTTAAAAAACTCTAGTCTTTTTCGGTACGTGTTGGCCACACACGCCTTCACACAGAACCGTTGCGCCCCGCTCCGCCCAGAGCGGGAGAAGTCATTTGATGATTTCCCATCCAAAAAAAAAAAAAAACCGTTGCGCCGAGCGCTCTATGTGAAGTCATTCGTAATATCTAGTACATTACAACTACTCGAGAGTCGCGTCGCCGTCCCGTCCCGCCACGCCCCGCCCGCTGTGTGAAGACACCTTTAACCTTCCTATACTCGCGCGTTGGTCTGTGAGACCGACGAAACCGATTTTCGTAATTATTTTTATGCACGAAAATCCCAAGAGGTCGAGTTCCTTGCTAGCTGCCGGATTTGTTGCTAGCTTCATTTTAGCGCTCGCTGCGCGTTCGTGCGAAGCGCACGTGTTGTAGCATTTGGCACCAATCGGTCCATGAGACCGACGCGAGTATAGGTGCAACTTTTTGTGTAAGTAATAATGTTAATATATTTAGTGCATTTATATATTTTTTACAAACTTTGAATACTTTATGATGTATATACCGGGTGACATTTTTTAACGTATTGAAAAAAATGGGTGTAAAAGGTGAACGGAGTAGAAGTCTTTGGCATAGAAATTTTTATTATTTTTATTTTTGAATAACATGTAATAGAATTGATCCACCAATAAATACTACACATTTAAAGTAACATTTTCATACTAGAACAACAAAAACAGAAATTTGGAAAAAAAAAAACAATTAAAATCCTAAAACGTCCTTCTTGTATCCAGCATGCACGATGATGCCCAGATAAATGAAGATACAGGTAAACCAGAAATGATAATGAATTGTAATAGAACCAAGGGTGGAGTTGATACCGTGGACAAAATGTGTGGGAGTTACAGCGTTGCACGTGGTACAAATAGATAGCCGATGGTGATATTTTATAGCCTGGTGAATGTAGCGAGTATAAATATGTTTATAATATACCTACATAACAACCGTACCAAGAAAATTAGCCGTAGGATCTTTCTTGAAGCCTTAGCATACGATCTGATCAATCCGTAACTTAGACGTCGGGTTCCCACTACATCCTTGCCGAGAACCATAAGGTTGCCGAAATATGTAAATTAGATGAACCTGAGTCTTCATTAACATCTAACAATAATAAAATTGGTCGTTATGGATACTGCTCATCCAAAAAAAAACCGCAAGACACATTACAACTGCGCCAAATGCAAAAAATACTTTTGTTTCGAACATGCTGTAGCCGTATGCTCTGATTGTTATGGTGAGGGTCAAAACTAAGCTAAACATAGATAAATAAGTCCTTTGATATGTTGTTTATTACTATTTAGAAGTTTATTTTGTTTTTAAAAAGACGTACAGATTTTATTTTTGTTTTCCTAGTACTTATGAAAAACATCTCAAATTCGAAGACTGATTTGTGATAGACCGAAAGTCAGTAAAATAATTATTAAATTAAGTGTTATTCATACTATTTTGTTTCATTATATCCTAAACTTTAAAATATGAATAATATTTTTTAGGCTTCGTAGTAAAAAAATATGTTGTAGGGGTGCGAACTATCGGTCTGTGACACCGTGCGCGAGTATATGTGTTACAAAAATTGGCGCGAGTATAGGAAGGTTAAGGATTATTATACTTTCTTACTCTAAGTCGTAGGCGGTTTTTTTGTTCAGTCTTTTAACGAGCTTTCTAGAGAACCAGTACGGATATTTATTATCTTTTATTGGAATTTTTGGAACGTGTTGCCTAATTAACTCATACAATACATTATAAAAATAATCCATCATCCGATCTATAGTCATACTAGCATCTAGCTCTGACGACCAATTGACCTTCTCCAGTTCTGCATTAATTGCCACGTAATCTGCCTTAAAATAATTCAATTTACTTCTATTATTAATATTCTGTGGCCTTTTAAAATGAGGAAACGAGAGCTCACACAGTACAGGTGGATGGTGCATATCTATTTTAGAAAGTACATCTACTGGTGCACTTATCACAGCACTGTCTAAGTTGGTAAATAAAAAACCGAGAATTCTCTTATTTTGATTACATAAATAATTACATTGCCTTAAGTTGTTAAATAAGATGAAGTCCCAAAGAGTCTTTTCTAAGCCTGTACAAGTATTTTGAGGAGCTCTTATCACATCCCCGCCCACCCCAAGCCAGTTAATAGTTTTCATGTTAAAGTCGCCCATGATCAAGCATTGCAACAAAATGCTCCAGTATTCTGGGCTGTATCGGTGACGGCAAGTATACAGTACAAAGATAAATTACCCTTTTTTTTTCAGGATTGGAAATCATCAAATGACTTCTCCCGCTCTGGGCGGAGCGGGAGGGTGTGTCAGACTTTTACTGACTAAAACCCACCCGTGCTCCATCAGTTGCCCGTGTCGTTACCCCTTCACTGCTGCTGACATCTCTTTGAGGCGCTCGTGGAACACTACGCGCCGTCGACCCGAGTATGGTCCTTACCGGGCGGCGAGCTACCCATTGCTCGCCACCCACAAGCTCGCGCCTACGTTGGCCGGGAGTCCGCTATCGACTCCCGACGCCCGGGGCGTCTGCTCCTGCGGCGGCTAGGGACGTGAGGGCGCAGTGACTGCCACTCCCTTACGCGCCCCGCCTCCTCCTTCGCGAGCATTACTGCTTCGCAGAAGGAGGTGATGGCTTCCCATGCCCTCTCGCTCCGTACCATGGCTCGCACCAGGGCCGGACGCGAGAGGTCACCGCCGCCGATCGCCTCCACGAGGACACGGCGGTGCTCCGCCCAGGCAGGGCACACTTCGACCGTATGCTCCACCGTGTCCTCTAGACGATCCTCACAATGGAAACACCCGGAAGATAAATTACCCTGGCCTTCTTACCCCTTTTAAGTGACAACTTGACCCAGAGATCATCGGAAGAGCTTTCGAGTTCGACCAATCTCTGTGATTCAAGTTTTGCGGCAAGGATAAGGACTCCACCACCGTCGGTTTTGTTATTCAAAACATTAATGGATCTATCACGACTATAGATAGCGTAGCGCCCATACATGATCTCTGAGTCAAAGATACCATCCGGTAGCCAAGTTTCAGTAAACATTATAACATCATATGAAAAGCATGCCACTCTTTGGTAAATGTCATTAAGCTTTGTCCTGATACCCCTTACATTCTGGTAATAAATTTTTAGCTGATCGAATTTAAATCCTTATTAATCATACACCTTATCCTTTACATCATTATATTGCTTATTGTAATTTGTCCAACGACTCGGTATCCCTGATATATTTATAGTATGCTCTATCATGTTTTCTAACATCAAATCTTACCGCCATGGACCCACACATACTTGTAGCTCAGACTCTTAGCTTTGATCCTGGTCACAGCATGCAGCGCCTTGTTAGCTGGTGACAAATGCTCTACTATATAGACATTTTCTTTTTTACCGCCAATTCCAAGAAGAGCAGTGTTGAGTTTATCTTCAGAACTTTTATTTTTATTAAACTTGATACATGCAGCCAAAAAATGGTCCCGAACTCGTGGACTACTGAATTGAACAACAATAGACTTTGGGCGGTTGCTAGTTGGTGTTTGCTTAGCAATTCTTGTAACATGGTGTATGTTACAATCAGTTAGGTCACCAGATATCACCTTACTAATATTCATGACAGTTGACATAAGATTTTCATTGTTATGCTCGGGCAGACATTGAATCTCCACATAGGTAGAACGGGCTTGTTGCTCCACCTAAGTCTTTGACGGTAGTTTTGAGCAGGGACTTGAAAACGAAATGAATTTTGTTCCGTTACTCTAAATGTTACCTTATAACGTTTCAGATTTTGTAACGATACTCAAACCTAAAAATATGAAAAACGTTATAAAGAATAACGTTATAGAATATTATTGTTAAAGAACAATTTAACAAGTAGCGTTATAGGGATCAGTAACGTTATGCTTATATCCGATTTAATAACGTTACAGGTGAAACGTTACAGTTTCACTTATAACGTTATGTTTAAAAAATTGCCCGCTGAACACCGCTCCTCCCGTCGCACCCCTGTATATGCCATCGCATCGCCGCGCCGTATCCAAGCATTTATTCATTAGAGAGTGCACGTTGTATATTTTGTGTAAACTTTAACATATTATACCTACACGTCTCATCGGTTCATTCTGTTATTATAATGAGTGAGTACCTATCATTTTAACTATTAACGAATGAATACGATTGTTATTTCTGCCTCACTGGTTATGTGGGCTACAGATATGTGAATTATTTTTTTTCTATCTAGAAAGTCTTAGTTATTGTCTGGTGTATAAAAGTTTGGGTTAAGATATTATTCATTATTTACAGGTGACAGTGACGATGATTTTATGTTTCAACAGAACAGTCAGCCAATTTTTCAACAGTACTTGGGGTCGTCGACCACGCGTCTATCGGCGTGCGCGATGATCAGCTGATTTTTACATTTGAATTTACATTGCATGCTAAAGATCAAAATTTTTTTTTGATACTATATGTTTTATATCTCAAATAATGGTTCATTTAACTGTTAACACGTAAAGCTATTACTACTACAATGTGTCAAATTTCTGTAATAGGTTTTCAACTTTATCGCTAAAGTATTAGGTTCAAGATTTACTGAGAAAATTTGACAGTTTCGGGTAGCTTGATATGCTGGCGTCTGTATAAAAATGCAAAAAATATGGTAATATTTAATAAAAATATCCAAAAAAAATATATGGTTGCGTATCAAGAATAACTAGACCTATCACCTACTATCTGTTTTCGGAAGCGTTTCCCATACACCCTTTATATCTTGAAATTTATTTTCTCCTACAGTTTCGCCTTGAATATTATGTCGTGGTACTTTGGATATACTCGAATTAGGATTATGCCCGGTTGATGGCAATAGGCTCGCCACCTACACATTACATGGGACTTGAATATAACTGTCGAAATGTGGGTGTCTTCTACACCTTCTACACCTTTGAGGAATAGTGGCGTGATGTTATGTTAGCAATATCGTCGTTTCCTGATAACTCCTGTGCGGCCGCCGATCGAGTGGGAGACTATGCGCGCGACATCCTGTTAATAGCGCCGGTGCCTGTGCACGACAGAACGAAACGCGCGAATTTTATTTCACAGTGCGGGCCATAGTCATAACTACTTAATACTGAACAAAACATTCGCGTGGAAATTAATTCGCATCGCATCGCGTTCAATTTGCATCAAACCACAGATTTTTTCCACGTGAATTTCCAACCGCGCCTGTGTGGCAATCCCATTACATTTAATAAGTTAGCGAACTATGAGAAGATAATCGCACGGTGAAAAATAGCGGTGCGGACAGGGCCAAAGGTGTAAATACTGGCCTCACCAATTGTAAATATAAAATCCTCTTTAATATTATTAGAATCGGACTTTTCGTTTAGAAATTATGACGGGCAAAACAATTCTACAAGGAAGAAAAACGCTGCAGGGTGAGCAAATTACCTAGTGTATTACCTACACATTTTATTTTTTGAAAACGAGTTATAATTAGAGATTGTAATCCGGATAGTTCAAAATTCGAAAATAACTGAAAAATCCTGATTTTCCGTCCTCATAAAAATTCGGATTTTAATATTAAAATCCGGTTTTTTCGAATTTCAATAAAGCGTTTCTTTGTAAACCTATTAAATAGAGCATGTGTCTTCAACCACCAACTTAATTATATTTCAGCGTAAACTACTACGTGACAAATCTAAAAACAATGTACACTCCATGTAACGTCATTCGCTTTAACGACAAACTCACTAAAGCGTCGAAATCACTTCACTTTAAATGGTTTAGCTTGTCTTCCATACAATGATACACTCTGTATAGCATTGCACCCACTCCCAGTAACGACAACAAATAAAAAATAAAAAGTACTTTTTAAGTTGCCAAAATTAGTGAAAACTGCGCAGCTGTGTACGTTTCTTTTGTCGCTTTATTATCCTAGTCCGTAATAAGCTCGACTGTGGGTATCATACATAGGTAGAACGGGCTGGTGTCCGCAACTTCACGTCTGAGCGCGTATTTTGCGTTCGGGTGGGAAATCGGTTATTCGATCCACCTCAGCTCCTCGAGAAAGGCCAGCAACGCCTTGATGTTGCTGACTATCTCATGTAGGATACCTGGGTTACCGAAGTACTTGGCCCTATATGTGGCGATCGCCGGGCAGTTTAGAAGCACGTGCGTTGCTGTCTCGTCGTCCTCAATGCAGGCCCTGCACAGCGGACTGTCTGTAACTCCTACGACAAATAGATGTTTATTAAACGACCCATGGCCAGTTATTGCTGCTGTCGCAGCAACGCACCTGTCGTTTGTCTACTGGAGGACCTGTTTTGTGAGGCGGGCATCGATGGTAGGAAGTGCTTCCTTGGCATGCCTGCACTCACTTTGGTCCACCCATAGCTCACAGTGTAGATCCCTGGTACGTTTTGTTACAAGAGAGCGTAGGAACTCAAAGGAGAGTGGCGCGATGGGTTCTGGTCCCACCGGTGTCGTGCTCGACTCCCTTCTGGCAAGTTCATCGGCGGCATCGTTACCTAGCGAACCGTTGTGTCCTTTTATCCATTGAATGGTTATATTATTGAGGCTACCTACCTGGTTGAGGCGCTGGTGGCACTCGTATATTAGCCTAGAGTCAATCGAGTGACTGTCCAGCGCTTGCAGAATAGCCATACTATCTAAGAGTATGCGGATCAAGTGGTCTTTAACTGCCCTGGCCATAATGGCTGAAGCAGCAAGAGTGATCCCAATGCATTCAGCCTGGAACAACGTGTTGTGGACTCCCAACGGTGTGCCTATATGTATGTAGAAGTCCTGCGAGAAGACTCCAGCACCTGTGCCACTGTCTGTTTTTGATCCATCCGTGAAGATGCGCAACTTAGTGGGGGGCAAACCTCCACATCGGCGATCTTCGTGAAGCTGGATGCTGTATTTTTTATCAAAAATGAATGTTTGGATACCCGGTCATTTACCACCCGGCCTTAGTGATGGGGAACTCATTGTTGAGTTCCTTAAGCAGCGTGTGTTGTGTGTCTCTCTTTCGCCAGAGGTCAGTTTCATCCAGACACGCTGCCGCCATCGTGGCTTCCAGCTGTATGAACAGGTGGAGCGGTGGTAGTCCCAGCATGGCGTCCATGGCTGCAGTCGGAGTAGTCCTCATGCAGCCTGTGACCGCCATGCAGGCTAGTCTTTGCATGCGTTGCAGTTTGTTGCAGGCTGTAATAAGCTTGGTGCGGGGATACCAGACCACGGCCCCGTAGGTGATCATGAGTCGGATCACTGCGGTGTACAGTCAAAGTATGATTTTGGGGGATAGGCCCCACTTCTTACCTTTCATTTTCCTGCATAGCCAGAATGTGATGCAGGCCCTGTTTAGTTTTGGAATCATACTGAACTTTCTAAGAAATCCGTTCTTTTGATTACAAATTGGGATTGCTTGCATGTGTGTTGTTACAAGGAGTTATGGATTATCTATACGTTATCATATTCCAAGTTGCTCACAAACTTTCTAACTGTAAACATGGCAAGTAAGAGAAAATCAGTGTGTATTGACGAAAAAGTTTTACTTTTTTAAGTAATGTTGGCAGACGCTTTAGATTTAGTCGTTCTACCGTGTCCACCATATCGAAAAATAAAGAAAAAATTCTACAAGCAGAGCAGGATGGAAAATCTTCCAAATAAGAAACCTAAATTCGAAGATTTGGATCAAGCTATACTATTATAATTTCACCGACAGCGCCAGCATAATATGCCAATGTCGGGGCCGATCGTGAAAGCTAAGGCGGAGAAGTTTGCTGAAGAACTTGGTTTACTTTCTTTCAAAGCATCGGGATGCAAGGATGGCGCGGTTTTTTTTAATTTTTAACGACAACTCTCTATAACGTCGAAATGTGCACAGTCCCTTGAGTGTCGTTGTATAGTTTACACGTAAACTTATGTTTTTTTAAATAAAATAAAAAACTTCGAAAAATCCAGGTAGTCCGGATTTGTGTGCGATTATACTTTGTAAATCCGGATTTGGAAATAATCCGGATTTTGCAATCCCTAGTTACAATTAAATACAATAGGTTCGCTCTCTCTTCCATGGGACTAAAACATAACTGGTGAAACGTGGGTGTTAGGAATACAACTCTGCCTAACCCTTTGGGAGTAGGTACAGGCGTGATGTTAAGTTTATGTTTTTTTAGTTATGCTATGTTAAACGGGTCCACCCTTTATGGCAGATTTTTTTTCGTCATAATATTATTTTGCATAACAGCGGATGGCATAAACTTCATTTCGCAGAAAATCGTTTGGCATACACTCATTTATCATATATTCACAACGCATAATTTTATAAGTCAAAATGATCTTTAGGCATAAATTTTATTCCATGATAATTAAAAAGTAGAACCATCATATCGCAGAAAGTTCGCAGTCAGAATCGTCTCTTGGCATAATTTCATATCGATAGTTATTAAAAGGCAGAACTATCATATCTCAGAAACTTTAAACTTAGAATCATCTTTTGGCATACATTTCATATCCATAATAATTGAAACACACATTCACACATTCTGCATGTAGGAATATTCAATAAAACATTTGATTGTCAACATATGTGGTTTTTATTTCTTTATCAGAAGCATGCGAATATGCAAACAAACATACACTATGCATACAGTTAAAACCCTACATGCAGACATTCATACAAGCAAGCATACACCATGCATGCAGCATGCAAACAAGCATGCAGCATGCAAACAAGCATGCAGCATGCGAACAAGCATGCAGCATGCAAACAAGCATGCAGCATGCAAGCAAGCATACAGCATGCAAGCAACCAAGCATGCAGCATGCAAGCAATCAAGCAAGCAAGCAGCATGCAAGCAAGCTTACAGCATGCAGGCGAGCATGCAACATGCAGCATGCATGGTTTCTGTCACGGCTCCGGCGCTGCGGGGCTCCGACGGTCCCACGCGAGCTCATCGTCGCAGATGATTTTACGCTCACCACCGCGGCTTCGGCTTGCTGGCCGGCTTCGCCGGCCAGCCTCAGCCGTGGTGGCGACCGTCAAAACCAGCTCCTCAGCTCGCGGGCCGCCTCGCCCCTCCGCGCCTACGCGGGCTTAAATTACACTCTAGGGGTAGGGCAGACAAGACTACGTGAAGTCGGTTCTACAGCGATTCGTTTCTGTCAATAATTTTTGTAGCACAACATATACTGACTTTTTGAGACACTATTTCATTTTATTTAAGGTTAAAATGCAATTTAATAGAAATGAAAATATGCCCGACCTGGGAATCGAACCCAGGACCTCAAGTTCAGCAGTGTGTGTTAAAGTGTTATTGGGTTTTTCCATCTGGAATTTCTCAGTAGCAGCCCGGAGTCTGGATTTGTGCCCGGTTGATGGCAATAGGCTCGCCCCCTATTACATGGGACTTAAACATAACAGGCGAAATGTGGGTGTACTATAGGTACACCTCTGCCCAACCCTTCGGGGAAACAAGGCGTGATGTTATGTTTGAAAATATGCCTAGCAAAATTACTCTAAATGAAATTCTGCCACCTTCATAGTATGCCAAGTGAAATTATGCCAAATAATCATTGCTCTAAATAAATGTTATGCTAAACGAAACGATGCGGAATTTTAAGTCTGCCAAAGGTAATTATGCGAAATAAAATTCTGCCATCTTAAAAGTATGCCAGCGTAAAGTCGAACATATAAACATTCGGCCAAACAATGATTATGCTAAACATTTTTTATGCCTTACAAATGTTCGCTTAAATAAGATTATGCCAAGTGTGTTATGCCAAATAAAATTCGGAGCATCAAGTTTCTGCCAGATAGACCACCCATGTTAAACATATTGTTTAACACCTCACCCTCACCTGCCCTCCTCACCTTTTTGTTTTTGGTATAAAACCTCTATTATATTAATAGAGGTTTTATGCTATAAATATAAATTGAGAAAAGATAGATATCTACCTAAAGTTACCTAACTACTCACTTCCAAATGTTAATTTATGATATGTGTAGGTACACAAATAATATTTTAAAAATACTTTAATTTATTGTAATTATGTTTTTTTTTAATGGTAAATAACTCAAAAAATACTAAACTGATGATAAAAATTCCTTCATCTGTAAAAATCTGCATTATCAGCGAATAACATGGGTTCTATTTTGGGAGAATACCTATGCGAAATCTACGCAGACCCCGCGAGCATAGTGTTAGTTGGTTATTTAAAAACTCACAACAAAACTTAACGGGTTTTTAAACAATGCATGTCCTATATCCATACATACATACATACATACATACAATCACGCCTTTTTCCCATGGGGGTAGGCAGAAACCACGGAACGCCACCTGCTACGATCTCTACACACTCCTTTTGCCTCTTTAAGGTTCATACAATTGGTCATACACACACGCCGGTTGCGAGTACTACGCACCTGACCTTTCTGAAGAACATCACCAATAAGGTCACTATATGTCCTCCTAGGGCGTCCCCTCCCGGTGTTTCCACTCACATCTGCCTTGTAAATACCTTTTGTGAGTCGTCCTTCATTCATCCTCTCAACATGACCAAACCATCTAAGCATACTTTTTTCAATTTTTGTCACTATATCTTCTTTTAAACCACACCGTTCTCTTATCACATCATTTCTCAGCCTATCATTCATAGTCACACCACACATGCTTCGCAAGGAACGCATTTCCACAGCATTTATTCTACTTTCATGCTTCTTTTGCCACACCCAACATTCACTCCCATACATAAGCGTAGGCACCAGTACACCATTGTGAACAGCCAGTCGAGCCTTATTGGACATCAGTTGGTTGGTCACAATTGCATGTAGAGCACCATTTACTTTATTTCCCGCATTCACTCTTCTTTCCACATCTTTATCAATCTTTCCATCCCTTGTAAACAAACTCCCCAAATATACGAACTCACTTACTTGCTCCACATTCTTATCATTTATTTTCACATCACACACCGATACGTTCTCTTCTCTTTCAAACACCATGACCTTCGTCTTATTCACATTTATATTCATCCCTTTCATCTTAAATGCTTCATCCATTACAGTCACCATGTCTTGCAACTGTTCTGCTGACGATGCAAGTAGAACTTGATCGTCTGCGTATAGAAGGCCCTATATCGTAGTTTGCAATACGAATTTGTTATAAAATACTATACGACAAACCTTTAGTAATTGTAAACAGAACATTAGTCGCGCTCGCGGACGTTATGCATAAATCAAAATTAAATGAGCGGGCGAAGAATCCCTAACTATAACGTTGTCATCGTAGTATCGAATAGGTAGGTATAAAATTTTGCCGCCAACGCGATCACGAAACCGAAATATGATTGAAAACTTTCTTCAAATAACATCATACTATCTTGCAATATATAACTGACATGTTAACTTTTTGGTTATCATCGATAAATTATCATTAATCGTAATTTAAGATTGTAGGTGGAACATCACATTTCGACGTTTCTTTGTCGTCACTCAGTAAAAAATATCTGTATACAAGATTCCTCTTCTTACGGCCCATGATTTAATAGAAAAACTGTCAAACTCAAAATATTCGACAGAAATCAGTAAACAAACAATCACGGCGAAATGTTACGTTGCCGTATTGAACTCAAGCGGGGAGCGGGAATAATCTAATAAGTACTTATGTGCCTCAGCCCTCAAGGTTGCGTATCGAAATGAATAACGTTATTATTTCGATAACTAGTAACGATATATTTTTGTTATTGTTACTAAATAGTTTAAGATTTCGTTCCGTTGTTCATATCGTTGTAACCAAAATAAATATTTAGTTACGATCCTGCCGGAACGGTACAAATTATCGTTACTGAAACTATGCGTAGCGTTATTAGAGAGAGATTGGAGTAACGTTTCAAGTCCCTGGTTTTGAGCTACTCGTTTTCCTTTTTAAGATCAGCTACGACCTTCGTGTTTAAGGAAAACTCAGTCTTCATTTTCTCAAACTTTACGTTCATAAATTCCATTGAAGTAGTTAAGCCCTTCTAGTTAGTCCGTAATCACCTTCATCTGTGTGTTAACATAGTTCGCCAACGTTTGGTTGAGGTGCCGCGTAAGATCGTCTATCTGTTTTTTCATAATGCGAGAGACTTCACCTGACGTAACAGGAGCTTCATCGCTGAGGATAGTTACCGAAGGCTCTTTCTTTCTATGCGTTACATTAGGATCACTTACCTGACTGTTACGCACTGGGGTATTATCTGCGTTTCGCTTCTTCGGCTTACGGGTCGGACACAACCAATTAGGCAGTTCGGTTGGTTGGAACTCACAACCCAGCTGCGTGAGACAGGAATGATGGTAGGGTTTCTGGCACACTGAGCGTTTAACCACAGCACTTCCTTCCGTACCTAGTGTGCATATACTTAGATAGGTACCTACATGGTATTTCTTTTTTTTTCAATTAGAAGTTTACTGATATAGGTAGATGAATTTTGTTTATGTTGATTTTATTGTTTAACTTTTGGTACAATTTTAATTAAATTGGCTTACATTTTTTGTCTATTTACTAGTCCTGTACAACAATATAATATTTCCGCTTTCATCAGTATCAGCAACCCTTCTACATGACCAACATCACAATAGCGTGTTATCAAAACTGCAATCATCGCAGTAAAGATCTTTCGCGACAACGAACGTCGCGATAATAAACTTTCGCAGTAACGTACATCGCGGTAATGAATTTCGCAATTATGATTTACACTCTAAAATCACAGGTGTATTGTTTTTAGTCACGGCGTAATTGTTAGCCGTATTTGTCACAAAATATAGAATGTTTCATATGTTTTACTTTTTTACACTTTGTGCTACTAAACAATATAAAAAATCAGTACACAGCACTCACTATTTTCCCCTTTTTAGGTTAGGTTTAAAGAAACTTTATTCTCAATAAAAACATAACATGTCGCTTACTTGAGAACAATAACTATTACTTAAATTAATACTAATATTAGGTTCGACTACATCCGTCACAAACGAATTAAAAACTACACGAAACCCGACCCACCCAACGCATTCATTTTTCAAGTAATGTCTGGTTTGCGATTAGATATTGGCTAAGCTGAGTTTTGAATGCATTGAATGAGTGTAGGTTTCTTATGCGTGACGGTAGCTTATTGTATAGATTATTAGATTACTAAGACGGAACAGACTAACACAGGTATTACTCGCGCAGGTAATTTTTGACTGATATAGAAATTTTGATTTCATTCATACATTTGATTAGTTTTCGACTAGCGTTAACGATTGCAGATTATCAACTTGGCTAGGGGTGCTGGTCCGACAGTATTTTGTCGAAACGAAGAAAGAAGAAAGAAAATACGTTTATTTGCGGTAAATAAGACGCAAAAACAAACTGAACACAACAAAAATATAAAAAAATAGCTGGGGAAAATATGCGTCAAATCCACGCAAAACGGCCATCGCTCTGCATAATACTGCGACTCTATGCGAGACAGAGCCCCAGCGCTGGTTTTCAGCGACAGCCGGCGCTGACGTGAGACGTCGGACGGTGCAGCAAATCATAATTAAAAGAAGTAACAATACTAAATCTTAAATAATAAATAACACAATATTAAAAGGCAAATAAAGAGCGAAATACAATTTTAAAACTTAAGCATTAAGAAACACACTACAATAAAGTGGCAACATAATAATCGTTGCAACAGCAATATGACGCACGCGCCGCAGGATATTATAAAACACCCAGGATATTATAGAACACAGTACGCAGTAATTCTGCCGAGAGCTGGGAACCTGTCAGATGCCGGAGAGCTTCGAGGGACTAAGCCGTCTGGCGGCCGGTGTCCTCCTCGTCGACGAGCAGGTGGTGGCGTTCGTAAGCGAGGAAATACTCGTCGCTCGAGGCCAACGCGCTCACAATGGGTCTGGGTACCGAGGGCAGCGAGGCAGAGCTGCTACATTTTGTTGTCGTAGAGTCTCTTTTTACATTTCATCAACTATTATCAAGCTTATGGTTAAGTTTAATGTGAAACACTATTATATCTGGGTCAAAAAGACTTTCACTGATAAAATTATGCAAAAATTGGAAAACTTCATTCTTAATAATGATATGCATATCACCATTCTGACAGTCACTTATTCTTCCAGTTATTCATTAAATGATTTTGTTGCAATTATATCTTTGGAACAGCTCTGGGCTTTATTGAAGCGAGTAATAAAAGGTTCGAAATCGCCGTTTGTCTTATTAAGACCCAAAGTCTTTGCCATACATCTTGTATATCGTTGGACAGAACTTTTGGGCCATCTTTTCATATGGGGAATCCTTTTCTATTTTCATGTCACGTGTCAGTTTGTTCCAAAAATGGTGAGTGTAGGCGTTTTCAACGTCGTTCAATTCCCCAGGTTTAAAATATTCGTTGTTTCGGGCAAAATGTATCGGGTAGATATACTCGGGGCCATACACTTCGAGTCCTGAAAATAAAAGAGTTTCAATCGATCAATAAAGGAAATACTGTGAACTAAATTCTTGGTTTTTCTGTCGCGGGGCCAAACAAAATTCACTAAGGGTCATCCTATTAATAGAAACTGGTACTCGACGCTGGCGGTGGTACGGTGGCCGTTGTAAAAAGGTTAAATGTAGGAGTTACCCTCCACTCATCTACCAGGGTCGCGAGATTGTTCGAAAGAGATACCGTGACCCTGGCATATGGGCAACTGAAGGAACACGGGTGGGTTTTAGTCAGTAAAAGTCTGACACGCCCTCCCGCTCCACCCAGAGCGGGAGAAGTCATTTGATGATTAACCAACCAAAAAAAAACCCTCCACTCATACGGAAAGCAGATAATATTTTAGAAGAAACCTGCAGTCTCATGCAATTTTGTACCATGTACAGGAGTGCGATAATAACAATGTGTTATCACTTTGCTATACCTGACTCTTATATCTTCTGCCCTGCAAAAGTTTTATGATTGTTGTGATTGTTCAAAAAAAGGAGGAGGTTATCAGTTCGACCGTATTTTTTTTATGTTTGTTACCTCATAACTTTTGACTGGGTAAACCGATTTTGATGATTTTTTTTTATCTAAAAGCTGGTGCTTCCCAAATGGTCCCATTTTAATTTGGCTCCATTCGGACAATGGGGTCCATGTGAATTCATATTCATTCATATTCATATTCATTTATTTATTGTTTGTCACAGGTGAAAATACAGTTCTTATAATAAGCTTGATAGTGTCACTGAGACATACCCATAGGGTGTACAATATTTGTCTGTTCGGTACTCAATGTTATCGGCTATGTTAAAAATAATTAATAATAAAACAGATACTCTCTTAATTTTTGGCGGTTATTGTCCATTGCATTGGTTGGAACCACATTTTAACATTCGTTATTGTATTTAAAATGTCAATTTTTAGCTGACGTCATCTTACATTTATTAATAGAGATAATTATTACGGTCATGCAGTTTACATTAAATAAGTAAAAAATAAAATAAGTATAACATGTCAAGTTTTAGTCAATTTCTTACTACATTAATTATGAAATATAAATTTTACGGTCATATAATTAACAATCAATAAGTCAAAATAATTTTATTCAGTATTATGGTGATTCAGAAATTCGTTAACTGAATAATATGTTCTATATATGAGCAATTCTTTAAGCTTTAATCTAAACATATTTGATGATGCTATATTCTTAATATAGTTCGGGAGTTTATTATAGATTTTAGTTCCTATACCAAATACACTTGATTTAAATTTAACTGTTCTACATTTAATACCTCTAAGTTCTGTTTTGTGTCTCGCACTTCTCAATACCATGAAAACCATATAAGTCTTAAATTTGCAATAAGTATTTGTGCAACAAATGAACGAATAACGCGATTAGATTAGTGCGGAGTATCTACCATACCTAAGAAGTTAAAATAAAAACTTTTACAAAAAAAAACATTGTAGTGTTTTTTTTTTTTTAAGGAAGTCGGTTGTTTTTTTTGTAAAAGTTTTTTCTGTGCCATCTTTACATCCCCATTTTTAATCGCTATTTGAGAATAATGTATTAGCCAGTCGTAATGCGATTTTCTGCCTCGTTGTCCTTAATTAGCTTTGTTATTGTAGATACTGATATTGATGATTGTGTAGGTCTGTCAATTAGAAAATTCTTAATGTTTTTGTCTGGATTAGTCTGGTTTACTGGAATAGGTTTAGGTAATCTGTGCTTATACCGTAGTCAAATATAGACGTAATGTTATAAATTACGTTACTGATATTGTTACTAGGGATGTTATGGATATAAAATTTCGGATACGGATTGGTTACGGATGTAGGAATGATTATTAAACCGGATACGGATAAGGATATGAAATTATTTCGGATTATCCGTTAGTTTCGGATAATTTCGGTTACGGATATTATATATTGAGTGTTAGGTATCTAATCTACCTAAAATAAAAATGTAATAAGAAATCTGATATTATCCGAAACTTTTATTTCGGATTCGGTTACGGTTACGGATACATTTTTATATCGGATATCCGATAGTTTCGGTTACGGTTACGGAGCTCCCTAACATCCCTGATTGTTACACCTGGTACTAACCTTGACAAGTTTTAGATGACCACTCCATCAGGTTAGATGTCTCGCACATTTTGTGAAGTACTCTCGTTATGGCGCCAGGTCCGTTGTGTATCCAAATATCTGGTCTATACGTTGTTTTGACTTCACTGGAAATAGATATCAATATACAATTATTACTGTTTACCAAAAACATGACACATTGATGAGAAAGATAAAATTGATCGTCCAATTCAAGTATATTTATTTGTTGAACTAAAGAATTGGTAATACCTATTCAGCAAATATAAGTATGATAGAATGCACAAGTAGGTTATTATCTATATCTGCATCGTCAGTATTTACTTATTGTATTGTTTTAACAGTGTTTTTATAAAGGTACACCTCTGCCCAACCCTTCGCGTAAAGTAGGTGTTATGTCATGTTCTGAATTGAACTCGATGAAGTTAATTGAAAGTCAAGTCAAGCAGCAACTGTCGTCACAGCAGAAGTGGGCAAGGTCACCTCCGCAGAAAGGCTTGTTGACGATCACTTAACATGTTCGCGGCCATTGTCTTGAACCGATGGATTTTTGTGTGTCTGTGGACAATGCTTTGATAGCCAAGTGCCACCTGAAGAGGTGCTAGTTGCGTGGCTGAAGACCTCAGCCGGCCTACAAGCACCTCTGTGCTGGTTGGTGGACTTGATTTAGATACCATACAATTTTTCTATATAAAACTCGAAGTATGCACTCACAGCACACGTCAATATTTTGACGAATTAACCACAACACACAGGGATAGTCACAGGACACTTCACGTCCTATTTCTTTTTTCACGCGAAAGAGATTTCCTTAAAAACTCTTGTTTTTTTTAGAACGTTACAAATAGAGAAAGAAAATTTGTTAAACAACAGATAACATAGCACAAAAATGGAATTGTATGTAACGAAAACGGCTTATCGATAGGTACATACTTGATGACAGCATCTGCAAGTTTTCTGCCTAGTTCATCCATAGAAATAGCGATGGCTGCGGCATTGACCAAGGCGTTGTTGTCTTCCCTCGCCACCCAGTTGGGTCCGAGAGGCGTTAGAGACTTGACGACCAGCATATCCGTGTCCAGATACACCCCTCCCCACTTGTACAACGTCAAATATCGCAGGACATCTGAAGTATGTTCCACTCGCCACTCGCTTTCATTAAAAGGTTGGCCTGCCACCATAGCTTCCAAAGGAGTGTTTTTAGCGTAATCAGTTATGTGAACCCTAGCGAAATTAACGTTTGGAAGGCGTCGTAATTCAGCGATACAACTCCTTTGATACACGACTTTGCTGACGGGTGCACTGAACATCACATAAACTTGTCGCATAGGGTGCGCTCTTGACGCAGACTCGATGGCACATGCTTGACGGGAGTCTAGCCCTCCGCGGCAGGATGTCTCGTGAAAGAATATTGAGTTGGGTCTCGGCAAGAAATTTTTGTCCTCAGCAGACGGCAATGCATCGTTCTCATCTACGTAATGACACGAAATATTATTACCCACGGAGTCAAAATGCATGATAAAAGGATCTAAGATTGACACATTTTGTGTGTTGATGTAAAAAATAATAAGACCGATGCAAACTATAACAGTTGTAAGTATGTACACATGTTTTCGTAATAAATACATTATTTTCTGCGGTATTTTTAACGCGTACATATTTGAGCTTTTCCTACGATATCAATGAGTCGAGAAAGCGAACTGGTGTTCGATATTGTTGCACGTCTGTTTTGTCACAGAAAACCTACAATTACCTATAGGTATCTATACTGATTATAAAACTAGATTCTGCTCGCGACGTTGTTCGCGTGAAATTTATCGTTTTGGCATAAAATATTTTACGGCCACCGTCAGCCCGCGGATCCAACGTGTCACATGATCACATCGCATCATCTGTTCGCACTAGTACTAAGTCGCAAGTGCGTAGTTTTGAGTATGAGGTCCTAAGTTTGGATACTAAATTAGGCAAACCGTTATTGAGAATTTTCATTCGTTGTTTCTCAGTAGCAGAGTTGAAGTCTGTTTTTTATTTGTGTCCGTTTGATGGCAATAGAGTCGCCCCTTATTACACGGGACTTAATCATAAATTCTGGCGAAATGTGGGATTTAGAAGCCTCACCGATTCTCGGGTAATGATTCCACCTCTGCTTAACACCAGTTCTCAACTCAGAATCAAAAAAAAAAACCCACGATTCAAAAACTTGATTTACACGGATGTAAAATGGTTTTGAAAGCGTGTCTGATGGAAAAACAATACGACGAAATAAACAATTTTCTATTCTCTCCTACTCAATAGTCCAACACAAAAACCCCATCTTTTACATATGCTTGACATTACATAAACTCACCCACAACACACTACCACACACATTTCATGATTGTAATTTTTTTCTTATTTTTTTTAAACAATGCTATTTATAGGTTCTCACTACTTTTTAATAACCAACGACATACCTAATGAAGATTTTTCGCGAGCCAATTCATTACCCTATTTAATGCCTTGTGAGCTTACTGTTCAGCTTGTCTACAGTTCGTGTCATAATATGAGAAGCGCTGTATGATCAGCATAGGTAAACACGGAACAATTTTTTCGAGGACAAGATCATGACATAACCAGTATTGTCCACTGGTCATATACATATATACAGTATGTTCATGTTGTTATATACATTTTGAAGTCATTCGTAAAAATGCCTGTGCAATACCTATGCGTTACAATGGGAATAAGAGTATTGGGATTGGGGTAGTGTCAAAAGCTTTAGGAATATTTTTTTAAAAAAAGCTAGTCAATTCTGGCTTCCATCTATATGATTAATAGCTTTTTCCGATAAAGCTACGACTTACGACACACCTGTGCATTTCTAGTGCTTTAGCTGGGAAGAAGTGGCGCAACAAACTATTCTGCAATACAGCTGTCTTTTATGTTAGAAGAACGTGATTCTGTACAATAGTAATTATCATGGAAAATTAAACATTTCATTAAATTATTTGCCACGTGTCAGCAGCACACGCCAGTATATCAAGAAAACCATTGAAAACTCAATAAAATAGAAACGTAAACAGAACTTAACACCTATATGAAAGCCTCCAAGCATGAAGGGCGTGCCCGCTTACATATTATGCATAATGCAATAATGATGTTATTTATTTAGAATAAAAACAAGTACTTAAATGTTTTTTTATACAAAGTACACCACAATAGCTGGTGTGTGTGTGTGTGTGTGTATAGTAGTAACCTACCAGTCAAAATGTGTTATGAAAATACTCGTAACAGGTTCTCGGATTCACTACAGCGCGCGGGGTGACCCAGCCTACTGTGAGAGGCTTCAGTTACTTATTTTTATCACAGTTTGGGAAACCGTGATAAAATGCGTCAATCAACTCAGCCTATAGCAGTCCACTGCTGGACATAGGCCTCTCTCATGCTGCGCCACAACATCCTGTCCTCCGCCTTCCGCATCCAGTCTGTCCCAGCCACCTTTTTGAGGTCGTCGGTCCATCTAGCTGGGAGGCGTCCTACACTACGCTTGCCGATACGCGGTCTCCACTCCAGGACTCGTCTGCTCCACCGGCCATCGGTCCTTCGACAGACATGGCCAGCCCACTGCCACTAATGTTTATTTTACCACATAATTATGAATTCCTTTTCTCCTCTTTTATAGGATGTAAATTACGAAATGCTTGTACCTACTTTAAACTTTTGCAATGTACCATTGATTAGGTACCTACGGTATGGACTCCAGTCTCTCGCAAAGGAGCTTTTGATCACATTTACTGATTATGACTAGTCCTAAGATATTATTTCTAAGCCAACCTTCGTAGAGAGAGAAATAAATTTATATTGTATTGTACTTTAGCCTGCTTACTCTGCAAGCTATGTCAGTAACTCCATTTCTTTTCCGGATAACTTCATTCCTGATTTTATCCTTCAAAGAAACTCCGAGCATAGCCCGCTCCATAGCCCGCTGACCGCTGAGCGACCTTAAATTTGTGGACTAGCCCCACTGTCAGTGTCCACGTTTCGGCACCGTGTGTCATAACGGGCAGGACGCATTGGTTGAAAACCTTGGTCTTCAAACATTGCGGTATCGGCGACGAGAAGACTGACGACGAAGACGATAAAAAGCGTATCACAGAGGCCTGGCTCGCCCCGCAAGAGTGAGCCCGAGCGCCAGCCAAGCAAACTTAGGTTATAATTTAGACTTATCTAAGTGACGCATGTAGAAAACTTGGATTTGAGAAGCGGTTACCTATTATTCGGCGGTCCAGATTATGATTTAATATTCATCGAACATTGTGCTTGACTACATGCAAGTCGTTCTGCTATTCAAGAATTTACCATCGATACTTGGAGACTGGCAACGTCGTGCACCGTTCAAGAGGACCATGAAACCTACAACGTGACGAGATTGGTTTATCTTTACCTCCCGCGTGCGTAATCGTCACCTGACCTCAGAACAGGTCCAAGGAAAGCTTCGAGATTCTCATGGACTGACAGTTTTGGTCGAACTAAATATTAGAAGGATGCAAGAACTTGGCCTCATTAATCGACCAATGTTCCCAAACTGTCAGAAGCTTACAGTTTGCTCGCGAACATTTTTGTAACATTACACTTTATCTATAAATATCTGGATGACCGAGCTTTGCTCGGTATTTTTTGACAAATTGTGTTTAAAATAATAAGTTTATGTTCAAGTTGATTATCAATAAAGTTGGTCATTGAAAACACGAATAAAACGACATTTTATAAAAATGAATCCTAGCTAGATCGATTTATCGCTTCCGAAACCCTCTGTATACTAAATTTCATGAAAATCGTTGGAGCCGTTTCCGAGATTCAGATTATATATATATATATATATACAAGAATTGCTCGTTTAAAGGTATACGGTATGTATGTATTTAGAAATATATAAGTATATTTATCAGTTGTCTGGTTATCATAGTACAGGTTCTGCCTAGTTTGTGATCAGATAACGGTGTGTTGGTTGTCCTAAGATATTTATTTATTTATTTGCATCGGGATGTCAATGAAGCACTTACGGATGAAAACAATATTATGCTGTATGGCAATGATGGACGCAGGAAATTCTACCGAAGATAAAGAGAACGTTTTAAGCACGGTTGCGTTTAAAAAAGACGTGAGTTATAGCTGTGGGTCATGGATAGTCTGAGGCGAAATTTCTAGCGATGGAAAACCTGGTCTTGAGGTTGTGACGGGACCACGGTTGCCGCCACTAAATAAATAAATAAATATATATCTTAGGACAACCAACACACCGTTATCTGATCCCAAACTAGGCAGAGCCTGTACTATGGCAACCAGACAACTGATAAACATACTTATATATTTCGAAATACATACATATTATAGATTACACCCAGACACAGAACAAATGATCGTGCTCATCACACAAAGATTTGTCCTGGGTGGGAATCGAACCCACGACCTCAGTCTTAGCAGTCAGGGTCACTAACCACTTGACTAACAGGCCAGGCCAGGCAGGCTAATAGCGACCGATACATTAATTAATGCCTAGAGGCTCATGTGATGCCATATACTGAGATGCAAGTGCGTTCATTGCAATCAATATTCGAGAATACCTGCGTGACGTGTCACGACGTCATCTAGTTATAAACATTATGATTGAGGTGTAAAAGTGTTTGCAGAAACCCACTTACAGACATAAAATCATTTATTAGTAATGGAATGGCCAGCAAGAAGCCCTAATATGAACTGAAGAGGCGTGTTCAAACTAACCAACCATTATTTTCTAGAGATCTCGATCGTTGGATGGCCTCTGCAGAAGCTGAATCCTGTCAACTTGCGTTGTAAACGTTGTTTTGCTTACGGGTCATTTAATTTTTAGTAAAGTGAACTTGTACATTTTGATTTACAACATACCTATATGTTGTATGTATGCATATATTTTATAATTGTAATTGAAATAAATAAATCTTGAACGCATGGGAGAATATTATTCAGCAGAAGAAATAAGACCAGAAGCAACAAGTTTTTGCAACAACAAGATTTTGTAATATCTGTATTTACGAGGCAGCACCAGACTGGCCCGCGGAATTAAAGCCATAATTATGTGTTACAGTCGTGAATCATATTTTATTCAACTTGACACTAATTACGTGAAGCAAAAAACGTAAGAAAAATAAAAAATGTTATCTTGTTATCGACACATACGTAATATGTATAATGGCGATTTGTAGACCTGCACCCTAAATGCGAAACGCACAATTTATCAGAATCTGAATGGGATTGAAGAGTATTTTTAAACCATTGCGTCATTTGTTCGAATAAATTGTGGCTCAGCAACGTAAATAACGCAATGAATGTTGTTTAACTATGAATACTTATTAAACCAATTCCTACCGATAAAAAGTTCCGCAATTACCCCTCTGTATTGCCACCTATGAAGAGCTAGTTATTATCCACATTCAATTGTAACATTGATATATATTAATCTATACACATAATAAAATCGTAGCGAAATCAAAACTGTAAACAGTTTTTTTTATTCAGTTTTACGAGCTCTTAAAAATACATTTTCGTCGTTTTCACCACCAGCATCACGCGAAACCTACAAAATAGATATTGCTCAATTTTTGCACAGATATTGCCTATAACTATGCGCTGGCAGTAGCGCATAAATTATCACGCTATTTGCTATGATGAGGGATAAATAAGGAAATAAATAATAGGGAATAATAGGGAATATATATTCGTATTATTTTATAGTTTATCGCTAAATTGAAATTAATTGTAAAAAGACGAGCTAAAAAGTAAGAATGGCGAGTATAATTACAGATTTAATATTTTAACGATTGTCTTTGTGCTATTCCTTTATGGAGCTAAGCAGTTAATCACGACATAAATCTAAGTCGGGTTTAGGGCAATTTTACACATTTTTTTCCATTTTTTTTTTTTATTCTATTGGTTGGTTGGTTTGTTTCTATAGGGATCAAAACACTTAATGGGACCCCTGAGGTATGAGTAAAAAAATCAGATATCGCGAAAAAACTTCACATACGATTCGTAGCAGTAGAGACTGAGATGAGCAGTCGAATTATTTCATCACTTCACTGGGCTGAATAGGCAACAAATGTAGCTGATAATTATAAACACCTTTTAATTGATTAACATTCTATTATATCTCGGGGCTAAGAAGTCAGTCATGACACAAGAACAGCAAATTTTGCAAATTTTTGAAAAATCAAATACCTGTGCGGTGGAAGGTTGCGAAATCTGTAGTTGTCAGTTCGATTCCTAACTATTGTTATATTTCTTCTTTTTACATTTTGTTGTACCTACTAAAATTAAGTATGTGACAGGGACAGCGACGCGCAAAGTGTTACCATAGTTTCAGTACATGATTCTGAACCAACGATTTAAAAAAAAAAATGGCTGTTTCTTACGTTTGACGGCGTAAGTATTGCACTTTCTATGAAACAGCTGATTTTATTTTTGACTAGCTTTTGCCCGCGGCTTTGCCCGCGTGGATGTCGGAAATTAACGCATTTTTCTAAAATAAAAGATTTTTTTCTAAAATAAAAGTAGCCTAAGTTACTCCTTATTACATCAGCTACCTGCCAATAAAAGTTCCATCAAAATCAGTTCAGCTATTTCAGAGATTAGCCGGAACAAACAGACAGACAGACAAAAGTTTAAAAAAATGATTTTTTGGTGTAAGTAACGTATTTACTTTCATATGCATTTAGTGAACAGCTGTTAATTTGAAATTAAAACCAGACACTTCAGTTTTATTTATTTGTATGTATAGATGTATAGATAACCGTCGAAAATTTTCTATACAACGGCGCGGGCGGCGTCTAGAATGATGTGCTGAATTCATGGTTACAGTTTGCGCGTCGATATCGCTACCACCCTATATGAGTTCGTAATACGTGAAACATATGCCTACATACATACATAAACTCGCGCCTTTACAGTTACAGACTCCTTTTACCTCGTTTACGTTCACACACCTGGTCATACACGCACACTGGTTATCAGAACTACGCACCTGACCTTTCTGAAGAACATCACAAATAAGGTCACGTAGTACGTAATTATAAACTTAAAAAGGAAAATGTCGTAAGCAATAGGTAATTGCTACGTTACAAGCAATTTACAGTCGTAGAACATTTTTTTTTTCTTGGTGGGAAATTATCAAATGACGTCTCCCGCTCTGGGTGTAGCGGAAGGGTGTGTCAGACTTTTACTGAGTAAAACCCACCCGTGTTCCTTTAGTTGCCCATATGCCAGGGCCACGGTATTTCTTTCGAACAAATCGTGCGACCCTGGCATGCATCGGTCCTAGCAGATCTGCTGACATCTCTTTGAGCCACGCGTGGAACACAACGCGCCGTCGATTCGAACCTGGTCCTTACCGGGTGGCGAGTTACCCATTGCTCGCCACCCGCAAGCTCGCACCTATGGTGGCCGGGAGTGTGCAATGGACTTCCGAGGCCTAGGGCATCTCCTCCTGCGGTGGCTAGGGGCGTGAGGACGCATAGCTTGCCACTCCCTCACGCGCTCCACCTCCTCCTTCGCAAGCATTATTGCTTCGCAGAAGGAGGTGACGGCTTCCCATGCCCTCTCGCTCCGTACCATGACTTGCACCAGGGCCGGACGCGAGAGGTCGTCGGTCGTAGAACATATTGTGTGTTCAGATCATTTTAGGATTATTATAATATTTAATGGACGTATGACAGATTTATATAACTGTTGTTTATCTTTATGCATGCTGTACGTGTCAACGCTGCCATTGCTGTATGTCATCTGTCAGGATCCCTTTTTGTGATTGCCATTTTGGAAATAAAGCGTCTGTGTGTAAACCACTTCCACCTTGTACTTGCTTCCCTCTGACACACATAACAATAACTAAATTAACAAAATTCATGCTTTATACCGTTGTTGATGCGGCATCAACAACCGCTCTTCCGAATCGGTCCTTCGCAAAGTAGAGCGGGGAAGATGCCGAACTCTTTTTACTGTTGCAATCCACCCAGTTGTTACCCGGGTCCTCAAACAACAACACCACCACTACGTCTATGTATATTCCTCCTCCCTTCGACAACGTTACAAACCTAAGACATCTGACGTGTGGTGGATCGGCCACCAAGACTGAACCGACCAACGCACCTCCACTAACCAAATCTTCTTATTATTATTATTCGTAAACTGCTTTATAGCGTTCAATGTCCCATTATTTGTGAGGTTCTCGTTTGACACTGGCTCCGAGAACAGCTCCTTGATCTGCCAGTGTGGAGGTGCCCTCGGCGCTGACTCCATATACCACGCTTGCGGGAGTTTAGTTGGTCTCGATATGACGTGGACGTCTTGAGAAAATAGAATTCAATGGTTCTTGAATTTTCTCCTATTGACGACAAGGCGTCACCGATATCTACGTAGTCGTTTCAGCCGTAAGACGTCCACTGCTGGACTTAGGCCTCCCCCAATTTGGGGGGCTTTGCCATAATCGCTACGCTTGGCAGGCGGGTTGACGATCGCAGTATGGTGGTAAAATGCATAGAGAACGCTGCTGCCCATTCTCTAGTAAGTCCCTTATTCGCCTTTTACGACACCCACGGGAAGAAATGGGGTGGTGTTATTCTTTACGTCCGGCACCGCACGGTACATAGTAACACGTCATATTATCCTTTGTCCAGATACAAATAAGTAAAAACTAAATGCCACACTAAAATGGGTGAAAACAATAATGTTCTCATTAAAATAGTATTATTATATCGTAATTAAAATATGCAAATCCAGCGAACTAGTTACCAACTGAAGTATCTACCAAACAAGAACAAAATACTCGCTTTTAGTTTTTGTCTTTCTTTTTCTGTCGAAAACTCTAAGCAGAACTGTTTCAGGAACTAAGCCTAAACCTAAAACGAGCCATTTACCGATTTTGACAATGAAAATTGCTCGATTATTTTGCTGCTGAGTGTGCGCTGACCCTTAGTACACCATTTCCTTTTTCTCTTTTTTATTGAGTTTTAAACCTAGTTTATTTAGTAACACTATGATCAACTATGTCACATGAAATACCAGTAAAACTTGTGTGAGTCAACTCCGACGCACGACTGGATAAACTCCAGTCGTGCGTCGGAGTTGACTCACACAAGTTTTTTCCTTACAAACGATTATAAAATATATAGATTAGTAAACGTAACATAACGCATAACGTAACGTAACGGAGAAAGTTTGATTTTACTCACCATAAATTTTCATACTCCGGGCTTATACTTATATGAAAATCGATTCTTAATGAGTACCTAAACTCCAATATAATTTCAATACGTATAATTTACAAATATCAACATTGTAGATCGAGCAGTAAAGGCAAATTTAATTTTATTTATTTTAATTCTTCTCGATACGACTTAAATATTGAAGGACAGTATCTCGTAGCAAGCTTCTCGTTGGGCATTGGAATACTATATGGAGTTCTACTGCTGCTGAAGAAGTCCCATCGAAACGAGAAAGAAGCTTGATTGTTTCTCAATTTATACTGTGCATTCCATAATAATTTATTAATAGGGTAGAACAATTGATATTCGTAGATTCCGATATCTGGAACATAAAGTAAAAAAAAAAAGAAAAGTGCAAAGATAAGAATTAAAAGCTGGTAAAAAACGAACAAGCGAAACAATTAATAATATGACTCAGTTTTGCCACAAGTCTTTTTTTTTTGGATGGAAAATCATCAAATGACTTCTCCCGCTCTGGGCGGAGCGGAAGGGCGTGTCAGACTTTTACTGACTAAAACCCACCCATGTTCCTTCAGTTACCCATATGCCAGGGCCACGGTATCTTGTTTGAATAATCTCGCGACCCTGACAGGGCCATAAGTCTTCAGTTAGTTAAATATGATGGCAAGTAAAGAACCAATTTTACCAAACCTTAGACTCTACTAGAGACCTGCTGGAACTCAACAAAGTATGGCAAAACAGTACTTATTTTTTTTTTCCTTCCTCCCTAAAATCATCTTACCATGACAGCTATCCCAACGGATTCTTACAGGACACCTACGTTGAACCACTTTCTGAATAGCTTTTCGTCCAGTTACATATCTGTCGTAAGGATTATAGGTCTCAAATATTTCTCTGAAAAAAAAAAAAATAGAATACATAACTTTATGTATGATGGAGTTTGCATCTCACCGTGATAAATTCACGAAGATCTGATACGACACTTACGCAAGAATAGAACTAGTTATATTACTTCCAATTTCATCTTTACCAAATGACACAATCCCTGGTGCGACGAACTTCCCGCCTTGTTTCACAATCCAGTTTGGTGGTAGATCCTTCAATGGTTTGACAACCACCATATCGGTGTCCAAGCATATACCACCCCACTTGTTAAGGGTCAACATACTTAATATGTCCGCGGTATGCTGTATTGGATATCTACTGTGTTTCAAATCGTTGATCAATATTGACTGTACGGCTGTTCCTTTTGAATATTCAGCTATATGCACTCTTAAAAGATTCACATTGGGGAAGCGGAGGAGTTCTGCGAGACAGCTAGTCTTCAGCTTGTAACCCGTAACAGGTGCACTGAACAGCACATAGATCTCTCGGTTCGGATGAGCCCTGGCAGCTGCTTCCACTGAACAAGCTTTTCGCGCAGTTAGTTCGCCCTTAAACGACGTCTCAAGAAAGAATATTGAATTATACTGTTTCGGAGTGAAGTTCGGATCTTCAGCCGATGGCAACGCGTCTCCCTCATCAGAGTAATAGTTAGCTAAATTATTCCAATAACTGATCGTATACAGTTCTTTGAGGAACATTATTACACAGATAGATAAACAAGCGAATCCCAAGCCTCGTATCTTATATCGTAAATATTTCATTTTCTGAGTAAAAGTTAAGTTTAGTGCTTGCAAATGACTGAATTGTAATATTGAGTGACTCGCATTATTGCACGTATTGTAAACATGAACTGTAGGAATATTTTTTGTTTTCATTCAGAATATTTTTTGTTTTTTCGCCAATATCCCGCGTCTTTGTTTATGAAGTTGTAAATTCAAACAACATGTGTTCGGATATGTGTTCTGTCTGTGTTGGAAATGCATTGAATATGCGGCGACAGCGATTTTTAAGAGCAATGGCAACACGAATGATATCGTTTTTATTTTGCTGCCATTTTGCCGATTATTCTGGGAAAAGCATATTATTATCTCTTTGCCTATAAAATTCTGTGCTCTTCAATTTTTAATAACCAGATCTCGAAATCATAACCCACTGTCATCAAACACGATCTCCCGTTCTATTTCAGGCTCCTCCCTTTTTCGCTATTCTTGAGTGTATGTGACACGGAACTTATCGTAAGCTGTGGCCACATCTGCCAGGGTCGCGAGATTCGTTCGAAAGAGTTACCGTGGCCCTGGCATATGGGCAACTGAAGGAACACGGGCGGGGTTTCAGTCAGGAATAGTCTGAAACGCGATCTACAGACGTCATGTGATGAATTCCCACCCACAAAAAAAATAATAATAATAATATAATAATAATAATATTCCACAACTATCACACAGCGCCATCTAGTCCCAAGCTAAGCAGAGCTTGTGTTATGGGTACTAGACAACTGATAAACATACTTATATATTTCTAAACACATACATATTATAGATAAATTACACCCAGACACAGAACAAATGATCGTGCTCATCACACAAACATTTGTCCTGGGTGGGAATCGAACCCACGACCTCTGGCATAGCAGTCAGGGTCACTAACTACTAGACCAACAGGCCTGTCTACTAAATGTCGGTATACTTATTATAGCCCAATCCATACCATGCTGAGCGACCTTGCGATGTGTGGACCAGCCCAACCGTTAGTGTCGACGTTTTGGCACCGTATGTCAATGACAGACTTCAGACCATGGACGTATTATCTTCAGACATTCCGCGTTAGGCAACGAGAAGACTTGACGAAGTTTTCGAAACGCTGCCCAACCCAAATGAATCCTTCGTGGCTTCTTTCTCAAAGTTGTGTCTACGCTGCTAAATGACTTGCCCTAAGTAGACATACTCTTTCACAACTTCGAGACGCAACCCTTTGATGTGGATTAGACATTTGTTTTAGAAAAAAAAAATAGAAAAGATACATATTATTGTATTCCGACATCGACGCGAACGAAGTCGCGATCACAGTATATCAATATAACTTTACGGTCATAAATAGTAATCAATCAAATCAATAATAGATGATTTAGTACTAAGGTCTAGGTGTTCCTTCCGTTACTGACGGGTTAATTACAGCGGAAAACTCATAAGAATACTGACTGTGAATAACCGGACAGAAGCCTTTAGCAACTAACTCGTAAACTGTGCCTCTACTAATTGTTCTATTATGGCTAAAAGCATCCCACATGCGGTACGAGTAAGGGCGATCCACATCAAATTTTACCGGTGCAGGGTTAAAAAGAACATCAATGTCCACATAATCTTGGGGGTAGAATAACTCATAGTCGAAGATCATAACTCCTGAAAAGTAAAAAAACAGTAGTGTTATCATCTTTCATCATTACAGCCAAAAGACGCCCACTATTGGACATAGGCCTCCCTCAATTTGAGGGCGTTTGCCATAATCGCCATGCTTGGCAGGCGGGTTGGCGATCCCAGTATGGTGGCAAAATGCATAGAGAACGCTGCTGCCCATTCTCTAGTAAATCCATTAGTCGCCTCTTACGAACCCACGGAAAGAAATAGGATGGTGCTTTTCCTTACATCTGGCACCACATGAACATACTTTATTTTAAAATATATATTAATTGGCCTAAGGGCTATGCTCGCAGTTTTCCTTCGTGACTGTATCAGAAATGAGAAGATGCTAAACAATTTGCTTACAGAACAGACGGACTCGATGGAAGGATAACTAGGATATAAAGATGCTCCTTAACATGGAGGGTTCTTGAAAATTGAGCACAACAAGCTGGTCTGATAATCTGTATCCGGGTAGCGGAAGGCCAGTTGCTCCAAGCAGAGTCTCAGGTCATAAATTAAAATGTGCATGTCTCGGACGCCCATGAAGCTGACGAAGCACGAATGCGAACGTTGATTGTACATTCAAGGTAGCCTGTGGAAGCCATTAGAGGCATTCTTACCCTAATAAATGGTCTTACGACTTCTATGGGCGGTGCGGGGTTAGACTTTTACTGACTAAAACCCACCCGTGTTCTTCAGTTACCTGTGCCAGGGCCACGGTTTCTTACCCTGCAGAGGGTAAACGTGGTGAAACATGATTGGTGCAGCAGCGTCCCCTTATAAGTAATAATAAACTATGCACATACCTTTACAGTTGTTGATGAATTGCGTCAGAAAATCTCCAGAAAGCACCACTTTTGGACATAATCTTCGTATAACTTTTTCGACGGCTTTAGCGCCTATAGCTAGTCTAAGTGACGGGTCGTACTTTTCACTAATCTCTCTGTTAACAATAGATACATATGATAATTATATTTTTGTAGCTGAAATCTTATTCGTTAAAAGCAAATGTTTAAAATATATCACTAAAACTCACTAAAAGGTAACCAAAACTATATGTGCGTGTGATGAGTGTATGTACGACTATGTGATGAGTGTTAGTGTGTATGTGGGTGTGTGTGTATGTGAATATGAAACCTTTAACGGTTGATAGATTGATGGTTTCCGTTTATGTATCGTATAGTCCTGTCAAATACCTACGTCTGTCCACACGCAACCATCACGCAACCAATGGTTTGGTAACACGAAATCCCAAAACTACTGCACAACACAGTGTATACAAGATATGTAAGCAAATAAGAATAAATTAATCAAATGGACTTAAATTACAAACTTAAAGACAACAAAATCTTACTTGACAACTTCATTAGTTATGCTGGTTCCAATATCGTCTTTTCCAAAGGACAGGATCGCTGATGCGATCTCATCGTCACTTTCTTTAGTAACAAAATTAAGCGGTAGGTCATCTAATGATCTAGTGACTATCACATCGGTGTCCAAACATATACCACCCCATTTATTGAGGGTCAATGTTTTCAGTATGTCTGCGGTATGTTGTATTCGAAATATTCCATGTATAACATCATTGAGTAATATTGAATGTACGGCTGTTCCTTTCGAATATGCAGCTACATGCACTCTCAGTAGTTTCACATTGGGAAATCGGACGAGTTCTGCAAGGCAGCTAGTCCTGAGTTCGTAGTCAGTAACAGGTGCGCTGAACAGCACGTAGATCTCTCGCTTCGGATGAGCTCTGGCCGCTGCTTCCACTGCGCAAGCCTGGCGGACAGTCAGTCCACCGCGACATGAAGTCTCATGGAAGAATATCGATTCTGCTTTCGGAGAAAAGCTTGAGTCTTCCGCCGATGGTAACGCGTCTTCCGCCTCAGAGTAATAACATGGCACATTACTTTGTTTTACGAGGAATTGCTCTTTATATAATATGCATATTAATACTAATATAAATATTGCTGTGCCGGTAAAATACTGGTGTGATTTTGTTATGAATGGCTTTCGCATAGTAGCCATACTCTCTGGGTCTAGCTATCAGTATTATAGTTAAAGATTGCTGAACACTTTCAATATTGTTTGCCTTCACAAAACTTCATGTCAGTTTAGAATTCAATAAAATTAACGACCGGTGCCCACATGAGATACAAGAATGAATCGGTGTGTATCCGCTTTGAGTTTATCAAAAGGAATCCCATATTGTATTTGTTTTGTATCTTATAACAGATAACAAACAAAATGCTCTCGTAAGTTAAACATTGAAATTGAACAGGAGATTCAATTATTATTCTGACTTCCGATTTTAATTATGGTTATTTTAACTCTAACTTACAAGTTTTGTTTGCTATCCGTGTTACGCTGTGCGCTCGGACAGGGCATTCTGTGCATTAGCCGAGATCTGCCACGGAAAGGTGGATGAAGAGACGACATCGGCAGGGCTCACTTATTTTCCGGAGGACACAAGTGCTATCTCTCTCATTGGTCATCAGGGCATTCAAGACGATTTTGATATGCTAATAAGGTAGCTTTTGTGCTTGGATTATAACTTATGAGTGACAATTATCTAATTTCCATTCAGGAACAGAAGTAGACGAAAAGTGCAAAAAGAAGTCTGATGTTTGAAACATTCATCTTGAGTTACGGGTGACTAGAGACGCGGAGCCACTACTGCACCAGCCAGCGTTCGGCGTTGTGTATTAAAATTGTTAACCTTTAGCCAAATGCGTTTATTGTTAAGCTCGTATATGCAGAAAACGTACACCCTACAGACGTAGGGTGTGCGTTTTCTGCATATTTGCTGTTTTATAGCCATCTCATACAACCAAAGAATCAATCAAACAACTCATCACCCTATCGCAGTCCACTGCTGGGCATAGGCCTCTGCCAGGCTACGCCTCAACACCCTGTCCTCCGCTTTCCGCATCCAGCCTGTCCTGTGTGAAAGTGGCTGCACTTTCTTAGGATCGTCGGTCCATCTAGCTGAGGGGCATCCCACGCTACGCTTGCCGATACTTTGTCTCCTCTCCAGGACTCGTCTGCTTCACCGGCCTTCGATCCTTCAAGAAACATGGCCAGCCCACTGTTAACAATTCCAAAACCCGGAAATGTTGTCAGTCTAAATCAAATAGATGACCACTATTCTTCGGACAGCTGTTTGTTATCAAGGGTAAGGGAAATCAGGATATCGAAATGTGTCGTTTTTGATACCATCGCCTGTCGAATAGTTGTGAATAGCTACACCGCTCTATGTCCCATAGTTGACTGCAAAAGACCAGGTAGATTGCTCGAGCCACCAAGAAAGAATTATACAAAAACACCTCTTTTGTAATTTGGAAGGCATAAAACATATCTTCTCGTCCCACTTACAGCAGTGTCTCAAGACAAAAGTCTTTGACCAGTGTGTGTTGCCAGTGATGACATATGGCACTGAGACGTGGTCGCTCAAAATGGGCCTCATAATAAAGCTAAAAGTCACCCAAAGGGCAATGGAGAGGACTATGCTTGGAGTTTCCCTACGCGATCGAATCAGAAATGAAGAGATCCGTAGGAAAACCAAGGTAGGTAACCGACATAGCCCAAAGAATTGTCAAACTTAAGTGGCAGTGGGCAGGGCACATCGCTCGCAGAATAGATGGCCGATGGGGTTGGAAGGTTCTAGAGTGGCGACCGCGTACTGGAAGACGCAGCGTTGGAAGGCCTCTCACAAGATGGGCCGAAGACCTGGTGAAGGCCGCAGGAATCTGTTGGATGCGAGAAGCACAGAGCCGGTCGAAGTGGCGGTGATTGGGGTAGGCCTATGTCCAACAGTGGACGTCTTTAGGCTGAAATGACGTCTTTAGATGATGATGATGAATTAAAACATGACTTTCTGTATAAATACTTTATTTTTTGTACAGACGTTTATACAGACGTACACTTTACTGAAAAAATATTTAATTTGTCTAATGCAACTTTGACATTCATTAAAATAAGTAACATACTACGTGTTAAGTACTTTACCTAATGTGAAATGAACTGAAGATTAAAATATGTGACTCAACCCTATCACAGCAGGCCGTGCCGTGCTCGCCCCGCAGTAGACACGCAGATATTATGCTTTTCATGAAATAATAGTGAATGTAAGAGATCACGATAAATAAGGTCATAAACGATAGGTACTTTATATATTATCAAACTTGTCGCTTCCTTTATTAGGTAGGTTTCACTTGCTTTACGCTCATAAGAGCTATTTTGAATTTTTAATGACAATCAAGTTCACAGAACTAGGTAAGCTAATCGATGGTCTTTGCTTCCGTTCCATTGCTGGCGTGTTAATCACTTTCGTTAGCGGAAAACTCATAATTATACTTGCTATGAATAGTCGGACAGAAAGCTTTGGCAACTAATTCATAAACTGAGCCTCTACTAATTTTTCTATTAAAGCTTAAAAAATTCCACATGTGATACGTGTAGGGGCGATCCAAATCAAATTCATTCGGCGCAGGATTGAAAATGTCATCGATATCCAAAAAATATTGGGGGTAGAATAACTCGCTGTCGAAGATCATAACCCCTGAAAGTAAAATACTCTTATGTCATAATATCTATAAAATATTTTTTGGTCCACGACCTTGCTGAGAAATCAGGAGATGCTAAACGTAAGTTATACGTAGTCACTGGCAGAATAGACGGCCGCCAAGATGGTGGAAGGTTCTGGAGTTTCAACCGCATACTAGAGTGGGAATTCAGCCAGCAAGATAGACAGGCGACCTGGTGAAATTTGCGAGAATCCGCTGGATGCGGGCAGCGCAAGATCGTTCGCTACTACCAAAGACTCAGCTCAAACAAGCTACGTATCCTCATGTTCGTGGCGCTGAATAACAGCTACACCTTATAAGTTATACTAAACCATACCTTTACAGTCACTGATGGGTTTCGTCAGGAAATCTTTTGGACATAATCTTTGCAACACTTCGTCGATAGCTTCTGCGCCCATAGCTGACCAAACAGAGGGCTTGTACTCTTTACTAATCTTTCTGTTATGAAAGAAAAAGATCATATTATTGTTTTGGGGCGACTACCAGATCGTTTTAAAAAAGAGATTCTCACATGCAAGAGTGCCAGAGCAGTGGTATTTATGAGTCCGATGTCCGTTATAATAGTCCATAAATTCACGTTCAATTGCTACGTTTTACGCAGATTGCAGCTATGTATTAGACATAAATCTGTTTCGTTGTCTAGTTTGTAAGATGAATGCGAATAAAGAATACACAGGAGTATGGACTGAAATCAATAAGAAAAAAAAAAACAATTTTAAAAATCCTACTTGATGACAGCATTTGTTACGTTGGTTCCTATATCGTCTTTTGCAAACGACAGGATCGCTGATGCAACTTCGTTATCGGCTTCTTTTGCAACAAAGTTTGATGGCAGCTCGTCCAATGATCTAGTTACTATCATGTCAGTATCCAAATATGTACCACCCCATTTATTAAGGGTCAGCATTCTCAGTATGTCCGCGGTATGCTGTATTTGAAATCTACTTTGTTTCAAATCGTTTAGTAATATTGACTGTACGGCTGTTCCTTTTGAATATTCAGCTACATGCACTCTCAAGAATTTGACATTGGGAATTTGGAGAAGCTCTACGAGGCACCCAGTTTTCAGCTCGTAGTCGGTAACAGGTGCGCTGAACAGCACGTAGATCTCTCGCTTTGGATGAGCTCTGGCCGCTGCTTCCACTGCACAAGCCTGGCGGACAGCCAGTCCACTGCGGCATGACGTCTCGTGGAAGAATATCGAATTTGATTGTGGAGCAAAACTCAGATCCTCCGCCGATGGTAAGGCATCCCCCGTCTGAGAGTAATGACATGATAAATTACTTTTTTTAACGATGCATTGTTCTTTAAATAAAAGTAATATTAATACCGCTATAAATATTGCTGTGCTAGTAAAATATGCGCGAGGTCTTGTTATAAATGCTTTACGCATAGTACCTACAGGTTCTCCGGTTCCGATATTGGACAAGATATTATCTGAACACTTTCAATTTATTTAACTTCGTCTAACTTTAGGAAATAAAGTTGAAACTAAATAAAATAAAAATCGATGCGTACGTGAGGTGTACGTACAAAACAAAAACAATTCGGTGTGGATCTGCTTTCACGATTATCAAGAATTCCATGTTGGATGTTCTATCATGTTACGAAAAACAAACAAGTGTCGGTAATTGAAAATGTAAAAATATTGAAATTGAATAATACCTTTAAGGAGGATACTCATAATTAATTTCGGACGTACCAATATAAAGATATTTCAATATCCTGTTTCCAGTGTTGCGATATTACGAACTGATTGGAATTGTGCAGAACGTGATTCAGTTTAGGGCCTTATTGCTAGCCTGCAGATGTCTGTATGTGTGTCGGCTGCGTTTGTGCCGCTCGCATCTTGCCGTAACGTACATATTGTCACACGGTTAATAACAGGAGCAAGGTGCGACTCAGGACACTGCCTTGAGATACTCCGGTCTGAATTGCACGTAGATTTAGTGACCTCAGCGCCTGGTTCACTAAAAATAATCTCTTGCCGAATTAGGAGCCCAGAAACAGGTAAAGTTAGGAGAGAAGTTTTTATTTTCATCAGTAGACTCTGGTGCTATACACGATAAAAAGCCTGCGAAATTTCCAGAAAGAAAAGCAATACTCATTATTTTTAAATGGGGTGTTGTATTTTTTCTACCAGTGAATGAACCTGTTCTATAGTATCGTGGGCCTTCCTGGATCCAAATCTGTGTTCAGGAATAAGGTTTCTTTCTACCAGGAGCGGCATGAATCGCTTTAGAAATAGTGTTTTCAGTAACTTCGAAGCAATGGGCAATAGGTTTAAGACAGTATGATTTGACATACTTACCTGGCTTTAAAATCGCAGCAGTAAGAACTTCGAAGCTATTCCTGGCGTCAGCTTATGAGGGTAGTCAGAACAAGATGACATATTGTAGTACCGATAGATTGTTATGATAGGTGGGTAGTTGGAGAAAAGTAATGTTAACATAGATAAAACAATAATCCTTCATCTGGGTTTCAAGTAAATCTTTCTAACTACACCTACGCAGCTAATGACATTGATGTCTGCTAAGCGTGAGTCCGCAACTCCACAACGCAACTGAGAGCATAGTTTCGATTTTTCAATCTAAACTTGGTTGATTAACCAGTTCAGTGCCAGAAGCCCTCCTAGAAGGCCTGGAGTGCGCACTCTAGTCGTATATGGGGTGCCGGGAGCCCTCGCAGAGGGTCACCTTGCAATAGTTATATATGTGGTACGGCGTAATACATAGTTTGAGCTGTTTGAAAAGTAGAAAGTGAAATTACTTGATTGAATACGACAAGAACGTGGTATTTATTCTCCAGAGAGGCCGTGTTTATCCTCCCTGTATGTTTATAGGGTCTACTATGCGAGTATTTTTTTACGGTTATCTTATTTTTCACACTTCACACTTCTTTTTTGAAGTGATGGGGAAATTTCGCAGATATGCAAAAAAAAAAATCCAGTATAAGATTTACCATTTATTGAAAATCAAAGTTCATAACATAACAGAATACCATTGACGATTAGATACGTCTTACATTTTATAATTGAAGAAAAAACAAAACACAATATATCTTTCTCATTACGGTGACATGGCTAAGCCATAGTATTTGTATTTTATTAAGTTGTCCCAATAAAAAGGTACACTTTGGAAGATACTTTACACATTACAACTAACTAATATAATATACATAATTAATATAATATTTGTACCAAAATAAACATTAGTATCACCGGAATAGGTACGTATTATTTTTGTATGTAATAAACTGATGTTCTATGCGCGTTCAATGGAATACTCAAGTTACCATATCGCCAAAATAATCGAGATCAAAGACGGCTCTACTTTTAAGTACCTATATTTTTTTTTTTGGTATTTTTATTGGTTTTCGTCACAGAACATAACCCTTCCTTGCAGTCCGTTAAAAATCTATCTCGTGAGCAGGTTGACATAAATGACACACTAGCACCGCGTGGCAAAAATCGCAACTAACGCCGCCATTTTGATTTTGCTGTCAACGACATTCGAACGCCAAGAGATCCTTGTTGAGGAACCGATACTCAGACAAGCTGTTCGCGGGCCTGTCGTTGTATTCTGCATAATCAGCTTATAATGACCCCACTGCTGGGATACAGACCTCCTCTCTGTGAGAGGGAGAGTACGCGGGCCCAGTGTGGTTTGGTAGAAGTCACATGTTTTCAAATTTTCGTTTTCTCACGCTGTTTTCCTTCACCGTTTTGAGTGATGAAATGATTTACACAAAGTAAAGCGCCTTTGTGGGTTCGAGGCTACGACCTACAACTCTTAAATCGCGGTCATTACCACTGGGCCGCCAATGCTCTCCGTTTCATTCTGAATTACCACCAAACAATATACAGTAATAAAAGTTATTGCACCTAAAACATACCATGCCTGAGAATCGAGCTTAATGGCGTGCATTTGGAGAGTAATATGTCCAACAGTAGACTGCTGTAGGTGGAAGATACCTTGCCTGTATGTTAATATAGAACATAGCCGCATAAAACATCAGTAGCCCGCCAGAATCGAATAAGAATAAATATAGTAAATAAATATACTCGATTCAGTTAAACACTATTTGGAATGATATCTCAAAACCATACACAGACTATTTTAAATGCCTACAAGTTTATCGTTTAAAATACAGAGACTAAATTATTTATTTCAATGAAAAGTTAATAATTATAAATATAGGTACAGTTTAACAAAGATCTTAATTTTACTCAGTGTGAACTTAATTTTATTCTTTTTTATAAAAAAATGTGGTTTGATTTGATTATTATACCTATATTTAATATGGCAATAAACTTAATGTGCGTTTTTAGGAAATTATATATAATAATAACCCTTGGATTTTAAAAGCCTAATTAATTCCGATCAGTAATTCTACTTAAAAATGTTTAAACGGACGATTTCTAAGGCTCATCGAGTTTGAAAAAAAAAAAAACGGATTTGCAGAGCGTTATTTCTGTAAATAATACCTACTAGCATTTGCCAGCGATTTCGCCCGTGGTCGTCGGAAAATATCCCAAGGGAACGTAATACCGGGATAAAAAGTACCCTATGTGTTAATCCAGGTCATAAACTATCTGTGTGCCATATTTCATCTAAATCCGATCAGTAGTTTTGCGTGAAAGAGTAACAAACATACATCCATACTCACATACTTTCACATTTATAATATTAGTAGGATTTGACACTATCTTTTTAAGACCACGATTGAAAGGACATAAAAAAGTATTGCGGTGCGATTTAATGGCACACAGGATTTTCGACTCTCAGTGTTGAATAGAGCAATGAGTATGCATCAGATTACGCTCAGGTGTGTCAAAAACACACTTCGATTTTCAAGAGAGCTCTGTTAATAATTCGGAACGCGCTCACAGTGCTCGAATAACGTCGAAAACTATATTACAGCGCCATTCGGAATGCACCCTTATTATGTTAGCGAGGACAAAAGCTGTAAACATGAGACTTGCTTGCAGAAATACTGATCAGATAGATAAATAGGCTCTTAAAACTGGGTGAGTCTTATATTAAAATTGTAAATCAATTGGGCATACAATATTATCTTTGTAATTGTATAACAATTAATCATTATGATCAGAATAGAAGAAGGTAGGATTTCGATGGCGATTGCAGACTCCACTATCAAAAACCTACCTTACAGCCTCAGGTTCAAAGCGACGAAAGAAATCGTCACATACGGGGGTAATGTGTAAATCAGTATAAAACGAAGCAGTGGCGTGCAATGCAATAGGCACATAAGCAGTGCCTATCTCGAATAACACTGGTCAACAAAAAAAAAAACACTTTTTGTAAGTAACATGAAATGTTTTGTCTAATTAAGGTTAGAACAAGAATATAGACAATAGAAATAAAATTAAAATGTATCAAATACGAATAGTTTTTTTGAAATTTAATTTCAAAATTCACTTTTATAGTCATTTGAAAGGTGATTGCCGAGAAAATAAAATGCCACATTAATTAAATGTTCCGAGGCTGCTTTTTCTAAATTACTAAGCTTTTTTGAATATTTTATTTTCATAATTTGCCTGATTTGAGGACCTACAAATATTTTCAAATAAGTTAAGTTGCTAATGGCGTCAAATTTCTTCGCTGAGTTTCAAAACTTATATCGCCACAATTGTAACAAAACTTGTCAGGGTAATTTTTACACTTTCTTGACATTATTTAAGAATCATTTTATTCGAAAAACAGAAAATACAGCTACGTTTTTCAAATAATAAATACTTTGAATGGGAAAACAAAACTTAAAAACGATTAATCTTTTATTTTCGGATAGTAGCTGTAACATAAAAACAAGACCTGATCCAATCAATATAAATATGGTGTTAGAATGAGGGAAGGTAGGTTATTCAAAATGAGTAAACACCTTTCTTGTTACAAAATTTTGTTGACCAGTGTAATCACAATAAATCTGTCAATTACATTTTAATGTGTGTCCCGAAATTATTAAGAAACTAACTAAATTATCACACCTAAAAGAAACCCGCGTTTGTCTACCTAGACAAGAACAGGCGACCTAGTGTCTACCTCAATGCACACCACTGATATCAAGTATTTTCGACGCTTTCATCAAAATTCTGCGAAATCTACACTGAAAGACTTCAAAACACCGAAAAAAAACATAGCTCAGTGAGTTTAACGTCATTTGTAAGTCACTCCGTACATTCAGTTTCTTAATACTTAAACCTGCGGCCGTGTAAAACAAAATCAGGAACTAAAAATAAAACTGATATAATCTAGAAATCAAATATTAAACCCATTCGGTCATGAGTTTCACTTAATGTTGCCATTTTGTAAGGGGGGTCCACATACAAAGGATTTCTGTCGGTACCTACTTTGGTAGCCGATCTAAAATGTTAAATAGGTTTTGTATCAGTTTCTTCGTGTGTATACCCCATTAAATTCACTGGACAATATTTTAACGTATTTAGTTCTTAAATTACTATTGTGATATTAAAATATCTTATCCTTTTCTACGAAAGGTATCTTATTCTAGCAATTCTGCAAATGAATAACTTATAATTTAAATAAATACCAAAGTGGATTTGAATGTTATTTTAAATATTGTTTTATTTGTTGTTAAAAGCTGCATTACAATCGACTCTTGAAATTGTCTGCATACTGTATCTACTAAGCTATTGTTTCAAGAGTACATCTTTCTTCACAAATGATGAAGCAACTTAGACAAAGTAAGAATTAATTTTAAGTTTATTTCGACCTCTGTATATATCTGTACTGACCTAATATTGCCATTAATTTTAACCTAGGATCAGCTACTGGACCGTTGTAATACATTACATTCTAATAGGTACAATTTTAATGTTATCACTATTTATAGAAAAGCTACAATTTATTACAGCTTTGCGATGAAACTTGATATGAAAATAATACGTGGTATTGTTGTAGATTACGGTTGAAATCATATTTAGATGGAAGGACCGGACTTTTCCCTTATTTCAATCTCTTGTTGTCACTTTGAGGCGTCGTTTGCTAGAGCGAGAAGTCCGTTTGCATATATAATGATGAAATGGCATAGAGATAAAGAAAAATGCGAAACTTTTGTGAGTAAAAATGTAATTTTACCCCAAAATAAGTCACCTGACATTCTTATCAATTTTTGTACGTGAAACGATTCGTTTTCATCCGAACCTTAGTAACATTATTTTCTCTATCAAGCTTATCAATTCAGTCCAGGCTAAGAGGCGTCGAAACAATTTGAACATTAATTAATGACTGACGCATTATAATACTAGTTTTTTCAATAGATCAGACCGCATTCAACAATATTGTAGACTGTGTTAACGGGCAAATCGCGAAACTCACTCCTCACACCTCACCTCACACTCTTCATATAGGTTCATCATTGATAAGGCTTGTCATACCAATTTTATTAATACGATCCGATCTATCGATTGTGAATTTTTACATTTACAGATCACTAAAATTAAGGCGTTTATACATGCTTGTAGTATTGCCCTTATAAGGTCCTTAATACTAAAAACTAACTAATAAGTTCGAATATTTTCATATTATATTTCATGCCGTTTCGAATTTCAATATTAACTGACTGAACACTTTCTGGCTATAGCCGTTCGATTGTTTACTATAATACTTATTCAACTTGCAGAGTTGCTGTTATAACTCTGCAATGCGTCAACATTGTCTACAATAATACAAATATTTTTGTATTTATAATTATAATTTTGAGTTCTGCAGCAATTTACATTGATATATAAATAATAATAGTAGTTTTACTAAGGTTTGTTTTAGTGACTTAAACTACTAATACGCAATCTTTGGTATAAAGTCAGTTGCACTGACTTTGCAGAGTTAGTAACTTAGATTGCAGAGTTTTCGTGTTCGATTGCAGAGTTATGTCGAGCAATCTCGCAGCGAACTTTGGACGTGTGTCGAATCAGAAAACGTTCGGCCAACATTTCGGTTGAGCTACTAAACTTGCCTAGTATCATGTTGGGCACGTGTCGACATCATTGGGCCAACGTTGGCATAGCGTATACAGGACTACTACTTACTAAAACTGCTATTGATGGGTGTTCTGCGTTGGTCTCGCGGGTGAGTGCGCGCGCGCTGGCTCCGAATTACTTTTATTCTGGACGTTCCTGTTCGAAAGATTAATTTGTATTAGAATTTTAAGGCATAATATTATGGTTCTGTAACGGTAGTGGTATCACAGAGACCGGTGTGTAAGCAAACTACCACCAATTAAAATATCTAGGGGAAAGAAAGCAGATTCATTGATTTGCTTTCCTTCGCATAGCCATTTTATTTTCCTGAAAGTTTTATACGTATTGTTGCGTCCTGTTCGATTAGTTACTCTATGCGCCTTCGGAACGCGCCCGAACGGAATGACATCTGACTTGTCAAGTTTGACTTTGACACTTGACACTTCTCTTGGATTTGGTGGGAACAAGGGATCACGTCGCCGCTTGTTTTCCGCGACCTTTTTTGTTAAATTAATCCCTTAGAACCGGTCGTTTTGGTGGACAATAAGTCATGACCCATTGTTTTGTGTTAATAACCCCAATTTGATGAAGTATACGGGTTGAGTTTAGGATATATCTTGTTGAAATAGTTTGAAGGTTAAGTGAAAGTGACGCTATTGGAAAACGCGTGATTTGAAGACCGCATGTCTGGAAGGCAGACCTCTTGGAGCGAATTGTAGCCTGAGAATACTTACTCATAACGTCACAACACAATACAATATACACTCACTTACATACATAAATCCAGGTACCACCCAGAAGCAGTTTCCTTCAACCACCAGGTAAGTTCTTTTGTTGTATTGTAATTGTTTGATTTGATTGTTCTGCTCCGCGTACGGCGGACTAGTTCGTTCGCCACTTCTTGCTCCAGGGCCTCAGCATCACGCTTCCACCTACTCGATTAAAATCCTATGGCTAGGGCTCTGGCCTGGCAGCGAACACGTATATTATCATTATACGCAGTAGAAGGAAAACTTTCAGGAAAATTTTGCACACGGCATTGGTTGACGAATGAAATTTTAATGTTATGCATAATTTTTCCACATATTTCAAGTGCCTGACCTAAAGTAACTGATTCGCCCATTAACCGGAGCTGGGCGGCGTGCTAGTAGCAGTGTAGATACATCTGTTACCTGATGACGTCGTCGGTAGTCTGCAGCGTGCCGTGCGCCAGGTGTAGGCGCCGGCCGGAGCTGAGCGGCGTGCTAGTAGCAGTGTAGATACATCTGTTACCTGATGACGTCGTCGGTAGTCTGCAGCGTGCCGTGCGCCAGGTGTAGGCGCCGGCCGGAGCTGAGCGGCGTGCTAGTAGCAGTGTAGATACATCTGTTACCTGATGACGTCGTCGGTAGTCTGCAGCGTGCCGTGCGCCAGGTGTAGGCGCCGGCCGGAGCTGAGCGGCGTGCTAGTAGCAGTGTAGATACATCTGTTACCTGATGACGTCGTCGGTAGTCTGCAGCGTGCCGTGCGCCAGGTGTAGGCGCCGGCCGGAGCTGAGCGGCGTGCTAGTAGCAGTGTAGATACATCTGTTACCTGATGACGTCGTCGGTAGTCTGCAGCGTGCCGTGCGCCAGGTGTAGGCGCCGGCCGGAGCTGGGCGGCGTGCTAGTAGCAGTGTAGATACATCTGTTACCTGATGACGTCGTCGGTAGTCTGCAGCGTGCCGTGCGCCAGGTGTAGGCGCCGGCCGGAGCTGGGCGGCGTGCTAGTAGCAGTGTAGATACATCTGTTACCTGATGACGTCGTCGGTAGTCTGCAGCGTGCCGTGCGCCAGGTGTAGGCGCCGGCCGGAGCTGGGCGGCGTGCTAGTAGCAGTGTAGATACATCTGTTACCTGATGACGTCGTCGGTAGTCTGCAGCGTGCCGTGCGCCAGGTGTAGGCGCCGGCCGGAGCTGGGCGGCGTGCTAGTAGCAGTGTAGATACATCTGTTACCTGATGACGTCGTCGGTAGTCTGCAGCGTGCCGTGCGCCAGGTGTAGGCGCCGGCCGGAGCTGGGCGGCGTGCTAGTAGCAGTGTAGATACATCTGTTACCTGATGACGTCGTCGGTAGTCTGCAGCGTGCCGTGCGCCAGGTGTAGGCGCCGGCCGGAGCTGGGCGGCGTGCTAGTAGCAGTGTAGATACATCTGTTACCTGATGACGTCGTCGGTAGTCTGCAGCGTGCCGTGCGCCAGGTGTAGGCGCCGGCCGGAGCTGAGCGGCGTGCTAGTAGCAGTGTAGATACATCTGTTACCTGATGACGTCGTCGGTAGTCTGCAGCGTGCCGTGCGCCAGGTGTAGGCGCCGGCCGGAGCTGAGCGGCGTGCTAGTAGCAGTGTAGATACATCTGTTACCTGATGACGTCGTCGGTAGTCTGCAGCGTGCCGTGCGCCAGGTGTAGGCGCCGGCCGGAGCTGGGCGGCGTGCTAGTAGCAGTGTAGATACATCTGTTACCTGATGACGTCGTCGGTAGTCTGCAGCGTGCCGTGCGCCAGGTGTAGGCGCCGGCCGGAGCTGGGCGGCGTGCTAGTAGCAGTGTAGATACATCTGTTACCTGATGACGTCGTCGGTAGTCTGCAGCGTGCCGTGCGCCAGGTGTAGGCGCCGGCCGGAGCTGGGCGGCGTGCTAGTAGCAGTGTAGATACATCTGTTACCTGATGACGTCGTCGGTAGTCTGCAGCGTGCCGTGCGCCAGGTGTAGGCGCCGGCCGGAGCTGGGCGGCGTGCTAGTAGCAGTGTAGATACATCTGTTACCTGATGACGTCGTCGGTAGTCTGCAGCGTGCCGTGCGCCAGGTGTAGGCGCCGGCCGGAGCTGGGCGGCGTGCTAGTAGCAGTGTAGATACATCTGTTACCTGATGACGTCGTCGGTAGTCTGCAGCGTGCCGTGCGCCAGGTGTAGGCGCCGGCCGGAGCTGGGCGGCGTGCTAGTAGCAGTGTAGATACATCTGTTACCTGATGACGTCGTCGGTAGTCTGCAGCGTGCCGTGCGCCAGGTGTAGGCGCCGGCCGGAGCTGAGCGGCGTGCTAGTAGCAGTGTAGATACATCTGTTACCTGATGACGTCGTCGGTAGTCTGCAGCGTGCCGTGCGCCAGGTGTAGGCGCCGGCCGGAGCTGGGCGGCGTGCTAGTAGCAGTGTAGATACATCTGTTACCTGATGACGTCGTCGGTAGTCTGCAGCGTGCCGTGCGCCAGGTGTAGGCGCCGGCCGGAGCTGAGCGGCGTGCTAGTAGCAGTGTAGATACATCTGTTACCTGATGACGTCGTCGGTAGTCTGCAGCGTGCCGTGCGCCAGGTGTAGGCGCCGGCCGGAGCTGAGCGGCGTGCTAGTAGCAGTGTAGATACATCTGTTACCTGATGACGTCGTCGGTAGTCTGCAGCGTGCCGTGCGCCAGGTGTAGGCGCCGGCCGGAGCTGAGCGGCGTGCTAGTAGCAGTGTAGATACATCTGTTACCTGATGACGTCGTCGGTAGTCTGCAGCGTGCCGTGCGCCAGGTGTAGGCGCCGGCCGGAGCTGGGCGGCGTGCTAGTAGCAGTGTAGATACATCTGTTACCTGATGACGTCGTCGGTAGTCTGCAGCGTGCCGTGCGCCAGGTGTAGGCGCCGGCCGGAGCTGAGCGGCGTGCTAGTAGCAGTGTAGATACATCTGTTACCTGATGACGTCGTCGGTAGTCTGCAGCGTGCCGTGCGCCAGGTGTAGGCGCCGGCCGGAGCTGAGCGGCGTGCTAGTAGCAGTGTAGATACATCTGTTACCTGATGACGTCGTCGGTAGTCTGCAGCGTGCCGTGCGCCAGGTGTAGGCGCCGGCCGGAGCTGAGCGGCGTGCTAGTAGCAGTGTAGATACATCTGTTACCTGATGACGTCGTCGGTAGTCTGCAGCGTGCCGTGCGCCAGGTGTAGGCGCCGGCCGGAGCTGAGCGGCGTGCTAGTAGCAGTGTAGATACATCTGTTACCTGATGACGTCGTCGGTAGTCTGCAGCGTGCCGTGCGCCAGGTGTAGGCGCCGGCCGGAGCTGGGCGGCGTGCTAGTAGCAGTGTAGATACATCTGTTACCTGATGACGTCGTCGGTAGTCTGCAGCGTGCCGTGCGCCAGGTGTAGGCGCCGGCCGGAGCTGGGCGGCGTGCTAGTAGCAGTGTAGATACATCTGTTACCTGATGACGTCGTCGGTAGTCTGCAGCGTGCCGTGCGCCAGGTGTAGGCGCCGGCCGGAGCTGGGCGGCGTGCTAGTAGCAGTGTAGATACATCTGTTACCTGATGACGTCGTCGGTAGTCTGCAGCGTGCCGTGCGCCAGGTGTAGGCGCCGGCCGGAGCTGGGCGGCACGGCGGCGGGTGCCCACCACTCCACGACGCGGCCCACGACTGGCACCCGGCGCAGCAGCCCCTCCTGCCACAGGCGCTCCGCGTTCTCGCGCTCTATGTCCGCTTGGGCTTCTTCGATACCTTTGGGGTGAGGAATGAGCTTATTCAATAAATAAATCAAAAAGCGCATGCAACAAACACATGGCTTCTGCGCGCAACTTCGTCCGGGTGAAATATCTTAAAATCAAGCGCGCCTTTGACAAAACCATGTTCAATAGCATCAACATGGCTCTCAACAAACACAACATAGACCCGACCTCGAGTGGATAGATCACCAATATGCTCAAACTAAGAGCTGTACAAGTCATAGTGAACGACTCTACAAGAGCAGTAGTGGCAAAGGGCTGCCCGCAAGGGGGCGTCCTCTCGCCACTTCTATGTAACCTGGTCGGATTACGTTATCACAACAATTACAAAGGTTACTTCACCGTAGGCTACGCCGATGATATAACCATAATAATAAATGGGACCCATAAAAACACCTTTGGCTACCTTATGCGTCAAGCCCTGAAAACAGTAGAGGACTGGTGCAATAAATACCATCTATCAGTGAACCCTACAAAAACCGAGCTGATCATTTTCACGAAAAAGAGGAAACTCCTGAGACTACAACTAAAATGATTGTTTGTCACCACCCTAAACCTATCAACTAAACCTGGGCATCTTTTTGGACAAATAGCTGAATTGGTAGAAACATCTCAACTACATTACCACAAAAGCCAGTATATCGCTGTCGCTATGCAAGCAAATGCTTGGCAAGAATTGGGGAATTAGCCGCAAAGTCACCTACTGGTTATACACCACTGTTATTTGACTTAACAGTCTGGTTGCCCAGAATAGACCTGAGCACAGACCAAAAAGACCTCAAAAATCTGCAGCGGTTCGGTTGTGTTACAATCGCTAGTTGCATGAGAACTACACCGACGCCCTACAGGCGCTGCTCGGGTTGCCACATCTACACCTGATCTTGCGGGAGCAGGCAGACCTGGCTGCCTTCAGGCTTAACATAGCAGAGACCCTAAGCAAAGACTAGATTCAAGCACACACGCATTAAAGAAGATGCGATCAAACGACAACCAATGATGGGCTCACCCTGCAATAAAACCTCGAAACTACACTGCTTTCAAAAGCATTACAATGTTATACTCACAGAAGAACACAACTACCACTCAGGCCCGGAAGAGCTAAGAGTGTACGTACACTGATGGTTCAAAGACCGAGTCCGGAACCGGAGTCGGAGTCCTCTTCCACCGACTTGACAAAAACAGATCCAGACCGCTGGGATCTCTTCCAAACGGAGTGTGTGGGCATTATCCAAGTGGTGACCGCCATAGAAGCCAAGACAGTTACGGACACTCACATACGTATACTCCGCAGAACCGCTTTAGTCCTAGTTTCAATACCTTGGCGAATAACACATTACCTCAAGTCTAACACTATAATGTCACAATGCACTAGAACTGGTAACAGTTTCTAACCGCAACATGGTGACAATGCAGTGGATAAAAGGATACAGTGGATCACTAGGCAACGATGCTGCTGATAAACTGGCTGGAAGGGCATCCAGTGTATCAGTCTGTGGATCCAAACATCCAAACCAATCGGCCCCATCCCCTTCAACCAGCTACGCAGGTGGCTATATAACTTCACCCACAAACAAGCGGAGAGCTGGTGAACCTGAGACCAGGATGCAGGCAGTCCAGGAAAGTATCACGGGAGACTGTCCGTTAAACAAACACTTTTACACCATAACGGACAGTCCCTTCTGCATGGCTTGCATGGAGGCTGAAGAAACCGTTGCGCATGTCCTTTTCGAATGCACAGGCGTCGATTAGGAAAGAAACCCTCGGGGCAAGCAGATCTTACACGGACGATCTCAACGGACCAGGAGATACTAGGTATGCCTTTTAGGGTCGGTTCACATCTGACGGAAGATGCGTCGAGCGTATCATCGGTCGCGTCTATTCGGTTTAATAGTGTGTTTTCATATCTGACGGAAGATGCGTCGGGCGTAACTTCTACTTCTGTGATAAATCGTTCTGTATCAAATATTTTCAATGCAAAAAAAAACTTCGAACGGTCTGTACACAAACGATCTCCGCTGATATTACGCCTAGTCTGAATGCATCAGTCAAAATACACGTGGCGGAACGTTGCCGCTCTTTACGTCGGCCGACAATGCATCGACGGAAACGGAACAGACGCTGTACGCTCGACGCACTAACGCATCTTCGGTTAAGTGTGAAAGGTTGAATGTTTTCTCATATAAATGTCTGTTCTGGCGTTACGCGACCGATGATACGCGACGCATCTTCCGTCAGATGTGAACCGACCCTTAAGCTCTGTCGTTTCGTTTCCATACTTCCCGGCAATTTTGAATTTGGAACTGTTCTATATTCGAATGTGTTTGATTTGAACCTGTCAGGTTACGTACGAAAATGAATCTTTGTAAGGAAAATGTTCGTGCAATAATTTTCTACAACTTTAGAAGAGGCCTGACACGGCTTCAGTGTTTTGAAGAGCTAACATCTGTGCTCAGTGATGAAGCCCCATGTCTGCGGACTGTCGAACGTTGGTATTTAGAATTCCAGCGTGGACATACTAGTGTTAGTGACAAATCTCGCGAAGGACGCCCAAAATCCGCCTTCACTGAAGATAACATCATTGCTGTGAGACAACTAATTCTCGAAGATCGTCATGTGACGTATCGAGAGATAGACGCTCTATTAGGCATCTCAGGGACAACCATTCAGAAGATCTTGCATGAAGCGCTTGGTGTGAGAAAGCTAGTTTGCCGTTGGATACCGCATCTGCTTTCCGACATTGATATATATGTTACACTAGATTAGCAATTACCGCGTCAAAGCGTTGCCACCGGACATATGGCCACAGCCATATGCGTAGCAAACGTCAGTTCAGTGCTCTCTGTGACGCCAACCAAAATGGACCCAGTGACAGATGACAAAAAAATTCGCCAAAATGGGTTAATGCATAGTGAAAGAGTGTTATTCTAGATGACAAAAACACAATAAACTAATCTGAATTACTTTCCACGCGTAACTTTATTGTTTCTGTGTCAATATCAACGTAAAAACGCAATAAAATAAACAATATGTATCATTTTGTCAATTAGGTTCAGTGTTACCACTAAAAACTTAGTTTTAGTTTCCCACATTTTTGGGAGTTTTAAATTTATAGGAATAAGTGATTTTAAATATTTTTTTAATAATAACATCGTTGCAGGGTGCCTAAAGATGTAGCACGCTGTGATAAATGGGTGGAAATAATCCGATTTCTGAGAAGAGAGACTGACTGGCTACTTACTAAATCTATTGACATTTGTTCGAAGCACTTTCAATACAAAAAATATTCAAAAAGAAAATGTCTTAATTATATTCATTAGTGATAAAATTCTAATACACATCCAATAAGAAATACATAATTCAAATAATTTAACTTAACGTTTAACATTTTTAAACTTTTTTTTATGGCTTAAAAAGATGGGTAATTCGAATGGGTAGGCAACCCCATCCCGTCATTGCATGTTTATATTGCGTTCCATGTCTAATCTAAGCGACGGCATTATTCTTGCGACTTGTGTGAGTGAGACAGATATATGTTTACGTTTAAATGTTTAGTGGTTTCAAAGCTACGTCGTCGGGTTTAAATAGTGGTTACAGTTTTTTTGACACATTTTAATGAGGTTTGCTTCTCTAGTTATTTAACTCAATGCTTTACGAGGATCACAAGGCGGCCCGCGTCAGATGGTGTAAGAAAACTCTGCAAAGGTTCAACCGAGGAGAGCCAAATCACTTCTACGACATCATCAGTGGTGACGAATCTTGGATTTATGCCTACGATCCTGATTCCAAACAACAATCTACAATCTGGGTCTTTCAAGACGAGCCAAAGCCGACTAAAGTTATTCGTTCTCGAAGCACTTCAAAGAAGATGGTGGCCACGTTCGTTGGAAAAACCGGCAATGTTGCGACTACTGCACTTGAATATCGTAGAACGGTTAACGCAGAGTGGTATACCACAGTTTGTTTAACTCAAGTCATCGCCGAACTTCGAAAATTTAACTCAAGGCGACGCATCATCCTGCACCATAAGAACGCAAGCTCACACAGCGCTTGTCAAACGATTGAGTATTTGAAGCAGGAAAAAGTAGAAATTCTTAACCATCCTCCATACAGGGTGCTTACTCTCGAATATAATACCAATAAATCGACATTAGTCAAACGTCAGTTGTTTGAGTTAAACGTCAGGGATTGGCTAGACTCAGTGAGTTCAGCCAATCCCTGACGTTTGACTGACAATTCCAATATCGATCTATTGGAATTATATTCGAGAGTAAGCACCCAGGCCTGACCTAAGCCCTAACGATTTCTTAACATTTTTTTAAATTAAGAAAAGTCTTCGTGGTCAAAGGTTCCAGTCCGGTGAAGAAGCAGTCGACGGTTTCAAGTCAGCCATTTTGAACACCCCCACTTTGGAGTGGAATAAATGTTATAATAACTGGTTTGAGCGAATGGAAAAGTGTATATACGTGGTGAATACTTTGAAAAACAATAAAAAGTACTATAAGGTTCTAGTTGTGTTTTTTTCTTCAAACGACAAAACTTAAAAGGCATGCCTCGTATAGTCACCTTCTGGAAGGTTGTGAGCTGGTAGGAATAACTATCGACGGCCGCCATAGCCCACGCCCTATGGTCCACTATCAACATTAACATAGAATTGCCAGGACTTATTTTTAATCTCATATTTTGGATTGTTTCTTTATTTATTTTTATACATTGTTCTTACATAACATGTAAGCAACACAAATAATATACCCAAGATTTTGTAAAATCTTGATTTAAAAAAGTATCCTTTTGCATTTCTTGCCTGTTTCTCCATAGAGATGTACGTATTGGAATGTCTAACCAGCTTCAACTCTCTGAATAAATGACCGACTCTTGGACAATTCAAAAGTGCCTGGTCACTAGTTTAAATGAAATAAATGCAATCAGATTGAGAGTTTCAGTTTGAACCATCGTTCACACCTCAGCTTTAAAGAAAATATTTAAGTTCAATGTTTACATAAGTTTTATTTAAATTTTTTAAGTTCATTAAAATACTATTTTTACCCGACTATGGAGGGTAATGTGTTAAAAAAGCATTTTCCTACTTATTATTTGATTTCCTATATTTTAGCATAAGAATTTGCTTATAACTCTGTTCTATCTTCACTTGTTACCTTACACAAAACGAGTATCATGTTTAGTTAAGGACTGCACGTGACCATCTTTAGGCTTCACCTTCAGACCTTGGACCCCACCGTCATAGTGTATTTCAACTTGTCAATACATATTCAATTAATCCAAACACGATGCTGGTATCTTGTTTGGTCGATGAGTACCTATGGCTACTTTCCGGCCTCATCAGCAGACCCTAAATACGATCTTGGTCTATACAACTTGTCAAGACAAAGCCAACCACTCCAAACACGATGCTGCTAATTGTTTGGTTTAAGAGTTCCTATGACCACGTTCCGGGTCCACCATCTGACCTTAAACAACACCTAGTGAAGACTTGTCAAGTCATAACCAATGAGTACAAACACAATATTGCTGTATTTCTTTGTTGAGAAGTTTAGGGCTGCATCATCAAACCAGGTCCATATTTTTTTTTTTGGGTGGGATTCTTCAATGTTGTTTCCCGCTCTGTGCGGAGCGGGAGGGACTAAAACTCACCCGTGTTTCCTCAGTTGCCTATGCCAGGGCTACGGTAACTCTTTCGAACAAATCTCGCGACCCTGGCAGGCATCGGTCCTAGCAGACCCCTTCATTGCTGACATCTCTTTGAGGCGCGCGTGGAACACTAAGCGCCGTCGAGCCTGGTCCTTACCGGGCGGCGAGCTACCCATTGCTCGCCACCCGCAAACTCGCGCCAACGGTGGCCGGGAGTCCGATCAAACTAGGTCCATGGATTTATATTTTTGCGTTGTCACCGAAGTTAAATAGGTATGCCAAATTTTAGCTCAATCGGAGATCAGGCAGTATTTGAAAAACATATTTGAACACATATGAACGAAGTAAGTTAATAAAAAGCTTGTAAACCACCGGAGTAAAAAAAGAGATTTAAAATGTGTTTAGTTGACTTACCCTTTTTCAATACTTCGGTCATGTTCGTGAGAGCTCGGCTGCTCTCTTCGACCTCTTTGCCGGCTGTTATCACAAGGTCGAGTAGTTCATCTACATCTGTGTCTTCAGTCACCATGCCGAATCTACAAAAAAATAAGTTTTACGAATTGTGTGCATAATAATATTTAGTTTTGGAAAATGAACTTTAATGTCTACAAATAAAGTTGAGTTTCCACTGCAACTTTATTATTTTTACGACCTTTTCAACCGTTTAATGTATACAGAAAACAACTTTATTTACACATTAGTAGATTAAAACTTGTTTGAAGTAGAAATAACAAGTATTGGAACAATACGTGTTTGAACAGACTTCATAATGCAGATAGTGAAACTACTTTCCATATTATATACACTATTTAATTTCCAGTTTACACGGTTTTTTTAAACAATATTCTTTCCTTCTTTTTATTTTAAACCGTCTCCACAAATCGCCCAGATTTGTTCTCTGTTACCAAAAGTAAAACCATTCCCTGTATCCAAATATTTTTGCCTGGTAGAGAATGACTTGGGGCACTGGCCTGTTCCACCCACTGCTGAATGGGCCTTGCAGTATTAAGTCCACCTATGTACCAATAACGTAGCGTTGGAAGGCCTCCCACAAGAGTGACCGATGACCTTGCAATGGCAGCTGGAATCCGCTGGATGCGGGATAGAACGGGTCAATGTGGCGATCTATGTCCAGTAGTGGACATTTCTCAGCTGAAATGATGATGTTGATGTACCATTACTGTACAGTTAAAATCGTAAGTTAAAATCTATACTTTAACTAGCGTACAGACATTGTCCTGTTTCCTTGAACTCGATAGCAGCGCCACCTACCGGGTCCAATAGTGAATCTAAACCATCCAGGGTGCCACAGAAACGCATACAAAAAAAAATTCTAATCGATCCAGCCGTTTAGGAGTTCAGTGACATACACACGTACAGTAGAATTATATATATAAAGATACTAGCTTCTGCTCGCGACTTCGTCCGTGTCAACAATTTGCTCCCCTAACCCTTCCCGTCGCATCGCAGCCTGCCAGTTTTCGTTCATTTTTTTTATTGCTGCTCCGCTCCTTTTGATCGTAACGTGATGTTATATAGCCTATAGCCTTCCTCAATAAATAGGCTACCCGACTCAAAAATATTTTTTCAATTCGAACCAGTAGTTCCTGAGATTAGCGCCTTCCACCCCCCATTTTAGGTATGTGGGGGGCTAGAAAGAGATAAAAAGTAGCCTATGTTACTCTCTATCCCTTCAACTATCTCCACTTAAAAAATCACGTCAATTCGTCGCTCCGTTTTGCCGTGAAAGACGGACAAACAGACACACACACTTCCCCATTTATAATATTAGTATGGATTATAAATGTGAAAGTAACTCTGTCTGATACGAAAGTAACTCTGTCTCTATGTTATGCTTTCACGACTAAACCATTGAACCGATTTTGCTGAAATTTGGTAAGGGGTAAGTTTGAACCCCAAGAAAGGGTATAGGCTACTTACTTTTTAGTCCGCGATTTCGTATGCACCCGTGTTAACCGATATTTACGCGGACGAAGTCGCAGGCAAAGACTGCCTCGTTGGTCTAGGGGTAGCAAGCGCTACTGCTGAGCATGGGGTCCTGGGTTCGATACCCAGGTCGGGCAAAGTTATATTGGGTTTTTCCATCTGGAATCAGTAGCAGCCCGGAGTCTGGATTTGTGTCCGGTTGATGGCAATAGGCTCGCCCCCTATTACGTGGGCCTTAAACATAACAGGCGAAATGTGGGTGTACTGTAGGTATACTTCCACCAACCCAACCCTTGGGGGGAAACAAGGTGTGATATTATGAAGTTGCGGGCAAAAGCTATTAAATAATCATTTATATCAATAAGGTATCATTTAAAAGTAGTTTTGAATGTGCTAACCTGACACAAGCCATGCCGTCATCCCCATCCCCGCAGGAGAAGGCCCCGTCGGTGGCGCGCAGAGTGTCGACGAGCTGCCTGTTGAGCGCGTTGAGCTCGGCGGGCGACGCGCCCTGCCAGCCCGGCGGCACGTAGCGCACGCCGCCCAGACCTGGCCGGACATGCCCAGTATAAACATGTTACTATTCACATACTTTATATCCCTACTGGTCTAGAAACGGTGGAGAAAATATGGTTATAAAACAAAATATTCGCAGATCGTAAACGTCCGGAATTGACCTGTATCGTGATCAATATTTTTTTCTAATTAAACACGGTACACGATAGTCTATTCCGTTTCTAAGAAGAGATATTTAAGGAAATGTCCGTTATTGCCATGCTAAAATGCAACTGTACTACATTGTAAGATGCATCCCACCCAGGCACATGTACTAGCTCTAGAGTAGCATGCTGTGTCACGCGCGTCGGAAAGTGCCCCACAGAAGGTTGGAGACCCGAATATTGTGTATATAAAAGATATCTAATAATCTAGACAAATACTTGTTGTTGCAAAACTAATCTTTTTTTTTTTGTAAACTGACGACAATGGTTTAAACTTAAAATCAGCACTAAGAAATCCTCTAGAATTATTTAATGGAAAAATATTCACAAGGTTATTTTTTATTTTATTTTGTTTGTTTTTTATTAATATTGTCGTAGTATTTATGTAACCAGGTAATTAGTAACTTTGATTTATTTGTCCACAGTCGCATATGATTGCTGTATTGATGTACTTGTAGAACTTTCTTTTTTTTTCTTCTCTTAATTTGCCACTTTCTACTTAACGTAGCCTTATCAATGGCGTGAAACACTTTAATTGGCTTAAGAGATAATTGTCATCATCTCACTATCACTGTGCAGTGGATGCTAGTAACTTTGACGTAAATGCATTGAGCTGTTCATTGATAGTGAGGTGAACATTGTGGTTAAAGAATCTTTATTTACTCAAAAGAAATTTACTACAAATTTCACTTAATTAGAAATATATAATAATTCATCATAACGATGTAATTTAATAATAAGCTGTTGAGTTTCCTAATAAATAAATAGAAGATCTAAGCAATACAATAGTGTATTTGGAACAAAAAACCAAGACTATGATATCTAAAAAAGTTAAATGCGACGTTTGATCATTTGGCTTAATTTCTTTCTTTTGTGTATGTCCCTATTACTACTAGCTGTAATACTGGAGACAATATGAGTGTATTGTATACGCACCAGCCCATCCCGGCACGTGGACCAGCTGCAGCCTGGCGTGGTCTGCGAGGCGCGCCTGGAAGGGCTCCCTCAGCGCCACGGTCGCGTGCAGTACGTGTAGCTGCGCGTCCAGTAGCGCGGCCCAGCCCTCCGCGCCGCCCTCCGCGCCGCCCGCCGCGCCCGCGCCCTCCAGCGGGCAGTACCGCAGCACTACGCCTTGGGCTTCCGTCTCGCACACTTCTATGCTTATCTGGCAACCAACCAACATATCGAGGGTAGGTATAGTGCTCAAACCTAAACTTATTGGGTTTGAGAACTATACCTTCGATATTATTAGCCCACATTGGCACGGACGTGCAAATACCGCGACAAGATTTTATCGCGCACTGTTCCGAGTGGTGCCGAGCGTAAAGAACAGCACCAAACCATTTCTTCCCGTGGGTGTCGTGGAAGGCGACTACGGAACTTACTAGAGAATAGGTATCAGCATTCTCTATAAATCTTACCACCATACTGCGATGACCAACCTGCTTGCCAAGCGTGGCGAATATGGCAAACTCTCCCTTTTGAGGAGGCTCTTGGCCAGCAATGGACGTCTTTCAACTGAAGTGACTGGATATTCGACTCTAGGTGATGAAACCAAGCATCGAGGGGCCCAACAGAGTGCATGCCAACGCGTCGAAAAACATACAGTTGGATTTTCAACTGGCAGCACTAAGCAGTGCGTCGCTGATTCAGTACGCGAAAAAACGCTGCCGCGAGACTTGTAACATCTTTTTAACGTAGACTAGTACAAGATAAAATTAAATAATCTGGCAAAAATTTACAGGCGTGATAGATGATGATGGTTTTTTAATCACCTTTTTGTTCCTTTTGTCTTAACAAATACATACCAACACAAACGATCGCGTCTATAACAACAGTATATCAAGACAGGATATCTCAATGTAACAATATAATTATTTATTGGAACTAAGTTCTTTTACTTTTACACGGCTTGTAACAAGAGTATACTGGTAGAAAGTATCACGTAACGTAAAAGCATTATGGCCCCCTCTATGCAATTTTCTCTCTGGGTCTGAGACAAAATAGTTGTTATAGTTTTTAAAGGGTGCTAAAGCCGATTGTGAAGTCGAACAGAAAATCGAATCGAATGCGAAAATTTTCAAATTTTTCGTCATGGGTGTCGTTTTCATGGTTTTCGAGAGTGCTAATGCCGATAGCGAGGTCAATATAAAAATAAAAGATGGCGACAACTTTATGAGAGCTTCTTAAACTATACCGAAGTGGTTCTGTATTAAAAACGTATTAAATTCACACTGTCTCTCTCTCTGTCTGGTTTGTGCACGAGTTATGTGTACGAATACTGCGTTAGAAAGTTTGTTCCAGTGAAACGGTTTTTTTTTACATAACTAGGTTGCAGATGATGACCTACGTAGGTAGGATTATTATAACAATCTAAAAAGTCCTTGTTTCTTGTTAATTGAAAAAATAAACTAATATATCCGTTCTTACCGTATCAGCCTCTCTCTGCAACACTTGTCCTAGCCAAGAGTTGAGTTTATCGTAATAAGGCGGCGGTTTCTCTGTGCCGGGCGGCGCGAACTGAAACGCTACGCAAGCCGACGCGTTGCTTACTGCTTCCTGTGGACAAAATAATGAAAAATTATCATTTTTTACACATAAAACCTACTGAAGAAGCTTCTATGTAGGAAAAAATAATTGTTATTTCCGCATCACGACGTTCTGGCCCCATTTGTTTTGTTCGAATCTTTTTTTTTTTTGCGCGTTGGAAATCATCAATTGACGTCTCTCGCTCTGGGTGGAGCGGAAGGGCGTGTCAGACTGTTACTGACTAAATCCCACCCGTGTTCCTTCAGTTGCCCATATGCCAGGGCCATGGTACCTCTTTCGAACTGATCTCGCGACCCTGGCAGTTTATTTGAATCTTACGGTGATTTAAATACCCGTAGTATGGTGATAATAGACACATTTATTTCAGCCGTTTTTGAGTAGTGTAACGCCATCTACACCGCCACATGCGAACTATACATCACACTGACGTCACGCGAAATCCTGCATCCCGCAAGCAGATTACCGCGCAACTAGATACAACGTCTCGACATCAATCGTCGGGCAGTTGCCCACCAGACACGACAACCGTCTGGTCAGAGGATCCTTCCCTTTCTTTGGAGGTATGAGTGAACTTTACATCCTGTTCCTCATATCTGAAGGGAATAAGGTATCGTGTTATGTGGTGCTTTCGCCCTGAAATTTTATACATATAAAGAATAAAAGTCAAGTAATGTGCTTACCACAACCCCTACATTTGGTGGTTCATCGCCGCCGGGTCGGTCGCTCTAAAAAGGAAACGTAACATTTTAATTTTCGCTATAATGGCTGATCAAGTACATTTTTTTATATACCAAAAGAAGTCTTGTTCTTGAATTTGCTGTCAATTTATCAATAGCGTTTAATAAGATTCAATATTTATCTCAGACTAGGGTAGATAATTATCTAACGGATTCCAATTACGGCCCAACGTAAAAAAATGCTTGGATACGAGTCTTTTTACTAATTGTGGAATTGTCATATATATATGTGAATTTATAGTTCTTACTCCTATTTTACCACGGAAGAGCACTGATTTCCAAGATACAGGTTTTTGCCTAGTTTGGAATTCAGGAGTTCATATAGTTTTAGCCGTTTACTCAACACATTATTTGTATCCTAGTTCTTAAGAATCTATTACTGTATTAGGCTATATTTTATTGAGTCCAAATAAACGTTATATTATATTATTATTTTACACCCTGTATAGTTAAGTAACTTTCTCAAATAAACCATTCTTATGGATTAGAACTTTATTTAAGTTATAAAAAGAAAAGCAGAAGTGTATATTAAAATTAAAAACAACAGAATAGAAAATAAATCCCAATAGCTTGACATCTCAAGTTCCTAATACACGTCCGAACTCTCGTACAAAAGTGACCGAAGTGTGTGTGCGCTTTTTTAACGTTGTCGCCCCTTCCAGTCGCTGCGTCACCATGGTCACGTGATATCCCTGCCGTCTCACTAAACAAATAATTTAAGACAAAAGCATTATGTAGTACAAACCAGCAGCTTGAGGCCGGCGTTGGCGACGACGGCGTGCACGGCGCGCGCGGCGCGGAAGGCGTCCCGCAGCCGCGCCTGCAGCGCGCGCGCGCCGGCCGCGCGCACGCACGTCCACAGCGCCAGCGCCGCCACGCGCGCGCCGCCGCCCGACAGCCCCGCCAGCGCCGCCAGCGCGCCCTCCCTACTGCCCGCCTGGCCACGCAACCAAACATAACATGTTTTATTCCACATAAGCGTATATGGACAATCAATAATGTTTGTGGACAAAAAACAACCGTCTTCCAAAGTGTTATTTAAGAAGTCGGTTGTTTTTAAAAAGTGAAACCTAAAAAAACTTTTTTGCAAAAAAAGTCAACCGTTTTCCTAAGTCCTGTTTTGAATGTCGATTGCTTAAAAAAGTATTTAAAAAATCTTCTAAAGTATTGTTTTAGATGTCGATTCTTTCTAAGAGTGAACAAATAAAAAGCATTTTCGCAAAAAAGACAACCTACTTCCAAAATCACTACAAAATAAAAATACTTTAATTTCGAAAGTCTAGTAGTTTTGCCACCGACTACCGAAATTACTTACTACTTATTTGAAAAAAAAGTAGTTTTTGGTTATTGTATCATACATACATACAATCACGCCTTTTTCCCATGGGGTAGTCAGAAACCACGGAACGCCACCTGCTACGATCTCTACACACTCCTTTTGCCTCGTTTAAGTTCATACAATTGGTCATACACACACGCCGGTTGCGAGTACTACGCACCTGACCTTTTGAAGAACATCACCAATAAGGTCACTATATGTCCTCCTAGGGCGTCCTCTCCCGGTGTTTCCACTCACATCTGCCTTGTAGATACCTTTTGTGAGCCGTCCTTCATTCATCCTCGCAACATGACCAAACCGTCTAAGCATACTTTTTTCAATTTTTGTCACTACATCTATTTTTAAACCACACCGTTCTCTTATCACATCATTCCTCAGCCTATCATTCATAGTCACACCACACATGCTTCGCATGGAACGCATTTCCACAGCATTTATTCTGCTTTCATGCTTCTTTTGCCACACTCAACATTCACTTCCATACATAAGCGTAGGTACCAGTACACCATTGTGAACAGCCAGTCGAGCCTTATCGGACATCAACTGGTTGGTCACAATCGCATGTAAAGCACCATTTACTTTATTTCCCGCATTCACTCTTCTTTCCACATCTTTTTCAATCTTTCCATCCCTTGTAAACAAACTCCCCAAATATACGATCTCACTTACTTGCTCCACATTCTTATCATTTATTTTTACATCACACACCGATACGTTCTCTTCTCTTCCAAACACCATGACCTTCGTCTTATTCACATTTATATTCATACCCTTCATCTTAAATGCTTCATCCATTACAGTCACCATGTCTTGCAACTGTTCTGCTGACGATACAAGTAGAACTTGATCATCTGCGTAGAGAAGACATTTGACAGGCAACTCACTCATTCTCAATCCACACTCACCTTTTTTCAAATCTGTCAGACTACTATCCATGTACAAGTTGAATAGCCACGGTGACGCTACACAGCCCTGCCTAACACCCCTCGAGATGCAAAACCAGTTCGTGTATGCCCCATTTATCCTAACACAAGCACTGGAATCCTTGTATAAAGATTTCAGTGCCCGTACCAAGCGCCAATCCACACCGTACATGGATAGTGTTGACCACAGTTTTTCTCTGCACACACTGTCATAGGCCTTCTCCAAGTCAACGAAAGCGCAGTAGACTTATCTGAATCATAATGATCAGATCTTATCTGTATCATAATGCCCAAAACTTAATTTTGTCAAAGCTATTTTTATTAAAAAACCATGTAGAATTTTAAATACATACGGTAATGCTTGGAACCTTACTAATTAAAATTGAATCTTTGACAGGCCTGTTGGTCTAGTGGTTAGTGACCCTGACTGCTATGCCGGAGGTCGTGGGTTCGATTCCCACCCAGGAAAAATGTTTGTGTGATGAGCACGATCATTTGTTCTGTGTCTGGGTGTAATTTATGTATAATATGTATGTATTTAGAAATATATAAGTATGTGTATCAGTTGTCTAGTAACCATAACACAAGCTCTGCTTAGCTTGGGACTAGATGGCGTTGTGTGATAGTTGTGGAATATTATTATTATAATCTTATCGACTTCAAATAAGATTCAATTTTCAATCTTATTTCAAAATTGGTGGCAAGTTTGACAAAATACATTTTTTTTTTCTATTATTCATTTTAAATGTTACTAAAATCAATTCAATACTCAATTAGGAACAACCTACTTTTAGGTGTTGCGTTTGCGTTTATTCTGATACACATTGTATAATAATATATTTTTTTATAAGTTTTTGATTTTAGAACAAAAACATTTGACATAAATTAAAATGAAAATGATAATAATTACTAAACTAAAAAGCCTGTACTCCAAGAAAGGGGTAAGTACACATGTTCTATAAAACCATATATAGAAAAATATGTTTATGAATTAAATAAAAAAAACTTACCGCACTGACTACTTTGGATTGGTCGTTTGCTGTAATGGCTTCTGGTATTTTGTAAAAGGTCTGACAAAATATTAAGGAAACTTCAATGTCAAAACTATGTTTAGCTATAGGTAGGTTAGGTTTTATATGTAAACAATAGCACCATCCCATATCTTCCCGTGGGTGTCGTAGAAGACGACTTCGGTTTTCTACGCATTTTACTACCATACTGAGATCGCCAACCCACCTGCCAAGCGTGGGGATTTTGGCAAAACCCCCCTTTAGGGGAGGCTTATGTCATGCAGTGGAAGTCTTTCGGCTGAAATGATGACGATTAAGTTTTATTTTATCCTTTAGTTCGTTATTGCGACCCGTGAGGCTGTTAAATTAGCCAAGAGCTCAATTACTTTTGTTTAATAAATATAATGCGTATGTATACCCTATGCACGTGTTTATTATAAAGGATACAACAGTCGGCAGCCCCGGAACACCGAACCACGGTCCTGGTGTGAGAGTCACTGAATCTGGTATTCTAAATGACTGAAAAAAATAATAATATTTATGTTAACATCTTGAGTGTGCCGTTTTCCGTCAATGCGTAATTAAGTAACGCTATTAATCACTATCTGGAACATTTTGAAGGAATAAAAACTTTTTACAAAAAAAAACAACCGTCTTCCTTAAAAAAAACACTACAAAGTCAAAAATAACTTTAATTTCGAAAGTCGGTGTCTTAGGAGCTGTATTTAAGGTTTTTGCCACCGACTTCCGAAATTAAAGTAATTTTTGATTTTGTACTGTTTTTTTTAAGGAAGTCGGTTGTTTTTTTTAATAAAAGTTTTTATTTTTTTAACTTTTTAGTTGTGGTAGATACTCCGCACTAATCTAATCGCGTTATTCGTTCATTTGTCGTGCAAATACGTTATGCAAAAATAAGACTTATATGGTTTTCACATGGACCCCATCGTCCAAATGGGACCATTCGGGAAGCACCAGCTTTCAAATAAAAAAAGAATCATCAAAATCGGTTCACTCAGTCAAAAGTTATGAGGTAACAAACATAAAAAAAACATACAGTCGAATTGATAGCCTCCCCCTTTTTTTGAAGTCGGTTAAAAAGAAAATTTATTGCTTTTGTGTGGTGTCGAAGTTCTGTTTGGTGCCGGATATAAAGAATAGCACCATCCCATTTCTTTCCGTGGGTGTAGTAAGAGGCGAATAAGGGACTTACTAGAGAATGGGCAGCAGCATTCTCTATGCATTTTACCACGATACTAAGATCGCCAACCCGCCCGCCAAGCGTGGAGATTATAGCATACCACCCCAAATTGGGGAAGGCCTATATTCAGTAACGGACGTCTAAGGTTGAAGTAATGATGATGCTGTTTTTTTAGGGTTCCGTTGCCAAATGGCAAAAAACGGAACCCTTATAGATTCGTCATGTCTGTCTGTCTGTCTGTCTGTCCGTCCGTCCGTATGTCACAGCCACTTTTTTCAGAAACTATAAGAGCTATGCTGTTGAAACTTGGTAAGTAGATGTATTCTGTGAACCGCATTAAGATTTTCACACTAAAATAGAAAAAAAACAATAAATTTTGGGGTTCCCCATACATAGAACTGAAACTCAAAAATGGTTTTTTTTTATCAAACCCGTACGTGTGGGGTATCTATGAATAGGTCTTCAAAAATGGTAATGAGGTTTCTATTATCATTTTTTTCTAAACTGAATAGTTTGCACGAGAGACACTTCCAAAGTGGTAAAATGTGTCCCCCCCCCCCCCCCGTAACTTCTAAAATAAGAGAATGATAAAACTAAAAAAATATATATGATGCACATTACTATGTAAACTACCACCGAAAATTGGTTTGAACGAGATCGAATGAGCAGTTTTTTTTTAAAACGTCATAAATCGTAAACCGCAATTTACCTTACATTCAATCAACTGAAATATAAAAATAAAATAAAAAACATTTATTTTTAAACCGAGAATACCTGCAGGTTTGTACGGAACCCTCGGTGCGCGAGTCGGACTCGCACTTGGCCGGTTTTTTTATTACTGAACCGTCAAAATGACAGCCAATTCCTACTGTTAGTGCGTTAAGCAACATGCTCAATAGTCGCGCTTACGGCTACTAGACTAACGAATCAGTCATATTTTTAATAACTCAGTAAATTTATTGATCCCTTTACATTTGTTGACTGTTATATGAGCGCGCAACCTGTTACTATGGATCATGATTGTAAACCCCGTCTCGAGTACGCGTTTTAAACAAAAAAAAACCGGCCAAGTGCGAGTCGGACTCGCGCACCGAGGGTTCCGTACAAGCCTGTAGGTATTCTCGGTTTAAAAATAAATGTTTTTTTTTTAAATTTTATATTTCAATTGATTGAATGTAAACTAAATTGCGGTTTACGATTTATGACGTTTTAAAAAAAACTACTTACTGGATCTCGTTCAAACCAATTTTCGGTGGAAGTTTACATGGTTATGTACATCATATATTTTTTTGAGTTTTATCTTTCTCTTATTTTAGAAGTTACGGGGGGGGGGGACACATTTTACCACTTTGGAAGCGTCTCTCGCGCAAACTATTCAGTTTAGAAAAAAATGATATTAGAAACCTCAATACCATTTTTGAAGACCTATTCATAAATACCCCACACGTATGAATTTGATGAAAAAAAAATTTTTGAGTTTCAGTTCTAAGTATGGGGAACCCCAAAATTTATTATTCTTTTTCTATTTTAGTGTAAAAATCTTGATGCGGTTTACAGAATACATCTACTTACCTAGTTTCAACAGCGTAGCTCTTGTAGTTTCGGAGAAAAGTGGCTGTGACATACGGACGGACAGACAGACAGACAGACAGACGGACAGACGGACAGACAGACATGACGAATCTATAAGGGTTCCGTTTTTTGCCATTTGGCAACGGAACCCTAAAAAGGCTCTGCCATACATTTTGACCGCATTATTACATTTTATCCGCGTATTGCACGTTTCTATGCAACAGCGGATGTGTTTTTGATAACCAACTAATAATTCCTACGATAGGGGGTCTAGAACCTGCAGGGTCGCGAGATCTGTTCGAAAGAGTTACCGTGGCCCTGGACTATAGGCAACTGAAGGAACACGGGTGGGTTTTAGTCAGTAAAAGTCTGACATGCCCTCCCGCTCCGCCCAGAGCGCGATATGTCATATGAGTCCCACCCTCACAAAAAAAGAAAAAGTAGTCTAGAATCGTGAGCTGAATGCATGGTTACAGTTTGCGCATTGTAGTCTTTGCTATCCGGTATATTATTTAAGTAATGATGACTAACCTCATCCCTCCCCGTAGCGCCGGGCAGCGCCAGCGCATGTCCCCGCACATGCAGGTGCAGGTTCCTGTGGGAGCATATTTCCCCCAACCTCACTAGCGGCGTCCCCCAGCCCAGCGGCGGGGCCCCCACCTCCCCCAGCACCAGCAGGGGCGTTCTGTTGGCGTTCACATCTTCGTCGCATAGCTTTTCTAATGCATCTAGGTCCATGCCTCGCCCTGAATATTAAATTATATAATTAAACTACTTTTCCTTTTGAGTTCAGGAAGATGTGTAAGGTAATCCGCGAAATGAAAATTGTCATCTGTTTTTGCAAATTGTAGGTCAGTGTCTGGTTGGTTGTCTGTTCATTGAAATATGATACACGATCGTAGCAAATATTGCTTCACTGAAATTATGAGCATTAAAATCATCAATACAACCTTAAGTTCATTTAATCTCAGTGAATGATTTTTTTTTTGCGCGATTTCACCCGAAAGAGACGCCACGAGCTGACGATTGGAAATAGACATTAAATGGTTTTAAATGAATTTAAAGGGTTTTATTGGTCAATACATACGTGTTACGGTAGCGAATTATATTTTCTTTACCATACAGTCTGATACTGACCAGCAAATTTAAAAAAAAAAGTAAGGAAATTTAAATTTCGCTAACGGCGCTTTCACCATAAACAACGATAGAGCATAACGTGGTAATAGTCCTGAATTGTGTATGACAAGTCATGACAAAATACTTCATACATTAATCACCGCTAACAATAATCAGCAATTGAATCAGGAATTCACGATTACATCAAAAACTACAACTGAATGTGTTACGTGTGGCTTTATCTTCGTCAGCTGACGTCAGACTGGATGTGACAGTCACCAGGTAAATTGTTTACAAACAAAATTCAGGTATTCATTTGAGAACAAAACAGAAGCTAATGGACGAGACGATTATCAAATCTAAAATTATGAAAATTCTGGACCGGTCCTAGTTTGAACTTGTTCTAATACTAATTTTAATTGAGTAGGGTGCTATAAGGTAGCAGACTAAATTGAAATTTTCAATTTTTTTTTAGATTTCCTTAGCAGGTAATTGCGTTACAGGCGGGAATTGCATTCCTTTCACAGTAATACAAAGCAACCCTTATTGTAATGAGCATAAAGATCACTGAGATGTTAATAGACTTGTCAGTTGCAAGAACTCAACAGCAACCTTATTGTTACGAAGATAAAGATCACTATGATTATAACAGTGAAGCAAAATTAGAAGTAAGGAAGACTGTAAAAGTTGTTGTTGTGGGTCCGAACTCAGGCAGGCCCTTTACTTTCTGCAAGTAATTTCATCATCACTGCTCTCAAAAAGATGAAGGAAAACATCGTGAGGAATCCGGCATGTCCTAGGACCAAAAATTCGAAGACTTGTGACGTCTACAAACCCGCACTGTTCCCACGTGTTTGACCAGTTCCTCTCTAAGAGCTTCCTCTCCTGAGAAGTCCTGTATCCCAGCCGTGGGAACATTATAAGCTGATTATGCTACAGCTTATACTGCATCTACACGAAGTATTATTTTATTATCTACGGTAGTTACCTGACGGGTTCACAGGCACAGGTCTGACGCAGGCTAGGGGCAGGCCCAGTTGTCTGCACAGATGCTGGACGACGCCGAGTGGACTGGCCACGCAGCTGTATATGCATGGCAGGCGGTTCGTGAATGCGATTGCTGAAACAAAATGTTTTGTATTAAAGATACCTGTAGCGATAATTACAACGTGGAGATGATCGGCGACGACGACCACTCGCGTCCGCCTCTGGTGCAAGCCATGGTACGGAGCGAGAGGGCATGGGAAGCCGTCACCTCCTTCTGCGAAGCAGTAATGCTTGCGAAGAAGGAGGCGGGGCACGTAAGGGAGAGGCAAGGTATACGCCCTCACGCCCCTAGCCGCCGCAGGAGACACCTCGAGCGTAACGGCGCAGGCGGACGGGACGCGCTGAGACGCACTGACTTAATTTTTGGAGTAGCACGATAAGGCGCCAATTTCTACTGAATATTCAGTACGGTAAACTATTAACCGAATATTCGGCCGCTTATTCGTATTCGGTAAAACCCGTTTTCGGCTCATGACTAATTTCAAGTAACTACAGCAGCTGATCATGGGGTCAACACCCTTGTGTCGCACACACTGCTAAATGATTGCCGCTAATATTCCGTTCATGATGGCTTACTGTCAGGGTGACGTCATCCGAAGCTTTGTTTAAAAACAAAGATATGTATATCGATATTCTAAGAAGCAAGAACGAGCTCGAAACATTTATGTTGATTGCGCACACGCCGTTATACAAATAAACAAGCGTACACGCTAGCTAACATGCTCATATCAATCCTCATAAAATAAACACGTCAAAAAAAACAGATCAATAGTGCTTGAGTGTTTTTGTATAACGTCGAACAATAATAGTGTAAAGTACGGACGCCAGCACATCGAGCTACTACAATCTGTCAAATTTCTTTAATAGATTTTCAACTTTATCGCTAAAGCTTTAGCTTCAAGGTTGATTGGGAGAATTTGACAGATTCGGGTACCTGATGTGCTGGCGTTTGTACATTAATATAAGATGTATAAGTCGTAACTGGACCCAGAGTAAAGCGTCTTGTTCATTGTAGGTGCTACGGGACGAACTAGTAAAAATTAATTCAGTAACCAACCTCCATCTTCCAAGTACCGAGGGTACCTGTGATGCAGCAACATCCGGGTGACCCTCACGAGACCTTCCAGCTGCTCCTGGTGGTAGTAAGCATTGTAGTCTGCTAGTCTGTAACATAAAACAATTTTTAAAATTAACAGCGCCTCCGTAATCCGACTTAAGGAAGCGTGGTGATTCAACGCTCAAGCCTCCTCTGTGAGAGAAGGGGCCTTTGCGAACAGTGGGACAGTAATAGGCTGATATTATTATTAGTATTTAAGGAGCAGTAATGGCCCAGACGCCGATTCGACTACGAGTTGTAGGTCGTAGGGTCGAACCAAGACAGGCACTTTGTGTAAATAATTTCATCACCACTGCTCTCAAAAACTGTGAAGGGATATCCCAGCCACAAAAATTCGAAGACATGTACCTGATCTACTAACCTGTTCTGGGCCAGTGCGGTGGATTACGGCTAACGTCGTCTCACAGAGAGTAGTGTACAATAAACAATTGAATTTGAAATATTATAGGCTGATATGATTACAATAGTTGCCTATTACCGCGTAACGACTTAGGTAACTGTATATCCACAAATATTGTCATATTGTATAAGGTGTAGTGTAGGCCTCCCAGACTTTTAAAAGCCTGGATTCAAAATTTCATCAAGGATAGGCGACTATTTCATAAAGTAAAACGACTTTTATTTTCTCACACACTTTATCGCTGTCGCTGATGATTTGTTGATGTCATGTCGCTGATGATTTGTTGACACGGCCAATAAACTGTATTTATTGGCCGTGTCAACAAATCATCAGCGACATGTGAATCAATAATGGAAGCTTGCTGACACAGTAGGTAGTGCAGACGCTGTACCTACCGATTAGATTATATCGTCTAAAAATGTGTATAAGCATGCTGCTTCAGTCGCCAGTAGTAGAAAGCGAGCCAATTATGAAACATACTACAAAACCCATAAAAACGATATGCCGTATCGTAAACATATTTTGTAGTAGCATTTTAATACCAATGGTTATTCCTACAATTCAAGTGTACGCTTATTATAACACATTATTAAACTACTATGCAAATTTTGATATAACCATGAAGCATAATAATACTACGTTTATTTTACATGCATTCAACATGTTTTATTGAAGTTTCTTAGGTAACTATGCATTGTTTATGCAAGAGAGAGGCATGTCTGCGTTTGCTAACCATGAATTTAAAATGTTAAGTGACTTCGGAGAATGTAAGGGTTATGCAGCATTAGGTCAAGCGCTACTTGCATCATGCATATAGTGTTTCCGAAGACAAACAACCCAACATTTAATTCGAAAGGTGGTATAATCATCAATACGGGCTGTAGTTGGCCAAGTTCATTGTGTTCCATTGAATGACTATTTCAAGGGTAGGTACCCTTTTTTTGTGGGTGGGAAATCATCAAATGACTTCTCCCGCTCTGGGTGGAGCGGAAGGGCGTATCAGACTTTTACTGGCTAAAACCTACCCGTGTTCCTTCAGTTGCCTATATGCCAGGGCCACGGTAACTCTTCCCAACAAATCTTGCGACCCTGGCAGGTTCAAAGGCTACCCTTGGCGTTTGATTAATGTACGAATGAATGAATGATTTTAAAATGAGAAGATGAATGATTTTTGCAAATTTCGATTTTTTCTAATGTTTCGACTCTAGAGAATCGAACTCCCTAAGGTGAGTTCATGACCTGTACAAAATGGTGTGACCTATTTTTGGCTAAAATGAACTGGTTTGTGTGAGGCAAAATCTTGTTCGTAGTTTATTGGTCACCTGCAGTCATGGTCAGGTTTCTGACAATAGCTTCTAAATGCCAACCATTACCTGTGGCCTTCATAATTTATGCATCAAGCTCGGCGAAACACGCAACTTCTCGTGTGGTTGCGGCCTCTATGGGCATCAGCCAACAGTCTACATGACTACATTCCTTCAAAGCCTTGATCTTCTGCCAGGGTCAGGAGATTTGTTCGAAAGAGATACCGTGGCCCTGGCATATGGGCAACTGAAGGAACACGGGTGGGTTTTAGTCAGTAAAAGTCTGCTCCACCCAGACGTGATTTGATGGTTTCCCAACCACAAAAAAAAAGCCTTGATCTTCAAAGCCTCAATTCATCTACATACGTTGTCGTTCACAGGGATGTAATAAAATCGCGGCATGATTTTTTCGCGCACTCTATCTTCAAGCTTAGCGCCGAGAATTAAAAATCGAACAGTAAAACACACAGTTTGATTTTTGACGCGCTGAGATGAACTCCGTTGGATTCTCAATGGTCGGCTTTACACTTACAAGTTGAAAATCCATTGCACGATAATATCCTGCCGTGATATTTTTACATCCTTCAAACCAGCCTATTGTCCCACTGCAGGGCAGATATTTCTTCTCATACAAAGAAGTCACGAGCATTGATTACCACGCTTGAAACTCCAGTGCACGAATAAATACCACCGCGATTTTTTTACGTCTATAAGAATGTCGACTAACTTATTTTAAGTAGGTACTCTAGGATCATTGTGGACACTTTTCGTGTTCTGAATGCTTATGAGTAGTGATAGGATGGTAATATCTCATTCTCGATTCGAAAAATAGGTGCAACAGGCCATTGCATTAATATTAAAAGAGTTGAGGCGGGGAGGTTAATTGCCTTAACTGCGTAGAGTATTAGTCATGCGTAATTGCGTATTTAACCGACTTCTTTTGTTGCCCGATGGATTTTCCCATCGGCAAACATTAAGAACCATACAAACTTTTATTATATACTAGATGTAAGATGACCCAGCGAACTTCGTACCGCCTCAGAATCAATCCATGTTATTAAAGATTTCACAATAAGACAAATATTATTTTACATTTTGAGTCATCGCGCATGATCTCCTACAAGTTATTACAACCTGGTTCATAAGAGCCAATTTACATTTTTGCGTGAATATCTAAGATTTTAGTTGCCTTATTTACCTCTCATCTCATCATTATAAATAAGTACTCTGGCATTGACGAATACATGTAAAAAATAGATCAATCTTTTGTTTTGTTACTTTTAGTAGCACATTTACAAAAACTTATTTGTTTACTTTGTAGTAATTAATCTCCCACAACTAGTTTTCTTAAAAATCAGCGCAGGGTCAATTTCAGACTCCTATTTCTATCATTAATATGTAGAAATTTGAGTAAAAAAAAATACAAAAAACATCAGACATATAATCTAGTTTTTACATTTAGTACTAGAATATAGATTTTTAATAACATTAATTAGTAAAAAAATAAGTCTTATAGCAATTTTTACGATTTATTCGCAATTTTATCGCGTTTTTTTGGTTTGAATAAAGCATAATTACGTTAAAAATTTATGTCAATATAAAGTATGCTCTATAACAAATCGAATTCTTAAGTTATATTTAAATCCGTTTATTTAATTAGACATAATATCGTTTTTGAAATCACTCTTAAATTAGAATAAATTACGATGCACAAGCGGGCAGCGTTTAGTACGGCGCAAGCGCCCAACGAGGTATGACCTGTGCCACTTTTTCCCGCGTCTCAGTTTTCGGGTACTCGTATCGTGAACGCAAAAACATACTACGACTACAACATTTTGCTACTTTTCGCATTTTATTTTTTTGTATAAGATAAGAGTTTCGTTTATTATCAAGTAAAGCATTATTTTAATAGATTGTAGAAAAATGTTGACTAAAATAATTTATTTTAACTAAATCTGACTATTTTTAGTCGCGATTAAAAAGGTGTGGAATAAAACTAGTGGTCATGAACAAAAGTTCACACCAACGCCTCGCCTCACGTTTAAAAACAGTACTGTATTTTTTTTTTTTTTGCTTATATCTCGAAAATGGCATGTCCTATCGCAAAAATAATGAAATTTTCGACCCCCTTTATTTAAATCCCAACACGTGGGTAATATTTTTTTTATAGAATTCAAACAAAAAATGAAAAATCTAAATATACAAGATTATTTTTAGTATATGCGAAACCTGAATATAGTTTGTTCAGAATCAGTAACTGAATCGATTCCAATAATTTTTACACCATGTTATATTTTGTACCAAAAATATTTAATTACGCTTCCAAGTCGCGGGCCTTAGTGTTTTGTTTCGATTTTAAAATTATCATGTCTTTCTCGTACTCAAACGTCCATTACACGGAGATGGTACGTACACTAGCTGTTTGTGGTGATCTGCATATGTTTTTGCGTGGACAACCAGGTAACTTATCAAGCTTATAACTTTGTGATTATTAATGATACAGTTTTGAAATTTTTTTCATAGATTCTTTACATAAAAATACTAGACCCGTGTTTCGGGTTTCGCATAAACAAAAATTAATGTTGTATAAAAGGCAAATCTGACTGACTCATCTATCAACGCACAGCCGAAACTACTGACCGGATTTCGCTGAAATTTGGCATACAGATAGTTGTAATGACGTAAGCATCCGCTAAGAAAGAATTTTTGAAAATTCGCCCCCTAAGGGAGTGAAAAAGGGGTTAAAATTTTGTATGGAAGTCCGTCATTTTTAGAGCTACAAGCCTGAAACTTTGTTTTTAGGTTAACAAATAGATATGAACAATTACGTATCCTAGGATTTTTGAAAATTCAAACCCTTTTTTTTTTTTTTTTTTCAGGATGGGAAATCATCAAATGACTTCTCCCGCTCTGGGCGGAGCGGGAGGGCGTGTCAGACTTTTGCTGACTAAAACCCACCCGTGTTCCATCAGTTGCCCATGTGCCAGGGTCACGGTATCTCTTTCGAACAATCACGCGACCCCGGCAGGCATCGGTCCTAGTAGACCCCTACACTGCTGCTGACATCTCTTTCAGGCGCGCGTGGAACACTGCGCGCCGTCGACCCGAGCCTGGTCCTTACCGGGCGGCGAGCTACCCATTGCTCGCCACCCGCAAGCTCGCGCCTACGGTGGCCGGGAGTCCGCAATCGACTCCCGACGCCCGGGGCGTCTCCTCCTGCGGCGGCTAGGGGCGTGAGGGCGCAGAGACTGCCACTCCCTCACGCGCCCCGCCTCCTGCGAGCATTACTGCTTCGCAGAATGAGGTGACGGCTTCCCATTCCCTCTCGCTCCGTACCATGGCTCGCACCAGGGCCGGACGCGAGAGGTCGCCGCCGCCGATCGCCTCCACGAGGACACGGCGGTGCTCCGCCCAGGCAGGGCACACCTCCACCGTATGCTCCACCGTGTCCTCCAGACGATCCTCGCAATGGAAACACCCGGACGTATCCTCCCGCTTTATCCTGAACAGGAACCCACCGAAGCACCCATGCCCGGTGAGAACCTGCGTCAGGCGGAAGGTGAGGACGCCGTGGCGCCTCTCTATCCACTCCTCAAAGAGGGGACTTACCGCCGCAATTGTGGCGTGCCCAGCACTGGGTTGCGACAATCGTACCAGCCATGTCGCCATGAGATCACACCGGAGCTCTGTCCGCCGTGCCGCGATTTGTCGCGGCAGCGGAGTTTCGCCCCGGCGTTTCGCCTCCTCGCGCCACTCCCACATGTGCGCGAGGACCTTTGCCTCCAGATCCCATGGCGGCACTCCGGCAAGGAGGCTCGCCGCCTCGCACGAGACCGTGCGGTATCCCCGGATTAACCGGATGGCCATGACCCTCTGGGCCGCAAACAGCCGGCGCGCTGGGCGCAGCCTCAATGAGGGTGCCCACACCGAAATTCAACCCCTAAGGGGGTGAAAAAGGGTTTGAAATTTTTATGGGGAAACAAGATCAGTTAAACTATTTTATTCGAAACTTCACAGGAGTATTCCTATCAATAAATGAGTAAACACGTGAGTCAGACTCTTTCAGAATTCAACCCCTAATAGGTAGAAAAGGGGTGACAAATTCTGAAAATCAACATGGGTATCGTTTTTATGATTTATTGGGTCGCTGATTACGAAAACAACAACTATTTCACAAAAATTGCACAAAAACATAAAACAAAATAGACAAGAAGATTTATACAAAAAATTGCACAAAATTACACCTGAACAAAAATAATATAATTTAAAAAACAATGAAAATAAACAGCCAAACCATTTTTTTTTTCAAATGAATGAAATGGCAATACCAAAAGAAATACTAAGGTGAGAAATACTAACCTATTTTGTATTGATCCTGGATGATCTTTCCTTTGAATTCAAACGTATACAGTTTCCCCTCAAATTGCTTTGCAATGACCAGAATCATAAGGGCAGACATTAAAATTTGTGGGTATAGACTTGAGAGAAAACTGTTTTTCACACGGGCAATTCTATGTGGCTTGCTCTCGCGTAAGCTCGCCCAGTAGTCTGATAATTTTGGCATACAGTAATAGATTAGCAAAAAATGTGGTGTATAAAGAAGTTTTGTAGTTTACTAGCTTTTGGCCGTGACTTCGTCCGTGCAATTCTACTTCCTTTCTTAGCGCTCTCTTACGCTACGTTACGCTACGAAATCGTTGGCAAAAGCTAGTTCCATAAAAAACACGTCCAGGCTGCCCCCTTGCGCGCGCCTTCGTCTCTCAACAAGTTCATTGCGTAACACACACAAGTAACAAGTTGCGAAGCCGAAAGAAAAAAAAATACCATGTTGAGTCGCGATTGTCAAATTTGATTTTAGTCGTGTCAAAATAATTTTTAAATTTAGAGATTTTTTCTTGCAGAACAGCGTAAAATTCCTTATGCTATGAGAGCTATGAGAGCTAAAAGTAAGGAATTTTAGAGATAGTTTAGTTCGGTGTACAACAGAATCGGCACCAATATGTAATTGTTTGAATTTTTTATTTTTATTGTATACTTTACATAGCATATATTTGTAATTTTTTATTAGTCTAGAAATCTTTATTAGACTGACTAAATAAAAGTAAGTATTTTCATAAATCTCTAAATACCGCATTATAATTCTAACGGCTCAAGATTCTTTAGACAGGCTCGACATCGCGTTACACTCTTTGTATTGTGCATGTGTGGATAGCTACGCACACATACATAAGATTGCCGTCTTTTACCTAAACTCGAGCATTCAAATTTTGTGAGAGGCCTCTTAAAGTGTACGTTAAACCGAAAGCAAAGAGCGTTTTGCAGCAGACACACAAAATGTATCTTTTACCTAAACTCGAGCATTCAAATTTTGTGAGAGGCCTCTTAAAGTGTACGTTAAACCGAAAGCAAAGAGCGTTTTGCAGCAGACACACAAAATGTATGAGATACTTAACTATCCCCTTTTTTCGTAAATTTTTTCTCATTTTTTAATAGTTATTCTGCTACTCGGGCTATGACAAATCCAACAAATCAAAGATCATAAAAGTCGGTCCAGGCGTTCCTGGGTTATAAATAGTGTAACTAACCCGACTATGTTTTATTTATAAAGAAACTCGTGTGCAAAATTTCACACTTCTTACACCCAACAGCTCAGGTTTTGTATTGCCTGACAACCAGTCCCACTGAAGGGTATCGTAGTACCCAATAACTGGGTTGCGGAGCTCAAACAGGCAGTCGCTCCATGTAAAATACTGGTAGACCGCTTAGACTTAGAAGCCGACCCCAATATATAACCATTTAGTTAATATGTAACCATAACCATGTACCTAAGAAGTCTATTGGTGTATTGTACGTAGTTTATGCTAGCATAATTTTTGGAATCACTGACTACCAAGTCACAGGCAATAAACCTAGTTTGGGAGCCAGTAGATAAATTAGTTTCACATCTCTGTACCAAATTATTGTACAATTGATTTGTCACCATACTATAGATAATAAAATAAAGCATTTACTATTACTTGTTCTAAAAAAATATAACGCTGCTTAAATTCAAAAGGGCCACAAGTCGAAAAAATTAAAAATCCTTTTTAAAGCAAAAATCGTATCAATTCTGCCTATATTTTTATATTTGAAAAAGATACCCAGTATTTTCGCATTAAAAATGGAGCTAAAGCACAACAGCCCTTTTTGCATTTTGACACTTAGGTGGCTAACTTCAGATCAAAGCTGCCATCTTCCCAGTTGCGACCCTGCAGTCAGCGCGAGCGCACCTTTTTTATGCGAAAAAGGGCCACATTCCGAAAAAGACCTTAACTTGGATCGAAAGTTATAGTGAAAAGTGCCACATTTCAAAATACGACCGTATTGATTTTAAAATACATCTAAGTATAACATTATCTCATAAGGAAAAGTGCCTATTTTGTTATAATGTCCATTTTGAGTTAAAATAAAATGTTTTTTTTATTATTATTGTATCGAAGATTAAGTGCAGTATTTGGAATGCTTCTGTTTTGCATATAAAATTATGGTAACTGTGGTAAAATTTATTTAAACAAATGTGCAATGTTTAAATTTAAAACTTAACACAATAATTATTACAACCTAAACAAGTTGTTAAAAATTGGTCAGATCGATTTGGGGTGGCGGATAACCCTACAAAGTGTCAGGCTGTAGTTAAAATAATGGTAATAGGGAGCCTCCACAGTATGAGGAAGCTGAGCAGCCAAACGGTGCCACCCATAATATTCGATAATTCTATCATCCCGCTTAGCTCCAACGTTAAGGATCTTGGCCCTACATATTGACACTAGTCTCGAATGGCAAGAGCAGGTTGCGACTGTTAGTAAAAAAGTCACCGGAACGTTGCGGTCGCTCTATCAGTTGAAAAACGTTCTTCCATCACACATAAAGGCAATGCTTGTACAGTCCCTAATCATTCCCATAATTGACTATGGCAATGTTTGTTACTACGACCTGAATGCAGATCTCCTCGATAAACTTGACCGCCTTCTGAATAACTACATTTGATTCGTTTTCAATCTTCGTAAGTATGATCATTTGTCCGCACACCAGTTGCTCTTAAAATGGTTACCCATTCGTCAGCGCAGAGAGTTGAGAGCTCTGTCTCTGTCAATGTTATTTTCTATACTCGAAAACCCCACTTCTCCTTCCTACCTTACTTCTCATGTTCACTACTTGTGCTCTGCGCATAGTAAAAATCTACGTCCCACCAACAATCGCCTTCTACGATGTCCTTCTCACCGATCTGCTGTCATTTACTCTTCTTTCTTTGTTCAGGCGGTCTTTCTTTGGAATGCGCTCCCTCTAAACATAAGGACGGCAACCAGTCAGTTATCATTTAAGGTGAAAGTACGAGAGCATATTCGGAAGAAGTTGGCAGAATCATCCCAGCGCTGATTTATTGGTTTCGTTTTCTCCTCTACCGATCGTTATGTCTCCAGACAATGTTCATTTTCGTTATATGGATGTATGTATGTACCTATGTATGTATTTATTATTCATTGTTTTTCGAGTTATCTATCCCTTATGTTGCACCTGTCATGTTTTTCTCTGCATCACCCTAAGGTTGACTGGTAGAAAATGCCTCACGCATTAAATCCACCTTTGTACAGTAGTTTTACTTTTGCATAAAGTTTTAATAAATAAATAAATATGACTGACTACCTAAGAACCAAAATTTCGATACATTCGTGTAGGCAGTACTCGACAAAATTTCAAACATGGTTATTATGTGCCCGGAGAAAATAAAAGCATCCGCGTATGCAAAGTTTTTTTCATGAACACTCTCGCGGTTACTGAATAAACTATTAGAACCTTATAAAAAAAACTTGTAATCTTATGGATGATCAGCTCAAGGAATGTAGACAAAAACATGACAACCATCACAAGTTGTGTTCTAATTTAACGGATGGGGTCAAGGCGCATATGAACTCGATTCCACGTATCGAGAGCCACTATTGCCGTGCTCAAACAAAACGGGAATACATTGAAGGTGGTTATACGGTAGCAGCGCTTCATCGAAACTACGTTGAGCTATGTAAAGCTGAAGGAACACCTCATGTTTCATACCAAATGTATTACAACATCTTCGTGAATGATTTTAATATTTCATTTTGGTACCCGAAGAAAGATCAGTACGAAGATTGCACTGCCTATAAAAACGCGGAAGACAAGGCTTTGCTGCAAGAAAAGTACGATTTGCACCTTTAAGAAAAATGAAATTTTGTTCCAAGGTATTGCTAATATGCTACCATTTAGTTATAAACAAAAACTAGCATAATAAACAAAAAACATTATATGAAAAGACACAATACAACTTATTTTCTGTTTGAGTTGTGGCTTTTTTTAATAAAATTCATTAACATTATATATGTTTTTTATAATCAAAAGGGACTTATGTGATGTTTTTATTAACTGGGTAAAAGTTATAGGAAATATCAAATTACAGACAAATAGAGGCTTAAAATATACATCTGATGATATATAACACATAGATATACAACGTAGATTAATAAAAATAATAAACAAAAACCGATATCAAAACTTTGACGGGCTCTCCTGTAAAAAAGTGACAATTCGACTTGTGGCCCTTTTGAATTTAAGCAGCGATAAGTTGCATAAGGCTGGGCAGATGATGAGAAGATGCCAGCAACATTCCATAAAGCCTCTTCAATAAAGAACAAAGGAATGAGTTGACTACATAAAAAGCTAGATGAAATATTTCCATAATAAATTTTGATTGCAAGGCCTATCGTTGGTTTTATGTTCACACGATATACATTTGACCTATATACGGGAAACGTTTTTATTATTCTAAAGTAAATACCTACAAAGCAAAACGAATCGTTATCGGTTTTGTAAAAAACAGTGTTGCCAACCCTACAGTTTTAACTGTAGATCTAGTTTTTTGGAAATTATCTCAGTTTTTAGTTTAGGCCTCGAAATCTACAGTTTTTTTGCTTAAGATGCTAGCGCCATCTATTTTATTTGCTACGTAGTAGTCCGTGCACTAAGTCAGCTTCAGTAAAACCTACTATCGCCGAACCGGAGGTAATGGTCATCAATCGATTTATTTAATAGATGGCGTTAGTACTGGACAATCGTAGATTCACATCATCACACATCTCAGCCGCAAGACGTCCACTGCTGGACATAGGCCTCCCCCTATTTGGGGGGCTTTGCCGTAATCGCCACGCTTGGCAAGCGGGTTGGCGATCGCAGTATGATGGTAAAATGCATAGAGAACGCTGCTGCCCATTCTCTAGTAAATCCCTTAGTCGCCTTTTACGACACCCACAGGAAGAAATGGGGTGATGCTATTCTTTATGTCCGGCACCACACGAGACAGAATCGTAGATTGCTTCGGTCGATCTCAGTTTTACCGACATTATGTTTTTATTACTGGGAATCCCCGCGAATGGTTTGACTATCGAAATATATAAGGTGTATCTATTCATACACGAAATATTTTAAGAGGTACACCTGTAGGTGGTAAAGAAGCCATAGAAGCAAAAAGAACATTTTTATCTAAGCGTTTTTTAATTTTCGTAATTATTAAATTTTAAAACGGCTTGAGACGTTTTGCATAAAATCTTTACTCCAAATTCTATGAATGGCCCGCCTGACGCTGCGAGGGCGACGACCGGACGGCACGAGCATGGCCGCGGTGTCTCGGGCCGTAAAAAATAAGAAGGAGCCAGTATTTCTCATGTGCGTCAAATAATTTTAAATATTCAATTTTGAAAAAAAAAAAACAGTTACAAAAAAAATATTTTCGTTGCTGTAGCTTCTTTACCACCTACAGGTGTACTTCTTAAAATATTTCGTGTATGAATAGATACACCTTATATGTACTTGACCGTGCATCCGTCATTCGTCTGATTAGATTCTTTTATGTTTGGTTAACGTTGTAACGTTGTATTTTATTTGACATAATGTATCTTTATGCCTTTTGATATTTAATTTGATTAAAACTTTGATAATCACATGATTTTTCTTGTTTTTAATTCCCTCTCTAATGCTGGGGCCACACTAGGGGCTAACGTCAATGCCCACTAGCGCGATAATCTATAATATTATAAAGCTGAAGAGTTTGTTTGTTTGTTTGTTTGTTTGTTTGTTTGATTGAACGCTCTAATCTCAGGAACTACTGGTCCGAATTGAAAAATTCTTTTTGTGTTGGGTAGCCTATTTATCGAGGGAGGCTATAGGCTATATAACATCACGCTACAACTAAGAGGAGCGGAGCAGTAATGAAAAATGTTGCAAAAACCGGGAAAATTTATTCCTTTTGAGAGTTTCCGTTGCGTGCGCTGCGTAAACGGTTAAAGTAACGCAAAAATTATGTATGACGGAATTGTTCCTTTTAAAAAGTTCTAAAAAAAAGTCCGCGAGAGCATATGTCTATCTTTTAAGGTTGACTCACTATAACTCAAAAGGAGCGAGCAACGAAAAGTGGACGAAAACTAGCAGGCAAATCGATGCGACGGGAAGGGTCAGGGGAGCAAAAATTTGACGCGGACGAAGTCGCGGGCAGAAGCTAGTTATTGCGATAATTTTTAACGCGCTAAAGTGGGTGGCTACACTTGAACGGTCAACGTGAATGCCCATTATTGGCGATAAAAACGGCGTTAATTTTACGTATTTCAGCAAGATGGACGTTGACAGAGCTCTGTATTTCATGAGTGTAAATTTTTATTATTTGAATTTACTGAATCATTCCCGAATTCCAATTTCAATAAGTACCGAAGTTCAATACCGAATAGCATTCCACGATTCTTGACACTTTTGACTTTCGGATCCCACAAACATGGTTCTGTTTGCAGAATCTGGAGAAACACAATTACTTTCTCTCACGACGCACACTGACGATGTGTGGCCGCTTCATCGCATTGATTCTCTCATTAATCTCTTTGATGTACCGCCACTTGAGCTATCGCGTAACGCCAAACGGCAATGTTAATGCGGTTGTCAAATTATCGCGTTAAGTCGTGGCTACACCTACGGTTAACGTCCATTATCGCGATAATTAATGGCATTTCTCGTTAGTGTGGCCCCAGCATAAAAATGTATCCTATTTATTACCATCATCACTAAATAATAAAAACATAAAGTTGTAGATTTATTTACTGTTTTATAATTTGACATTTACAGTTTTCTATAGTTTTTTTCTGGCATATCTACAGTTTAGCTCTATGCTGGGGGTGGCAACACTGGTAAAAACCATGGAAAATCACCGGTTCAATTATTTAATCCATGAAATATTATAATGGGTTTCGTTTAAGTATGGAAACCTTTAGATTTTACAATAGTTTAGTTATAACATAATCAGACTATAATGTTCCCACTGCTGGGACACAGGCCTCCTCTCTGTGAGAGGGAGTGGGGCATAATCCACCAAGCAGGCCCAGTGCGGGATGGTAGACGTCACATGTGTTCGAATTTTTGGTTCAAGGACATGTCGATTTCTTCATGATGTCACAGAATATCTCGGGGATTTTGCGCCACTTGTATGGAAGTGAGACAGGCCTGATGATGTTTTCCTTCACCGTTATGAGAGCAGTGGTGATGAAATTATTAACATAAAGTAAAGCGCTTGCCTGAGTGGTAACCCACAAGTTACAACTCGTAAGTCGGGGCCACTACTGCTCACTTAGTTAGTCTTATCATTTGATTGTAATTCTAATTAACCCCATTCGTTTTTACATTTGTAGGTGAAAAAATATTATCGATTTAATCTAAACTGGTACAGCTGTGTGATAACAAGAAAATCATAATTTACAGCTGGTTTAGCGACGAATAAAAATGGTGCAATGGTACGATAACCATACTTTTCTACATAAAACAGAATAACAAGTTTACGGAAAGGTTCACCAAACTTTTAATTGCTGAATGTCCCATTAAACATTATCATTTTGAGTGTTTTGCATAGTAAGACAGTGCAAAGAAATGGTTAATGGGACATTTAGGCCTATATTACAGAACGCCTCTCATGACTCAAGCATTACTTAAAAATAGTTTGAACCAATTAAATGGTTCTAAACTAGTTTTGAGTAATGCTTGATTTTGAATGACGTTCTGTAATATGGGCCTCAGTAACTGAGTTTTAGTGAAATTAACCATAAATCATATCCTTTCAGTGTCACATATAATTTAAATGTTATTTGACTTTTTTTTTAGATGTTCAGACCAGGGGACTTACTCTTCAACTTAATTTTAATTCCAGTCTAAAGCCAATACGATTCCAATGTTAATTTTGCATACACGTGATTCGGTACTCTTGAAAATTATAGTGTCAATATTGAAACAACAACAACGCCCGATCTCGATTCCACTTAGTTCTCCAAAATGGATACCAAATTTAAACACATTTTGGCGCTAGCGTCGAACTCAAGAATACGAAACGTGAAAATTCCAAAGTCAATCGATCGAAATTAAAATCAAGAATAAGCACCCTGGAAAAACAGCTCATTTTCCATTTATCAATCTGATTATAAGTACATAGTTACATAGGGTTGATACTTCAACTCTTAGATGTCTTTCAGTACTGTTCTTATAAATCTTAGGGACTCTTAAATAATCTTACTTATTGCAATACCGTTAGGTAATAGGTGAACTATTCGAGGAGAATTATAAATATTTTTAAAACTGATTTCTCAATTTCATGAATGATTTTCTAATTCTAAAACAGTAATTAAACATTTTCAATACTTCTTTGTATTAGTAACTGGCAAGCAATAGTCCAAAATCGGTTTTTATTTTTTTACTAAACAGTTGAGTTCTTGCGATTGCCATTATATTCTCCGGAGATGCCAAATAAACACAGCTATTGCAGTATTTAGTTAAAATACTTTATATTACATTGGACTATCAACTAGTTGCACAGAACGACCTAAACCGTAAGGATTTTTGTTATTTAATGCTTTAGTGTTACTTGAGTATTTCGCTCAAAAATAATAAATTCATTGTGGAGTTCATTGAAACACCAAACCAAAACATGTTGTAAAATCCAACTGTTGAAGTTAAGAGAATTTAGATAAGGAAGCAGACAATATCCAATTTACAGCCATTTATGGCACCCCTTAAAATCCACATCCATTACTCTTATCCAGTTTCAATTAGTTTTCAAGGCTACTGATAACATTGTAATGTGAAATTATTACATTACTCACTAATTTATCAGTTTTAGATCTATGCTCTAAATTGGATAGATGTGTAGATTATTATTATGATAAAAATAAATAAATGTGTTTACGTTTCACAATATGAGGAAGTGTAGCATATAATGAACATGAAAATTTTGTTTGTTTTAAAAATTAAATATCACTATTTTAGCCATTAAAAAAAAATACTGCTTAACGAGTTACAACCAAACATGAGCGAAGGTTTGGAAGAAGTTTGGAAGTTAATATTTTAAATAATTACGCTTGTATTTGTAAAGTTTACTCATGAGAAAGTTAATGTATTGTAACTAGTCTAGATTGTTTTCAAATCCAATTTTATATCCATTAAAACTCTATTACATAATCCTTCAAAATTCTAAAGTTATAACTACAAACAAAAGTCAGCAACTTCAAGAATGCAGCCACTAATATTATAAAACTTTCTTAGTATACAAGTTGTTCAAGTGTCAATGTATTTTTTTTATATTCTCTTTTATGAACATTTATTTAAAAACAAAAACTTAATGTACAGTCATTCATATGATGAATAACAGGCAATTCTAACGAGTACTCAAGTTTCAACATCAATTAAGCCAGTGTGTCAATGCCAAGTGCCAACTAACAAGCATTCAACAACCACACAAAGAACTTTTGTATTTTACACACTTTTATCACATTGTTTTGTGTGAGGCGTCTGTTGGTTTGTGTTACAATGTAAACACATGCAATAAACATTGCACAAATATTTAGTCAGTTGCATCCAATTAGATTTTCTTTCATATAAAACAAATAGTTACCTATTTGTTTACATGCTACATAGGCCAAACATTCCACAATTTAAGGAATAGAGAGTTACCTGAACATATGCGCCATCCATCTCGTCGTCTCACTAGCAATATGAGCACCAAGTCTAGCAGCATGACCCCTCTCCAATCTTCCAAACAAAGCTGCTATACTATGAGACAGTATGGCCGCCCGCGTCACAGGGTCCGTCGGCAAGAGCGGCGGCTCCATGCTCTCACAACTTGGGTCTGTTTTCAGCACCAGGTCCTCCAAAACCTTTAGAATTTCATCCATTGACGTTTCTTCCGGCTCAAAGAATCCAGCGCTGATCTTTCGCGGCTCCGGCTTTTTTTCTTCATCCTGGACATCCTGAGCGTTCACACCCGCCTCCAAACGGCCTACTACTTCAGAAACTTGGAACTCCAAATCGCCGAAAGGACGCCGGTCCTGAACACAAGCGTCAAAGTTAGTAAGTTAGTCCAGACTTACAACAAAACTAACATACATAACAGGTACATGAAAGAGGGCGTTTTACCTGTTCAGGCGAAACCTCGCTTGTAGGGATAGGTTTATTGGATTCCGCATCAGAAACCGATACATCTCCCATGCTGCGTGGCGATTTATTCGCAAAATTACAGCACCGACATAAAAATGTGTAAACGTCACTTCAATTCCAATGTTTTGACGTGGGAGGCGGGTGTACATTCACAAACAAAAATATATACCTTAAACGTAGGTTACACGAATTAACTTCCAACGAAAAAATATTTTTGCTAATTATCTTTATTGCGGCATTTGATTATTTATTTAACAAATTATTATTTGAAGTGTAATGCATAAATAACACATCAATAATACAATTAAGTTGCTTTGGAGGGCAATAAGTACAGCTTGGCAAAAAAGAGTGTGTCGTGGTGAAAAATGGGACTAAAATATATTTTTGGTGGCAACACTGCTTCGTTTATCAACAACAAGTAGCTAATCTGTCATTGTGCTAAGTTCCCATTTGATTTCACTTATTTCTAATTAACTATCAATTATTAATGCTATTGTACATATAAAAAATGAATAAAACAATAAGGAGTAGTGGTGTGAGCTGTGATATATCAAGTTTTCGTAAGATATTTGGCGGAATCTGAAGTGGAACAAATTTTGTCTACGATTGACAATGTTTTCAAAAGAACTGCCGACATGACTGGTATTTATCCAAGAAATGTATCTTTTACTCAATGCCAGTCATTGTTTTCCTTTCTAATACTAAGTTTTATCGGTATTATAAGTTTCAAGCCATTTTATTGTTTTATTTACTAATAAATTATTGAAGTTATGTTTTCTAGTTTGACAAATCGCGTGTACGTTGACTCTTAATGGTTGATACATGAAACTGAAAATTGTACATGGAAAAAATATGATTGTATTTATATTTTTTTCAAGGTAAATCTCACAGTACAATTAAAGAAGTTGTTAATGAAGGTGAAAAAAATTAAGGATTTTTTCTACACCTCGAGAAACACCAAAATAGATGGCGGAAGAAACAATTAGACGATTTTCATCTGTGTGCAATTAGACAAAATGTTCTACATTGTAAAGAAACAGGCAAGTATTTTTTGTCCTATTATAATCCTATTATCGCATAACACATACCACAGTAAAAAAAGCATAATTTACATTTATAATTTTGCAGGTGCCTATTCTACGTAATATATTACCTATAGTTTGAGGAAACTTGGGTTATAATGGGAGCCGTAAACCAGGGATGTTAGGGAGCTCCGTAACTGTAACCGATACTATAGGATATCCGATATAAAAATTTATCCGTAACCGTAACCGAATCCGAAATAAAAGTTTCGGATAACATCGGATTTGTTATTACATTTTATTTAAGGTAGATTAGATAACACTCAATATATATTTACAATCATTTTTATTTTAAATAGCTGTAATAATTACTCACAGACTGATTGTAATTCCTACCAAATGGTGACATATAAAAACCGGCCAAGTGCGAGTCGGACTCGCGCACCGAGGGTTCCGTACAAACCTGTAGGTATTCACGGTTTATGCATAAGGCTTATATTTATGAAATTAAATGTTATTTTTTTAATTTTTATATTTGAGTTGATTGAAGGAAGGTAAATTGCGGTTTACGATTTATGACGTATTAAAAAAAAACTACTGACTAGATCCTGTTCAAACCAATTTTCTTTGGAAGTTTATATAGCAATGTACATCATATATTTTTTTTTAGTTTTATCATTCTCTTATTTTAGAAGTTACAGGGGGGGGGGGGGGGGACACACATTTTACCACTTTGGAAGTGTCTCTCGCGCAAACTATACAGTTTAGAAAAAAATGATATTAGAAACCTCAATATCATTTTTGAAGATCTATCCATAGATATCCCACACGTATGGGTTTGATGAAAAATTTTTTTTTGAGTTTCAGTTCTAAGTATGGGGAACTCCAAAATTTACTATTTTTTTCTATTTTTGTGTAAAAATCTTAATGCGGTTCACAGAATACATCTACTTACCAAGTTTTAACAGCATAGCTCTTATAGTTTCGGAAAAAATGGCTGTGACATACACGGACAGACAGACAAACATGACGAATCTATAAGGGTTCCGTTTTTTGCCATTTGGCAACGGAATCCTAATAAAACCATTTTATTAGCTATTTGTATTTTACTTTTGAAATTCCTTAAAAGTTTAATATCCGTAACCGAAATTATCCGAAACTAACGGATAATCCCAAATAATTTCATATCCGTCTCCGGTATAATAATCATTCCTACATCCGTATCCAATCCGTATCTGAAATTTCATATCAATTTCATAATAACATCCCTACCGTAAACGTCTAAGAAAGATTTTTACACTATTTAGATTTCATAAATAAGAAACATAATACTGTCAGTATTACATTTCTTATTTCAGTCAGTGTTAATGGAAAAATCTAGCAGCGAAAAGGAATACACGAATGATGCTATGTCACGTTTCTCTTTTTAAATAAAACCTAAATTTTAGCGTGTTCTTTCATTTTCATTGTCATGTGGATAGTGATAGTGTTATGTATAGACGCCAGCACATAAAGTTACTACAATTTGTCAAATTTCTATAATAGATTTCAACTTTATCGCTAAAGTGTTAGGTTCAAGATTGTTTGGGAAAATTTTACAGTTTCGGGTAGCTTGATTTGCTAGCGTCTGTACCTGACGGCTTCGTTAGTCAACTGTTCAAGTTTATTCGATATTGCCCGTACCTTTTGAATGCGACATGTTTTAGGTACTCTCCGACTTCCGATTATTTTCCGACAGTAAGCAGCTGTTAGTCGCCTTCTTGTCGACTATAAACTATCAGCATTAACAGGATTCGTTCATTATCATTCATGTCAAATTTGATACAGGTATACCAACTATCGAATGGTTGTGAATACCCTAGATGGTGGCCGCAAATGCGATTGCTGAACATTATTTTATTGTGTATCGGGTTCAATCGGCAATCCCTGAGTGTAATTTAATTTATATTATAGTGAATATAGAAAGAAAGAATACCGTTTATTTGTCACAGTCTGTAAAACACAAAATAATATAACAGGAAAAAAAAAATAAAAAAAAACAACATGTGTGTGCCTCACGGCTGTGCCAAAAAGGTTCATTTCAGCATTAATGCCAGACAGATGCTGCCTGACGCTCTAATGAACCTATAGGGACAAGTGACAAGGAGTACAAAACAGTTTCAACATGTATTATTTAATACTTATAAATAAATAAACTAGCTATTAATCATTTAAATTATAAATTTAGTCACAAACACAAGACAAAACGAAACGAAGACAACAGAAACTAAGGCAAAACCTCGCGCGCTGCACTCACACACACAGCACCTTATCACCGCAGATGGCACGGCAGCATCATCTAGTCGAGGACATTTGAGGCAGCAAAGGATGGAAACCGGGTGGCACAACAGGAATAATGTTTAAAGTATTAAGCATTTAATTTCATATAAGTGATACGTTTAAGGCGACCACACCTTAGATGCAGCGTATCGGAAAGTGCCTCTGAAAGCCGCTGTCCTATGAGACTGTGTTGAGAGCTGCTGTGCACATAGCCTGGGCACGCAATCCCATCTACTAGCTATCCAACTAAGCTTGTCATACAAATGCTTCAGTTTCTTAGACATAATGACACCAAAGAGTAAGCACGCTAAGTGTAACTTTCTTCTCGACTTCATCTTGAGAATAAAATGTTTGTTAAAAAAGGGGGTAACATGACTTCTAGGGGAACAGAGTAACAGAAGCGTGCACATGCGTTTTGGACTCTTTGTATAAGTCAATCGGTACGAGCCATATCAGTGTAGTTTAATTTAGACAGAACAAGGGTTTCGACGAACTGTTCGCGAAGCTTTTCAGACAAAACAGGTCTCATTTTATAAAGCAGTTTCAGACGATAAAAGCAGTTTCTTACTGAGTTAGCAACGTGTTTTTCAAATCTAAGACTGTTAATAAGGCTGTGAATAAGTTTTCATTATGTTATTATGATGGCACTCGCATCTCTTAGATAAAAGGTTATTCCAGCGAAATAGTGCGCAATCTACTAAATACATTGAAAGCAAAAGCCTGTGTGCCTATCAAGTCTTGAAATTTTGCCTGTTGAGAATTCCCGAAATCTCGAGTTTGTTGATTAAAACACCAAGTATCTTATCACTTTTAGTCCTAGTATACAGGGTAGCCATACCTGCTATACAGGCGCCCTCGTTTTTTCCAGACTCTTTTTTGCCAAGCTGTAGCATAGATGTAATGGCTGGTTCACACAGTGGCAAAGTGTGAGACTGTGAATTTTCGAACTGAATGGCGCCTGCAGTATAAACAAATTATAGGCGAACGATTAATTTGTACTGTTCGGAGAAAAAACGTGCATGCGTGATTTACTCATTTAGAAGCATGTGCAATGCACATAAATAAAACCTGAAAATAATTAAATAATTCAAGCAAAGCAAACTTGGTCTTCGGGTACCCCGCTTCAGCGCTTCGAATCTAATCATAAATTCGATTCGAAGGTCTAAGATTAAATTCATAATACAAAAATTTGGTGTTCTAAGACGAGCTGAAGCTTTTCTGTCGACAAAGTAAGTTTCGTATTTGGTATGAATTAACAGGAGACCATAAACCCCATTTGAAGAGTACCAGAGTTTTCGAGCTTCGCTCGCTCTTTTTTAATTAAATGTCAATTACCGTAATTACAGACACAATTAAAAAACGATTGTATCTATACCAAATGTGGTATCTCAGGGACTTAGAGGTTAACATGATAAAACCTAATAAAACAATCTTCTAGTCTCTCTCAAACTCAAACTTCTAGTAATAAGACCAATTACAGTCATCAACCTCCCAAAAAAAAATCTTATCATGTTTTTAATTTATCGTGGTAAAAATCGATACTTATCGTGTTTGCAGAATTTAGCTTGGCAACTTTAGCTACAGGAGTTGATGGACGCTACTGAAAGTGCCAAACTCGTAGCCAAATTCTGGACTAACTTTAATTAGGTTCACGGATATATGATTAGGTTGCTATCGACACGCTAAAAAAAAGTAGCTAGCCAATTTGAAATAACTCTGTTTGTAAATTGTTTGAAGCTATTGAATCGTAATTAATATTTGGTTAGGCATCAATTAAGTAGTACTGTTTCAGGTGTTTGGATCCTGATTAAAGCTGTTGGAAGATGGTATTGGGAGTGGTTCCACCATCCTCACGTTAGGTTATCTTATCACTTTGAAAATGCTATTACGTAAAAAGTATTTAGGCACTAATTTAATTGATCACAGGTAGCGCTTAGCACCAATTATCAACACTATTCAACATTCAAAACTTGATATGGTCCCGCGGTCCTGACGTTTACTTGAGCTCGCTATGCTATGACCAAAGAGTGCTGTGACTACGTCTGCTGCCCACCGAATACACAGACTACATAGATACGTATTCGAGTGGCAGCCACCTTAAATGTGTGTGTCTGTGTCGGTCAGTGGAAAAATGTCTATTCTACTCACTACTTCGTCCTTGTGTAGAACGAGCTTATATAGTATGCTAGTAGTAAGTTTAAGTACTTTTAACTACTTCTATGGTTTATTTTGACTTTGACAGTCGGTTTATTTGATATTGACAAATGACAATCTGATTTTGACGTTTTGCTTTTATTTTCACTTGCGTCTTTGTTTGTAAGTTGCAAAACGCAATCAATATTGAAACGAAAGGCGATTATTTAGTGAATAGAAAATGTCTATAGCCAAAATATTTTCAGTATCCTCTCGAGGTAAAGCTCCTTTCCCTTTCTTACCATTACCATGTATACTACCAGCAGAAAATTAATTTGTTACGCAATTGTTGTTTATAACCTATATCACTTAGATATTTACCAAAGCTTAAGTTATTTTTAGAAGATTCAACGTACAACGCATATTACAATTAAAACATATTCTTTAAACTTACTGTCTATGTTAAACAAATACGAAAAACAGGTGTCAATGACAAATTCTTTAATAGTTACCTTCGTTTATAGTTCGAGCTACTGGGGCCAGTAGTTTGCTTTTAAGGCATGCCCAGTACAGTACAGAAGGTAAGACGGAGAAGGTGTACCCGCCTAATCTGCCGGGCTTCAAGTATGTGAACGCTGAGGACCCCAACATGAGCATGAAGGAGATGTCAAACAGGGCAGCCCAAACACTGTTCTGGACAGAACTTGCTAGAGGATTTGCTGTCACCCTGGCTCATATCTTCAAGGTATGTTTGACAAGGTCTAAATCTTGGCCAACCAAACTTCTTTCTGCCCTTTTTCCAATTAAATCGGGATAAGGGGAGGATAATGATAATTATGTTTGGCCAAGCCTCTATATTAAAACTAGCTTTTGTTAGCGGCTTCGCCCGCGTATTATACATATAAACAGTCCTCTTGAATCAGTGTCTATTGATGAAAACCGCTGATAAAATTTGTTGGAATGATTAAAAACAAACACAAAATGCAACTTTGTTTTCTCCTAAGTAAATATAAAAATGCATTGTACCATTACAGTAAACAAACTTCCACAAATTTCTAGCCTGCTAACATGCAGGTTAGACATAGCTTTCAACTCTAGCTATGTATGGATGAATCAAAAACAATTCAATTTGCTACTCAATAAATTGAATTGCATTGAAAAAAGATTAGAGAAACAAGAGCATAAAAAAGATTAGAATTTTAAATGTGAGGGGCTGTGGAAGGAGAGGAAAGCTTTTACTCTGCAGTACATTGGCTGAATTATCCATTTCTACCTAATGTACAAACGCCAGCACATCAAGCTAGCACAATCTGTCAAATTTCTTCAATAGATTTTCAACTTTATAGCTAAAGCATTAGGTTCAATGTTGATTCAGAGAAATTGTCAGTTTTGGGTACCTTGATGTGCTAGCGTCTGTACTATGACCATGTGCCCAGATAGGAAGACTTCTTAAATGATCATGTACTCAACAATCACATTTATATCTGTTTTCAGGAACCAGCTACTATCAATTACCCATTTGAGAAGGGACCTCTTTCACCTCGCTTCAGAGGAGAGCATGCCCTCCGGCGGTACCCTTCCGGTGAGGAAAGGTGCATTGCTTGCAAGCTATGCGAAGCCATCTGCCCTGCCCAGGTAACTTATAATCATAGTTATATTTTAAACCAAAGATACCATTTTTTATCTATGAAAACAAGCAACATTGGTCCTACAATTTGAGTGAGCAAACTGCACCCTAATCTAATCTACTCCACTGCTTCTTGTTCCAAAACGGTTTTTATTTATTTTCCTCATGTGTTAGTGAGAAATGGTTTTTAGAATATCAGCTCTCAAGGCGGATTTCGCACAACTAACCCATATTTATACATATTTCAGGCCATCACAATCGAGGCTGAAGAGCGGAAGGACGGCTCGCGACGAACCACCCGTTACGATATTGACATGACCAAGTGCATCTATTGTGGCTTTTGTCAGGTATGTTACAATTATTATTAGCAATCAAAAGAAATCACAAAGTTTTATGGTAGAGGTGCTAGCTCAGCACATACAATGTTTTCATTCTTTTGCAACGTAAAATCGCGCGATTAAACAGATGCAAATGCGCGTTCCTAAACTTCTTTATACTACATCTCTCTTTACATTTTGTAATTCTTTTACAACTCCCTTGAAAAAGAAGATATCTGCATGCAGCTCTGGAATCTAGCAGTTAGACTCATTAAAATAATCCAGATAGATTATTTTAAGTAAAAAAAACTGCACAAGAATAGAACCTTACTGATTTTAACTTACTCAAAAATATAATTTACTAGGCTAGAAAAAAACAACGCACAGTTAGGGAACTCCTGATTTAATATTTTGTGACATTTCCAGGAAGCGTGCCCCGTCGACGCTATTGTAGAAGGTCCCAACTTCGAGTTCTCAACAGAAACTCACGAAGAGCTTCTTTACAACAAGGAGAAACTTCTGTCAAATGGTGACAAGTGGGAGAGCGAGATCGCGTCCAACATCAGAGCCGACCATCTGTACCGTTGAACAAATTATAACGCTAGTGTAAATAGCACTTCCGAGACCTATTTTGTAATGGTATGACTATAAGTCGTGTCTTACGCTACCTTACTGAAACTTGACAACTCAAGTTGAGCAACAGTTGCTAAACCTGTGTCCTAACCGAAACCGACTTTCGCGGGAACAGGCGATACAATATCATATACAGCGTATAATAAGCGCGATTTGATTGATCGCGCGAGTATGTCATATTCATAACGAGCGCGACGTTCGGTTACTTGCCCGACAGTCGTTTTCGGTTAGGACGCGGCCTAAACATAAAATGTTCTTCGAAGCAATGTTGCGCAACTTTGTTTCCGATGTAATACGATTAACGCAACGAAGCAACGTGTTGCTGAAACAAATGAAACTTCGTTTCCCAATGAATATGGGACATATGAAACACACTACTTACACAAAATAGGCCTTGGAATTAGGAATATTAAATTATATTGTTTTTGTGATAATTAAAACATATTCTCAGTTAATCATCACGTTTTTATTAATGAAAATACGCAATCCATTAAAACAACTTAAAGAATAATACATAATATTTAATTTCAGTACAATTTTCTAATTTTATCAGTCACACTTACATATTTATCGAACCTTACAAAATAAATAGCTAAAATAGAAATGAAATCCGGATGTTTTAAAAAGCCTGCTTTTTTCCATAGAAACATAAATAAAATATTAATTTAGGTTTTCTTATCGTAATGTCGAACATAGACGTCTTTATTAAATGTTTTTTCTTAAAATCAATAATTTTTAATTGAAATATTTAATTAGTCAAATAACACCCCTCTTTTTCTTGCATCGGGGGTTAATAAAACGAAGTCAATGAAATTTAAAAACAAGTCTGTAAAAATATTTAGCATTATTTATCAATATTTCTTCATAATTTATTTCTTTTGCACCTATGAAGCATTCTTTTATCCAATAATTGCGACAATTTTGCTTTTTGAGGTTACTGTGAGGCTATGAATGCCTCACAGTAACCTCAAAAAGCAAAATTGTGTCATTTAATTTTAAAGATAATACTTAGTTTAATAATATGATTTCATGTCTTTAGGCAAAGCCTTTCAAATGCTCTTTACAATAACAATAATTTTATAAACGATATTTAACGCAAGATTACCCGCATATGTAACTATATCAGTAACTTCTAAATCAATAATAATTCTTATAATTCATTTAATTTGTATGATTTCCGCCAAGTATTTTGTACGAATATCTTTCTAAATCCTCCTTGACACAGTCGAGTCCTCTATCGGCGTCAATCGTCAGCACCTCACAGCCTACATCTGGCGAACTCAACCAGTTTTCATAAGATTCATGGACCTGAAGAAATAATACAGATTAATAAATTTATAGTTTAAAAAACAATAGAAAAACAAGCTTTATAAATGCATGTAAAAACCAAAAACTTAATTGTGGTCAAAGTTCATTACAAGACGTTTCTAACAAGTCCAAACACGGCTATGATACGATATTCCATCATGGAATGCCAGTGCCTATCTTCCGGCTTCATCATCAGACCTGGAAACCTAATCGTGGTCAAAGTTCATTACAAGGCTTTTCTAACAAGTCCAAACACAGCTATGATACGATGTTCTATCATGCAGTTCCAGTTCATATCTTCAGGCTTCATTATTGTATTGTCATCAGAACTACATACAGCTGCCAATTTTCATGACGCTACGATCCTTGGAAGATGGTTAAATTAGTTACCTTTTTTTTTTTTCAGGATGGGAAATCATCAAATGACTTCTCCCGCTCTGGGCGGAGCGGGAGGGCGTGTCAGACTTTTACTGACTAAAACCCACCCGTGTTCCATCAGTTGCCCATGTGCCAGGGTCACGGTATCTCTTTCGAACAATCACGCGACCCCGGCAGGAAATTAGTTACCTTAGATTCCATTACATAGTTACATACAGGTCGAACTAATAACAGTACATTTTTTTGTAGCACGGACACTCGGCCTCGACGATACGTAAATTAGATCGGTTTTAAAATTGAAAATACTGGTTGCGCACAGAATATTTACTTAGTTTTAAAACTATTTATATGTATGGGGGTTCTTATTGGGATTGTTGCAAAAATTAAAATCATAATCAAAATGCTATAGGAAAAATTGTGGTTTCCATACAAAACCATTCGAATTTACGTCGCATATTCGTTCTACCATATATAGGAGCCAATACTGTAGTCATCGGGCATTCACATTTGCACCTGATTCTCTATGTGCATATGCACTTTGACATTTGGATTGGGAGGCAGGATGTGGATGAGTTGATCTAATTAATTTTAGGATCATAAAAACAAATGTTAAGTCCATGGGTTGTCACTACAAATGCTTTTAAGATCTACAAGAATATAAAGTTATTCATCTTGTCTCTGCTCTGCAAACGTAAGGCTAATTCTTTCGGAAAGAGTCCATTTATGGTAAAGACAGATAAAATAAAAGCTGACCTGTTTCAAATATTCTAAAGGCACTTCTGACTCCTCAGCCCTGCCACGTTTCATCATCCGCTCCCATACTGTCTCAGGGGTTGTTCTTAGATAAACTGTAACATTAAACAGGTATAGGTATTAGTTGGAATGATTAGTGCACAATGAAATGTAGATTTATATCACTTTTGATCCGGATATTCACACCATTATGCCAGCCGAAAGAAGTCCACTGAACCTACACTTTCTCCAAGCCCTGCCAGTTAAACCGGTTCTATGCTTCTCGCATCCAATGGAATCCTGCAGCCTTCACCATGTTAGGGCCTGTGCACACGTTTTTTAAACGCGCCGTTGCCGTTGACGCGCGTTTGTAGCGATACAGACGCGATACGCACGCGAGTCAGACGCAGCCTGTAGACCTTTGCACACCTGTATAAGTTCAAACATGCGTTTGAATCGATACAGACGCGCGTATGTAGCGATACAGACGCGATGCAAACGCGCGTGTGTAGCGATACGGACGTGATGCAAACGTGCTTGTGTAGTGATACAGACGCGATGTAAACGCGCGTGTGTATCGATACAAACTGCTCTGTAGGATAAAAGCGCGTCGTCAACGCACATTTCTAAAACGCGCGTCGATGGCGCGTTTGAAAAACGTGGTGTGCACAGGCCTTTAAATCTTGTAGGTCTTCCAACACAACATATACCGATATTCGCATGATAAGCACAATTTGGCTTGTCATCTATTTGTGATTGGGGGACAAAAGGATAAATGGCTCACCTATGAGATCCAGACTAATATCCAAGCACTTCTCAGTACAATCAAACCAAGCTATCAATGTTTCATATTCAGCGTCTTCAAGGAAGTTCTGTTTCTTAGCATTCTCCACGAAACAGTGCCTACTGTTCTGCACAGATCTGAAAAGAAGGGTAAAAAAAAAACTTAAGACCAATCTGCATGGGATAAGGGCAAGATAATGATGATCATGCCTATTACGATTAAATTTCCTGACCAAGGAACAATGGTACAATAGGGAGGAGACTTAGGGCCGGGTCTTTTAAGTATGTAGTTAAAGTTTAAAATTATTTCACACTGAAAGTGCTCGCCACGTCGCTGCCGGCCGCTGCCATTCCGGTGTGACCCGGCCCTTACTGCATGGAGGGACAGCACAGCAGCATATGTGTCGCCAAACTGCCTGGTGATCCGCAAATATAGGACAGAGTACTTCGGTAACCTAGGTACCCTAAGTGAGATTGTCAGTAACAGCAAGGCGTTGCTGGCCTTCGTCGAGTCAAGTTGGGGTGAATTGAATAACCAATTATCCACTGATACTCAAAACACATGCTTTGACACAAGTTGTCGACACCAGCCCGTTTTACCTGTTACCAAAGAGAGGGGGCCTATACTCAGAAGTTGGTGGAACAAGGCTGCTAATGATGATGACAATAATGCTTATTGTAGCAGTTATAAAGCTTATGCCTAAAAGTTAGGGTTTTATAGCTCTGGACATTTTGACCTTTACCAATGATGTTTTCCATTATTGTTTTTGAGAAGTGGTGATGAAATTATTTACACAAAGTAAAGTGTCTGTCTGGGTTTGAAGGGTTCGTAAGTCGGAGCAGATGCCACTAGGCTACCACTACCACTCTCCAAAACAAAAAGATAATATTACTGAGAAATTGTGCCATAGGTAGAACGGGCTGGTGTCCGCAACTCCACGTCTGAGCGCGTATTTTGCGTACGGAGGCAAACTTGTGCCATTTTGTGCCACATGCTGGATCTAGTGATTTAGCACAAAATCAAAATAAATTACCTTTCAAACATCTTCACAGTGATATTAGAGTTGCAAGGCTGGCTAGTCTGTATCTTTAGTCGGGAGAGATGTACGTAGTGTTGGAACGGGAAGGTCCACTTGTTCATATCACCGTATAGTAGACCAAGTAGGTTATGACCACAGACGTTGCGCCATTCATGTAATGGTTCCTGAAAACCGGTAATTTGAGAGTTTTAGATATATTCTTGTGTAGTGTTTGATGTAAAAAAGTAACCAAAAATTTAATAACGAGGAACTCCCCTCTATGTAGGAAGAGTGATGTTTTAACATTCTTTGAAAGGATAGAAAATGAGTAATTTCAGTTTATTGAATATGTGAGGTACTAAGTTGACATGGATTTTTAATACTTAAGTTATGGAAAAGGTTATTTTAGAGGCTCTATTAAACAATAATCATAATTATTACACTTACCCCGTGTTTCTCAACATTGGGATACTTGTCAAAGAATTGGATGCATGTCGACTTTCCAGAGCCGATATTGCCTTCAATAGATACTCTGAAAGGTCTCTTAAGTATCGCTCGCGCAGTGTTTGCAATAGTTTTCATGTTAGACATATTTAGCGGTTTTGGTCACTATCACTGAGTCTAAGCAAAAGTCCCAGCGCAACCTCACTTATCTTTGATTTCATCAGACGAAAACCGAGTCACAATAGCGAGAAATTGATTTCAGAAGCAATGCGGATCAGACGATTCAGACGGTGTGAAAATTTGGCGCCACAATATTTTTTTATTACTGACACTAATTGTCACATTTGTCACTGTCACGTCAAAATTCACGCCGCGTTCCGTATTTCACTCACATCAATTTGACCGTGCTAACGCCCGTTCCGAATTACCGTGTGCACGATAACGCTGTTCCGTGAACGCCGACCATGCCTTAAAGCGATATCACCGTGAGCGCTGTCAAAAATTACAGTTATGCTGTTTTGTAGTAGCGAGAGAGAGAGAGCAGTAGAGAACAGTGGTGGCCCAGTGGTATCGGCCCCGACTTACGAGTTGTAGGTCGTGGGTTCGAACCCAGGCATGCGCTTTACTTTGTGTAAATAATTTCATCACCACTGCTCTCAAAATGGTGAAGGAAAACATTGTGAGGAAACCGGCATGTAGCCAGAACTACCAAACCGCACTGGGCCCGCGTGGTGGATTACGGCCCACTCCCTCTCACCGAGAGGCGCCCTGTGTCCTAGCAGTGGGAACAATGTAGGCTGATGATGATAGCTTAAACTAACTTGGATTTATTAGAAATTATGCGTCTGGCTACAGTCACCATTAAACCAAATAAAAAGAAGAAATTTGTGATGTAAACTAGTTTTATATGGTACTAGCTTTTGCCAGCGGCTTCGCCCGTGTGGAGGTCGGAAAATATCCCGCGGGAACGTATTACCGGGATAAAAAGTAGCCTATGTGTTAATCTAAGTTATAAACTAACTGAGTTTCAGATTTCATCCAAATCCGTTCAGTAGTTTTTGCGTGAAAGAGTGACAAACATCCACACATCCATACATACAAACTTTCGCATTTATAATATTAGTAGGAAGTAGGATTTATGGGTTTTGTCGTTGAGTGAGCACTGTTAGCGCGCTCACGAGCGTTTTATGTTGTGACAGTTCTCACCTGTCATAATCGTGATAACCAAGTCGGAACGCCAATTTATTGATGATCTTACTTTTTCTGCAATGGGTCACAGTCTTTCAGCACGTGGTAAAAAGAATAACTAGTCAAGCAAAATGGAGGTTATTGCAAATGTTCTTACGTAGTTACGTAGTTTTTTCTTACGTTTGTGTAATAGTTAGTTATTATAATTTCAGACAGTTGTGTATGTGTTTACTGTTGTGTTGATCACAAAGTAAACAAAAATTGGAAAAATGAATGTGACTTCGGAGTTAAGTTAAACTAAAATCAGAGCTAAGGAAAAGGGAAGCGTAGACCACTGGTAATAAGCAGCTTTAGTGGAAAAGACATTAAATTGTAAACGTTTTATGATTTACAGGTAATTTTGTGTTCGTTTAATTGAAGTTCATTTTTTTTTTGTGAAGACTGAAGGTATCCGACATAAATAACCTGATTGGAGCTAACCTAACCAACTCGAGGGTGAACTTTGAAAAAACCGTTTTTTTTCCCGTAGGAACGTTTTATGTCATTAATTACCGTAACCTTAATACAATAAACAAACTAAAACTAAAATAAATATGTTATGTACAAGTACATAAATAAAGAAAAGTGGAAGAGCTAACTAGGCATCAAAGAATTATTCGTCTGCATCGCTATCAGTGGGAAAAGTGTCTAAAAGGATGGCAGCGTTGGGATGTTGGATGGCAATGCTGATTCTTTGGCGTGAAGTCTTCTGGTCACGTGAAGAGTCAATCAACCGCTTGGCTATGTCCCGAACTACTCGATAAGCACTCGGACCCCGCGGTTCTAATGTTCTAAAGTCAAATGATTCGAACATAATTACCTATAGCTCCCAATGAGGTTGTTATATTTGCGCTCTTTGTGTTTTTCTACACCTGAAGCAGTCGATGGGATGGCGCGAGGGTGTTGACAGAGGTAGCATCCCACACCAATGGCATACCCAACTGTCAAGGCATTATGTTCATTCCGTCAGGCCTCTTTCCATCGTCGCGTGCCTAGCCATTGGGTTCTAAGTCATCTAGCGCTGCGGCGGTAAAAAGAGCCCTACGGATGATGTCATTTATGTTAGCGTGCCGTGCCAGCCGATCAGCACTCTGACAGTGATTTGGAGCCACGCAAGGATCTCCCGGACGCAGACTTGTTGCGAGCCGGAAAGTAGGCACCGAGCACAGTGGCTACGTAAGGCGACAATAGCGCCTAAAGCCATACGCCCAAGTCCCATTCTCTCACCGTCAGGCGGGCGTGCTCAGGAGTATTAGTGGACGTAATAAGGAGATTATTTCATTCTAACCTGTAGAGCGGCTCATTTCACTTTCTTTGGGAAGATGAATCCTCGGATTGATCCATATTCAAACAAGCTAACTTCCAGGCGTTCATGGAATCGGTCAAACACGGCACTTGGATTATTTTTTCGGTGCTGCGGACCGAGGACAGGAACGTAGCTTACATTACACACTAGAAATGCGGATGCTGAGCCCACCAAGGGACTGGGTCGAACCTAGTCGAGCCTTATCGGATATCAACTGGTTGGTCAGAATCGCATGTAGAGCACCATTTACTTTATTTCCCGCATTTACTGCGTAGGGACCTGAAGTGGCAGTGGGCAGAATGTCGCAGAACAGATGGCCGATGGGGCCGAAAGGTTCCGGAGTGGCGACCGCGTACCGGAAGACGTAGAGTTGGAAGGCCTGCAACAAGGTGGACCGATGACCTTGTGAAGGCCGCAGGAATTCGCTGGATGCGGGAAGCACAAACCGGTCGAAGTGGCGGAGCTTGGGGTAGGCCTATGTCCAGCAGTGGACGTCTTTCGGCTGAAATGAAGATGATGATGATGATAGCGTAGAGAAGGCATTCGACGGGCAACTCATTCATTTTCAAACAATACTCGCCCTCTATAGATAAGTGGCTTTACTTTGACGTGCTTTCCGAAGCACAGCTCTATCGGTATGTAAAGATGGCCACCCATCCTCGGATCAACCCCGGCAAGGATAGTTTAACCTGATCGATTTATCCATGCGGCTATTATTACTTAGCCACGAGCCCTTTGATTAATAAATAAATTAATCAACCCATTAAAATTATATCAAAAACACAGCACAACCAAAAGGTAGTTAACGACAATAAAAACACCGGTTTTTAAATCGAAACCTGTGAATCTGACACGCAATCATCGCGAAATATAAAGATTGACAGTTAATTAAAAAGTAGTTCGCCTGCATTGCGTGGCTGCATAACGGCTTTCAACTGAATTTCATTCCACACTAGACTTGCAAACTCAATTCGAAGCCGCACCTGAATCAAATATGGAATAATTAATTGGCGTAGTTTTTGGCGGAATTCCGACATTGAAGATGTTTAATTAATTAATTTTTGTACGATGAGATCAAAACTAACTTTTGTGTAGATTCTTCTGTGGAGCGAGGAGAAAGGAAAGGTTGATAGGGGGAAGGAAGTTTAAGTTTGGTAGATGGCCGATAATATTACTCCTCCTCTTAAACTACGATTAATAAAATATCATGATCGGTATCGTGTTCCTAGAAATTGATGGTGAATATTTAATCCAGGTTACAGAACTTTTAAGAACTGTGCGATGATGTGTCTAATTTATGACATTAAATTGAATTTTAATTTGTTCCATAGTCATTTACAGCACTAGGCTCATTATTTAAATGGAATAATGAAAGCATTGTCTGTGCCATTATTGTATACAGTAACAGACAAGTTCCCTGCCTCTGGGCTTGACGCGAGTCTATTGTCTCTGGTTCATACTTCGTTGCACCGCGAATGAGTGTGGGGATCCGTAAAGAGTTTGTGGAAGCTGGATTAAAAAAAATGTGTTTTGCTTTAGCTGTTTATTTTATTTATTATCGACAAAAATTTTTAGAACGTCTCCTTAGTGCTTTGAATTCGTAGAAATTCATGAATCCTTTTACACATCGTCGGAGGTTACCTATCATAAGTTCGAAAAATATTTGACCGAATTTCATTTCCCCTAAAACTTTTCAACTATTATCGTTTCGTTTTTTTTTACTTCATCTAAGTCACGTCTGCCACTGTATCAGTTGACCTATTATCAATTCGACTTTTTTCGTTACTCCGACGTTTCATTTGGTCGATAAACTCTTTACCGAAGTTACACTTAGCCGAAATAACATTTGTTCGAAGTACTATGTTTCCAGACATTCATTTTACCTATGTTAAGATTAACCTAGTCTTTGGTTTGATTTATTATTTACTTAAATGTAATGGCACTTAATAAAACAGTTTATTATGAACAAAAGTGTTTTTATAGGGTCCCAATAAGAAGCATGCAAACAATACTGTTTGCTACAAGCATGCAACATGCAACCATGCATGCAGCGTGCAAGCAGGCATGTAGCAGGCAAGCAGGCAAGCAGGCAAGCAGCAAGCAAGCATGAAGCATGCAAGCAAGCATGCAGCATGCAAACAAGCATGCAACATGCAAGCAGGCATGCAACATGCAGCAAGCATTGTTTCTGTCACGGCTCCGGCGCTGCGGGGCTTAGGCGACACCACGCGAGCTTATCGTCGCAGATGGTTTTAATGCTCACCACCGCAGCTTCGGCTTGCTGGCCGGCTTTGCCGGCCAGCCTCAGCTGCGGCGGCGGGCCTTCAGACCACCTGCTCCTCAGCTCCCTACCCCTCCGCGCCTCCGCGGGCTTAAATTACACTCTAGGGGTAGGGCAGACAAGACTACGTAAAGTCGGTTTTACAGCGATTCGTTTCTCACTAAATTTTGAAGCACAATATACTGACTTTTTATGACACTACATATATTTAATTTAATATTGAAAACGCTACCAAGTAACTGGCTATATATTTGTGACCAAATAATATTCCCTAAAATTTTGTTTCACTGTGGTGAAAATATGGCAAACAAATCATTTGGCAAATGAAAAAGGTTCAAAAGAGGCTTCGGCCAATAGCAAAAAGTTATTTTGTACATCGGCGAAACATAATTCGGTAAAATAACACCTATGACACATGATACTTCGATAATTTAAAAATACGTCATATGATGCATATTGCAAAAAAGACGTCGGCCAATAGTTTTCGGTAAAATGAAATTCGAACAAAAAAAATTCGGAAAAGTAATTGGTTCCCATCGTCGGATGATGTAGGTCCCATATTATCTAATTCCAAAATCCACCCAGATGAAAATTGCAAGAAGTTTGTACTCAGGTACTAATATTTTAGCCTTGTCTTCTTCTGTTGTTAGTTGTAATGTCTTATATTCCTTATTAAATTCCTGCAGGCCCTTTATAAAACTTTAAAGTTTGTTCTTTACAATATTTATAATTTTCTTTACAAGCGCTAAAAAAGAATCTTTTACAATACCCACATTTTTTGACTGAATAGCTCTCGCCATTTTATTGTTTATAAATGTTGTGCATTTATACAAAAATATTCTCTGTTTCAAATTTCATTGTTCACATTACAAAACCAGCATTTTGTATTGTTTAAAATGCTGTTTGTATAGAATTCAATTGTCAACAAAACGTAAATTCCGTGGCTTTTAACACTTTCAGTGCCGAGCACCCGGCTCCCGGGTCGAACGATAATTCGTTCGCATGCCGACAACTCCCATCCGAGTCCTACATATAAATAGTTATAAGTGTCTTGTGACCATGCCGAGCACCCGCCTACCGGGTGCAAATTATTACGTACTACTAGGGTTGCCAAAATAAGCTGAAGGTTTAATAGTGGGCTGTCGTGTTCGAAACAGTATGTTATGGCAACACTGTACTCGTACCTATTTAAAATCACAAAGCTGGTAAATTCCCAATGCTGAAAATCTGTTTTCAAATTATTTTAGCTAATGGGTAGTGAAAATAGGTAATGTCTATTGATGCTTATCAATGGAAATTACTTACAATAATTTGGAAACATGATTTTCAGCGTTAGGAATTGATGTGATTGATTAATTGGTTCGGGTTATACATTATTTTCTAATTATTCCTAGTTGTATGTGTTGTGTTTTAACTGTCATTTTACTGTCAAGTAAACTATTTTTAAAACATTTCTCATTCCTGTCCCACGCTGGGCGCCAAAACATCAATGTCATGTACCATGTTGGGCGCCAAAAATCAATACATTGTAGCAATGATCCCAAATATCCCGGATGGAATTGTGAAGATAAAGCTTCGTAAATTGTATTACAAAGAATATTTTTTTAGGTACTCAGCATAGACGGATGTCTGTCGGTTAAATGTCAAAAGACGCGCATCCTGCGCGTCGTCTGTTTGTCACATGGCTTCTAGAACGTTCTAGAAGCTGGGCCCTTATTGGACGAGCGAATTGAAGCGGGATCTGTTACAAATAGGCTCACGTCATTGATCTCTCTTTTGACCTGGTGAAATAAATGAAAAATAACGCATTAGGGTTCAGGAGTAAATTACAGTTTATTTATATACAACAAAATTCTTAACACTAATTTCTAGATGCTACAATAAGTTGGTATCCGTCTTTGGGTCTCAGTATGAATGCTCTCGAGGACAGATGAGGAGAGGCCCGCTCGGCTTTTGTTTTGTAACTCCTCAGGAATTTTACCAGGAACACCTTGGCTGCTAGTACTGCAAAGCGGGATCCTGGAGGCAAGTTATTAGTTAGGTTTGTGGTCTGATAAAAAGTCATGTCTTTTATGTGTAGCTTCTAGGGAGTACTCCATATATTATACAAATATGTACATTAATGGGTAAGTTAAGGTATACCTACTTCGCCCATACCTTTATTGCCTTACTAAATTAACTTTTCTAAAAAGTTCCAATTTCTAGACTAGGGTCGTTCTGTCACGTCACATACAAGGACGGACATACCTTTATATGTGACATTTTCCTACGCCCAGGCAAATTAACGAAAACCACAACGTACTGGACATTCGGATTTTCATTAATTGAAACTGTAGTTATAACATCATTTAATATTGACAATACAAAAGCAAAATTTCTAACCGATTGCAAATACCCACTACGTCTAAAGCAACATTCCTTACCGATGCAATGTCGGGGTCCATTCCCGAAAGGCATGTACGTATAAGGAACAATGTCGGCTTTCCTCTCCTTTGAGAAGCGCTCGGGTTTGCACTGGTTGGGTTCGGGCCAGTACTTTTCGTCGCGATGGATCGAGTATATTGGGAGCCAGACATGGATTCCTGCTGGGGCCTGTGGGGAAAAATCAACGTTCAGAATAAGATAAGATCATTTATTTGCTTAAAACATGGTATTCATAGGTTTGTTATAAAAATGAGATCATACATGTTGCTACTGTTGCTGTTGTTACTTTGTTGTTAATACTGTGGTTAATGTTATGGGACCTTAATATAGCGGAGTTTGGAAAAAGTTCGGGTTTGAAAAGTTACGACGCCCTCAAACAAACTTATATCCATTTTGGATAGCAAAATCCATACTATCCATACTTCCATACTATATACTATATATACTATACTATATACTATCTAAACTAATATTATAAATGCAAAAGTAACTCTGTCTGTCTGTCTGTCTTTCTGTCTGTCTGTCTGTCTGTCTTGCTTTCCTACTAAAACTACGGAACCGATTTAAATGAAATTTGGTACACAGATAGTTTAGAGCCTGAGATAGGACATAGGCTACTTTTTATCCCGGTAATATGTTCCCGCGGGATAATTTCCGACCTCCACGCGGGCGAAGCCGCTGGCAAAAGCTAGTATCTTAATATATCTGCACATGGAATTCCGTGTGCCATATTGTAGATGAGGTTTTTCACTTAGGTTAGGGGCTTAGGAGTGGCTTGTGGGTAAGTAATAACAGCCGCACTTATCGATCGATCAGGTTAAGCTACGCTTGCCGCGATTGGTTCGTGGATGGGTGACCATCTTTACATACCAAGACCTCTCCGTGCCTCGGGAAGCACGTTAAGCCGTTGGTCCCGGTTGTTATTTGTAGATCTTAGACAGTCGTTACGGGTCGTCAGAGACCCGAAAGTCTGACAACCAGTCTTACTAAGGGGTATCGTATCAACCAGTAAAAGGGTTGAGGTCACATAGGCATTAGGCAGTCGCTCCATGTAAAATACTGGCGTTCAGCTGCATCCGGTTAGACTGGAAGCCGAACCCAACATAGCTAGGCTACGCGGATGATGATGACGTTTTTTAACCGACTTCAAAAAAAGGAGGAGGTTATCAATTCGTCTGTATTTTTTTTTTTTTATGTTTGATACCTCATATTTTTTGACCATTGTCCCATTTAAATTTGGTACCATTCGGACAATGGGGTCCATGTGAAAACCATATAAGTCTTAAATTTGCATTAAGTATTTGCGCGACAAATGAACGAATAACGCGATTAGATTAGTGCGGGGTATCTACCATAGCTAAAAAGTTAAAAATAAAAACTTTTAACAAAAAAAAAAACAACCGACTTCCTTAAAAAAAACACTACAAAGTCAAAAATAACTTTCATTTCGGAAGTCGGTGGCAAAATACCTTAAATACAGATCCTAAGACACCGACTTTCGAAATTAAAGTTATTTTTGACTTTTAATCAGTTAATATTAATAATAGTTCAAATTCATTACATAAGCGAAAAAAGACTCAAAAAGCCAGAATCTTCTTTAACTCAACAAAGACTGGGCCACCGAAAAATGTAAACAGAATTTACTAAGGTTCCGCCCCCTATTATGTCGTAAACGATCTATTAACACAGAATAAAGGAATCCCCCAGGGCAATGGTGCTATTACGATGCTAAATTACCTATTACCACGCGCCAATGAAGTTATTACTCTCAAAAATATCGCTGGTACGTAAACTAAGTCATTTGTGGAGATAGGCACTGAAATTAAGTGCTGAAGATTTGCGCCCTGATAGCTGAAAATGTTTGTTAGTTTATTATCATTGTCAGTAATTTTACTTGATTGTAAGTATTATTCTACTGGCACTAACGTATTTTATTTAAACATATTTTCGACACAAAATGGACGTATTGTATGGCTGATAGAATCACCATCATCATGAACATCATTTCAGGCGAAAGACGTAACTGCTGGATATAGGCCATAGACAGATGTCTATGACATGAATGCATGAGAGCGGGGCGGATTTGGCATAATCACCACACTTGGCAGGCAGACTGGCGATCGCAGTATGGTGGTAAAGTGCATAAAGAACGCTTCTGCCAATTCTCTACTAAGGCCCTTAGTCGCCTTTTAAGACACCCACGAGAAGGAATGAGATTGTGCTATTCTTTACGTCAAACTGCTCGGAACAAAGAACAAGCTCGGAAAAGATGATAATAGCCATATTAACACAACTTATATTTTTTCTGACAAATTTGGTCAAGGTTATGGTAGCATATTTAATCAGTGTTCACAACAATATGTAATTAATAATTGTTCACCCGGTGCCAGTATTAGCCAATTATTAAGTAAAATTAAATTGTCAAAAATAAACCCTGGTTCAACTGTAATATTATTATATGGGGATAGTTTAAATGTTAGGAAAAAAGAAATAATTCAATGTGTCCATTTGATGTTACTTCTCAATGAGACCAACAATTGGAAATTCATTTTCTGTGCCTTGCCTTATTCACGATACTTGTCTGATGAGCAAAACAGGCACATTTATTATTTAAATATGCTAATTTATAATAGGACTAGTTGTCACAGTGACGCTATTTCATTTTTTTATTGTAATCATTTTATTACTGATTACAAACTAACAAATTATACTTTGTATTTGCCACCTAGTTGTAGGAGACAAATTGTTAATCTTTTAGCATACAATTTACACTGTAACACTGGTACCTGTAGCGTACCATCGATTACTGTTAGTAGTGGTACTAACGCCACTTTTGATACACCTAGTAGTTTAAACTGTTAGATGCGACAACGGGGAAGCCGCATGTGTTGAATGTTGTACATCAAAATATGCAGGGTCTGTCCGGCAAAGAGCTAGAGTTAAGTTTATTTATTGAAAAATATGATGTTCAGGTATTATGTTTGACTGAACACTGGTTGAAGGAACTTGAAGTAGTATTTATGAATGATGATTTTTTTACTGTGCAAAGTGCATTTGTGAGGAAAAGTGCTATTCGCGGAGGATCATTAGTTCTTGTTTCGAACAAGTTGAAATGTAAACAACGGTTAGATCTAGTTAATCTTTCCATTGAGCGCGTTGTTGAGTTGTCTTGCGTTGAATTGGAGCGTTACGTCATAATATGCGTTTATCGGCCCCCCTCTGGGGATTTTATTCGTTTCGAATCGGTAATGGAGGATTCACTCAATAAATTAAAATCAATTAATAAATGTATAATTTTATGTGGAGATTTTAATATTAATATTTTAGATGTTACTCCATTAAGTATTAGACTGCTCAATCTGTTTAGGTCTTTTAATTTAATAAACTTGTTTTTTGAACCAACTAGGATCACGGCTTCTTCGTCGACTTGTCTCGATAATATATTTAGTGATTGTGATGCCAAAAATAAGTTAGTTTTAAGTGACTTAACGTCTGACCACTGTGGATTATTAGCCAGCTTCCCTTTGCCACTACTTAAAAAGCCGCATAAAATATTATGCAGGCCTTATACAGCTAGTGCAATAAATTTAAAAATAATATAGCTCATAGAATTACACCATCTATAGTAGGACGCGAGAATCCTAATGAAATCTATGGAGCCCTTTTTGATATTTTGCAAAAAGAATACGAATCTACTTTCAAAACCAAAACTATTGACATTAATAGCACTTCCAATGGGCTACTCCAGGAATTTATAAAAGTAGAGCAAGACTATACGAGTTATATGGTTTGAAAAAATACAGATTTGATACTCCTTTTATAAATAATTTTGAATAATTACTGACATACTCTAGGTATGTCAGTAATTATTCAAAATTATTTAAAAAGATCTGCGCTTTAGCTAAATCAAAGTTTTTAAGCGATACCATAAAAAAATCCAATAATAAAATAAAAACCACTTGGAAAATTATTAATAATGAAACGGGTAAACCGGTTAAACAGGAAAAACAACTAGAGATTATGATTAACAACAAATTGGTTAATAAAGCAGCCGACATAGCTGAGGCATTTAATGAGTTTTTTGCCAACATACCTATAACTACGACCTGCTCCTTAAATTCGTCCCCGTCTAAAGCTGAAAACCTTTTGCATAGTAGTGTGCCCGGATGTAGTCGCTTATTTAGTTTCGAACATGTAACGCCTCGTGATGTGATTAATATTTTTAACACACTCAAGTCAAAAAACACTGGTGATTACTGGGGCATCTCTGTTAAACTGTTAAGTAATATAATAGATATCGTAGCCCCCTATCTAGCTGTAACTTTTAATAAATGTGTTGATTTGGGATCTTTTCCTGACCTCATGAAGAGTAGCAAAGTCATACCATTATTTAAAACAAGTAATAAAAATAACGTTGGCAATTTTAGGCCCATTTCTATCTTACCTGCATTTAGTAAAATATTTGAAAAGTTAATACTCAAGCAGTTGCTAAGACATTTTAATTTAAATAGCCTCCTTCATAATGAGCAATATGGCTTTACAAAAGGTCGTTCGACAACAGATGCGGGTGTTGCTCTGCTGAAACATATTTTCAACGCATGGGAGAACTCGCAAAATGCTATCGGAGTTTTCTGTGATCTCTCCAAAGCTTTTGATTGCGTTCACCATGACACACTTTTGCGTAAACTACGTCATTACGGTGTTCAAAACGAAGCTCTCAGTGTCATAAGTTCTTATTTGCAAAATAGGCACCAATGTGTAGATGTCAATGGTGTAAAATCTTCCGGGCTACTAGTTCAGTTAGGTGTACCTCAAGGCTCAATACTGGGTCCATTCTTATTCTTAGTGTATATTAATGACTTACCATTTTATTTAAAGAATATCTGTGACATTGTACTATTTGCTGATGATACCTCACTTATCTTTAAAGTAGACAGAAATAGACAAGATTTTGACGACGTAAATAGTGCGCTCTCAATGGCTACGGAATGGTTTACCACAAATAACCTAGTTCTCAATGCTAAGAAAAGAAATGTATAAGGTTCGCCTTACCGAATGTTAGGAATCTGGGACCCAATGTCGTTTTAGATAATGAGGTGCTTCAAACTGTACACTCGGCAGTTTTTCTGGGCATAACAGTAGACGCCAAACTTCAGTGGGGATCACATATATCAAGCCTAGCGGGAAGGCTCAGTTCGGCCGCCTACGCCGTAAGGAAAGTTAGACAGTACACGGACGTTGATACAGCTCGATTAGTCTATTTTAGTTATTTTCATAGCATAATGTCCTACGGCATTCTGCTGTGGGGCAAAGCCGCGGACATTCAAAATATTTTTGTTCTTCAAAAACGAGCTGTTCGAGCGATTTACCAACTAGGTGCTAGAGTTTCTCTGAGAGATTTGTTTAAAGATATTGGTATTCTTACGGTGGCATCACAATTCATCTTCGCCAACATCTTATATATTAGGCAAAATATACACCTGTACACTAAAAACAGTGATATTCATAATATTAATACTAGAAATAAGGACAAACTACGTGCTCCCTTTCACCGGCTTCATAAGGTTCATAATTCTTTTGTTGGTCTTGGTATTACCTTTTATAACAAGCTTCCCTCTGCTTTACTAGATTTGCAGTTTAATGAGTTTAAAGTTAAAGTAAAATCCAACCTTTGTTCAAAGGCATATTGTTCTATCAACGACTACTGAAACGATAAGAATAGTTGGTCGCTGTGATTAACTCAAGACAATGTTTATGTTCTTTCAATCCAGAATTAGCTTTCCTACTGACAGTTTATATGGGTAGTTCATATAATTGTTTTTTATTTATTTTTTTATTTAACAGAAATGTTGTTAATTTATTTTTATTTTCTTTTAATTTCATTTATTGTGGACATAATCTACTCATTACAATGATTTTAAATGAGTTGTATTGCAACATGTAGTTAGCTAGCGACCTCGTCAGCTGTTCATAATATTCTTGCCTGACCAACCGGCAGCAAGTTCGTCATGCTCCCTTAGATGTCACTGCTTGCGGTAGCGTCGGGGGTCGGGTTACCACCTTCCCTCAAATATGGCGAGGGGGGTAATGGCTGACCTTTGCGTTATACTCGTGAACGGGTGCTGCTTGTGGTGACTGGTCGTCTTGCTGACCATGGTTTTTGTTGTTGTTATTTGTATTAACTGTTATTTTATTCTACTCCGGAGGTGCTAGTTTAACTATTGTAACTTCAACTTAGCTATATGCATCAATGTATGTATATGGATCATTTTGCATCGTTGAACATGTAAGCGGGTACGCCCTTTATGCCTGGAGGCTTTATTTAGTTTTTAAGTTCTGTTTACGTTTTTGTTTTATTATTTCAGCTTGAATTTAGTTTTCAATTTTTTTGTTGGTATATTGGCGTGTGCTAGCTGACATATGGCGAATAATGTATGTTTTGTTTTATAATATTAATTACTTACACAATATTGTATAGAATCAAGTTCTTCTAACGTAACAGACAGCTGTGCTGCTGGGGAGTTTGTTCCGCCACTTCTTCTTCCCAGCGAAAGCACTAGGAAGTGTCGAAGGGCGGGCGTTTTGGGGGGACTGTTTTGTAACTTTGACGTTCAAAAAGTGCTGACTCTCAGCCTAGTTTGAATAAATGACTTTTGATTTTGAAAGGAAATGAATAGAAAGATATAGATATAGAATTCTTGGTCTTGAAGAGTATTACCTATTTAACAATTAATATGAAAATACTTACAATGAGTCTGTCCTTACTGCCAGGGTATGTGGGACCGAAGTCGTATGTGGCAACAGACCGTCGATCAGCAGAGCCGACAAGAGGCCATAATCTTAACACCTCTGAAAGAATTACAAACATAGTAAGTGTTACGCCATTTGTGTCGTTGTTGCTACCAGTTTTATCGAGTACCTAAAGGCAGCAGAATGGCTCATAAATTCTCTAGCATACGTTCAAATCCTAAAAGCAAATGTCGTCGTGTAATACAGTAAAAGAAAGCGTTGTGTGTTCCATTTTGCAGGGGTCTGGTTCGATAGAGATACCGTGGCCCTGGCATATGGGCAACTGAAAGAACACGGGTGGGTTTTAGTCAGTAAAAGTCTGACACGCCCTTCCACTCCACCCAGACCGGGAGACGTCATTTGATGATTTCCCACTCACAAAAAGAAGGTTGCGGTGTAATGAAACTGTTCTGCAGGCAATGTGGTACTGTCTAGTACTGCATAGCTATTCATAACCATTTGACAGACTATCGTATAAAACGAAAGAAAATACGTTTATTAGCGGCAAACATGACGCACAGAAAGACCAAAACAAACAAAAAAAACCGGCCAAGTGCGAGTCAGACTCGTGCACCGAGGCCGCGAGGGTTCCGTACAATCCTGTAGATATTCACGGTTTATGCATAAGGTTTATGTTTATGAAATTAAATGTTTTTCCCATTTTACCACTTTGGAAGTGTCTCTCGCGCAAACTATTCAGTTTAGAAGAAAATGATATTAGAAACCTTAATACCATTTTGGAAGACCTATCCATAATAAATACCCCATACGCGTGGGTGATTGATGAAAACATTTTTTTTGAGTTTCAGTGCTGAGTATGGGGAACCCCAAAATTTATTGTTTTTTTTTTTCTATTTTTGTGTGAAAATCTTAATGCGGTTCACAGAATACATCTACATACCAAGTTTCAACAGCATAGCTCTTATAGTTTCGGAAAAAAGTGGCTGTGACATACGGACGGACAGACAGACAGACAGACATGACGAATCTATAAGGGTCCATTTTGAGGGAAAACATGCGTCACATCCACGCAAAACGGCCATCGCTCATGCTGTGACTCTATGCGAGACAGAGCCGCAGAGTTGGTTTTCAGCAACAGCCGACCTTACTGAAAACGACACGTTTCGATAACCTGATTTGCCTTCCCACCGACAGCAAACAGCTTTCGGAAAAAAGCGGGGGCGTCTGCTTGAATTAAAAGGATAAAAAAAAACGGGTTTTAGATTCATGAACATGTAGCGTACATAAAACTCCTAGGATAACTTTGATTGATTTTATCGATTCGGTACGGAAGCGTATCGAATGTTTTTGAATGCTTGGTAGGATTCTACAATAACTGCTTACTATGAGAAGTGCCGTTAACGATGCTTGATATCAATAAAAATATCTCAAAAAGCACTCAACGCTTGTTTTTTCAATTATTTTCTTCTTTTAGTTTGATTTTTTATGGAAGCGTGTTTTTTAGTTGTTTAAACTATTATTTATTTTCTATTTTTTAGTTCGGGTAGCTACAAAAGAGTGTTTCTTAGTTTTTACTTTCACTATCCTGATAACCCTGGCAAGGATAATGGCACAAGTTTGTGATATTATTGTATTTTTATTCGTTTTCGATAAGTCTACAAAGTTTAAATGAAATCTGACCGTTTTAGTGGGTCAAAATCAAGTCCAAAGAAGTCGGTTACAAACATACAGGTGAAGCTAATAAAAACATGTTAAAGAAGAAAGTTACCATTGACACACATATCCAAATACTCCAATCCTTGGATAGCCTCATATAGGTCTTCAATCTCCTCATCGGGAAGCAATTGATCCAGTTCTTCATGGAGCTTCTCTTGCACTCTGGAGTTGATGGCCATCTCGTATAGGAAGTAATAGATCAGGTTGGCAGTAGTGTCGTATCCCGCCACGTAGAATAGAACTGCTTGGGCCACTAGGTCATCGTCTGTGAAGTCTGTAAGTACGTTATAATAAAGTAAATAGACGTTTTGGATGTTCGAAATGACTACAGCATAAATAAAACGACGCCTATATTTGAAGAAAGAGTAGGTAGAAATGGTAGCATGGTGCTAACTCACATTTCGCCATGTCTTAGTCCTACAATTTGACAGGGATCTTGGATATCGAATAGTTACATTTCATAAAAATTTCAGCGGTTTAAGAGTCAATCCATGGATGCATTTTTGTGTTTTACGTTAGTAATTGCTTGTGCTCAGTTCATCAATTTGTCAAACAGTAATCGATCACTCGTCTTGTTATACCATTCTTTTATATGGGAGGAACTGATGAAATCACCTGAAATTCACTTTTCATCTTCCTAATACCACCCTACGTATTTTATGCGTAACTTTGGGTACATTACATAGGATTACATATGTTTACAAGAACCGACACAAATAAATTACTATGCAGTACAGCGTATTCTTGATCCGCAAAACAAATATGCTCCGGTTCTAAGGAATGGCGTAATCCCGGCACAATTGAGACGTCACGCTCAGAACACGTCATAATTAAATTTGGCGTGTGTCTCGTCAATCAAAGTCAGAAGCTGTGTTGTGGCAGAGTTCAGATTTAACGGTAGGGCAAGTTGGTTGGGCCAATGAAAGTGAAATGTTTTTGGTGGCCATGCTAATTTCACATGAGGAGAAAAGTGTTATTGGATATTTCTTAGGAATTTCTCAGTAACAGCCAAGTTGATGGCAATAGACTTGCCAATTACATAATAAGGGACTTAAAGCATAATTTTTGTGGGTGACGAAAACACTTCTACCAAATTCTCGGGAGAATATAGTGTTATATTTCTATAGTAATATAATTAAAGATAGAAATCTTGAGCTACTGTTTAGTCCCTAACAATATAATGTGTGGAGTGAACAAATTAAAGTTAATCTTACTCTCAGCAGTCTTTACGTCTTCGTTGTTGTTCGCGTCGCCATCACTGTCCGCCTTGGGTTTGCCTGTAGGTGTATAATGTAATGTTATACGTTTATGTAACACATGTTTAGAAACGAGAGGAATTAAGGGATCCAAGTCTCAAGGGCAGTATAGAGTTACGTAAAGAGATCGCTGAGAATATCTGTCAGAAAGTGTATAACTTCACCAAATCCAAAAAGTACTAAGACCTCATAAAATAGAAAAACCGGACAAGTGCGAGTCGGACTCGCGCACCGAGGGTTCCGTACAAACCTGTAGGTATCCTTGGTTTATGCATAAGGTTTATGTTAATGAAATTAAATGTTTTTTTTTTATTTTTATATTTAAGTTGATTGAATGAAAGGTAAATTGTGGTTTACGATTTATGACGTATTAAAAAAAAACTACTTACTGGATCTCGTTCAAACTAATTTTCGGTGGAAGTTTACATGGTTATGTACATCAAATATTTTTTTTACTTTTATCATTCTCTTATTTTAGAAGTTACGGGGGGGGGGGGGGGGGGACACACATTTTACCACTTTGGAAGTGTCTCTCGCGCAAACTATTCAGTTTAGAGAAAAATGATATTAGAAACCTCAATACCATTTTTGAAGACCTATTCATAGATATCCCACACGTATGGGTTTGATGAAAAAATGTTTTTTGAGTTTCAGTTCTAAGTATGGGGAACCCCAAAATGTATTGTTTTTTTTCTATTTTAGTGTGAAAATCTTAATGCGGTTCACACAATACATCTACTTACCAAGTTTCAACAGCATAGCTCTTATGGTTTCGGAGAAAAGTGGCTGTGACATACGGACGGACAGACAGACAGACAGACAGACAGACAGACAGACAGACAGACAGACAGACGGACAGACAGACAGACATGACGAATCTATAAGGGTTCCGTTTTTTGCCATTTGGCAACGGAACCCTAAAAAGTACTAATGATCCAGTTATCGTGTTTAGACTTTTAACTCGCAATTATTAAGGTTCATATTAAAGGGACTTGATAAACACAGGGATTTGATTCCTAAAAAAAAGTACCAGGAGGTTATAAAACTGAAGAGTTACTTTTTACCTTGGGCAGCGTCGACTAGGATCTGAATGAAATCAGGTCTAGGTTGCACCAGATTCTCTCGTCGAGCCTTGAGAGCTGATTTAAAGAGCTGGGAGAACTGCTCGGCGTCTTGTGTGGGGATTATTTTAACTTTTAGGAGCTAGGAAACAAGCAAACATAATTTTTTTAGTCAACTGAACAAGGCAACTGAAGCGTTGAATAACAATTTTTTTAAAAAATCAACTTCGTGCACAGGTGATAAATGAACAAGAATAATTTATTTGTTAGAATGTAATTAAATAAGAAATAAAGAAAAACCGGTGAACGGGCCAACTACTCGTTCACATATTATTTGCCATGATAGAGGCCTAAGTAAAACATCTTCTGTGTAAATTTCAACTGGCTACCTCTAACGTTCAAAAAGACAACGCCTTGGTAGACAGACTGGGTGAACTTAATAATACAGGACCCTTATTACAACCTTCGTGTATAGAACCTTAAAATAGTTTGACCTTTTGTTTTAAACGAAGTAGATTTATCTTATCGTGTGGAGTAGAGTCTTACATACCTTCATAATACTCTTCATGTTCTCATAGCCGAAGAACTTCATGACTTGCGTGGTGTCCTGAACCACTGCCTTCTTTCCCAGCCTGAAGATGCAGTTGTCAGGGTCCTTGAGGGAGTCAACAGCGAAACCAAACGCACAGGATGCGATAACGTCATTTACATATGACATGGTTATCTGTGAGGGAAAGTTTATATTAAAAACCTACAAGTAATTATTAAAAAATGTACACGATATAATGTCATGAAGGGCCGAACGGGTGTATAGTATCTACCCACATTTTGCCGTTTATATGTTTGAGTCGTAGTAAACTATACCTAGTCTACTATTCCTAAAGAAAAAACCCAATAGCAGTCCGATTCCAGCCCCGATCTGTGAATCTAATCCAGGCCCTTGTCTGGAATGTGGACTCGGCAACAGTAGTTGCATTTATGATCGCTATAGACGCAACGAAGGTATACAAGAGTGAGGTTTTTGCATTTAGCTATTTTTGTATCTTTTTGCGACAAAACTTGAACTCACAGTGTTAATATCCATAGATTCTTCGCCATTTATCTTCTCGCGCAGATAGGTAAGGACAGCACATGCGCTCTCCGACATGAGCGGCGCCATGCTGCGACAGCGCGCGCCCGAAAACGCGGGAGATAACGACACACGCATAGACCGCCATCTTGAGCCTGTAGTGTTGAGAATTGGGAAAGTTACAGTGGTTGCATTTTTGCAATCAATATACTAATTGAACGGATATCCCTTACTACATTATATCTCTGTAACCATGTTTTTTTTTTGCTTCTAAATAATATCTTAACGAATATTATAAAAGATTTTATCTTTGTTTGTAATAGATAAATTCCAGAAATACTTAACCTGTTTTAAAAACCTAGATTTAGAAAACTACCTTCATCATCATAATTTCAGCCGAAACACGTCCACTGCTAGATATAGGCCTTCCCTAATATGGAGGGTTGGTGGTAAAATACATAGAGAACGCTGCTGCCCATTATCTCCAATAGTTCATCATTGTCACTCAGCTTAGCCATGCCGTTTGACCTATTAGATAATATCAAATTCACAAAAGACGCTCTCCGTATTGTTTGAAGGGCTCACTTTAACTGGTAAATGTGAACACGGCATTCTAATTTACCATGATGTAATTGGTCAAGGGGCGTGGAAAAGCTGAGTAACAACCATGAATCACTATTTTCTTAACGCGAATAGACTAGTGCGAAATGTAGCTAGCTATATTTGTTATTAAACTGATGTGCACAAAATAATTTTTAATATAAAACTTTCTAATTTTTTTACGTGTTAATTTAATAAAGACAAGCAGTTTCTAGTTTGTGTGACTTGTTAAACAGTAGGTTTACAAACTTTTAACTCTTAGCTTAGCATTAAGTCGACTCAGTGCAAGCCGTGTGAACAGCGGTTAATTTTCTAACTAGGTCGACCCCTCACCCCTCGTAACGAGTAGTAGGATCCTACTATAATATCCAACGACTTTAAAACAGTTACGTTTATAGAACTTCTTTGTACATCTTAGGCTGACCCCGACTGACCGGTGCTGCGCGCCGACCTCCCTAGCGGCGTCAGCGTGGTTTGCTACGCTGACGACACGCTCGTCCTTGCGCAGGGGAGGTCGTACGAGACGGCGGCCGACATAATGACACGCGGGGTTGCGATAATCGTCGAGAGGATCCGGCAATTGGGACTCGAGGTGGCCTTGCACAAGTCCGAGGCCATGGGTTTTCATTGTCCTCGGAACGCGCCACCTGCGGGTTCCCAACTCACGGTAGGAGGGGTTCACATCGGCGTCGAGTCGACGATGAAGTACTTGGGACTTGTCCTCGACAGCCGGTGGAACTTCGTCGAACATTTCCGACGTTTGGCTCCCAGACTGGAGCGGGCTGGGGCTGCATTAAAGCGGCTCCTGCCCAATCTGGGGGGTCCAAACGCCTCCTGCTGGAGGCTCTACACGGGGGTCGTGCGGTCCATGGCCCTCTACGGGGCACCGGTGTGGGCGCCCTCATTGAGGCTGCGCCCAGCGCGCCGGTTGAGTGCGGCCCAGAGGGTCATGGCTATCCGGTTAATCCGAGGATACCGCACGATCTCGTGCGAGGCGGCGAGCCTCCTTGCCGGAGTGCCGCCATGGGATCTGGAGGCAAAGGTCCTCGCGCACATGTGGGAGTGGCGCGAGGAGGTGAAACGCCGGGGTGAAACTCCGCTGCCGCGACAAATCGCGGCTCGGCGGACAGAGCTCCGGTGTGATCTCATGGCGACATGGCGGGTACGATTGTCGCAACCCAGCGCAGGGCACGCCACAATTGCGGCGGTAAGTCCCCTCTTTGAGGAGTGGATAGAGAGGCGCCACGGCGTCCTCACCTTCCGCCTGACGCAGGTTCTCACCGGGCATGGGTGCTTCGGTGGGTTCCTGTTCAGGATAAAGCGGGAGGATACGTCCGGGTGTTTCCATTGCGAGGATCGTCTGGAGGACACGGTGGAGCATACGGTGGAGGTGTGCCCTGCCTGGGCGGGGCACCGCCGTGTCCTCGTGGAGGCGATCGGCGGCGGCGACCTCTCGCGTCCGGCCCTGGTGCGAGCCATGGTACGGAGCGAGAGGGAGTGGGAAGCCGTCACCTCCTTCTGCGAAGCAGTAATGCTCGCGAAGGAGGAGGCGGGGTGCGTGAGGGAGTGGCAGTCTCTGCGCCCTCACGTCCCTAGCCGCCGCAGGAGGAGATGCCCCGGGCGTCGGGAGTCGATTGCGGACTCCCGGCCACCGTAGGCGCGAGCTTGCGGGTGGCGAGCAATGGGTAGCTCGGCGCCCGGTAAGGACCAAGCTCGGGTCGACGGCGCGCAGTGTTCCACGCGCGCCTCAAAGAGATGTCAGCAGCAGCGTAGGGGTCTAATAGGACCGATGCCTGCCGGGGTCGCGTGATTGTTCGAAAGAGATACCGTGACCCTGGCACATGGGCAACTGATGGAACACGGGTGGGTTTTAGTCAGTAAAAGTCTGACACGCCCTCCCGCTCCGCCCAGAGCGGGAGAAGTCATTTGATGATTTCCCATCCTGAAAAAAAAAAAAAAAAAAACCCCACATTAGGCGTGCGCGATCCTCGGGCGCGAGCGCCGCGTTTAGCTGCCCTGCTGCGCGCTCGCGGCGCGCTCGCGGCGCGCTCGCGGCGCGCTCGCGGCGCGCTCGCGGCCCGCACGCGGCGCTCGAGTCGCGTTCTTACCCCTTCGCCCGCTACAATACTCAATACTTTATTGCATTCCACAATGCTTAGGTGGTAAAACATTTTATTTAGAAACAGTTGTGGACCCTGTCGGGCACAGCAAAGGAAAATACAGTAGGTAGAGAGGAGGACCTATTGATTATCTTATAATGTAACTTATTCTAAAATAGTAATTAAAAATAGATGAAATACATGCTTTGCGATATGGGACATGACTACAAAGGAGTATAGTGATCGTATTGCAAAAAAAAGGTGTGGGAAGAAATCAGCACTTTATTTATAAAAGACTAGCTTCTGCCCGCGACTTCTTCTGCGTAAATGTCGTTTATCGCGGACGCAGACAAAGTCACGGAATAAAAAGTAGCCTATGTCCTTTTTCAGGCTCTAAACTATCTGAGTACCAAATTTCATTTAAATCGGTTCAGTAGTTTTAGCAGGAAAGCGAGACAGGCAGACAGACAGAGTTACTTTGCATTTATAATATTAGTGTGGATTTTGAAACGAAAATTGTCCAAATTGTGACTGACTTAGCTGTAGGGGGTTAAACGCCAAGGCGAGCGCCGCGTGCGCGCCGCGAGCGCGCCGCGTGCGCGCCGCGAGCGCGCCGCAGGGCAGCTAAACGCGACGCTCTCGCAGCGCGCTCGCGACGCGCTCGCGACGCGCGCGCGGCGCTCGCGCCCGAGGATCGCGCACGCCTAATGTGGGGGAGGCCTTATAATAGACGTAAAGTGAACAAAGGAGATATGCATTAGAGGCAAAAAACATATAATACTAGATTGCGTTCGATCAAGGTTTATAACGATTGCAACTTTGGGAAAAGACCTATTTTCAAAATTAAATAAAAAATGTATGTTCATAACATCATAGAAAATCTATAAATACTTTCGGAGGAATCGGCAAATGAATCGCTTTTGAATCGTACGTAAATACGCATAGACACAAACAGAAAAAACTATAACTAAATTTTTAAAGCCTTAACTCGATTACGATGGGACCAATTTATATTGACGGTTTGATCGATCAAGTGTGTTACCGTACCAGTCAACATGATAAGGTTCCTTCCAAATAGGGGATCGCAGTCAGCATCGATGTGCACCCCTCTGTCAGCGAAGGAGTTGAAGTCACGCACCATGATCTGACGGATGAGCTCAGGGTCCCGAGGTATCAGGGTTGGTACCAGGTACTGGTAGAGACCGAAGTATCTGCAAATATCAGGGCCAAAAGATAGCTATTATTTGATTGTTCATTGTATCTATGTATTAGGTAGTTATTAATTTATTGGTCTAAGGAAAGGCAAAATCTGTGGCGAGACAGAGCTTTCCTGCCAAACTTTTTCAGAGAAAATTTCACACCTGGATATCTCGCCTTAGCTTACTTGGAAGTCTTTAAATAGACTTCGGGCTCAGGTAGGCTGAAGCAAAGAAAACATGCTCAGATGGTTGGTCACAGATGACTCCACCCTGTGGGGCGAGCACTGCGTACTGTGATAGGTTTGAGTCACACATTTTTGTCACAGTTTCGGAAATCCGTGACAAAATGCGTGACTGAAGCCTATCACAGAGGCTGTGCTCGCGCCGCAGGGGTGTAAATGTGGTGCTGTCGTACAAACAATGGGACACTAAATATCGTGTCCAGCATGTCCTGTTTAAAAAAGTTAAATTATTCTTATAATCAATAGTACAACCAGTCTGAAAGTTCGGTACGGCTGCTGACTTGTTTATATTTTTTAAATATTGACTATATTCAGGATATTCCAGCGTTGCATAAAAATTACTGCGATCAATCTCCTTTCTTGAGCGTTAGGTACAGTAAATATAAAAGAAAAGAATTCTCAGAATCCTGTTTGCAAGAAAAATGTAAAAGCAGGCAAAAATAAAATGAAAGCTGGGAGATACTTAATTAAAAACCTACCTAAGAGTTGCCTATTCCATAAAACGATTTCTCAAATGAATAATTCAAACACGATTATGTGAAGCATCGTTACAAACGAAAACGACATAAGATCCGTGAGAACCACACAGAACTGTCAGATGCACCTCATTCGATTTAAATGATTCACTTGCCTTTGATCTTTGAATGCGTCATATCCAGCCGCGATTGCCTCCACAAAGTTTTCTCGCCCAAGAGTGACAGCTGTCAAATTCCCCAAAAACGGGACTGGAGGCAGCGTACACACTCCCCTAGACGAGAAGTATCGCAAACGGTTCCGGGAATAGTAAAAGAGGCACGTCACTAACAGTACATAGATTAGCCACCACATCGTGAGATTTTATTTTGAACTCAAGAATTTAAAATATTTTTATGTTTTTTACACCACTACAATCACAAAGCTATAGAAAAACAAAATTAACAACTTCAAAGAAACTTAAAAAAATAAAATTCGAACGTTTCTGATTTTTGAAAAATGAACGTCCTGTATTTTTAACATATCACAGGTTTATTCTGCAAAAATTTTAAACTTTTTATTCAGAAATAATAATAAAAAAAACAACGTCCAAACGTATTCGCGCGCTTTACGGAATGTTTGAGTATCAGAAACTGACCGGCGAAGAGAAAGTTGTTGAGGTAATGGTTGCACGCTGACACAGCGAATAAGTGCTTACATAATAGAAACTAGTACGTCATATTTCGGAAGTTGGAACGGGTTTTGTGTGCCATGACCGTCTTTGGAAGATGATCGTCATAAGGTACTTGAGGCTTAATAGAACAAGCCGGGCTGTCAGGCGTAACGACTAAGGTTACGGTATCTATCGGATAAACTACAAATAAGTAATTTTGTTAGAAAAATACCGTTTGCAGTTTCTGCTTTGGAATAGTGCCCGCCGTGAAATTTTATAAGGTAGTATTTTCCGGCTCACCACATATTAAAATATCAAATCAAAACTCCTCTAACTCTAACAGCAAGTAGAGCATAAAACAGTATGAATAACACTACTTGTATCTCAAACAACATGCAATCGCATCCTGACGGTTTCCGAGGGCATATCCAGGGATAGTTTATAGACACAATAACGCGAGACGAGCAAAGAAACGAATAACCGTTTCTCGTAACGTATACGAGTAATAAAGTAGTGAGACAGTGGTGTCCGTGTCCCAGGATTGGTTTGGGAATTGTCTCAGCTCTCCACGATTTTATTATACCGCTTGGCTTGGCACTTATTTAGTTTTATATTATCTTATCTGATTTCTTCTTCTTCTGAAGTCACTTTTTAGTGATTTGTTATTTTATAAGGATGGGTTGGGCAGTTATTTGGTTTTATGGTTACTAGTACTTTGGGAAGTCAGTGCTTCAAGGAAAATAGAATCGGACATTATTTATTTATGGTTGATTTAGTAAAAAGTAAAAGCAAGAATCTAAACATCATTTTCATTCGTCACATTAACTTCTTGTTCGTTTTTTTTAGTGGAATTAAAAAAAAAATCTGTGTGGGAAATCATCAAATGTCGTCTCCAGATCTGGGTGGAGCGGAAGGGCGCGTCAAACTTTTACTGACTAAAACCTATCCGTGTTCCTTCAGTTGCCCATATGCCAGGGCCACGGTATCTCTTTCGAACAAAACTCGCGACCCTGGTAGGGGAATTAGACACTCACTTTCTTTTTGATATTTCTTGTACATACCGTTCATACAAATCGCGTTTAAACTTGGTTGACTAGACAGTTGGATTTCACGTCCCTAAAATACCATTTTACTTCGGATTTATTTTCGGATTAAAAGATCCATAGGTGTTAGTAACAATAAACTTAGCCTAATATTAGTAATTACAATTTATTAAATTAATTTAAGCATGCTGACATGCATGACTGAGCGCCCTTTGCATGGACACTCATCCACTGCTTCAACAGTGGAGAATCGCATCTGTTCGCCAACGTGTCCAGGATGCCGTTTGCGGTGCCCCGCACGCGTCTCAGCAGCGAAGCGCTTCGCTTACGAATGATTGCATAGAAGCAATCAGTGTGCGCCTCAGCAAACATAGTCGACGCGCTGCAAAAACGAGGCAGCCCAAACAACACCCTAAACGCGTTGTTATATTGTACACGCAGAGTTGCGTACACACGCTGCGTGTAGTTGGCCCATAGACTACACGTGTAGAAGGACTGACTATATGCTTTAAAAAGCGTCAGTTTAACTTGCTTACTACAACGCAACGTGCAAATCTACGGGCCAACATGTTGCAACGCACACACAATGAAGTTCTTATTTACGTATTCAGTACGTAAACTATGAAATTTTAAACTAATTCTCTGTTAGAAAATCTGTGCAAATATCAGAAAATTCAAAGTTTTTACTTTTAACACGCTTTATATTAGCTTCGCTTGTATGTTTGTTTATTTGTTTGTAACCGACTCCATATAGCGTGATTTTGACCCACTTTAAACGACCAGAGGGGTAATTGCGGAACTTTTTATCGGTAAGAATTGGTTTAAAATTCATAGTTAAACAACATTCATTGCGTTATTTACGTTGCGGAGCCACAATTTATTCGAACAAATGACGCAATGGTTTAGAAATAATCTTCAATCCCATTCAGATTCTGATAAATTGTGTGTTTCGCAATTAGGGTGCAGATTTCATTTAAACTCTGTAGACATATTTATCTTAACTTATAAACTCTATGAGTTTTACATGTCATCTAATGACAAGTTTTAACAATAATTTTACCTGGACTTTTTTAAATCTCTGTACTCCATATATCCCTCTAAGGAATCTAGGATCGTTAACAATAAATTAAAAAAAAACCGGGTAAAGCGTTTAAACGGAAGAATTAATTTCATGTCACATAATAAACACATCCGCATTAATTATATGTCCGCTTGCTTCACAAAACTTTTTGTTTTGTTTGTAACGCAAATGCGAGGGCTCCAAAGTGTCACTCTTTTCCATTAGCCCAGTGAAACGGTCACATTATTAAATCTGTTCATCCTTTCTGCATAAAGTTGGGCGTTAAAGGGCTCACGTGGGTTCCGTATATGCTAATGTGTTTCGAAGAACTGATTTATGTGTTTTAAAAATTATGTTTTAAACTATAGCCGAGAGGCCTATTTCGAGCACTAATGCGCGTCCATCTAAGCTTTTATGTAATTTGCTTTTAGCGTTAATATTAAAACCTGGTACAGGACTCGTATTTTAAAGTAAGGTAATGAATTTAGTACCCATTAAATGTTTTGTCTCGGTCCTACTACGTTATTTCCTTTTTTACTGGTGCCTGTTCATTCTCAAAGCCAAACGACGTCCATTCAAAGTCAAAGTTGGATTTTTTCTGCTGCCGGTGTAGTTGCTTTATAATATTTAAATTTAAATGCAACTTGCATGAAATAAATTGTTGATGATTAAATGTAAAATATCATGTGAATCCTTGAAGCAACGGAAAAACGATCTGAAAAAAGCCTTACATGAGGAATTACTTAAGAAAATTTGTATGCTAAAACGATCAGAATGACCTAGCGTTTAATTTGTAATGTACGAGTAGGTATGTCCAATGTTTGTATTTTCTTTTATGTCAAATATACATTTCAATTGAGAATGTTATCCGCAATGGGCAGCAGTTAAATTCATCTCCAGTAATTTTTTTGACTGTTCTTTTCAGCGAACTAACCACAGCAGATGAGGAGACCAGACAGAGCAGTGCACAGTAGTCTATTGTCGTTGATGAGCCTTTCAGAACACTTTCCTATGACATAAATTTATTGGTCTACTGGGTAAGCTATAATACTGTCCAATGCGTTTTAGGTAGCGTTTAAATACTTTTTTCATCCCACCATCTCGGAAAGAGTATTTCTAATCTTCAATATCTGAGTGGAAAAGCCGTTTTTATTCTCTAGAGGATAAAGTAAATTGAATTTAGAACATCGTGTGCACTAAGTTTGTGAATTCAAAACATCATTAAATCTATTTACTTCTATCTCCATGGTGCCGAATTTATCATTCAACTTTTTTCTAATTTGTAAAACTTAGACTCGGAACCTTCTTGATATACTTTTTTTTTAATTTGCTTTGCGCGCGCCATTTTACTTTTCACGTCACCAACATTACAGTACCTAACAAAAATATTACACTCAACTTTTGGTAACTGTAGCAACGTTACTTTCAATTTTTCTTAATTATACCTAAGTATCATTTGAAATAATTTAAAGATTATTCTGTAATACTTACCTATCATAATGTAGTACATAATAAATGTTAATACCTAAACTGAAATAAAAGTATCTTGTGATTGAAATGCTTTTTTTGCATATTAGTCATTTCCTCGCTGAGGTGGGATGAAAAGTTACGTGTTGCACTCGAGTGCAAAGATTTTTCACCTCGTGCTCTTTTGATTCCCTCGCTGACGCTCAGGATTCTAATTTTGAATCACTCGCTGCGCTCGTGATTCAATTTTAGAATCCTTCGCTTGCTCGGTCATCAAAATTGAACACGCGGTTAAAAAGCAACTTTGCACTCTTGTATAACAAATAACTATTGTTCTATTTTCTCAATTCCACTTTAGCACGCGACGCCATATTTTTCGTTTGGAAACCGATTTATGTCGTCGTTTCGAACGTTTATTTGTTCGGGCAAAGGCACGAGTGATTAACTTGTAAAAAAAAAAATACTCGCGATCTTTGGCTGTTTATTTTGAGTTGGGAAACAAACCTTTTTGGTGGATTATGTTTATTCATTGTTATTTATTTCGATCGTATCGTTGTGATTGAATAATTGGGGATTTGAGAGCCTAATGAGAATGAAGGTCGGTTACCATACGGCTTTGTATGTGAGCAATTTCTGGGAATGTTGTTCGTTATTTCAATGTAGAACAAAATGTATTTTGATTAAAATAGACGTTTGTTTGTGGTTTGTTTTATGTGCCTACAGATGTTTGGTTAATTGTCATCAACTGTTTTTGGTGAAGACTTTTATTTACTGTTTAATTTCTTCGTATAATGTCTGTGACCTTACTAATGTTTATTAAATAAGTCTTTAGAAGTTTTTGCCATTGAACTGCTTGTGGTTAAGTAATATTAGACGCTCAGGTCGATCAGTCAGGTTAAGCTACGTATGCCGAGGTTGGTCTGTAGATAGGTCATCATAATTACATATCTAGAATTTTCCTTGCTTCGGAATGCACGTGAAGCCGTTGGTCCCAACTGCCAGTCTCTTTTTTGGATCTTTGACAATCGTAACGGCCAGGGCCTGATTAACCCTTAGGCTAATTAGGCTGCAGCCTAGGGCGCGACGATTGGGGGGGCGCGCTGAAATCGTGTCTCCGCATGCACTAATCTAGCATCATTGCATCTACCCTACATATTTCAACGAGACAAAACACTAAAACTAAATGCGCTTGAGACAAATTTTGAAACTTTAAAAAGCGCGCGTAAAAGAAACACTGACTTGTTAGTTGTTACTCGAATCGATCGGTGGTCGAGTGAGTGGGTGAGCGTCTAGTGCGAGTTTTGTTTAATCCACCTCGCAATAACGGGCGTAAATTTTAACTTCATTTTTAACCGACGAAAAAAAACGGAGGAGGTTCTCAATTCGACGCGTATATTTTTTTTTATGTATGACCATGCATAACTTTTTACATAGTCGTCCGATTGTGATAATGCTTAGGAAAGGGTATACTTCGAAGGTAGTCCCATATAAATTTGGAAAACAAAATCGAACCCTAAGGGTCGAAAAACAGGGGATGTTTGATTGTTCACTCACTGATTGTAATGTTTAACTACACATAACTTTATACAGAGTAGTCCTATTTTGATAAAAAAAAAAATATTGGATAGGTTATACCTTGCCAAGTATTATTAGTACATTAAAGCCACAAAAAATTATAAAATAAAAACTATTTAACAAAAAATTAAACCGCCGAAAAAACTGAAAAGTAAAAAATAATAAACCTTAAAATTATGAGTCGGCGCTTTGAATGATCTTTGTTCATTGATTTTTCAGCGCTTGCTTTTCAGTTTTTTCGGCGGTTTAACTTTTTGTTAAAATGTTTTTTGTATGGGAAATTCGGAATTTAGACAGTGCAACCTAGTTCTCGCGTTTGCCGCTCATAATTAGCCTAGGGCGGTCAGAACTCTTGATCAGTCGCTGGTTACGGCTCGTCAGAAGCCCGAGATTCTGATAGCCAGTCTTACCAAGGGGTATCGTGTTACCCAGTTACTTATTACTGGGTTCTGGAGGTCACATAGGCAGTCAATCCATATAAAATACTGGTGTTAAGCTGAATCCAGTTTGTCTGGAAGCTGAACCCTATAGAGTGGGGAAAAGGCTAGACAGATATACTCTATTACCAGTGCATCAAACCAACAGTAAATGAACTGAATGAATTAACAATGTACATCTAACAAGCATCTAAGTTCATTTACACAAAACACTAACATGTCTTCTAGTTTGATCGAAGCTAAAACAAAATTGAACTGTCAAAAAACCATAGACGAAATAAACCTTCTATTCTACGAAACTAAACGTCATGCCATTTCCTGTACATATAACAGAAAGTTGCCTGAATTTGGCGCGTAATTAAAAAGTGAGCAGCAATTTTCTTCCAGTGTGAGCATTTTGGGCATTGTGAGCATATTTTTCCTCGTAGTCGAATACTGTGCTTCAGATATAGTAGACGTGTATTTTTGCCTACTGTTATATATTTACGTACTCTACTGTAAATTTAAAACGTTTGTTCAAGGAAGCCTATACTAGTGGACGTCTTTCGGCTGAAATGAAGATGATGATTTAGAGAGAATGCCAGGGTTGCCTACAACATTAAAATATATTGTACTTACATTAATTTGCAATTTGCAGGTGGGTGTCAGGCTGTATGTTGAACAAAATATGTTTCGTGACGGTTAACATACGTAAAGACATACGTCTTTATAGATTAAAGGCTCGTTCAGACTAGAAATTGTTCTACGGATATAAATCGCCGAATCACGCGCGACCGTCGCGTCGCGCTAGTCTATACGAGCGTTAAATCATCAATACAATCCTCTAAGTTCAGAAGTCCGCTCAGTTAGGAAACTTTGAATTTCACGGTCTGCCTTTGTGCATTTTTCTTCATCATCAGCCTATATTGTTCCCACTGCTGGGACACAGGCCTCCTCTCGGTGAGAAGCATCTTTCTTAAGGCCTGCAAAATTCAAATCATAATTATTTTGTTCAACATATAGCCTGACACTGACCTGCAAATTGCAAAAAACGTAAGTAATCTGAATTTCGCGACCGTAACAAACATTACGGACATAATTGTTATAATTTAAATCATTAACTCTCTAAGTTCATTTAATTTGATTGATTGTTTTTTGTCATGAAATAGTCATTCAATTGAATCATATTTCAATTTACAAAAAAAACAAAATCATTAAGTACGCAATTTGTATTTCAGGGGCTACATCGGAGCTGTTGGAGAGTTTCGTTTGTGCAGTAGGCCGCACGTCAGTGGTAACGTGCTTATAGTTGTAACTCAAAGTTACAAATGATAAACTAGGACCATCGCAGTAAAATATATAAATAGTTACTAAACTACTAAGTAATAATAATTACTAATAGGTAACAAAACCATGGTCAGCAAAACGACCAGTTACCACAAGCAGCACCCGTTCACGAGCATAACACAAAGATCAGCCATTACCCACCTCGCCATATTCATCATTGACACCACTTACCTTACCTACTTAATATTTATCCCTTTCTGAATCTTCCATCGAACAAATGAACGCCAAAAATCATACGTTGACATTAACGCGGCAACAGGCTGGCAACATCTGCTTCCCTAGTACTTTCACTAAATCAATTCCCGTACTAAAAGCAGTAGGGCCCCCTAACACAATTACCATATTAATATACATTAGGTATGAAAATGTTTGTGTACAGGGATATGTCAGAATTTCTACTAATAAGAATGTTTAAATGGAACCTTGTTTTCTAAATCTTTATTTTCTATTTAGCTGAAATGAAGAAAAAGAGGAACTGTCTCCTGTTTATATTTAATTCACAAAAGTTGTGTCGATGGTGAACGAAAGTTTGACTTGAAAATGTCCAAAATAGCCGACGGGCTAACCTACAATCCTTTAGAAGTCTCAGGAAAAGTAGGAATTAATTAAATTCCATTCATTGGAAAGAAATCGTGTTATTTCGAGGTACAAAAGTGAAAGAAGAAGAAATGTGACTTCTTCCGCAGGCGCCTAAGGTAACGGTAACGAATTTTCGCTTTATTTTATGTAAATTATTTCATCACCCCTGGTCTCAAATCCGACAAAGAAACGGGCATGTCTTAGAACCAAAAAAATCCAACATAGTTGGAAAAAAACTTTTAAGAAAAAAAAAACCGACTTCCTTAAAAAACACTACAAAGTCAAAAATAACTTTAATTTCGAAAGTCGGTGTCTAAGGATCTGTATTTAAGGTTTTTTGCCACCGACTTCCGAAATTAAAGTTATTTTTGACTTTGTAGTGTTTTTTTAAGGAAGTCGGTTTTTTTTTGTTAAAAGTTTTTATTTTTAACTTTTTAGTTATGGTAGATACCCCGCACTAATCTAATCGCGTTATTCGTTCATTTGTCGCGCAAATACTTAATGCAAATTTAAGACTTATATGGTTTTCACATGGACCCCATTGTTCGAATGGAAGCAAATTAAAATGGGACCATTCGGAAAGCACCAGCTTTCAAATAAAAAAAAGAATCATCAAAATCGGTTCACCCAGTCAAAAGTTACGAGGTAAGAAACATAAAAAAAAAATACAGACGAATTGATAACCTCCTCCTTTTTTTGAAGTCGGTTAAAAAGGCTAAGCAGATGAGGATGATGACATAATGTTGGATCATGAGAAGACGATATAGATTGATGTTTGATTTGGTCATTTGAGTAAAAGACAACACAGATTGAGTAGACCTATCCAGTCAGCTCAGACTGCTAAGCAGCAATTGTGCAGCTAAATACAAAACTTTAAGAACTCAACGCTTCGATTAACAATACTTACCAAAGAGAGGACATTTGAGTAGGCCGCATAAATTACTCAAACTGCCATGATTAAGATTACAAACAAAACCAAAAAAAAACAAGACCCACGTTGATTTCAATAGCAGTTGGAATGTTGGAACTTCTGCAAAGTTATATTCAGTGTCCTCAAAGGTCCTATTTATGTAATTTTGACGAATATGTTTAGTGTACAATATTCTGTAGTAAATGTTGGTTCAGTAGGTACTATATGTAGGTACCTAAGTAGCTACCTGTCTACGCGGCTGTAAATATGGTACGTGGAGGTTTATAAGTTCGGCTTTGTAGAGCGTCGTGTCTCTTACTAGTCGTATCTGTTTCTTTATAAAAGTCGATCTGTATCTGCTGCTCATAATGTATCCACGTGCTTATTTAGGTCGATGACTTTTTTTATCATAGGTTTAAAAGTTTAAGTAAAAGCTCTTTGGCTGTACGGTTTGTACCTGGCTGATTTTGATATCAATAAATAGATGCAATTTAAAGAAAAGAGAATAAAAAAATAAAAACTTTTTACAACAAAACAACCGACTTCCTTAAAAAAACACTACAAAGTAAAAAATAACTTTAATTTCGAAAGTCGGTGTCTTCGGATCTGTATTTAAGGTTTTTGCCACCGACTTCCGAAATTAAAGTAATTTTTGACTTTATAGTGTTTTTTTAAGGAAGTCGGTTGTTTGTGGTAGCTACTGCGCACTAATCTAATCGCGCTATTCGTTCATTTTTCGCGCAAGTACGTAATGCAAATTTGAGACTTATATGGTTTTCACATGGACCCCATTGTCCCAATGAAACCAAATTAAAATGGGACCATTAGAAAAGCACCAGCTTTCAAATAAAAAAAGAATGATCAAAATCGGTTCACCCAGTCAAAAGTTATGAGGTAACAAAAATAAAAAAAACATACAGTCGAATTGATAACCTCCACCTTTTTTTGAAGTCCGTTAAAAAGTAAAAACGATATCCCGCCATTTTTAAATTGTTTTTACTGTCCGCCAAAATGAGTTAATGTAACGAAAAATGTCGGTACATTCTGAACTTTTATAAAAAAAAAATATATATACGGTCGAATTGAGAAACCTCCTCCTTTTTTTGAAGTCGGTTAAAAAAGGGAAAATGCGACACAAGACGGGAAAAAATATCTGACGTTTATGGATTTAACGCACTGTCAACACAGAGTTGGTTCAAGCGTTTCCAGTGCGGGAATTTTGATGGCAAAGAAGCTTGGCTCTCTCTGGTCGCCCTGCTACGGATAAAGTCGATGCCATTTTTGTAAACAAAAAAGCGCAATATTAGTAGTGACGACAAGTTAAAGAAATTCGGGTTGACCACAAAACAGTTTTAATTCATTTGAAAAACTCTTTGATCCTGGGTTATGAAAATAGTATCATCTACGACAAGAATGTGCGAAAAAGATCATGGCGAAACTTGGATGAACTCGCAATAAATTGATACTGTGTACATAGTAAGTTTGGAACGACATCGTTCATGAGCTTTTACCGCCGAGCAAAACCATAAATTCTGATCTCTACTGCCAAAGCAAGAAATTGTGTAAAAACTGCCATAATTATACAACAGATAGGATGTGGTTTTTCATCATGATAACGCCAGACCACACACTGCTTTAGCCACTTAGCAAAAATTGAGAGAGTTTGGTTGGGAAGTATTAATGCATCTGTAGGGGCGCTGACGCTTCATTTTGTATTCGAGTTAAATGCAGTGCCCGGCGACGGACAGTTCGCCCGCAGACACCATCGCCTATAGACGCGCTTACGATCTTTATACCAAACTAGCTTCTGCCCGCGACTTCGTCCGCGTTAAATTTCTTGTTCCCCGACCCTTCCCGTCGCGTCGAATCGCCTACCCGTGCGCTTTTCCCAGTTTTTGCAACATTTTTCATTACTGGTCTGCTCCTCTTGGTTGTAGCGTGATTTTAGCCTATAGCCTTCCACGATAAATAGGATACCCAACACAAAAATATGTTTTCAATTCGGACCATTAGTTCCTGAGATTAGCGCGTTCAATCAAACAAACAAGCAAACTCTTCAGCTTTATAATATTACTAGCTTTTGCCCGCGACTTCGTCCGCGTGAAATTTCTTATTCCCCCGACTCTTTCCGTCGCGTCGAATCGCCTACCCGTGTGATTTTCCCCATTTTTGCAACATTTTTCATTACTGCTCTGCTCCTCTTGGTTATAGCGTGATTTTATATAACCTATAGCGTTCCACGGTAAATAAGATACCCAGCACAAAAATATGTTTTCAATTCGGACCATTAGTTCTTGAGATTAGCGCGTTCAATCAAACAAACAAGCAAACTCTTCAGCTTTATAATATTACTAGCTTTTGCCCGCGACTTCGTCCGCGTGAAATTTCTTATTCCCCCGACCCTTTCCGTCGCGTCGAATCGCCTACCCGTGCGATTTTCCCCATTTTTGCAACATTTTTCATTACTGCTCTGCTCCTCTTGGTTATAGCGTGATTTTATATAACCTATAGCGTTCCACGATAAATAGGATACCCAACACAAAAATATGTTTTCAATTCGGACCATTAGTTCCTGAGATTAGCGCGTTCAATCAAACAAACAAACAAAGTCTTCAGCTTTATAATATTATATATAAGCTTCAGCTTTATAATATTATATAAGTACAGATTCCTAATGTAATTCATTTTGTGAAGTAAAGTACATATTCAAATCTAATCAGCATTTGATTTCTCTCCGTATACACACACACCTTTTTTTTTTTTTTTCAGGATGGGAAATCATCAAATGACTTCTCCCGCTCTGGCCGGAGCGGGAGGGCGTGTCAGACTTTTACTGACTAAAACCCACCCGTGTTCCATCAGTTGCCCATGTGCCAGGGTCACGGTATCTCTTTCGAACAATCACGCGACCCCGGCAGGCATCGGTCCTAGTAGACCCCTACACTGCTGCTGACATCTCTTTGACCCGAGCTTGGTCCTTACCGGGCGGCGAGCTACCCATTGCTCGCCACCCGCAAGCTCGCGCCTACAGTGGTCGGGAGTCCGCTATCAACTCCCGACGCCCGGGGCGTCTCCTCCTGCGGCGGCTAGGGACGTGAGGGCGCAGAGACTGCCACTCCCTCACGCGCCCCGCCTCCTCCTTCGCGAGCATTACTGCTTCGCAGAAGGACACACACACACCTAAGACAATATACACGCACCCACAAAACATCCATCATAAAGCCCTGATTTTTCACCCTCAGATTACCATCTGAATTCTATCCAATCCTGAATCGCGCAAGCAAATTTTACCGGGCAACTCAACTATACTATAGAACGTCCCGTTCCGGCAGTTCAAAGACTTCAATCAACGAGCAGATACTTAAGAGATAATATTAAATTATAATTTATTAAATAAAAATATATATTTTTTATATTTTTATCAATTATTTAAATATTTTATTATAATTTATTTTTTTATTATATTATTATTTTATGTCTCTCTTAAGATATATTATACTTATTCACTTGCTCACCACATACGACACCCATCTGGTCGGAGTATCCTCCGTTTTCTACGGAGGTATGAGTGAACTTTTACACCTTTACTTTACCTCCATAATAATATTAGTAAAGAGTAGCTTTTGCCAGCGGCTTTGCCCGCGTATTATACGTATAAACCTTCCTCTCGAATCACTCTATCTATTAAAACGCATCAAAATCTGTTGCGGAGTTTTAAAGATCTAAGCATACATAGGAACAGACAGAAGGAAGCGACTTTGTTTTATACTATGTAGTGATACGTCGCGTCTATTCTCCGAAAGATTAGGCAGAGGGGTACATAGTTAGACTTCAACAGTGTGACCCTGCCGAGGTCAAACTATGTATCCCTCGGTCTAACCCTTCGAAGAATAGACGCATATTTGTATCTATACTAATTCGGTAATTTCGCCGTTATGTTTAAATTCCATGTAAGAGCCAATATTGCTAGAAGTCGGACATAAATCCCAATCACCGGTTGACCTGGAAATCGAACTAAGGACCAGTAGTGCTTGCAACCACTAGACCGACGTGGTAGTCTTTATTAAAATGTAAAAAAAAGACGCTGTATATTTTTTCCCAGCAAACATTGAAACTTGCTTCGAAGCATCTCTCAAAGGCACTCAGTTTAATATCTACTGAAGTGCACTCATGTGACTTAATTAAACCAATATAATTCCCGTTTAGTGTACCTACTTGAGTGGTTATTTTATATTTTACATCAGTAACTAAAGGCTAGGCAGATGATAATGATGATCAGTAAAAAAAAAATTCACGTCTTTATCCGTAGTTATTTTTATTTATCACTGCTGCGGCTGTTACTAGACCTAATTAATTCATTGTTTTACTCAAAACCATCTGTTTAATCTGTTAAGTATTAAATAAATTATAATATCTTACAATAATTGCATAACTTAAAAGCTAAGTCTTAAAGAACAAAATAAGTACACCGTATAGGCTTTTCGTACAATGAGATGTCAGCTTATACTGGAAATTTATAGCTTGATGTGTGGTCGTGCATAAACGTATTTAAAAATTAAAAATAATCGTTTAAAAAAAATCTAAAAAAAAAAGCTTCCATAGAAAACCAAAGCCCCACGCTTTGGTTTTCTATGGAAGCGTATTTTTTAGTTTTTTTGCCTGATATCAATAAAAAATACCTTAAAAAGCACTCCACGCTCTTTTCCCATTATTTTCTACTTTTTAGTTTGGTTTTCTATGGAACCGTATTTTTTAGTTTTTTAAACTATTATTTTTACTTTTTAAATACGTTTTATATTTATTTTCTATTTTTTAGGGTGTTTCGAATTTTGTGACGTATGCCAGCGTAGTTTGTGACGTATGTCAGCGTAGTTTTTGGAGACAGTTTTTTTGCTGTAACAAGGATAATGGCACAAATTTATGAAATTATAGTATTGTCATCGGTCCTCGATAAGTCTACAGAGTTTAAATGAAATTTGGTCGTTTAAAGTGGGTCAAAATCGCGCTATAAGAAGTCGGTTACAAACAAACATACAAGTGAAGCTAATATAAAGCGTATAAAAAATCGTAAAGCACTATATAATTAGTCTGCATCGTTGTCAACAGGAAAGCTGCCCAAAAGGCTGGCAGCATTGCCACGTTGTATGGCAACGCGGATTCATTGGCCAAAAAATACGCCAGTAATAATTGAGTAAAACTTTATATCTAACTAATGGACAAAATTAAGGACTCAAAAAATATTCCAAAATGTTTGCGGTTTTCAAGTAGCTGAAAATGGTCGTTTCGGGTTGAAAGAAAAAGCAATATGAAGCTCATTTTAAATTTTTTTGGGATCAAGCAAAAAAAAAACGGGTTTTCTGTTTTTTTTTTTTCAGTGTTCAGCCATGGGATTAGTTAAAACCACAGACCATCATAATGTTAAAACAAGAAAATGAAAAGACGGATCTCGATTTAAAATAGTAGGTATTTTTATTATAATTTCAAATATAACACGAATGAACATGAGTCGAACCCGGGTCCTCAGTTTTAATATCCCTCTCTTGTTCCGTCCGTAGTATTTCGCATATTGCTCGACGCGGTTGTGATAGCCTTCACTGTAAGCTCAACTGAGCGGAAAATTGACACCGCTCTATATACTAGGTAATTTTAACGTGATGGGAGCCTGCGTTCATTGAATATAACATGGCCTGTATATTGCCTACGATTATTTCTTTATTGGAATATGGAAAACGTCAGTTTTTTTGAGGATATTGAATATGCCAAGGTAATGTAGCGATGAATGAAGACGGTATTTGGAAGGTTTATAAGTATTACACCTACGTACATATATAAATTTACCCTTTTTCCATGAGGGTCATCATTTCAGCGGAAACATGTCCACGGCTTCCTCCAGTTTGGGGGTCGCCATAATCGCTACGCTTGGCAGGCGAGTTGGTAATCGCTGTATGGTGGCAAAATGCATAGAGCTGTTGTCCATACTCTAGTAAGTCCCTTATTTACCTCTTACGACACACATGGGAAGAAATGAGTTGGTGCTATTCAGTACGTCCGGCACAACACGCAAGTGTACATGGAGGTACTTTCCTATTAATTTTGTGGTCTCCTTAACGGAGGTTTTAGAGAATTAAAAAAAAAAATGTTAATAAGATAAGAAGAAATTTATAAATCTGTTAACCTCCCAAAATTCAAATCTACTAAACCAGAAGCTAATCTATACCAAACCATTGTACGACTAAGTCACGCTCTCACGGATGTAACATATCGCGGCGGGATTTTATCGCGTACTGGATTTTGAACTCTCGGTGTTGAGCGGAGTATTTATAATCCAACAGAGTGCATGCCAGCGAGTCAAAAAAACTCGCTGTTCTAGTTTCAACCCTCGGCTCTAAACAGTATGTTGAAGGTCCGGCAGCACTGCGATATTTTTACGTTAGTACGAACGTCTATCGACTAACTCTATAGATCTCGTGTGTGTAAACATCGACAAGCGTTAGGTATTCTATAAAAAAAAAAAACCTTTTGAAGTTTTATAGATTTTGCAGTTAGTTTTCCCCATTTTGAGGGGAGGGAAATCGGTCAATATTTTGGTCAATGGCTATGAAGGTGAAATAAGAACCCTAACTAAATATGTTTATTGCTCGGCTAAGTTAAATCATTTATAAATATACGATGATGGCTAATATTCTGTTAAATATTGTGCGGGGGTGCATATAATAATGAACACGCCTGTTTCATGGTATATCAGGAAAGCAAGTCATATATAAATAGGTTAAGCTCATCGAGTTGGCTTCCACGAGGTTTATTCTTCTGTGCGGCAACTTCACTTTTACAGACAAATTCCCCATTCACACAGGAATTATGAGCGATTTAGAGTTCTTAGTTAACGAGAGTTATTATAATTGTATGCTGAAATAGCGTAATATAGAATATTTTTTTTGCTAGAGTATAGTTTTCATTTTATTTGTTGATATATTGGCATGGCTAGTAGGCTAACAAATGATTTATAATAGTTTAATGTTATGGTAATTACTTTGCCTACCAACTATAGTATAAAGTCAAGTTTATATAACTAAACAGACAGCTGTGCTGCTAGGGAGTTTGTTGCGCCATTTCTTCTTTCCAGCTGAATTACTAAGAAATGGTAAAGGGTGGGCGTTTTTGGGTGACAGTCTTATGTAATTTTGACGGCCATAAAGTGCTGATTCATAGCTTAATCAGAATAAATGACTTTTGATCTTTATTGATACGAGATTATTTCCGATTTTATTAGTCTGGTATCCCCCAAAATACGGCGTCCCGTCACGGGACAATTCAATAGATGACCAATGTGGTGGTTGAAACATCCTTTTGACTTCTGGAATATTATCGACCAATCCGATAGCCGAAACCGGGTCTCCTGCGCTTACGGGGAATGACCCAATCAAAAGAGCGCTTTTATTTTAATAATTTCCCGATGAGTGCAAATAAGGCGAAAGCAATTTACATCATCTAAATGCTACAATAATATGAATGATTTGTTGTAAATAATAGTCTACTATACTTAATTTTCAAGATAATTCAATTCCAATTTGTAAAACGTAACAAACGGTTTAAAACGGCTTCACGGATTTGAGATAGTCCATTGGTAAGGACATGAACCTGGATCGCAGACTCAGGCACTGGCATCTCCTAGACATGCTCATTTCATCAAAGACCTTGTCGCTTTCCAACAGACTAGACCAAAGTCAAGAGTGGACCCAAAAAATAAAAAAAAACAAGTTAAAATGCATGAACGCTCTTTTTTAAATTTCTCAACTTAATATCGGTCTCAACAGGAAAAATATACCTAATACTTTTTTGTATTATGACTTAAAAATCAGTTAAAGAATCACCTCATTCAACCTTCCTTGAATTTCACGTAAATAAAAGTACCCAGTTGTGTGAGCAACTCAATCCTTTAGAAACGTATCGGGTCGCAGGGTTTGAAAAATTGCTTTTAGAGTTGTTCTTCATTTTGTGTGGCTTTTTATTTTTTCTTAGAATTAAATGCTCGGCGAACGTCCCTCGTCCTTATAAGGTTACTTCGTTCGGAAAAGTTAGGTTAGTTTTTGGTCTAATATCGTTTGGTAATAGGTATTTGTCGGCCGTCTAGACGTCTTCATTTTTTCAGTCTAGTGCCTTATTTGACTGAATTACGACCAGAGTTTTCGTATAAAAGTTACGTATGTACTGTTAATGTTTATTTATATGTTATAATCTTTCCCATGTTATGAGGTTTCTCTCGTGTGTACAATGCTACAAGAAGAAGTGGCTTTAGTATTGAAACTGATTGTTCAATGCGCTACGCCTAGTGGGGTCCTTGACCCTAGAGCAACAAACAAAAATGAGGTTCGTTGAACTCTCCCTAAATAATACGTCTCATTTCGTGAATACATTAGATAAACAGTTAAAACCAACAATTCGCAACATAAACAACCAATTCATTAACGGCTACGCCTCCACAACAGTCCACAAGCACCTACAAAACAAACTAAACGCGAAACAGTTTGTCTAAATCAAAACAAACCCGAACTATATCAATCGATTTACGTTTAATTACATTTTGAAAGGCGCGTTGACATTTCGTTCGTCGTCAGCTGTGAAATCGGGCCGCCATCTTGAAGTGCCACGAAAACCGCAGGCGTGCCGCTGACTGGGCACTTTCACGCGTGTTTACACATTGCCTCGTACATCTGCTATCCTGGTACCTAACGTGAACGGATGGATTATTCAGTGATTTGCGTTAGCGTAATATGGCCGAAATAGGATGAGGGTGGATGATATCCAGAAATCTGTAATTATGTTATCTGTTGCCAATAGTCGTTTATGGCTAGACATTTTTCAATTAGAATTGTGAAGGAATTGGTAGGTAAAGCTCTTTACCTTACTTAACCTCTAAGTCCCTGAGATACCACATTTGGTATGTAAACAATAGTTTTTTAATTGTGTCTGTAATTACGGTAATTGACCGGTTATTCGATACACAAATTGGCTATCAACTTAATTGCCTTTAAATTCAAGTCACATTACTATAATTCTTCAAATTAGCGTGCTTTGTATGTCATTATGCTCAAGTTCCTTGTCTGTTGCAAAAATAAAATACCAAAATAGAGTTATAAAACAAAGTTCCCTCAGGTTATTAAAGTTCACAATAATTAATATTGAATTATCCTATTAGCAATTATGTACACAAAGCTTTCGTCTTCATCCAACTTCATTGAGTTCGGGAGTAACAAAACAATTTTGAGTAAGCACATAATTCAACATTGTTTAATCACAAACTCTGAATACCACATTAATATTTGAAACCGATGGGGATAATATTCATAGAATAGTTAGCATTTATAATTGTAATCTACTGTACCTACAGGACGATGTGCCGGTAATAGGGTGACCATAATAATTATGACAAGACATTAAGTGCAAGAATTATGAGTTAGTGGAGAACTTAATTACACAGAAATGTCCTTTATGTATAGTCAAGTTACGGAAGTGAAGTTACGGTCGGTATAAGTTGCCTTAGGTATACTTAAAGCGAGATGTCATAGTTTCTTTGGCTGCTTTTCGAATTAGAACATAATCGCTAACAGCGCTCAAATAAAAAAATGCGTTTTCGATATCCCGATTATAACAGTTGAGACCTATCATTTACGGAACACTCATGAAATCAAAAGCAAAAGTCATTTATTCCAATTAGACTGAGGACCAGCACTTTTCGAACGTCAAAATTACATAAGACAGTCCCCCAAAACGCACACCCTTCACCACTTCCTAGTGCTTTAGCTGAGAAGAAGAAGTGACGTAATAAACTCAACTCTAGTGGCAAAACATGAACACGCTAACAGAGCTAACACCATAATATAATCTTGTTTACCACAAATTTCTTCTTTAGCTAGATGAGCGAGTCTATGGTGGTTCACGGGGTGTCGTTATTGCCCTCAGCGTTAATTCGAAACGGGTGTTAGCACGGTCAAATCGATTATAGTGTAACTCGGAATGCAGCCTTTGTGAATTTCAAATTTTGACGTACTGACATTAAAGGCAAAATGTTAATGTCCTGTATCGTAATAATGTGAAACACACTGTCAATCACAATTCGAAAGATTTTGAAGGATATTGTTAGCCTTGGTTTACACGGGCGAATTTATTCCGCAGCGATTTTCTGAGACTGGATTTTTAACGCGCTTCTTAGCAACGAGATTAGAAAATCCAACAATGTGTGTTTTGTTCATTCGGATTCTCAATGCTCGACTTAACACTCACCACACCCAGAGATGAAAATTCAGTGTACGATTATATTTTTACATCGATGCGAACGTGGGAAGGGCTTAGAGAACCCTGTCCGCCTTTGCACTTATTTGCTGTCCGAAAAATGTTTTAACATTGTTTTAAGTTATTTATGAGTACAAAAAATAATAAGTAGTCGAATTGTGACAGTTCAACAATATTCATTGCGTTATTTACCTTGCAGAGCAGAAAATATTTTCGAACAAATGGAGCAGTGTATTAGCAATATCCGTCAAAATGGCTCAGATTCTGATTGAAAGTGTGTTACGCAATGAGTGCTGGAGAGTCAGCCCCGCTGAAACTTTGCTGACGGGCAAATATTTGATAACGACATCAACTATTCGGGACACCAATGAGCAAAGTAAAGCTAAGAATTTAACACACTATTCGTGCGGTACCGGACGAAATAAGTAGCACAATCCCATTTCTTCCCGTGGGTGTCGTAAAAGGCCAATAAAGGACTTACTACAGAATGGACAGCAACGTTCTCTATGCATTTTATCAACAAACTGCTATCGTCAACCCGCCTGCTAAGCGTGGCAATTATGGTTAACCCCTTAGGTTAGGCCTATGTCCACTGCCAGGGTCGCGAGATTCATTCGAAAAAGTTACCGTGGCCCTGGCATATGGGCAACTGAAGGAACACGGGTGGGTTTTAGTCAGTAAAAGTCTGACACGCCCTTCCGCTCCACCCAAGAGCGGGAGAAGTGATTTGATGATTTCCCACCCACAAAAATAAATAAAGGCCTATGTCTAGCGGTGGACGTCTTTCTGTTGAAATGATGATGAATATTGATGACATGTGTGAACGTCCGTGTGGTGCAGGACGTAAAGAATAACACCACCCCATTTCTTCCCGTGGGTGTCGTAAAAGGCGACTAAGGGACTTACTAGAGAATGGGCAGCAGCGTTCTCAATGCATTATACCACCATACTGCGATCGCCAACCCGCCTGCCAAGCGTGGCGATTATGGCAAAGCCCCCCAAATTGGAGGAGGCCAAAGTCCAGCAGTTGACGTCTCACGGCTGAAATGATGTGTGAACTTAGGTAATAATAAGTTTACAAAAACCGCGAAGACCTTGACGGATACAGCAATGTAGGGAAAAGGAAGAGGACTGTAATTTGACAATTCATTTAAACGTGGACCTTTTTGGCTGAAATTATGATGGTTCTAGACCTACTAGAGCTGACAATTTAGGTAGGCTGTCAAGAAAAAAAAAAACAGCTCTTTTATAGAAAATTTTAATTACTGACAAAAAGTTCCCCCCAGTCAGAATCATGAACTGAAATAATGGAAGCATGTTGTGCGTCGATCTCCAATCAGAAGAGTTCTTGCTGAAGTGAGGGAAGAACAACTATATGAATGTTGGTGCGTGTCCGTGAGATTTGAACGAAGGGTCACGTTTTTAGCTATTTATCCCGGAACACCAAAACGTAGGGGTACCATAGGGCACCACCACAGATAAAAAAATGATTTGAATGATTACGTTAAAATTCACGAAGTAGCAGTCGTTCCTAGCACAATAAAGAAAATACGCTGTGGAAAATCAAAGAGTTGATTCTAAAAATCTCACATTTCATTGGTTTTACGAACGGAACAAAATGGAATTGTTATAAATCACTCAGGACACTGTTTTTAAAACCTTGGAGATTGGCTAGACAATAACTAATATTAGGAAGGAAAAACTTATGGAGTTTTCAGTTTTTCCAACGTAACTGGATTTATCGAGAAAATTGGAAATGTTTCTTTAGTTATTCGCTGTTTATTTTGTGATTAATTATTGCGGTGTACTTAACGTTTATAGCGGAAGAATAAGCAAATCAAATTTCTGAGAATTATGGTTTGATCAGATCGTTTATTCAGCGTGGGCTGGCAGCGTCACATTTCAAGTGGTTCCCGTGATTATTTTATAAATCAAAGTACAGACGCCACCAGGTCAAGCTACCCGAAACTGTCAATTTTTCCCAATGAACCTTGAACCTAATGCTCTAGAGATAAAGTCGAAAATCTATCAAAGAAATCTGACAGATTGTAGTAGCTTGATGTGTTGGCGTCTGTACAGTAATTGTTTTTCAGTCAAGCACTAGACCGTTAGTATTTATAATTATTTTAAACTTTTACTCTCCAATATATGGATTTAATCATAATAAGTACTGAAAATCCACACTTTAATCCATACTTCCATACTAATATTATACATGCAAAAGTAACTCTGTCTGTCTGTCTCGCTTTCCTGCTAAAGCTACTGAACCGATTTAAATGAAATTTGGTACACAGATAGCTATTTTTTATCCCGGTAGTATGTTCCTGCGGGATAATTTCCGACGCGGGCGAAGCCGCTGGCAAAAGCTAGTAGAGAATAATTTAGAAGTTGTTGATTCTTATTACTAATTACCAAATTTAATGTGAAAAAAAAACATACCATTCAAACTTATTAACATGAAAGTGCTGGAGGCTCGCTGAACAAAAAAAAATGGTGCTCTTAATTAAAATTAATAAGATAATCACGAAAAACGACTTCACATGTGACATTGCCAGCCCGTGCCGGATAAACGCTCTTAATATGTTTACAAGGAAAACAGGAGGTCACCCACGGTGAGTTTTTGCAGCGATTCAGTAACGCGGTTTATCAACGCGCGTACTACCGCATCGATACGTTTGGAGGTTTGTCGCATTTGCAACGCGTGACAGAAACGATTCAGTATTCACACAGTATCGCTTCTGCATCGATGCGAAAGCGAGACAGTTTCGGCGAAAACGGTAAAAAGAGAGAAGTGTTGAATATGACATTCTTTAACCTTATCTAAGATTTCCTTCGTACTTTAGTTTTTGAAACGTTGTTACTTAAGGCCATCACGTATCCCTATTTTAATTATGTGAGTGCACCAAACTGTGTAGTAGTAGTAGCAACGTAGAGAACGCAGTCATTTCAAGTTTCCTCGACACAGTCCACCTTACAACAGTTGTGAGATGTACAACAGTTACTGTAGCCTCCACAAGAATTCACAGGTACTTGCTACAGCGCAGGACAGTATCGATGCTGCATCAAAACTGCATTGCGATAATTGTTTTGCAAAATAGTAATTCGATGTGCGAAATTATACGACTAGCAACATGATCACGACTGTTTCGCGATCTTTTTGCGACTTTATCGTTACGGAATCGCTACAAAAGTAACTTTGGGCGACTTCCCTAATAGCCCGTTAATGCTATATGAAAACTACCATTTGGCACAAAGAAACTATGTTTTCTGACTGTACATCAAACTAAACATTATCACGATGATTTATTTATTTTGGGGTAATTATCGTATTTCTATCATATAATTATCTTAGACTGGAAGATAGATGAGCAAGCCTCAGCTGTATGGAAAAACTTTCTGTAGTTCTAAACCCTAATTGCAATTACTTACTTTAATTTGGTTAGTATTTATATTTTATTACACGTCGAAAAAATATTTTTCACCATTTCATTTCCACAAATGATGTCACCCAGTAACTTAACCACTCAAAAATCCACAGCTTAACGTGTATTAATTAATTTCAAAACGGGAAAGTGTTAAATTTCACGCATTTACACCATAAGCCAGTTAGTTCGCAATGGAATAATTCCACTTTTGACTCGCACAGTCGCACACGGCTTCTGAGCGTCGGAAATTCCGTACGGCAGCGCAATCTCTAAAATAAATAGCCGTCATAATTTAGCAGGACATTGTCCTAAATAACACGTTAATCATGGTGAGTGTGTAAACGTAGGGTAAGCACGGCATGGTACAGGAGTAAATATCGGACAGAGTGATATAGTTCTAGAAACATCTTTGTGAAAGTAATGGCGGGGCTCTGTGTATAGGCAAGATGGGAAAAGCCTGTCAAAAACAGAACATTTCATGTTAGTTCGCTATTTCGCCACGTTTGCTAAGTATGATTTGTGTCACACTTAAGGTGCGAAACTTAGGCTGGTTTTCCGCCAGATATTTGCTATGTCACGTTGCTATGGTTGCGACTGATATCCACCAATCATACCTATCCATTAGTCCACATAGCACGGCACTGGTGGAAAAGTCGTCAAATTAGCTATGTTTTGTATATGAAAGGATGCGTGTTATGGATGCGTGCTATGGATGCGCGAGTGGAGCAGCCCTCACGGCGACGCCGCAGCTTCCCGTGCCTTCCGTCAATGCATTGCATAGCTTGAAAAAAAAAAGAAAGAAAGAAAATACGTTTATTTGCGGCAAACATGACGCACAGTAAGACCAGAAACATACAAAAATAAAAAAATAAAGGTACTTCGCGACACTAGACCCACAAGGGGTGCCTTAAGCATTCAGTCGTTTAGTTCTTAAGCCTGCGAGATGAAAACATTCAGCATTTACAAAAAGGAAATAATAGAAATTACTGTCAAATTGTCCGCCACCACCACTGCTGCCTGTGTCAGAAGAACGCATTATTCATGCCTCTTTCCTACCTGACTTGTCATCTGCGTAGCCTGTTCCAAACTATGTTGGGGCTAGCTTCCAGTCTAACCGGATGCTGCTGAATGCCAGTATTTTATATGGAACGAATGCCAATCTGAACTCCGCAACCCCGTTAGATACTGTGCAATACGGGTAACTGTGCACACACGGTACTGTGCAAAAAGGGTATCCTTTGGTAAGACTAGTTGTCAGAGTTTCGGGCTTCTGACGAACCGTAACGACTGTCAAAGATCCACGAATGACAGTTGGGATCAACGGTTTCACATGCTTTCCGAGGCACGGAGGGTTCCCATCCACGGAGCAAATGTGGCAAGCGTAGCTTAACCTGAGCTATCGACCCTTGCGACTGTTATTATTTAGCTACAAGCTGCTTAATCTATACAGAAAAATTACGTTTAATAGCTAATTCAGTAGTAGGGCTCAAGCTCACGGCTCAGTGTAGTAGTAAAGTTTAGACTCTGTCGTATTATCTACTCTATGGTCTCAGATTTTCATATTCATATCTCGGTGTTCTAGTACTTGTTCTAAACGTAACGTGTTTTGCAATTCCTCTGCGCTTTGAAAAATATGTAGATTTGTTTTCTGAGACGATCCTTATTACTGTGGGGGACGTAAGTGGAATGTCTGATGTGGTTCGGGGAGTCGTCTGATGTGCTCGGTTGTTGTTGAGAGAACTATTGTGTTTGTCTTGAATATATAGTAGGAAAAAAGCTTCTATCAGGTCCTTCTCGGTATATAAGCAGGTTTCATCTCCCTCTGTACGTTCATAGATGGTTGATTGTGAATTATTATTTTTAAATAGGTACCTTATATCTACCAAATTCAAACCATGCCTATTTTTTTTATGAACTACCCGTCTACGAAAAAAACCGCTAACTGTAGGTCGGACCGCGCACAATGAAGGGTTCTATAGTTGGAATGAATTAAGCTCAAGAACAAACTTAATAGTGTAATTGAAAAAATGTTTTCCCATGTTATAACTATTCCAAATTTCAAGAAGATAGCATTGGTAGTTCTTGGGATATCCAGCTGTCACAGACAGACGGACAGACAGACTGAGTCGTAACGTAAGGGGGGGTCCCCAAACCATTTTGCTACGGAAATATAAATCAAGGATTTATTGAGTTTTATTGCTTCTACAGGACAGTTAGTAAACTCATGATTATAAAATCAAAAACGATTTCTAATGCACATTGCTATTCATATTATTCATGTTCTCTTGTGGTGCTAGTATATTCTGTACAATCTTACCGTGAAATCTTAGGTGAAGTAAATTTGGAGTGAGCTGTCAATAGCATCAATACCTAACATTAGGTGGAATGGCAGCTCACTTCACCTAAGTTTGCGAGTTACAGTGTGATTCTTATAGAATAGACCGGCTGTTCATGAGTTCTGGGAATAGGTCCGTAGACTTGCACCTTTGCTCATAATTACGAACTCATTATCATAGACTGATGGAATATCTACATGTATACAAGCGTCATAACGTTAGCGACGGCTGTCGTTGAAATCCAGCGCTGGGGTTTTGTCTCACATAGGGTCGCAGCATTGTGCTGAGCGATGGCCGTTTTTGAGTGAATATGACGCATGTTTTCCCTCTGATTTTTTTTCATTTTTGTTTTGTTTGGTTTTTATTTGCGTCATAATTACCGCAAATTAACGCATTTTCTTTCTTTTCTTCCTGGTGTATCATGGAAAACATGTATTTGGCCATTAATAAAATAATTTAATTATTCTCTAAGAAAGCATACAGACCAACATCTACAAAAACAATTTCTAATAAACGTTTGCTTTTGCTAATAACAAGTTTCATATCCTCCACCAGTCCTTACATTTTCCCCCTCCAAGCGTGCATCAACAGCCACTGTAAATTGTATAGGTACCAGCTGAAGGGCCCTCTGCAGGGATAGGACGCATCAAAGTGAACACTCCGGGATACTCCAGCATCCCTCCATTCATGTTGTGTCATAAATATCTCGTCATCCCATTGACAATTTTATATTTAGACTCGTAAATCTTAGGATGAAGGCCGAGAGGTGAGGTTTAAGTGGGTTTGGTACGACCTTGCACCATTTAGACGCTGGAAATTCTGTCTTCTGTGTCATTGGTATGAGCTACTATGATAAATAAGAACAGATATAGAATTTCGTTATCGTTAATATAAATATAACTACCCGCCTGTAATCCCCGAAGAGTTTGGCAGAGGTGTACCTACAGTATACTTGCATTTCTTTAGTTAAGGCGTGTTTCTCTGGGCACGCCAGAATTGCGGCGGTAAGTTCCCTCTTTGAGGAGTGGATAGAGAGGCGCCACAGCGTCCTCACCTTCCGCCTGACGCAGGTCCTCACCGGGCATGGGTGCTTTGGTGGGTTCCTGTTCAGGATAAAGCGGAGGGAAACGCCCGGGTGTTTCCATTGCGAGGATCGTCTGGAGGACATGGTGGAGTATACAGTGGACTCACATCCCAAGCCACCGCAGGAGGAGACGCCCCGGGCGTCGGGAGTCGATAGCGGACTCCCAGCCACTGTAGGCGCGAGCTTGCGGGCGGCGAGCAATGAGTAGCTCGCCGCCCGGTAAGGACCAGGTTCGGGTCGACGACACGTAGTGTTCCACGCGCGCCTCAAAGAGATGTCAGCAATACTGAAGGGGTCTGCTAGGACCGATGCCTGCCAGGCTCGCGAGATTCGTTCGAAAGAGTTACCGTGGCCCTGGTATATGGCCAACTGAAGGAACACGCGTGGGTTTTAGTCAGTCCGACACGCCCATCCGCTCCACTTTAGAGCGGAAGACGTCATTTGATGATTTCCCACCCAAAAAAAGGCGTATCTCTCAACTGGGCATATATCCAGACTCCGGACTGCCACTGAAAAATTTCAGATGGAAAACCCGATAATACTTTGCCCGACCTTGGAAATCCAACCGCAAAACGACATGCTCAGCAGTATCGCTTGCGACAACTAGACCAACGAGGCAGTACTTCACCATTTCTCGTGGGTGTCGTAAAATGCGACTAAGGCATTGCATTTTACCACCATACTGCGATTGCTAGAACGCCTGCCAAGTGTGGCGATTATGGAACCCTACCCTCCTCTCGGAGTAGGCCTTTGTCCAGCAGTGGTCATGTTTCAGTTGAAATGATGATGGTATGAGGGATGGCTGTCATTATTATAAACATTAATACCACTATTCCTACAAGACGCTCTAATAACGAACTATTTCCTCAATCCAACGGAGCACAACCAACCAAATATTTAATGACAGTAATTATTACATACAAACCCACAAATTGGCTTATCGCCAAAATGATAATATAATTATTCGTAAAGCTCTAACAACATATTCCGTCCATGACGAAGGAAATCCATTTAGGGGTGATACATCTGCCATAATACCATCATAAAATAATATCATTAGGGTAGGAAATGTAATCGGACGTGCGAAGGGTCGGTCTAGCGGTGACAGCCCTCTGCTGACGTAAGGGTTATACATAAACTTGTTACGAACTTGATTCTAAGGTATTAACTAGGTTTTTGCTCAATGACTTAAGAAACCTTGATTTTTTTGACTCAAGGTTTATTTTTATCGCGTCCGTTAATATTTTCGAAATTACGCCAATTCATAAAAAATACACTTCAGAGAGGAATGGATAGGAGAAAGGAAGGGTCTGCCCTGCAGTGTGACTGAATATAGGCTTAGTAGGTAGAACGGGCTGGTTTTAGTAACTCAGAGCGCGTATTTTGCATACGGCAATATAATTGATTAATTTGAAAAGGGTTCCCTCTATCTGGCAGAAACTTGATGCTCCGAATTTTATTTGGCATAACACACTTGGCATAATCTTATTTAAACGAATATTTGTAAGGCATAAAAAACGTTTAGCATAATCATTGTTTGGCCGAATGTTTATATGCTCGACTTTACGCTGGCATACTTTTAAGCTGGCAGAATTTTATTTCGCATAATTACCATTGGCAGACTTAAAATTCCGCATAATTTCGGTTAGCATAACATTTATTTAGAGCAATGATTATTTGGCATAATTTCATTTGGCTTACTATGAAGATGGCAGAATTTCATTTAGAACAATTTTGTTAGGTATATTTTCATTTCTATTAAATTGCATTTTAACCTTAAATAAAATGAAATAGTGTCTCAAAAAGTCAGTATATGTTGTGCTACAAAAATTATTGACAGAAACGAATCGCTGCAGAACCGACTCCACGTAGTCTTGTCTGCCCTACCCCTAGAGTGTAATTTAAGCCCGCGTAGGCGCGGAGTGGCGAGGCGGGCCGCGAGCTGAGGAGCAGGTGGTTTTGACGGTCGGCTTCGGCTTGCTGGCCGGCTTAGCCGGCCAGCCTCAGCCGCGGCGGTGAACGTAAAACCATCTGCAACGATGAGCTCGCGTGAGACCGCCGGAGCCCCGCAGCGCTGAAGCCGTGACAGAAACCATGCATGCTGCATGTTGCATGCTCGCCTGCATGCTGTAAGCTTGTTTGCATGCTGCATGCTTGCTTGCATGCTTGCTTGCTCCATGCTTGCTTGCATGCTGCATGCTTGGTTGCTTGCATGCTGTATGCTTGCTTGTTTGCATGCTGTATGCTTGCTTGCATGCTGCATGCTTGTTTGCATGCTGCATGTTTCTTCGATATGAAATGTATGCCAAAAGATGATTCTAAGTTTAAAGTTTCTGAGATATGATAGTTCTGCCTTTTAATAACTATCGATATGAAATTATGCCAAGAGACGATTCTGACTGCGAACTTTCTGCGATATGATGATTCTACTTTTTAGGGTTCCGTTGCCAAATGGCAAAAAACGGAACCCTTATAGATTCGTCATGTCTGTCTGTCTGTCTGTCTGTCTGTCTGTCTGTCCGTGTATGTCACAGCCATTTTTTTCCGAAACTATAAGAGCTATGTTATTGAAACTTGGTAAGTAGATGTATTCTGTAAACCGCATTAAGATTTTCACACAAAAATAGAAAAAAAACAATAAATTTTGGGGTTCCCCATACATACAACTGAAACTCAAAAAAAAAATTTTCATCGTACCCATACGTGTGGGGTATCTATGGATAGGTCTTTAAAAATGATATTGAGGTTTCTAATATCATTTTTTTCTAAACTGTATAGTTTGCGCGACAGACACTCCCAAAGTGGTAAAATGTGTGTCCCCCCCCCTGTAACTTCTAAAATAAGAGAATGATAAAACTAAAAAAAATATAAGATGTACATTGCTATATAAACTTCCAACGAAAATTGGTTTGAACAAGATCTAGTAAGTAGTTTTTTTTTTATACGTCATAAATCGTAAACCGCAATTTACCTTTCATTCAATCAACTCAAATATAAAAATTAAAAAATTAGGATTTAATTTCATAAACACAAGCCTTATGCATAAACCGTGAATACCTACAGCTTTGTACGGGACCCTCGGTGCGCGAGTCCGACTCGCACTTGGCCGGTTTTTAATTATTATGGAATAAAATTTATGCCTAAAGATGATTCTGGCTTATAAAATTATGCGTTGTGAATGTATGATAAATGAGTGTATGCCAAACGATTTTCTGCGAAATGAAGTTTATGCCATCCGCTGTTATGCAAAATAATATTATAACGAAAAAAATTCTGCCATAAAGGGTGGACCCATTTGAAAATATTGACTTTTTTCTTCACTAATCGCACCAAGAGAGATTTTTTTTTGACGCTGTGTCTGCGTTTCTTTGAACGAGAACCAAATAAGTACAAATCGCCAATGACGAAAACAGGTATCCATAAGTAATATGGAGCCTGGCAAACAGTCTATGATACTATCGCGTATGACCGGAAAATCTACGGCAGGTTTAATTGAATTTGGTCTTACCTATCAAGTTTATTTCGACAACTTTTAACAAAAAACGCTTTATTGGCAGTCGGGTAAAAATGCAGACTCAAATACTTCGCAATTTCTAAGAAAAATTTATTAGTATCTTTACAGTAAAAAAACCTTTTCTGAACTTTGTAAGCTAGGAATTTTACATTCTTGTGAGAAATACTTTTCGCGAGGCAAATTTCGATAGCATCCTAAGAATTCTAACAAGTTCTCTTAAAAAATAGTCAATAAGCTTAAGATTCCGATTATTATTCATTGTTATTTACAGCAAAAACTCAATATTTACAGCTTAATAAATCACAAATCTGGACCGTGTAACTGACGGAGCGTGTCGTGGTTGACATGTAAGAATCGATCTCGAGTCGAGACCAATGATTGATGACCCCTGATACCGCGGTATCATTGACTGTTTAAAACATTTGCTTTAAAATTTTGTCGAATTCTGACACTTCTTAATTTTTATACGTAGCAACTATTTTAGTATTGTGTTTGTATTCTAAGTAGATCGTCTACGCATTTATTTATAGTGTACTAGCTTTTGCCAGCGGCTTCGCCCGCGTGGAGGTCGAAAAATCTACCGCGGGAACATATTACCGGGATAAAAAGTACGCTATGTGTTATTCCAGGTTACAAACTATCTGTGTGCCAAATTTCATCTAATTCGGGTCAGTAGTTTTTGCGTGAAAGAGGAACAAACATCCATACATACAAACTTTCGCGTTTATAATATTATAGTAGGATGTATGTTTATATAAAATATTGGTATTATTGACGTGTTTTAGCAGCCGCAGGGGTCGCTCGATCAGGTTAAGAAAACCTCCGGGGTTCCTCAGGGTTTTCACCTAGGTCCAGTAATTTTTATTATCTTTGTTAACGACCTTCCCTATTGCTTCACAAATTCCACGCCATTCATGTTCGCCGACGACTTGAAAATAGCTCGTGTAATAAATTCTCAAGTCGATTCATCTTTACTTCAAGCTGACCTGAATGGGCTTATAAAATGGTGCGATGATAACAAAATGCATTTAAACATAAAAAAGTGTTCTCAAATAACCTTTACCCGGAAGCCAATTTTCTTTGATTTCAGTTACACTATAAATGGCACGTGTCTCAGCAAAGTTGATGTGATGAGAGACCTAGGGGTCTTTCTTGACCAAAAATTAACATTTATTCCTCACATGTACATTATTATTAAAAAAGCTTCAAAGTCACTTGGTTTTGTACTACGGAACGCAAAATGTTTTCGCCAGCCTGGAACTAAAATCTATCTGTACAACTGCCTCGTACGTACCGTATTGGAGTACTGCTCGGTAGTGTGGCGTCCCCACTATGCAACACATAGTCTTAGGTTGGAGCGCATTCAAAAAAGATTTTTAAACCATCTTGCTTACTCGGGGGGAATAGCCAAAAAAGTGCCGAGCTATGCGAAACGACTAGAACATTTTAACATGACTTCACTCGAAAAACGCAGAGATTATAACGACCTAATTTTCTTATTCAAAATTCTTAACAGCAAAATAGATTGCCCACAGCTCTTAAGTAAGTTTGGTTTTAACCTACCACATAACTACCCGCGCCACCCAATCAAACTATTACGTCCCCCATTCCGCAAAACTGTTTCAGGGTCAAACTCCCCAATCCCAAGACTTTGCAGGCTTCTCAATAATTGTGATGATGCTATAGATATTTGTTGTACATCTATTCATAAATTCAAACAACAAGTCCACCACAAATAATCAACACTACACTGAACTATGTTAATCTTAACCTATATATTTAAGCTTTTAACTGTCTTAATAATAACATGTCATTAATATTAAGTATGCTTTTAACTGTAAAACCATGTAATTAATTTTTAAGTAAGTTCATGCATGCTGTGTCTATCGCATCATATTGTACACTTGGTGTGCATTATAGCTTGTATTATTAGATTATAAAGTGTAACAATTGTAGATAGACCAATAAATAAATAAATAAATACATACATTTGGCATGGTTGGCCCATCACATATCAAAACCCTCCGCGCCTTGAAAAGTACGTTAAGCCTTAGATCTCAGCTGTAATCCGTGAATTTTTGACAGTCATTTCCAGTTGTCAGAACTCCGAAAATCTGACAACCAGTCTTACTTAGGGGTATCGTATTACCCAGTAACTGGGTTGTTGGGTTCAGATAGGCAGTCGCTCTATATTGGTTTTCAGCTGCTTCTGGTTTGCTTGGAAGCCGATTCCAACATACTGTGGAAAACGCTAGGTAGATGGTGATAATATAAAATATAGAATTTAATACATTTTAAAAAGGTAGCAGTTTCATAGCCATTCTTCTCTATACGAAGCTATCTTTCTACACAGAATAAATTCTATTTTCTTGTAAATTATGACGTTTATCAGTGTCTTTGAATCGTTAGTTATCACAAAATATGTTTTTTTTAACTTACCTAAGTTGGGATCATATTTGTCTATTCTAGACCAACACCAACTTTGAAAACAAAATATTTGGTTTAAAATACCTAATCCACACTAATATTATAAATGCAAAAGTAACTCTGTCTGTCTGTCTGTCTCTCTTTCCTGCTAAAAGTACTGAACTGATTTAAATGAAATTTGGTACACAGATAGTTTAGAACCTGAGAGAGGACATAGGCTACTTTTTATCCCGGTGGTACGTTCTCGCGGGATATTTTCCGACCTCCACACGGGCGACGCCGCTGGCAAAAGCTAGTATTTAATAAATTAATATAACTGATGTTAAAATTGTGTAAGTAAATTTCACACACATTCCCGCAGTCATGTTCAAGCGGAATACTTGACGTTTTACCCTTTGGAAACCCTTAGCCCAAACGAAATATACCTATTTAGTTTATTATTATATTTACCTACAATTTTTTATTGTTTTTTTTAACCCCCTACGGAAACCGAGAAGGGTTATAAGTTTAATAGGATGTTATTGTTTTTATGATATATTTTTTTAAGTATACCTAATAAATAATAATAATTAAGCTTTATTTATCTCATAGCTTAAATTATATTAATACATAGTTTTTCATATAGAGACGAAAATACTATGTAATTTGTACGGACCCCCTTCGGATAAAAGACTCCTCCATAAACATACCTAATACCTACTGTAAAATTGGAAAACGTGAATATTCAGCATTTTTATTACTTTTTTAAAGCACTCTGCAAGCGAAAATGTATGTCCTAGTCTACATCATTGAAGTCAAGGACAAACTTCAGTCTGTGAGGCGTTGCTCCAAAACTCTTTGATGTTTAGAAAATTATGGCTCTAAAATCTTTTCACGCCTTCAGGCAAGAGATAAAACAAGTTGGTGTAAAAATGCCTTAAAACTTGCAAAGGCGTTAGTCTTTTTCAATTCGTTCATACAAACATTTGCTGTGCCTTTTCTAGAATTTCTTTTCATCATCATCATCAGCATGTCAGGTGAACCCAAGCTCCGCCTCTTCGACCAGTTCTGTGCTGCCCGCATACAGTGGATTTTTGCAGCCTTCGCAAGGTCATGGGTCCACATTGTGGGAGGCTTTCTAACGCTACGTCTTCCGGTACGCCGCCGCCGTCGCTACTCCAGAAGTATTTGGCCCCATCGGTCATCTGTTCTCCGAGCACTGTGCCCTGCCCACTGCCACTTAAATTCGTCAATTCCTCGGGCTATATTGGTTAGCTTGGTTATTCTGCGGATCACTTTGAATTCTTTTTGTCGTTATAAAATTCCTCTGCCAGGTTTGTCTCCTTAATAATTGTGTTATGGAATTTAATCGTAATTCTTTCTTCCTCGGAACACATCTAAGGAGTTATTGAAGATTTTCCTCGGTTCTTCCTGAAACATAAATATTTCTCTGCTTCTCATTTTGTAAAAAATAAGATTCCGTGTTTGTAGAATTTAATAATATATCTTTGCGTAAATTCTTAACAAAACGTTTGTAATGTTGTACCTAGGTACATATATCAGTAGAATGTTTAATCATATCTCTTTGGATGTATTTGAGGATATTAAAAATGTTCGTTCCGCGTAACAAGCTTATAAAAAAGAATGATGAAACATTTTATCAAAGAAATAAATGGAACCCAAGTTTAACTGGAATTCCTTTTGCTCAGTTACTTTGACATCGAAACTCGGGTACAAGTAACTGAACTCCGATGCTAACGATATGCATACGTTTGTGATCATACTGATTTTAAAGAGAAAAGTTTTGTATGTCCGCTGAGAGTTCATCATAACATCTGTTTTGTGTAAGTTTAAATTGGAACTCTTCATTATTATTGTTCTACTCATTATTAGCCTGACCTTTCCCCAATTTTTTGGGGTTGGCTTCCAGTCTTACCAGATTACTTTGTTGCCACAAAATCAGGTTACAGAAAATGTAAAACCCTAGTTTCAGAGCTAGGTTAAAGTGCCTGTATTAAGGTTTCAATTATGCAAGTTTTGTTCAGGAAATGGTGACTTTATATTACTTAAAATTAAGTTCAATACTAAACATTCAAACTTATTAGCCACTATCAGCACTCCTAAGCCGCGTTCAAGAGCTCTCATAGTCATCATTGTTATGGAATATTAACACAAGTACCTCTTGAATGAAGTTTACATATGCGGTCGCGTTCATTTTCATTTGTGTAATAGTAGTTGTGATTCGCGGATTCTGGCGCAAGCGCCAGAGCCCGCGCTTGCACCAGAGCCCGCGAATCTGTAGCACCCTTCGTAAAAAAAAAAAAAAAAAAAAAAAAAAAAAAAAAAAAAAAAAAAAAAAAAAAAAAAGGTTTTGGTGTGCTCTGATCTCAAATCTGCGGTCCATTTTAGCGTAGGATGCGTGGTTCTAGAGTTATGCAAATCAATTAACTGTTATCTCATTGATTTCCGGTGGTCCTGCACCCTCATTAGCATTCCATTGTTCGCCTAATCCTTTTATCTATTATACTTCGAACACCTCATTACGTTGCGCCAGAACCCACGAATCTGTTGCCCTACGGTTGATTTGGCGTTCTTATCTATTACTCATTGTATGTCTGCTTTTCTATGTCATCAATAAAACACATTCATTTTTATTTCAATATTTTATTACTTTTTTCTACAAAATATGAGCGGAAGATCTCATCCACAAAAATATCATTGTGCAGTGTGTTCCCTGTAAATATGTTCGTAAAACTATGCATTGAACATCCCTGAAACTTAAATAGCAAATACATTAAGCAATATTCACCACAAACTGAAGTCCAATCATTCTGAATCCTATCAACATTCCAGTCCCATCTCTTACAATTCCTTTTCAAAAACTGGAGATGATATCGCTCAGGTGTTCGTCCATATGAATCAAAATATTGACCGATACCATTCGTATCGATATGTACAGCTACCCAGTGTGAACCTGGTTTATCATCCGCATCCAAATTGCATATTATATACGTTGGTACATGTGTATACATAGGTAGTCTATTAGCAGCATAAACATTATTTTCTAAACTGGGATGAATCTTTTTCATATGTTTTTGTAATTCTAGTGTATCCATGATATTACTGTTATTAGCAGATTATTACAGTACCAATCTATTCAATGGTTGTCATAGGAATGTTCAATTATAGTGATTTGTAAATATTAAATCGCATTCTTTGTGGGAGTCACAAAGCTTAGGATTATCATTTTGCTGCAGCTAATTTAAAGTTTGTTATATGGGTCTGATTATATTAAATAAAACACTTTGAGTACATAGACATTTTTAATTAACTGATCAACACAATAATTATTAAATAAATAAATTAAATACAGACATATTATTATCAAAATACCATTTTCTAATACACACAGCATTATTCAATGCACAATTCAATTTATGGTTCACACAATTAAAATCAGTTTTATTTTTACAGAACTTTTTTTTTAATGTCGCAAAATTAGGACATCCCTTCTCACCTATGTCAATCACTTCACAGTTTGCACATAACTCTTTAATCCACGTAATCTTTTCCAAACCCTTTGTCATAATTTTTTTATTTTCTAAATATGGTAAAATAACACGTTTAAACTCTTTGTAGTCTATGTAGCCTTCACTCCAGTAAATTCCTCGATTTCTTTCTAACCATCTCACCTGCTTTTTTTCTTCTAGTGTTAGGTAATGGAATGAATATGGTGGTTTCACCAAGAACGTCTGTGTATGATCATGACTCGCAATGGCCAATTCTTTGATAATAAAATGATTTAAAGAATCTTTAAATCCTTGGAGTTCCACTATAAGGGTGTCCGTCTTCATGATATCTTCTTAACAATGTTACTTAATGGTTTGTATTCAACAATGCAATCGTTCAGAATGAGACAATATGCTGAAGTTTGATCTGGTATCTCCGAATCACTTTCAATTTCTACTCTCACTTCCACAACTGGCCCTGTCTTTAGATTATCCACTTGTCTAGAGCAATCAATGACAAACAGCGGTGCTAAATCTCTAAACTGTTTTTCGCTTAATATGGGTTCCGGTCGACGTCCGTAATACGACTGTTGAAATCTGGTGTATTGCTCGTTGTAAATATTGAATCGCATTCTTTGTGGGAGTCACAAAGCAGGTTGATGCCTGTTGCGAAGGAACGTGAGATAAGTTTGTTGACTCATAGAGTTACAATCAGTTTCGTTGTACTTAGTAATTTGCTTTAGATAAGAATAAGGAACGTGAGATAAGTTTGTTGACTCATAGAGTTACAATCAGTTTCGTTGTACTTAGTAATTTGCTTTAGATAAGAATGGTGCTATATAAGATCGAACAGTTGCAGTCATGCAGTCAGTCTATGGTCGTTTGACCACAGTGGATTGTATACGTCTACCAATACTACGTTTGTGTTACTTCAACGCATCAATGGCCATGGAGGTAAGTGTTTATTCTATTGACAAACTTACTTGTATTTCTGTTGTTGTTTCCTAACGTGTGTGATTAAGTGTAAACAAATTGATATTAACGTGATAACTCTGTTGTTGCAGAGATCATTCAGCTTCGCAGACGATAATGAAAATACCTATAAACAGTATTACTACTCGCCACTCTCTCCTCAACACGAAGAAGAGAGTGATGACATCGTCGTTAATAACACAGACAATGGTGGAAAAAGGAAATCGCAACCGATTGATCAATTTTTTGAAGTGGTACCAAAAATAAAAAGGAAGAAGCTGCTATCCTCGACTGTGACACGAGCTGCTAGAGATGGCGTATCATACATCTCTACAAATTCTGACGATGGAGACCAAGCGACGCATCTCATAAAAATTGAAATGTATGATATGAAGAAACTATCCAAGATTCCAACTAGTGATCACTGGAAGCACGCTACCACGAGGATTAAATATTACATAAAGAATAATAAGGATAGCATCTACGACAACACAAACGGCCTCGTATACAATATTACAAAGACAATAGCAGAAAGTGAAAAAGTTAAAAAATACTTTTTTAACAATGACACTCATTAGTGGATTAGTGAATGTGATTCTGTTTACTTAAAGTACTTCTGTGTACTCATTAGATTTTACATGACTTTCCTAATCCTTTGTTAGACTATGAATATTGGACATTATTTGAAATTGGGTATCAGTTGCTCTACCAACACTTAACTGTTACTTACTGTGCTACATACTTTCTTCTTTATTATAAAGATGGAAAACTTCAGTGAAATGTGCACCAGTGCTTTCTTTTCCGCGCCCATTGAAGAGAATATAGAACAATCCAACAGCGAATTCAATCAGGAGCTGTCTAAAGTTTGTGATGAAATAGAGAAGCATGAACTGTTCGATTCATCGTATGATGATGAGTTGTATAATCAATGTTTGATGGTTGAAACAAAGTTGATGTAAGTATTAGAAGTACAAACTCAATAAGAAATATTATTGTAGTAATGTTTTATTTTAAGATTTGTCTAATAATTTTCTTTTTGTTACAGTCAACAACAAGTTGGAAGAGGTATCAAACGAGGTATCACTACTGATGAAAATAAGGTTACCAAGAAAGCAAAATTTGATGAAGGAGCTTCTACATCATCAATTGAAACCAATGATGTGGACAACAATAAGGTGGAATGTGATACATGTCATGTTTATATTAATAAAAGGTATCTAAACAACCATTTAAAAAGCAATTCACATAAAAATAATCTTTTAAAATCACATAATTCATTAACAAATGTTACAGTTGTTGAAACCGCTTTTGGCAATCGAATTTTAACATATAGAATTAATAGTAAAACACTTCAATCGGGACAATATTTTGAAACACCGGAATCGTTTTTAAATTCGCTAAAAATTGATATCTTATTTTTGATAAATGAATGTATTCAACAACATACAATTTTTAAAATAAACTTCATATTGCATGCTGATTTCATACAACAAACTAAAGATATTAAAAATACGTTTGATTTTCAAACGTTTAATTACATAATTTGTCAGGGAGATGACTTAAATATTTTTTATTCATCATTAATAGACACTGTAGTCGGTAAAATTTGTCAATTTGAAAAAAAAGATAGTGGTTGGAGTCTTAATCAAATTAAATACATAGATATGAATGTTAACAAATTCAACCCCCTACGTGGTAGTTCATATATCGACCTTCCTCAAGATATTAAATCAAAAAAAGCTGTAATCAATGTTAAAAATAATGATAATATGTGTTTCAAATGGGCATTACTCTCTGGTTTATATCCTGTATGTAAAAGTGTAGATCGGGTAGCATCTTACGCAATTCATGGAAATAAACTAAAATTTACTGGTATTTCTTTTCCGGTTATAATTGCAGATATATCAAAAGTAGAGAAATTAAACAATATTAGTATTAATGTTTTTGGCTTAGAGTATAATAAAGAAAAAAAGTGTAATTCTGTTGTAGGTCCTTTATATTTAACAAAATGTCGTACACCTAATCATATTAACCTACTATATATATCGAATGGTACTAACAATCATTACTGTTATATTAAAAACTTATCGCGATTAGTTAGTTCACAAATATCAAGACATCATTGTGCAGTTTATATATGTGATTCATGTTTACTTCATTTCCCATCGGAGGAAAGACTTAATAACCATCAACAATATGATTGCGCTCACATTTGTACGGAATTACCAAACGGTGAGGATTCCAAAAAGGATTGGTTTGGTAAAGCAACCTCAAATAATAAATTAAAATTTGATAAATTCGTGAAAAAGTTGAAAATGCCCTTTGTGGTTTATGCAGACTTTGAGGCATTTTTGAACCCAATAGAATCATGTAGTAACGATCCATCCAAGCCTAGTACAATTAATATTCAAAAACATGAAGTGTATAGTTTTGGATATTACATTAAATGTTCATATGATAACAGATTATCAAAATATGAGACGTATAGTGGGTCAAACTGTGCACAAGTGTTTATGAATCGCCTTTGTGAAGATGTGAAAACAATATTTAAAAAAAATAGTTTCCAAAAATGTCTCGTTCCATTATCAGATGACGATAAAATTAAAATTTCAAATTCAAACATATGTCATATTTGTGAAACTGAGTTAAATGAAGATCTTTTTTACGATTTTGATTGGCACACTGGCAGTTTTAGGGGTGTTGCACATCAAGTGTGTAGTTCTAAGTACAGAACCCCTCGTCATATTCCAATATTTTTACATAACCTCAGTCATTACGATGCTCATTTCATTATCCATGCATTAAACCTCGATGATGACAAAGTTGAAGTTATTCCACAAAATAAAGAACGATACATATCATTTTCAAAACAGTTAACAATAAATAATCAACCAGTAAGTTTAAGATTCATAGATTCATTGAAATTTTTATCGTGTAGTTTAGATCAACTAGCTAAAAATCTTAATGATGATCAGTTTACAGAACTAAAAAGGAACTATCCTAATAATGAAGATTTTTCACGTTTAAGACGGAAAGGTATTTATCCTTATGAATTTATGTGTAATAGTGATTGCTTGAAACATCCATCACTTCCTGATCAACACCAATTTTATAGTTCACTCACAGATTCAAATATTTCAAATGATGATTATAATCACGCAAAAGATATTTGGCAACATTTTAAGTGTAGTAGTATGTCTGATTATTCCAATTTATATTTAAAAACTGATGTTTTACTTTTGACTGATGTATTCGAAAACTTTAGAAAGCTTTGTATTAAAACTTATGGATTAGATCCTGCTCATTACTATACTGCCCCAGGTTTAAGTTGGGATGCAATGTTAAAATTTACCAAAATAGAATTAGAATTGTTAACGGACTATGACAAAATTGCTTTTTTTAAAGCTGGTATTAGAGGGGGTGTATCTCAGTGTAGCAATCGTTTTGCTAGAGCAAATAATAAATTCATGGAAGATTATGATAGTGAAAAACCTAATTCATATCTAACATATTTTGATGCGAATAATTTATATGGTTGGGCAATGTCTCAATCTCTTCCTGTTGGTGGTTTCGAATGGATAGATTCTAATACAGATTATAATGTGTCGGATAACTCTGATTTCGGTTATGTTTTAGAAGTTGATTTGGAATATCCTGATGAACTTCATAATTTGCATTCTGACTTTCCGTTATGTCCTGAAAACATATGTGTGGGTAATACTAAAGAAACTAAATTAGTTCCTAATTTAAATAATAAAAATAAATACATCATTCACTACAGGAATTTAAAACAATGCATTGAAATGGGGATTAAATTAATTAAAGTACATAGAATTTTAAAATTTAAACAGAGTTCTTGGTTAAAGAAATACATAGACTTAAATACTAGTTTGAGAACGTTAGCTACATCAAACTTTGAAAAAGACTTTTTTAAATTAATGAACAATTCTGTCTTCGGTAAGACTATGGAAAATATTGAAAAAAGAGTAAACGTTAAACTACTAACTCACTGGGATAATCGTGGTAAAGTTTTAGGTGCTCAGGATTGGATTGCAAAACCAGAATTCCATAGTTTATCAATATTTTCAGAACATTTAGTTGCAATACAATTACACAAAACAAAATTAATTTATGATAAGCCGATTTATTTAGGATTTTGTATTTTAGATATATCTAAGACCCTTATGTATGAATTTCATTATAACTACATGATTAAAAAGTTTCATAATAAAATTAAGTTATTGTACACCGATACCGATAGTTTGATATATCAAATTTTTACAGACAATTTTTATGAGGATATAAAACCAGATCTACTTCACTATTTCGATACATCAGATTACCCGGAAAATAATATTTACGGATATCCAAAAATAAATAAAAAAAAGTTAGGTTTTTTTAAAGATGAGAATAATGGTAAAGTATTGAAGGAATTTGTAGGGTTGCGATCAAAAATGTATGCCTTAGAAATAGAAGATAAATTTATAGCAAAGGCAAAAGGGGTTAACAAAAGTGTTACCAAAAAAATGAATATGGAAAATTACAAATCGTGTTTGTTTAATAAAAATGTATTATATTGTAGTATGCTTCGATTTAAGTCAATCAAACACACTATTTTTACACAAAAAATAAATAAAACATCTTTATCATATAATGATACCAAACGATGTATTATGAACAACAACATTGATACATTGGCTTGGGGACATTATAAATTACGCTAAGTGTAATACTTTTTACTTTTATTTCTGTGTGTATATACAAATTTTGTACTGATTGTAAAATTATGATATTACTGTAATGTTATATAATAGTTTATTACATATTTAAAATTTATTGTTTGATTGTAAATAATGTAAAATAATTGTAGTTTTTATTTGTGTGCTTAAATTTGACGTTGAGGTGATTGTGAAATTCTGATAAGTACTAATTGTGTTAGAAATAGTATACAGATCATTCTGTTTTTCACAAATTACATGTTTTATATAATTTTAGCAATATATATATATATTTAATTTTTACACCAAAATTTTCATTTTTATTTCATCCTTTTAAAACTCTAGACGTGTGAAATGTTTCACTTTATCCATCCGTTTACTGCTATTGTGGCAGGACCAAGTGGATGTGGGAAGTCAAATTTTGTAACAAATTTCATAAAATCAGTTAAAGAAATATGTAATTGTGATTTTAATCAGATCACATGGTGCTTTGATGAAATGCAGGCTTTAAATAATTTACCAAATGTTAACTATCATCAAGGAATTCCAAATCTTAATATGTTTGATGGTGAAAACCCACACCTTATTATTATTGATGATCTAATGAGAGAGTCTGATGGAAGAATTGTGGATATATTTACAAAAGGTAGTCATCACAGGAATCTTAGTGTATTTTATTTAACACAAAATTTATTTCATCAAGGTAAAGGTCAAAGAGACATTTCTTTAAACTCAAGTTATATAATTTATTTTAAAAACCCTCGAGATAAAACTCAAATAAGATATTTAGCACGACAAGTGTCACCAGATAACGCAAAATTCATTGAAGACGCCTACAGGGATGCAACTTTAGAAGCGCATGGATATTTAATGGTAGATTTAAAACAGAATACAAATGATTTTTGTCGTATCAAGACAAATGTATTCCCATTTAATGGTTACTGCACAGTCTACGTCCCCACGAAAGAGTTTAAATACACCAAGAATCAAACAATTCAAATCATTTCTAAATGATACATCGTCGACTCACAACGCATAAACATTTGCTAAACGCTTTGCAGTTTAAATACACCAAGAATCAAACAATTCAAATCATTTCTAAATGATGCATCGTCGACTCACAACGCATAAACATTTGCTAAACGCTTTGCATACGCTTAAACCAAAATATCAAAGAGCGTTACTTAAAACGTGTGATGAAGAAGAAATAAATTGTATTTGTGAATGTATTCATAACGTTTTACAAGGAAAGATACCTCTTAAAGATCAAGATAAACAAAAATTGAATAAACACAAAAATATACTCCGTAAACTGGTGCATAAGTGTAAACATAAACTAAGAAAAAATATTATTATACAAAGGACAGGTACCCAAAAGATGTATTATTGGTTTTGTGAATAATTCTGCATTTAATGGTTCACTTACTAAAAATCCATTTAACTTTGAAAACTATGGTATTAACTCTTTCAGCTTATATATTGATGGTCAACAAATACCTTCCAAAGCTTTGCAACCATCTTTTAATAATAATATATTTACATCAGCATATCATACTCTATTCTCGGGGACTGGTATTCACTTTCTTAATGAAGGAAATGCAATCTCTCGTGAACAGTATGCCAAAGGTTACTGTCTTTTAGCATTTGATTTAACTCCTGATTTATCAGCTAACTCATCAGCCCATTGGAATCTCATAAAGCATGGTAGTGTAAGATTAGAAGTACGATTTGAATCCTCACTAATACAAACAATTAACTGTATTGTTTATGCTGAGTTTGATAATATTATTGAAATAGATAAAAATAGAAATGTTACTGTAGACTATAGTAGTTAGGATTATAATGTGTGTTGTGTTTTAGATATATGTGTTATGTTTAATGCATTTTGTGTGTGTGTAACTAAAGATAACATTATAAAATTAAATAAAACAAATTGTATGCAATATACTATCAAGGATTTAAAGATTCTTTAAATCATTTTATTATCAAAGAATTGGCCATTGCGAGTCATGATCATACACAGACGTTCTTGGTGAAACCACCATATTCATTCCATTACCTAACACTAGAAGAAAAAAAGCAGGTGAGATGGTTAGAAAGAAATCGAGGAATTTACTGGAGTGAAGGCTACGTAGACTACAAAGAGTTTAAACGTGTTATTTTACCATATTTAGAAAATAAAAAAATTATGACAAAGGGTTTGGAAAAGATTACGTGGATTAAAGAGTTATGTGCAAACTGTGAAGTGATTGACATAGGTGAGAAGGGATGTCCTAATTTTGCGACATTAAAAAAAAAGTTCTGTAAAAATAAAACTGATTTTAATTGTGTGAACCATAAATTGAATTGTGCATTGAATAATGCTGTGTGTATTAGAAAATGGTATTTTGATAATAATATGTCTGTATTTAATTTATTTATTTAATAATTATTGTGTTGATCAGTTAATTAAAAATGTCTATGTACTCAAAGTGTTTTATTTAATATAATCAGACCCATATAACAAACTTTAAATTAGCTGCAGCAAAATGATAATCCTAAGCTTTGTGACTCCCACAAAGAATGCGATTTAATATTTACAAATCACTATAATTGAACATTCCTATGACAACCATTGAATAGATTGGTACTGTAATAATCTGCTAATAACAGTAATATCATGGATACACTAGAATTACAAAAACATATGAAAAAGATTCATCCCAGTCTAGAAAATAATGTTTATGCTGCTAATAGACTACCTATGTATACACATGTACCAACGTATATAATATGCAATTTGGATGCGGATGATAAACCAGGTTCACACTGGGTAGCTGTACATATCGATACGAATGGTATCGGTCAATATTTTGATTCATATGGACGAACACCTGAGCGATATCATCTCCAGTTTTTGAAAAGGAATTGTAAGAGATGGGACTGGAATGTTGATAGGATTCAGAATGATTGGACTTCAGTTTGTGGTGAATATTGCTTAATGTATTTGCTATTTAAGTTTCAGGGATGTTCAATGCATAGTTTTACGAACATATTTACAGGGAACACACTGCACAATGATATTTTTGTGGATGAGATCTTCCGCTCATATTTTGTAGAAAAAAGTAATAAAATATTGAAATAAAAATGAATGTGTTTTATTGATGACATAGAAAAGCAGACATACAATGAGTAATAGATAAGAACGCCAAATCAACCGTAGGGCAACAGATTCGTGGGTTCTGGCGCAACGTAATGAGGTGTTCGAAGTATAATAGATAAAAGGATTAGGCGAACAATGGAATGCTAATGAGGGTGCAGGACCACCGGAAATCAATGAGATAACAGTTAATTGATTTGCATAACTCTAGAACCACGCATCCTACGCTAAAATGGACCGCAGATTTGAGATCAGAGCACACCAAAACCTTTTTTTTTTTTTTTTTTTTTTTTTTTTTTTTTTTTTTTTTTTTTTTTTTTACGATGGGTGCTACAGATTCGCGGGCTCTGGTGCAAGCGCGGGCTCTGGCGCTTGCGCCAGAATCCGCGAATCACAACTACTTGTAATTCACCTTTAGTATTTGGGAATTATGCGGTACTTATAAAATGTCCCAAGTAGTACGGTTAATAATTGCGATCAATATTTTATTCTATTATACTTGAATGTTTGTTACTTAATCACGCAAAACCGATGGATGGATTTGGATGAAAAGCACACGAATGGATTATAGCCAGGATTAATACATTTCGTTTGCGTGCATGTCGGAATATAATAATAATGTCCCTTTACTCATTCATTTTCTAGAATAAAAGATTTAGTCATTATAACATCAGCTGCCAGTGAAAATCCCTTTAAAATGCGTCTAACCATTTCGGATATTACAAACTAACAGACAGACGGACAGTCAGATAGAATAAGTATCGTAAATACTTTCATATGCAGCTATTTACAAGCTTTTATTTTGACATTACATAACAGGCAAATCAATTTTACTTATTTGCAAAATGTGTCAATCACTTCCTCATTAAAATTGAGTTCAGAGATGGTTGTTAAAATTTATTTCTGAAATACATTAATTTATACCTAAAAGACTAGCGGGCTTCATTTACGATACCGCATATGTATGATAAATGATTTTATTTCTGCAAGTAGGTTTATAGTTTATACAAAAATTTTTACACGTCTATCATATTTTTTAAACTAATTAGTAGTTCGGCGTTTTGTATCTGACTTCTCTGAGAAGAAAGGCCAAAACAAACTCAAAGGTCACAGTCTCTTTTAAAGTCCAGACATCATCTTCGTCAGATCATAAGAAGACCATGTGGATTGGTGTTTGAAATGGTCTTTTAACCTTTCCCGTCCCACTGACGCAATATCGGGTCAGCCGAACAATGTCTTCTGCGTCCCGAAGACTCGATATCGCGTCCTATGACTTCACAACCGAAAACACCATCACGGCATAGAAAAAAAGCATATTGTCGCGTGAAGTCATAGAACGCGATATCGAGTCTTTGGGACGCAGAAAACATTTTTGGCTGACCCGATATCGCTTCAGTGGGACGGGAAAGGTTAAGGAATGAATCACACAGATTGAGTGGACCTGTGCAATCAGTGCACGAATTTATCAGTGTGGTACGATTCGATAAAGTAATAGGGTAGATAATTATAGTAATAGTCGTATCGTCAATGCAAATGAGGCTCACTAGGCTTTTAGGTGATGAGTCAACATACAACTTCGTTACTACGAAAACACATTGTTTATCTCTCTTTGTGCGGGTCTGTTGCCCGGGGCGGCAACATTCTGTCAGCCTAAATATCGCCAGCCTTTGTAGAGTACATACTTCATTCATCAGAGGTACCGTGTGATCTTTTCAGTCTATTTCATTTTGTTTATTCAATTGTTTCGTTATTTGTTTCCTAGTTAGCTTTTAAACTACAACATAATCAGCCTATTTCCCACTGCTGGGACACAGACCACATTTCTTTTTTTTTTTCGAAATCAAAACATTTTTATTTCACATAAACCTACATGGGCATTTATGAAACGTCAGAAGCTAGGTGCACGGTTCCAAATTGTGGATTCCTATGGAGAAGAGCCGGCTAGAAACTCCATAGTTACTCTTTTAAACATCTCTTCTCTTCTCTTTCCTCTCATTCACGTTCCAGTCACGTGCAGAAATCACTGATGACTAGAACGGCCACAACAGCCTAAGGAAACTAGCTGTAGCATTTCATCATTCGGCCGCGTATGATCATCATCGTCTCTAAACCATACTCTACTGATGGCCTATCACTGTTTCATTTCAGAAGAAACTCTGTTCTTATACCCTTGAAACTCTTAATTTTCTGACTGCCGCATCTACTGCAAGTACAAGGTCCCTTTATTTTAACGAGTTCAAACATATATTTGTGAAAGTTATATTAAACTGAGCATGAATCAGCAAAATCAAACAATACGGCACTTAATACCATGTGCAGCGTGTAATCTCCACGCTTCAAGAGTTGATGGACGCTACTGAAGGTGCCAAGCTCGTAGCTAGATTATTGCTATTGACACACTAAAAAGAAGATCCAAACCCGTAAAGTAAGACTTTATATCGCGTCCTTGTTCCCTTAAAACGCGTGCATATGAGTTCTCCTGAAGTGCAGCACAGACACTTCGGCGTCTACATCCCCAGCCTCCCCTATGTTTCAAGAGTTCACATTACCTCCTATGTCCTCTTTGTGCTCATCACTCTTGCGTTTCAAAGTGATCCTTTTTGTTTTAGAACCAAATTTTAGCTAGAATTCCTTTGACTCGCACGCTCCAACAGGAATTCATAAACATTTCGATAGACATGTAAAATAGACGTATTAAATTGGTTGCCGAAATACTTCGTATGGATCGTTTATGGTACGTATAGACATGCTTATAAGTATGTAATTTATGTATTTCAACTATATACATACATTGATAGCAACAAGCACAAATAAATAGAGCGCAAATTCGAAACGCTTGATTTTCTTGCAGGCTGACCCCCTTTTCAGCTTGCTAGAAAATCAAACGAATGATGACTGCCCGAAATTAGAGTAATTGTTAGAAGCAAGGTATGCAAGAACGGGAGTCGATTGCGGACTCCCGGCCACCGTAGGCGCGAGCTTGCGGGTGGCGAGCAATGGGTGGCTCGCCGCGCGGCAAGGACCAAGCTCGGGTCGACGGCGCGCTGTGTTCCACGCGCGCCTCAAAGAGATGTCAGCAGCAGTGTAGGGGTCTACTAGGACCGATGCCTGCCGGGTTCGCGTGATTGTTCGAAAGAGATACCGTGACCCTGGCACATGGGCAAGTGATGGAACACGGGTGGGTTTTAGTCAGTAAAAGTCTGACACGCCCTCCTGCTCCGCCCAGAGCGGGAGAAGTCATTTGATGATTTCCCATCCTGAAAAAAAAAAGGTATGCAAGAAATAAGTACATAATAGGAAGTAGTGAATATCGGTCGTCGAGGAATGAGGAAAATGTCGTGGTAAGTGTTGCGATGGTTTTAAGTTTAGGGGAAGACCAAAGAAAAGGTAGATGGACTGTAAGAAAATAAAGTAAATGAAAAGCCATTTAAAACCTACTAAAATTAGCACTTTACAAACGTTAAAATTACATAAGACTGTCCTCTAAAACGCCGAACCTTCACCACTTCCTAGTGCTTTAGATGGAGAGAAAAAGTGATGTAACAAACTCAAAATTAAAACACGGGACACGTTAAGCCGTTGTTTCTGACTGTCATTAGTAGATCTTTGAATAACGTTACGGGTCTTTAGATGCCTGAAAGTCTGTCAATCAGTCTCACCAAGGGGTATCGTATTACCCGGTTACTGAGTTGTAGAGGTCAGATAGGCAGTCTTTTCATGTAAAGTACTGGTATTCAACTGCATCTGGATAGACTAGAAACGGACCCAAATATTATTGGAAAAAGGCTAGGGAAAGTGATGAATGAAATTGCTCATTAGTAACACGAAAGTATGTTCGTTATATGCCTTAACAACTTTGAAGCTTAGTGATTACGTGTCAGTATCGCATCACACCATCTATTGGTATAGGAAGTTTAGTAGTTAAATAATTTGATTTCAGTGTCCGGGCGTTAGATTTCGGACTGGGTGTATTTGTGTTTGGCGCATGTTCGTGTTTCTTATTGAGTTTCGTGTCCTTGATTTGTTATCTTTGGAATTTTCAGGGTCGCTTTGCTGGCCGCTGATAGACCAAGCGCCATACGATTTGACTCAATAGTTTTGTTAGGAAAACCCGAAGTGGGTTTCAAATACCTAGACATGTTTGGCATTTACATCTTCCACTCTGAAAAGTCTATCTCGGTTTTGGACTTCATTTTAAACGTAAATAACTTTATTTTTTTTCGTACCATTGTTTATTCAGAGTTTTAAAACCAATTTGAATGTTTAGGGCAAAATTTTAGTCGCAGGACAGATTTTTTAGTTATTTACAAAACGATAAAAAGCTATTTCGAGCGAAACTCAAGTAAAGTTCACGTCCTAGTTTTTGAAACTATTTTTGTTGTTTCATTTGGGTGGAGTTTTTTGCGCGTTGCTGTTGGTATGCATAGATATATGATATATAGATAATATATGATGATAGATAGATCAATCGTTTATTTGGTGAACACACATTGTTGTAATGAAAATACTCTGATTTTTGGACTGACTTATATAAGTAAATGATCTCAATCCATATCAATTAAAAAAAAAAATTGCATTCCATAAATTCCACAGGTGGCGGGTATTAATAGAATAGAAACAATTACGGACCCTTTCGGGCACAGCAACACTTTAAATTCTAAAGTAGAACAGAGGAAGAGCGCATTAATAATTTTCTTGAAAATTCTTAAGGTTGGTCTTGTTAAAAACAGTGTCGCAGCTAATGTGTTTATGATTTACGATGTACTTACTTACATTATCATTAAATCAACCTATTTCTTAACGGTACTAACAGTAAACTATAATTATTGTCAGTGAGCTAAAAAAGGGACTTATTATAACAGTCTGCAGTTTTCATTCTACATGGAATTAGGTCAAACTTTGTAGTAAATATTAATTGGGACTGGAAACTAGCGTCGAGTCGACGACTAGCTGAAAATTGGGCTGAACTAAGAAAAGTGTTTTCCATTAGATAGAGTTTAAATAAACCACATGCAACGTTGGGAAAGTTTCATGATTATGTCCGTTGGAAAGGAAAGAAATACAGTTGATGGTTGGGCACCTTAAGTGACCCAAATTGATTTGTTAATACTTATTTTTGTTATACCTAAGTATTAGGTAATTTCTTTAGGAATAATTAATTCGTTTCAAATGGTTTCAATATGTTAGTATCTGTGGCTATGAAACGTAACTCAGTAGTTAAATACCGATAAGATAAAGAGACTTGCTATTTTTTTTCTTACTATTTTAGAATAGATGTTAAGGTCGATACCTAAACTTCACACAAACACAATAACATGACGTCAATAAATACTTTGAATTTTCATGACTATGATAGGCGAAAAATGTTCTAAACTGTACCCACCTCCTTTAATGCATAAGTAAAACAGAAATACCGTATATAGGCGGGCTTAATGCCTGAGGCATTTTCTTTCGGCCAACATTAGTATGATGCAGAGACATATTGTTGGCTCGTGAAGCTTAGGATGCACTACTGTGGCACCGCCTTTCCCGATTCCTATCGGCAAATGAAATGGCGAGAAACTATGTCCATAGCGTGTACAAGGCTCCAAACATCGAAGCAGCCAATCAAAACCGTCAATAAAACTATATAACACAAAAACTTTGTAATAGTTTTAGATACGAAATTAAGCTGTCTTGTCAGCGGTGACCACGATTTCAAGATAAAAATCCTGGGGACACCGGGATCCATCCGAGGTCGGGTATAATCGACAAACTCGATTACAGATTTCCCCTGGCGACGTTTTTCATTGATCCCGGTTCATTGAGGTCCCATTCACAGCCTCCAGCGATGCGATTTTTGACGCGATTTGCGTCAAGCGACTGGCGCCTGTTTCCGTCTGTCGCTCGTCGCGTCGCAAGTCGCATTGCGATGACTTGTGACTATAGTTGTAAATAAAACGCTTTAAACCAAAATCTGTAGCTTGAAACCCGTTTGAAATTTGTGTAAAACCAAGACCACCTGGGTCGTGCGTGACTTCATTGTGTATTACTTATTTATTTTTTGTTAATCGCTCATTAAAACATTTATCATTTTTATTAATACTATTATGTGAAGTCATATTATACTACTACTGTTTTAAGATTAGACAAACTGAAAACAATCTTATTATGCATAATTATTAAAATATAAATTTTAACCATGCTAAGTATAAAAAAATATAGTCTGATGAGGTTCTCACTCAGCCAGTGTTTCTAAATAGAATGTATTTAAATTTTTATTTTTATATCCTTTGATGATATCAAAGGAATCTTAAGCCAGGGAGCAGGTGTGATCTAGATCACTTCGTGTGAAACTTGTATTAATAAACTAGTGCATTCTGCCAATAAAATAACATTTGAACTGCAAAGTGTGGTTCTAAATCGTTTCAAACCAAAAAGACGGTTCAAAACTAAATGGTTAAAAAAACGTCACATGCTCTAAAAAAATCTCTCTCATTTCTTGTCTCCGCAGTTGCTGTCGCAAAACGCTTGTCGGTTGAGCGTGTCACTTGATCATGTCACTTGAGCGTGTCGCTTCTGCGTGTCACTTGAGCCAGTAGCTCACCACGGCGTTAGGACACTCGAGACGAATTCGCGTTCAGTAGTCACGTTTTCAATTCGTATCGATTTTTTAGGGGAAGTTGGAACAAGGGAACATCCTTAGTCCGGTGATTATTTTGCTTGGTTTATGTGGTGTCTTTTAAATCTTGTTCTTTTTTGTTCAGAGCAATTTCCTGCCCCCATTATTATGGCTGGTCGGCTAAGATTTTTTATTTTGATTTTTTTTATAAAAGGCCTTTCTGTATAAGGTATGGAAAGCACGACCATTTTCAAAGTCTATATAGATAGACTAGGTTAAAGTAATGCAAAAATCATGTATGACGGAATTGTTCCTTTTAAAAAGTTCTAAAAAAAATCCGCGAGAGCATATGTCTATCTTTTAAGCTTGACTCACTATAACTCAAAAGGTGCGAGCAGCAACGAAAAATGGAAGAAAACTAGCAGGCAAATCGATGCGACGGGAAGGGTCAGGGGAGCAAAAATTTGACGCGGACGAAGTCGCGGGCAGAAGCTAGTGTTAAATAAAGCGGTGGGATTTTCAACTTTCGGTATTGAGCCGAGCAACGAGAATCCAACAAAGTGCAGCCCATCGCGTCGAAAAAACACACTGTTCGATTTTCAGCTCTCATCGCTAAGTAGTGCGTTTAAAATTGAGTGCGCGAAAAAGTCCCGCTAAAAGTATTTTTATATCCCTGTGAACTTGGTCTTCCTAGTCCTCCACTGATACTATCATACTGTTTGGTACTAATTAGATCTAGCGTTATTAATCTGATTAGTTTGCGTAATGTTTATTAACTAATTAGATATTACTAATATGACCCACTACATTTGCTGATGCACACACATAAAAGCATACAGACTGATAATTTATTTAGCTAAATAGCACCTAAAATTAATTTTCATGACATGAGAGAGAGATGACGCCATACAACAGTGACGAGTTAAAAAGAGAGCAAAATTACAGCCATTAGCTGTATCACTGAATAATCTACCTGCATTCAATAATTATACTTTCAGTACCAGTAAAGTGTTTTCACTATTTAGATTTTGTATTATGAAATTAAATGCTCACGTGCAAATGTATTTTATTAGTGAAATTGAATTGAAATCCCGTATTATTTTACCAAGTTAATGTTTTGAGTGTATGACAATGGTTGCGAATATAATTTTAAATATCTGGTTGACCGAGCTTTGCTCGGTATTTTTTGGTAAATTGTGTTTAAAATAATAAATTTATGTTCAAGTTGATTATCGATAAAGTTGGTCATTGAAAATACGAATAAAACAACATTTTATAAAAATGAATCCTAGCTAGATCGATTTATCGCCCCCGAAACCCCCTGTATACTAAATTTCATGAAAATCGTTGGAGCCGTTTCCGAGATTCATATTATATATAGATATATATACAGCATGTAACAAAAACCCTGTCCGATCCTTAAGGGTATTATTCGGCATCGTACTGCGTACATTATTACGTAACCAATTAATGGATTTGAGATTATTATTTTTCCCTTGTGAATATAATTAAATAAAAATAAAAAATGAAAACGAATCAAAGGCAACACTGATCGCTCGACAAAGTTCACGTGTTACTACGTACAGTTTTGTGTCAAAGAAGCCGCGGTTTGTATGATCCTTTGTCATGAACCTGCTTTGTCGCGTGCCGCCAAACAAACTTATAACGAAAGAAAATTACGCTACGTCATACCTTATGCCTACGCGTAGGTATCAGCTGATATTGTTTTGTAGGCATAGTGATCCGGAGATTTAATCATGTTTATCAAGAAACAATTTATTGAATTAAATGTAGCCCTGATAAGGGCTTTTTTTAATATGATGTCCTTTGGGCAATGTACTTACTGACTGCAGGTTTCAGTTCTTTTGTTGTTGCAAACTTCGGCGATCGTGCTCCACAAGTCCACCTCCAACACTGATACACATTCGACACCTTTTCACTAAATTTGCACGTACTCTTTGCAGCGCATTTGTGTCCGATTTAAGTGAGTCGAAAGCTGCCACAATTCGATCTCTGACTTCGATTTCCGAATCGCACTCTCTTTTATAAACAATTTGTTTAACATGACCCCATAAATACAAATCCAGTGGAATGGCTGATTGGAATACGAAATTGTTCGCGAAACGATAGCGGCACGTGATACATACAGACGTCCGATCAAAAGCTATCTACACGAAAGACTGGCAATTGGCCAACAAGTAGCGCGCCGGTAAGCAACTAGTCGGCAACATCAAAGAGTCGAACGAGTGCCTACAACGCGGTACTATAGGGCGGTGGATCTTTGAAATAAAAAAAATAGGTAAAAATAACAAGATTTTGCCGGCGGGTGGAGTGTTGTTAACTTATGAAAATTTCCCATATTCACTGTTATATTTCGCATGGATTATAAAAATAAAAAATCAATTACCTTTTGTTTTTTTTTTTAGATACATTTATATATCATTTTTTCTAGTACGTATGTTGAACGAGGAATACGCCTTTATTGGATCGGACAGGGTTTTTGTTACATATTGTATATATACAAGATTATTTTTAGTATTTGCGAAACCTGAATATAGTTTGTTCAGAATCAGTAACTGCATCGATTCCAGTAATTTTTACACCATGTTATATTTTGTACCAAAAATATTTAATTACGCTTCCAAGTCGCGGGCCTTAGTGTTTTGTTTCGATTTTAAAATTATCATGTCTTTCTCGTATTTAAACGTCCATTACACGGAGATGGTACGTACACTAGCTGTTTGTGGTGATCTGCATATGTTTTTGCGTGGACAACCAGGTAACTTATCAAGCTTATAACTTTGTGATTATTAATGATACAGTTTTGAATTTTTTTTCATAGATTCTTTACATAAAAATACCCGTATACCCGTGTTTCGGGTTTCGCATAAACAAAAATTAATGTTGTATATACAAGAATTGCTCGTTTAAAGGTATAAGATAGACTAACAGCCACGCTTGTGTTTTTCAAAGGGTTGAGCAGAAATGTTTAATAGATATACCCACATTTGCCTATAGACGACCTATGTAATGGCTCATCAACGGGACTAAATCCCGACTCCGGGCTTCTATTAAGAAATGCCTGAAAAAAAAAAAGTTTAATGCCACTTTACTCGACCAGAGAGGAAATTCTCGTAATTTTCAGTCCATGTCCTAGACTACCTATCCTTCAGTAGCTTTAAAACAGTTTGGTAGTAATAAATTTAAAAACAATAATATACACAGAAGATGTTAAAGGAACAATAATGCGAAAAGACTTGTGGAGCCCACTTATAATAAATTTTGGTCAAAGGTGTAGATTTTTTTTAGTTGCAACTATTTAAGGTATATTCCAGACGATAACAACAGTTGTTTTAGAAACTACTTTTAAAAATAAAATACATAAGTAGGTACCTCTTTGTCTTGTAAAGTCTCATTGTAAAGAATATTTGAAAAATAAACTTGTGTAATTTGTATTACGTGTCTGTATCATATATTATGAGCATGAATAGTTTAGCGTGAAGGTGAAAAAGTGTTAAAATTGTGTTTACAGCTAGAAATAAAAAAGCTACGTCTACCAATAAATTGCTTTGCAGTTTGGTAGAGCCACGGACGTAATATGTATATTCTGTAAAAAAGTATCTCTGTGAATAAACTCTTTTTCATTTATTCTTTTTCCAATTTCATAACGATTGGTTCAGAGATTTATGTGTAAAAAGGTAACAGACAGACAGATAGAGTTACTTTGGCATTTATAATACATATAACCAGGTTCTTTACGCGGCTTTGCCTGCATAGATGTCGGAAATGATAACTACATATCTATGTCAACTACATATCTTACTACTATTATAATGTAAATGATTGTATGTTTGTTATTAATGATGTTACTCAATCAGGCAACGGCTGAATATGGATTTAGATGAAATTTAGCACACAGAGAGTTTATAACCCGGATTAATACATGGGATACGTTTTATCCCCGTAGTACTTTTCCAGTGGGCCATTTCCGAACTCAACGCCCGGCGAAGCCACTGGAAAAAGCTAGTAATTTATAATTATAGTTCTGATTATGATAACTATGGATGGAATAAACATACACACATACATCATTCATAATTATTTTAAAAAAAGCTTTATAGAAAAAAAAAACCACGGAATATAATCAATATGTTCTCAATTTTAAGTGTTATTTTTGCATATATTTTATGATTCGGGAGCGCGTTTTCCTTTGTTGAATAATAAGAGTAAGTGAGCTGAATAATAAGCTGAGTACGTAATCCTTCGAACATTCAGGAGGATTTTATTTCAGTAGCTCATTTAAAATAATGTGCTTTATGCATACTTATTTTTAAGATGATTGAAGCTGCCTACATTCATTGTATTTATAAAACAACATATAGATACAGGTTTACAGATAGAATATGTTTTATTATTGTTTAAAACATCATGTACTCCTAGATATCCTTAATTTGATCATGAATGTTTCATTCGGGTATCTTTATTTTCAGAGTCTTCAATATGTTTTTAAGCATCGATGGAAATAGAGGTGTGTTATAAGTTTAACGTGTTTATCTGTGTGTCTGTCTGCACCATCGTAGCTCTCAAATGGCTGAATCAATTATGTTTTTATTTGTATTGTCTGAAATGTGACTTAATTGAGTGTGTTCTTCACAATGTTTCCAGACAATTTCTTCAGTTGTTAGAAGATTACTAGAAATTTTTCGTTGTTGAAGGCATGTGAACTTTGGTATTCTATTATTTTTAGAAGAACAAAGTAACCTTGAATCAATTCAAGGTTATTTGCTACAGCTTGGAGGTACCAAGCTGCAGCAAATATAAAATAGTTTAAGGGCCGGAAATCTGCCAATAATGTTACACTCGATTGTATGTACAATGTACTGTCTATATGTGTAATATACTTTGTCTCTTATATACAAAAAATTAATTATCTTATCTTATTTTTCCTTCACCTGCAAGATACCCAACTACCTCACCAACAAATAGCAGGATTTTGTGTTTGGATTCATTGGAAACGTCTAAATGAATAGGTTATAAATAGACGACGATCAAGGTCTGATATTAATTTGTGTGGGGAAGGTACCGGCCTTCTTCACGGAAATTACATAGGTATGCCTTCCCCTACTAAGTTGTAATAAGTGACAAGAATGTCGTATAATATCATCAACATAACCAAAGTGAAAAAAAAATATGTACTGTTGAGGCCGAACTTTTATAGGACCTAAAGAAGAATTTAAATATCGACTTATAAATGATGGAGTTCTGGGCTAACAAAGAACCTCTTCCTTTTTTTATAAGTCTTTTAAAAATTCTCTTTAAATGGACCGGGTAGGTAATAGATAAGTACTTACTTTGTTATACTGAGATACCTATACCAATTTCTGAAACCAAAACCTACAGTATCAATATCAAATCGAGTTTGTGTGCTTATACCGAAGTGGGGATTTTCCTTTGTGTCAGTTATCATAAAAAAGGGATTGACCATCTTCGTTACATACGCCACACTAGGTACCTACATATATCTCAGTCGACCCCACGACCAAACCTTAGGCTTAATAGTTTTATTTTTGTAAATATTACGAAGTTGAAGGGGAAACTTTTCTTTAAGTTTGTTTTCTGTGGTATTTTTAAGACATACTATCTATTTGACATGTTGGTAACACAGGTAACCCGCTATTCTGTTCTCGATACGATTCAGTTGTTTCCAATTGGTCTGTGAATTAGTAGAATGACTCTATAGGTAACTATCGAACGGCGATCGAAATCGAACTGTTGTTGTAACACAAATGAACGTGTAACGTTGCAGATTAATAGGATCGGATCCCAAGCTTATAGCAAAACTACTCATATTGTTATGGAATACGTTCTGAATTCTATTGTCCAAAGCGTAAACAGCGCCATAATATGTGTCGTGTCCTACAAGGAGTATTGAGCAGCTCTTTGTCTGCCTTGAATACGTTTTCAGAGATCAGTTTACTCAGAACATGGACAGGTGAAATCTAAAGGCGGATAAACTAAAGGTAAGAGATAAACTAAATGAAAAATAGACCTGAACATACGCATCTGATCCGATCGGTCTGTCCAACAACAATGACTATAAGTTTCAATGATTTGCTACTAGTAACCGTTGCGGCATTCGGTGATGATCAACCTTACATCTGGTACAGGCATAAACAGAACGGATTTTGGTTTACATCAGACGAATCTGTAAAAAGAACTGACCTTGTATTCAGCCTTTGAGCCGATAGATGTCAACTGCTAGACATATACCTCCTCAAACCCCCTCTCGTTTTGCCATAATCGTCACGGTTGGCAGGCGGGTTGGCGATCGCAGTATGGTGACAAAATGCATAGAAAACTCCGCTGCCCATTATCTAGCAACTCCCTTAGTCGTCTTTTATGACACCCACTGGAAGAAATGGGGTAGTGATATTCTTTACGTCCAGTATCACACGGAACTACCATGTATTGCAGTAGCCTTAAAATATAGAACGGAAACATCAAGTAGGTAACATCTCTGCGTTTTAAAACAGATTGATTTTGGGACTTGTAGCTTTATTTTATTGGGTGCAATTCTCTATTAAAGTTCTCCCCGAAAGTGACTCAAGAGTAATGGATATCTTTTTGAAATTTTGCCAATGTAGTGGAAATCTCTGCGGCATAGTGTGGTCTTCAAACTGATATGCGACGCAATTGTTTTGACAGGACACAGCCTGTTCAGTGGGCCAAAAACGTGAATACGAACGTTATTAAAATTGAAAATACTTTGTGCTGTGGTGGGTCATAGAGACACATTGCTCAAACTGGAAGCATTTACTACAATCAAGCCGCCAGGCACTTTTCAGTTGTCAAAAAGTCGGTACTTTTACTTAGTCAGAAATTTAAAGCAAGTTGCCCATTCCAAAATGTAGATATCGATGAAGAAAAACGGGCCAAAAACTCCAAGGATACCTATTGAAATCAAGATACTTACTACAAAATCTTGGGTACATTATTTTTGTTGATTCTATGTGAGAGGTCAATGTAAAAACTGTTCACGAACATGACGCGTATCAGCACCATTCAGCTCAACCATTTTGAGGGAAACTAAATGATCCAGCACACGCGCCGCCATCAGTGAGACTTAAGTGCGAATGACAGGTGGTCGCGACCGCATACCGGAAGATAGTATTGGGAGGCCTCTCATAACGTTGACCGATGACCTGGTGAAGGCCGCAGAAATCTGCTGGATGCGAGAAGCACAGAACCAATCGAAGTTGCGATGCTTGAGGGACATTTTTCTATTGAAATAATGATGATGATGATGATGATGACGAGGGTCATAGAAATGATTAAAGTGATTTTCAGTTTCATAAAATTAACTAGATAGAGACTCTAGATATTGCTTGCTATGTCTAAAGCTTTAGTGGTAATGTCTGGAGGTTTCGTTAAATACATTTTCCATTATTTTTACTCTTTAGCTTACCTTAGGTATTACTCGATTCACTGTCGTGAGTTCGATCCCTGCGAAGTTCCGTATAAAAAATAATAAAAATAGTTAATTTAATGTTTTTTATGCTTTTCCTAGTACTAAAGTGTTAACATAAGTGTAAACTATAAATGAACATATTATTTAATAAAAAAACTGACGACGTATAAGACTAAAAACAGTGAAATAAAAAGAGTGATAAACAATAAGAGGAAATGTGAATATAGTGAATATTGTAAGTAAAACAATACGAATCACCTCTAATAATCTGTAAACAAACACCTCAAAGTGGAAGAACAATCCTAAATAAGTAAAAAAAGTGTTATTTTCTAAAATCAAGTGAACAAAGAAATTGCAAAAGATTCCATTCCACCGCCACTAATTCAATTTAAAAATCTCAAAGCTACAATAAGATACACAATTCTACAACGTTTCTTAACTGTGCGAATAGCTCCGGCAAATACGCAGCTACAACTGGGAACGGCGAGGTGCGAGTTCGATCCCCACGATACGTTAACACTTTTTGTAAGTTATTGAGGGATTTTTTCTGAGAATGTCCACAGAAATAAACCAGAACGTAACTTTCCGACGACGTAAGCAGTTGTTTAGATCGAAGTCAATAGATTCATTAAGTCATGACTCATCATTGGACAAAACAAATTCCGACATAAGTACAAGAAGTCTTGATCTGTCAACGGGTATAAGCATAAAGGAATTAGAAGAAATGAAGGTTGAAATATCACAGTTAAAAGAACAATTTGAAATCACACAAAATGAATTGGACAAGGTGATATGCGAAAACAACGAACTTAAAGAAACAGTATTACGACAGCAAGTTTATATTAATACTTTGAAAGATATTAGTACCAGTCCTCTAAAGTCACAGAGACAAAAGTTACTGTCCGTACGAAGGAAGCAAAATAGTCGTTCTATTACCAACATTCTACCTGTGTTATCCGTAGGCCAGGAATGCCAAAATGAAAGTGAAAAGGACTGCATTGAGAGCTCAAATATTTTACTAGAGTCGGATAACATTCTACCTGCGTTATCCTTAGGCCAGGAATGCCAAAATGACAGTAAAAAGGACTACATTGAGAGCTCAGATATTTTACTAGAGTCGGATAATTTTGATGAATCTCCAAGAAAAGTAGATTATGACAGAACATCAAACATCTTTGTATCCTCATCTGATGTGCAGGAAAACCTTAACATGAAACAAATCAACAGAGACCTAAATAAGTTATGTATATTAAGTGATAATAACGTTAATTCCATATTGGGTATTGCCGAAAACACCTTTCCAAATGACAAAATATGCCACTATTGTATGCCGAAGGCGGGTATCATGGAACTCCTTGCATCATTAGACACAAAGCTTGTAAATTACACTCTTAATGACTTTTGTATAATCTTCCTAGGCGAACAGGACTTTTTAGTTTCCAAAAATTATGCAGAATTAGTAGATCATATAAAATGTAAACTCGAAAAGATATTGCATACGAATATTATTGTATGTTGTCCTACTTTTAAATTAAAATGGAATACTAGTTTGTTTAATAGTAGAATAGAAGCTTTTAATCGACTCTTGTACTTAAGTAATCAGAATTTTAAATTTGCATACACTTTTGATACTAACAAAAAACTAGAATATTCCTATGAAATGTTTTCTAAGTATACCAGCAAAGTTAATAATATAGGAATAAAAAATGTTTTCGGTAACTTGAAAAACTATTTGGAGCTATTTAAATTTACAGATTATGAACCTATTTTTAGTTATAGTAACTTTAATATGACGCAAGCATATAAAGATAGCGAAAAGTGTTGGTTACAACCCGGTACAATTCCATATTACTTCAATAAAATGAACAAAGACCAACTTTCATCAAAAATTGTATCTGATCATAGTACAATTATTGACGACACTGATCTTTTTCGTGAATAATGAATCAAATACAGTTTGTAAAAGTACTTTGATGCAGAAAACCAGATTTTTAAGAATTTTTCATCAAAACGTATGTGGAATAAGTAATAAAAAATATGAGCTAGAATTATACATTTCAACCACGGGCATTCAGTTCGACTTCCTGTGTATTACAGAACATTTCTTAAATCTACAGTCTGCTCAAGTATTTAACTTCTCCAATTATAATTTAGTGTCATACAACACAAGGTCAAACAAAAAAAGGGGAGGTACTCTTATTTTAGCCCATATAGATAAAGAAAGTGAAAATATTGATTTTGTAAAAAAAATGTATAAATCAGATAGTTTTGAAATTTGTGGGGTTAGGGATCTTGAAACAGGGCTAAATCTTTGTTGTTGCTACAGAAGTCCGTATGACAAAAATTTTGAAAGTTTTATAACTAGCTTAGAAAAATTATTAGAACATTTTATTAATAAGAAGTGCATGATATGTGGTGACTTTAATATTGATGTACTCGTTGACGGTAAGAAGCATGCTGAATTTTTAAGTATACTGACATGTTATAATTTTCGATACCTTATAAATACTCCTACTTTTATACGGAACAATGCGCATTCGTGTTTAGACAACGTAATCACAAATCTTGCGGATGAGGACATAGATCAGTGTTTTGTTGATCACAATGGTTTGGCAGATGGTCATGGTGGATTATTCTGCAATGTAGTTCTTGACAAAATAAATACGAAATCGAAAAACTCTAATCAAAATGTAATAATAAAAAAAAGAATATTTAATGATAAAAATAGTATGGCTTTCAAGAAATCTATTGATAATAAAATTTGGACTAATATGGGAATAAATAGTTTTATAAGCTGTCTTGGTAATACATTCCAAGATTGTTACCGGAAGAAGTCAATTACAATAAAGCCATATAAAAGAACAACAATACAGTGGATTACTAAAGGGGTTAAAGTTTCAAGTAAAATGAAGAGAGTGCTATGCTCAGGTACAATAAATAATGCCAGCCTAAAAAAATACAAAAACGACTATGTTCAAATTTATAGAAGAGTTATTCAACAAACCAAGAAAAAGGCCATAATGAACCATCTAAATACCGCTAAAAATATAACAAAACAGACGTGGAAACTTGTTAATGAATGTACAAAGAAAACAACAAAGAAGAATTGTAGAAATATAATCTTGAAAGTTAATAATACAGTGATAACTGACCCCCAGCAGGTCGCAAATAAATTCATTGACAGTTTTGTGTTCAAATCGTCACTCGCTAGCAATGAAAAAGTCAGGGCTATGACTTTTCTGTTAGATAGTACAAAAAGAGTTGAAAGTGATTTAACCTTCTATAAAACTACACCTTCTGAAATTACCAAGATTATTAGTCAAATGGCCAATAAAAAATCGTGTGGTTTTGATGATCTACCGATATCGGTTTTGAAACAGAATATAGACTCTTTGGCTATCCCTCTTTCTGATTTTTATAATAAATGTTTCGAAGAGTCCGTCTTTCCAGACCAGTTAAAACTGGCTAAAGTAATTCCAGTATTCAAAAAAGGTATTAAGACTGATTCGAAAAATTACCGACCTATATCCCTTTTGCCAACCTTATCAAAAGTATTTGAAAAAATCATTAAAACTAGGCTGATGGTACATTTAAATGCAAACAAAATAATTAATTTAAGACAGTTTGGGTATCAGAAAGGCGTCGGTTGTTCAGATGCTATAAACACTCTTATAAATGATAAATTAAATGACAAAATGAAAGTGGCAGGACTATTCATAGACCTTAGCTCCGCTTTTGATACGATTGATTATGCATTACTTCTAGCTAAACTTGAATTTTATGGTATCAGAGGCAAGTCCCTTAAACTTTTAAGATCCTACTTACAAAATAGACGAATGTTCGTAGAAATTAAAACCATCGACGAAAATAATCATGAAGTAATACACACCTCTAAAATTACTAATATTAAACGTGGTGTGCCTCAAGGCTCTATTTTAGGACCAATACTGTTTATTTTATTTACAAATGACTTGCTTAACTTTATGCATTATGTTCAGCCTGATGTAAAACTTGTTGTCTTTGCAGATGATACAAATATAATAATTGGGGCGAATGACTTAAAAGAATTGACCAAAAATGTTAATAAAAGCCTACAAGATCTCTGTGATTGGTTTACAGCCAATAACCTCTTGCTAAACACAAGTAAAACGAACATAATTTTATTTAAGACAACAACTCGTTATACTGACAATTTGGATGTACAAATCAAGGGAGACAAGATTGAATTAGTGAACAAAGTAAAATTTTTAGGGATTAACATAGATGTGAATTTAAATTGGAAACAGGAGCTAGCTGCTATTGACTCTTCTATTTCATCAGCATGCTATGCACTCAGGAGCCTTAGAGATGTGTTGGATCTAAAGCAACTTAAGGCTATATATTACGCGCTGGTAGAATCTAGGTTAAGATATAGCATAATGCTTTGGGGAAACAGCTATTGTTATAATTGTCGGAAAGCATTTATTTTACAGAAACGTGCCATAAGGACTATAGTAAGGATCTCACAAAGAGACTCATGTAGAGAGTACTTTAAAGAACTAGGCTTTTTAACAGTACCAAGTTTATATATATTAGTCATCCTTAGTCTCTTTGCTAAGAATATTCATGAGTATGAAACACAAGAGGAACGTCAGATAAGAGAAAGCACAAGAAGGAAGGAATTTAAACACAAAAAGGCACCAAATTTTAACATAGCTAAGCATTGTTCCAGATACCAAGCAGTGGAGTTATTTAATAGGTTACCGACTGATTTAAAATTATTAATTTATAGCACTCACTCATTTAAAACTAAACTAAAAGCCTTCTTGTTGAAAAAATGTTTCTACTCGGTATCAGAATATATGTCAAATGATAAAAATAGTCGCCTTTAAAAATAGCAGTAACAAACTACATAAATCATGTTTTTGACTTAAACATATTATTTTTTTTTTGACATTTAATTTCTAATAATTTCTGCTATTAATTTGACATTGTATTTATTTGTTGACATATTTTAATTTATTTTAACCCTTGGTCTAACATTTCACTTCAATTTTTATTTTGATTACTTTTTCAAATGTATTGTTTCTGCATGATGTATTGATAATTTTATTTAATATGTAATATTCAACACAATGTTAATTGTTTAAGAATAAATAAATGAATGAATGAATGACTGACATCGGTAAAGGAAAACATCGTGAGGAAACCTGGACTCGGTAACGTAACTTTGAAATTATCAACCCATCATGAGCCAGCATGGTGGTCAATACTCGTGAGAAGGTGAGTTCTTCTGTATGAGAAAAAGTCTTAGTCCTACATTGAGACAGGTATCATCATCATCGTTTCAGCCGAAAGACGTCCACTGCTGGACAAAGGCCTCCCCCAATTTAGGGAGGTTTGCCATTATCGCCACGCTTGGCAGGCGAGTTAGCGACCGCAGTATGGTGGTAAAATACATAAAGAATGATGCTGACCATTCTTTAGTAAGACCCTTAGTGGCTTCTTTCGCCCCCACGGAGAGAAATGGTGTGGTACTGTACTTTACAGCCGGCACCACACGGAACTGTAGGAAAGTTATAGGCCAGTATTATGATTATTATTGTTGGCCGATAGACAAAAATGTCTCGTCTTTTAAAATTTAATTACGCCTGTGTTAACAAATCGAAAAACAGAGGAACAAAAATCGTCTGTCAATCCGAAAACATCATCACCATCAGCCTATATTGGTCCCACTGATGGGATACAGGCCTCCTCTTGGTGAGAAGGCGTTGGCCGTAATCCACAACGCGGGCCCGTTGCGGTTTGGTTGTTGTCGCATGTCTTCGAATTTTTGGTTCTAGGACATGCCGGTTTCCTCACGATGTTTTCCTTCACCGTTTTGAGAGCAGTGGTGATGAAATTATTTACACAAAGTAAAGCGCCTGCCTGGGTTCAAACCCACGACTTACTACTCGTAAGTCGGGGGCGATACTACTGGGCCACCACTGCTCTCCGCAAATATACATAAAGACATTGAATTTGGTTCTCTATAGTCGATAAACTTTTCTCTTTAGCATTACGACTAATAAAACCTTAAATATACAGCAAAAAGCGAAAAAAAAATGTACTAAAATAATTACCAAAAGAGCAATCTTTTATCTTTATTCAAATGGAGATGAGGAAAATACAGCAAGTTTTAATTCAAAAGGACTTAAAATGGCTGTATGCGGTGTTAATGAATTTTATGAGGAAAAACTTGAAAAAACTTGGATAGACGTAGATGCCAGAGTAACATTACATGGTTACTTAGGCAGAGAGAGGGACGCTCGCAATTCAAAGAAAAAGTCATCTCGGTAAGCTGATGTGGGATGTAGGAAATATACGGACATCATTTGGAGAAGGAAGGATTTTATGTCGATTATTTCTCTAGGGTATTATTAAAGGTAGATAAATACACATAACATGACGGCGTAACTTGAAATGTAGGTACGTAACAAGTTAATTTTATTTCTGTTTAAATAGTACAACTTGAATACACAAAATTGTAACAAGAGCTGAATGTTTGATTAAACAAAATATGGTATTTCAGATTGTGCTAAACATACAGCCATAGTTAGGAAAAAAATATAAGAGAGACACACAAAAACATTTCATGTAGATTTAGTTACTATAAAAACACACACAGAAAAATAATATACATTTTTTCTACCAAAACCCAGGCCAACTCTATCCAATTAGCTGGCCCATCCAATGTACTTTATGATATCGCATCTACATCCTACATCTTCTTGTATCCTGGTAATAAAAAATGGAGTCAAACGTCTGACGTCACAGTTCGTTACCCCACCCCGCCATCAAATTTCCACTTTATCTCCCTAACCATTCCATTACGTATGAAATAATTTTTATGTATACCTTATAGAACCGTTGATTAATCTTGGATTAGCTGTAATGGAGGCTTAGACGAGCCTTTGTAGTGGGTATGAAAGATGTATCGTAACGTTAACGTAAACGTAACGTGAACTTTGTGGTTTTGAGATAGGCGTTTCATAGTTGATAGGTTTATGGTTATGTTTTAGTATGTAGGTTATGGGTATGTAGTTACTTGCCCTACCTACAGGCTGGCCAATTTGGAAGTATAAAGCTTTAAACTGAGATTTTACCGAAAATTACCATATTTTATACTATTCAAGCTTTTTTTTTTGGATGGGAAATCATCAAATGACTTCTCCCGCTCTGGGCGGAGCGGGCATGTCAGACTTTTACTGACTAAAACCCACCCGTGTTCCTTCAGTTGCCCATGTATCAGGGTCACGGTATCTCTTTCGAACAATCACGCGACCCCGGCAGGCATCGGTCCTAGCAGACCCCTTCAGCGCAGCTGACATTTCTTTGAGGCGCGCGTGGAACACTACGCGCCGTCGACCCGAGCTTGGTCCTTACCGGGCGGTGAGCTACCCATTGCTCGCCACCCGCAAGCTCGCGCCTACGGTGGCCGGGAGTCCGCTATGGACTCCCGACGCCCGGGGCGTCTCCTCCTGCGGCGGCTAGGGACGTGAGGGCGCAGAGACTGCCACTCACTCACGCGCCCCGCCTCCTCCTTCGCGAGCATTACTGCTTCGCAGAAGGAGGTGACGGCTTACCATTCCCTCTCGCTCCGTACCATGGCTCGCACCAGGGCCGGACGCGAGAGGTCACCACTGCCGATCGCCTCCACGAGGACACGGCGGCGGCGGTGCTCCGCCCAGGCAGGGCACACCTCCACCGTATGCTCCACCGTGTCCTCCAGACGATCCTCGCAATGGAAACACCCGGACGTATCCTCCCGCTTTATCCTGAACAGGAACCCACCGAAGCACCCATGCCCGGTGAGAACCTGCGTCAGGCGGAAGGTGAGGACGCTGTGACGCCTCTCTATCCACTCCTCAAAGAGGGGACTTACCGCCGCAATTGTGGCGTGCCCAGCACTGGGTTGCGACAATCCTACCCGCCATGTTGCCATGAGATCACACCGGAGCTCTGTCCGCCGTGCCGCGATTTGTTGCGGCAGCGGAGTTTCGCCTCCTCGCGCCTCTCCCACATGTGGGCGAGGACCTTTGCCTCCAGATCCCATGGCGGCACTCCGGAAGGAGGCTCGCTGCCTCGCAGGAGACCGTGCGGTATCCCCGGATTAACCGGATAGCCATGACCCTCTGGGCCGCACTCAACCGGCGCGCTGGGCGCAGCCTCAATGTGGGCGCCCACACCGGTGCCCCGTAGAGGGCCATGGACCGCACGACCCCCGTGTAGAGCCTCCGATACTATTCAAGCTTGGCAATTTTATACGGTAAATAAGATAAGATCTGCCTAGTTTCCTTATACTTTAAAAGGCGATCGCTTATTTACGCATAATTTATTGATTCCACTAACAAATAATATGGTAATTTTGTTCCAAATTGACCATGATGACTGCTTTTAGTTAACCCCGCATGGGAAACGTCGTGACGTTTTATGAAATCCTCAGTGTTCAAAATAGTATAGTTTACTCTAAAAAAAAACTTCCAACACTTTAAGTGTCGGAAAACTTGGCAAGTTTTTTTTCTTAAATCTGTATAAAATAACTGTAAGTACTGCGGCGGTCATGGTCTTGTAGAATTTTGGTGGGTTTTAAAGGAAATAAACAAAGGATAGGAGTGTAAATTGCACGTATATTTATTAGCATAAAAAAGCAGTACAGCTTTGTAGTTGTATAATAAATATTATGTAAGTACAATATATTTTACCACTAGCTTTTTCCAAGCGGCTTCGCCCGCGTGGAGGTCAGAAACTATCCCGCGAAAACGTACTACTGGCATAAAAAGTATTCTTTGTTTTAATCCAGGGTATAAAATATCTGTGTTCCAAATTGCATCCAAATCAGTTTAGTAGTTTTTGTTTGAAAGAGTAACAAACATCCATCCATACGACCATACTCACAAACTTTCGCGTTTATAATATTAGGGACGAAAGGGAAAAAAGTGTATAACCCGACCTTGACAGGTAGTTGATATACTACCGACTCTACGCTACTACACTCACTCACACACACTCTTACACTGTTTGGCTTACACCTTCGGTCCAACATTTTTTTATACCTAACGATTTTGCCGCATTCCAACTAATTAACAGACATCAAACAACTGCACAATATAAAATGGGGACTAAATAAAGTTGAAGTGGCCACCCTATACTACATATCATTTGTGAATCAAGGTTTTCATGCTCTAAACAGCAATTTCGAAAAGTATTAATACAATATCATAACTATGTGTATTAACATTTTGTGAACTCTACTGTGCAAAATGAATATTAAAAAAAAAACTAAAGAATCCATTAAAAATTAATAACATTAGTGTCACTTCACTAAACTGTCAAATGAAGTGTAAAACGTCAAAGAAATATAAAAAAAGTACACACCAGCTTTTAGTCACAAAAATTAAGCGCACAATCTGAAACCCGCCAGACCACATTTCTCTAGCTGTCTAGAAAATCGCCTCATAAATATTCCAGGGGGTATTTTTGCTGGATTACCATAAAATGTGGATATGACATAGACAAGGCATAGTCTATGCATCACTAGTGGTGTACACAGCTTATAAATAATTTAAGGGCAGCTCACCTCCGCAGCTCGTTGCAATGTAAACTGAATTAGTAGGCTACTCCGGCTACGTGAAATATGCACTGACCCTGTGATAGGGTTGTTACTTGATTGGTAAACTGTTTATTGTTTTTATGATAATATTTTTTCAAGTTTTGACAACCAGAGGTGTAATTGCGTAACTTACTTCCGGTGGCAATCGCTTTAATTTTGACAGTAAAACAACATTAATTGCGTTATAAACACTATTGAACAGACAATTTTTCGAACATATGACGTAATGGATTAGAAACAATCTTCGAAATGATTCAGATTCTGATGACCTAACCCTAATTGCGCAATTAGGGTGCAGGCTTACCAATGGCTATCGTATTAACCAGTAACTGGGTTGTCGAGGTCAGATAGGCAGTCTCTCCAAGTAAAATACTGGCATCTAACTGCATCCGATATGACTGGAAGCCGACCCTAACATAGTTTGAGACATTAAGCTAGGCTTTTTTCTCGTTGTAGTATCTTACGGAAGGCCTCTTAGAGTGCCCCAAACATCCGTTGCCAACACCTGCGCCCTTGACGATCTGAACACAACCTCTGACGCTCATAAAATCGTAGCCACCTACTGGGCACAGACAAAATAGCTGTCCCGTAAGCAATATAGATGTATCGTCAAACCACAAATCAAGCACAATCGGCATGTGTGGCAATGACGTTCTCTCTGTGAGATCGTGTGCTCTTAAATTATATTTTTTTTAATCATACCTACTGCTACAACGAGAACAGTGGTGGCTCATTGGTATCGGCCCCGATTTACGAGTTCTAGGTCGTGGGTTCAAACTCAAGCAGGAGCTTTACTTTGTCTAAATAATATCATCACCACTGCGATAGGTGATAACGGTGAAGAAAAACATCGTGAGGAAACGATTCGAAGACTTGACACATCTACTAACCCGCAATGAGCCGTCTCACCGAGAGGATGCGTCCCAGCAGTGGGAACAACAAAAGCTGTAATGACTTATTAACGAAAATCTTAGGATAAAGGTCTATAACTTGTTACCAATTAGAATGTGTTTTCCATGTAAATAACGTTTCATTGAAACGATAAATAACTTCAAAGTAACTTCCTCTATAACTCAACGTTAATTCTATCGATCAATTAAACCAGTGAGCAATCAGAACCCAAAATCTTCCCATTAAGACAAATTCCGATTTGTTTTAATTCCTTGACGTTAAATGTGCTCTGTAAATGGTGATTATAATTTTGTTACCGCCATTACCATTTCGGTCATTCCCTTCTTAATTTCTATTCATTTTCTTTGATTCCGTATTGTTTTAAGGGGCAAGAGGAATTTGCTACTTTTGTGAGCTCAAGTTAAAGACTGTAATTACTACTTGAGTAGGTTTAATTAATTTTATTTCGGTTTAAACTTTTGTTGGTTTATGTCATGGTTTTATTCAGGGTCATTTAGAGTCATCGATTAACGTTTACTGACGTGATTGGTTTTTTTTTGTTGGCGGTTTTGATAAACTTTCATTGGAAATGACTGCTACTATTTTTTATTTTCATCTTTTCACAAAAAAAAAATAAATCCTCTCTACATATTTTGTCTAGTCAGAATTTTCATTTTTTTAAACTGATCAGATAATAGAATATACTAGGTCTTGGTACTTATGTATCACAATATTCTCTTGTCCTTATCTGAATTTCTTTACATTTGGTGAAACATGTCTTTTTCTTCCATATTTATCTATTAGTTTTCATCTCAATAGTCCTCTTTTAAGCCATATAATCTTTCACGAAGTCTATTCGTCGGTTGTTTAATTATGTTTAAAAAAACCAACATCTACCAAAATTCGGTGTATGACAACCCTACCCTGTACATGCATAACAGTGGTTTTACACGAGCTACAGATAGGTTTGTGGCTAGTATTACCGGCTATGCTTCCTAACGCAGCGTTTGCTCTCACTACACAACACTGTCTTAGGCTTCTGAGAGCCTGGTACGAGTTTATTTACGTACTCAATTGCTTTAACGTCGTCGTTTACGTCAATTTAGATGGAATAATTATTGTAGTTATAATTACTGTCACCAGATGGCGCTTTACGCGTTATCCGGACTTAAAGATCCGCCGGATCTAATCTCTTTCCGTGGGTGCTGAAAAAGGCGACTAAGGGACTTACTAGAGCATGGACAGCAGTGTTCTCTATGCATTTTACCCCCATATAGCGATCGCTAACCCGCCTACCAAGCGTGGTGATTAAGGCGAAACTCCCCTTTTGCGGAGGCCCATGTCCAGCACTGGGCTGAAATGATGGTGCTCATTCATAAGTATCATAAATGTCTGTGTCCCTACACTTTACTTATTGACAGAACAATAATTTTATTAACATAATTTTCTATTATTACTCCGAAACGCAAATCGTTTTCATTTAGGTACTTTTATCTTCAACCAAGCGTAAAATATCATCGTAATGAAAATTATACTAAAGAGGTCTAAAATATTAGGGAACTTCGGACACATTTCAGAATTAAGAAAATTCACGAAAAACGTCTCTCATAATAGGGCGGCCATTTTTTAACATCTTTTCATTTCTGTATCTTTCCACAAAGGTGTGTCCTTGCTAGTTATTGCTCGTTCTTTTTTATAAAATTGGGGGTAGATGGGCTTTATTTACCTACGGGGTGAACGTTATTGTAATAAATGACTTAAAACGGAGTCCATTGTGCCCCGATATCGTGGATAAGATAAATGTCTTCGTAAAAACACAAACAATGTTTGTGTAAGAGATTTTCTTGTAATTTTATTGGGGCTTAAAACATTTGTTGTTTTATATTAGAAGGAGATTATTCTAGGGTAATCGTTTTTGTTAATACCAGAAACGTTTATTTTTATTTGTTTCGACTTTTTGGGGTTTATCTACTAAATTGCCATGGAAGTTGTATAAACTTGGAGGAAATGAGTTGAGTCTATTTTAATCTGCTTAAGATAAGTTCTTTTGGGGCCGTATGTATGTATGGATCATGTTCATAGATATGTGAAATTCTCAGTAGTTTTTTTATTTTTTTTATAAAATACATGTTCCTTATATTTAACAAAGCATACAATTAGACCTCTGGGGTGTGTCCTAGCATGCCATGGCCTGAGATTTAATCAACGTGCTCTACCCAGTAAAGTTATTATCGAGTTAAGATAATGTTTTTTAAGCTTACGCTTTATGTTTTTACTGTTCATTGAGTCTCTAATGTCTACAGGTATTTTGTGAAGTAAATAGGGTATTGTTAATGAAGTGGAACGCCTGCCATAATAGTTATTTTTGCGTGGCACTTGAAGTGACTTTAATTTAGCTTGTCTTGTATTTACATCGTATTTAACGGGAATTTGGATATTTTTGTTATCAAAACGTTCTATGAGAAACAGATACCTACTCAGTTCGCGCTAGAACAGGTAATACTTTGCAATGTTTAAATAACCCTATGTAGTTATAGCATCCCATGGTTATATTTGTCTCCTGTAAATGAAAACTACTACAATTACCATTACTTTCAAACGGTGAAGGAAAACATCGTGCGGATATCGGCATGTCCTAGAACCAAAAATTCGAAGACATGTGACATCTACCAACACGCACGGGGCCCGCGTGGTAGATTACGGCCCACTCCCTTTCACCAAGAGGCCTGTGTCCCAGCAGTGGGAACAATATATGCTGATTATAGTATGGTTTATAAGAATAAATGCACTGTACTACAATCACCATTTCTTTCAAACGGCAAAAGAAAACATCGTGAGGAAACAGGCATGGCCTAGAATAAAAAATTCGACGACTTGTGACATCTACCAACCCGTGCGAGTGGTGAATTATGGCCCGCTGGCACGGAGAGGAGGTGTGCCAGCACTCAGCAGTGGGCACATTATAGACTAATTATGCTTAAGCTTTAATGACAATACGCTCTCGCTTTCTATAACATGCTTTCAATCTAGAACCGTACCCATCAGAAAACTTAGGTAATAGTACTCAGGGATACTGAAGTATCCCTGAGTACTGTTACCTAAGTTTGCGCTCGGCAAATAATACGCGGAAACGCGAAAAAAACAGTTGAGTAATAAAAAACGAATCGCCAATTTATTTTGGATTTGTATTGCGTGCGATTTCTCGTGAAATAGCGGTTGTAATTTGAGAGAAGTTCTATTTTATAAAAGTATGGTATCGAAAATACTATGCATGTGACGTCTCAATTGTTTTTTCTTTAGGAGATAATCGCGTTTGAATCTTGCGAAGTGAAAAAAATTAAAGACTGTAGAGGTATTTATCACGACCACATATTGGGAAATTTACCGTCAAATTAATTTAATTATCATGCAATTACGTTACACGTTTTTCTCAAGTGTCACACAGAATCAGGGTCCCGCTGGAATTGATTTAATCCCTCAAGAGACGGTATCCGACCGTCTATCTGTCGTAATCGCCTGCCGGTCCGTGTAATGGGGTAGCACTGCACTTTGTTTTCATTGGCTACTAAATTGAAACGCAGTGTGGATCCGACCTTACAGGTGCTAGGTATAAATACGTTTAGACTTTTATATCAGTAGGTAAATTTGATGATCTCGAACGGACCTTGCAAAAAAAAGCTATTGCATAGCATTTTGTATCAACTTATGCAATTATAATTATTTATTTATTTTATTTATGCAGTATTTCTTTTTCTTTGATATTAATTCAAGTTACACTTTTTGAGCGTGGTGACCGATAAGAAAACATTTTTTTTTCTTTTATTAAATAAATAAACTATAAATAATAGGTATAAATAATTAGGTATAAATAGTGTAATGACACACCAAAACAAAATTTTTCATTTAAAAAAAATAACGATATTAAGAAGTGATTATCGAATTTCGCGCGATGTACATTTATATAGATATAATATCATATATACTTTCTCTGCGCGGCATTCATGTGCATTATCTATACACCAAAACCAAAGGTACTGAATAGTACACGTGCTTGGTTCGATGGCTTCTGTTATATACATAATGAAGAAAAATTTATTTAAACAGCTGCTTATGTATTCGTCCGATTTCGGAGCAGCTCGTCTCGATTCATGCGAGCTTCGTAGAGTCGTACAATACGGCTAGTTGCACGCACACAAACACCGTGTCGAAGACTGCCGAAAAGAAACGACGCTAGGCAATGCACGGCCTTCAAGCCACACCTCCGTGCCCGTCGGAGTGGGGAGCGTGAGGTTTTTTTCGTTACGGAATTTCTGGATTCGGTCCCCGCGCTCAAGGCCCTCGATAGAAGCTATGCAATAGCTTAATAAAAAAAAATAAACGACTTACAAAACAAAAACACTACAAAGTGTAAATTTAGTTTTTAATTCGGATTTAGTTGTGTTTTTTTGTGACTAGGTTTTTTTAATGCCTGGGGTACTGCTGGACATAGGCCTCCCCCAATTTGGAGGGCTTTGCCATAATCGCCACGCTTGGCAGGCGGATTGGCGATCGCAGTACGGTGGTCAAATGCATAGAGAACGCTGCTGCCCATTCTCTAGAAAGTCCCTTAGTCGCCTCTTACGACACCCACGGGTAGAAATGGGATGGTGCTATTCTTTACGTCCGGCATCACACGGTACCACGGGGTACTTACCTCACCAAAAATCGTTTCCTTCATTTGTAAATGACCGTGTCAAGAAGTTTTTATACCATCATTAACCTATTAGTCATGACTTGTACTTGGCTGTCAGTCTCACACACAAATTTTTATTCTGCTTGTGTTAGCTGTAAATGAAATCCACGGTATTAAATAAATAAACAATTAGCGCAAAACATACGTATCATTAATCAGAAGCTGGCTTTTATATTAGAGAGATCGGTATATACATGACGGAATTCCAAGGTAGCAACCATAACAAATACAACCCAATTGAGAACTTCCTCCTAAAATCGATTTAGGTGAGATTATTATGATGAATAAGCGATCGCCGTTTAAAATGTCCCCAAAGCTATTACCAGCGTGATGTTTTGAGCTTGACCCAAACAGCAATCTCGGACATGGGACATTTAGCCTTATTAATGTTGCGGAACCATCAACCACCAATTTAACAGTCTATTTGCCCTTTTATAAATCTTACAGCATGGTATAAAAACTTTACAGCTCCCTAAGATAATATTGAAGACACAAATCGATCTGAACGTAGCGCGGTGTATAATAAATTCTTATTAAAAATGCATGAACACGCCCAGTTCTCCACGACGTACACACAGCGGCATATCAAGCTATACATTCCTAGTATTAGCTGACCTTTTATTGTACGGTAAGGCTGAAAAAGGCGAGGTCAGATTAGAGTGGAAATGCTTGTTGTGACGTCTTGTGTCAGATGCGAAATGTGGAGAGTTGATACGCTATGTGCTAAGACTTTTGTATACTGTAAGACTTTTGTATAATAATGTTCTACTTTTATGGAATAGTGGGTGTTGCTCGCGACTTTTGTTTGCATACCAACTTTAACGGCCCTTTGGATCTAAAATGGGTATAAGTTTTTACTCGACGATGGCAAAGCTAAAGGAGAGTTGTGATTTTAAACGGCTATGTAAGTAGGTTCATTTGTTTCCTTGTCTGTAAATATGATAAAATTGTTTGAAGTTTGGATTAACATGTATTGTACTTTTAATCGCTGTAGTAGTTACATGCCTGTGGGATATTTCCCACGCGGGCGAAGCCGCAGGCAAAAACTAGTTAGTTCTAAACTACTCGTATTTTGACAAATGAAGTATCGTTGGAAGTGTCATGCTGTTTCGCGGGTTATGAGAAAAAAGAAAATTGTCATCATAATGGCTTTTATACCTTTTAAGTTGGTGTTTACTTTCTTTAGAATATCCCGATACGCGAAAGGTTGAAGTTACTATACTAACTTACTTTTACACCATTTTAGGAATAGTTCTTTCAAGTATTATATTTCTAAGTGAGTAGGTAGAGGTACTTCCTTTAGTTTTAGACCAAATCCACGATCTTGGCAGTAGAGGTACTTAATAACAGTTGGATGAGTCTACAAAGACAATTATTCTGCAGTTACAACTCAAATTTTCAAGCTATATAAAGATCTACTGAACCCTTTAGAGCCGTTTGTCAGATCATCAACAACCACAATCTGAGGCAGCTTGCAAGTAAGTAAATAAATTATAGCTCATTTATCTCCAGTACAGCTAACAAATTTTTGCTCTATAAACGAAGAGTGTGAGGGATGGCCAGAATTAAATTGGAAGGCTTCCAAGACAGCCCGTATAAATAATAGTTGGCGAAAGATTGAGCCGGCCGCAGACTGGCAGAGATCCTTCAATTAAGTGGCTGTCCTTTATTAGTGGCGACCACGATTCTATATTTCATTGTTAGGGCTTGTTCACACCCTGCCAGGGTCACGAGAATTGTTCGAAAGACGTGTCGACGGCGCGTAGTGTTCCACGCGCGCCTTAAAGAGATGTCAGCAAACTGAAGGGATCTGCTAGGACCGATTCCTGCCAAGGTCGCGAGATTTGTTCGTTATGTACAATTGTTGTTGTCAAGGAACACGGGTCGGTTTTAGTCAGTAAAAGTCTGACACGCCCTCCCGCGCGTTTCCACGCAGTAGATTATAATAGATATTCTTACATTGTTAAACCATTATTATCAAATAAAGTTTATAGGTAATGGAATGTCCCCTTGTCTCCTCGCACCGTCCTTCTCCCACTCCGCCCAGACCGGGACACGTCAATTGATGATTTCCTACCCGCAAAAAAAAGGGCTGGTTCACACAAGGGTGCCAACACGGGGTCGTCTGGCACCCATGTGGTTCCCAGGGTCGTTACGGCGTGCTATGTGTTCTGGCACGCTGGTGATGAGGGGTGTCCCTCAGAGGTGGGTCCGGTGACGGACATCCGCGGCGGGTTAGCGGAAGAATGTTTTTACGTGCCCGTGTTCCCGCCATAAGCGGTACCGGGAGCGACACCGTGGAGTTTTTGTGTGTTGGAGTCCCACATAACTGCGCCATCTCCCCGTGGTAGCGCAGTATGCATGAATACTCCACGTTAAAAATAAAATAAATAAGAGCTGGTTCACACGGAGAAACGGCGCTATTTAATACATATTTTCCGTTCGTTTAAAACAAATGCCGCTTCTTTTGAAGTTAGCGTTATTATTATAATTTGAATGAGTTTGAGTGAGAAATTTTGATAATGTTTTTAATAATGTGTTATTTTTCTTTTAAATTAATTTGATTCGGGGTGAAATGATAAACTATTGTATTATTATTTTGTTTGCTATTGTTTAAGACAAATGTACATGAGTTTTTTTTTGTTTTTACTTTTAATATCTCTTGCATGCTGTATATATATAATAACTAAGTAGGAACAGCAATATCTGTCACATTAGCGTAACGTTCATCATGTCTTAGGTATTCTACACATAAGTATGTCTTTTACAAATAAACAGATAATCAGATATTAATGTTACGATCAACAACAAAAATCATCATCAAAACAAAAATCAAAAGTAAATCAGTGTACTTCTTAACAGAAAGTGAAGTTTCTTTAAGCTAAATGAGTGGGCTCCTCCGAACGTTTTAATTACTTCCTTTGGTTTACTAGATTAGTGGACATAGAGCCGTGGGGCGAATCTCTAAGAAAGAGCGTTTCCAAAGGAGCCAAGATATTTGGAGACAGAAAGTTTTGTAATAGAATTGGAAGCGGACGAATTCTGGCGTTTATTTCCTTGTTGGTATTTTTAAACGCGTTTAAAAAGGATTGACAAGCATCTGTGTTTTTTTTTATGTATGTGTTTCCGACTATTTTGGATCGACTTCGATTTCTTTATAAGGATTAATTTTGCTTCTTCGCTAGGGTTGTTTTTGCGTTAGCTTCTATAAAACGTATTTAATCCACTTTGTGTGGCTTGATGATGTTCTAGAATAGTTCTTGTCACTGTTGTTAAAAACAACTGGCTTAAAAAAACACTAGATACAGATTAAAATAAATAAACTTTTATTTCGGAAGTTGGCAACAAAATACTAAAATACAGATCCCAATACACCGACTTTCGTAACGATATAGGATCCTTTAGGACAAATTTAGTCATAACGCCTATGTAAGTACGTAGTTAGATTTTTTTATTGCTGGAACTTTCAACCATTTTATAATTTGTAGGGTTGATGACACCAAACTTTTTGTTCTCCTATTAGATACTTCTAATGATAATGTGCGTCTCTTCATAATTTGCCTAGCCTTTTGCCAACTAACATACGTTGGTCTGTGCTCAGACTAACTAGATGCAGGTGAATACCAGAAGGTATTTTACACGCACAGACTACCTATCCGTCTTTCTCAACCCAGTTACTGGGTAATACGATACCTCTGGCTACTACTGCTACTTTTGGGGTTGTGACGACCCGTAACAACGGTCAGAGATCTATAAATGAAAGCTGGAACTGACTTCTTAACGTGTCTTCCAAGACACGGAGTCGTCTACACACAAATTAAAATATTTCCTTTTCTCATTATACATTCAAGTAACTGGTCTGCAAACCTTTAACAGCAGCCACGAAACTATTACGCTAATCAAGAGAGTGGGAAATTTACAGCATGAGCAATCAGTTGCGCGTCGGAAGAGGGTGATAAATCTCCAGTAATGTACCGAGCCCGCGCTGTATATCACGTGAGCCTTTCAGACGTGCGCGGGTTTTACTGCCGCGGTTCCGGCGCCGAGATGAGATGGTAAGGCCTTTAGGCTTACTTACTGATTTGAAGAAGAGTGAATGTATAGTTGTGAGTCTTAGGGGTTTTTTTTAAGAAGTTTCTGATGGATTAACGGAATTGCATTTAAAGTTGATATGAAATATGGTTATAAAGAAATTAAAAACTGTCTCCACAGATGAGTATTCGTGGACGGCTCAAATCTTAAGTGCATATGTACCTCGCCAAAGATACTGACCTAACTTCCATCCTTCACCTGTGCATTTGATGATCTTTTGACTCAGTGAGTGGAGATCGCTTAGCTAAATTTTGGGTTATAAACATGTTTCAACTTTTTGCTATCGATGTGCTTAGAAGAAGAATAATTAAACCCCTAAATCAAATAATTTATTTCTTCCTCTAGAGATCTTCCTATAGAGAAATGAAGGTAAGACGGACAAGATTCATCACTGAATGGTGCCCATGAGACAGCAAGAAAACAGTGGGTCCAATATGGACTCGTACGACGAAAGACAGGACAGAATGGTTGGATGGAAGTTAAGTTATACCAGAATATAGACCGTTTGATGACGAATATTTTCTTTGTTTATTCAGGTATCAGGATGCCTCTTAATTTATAATTCATACAACATTCCAAAATAGAACATCAGCAATAAAAGTAAAAAAAATAACTATAAGTGTATCGATTTTATGTAAAGTTTCAGATATATATTTTAGTCTAGCAATGACCAAGTTCAAATCTCGGTCCGTCTTTTCAATATTTCCGAAAGGATCGTAAAAAGTTTTAGCATAATATTTTATCTAGAAGTACCTACCTTTGCGTAATACAGGATGATGCAAACGCTACTTTATTACAATAATAATTTAAAGCAGCGTTCACTATCAAGGGGCTCCGGGTCAGGGCCGGTTAATTATTCAAAACCCCGGAGATCGAAGATTTTAGGATTTAAATTGAATCTTCACTAAGAGCTGTGTGTAGGAGCAGTTAATAAGGGACCTGGTGGCTTAGAATACCTATTTAAATACGTTTTGGAGCGAGAAAATTGAAGATTGCGGAAGTAATTTATGAATGAGTCTTTGTGAATAATTCATAAATTCATCGAAAAATCATTAAAAACAGATTCCATAATCTTCTATCTATGTATCTATGCAGGGGGACAGACAGGGACATCGACGTGCAAACTACAGTTTTAATTCATGGTTACAACCACGAATTCAGCGCACGATTCTGATGTGCTGAATTAATGCCAACGTGTCGCGTTACTGTCCTTCCACGCTGTATAATTAAAATGACATGATGTTCGTTGGTAAGCACTTAAGAATGGCTGGAATGAGTTTGATTTTTTAAATTTTAGGATGTTCGTATTCGTTCGTTCTTTTTAAAATTTCGTCACTGGCGGTTCAGATTCACATTCTGAATCCATGGTAACAGGTGAAGCAACCGTGGCCCTGGTTTTTAGGCAGTAAAAGTCTGAACATCCCGCTCCGCCCACAGCGGCAGATGTTATTTGATGATTTCCCAGCCAGAAAGAAAAATGGTAAGCGTTTCCACCCAGTAGATTATAATGTATTGTATTTATATAATAGATATTCTTACATTGTTAAAGTGTCACTATGAAATAGAGCTTACAGGTATTAAAATGTCCCCCTGTCCACGGATTGATTGGTAGGTACATCATCAGCATTTCGAGGCTGTCAGCGCCAATGCAAATGTTCCAACCTGTGTGCATGTGTAAGCCACAAGCAAGCCCAAAGTAATTAAGTAACCCAATAACCTTACAGTGAAATGACTGGTAAAGCATCACTAACTCTATCACTAATAAACACAATGTGTCACAACACAGAATGGTACCGACCGAAGGGCAACTCCAAACAACGAGCGAAAGCATACGTGTACGGCGACCTCAAACCATTGCTAGTCATGAGTGCGGTTGCACTCGCTGTACTTAAGCAGATTTAAAAAAAAAAAAAAACTTTTATTTCAGACAACAAAGTCCATAGGCAAGACAAGGTTGTTAGTAACAAGGATTTTGCTTATAACTAATGTTAGTAATTAGAAGTAAAAATAAAATAAATAAAAATAAATAAAATAAAGTAATGCATACACACCGTCTACCCCTGCACAGTAGGTTCATCGGTCTCGCAAAACATGGACTTCAGTGAACCTACTGAGCAGAACAGTATCGGTTCTCTCACCGATCATCCTTAGGACGCTATTCGGGCTCCCCCGAACTCGTCGCACCACCGACGCAACTTTTAAAAGAAATATATGTCAGTTGGAAAGCATTGGTACCCCAGTGGTAATGGCCTCGACCACCCCTTATTTTTTTTTTTTTTTTTTTCAGGATGGGAAATCATCAAATGACTTCTCCCGCTCTGGGCGGAGCAGGAGGGCGTGTCAGACTTTTACTGACTAAAACCCACCCGTGTTCCATCAGTTGCCCATGTGCCAGGGTCACGGTATCTCTTTCGAACAATCACGCGAACCGATGCCTGCCTGAGTCGCATATTTTTTCGAGTTTAGCAGATTTTAAAAGAAATATAAGTCAGTTGGAAAGCATTGGTACCCCAGTGGTAATGGCCTCGACCACCCCTGTCACCTGTTTCCATCCGACGCCCCACAAGTGACATCGCGATAACTCGTGGTTAGGCAACTTCTTTCATTTGTTTTCTCTTTAATTGTCGTTGCATGACGCGTGTTGTGCGTGACCACAAGCTGTAGATCATGGAGTTTACTCAGTGCAATCTGTTTCATGACCGTTGCTCTCAAAAAGGTAAACGGAAATACATATAGTAAGGAAACTGACATGTCTTAGACTAGAACCAGAAGTTCGAAGATATTTGACATCCACCGATCCGCAGATTACGCTTCCGATTACAGCCAACTACTACAGATAACTCCAATTTCTTTCAGTGAGTGTCTTAAGAGACGACTAAGGGACTTACTTGAGAATGGCCAGTAACGTTCTCGATACATTTTACCACCATACTGCGGTGGCCTACCCGACTGTAAAGCGTGGCGATTATGGCAAACCCCTCAAAATTGGAGGAGGCGTATGGGCATTTTCAAAAAAGAGTGTACCCTGCTGTAAAATTCGATTATACTTTTTATATTTTTTGTTTTTACAAATTTTGCCAAAATATAATAGGAAATACAGTTTATTATAGAGGAAAATAAAAAGGAACGCGCAATTAGAGGCAGTTTTTCCATAATATCGAAACAAAACGGACTTTGTAGCGAAACTGATTCCGTTGTGTGACTAAATTTAAAAGCAAAATTTAAGGAAAGTATGAAATTTATAAGCGATTTCCAAATTTATTTAAACTAAATAATACATGCAATTAATTGATAACTGTAAGAAAATAGGCTTTTTTTAAAGGATTAACTCAAAATATTGTTTTTGTATTCGGTTTTGTGACTCTGTCAAATTTCAATGGGTTATTTTTTAATTTTACTCTAAAATCGTAATAATTTAATTAATATTTGTATATTTTACGAATATATATATTTACTGTAACCGTTTTTGTGGCCGCACAGGTTTAAAAGGTAAAACCTCTATCTAATTTCATAGATTTCATTCCACCCATTTGGAGGGACAGTGACAAAATGGAAGTCTTGAAATCATGAGGCTGTGTGCACACAACTTAAAAATTGCCTAAATACCATTATTAGTAGGTAAGAAATAAAACAATAATTGTAACTATTCTTATATTACTATAATTATCGTTATAAATTGCACTGATTGACATAAGTATTATTAAAACTTTACAGGATAATAAGAACTCCGTAGTTTCTAATCACATAATACTATATATACTATAATAATATTATAAAGCTGAAGAGTTTGTTTGTTTGTTTGGTTGAACGCGCTAATCACAGGAACTACTGGCCAGAATTGTAAAAATATTTTTGTGTTGGGTAGCCTATTTATCGAGAAAGGTTATAAGCTGTATAACGTCACGCTACAATTAAGAGGAGCGGAGCAGTAATGAAAAATGTTGCAAAAACGGGGAAAATCGCACGGGTAGGCGCGACGGGAAGGGTCGGGAGAACACGAAATTTAACGTGGACGAAGTCGCGGGCAGAAGCTAGTGATAAATGATTTTATTTCTGTAAGTAGGTTTGTTCAAACACTTTTACATGTCAAAAATATTTAAAAAAAAAACATTGACATGTAAAAGTGCTATGTTCAAGTTTTGTCAGTAAAGTTCAATCTGTAAATTTGAATGAAAAAATATAAAAAGATAGATTATATATTTGTAACTGTATTCATAAATTTGGTAAGTAAGGTTTTGCAATGTGAACTAAGTTTTATGCATTCCGACCTGTTGTGACTTGCCGTTCCGCTATATGTGACCGTAGAATAAGTCACAAAACGGAGGTCACATAATGGCATCTTATTGTAGTTTTAAATTGTTTTAAAATTACCCATCGTACTTAGCACTTTTCACTTTGTAGTTTCATATACTATACCAATTTTGCAAAGTTTAAAAAATAACAATAATTTTAAAAAAGTGATTTTTAATGGTAAAACTTGGTCACATACCTGAGCAAAGAAATTGAAACACAGAACACTTCAACAGTATGCGTCCGCGCTGGCTACTAATTAGTTAGACAATGAAAGCAAAATGGTGTCTCCGATGAAGAACGACATATTATTTTGCCATTTCGTGCCGAATTATTCAACAATTGGAAGAATATTTGCAAAAAAGACCGGTCACAAAACGGAATGTTCCGGTTAGCTTAAATTTGCGATTTTAATATAGAGAATTATTTTTAATAGAAAATATGAAAAAATAAAAAAATAAATGATTCTTTTAACTGATAAATTGGACTTTTAAGAATTCAAATTATATTTACTAAACCACTCGCACATACGAATATTTTTAGAAATCAAAGATTTTCTGAGGCCTGCAGGGAAGGGGACAGCTAAATTCGATGGTGTTCAATATTTTAAAATCTTCGTAAGTTTTATATTTAACTAAACGACAAATTATAAATATATTTTAAAATATGTTCTTTTCACTTCAATTAAAATATTCTCCTAGACGTCATTCATCACAAAAAAAAAAATAATTAACAAAGTTGAGGGACAAGACAAAATAAGGGGGTACAAGATTTTTTGAAAATGCCCGTATATCCAGTTGTGGACGTCTTTTATCTGAAATGATGATGATAATTACAGATAAGAGTGTTATACCCTGGCATTGGAAACTCTTATGTGCTTGTTATGCTACGAAGCTTACCTTCTGACCGTTTCTATTTAGTGATGTAGGGCATTAATTAGAGGCTAGATTAGTTCGTGGCACCTACAAGCGCCACAATGACTGGGTAATCAAGCTGCATTGTCGCCACAATTAATTGCCTATTAGTTTCTAGTATTGTGTGCACTGATTGTTTCCTGAATACTATACGGACGTTCCGTGTGATGCCGGACGTAAAGAATAGCACCATCCCATTTCTACCCGTGGGTGTCGTAAGAGGCGACTAAGGGACTTACAAGAGAATGGGCAGCAGCGTTCTCTATGTATTTTATCACCATACTGCGATTGCCAACCCGCCTGCCAACCGTGGTGATTATGGCATAGCTAGGAGGAGGCCAATGTCAAGCAGTGGACGTTTTTCGACTGTAATGGTGATAATGTGGAATAGTTAATCTCTGGAAGTGGTGGATTGATTACAAAACAAATTTCAATGATAGAATTGTGTTGATATTTTATAGCTCAGTTGCCCATGTGCCAGGGCCACGGTGTCTCTTTCGAACAATCTCGTGACCCTGGCAGTAGACAAGCCCTTTGGTTGAATATCTTATCCAAAATTCTCCCATTGGCATGTAATATTATTATGTACTTTCAGTGCTTAATTTCGTCAACAGTTATTGCGAAAATATCAGCGACTTCCAAAACTGAATCCAAGGTCGGGCTCTCCGGTGAGTGTTGGTGGTGCGCATGAGCCGCGCGACATAGCCTGCGCCTTTCAGCGGCAATTTAGTGTAGTGTCGCCGCTCGGGCCCGCGTTGCAGGTGCTCGCGGCTGATGATCGCCCTGGGCATGTTAACATTCGATTCTCCGCCAAGAATGTGGCCCAAATTATAAAGAAGATGGTGAGAGGGAAGTCCCCAGGCCACGATAGTCTTAGCATCGAGCACCTGAAGTACGCGGGCGTACACCTGCCAAGAGTCCTTGCACTGTTATTTAACTTGTGTGTTACTCATAGTTATTTACCCGATGATTTAATGCACACAGTCGTAGTGCCAATTGTTAAGGACAGGACGGGTGACTCATCGGATCTGTCTAATTACAGACCAATCTCACTTGCGACTGTCATAGCCAAGGTGCTGGATAGTTTGCTTGACCAACAGTTGGAGAAGCACCTCCACTTGCATGACGCTCAGTTTGGGTTCAGACCCGGTTTGTCAACTGAGAGTGCTATCCTCTGTCTCAAGCAAACTGTCCAGTACTATACGGACAGAAACACACCAGTATACGCATGCTTCTTAGATCTTTCGAAGGCTTTTGATCTGGTGTGTTATGACAAGCTGTGGCAGAAGCTACAGTGTGACACAGATGTGCCACATGAGATAGTGACTTTGCTCCGGTACTGGTACAGTAAGCAGCAGAATACTGTTAGATGGGCGGGTGCGCAGTCGGACGTGTATGGGTTGGATTGCGGAGTGAGACAAGGAGGTTTATCCTCGCCTCGCCTCTTTAACCTGTACATGAACCAGCTGATCGGTGAGCTCAGCAACACCAATATCGGATGTTCCATAGACGGAGTATGTATGAACAACATTAGTTACGCGGATGATATGGTTTTGCTGAGCCCATCGATCGGTGCATTACGCAAACTTTTACGCATTTGTGAGTCATACACGGAGGCCCATGGGCTCAGGTACAATGCCAAAAAGAGTGAATTTATAATCTTCAAAGCCGGTACCAAATGTTACTCATCCGTACCTCCTGTCACTCTTTGCGGCATTCCTTTAAAAAGGGTGCAACATTTCAAGTACTTGGGCCACTGGGTCTCTGACGACTTGTGTGACAACCTGGACATCGAGAGGGAGCGCAGGGCGCTGTCTGTCCGGTGTAATATATTGGCTCGCAGGTTTGCGCGATGTACAGTACCTGTGAAGGTGACCTTATTTAAGGCATATTGCCAGTCCTTTTACACGTGCAGCCTGTGGACCAACTTTACGCAGCGGGCGTACAGCGCACTGCGCGTGCAGTACAACAACGCCTTCAGGATACTGTTGGGGCTTCCGCGGTTCTGTAGTGCTTCGACCATGTTTGCGGAGGCCCGGACCGATGATTTTTTCGCGATCATAAGGAAGAGGAGCGCTTCACTTCTAAATCGCCTGCGAAGCAGCTCAAACAGTCTCCTGAGGGTGTTGTCCGAGCGGTGGGACCTGTCCCTGATACAGAGGTGGATGCAGCTTCATCTTAGCGCTTCTCCTCGTATTATTTGACATGCGTTTGTAAATTAATTGTGTATGTCTAATTTTATAATTGATTGTTTTTAATGTGTGTTATTTTATTTTAATTTATATTTCTAATTTCAATTAATTTAATTGTAATTTTTATGTGTAAATGTAATTTTATTTATTGGTGATTTTTTTTTTTTTAATGTTATGTTTTTTATTGAATTGGATTTTTATAATTTTATTGGATTTATAACTTATAATTATGGACTATGTCTGAAATAAATGAATTAATAATAAAAACTATTATTTTCTTGCAAGACCTTCAGTATCTCCTTCACAGCTTCTTCAATTATTAAGAAAACAATTGTTTATTTTGTTTGAAAATACTTGCCTACCATAAACAGTTTTCGATCTGTCTCGATAGTGTCTAATACTACAATTTAAACTACACTTATTCAGACCAATCGAAACCACACTCAAAATTACGTGTCTTCAATCTACATTCTACACACATCACCCGGAACATAAAATGTCTTATTCATAACTCAATTTCCTTAGATTTGCTCTGCAAAGGAACTGAACTTCATACGAGGATCGTGGAATTTCTTGTTTGATGAGTAACTTAGTTGGTTGAGCATTAGTGAGCCAAGTTGCTTTTCACCTCACGAATGACAGTGAGGGAAGTATGTTATTAGCTTTGCGGCGACCTGTGTTGGATACGGAAAGGAATGGTGCAATACCTCTTGTCTGTTTCTGACGCCCTGGTACTTTTAAATAATGGTTGAGGTTCTGAAATGCATAGAAAAAGCTGCTTTGTGTTTCGGTCAGTTGATAAAAAAAAAATATACTCATTTTTTAGAAATCCAAAGTAAAAATAAGTAATAGTAAAAAAAGGAACTAAACACGCTTTAGTAGAAAATCAAACTAAAAAGTAGAAAATATTTTTATATAAATTTAAATTAAGAATAGCGTGACTAAGGAAAAGAAAATGAAAAAAGCGTGGGGTGCTTTGTTCGATATTTCCATAATGACTATTTTTAGCATTATCTGTCAATAAGATACTATAACATTTGACATCAAGCATCCCAAACTATACAATCTTTTTTTTTAGTCACACTATTCTTTTGAATTTTAACTGTAATACTTAATAAGTACTGTTGGGGAGACTCCACAGTTTTCCTTAACCAGGTCTGAACGTAATATGTAATAACTCAATTTAGAATTGATGGATGGTTGAAATAACTCTAGGATATATGTATCAGTAATTAAAGGACACGTACTATCTAGCTTTACGACTAGAATAATTTTAATCTGAAACAATAAGCTGTGACATCCTCGCTCCCTTTATGTTAACAATAGCTGACAAAGACTTTTTCCTCTTTCTTAATTCCCCTCATGTATTCCTTCACCGTACGATTTCGATTGTTTCGCTAAAATCTGTACCTGTATCTTTTTTAGTAATAATAAAGTTGAAGAGTTGTTTTTTGTTTATTTGAACGCGCTAATCTCTGAAACTACCAGTCGGATTACAAAAAATCTTTTTAAATTTGATGGCAAAATTTCTGAGAAAAACTATAGGCTATTTAACATAATGCTAGAACCCTTAGCCGCTAAACAAAAAGGAAAATATTAAAAGATCGCTAAGCGTTTGTTCTCGCATAGCTTACTATTTTTTTTTAAATCCTGGGTGTGGGCAGGCGATGCTATGCAACAGGGTGCACAGGGTGGCTCGGGTGAACGAGAAATTTCAAACGAGCGAAGTCGCGGGCAGAAGCTAGTTAGAAATAAAATTCCCAATTATTGTTTCTCATTTACCAAGATTGGCTACTCTGTTCGTTATTGTTCTAATATACTGTAATATGAAATCCTATGTTACCCTATTACCTATATATTTATTGTTCACTAGCTTTTGCCAGCGGCTTCACCCGCGTGGAAGTCGGAAATTATCCCGCGGGAACATACTACCGGGATAAAAAGTAGCCTAAGTCCTTTCTCAGGCTCTAAACTATCTGTGTACCAAATTTCATTTAAATCGGTTCAGCAGTTTTAGCAGGAAAGCGAGACAGACAGACAGACAGACAGACAGACCGACAGACAGACAGAGTTACTTTCGCATTTATAATATTATATTTAAAATATTTATATATTTAATATTTATATTTAAAATTTAAATTTCATATTTATATATTTATTATATATATATATATATATATATATATATATATATATATATATATATATATATATATATTTACATCCAGGAACTCATTTGGCGTCAAGCATGTTGCGCATCATTACGACGTCCACCAGTTCTGCTAACATTTTTTATCATCTGTTGATGAATATTGCTTAGTTTTTTGATTTCCTACTCCATCCTATACTTCATTTTCTTGCTCATTTATTTGCGGCAATATTCTTCTTGTAGTTAGGCCCAAACATTTTTGGACCCCACACAATAGTGAAGCTTTATTGACCTCCTACGTATATCAATATTATTAATCTATTGCGTGGATATTTTTACGTCCAAATCAGACGGTTGGGATTTCAAAGTGCGACGTTGCCAGCTTTATGATTCGTTTATTTATACTTATCTCTTTCTTTCACGGAGTCTCGCAAAACGCATTGTCTATTCTAAGTAAATATTTTTTTAGTTTCACGGTTGACCGCTGACTTATTTGGGCTATTCTCATTTTTAACCGACTTCAAAAAAAAGGAGGAGGTTATCAATTCGACTGTATTTTTTATATTTTTTTTTATTTTTGTTACCTCATAACTTTTGACTGGGTGAACCGATTTTGATGATTATTTTTTGAATGACAAATGAACGAATAACGCGATTAGATTAGTGCAGAGTATCTACCATAACTAAAGAGTTAAAAATAAAAACACACATCCACCTTATGGGTTTTGATTTTAATAGTCAGATAAAAGTTCTCTATCCTGACTTAAGGAATGAAAGCCTAAATACAGAGACACAGTATTGAAAATTATTAATCGTGTTTTTAACCGACTTCAAAAAAGGAGGAGGTTATCAATTCGACCGTATATTTTTATGTTTGTTACCTCATAATCATAACTTTTGACTGGGTGAACCAATTTTGATGATTCTTTTTTTATTTGAAAGCTGGTGTTTCCCGAATGGTTACATTTTAATTTGGATACTCGGACAGTGGGGTCCATGTGAAAACTATATAAGTCTTAAATTTGCATTAAGTATTTGTGCGACAAATGAACGAATAACGCGATTAGATTAGTGCGGGGTATCTACCATAACTAAATAGTTACAAATAAAAACTTTTTAGTTATGGTAGATACTTCGCACTAATCTAATCGCGTTATTCGTTCATTTTTGTATACCTATACAAGATGTTACTACTGCTGTGGAATCAATTGTTCTTCCTCATCGTACGAAGGAACCCTAATATTAGCATGAGTTTTTCTAAGTTTAATTTGACTAGATTCAAAGAGTACTATTAACTAGATTTTTCTGATAATATAATATTATTCACAGCATGTAATCGCCCACTACTGAGCGTATCTTCGTGGTACTACAAAAGCGTGGCACCCCCAACAGCATCCTGAATGCATTGTTGCACTGGACACGAAGAGCATTAACAGCTTTTTGAGTGAAACTAGTCCAAACGCTACACGAGTAAAAAACTATTAGGTACATCTCACTGATAATGCTCTTCGCTCCCGGTATTCATTGATCCGATCTAGATTGTTCCTCAAATCCTCCGCTACAATACGCATATGACACCACCATTTAAAGTGACAGTAGGGTATCTCTCTGCGCCTTTATTGGCCACCTTAACGATAAGCAACTGACTTTTGTCCGTGTTATATCTAAAACCATGCTCCTCAGCGTAACGCTCACAAACTCTATTAAATTTTCTGAGACCTGCCATAGACGGGCTCAGCAGCGCCATGTCATTAGCGTAGTTAATGTTATTAAATGCTAGCCCATCTATGTAGCAGCCAGCATGCAAACTGCTGAGCTCGAGAATAAGCACATTTATATATAAATTAAACAGCTTAATCCACCCTGTCTAACTCCACTTTCCATCACGTACTCATCCGACCGTCCATTTGCCCATTTTACACATTTAATTTGATGTGTGTACCAGTTTTTAAAAACACTCATCAATTCACTGGGCACACACAATTTAGACCATAACTTGTCACAAAACACCATGTCAAATGCCTTTGACATAGGTATCCAAGAAACAGGCAAAAACAGGAGTCTGATTTCCTGTATAATATTTTACAGTCTTTTGTACATAAAATCGCAGTTTCCGTAGATAAGCCCTCTCTGAACCCATGTTGAGCATCATGGAGCTTGACATCATTCTTTAAAAGAGAGAGAGAGATTGGTCTGCAGTTCGCTTTATCTGATATATCACTAGTCTTATTTTTTACATTAGGAACTTCAATAGTTTTCATCATATCCTTTGGCAGATAAGCGTGCGACACACAACAATTATAAAACAAAGCCAGTACCCTGGGCAAATGGATACCAGCGTTCTTTAAGTGTTCCACACTGAGCCCGTCGTGTCCCGGGGATTTTCCGGGCTTCATATGTACCAATACATTCTCTACTTCTTTTGCTGTATAGGTACCTTGAAGAAGGTCGCTCAAGTTCACCGTCGTCTGAGTTATGCAAAAAAGACAGTCTCGCGAGGTCTACAACTCACAGAGCCACTAGTGTACCTGATTATAAGTTATCTGATCGTTGCGAAACCCTTCCAGGGTCCTTATATCTTACGCCGGGGCTTAACTCCACTGCCGCGAGAAATCACGGTACAGCGGACAGAGCTCCGGTGGGATCTCATGGCGTCATGGAGAGTACGATTGTCGCAACCCAGCGCTGGGCACGCCACAATTACGGCGATAAGTCCCCTCTTTGAGGAGTGGCTAGAGAGGTACCACGGCGCGGCGTCCTCACCTTCCACCTGACGCAGGGTCACGGTTGTTTCGGGAGGTTCCTGTTCAGGATAAGGCGGGAGGAAACGCCCGGGTGTCACCATTGAGTGGATCACCCGGAGGACAGGGTGGAGCATATGGTAGAGGTCTGCCCGACTTGGGCGGCAGTAATGCTCGCGAAGGAGGAGGCAGAACGCGTGAGAGAGAGGCAAATTTCGCGCCCTCACGCCCCTAATCGCCGCAGGAGGAGACGCCCTGGGCATCGAGAATCGCAGGCCGATTTCCGGCCATCGTAGGCGCGGGCTTGCGGTCGGTGAGCAATGGGTAGCTCGCCATCCGATAGGGACCAGACCCGGGTTGACGGTGCGTTGTGTTCCACGTGCACCTCAAAGAGATGTCAGCGGAATTGACCGGGTTCACTAGGGCTGATGCCTGCCAGGGTTGCGAAGAAGTCCGAAAGGGAGATCGTGGCCCCCGGCAACATGGTAACAAAAGGAACACGGGTGGGTTTTAGTCAGTAAGAGTCTGACACGCCCTCCTGCTTCGCCCCGAGCGGGAAAAGTTATTTGATAATTTCCCACCCAAAAAAAGAAAAAAGTGTCCTTGTATGCTAGGCTTAAGTACTTGGTTGCAAATAAAATGATTTATGATTTATTTATCTGAGACGGCGATGGGTCATACATTCATAATGGGAGCTTATGCATTTATAGGAAAAGGAAGAAGTGCTATTAGATTCATATATACAGACGTCAAATATCGTACAGTATGAAAAGTATGCATCAAACCGACATTCGTATAAGTGTCGCGTAACTTTGAAGCTATATACGGACGTCAGTTGACAGTATATACTATTCATGCCGCACCATATTCAACGTCCAATTATTTTTCTAACGTTGTGCAATAGATTCATGTATACGGACGTCAAATATCGTACAGTATGAAAAGTATGCATCAAACCGACATCCGTATAAGTGTCGCGTAGCTTTGAAGCTATATACGGACGTCAGTTGACAGTATATAATATTCATGCCGCACCATATTCGACGTCCGATTATTTTTCTAACGTAGTGCCACAGATTCATGTATACGGACGTCAAATATCGTACAGTATGAAAAGTATGCGTCAAACCGACATCCGTATAAGTGTCGCGTAGCTTTGAAGCTATATACGGACGTCAGTTGACAGTATATACTATTCATGCCGCACCATATTCGACGTCCGATTATTTTTCTAACGTAGTGCCATAGATTCATGTATACGGATATCAAATATCGTACAGTATGAAAAGTATGCGTCAAACCGACATTCGTATAAGTGTCGCGTAGCTTTGAAGCTATATATGGACGTCAGTTGACAGTATATAGTATTCATGCCGCACCATATTCTACGTCCGATTATTTTTCTAACGTAGTGCCATAGATTCATGTATACGGACGTCAAATATCGTACAGTATGAAAAGTATGCGTCAAACTGACATCCGTATATGTGTCGCGCAGCTTTGAAGCCATAAACGAATTTCAGTTGACGGTACATACTATTCATGCCGCACCATATTCAACATCCGTGTATTTTTCTACAGTTGCAAGGAAAAATAATGAAATAAACACACATAAATTTAAGATTACTATTTTATTATAGACAGATGGGTTACCCTATAGGTATGACAGGTGACAACAATTGAAATAGTTTTCTGTATTTATAAAACTTTAAAAATCAATCCCTAAAAATTACGTAAAATAATTAGTATTATTCAACGTATTATTGACAATTTACTTTTGTGACTTTCAGATCTAACATAATTAATTTTAAGAAAATATTAGATATTAGATTGTTGTATTGTTATTAGGTGTGCTAAGCATATTCCGAAAGTATAATATAATCAAAATCATATAATCGACTTCAAATAGCTGTATAATTTACGGATGGCCAACACCTGATTTTCACAAGTGAGGGCACAATACTTATTTTGCAACCGAGCGTCAAATAAGCAGCGATACGTATGTGGCAACTTCGGCAAACTGTGTATAACTGATTTGTTGTTTTCATTTATAAAATATTTCGAACCGTTCAAATACAGTCGGTTTGGCAACGTCGCAATTGGACGCCAAATAATCGGCTTTATCGAAAGTGTCTTAGATGAGTATACGCACTGTCGATATACGCGCTACACGAGCGACGCACCGTTGATGCGGGATTTCACGGAAGTTTTAGTTATACAAATGCAAGCGCTTCAGTGATTTTTTGCCTTCCGGCAATTTTTGTTGTACAGGTCGCTAGAGCCAAAAGGACCAAAGTAACACTGACTAAAAAAGTGGCGTCCGGTATGCGGACGTCTAAAGCCGGTGGACGCCAGATTAAATGCATTTCGGGCTATGTGGGACGCCATATCATTAGCAGGATAAATATATATATATAATATATATATATATAAATATAATATATATATATATATATATATAGTGTGGATAGTGTGGATAACAATCTTATTACTCTAAGGTTTACATGGACCACCTTAGAACAATAAGATTGTTATGTAAATGTACACAAAGCTTATTTAAATATTATTTACGTAGAAGTGCAAGTTTGTTTGCATTCTATCATTTCGGTCAATCACCCGAAGGTATCGACCAATTTGTGTTGAAAGCAATCCTCGGTGAGTGATTCACAAATATCTTTAAGGCGATTCATTTTGAAGGTTTTCTTTTAAATTGAAGGCAGTTACCACACAAAGCGGCATTTGATTTGTCTTAAAATCGCTTTTCATATGATAGGATTCAGACGTGCATGAAATTCTTGAATGCCTATGTGAATAAAATTGATTTGAAATCTTGCATTGCTTATTGAATTTCACAACAGATTGGCTTTCAATACATCTGTTAGATAAATATTGCGTTCTTGACTATCAAACCCTGATCAAAAATCTATTTTTCAAAATTGAGATATGCTCAAGTTCAATTTTGTTTAGAAACTAGCTTTTACCTTGGAATTTTTCCGCGTGATAAAATACCAACGCAATTTTATCATTGCAATTTGTGTTTTGATTGGTCTATCACTTCCAGAGATTACCTTTTATAAACAAGCACACTCCATAGATAATTTTATCACAGAGTGTGAAAATATGTACACTGTATACTGATACTATATTAATAAATTAACTAACAAAATATTGACATCTATACTATTATATTATTATATATATATTTATATATATATATAATATTATAAAGCTGAAGAGTTTGTTTGTTTGTTTGTTTGATTGAACGCTCTAATCTCAGGAACTACTGGTCCGCATTGAAAAATTATTTTTGTTTTGGGTAGCCTATTTATCGAGGAAGGTTATAGGTTATATAACATCACGCTACAACTAAGAGGAGCGGAGCAGTAATGAAAAATGTGGCAAAAACGGGGAAAATTTATTCCTTTTGAGAGTTTCCGTTGCGTGCACTGCGTAAACGGTTAAAGTAACGCAAAAATCATGTATGACGGAATTGTTCCTTTTAAAAAGTTCTAAAAAAAGTCCGCGAGAGCGTATGTCTATCTTTTAATGTTGACTCACTATAACTCAAAAGGAGCGAGCAGCAACGAAAAATGGACGAAAACTAGCAGGCAAATCGATGCGACGGGAAGGGTCAGGGGAGCAAAAATTTGACGCGGACGAAGTCGCAGGCAGAAGCTAAAAACTTTTTAACAAAAAATTAAACCGCCGAAAAACTGAAAAGCATAAAATAATAAACCTTAAAATTATGAGTCAGCGCTTTTAGTGATCCTTGTTCATTGATTTTTCAGCGCCGACTCAAAATTTTAAGGTTTATTATTTTATGCTTTTCAGTTTTTCGGCGGTTTAATTTTTTGTTAAAAAGTTTTTATTTTATATTTTTTCGTGGCTTTAATGTACTAATAATACTTGGCAAGGTATACCCTATCCAACACAAAAAGAATTATCAAAATCGGACTACTCTGTATAAAGTTATGTGTGTTTATACATTACAATCAGTGAGTGAACAATCAATCATCCCCTGTCTTCCGACCCTTAGGGTTCGATTTTGTTTTCGAAATTTATACGGGACCACCTTGGGAGTTATACCCTTTCCATTAGAAGAAGAATTGTCACAATCGAACCACTATGTAAAAAGTTATGCGTGGTCATACATAAAAAAAAAAAAAAAAAAAATATACGTGTCGAATTGATAACCTCCTCCGTTTTTTTTCGTCGGTTGAAAATATAATATCCTAACCGTACAAAAGCTATTGCATAATCAGTCTGTAACGTTCCCCCTGGGATACAGGCCTTTTCTCTTCGAGAGGGAATGGGCTACAATCTATCAAGCACGCCCAGTGCGGTTGGTAGATGTCACATGTCTTCGAATTTTTGGTTCTAGGACATGCCGGTTTCCTCACGATGTGTTTTTCAACTGTTTTGAGATCAGTGATGATAAAATTAAACAAAATAAAGCGCCTGTCTAGGTTTGAACTCACGACCTGACAACTCGTAAGTTGGAACTGATGCCACTAGGCCACCACAAAAATTAAATATGGCGTCGAAAAATTCCTGCGCATCGCTGTCGTCTGGTTATGTACCCCTATATAATATTAGTTTAGAAAAGGGTAGCAACAGCTAGCCGTTATGTACCGTAATCGCTACGTTTAAACTCTAGTCATTGGAAAGTAAAAAAATAAAATATTATTACTTATTTTACTTACTAAATAGTTTTTAATGCCGTTAAATTATTTCTCTACCAACCATATTGACTATGGCACGCAATAAAGATTTGAGAATTTTAATAACACTTGAAAATCGTCAAAGTTGGCTGTTCGTTTTCCACCTGCTTCACTTCCCACACACACGTCAAAATTCCCCAAATCACACCACTGAGTACATTGTTTCCCACTGCACGTCACAAAATTAACGAGAATGGCCCACCGCTGCGAGAGCAAAGGACTTTGGGACTAGTCCATATTGAAGGCTAGCGGGAACGTCCGTGTTTCATAGCTATTCGGTTACGGTACTGGAACAGGTTGGTATGGTATTTCTCTTGTGTTGTATCGATTTATAAACTTTTAAGATTATGTTGTACATAGAGCATACAATCCCGAGCATGTTTTTCAATCCCGGGATTACGGGATTTTTGAAGCGTAATCCCGGGATCCCGGGCCTATCCCGGGATTAGACTATGTGGTTTCTAATTGGGCTCAAATGAAAAAAACTTAAATAATTTAAAAAAAATTGGTTGCCTGTAAAGTCGGTATACGGGCGAAAGTTTTACGTGACAACGACTTTGAAGGGACGCGTGCCTTTCACTTTTTATGTCTGTCTCTCTCGCTCTTAGGCGGGCTAACCATGCCCGAGTGGAAGGGACGCGTGCCTCTCACTCGCTCTCATTGTGAGCGCATAACGTGAGCGGAGCGTAACGCAGTTTCTTGAAGTGTCACCCGGCAAACCAATTTATAAGACGTTGTCACGTCAAAAATGTTTTTAATGTCTTTGCACAACACAAATCACAATATACATACCTGGTGCTTTTAAAGGTATTTTTTTATTGATATCAGGTACCCCACGATTTTCCCACTATTTTCTACTTTTTAGTTTGGTTTTCTATGGAAGCGTGTTTTTTAGTTTTTTTTAACTATTATTTATTTTCTATTTTTTAGGGTGTTTCGAATTTTGCGATGTATGTCAGCGTAATTTGTGACGTATGCCAGCGTAGTTTTCGAAGCCAGTTTTTTTGCCGTCCTGGTAACCCTGGTAAGGATAATGGCACAAATTTATGAAATTATTGCATTGTCATCGGTCTTTGACAGGTGTGTAAAGTTTGAATGAAATCTGGTTGTTTAAAGTGGGTCAAAATCGCGCTATAAGGAGTCGGTTACAAACAAACATACAAATATACTAACATACAAGTGAAGTTAGTATAAAGCGTGTAAAATCAAAAAGAAAACACAAAAGAATAGACTTTCGAAAATAACATCGCAGTCGTTGTTTTTGTCGTTACGTAATAAATGCTATTAATATAATCTAGGCAAGGTTATTGTCAAGGCGCAACGGACTACGGAATACGAATAAGACTCGTTTTTGGCAATCCCGAAAATCCCATATTAGCCAAGTACAATCCCGGGATTTTCGGGGCTAGAAAATGGTCGGGATCCCGGGTTGTATCCTCTAGTTGTACGTGGCATGCACTGCCAACCGCTTATTGCACTGGCAGGATTATGGAGAATTTTTCACGGCTCTGGTACCTCGACTTATCAAATGAAAATATTGCTATTAGTCGTAATGGATGAAAGATGGTCACAAATAATGTTGAATTGGTTTCCAATATACTTAATTGGTAATCATTTTGAAAAAGTACAAAGCTAATTCATCTCAGTTACTGGGTAACACGATCCAAATTGGTAAGACTTGTTGTCAGACTTTCGGGCTTCTGATCACCCGAAAGAACTGTCAAAGATCTACGACCAGGCTTAAGGGCTTATTATAATGAGAAATTACAGGCATAAACAATATTTCCAGAAGTAACAAAGTAACATCATCCCAAATTCGAACATATGAGTTGCAACAATACCACTTTCTCTCCTGGAGGTCTTAGACCTTAACGTATGAGGAATTAGATTTAAAATTGAGTAACATGAAACGTAACAGGGATAAACGTAACGTGGTATTTTTAGGAACGGAAACGTTCATTTGCCGTGATTTCGTTTACATCCTCATGATGATCTTGGGACAAAATAAAGCAATTTCACACGTGAAGGAAAAAGATTTGTCAAAAGCTTGGCAAATTATTTATTCATTGGTATTTTATGATGTGAAGCGTTTGTAGGATCTTGGTCTCAAAACTGTTCACCTTTAACCGTTAAATGCATGTTTTTTTTTTAAACCAAATTAAATTTATTTGGATGTAAGATTAGCTATATACATAGGTATAGTAAAGACATATATAAAAAAAATAAAAAAAAACATATAAATACTTGTTTAATGGGTCGGTGGAAATTTACATCTTTATGTTATCAGAATTAACCTACTGAAAACAAAATGTGTAGTGAGATAATAAACCAGTTTTATCCAATTACAAAATCAAAAAAATGACGAACGGAAACGAAAAATTTGCATTGAATTGGTTGATGGAAATTTCCATCACAATGCATTTAAGGGTTAATTACTTTGCCTCAAGCCCCTCTGGCTTGGAGGTTCTATAGGCGGCCGCCAGAAGTCCGAAAGTCTGACCATCAGTATGACCAAGGCTTATCGTATTACCCAGTTATTGGGTTTTTGAGGTCAGTTAGGCAGTCGCGTTAAGACTGCGCCGACCGTACAAGGCGCGCGGGAAATAGGTATTTACTACAGCGCGCTAGTCGTGTGCGTCGCTACGCACACATTGACAAGTTTGCTCGAAGCCCGCATGCAGTTGTACGACAAAAGGTGGTAACCTAGGATTTTTAAAATTTGATTCGTTGTGTTGAGTGACTTGAAAATACGCATATTGATTATTTCGATGATTTTATGTAGGTACATAAATCCAGAAATTAAATCTAATAATCTGTATTATATAAAAATTAACGTTTGTAGTTTATAGAGCGGATAATGTAGGTATAAATATAGTACAATATAGGAAATTACCTACATTATCAGTTACTACTCATCCGGTTGCTATGAAATTTTGGCATTATGAATTTTACTTGCACGCCCGGGAATTTTACTCGGTAAAGTAGGTAGGCAGGGTAGATGGGTAAGTGGTAAGTATTTTAATAATAAAACCAGTCTGTGATAAAAATGTATAGTTATCTAATGTAATATAAACCTTGCTTAATTTACAAAAACGTGCGAAAATCATAGGTAAATGTGGTATATACAATATATAGAGTATAACGGAAAAGTTGAAGTTAAATCCACTATCTTGAATTTTAAAATGAATGCCAGATTTGCAATCGCCACCCCCCAAAACCCATTACACGACACCCATATCGAACATTTGAGAAAAAGCTTCATCCGCCATTTTGGATTTCAAATTGAATGCCAGATTTGCAAACGCCACCCCCAAAAGCCACGACACTCATATCGAATGTTAGAGAAAAAAAAAATAACTGGAACTAATATCATAAAATATATATAAGTACATTTTATGATAGCTGGGGCTATGGGAGTCCCCCTCTGCGCGCTAGGCTGCTGCGGGCTCAAGACTGAGAAAAGAACCAGCTTATTATGTGTGAGTATTCATAATGATCACTATTTTAATTTCATTTGAAGCAAAACGAGGATGTAAAGATCGTAGCAGGTTGCGTTCCGCAGTTTCTGCCTACTGTAGGAAAAAAGCCCCAGTTTATGTATGTATGTCTTCTCCATGGGCACTTGGTACTCTTTGGAATGGGCAATTAGTTTCATCTTTCTGACTTACACACTCCTCTGACAATTAAAAAGTTCCTGTAAATGGGTTAGTTGAAATAAATGCTTTGAGTTGTCAAAGACAAGGATCGGAAGGTCTAGTCCTGTTTTAAGGGCCAGACACTTATTTAATGATCAGAATATTTGATAACTATTACTTATATAGGTCCTCGGTTATTTTTTTAAGAAATGGAGAAACAGCAAAACTGATTTCAGTGCATTGGTTGGTAGTTATCCTCCAGCTCAGGGAAAAACCCATACATGTAATTTTGATCTAATCGCTACTACGTATTTACCCATGAATGTATAAAATACTAGGAAAATATTAAATCGAGGTACAGTAGCGCTCAAAAATATTTTGACAAGCATATTTCCGTTAATATCTCAATGTCGCGTACCCCTAGGTAAACAAATTTTATTCTACACTAATCTTTCCAAAGAGCCTGCAAATATTAATGAAAACAAGTTATAGCTTGTTTGTTTACTTTCCGTATATTCTTAGAAATGTGTTCATATTCAGCTCAAAAGTATTTTGACAAATATTGTGTTCTTATTATTCGCTGACAGAGTTAGCCCTAGCTATTATTTTTTTATTTTCATAATATCGTTATTATCTATTAAACATGTCTATGACAAAAGAATATTCAAGTAATTTTAAAAATGCTGTGATAACTGCTTTGAAAAGTGAAAAGACGCTAGCAGAAGATGCTTGAAACTTTAATGTGTCTCGGCAGCTAGTCAGTGTGTGGAATAAGGTTTATACTAAACGTAAGACAGTAGAAAATAAGCCTCGAAGTGGCCGTCCCCAAAAAACGACTTCCCATGAAAACCATTTAGTAAAAAAGTTATTGAAGAGTGACGTGCAAAAATCGGCTGTGCAAAAAAAATTAACTTCAAGAGTACTATAACGTGAATGTACATGTTTCTACTGTGAAACGTCGGCTGAAAGCCTTCGCACTACACGGATGGCGTCCGGCCAAAAAACCTCTGATTTCTGAAAAGAACAAGAAGCTGCAGCTTGCATTTGCAAAACGGCATAGATCCTGGACTAGCTCAGAATGGTCCAAGGTGTCGTGGAGTGATGAAAGTAAGTTTAATTTGGTGTCATCTGATGGAATACGGTATGTTCGACGTCCGACAAACAAAAAAAACCGGCCAAGTGCGAGTCGGACTCGCGCACCGAGGGTTCCGTACAAATCTGTAGGTATTCTCGGTTTAAAAATAAATATATTTTTTAATTTTTATATTACAGTTGATTGAATGTAAGGTAAATTGCGGTTTACGATTTATGACGTTTTAAAAAAAAACTACTCACTCGATTTCGTTCAAACCAATTTTCGTTGGTAGTTTACATGGTAATGTACATCATATATTTTTTTTTAGTTTTATCATTCTCTTATTTTAGAAGTTACGGGGGGGGGGGGGGGACACACATTTTACCACTTTGGAAGTGTCTCTCGCGCAAACTATTCAGTTTAGAAAAAAATGATAATAGTAACCTCATTACCATTTTTGAAGACCTAGTCATAGATACGGGGACACGTATGGGTTTGATGAAAAAAAAACATTTTTGAGTTTCAGTTCTATGTATGGGGAACCCCAAAATTTATTGTTTTTTTTCTATTTTAGTGTAAAAATCTTAATGCGGTTCACAGAATACATCTACTTACCAAGTTTCAACAGGATAGCTCTTATAGTTTCGGAAAAAAGTGGCTGTGACATACGGACGGACAGACAGACAGACAGACAGACAGACAGACAGACAGACAGACAGACAGACAGACAGACATGACGAATCTGTAAGGGTTCCGTTTTTTGCCATTTGGCAACGGAACCCTAAAAATTGATGTTCGATACCAAATACCCACGTTGAAAGATAGAGGTTGTAATGGTATGATTTGGGGATGTTTTTCTCGTCACGGAGTTGGACCTCTACTTAAGATAGATGGGACTATGGATCGTTTTAAATATGCTGAGATATTAGAGAAGCAAATGCGACCGTACACTCGAGATAATATGCCTCCTGGTTGGTACTTCCAACAAGATAATGACCCGAAACACAAATCTAAGCATGTTAGTAACTTCATAACTCTCAAGAAAATCAAATTATTGGAGTGGCTAAGCCAAAGTGCTGATTTAAATCCGATAGAACATCTCGGGGAGCAGCTGGATCGTCGCGTGAGATGTTGAAATTATTCAAATAAGGAGGCTTTATATGAAGCACTATGGCAGGTATGGGGCAAAATCCCCATCTTCCAAAAATCGACTTACAAAAATTAGTAGACTCAATGCCGAAACGATGCGAAGCTGTCTTAAAGGCAAGTGGATATGCAACTAAATGCTGATTATTAAATGTCAAAAATATTAAAAAATAAGATCAAGAAAATAATTTTTTTTTTCATTGTCAAAATACTTTTGATCCACAACAATCAGAGAAAAATTTAATATTTCTTATTCTTAAGCAATTTCTAATATCAAAGTGTTCCAATTTGTAAAACATATCCTTATTATGAATAAATAACACTGTGTGACAAAAAAAAATTTTTTTCAATAACATTGATTTAAATAGCTGATTTCTATCAATTTGGGCCTGCTGAACACGAATATATGAATGAATTTCCCTTCGCCCAAAACTGTGACTGAGAGTGGACGTGTATCACAATTTAAATTGTCATAATTAATTGCTATTTTGCATATGAGAATATCACCCCTGCCTGCCTAGGAGTGGAATAGCTAAGTGAATAGTCAAGATCACACTGTGAGCGTTGACCGCGCGCCCGCCTTCACCTCCGCGGGAAGAGAACACCTCGCATAATTGCTGTCCCGCTTGCTCCTGCAACCAATAACACCTACGTCACCGTGGCGACCGCGCACACATACTGCCGCTAAGCCAAGACTGCTCGCTGCGTACGAATTCTGCGCGCTCGACGGTGACTCACAACAAGGTAAATTGCTGTCTACTAAAGTTGAACTCAAAAAGTAAATAACATGCCGCTCAATCGAACACCGCCGCAGTTATCAGTTTCGCCTGTTGTTAATGAACCTAGTGAACTTGGGGCGACACCAGCCATCTCGGGTGGCTCATTATCTGGTTCTGCTCCAAACCTAAGTTGTATTGAGGGGGGAAACACTAAAACACGTAAGTGTAAGCGCAAGGACGACCTATCTTCTTTTATGCAAGAGATACGCAAGTTATTAGAGTCGTCTAACGCTCAATCAGAAATTAAGTTTATGGCACTACAAAATTCAATGGCAGAAATAATAGCACAGAATACTGAAATAAGAGAATCACTCACTTTCGTTTCACAACAATACGATGACCTAAAGGTGGAAATGAATGACCTTGAGAGAGAGCGTAAAGCCGAACGTAGTTATATAACGCAGCTTGAGGATAAAGTAGAAAACTTAGAGCGAACGCTATGTCTCACAAAACTGGAAGTAAGAAACATACCAAAAAAAGAGGGAGAACATATAGATGATCTTCGTCGGATTATTACAGAGACAGCTAGCGTACTCGACGTCTCACTCATATGTCGGGACATTAAGGATATTTTCAGAATAAATAAAAAGGATGGAATTCCATCTATTATGGTTGATTTCATCTCGGTAAACACTAAAGAAAATATCCTTAATAAAGTTCGCCAGTACAACCGCAACAACAAACAAAATAAGCTGAATACAGCCCATATTAAACTTCAAGGTGAGATAAAACCAATCTATCTATCTGAGTGCCTGACTTCGAAGTCACAACGCTTATTCTACCTGGCTCGCAAATTTGCTACTGACAATAGCTTCAAGTTTTGCTGGACTTCGAACGGGAAAGTCTTCCTTCGTCAGACTGAAGGGATGAAACATATACTTGTGAAAAGCGAAGCCGACCTTAAGATTAACCTAGAACAATGACTGGGCATAGCTGCATGCTACTTTTTTGAACATTTTTCTTTCATTCTATAACTTTTTTATTTGCACTTGATTTTTTATTGTAAAACATATACACCTAACACAATTAAACACAGAAAATATCAATTATTACACTACACAAAAAAACATTCTGAATACAAATACACACCGCAATTACACTTTATACTACAAATAAGATCCGTTACTCACACACATACATTTAGTATTTTACAGGGTACCTTAAACACTATTGTCTTACTTGATTATCCAAAAACATATAGGTTAAGAGGCGACACGTTTATTAGTAACAGTAAAACAATAACGATTTTCAATGGCTAATACAGATAGCAATATTTCAACACATATAGATAGTATCACTTTGGCAACATCTCATCATTGTGATACAGACACCTGTAACACAGTTATCAATAACTCAAGCGCGTCTCTTAAAATAATAACTCAAAATATCCGGAGTATTTATAAAAACCTAGACAGCTTTCAGGCCCAATTAGCTAGGCTATCATGTGAAATGGATATCATAGTACTGACGGAGTGCTGGCTCAGTGATGATAAACCAATTCCCGCCTTAAGCAATTATGTCACCCATTCTACAAAAAAAAGCCTCAACAAAAATGATGGTACTGTAATATATACAAAAGATCACATTCGCTGTACCGTTGAGGAGCCAGATCCATTGGGTGCTAATTTTCTCTTATTGAAAGTTGGCTCAGATATTTGTATATTGGCAGCCTATAGGTCCCCCTCAATGTACCGTATTGATAGCTTTCTTAATTCTCTTGAAAATATAATTAGCAAACTAAAAGTTAAAAATATTATTCTTACAGGAGATATCAATATAGACATTAAACCGGGAAGCACAGATAGGAATAGTGCTTTGTATCTTAATGTAACCGCAGAACTGGGCCTCCTGCCAGGTCATACATACCCAACAAGAGTCCATAACTGCCTCGATCACTTCATGATCAATACCTCAAGTTGTTCGACAATTGTTGTTATAGATTCTACGGTTAGTGACCACGCCTCTGTACTACTATGTTTAAACAACGAACCTCATAAAACCAAAAAAATCAGAACCACCACAAAGGTTGATATAGAAGCTACTGTCGAACACCTAAAGGATACTGATTTTTCTTTTATAACAAAAGACTCTGATGCAAATGAGGCGGCCACACTCTTTGTCGGGTGTTTGATGTCTGCGGTTTCACTACACTCAAAAGTAGTTAATGTGCCAAACCGTAAATTAATCCTCAAACCATGGCTAACCCCTGGTCTCCTGCGGTGCATTAGACATAGGGACAAGCTGCATAGAAAGTTTTTAAAAGACGCAAAAAATGCAGTTGTAGAGATATCATATAAGCGATACCGTAATTACTGCAACTCTTTACTTAGAAAGTTAAAAATTAATTACGAAAAATCTGCTTTAAAATCATCACGAAATACCAAAGAAACATGGAGCATACTAAAATCAATCACTAACCAAGCTGGGCAAAAACCATCAGCAGATAAATTATTATTAACAGAAACAAAAGATGTGCCGAAAGAAATTGAGAACATTAATCATTATTTTTCTAATATAGGTAAACAACTTGTAGATACAATCAGTCAAAACCGAAGGTCCCAACCTGGATTATATGAATTTAATTCACCACCGGTACCTAATTCTATTGTTCTACTCCCCCCTGATGAAGCTGAAATTGATTCTATAATTAAAACCCTAAAAACTGACTGTGCCACGGGGTGGGACTTTATCTCAGCAAAGCTACTTAGAACAGGCAAAGGTATCTTAATACCTCCGATCACAAAACTCATTGAGATATGTTTTGAACAGGGAGTTTTCCCCCGAGTCTTTAAAAAATCTCTAATCACGCCGGTTCACAAGGGTGGGAGCCAGGAGGATGTCAAAAATTACAGACCCATCTCGGTTTTACCGGCTCTTTCAAAAATATTAGAAAAGCTGCTGAACACTAGACTCCTTAGTTTTTTAGAACGAAACAAAACTCTATCTGATGCTCAATTTGGCTTTAGGTCTGGAAAAAGCACCGAAGATGCAGTAAGTCAACTCGTGGATCACGTTGCCAAGAAAGTTGATGCTAAACTGAAATGCATAGGTGTTTTTTTGGACCTTGCGAAAGCCTTTGACACGGTCTGTATTTCCACCCTTGTGAACAAGTTAGACCATATTGGGATACGAGGAGAAGCTCTCAGTATATTCACCGATTTTTTGTGTGATCGGACACAAAAAGTAAAGATAGGTGGACTAGTTAGTGAGGAAGCCAACGTCACTTGTGGTGTCCCATAAGGCAGCTGCCTTTCTCCGAGTCTCTTCCTGATATATGTGAATGATCTATGCCAGCAATCTCTTTCTAAAGGTAAAATATTCAGCTATGCCGACGATACCGCGCTCATATTTCATGGAGAGACTTGGGAGGAGGTACGACACATGGCTGAGCTGGGACTACGTAAAGTCAGTCAATGGCTGGAAGATAACTTACTTACCCTTAACATCGCTAAGACCTCATACCTGCAGTTCACATTTGCTAAAACCAAACCTATGTCATCAAGTCTCAAAGCTCACTCTTGCAAATTTCCCGACAACAATAGTCAGTGCTCATGTCTTACAATTTCCCAAAAAGCAAATATAAAATACCTAGGTGTACTTCTGGACGAAAGACTAAGTTGGCGTCCTCATATCGAGCTAACCACCTCTCGTGTTAGGAAACTTATTTGGGCGTTTAGAAAACTTCGACATGTGGCCGATTGGAATCTTCTTCGCACTGTTTATTTTTCTCTAGCCCAGTCAATAGTGGGATATTGTATCACGGTGTGGGGAGGTGCCTGTAAAACTATTATGCTTCACCTTGAAAGAGCTCAAAGATCACTGCTCAAAGTCATGACCTTTAAACCGTATCGGTTTCCGACTGTAACCTTATACCAAAACTGTAAAGTGCTCACAGTGAGACAGTTATATCTTCTCAATCTCACATTGAAACAACATAAAATAACACCTGTAAACAACAAAAACAAAAGTAAACGCACCATCCCTAATGTCTGTAAACATATAAAATGTAAATCTGCTTCAGCTAGGCGACAACATTTTTTTCTAGGTACGCATATTTATAATAAAATTAACAGAGCCCTGCTAATTAACTCACTTTCTAAATGTGAAACGAAAAATAAAATCAAAACTTGGCTACAAACTTTAGATTACGCACAAACAGAAAACCTATTAATATAAACACTAACACAACTAGGTCCCCCTTACTACATTCATTATATACATACCCCTGATACACACACACACCCCACACACGCACACCCCACACACGCACACCCCACACACGCACATCACGCACACCACGCACACCGTACACACGCACAGACACTCATTCCCACATTCACTCACACACACACACAAGTGCTTCGATGATTGCATGACTTCATGATTGTTTAAATTTTATTACATAAATGTTAATGTAACAAAAATGGGAGAAGACACTGATTCCTGTAACACAGGTTACAACCTAGCTCAGGAGTCAGGGCTTTAATATATAAATGTAACAATGTTTAAAAAAAAAAAAAAAAAAAAAAAAAAAAAAAAAAAAAAAAAAAAAAAAAAAAAAAAAAAAAATTTCATGTAACACGTACCATTTCAAAGTTATGTTAAATTTTACTTCCATAAATGAAATAAGACAGTGTAAAAGTTTCAAATCAAATATAAACACGTTTAATCACCTGTATTTTGAATTTAAAAACAAAAATAGTAGTACTATTTTACACCTTGTTAGTTAGAACTCCTCCTTGTGATTTAATAATATATTTCCCACAAACATAACAAAATTTATCTGGATGATTTATGAATTTACGAAACACACGTTTTTCCATAGCTAAAAAAAATTGAGGATTTTTTTTTAAGCAAAATTATACTAGAAGCATCAACCAGTTAAAATGTTATGAGAAACATAAAAACTTGAGATATACAATTAAATAAAATTGTGAAATTAACTTCTTTGTATCGTTGTTAAGATAAGCGCCTCTTTGCTTCCGTGGCACCACGATTATAACACTACCAGTAAAATCCAAGTAAAACTATCAAATTGCGTTTCCTTCCTACTGGTCGCTCAAACCTATAATCGTATTATTATTGAGGGTACATGAAAATAATCAAGATACCATAACTAAGAAATGTGACGTGTTAGATATCTACATCATGAGGCAATTTTGTTGATAACACTATGTGACACAATTTCTCTAACATATATAATATTACGTTAATTGCATTACTTATTCGATTATCAAGTGTATAGTACTACTATTTTTGTATTTAAATTCAAAATACATGTTTATGTTTGATTTGAAACATTTACACTGTCTTATTTCATTTATGGAAGTAACATTTATCATAACTTTGAAATGGTACGTGTTACAAGAAATTCATTCATATATTCGTGTTCAGCAGGCCCAAATTGACAGAAATCAGCTATTTAAATCAATGTTATTGAAAAAAATGTTTTTTTGTCACGCAGTGTAATTTGATTCAATTCAATATTCTTTTTATTTTGTTTTATTTTTAATAATTTATTGTTGTCAAAATACTTTTGAGCGCTACTGTATATTGCATATGGAGTTAGTTATGTACATACCAGATAGTGGTTAATATTGTAGGATTTTATATTCTGTGGTTTCAACAATTAACTGCTAGCTACACAAGCTTATCATGAATATCTTCAAATACTAGGAAAATTGGTACATACGGCTACAGGTCAAACTATACATTCCAGTTTTAGCTGACCTCGCATTGTAAAGGCTTTTCGTACAATGAGATGTCAGCTTATACCGGAAATGTATAGCTTGATGTGTGGCAGTAAGTTCTTCAATAACTTTTGTAATATGTGGAGTTATGTACCAAGTAGTGCTTATTATTGTGGGTTTTTTATTACCTGTGACCCTGGTTTAACCAGTTAACTGGACAACCTTATCTACATGCAGCCAATTAAAACATTTTATTTAATCCGCTATATTTCGTAATTTCCAGAAAGTATGTGTACATACTTCCTGCTGATAACGTTCATCCTAGAGGTTGGAGCTGGCGGGCTGGCGTACTACTACGAAGTGGCGGTGGAGGATGAGCTTAGAGCTGAGCTCAACAACACGTTCCTGTCAAACTACGCACTCGACACCACCGTCACGAACGCTGTGGATCGCATGCAGACTGAGGTTCGTACTGGTAGCAGACATATGTATATGTACACTCGAGAGCAATGAATCCGGGTCACTTAAAGAATCCTAAAAATCTCGGAAACTAAAAATGCTAGGTTAATGCAATAAATTGTATTTAATAGACAATGTAATACTCCTTAAATGAAGGTATTAAAACTTCTTAGTTATTGTAAAGTTATATCATAAAAAAATCAAATTTGAAAAAGGGCCACTTTCGAAGATGGAACTACGAAATTACAGCATTTGGTTTTGCTTTTGTTTGTAATCTGTCATTTATGTGGGTACATAAACCATGTTGATAGTGCTCTATATTCATTATTCAAGCTGAAATTATGTCGCTTACGCCTGAAGAATGCACCAGAATACTTACAATGCTGGAAACCGGCCGGAGTCAGCGCGATACAGCCTGGACTGTCGGTGTGTCGCTGTCAACAGTACAAAGAGTTCTCCGACGTTACGAAGAAACTGGTTCTAACCTACGCAGACCAGGAACGGGCAGAACCAGGTGTACCACAGCACGAGAAGACCGATACTTGGTGAACACCATGCTTCGAAATCGCTTTCTCACAGGAACTGAACTCACAAATCAGTTTCGACGCCTCGGAGGAAGTAACCCAAGTGCATGGACAGTAAGACGTCGGCTTGCTGAATCTAACTTAAAACCCCTTAGACCTGCAAACGGCCCTAAACTGGAGCGTGGGCATCGTATTTCAAGACTAAGATATGCCCAGAGCCACGTAAATTGGAGTATTGAAGATTGGTCAAAAGTTATGTTCTCCGACGAATCAAAATTTATGCTCTACAAGCACGATGGAAGACACAGAGTGTATCGAAGACCAGGGGAAAGATTCAAGCAAGCATGCATCGAAGAAAAAGTAGCCTACGGTGGTGGGTCTGTACTTGTGTGGGCCGGAATTTCTTCTGAAAGTCGCACAGAGCTGGTGATCATAGAAAACGGCTCTTTAACTAGCGTAAGATATGTGGAAGAAATCCTCAATGATCACGTTGGTCCATTTATGGTCAATTTAGGTGAGGATGCTATATTTATGCATGACAATGCCCGACCTCATACAGGTAGGATTGTGAATGACTACCTTCAAGAGATGAACATTACTCGTATGGAGTGGCCAGCGCGCAGCCCGGATATCAACCCGATCGAGCATGCTTGGGACGAGCTAGGCAGATGCGTAAAACAACGAAACCCTCCCCCAATCACGCTTCGTGAGCTCAAAATTGCTCTCACAGAGGAATGGGAGAATATTCCCCAAAATCGTATAAGGAACTTGGTGTACAGCATGCCAAACCGCGTAAACGCAGTAATGGAAGCACGAGGAGGCAATACGAAGTATTAAAATTCAAGAAAATCGTAATAAAGTTCAAAAATTTCATGTTTCCTATTTTTGTTTTAAGGAGAGATCAGCAGTTTTTTTCTTTATGTAATTTTGTGTTAATAAAATGTATGGTGACTCATATTTTTTTACTTTCATTTAAGGAGTATTACATTGTCTATTAAATACAATTTATTGCATTAACCTATCATTTTTAGTTTCCGAGATTTTTAACATTCTTTAAGTGACCCGGATTCATTGCTCTCGAGTGTATTTATTCATAGCAATACAGGTTGCTCTGTACGTTTTAACCGTGTAGGTATTGGAAATAGCAGTTTTTAAATAACCAACGAAAACTTTCAACGAAACATCATGTACTGAAACCATGGTTGTGCGCCTTCTTCTTCTTGGCGTGTCGATAGCAATCTAAAAAGTGTTAGCCCAGAATTTGGCTACGAGCTTAGCAGTTTCAGTAGCGTCCATCAGCTCTTGTGGCGTGCAAACAACAGGACACGCTGGACAAGATATCAAGTGCCTCATCGTTTGTGGGACAGCACCACATTTACACTCCAGGGCTGAGTCGTCTATGAATCTCCACCTGTACAGGTTTTCTTTACTCCGGCCTACCTGAGTCCGGAGTCTATTTAAAGACTTCCATGAAAGCCAAGGCAATTCGTGTCCAGTTGTCGATGTCCCTGCCAACCTATATACGTTACAAACCAGAAAAATACATTACAAAAAAGCAATTAAAAACACAATGGGCGACATAATTATCCGTAAAGAATGCCGAGTTGTACTGTATGTAGGTTTTTAGGCCTCTGATAGACGACGGCGACCACTCAGGTCGCCATCGTCTTTGAACATCTGCAATACCTTTGTAAATGTGTTGCCATCCAAGAGAAATGGCTTAAAATGTCTCTCATATGCCAGTTATTAACACTACAAACCAAAAAATGGTACCTAACTCTCATTTTAATGTGTGAGTGATACCCAACTAAAGTTCTAAAGTGCGAGTTTTTATCACTCTTAGTAGTATTCGTTTTTTGAATTAGATTAGACTTGCATGTAAAATTTTGTGCACCAACATAATTTTCAGTTAGTTCTCGTATTGTATTTATATCTCACAAAGCGACGCGCGCTATACTTTAAGCAACCAATTATACAAACACGCTATGAATGTGTGCGTGAAGACAAGTATCATACACACTTGCGACTTCACCATTGTCTCGGACAGTACCGATCCGACAGAAACGCTTATACACACATTCACAATGTGTTTGTACACTTGGTAACCACAAGTAATGCTCGCGTCACTTCGTGTACCTGACACTACTACCCCTGACAAGACGACGACCTTTAACCCTGTACAGTAAAGGGCAACAATATTTACCTAATAAAACTAATTAGTTGTTATAGTAATCACATAATATTTTCTTTGTTGAGTGACTCAGTCGATAGCGATTTTATCTGTAATTGTAAACATTAATATGTCACGCGCTGATAAGTGTATGATTAATTCTTGGCTACTCGCCCGGATTGTAAGATTGATCAACAACAAAAATGTCTTATACTATACAGTGTTAAAAATGGATGAATAATATGGCACACAATCCATACTAATATTATAAATGGGAAAGTGTGTGTGTCTGTTTGTCCGTCTTTCACAGCAAAACGGAGCGACGAATTGACGTATTTTTTTAAGTGGAGATAATTAAAGGGATTGAGAGTGACATAGGCTACTTTTTATCTTTTTCTAAACCCCCACTTCCCTAAAATGGGGGATGGAACGTGCTAATTTCAGGAACTACTGGTTCCAACTGAAAAATTATTTTTGAGTCGTGTAGCCTATTTATTGAGGAAGGCTATAGGCTATATGGCATCACGCTGGGATCAAAAGGAGCGGAGCAGCAACAAAAAAATGGCCGAAAACTGGCAGAGTGCGATGCGACGGAAAGGGTCAGGGGAGTAAATATTTGACGCGGACGAAGTCGCGGGCAGAAGCTAGTAGTAAATAAAGAAAAAACAAGTTATAGTGATGCAGCAAACAGAAGACTGCTCCGATTTTTTTAAATCTTTAAGCTGATTGTAATGGCATTATGCTTTTGTTCTGAAGTATAGAATTAATTTGAGGCTAAGATCTACTGAAGACTTAGCAGGTGCTTCGTAAAACCCCGTCATTCAGTATAAATAATCATTCAATTCAACATTGCTTCAGTTTTAATCATGGTCTGGAAGTTTGAGTAGTTTATGTGGCCTACCCAAATGTCTTTCCTTTGGTATTGTTCGTCGAATCGTTGAGCTCTATAAGTTCAAAGTTAAGCTGCACGGTTACTAGCAAATGCGTGCACTGACTGAACAGGTCCACTCAATGTATGTGGTTCTTTCCTCAAAAGACCATTCCAGACACCAATCTACATGGTTTTCACATGATCTGACCAAGATTATTTATGGACTTTTAAAGAGACTGTGTTCTTTGAGTTTGTTTTGGCTTTTCTTCTCAGAGTAGTCAGATAAGAAACATCAACCTCATGCAGTTTAAAAAAGCCTGATGAAGCCCGACATGCTCTGACCAAGATTATTTCTGAACTTTTGAAGAGACTGTGTGAGTTTGTTTAGGCTTTTCTTCTCAGAGTAGTCAGATAAGAAACATCGACCTCATCCAGTTTAAACAAAATATGATTGACTTGGAAAAGTGGTTGTACAAACATATTTATAGAAATAAAACCACTTATTCAGAAACACCATGGTAACTTCGCGCCATTCAGTACAATGAAAGTTTTGCGCGACAAGGATGATTTCTAAAGTTTGTAACCTGTCCATTTCTCCACCAATATATTCAATTTTATCCCAAAATTGATGTTTTTACTGATATATTTTAAATCATTATTAATTCATGTGTACTACTGATAGTCTTCCCCGTCGTACCCCATTTTTTTTTTCTGGATGGGACATCATCAAATGACTGAGGGCATGTCAGACTTTTACTGACTAAAACTCACCCGTGTTCCTTCAGTTGCCCATGTGCCAGGGTCACGGTATCTCTTTCGAACAATCACGCGACCCCGGCAGGTCGTACCCCATTACATGTGTTCTTTATTGATTTCTATAATTGTGAGATTTGATTGATTGATTTTTTGTTTGTTTTTTGATTTTTTTTTGTTTGATTTGATTTGTTTTTTTTTGTTTTTTTTTTATTGTGTTTGTTTGATTTTGTGTGATTGTGCATGTTCTTTATTGCTGAGATAGGAGCCTTTTTGGCCTCGCACAGGTCTTAATTTTTTATATTTTTTAGCTTTTAGAAATATTATTTTGTTATCTGTATGTTAAATGTAGAAATGTTCCTATGTTCTTTTTTATTGTTTTTTGTCCTGTGCGTGTCCCAAATAAAATATTTTTCTTTCTTTCTTTGTAATATATCCCCACAGTTCAAATGCTGTGGCGCGGTGAAGTACTCGGACTGGCGCTACAGCCCGTGGCACGAGCACGACCCGCGCCTGCTCGTGCCCGACTCGTGCTGCAAGACCGTCACCAACAGGTGCGGCGCGAGAGACCATCCCTCCAACATTTATTATCACGTGAGTACCTACTTGTCTTTGTTGAAGCCTGTTTAACTATAGGAGTTAATATTTTCGTCTATACAACATTAGTTTTTGTTTATGCGAAACCCGAAACACGGGTCTAGTATTTTTATGTAAAGAATCTATGAAAAAAATTTCAAAACTGTATCATTAATAATCACAAAGTTATAAGCTTGTTACGGTACCTGATTGTCCTCGCAAAAACATATGCAGCCTACCGGAGGGCACCACGCCAGCCGCGCGCGCGGCTCTCACTCTCACTCATTGATAATAATTTGCCACAGTGATTGTTTATGTATTAGTTGGTGATAAACATTTTCCATCACGCTTGCAGGCTTTGGACTGTCGTAATGGTCAAGTGTAGGTAGATATTATTATGTAATTTATTCGTAAATGCAGTAGTAAGTGGTAAAATGTAATTAATGCCATTTGTTGCACCTTATGTCAACAACTTAAAGTTCAAAATGGATGAAAATTGTTAAACATCGCATTACTGAACCACAGCAGGCTGTAAACAAATAATAAATTTGTACCCTTGACTATCTTTGCGTGTTTAAAAATGTTAATCATCACTATCTACAATAATTGGCGTAATCACTATTCACTCAAACAAACTGAAGCAACTGTTAAAAAAGGGCCCGTCTTTCTCATAAGCACTGACGCACTGCCACACCACCACAAACAGCGAGTGTACGGACGTTTGAGTACGAGAGAGACATGATAATTTTAAAATCTAAACAAAACACTTTAGCCAGGGCTCACGGCGGTCGCGCGCTCGCGATACGTATGCATCGATCGATGGCATTCGGGCGACTGAGGAGCGTCGCCGCCGCCCCGCAGCAGGCGGCGTGCCGCCTAGCCCGCGCTATGACCTGTCGTGAACTCGTGACCCGTGTGCAAACAGATGATTGCGGATACTAACTTTTAAGCGTAATTAAATATTTTTGGGACAAAATATAACATGGTGTAAAAATTATTGGAATCGATTCAGTTACTGATTCTGAACAAACTATATTCAGGTTTCGCATATACCAAAAATAATGTTGTATTTGTTGGTGTGTTACACCGATTGAACTCTCTTCGATGCAGCTTAATGCTATGCCAAGATAATTGTCTTGTTTTCTCTGTTAGTCGTCACCTCAGTAGTGGCACCCTTTCTAGCAGATTCTTATATTTCAGAGAGTCCGTCCCTATTTATTTGCTATTTCACTCTCTTATAGCGATCTACATTGATACTCAATGTTACGCAATGTTTTGTTTTCGCTTCGCTACAGTCATAAAATATAACTGGTGAAATGTTTTTTTGGGGTTTCCTAAGGCTTTGTCGGTGTCATTTATTTGTTTAAAAAAAAATTATATTATGTTTAAATAAACATAGAATATATCAATTAAGAACAATGACATTACGGATTTAGATAATTTAGATTCATATCTCAGTATCAATAATTTGTTTATAATCATATCCAACACAACTAAACAGTTTCTTTTTCAATTCCAGGGCTGCATACGACAGTTCACGAACCATATACGGGACCACCTCATCATCTTAGCCGCGGTGGGCGTGGGGATGGCCGTCATCCCTATCTTCGGCTTCCTGTTCTCGTGCGTGCTGTACGTGAAGATAAAGCACGTGATAGACTGACGGCGGGCCGCAGAACCGCAAAGTGTTCGACAAGTCGGCGCGAGGCGGCGCGGCCCGGGCCCCGCGAGCCCGCCCAGCTCCGCGGTCCCCCCCAGCAACCGCGGCCCCGCTGGGCCCCTGCCCCCTGCACCCCTCGCAGGCCAAGCGGGCCCCTACTCCACCATCAGCGACAACGTCAGCATATAAACTCGTGTCGAGCCTTTGTGAACGGATAGTGACGAGTCAAATCTCGATGTAGACTTAGATCATGTGTTCATCGGACGTTAATCGATTATTATACAGAGTTAATGTTCGTGTATAATTATAGTGAAGTAGAAACTGTGACCGAATTTATATCAGAGTGTATCCGAGCCGGAGCTCGATAGAGACTAATATTGTAAGATGGTGCTATACTATTTTGTTATAGAATCGCGGGTAGCTAGCGCATCAAAAGAGGAGGGAGTATCTTATTGTTTAATTAATGAGCCATTTGGAATTGCGAGTATATGTAGTAGGTAATTGTGTAATTAAATGTAACTACCAAATATTGAAACATTAAAAAATCTCAAAAGATTTTTTTAAACTTTATCACTGAGTCTCAGCACAATGCAAGCGTAACTAAATATCAAAGAAATCTTTCACGTAATCTCATAATTGATACACCTTCATAATTTATAACCTTCAATCATTTATAATTGCTTACAATGCTATTATTTCTGAGATCAAACACAATGTAATTGTTACTGGCACGATGGATGACGTCATAATTTGCCATTCTAAGCGCGACGTCGGCTGTAAGTGCATCAAGCCAGCTAATTTATGAATTTCTGAGAAAACAAGATAAAAAGTATAGTATATGTAGTATCGGACCCTTTTTTTTTTCAGGATGGGAAATCATCAAATGATTTCTCCCGCTCTGGGCGGAGCGGGAGGGCGTGTTAGACTTTTACTGACTAAAACCCACCCGTGTTCCATCAGTTGCCCATGTGCCAGGGTCACGGTATCTCTTTCGAACAATCACGCGACCCTGGCAGGTCACGCAACCCCGGCAGAGTATCGGACCCTGCGAGTGGCATACTGATCGAATTAGCGTTCCGTTCTGCAATTATTATACATACAGTTTAAATCTAGTCATTAAATTACGGTGAATTGTAATGCAGAACAACATGGAAATCCGTGACTCGGGTTCTTAACTAGTCCTGTTGTTTTTTAACCCATCAATTATGTGACTTCAAATTGAAGTAAATAAGTCTAATGTAATGTTAGATCACAGAACCATGTTTAATCATTTACACTTAATAAAATATGTGCCTTAGTACTTATAAGATTGTATATAGAAATAATGTAATGAATGTAATTTAAACAACAGTTACACTATATTTATGTTATTCGTTCATATTTTAATAATGTGTTATAAAAGATGATGTCCAAAGTTTTAATTGATAATCAAAATTTGGGCTGGTGGGTCACCTGTCAATCATAGTGCAATCTAACTCTTGAAAAGACTACATAGACACGTGAAAATCGCTATGTAAAGCAATAAAAAGGTTGTGACGATAGGACACCAAATTGTGTATTGAAAATGGCCTCTTTACTTTTACCAAGGATGAATATTGGATGTATATTTTTTCTCTTTTTTGTGTAATTTTATACAAGTGGCACAATCTAATACCATAGATTCAGCATGTCGATTCTGTAAAAATCTCACCGTGAAAAGGTGCGTGGAGTGAGCTGTCAGTGTCATCCCAGTGCTGTTAGTGATTGACCAAACATAACATTTACAATCATAATTGATAATATTTTTTATGCTTATTCTATTGATCATTTTATGCGTATTTCAAAGCTAGTAAACTATCTTAACATTACTACTGTTTCGGGAAGTTTTTCAAAAGAAAAAGCAAAACAGAAATTCAGTCAGAAACGCATTTCTTCACGAAATTTCTTGCAGCACATCTGCAATTGGGATGAGAAACAGATGCATTGTGTAAAACGGTATACATGAAAACAAATTTAATTAGGCTATAGCAACCAAAACATACATAGTTCTATCGGCTTAAAATAATTATTGTAATTACATACTATGTTTATTTCCACATACTATAAAATAAAAAAAAACAAAAACATAAAATCACGCCTTGTTTCCCCGAAGGGTTGGGCAGAAGTGTACCTTACAGTATAAAAATAAACGAAAATAAATACATGAATAATGTTAAAATCTTGTTAGCAAGGAAGATAAGCAATTTGTGTCTCGACAGCACCCATAATTAGATTATTGATATGTCTAAATATTTTGTGTATTGTTGTTATAAGGTTTTGTAACTTGGAACTGTGGTTTATCTAGATGATAGGCTGTTTAAAAAAAACTTATATGCTATTTACATGTATTATGTACATAATGTAAATGAACATATCACCAATCACTGAATACTTGCTTTGCACAATTTAATAAAGTTTCTCGATCTCACCTCATCATCTGCCTGCCTTTGTCCAACTGTGTTGGGGTCGGCTTCCAGTCTTAACTGGCTGTAGCTGAATGCACTGGTATTTTACATGCAATGACTGTCCATCCGACTCCGACAAAAACCAGTTATTTGTTAATATGTTACCCCCTTGGTAAGACTGGTTGTGAGAGTTTCGACCTTCGAGATCTTGGCATGTAAAGATGGTCACCCATAGACGGACGGACCGAGGCAAGCGTAGCTTAGCCGGATCGGTCGGACTGTGCGGCTGTTTTTATTTAGCTACAAGCCTCTCGATTCACCGAATGCTCGATCTCACACCTCTCAAGTAAGTACCTAATATTCATTTGTTGAAAACATAATTTATAATTTTGAAAAGTTCAACAATGGTTGGAATTGATATTAAAATATACTTCATTGGCTCTTACTGCGAATACGACATTGCCTTTAGCAATGACTTGAAAGGCTAAAAATTAAAAAAAAAAAAACTCACAATGACAGCTCTTAACGCGCAAGCGCGTCTGTCACCCCGCTTCACCCGTTACTCAATCGGTGCTCACCGTATGAGACACGCTTGCACGGCGTGAACACTTCACGCCATTCTCGTCACATTTAGTCAAGGTGAAGTGAACTCACGCGGGCGCGCTACGCGAGTTTCATTTGAAACGTTGATTTTTGACATAGTAGGTAGGTATCAAGATGATGATGATTTGATGAATATTCTTTTATTAATAATACGATTATTAAGTAGGTATACATGCATTTATATGAATGTTTCGAATACTTGCGTACTAATTATTCTCAATCCGATTATGAAATGGCTTCTGCACAATTGATAAAAAAAAAGTAGATACCTATTGATGACAGCGTCTAGCGCGCATGCACGGCTTGATCATGCGATGCTCGCAATGTCGTTGTCATGGTAATATCACTTCACCTCGCAAGCACGCGGGTGACCGTTTTGAACTATTGAATTTTGACATTATTATCAAGATGATGATGATTCGATGAATATTCTTTTTTATTGTTTGTAACCAAATAGGTTACCTACAAACATTGAAATAAATGAGTACCTAATAATTTTGTCTGAACTCTAAATATGTACAAGCACATGGTCATCAAAACAAAGATAAAAAAAAAAGTATGACATTGAATAACTAGTGGCCTAGTGCGCTTGCACGGCGTGAGCACTTCACGCGATTCTCGTCGATCATCGCATGTACTCTCGGTGAAGTGAACACGCGCAGAGGCGCGCTACGCCAAAGTCACTTGAAGCGTTGAATTTTGACATACCTAGTAGATCAAGATGATGATTTGATAAATATTCTATTATTATAGACAATGAGTTTGATGAGAATGATGGCTGATGATGATGAGTGTACACATGCACATCATATTTTAAATCTCATCATCGTTACCTTACCAATCAATGCTCAGACTACGAGATTCTTTGTAGTAGGTAGTTGTACGGTACTTCTTGGTATTGCTATTCTTAGCGTGCAGGTGTCACCACGCGATAAATGTTAAATGAGCAGTAAGTAGGTAAATAGTTTAAAAAAACCGGCCAAGTGCGAGTCGGACTCGCGCACCGAGGGTTTCGTACAAACCTGTAGGTATTCTCGGTTTATGCATAAGGTTTACGTTTATGAAATTAAATTTTTTTAAATTTTTATATTTGAGTTGATTGAATGAAAGGTAAATTGCGGTTTACGATTTCGACGTATTAAAAAAAACTACTTACTAGATCTCGTTCAAATTAATTTTCGGTGGAAGTTTACATGGTTATGTACATCATATATTTTTTTTAGTTTTATCATTCTCTTATTTTAGAAGTTACAGGGGGGAGGGGACACAGATTTTACCACTTTGGAAGCGTCTCTCGCGCAAACTATTCAGTTTAGAAAAAAAATGATAATAGAAACCTAAATACCATTTTTGAAAACCTATTCATAGATATCCCACAAGTATGGGTTTGACGAAAAAGAAAAAAAAAATGAGTTTCAGTTCTAAATATGGGGAACCCCAAAATTTATTGTTTTTTTTTTCTATTTTAGTGTGAAAATCATAATGCGGTTCACAGAATATATCTACTTACCAAGTTTCAACAGCATACCTCTTATAGTTTCGGAGAAAAGTGGCTGTGACATACGGACGGACAGACAGACAGACATGACGAATCTATTTAAAGGGTTCCGTTTTTTGCCATTTGGCAACGGAACCCTAAAAAGCGGATTAATTGTTGACATCAAAGTGTAGGTACTAAACTGACATTATACATGTATAAAAACTGTTGTATTTAGATAGGTACCTACATATCTACAAGAATTGAAATAAATCCCTGCGTACTAATTATTCTCTAAACCGAATACGCAATGGCGTCTGCACAAGGCGAACAAAAAAAAAGTTTATACCTATTGATGACATTGTCTAGCGCGCATGCGCGGCTTGATCACGCGATCCTCGCAATGCCGTTGTCATGGTAACAGCACTTCACCTCGCGAGCACGCGGGTGACCGTTTTGAACTGTTGAATTTTAACATAATATTTTCAAGATGTTGACCATTTGATGAATATTCTTTTTATTGATAACAACGACATAAGTAAGTAAGTAGGTATATGTTTATCGACAATAAAATGTTAGTCTGCACATTTTGGACGTTAGTATTGCATTTTCCTAATGTTATTAGTGCGCATAGGTGAAAATACCTACATAATAAAAAAAAAACAAATGTCAATGTGAATATGACAGTGCCTAGATGTGGGTTCCCACTTAGTATGTGTGAGATTGAATTCTATGCTCCGTCAGCCAGGCACGGCCAGGTTCTTTCATATTTTTTTTTTATAGATTTGGGTTAGTAACAACGCCGAAGAACGTTGCACAATCAGACAGGCCTGTTGGTCTAGTGGTTAGTGACCCTGACTGCTATGCCGGAGGTCGTGGGTTCGATTCCCACCCATTGTAAATATGATAGTTGGTCATCCCTAGCATCAGGTGGAATGACACTGATAGCTCACTCCACGCTCACTTCACCCGGTGAGATGGTTACAGAATAGCACTGCAGATCATGATTCTGAATCCCACTGTATTGACATTTTTAGTCGGTTATAAAACTTGTCATTCATTTTGTCCGCGTTGGCAGTTATATATGAAACATCTGATATTTTTTTGAAAATTTACGAGAAATTCCTACGCTATGCAATCATGTCCACGAAGTATTTAAAACGGGTTAACATAGTTGTTTCGAAATAGTCAAAGTCCGAAATAAGATAGACACAAATACAGCCCTTTAAAGAATTTTTTAACATTTCTGAAATGTCTTGAAAAACCGGCCAACTGCAAGTCTGACTAGCAAACGAAAGGTTCCATAGCACATGGCAAAAAACGCAGAAAATAACACGTGTCTTGTATGGTGACCCCTGTTAGTTTCTATTATTTGTTGTTATCCATACACACTGACAATTTTAACCTGCTACTTATTACGGTTTATGAAAAATACCCTGCTGATAGACAGACGGACGGACAGCGGAGGTTCTATTTGCACTCTTTGGGTACGGAACTACAAGAAAATGTAACATAGTGTCCTGAACTAGAAATTTAAAGTCTTGTAATATTGTTTCGGTCAGGTCTTCAGATCCGTACATAATTATGGTTGTCTTATAACTTTCTACATATTACGGTCTATGAGATGAAGCCCGCTGACACACAGACGAACAGACGGGCTGGAGGCTTGAAAAGTCCCGTTAGCACCCTTTTTTTTTTTTTTTTCATGATGGGATATCATCAAATGACTTCTCCCGCTCTGGGCGGAGCGGGAGGGCGTGTCAGACTTTTACTGACTAAAACCCACCCGTGTTCCATCAGTTGCCCATGTGCCAGGGTCACGGTATCTCTTTCGAACAATCACGCGACCCCGGCAGGCATCGGTCCTAGTAGACCCCTACACTGCTGCTGACATCTCTTTGAGGCGCGCGTGGAACACTGCGCGCCGTCGACCCGAGCTTGGTCCTTACCGGGCGGCGAGCTACCCATTGCTCGCCACCCGCAAGCTCGCGCCTACGGTGGCCGGGAGTCCGCTATTGACTCCCGACGCCCGGGGCGTCTCCTCCTGCGGCGGCTAGGGACGTGAGGGCGCAGAGACAGCCACTCCCTCACGCGCCCCGCCTCCTCCTTCGCGAGCATTACTGCTTCGCAGAAGGAGGTGACGGCTTCCCATTCCCTCTCGCTCCGTACCATGGCTCGCACCAGGGCCGGACGCGAGAGGTCGCCGCCGCCGATCGCCTCCACGAGGACACGGCGGTGCTCCGCCCAGGCAGGGCACACCTCCACCGTATGCTCCACCGTGTCCTCCCTTTGGCACACGTTAGCACCCTTTGGGTACGGAATTCAAATTTAAAAAGGCAGCTTTAGTTCAGATTTTGGCCATGCGCAACTAGTACAAGTCTATTCGTTCAGTCCAGTCTCTTGGTAAAAAGGTAGTCACCCAATCGCGCTAATTAAAATTGTCTACGGTCCGTTCACACATAAATTCCCTCTAATTTTGCGTAACTGTCAAAATCAAAATGATAATTCTTTGTCAATACCACAGCGGTCTTTATTGTTCTTACAATAAGGTTGCTGTTGGATTGCTGCTGTTAAAGGTGAAACAACTATGAAAGGACTATAGTGTACCACCAGCTATTTATTTCATGTTGGCGTTTATGTTAATTGTACGAGAAATGTTTAAAGCCAAATGTTATGATAAGTCATTGTTTTGTACGGGTACTTAATTACTGTTACTATGTCTAATGTTTCCAATAATTTACTAACACTTACACGTTATTATACTTTCTTATATTCTATTAAACAACATTATGTGTGTTTTTACTGTAATTTATAAAATCTTAGGAAGAAAATCACTGTTTCATAATATTATTTCTTTAAAAGATGTAAATGATTTAATTTGTAATGCAATCTTTTATAAAGAAAACTTTTATTTTATTATATTATATTTTATACTTCTGCGTACATCCTACTGACGCCCGATTTCTTCAACCAATCGGATCACTTGAAATGCGTTTAATTTTCCACGTCGTTGATTATCGTTTCAGAAACCGAATTTATCCCGGGTAAAACCGGGTCACGGTAAATCCTACATAAAAATAAAGTCGCAAGGCAAGAGATTTTATGAATTACAGTAAACACCCCCTGTTATCTTTGTCTTCACGTTTTAACATTCTTGTTAATTAATACAGTAATTCAACTAAAACTGCATTTGTTTTATTATTTTCTTTTAAGTTAATCGTTCCGCTGGATGCGGTCGAAGTGGCAGAGCTTGGGGGAGGCCTATGTCCAGCAGTGGACCTCTTTCCGCTGAAATGATGACGATCATGAAGTTAATCGTTTGATGGCATGATCAACCTTTTTCCAAAAAAAGAACGATTATGTTTTAAATCTAAAAAGAAATGTTTTATTTAAGTGCATAAAACGAGTAGTTTGAAAACTAAAATGTTTAGAAAGTCTTTTTTTAAATGCAGCAATCTGTTTTTGGGTCGTAGTAATAAATTGGCTGTGTTCTTCTAAGGACAAAAATTATTCTAAAAAAGCAAATAAGCCCCTTATCACTGCGAACACTGTTATTGATACAACATATTTAATCATTTGTAAATAATAATTAAAAAAACAATAATGTTCTACGTAACGTACACATAAAACAGAATTCTAAAATATGTAAATAGAATATTTAAATGTTTTCAATCAAACTTGATCTTGATCTTTTTTGCTATTGGAAATTCCCGTACAAATCGGTTTATTAACCTACCAAAAAATACTAACACGCAAAATGACTTTTAATGGTCATCTTAATGTTTAATACCTACTTCGTTAGTTGAAATGATTAAATAATTATTTATTAATTACACTATAACGAAATGCAGCCAGTAATCACTCCGAATTCCCTTCAGCTGAGCGCATTACTGTTTGTAAAATGTTAGTACGTGTGACATTCTTATGTGCCGTTATATCCTGTGCTTTATGTGATAAACTGATCAATCCACAACTCGGTTCTATAGACGACGTACTAGATATCTTACACAAGACGTCTACCAAACCACCTGAACACAAGATCCAACTAGTTCCACATGCAAGATGGCGAACAGAACAAACAGGTTTGCCCGACGTGCATCCATCAAACAATTTCTGTATCTCCTACCAAGATACAAACTCCATGTTTAAGAAGATTATGGAGGACATGAACAAGTTCATCCAATCGAGTTTATTTCCATCTAAATTTGGCTTAAAAACAAAAGAACCGAGCCCAAATGAAGTGAACTCGTAACCGTTTTAACCTCTCGGAGTGACCAAGCGGCGACCTCACATACAAAATCAAGGTGAACCAACTGTCCACGGTGGAACGAGTTTGTCGGATAAGCCTGCGAATAGATGATAAATGATTTTATTTCTGTTAGTAGGTTTGTACAAACACTTTTACATGTCAATGATATTTTTTTAAACTAGATGAGTTCGGCGTTTCCTAACTGACTACTCTTAGAAGAAAGGCCGAAACAAACTCAGAGGTCACAGTCTCTTTTAAAGTCCAGACATAATCTTATTCACATCATTTGAAGATCATGTAGATTGGTGACTGAAATGGTCTTTTGAAGAAAGAACCACACAGATTGAGTGGACCTGTCCAGTCAGTGCAAGCATTTGTCACTAATCGTTTAGCTCAACTCGGAAGATAAGGAGCCCAACGCTTTGACCAACAGTACCAAAGAAAGGACATTTGGGTAGGCCACATAAATTACTCAAACTGCCAGATCATGATTACTAAGAACGAAAGAAAACAAAATTAAAAAAAGACCCACATAGTCTTCACATTCACAATAATTAAAAAATACGATACTTTACAAAGTAAATATTCATGTCATTGTATATATAAAAAATTATCAATGTCAATGTGTATATAAAAAAAAAAGAAACGGATATAATTTTGTTGGTCAGAGCATTTGATGACCATGTAGATCGGTGTCTGAAATGGTCTTTTGAAGAAAGAACCACACAGATTGAGTGGACCTGTCCAGTCAGTGCAAGCATTTGTCACTAATCGTTTAGTTCAACTCGAAAAATAAGGAGCCCAACGCTTTGACGAACAGTACCAAAGAAAGGACATTTGGGTAGGCCGGTACTCCCTTTCTTCTCCTAAAATTGTTTGTCCGAAAATCATTATCAATAACACGTTAGCTATAAACGGCAGTAACCATAATATTCAAAAAGTCGAAATTTTGTTTTACATAATTACCTTTGCTTCTAAAACTATTCTGTCATAATATCAAAAACTATAATCATTAAAACTCCTAATTTTGCATGTGATAAACTCATATGTCCCAAGTATTGTATTATATAAATTGTATTATGCCGAATGTTCATTTATAATAAAATCGTTAGTAGTAAAAAAATGCTACAAGTTAGGTTTTAGTGACAGAAACGAATCGCTGTAAATCCGACTCCACGTAGTCTTGTCTGCCCTACCCCTAGAGTGTAATTTAAAATCGCGTAAGCGCGGAGGGGCGAGGCGGCCCGCGAGCTGAGGAGCAGGTGGTTGTAACGCTCGCCGCCGCTGCTGAAGCTGGCCGGTAAACCGTCCGCGACGATAAGCTCGCGTGGGACCGCCTAAGCCCCGCAGTGCCGGAGCCGTGACAGAAACCATGCCTGCTGCATGATGCATGCTCGCTTGCATACTGCATGCTTGCTTGCATGCTCGATTGCATGTTGCTTGCGTGCATGCATGCTGCATGCATGGTGTATGTTTGTTTGTATGTTTCTTAGAGGGAAATAAAATCACTTGTTCACAATCACCTGTTTTATTGAGTGATATTGTATTTATTGAGTGATAATACATGCAGCGCCATGCCAGGCCTTGATAAATACCATAATGCTTTTGTATCTTTACTATTTATGTATTGTATCAGTTGAATTTGATAAAATAATGAAATTCTTAATGAACTCCGTAATACTTTGTTTTAAAAATATAATTAGGATAAATAAACATAAATAATTTGAATTTGGAACTTATAGCTTTTATGGAAAACAGTTTTAAGTCTTTTGTATGTTATTGATAGTAATATTTATGACAAACGGATTTAGGGCATATTATGATAGGAGAGTGGCGTTTGACGTCTGTATCGGTGCAGACCTGTCTGTCATTTTTGTCTCGGAAATAATTTTAAAACAAGTTTCTGTGAATAAATAGTTTATTGCTGTAAAGTTAGTGGAACATAACGTGACATACATTGAAGTGAGCAGTATATAGTGCGTGTACGACCATTAAATTAACAAAACAATAACACAGTGATTCGGCGTAATTAACTGCTTACCCTCTATTTAGACAAGTTACAACAAGTGGTTGCAGCTCTAACGTGTTAACAGTGCCATCTATCTTTCTAGTGGTCAACTGTCTAACGATCCGTATCGAGTCGTCTCTTGCGCCATCTAGTGTGCAAACTTAGAACTACTCACGCTACAAGTTATACCTCAGTTACCATCATGCCAGGTGTCAAGTGTGGAGGATGTGGTCGCTTCATTTCGACGGTAGAGGGCGCTAGGTGTGGTAAATGCCAGGTCCAATATCATCGAGTGTGCGTAGGCGTTCCTACGAAAACTACTATTACTGCAAACTGGCGTTGCCCAGAATGCAAAAAAAACCTCGTTAGGGACAACAGGGCTGAGACCCCTGTGAGAGGCCCTTCTGAAGGTTCTTTAGCTGGAACGCCTGTAGAACAAGCCTGCATGGAAACCAGTACGCCAAATACAACGTCTGATATCTGTAACGAACCTGCACCTATGCAGTCTGCGAGTCCATCTAAGGTTGCTACCCCGCCGCCTTGCAACGCCACTATAGTTGATGTCACGGCCCGGGAAATATCGCTGATTGCCGGTTCCGACACGGAATTAATCATGGAGGAACTGAGGGCGATGCGTGCGGAAATTCAAGTGTTTCGCAAGGAAATGGAGGTAGAAATGTTGGAGATCAAAACCTCTATAAATACCTGCAACACGCGCATCGATGGCCTGGAGGCCAGAGTTGACGCTTTGGAGCGGCGGGCTTCTTCAGGTCCGGTAAATGCCGGGGCAGTGGACGGGATCGTGATGGAGTTAAGGCGCGAGCTCAATGACAGAGATCAGGATCTCTTGGCGAATGACATTGAAATTACAAATATACCTGAGGCGAAGGTTGACAACCCTATTCACATCGCCAAGATCATAGGCCTTAAGTTAGGAGTCAATATTGAGGAGCGCGACATTGTGAGCGCGGAACGAGTCGGCGCGAGGCAACTCAATGCGACGAGCTCTGCTGGTGCGGTAGAAACTCGCCCGCGCGCTATTGTCGTGCGCCTGGCGCGTCGTGATCTGCGCGACGGTCTTCTGGCGAGCGCACGTGTGCGACGTGGTGCGACGACAGCCGATCTTGACATGTCCGGCCCTGCCCAGCGATTCTTCCTCAACGAGCGCCTCACAAAAACCAACCGTCAGTTGTTTCGAAAGGCACGGGACGCTGCAGGCCTCTTCGACTGGAGATTTGTGTGGACCAAGCGCGGCCGCATACTTGCCAGGAAGAAGCCAGGTGACCCCACACAAAGAATCCGCACCGAAGAAGATATTTCTCGGGTTTTTGGACCTGTCAACGAAACCGCTTGATTACTATCTGGTCTTATATTTCTCTGTGTTATTTTTTAGGTACTTGTTGTTATTGTTTAAGTTATTTTTAATTACTTCTAAGTGGGAAAATATGCGTCTCAACTACTTCTATCAAGTTTTTCACCACTGTTCGCCTAGTTCATATAATAAGTTACAATTAATATTTTTTTATATATTTGTTACATTTATCAATACACTTAAAACACCAATTACTACAACATACTCTAATATTAACAAAAAATTATATACAATCCAGTTATTTACAATTATTCTAAACTATTATAATTACAGTACATTATCAATCAATCATTTAAGCTCACTGGAACCCACTGTTCAACATATTTCCTACATCTACATAAATTTACACATACTTAATATAAATACACAAATATACAAGACATACATACAATACACGGATGGTATATGCTAATGACTCCAAAATGCATCAAGTTTGGTCTACTGAATGCGGGCTCTCTAGGGACTAAGCAGGATGAATTTCTGATAGCCATGGGTAACCATTCTGTGGATATCATGGCTATCAACGAAACTTGGTTGCGTAAGGGTGAGGAGGACCGAGCGCCTAGTGTACCTGGGTACAAGCTCAAGCACATACCGCGACCTATGTCTGTACGTGGTGGGCGCGGCGGAGGAGTCGCATTTTACATTAAAAATGGTGTTGCTGCGCGTGTAAGAGCCCATCCAGACCACACCAGTGTTGAACAGCTTTGGTTAACTCTTACTGTCAATAAGAAAAAGTTACTGATTGGCACTGCTTATCGTCCGCCATGGTTGGATTTGGAGTCTTTTCTCGAGGGCTTGACTACCAGTATTGGTGGTTTGGCTCCCTACGATAATGTAATATTATTAGGGGACTTCAATGTCAATATGCTGGATGCCAATAACTCAAAAACAAAACAACTTTCAGATTTTTTTAGCTACTTCAACCTCAACCAAGTGGTCCCAACACCCACACATTTTGTAGGTGATAGTAGTTCGCTTATTGACATAATCTGCACTGATGCTTTAATCCGTAATGTCGTAGTGACTCATATTAGTGAACTTAGCCACCACTCGTTCATTACATGCGAGACGATTTATAAGAAGCAGAAGTCCAAACCAAGATCTGTCGTTTTTCGTCCGCTCAGTGACATATTAGAGGACTACTTTAATATAGATTTAGAATTGATACCATGGTCGATAATTGGTGACATGAGTGACGTCAACACTATGGTGCAAACTTTCAACTCATTTATGATCCAGCTGTTCGATCTTCATGCTCCTCTTAGAAGGAAGACCTTCAAAACCCGCCCTACTCCTTGGATAACTGAAAACATAAAACTAATTTCAAAACTAAGAGATAAAGCCAAGGATAGATTTCGTAAATCCAAACTATCGGGTCATAAGGAATATTATCTTGATCTGAAGCACCAAGCGATCACAGCACTTGCTAATGAGAAGACGGCATATTTCGCCAAGAGTATTAATGAGCAATTGAAGGACCCAAAACTATTGTGGCGCAACTTAAAATCAGATGTGCTTCCAGACCATAAGCAAAAATTGCTGCCAAGTCACTTCAACAACGCTGATGTGATTAATGCGGCGTTCCTGGACGTTCCAGGTAATTGTCATCACAATATCTCACAATTGTCCTACTTTGAGTCTCATAGGCATGGCCCTGCCTCTTTCTCACTTACAACAACCAATCCCGAATCAATCTTAAAGATAATTAAAAGTCTAGGGTCAAATGCACAGGGTGTTGATGGTATGAGTCTCGATATGATATCACTTACATTGCCAGCTACCCTACAAGCCATTACTGACATCATTAACCGGTCCATTGCCACACGTACGTTCCCAGAACTCTGGCGATGCGCTATTGTACGCCCTATCCCTAAAAACAATAACCCGGTTAATACTAAGGACTTAAGACCTATTAGTATTCTACCTTGTCTGTCTAAGGTCTTGGAACGTGTGGTATACTCGCAGGTTATTGAATATCTCGAAACCAATAACATTCTTCCTGACCTACAGTCGGGTTTCAGAAAGGGTAGAGGTACGGCAACGGCTCTGGCTGATGTTGTTGGGAATATCCTTGAAGCACGTGACCGGGGAGAGGGAACAATTCTGGCTCTGCTAGACTTTTCTCGGGCTTTTGACGCAATTAATACCACTCTACTGCTGTCAAAGTTAGCCTTTTATGGCTTCGACAGTGATGCGGTGGAATGGTTCAAAAGCTACCTTACAATGAGGTCTCAATATGTAGAGATGCATAGGGAGGACGGGTCAACAGTGGCATCCTCTCCCCTCCAAGTGTCAAGGGGTGTCCCTCAGGGATCGATTTTGGGCCCCCTGTTGTATATCCTTTACAGTGCGGATATCATAAAGTCATTTGTTAACTGTAAATATCATATGTATGCTGATGATATCCAGTTGTATATATCTTTCAAAGGGGATGAAACATCTTTAGCGGTGCAAAAAATAAACGAGGACTTGCATAGGGTGGTTGTATGGTCTGAGGAGAACTCTCTCGTTTTGAATCCCCTGAAATCTAAATTCATGGTACTGGGTTCTAAGAAACAAGTTAGTGCAATACTGTCTGCCAACCCTGAGATAATCATTATGGGAGAGAAAATTGAGAGAGTGGAGCAAACATGCAATCTAGGGCTTATTATGGACCCAGAGCTGCGCTTTGAGGCCCATGTAACCAACGTCCTCCGTAATTGTTTTTATAGGCTAAAAGTATTATATGGAATACGGAAATACCTGAGCATACCACTCCGGAAACAGCTTGTTGATAGTCTCATCCTATCCAAGTTAAATTACTGTGATACAGTGTATGGACCATGCCTGCTCTCAAAAACGGAGCGTGTGATCCAACGCATTCAAAATGCCTGTGTTCGCTTCTGTGTCAACGTTCCACGAAGAAGTCATATTACTCCATATGCTAATGAACTTAAATTATTAAAAATGGCTGCCAGAAGGAAGCTTCATTTGGCCAACTTGTTGTTTGGCATTGTTACTTCTCAAAAACCACGCTATCTTTATGAAAAGCTGACCTGGAAGCAAAACCATTTGAGGTATGGTCTTCGTTCCATGGTAAGCCCTCTGACAGTGCCAATGCATAAAACTACAGCTTTCAGGGGGTGTTTTAAGTTTGCAGCCACGCGCTGTTGGAATGATCTCCCACCACCAATGCGACGCCTGAAAACAATACAATTTTTCAAATTTCAACACAAAAAGTTACTTATGCATAAGCAAATTTCACTGAACTCCTAACAATAAACTTTAAGTGTTGTTTCATACCTCAGGTGTCATGGCCCGCAGGCTCTGGTTTGGGATCATCTATGGCGTGGGCTGTGTGACTTCGTATTTCGCTCATCTGAAAGTGGAGCTGTTTTGTCTGTCTAATTTCTTGTTTTATCCTTTGTCCCTGTTAATTTAAAATGTACAATTCATATAACATACATTAAATTAATCCTAATTTATTTAATTAATTATCCATTTTAATTTGTTTTTTAATAATAATATTCATTTATTATGAATCACATGACGTATTTACAGTTAAGTATTTCACTAATGCATTCGTGCCTAACTAATTCTATTTTGTAACTTTACTTACCAACTTGTTACCGAACTGTGTTCGATCTCCTAGTTTTAATTTACCGAGTCAGTGATCTACACCATCCCACACTTTCATACACACATTTTCCATAATCAATAACACTTAACAATTTCATAACATAGCATCGTATTCAATATTGTTAATTACGTAATGCCAACGCTAAACGCCGCCATGATGTTTTTTTTTTTATTATTATGTAACTCACAGTCAAAACAAACATTATGCATGGACTTTGTCAAGAATGGCACAGATAAATAATATCCTGCGGTGCGTGCGTCAAATTGCAACGATTATTATGTTGCCACTGTATTGTAGTGTGTTTTTTAATGCTTAAGTTTTAAAATTGTATTTCGCTCTTTATTTGCCTTTTAATATTGTGTTATTTATTATTTAAGATTTAGTATTGTGACTTCTTTTTATTATGATTTGCTGCACCGTCCGGCGTCACACGTCAGCGCCGGCTGTCGCTGAAAACCAGCGCTGGGGCTCTGTCTCGCAGAGTCGCAGTATTATGCTGAGCGATGGCCGTTTTGCGTGGATTTGACGCATATTTTCCCCAGCTATTTTTTTATATTTTTGTTGTGTTCAGTTTGTTTTTGCGTCTTATTTACCGCAAATAAACGTATTTTCTTTCTCTTCTCTTTCTATTATATTTAGGGATTTCAATTGTATGGCATGTGATATTATGTGACATTTAGTTCGGGCAAGTTATCATTCGGACAAATGATGATTAGGGCAAAAAAAATTATAGCTCTTTAGATTATGGATAAAAAAGTTAGGTCACACAATAAAGAACCGGGTAGGCCACATAAATTACTCAAACAGCCAGATCGTGATTACTGAGAACGAAAGAAAACAAAATTAAAAAAAGACCCACATAGTCTTCACATTCACAATAATTAAAACAATACGATACTTTATAAAGTAAATATTCATGTCATTGTATATATAAAAAATTATCAATGTCAATGTGTATATAAAAAAAAGAAACGGATATAATTTTGTTCGTCAGATCATTTGATGACCATGTAGATCGGTGTCTGAAATGGTCTTTTGATGAAAGAACCACACAGATATTGCCACTAACTACTCAAACTGCCAGACCATAATCAATAGTGAAACAATGACCCACATTGTCCTCAAATTCTCAATAATCAAAGTAATATTCATACAATTAATATTCATGTCATGTGAAATAATAAAAAAAAAGAGTAAAAATAGCAAAATAATAATAAAAATACAACATTCAGTGTATATTTATTGGAGCAGCTCAATCCCAGGCCGTTTTATCCTCAATATAGTCTTTAACAGTACGATAGGCTTTCTGACATAATTTACGCTTTATAAAAGATTTCAATTTATTTAGGCTTAGTTCTTGAATGAGGCTAGGAAGTTTATTATAAAAACGAATACATTGGCATCTAAACGAGCCACCTATTTTCTTGAGCCTGGTCTTAGGAACAACAAAGTTTTGTTTGTTTCTAGTATTGACATTATGGATATCACTGTATCTTTTAAAGAGATTAATATTTTTATGTGCATACAGCAGATTTTCATAAATATACTGAGAAGGCACAGTCATTATATTAAACTCTTTATATTTGTCTCTAAGGGAGTATCTGGGACTTAATTTATAAATCGAACGAATTGCCCTTTTTTGTAAAACAAAAATTGTCTGAATATCGGCGGCATTTCCCCACAGCAGAATACCGTACGACATCACGCTATGAAAATAACTAAAGTAAACTAAACGGGCTGTCTCTAAATCAGTTAAATCACGAATTTTTCTAACAGCGTATGCTGCAAAGCTAAGCTTTTTTGACAATTTATCTATATGGGGGCTCCAGATGAAGCTTGGCATCTGGATGCCAAGCTTTAATGGGGCCCCCATATGCCAATGGCCCTTGGCCTTTGCCATTGGCTCTTTTGTGCCAATTTTGTGATTTTGTCCATCCATTACTTTTTCAAAACAATCATACAATCCTGAAGGAGGTCTGTACACACTTAATACAATGAACTGCTCCAATTCAATACAGGCTATTTCAATTGTCCGCTCAACAGAGAGGCTCACAATATCCTTACGGTCTTTAAATTTGAGCTGGTTATTTACTAAAATTAGTGAGCCACCATGTATAGCTTTTTCTCTGCTGAACGAACTACCAACCTGGTGGTTACTATAATTGAATATGAACTGGTGGCTTTTAAGCCAATGTTCTGTTATACAAAGAATATCTATATTGTTACAGTTCGGGAAAAATTCTACTTCTTAATCTTTGTTCAAAAACCCTTGAATATTTTGGTGCACCAGGTTGATACGATTTAATTCTTTTACACTTTCATTTGATTTCTTATTAGCCATACTAACATTGTTGTTGGAGGTTGTGTTGGTTGTTGTGTTGTTGTTGGTTGAGGTTGTGGTTGTTGTTGTTGGTTGTCTTAATTTTTAATTTAAATGGAAATCAATATCTACAAGTGCTGCCAAATTATTGGTAGTACAGTTTAAAATGTCATTGCATTGCTCAAAAGAAGCAAGTTGTTTAGCCAAATTCTTGGCTGTAATAGAAACAAAATATGATAGCGATGCTGCTGTCTGTGCTGTCTGTCTTCTATGATAGTTTGAGAGATAGTACATAGCATTATTATGCCTATCTTTTGTCAAATATAAATTATTACTAACATAATTGCTGGTATCCAATAAGTGAAATAAATTATTATGAAATGTCAAATTATGCAATGTCATATTAATTTCAAATCTTAACCTATTTTCTAATAATAAACCTATTTATGAGCAAGGTATCGCGTCAATGCTTCACGGAAATACTAAGCTACCCAAAGATAAACAGGATATCAATAAAAATAATAACGAGTACGACTACGATTTTGATGCCCGAAAAGATGGTGTAAAGTAACCATTTATTTGTAAAGTGCTAATTGAATTTTAATGTTGTTTTGTCACTTTTGTGGGAGATTCTATTAGAAACGTGTTGAATGGACCGGACTGAAAGCTAACTCAAACCTTATAAATACCCACTGTTTTTTTTTAAAACTTTGTAAGGATATATTATTCTATTCAATGTGTTTTTTACAGTATTTAGATACATAATTTAAAAGTTTGAAAGTCTTAAAAAGTAAGTAATTTGTACAACTTAAATTATGTACATAATTACGTAAAGTACCTAACTAATAAAAATATTTTTTTTAACTTCAGTTAAGATTATACACATTAGTCACACTAAATAAATACCCACCCTACCGTCACAACTAAGTAAATCACATACGTCGTTGTGAAGTGGAAACAAACATTTAGAGAGGGCTGTCTAGTTTTTGAATAACTTTATACATTTTTCGAATAAACTTGTCAGTCAAAACAGGTTTATAAGGGAATAGCAATCGTACTGTGAAGATGACGCCTTAGTTGCGCACACGTAAACGAACATTGCACTTAGTCAGACAAGGGCGAGCGCATCTACTCTCCACTTTTATTTATTAACATAATTAAAAATGAAGTCCTTATTCTTAGTGCTTGTTATAACAGTTGTGAGTTGTCAGTGTAAAGCTAGTTTATTCGAAGATCTTTTGGGTGAAGCAATAGGCGTACATGATAAAGTGCATAGTGCGGCCCACGACGTCGTTGGTGCGTTTTTGAGAGGCGTGTCGCAAGTTCTGCACAATCATCGTCAACCAGGATACAAGCCACGGAAACCACCGGGTGAGACCGTTGTCGAAGAAGTCGTTGTGAATTTGATGAACCACTGAGAGATCCCCACGGAGGAGGCTACCGACCACCAAACCAAAACGGATACGGCTCTTAAGGTAACAACTACAATAACCGACCCCCTCCCCCCAACAACGGACATAACCACCACCACCACCATCAGCATCAACACGAACACCAAAGTAACCAAAACCCGAACAATTTTAACCTAAACGGAAACAGTGACTTTAATCCTAATAATCAATATGGTAACCCTAATAACCACTACGGGAAGCCTAACCAGTACGAAAATGGAAACCCCAATAATAATCAATACAATAAGCCGAACAACCAAAACGGGAATCCCAACAACCAGTATGGTAATCCGAACAGACCATATGGAAACCAAAACAATCAAGAGAATCTCAATAACCAATACGGAAACCCTAACAACCAGAACGGGAATCACAACAATCAAAATGGAAAACCCAACCAGAACGGTAATTACAACAACCAAAATGGAAGACCCAACAACCAAAACGGAAATTATAACAACCAGAATGGAAATCCCAACAACCAGAACGGCAACCCAACCAACCAATATGGAAACAACAACAATCAGAATGAAAACCCCGACAACCAAGAGGGGAATCCCGACAACCAGAACGAAAACTTGGAAAACATATTCGGAAAACCTATTCCAAATAACGAAAACCAGAACAACCCGGTCAACAAACCTATTCCAACTAACAACGGATATAATAATCAGCCTTCTGAAAAACCAAACCAAGGTGGATATCAAGATCATACAAGTGAACACGTAACCAAACCTAATTACGGCTACAATAAACCGAATGAGGAAACCACGAAAAAAATATAAACCCTGAAGATGACTGTCCTCTATTCGTACCACTTAGACCCAACGATTATGTTTACGGCGGTGACAAAATAGAGGTCACTGCCCCCAAAAGAGAGACAGATAACAGTAAACCAAACCTCGCCGACCAAGACGAGGACTTGCCACTAGACATAAGGATACAAGATCAATAAATGTAAAAACAGCAGCTGTAAACAATGTTACGATGACAATAAAATTATAATTCAGAATTTTAGACGTTCCTATTCATTTGTTTTATTCACTTCGAATACCTGTCGATTCAATCTAAAAACACATATCTACATGTCTCTTTTTTACCCAATTCCTACTTTAATAACTTGTATGTCTGAGTCTGACCAAAACAAAGTAGTTTTTTTATTTATATAGTTCTGATTCTTTCGGAGGCATTAGAATGTCTAAGTATTTCTTATTACGTATCGTTTATTTATAAGACTACTTCCACATTATTAAAAGTTTTTTTGCTACACCATAATCTGCCTTCAAAGTATACCTGTTATGAAGACAATCACTATATCTCGTCTATAAATAAATATCTATGATTAACCTTTAAGGAGAATACCTACAGAATGTTGGTTAAATATTTATTGAAAATAAACTCAAACTCAAACTCAAAGTCTTTTATTTGTGGTCATAGGTTAACAAAGTTGGTGCTTAATATTAATAAATGTATCACTATGTCCTGCTAGTAAAGCGTACAAATATTAGGTTTAAGTATAGTGTACATAAAAACATTAATCTTAAATTATAATGCTTAAACTCTGTTCTACTTTATCAACTAAATTATCTAATGTTATCATCTAGATATTCTGACATAGTATAGTAAGCCTTATCTAATAAAAATACTTGCAATTTTTTCTTAAAATCTTGTAAATCTCCTGTCTTCAAAATTTTTATTGGTAGTTTATTATATATTCTTGTTGACATACTAAAAAAACTCTTGTCAAAAAGGGCAGTTCTGTGAGGTAGCGAAGAAATCTTTAAAGCATTCCTAACAGATTGCGGTTTTGCAAACAGATGTTTGTTCGTTTTAACAAAAAATAAGGTAATCTCTTATTAATTTCATTGGGTGTTCTTATTTTCCCAAAGCATCGCATAGCTCATCATATCATCTGCCTGCAGGTGACCTAATTTATTAATATGATTAAAACGACTCCTAAATAATATGTCATGGAGAATTTGTACGCACACATCTAATCTTTCTGGAAAATGGTCATTATATTTTTGTGTTATCATAGAATTAAACAGAAAAACAATATTAATAGGTAGGTAAGACATTTGTATAACCGGTAATTTAATGCCACTTTTTCCTTATTTTATTTTTATACCCATGTTATTGAGGGAATAATTCTTAGGTACCTATTATTTATCTAAATGTTACCTGTTACGTATGAATTGAACCTACTTAATTATGCATCACATCATTACCGTAGGTAGATGAGCCAGCTAACTGCTATTGCCATGATTTACCATTTTATGTTCACGAAACTATAATTAACTTTGTGTCTTGGCCTTAAGTGCAAAAAGCGTGAAGTCCAATGAACAACCAACAGATATCTTATTACGCGTCCAGCTGTTTCCAAACTAACACCTTATTTACTGTATACCTGTTTAAAAAAAGTTATTCGGCTGTATTGAAAAATCCTTTCACAGTAAAATTACCCTGTCATGAGTGAATTACTCATTTTAGTGCTATTAATAGTAGGAAAAACCCACAGCCAAGAAGCAGTCGTGTCGCAAGTTAGCAACCGACGACCTTTGCACGCGCCTGCGTTTGATCGCAGACCGGTTCCATATCAGGAATATATTGGGCTTCGGACCTCGCCAGCTCCTCCGTGGCTGTACACAAATCCGCCGCGACCAGCTGATCGTGACCTGCCGCAAAAAACTAATGGAAGAATCAACCTTAACCTGCCGTTGACCGTGAGGGAGAACCAACCGGAACGGAAACAATATATTTCTTCAAAGATCCCAGACAAGATGAATCGACCTTTGTACGATAGTGATCCAGTGAAAAAAAACTGAATACTATAGCAACGATGTGTACGAAGATATTACTTTTGAGAATAAGAAAACCCCAGGATACCTCATTAACCCAGCTGTAAGGTAGAATAGGTACCGTAAATGTGAAAAGTGAAAATGTGACAACAGTGAAACCTGCATTCGTGAATACAAACATTCCGTTAAATGGGAGCGTACCAGAAATAACTTTGGATGAATGATCATCGTTCGACGGCGACCCATGTCCAGGGTTCGCCAAGGTAAACGGCCAGTGCGTCAAGGCAGACCAGTGATTAGAACAGCTGGCTGCTGGCACGTAATAAACAATCAAGTTGTTTAAGATATGGCCCTAAAACACACTTCATCCTTTTCAGTGAACAAACGGTGGATAATTTAAAAAGTGGAAGTTAATGTAAATTAAGTGAACGAACCCCGATATATTATTTTCCTTTATGAACGAACCTAAGCTAATATTAGACATAATGGTAACTTATTTAATCTATTATATGGGAATGAATGAAAAGTGATTTATTTTAATCTTGTGTGAGTCATATTTAAATATAAGTTCGTTTGTAAATTATACAGATCGGGCGCATGAAGACATTGTTTTTCTTTATTGTCAAGAAAGTTAAAAACTTTCATCATTGATCCAGCAGACTGTCAACTTTACATTCACAAAAAAGCTATCGGAAATACTCGCAGTAATCATTTATGTAGAAACCGTACATTAACTTTCTAACTGGAAAAAATAACCCGAGACGTCAAGTTGATTATGACGCCGCACAAAGCAGCGTGACGACGACGAAGTATAAATTGATGATAAGTAGGTAACTACATCATATTCGCACTGAGGGAAATTATAAAAGTAATGTAAAACAACCGTGATGATAACAAATTCTGTATGTGGCCCATTTATTCCGTTTTGTGTACTTACACAAAAGCCTTAACTAAGATGATGTGACTCGAGACGGAATAATGACTCCGTAGAGCGACTTTTTTTTTGTGGATGGGAAATCATCAAATGACGTCTCCCGCTCTGTGTGGAGCGGAAGGGCGTGTCAAACTTTTGCTGACTAAAACCCACCCGTGTTCCTTCAGTTGCCCATATGCCAGGGCCACGCTACCTCTTTTGAACTAATCTCGTGACCCTGGCAGGTCCGTAGAGCTTCTGTTGCTGCAGGGCACACTACAGGGTACGAAGGAGGTCACCGACGAAGTGGACCGATAAAATGTTCAATGTGACCGCCACCGATCATAGTTCTCTGTATTTTTATGTTAATTGCATGTGTATATAATCAACACAACGTAAGTTGTTTATGAATAAACGAAATGAATAATGAAATGAAATCCACGATTGGATGCCCTGCCCATTAGTTGCGTAATACACTATTCATCACATTCTGAAGAATTTTTTAGGACATTGCTAATCCATTGCTTCATAAGTTAAAACTCGTCCGCTCAACAACGTAAGTAGATAACGCAATGAATTTTGTTGAAGTCTCAACATAAAAGTCATTCCTACAATTCGTGTGTTGCGCAATTAGCCTGCTGTTAATTAATTATCCAGATTCCATCTATCACCACCAGATGGATAGACATCATGCATGCGGCTAGCTACGACTCAACCTGCGATTGGGCATACTTTACCGTGACCGAGAAGAAGATGATTTAAATAAAAAACTAAATACGAAAGTTAATTGGACTGCGTGTCCTCCGCTGTGTTATTAATAAGGCCCTTAGAAATGGCTTCAGCGTCATTATTTTAGCAGATAAATTTCCACAGCTGGAAATAGTCTTCCCCAAGCATCGCCACATCAATCAGTCATGAACTCATGACATAAATTAATTTATTTTTGAATGAATTCTTGCATGGATGCACGACAGCAATACACTATTTCTATAGCACTACCTTATTACCGTACCTACCAGTAGTGTACGCACGGCGACATAGCAAGCTACACTTTTCCACACCACTATCGTAAGACTTAGTCTGTCACTGTCGGTTCCTGTTAATAATTTAGATACGGAACACTAAAAAGCCTGAAATACAACACAGTAAGAATTTAAAATCAAAATCAAAAGTCATTTATTCAAACTAGGCTGAGAGTCAGCACTTTTTGAACGTCAAAGTTACACAAGACAGTCCCCCCAAAACGCCCGCCCTTCGACACTTCCTAGTGCTTTCGCTGGGAAGAAGAAGTAGCGGAACAAACTCCCCAGCAGCACAGCTGTCTGTTACGTTAGAAGAACTTGATTCTATACAATATTGCGTAAGTAATTAATATTATAAAACAAAACATACATTATTCGCCATATGTCAGCTAGCACACGCCAATATACCAACAAAAAAATTGAAAACTAAATTCAAGCTGAAATAATAAAACAAAAACGTAAACAGAACTTAAAAACTAAATAAAGCCTCCAGGCATAAAGGGCGTGCCCGCTTACATGTTCAACGATGCAAAATGATCCATATACATACATTGATGCATATAGCTAAGTTGAAGTTACAATAGTTAAACTAGCACCTCCGGAGTAGAATAAAATAACAGTTAATACAAATAACAATAACCAAAACCATGGTCAGCAAGACGACCAGTCACAACAAGCAGCACCCGTTCACGAGCATAACGCAAAGGTCAGCCATTACCCCTCTCGCCATATTTGAGGGAAGGTGGTAACCCGCCCCCGACGCTACCGCAAGCAGTGACATCTAAGGGAGCATGACGAACTTGCTGCCGGTTGGTCAGGCAAGAATATTATGAACAGCTGACGAGGTCGCTAGCTAACTACATGTTGCAATACAACTCATTTAAAATCATTGCAATGAGTAGATTATGTCCACAATAAATGAAATTAAAAGAAAATGAAAATAAATGAACAAAATCTGTTAAATAAAAAAATAAATAACAACAATTATATGAACTACCCATATAAACTGTCAGTAGGAAAGCTAATTCTGGATTGAAAGAACATAAACATTGTCTTGAGTTTGTCTTGAGTTAATCACATCGACCAACTATTCTTATCGTTTAAGTAGTCGTTGATAGAATAATATGCCTTTGAACAAAGGTTGGATTTTACTTTAGCTTTAAACTCATTAAACTGCAAATCTAGTAAAGCAGAAGGAAGCTTGTTATAAAAGGTAATACCAAGACCAACAAAAGAATTATGAACCTTATGAAGCCGGTGAAAGGGAGCACGTAGTTTGTCCTTATTTCTAGTATTAATATTATGAATATCACTGTTTTTAGTGTACAGGTGTATATTTTGCATAATATATAAGATGTTGGCGAAGATGAATTGTGATGCCACCGTAAGAATACCAATATTTTTAAACAAATCTCTCAGAGAAACTCTAGCACCTAGTTGGTAAATCGCTCGAACAACTCGTTTTTGAAGAACAAAAATATTTTGAATGTCCGCGGCTTTGCCCACAGCAGAATGCCGTAGGACATTATGCTATGAAAATAACTAAAATAGACTAATCGAGCTGTATCAACGTCCGTGTACCGTCTAACTTTCCTTACTGCGTAGGTGGCCGAACTAGTAGTGGCAAAGGGAAGCTGGCTAAAAATCCACAGTGGTCAGACGTTAAGTCACTTAAAACTAACTTATTTTTGGCATCACAATCACTGAATATATTATCGAGACAAGTCGACGAAGAAGCCGTGATCCTAGTTGGTTCAAGGAACAAGTTTATTAAATTAAAAGACCTAAACAGATTGAGTAGTCTAATACTTAATGGAGTAACATCTAAAATATTAATATTAAAATCTCCACATAAAATTATACATTTATTAATTGATTTTAATTTATTGAGTGAATCCTCCATTACCGGTTCGAAACGAATAAAATCCCCAGAGGGGGGCCGATAAACGCATATTATGACGTAACGCTCCAATTCAACGCAAGACAACTCAACAACGCGCTCAATGGAAAGATTAACTAGATCTAACCGTTGTTTACATTTCAACTTGTTCGAAACAAGAACTAATGATCCTCCGCGAATAGCACTTTTCCTCACAAATGCACTTTGCACAGTAAAAAAATCATCATTCATAAATACTACTTCATGTTCCTTCAACCAGTGTTCAGTCAAACATAATACCTGAACATCATAGTTTTCAATAAATAAACTTAACTCTAGCTCTTTGCCGGACAGACCCTGCATATTTTGATGTACAACATTCAACACATGCGGCTTCCCCGTTGTCGCATCTAACAGTTTAAACTAATAGGTGTATCAAAAGTGGCGTTAGTACCACTACTAACAGTAATCGATGGTACGCTACAGGTACCTAGTAGGTAGGTTTATTCTTTTAGATATTGGTGTTGGTTTTTTTTTGGGTGGTAAATCATCAAATGACGTCTCCCGCTCTGAGTGGAGAAGGCGAAGGAAGGGCGTGTCAGACTTTTACTGACTAAAACCCACCCGTGTTCCTTCAGTTGCCTATGCCAGGGCCACGGTAACTCTTTCGAACAAATCCGCGACCCTGACAGGCATAGGCCCTGGAGGATCCCTTCCATTTTGTTGACATCTCTTTGAGGCGACTGGAACACAAAGCGCTGTTGACCTGGGCCTTGTCCTTACTGGGCGGTGAGCTACCCGTTGCTCGCCGCCCGCAAGTGGCCTCACGCACTCTGTCTCCTTCTTCGCGAGCGTGACTTCTTCACAGAAGGAGTTGACGGCTTCCCATGCCCTCTCGCTCCATACCATGGCCTGGACGCAGGGCCGAACGTCAGCGATTGCTGCCGCTGATCGCCTCCACGAGGACACGGCGGTGCTCCACCGTGTCCTCCAGGCGATCCACGCAATGATAACACCCGGGCGTTTCCTGCCTCCTTATCGTGGACAAGAACTTCCCGAAGCAACCGTGCCCGGTGAGGACCTGTGAAGGTGAAGAAGCTGTGGTGCCTCTCCAGCCACTTCTCAAACAGGGGACATACCACCCTAAAAATCTATACTAATATTATAAAGCTGAAGAGTTTGTTTGTTTGTTTGATTGAACGCGCTAATCTCAGGAACTGCTGGTCCGAATTGAAAAAACATTTTTTTGATGGGTAGCCTATTTATCGAGGAAGGCTATATAACATCACGCTACAACCAAGAAGAGCGGAGCAGTAATGAAAAATATTACCAAAACGGTAAGCGATTCGACGCGACGGGAAGAGTCGGGGGAATAAGAAATTTAACGCGGACGAAGTCGCGAGCAGAAACTAGTACTTGATATTAATATTTATGGCGTGTCGGCGCACTGGGTTGCAACAATCATACTCACCATGTCACCAGGAGATCCTGCTGCTTCAGCGCCCACCGCGGACCACTCGGGGCCTGTAGGAGTGCGCTTGGGGTCTGGGTGGAGACGTCAAACTGGATGTAACGGTAGTCGGAATACGTCTCCACCCCCTCCATGACGCGCCAGTCAGAGACCTGCTCCAATCTCCATCCTCCCCCGTGTGTTCGTATACCGGGAACCCCAAGCCGCATTCTTTGCGTTGAAGACCCTGAATACGAGCACGGGGAGGGGATGGTACTTGATGACGAAAACTCTCAACTCCACAAGGGAGTTCTGGAACTCGGCGAGAGTTCGGTTAAAAAAAAAACACCCAAGGTAGGTACGATGTTCCCAACAGAAAATGGTTGAGGGTTAAGGTTTCAGGGCTGCTTGGTTCCACTGCGACGTGGGTGAGAGGACGGCTGTTTATTATCTGTTCTACTTCGGCTAATAATGTTTGAAGTGTCTCATCACGTGGCGCTCGTTCTTTCAAAATAGCCTTGAGTGCGCCTTTTACGCTTCTGATAAGCCGTTCCCAAGCCCCTCCCCAATGAGGGCTGGCAGGTGGAATGAAAATCCATGTTGTCGATGTACTGTAGGTCGTTGCTCCTTCTTTGAGTTTCTTCGTGTCCAGCTCAAGAACACATTTTTTCAGCTCCGTAGCAGCTCCTCTCAAGTTCGTACCATTATCTGAGTACAAGTACCGTGGCCAGCCTCTTCTAGCTGCCATTTGTCTGAGAGCCATTATTATTGCGTCTGTGGTCAACTGGTTCACTATATCAATGTCAATCAAAGTAATACAATCAATACTGTACGGAACCGTACATTACTTTAACGACTTGCGCTCCGTGCATTCTGCACACACAGCATTTGTATTCATTATTGTAAATAATATGTAAAAATATATTTCAATAAATCAGTGTTTAACGAACATTCACGGTGGTCGGTTTTATTTCATCACCCCAATAGAATCACCCCGTTATCATATCACTAAGTGTAGGAATCTCCTACATTTATTTTGGTCCTTCGAGCATTGCAGGACCTCGTCGCGGTACTTTGACCTATCGCGCGTACTGGTCAGAGGCACGGTTCGGACTCAAGGTTCTGTAAATCAAACCAGTGCGGACTCAGGGAAAAACACACTACATCCTTGACTTGAGCTAATATAGCTTAGGTCAACAGCACGGTCGTATCACGGCGTGACATCAACATCATCAAACTCGGCGGAGCTCATCATCGAGCAGCGCAAGGGTTCAGCGTGCGCTGTCAACCTCTGTGGGAGCAGCATCAGGTGCGAGCAGCTACGTGGATCATCATTTAACCAAGTAAGACTGTTCCTTTACCTACATCATGGAAGCTCTTTTTGCCCGTCAATCTGAAATCATCACCAATTTCACTACAATAAAGGTGAACTTCAACAAGGACTCGGATTCTCGCAAAAAATGTCGAATACTTGAGGAAACGTTTAGAAGCGTTAGACAGCCTCTGGGGAGAGTTCGAGCAAAATCACGAAAAAATATCTGAGCATAAAAATGTATCGGTTGAGTATTTCATTGACAATACATATTAAAAAGGTCTTTATCAATCTACTCGTAATCTTATATCATCTTACGGCAAATCATCAAAATCTACTCAACCAGATGGAAAGTTAGACAAATTGTTATCATTGCAACGCACAAATTTTAGGGCATTTAATCGGCTAATCAAGGGTATCAAAGTTGATCAAATAACAGATAAATGGGAACTAGAAGATGAGCTTCGGAACGTTCAAGCTAAGTGGACATTTATTGATGCTCAACATTTGCAAATCGATCATATACTTGCTGGTGGAGATATATCATACGACGAGGAGTTCAATCATCATGAATCGACCTACAAATCTATCAAACGTGAGTTGAATAAGAAAATCTCATCAACGACTCACTTAGAAAAATCAACTCCGCACATTGAAATACCATCGTTCAGTGGGAACTACACACACTGGCCAACCTTTTTTGACTTGTTCACGGAGACAATTCATAACAATAACTCCATCACTAAAGCTCAGAAGATGCAACACCTTAAGGGAAAACTTAAGGGTGAAGCAGAACGTCTCATCTATCATCTAAATATTTCATCGGAAAATTATGATACTGCGTGGGAGATCTTATTACGTCGGTACAATAATTCCCAAGTTCTTTTCACAAATCAAATCGAAATATTTCTCAATCAACCCAACATACAAAAGCAAACATCATTTGAAATTAAAAGGTTGTATGATACCTCAACCGAATGTATTCATGCTATTCACAATCTCGGCGTTGATACGAATACGTGGGATCCGTTGTTGGTTCATTTATTGTGCAAGAAATTGGACCCAGAAACTTATGCTGACTATAAGGAAGCACGTAGGACACCTCGTGATTTACCAAGGTTGGACGAGTTAATGACATTCCTCGAGAATAAGTTTACCGCTCTTGAACCTATTCATGAAAACGATATGGACCCCACACCATCAAGCAAGCGGAACCCAAATCATTCAAAATCCACAAGTAACTTTAATAAGCAAAACAATTATAAAGGTTACACAAACAAAAATTATCAAGCCATCATTACGCAAACTTCAAAATGCTCAGTATGCAATTCAAATCATGCGCGCAACTTGTTTTCGTGCAAAAAATTCATGAATATGACACCGGACGTGCAATTAAAGACAGTGACAAACTCAAATATTTGTCGAAACTGTCTATTCAGTCACGATGGAAGTCAATGCACTTCAAAAAAACGTTGCAAAACCTGTCAAGGTGATCATCATTCAATATTGCATGAAGCGTGTGTCCCATCATCAAAATCAGCCCCTCAAGCAACTTCAACATCATCTTCCGAAATGACTGCTTCGTCATCAAAATCAACAAACAAGCAATCAAATGTTAATCATGTCGCAGGTGATGACGAAGAGTTATTGTTGACGACGCTTTCGATCAATGTCAGATGTTCTGATGGCAGGTACGTGACGCTTAGGGCACTTATAGACCAGGGATCACAGATATCATTAATATCGGAAAACGCTGTACAGCGGTTAGGATTGCAGCGGCGAAGATACAACGCATCTATATCAGGAATAGGTGCTGGTGCTAGGCAAAGCAAAGGACGGGTATCAATCGACTGTCAATCTATTTACGGCGACTATCACTTTACTACAGAAGCACGGGTCTTGACAAAGGTCGCTAACTGCTTGCCTGGTATACCATTCAAAAAACAATCGTGGCCTCATATCCAGCATCTTCAATTAGCAGATCCAGAATACAACGTGTCGAAGCCTATTGATATTCTCTTGGATGTCAGTATCTATTCACAAATCATCATGGATGGTCTCATCAAAGGACCAGCACAGGCTCCGATTGCGCAACAGACAGCACTCGGATGGATCCTGTCTGGCAACGTTCGCACATTTAATTGTCATATCGTAACAAATGACTTATCCGACCTATCAAAATATTGGGAAATAGAGGATGTAGAAACATCATCATCATCGCTTACCAGTGAAGATCAGTATAGTGAAGACTTTTACCAGCAAACTACTCGTCGTTTGGACACTGGTAGGTACATGGTAGGCATACCCATGAAACCCGAATATGAAAACCAGCTTGGATCATCTAAAGTAAAGGCTATTGCACAATTCAAACAGCTGGAAAGAAAAATGTGCAATAACGAATCATTTTCAGAAAATTATAAATCATTTATGTCTGAATATCAAGAACTGGGTCACATGTGTATTGCCAATAATGACGACGTATCAAAACGTGCATTTTTCTTACCACATCACGGCGTAATGAAATTAGATTCAACAACAACAAAACTTAGAGTCGTTTTCAATGCGTCGGCGAAATCTACATCGGGCAAAAGCCTAAATGATCTCATGTGTTGCGGACCGAATCTGCAAAGGGACCTCATGACACTCATCTTAAACTGGAGAACCTACAGGTATGTAATCACAGCAGACATAGAGAAAATGTTCCGGCAAATCTATATCAGACAATCAGATCGTCATCTCCAATCAATCATCTGGCGGCAATCATCTCAGGACGTACTCAGTGAATATCATCTTGCTACCGTGACGTACGGTACTAAGGCCGCTCCATACTTAGCTATGAGAACGCTTAAACAGCTGGCAATAGATGACGCCGACAAATATCCACTTGCAGCATCAGCATTAAATCAATCATTCTATATGGATGATCTGTTCAGTGGAGCAAATACCATTCATCAAGCCAGGGAGCTTCAGCATCAGCTCATTGAGATGCTGAAGGGTGCTGGTATGAACCTCCGGAAATGGTCCAGTAACGTACCGGACCTACTGGTGGATCTATCACCTGACCAACTCAATAACCCATTAGACTTCAAGTGTTCAGAAACAAGAAAAACTCTTGGATTGAGATGGAACCCATCAACGGATAGCTTTCGCTTTCAAACTCAATTACAGCATCATGACAAACGCGTCACAAAGAGACAGCTGCTTTCGGAAATTTCAAAACTATTTGACCCCTTGGGCTGGCTCTCGCCACTAACAATCAGAGCAAAACTGCTATTTCAAAATGCATGGTCATCACATGTATCGTGGGACGAAGAAGTTTCGCTTTCTGTTCAAGAGGATTGGATTCAGCTTAAGAATGATTTCGACATCATAGATCAATTTAACATACCACGTTATCTCGGTAACACAAATCAATCATACCAAATTCATGGATTTTGTGACGCTTCTGATAAAGCATACGCATGTGTTGTGTATGTAGTAGCAAAAGACGATAAGGGCGAGTACACATCGACGCTCTCTGTAGCAAAAACGAAGTTAGCACCTCTAGCGAAAAAGGTATCATTGCCACGACTAGAGCTATGCGGTGCGCTACTGCTAGCTCAACTTATCAAGAAAGTCATGGAATCTTTATCAAACCAGGATGTAGAGATTTATACCTGGACGGACTCCATGATAGTTTTAGGATGGATAAAAGGCGATGTGAAGAAGTGGAAGCAGTTTGTAGCTAATAGAATTATGAAAATAAGTAGTATCATTCCATCATCCTGTTGGCATCATGTGAGGTCGGAAGAGAATGCAGCAGATTGTGCTACTCGGGGTCTGACATCACAGAAGTTAAAAAGCCATCCGTTGTGGTGGCAGGGTCCGAAATGGATAACCAATTGCGAACATCGGACCCTTCCTATCACCTCATATCAATCACCAGATTTGGAAACCAAGCAACTTAGTGTAAACACAGCCTTATATCCAAATCATATTTCAATCATACACGAATTATTGCAGAATTACAGCTCATTAACTCGCATTATAAAAATAGTCGCTTGGATATCGCGTCTCATTACGCAATCACGAGGCAAACACAATTCAAGAACGGATGTATTGACGTCATCAGAGATGGACGGTGCATTGAACATCATTATCAAAGATGATCAGTCACACCACTTTCATGAAGATAATTTATTTATCAATCAAAAGGGGCACGTGCACCTTAGAAGCAAAATATCATGTCTTAATCCTTTCATGGATGAGCACGGGATCCTTAGAGTGGGTGGACGACTCAAAAACGCATGTATCAGCGACTCATCAAAACATCCCATCATATTATCAAGCCATAGTCGTCTCACCGATTTAATCATTGATCAGGCTCACATCATCACATTGCATGGAGGCCCGCGACTGACACTTTCATACATCAGAGACAGATATTGGATAATCAGTGGAATTCGTGCCGTCAAGAGGAAGTTGAGAACATGCGTTAAGTGTCAGCGCTTCAGTCAAACACAATATCAGCAAATCATGGCCGATCTTCCACAGCCACGAGTTACCCCGTCACGACCTTTCTCTCACTCCGGTGTTGATTTTACCGGACATGTCGAGTTGAAGGCCAATAAGGGACGTGGAATCAAAACCGTCAAAGGGTATATTGCAGTGTTTGTTTGTTTGTGTACCAAGGCTACCCATCTGGAACTTGTTTCCGATCTGAGTACTGCAGCATTTTTAGCAGCCTTTCGTAGGTTTTCGGCCCGACGTGGAACGCCAAGTCACGTATACAGTGACAATGGCACGAATTTCGTAGGAGCCAATCGTATCCTTAAGAAGGAGTACCAAGAGATCATAGCCACCATCAACACCGATTTCTTCAATAATATCAATGACATGAACATAAAGTGGCACTTCAATGCTCCTGCGTGGCCAAGTGCAGGTGGTCTCTGGGAAGCTGCGGTGAAAAGCCTTAAATATCATCTAAAGCGTATCATCGGCGATCAGAAACTCACTTACGAAGAGTTTACTACGCTACTACACCAAATCGAGGCATGTCTGAACTCAAGACCACTCTGTCAGTTGACAGAGAGCCCTGACGACGACTTTCTTACGCCAGGACACTTCTTGATCGGTGGCCCACTTCTATCTAGGCCGCAGACGGATCCAGATCACATGAATCAATCAACAAGGTGGCAACTCACTCAATCAATCAACAAACAGATTTGGAAAAGGTGGTCTAGCGAATATCTTCAACAACTGCAGGCTAGATCAAAATGGCGTAAGCCAAGTAGGAACTTCGAAATCGATGACGTCGTTCTTATCAAGGACGAGAACTTGCCACCCGGCAAGTGGGCGTTAGGACGTATTCAAGCAGTACATCCTGGGAAGGATGGCTATGTAAGGGTAGTCAGTTTAAAAACGAAGAATAATATCATACAACGCCCTGTCACCAGACTTGTGTTGTTACCAGTAAACGAGGACACGACACAGGATCAAAATGACAATGAAAACAATTTACCCAAGCGAAGCAAGAGAAATCAACTCCCTCGCAATAACGTCAATAATCATTGAAGAGACTGTTCACTAGTTTCTTATTACTATTTGTCATGTTATTGTCACCGGAACAGTTATCGTACCAGCTGAGCGTCATCTCTAGCCAACTGAATGGTAAACTTACGTTACCAGCAGAATCGCAAAATATCAAGGACTTGTATCGATTGCTTAACGTATCAGCTAAAGTCTACTCAAATTACTTAATCATCGAAATCAAATTTCCCCTCCTAAGCAGTGAATTGTTTGAGCTAAACAAAACTATATCTGTTTCGCAAAAGAAAGGATACAGCATTCCTTCTATCAGAAGCCGACCTTCAATTATGTACACATGTTCCCAGCGATATTTTGTTATGCTCATTAAACATGCCCATTTACGATGTAAACATAAAGCAGTCTATCTGTGAAATCGAAATATTCAATAAAAAACAATTATGCCACTCCGTAAAATCATCATGTGAAGAGCAATTAATCAAATTGCACAGGCCGAACACCTGGTTGTATACATGCTGCTCGGAATGCCAAGTGCGCATAATTTGCGCCAACGGAGTCACAATGGCCAACCTTGTCGGCAACGCGATTATTACCCTAAGTCAAGGTTGCACATTGAAAGGGGATACATTTAGTATTTATGCTCATAATAATTTCATTAATCATGTAAATACTCATCATTACATCGAAGCCCCAGAGGTATCTATGCTAAACAAAATCATGAAAACATCTGCACCAGAGAACTTCACAGTAGCCGAAGATCATCATCTCATTTGGAATCAGTTAAGGGCTCAGATTGACGAGGTTAAGGAACAGTCGTCGACAGACCTGAGCATTCACGACATTCATCACTATACTGTGCTGTACATCAGTGTAGCTTCAGTTATCATCTTGGGTGGCGTTGTCGTGTACCTCATCAGAAAACATCGAAGTACGGATAGAGTACCAGCGTCGCCGGGCCCCCAGGGCCAGGAGGCTAGCTGGGTGGGGCCAGTGACGGTCGCGCCGGCGGACACTGCACCGGTAACATCACGTTTAGCGGATTCAGTGAGAAAGTGTAGTGAAGTGTTTACAATTAGCGGTGTAGATAGGGCCACCTCGCCAACGTTTATGCGATCAGTGCACTTACACGAACGCGATGATTAAGGACATGACGTGTATCTTACAATAGTCTTTTAAATTAATGTTTTACCGCATTTAGCTATCTATCAATCTATTATTATTGTATTATTTATTCATATCAACTTGTCTGTAACAACAATACTCTGTCTATCTATCAATCATTTTAGTTGTCCCGTTTGGGCGGGCAGGATGTACGGAATCGTACATTACTTTAACGACTTGCGCTCCGTGCATTCTGCACACACAGCATTTGTATTCATTATTGTAAATAATATGTAAAAATATATTTCAATAAATCAGTGTTTAACGAACATTCACGGTGGTCGGTTTTATTTCATCACCCCAATAGAATCACCCCGTTATCATATCACTAAGTGTAGGAATCTCCTACAAATACTTTTACCACAATTACCATAAAAAAATATGTAATAAACACCGCAATAAATGCGTTAACCGATATAACCGATATATGGCAAAAACTAAAAATATTGTATAGTTTAATAAACAAAAATTCGTAAAGTTGAACAAAAATCTTAAAAAAGCATGCTCGGATTTAGTTGAATTTTGATAGTAAACTGTTAAATTTTTTCACTAACTTGAATTCATATTAATTTCTTATTATCATACTACAATTTATAGTTTTCACATTTTCGAAATGTCACTTATTTATTTTATTATTAATTTTTGTTTTGATTCCCACCCTGTTTTGAGTCATACGCAACGTACACGAGTCGAAAATTCAGTCGTCCACGAGAGCTCGGCGAGTGGTCACGTCGCATCGTGGAGCGACACGCCGGTAACGATAATTCGCGATCTATTGTGTACGTATAAGTTGCCGCAAAGAATGAAATAAGATAAGTCACATTTGTGTTTTTTTGAGTATGACTTATATTTAGTAGGCATAACTAAATTTTACTTTTTGTTGTTTTTTTTCTGCTTCCATATTACTATAACATTTTTCTTAAATATTTGTTTTAGTAAATATGGGAAAACGTAAGGACAGCTGTAGGCGACGCGTCTTCATAATTGTATTATTTTAAGTTTACCTAGCTAATTAAGTTTACCTAGCTAGTTTTGTAATTCCTGTAGATAAATAAATTCAAGCTCGCTAAGGCGTGGGAGTCACATGCCAGCGGGAAGGGGGGGGCGCGCGCTTAGCGACGCACCTTCGTAAAAACCTTCTCCAGGTAGTAGCCATTTTAATTGATTGCGCACGGATGTATTTTTGATATTGCGGCTCCCTACCCTTCGCTCTATTCGTTATAGTGTTCATCCTATACTTACACTTTAATTCATGATTCCTAATACCTATTTATCATCCTTTTTATTTTTACACTATTCATGCTTTACTTATTTTTATTTGTTTATATGTCTACACTCAGCAAATCGATCTAAATACGATTTATTAACTTAAAAATAGCTGAAATAAAATATTAACTCAAATTTTCATGTTGTGACAAGCCAAATTGTCAACTGTCAGTTACTTTTCTGCTTAGTCTATGAATGGCTACTTTTTGGTTTATATAATTATAAATTATTTATATCAATATGTCTAGCTATTTGATTTTATTAATTATTACGATTGTTTACAAAATAACTTAACTTAAAATTATATTTATAAAATTCTTTACGCACTCATGTGGCCAGCTACACGCAATCATGGATATCTCCTGGCCGACTGCACTTGTCAGATGAGATGATGGCTACAAGAAAACTAATATTTGGAAAAATGTTTGGAAAGGGAAGGCGACTTTGATATAAAAACGGGCGTTCGAACCGCTGACGGTTCCACTCGGGAAGCCACCCCACTCTGGAAGCCACTCCTCTGAAGTCAGTCCACTCTGAAGCCAGTCTACTCTTGAAGCCGGTCTACTCTTGGAGCCGATTTGAAAAATATCAAACCCAGGGGAACCAGCTAAAGATCCACCTGGGACCTTCACTCCCGTTCATCGAAGGTGCCTGACTTAATAGGCCCCGACGTCTACTACGGAGCTCACCTGGTGGATCCTAAGTTCTACACGAAGCCCTCGAAGAAACCATAAAACAAAGAGTGCGTGCCAGGCAGGGTCTTTTATACTTAGCTGTACTTCCCATCTCTTGTTAATAATCATCTAATAAATTGTAACAGATCTGCCTTATTCTTTTTACAGGATTAAGCAGATACGTAACATCGTAAACCTAATTTTTCATTTGCACATCCCTGTCATCTACATTAGCTGGTCCTTCGAGCCAGATTTCTGGATGTGCCGCACACCACCACGAAGTATGGTAAATACTAGGAGTATGAAACGCAAGGAAGAGGAACAAAATGAAGCGCATCAAAAAGATGGTCAGCACTCGAATCTTCCTGAACAATGCAGTGTCGAACCTGTTGAACCCAGGAACAAGATGGAAGAAAATCAACCTGGACTGTCTATAGTCCAAACGAGTTGAAAGTCTACCTGCAATAAGAAATCATCGACTTCATCTGTTACGGCGAGAAAGAAAAGGCTGGAACTGGAAGCTGCTCAAGCAAAGGCTCAAATAAGATTGGAATTGATAGACAAACAATTAGATGCAGACCTAGCAGAACTGGAAGACGACTGCAGCAGTTGCAGTCTAAAAACAAAACATAGTCCCTCGGAAAAACATAAAATTGACTGTGCAGTGGAAAAGTGGCTGGAAAGTAGTCGGCAGGAAGTGAAAACGCAGGGTGTCACCTATCATGGCATCCGCGATGACGTGTTGCGTCCGGCACCGCAGGAAATGCACCTGCACCAATTGAAACCCGCCGGCCCGCAACTACCCGCTACTGAACACGCGCTCGAAACGTGCCCGCTACCAGCAGCTGCTGGTGGCACTGATGAAACCGTGCGTGCCCTGGCGAGTGATTTTCAAAATTACACGGAGGCCAGCAGTTCTCGAAAATTGATTTATCTATGGCTTTTTTTTATTTTTTTTCAGGATGGGAAATCATCAAATGACTTCTCCCGCTCTGGGCGGAGCGGGAGGGCGTGTCAGACTTTTACTGACTAAAACCCACCCGTGTTCCATCAGTTGCCCATGTGCCAGGGTCACGGTATCTCTTTCGAACAATCACGCGACCCCGGCTGGCATCGGTCCTAGTAGACCCCTACACTGCTGCTGACATCTCTTTGAGGCGCGTAATAGAAAAATCTATATCTGTATATAACTATAAGTATTATGTATATCTACCTAATATCAAACTTTGTGTATCAGAATGGTTACGACTTATTTACTGTGTGTGAAGGTTCTTATGAATATGGTTTATTGGGAAAGGGTTTCACTAAATAAAGCACAGAAAGACAAGACTAGACATTTATTTCAATTAGACTTGTCAGTAATTAATCAGAAAGCTAGTTGTCCGTTCCAAAACTAGGTCTTCATGGAGAAGAAGGACAAGAAACTCCATGGAAATAGTATTAAAGTATTATATCAACTCACTTCTTACATTGCCATAAACTATTATTATCTTAAATACATTTCATTCTATCTCTTGGACCATTGTCCAAGAGATCTCAGATTAGTATCAACATAATCACAACAATAACAATAGCTAGGCAAAGAAAGAGTATGAATATTCCATTTTATATGATTTAAAACATTATCAATATCGGCAACTATATAAAAGGTACCACAACATTTTCATAATATTTCATAATAAGCAATAAGTGTTAAATAATATCAAATTACATAACTTACGTGACCTCTGCTTGATATTTCCACACAACAACAGCACTAGAACTAACCAACTACACATCTTCCGAGGAACTGTGTCGATAAAGTAATTACAATCCTTTTTATATCCTACAGACTTCAATCTAACAAAATCGTCAGACATCTACCGCCATTTAGAACAAATTACAGATCATTACACATTTTGGCTTAATAACTTCTAACACAGATAATAATAAACCATTGTTATGTAGTGAAACAGTTTAAAAACATTTTAAGGTAATTTAGCAATTTAACAAGGACTGATTCGTAACTTCTTCGTAGTTACGAATCATTAAAAGAATATCAATATGAACTGACAGCATTGTACCAGTCGTTTGGATCAGCTTAATAAAGTAAAATGGTAATATAAAACCTACAATATACTACAACTATAATAAAATAATTATTAATTATTTCTAGTACTAAAATCATAATTATTTTTACTATTTAAGACGAGTCAGTTTTTGCAAACACTTTATCTAGTCAAATTAGGTACTTCTATATTGGTTCAATGCTTCTTTAATGTGATAGATGTCATTATCTACCCAACAATTATAAAATACCAAAATGAAATATCTAACACGCGCGTGGAACACGGCGCGCCGTCGACCCGAGCTTGGTCCTTACCGGGCGGCGAGCTACCCATTGCTCGCCACATTTATCTATGGCTTACAATCAATTTTTGCTAGATGATGAGTCACAAAACACCGAGGTTTGTTTAAATATACGCGTCTCGTATTCGGCTTGTCGAGCGCGCCGTCTATTTTTCAGCGCGCGATGGAGACCGTGTTGTCCGGGTTAGACGGAGTGTTATGCCTATTGGATGACGTGTTGGTAACAGCAAGCACTGAAGATTTGCATATGGAAAAGCTACACATAGTTCTCAAGAGACTTCAGGACGCGGGACTAACTTTGCGAAAGGACAAAATAATGCGAATATTTTAAAGACGAAATAAAGTATTTCGGATATATTATCAACAAGAACGGTCTAAAGAAAGATTCGTCTACAGTAAAGGCAATTGTAGACGCTCCTGTTTCAACTAATATTGCCACCTTGCAATCATTTTTAGGGCTTGTTAACTACTATAGGAATTTCGTTCCTCGAGCATCAAGCATTGAGAATGCTTGTCCCTTGTACGAATTGTTAAAAAAAGGAGTTAAATGGCATTGGACAGCAATTCATCAAAAAGCAATCGATGAAATAAAGAAAGGCTTAACGTCGGAACAAGTGTTAACACATTTTGACGCAAATTCTAAATTAATATTGGCGGTAGATGCGTCTCCATTTGGGTTAGGCGCTATTTTATCACAAGTAGGTAGTGATATGTTAGAACGTCCCATATCATTCGTGTCCCGTACGCTCACGTCAGCCGAAAAACGATACTCGCAAATACAGAAAGAAGCCACAGCGATTATATTTGGCATTAAACGTTATCATCAATATTTATACGGCAGATCGATACCGTTTGTATTACGTACCGACCACAAACCCTTGATCACTATTTTTGGTCCCTATAAGGGCATACCTGAAGTATCGGGTAATAGGCTACAAAGATACGCAATGTTAATTACACAATTGAGTACGTGAGAAGTGCTGACAAGAACGCAGACTATTTGTCACGAGCGAGTTTACGTCACGATCAAAAACTGATAGAGGAGCGGGGGGACAGCGGCGCTCACGCGGCCGCATCCGCGGCTCCTATCGACCGGGCGACTTATGTTAATTTTGTAGTTGAAGGCAGCATATCAGTAACATTGGACGAATTACGCAAAGAAACTGCCAAAGATATTATTTTAGGATAGGTAATTAATTACATTTATCAGGGGTGGCCTAGACAATTGTTGTCGGATTTATGTATTAAGCCTTATTATTTGTGTAAGACACAATTATCACATGAAAATGGTTGCTTCATGAGAGGACATAAAGTGGTTATCCCGGAAACGTTACGCTCAAAAATTTTACACGAGTTGCCCACGGTACCCCGTGTTAACCAGTAACTGGATTGTGTAGGTCAGATAGGCTTTCTAAAATGAAAAACTAATAGTGTTCAGCTGCATCCAGTCTGACTGAGGCAACCCTAACTTAGTTAGGAAAAGTGTTCGCTGCCAGGCTAGGCCCACATAAGGTTTTAATTATTATGTGGAAGCGTGATAACCGTGGGGCTCTAGAGACAAGAGTGGCTAGCGAAACTAGTCCGCCGTACGCGGAGCAGACAATATAAGTCAAATAACTCACCTACAATACAACAAAAGAACTTACCTGTGGGTAGACGAACACCAGCTCCTTGGGGTTACCTGGAGTTATGTATGTAAGTGAGTGTATATGTATCGTGTTGTGACGTTACGAGTATTCTTCAGGTTACAATCCGCTGCAATAAGGCTGGAGGCAATCACAGCATGCGGTCTTCAAATCACTCGTTCCCAATAGCGTCACTTAACCTTCAAAGTTCTTCAACAAGATATATCCAAAATTCAACCCGTGTTATTACGTCAAATTGGGGTTATTAACAATCAAAGCAATTGGATCACGACTAATTGTCACAAACGGATCGATTTAAAAGGATTACTTTAACAAACGCGTCGCGGAATTCAACACGGCGACGGACCCATTTTTCAAGCCAAAATCAACAGGAAGAGTCAAAGTCAAACTGACAAGTCAGATGTCATTCCGTCGATGGCGCGTTCCGAAACTACTTAAAACGGGACTAAACAAAAAGGCTAGGCAGATGGTGATGATAGAACTTTTTTTTTTGTTGAAGCATATTACGGAAGGTCTCTTAGAGTGTCCCAAACATCTGTCCGTGGACCCTTGACGATTTGAACAAAGCCTCTGATCGTGGTCACTTTCTGGGCTCAGGCAACAAAGATGCATCGTCTTTTACTTAATCATGTACGATCGGCCTTTAATGGTGTTCAAAAAAAGTAAAAAAAAGATCTAGACACGCGGCAGCGTGTCAAGCCAAGTTCAAATAACAGAACTGGCGAGCAGCACCGTGTGTAATATTACACGAACCATTTGGAGCCACTTTTGACCCCCTCATAACTCAAAAACTATTTCACATAAACGTGTCAAATTTGGCTCATATAGTGGGACTTGCAAGATACATATGTGCTCCAAATTTCATAAACATATCTTAAACGGTTATTTAGATATTAACGTCCAAAAATCGTCATTTTTATCACTGACTGACCTATAGATCAAAACTCTAACCCAGTTCCAGATGACCTAGAAAGTTCAAATTTGGCATGCAGACAGGTAATTAGGTGAATACAAAGGAATAAATCAGAAACTGGTAAATTTTTATAATTTTATTATAATTTTTCACTTAATTGATTCTATTAGGAACACTTAGAACAAAAACCATTTGGTATTAATTTTGTTGTAAATGTTGTAAATTTGTTATAAATAAGTACTTAGGTACTAATAATTTATGTACAAAAAGTAATGATATCCCATCAAAAACATAAATGTGAAATGAGAGCCAAGTTCAATATTATGATATATGCCTTGGTTGTTCACTTCAACGACAAAAGAAGTGAGATCTAAATGGGTGCCAAGTTCAATGGTCAGTCCTGACTTGGCTAGTTTTCATATACGAATTATATTATAGCCTTCGCAAGTTTTAAACCTGTTACTTGTCGGTTCTTATTTTATTATTCCGAAAATTGGGCTTGCTGGTAGAAACTAGCCATCAAATATATTAATTCATATATGAGAACTAGCCAAGTCAGGACTGACCATTGAACTTGGCACCCATTTAGATCTCACTTCTTTTGTCGTTGAAGTGAACAACCAAGGCATATATCATAATATTGAACTTGGCTCTCATTTCACATTTATGTTTTTGATGGGTTAAGAACACACGATCTCACAGACAGTGAGATCGTGTGTTCTTAATCTTTTTTGTACAATGATACTGTTCCAACGAGAGCACTCGTGTATAGTGTGGCCGAGTGGTATCAATCCCGATTTACGAATTGTTTGTCGTAGATTCGAACCCAGGCAGGCGCTTTACTTTGTGAAAAGAATATTATCACTACTGCTCTCATAACGGTGATGGAAAACATCGTGAAGAAGCCGTCATGTCCTAGAACCAAATATTTGAAGGCAAGTGACATCTACCAATCCCCACTGAGCCGTTGTGGTGGCCCTCTCACCGATAAAGGGTGATTGCGATGATTATAACAACGTAGTAACTAAAATCTAAGGATAAAGGTCTATAACTTCTTCACAATTAGAATGTGTTTCCATGTAAATAACGTTTCTATAAAACGATAAATAACTTCAAAGTAACTTCCTCTATAACTCAACGTTAATTCTATCGATCAATTAAATCAGTGAGCAATCAGAACCCAAAATCTTCCCATTAAGACAAATTCCGATTTGTTTTAATTCCTTGACGTTAAATGTGCTCTGTAAATGGTGATTATAATTTTGTTACCGCCATTACCATTTCGGTCATTCCCTTCTTAATTTCTATTATTTTTTTTTGATTCCGTATTGTTTTAAGGGGCAAGAGGAATTTGCTACTTTTGTGAGCTCAAGTTAAAGACTGTAATTACTACTTGAGTAGGTTTAATTAATTTTATTTCGGTTTAAACTTTTGTTGGTTTATGTCATGGTTTTATTCAGGGTCATTTAGAGTCATCGATTAACGTTTACTGACGTGATTGGTTTTTTTTTTTGTTGGCGGTTTTGATAAACTTTCATTGGAAATGACTGCTGCTATTTTTTATTTTCATCTTTTCACAAAAAAAAAAAAATCCTCTCTATATATTTTGTCTAGTCAGAATTTTCATTTTTTTAAACTGATCAGATAATAGAATATACTAGGTCTTGGTACTTATGTATCACAATATTCTCTTGTCCTTATCTGAATTTCTTTACATTTGGCGTAACATGTCTTTTTCTTCTATATTTATCTATTAGTTTTCATCTCAATAGTCCTCTTTTAAGACATATAATCTTTCACGCAGTCTATTCGTCGGTTGTTTAATTAGGTTTAAAAAAACCAACATCTACCAAAATTCGGTGTATGACAACCCTACCCTGTACATGCATAACAGTGGTTTTACACGAGCTACAGATATGTTTGTGGCTCCCCTGTTCTAGTATTACCGGCTATGCTTCCTAACGCAGCGTTTGCTCTCATTACACAACACTGTCTTAGGCTTCTGAGAGCCTGGTACGAGTTTATTTAAGACTCAATTGCTTTAACGTCGTCGTTTACGTCAATTTAGATGGAATAATTATTGTAGTTATAATTACTGTCACCAGATGGCGCTTTACGCGTTATCCGGACTTAAAGAATAGCATCATCTAATAAGCTACAAAGATACGCAATGTTAATTACACGTAATCACGGAAAGCCGTGGGTGCTAAAAAGGCGACTAAGGGACTTACTAGAGCATGGACAGCAGCGTTCTCTATGCATTTTACCCCCATATAGTGATCGCTAACCCGCCTACCAAGCGTGGTGAACCCATTACAGCATAACGTCCGATAAATCGGACGGACGGAAATTCTTTATATTTCACTGACCAAATAATTAATTTGGTAGTGTTTTGTTTGCAATGTAAAATTTAATATGTTTTCTACACTGGCTACCCCGTTTCAAATAGCCGAATGTTCCATGGTCAGGAATAAATTAAAAAAAAAAAAAAAAAATAGCCGAATGTCATCACTCGCTTGTCAGTTGTCATTTTCTAAAATGGCGGGACGCGGTCGGACTGTTTTGAGTAAACGGTAAGTAATATTTTGTATTTTCTTGTAATTTTTTACAATAAATATTTGACACATCTATTGTGTTTGTTGATATAGTGTATATATACCTAGGCATACCTAAGCTTTTTTTCATGCCAAAATTGTTAGTTCGGTTTTTATGTGTGTGATTTTACTGCTGTCCGATAAATCGGACGTCATGTACATTGGGCTGAGAGGTGTGGTTTTTGTTTGCTTGTTACAGTTTGAATGTGCATGAAATTTTATTGACTTTAGAATGCAAGGATGATAATGAGACTGCGGAAAACTTTATCCATGTCGAACCACCTATTGAACGAGATGATCAGGCTACAGATGAGGACAGTGACAAGTCAGATGAGGAGCATAATGCAAACCTAAACCACTTGAGAAGCAAATTGATATGTAGTAGATGTGAACTACAACATTTTCAAGCAAATAGAAATAATAATCTGCCTTAAACATCTTCAGGACTCCAATCGTCAAATACCGGAATTTTGCGGCCACTTTCATCGAGTGAATAAATCGATGATGAACCACTTTCTTCTCTGAAAACGCGGAATAACCCACCTAAAAAGTCACAAACTAAGAAGAAAATAATGACTTTGTGGAAAAATCAATCACCTAAGTTTTCATGCACAGAGTACAACACACACAACCAACGTCTGAAGAAAGTCAGAACTGCCCGCTAAAAGATGTCAACCAGTTCAAGAAGGAAGAACGGGGCTACAACGATTACAGGATGTCTGACTACGTATTTTTGTGTCGGTGGAACGACAATAATGTCGTCACGGTAGCAACCAACTTTGAAAACTGGGACTTGACATCTGTAACACGCTGGTCTAGAGAAAAAAAGGCTAAAGTAGCAATCCTCCAGCCTTCATTGATTGCCAGATACAACAAGCGCATGGGCGGGGTAGATAAGTGTGATCAAGCTGTTGCGAATATTCGTGCAATAATGCGTATTAGAAAATGGTGGTGGCCAATATTTGCCTAATTTTTAGATATGTCTTTGGTGAACAGTTGGTTACTCGTGAGAAGAAATGGATGCAATAAAGAGACAGACTCTTTATTCGCATTTCGAAGAAGGCTTGCTCGTCACATATGGAACTGCACCACACCAAGGACAAAAGCTTGCCAAACCCTTGTCCACCACACGGTATGACGGCAAACAGGATTGGATTATACCCATAAGCACAGAACGTCACTGTGCAAATCAATGTGGAGGAAAAGCCAAGTTCAAGTGCCTGAAATGCGATGTAGGCCTGCATCCTAAGTGTTTTATGGACTACCATGTAATAGGCCCCTCATCATAATCACATGTTTTAGTCATTCGATTACTTTTTTCAATAAAGTTTGTTATAAATTCATCTGGTTTGTTTATAACTATTTATCCTGTCAACAGGTAGTGTTTGGTTCCGCTGTGCATAGTGTCCGATATATCGGACGGGTCATAAAATCATAAATATAAATAAATGTTTTGTTTTTTATCAACTAAATCCTTAATTTGATCACAACTGTCCATTATTGATCATGGTAATCGAATTAAGTACTATAACAAACTTTATGCAGTACTGGGTTAAGGCGAAACCCCCCTTTTGCGGAGGCCCATGTCCAGCACTGGGCTGAAATGATGGTGCTCATTCATAAGTATCATAAATGTCTGTGTCCCTACACTTTACTTATTGACAGAACAATAATTTTACTAACATAATTTTCTATTATTACTCCGAAACGCAAATCGTTTTCATTTAGGGACTTTTATCTTCAACCAAGCGTAAAATATCATCGTAATGAAAATTATACTAAAGAGGTCTAAAATATTAGGGAACTTCGGACACATTTCAGAATTAAGAAAATTCACGAAAAACGTCTCTCATAATAGGGCGGCCATTTTTTAACATCTTTTCATATCTGTATCTTTCCACAAAGGTGTGTCCTTGCTAGTTATTGCTCGTTCTTTTTTATAAAATTGGGGGTAGATGGGCTTTATTTACCTACGGGGTGAACGTTATTGTAATAAATGACTTAAAACGGAGTCCATTGTGCCCCGATATCGTGGATAAGATAAATGTCTTCGTAAAAACACAAACAATGTTTGTGTAAGAGATTTTCTTGTAATTTTGTTGGGGCTTAAAACATTTGTTGTTTTATATTAGAAGGAGATTATTCTAGGGTAATCGTTTTTGTTAATATCAGAAATGTTTATTTTTATTTGTTTCGACTTTTTGGGGTTTATCTACTAAATTGCCATGGAAGTTGTATAAACTTGGAGGAAATGAGTTGAGTCTATTTTAATCTGCTTAAGATAAGTTCTTTTGGGGCCGTATGTATGTATGGATCATGTTCATAGATATGTGAAATGCTCAGTTATAGCATCCCATGGTTATATTTGTCGATGAAACTACTACAATCACCATTACTTTCAAACGGTGAAGGAAAACATCGTGCGGAAATTGAGATGTCCTAGAACCAAAAATTCGAAGACATGTGACATCTACCAACACGCACGGGACCCGCGTGGTAGATTACAGCCCACTCCCTTTCACCAAGAGGCCTGTGTCCCAGCAGTGGGAACAATATATGCTGATTATAGTATGGTTTATAAGAATAAATGCACACTACTACAATCACCATTCTTTCAAACGGTAAAAGAAAACATCGTGAGGAAACCGGCATTTTTTTTTTTTTCAGGATGTGAAATCATCAAATGACTTCTCCCGCTCTGGGCGGAGCGGGAGGGCGTGTCAGACTTTTACTGACTAAAACCCACCCGTGTTTCATCAGTTGCCCATGTGCCAGGGTCACGGTATCTCTTTCGAACAATCACGCGACCCCGGCAGGCATCGGTCCTAGTAGACCCCTTCACTGCTGCTGACATCTCTTTGAGGGGCGCGTGGAACACTACGCGCCGTCGACCCGAGCCTGGTCCTTACCGGGCGGCGAGCTACCCATTGCTCGTCATCCGCAAGCTCGCGCCTACGGTGGCCGGGAGTCCGCAATCGACTCCCGACGCCCGGGGCGTCTCCTCCTGCGGCGGCTAGGGACGTGAGGGCGCAGAGACTGCCACTCCCTCACGCGCCCCGCCTCCTCCTTTGCGAGCATTACTGCTTCGCAGAAGGAGGTGACGGCTTCCCATTTCCTCTCGCTCCGTACCATGGCTCGCACCAGGGCCGGGCGCGAGAGGTCACCGCCGCCGATCACCTCCACGAGGACACGGCGGTGCTCCGCCCAGGCAGGGCACACCTCCACCATGTGCTCCACCGTGTCCTCCAGACGATCCTCGCAATGGAAACACCCGGACGTATCCTCCCGCTTTATCCTGAACAGAAACCCACCGAAGCACCCATGCCCGGTGAGAACCTGCGTCAGGCGGAAGGTGAGGACGCCGTGACGCCTCTCTATCCACTCCTCAAAGAGGGGACTTACCGCCGCAATTGTGGCGTGCCCAGGAAACCGGCTTGCACACTACTACAATCACCATTTCTTTCAAATGGTAAAAGAAAACATCGTGAGGAAACCGGCATGGCCTAGAATAAAAAGAATAAAAAATTCGACGACCTGTGACATCTACCAACCCGTGCGAGTGGTGAATTATGGCCCGCTGGCACGGAGAGGAGGTGTGCCAGCACTCAGCAGGTGTGGGCACATTATAGACTAATTATGCTTAAGCTTTAATGACAATACGCTCTCGCTTTCTATAACATGCTTTCAATCTAGAACCGTACCCATCAGAAAACATAGGTAATAGTACTCAGGGATACTGAAGTATCCCTGAGTACTGTTACCTAAGTTTGCGCTCGGCAAATAATACCCGGAAACGCGAAAAAAACAGTTAAGTAATAAAAAACGAATCGCCAATTTATTTTTGATTTGTATTGTGTGCGATTTCTCGTGAAATAGCGGTTGTAATTTGAGAGAAGTTCTATTTTATAAAAGTATGGTATCGAAAATACTATGCATGTGACGTCACAATTTTTTTTCTTTAGGAGATAATCGCTTTTGAATCTTGCGAAGTGAAGACAATTAAAGACTGTAGAGGTATTTATCACGACCACATATTGGGAAATTTACCGTCAAATTAATTTAATTATCATGCAATTACGTTACACGTGTTTTTCTCAAGTGTCACACAGAATCAGGGTCCCGCTGGAATTGATTTAATCCCTCAAGAGACGGTATCCGACCGTCTATCTGTCGTAATCGCCTGCCGGTCCGTGTAATGGGGTAGCACTGCACTTTGTTTTCATTGGCTACTAAATTGAAACGCAGTATGGATCCGACCTTACAGGTGCTAGGTATAAATACGTTTAGATTTTTATATTAGTACGTAAATTTAAAAATTAAGGATGATCTCGAAAGGTCTTTATTTAAAAAAAAAACAAACGACCTCCAAATAAAAAAGACTAAAAAGTGAAAATTAAATTAAATTTCGGAATAACTTGGTTTTTTTTTTGTGACTCGGTTTTTTATTGCTTGAAGTACGTACCTACCTCACAAAAATTCGTTTCCTTCATTTGTAAATGACCGTGTCAGGAAGTTCTTGTACCATCGTCAACCTATAAGTGAAGACTTGTTATTATTGCGAGGATCGTCTGGAGGACACGGTGGAGCATACGGTGGAGGTGTGCCCTGCCTGGGCGGAGCACCGCCGTGTCCTCTTGGAGGCGATCGGCGGCAGCGACCTCTCGCGTCCGGCCCTGGTGCGAGCCATGGTACGGAGCGAGAGGGAATGGGAAGCCGTCACCTCCTTCTGCGAAGCAGTAATGCTCGCGAAGGAGGAGGCGGGGCGCGTGAGGGAGTGGCAGTCTCTGCGCCCTCACGCCCCTAGCCGCCGCAGGAGGAGACGCCCCGGGCGTCGGGAGTCGATTGCGGACTCCCGGCCACCGTAGGCGCGAGCTTGCGGGTGGCGAGCAATGGGTAGCTCGCCGCCCGGTAAGGACCAGGCTCGGGTCGACGGCGCGCAGTGTTCCACGCGCGCCTCAAAGAGATGTCAGCAGTGTAGGGGTCTACTAGGACCGATGCCTGCCGGGGTCGCGTGATTGTTCGAAAGAGATACCGTGACCCTGGTACATGGGCAACTGATGGAACACGGGTGGGTTTTAGTCAGTAAAAGTCTGACACGCCCTCCCGCTCCGCCCAGAGCGGGAGAAGTCATTTGATGATTTCCCATCCTGAGAAAAAAAAAAAAAAAAGACTTGTTATTAGCTTTCAGTCACACACATTATTTATTATTCTGATTGTGTTAGCTGTAAATCATCCAAAGGTAATAAAGCAATAAAGCAATAAAGTATTGAGTATTGAGTAAATAAACAAACACTAAGTCGAAAACATACGCTCTCTATAAGAAAACTTTATATTCTTTACGTGTCCTTAACCCTGCATAAGTGTCTTCGTTTTGAAACAGCATCTCAGAGCAGAAGGCGCAGAGATATAGTGGCCCACTCGTCAGGAGTTCGAACTGCCTTTGCTAGACGTCAGTACACTACACAATCCACATTCATTTATAATAAGCTGAATCGCAAATTGGAGATATATCCCCTGTTGTTGTATATCTATGTAGATCCCTTACTTATTAGGACACAGAAAACATTCTGACAAGGATAAGCTAAATAAAAAAAATAAAAAATAAACATTCGCACGCACGTGAATACATACACATACACACACACACACAACACACACACACACACACATACACCCACGACACACACATACACCGATGGCTGCTAAAAAATGGTTTTATTTTATCTTGTTTTTATTTGTATTTTTTTTAACTGTTTCGCTTTTCATATAACCCTACACCATTGTTAAGATACCACTTATGGGAAGAGCGAGACGGTTCCGACACAAGTACTTTTGTAACTTACTGGAGCTGTCTCAATTTATCGGTTCCGACACAATGTTTTAAGATGAAATAAATATTGTTGTATTTTTTGTATTTGTATTTGTTTACGTACCCATCATTAACCCTAGATAACTAAACAATTTTCGTTGTTACATGGTTACTACACACTCGTCGAACCGACTACGCCAAATAAAATGCATTTTTTGCAAAAAAATATTTATTAATCACAGGAACTTCTGACATTGGCACATTCTTTGGATCATTATTAAACAAAAAATAACCAAAACAGTAATTAAGAACTATTCCACACAGCTACAGCATATATCGATGTTCACCTAGAAGTACACGAACACGAGGATCACGAGGGTTAAAGGTAACTCAAAAATCACTCAACAGAACTTGGCAAAATTTACATTAGAGAGATCGGTTTATACATTACAGAGTTTGGTGGTACCAACCATAAACAAATACAACCGAAATGAGAACTTCCTCCTAAAATCGGTTAAGAAGAGATTATTATGATGAATAAGCGATCGCGGTTTAAAATGTCCCCAAAGCTATTACCAGCGTGATGTTTTGACCCAAACAGCCACCTCAGACATGGGACATATAGCCTTATTTAGTTCAGGAACCAACAACAGTTTATCAACAATTTAACAGTCTGTTTGCCCTTTTATAAATCTTACAGCATCGTATAAAAACTTTACAGCTCCCTAAGATAATATTGAAGACACAAATCGATCTGAACGTAGCGCGGTGTATAATAAATTCTTATTAAAAATGCATGAACACGCCCAGCTCTCCACGACGTACACACAGCGGCATATCAAGCTGTACATTCCTAGTATTAGCTGACCTTTTATTGTACGGTAAGGCTAAAAAAGGCGAGGTCAGATTAGAGTGGAAATGCTTGTTGTGACGTCTTGTGTCAGATGCGAAATGTGGAGAGTTGATACTTAATACGCCATGTGCTAAGACTTTTGTATACTGTAAGACTTTTATATAATAATGTTGTACTTTTATGGAATAGTGGGTGTTGCTCGCGACTTTTGTTGGCATACCAACTTTAAAGGCCCTTTGGATCTACAATGGGTATAAGTTTTTACTCGACGATGGCAAAGCTAAAGGAGAGTTGTGATTTTAAACGGATATGTAAGTAGGTTCATTTGTTTCCTTGTCTGTAAATATGATAAAATTGTTTGTAGTTTGGATTAACATGTATTGTACTTTTAATCGCTGTAGTAGTTACATGCCTGTTGGATATTTCCCACGCGGGCGAAGCCGCAGGCAAAAACTAGTTAGTTCTAAACTACTCGTATTTTGACAAATGAAGTATCGTTGGAAGTGTCATGCTGTTTCGCGGGTTATGAGAAAAAAGAAAATTGTCATCATAATGGCTTTTATACCTTTTAAGTTGGTGTTTACTTTCTTTAGAATATCCCGATACGCGAAAGGTTGAAGTTACTATACTAACTTACTTTTACACCATTTTAGGAATAGTTCTTTCAAGTATTATATTTCTAAGTGAGTAGGTCCTTTAGTTTTAGACCAAATCCACGATCTTGGCAGTAGAGGTACTTAATAACAGTTGGATGAGTCTACAAAGACAATTATTCTGCAGTTACAACTCAAATTTTCAAGCTATTAAAAAGATCTACTGAACCCTTTAGAGCCGTTTGTCAGATCATCAACAACCACAATCTGAGGCAGCTTGCAAGTAAGTAAATAAATTATAGCTCATTTATCTCCAGTACAGCTAACAAATTTTTGCTCTATAAACGAAGAGTGTGAGGGATGGCCAGAATTAAATTGGAAGGCTTCCAAGACAGCCCGTATAAATAATAGTTGGCGAAAGATTGAGCCGGCCGCAGACTGGCAGAGATCCTTCAATTAAGTGGCTGTCCTTTATTAGTGGCGACCACGATTCTATATTTCATTGTTAGGGCTTGTTCACACCCTGCCAGGGTCACGAGAATTGTTCGACAGACGTGTCGACGGCGCGTAGTGTTCCACGCGCGCCTGAAAGAGATGTCAGCAAACTGAAGGGATCTGCTAGGACCGATTCCTGCCAAGGTCGCGAGATTTGTTCGTTATGTACAATTGTTGTTGGCAAGGAACACGGGTCGGTTTTAGTCAGTAAAAGTCTGACACGCCCTCCCGCGCGTTTCCACGCAGTAGATTATAATATATATTCTTACATTGTTAAACTATTATTATCAAATAAAGTTTATAGGTAATGGAATATCCCCTTGTCTCCTCGCACCGTCCTTCTCCCACTCCGCCCAGAGCGGGACAGGTCAATTGATGATATCCCACCCGCAAAAAAAAAGGGCTGGTTCACACAAGGGTGTCAAACACGGGGTCGTCTGGCACCCGTGTGGTTCTCAGGGTCGTCACGGCGTGCTATGTGTTCTGGCACGCTGGTGATGAGGGGTGTCCCTCAGAGGTGGGTCCGGTAGCGGACAGCCGCGGCGGGTTAGCGGAAGAATGTTTTTACGTGCCCGTGTTTCCGCCATAAGCGGCACAGGGGACACCGTGGAGTTTTTGTGTGTTGGAGTCCCACATAACTGCGCCATCTCCCCGTGGTAGCGCCGTATGCATGAGCATTTCTCCACGTTAAAAATAAAATAAATAAGAGCTGGTTCACACGGAGAAACGGTGCTATTTAATACATATTTTTCGTTCGTTTAAAACAAATGCCGCTTCTTTTGAAGTTAGCGTTATTATTATAAGTACCGTATGGTGCCGGACGTAAATAATAGCACCATCCAATTTCTTCCATTGGGTGTCGTAAGAGGCGACTAAGGGACTTACTAGAGAATGGGCAGCAGCGTTCTCTATGCATTTTACCACCATACTGCGATCGCCAATCCGCCTGCCAAGCGTGGCGATTATGGCAAACCCCCCCAAATTGGGGGAGGCCTAAGTCCAGCAGTGGACGTCTTACGGCTGAAACGACGTTATTATTATAATTTGAATGAGTTTTCAGATGAGAAATTTTGATCATGTTTTTAATAATGAGTTATTTTTTTTTTTAAATTAATTTGATTCGAGGTTAAATGATAAATTATTGTATTATTATTTTGTTTGCTATTGTTTAAGGCAGATGTATATGAGTTTTTTTTTGTTTTTACTTTTAATATCTCTTGCATGCTGTATATATATTAGGTGTATCTATTTATACACTAAATATTTTAACCCATTCGATGCCACCAACGCACCATTTGCGTTGATCAAGATAACTACATCATGCCACCAACGCACCATATGCGTTGAGTGTACCTTAGGACGTTTTTTGGAATTACTTTAAAATGATAGAATTTATTTAAATATTTGCCAACATACACGGCTAGAAACAATTGTTAAATGTGGAAAAACTGTTAGTTTTTGTTTCGAACTGTCATTCTTGTTTTGGTACGGAAAAAACGGTTGGTGTTGTGAAGGTCTTGCCAAAGGAAAAATATTAAGTGGCACCCAGGTGATGTTTTTAAAATTTAAGTGGCAGTGAATGGGGTGGTACACCTGAAGGTGGTAAAGAAGCTATAGAAGCAAAAAGAAATTTTTTATCGAAGCGTTTTTGAATTTTCATAATTATTATAATTTTAAAACTGCTTGAAACCTTTTGAAATATATATCATAAATCTTTACTCCAATTTCTATGAATGGCCCGCCTGACACTGCGAGGGCGGTGACCGGACGGCACGAGCATGGCCGCGGTGTCTCGGGCCGTAAAATATAAGAAGGAGCCAGTATTTCTCATGTGCCTCAAATTATTTATAAATATTAAATTTTGAAAAAAAAATTATAATAATAATATTTCGTGTATGAATAGATACACCTTATATAATAACTAAGTAGGAACAGCAATATCTGTCACATTAGCATAACGTTCATCATGTCTTAGGTATTCTGCACATAAGTATGTCTTTTACAAATAAATAGATAGCAATGTTACGATCAACAACAAAAAGCATCATCAAAACAAAAATCAAAAGTAAATCAGTGTACTTCTTAACAGAAAGTGAAGTTTCTTTAAGCTAAATGAGTGGGCTCCTCCGAACATTTTAATTACTTCCTTTGGTTTACTAGATTAGTGGACATAGAGCCGTGGGGTGAATCTCTAAGAAAGAGCGTTTCCAACGGAGCCAAGATATTAGATTTTTGGAGACAGAAAGTTTTGTAATAGAATTGGAAGCGGACGAATTCTGGCGTTTATTTCCTTGTTGGTATTTTTAAACGCGTTTAAAAAGGATTGACAAGCATCTGTGTTTTTTTTTAATGTATGTGTTTCCGACTATTTTGGATCGATTTCGATTTTTTTTAATGTGCAGAGTATGCCTTTATAAATTTGATTAATTTTGCTTCTTCGCTAGGGTTGTTTTTGCGTTAGCTTCTATAAAACGTATTTAATCCACTTTGTGTGTCTTGATGATGTTCTAGAATAGTTATTGTCACTGTTGTCGTAAAAAAGTAAGCTTTTATTAAAAAAAAAAATCAACCGCCTTAAAAAAAAACACTAGATACAGATTAAAATAAAATAAGCTTTTATTTCGGAAGTTGGCGACAAAATACTAAAATACAGATCCCAATACACCGACTTTCGTAACGATATAGGATCCTTTAGGACATATTTAGTCATAACGCCTATGTAAGTACGTAGTTAGATTTTTTTATTGCTGGAACTTTCAACCATTTTATAATTTGTAGGGTTGGTGACACCAAACTTTTTGTTCTCCTATTAGATACTTCTAATGATAATGTGCGTGTCTTCATAATTTGCCTAGCCTTTTGCCAACTAACATACGTTGGTCTGTGCTCAGACTAACTAGATGCAGGTGAATACCAGTAGGTATTTTACACGCACAGACTACCTATCCGTCTTCCTCAACCCAGTTACTGGGTAATACGATACCTCTGGCTACTACTGCTACTTTTGGGGTTGTGACGACCCGTAACAACGGTCAGAGATCTATAAATGAAAGCTGGAACTGACTTCTTAACGTGTCTTCCAAGACATGGAGTCGTCTACACACAAATTAAAATATTTCCTTTTCTCATTATACATTCAAGTAACTGGTCTGCAAACCTTTAACAGCAGCCACGAAACTATTACGCTAATCAAGAGAGTGGGAAATTTACAGCATGAGCAATCAGTTGCGCGTCGGAAGAGGGTGATAAATCTTCAGTAATGTACCGAGCCCGCGCTGTATATCACGTGAGCCTTTCAGACGTGCGCGGGTTTTACTGCCGCGGTTCCGGCGCCGAGATGAGATGGTAAGGCCTTTAGGCTTACTTACTGATTTGAAGAAGAGTGAATGTATAGTTGTGAGTTTTAGGGTTTTTTTTTAAGAAGTTTCTGATGGATTAATGGAATTGTATTTAAAGTTGACATGAAATATGGCTATAAAGATATTAAAAACTGTCTCCACAGATGAGTATTCGTGGACGGCTCAAATCTTAAGTACATATGTACCTCGCCAAAGATACTGACCTAACTTCCATCCTTCACCTGTGCATTTGATGATCTTTTGACTACTCAGTGAGTGGAGATCGCTTAGCTAAATTTTGGTTTAAACATGTTTCAACTTTTTGCTATCGATGTGCTTAGAAGAAGAATAATTAAACCCCTAAATCAAGTAATTTATTTCTTCCTCTAGAGATCTTCCTATAGAGAAATGAAGGTAAGACGGACAAGATTCATCACTGAATGGTGCCCACGAGACAGCAAGAAAACAGTGGGTCCAATATGGACTCGTACGACGAAAGACAGGACAGAATGGTAATCTTTAGAGGAGGCTTTTGTCGGAAGTTAAGTTATACCAGAATATAGACCGTTTGCTGACGTATATTTTCTTTGTTTATTCAGGTATCAGGATGCCTCTTAATTTATAATTCATACAACATTCCAAAATAGAACATCAGCAATAAAAGTAAAAAAAAAAATAACTATGAGTGTATCGATTTTATGCAAAGTTTCAGATATATATTTTAGTCTAGCAATGACCAAGTTCAAATCTCGGTCCGTCTTTTCAGTATTTCCGAAAGGATCGTAAAAGTTTTAGCATAATATTTTATCTAGAAGTACCTACCTTTGCGTAATACAGGATGATGCAAACGCTACTTTATTACAATAATAATTTAAAGCAGCGTTCACTATCAAGGGGCTCCGGGTCTGGGCCGGTTAATTATTCAAAACCCCGGAGATCGAAGATTTTAGGATTTAAATTGAATCTTCACTAAGAGCTGTGAGTAGGAGCAGTTAATAAGGGACCTGGTGGCTTAGAATACCTATTTAAATACGTTTTGGAGCGAGAAAATTGAAGATTGCGGAAGTAATTTATGAATGAGTCTTTGTGAATAATTCATAAATTCATCGAAAAATCATTAAAAACAGATTCCATAATCTTCTATCTATGTATCTATGCAGGGGGACAGACAGGGACATCAACGTGCAAACTACAGTTTTAATTCATGGTTACAACCACGAATTCAGCGCACGATTCTGATGTGCTGAATTAATGCCAACGTGTCGCGTTACTGTCCTTCCACGCTGTATAATTAAAATGACATGATGTTCGTTGGTAAGCACTTAAGAATGGCTGGAATGAGTTTGATTTTTTAAATTTTAGGATGTTCGTTTTCGTTCGTTCTTTTTAAAATTTCGTCACTGTCGGTTCAGATTCACATTCTGAATCCATGGTAACAGGTGAAGCAACCGTGGCCCTGGTTTTTAGGCAGTAAAAGTCTGAACATCCCGCTCCGCCCACAGCGGCAGATGTTATTTGATGATTTCCCAGCCAGAAAGAAAAATGGTAAGCGTTTCCACCCAGCAGATTATAATGTATTGTATTTATATAATAGATATTCTTACATTGTTAAAGTGTCACTATGAAATAGAGCTTACAGGTATTAAAATGTCCCCCTGTCCACGGATTGATTGGTAGGTACATCATCAGCATTTCGAGGCTGTCGGCGCCAAAGCAAATGTTCCAACCTGTGTGCATGTGTAAGCCACAAGCAAGCCCATAGTAATTAAGTAACCCAATAACCTTACAGTGAAATGACTGGTAAAGCATCACTAACTCTATCACTAACTAGCTTCTGCCCGCAACTTCGTCCGCGCCAAATTTTTGCTCCCCTGACCCTTCCCGTCGCATCGATTTGCCTGCTCGCTCCTTTTGAGTTACAGTGAGTCAACCTTATAAGATAGACATATGCTCTCGCGGACTTTTTTTTAGAACTTTTTAAAAGAAACAATTCCGTCATACATGATTTTTACGTTACTTTAACCGTTTACGCAGCACAAGCAACGGAAACTCTCAAAACGAATAAATTTTCCCCGTTTTTGCAACATTTTTCATTACTGCTCCGCTCCTCTTAGTTATAGCGTGATGTTATATAGCCTATAGCCTCCCTCGATAAATAGGCTACCCAACACAAAAAGAATTTTTCAATTCGGACCAGTAGTTCCTGAGATTAGCGCGTTCAATCAAACAAACAAACAAACAAACTCTTCAGGTTTATAATATTATAAGTAAATAAGTAATAAGTATAGATAAAGACAATGTGTCACAACACAGAATGGTACCGACCGAAGGGCGACTCCAAACAACGAGCGAAAGCGTACGTGTACGGCGACCTCAAACCATTGCTAGTCATGAGTGCGGTTGCACTCGCTGTACGTTAGCAGATTTAAAAAAAAAAAAACTTTTATTTCAGACAACAAAGTCCATAGGCAAGGCAAGGTTGTTAGTAACAAGGATTTTGCTTATAACTAATGTTAGTATCAGTTCAGTCGAACCTATCATGTCTCCGGAAGAGGTAGTGTTGTACAGTGCGGCTTATATAATGATGAATGCATCAAGAACAAAAAAGAAGAGAAGATGGTGGATTAAACAGTAGTTGCGAAACAAAACAAGTGTATTTAAAGAAAACAAAATGTACATGTATATATAAAAATAAATAATTATAAAGCATCAAAAAATTCGTCTGCATCGTTGTCAAAAGGAAACGTGCCCAAAAGGCTGGCAGCATTGTCACGTTGTATGGCAATGCTGATTCTTTGTCCAAAAAATAGGCCAGCCCTCTGGTCACGTGAAGAGTCGACCAGCCGCTTGGCAATGTCCCGGTATATTATGTGGGCACTCGGACCCCATGGCCCTAGAGTTTCAACCCCAAACAGCTCGAACATATAATTTCCAATAAGGTTAGAATATTTGCGCCGTTTGAGGGTTTCCGCACCTGCAGCAGCCGCTCCAGCACAGCCCGCCGTGCTAAGAAGATGGGATGGCGCAAGGGTGTCGACACATGTTGCATCCCACACCAAAGGCCGACCTAACTTCCAGGGCATTATGGTCATCCCATCTGGTCTCTTCCCATCGTCACGTGCCAAGCCATTGGGTTCTAGAACAGCTGGCACCCCGGCGACGACAAGAGCACGACGGATGATGTCATTGATGCTAGCGTGTCGTGCTATCCGCCCTGCGCTTCTACTGCAGGATAGGCCATGGTGATCGAGGCAGTCGACACCTTCGCCGCATTGGCAGCGATGCAGAGCCACGCAAGGAGCGCCCAGACGCAGGCTTGTAGCAAGCCGAAAGGTGGAGTCACTCAACATAGTTCCTATGTTGGGTGACGGTAGTGCCTGAAGCCAGAGGCCCGACTCCCACTCGCCCACAGCCAGAAGGCGGGCACGCTCAGCAGTATTGGTGGACGTATTTATAAGATTATTCCGTACCAACCTGCAGAGCGGCTCATCCCACTGTCTCTGGGAAGATGGGTTCACGGGCCGATCTGTATCCGGGCAAATCATTTTCCAGGCATTCACTGCATCTGTGAAGCACGGCACTTCCGAGTCAACCAGGGATGGAGCTAAAATTTTCCCGGTCAACTTTTCAGTGCTGTGGACAGAGGACAGGAACGCCGGTAAGCTAATACTAGTAATTTTACGGACGCCGAGCCCACCAATGCGGATGGGTAGAGTGGCTTGAAGCCACGCTCGGTTGGGCACGCCACTATTGCGGCGGTAAGTCCCCTCTTTGAGGAGTGGATAGAGAGGCGCCACGGCGCCCTCACCTTCCGCCTGACGCAGGTTCTCACCGGGCATGGGTGCTTCGGTGGGTTCCTGTTCAGGATAAAGCGGGAGGATACGTCCGGGTGTTTCCATTGCGAGGATCGTCTGGAGGACACGGTGGAGCATACGGTGGAGGTATGCCCTGCATGGGCGGAGCACCGCCGTGTCCTCGTGGAGGCGATCGGCGACGGCGACCTCTCGCGTCCGGCCCTGGTGCGAGCAATGGTACGGAGCGAGAGGGAATGGGAAGCCGTTACCTCCTTCTGCGAAGCAGTGATGCTCGCGAAGGAGGAGGCGGGGCGCGTGAGGGAGTGGCAGTCTCTGCGCCCTCATGCCCCTAGCCGCCGCAGGAGGAGACGCCCCGGGCGTCGGGAGTCAATTGCGGACTCCCGGCCACCGTAGGCGCGAGCTTGCGGGTGGCGAGCAATGGGTGGCTCGCCGCCCGGTAAGGACCAGGCTCGGGTCGACGGCGCGCAGTGTTCCACGCGCGCCTCAAAGAGATGTCAGCAGCAGTGTAGGGGTCTACTAGGACCGATGCCTGCCGGGGTCGCGTGATTGTTCGAAAGAGATACCGTGACCCTGGCACATGGGCAACTGATGGAACACGGGTGGGTTTTAGTCAGTAAAAGTCTGACACGCCCTCCCGCTCCGCCCAGAGCGGGAGAAGTCATTTGATGATTTCCCATCCTGAAAAAAAAAAAAAAAAGCCACGCTCGGTCGTCCAAGGCCACATTTAAAATGGATGTTAGTGTGCTGCGAATAATTTGGTCAATTTTGTCCAAGAGCTGTGGCTGCTTCCATAAAGGGGAAGAGCGAAGAAAATATATAAAATTTGGGCCAAAACAACAGTATCTAATTAGGGTGAAAGCCGAGTGTAAATTTATTTTGGAAAGCCTGTCCGAAATGTCGTTGAAATTTTTAATTTTATCGTCAATGAATTGAGAAAAGCTTTCTTCGAAAATTGGGGAACCTAGGAGGTGCAGTGAACTTTTTTTTATAATTTTGATTTGTGGGGCTATTGCATTAAATTTATCAAGTGTCAGTTGTCTGTCGGTAATGTCAGAAAGGTAGATTTTTTTAAATTATGTAAATATTGTAAGATATTGTATATAAAAATAAATTTGGCACGAAATAATAAAAAAAAAGTGTATTTAATGATCTAGATGGCTCATTTCATAATTTTACTCGGATGTCATCAACAGACTTTGAAATACTCTTGTGTAAAATATCCCCATCAATATCTAAACAGAAAACTAGATTCCGTGATCTCGTGGATGCTAAATTAAGATTTGCTCTTACGTTAAGGTACCTAGCAAGTGGTGATTCTTACACGTCCTTATAAATAAATTTTATAAATTTTGAAATACTCAAAGGAGCGATATAGTTCAATAAGTCGCAGCACTACGTCGTTCGACCACATTGTCGCAGGTTGCACGCACGTCCACACTCTATCACTACTCTTCATCGACTGTGCGACAAAGAACAGTTTCAACAATGTCGCGGCGATGTCGTTCAACGTCGCCCGACATCGCCCGATGTCACCGGGGACACATGTCGCTCGACAAATGTTCCTAGTGGGGACGAGGCTTTATACTACAATTTAAACTACACTTATTCAGACCAATCGAAATCACACTCAAAATTACGTGTCTTCAATCTACATTCTACACACATCACCCGGAACATAAAATGTCTTATTCATAACTCAATTTCCTTAGATTTGCTCTGCAAAGGAACTGAACTTCATACGAGGATCGTGGAATTTCTTGTTTGATGAGTAACTTAGTTGGTTGAGCATTAGTGAGCCAAGTTGGTTTTCACCTCACGAATGACAGTGAGGGAAGTATGTTATTAGCTTTGCGGCGACCTGTGTTGGATACGGAAAGGAATGGTGCAATACCTCTTGTCTGTTTCTGACGCCCTGGTACTTTTAAATAATGGTTGAGGTTCTGAAATGCATAGAAAAAGCTGCTTTGTGTTTCGGTCAGTTGATTTAAAAAAAATATACGCATTTATAGAAATCCAATGTAAAAATAAGTAATAATAAAAAAGGAACTAAACACGCTTTAATAGAAAATCAAACTAAAAAGTAGAAAATATTTTTGGGTTCCCTCTATCTGGCAGAAACTTGATGCTCCGAATTTTATTTGGCATAACACACTTGGCATAATCTTATTTAAACGAATATTTGTAAGGCATAAAAAATGTTTAGCATAATCATTGTTTGGCCGAATGTTTATATGCTCGACTTTACGCTGGCATACTTTTAAGATGGCAGAATTTTATTTCGCATAATTACCTTTGGCAGGATTAAAATTCCGCATAATTTCGTTTAGCATAACATTTATTTAGAGCAATGATTATTTGGCATAATTTCACTTGGCATACTATGAAGATGGCAGAATTTCATTTAGAATAGTTTTGTTAGGCATATTTTCATTTCTATTAAATTGCATTTTAACCTTAAATAAAATAAAATAGTGTCTCAAAAAGTCAGTATAATGTTGTGCTACAAAAATTATTGACAGAAACGAATCGCTGCAGAACCGACTCCACGTAGTCTTGTCTGCCCTACCCCTAGAGTGTAATTTAAGCCCGCGTAGGCGCGGAGTGGCGAGGCGGCCCGCGAGCTGAGGAGCAGATGGTTTTACGCTCACCACCGTGGCTTCGGCTTGCTGGCCGGCTTCGCCGGCCAGCCTCAGCCGCGGTGGCGACCGTCAAAACCATCTGCGACGATGAGGTCGCGTGGGACCGCCGGAGCCCCGCAGCGCCGAAGCCGTGACAGAAACCATGCATGCTGCATGTTGCATGCTCGCCTGCATGCTGTAAGCTTGCTTGCATGCTGCATGCTTGCTTGCATGCTCGCTTGCTTCTTCGATATGAAATGTATGCCAAAAGATGATTCTAAGTTTCAAGTTTCTGAGATATGATAGTTCTGCCTTTTAATAACTATCGATATGAAATTATGCCAAGAGACGATTCTGACTGCGAACTTTCTGCGATATGATGGTTCTACTTTTTAATTATTATGGAATAAAATGTATGCCTAAAGATGATTCTGACTTATAAAATTATGCGTTGTGAATGTATGATAAATGAGTGTATGCCAAACGATTTTCTGCGAAATGAAGTTTATGCCAGCCGCTGTTATGCAAAATAATATTATGACGAAAAAAATTCTGCCATAAAGGGTGGACCCAATATTTTTATATAAATTTAAATTAAGAATAGCGTGACTAAGGAAAAGAAAATAAAAAAAGCGTGGGGTGCTTTGTAAGATATTTCCATAATGACTATTTTAGCATTATCTGTCAATAAGATATTATAACTTTTGACATCAAGCATCCCAAACTATACAATCTTTTTTTTAGTCACACTATTCTTTTGAATTTTCAACTGTAATACTTAATAAGTACTGTTGGGGAGACTCCACAGTTTTCCTTAACCAGGTCTGAACGTAATATGTAATAACTCAATTTAGAATTGATGGATGGTTGAAATAAATCTAGGATATATGCTTCAGTAATTAAAGGACCCATACTATCTAGCTTTACGACTTAATTTTAATCTGAAACAATAAGCTGTGACATCCTCGCCCCCTTTATGTTAACAATAGCTGACAAAGACTTTTTCCTCTTTCTTAGTTCCCCTCATGTATTCCTTCACCGTACGATTTCGATTGTTTCGCTAAAATCTGTACCTGTATCTTTTTTAGTAATAATAAAGTTGAAGAGTTGTTTTTTGTGTATTTAAACGCGCTAATCTCTGAAACTACCAGTCGGATTACAAAAAATCTTTTTAAATTTGGTGGCACAATTTCTGAGAAAAACTATAGGCTATTTAACATATTGCTAGAACCCTTAGCCGCTAAACAAAAAGGAAAAATTAAAAGTTCGCTAAGCGTTTGTTTTCGCATGGTTTTCTATTTTTTTTAATCCTGGGTGTGGGCAGGCGATGCTATGCAACAGGGTGGCTCGGCCGAACGAGAGATTTCAAACGAGCGAAGTCGCGGGCAGAAGCTAGTTAGAAATAAAATTCCCAATTATTGTTTCTCATTTACCAAGACTGGCTACCCTGTTCGTTATTGTTCTAATATTTCTAGTGACAGTAATATGAAATCCTATGTTACCCTATTACCTATTTATTTATTGTTCATACCTAACAATCTTATTACTCTAAGGTTTACATGGACCACCTTAGAACAATAAGATTGTTATGTAAATGTACACAGAGCTTGTTTAAATATTATTTACATAGAAGTGCATGTTTGTTTGCATTCTATCCTTTCGGTCAATCACCCGAAAGTATCGACCAATTTGTGTTGAAAGCAATCCTCGGTGAGTGATTCTCAAATATTTTAAGGCGATTCATTTTGAAGCTTTTCTTTTAAATTGAAGGCATTTACCATACAAAGCGGCATTTGATTTGTCTTAAAATCGCTTTTCATATGATAGGATTCAGACGTGCATGAAATTCTTGAATGCCTATGTGAATAAAATTGATTTGAAATCTTGCATTGCTTATTGAATTTCACAACAGATTGGCTTTCAATACATCTGTTAGATAAATATTGCGTTCTTGACTATCAAACCCTGATCAAAAATCTATTTTTCAAAATTGAGATATGCTCAAGTTCAATCTTGTTTAGAAACTAGCTTTTACCTTGGACTTTTTCCGCGTGATAAAATACCAAAGCAATTTTATCATTGTGTTTTAATTGGTCTATCACTTCGAGAGATTACCTTTTATAAACAAGCACACTCCATAGATAATTATATCACAGAGTGTGAGAGTGTGAGTGTGGGTGGAATTTCTCTTGTTTTGTATCGATGTACACTGTATAAACATTTGATATTATATTAATAAATTAACTAACAAACTATTGACATGAAAATATAATATCCTAACCATACAAAAGCTACTGCATAATCAGTCTGTAACGTTTCCCTTGGGACACAGGCCTTTTCTCTTCGAGAGGGAATGGGCTACAATCTATCAAGCAGGCCCAGTGCGGGTTGGTAGATGTCACATGTCTTCGAATTTTTGGTTCTAGGACATGCCAGTTTCCTCACGATGTTTTTCTTAACTGTTTTGAGAGCAGTGATGATTAAATTAAACAAAATAAAGCGCCTGTCTAGGTTTGAACTCACGACCTGACAACTCGTAAGTTGGAGCTGACACCACTAGGCCACCACAAAAATTAAATATGGCGTCGAAAAATTCCTCCGCATCGCTGTCGTCTGGTTATGTACCCCTATGTAATATTAGTTTAGACAAAGTTAAAGGGTAGCAACAGCTAGCCGTTATGTACCGTAATCGCTACGTTTAAACTCTAGTCCTTGGAAAGTAAAAAAAATAAAATAATATTACTTATTTTACTAACTAAATAGTTTTTAATGCTATTAGATTATTTCTCTACCAATCATATTGACTATGGCACGCAATAAAGAATTGAGAATTTTAATAACACTTGAAAATCGTCAAAGTTGGCTGTTCGTTTTCCGCCTGCTTCACTTCCCACACACACGTCAAAATTCCCCAAATCACACCACTTGTTTCCCACTGCACGTCACACAGTGTGGCGGTAACTAAATTAACGAGAATGGCCCACCGCTGCGAGAGCAAAGGACTTTGGAAATAGTCCATATTGAAGGCTAGCGGGAACGTCCGTGTTTCATAGCTAATCGGTTACGGTACTGGAACAGGTTGGTATGGGTAGAATTTCTCTTGTGTTGTCTTTGTGATAGGTTCATAGTCGATTTATAAACTTTTAAGATTAGGTTGTACGTAGAGCATACAATCCCGAGCATGTTTTTCAATCCCGGGATTACGGGATTTTTGAAGCGTAATCCCGGGCCTATCCCGGGGTTAGACTATGTGGTTTCTAATTGGGCTCAAATGCAAAAACTTAAATAATTTAAAAAAATGTCTTTAAGGTCTTTGCACAACACAAATCATAATATACCTGGTGCTTTTAAAGGTATTTTTTTATTGATATCAGGCACCCCGCGATTTTTTCCATTATTTTCTACTTTTTAGTTTGGTTTTCTATGGAAGCGTGTTTTTTAGTTTTTTTAAACTATTATTTATTTTCTATTTTTAGGGTGTTTCGAATTTTGAGACGTATGTCAGCGTAGTTTGTGACGTATGCCAGCGTAGTTTTCGAAGCCAGTTTTTTTCCGTCCTGGTAACCCTGGTAAGGATAATGGCACAAATTTATGAAATTATTGTTAATTATTTGACAGGTGTGCAAAGTTTGAATGAAATCTGGTCGTTTAAAGTGGGTCAAAATCGCGCTATAAGGAGTCGGTTACAAACAAACATACAAATATACTAACATACAAGTGAAGCTAATATAAAGCGTATAAAATCAAAAAGAAAACACAAATAAAATAATTTCGAAAATAACATCGCAGAAATTTTGTTGTTTTTGTCGTTACGTAATAAATGCTATTAATATAATCTAGGCAAGGTTATTGTCAAGGCGCAACGGACTACGGAATACGAATAAGACTCGTTTTTGGCAATCCCGAAAATCCCGAGATTAGCCAAGTACAATCCCGGGATTTTCGGGGCTAGAAAACGGTCGGGTTCCGGGATGCCGAGATTCGGGATCCGAGATACGGGATCCCGAGATTCGGGATCCCGGGATTGTATATATTCTAGTTGTACGTGGCATGCACTGCCAACCGCTTATTGCACTGGCAGGATTATGAAGAATTTTTCACGGCTCTGGCACCTCGACTTATCAAATGAAAAGATTGCTATTAGTCGTAATGGATGAAAGATGGTCACAAATAATGTTGAATTGGTTTCCAATATACTTACCTAATTGGTAATTATTTTGAAAAAGTACAAAGCTAATTCATCTCAGTTACTGGGTAACACGATCCAAATTGGTAAGACTTGTTGTCAGACTTTCGGGCTTCTGATCACCCGAAACAACTGTCAAAGATCTACGACCAGGCTTAGGGGCTTATTATAATGAGAAATTACAGGCATAAACAATATTTCCAGAAGTAACAAAGTAACGTCATCCCAAATTCGAACATATGAGTTGCAACGATACCACTTCCTCTCTTAGAGACAAATCTTAGACCTTAACGCATGAGGAATTAGATTCAAAATTGAGTAACATGAAACGTAACAGGGATAAACGTAACGTGGTATTTTTAGGAACGGAAACGTTCATTTGCCGTGATTTCGTTTACATCCTCATTATGATCTTGGGACAAAATAAAGCAATTTCACACGTGAAGGAAAAAGATTTTTTGAAAGGTTTTGAAATTATTTATGTATTGGCATTTTATGATGTGACGCGTTTTTAGAATCTTGGTCTAAAACCGTTTTTCATAGCTTACTTACTCTTACTTAAGTTACCTTTCCTCTTGAATCACTCTGTCTATTTATAATACGATACCCCTTGGTAGGACTGGTCCAGATATTAAGGCATCTGAGGACCCGTAAAGATAGTCAATGATCCACGAAAGGCAGCCGGGAACGGCTTAACGTGCTTACCAAAGCACGGAGGGTTTTGTAAATATGGTTACCCATGGCATGTATAATACGGGGGCGAAGCCGCTAGCTAAAGCTAGTACGAGATAATTTATTAAAGTTATGCGTTATCCTGAGAGTACCCAATGTGGATCGAGATTACCTACTCTTGTGGTCTTGTCAGTGGACTGGCCCTGACAAGGCCGGTTAGGAGTAATCTTTGCCATCATGGTTAAAGGATTAGCCAATCAAGAGAAGTTTATATCCCAGGAAGTCAGTGAGAAGAGTTCACGCAGCTGAATTTTGGGCCAAAGATGATTATACTTTTTATTATAGATCCGCTAAAAGGAATAATAAATAAATATCAAAAGTTTTAGACACCCGATCCAATTACCTTAATCCACTGGTGGCAATTGTTTTCGCCAGATATAAAGAATACATCACTTTTTACTGCATTCCCAAGTAACGATTGCAAAACAACTGAAGATACAGGAGAGAATGGAGAGATATTAATCGCGTTTGAAAAATAAAATTACATCGATGCTTTATTTAGTTTCTCGGCAGGATTGTTGTAGAGAGAAACATGAAGTGGCAATTTTCGTAATAGCGAAACTGTGAAGTGGAGATCCACTCTTATTGCTACGGAAAAAAATAAAACATCTTTTGTTAACTGTTTCATCTATGTTCATTCATTGTTGGTTCTTACTGTTTGGAAATGAACGGTATATTGTTGTTAAAGGCCAAGGTAGCCTGTGAATTAAAATTTTTGATTAAAGAGTCATTCGATGGGATACTAAGAACAAAGATGATTGTATTGATGTCTGTAAATATAATAGTTACGATTACGTGTTAGTATGTGATAAATAAATTCAATATCTTTTTCTTTTAGTTACTATCGCAAATCATACCAGTATTTTAATAAACGTACTACACGAAACTGACCTACACAATGCAAGAACTGAAGAAAATTAGAATTTCGCGAATTACATTAGCGCATCCTCCTTAATTAGAGGTAATCATCTGTCTAGACTTTTTCCAATTATGTTGGGTGTGCCTTCAGCCCAACTGGATACACCTGAATAACAGTATTTGACATGGAGCGCCTGCCTATCTGACCTCCACAACCCAGTAACTGGGTAACACGATACGCCTTGGTAAGACTGGCTACGATACGCCTTGGCAAGACGGTCATAAATCTACGAATGACAGTCGGGATAACAGCTTTCCGAGGCACGAAGGATCTCGGTTTGTAATGGATGGACACCCATCCACGGACCAGCTGCGGGAAGCACAGCGTACCTATCTGTGATCGATCCCTACTTCTGTTCTTCTTCTTCTTATCGTATCGATAGTAATCTAAATAGAGTTAGCCCAGAATTTGGCTATGAGCTTAGTACTTTCCGTAGCACCCATCAACTCCCATAGCGTGCAAACAACAGGCACGCAGGCAATATATCAAGTGCCGTATTGATTGTGGGACAGCACCACAGTTACACTCCAGGGCGGAGTCATCAGTGAATCTCTACCTGAGCAAGTTTTCTTTACTTCGGCCTACCTAAGTCCAGAGTCCATTTAAATACTTCCAGGAAAGTCAAGGCAACTCGTGTCCAGATGAATGATGAAGAATTAAGAGAAGTAAAATCATTTAAATTTCAATAAATTGGCATTAGAATATTAAACCTAGTACTTACTCACGCCTGATGGAAAGTGTCGTCCTCATCCATAGGTCTGTGATGGAACGAGTGTGACCAGAAGTAACTGAAGTAACAATTCATGTGAAAAAGTGTGACTAAAAGAATATAAAAAAAATAACTGTCAAAAACGGAATCCTGTGACAACAGATAACAAGTCCTTTATCCATTCTCCAATTTGCATGAAGCTTGCACAATTTTCTACATAGACTAACAACAGTGTATAGAAAAAATGAAGAGTTATGCAGTACGGGCTTTTATCTAGTTTTTGTTTGTTTTGTTAGCCGTCACTCGATTGCGTGTATGTAGCGAAAAATAAATGGGGAGTGCCTCCAGATATTTTGTATTATTTGTTTCGTATTTTTATACAAAATGGTCACAAAAATATTCAGGGTGCATATTTGAACGCAGGCTTTGTCCGTGCTTAGATCTCGTTTTGAACGTAACGCAAAAAAATCAATATTATTGATGGGTTTTGCTAATTCTGTTTCTATATATTTTTATTTATCTTTGTTTCTTGTTTGCGATATTGCCTCCGTCTAGCATAAAAAATAGCCATAGGTAACTTTGTAAATTTTAGAAAAAGTTTTGTTACGATATCTACCCCACCACAATTCGTAAACCACTACGCTTTGTAAACAACAGTGACATGATGTATTCAAACATTATCACAAAGTTTTATAAAGGATAATTTTTATCCAGTGCGCGAACCTTAATCATGAATTCAGTATATAATTATATTCTCTTATGCTCAATTTCATCGGTGATAAAAAAAAACAAAAAAACTATTTTTCTTAGCTTTCTAAAAAAAATGCTTTTTCATACAAAAGTATAATAAGGAGGAGAAATACATATAAACACAGAGCACACAAAAAAAAAAACGAATGAATAGACTACCTCCTCTTTTTTGAAGTCGGTGAAAAAGTAGAAAGCTGTCCCCGAACAAAAGAACTGATAACATCTAGCCAATGAAGATGAAAAATCTTTCTTCTTGGCCTTTAAAACCTAAATCAAAAAACATCAGACAGTTCTAATTCACATTTATTTCCTTACCCGTCGAAACTACTCTAATTACTTACCCTTTCTACCAGGCGCTCATAAAAAGCAAAGAGCGTTCCGCAGGCAGTCAGATTGAGTGAGTACATTGGAACAAATGCCGCGTGTTACGGCACTACTGAACAGCTGATCCGCGAACTTACGATCGATGCTCCTTCAATTTCACGCGGTATTTACTTTCACTGTACACGGGAATGGTTGTGCCCTGTTTAGATCGCTTGTTTAGTTACTAGCGCCAACAATGTTAGTAGTTCGGAGTTGTGTGGTTCAAGGGTTTCTTGTTACATTCTTGGAGATTGTGTTTAGAAAGGAGTTTGACGGTGTTCTATTGAATTTCTCAAGACAGGATACGAGTGTTACCGTGATGTGCTGTTCAACAAAATCATAATCACACTATACAAATAATCATGCTCGTTGGTGCATCTCTTGAAAATGGCTGGATAGATTTGGCTATTTTACTTATTTTTTTTGTAATAACTCGTTTTAAGTTTTACGGAAAGAAAAATTGGTACAGTTGCCCGGAAAATTTGAAAATCCAGTAAAAATCAGAAAACTATTTTTCCATGACATTGTTGTTCGGACTTTTAAGCTAATGTCTGACATTCTGAGGTTGGATAGATTTTAGTATAATAATACCTAATCACAATTCAAAATATTACTTACAAAAATTGTTGTTGATAATGCTTTTCACTATAGCCAAGTAACAGTATATGCAAACGAGGCACGGTGAATGAAGGATTCGCTTAGTTTTCTTGCAAATAGACGAAAACATTTTGTTTTATTCTTGTTGAAGACCTTTTCTGGACCGTTGGGTACGCATATATTTCTTTGTGATATGATTTGTTGCTTTCTTTTCATATATTATCGAACATCTAAGTTAATGGTGACTCGCTCCTTTGTGTAATCAATGTGAAAGCTGAATTCATTTTCTTATTTTTGACGATTTTTTGTTTGTAGGATATAAAAAAACAAATTTACAATGTTCCAGTGGATCACCCTTTCGAAAATTGATTGTGTTTTGAAATTAGAATCAGTTACAGGTATAATTTTATTTGGTTTACTGCACAACTTCACGCCATGTTACCACGAAGGGTTGAGTGGTGAACCCGAAGTACACCCACATTTCGCTGATTATTTACAAGTCCCATACGACAGCCTATTGTTATGAATCAGGTACAAATCCAGACTCCAGGCGGCTACTGAGAAATTCCACATAAAAAACTTTGCCTAACCTGGGAATCGAACCCAGGACCTTAGGCTCAGCAGTTGCACTTGCGACTAATATACCAACGAGGCCGTCATCGAGGCCGATTTTTTATAAAACTTCGAAAATTTCGAATCTATGCGGCGGAAGCACGTTTGAAATGTATTTTTATTTATTTCCACAAAAACTTTAATTTGAATATTCAACTATTCGTACATTTCCTGGATCTAAATAAAATTCAAAAATTCCTTACTCGAAATAAATATCGAATGATTTTTTTAGCATATTTCAAAAGGGCCATATTATATATGCTATAACAGATTCACTCGTGATCCACTCGTTACTTAATTGGTTTTAACTAAGCTACTTTCTACTTGATACATTTATAGTGAACATTATTTTTTAATAAACTAGCTGTGCCCTCGGCTTCGCTTGCGTGTTGTCGGAGATTTACCCACGGGAACTCACTACTCCATATAACATCAGCTCCAAGTGAAAATCCCATCAAAATTGGTATAGCCATTTCAGAGATTAACTGGAACAAACAAACAGACAAGAAAGTAAAAAACAAATGTTATCAGTATCGAATATACTTTCAAATGCATTTAGTAAAACCTATTGTTTTGACTTTTTAAAGAGATTTTTCAACTTTATTTATTTGTAGTATGTAGTAGGTACCTATTATATAGATGCATAGATCACTTCTACCTGCTATTCCAAAATATCAATCGGACCAACACAAAATTGATGGCCAGCTGCCATTTTTAATTCCACCAGCAAATAGCAGATTTCAGCCAAAATCCTCGTTCCCCATTATTTCTCGTCCAATTCCGTCTAAAGACAATCGTTGAACCAATCAGAACGCGAGAAAACAAGCCGGGACTCACTCAAAACCCAATCAATGGGCTTCGGGAGTGGGCAACGGAAAAAACCGGAATTCAATTACAACCGGCCGGGGCTAATAAAACGGGCCGTAATCCACTCGCGAACATTTTCCAATGCTTTCTAGTGTTTGGGAGTTTTAGATTTTTAGGGTTAAATCTGAAAACGGTTTATTGTTTTCTCCTTTGGCCATTATTTCACCCGATGATGCAAACTGAAGGGCTAGTAGCTTCTGCCAGGGTCGCGAGATTGTTCGAAAGAGATACCGTGACCCTGGCAAATGGGCAGCTGAAGGAACACGGGTGGGTTTTAGTTAGTAAAAGTCTGACACTCCCTCCCGCTCCGCCCAGAGCGGGAGAAATCATTTGATGACTTACTCATCCAAAAAAAACCGGCCAAGTGCGAGTCACACTCGCGCACCGAGGGTTCCGTACAAACCTATAGGTATTCTCGGTTTAAAAATAAATGTTTTTTTTTTAAATTTTATATTTCAGTTGTATGAATGTAAGGTAAATTGCGGTTTACGATTTATGACGTTTTAAAAAAAAACTAATCACTCGATCTCGTTCAAACCAATTTTCGGTGGTAGTTTACATGGTAATGTACGTCATATATTTTTTTTAGTTTTATCATTCTCTTATTTTAGAAGTTACGGGGGGGGGGGAAACACATTTTACCACTTTGGAAGTGTCTCTCGCGCAAACTGTTCAGTTTAGAAAAAAATGATATTAGAAACGTCATAACCATTTTTGAAGACCTATTCATAGATACCCCACACGTATGGGTTTGATGAAAAAAAAAGGTTTTTGAGTTTCAGTTCTATGTATGGGGAACCCCAAAATGTATTGTTTTTTTTTCTATTTTAGTGTAAAAATCTTAATGCGGTTCACAGAATACATCTACTTACCAAGTTTCAACAGCATAGCTCTAATAGTTTCGGAAAAAAGTGGCTGTGACATACGGACGGACAGACAGACAGACAGGCAGACAGACAGACAGACATGACGAATCTATAAGGGTTCCGTTTTTTGCCATTTGGCAACGGAACCCTAAAAAGGGCTAGTAGCTAAGTAACAACAGCAGCACGGGTCGATTGATAAGATAAAGCTATGCTTGCCGCGGTTGGTCCATGGATGGGTACCATACCGAGAACCTACCTCCGTGCCTCAGAAAACACGTGAAGCTGTTGGATCTTGGACTGTCTTTACGGATTGTCAGAAGCCTGAAAGAATCTGATAACTAGTCTTGCCAAGGTGTAAAAACTCAACCCTAAGATCTTCAATAAAACTCATGTAAAACACTATAGCACAGTATAAATTATAACTCTACTTCAATACAGAAAAAAAAAAACGATGTGTTGCACTCCCGTTGTATAAAAGTACTATTGTTTATGTGTTAGAACACAATATTTATTTATTGCGCTATCGTACACAAACATGACAATTTATATTACATTAAAAAGTTTATCTCTCAGAAAAATCACTCTCCGTCCGTCTTACGAATTTTCGATCAGGTCACGTGTCCTGACGCGAGTTTAACATTTTTTACCCATTACAAAAAAGTGCACAACGCCGCTAAAGAAGTTTTCATTTGAATAATCAACAAAAAACATAAATTTCCTGGACTATTTATAGTTTCGCCGGTAACGTAACCATAGCTCGATTTAATTCGACGCCGACGCCATTTAGTTACAAAACAAGTACTAAATTTAAACAATATTACTTTAATTAAAAATGATTACATTGAATATGATATGGTTTAACATAAGGGGTTCCGTGTTCCTGGCCGAGATTGGTCCGCGAATGGTTGACCATATATAAATACCGAACGCCTCTGCGTGTGCCTCAGAAAACACATTTAGCTGTTTGATTTTGGGTAGCAGTAATGGTCGTTAGAAGCCTGAAAGTCTGACAACTAGACGTACCTACTAAGGGGTTTTTTTTTGTTTTTTTCAGGATGGGAAATCATCATTGCCCATGTGCCAGGGTCACGGTATCTCTTTCGAACAATCGCGCGACCCCGGCAGGCATTGGTCCTAGTAGACCCCTACACTGCTGCTGACATCTCTTTGAGGCGCGCGTGGAACACTACGCGCCGTCGACCCGAGGCTGGTCCTTACCGGGCGGCGAGCTACCCATTGCTCGCCACCCGCAAGCTCGCGCATACGGTGGCCGGGAGTCCGCTATGGACTCCCGACGCCCGGGGCGTCTCCTCCTGCGGCGGCTAGGGACGTGAGGGCGCAGAGACTGCCACTTACTAAGGGGTATTGTGCTACCCAGTATCTGGGTTCTTGAGGTCTGGGTATAGAGTCACTCCACGTAAAATAATGGTACTCAGCTGCATTCGGTTAGACTGGAATCCGAACCCAATATAGCTAGGAAAATGTTAGGCAGGTTGGTTTTTGGTAAGCTATGATGCGGTCGATTTGACGAAGTAAATCGTCTAAAATAAATAAAGTAAATATACATTCTATATTGTTTTGTTATTCGTTTCAAAATATAATTTTATGTTATATCGCACAATCAATAAAAATATGCTGTTTACAAAGCTGCTTAACAAAAGCTATAAATAGGTATTTCAATCTAAATTAATAACGATAATTTAATTGATCATTCCAAATTTATTCAGATAATCAGATCGTTATGTTGAAATTATTGGAATTGTGTTATTTACATTTAAAATTGAAACTACATAACCAAACTTCATTAAGCAAATTACTAAAACAACTGTGGCACGTATTCTTTGGAAACATGTTTCTGCATATTCTAAATAGGTATGCTTCTGTACTTATGTAATGTTTTTAAATATGTTTCTGTATGTAGTATGTTTCGGCTTCGTTTCAATTTACAACAAAGGTATTTTAAAAATGAAAATGTAATTTTACGTTATTAACAAACCTTATCATACTCTGTGGTTGCCTGCAATCACGATCATATAATGAATGAATTAATGAATGAATGTAACACCTATAGTTTAAGGTGGAAGCATCAAGATAGGCCATAAAATACAAATTTTCTTACTCTTTTGCAAATTGCAGACATGTGACATCTACCAACCCGCAGTGGGTCCGCATCGTGGATTGCAGCCTACTAAATCTTACTGAGACGTGGCTTGTGTACCAGCAGTGGGAAGATTATAGGCTGATTATGGAAGTGTTCTTATACGGCTCCTGGTTTTGTTTCAATGTTCACTATAGACGGAGAGATAGAACTGAATAGACGAATTTTGATCTGATCAATCTGACCGCATGCAAATGTACCAAGAAATCGGATTAGTTGGTTTTATTTTTGTAGAAAGTAGATTATGGTTCTGATCATAGTTGACGATCAACCTTTAAGTGTTTTCGCTTATAATATTAGATATATAAGGTGTATCTATTCATACACGAAATATTTAAGGTGCACCTGTAAGTGGAAAAGAAGCTATAGAAGCAAAAAGACAATTTTTATCTAAGCGTTTTTGAATTTTTGTAATTATTATAATTTTAAAACTGCTTGAGACGTTTTGCATAAAACCTTTACTCCAAATTCTATGAATGGCCCGCCTGATGCTGCGAGGGCGGCGACCAGACGGCACGAGCATGGCCGCGGTGTCTCGGGCCGTAAAAAATAAAAAGGAGCCAGTATTTCTTATGTGCGTCAGATAATTTATAAATATTTTTTGAAAAAAAAAAAAAAAAACTTTTTGAAAAAAAATTTTTTCGTTACTGTAGTTTGTGATATTAGGTGGTAGTAGGGCTTATTGGAATAATTGGTTTATTTGCTCAGACACAAAGACCGCATGTAAAAATTGTCATCATCATTTCAGCCGATAAACTTCCACTGCTAGACATAGACCTCCCCCAATTTGGGAGGGTTTGCTATAATCGCCACGCTTGGCAAGCGGATCAGAGATCGTAGTATAGCGGTAAAATGTACAGAGAACTCGAGTCCCGTGTGGTGCCGGACGTAAAGAATAGCATCACCCTATTTCTTCCCGTGGGTGTCGTAAAAGGCGATCAAGGGATTTACTAGAGAATGGGCAGCAGCGTTATCTATTCCCTTTTCCCACCAAACTGCGATCGCCAACCCGCCTGCCAAGCGTGGCGATTATGGCAAATCCTCCCAAATTGGGGGAGGCCTATGTCCAGTAGTGGACGTCTTACGGCTGTAATGATGTACAGAGAACGCTGCTGCCCATTCTTCATATTACAACAGTCATTCCTCTTAATTTCTATGAAATGGCTATAACACTGTGGATTCAAAGTCAAAGCATTTATTTCAAATAGGCACATACATTTTTGAAAGTCAACATTTACACTAAAATAGAGTTGATTCTAGTCACCGGTTCCAAAAGGTAGTTTCGCATGTAGAAGAATTGGCAAGGAACTCCACGGTCACTCTTTTTAAAATATTGATTTGTTGTTTTAATTATATGGATTGACGAAGAGTATTAATAATTTATCTGTCTGTATATTTATAAAGTTTAAGAACTGAACACTATTTCAACAATACCGAACCACCGTTCATCATTATCATTATTTCAGCCGTAAGATGTTCAGAACTGGACATAGGCCTTAACTAATTTGGAGGGCTTTACCATGTTGGCGATCGCAGTTTGGTGGTAAAATGCATAGAGAACGCTGCTGCTCATTCTCTGATACTCGTAAGTCCCTTAGTCGCCTCATACGACGCCGACGAGAAGAAATAGGGTGGTGCTATGCTTAACGTCTGGCACCACACGGAAGAAATCACAAATAAATAAAATTCACTAAGACACCAGTATAGTACAGGAAGTATTCGTGGAGGTAATCCCAATGAATCTTTTAAGCAAGCCCATAAAGTTGTGCCCTCCTGCAGGGCTTGAGCCACTAGCCTCATACATGTTTGCTAACATTTTGGTCACGTAATAGAGTAACGACTATTGGTAATGGTACTACGTGCTCGCAAAATTAGCACCGGTGCATAAGTAACAAGGTGTCTTATCGGTCATTGACCTATTTCGCTTTCTTACGATCTGTCGCTGTTGTTTGTGAATTCACTTTTGTTTCATACACGCTTCGCGTCTCTTGTGCGCAGAGTGCGGGCCAGCTCCAATGCGATTCTGAGTATAATAGTAAATAGGTTGGACTGTCCTTATGTGCGACACTGCTGTGACAGACAAGTTACATATAGTGTTGCACATAAGAGACTACTGTAATATGAATTGATTGTTATTGATTATGAATTCTAACATTACCTTCTTCTAACATTTTGAATTGTATTTATTTAATTTGTGTGTTGATGTTGTATTAATATTTTATTTATTCATTTGTATTTATTTGTTTCTGACTTTGTATTTATGATTTGATAATTTAAAATTTCTTTTCAAATATGGGTCGTGTTACCTGAAATAATGTTTTTTTTTTAATTTTTCACAACAGAACATCACGCTTGTATTCTCAGAAGGGATAAGCAGAGTTATAGCACCCGTCGAGTGTAAGTACACCCTTATTCCACCAGACACGCGGATACAACAAATAAAACAAAATATATGAAAAAACATTTATATTCCAATTCGAAAAAAGCGACTCGTTTACGCGTGAATAAGCCTGTTACACGTGCCTCAGATAAATTCCTGCTTCCTATATTATTTTTGGTTCAACTCAATGAGCAAACTTCCAGCATTTTACCATATTTCAACCGGAACCCTAAAAGAGTTCTTTTTGTTCAATTACCTTATAATCCCACACCTTCGCAACGTCACAACGTTCAGATTCTGAAAATTATCCACTTGACAAGGGTCAGAAAGTTCTAACCTTTGCAGCTTTGCCAACACGAGAGCCTAATTCATTGGATTAAAATTTAATTTGTAAATGTTTGGAAATTATTGATCCCAATAAATTGAATCAAGTGCGGTGCAGTGAACATTGTTTGTTTTGTCTGTAATTGATAACTAGTACTTAATTGAAATAGCTGATGTCTTTTCCTAATTATGTTGGTCGGATTTTAGTCTAACCGGATGCAGCTGAATATTAGTGTTGTTTTTGAAGTGACTGGAATGCAGAAGTCAGATATACATCTGACTTCTGCACTCCAGTTACTAGGTAACAGACTGGTTTACAGACTTTCGGGCTTCCGACGACTATTGACGACTGTCGCCCCGAATGTCAGTCAGGACCAACGGCTTAACGTGTTTTCCGAGTTACGGAGGAGTTTTGGTTACATACTAAAACTCCTCCGTGACTCGGAAAGCACGTAGATGGTCATTCATCCACGGACCACCCCGGCAAGCGTAGCTCAACCTAATCGATAGATCTGTGCGGCTGTTATTATTTAACCTCAAGTTCTTCTATCGTTGTTTCATAGAGTCTACTAAAATTCACGAGTTCATTCATAGGATATAGGATTATGTACGGTGTAGCACCAATCGTAGTATAAAGAATTGTGTGAGGGGCAGTGTAGCACCAAACTACGCCGTAGCTTACGTAGCACTACGCCCCTGCTACGAGCAGTCGTAGCCCGAGAACGATGCGCTACGGATTTAGAGTCGACGAAGGAATTTTGCTTCATTTTCGTCTGGCTACGGTTATTTTAAGACTCAAATAAGTCCTTTTAATTTGTAACCGTACAAGCAGTAATTAACAAAATAAATAAAGCTAACTCATTAAAACTTCGCTGCACAAACTCCAGCCACGAAAATCTCGACACAAATACATACATTAAAAACAAGCGACCTTTCTACATTAAAACAATTCAGTTAATCCTTTAGGAGGCTCCCATAACTCGATTCCGAATAATAACTAAATCCACAAACAATGGAGTGGCGGAATCTCATTGCTGCAAGTTAAAACGAAAATTCGCTGTGCCTAAACTTAATTACAATGTTAGGAGCTACGCAAATACTTGAAAGGAACATTACTTTTCTGTTTTGTAACATTTTGGAGTAATCCTGGTGTGCCTACACTACAGCCTACAAGGATTAAAGTTATTGGTTAGGTCGTTCGTGTCGGCTTGGGGGTATCGACCCAGGGTAGTCATGTTTCGGAATTAATTTGATCGTGCTTACGAAGAAGAAAGGGTTTATGAAGTCTGACAAAGTAAAATTACTTAAAACAAAATACACCAGAATGTCATTTTTTATTCTTGGGACTTTATCCTTGCGGTTGAAGTTGACCGGTAGAAATCCATGTCGATTATTATGTATTCTATTATATACGACTTTGTGAGTGCGTATGAGTATTGCGTAAGAACTTTGCTTACTGTAGGGGTGCCCCAACCACACCCGTTTTTTTTTTGCGGTAGGAGTAAAATTGTTAAACTCATCACTTAAAGGAAATAGCATTGTAATAAATGTTATCATAAATAAAAGAAAGAGAGAAAGACAGAGAGTGAGTGAGATAGTTTTCATAGGGTGCTGAAGCCGTTAGTGAGGTTAAAATCAAAATCCGAGATGTTGGATGCAAAAACTTTCCATTTTTCGTCTTGGGAGACGTTTTCATAGTTTTTGAGAGTGCTGAGTTGCTAGCCTAAGCTCTTAATAAAGTTGCAGTATTTTAAAGATAGAGTAAACGTCATAACATACGGAGTTGAAGATATTTCGGTCCCTCCGACCCCAAACGCTTTTTTATTTGACCTTAATGCTAACAATAAGTAATTTTTATGGCAATAAAAAAAAAAATTATTTATTAATAAGTAAGTAGATTTTTAAAAATAAATTACTCTTTAAAAACAAAACAGATCTCAGAAAAATATTTTAAACCTGACGAGTCGAGTTTCCTTCAGACGCAGTTATAAACGATCGGTTCCTGCCAAATTGTCGATACGCCAAATTGTGTTTAAGCAAGAAATAAAATAGTAGCCATCGAACTATATAGTTCAGGAGTCAGGAGCCACATTTATCTTGTTTTGTAGGTTATATGGCTTATGCCTATTGGTTTTATGGGTCATGAACGCAATTGCCCGTGATTGACGTACTTTTCCGACGAGTGATTGATGCTGTGATCATGCATGTCTTCTGAACAGCGGTGGAAGGTTTTGTGTGAGAGAGTTATAGTTATCTTGGGCTGTAATTAAAGGTCTTTGTTTTGTTTAGTGAAGGAATGAGCACTTATCGCAACGTTTGTTATCTGCGCGTCATTTTAGACTATCATTAGAGAAGTTTCTTTTTTTCAATGCTTTTTAAAAGGTGGTCGAAACATTGAACTGACAAGAAACTTCGGATGATAAACGTCAAGGATATATGTAAGATCTGCCACTAGAAGTGGTTGAAGTATTCTTCAGTTCGTATTCCATAAGATACTCCCTGTATCTAATACCGAGAAGACATCCTGTTTTATATTGTCTAAACGATTGTTAAATTCATAATGTGTGGAACAAGAGAGCAATTGCAAAGCATACATTTTTGTCACCTTCATAGTCACCATAATAAAGAACTAAGATTGGTAACATCAAAATCTTAAAAGTTAATCTACGGCCAATGAACCAAAAATGAACCTATTCGTACAAAAATCTATTTCTTCATACAGCAACGCTATCCTACACAGCTCGTACTGTAAACTCTTAAAGCTCCACAAAAAAATGCACACAAACGCTCAGTAATCCGTGCATTGGTCTCAAAGCAAAAGAACCTCCGCAGCCGCGTAGAATCAACAGCCTTAATGCGAGCTGAATGGGGCCGGATAAGCTCTTTGGTAGCCTGGCAGGGCCGTGACGTAATACCTGGCTTAGGACCCGCATACATAGGACCTGCGATGCGGAGAAATATTAATTGGATTTTCATTATTATTGAAAATCTCCAATGTCGGTGTACGAAGTTAGTTGTGTTGTTCGAATTTGAGGGATTTTCAGCTCAGTTAATATCGCAGGTATCTTCTATTACATATCTGTATGCTGAGCTAAAGAGTTTGTTTGTTTGTTTGAACGTTAATATCTGGAACTACCAGAAGGATTTGATTTTTTTTAACATTTCATGAGAAACGCTATTCATAACTTAACATTAGCCTATAGGAGCCGGGAAAAACGTCATCAACATTTCAGCCGTAAGAGGTCCACAGCTGAACATAGGCCACCCCCAATTTGGGATGGTTTGCCATAATCGCCACGCTTGGCAGGCGGGTTGCCGATCGCAGTATGGTAGTAAAATGCATAGAAAACGCTGCTGCCCATTCTCTAGTAAGTCTCTTAGTCGCCTTCTACGGGAAGAAATGTGATGGTGCTATTCTTTACGTCCGGCACGAAAAGGATAAATGATACCAAGGCACAATGCTAAGCGAAAACGAACTATAAGAGTGGGCAGGCGATGCAATGCGAGGGAGCCTGTTGCGGGAACAAAATGTCACAAAAGAGCGGACAAAGCAACGACAGAGCAAGACAAAGTCGTAGCCAGTTATAAAATAAAGTCACTTTTCGTGTCGATCTGTGTGACCTACGCATTGAATTGTGACGCGTCTTCTACCTTCATTAAGAGAATATATTCCGTAAAGGTTATGTGCATAACGCTTTATGTTAAAACTTACATTTAATAAGAAATCTCGATATTTTGTCCAGTCGCAAAAACCGTGAGCAGCAGGAACGGATCGCTACGTAATTATTTTATCTGACTGTATTATCATTTTAAACTAATAAAGCTTTAGCCAATAAAGCAAATACCATGATTGAATTCTAGAGTTTTCACCCAGTTCCCCTTAATAATCTCGCGTACCGATTCTACACAGACAAAATAATATAGTTTTTACCAAAGTCTTCCCCATTGAAATTCCCTGTAGGTACCAGGGTAGCATAATCAACTGCATGTTCTTCACATTGGGAAATAGACTCCGAGACACTGGCAGATACCGTGCGCCGGTAAATCAAGCCCAATGTGACGGGACGGGCTTACTATAGCATTGTGCATTGCATTCATTTTATAATATAAAACGTATTGGCTGCCTAGCTGTATTTTAAAGGTAGTTTCATAGTAAATTAGTAGTTTTGTAATAGAACAGCTGTTTATAATTTTCTTTCAGAGACGTTCTATTGCAGTATTGCCTTGGTATGCTTATTCTCGTGGTAAAGTATTTTTGCAATACAATTTGAACTTTAGACAGGAAATCATCTGTGTTTAGTGACTATGTTGTCTGCCACCTCATTGTTGATAGCGTTTCGATAATGGTGCAGATTAAGCTGTACGAAGAAATACTTACTCACATTTAGACTACACAGCCAGTGTGATTCACCAGGGTCACGGATTTGTTCGGAAAAGATACCGTAGTCCTGGTATAGGCAACTGAAGGAACACGGGTGGGTTTTTAAGTCAGTAAAAGTCTAACACGCCCTCAGTCATTTGAAGGTTTCTCACCCAGAAAAAAAGGCAGTTAGGTTTATTACGCTTTCCTTCTGCCGTATACGGTCCAAAAGCTGATAGATATCTCAAAAAAACCATATTCGTCGTGTAAGCTTCGATTTGCAACAGTCAGATTACTTATATGTTATGAATCAAAAGCTATGCTAATTTGACGTCATTTTTACCCATTAAGTTATAGTAATTTTATTGTAGGTGTATCATTTTTAGTTATAATTATATTACTAATGTATTGTAAAACTTTCAAAAGAGTTACGGTGGAGTTACTTGCCTATTCTTTGCCACCTTTTGGAAGGGGCGACTAGAAACAGTTATATTTTAATGTAATTTTTGGCGTCCAAATTGCCTTTTAAGTGTCTATTTGAAATAAACGCCTTGACTTTGACTTTTTTCTTAACAAAAGGAAAAAAAAATTGCAAGAAAATATGACATACTATTAAAAAAACGGCCAAGTGCGAGTCGGACTCGCGCACCGAGGGTTCCGTACAAAACTGTAGGTATTCTCGGTTTATGCATAAGGTTTATGTTTATGAAATTAAATGTTTTTTATTTTTATATTCGAGTTGATTGAATGAAAGATAAATTGCGGTTTAAGATTTATGACGTATTAAAAAAAAAAAAACTACTAACTAGATCTCGTTCAAACCAATTTTTCGGTGGAAGTTTACATGGTTATGTACATCATATTTTTTTGAGTTTTATCATTCTCTTATTTTAGAAGTTACGGGGGGGGGGGGGGGGCACACTTTTTACCACTTTGGAAGTGTCTCTCGCGCAAACTATTCAGTTTAGAAAAAAATGATATTAGAAACCTCAATACCATTTTTGAAGAACTATTCATAGATACAACACGCGTATAGGTTTGATGAAAAAAAAAAAAAAATTGACTTTCAGTTCTAAGTATATATAACCCCAAAATTTATTGTTTTTTTTTTTTCTATTTTAGTGAGAAAATCGTAATGCGGTTCACAGAATACATCTACTTACCAAGTTTCAACAGCATGGCTCTTATAGTTTCGGAAAAAGTGGCTGTGACATGCGGACGGACAGACAGACAGATATGACGAATCTATAAGGGTTCCGTTTTTTTGCTATTTGGCAACGGAACCCTAAAAACTGCTCTTAGAATGAAAGTATTTTATAGGTACGCACAGCGACAAATCAGGCTATATTTTCCAGCATAGTCTGACTGCTCATTGTACGAAAAGCCAATACAATGTGAGGTCTGTTGAAACTGGAAATTTATAGCGTGATATGTAGGGATATAATGAAATTCGATGCACACAATAACGGTACCACGATAATATTGGTATCAGTGCGTACAGAAATGTAGATTACGGTCACAATGAAAGTATTAATTCCGATATTCATAGCATAATGTATTTTGTATTTTTCACATTATACGAGTAATATGTGGTTGAATACTATTGTTAAATTTTGCTGGCATGCAATACAATATTTCACACAGTATTCATAATAATATATTGAGTCTCAACAAATTAATAATACTAGCCTATTATTGTGTACAAGGCCTCTTCTCAAAACGAGAAAGCACAACGATTGATTACGAAGGTTGTTCAATATACAATATCAGCAGCCTAAAATATTCCCACTGCTGGGACACAGGCCTCCTTTTCATCGGACTGAGTGGGCCGTAATCTACCAAACGGGCCCAGTGCAGCTTGGTAGATGTCAAATGTCTTAGAAATTTTTGGTTCTAAGATATGCCGGTTTCCTCACAACGTTTTGCGTTACCTTTTTGCGAGCAGTGGTGAATATGGTGATGAAATCATTTGCACAAAGTTCGATCTTACGACCCGCAACTAGTAAGTTACGGCTGTATTCACTGCTCTTGTGCAATGTGGTGTGGACATTACAGAACTGTATTAGGTGTTGGCGAAATAAGAGGTGCCTATGATTTAGAAAGAAAGCTCATGCACAGGGAGTGCCTCACAGAGAGGAGGTCTGTGTCCAAACAGCCTATAATGTTCCCACATTATAGGCGGATGATATTATTCTATCACCACGGCCCAATTCTTGGGGGAACATAGGTGTTATACTGTTATTTCATTCTACATTTCCTCACGATTTTCTCCTTCACTGTATATCAGTGATAGGTTAGGTAATACAAGTTGGTGTCCACAAATCCACGTCAAAGCGTGTATATTGCGTACGGGTTGGAAAATCGGTTATTCGATCCACCTAAGCTCCTCGAGGAAGGCCGGCAACGCCTTAGTGCACACCGCGTGGACTGTCTATTATTTCTATGACGAAGAGGTGTTTATTAAATGGCTCATGGCCCGTTATAGCTGCAGTAACTGTACGCAGCTATTATTTAGTTCGACGGAGAACCAGTTTCATGAGGCGTCGAGAGTAGGAAGTGCTTTCTTGGCCTGCTTACACTCACCCTTGGGCCTACCATAGTTCTTAATATTGATCCCTGATTCGTATCCTTACCAGAGTGCGTAAGGGACTGGCGTGATGTGTTTAGGTGCCACTGCACACTGTTACCATGTGTTACACAAATTGTAACCTTACAGACGTCACAGTGCATACTGTATCGCTGCAAATACGTAAATACCTACAAAATTACGAAGCACGTTTGCTGTCTGATTTTTCTTAACAAAAATATGTTATATCTTCAAATTTTAGTTTCTTGGGCACGGTTTTCATTTAAAAATCAGTAAACTCAAAAACACATTCCTGTAGCAACATTATACCTAAAATAATTGCAGTGAAATCGGGTTGTTTTACGTTTGGTTCTTAAATAAATTATGTTTAGACACAAAATAGTTTTAATTCTAGTTCATAGGAAGCCGATGATTGGGTCAATCCTCCGGTCGCCACCCACTGGACTCAATAACGTTATTATCCCCTAGTAGGGATACCATCGGTTTGTAAAATAATGGACACGTGTAGCTTTACATTTAATTAATGTTTCAAACAATCGAGTTTCAGATTACTTAGAATTTTCGAAGTATGAGCAAATAAGACGAAAAGTTTCAACATTATAATAACTTAACCAAATTGTAGTCTTCAACATAGTTTTTGGTTTATTGATCAACATCTCAGCAAGAAAATATAGTATCTACCATGTCTTTATTAATAAGAAACAACGTAGTTACTTAGATATTCTTTATTTTGTGTCGATGGTGCGACAGTTTCAAAATTTTACTGGGCTTGCCACATTCACTGAGATATTTTGTTACTTATTGCATTTATACAATAGGTACACCTCTGCCCAACCCTTCGAGGAAACAAGGCGTGATGTTATGTGACATGTAATTTCGCGTTCTTTTAGATATAACATTTATAAATATATTCTTCATTTAAGTATTTTTTTCCAATGCAACACAGGACTGTCCCTTGAGATTCTTATTTTGAATAAGCTGTTGTAAGTGTTTACAGTACAGATAAAAACATTATGATTTGCGTGAGACCGATGCATTCACTCTTCTATTACTACCGGAAAAAACACAATTTCGAACCCAAACCCAGGCAGCATCAATATAACCTATACCTTAACATAAACTTTTATGCGACGGACTAACCGACTAACGTATAGCAAAAACGTTTTATGTTGAACGATAACAGTAACGCATTAGCAGTGAGTGGTTAGCCACAGAGTAGTCTGTTCACTTTAATTTTACGAGTAACATCACCGTTTTAGGTTTAACTAATAAGGACTAATGGAGATGTGGTTTTCATTGGGTAGTGACGTCTGGAAGTGCCTTAAAACACACCAAGACTAGTGGTCTAGCAGATCAGTGGTGGCTGAGTGTTAACGGACGTGATTTACGAGTTGTAAGTTGTAGATTTGAACCGGTAGATTGTTACAGGCGTTTTCTTTATCATCATCACTTCAGCTGAAATACGTCTACTGCTGAAAAAAGGCCTCCCCAAGCTTCTCTCATACGGTGACGGAAAACATCGTGAGGGAACCGGCAATCCTGCCAGGGTCGTGAGATTGTTCGAAAGAGACACCGTGACCCTGGCACATGGGCAACTGAAGGAACTAGTGTTGCAAAGGACTCGAGTCCTCGAGTCGTAATTTTAAAGACTCGACTCAATTATGCAAGACTCAGTGTGCTCAATAGGCTCGAAGTCTAGAGTCAAGCACTCGAGTCTTAAAAAGGTCTCGAGTCTTAAAGAGGACTCCTTCAGCAGCAACAGCATCCTTCTCCAGCACCACATTTCTAAAGTGTCTATCTTCTTCATTTGTATGCGTGGTACCTACTACTGGTTATTGTGTTGTAATTTCTTATACCCTGTGTGCACAAAATTCATTCATCATTAGGTATCCTAATTATTTCAGAACAAAATAAATAAAAGTAGCTCATTCCATTTCATGGTGCCCCTACGGAAAGTCTCTTTGCTGCTTACACTTTACTCCGGCGGCTACTCGACGTTCTATCAAGGAAGGATTGAGTCATCGTCGAGACTTCCTTTGAGAGATGCGATAGCTCTTAATGAATTTTTCTTTAAGAAAAGGAATAGGGATTAGGGATGAGAAAATACCTACGTAGAGGAACGAAAGTGGCTCTAAGTGATTTTATTTCTTTGCGGCTGATTGAAGCGCGGTTCTAGATTTAATTAGTTTTATCAAGAGAATGGTTTGAAGTGAACAATCCAATTCACAAATTCATTGACAAAATGAACAAGAAGGGTTGAAAGTGCTGTTAGTGGAAAATCAAATTAATATCTAGGTAATATTCATGAGCCGACTGAGAGCAGTTGTGGTCTAGTAGTAATGGCCGTGACTTAACAGTTGTGGGTCGTAGAACGGTCCGACATTAACGAGACAGGCGCTTTACTATGTGTAAATTATTTTAACATCACTGCTCTCAAAACGGTGGAATATCCTTTCACTGTTTTGAGAGCAGATTAAACATCGTGAGGAAAACTGAATAACCTAAACCCAAAGATTCGAAGATAAGTGTCCTCCACCAAACCCCACTCTTTCTCACAGAGAGGTCTATGTCCCAACAGTGGAAAAACTATAGGTTGATTATGTTAAGCCCACTGGTTCCCTATAGATTTATTACTTCAGACTTAGCTCTGATTAATTGGTATTTTTGTAGGTTAAATCTCCTACGGTATTACCTCATATATTACAGAAATAGCTTCACCTACCAGGCGGGCTGAATCCTCAAAGGGATACTTAAAAGGTCACCTAAGTTAAATAAAAAAGGAGAATTTAATTTCTGTATTGACTCCTCTATTCAAATATTTAAAACGCGAGTTACGATAAATTCCAATTATTTCTGAACTCTGACGAATTTCATAAATCTATACATCTATACTCTATACATACAAATAAATAAAATTGGAGTGTCTGTTTGTAATATTAAGATAACCACTTTTTACTAAGTGTATATGGATGTATGCACGTTACATATACCAAAACAACATTTTTTACAATTTTTGTCTGGCTGTCTGTTTGTTCCGGCTAATCTCTGAAATGGCTGGACCGATTTTGACGGGACTTTCACTGGCAGATAGCTGATGTAACAAGGAGTAACTTAGGCTACTTTTATTTTAGGAAAAATCTTTTAATTTAGAAAAATACCTGCATTAATTTCCGCCATCCACGCGGGCGAAGCCGCGGGCAAAAGCTAGTTGTAAGTAAAATTAATTCGAGTTATTTTTGCCCTTCTAAATAGATTAGGGTCAATCAAGTTGAATGGTGAAAAAGTTAGTTTTCTTTTTTTGAGATTTTAGCTTTCGTACGTGAGCATAATGATTCATAAAGATAGAATATGTATCTGTGAAGAAATATTCTGAAACAGTTTTCATTAATGAAAGTCAAACGAAACTTAGTGGTTAAACCAACTACAACTTCAAATTGTATGAAAAAAAAGTCGTACAAGTGCGATTTGAACTCGCGTCGTGAGGGTTCCGTTGATGAATTATGTTATCTACCGTGTTTTTTATTCTAATCTAAGAAAAAACTTAGCATTGTATAGTTGAAAAAACATGTTCTTCGATACAGTCTATCTGCAAATTAATCTTATGTCTTTAAATGAGCAATTCTTGTATATATATAATCTGAATCTCAGAAAAAACTCCAACGATTTTCATGAAATTTAGTATACAGGGGGTTTCGGGGGCGATAAATCGATCCAGCTAGGATTCATTTTTAAAAAATGTCGTTTTATTCGTGTTTTCAATGACCAACTTTATCGATAATCAACTTGAACATAAACTTATTATTTTAAACAAAATTTACCAAAAAATACATCCAGATATTGTAAATATGTGCGCACAATATTGAGAGATTTCGTTTCGGAGATAATTGGAATGGTTAATTTTCATCTATTTTGTTAAATAAGTTTACAACTATATCATCGTATGTTTTTTGTCTCACACTTCTCTATTAACTTTACAACTATATATTACAAATAAAAATAAAATTAAACCCACAGTTTACCTTTTCATTTGATATGTCAGACATAGTTTACAAAACTTTATATAATATTTCCAATCGATCTCCCAAACATTACACGTGCGTGTTTGAGTCATCGTTTATATATGAACGAAATTTCAACCTAATCGGTTTCATTAGATTCGGGGTTCCTAAATTGGCTATGATAGGTGTTAGACAGACAGACATGAGTGATCCTATAAGGCTTCCGTTTTTTATTTAGATATACGGAACCTTAAGAAACGTGGTTTTGAACAATATGAAATAGAATTGTATGTACGTAGGTTGCTTCAAAAGTTTTGCATAACGACATATATTGATTGACATTTTTCTAAATATTTACCATCACAGTAACTTCTGCATACGTACAAACCAACTATTAAAAATCTCTTGCAATTTATCCTTTGAAACGGAAGCACAGACTAGTAATTCCTGGTCAGGTACAAATTTTTGGCCTTTTAATTTATTTTTAAGGACAGGAAAGAGCCCAAAATCATACGGCGCTTGGTCCGAGCTATAGGGACGATAATCCAACAGTGTGAAGCCCCATTGGGATTAAAACTACCGAGTAAGGCTTGCTCGATGTGCTGGTTGCAGTGATGAAAATGCCAAGTACTGAAGCGTGACTTTGGCCGCAGTCCTTCAGCTCATTTATAACTTTAGGTAAACAAGTGCCTGTGTACCACGCAGTGGTGACAGTCTCCTGTGAATCGAACACAAACCTTTTAGCAAAGAAAACTATGATCACCTTTTTACTGATCTCTGTTGTGTTACCATGTTCGGTTCCAGTCCAGCTCATATTCAAACACCCATAGTTTTGATCGACATTAACTGGGAACATAGAAAAAATTTAATCACGTTCCGTCGCCTGTGACGATTGAATCAACATCCTTTGAACGGCCGCAGTCGTATTTCTTTATCATTTTTTTACAATAATAGACACTGCTGGCTGTCTTTCATTTAGGGAATGAGGAATCCATAAAGAACATAATTTTTTTAAGATCAAATCTTCATGCAAAATTGAACTCAAAGTAGATGCTCCAATATTGAGTATCTTCTGGATTTGTCTATATGTAACACGTCGGTCACCAGACATTAAAGTTTTAACTGCGCCAACATTTTCTTGAGTCCTGGTCTTAACTGAGTGGCCTGATCTTTCTTCATCATCTAAATTGAAACGTCCACGTTAAATTCTTTGTACCAACGGAATACAGTAGATACAGAATGCATTTATCGCCAAAAGTATCAGCCATTTCGTCGTGGCACTCTACGTATGATAATCCGCGTTTGAAATTGTAACACTCGGTAATCACGGTAACTAAGACAAGCCATTTTAATCAATTTAAACAACTTTTCACAAATCATATAATAAACAGACTAAGCACAGCAAATTGTGATCACGTTTGAACTTGTAAGTCTTTAAACTTATTTATGCAATCAATCAAACGAGTAAAAACTTGTTAGATCTCTCATATTGCAAGATTTATGGAGCAACCTACGTACATATGTATATTATAACAGTTATCTATACTTATAATAAAACTGTAGAGAGGTCAATTCTGTACATTGAATATATATTCAAAATTAATATTGGAGAATGAATGGTGATCGATACTGATGCCAAAAATGCAATCAGTAATTTTTTTGTCTGTCTGTCTGTCTGTCTGTATGTGCACGCATGGGTCAAAAACGACTGAAAGAATTTTAACCAAACTTGGTACGATTGTAGTCCATACTCCTGGGCAGGTTATAGGCTATATAACAACTTGGTACGTTTGTTCGGCACTGCTCAGCTCCTATGTGTCTTAGCGTTAGCTAAGACGCATAGGAGCTGAGCAGTGACGATAAATTTGAAGCAAGTCGGGTGAAAATGCGCTTTCGAGCTCTTATCCTCGCATACGTTGATCATACACCAAAAGAAAGTTCCCGCGGGATATTTTCCGACCTCCACGCGGGCGAAGCCGCTGGCAAAAGCTAGTATTACTTAATGGTTTAATTATTATCCACAGAATTCCACAGCCTTTATTAACTTTAGTAATCAATAGGCATTTCTCTTGCCCTTATAATCTGTGACCTTTGCTGGACTCGCAAAGGTCACAGATTATTTCATTCTCAGAACAGATCTTCAGAATACGTCCACAGACACTTCTCCACCCAATATAAGTTGTAGGCAGACGCTTAGTAATGGCATCATGCGGTTAGGATTTAGTACAAAACGTGACTGGAATGTTGCTTCATAGACTTTGTCATAGCGACGCGACGCACTGTTCCAAAATGTTGTGACACTCGAGAGAACAGCTGTTCCGAGGTTCTATTCTAATTCGAATCGACAATCGATTACTCGATATGTTTGACATCAATCGAATGCTTAGTAAGAGGTGTTGATTGTCTATGTATCCACGCGGTAAGTTCCTACTTATATATGACCATTGTATGTACTAGATAGTAACGATATAATAAGACCTTTTCTTTTGGGGTGGCAAATCATCTCATCACGTCTCTCGCTCTGGGTGGAGCGAAAGGGCATGTCAGACTTTTCCTCACTAAAACCCACCGTGTTCCTTCAGTTGCCTATATGCCAGGGCCACGGTAACTCTTTCGAACAAATCTCGCAACCCTGGTAGGATATAAAATATCTATTATATTCTATTCTAAAGACAGGTCTTAACCTGCCTTTAGAATAGAATATAATAGATATTTTTAACACAAAGAGCTTTTCGTTGAAATGGTTCATAAGGAAATACTCGGTCGTTATTGACAGTGTCGATTAGTGCTACACGCTACTCAATTTTTGTGCACTAAACTGGTAATCGATTCAAACTATACGGAGTGGCAAGCACATCGAGGCGCAACCTTTTACTACAGATTCATAATATGATTTTGTACTAAAAACGATTTAAAAAAATTCTGACGAAAAATGTTCTCGCTAGACCATCTAGAATTAGGTAATGATTGGTGGGCGTTGATGTTCTGCCTCCCTCCATTTCTTATAATTTTGTGTACCTAGTATATACGCAAACAATCGAATAATTAAAGTACGCGCATCCTTACTTCATCATAAGCCCTCTACTAGCGACGCCTAAGATTTGCTGACCTTTAGAAACCTTTTTTGTGTAAGCAGGTTTCATATTTGTGACGTGGCGTCTTTGTAATTATGAACGTGTGAGGACTTTCTAGATGTTTCTGTCTAAGTTTTGGATTTATTTTGTGTGGTAAGTTCTTATTTATGAAGGCTTAGCGAAAAGTTATTTGGTTAACGAAAATACGTATTGGTATGACGTGAATTTATTCCGCACTGATTTTTCTCGATGTTGAACCGAGCACTGAGAATCCAAATCCAACAGTCAAACATGTCAGCAGTACTGAAGGTGTCTGTTAGGGGCGATGCCTGCCAGGGTCACGAGATTTGTTCGAAAAAGACACCGTGATCCTGGCACACGGGTAACTGAAGGAACACGGGTGGGTTTTAGTCAGTAATAGTCTGACACGCCCTCCCGCTCCGCCCAAGAGCGGGTGAAGTCATTTGATGATTACCCAACCACAAAAAAAAAAAAAATCGCCGAAAATACACACTTGGATTAATCGAGTCTTGCTTTCGGGGAGCAGTGTTGTTTCTGCTGCGTTAAAATCCAGTGTCACAAAATCTGGTCGCGATATTTTTACGTACGTGCGAATATCGATTAATCTAACGACTAATTCTTCATTTGACAGTGTTGCCGATCCCCTTCTATACCTCCCGGTTACATGCTTCTATCCTGATTTCTATGGCCTAACTTTGGCCAAATTTCAGTCACAGCGTTACTCCATTGACCATCTCCTCGTGGAACTAGATGTAGTGCTGCAAAGAACTCGAGTCCTCGAGTTGTAATTTTAAAGACTCGACTCTATTATGCCAGACTCAGTATGATGAAAAGGAATCTTAAAAAGGACTCGCGTCTTAAAATGGAATCGAATCTTAAAAAGGACTCGAGTCTTAAAGATGATTCGAGTCTTAAAGAAAAACTCTGAGCATGAGACTTGTAGCTCATTATTCGAAAAGACTCAAATAGAAGGTGATAAGTTCAAATGAGTGGTTATGATGTAATTATGCGTACAGAAAATCTGATGAGTTATAGACTCGAATTCATTTTCTGACTCGAGTCCTTTTCTAAGACTCAAGTCCTTTTTCAGACTCGAGTGGCTATTAAATGACTCGGGCTTGGCTTAACTCTAGACTCGGAGCCTTTTGCGCACATTGAGTCTTGCATAACTGAGTTGAGTCTTTAAAATTACGACTCGAGGACTCGAGTCCTTTGCAACACGAAAATCGCAGGGGTAGGCGATTCGACGCGACGGGAAGGGTCAGGGGAGCAAGAATTTGACGCGGACGAATTCCCGGGCAGAAGTTAGTAATATTATAAAGAGATTAAGTTTGTAAGTTGGTGAGTATGTTTGTAAGAACTAATCTCTGGCACTACGAATCGCATTTGAAATTTTTGCATTTGGTAGTCCAATTCTTGAGGATGGTCATAAGTTATTTAACATGATCGTTACGAGCCGACAACATGACAAAAAGACTGAAAGAACGCTTAGTGTAAACGAAATAATAGCGTGGCGGGCGTTTATGGGACACGACGCGACGGGTGAGCCAAAATCTCATGCGAACGAATTCACGGGCAGAAGCCAGTCTACAGCCAGAATACATATATATATTAAAAGCTGAAGAGCTTGTCTCTTATACTGAACGAGATGGTCTCTAGAATTGCCCGTCGGATTAAAAAAAAACGATTTGCTTTTGATAGTCCAATTGTTGAGAACGACTATAGGCTATTTAACATCAGCCTAACATCACTCTTAAGAGCCGAGAAAAAAGAAATAAAATCAGAAATAGTGTTAGGCGAAAACGAAGTAATTTCACGGGCAGGCGATACGATGCGACGGGATGTGTTGGGGGAACGGACAGAAACTAGTACCTATTATACAGTAACTCACGACTTCTTCCCATATCCCCTTTTTTTTTGGGTGGGACGTTATCAAATGACGTCTCTTGGGCGGAGCGGGAGGGCGTGTCAGACTTTTACTGACTAAAACCCACCCGTGTTCCTTCAGTTGCCCATGTGCCAGGATCACGGTATCTCTTTCGAACAATCTCGCTACTCTGGCAGTCCCATATCCCCTTAATAAATAATTATCGAAGTAGGCAGTGACTACAGAATGCCGTATGCTACAATTCTGACAAACTCATTTTGCTTTGATCATTGATGTTAATAAATCGGTAGAATATATTTGCCAATTTTTTAACTACTCAATTTGTATTTTATGACCTCAAGGAGGTTTTTCTAAGGGCGCTTTGAACTGAATATGTTTTTCTCGAAAACCGAATAGGTCTGCAATATTTTCAGAATTTTCTATTTTCTTTGCCATCGTGCTTGCTTACCAAAGATGTCGGTAGATATCCATCGGTAACCATCTTCCACGTGTTTGATCCTACAAAGCAAATTTACTCTTGGTTAATCAAAATATTATAATGTTAAGACTATTCATTACTAATAACAGAGTTAATATTAATCAACCATTTAACTTACGAGCAGACGTGATCATAAATAGTAATTACGATTAGAATGTTGGTGAAATAACTAACTTTCTTTTGATGTACCTCTAAATATTGCTCTAAAAGCTCTTAAAAGGAAAATGGCTACCAGTTTGTAGACAAAGTAAATCGAATATTTAATTAAACGTCAAAAGCCCGACCACGGGCCTTTAAAATTGATTTATGATCTCATGAATCGATATAATATTAATGGCGGCTGTTCAAATATTGTATGGAGATGTTTAAAAAGGTTTTAAGCAGGGTTTGGGTGAGTTATGTCTGAGTACTTTGATGTTTATCTTTTGTGTAGTTCTGTATTTAAGTTATATACAGTCTATCGTAGATAAAGTTGGTCATCAGGCAGAGTTTAAAAAGGAAAAATCATTTATTTCTATATTTGGAGGTATCGTTGGTCCCAATCGAAGTACGCATAGCCTGTATCGTGGACAACATTAAAAGGTAGACCATTTTTAAATGTTTTAAGGTAAAATACAATAAAGTTTGAAATAGGCTACAGTTAAGCTACTTTGCTTCATCGAGACTACAAACTTTGAAAATAATGACTTTCGTTTATCTTTGAAACTTTCGAAAAATAAAGACTGATTCAATTGTGATATTGTATAATTGACTGTGGCATACTATTCGTTGACATAACAATATGGGTTGCACCATCTACCTATATACACAGCTTTTAGACGTTGCAAGTCATTCAATTTTGATGCAAAATTGTTACCTTTAGCATGAAACTTGGTGTAGGGGTCTACTAGGACCGATGCCTGCCGGAGTCGCGTGATTGTTCGAAAGAGATACCGCGACCCTGGCACATGGGCAACTGATGGAACACGGGTGGGTTTTAGTCAGTAAAAGTCTGACACGCCCTCCCGCTCCGCCCAGAGCGGGAGAAGTCATTTGATGATTTCCCATCCTGAAAAAAAAAAAAAGTATGAAACTTGTACGTGTAAATGGGGCTTTAGTAAACTGTATTTTTTGTAGAGAAAAGCAAGTTTGATCCAGTGTGGAGTTTTAAAAATATATAAAAAACAGACCCATTTGGTTAGTATACAAACGACTAAAATAAAAGTGCAAAATTAGTGCTAGCAGAATCAATACAAACCATAATAATTTTTACGCCACAGTGGCTTGTTGGCGTTTCCAATGTCCCAGTATGGAGCTGTCCTACCTATCTGCATTCAGCATTCAGGATGCCGATGGGGCTGGCGTGTACCCTGCGCAAGATGGAGGCGCATCGCTTGCTCACGATGGCGTGAAAGCTATCTATTCCCACCTCTGCGAACATGCTGGAATCACTGCTGTAGAGCGGCAACCCAGTAGTCTTGGGCATAATAGTTCGCGACTGAGATCGCTCAGTTTAGTTCGCCGCTCCTTAACGAACTAGTTCGCTCTTCTAATTCGTCAGCTCCCAGCTCGAATCAAAGAAAGGCAGATCGTTCGTTCGTTTTGATTTTGCTCCTACTGCATGCGACAAGATTATGGAATTTTCTACATTTACCTACAATTTTTGTACTCTAAAAACGGCAACAACCTTTGAATGATAATTCATAAAATGATCATTCGTGATTGTAAATAAGATTTATTGTTGCAATAAATAACTGGTTTAGTGATTACAAAAACCTTGTTGTATTTTGTACTGTGTATTAGTTTGGTTGACGCTATCCTCGCTCATTCGGTCACGAACTGACGAACTACGGATCGGGGAATGAGAGAACTAGTTCGCGGAGTTCATCTAAGGGAGCGCTGAAGTCTTACGACCTAGTTCATTCGTGAACTACACAAGACTACAACGCAATCAATACTTTGAATGCATTATTGTATTGAACTTTACACAGCAAGCTCCACTAATATAAACACAAAACATTAATAAACACGAAACATAAAAAGTCTCGAAAAAAAATGCATGTATAGGTACCCAATTTAATTGACAATCACTTGTCGAATCAACAGCGTCGATGGACTAATAAATCCGACTATCCGACTTAATTTGCGTCGGCCGATCCTAACCATTCACCCTTGTTACCGAGGACATAGAATCAGAATATGACAGAAGCGTTACTCCCACATTTAAAATGTCTACAGATTCCGAAGTATAGTAAATGCGTAATTTCATCACCATCATTTCAAGCGCCGACTTTCACTGCTGGACATGGATAAAACCGGTAAAATCCGGTTTGTGCTTCCTGGTTTTGAGCTTCTTGCATCCAGCCGATTCCTGTGGGAGGTTTGGCAGTTCTTTGGGATATTTTGGTTACCTTAGTTCACCTGTAGATCTCTTTATTACTAATTCAATCACGTTGAGAGCAGTTTACGGTCCTTTGTGTGTTTTAACTATCTAATATAGTCCATTGTGTACGACCAAGTTTTACTGGCGACACGCACTGGTCAAAGACTTTCGTCTTGTGACACTGCGGTATTTGCGACGAGAAGATATTGTGTAGCTTTCCGAACGCTGCCCAGCAGAGCAGGACATCGGGGTCAATTCTACCACCATAGGTGCCTATTTCTTGGCGGCAGAAAAAGGTATGGTGGAAGAACTGTAACTTTGCTGTGTTCTGGAGTACAGATCATAGTTTTTACCTTAGCCCACAGAGTTACCATAGCCCTGGCATAGACAACTGAAGGAACACGAGTGGGTTTTAGTCAGTAAAAGTCTGATACGCCCGTCTTCTCCGCTCTACCCAGAGCGGGAGAAGTCATTTGATGATTTCTCACCCAAAGAAAAAGCCAACAATGCATCCGATATGCAGCAAATGTGTCCGGCTCTTTGGAGCCGGGCTGTTTTTTGGGTGCTTTTTGCTCGTAGAGCGCAGTACCGTGTGCCTTTTCCGGCTTGATTGCCATTAAATAAATAAAAATAAAGGTACAGTAATATCGCTTCTGCAAGGTTTTCTAACTCTATGCCAGGAACTAGGGGATTAAAACTAAATTGTGATCAGTGTACGCCAGTAATACTGGGTCCGACAAACGTTCGGCTGGGATAGGGATGCGCCGTGTCAATCACGGATTACTGTGGTTACGGGCTACGGGAATATTCCTCTATCTATTAATTTGTATCTAGCGCTGCGGTTTTAGGTACGAAGCATCTGGTCTGTACCTGAAACACATATTGTGAGTATGTTTAATTCTGGGTGTACTTTAGTTACACGTCTGCGTAAATCTTCTGGGAATAAAGCCGTGGTATTTAGGTTATTAAGTTGTGTATGTAGGCTCAGAGATGTATGCTTCAATTGCTCTCGATTGCCGAATTATAGATTCTGGGAAGCGTGTTCTCGGAGGTGTATTTTGATGGAAATACACCTACAAGTATATATTGAGTTACCTTCCAATACACTGTGATATAGGAGCTGGTGTAACCCTAGATAAGACTAAAATAAATAAATGAAAATAAAAACGTCTTTTATTCCCTATTAAAAATATTTATATATAAAACAAAATTCAAATAACTATTCATCATCATATAAGCTGGTAGACGTACAAAGCTGGACATAGGCCACCCCCAATTTGGGGACTTTGTCATAATTGCCACGCTTGGCAGGCTGGTTGGCGATCGCAGTATGATGGTAAAATGCATAGAGAACGCTACTCCATTCTCTAGTTAGTTCCTTAGTCGCCTCTTACGACACCCACGGGAAGGAATGGGATGTTAATTCTATACTAATATTATAAAGAGGAAAAGTTTGTATTTTTGTTTGTTTGTGTGTAATGGATAAACTCAAAAACCACTGGACCGATTTTAAAAATTCTTTCACCATTAGAAAGCTACATTATCTGCAAGTAACATAAGATATATATATATATTTTTTAAATAGGGGTCCGTAAGATATTTGGGTTTTTCGGACCCAAGGTGTAAAAAAATCATCCAAAAAAGTTCCTTATTAATATGTCTTCGAAGTACCAGGTTGTCATAACTTGGTAGGAGCTCACCTAACATGGGTGTGTGATAGGTAGAAAACGCTATATGTCTTCGAAGTACCAGGTTGTCATAACTTGGAAGGTGCTCACCTAACATGGGTGTGTGATAGGTAGAAAACGCTTTATGTCTTCGAAGTACCAGGTTGGCATAACTTGATAGGAGCTCACCTAACATGGGTTTTATTGATTCTGAGGCGGTACGAAGTTCGCTGGGTCAGCTAGTAACAAATATAAGCATACTATTTTAAACTAATTAGTTTAAAATAGTAATCTTGTCATTGTCCCGACTGTAAGTTACCATTTTGGTCTAGCAATTTTTATTATGTCATCATCCCATCATGCGTAAGAACTTCCTTTGTAACCTTTGCCCTGTGGGCATTGTCATGTTATAACCGTTTTGGTCCATTTGTGGTATTTAAGACACGCCACATTCCCGCCTAAATGACGTAACACAAACGTCGAAATAAATATTGTAGAAGGCTGTAAAAACAGAGCAAAAATCCCTGAAATAATTCACGAAGTCTAAAAGAAAAATAAAGAAGCATAAAAAGAAAGACAATATACTAGCAGGGAGTTCTGTAAGTCGTAAATATAAATAGACAAATAGTAAAGAAGTAAGAACAGTATTGTTCAGTGAGCATGTAACGTAGGATCAATGTGGATGTTCAGACAAATGAGGAATGAGGCTCTAATGTATGTAAACAAGTGTCTTAAGGAAAAACAGAAACGTTCGAATAAATCTTTTAGTTTCTACGCCTTTGGGAATGAAATAGTAGGCTGCAAAATCAGTAAACTAGGTATTGATAGATTTAGATTAGTGGTATATAAAACACCGACGAATAAAGCTGAAGAGTTTGTTTATTTAGCCGCAATAATCTATAGAAACACCTAGCGGTGTTTCCATTTTTTTTAGCAGCATTTAAAAAAATATTATTGTTTTTGACAGTCCTTTTCTTGATTCTTCAAGAAATGGACAAAACAACAATATAGTCTAAAGGCTGTTTAACATCTTCTAAGGACCAATAATTGGAGCCGAGCAAAAATGAAAAAGTCAGAAATAATGCTGACCTTTTCCTAAGTGAAAATTACGTAATAAAGCGGGTTGGCGATGCAATGCAACTGGCTTTGGGGGCAACAAAAATTTCACACGGACGAAGTCGCGGGCAAAGGCTTGTTCACTATAAAATAAAAATTGCTGATGAAATAACTTAATAACACTTGTTCAACTATAGAGAATTGAACCAAGTAGTCCACGCTCAACAGTCACGTTTGTGACCACAAGATCAACGCGGCAGTCTGAGGTTCTTTGCTTAGCTATGATCTTAATTAAAGCTTATCCATTCAGGCAAGGAGATAATAAATTAGCCTATAATGTTTCCATTGCTAAAACACAGACCTCCTCTCTGTGATAGGGAATGGTCCGTAATCCCCCGTACCTAGTTGGGTTGGTGAATGTCAAACGGCTTCGAACTTTGGTTCTAAGACATGCCGGATTCCTCACAATGTTTCGCGAGCAGTGTTGATTAAATATTAAAATGACATAATATGACGCCATGTTTCCCCAAAGGGTTCTGTAAAGGTACCTATAGTAACACCCACATTTCGCCAGTTATGTTTAAGTCCCACGTAATGTGGGCGAGCCTATTGCCAGCAACCGGGCACAAATCTATGCTATTGAGAAATTCCAGATTAAAAAATCTTATAACAATTCCCGACTTGAGAATCGAACCCAGGATATCATGTTTAGAAAGAAAGAAAAGAAAATGTATTTATTGGGACACGCATAGAAACTATACAAAAAATAATACTTAATAAAATAAAAAAATCCTAAACATAAGAAATAAATAAAAAAAAAACTTAAAAGAAAAGAAAAAAAAACAGAAAGTCCTGTCCAAAGGCCAAAGGCCCCCTATCTCGGCATGATGCTGAGACATTTAAAAAATAAGTGTCGCAGCGCTGGTATTCTGATCCCAGCAGCAGTACCAGTAGTGCTTGCGACTACTAGACCAAAGATGAATAAATAATTGACATACAGTGTCTGCTTTAGTAACCTACAACTCTTAAGTCACGGCCACCACTGCTCTTAGTTTACGGGTCGTGAGCAAAACTAAAACAGTCACACAAAAATGAAGACAACAAAGGTATCTTCCATCAGCCCCACACGCCATAAATACTTGACTCGAAACAAACGGCGTCGGATACCATTTAAAGAACAATGTTATATAATTTACAACCGTTCCTGGCAGCTCAGCCTCTTTTACTGTTGGACTCCAGCCAGAATTTTACATAATAAAGCTCTTAATAGCATTCCGGTTAGATTTTAAACATCACACACTGGTGTGGTACTTTATGATGGTAGATGGAGGAGTAGACTGCCAGAATGGGCTTAACTTGGTTCCGAGGTGAAATATCGTGCATTCTTTTAGTTTAATGTCGCTTTGTGTGGCGAAGATGGGTTAACAATGCAGTATGTTTTTTAAAAGAAGAGTTTTATGATCTCGGTGAGACTGGCATAGACCAGGGAAACATAGAAGGAAGGAGGCTTATACTTCGCAGTGGGTGGAATCAGGCTTTCAATAATGATGATATAAGGATTGTACCTGGTGGAGTTTTGTAGTTTCTGCCTACCACTAAAGCAAAAAGTTGTGAGTTTATGTGTGTAAGGTTTTAAGAAAGTCTGAAATAGGCTTATCGTACGGGTCGATCGATTAGGTTAAGTTACGCATGCCGAAACAAAGACCTCTCCGTGCCTAGCGTTGGTTGAGCTGTACTTTTTTGATGATTGGCTGTCGTCCTGGGTCCTCAGAAGCCAGAAAGTCTGACGACCAATCTTATTGAAGGGTATCGTATTACCAACTAACTCCTCCACAAGGACAGAGAGGCAGTCGCTCCATGTAAAATACTGGAATTCAGCGGCATCTGGTTAGACTGGAAGCCAACCCTGGATACTGAGGTAATAGCCAGGCAGATGATGTTTTTAGGGGTCTGGATGAAAGCCTCATTGGCACACGATCCACAATCTGACCGATATGGATAGTTATGGAATAGGTAACAGAGAATGATAGACGACTAGATTACCAATGAAAAGTAATTTTGAAGTACCACTACACCTTCCACGATAGTTAAAAGGGCAGATGAGCGATTTAATTTTAGACTTGTAGTTTTATTTTTACAAAACAAAGCTAAAAGTTCAACTCAGACACGCAGTACGCAAAACAATTAACAGTTCACGTTCAACAAAAAATTTCTTCTATCCCATTTATCCTATAAACGTATTTTATTTTTACTTTCTTCATTTTAATTGTAATTTCACAGGCAATTAGTTAACTTTATCGTTAATTGCTTATGATATCGCCCACGCCAAGCTTACCTTTAATATTTTCCTTAAGGCAACAAAAAAACCGGCCAAGTGCGAGTCGGACTCGCGCACCGAGGGTTCCGTACAAACCTGTAGGTATTTTCGGTTTAAAAATATATATATTTTTTAATTTTTATATTTCAGTTGATTGAATGTAAGGTAAATTGCGGTTTACGATTTATGACGTTTAAAAAAAAAACTACTCACTCGATCTCGTTCAAACCAATTTTCGTTGGTAGTTTGCATAGTAATGTACATCATATATTTTTTTTAGTTTTGTCATTCTCTTATTTTAGAAGTTACGGGGGGGGGGGACACATTTTACCACTTTGGAAATGTCTCTCGCGCAAACTATTCAGTTTAGAAAAAAATGCTTATAGAAACCTCATTACCATTTTTGAAGACCTACTCATAGATACCCCACACGTATGGGTTTGATGAAAAAAAAAACATTTTTGAGTTTCAGTTCTATGTATGGGGAACCCCAAAATTTATTGTTTTTTTTTTCTATTTTAGTGTGAAAATCTTAATGCGGTTCACAGAATACACCTACTTACCAAGTTTCAACAGCATAGCTCTTATAGTTTCGGAATAAAATGGCTGTGACATACGGACGGACAGACAGACAGACAGACAGACAGACAGACAGACAGACAGACAGACAGACAGACAGACAGACAGACAGACAGACATGACGAATCTATAAGGGTTCCGTTTTTTGCCATTTGGCAACGGAACCCTAAAAAGGAAGTTTCAAGAAGAATATAGGTTTTCCTCAATATTATTGTCGCTTTTCAAATAAAATAATATTTGCTAAAGGATTAGCCTCGTTGGTCTGGTGGTGACAAACGGTACTGCTGATCATGAGCTCCTGGGTTCGATGCTCGACCTGAGAGGTTGGGCAAAGTGTTATTGGGTTTTTTCATCTGGAGATTCTAAGTAGAGCGGAGCATGGTATTGTGCCCAGTTGATGGCTATAGACTCGCCCCCTATTACACGGGACTTAAATATAACTGTTCTAGCAAAATGTGGGTGCCAAAATCAAAAGTCATTTATTCAAACTAGGCTGAAAGTCAGCACTTTTTGAACGTCAGTGTGCCAAAGGTACACCTCAGCCCTATCCCTCCGGGGAAGCTAGTTGTGATGTTATGATAATATGATTAGCCGTATATCGATTGAGGTACATAAAGTGAAAGTTGCTCCATTGAAAGGGAAGGATAATCCGAGTAGACGGATGATTTCAACGGATAAAAACTTTTTAACAAAAAATTAAACCGTCGAAAAAACTGAAAAGCAAAAAATAATAAGCCTTAAAATTATGAGTCGGCGCTTTGAGTGATCTTTGTTCATTGATTTTTCAGCGCCGACTCAAAATTTTAAGGTTTATTATTTTTTGCTTTTCAGTTTTTCCGGCGGTTTAATTTTTTGTTAAAAAGTTTTTATTTTATATTTTTTGTGGCTTTAATGGACTTATTATACTTGGCAAGGTATACCCTATCCAATTAAAAAAGAATCATCAAAATCGGACTACTCTGTATAAAGTTATGCGTGGTTATACATTACAATCAGTGAGTAAACAATCAATCATCCCCTGTTTTCCGACCCGTTTGATTTTGTTTTCCAAATTTATATGGGACCACCTTGGGAGTATACCTTTCCCAATAAAAAAAGAATTATCATAATCGGACTACTATGTAAAAAGTTATGCAAAAAAAAATATACGCATCGAATTGATAACCTCCTCCGTTTTTTTTCGTCGGTTGAAAATTAAGACTATGTTTCTTAATCTTCTAAACGCATTAAAGTGTATTTCATTACTTCCTGGAAATTAAATACACAATACAAACACGGTGTAATTAATTTGTACCCTTTTCTCTCAACATAGATGATACACAAAAATCTATCCAATAAATCCGAAACGACACTAACGCGGAAAAATCGTGGACACTTTTACTCCAGCAGTTTCGGCTTTCCAGTTTTATTTTTGTTTTTCGGCACACACTACTCTAATTCGGCCTCGGTGTGACGTTGTTTTCGGTGCCGGGACAGTTCTGTCACACACGTTGTTTTCGGTCGCTAGGCCTCGCACGAACGCGCGATTTAAATGAAAACGAACGAAAGTAAATTTTGAATTGAAATTAAATAAATTTCCTTATTATGAATCTATACCACAGAAATTTAGATGTAAATTAAATAGACTGTCTTGTCGTCTGTCTATCGTTTAAAGACTAACTTTGGAGGATTGAGGGAGAAACAGATACAATATTGTAGGTAGTCTGTGGTGTACTATTTACTAAAATACAATACATAAAACAAATGCTTATTTATAAAAAAATAACGTCATGGTTTTCGGCTCCCGGTCGCCACTCCAGAACCTTTCAGCCCCATAGGCTATCTTTCTTCGACCAATGTACCCCGGCACTGCCACTTTTGTTTTTCTTTGACTTCAGATTTTTATTACGTTCGTATACTTGTACTTGTACTCGTAGTACGTTGATTCACATCATCAAACTTAGAATTAAATCGTTCTGATATAAGTTACCTACGTCTATTTTCCGCTCGTTCGTGACAGGCCCACCGGTCGACCGCGCGGTCCGTCGGGTTTAGTTCTCGTCTCACAGATTATCACAGCCTTCAAGTTTTTTTTTCTAGTAGGTATTAGGTGACAGTATCAGATTCAGGGGCTTTTCACGGAATTATTCAAAGTTAAGATAATAATACTATCTGCATAGTTTAATCTATATGTATCTATACTATTATTATAAAGCTGAAGAGTTTGTTTGTTTGGTTGAACGCGGTAATCTCAAGAACTACTGGTCCGAATTAAAAAAAATCTTGTTTGTGTTGGATAGCCTATTTATTGAGGAAGGCTATAAGATATATAACATTACGCTACGGTCAAACGGAGCGGAGCAGCAATGAAAAATGGACGAAAAATGGCAGGAAATTCATTGAATTCAATAGGGTCAGGGAAGCAAAAATTTGACGCGGACGAAGTCGCGAGCAGAAGCTAGTTTTCCATAAAACTGTTTTTTTCAATTTCTTATAGTTTCTTGGGATTCCGATTAAGTGTATTAATAGTAGTAATTACAGCAGTAGGTATTGATATTATCATTAAAGCGTAGGTGCTGATAAGGTATCCAGTGTCTAAGTGATTACTATGTAGGTGCTTAATAGCAATCATTTGTCTGATATTGTAGCTGGAATTATAGCCGGCCCACGACTATCTATAGATTTGATTATAGTCAAACGTTGTATAGAGTGGAGGTTTAGAAGGAAACCGATGGATGTTTTCGAATAAAATAGGGTTTGATTAATAGGAAACAAACAGATATCAAATTAAGTTTCATTCAAAAGTACAAATCGGTTTCTTACTAAAGATCAACTATATTCGACGACTGTGGTTACTGATCTCTTTTTTTTTGTTTTGTTTTGTGTATGGGAAATCGTCATATGACGTCTCCCGTCTCTCTCTAAGGTGGAGCGGAAGGGCGTGTAAGACTTTTACTGACTAAAATCCACCCTTGCTCCATCAGTTGCCCATATGCCAGAGCCACGGTATCTCTTTCGAACAAATCTCGCGACCCTGGCAGGCATCGGTCCTAGGGGACTGCTTCTGTTGCTGACATCTCTTTGAGGCGCGCGTGGAACACAATGCGCCGTCGACATGAGCCTGGTCCTTACCGACCTTACCTTAGCAATGTGTAGCTCGCCGCCCGCTAGCCCGCGCATATGGTGGCCGGGAGTCCGCAATCGACTCCCGACGCCCGGGGTGTCTCCTCCTGCGGCGGATAGATGCGTGAGGGCGCACAGCTTGCCTTTTTCTCACGCACCCCGCCTCCTCCTTCGCGAGCATTACTGCTTCGCAGAAGGAGGTGACGTCTGCCCATGCCCTCTCGCTCCGTACCATGGCCTGCACCAGGGCCGGACGCGAGAGGTCGCCGTCGCCAATCGCCTCCACGACGACACGGCGGTGCTCCGCCCAAGCAGGGCATACCTCCAGGCGGTTACTTATCTCTATTGGTGTAAGTAAGTAAGTAAGTAAGTAAATTTGATTTGTTTAAACATGGTGTACATACATTGCATGCAAGATAATAAGGAAATACATAAAGGATCAGACATGTTCAGCCACATATCGTGGCGTACTAATTGGTAGGAAGAGATGGTGCATAAACCGTTATAATATTCATCAAAATTACATTTATAAATTATTCATTAAAGATACCTAATATTTATATTACAATTCAATGTCAAAGTAGTGATTAAATTAGTTGGTCATTAAAATATGAAATAAAATAAAATTACAAATATTCCAAAAAATTACATTGGTTAAAAATTAATAAAGTCCAAAATACAACATTGTCATCCCAAAAACGGAGAAAATTGTCCTCTTTCATAAATTCCGATACACTATAATAATACGCTCTTTCAGTTAGTATTTTCTTTAATTTACTTTTTAGAGCAGAAATATTTAATGTTTTCCACGATTTGGGCATTTTATTAAAAATGTTCGGAGCCATGCAAAAGATACTCATATGTATAAGAGTTGTTTTAGCGCCGTGAACACAGAGTTTGAAATTATCACGTCTATTCCTAGGAGCAACATCAGACAAACGCTGGAATAAATGAGAATTGGATTTTATAAACATTATTGTTTCCAGGATATATAATGAAGGTAATGTCAATATCTTACGCTCTATAAAATAAGGTTTACAGCTGTCCATTGTTTGCAGTCTAAACATCGATCTAATGCATCTTTTCTTTGGTGATATCTCTTTCGGTGAATCTAATACTGTTTACCTCTATATTTCAGTAACTGTAGTAGTTTTATTCTAAATACATCGTATTTACTTATTTTCTAACTTATGTAAACAAAAAATTGGAAAGTCATTAAAAAAGGAGTAATAATGGAGTTCCCGTTCTTCTCCAAAAGAAACTATCTTTTGGAAGGGGGCAATTAAATTAATTTTTTCCTTTTTAGGGTTCCGTTGCCAAATGGCAAAAACGGAACCCTTATAGATTCGTTATGTCTGTCTGTCTGTCTGTCTGTCCGTGTATGTCACAGCCATTTTTTTCCGAAACTACAAGAGTTATGCTGTTGAAACTTGGTAAGTAGATGTATTCTGTGAACCGCATTAAGATTTTCACACAAAAATAGAAAAATAAAAACTATAAATTTTGGGGTTCCCCATACTTAGAACTGAAACTCAAAAAAATTTTTTTCATCAAACTCATACGTGTGGGGTATCTATGGATAGGTCTTCAAAAATGATATTGAGGTTTTTAGTATCATTTTTTTCTAAAGTGTATAGTTTGCGCGAGAGACACTTCCAAAGTGGTAAAATGTGTGACCCTGCGATGTGGAGGGAAGGAGGGGTTAAGTAAATACCATGTCGTGTACTTGTCCATGAGTCAACTGGAGACTGACCTCTCAAGACTCCCTTTATTAGTGTAATATATACCTAGTCCGTACGTGACATATAGCATAATATAACTATGGACATAGCTTATCTACCTTAACTTAAACTAAGATCTAAACGTGACGTACGTGACACACCACATCACCCTTCCTAAAGTAAAAAAAAAAAACTTAGTTACTTTGTTTTTTTTTTTTCATCTCTTTACATTTTTAAACTTACATTCTAAGTCTTACAGTATAACTTTGTCCTATTTTTATGTATTACATCTATCTTATTTTTATATTTAACTATTACATTTGGTGACTCGTCCTTTACAACTACAAATGGCCCATTATAAATACACTCCAACTTATTGCCTACTTCGTTTTTTACCAAAATCAAGTCACCTTCCTTATAAGTTATAGAATTAAGATTCTTATCATAACAATGTTTCCTTGATAACTTACTTGATACCAAATTTTCTTTTGCATCATTTTGAGCCCTTTGTAACCTGTATTTAAATTCTAAAGGATAATCATCAAAATTATACAAAGGTTCAACACTTTCACCTTGAAGACTACTTGGTAACCTACAAATTTTACCATAAACTAATTCATAAGGCGTATACTTAGTCACAGTATTAACTGTTGTGTTATAAGAAAAACACCAATATGGAATCCAAGAACTCCACGATGATGGATTATTATCTGTTTGTATCCTTAAATAAGCACCTAAAGTTTTATGAACGTTTTCCAAAGACCCTATACTTTCATGATGATATGACGTTGATAAGATTTTATTGATGCCCAAGACATTACATAGCTCTACCATTACTTTTGAAATGAACTCAGAACCCCTATCCGTAGCAATTGTTCCCGGTATCCCATATCTCAACACAAAATTTTCTGCCAACGCTTTTGCTACCTCATTTGCGGATTTATTTTTTAGTGGATAAGCCTCCACAAACTTCGTAAGTTCACATTGAAGAGTTAATATGTAAACATTACCATTTTCGTCCCTATCAAGTGGCCCCACTATATCTAAATAAATCTTTTCAAAAGATGAAGATGCAGTGGTAGTAACCGTCATTGGTTCTTTAGTATGTTTGGAAAACTTTTGTTTTTTACACTTATCACATTGACCAACGTACTCCGCTACATCTTTCTCAATTGACGGCCAATAATAATATTTCTTTATATTATTCACCATCCTGCGTATTCCTGAATGACCACTCGTAGGTAAAATATGAAAATCATTTAAAACAATTCTCTTCTCATCTGCCCCTTCTATTTTCCGTACACCCTTCACTACATATATTCTAAAATCCCCACATATCGAATTACTATTTTCCTTCAAATATTTGGCCATTTTTGTAATAAAATTAACGTTATAACGATTTTTCAAAATAATAACTTCTTTTATGCCCTTTTATTTATTTATTTATTAAAACTTTATGCACAAGTAAAAAAAATACTGTACAAAGGCGGACTTAATGCCTGAGGCATTTTCTACCAGTCAACCTTAGGGTGGTGCAGAGATAAAACATGGCAGGTGCAACAAATGGGATAGATATATCGGAAACAACTATAAAATACAAGTATAAATACTAATACATAAATACATATATACATACATACATATAAACGAAAAAAAACTGTGTCAGGAGAACTAACGATCGGTAGAGGAGAAAGCGAAACCAGCAAATCAGCGCTGGTATGTTTCTGCCAACTTCTGACGGATATGTTCACGAGCTTTCACTTTAAAAGATAAGCGACTGGTTGCCGTCCTGATATTCAGAGGGAGCGCATTCCAAAGAAACACCGCCTGGACAAAGAAAGAAGAATGAATGAAGCCAGAACGGTGAGAAGGACACCGTAGAAGACGATTATAGGTGGAACGAAGACTTTTAGTATGGGCAGAGCATAAATATTGAATTTGGGAGGTCAAGTAGGAAGGAGAAGTGGGTTTGTCGAGAATAGAGAACAGCGTTGTTAGAGCCCTCAACTCTCTGCGCTGACGAATGGGTAACCACTTTAAATGCAGGCGGTGCTCGGATACGTGGTCATACTTACGAAGATTGAAAACGAATCGAATGCAATTATTGAGAAGGCGGTCAAGTTTATTGAGGAGATCTGCATTCAGGTCATAGTAACACACATCACCATAGTCAATTATAGGAAATATCAGGGACTGTACAAGCAATGCTTTTATGTATGATGGGAGTAGGTTTTTCAACCGATAGAGCGACCGCAACGTTCCGGTGACTTTTTGACTGACAGTCGTGACCTGCTTTCGCCAGTCAAGACAAGTGTCGACATGCAGACCAAGATTCTTGACATCGGAGCTAAACGGGATGACGGAAGTGTCAAAGATTACAGGTGGCACAGTTACGTCAGTCAGCTTCCTCAAATTGTAAGGACTCCCTACTATGATAGTCTGACACTTAGTAGGGTTAACCGCCACCCCAAATCGATCTGACCAGTTTTTTATGCGATCTAAATCCCGATTTAGCTCCTCAATCGCATTGGAGATGTCGTCAACACTTGTCCGACAGTAAAGCTGCAAGTCGTCAGCATAAAGATGATACGCAGCTCGAAGCTCGGTGGTAATGAGGTTAATAAAAATAGAGAATAAAAGAGGAGATAATATACCGCCTTGAGGGACGCCAGCTGCAAGATCACGCCAATTTGACGAAGAGTCTCCAGCAGAAACAGACTGCTGACGTCCCTGAAGATAAGAGGAAAACCATTCCAGCGCCTCTGGAGAGACCATAAGATAGGAAAGGATGGATAAAAGGACTTCGTGACTGACGGTATTAAAAGCATTGGAGAAGTCAATCAACATTAAGACTGTTACTTTAGTATCTTCCATTCCCCGCCTTATATCGTCAGTCACTTTAAGGAGAGCTGAAACGGTACTGTGCCCAGGCCTGAAACCGGATTGAAATGGACTAATGAGGGAGTTGTGATGAATAAAGTGGGAAAATTGTTTGTGAACGCTGGCCTCGAGCACTTTAGAAAGAAAGGGAAGGATGGAAATTGGGCGAAAGTGACTAGGAAGACAGGGATTGGGTATCTTAGGCAGAGGCCGAACAAGAGCCTTACGCCACTGGGAAGGAAAAACACCGGTGTAAAGGGAAAAGTTTATGATGTGGGATATCGCAGGCAGGAATTGATCAAGAGCCGCCACGATCATGTGGCGGCTTATGCCATCGCAGCCTACGGCTTTGGATTTAATGGATGTGATAATCTTTTTGATCTCTCCTGGGTCGACTGGGGTGAAGACAAAGGGGTTGATATTGGGACGTATCAGACTAGCAAGGTAGCCGAGAGTTTGACCTTTGGTTAGACTATCTAACGTTGGTACGGTGGAGAAATGTCGATTTAGATCGTCCAAACCAATTGTGCTAGGGAGGTCAGACTGTCGAGACTTGCCGATGCCTAAAGTTTTAAGGAACTTCCAAATATCGGCAGGCGAAGAAGAAGTGACATTACTTAGGATGTGGCGGCGTTTAGCGTTGCGTATCATCTGATTACACCGATTCCTAGCAGCCTTAAAGAAGGTCCAGTTATCCTCTGACCGATCCTTTTTAAATTTCCGAAACGCGCGGTCCCTCCGTCGCATGGCCATCTGAACTCCCCTGTTCATCCAAGGGGCTGGTGGACGCTTCAACTTTATTTTTCTGACAGGAGCATGGGCATCATACAGCTTGACCACAGCATCGTTGAAGAAACGAACCTTTTCGTCAACTGTAGTAGCTGCTTCCAGGGGTGCCCAATCTATATTGGATGCATCTTGTTGGAGCCTCTCGCTATTCATACGTGCAAAAGCACGCCTGTACTGGAACCTGGGTTTAGGTTTAGGGGGTTTCAGGACATAGGATAGGAATATAAGGTCGTGACGGGAAAAGCCAGGAGCAACATGTTGACCATGTGAGGAAACTAAGGAAGGATTAGAGGTCAGGATAAGGTCAAGCCAAGTATCATCAGCTGCAGTATTGTGATGAGTGGGTTGAAGAGGCAATACATGCAGACTGGCTGACTCGATAAGGTGTAGGAGTTTAAGGGAACGAGGGGAGTTGTGGGCAAGGAGGTTGGTGTTAAAATCCCCCATAACGATGTGATGTGCATACTCCGAACCCAATGATTCAAGAACCGATTCGAATTCAGTGAAGTAATCAATAGAAGGGGGGCAATAGACGACACCAAGGACGGTTTTAGCTCCTTTGACACAAACCTCGAGGAATAGAAACTCTGCAGATTGAGTGGGAGAAGAAGAAGCTAGAACTTTATAAGGAAAATCACTACGAAGGTAGATGGCTACACCACCACCCCTCTTACCGATCCGGTCATTCCGAAGAAGAACGAAACCGGGAAGTGAGTAAGTGGTTGAAAGAAGGTTAGGATTGAGCCACGTTTCAGAAATCAGGACGGCGTGAACGTTAATGTCGGTAAAAGTATCGTAAAATTCGTTAAAGTGACTGGGAATGCTCTGAGCATTAAGGTGGCATACATTAAATAGTCGCCCAGAACTTTGACAGAAATTTTGGCGTAAAAGATCGCCTAAGGTGTCTGTAAGAGAGCAAAAACTATTGTCACTGGAAGATGCACTAGAATCGTTAGCAGAATAAAAAGATTCGTTATCAGAAATCATAAAGTGAACAAAATAGATATTTATAAATATATAATAATAAACAATACTACACGAATGACAGGTACGGTAACATCTCTGCACCACCCGCCAGCTCACAACATCCACTAATTCTAGAAACACTACACTAATATAATAACTACAATGATCAAAATGATAATAAAAATCACATAACAAAAACCTAAACAAAACAGAAGAGCAGTAACTGTCATGCAAAATAATATAGTAATAATAGCAAGATAGTAAGTGAAACAGAGAGAAATAATAACTTAAATTAAACAAGAAAAAAAAACGATAAAATGACAAAATATAAACGACGAGTTAAGTAATTTACTTAGGATGCCAAGAACGTATCCGATCAAGAACACGACGTCAAACTTATTCTGGCTGCTTGTCATACATAATCTGTGGACTTTGGCATCTCAGTGACATACTTGACATTTGCGTTAAAATAAAAAATAAATGAAGGTTATAGCAAAAAGCAAAAAAGCACTATAGTCAAAACTTTTTGAGGGTAAATTATCCACTAAAGTGAGCATACTAACATATTATTACTAGCATTCTAACTACAACACAAGAGATTATGGGGCAATAACGTAACAAAAAAGGACTAGTCTACTAATTTCATAAATAAACAGATTTTGATGGTAAGTAATTCAATAAAATCAACTGCATGCAAATCAATGTCCACTAGATAATATAAACAACATGATACCGTTATTAACCCGTTCTGTTTTGCAGGTTATCTCCCGTGCCTTGGGCCTTTGGAAACCTCTGAAGCAGAGGACTGAGCTCATCCATTGAAGAAACTTTATGTTTACTGCCGTCAAAAGCCTTCAGAACGATGACACCGTCCTGCGTCCAACATGACCGCATACCAAAGTGTTGACGGGCCTTCCCAAAGATGGACTGCCGGACTCTTGTCAGAAACTCCTTGACTGAGATGGATGTTCCCTTCAACCGGGTCTTAGCTTTCCACACCACTGTTTTTTCATCATAGTTCGAAAATCTCACCAGGATGGGCCTGTGATGTTCTGTACTGGCTACGCCAAGTCTGTGACAGACTTTTATGGAAGATGCAGAGAAGTTCTTGAGGGCCAGCTTATTGGTCACAATATCTAGGACGACTGTGGTGCTGTCTTCACCATTAACTTCGGCAACACCTTGGAAAATCAGTGCTTTCCTTCGATGTCTGGTCTCCAATCCGTCGACCTGCTTAGCACACTCACTAATCTGAGTCCGGAGCAAGCCAAGCATGTTGAAAATAAGCTCCCTGAAAGTGCGGAACTCCTCAGCCACCCTCGCCACCGTGTCCTTGGCAGGCCCTGCGCATTGGATTTGAGCTTCCAGGGCTTCCATCTTCCGTGTGAAGTTTTCCTCAAGACACTTTTGTGCAGACAATACCTCAGCGAATTGAGACATAGTGATGTAGTATTATTATTTGTAATTAGTTTGAAGTGACTGTAGATGATGAGCTGGCAGGTGGTATAATTTAATGCCTGGGTCACATGAATGTGCCACAAACGTGAGTATTTGTGTTTTGGATGTTAAACACTTACACTTGATAGAGATTAGGGTAAAAGACAGTTTATTTCTATTTTAAATAAAAATGATAAAACAGAGACACTTCTATCGTTTTTTACACCTACCCGCCTTTTCAATACAAAAAGTGACTATGTCTCTCGACAACTCGTCTCGCGATGATGCCGATAAAGATTCATAGTTTACGTAAATACTCGAGTTTTCTGGCACATACATTAAATTGCGCGACTTTGAAAATATTTTTTCACCATTAGTGTTACGTAACATCTTCTCCCACTCATTCAAACATATCTCAATGTCATTTCCTTGTTTTTTAAGAACTTCCACGATCCTAGGGTGATCAGTCCTAGATACCACAGGGTCCGTATCACAAACATTTGGTTCTTCCAACTGTTTGTACTGCGCTCTTGTCATTACGGATATAGTTTTTTCACGCATGGTTTTCAAATCTTCACTTGAAATTACTATCCTAGAAAGTGCATCAGCTAATACATTTTCTTTCCCCTTAATATACTCGACCTCAAAGTCATACTCTTCTAAACATAAACGAAACTTAGTTAACCTACTTGATGGATCTGTCATGTTAAACAAGTATAATAGTGGCCGGTGATCCGTTTTTACAACGAACCTCCGTCCATACAAATACGGTCTAAAATATTTAACTGACCATACTATAGCCAATAACTCCTTCTCTATAATAGGATAATTTAACTCACTTTTCCCCAAAGACCTACTAGCGTATGCAACGGGTTTACCGTTCCCATTACACAAAACACTTCCTACCGCATAACCCGAACTATCGGTTTGCAATACAAACGTGTTGTCTTCAGAAAAATTTGGATAATCCAACACTGGTGGATTCATTAACGCTTCCTTAAGCAACAAAAATGACCTCTCACATTCATCGGTCCAACTAAACACTACATCCCTCTTACATAGCTTATTCATAGGCATCACTATACTAGCAAAATTTGGTATGAATTTCCTATAATAATTTGCAAACGCCACAAACCGCTTTACTTCATCAACTGCCGATGGACGCGGATATTTCTTTATGGCTTCTACCTTTTCAGGATCTGGTGAAATACCTTCCGCTGAAATCACGTGTCCTAAATAAAGTATTTGTTTTTTCATAAATTCACATTTGGATGGATTCAGTTTAAGATTGACCTTTCTCAGGCGAGAAAACACTGACATAAGGTTTCGGTTGTGCTCATCCAAATTCCGCCCGAAAATAATTAAATCATCCAAATATATCAAACATTTGTCATAATTTAATCCTGACATGGCTACAGTCATTAACCTGCTAAAAGAACTTGGACTTATCTTTAACCCCATTGGTAATCTACACATCTGATATTGCCCTTTATCTGTCGTGAAAGCTGTGTATTTCCTACTACTTTCATCTAAAGCACACTGATAATATGATTGTGATAGATCACAGTGGCTAAAGTAAACCGCACCCGACAATGAATCCAAGATTTCATTAATATTTGGCAAAGGGAATTTATCATCCTGTATCTTTTCATTTAACTGCCTGTAGTCTATTACTACACGCCATTTTTTCTCCCCATTACGATCTGCCTTCTTGGGTACGACCAAAACAGGACTAGACCACTCACTAACCGCCTCCTCAATAATATTACTATTCAGCATCTCCTGCACTTGCCTATCAACCTCCTTTTTCTGTACATAAGGTATTCTATACTGTTTCCTGTAAACTGGAGTAACATTATCTTTCAAACGTATTGACTGCGCATATACATTCGTGACATCCAATTTATCTCCCGGAATATAAAAAATATCTGGATATTTTGCACATATTTGCTCAACTGACAACCGTTCCTCGGCATTCAAATAATCAAGATTAAGCAAAGAAAATATTTTCTTAACACGTTCAACACTTACTTCTGTTTCCGCAAAACTACAACAATTAAAATCACTTAACGGATAGACTTCTACATCGGACATACCACACACAACTTCCTCCGTGGTTGTGTTTAAAATCCTAATGGGCATCATCCCATTCTTAGGTCTAGCTACTACATTTGCTAAGAAAACCCCTTCGCGCAACTCCTTCCTAAACACTACACAATCTTCTGCTCTATTAACGGGCAAATACTTAACCATTTCACAACGCGGAGAAATAGTTAAAGAATAATTATAGGATTTAAGTGGCATCGAAACCGTCTGCTGCTCACGGTTCTTTAGAGATAACCTGTTCCCCGAAAAGTCTATAATACCACTATACGTCTGCAAGAAATCCTGGCCTAATATGCCAACTGACCTACATGGCAAATCATTGAATATATAAAACTTATGCACGAACGAACATTGTCCGTATTCCAACGTCAAATATACATAACCTATAGCCCGTAAACTACCCCCTACACCATTAATCACTAATTCTTCCTTAACTACTTTACAGCACAAAGCATTATCCCTCAAGAAATTACTTTTTATTGCCGATATCGACGCACCCGTATCGACTAACCATTCCGAATCCACATTATTTGCTAGAAAATTCACCCAGTTAACACTATTGCAAGCTAAAATATGCTTAGCCTCGAAAAAAACTGCGTTTCATTCAATCGTCCGCCTTCGCTACTTCGTGACATCGACACTGCACTTGAGTCAGCATCGCCCCGCACGTGCTCTAGACACGCTACGCGCTGTCGACCTTGCTGAGTCTGCCGTCCACGCTGAGTACTATTGCTACGACCGCGCATTCCACTACTATACCTTACGTTTCCATTTTGGTACGTACGCCCAACAGCTGTTTTTTGCTGCGCGTATCCATTACCTACAGCGTGCCGCCTATAGTCATTTCCACGACCCCTATTTCCCGTAGAAAAACTACCACCCGCGGACCACCGCTGAAACGCCATGACTTGACCCGACGAAGCACAATTTTCGTCTTCCGCTACCCTGATAGCATCTTTCAAACAAGTCAAGTTCCGTGCCGTAATAATTGTACCAAGACGCTGATTACGAAGTCCGTCAGCAAACTTTTTAACCGCATACTTCTCATTTAAAGGCCGCAAAATTTTATAAGCCTCCGAATTTTCCCCGGCTTGAGAAATAGTCAAATCTACCATTAACTTCTCTATCTCTGCCCCGAAATCCGTGACCGACCTATCATTTTGCCTAGCGCGAGCAAATTTGGCTTGCACTGGAACGTCCGACTTAACCGTCAACAAATGCTTCTTCATGTCCGTTAAAAGACTGTCTACAGTCGTATAAGTAGAGGACAATCGCATCTTAGCCCCCTGGGTAAGTCGTGTAGTTAGCACGAATCTAATTAAATGAGCACTATCAGCCGCTTCTAACATAGAGCTGTATAAATCTATGGCATCAATCAAATCTTGGGTTACCTGCTCATCCCCATTCACTTTCGGGAGTAAGCTAACCCCCGTTTTCAATGAAAACCTTTCCAACGCCATCTCTGTATCGGTTCCGGTACCGTTTTCAAACTTAATAGTGTCCACATACAAATTTTCTATTTTACTCACTAGCTGTGCCAATCCCTCCGAAAACTTGCTACACTTAGAAACTACACACTTAAATTTACAATACAGGGCTTTTACCTCGCTTATCTTTCCATCAAAATTTTTGCCTTTCCGCCTACTGGGACCTAACTTGACAATTGATTCCCTCAATAACTTAAGCTGTACAAACAGTGACGTTAACTCCACTTCCATTTAAAATTAAAGTCTCTAACTGATAGATGACCGAAAATACTCGTCACTACACTTAAGTTCAAATCACATCACTTACTCCTCTTGTCGCTCCGCCAGCTCCCGGTCAGGCCATCTGCACAGCTCGCTGCACCTCACGCTGATTGATCTTCTCTTCGATCCAATTCTGATGACACCTCCTGTACAGCCGGACTGCCACGCCAATGATGACAATCGCCAAACACACGGCGATAAACAACAGCATCGCGTTGATGGTGGATATCTGCTCTTGTGTTACTGTCGCGGTATTTGAACCACCCGCTGCTGTCTGGGCTATAATAACCTCTTCCTTGGATGACGTGCTCCCCATGGCCTGTGACTATCCAACTGTCGAGAAACTGACTGAAGCCGACTGAAGTGACTCCGACGAGATCCCGGCCGGGCAACTATAACGCCGTCCAGTCGACTGGCAGGGTCGCCATGCGATGTGGAGGGAAGGAGGGGTTAAGTAAATACCATGTCGTGTACTTGTCCATGAGTCAACTGGAGACTGACCTCTCAAGACTCCCTTTATTAGTGTAATATATACCTAGTCCGTACGTGACATATAGCATAATATAACTATGGACATAGCTTATCTACCTTAACTTAAACTAAGATCTAAACGTGACGTACGTGACACACCACAACCCCCCCTGTAACTTCTAAAATAAGAGAATGATAAAACTAAAAAAAATATATGATGTACATTGCCATATAAACTTCCAACGAAAATTGGTTTGAACAAGATCTAGTAAGTATTTTTTTTAATACGTCATAAATCGTAAACCGCAATTTACCTTTCATTCAATCATCTCAAATATAAAAATTAAAAAAATAACATTTAATTTCATAAACATAAGCCTTATGCATAAACCGTGAATACCTACAGGTTTGTACGGAACCCTCGGTGCGCGAGTCTGATTCGCACTTGGCCGGTTTTTTTTCGTACATTTTGACAATCATAAGTGCTTTCATCATCAGCACTCGCTTACTGCAGTCCAATGCTGGACATAAGCTTCTCCATTGCACGCTATTTAGTTCTATTTTCAGCAATTCTCACTCAGCCACTACCAGCCAATAATAATCCTTATAATACTCTAATTAAAATAAGCGATTTGATCATGACTTTATTACTTAGTTCCACATTCAAATTAATTTGATCTTAATCATTCAAAACATTAAATGTTTAAGCTCTTAAAATTTCACATCAACCAATAAAGGCAGCCTTTTAAGTGGCACCAAACGTTGGTTGCAGAAAAAGATCTTATTTCAAAAGCAGTCTATTGTCACAGGATTTGTTACCAACTCTTGTCTCGCCAAAATTATGATAATGTTCCCGTTTGCGAATATGGCGGATGAAGTCGCATTTTATTGCGAAAAATTGTCCAATATCGAATTTTAACTGTCGCATCAAGGCTGGGATATATTTAGCGATAATATTCCTCTAGCAAACATCACGCCTTGTTTCACCTAAGGTTTCGGCAGAGGTGTACCTACCCGTAGTAGATAGAACCACACTTATTAGTTATGTTTAATTCCTTTTTTTTAATATTTCATGAAATTAAAATACAGAGGTGTTAAGTACTTAATTCTAAACTCACCAAACTTTTACGTTTTGATGGCGAATAGCCTTGTAATAGGGGCGAACCTATTGCCATCAATCGGACATTAAGCAGCTACTGAGAAATTCCTAGTATAAAAATCCGATAAGCCTTTGCCTTATCTGGGAAACGACCACAGACCCTAATGGTCAGCAGTAGAGCCTGCAGTCACCAACGAGGCACTCCTCCGTTACTTACATATATTTTTAATACACCATAGCAGACTAAAAACAGGTGAACTGCGTCGACTTTTTTGTTTCGTTTTGCTATACGATGCCCCGCGGCCCTATGTAGTTGGTTTGTCTGGCAGTACCTATAATTATTTGAATCATGCTGCTAAAGTAGGTAAAATCAAACCATGCGCATGATTAGCCTTTAATGTTCTCACTGCTGGAACACAGGCTTCCTCTCAACGACAGGGAGTGGGGTGTAATCTCCTACGTGGACCCAATCTGTAATGGTAGATGTCACCTGTCTTCGAATTTTAGGTTTATAGGACATGCCTCTTTCCTCCCGATGTTTTCCTTCACCGTTTTGAGAGCAGTGGTGATAAAATTATTTCCACAATATAAAGCGTCTATCTATATAAAATAGGTTCGAACTTACAACCTACTATTTTTAAGTCGAGGCCAATCCCACTGGGCCACCGCTAGTCTATTTCGCAAGATAATAAAATAATGTTATAACAACGAGTACCTAATTAATTAATAAAAATAACGAAATAATACCTTACTTAACTAAAACTATTCACAAACTAAAATATAGTAGAAAAATTCACCCGCATTGCTGTCGACTGGTAATGTACCCAAGAGATTAGCAAAATATATAACAACCATCTAAGAAATTATTATCGTTAGTGTTTGTAGACGAAATGTATTATTATTGTGTTGGTAGGGACTAATTTAAACAAAGAAAATGTATGTTAACAATAATTAATTTTTATGCCGAAAGCACTCTCCATATAAATTAACATCTGACTACATACAGGGTGGACAAAAAAATCCAAGGTAATTTAAACGGCGGGACGAGCTCGATGGGTTCCGTCAGCACTGGAAAGAGGACGCGCGGGCTCACGGTCATTCCGATCCAGCCCGTCCCTTGCTGCCCTCTACCAGCCATGCCCTAAGCCGAGGTCCGTACCCGCGAGGGGGTGCCCTTAGCGAGTAGTCGCTCTAGTTTTAAGTTTTTTAAGCCCCGGCTGGAGGCCTTAATTTATTAGGGAAGCCACAGGCAAGTCCGGTTAAGCAGCCGACAACCTTATAGGGTAACCTGCGAGATGTCTTACAAAAAAAAACGCGGGCTCGCGGAAGATGAGACGACTGGAGGAAGGCCTTTACCCAGGAATGGAACAGTGGAAGCTAGTAAAATAAAATCCATACATTTTGACTGCGTCGGGTTAGCACTTTTCTATAGAACAGCTGATTTATTTTTAGATAACCTTGGAAAAATTTCAACGCAGGGTGTTTCAAAATAATGTACTGAATCCGAGGTTTCAATTTGCGCGTCGACGTCTTTGCCTCTCTGTGTAAAAAAGAACTATCATTACAAAATTCTTTTCCTTATTTTGTTACCATCATCAGAACATTTTAAACAAGTATTTTTACATATTTCGAGGGGCTCATCCATTTTCCTATAATACTACTTTTACATGAAAACCTCTTATATTACACCCACCGGAAAGAATACAAGAATAATAAAGTTCAGTGAATTTCGGAAGATTCTCGTCTTGCAAATTAAATGTTTGCTTTGACATTCAAGAATGAAGTAGGCGGTCGTAAAAGTCGTTTAATTTATTTACAGAAATAATTTCTTCACTTTACGTGTTATTTTCGTGGTAATGGATAGCTAATAAAATGCGTGAGATGAGTAAAATAATAGCCACAAATTAATTTTGGTTATATACATTTATTTATTAATTCATTTAGACAACATGATCCATTTTTTTTAGTAAACAAGTGCTTAAAACTATGTTAGTTCACACATAAACGCATACAATTTTAAAAGAACGGATCGTCATACCTGTCCGCAATCACACTCAGGATGCTGTTGTTACTCTTACGCACTCCGTGCAGCAAAGACGCCGCTTTTTTGCGTAGGATTGCCGCGAAACCGTCTGTGCGTGCCTCCATGAACATGGCGGACGCGCTATAAAATGGAGGAAGTCTCAGCAGCATCTTGAATGCTTTATTAGATTAGACCCGTGGTCCCAGCTATCTTTCGTAGATCTTAGACAGTCGTTACAGGTCATCAGAAGCCCGTAAGTCTGACAACCAATCTTACCAAGGGGTATCGTATTACCCAGTAACTTGGTTGATGATGTTATTTTACGTCAGTACGAAAGTGGTCTCGCTCTTTTTAAAATACCAGCCTATTGTCCTACTGCAGGGCAAATACCTCTTCTCATATAAAGAAGAGCAATTAATAAGAAGAATAATTAAGAAGCATTATTAATCACCATGTTTGCTCAAGAGGGGTAGGCGATTTCAGACTTTATATGAAAAGTCCAGGTTCTTTTACGATGTTTTGGCTTCACTGATGCCAGTAATGTCCTGTAAGATAAACTGAGAAAGTACATAGCATAGGCATAATGAGCCTATAATGTTCTGACTGCTTGGACACAGACCGCCTCATTGTGTGGGCGGTAATCCAGCATAGGAGGCCCAGTGCAAAAGGCTGGATGCCATGATATTTACATTTTGGTTCTATGATAAGCCAGTTTTCTCACGATATTTTCATTTACTGTTTTAAGAGCAATAGAGATGAAATTACTTAAATAAAGTGCCTGCTAGAATTGAAAAAGTTACATTAGTACAGTTGCATCAAAATATCGGGACGAACACACTGTTCAAAATGATTTGAAGAACTAAGAAAATTAAACTTTATCAGAATTGGATAAAGTGGTTATCTGAATAACAGTTGTCGTGTACTGTCTTCATACTGAAACATAATCTTGTGGTGGTGTGCGTTAATATTTAATTTTCATAGTTGTTTAGATCATTAAGAACAGTCTGTTCGTCTCAATATTATTGACGCTGACTGTAGTTGACCGACTTTGCACCCAGAACCTCAGGCATGCGAGGCGAGGCTTTATTCACTGGGTCATTACGACATATCACTCCCTTATTCCTGTCAAATTTTAACACAAACATGTACTTCTAACAGTGTTTTCAATAACTGCTTTTCTCTAAACCAAACAGTAAGCCAAAAACAATAAACCAATTTAACCTATTTTAAGCACAAAGTAAGCAATTTCAGGCACAAAAAGTCACAAAATGAAATTCAAAGGTACAAATTGTATAACATAATACTACGCGCACGCTTTTACCCATTCCTTTTTACCTCTTAGATGAGGGCGAGGTGTAATAATATAGGTAGGTAAAATAAATTCCCCTTACAGGAATGTTGGGAATCTGTATAATTGGGAAATGTAGAAGCGGTGGTAGCTAATTACGTCACTAATCCTTCGCGTCACGATTTAAGGCACCGTAAAGTGGTATGGACGTAAGGGTGTTTCTTTAAAAAATATTTGAGTGTGTAGTTTCGATTTTCTTTTCTTGTAAAATAGCTATAAGACTATGGCTAGAAATTAATCTGGGAATTTGAGGTTTTTGTTTCGAAACACGTCCGCTGCGGGACATAGGCCTCCACCAATTGAGGGGGGGGGGGTGGGGTTGGCATAATCACCATGCTTGACAGGCGGGTTGGTGATCGCAGTATGGTGGTAAAATGCATAGAGAACGCTGCTCCCCATTCTCTAGTAAGTCCCTTAGTCACTTCTTACGACACCCACGGGAAGAAATGGTATGGTGTTACCTATTCTTTGCGTTCGGCATTACATGTAACAGTTATATAGTGTCTTGTATGAATAAAGCGGCCAAGTGTCAGTAGGGCTCGCGCACGCGGTTCCATATCATCGTACAGTATTTCTCAAACACGTTTCTTGTATGCAGGTGGCAACTATAGAAGTCCCTTTTAAAGTTTAACCTTATTTTATTTTTATCCTCTGTTGCTATAGTAGTATACACACTGAATTTCAAGTGTCTACCTACGATTCAATAGATCCAGCCCTGTGACAGCTGGACATGCCACAATTGCGGCGGTAAGTCCTCTCTTTGAGGAGTGGATAGAGAGGCGCCACGGCGTCCTCACCTTCCGCCTGACGCAGGTTCTCACCGGGCATGGGTGCTTTGGTAGATTCCTGTTCAGGATAAAGCGGGAGGAAACGCCCGGGTGTTTCCATTGCAAGGATCGTCTGGAGGACACGGTGGAGCATACGGTGGAAGTGTGCCCAGCCTGGGCGGAGCACCGCCGTGTCCTCGTGGAGGCGATCGGCGGCGGCGACCTCTCACGTCCGGCTCTGCTGCGAGCCATGGTACGGAGCGAGAGGGCATGGGAAGCAATCACCTCCTTCTGCGAAGCAGTAATGCTCGCGAAGGAGGAGGCCGGACGCGTGAGGGAGTGGCAGTCTCTGCGCCCTCACGTCCCTAGCCGCCGCAGGAGGAGACGCCCCGGGCGTCGGGAGTTGATAGCTGACTCCCGGCCACCGAAGGCGCGAGCTTGCGGGCGGCGAGCAATGGGTAGCTCGCCGCCCGGTAAGGACCAGGCTCGGGTTGGCGGCGCGTCCACGCGCGCCTCAAAGAGATGTCAGCAGTACTGAAGGGGTCTGCTAGGACCGATGCCTGCCAGGGTCGTGAGATTGTTCAAAAGAGATACCGTGACCCTGGCACATGGGCAACTGAAGGAACACGGGTGGGTTTTAGTCAGTAAAAGTCTGACACGCCTTCCCGCTCCGCCCAGAGCGGGAGAAGTCATTTGATGATACCCCATCCAAAAAAAAGCCCTGTGACAGACGGACGGACGGACAGCATAACTTTGTTATAAGTTTGGCTTTTTGTTTTATTGCTTTAGCATAGTAATTTAAATAAAAATAAAATATTTTAAAAATAAACAATTAATTGATTTTAAAACATTCGTCTTTTTAATGAAATTTTAATTCAGACTTATCCTTGGTTGTAACATTCAGTCACGCTTCAAGATACTGAAATCATCCCTGCACGATTTTATTGTAGATTCTACCCTCCTTAACCCCTGATCCACGTTTTTTATGATATCGGTACTATTCCGTACGAATATCATCATTCCGTCCCAAAACAAATATTGCCATGTTTGCTCTTACATCGACCCATGCACCGGAGTTATGGGCTATGGGTAGGGAATGCAAAATCCGGATTATTTTTAAATCCGGATTTATAAAGTATAATCGCACACAAATCCGGACTATTCGGATTTTTCGACGTTTTTTATTTTATTATAAAAAACCGGCCAAGTGCGAGTCGGACTCGCGCACCGAGGGTTCCGTACAAACCTGTAGGTATTTTCGGTTTAAAAATATATATATTTTTTAATTTTTATATTTCAGTTGATTGAATGTAAGGTAAATTGCGGTTTACGATTTATGACGTTTTAAAAAAAAACTACTCACTTGATCTCGTTCAAACCAATTTTCGTTGGTAGTTTACATGGTAATGTACATCATATATTTTTTTTAGTTTTGTCATTCTCTTATTTTAGAAGTTACGGGGGGGGGGGACACACATTTTACCACTTTGGAAGTGTCTCTCGCGCAAACTATTCAGTTTAGAAAAAAATGATAATAGAAACCTCATTACCATTTTTGAAGACCTATTCATAGATACCCCACATGTATGGGTATGATGAAAAAAAACATTTTTGAGTTTCATTTCTATGTATGGGGAACCCCAAAATGTATTGTTTTTTTTTCTATTTTAGTGTGAAAATCTTAATGCGGTTCACAGAATACACCTACTTACCAAGTTTGAACAGCATAGCTCTTATAGTTTCGGAATAAAATGGCTGTGACATACGGACGGACAGACAGACAGACAGACAGACAGACATGACGAATCTATAAGGGTTCCGTTTTTTGCCATTTGGCAACGGAACCCTAAAAATTAAGTATACGTGTAAACTATACAACGACACTCAAGGGACTGTGCACATTTCGACGTTATAGAGAGTTGTCGTTAAATGGAGAGAAAAAAAATCTGTATTAGAAAATTAAAAAAAAAAACAACGAGCCATCCTTCTGATGCTTTGAAAGAAAGTAAAGCAAGTTCTTCAGCAAACTTCTCCGCCTTAGCTTTCACGATCGGCCCCGACATAGGTATATTATGCTGGCGCTGTCGGTGAAACCATGATAGTATAGCTTGATCCAAATTTTCGTATTTAGGTTTTTTATTTGGAAGATTTTTCATCCTGCTCTGCTTGTAGAATTTTTTCTTTATTTTTCCATACGGTGGATACGGTAGAGCGTCTTAATCCAAAGCGTCTGCCAAAATCACTTATCTTCTCTCCCGCCTCTATTGCGCGTATCAGTAAAACTTTTTCGTCAATACACATTGATTTTCTCTTACTTGCCATGTTTACAGTTAGAAAGTTTGTGAGCAACTTGGAATATGATAAGATATAGATAATCCATGACTCCTAGTAACAACACACGTGCAAGCAATCCCACTTTGTAAACAAAAGAACGGATTTCTTAGAAAGATCGGTATATATGATGTCGAAACTAAACAGGGCCTGCATCACATTCTGGCAATGCAAGAAAATGATAAGAAGTGGGGCCTATCCCCCAAAATCACACTTTGGCTGTACACCGCAGTGATCCGACCCATGATCACCTACGGGGCCGTGGTCTGGTGGCCGCGCACCAAGCTTATTACAGCAAACTACAACGCATGCAAAGACTAGCCTGCATGGCGGTCACGGGTTGCATGACGACTACTCCGACTGCAGCCATGGACGTCATGCTGGGACTACCACTCCACCTGTTCATACAGCAGAAAGCCACGATGGCGGCAGCGCGTCTGGATGCAACTATAACCTCTGGAGAAAGAGAAACACACAACACACCGCGCTGCTTAAGGAACTCAACAATGAGTTCCCCATCACTAAGGCTATAAATGACCGGGTACCCAAACAGTTTATTTTTGATAAAAAATATGGAATCAAGCTTCACGAAGATCGCCAATGTGAGGGTTTGCGCCCCATTCAGCTGCGCCTCTTCACGGACGGATCAAAAACAGACAATGGCACAGGTCCTGGAGTCTTCTCGCAGGACTTCAACATACATATAACCACACCGTTGGGAGTCCACAACACAGTGGTCCAGGCTGAATGCATTGGGATCACGCTTGCTGCTTCAGCCATCATGGTTAGGGCAGTTAAAGACCACTCGATCCGCATACTCTCAGACAGTATGGCTGTTCTGCAAGCGCTGGACAGTCACTCGATTGACTCTGGGCTAAAATACGAGTGCCACCAGCGCCTCAACCAGGTGGGTAGCCTCAATAATATAAACATTCATTGAATAAAAGGACACAGCGGTTCGCTAGGTAACGATGCCGCCGATGAACTTGCCAGAAGGGGGTCGAGCATAACACCGGTGGGACCAGAACCATCGCGCCACTCCCCTTTGGGTTCCCACGCTCTCTAGTAAGAAAACGTACCAGGGATCTACACTGTGAGCTATGGGTGGACCAAAGTGAGTTTAGGTAGGCCAAGGAAGCACTTCCTATCATCGATACCCGCCTCACAAAACAGGTCTTCCGGTTAGACAAACGACAGCTGCGTATGGTTACAGCAGCAATAACTGGCCATTGGGTCGTTTAATAAACATCTATTTGTCATAGGAGTTACAACAGACAGTCCGCTGTGCAGGGCCTGCATTGAGGACGACGAGACAGCAGCGCACGTGCTTCTAAACTGCCCGGCGATCGCCACATACAGGGCCAAGTACTTCGGTAACCCAGGTAACCTACGTGAGATAGTCAGCAACATCAAGGCGTTGCTGGCTTTTCTCGAGGAGCTGGGGTGGAACGAATAACCGATTTCCCACCCGTACGCAAATACGCGCTCAGACGTGGAGTTGCGGACACCAGCCCGTTCTACCTATTACCTATGTATGATGCCGACAGTCGAGCTTATTACGGGCTAGGATAATAAAGCGAAAAAAGAAACGTACACAGCTGCGCAGTTTTTACTAATTTTGGCAACTTAAAAAGTACTTTTTATTATTTAATTGGTGTCTTTACTGAGAGTGGGTGTAATGCTATACAGAGTGTATCATTGGAAGACAAGCTAAACTAATTAAAGTGGAGTGATTTTGACGCTTTAGTGAGTTTGTCGTTAAATCGAGTGACGTTACATGGAGTTTACTCTGCTTTTAGATTTGTCACGTAGTTTACGCTGAAATATAATTAAGATTGTGGTTGAAGACACATGCTCTATTTTATAGGTGTACAAAGAAACGCTTTATTGAAATACGAAAAAACCGGATTTTAATATTAAAATTCGAATTTATATGAGGACAGAAAATCCGGATCGTTCAGTTATTTTCGAATTTCGAACTATCCGGATTGCAATCTCTAGCTATGGGGCTATTCACAAAAACTACATTCGACCCTATGTCGGAACTCTTTGCGAGCAATTTTTATTGCTCGTATAGCTAGGTGTTAATATTTGTGTCTGTGGTGCGAAATAAATTGGAGTATAACTTAGATCAACACTTTCAACGGCTCTGAGAGTTTATTTTGTAAAGAGGGCGAGCGACGATTGTTCTTGTTTGAAATGTGATTTAAAATGTATTACAGGTAAGTGTCGTTATGTTCTATATTTTAAAGACACAGGAATATTTTGTTTCTTATTTTAAGGACACGCAAAAGGTTTTATAAATGTGGAGCAGTTTTAAGAACTTATTTGCAAAATAACTGTCATTTTTGTAGATTATCGATTTATGTCGACAATATTTGACTACCCTAATTCGTTCCCTTCAATCATAAATAGGTATTATTATTATTTTAAATTAATTATTATATTTATATAATCGTTTCTGTTTCGCGGACAGTGGAAGGGCTAACTTTCGGCGCAAAACCATTACTGAAATCGAAGAATCGGAATCTGACCTTTATTTGCTATGAATGTTAAAGTGTGTAAGTTAGGCCTATTCAAATATAAGCGATATCTCTGTAGCGTTCGGTAGCGATACTGAATTGGTATGCGATTTCGCTGTCCCGCTCGGTACTAATCAGAAGACGGACCAGAACCACTACCGAGCGAGATAGCGATTTCGCGTACCGTTTTAGTATAGCCATCGAGTGTGATATCGATATCATGTACTCGATTCGGTATCGCTACCGAGCTCAACATCGATATCACTTTATAACTGAAAAGGAAGACGTAGAATTGGAAGGCCTCCCACAAGGTGGACCAACCTTATGAAGGCCGCAGGAATCCGCTGGATGCGGGAAGCACAAAACCGGTCGAAGTGGCGGAGTTTGGGGGAGGCCTATGTCCAGCAGTGGACGTCTTTCGGCTGAAATGATGATGATGAATGATGAACAGGCCCTAATGAAATTGACGTCTTTGCAATTTGCACACTTTCAACCTCAGTACGACGGTTGCACAACCATCGCAGAAACTATAAAAAAATTACTACGATAGTTCCTCTAAAATATCTGCTCTTTTTGCGATACAAATTGATATGTCAACAGGACGAGGGTGTACCAGCAAATACAAGGCTTGACATGTTGACGTTTGCCGATATAAAATCTATCGAACTCTTTCATTTGAAGTAAAAAATCGGTATTTTTTTTGGGCAATAATAAGCCTCTTATGTTTCTACTGCTCGTATACAGGTCAGACAGGCCTCATTTCTGTAAGAGGGAGTGGATCATCAATCCACCTCGCAGGCCCTGTATGGGAAGGTGAATGTCACCTGCCTTCGAATTTTAGGTTCAAGGACAAGCCGATTTCTGCACGATGCTTTCCATCTCCATTTTGAGAGTAGTGCAGCAGTAGTGACAATATAAATTACACAAAGTAAAGTTGCAATATGTTGAATCGTTTGTAATTACCATAGCATCAACCAACAACTAAGCTGATTGCTTCAATGACATTGCGGCTCAGTTTAACGATACAACCTATTGTAAGTAGAACAGCAACGAGTACCTCAGAAAAACATTGTAAAAGTCAATTATTTTTAAAGACCACGGTTAATCTGTGGATTTTCATCCCGGCTCTTCTCCAAAGAAAACGACCAAGTAGTATTGTGCACCTTAGTTCTGATGTTTTATAAGTGGCTTTGTCGCACACAACACCAAACTCTGCTACTTTGACTGGGCCTGTGCTTCCTGCATGCAGTGGATTCCTGTGGCCTTCACACCACCGATCTCCTGAGGTCCGACTCATGTAGGTTTATGTGAAGTAAACAATTTAGAATTTGAATTTGAACCTATGACATTCTCCATGTGCAAATAATGCCGAGTGGAAGCCTTCTTGTCATAGTCACGCGTGCAGCTGCCCACTATTCGTGTACTTTATTCATAAGTATACTTATTAATCTGTTTCGTTTTCCTTTTTTTTTAATTAACCTATTTACCATTTTGTATGCACATTGCACGTGTTTCTGTAACAGATATATCTATTTCTTTCTTTTCCTTCATAGTTCAAAACGAAGGTAACGAGGACTTTTCACGCAATGGAACCCTTGGTGTTATTGGCTTTAATTTTACAAGGTAGACATGTACTTCTATATTATTATTGTATTTCCACTGCTTTCAATATTGAATGATTTCACGAAATAGTGCTACTACATATACAATTATACAAACTTAATATAATTTTACTTAGATTTGCGATTATGGATTATAACAAATTTTATATATTTGTAACTCTATTGAAAAATAATCTTGTATAGTAAATGATATTTCCTTTATCCATAGTAGAATAATACAAAATGAATTTACAGTTTAAAATATTTCGTTATAAAAATCATAAAGACACTTAAAAATATAAAAAATGCTAACCCATCCGGATTGGGAACAGAGTCGAAGCAAAAGTTACCGAAATGGAGCAATAATAGTATTATTGTGATTATAAGCATTACTCATGCAGTATGTGTCACGAACTTTGATCCTCATTGCAAATGTGAAACTGTATCTAGCAGATTCCTTTATAATACTTTTATAAATTTTCTTTATTTGCTTAGATTTTGAACAAGTACCCGGTGCCTTTGTACATGTTTAACTTGATTTATCTGCATTTGACAGGAATATAATTTAAAAAAAAACCGAAACATATGGTCACAAAGGCGTGAATTCTATGAAACGACAAAATAAAATAAAATATTATATAAAAGCAACGTGATGCAATTTTAACAGAGCATCAGAAACTGGGCCGTTCATATAGAAAGTTCTTCAAGTCCTGTCGATCTCATTGTGTGCCTTTGACTCGTTCCTTTGACGACACGTCAAAGGAAATACCAGGACAGCATAGAGGAGAGAATGTCTTAGTTCGGTGCGTACTCCAGTGGGGTTAACTTACTTTAGCGTTTATAATGATTGTAGAAATACTTTCGCCTTTTCTGGGACGTTTTTTCCCGGATTTTCTCGAAGTGGCAAGCTTTGTTGTTTGAGATTTCATTGGTCAAGGATTATGCGGCCCTGGTGTTGATGGTTGCACATAAATAACTGATGAAAAGGGAGTGTGAGGTCGGAAAAGGCAATTTAAAAATTACGACAATTATGCACCTCTTATTATGACTTGTTGTTTGGAATTACTCTGTTAAGAGTGTATTGGCCATATTTAGTAATAAAACTTGGAATTTCCTCACATATCACACTTGCTGGAAACCACCACAGAATATTTCTCCAGTAATTATTTCTATGATTTATTTACATTCTTGCCAAAACTCTGTTACTGTCATATGCCAAATCTCATTTTTCTCTGTATCCCACTGACAAATTCTGTCTAGCAAACATCTTGTCTGTATGGCAACCGTGCATAGCCAACAGCGTACTATAAATCCTCATTTTTATATCGCGTTAGAGTTGCCAGTCTAGAAAAAAAGCTTTCACAACATAAGCCTACTGGAATCTTGGTATCTTGTCGTAAAATGTTGAAGGACACTCCAAGACGTTTGCGGAATGCTGGCTGAAAATTCGAATGTATTTTTTTGCTCTTTTTTGTAAGATTTTTAAAATAGCTGGCAATTTATTCTGGTAGTGAGAACTATGCACGAATTCTTAACTTATGGTTTGAACGTGTTGTTTCGTTCGGTATATTATTATGATTTGTTTGACTTTCGTGAAGTATTTTGATTAAAGTAACATAGCATAATATCACGGTTGTATTCCCCTAAAGGTTTTGCAAAGGTGTATCTATAGTACATCCACATTTCGCCAGTTATGTGTAGGTTATTATGTAATAGGGGGAGATGGGGGGGGGGGAGTGTAAAGCTATTATGATTAAAATACTTTGGATCAAAACTTCTACAGATGTGTTCAAAAGGTTTAAAAACCGATAACGTCGTTAAAATAATTAAGCAAGCCATCGTAATTTAATCGTCAACGTCTTTGTTGAGACGACCGCTTCTTAACGATTCCTTTTAATCTGTGGAGCACCAAAAAGGTGTGGACATCGGTCGCTGTAATTGGCTTGTAAAAGAACGTAAGTGGAAGATCCGTGACGGCCAACATAGTTTGGCTGTTCCGAAACTGTTTGTTGGACCTTAAGGTTTTTAAGTTAAGGATGGTTTTCGTTTGTGGGGTGTGGTGGAGTATTTTGATGTCTTGGCGAGAACGAGCGTGCCACGTCGGGTAAGTTTGAGATAACGTCCCTGTGAGTGTTATCGGCCAATCAGGAGCGACGTGTTAAGGGGACGGTGAGGTAAACTACGGATGTTTGTGTGAAAAAACTTTTTGTGTTGCTCTTTTCTTTTTTCGTCGAAATGTCCCTTTTGATTTTTCTCGAGATCGACTTTTGGTGTATCGTGTTTTATAAAGTGCGGAGCCGTATTTGTTTTGTGTTTTTTATAGTTTTGCTTATGTTTGGGTCTAGCAAAGTTTTCAATTTGCTTTCAATTTAGATTTAGATTTTCATGGGCATGTCTTTTTGCGATAAAATTGAAATACTAAACCTATAACGTAAAACAAATCAGCGATATGCATAAGAAAGTCTGAAACATAATGAGTCAAGAAACCAGTCAAAGAAAACTATTGATAAATTACGCATGCACACACTTACACACTCGCCAGACACCACACATTGACCACACCCACTTTACGTAAATATTAACACCATGAAATCACCTCTGTTGTCTCCAGTTTTTTTTTTGTGGATTTTTCTCATCAAATGACGTTTGCCGCTCTGGGCAGAGCGGGAGGGCGGGACTGTCTAAAATCCACCCGTGTTCCTTCAGTTGCCTTTAGAGTAACCGTGGCCTTGGCAGGTACTCTTTTGAACAAATCTCGCCACCCTTGCAGACATCGATCCAAGCGGATCGCTTCATTTTGTCTCATTCATCATCGACGTCCAATGTTGGACATAGGCCTCCTTCAAGCTCCGTCACTTCAACTGGTTTTGTGCTTCCCGCATCCAGCGAACTCCTGCGGCCTTCACAAGGTCATCGGTCCACCTTGTTGGAGGCCTTCCAACTCTACGTCTTCCGGTACGCGGTCGCCACTCCAGAACCTTTCGGCCCCATCGGCCACCTGTTCTGCGAGTAATGTGCCCTGCCCACTGCCACTTCAGTTAACAATTCTTCGGGCTATTTCGGTTACCTTGGTTCTCCTACGGATTTCTTCATTTCTGATTCGATCGCGTAGGGAAACTCCAAACATAGCCCTCTCCAGCGCCTAGGGAGACTTTCAGCCTTCTAATAAGGCCCATTGTGAGCGACCACGTTTCAGTTCCATATGTCATCACTGGCAACACACACTGGTCAAAGCCTTTCGTCTTGAGACACTGCGGTATGTGGGACGAGAAGATATTGCGTAGCTTCCCGAACGCTGCCCAGCCGAGTCGGATTCGACGACTGACCTCTTTCTGGAAGTTGCACCTACCTAACACAGGTAGATACCCATATTCGTCCACAACTTCGAGTGTAGCGCCTCCGATCTTCACTGGAGTGGGTATCACATGAGCATTGGACATGACCTTTGTCTTGTCCATGTCCATCTTGAGACCCACTCTTTCGGAAGCTCTACTGAGGTCATCGAGCATTGTGCTGAGGCCCTCCATGGCCCTCCTCAGCCATGACAGCTATATCATCGGCAAAGCGAAGATGAGTGCTTAATAGATTATAGATGTACTTAAAAGAAACTCAAACTCAAATATTTACTGTCCAGGTACACAGTAATCAGTAGCCCTCTACTAATTACTGAGTACCTGGACAGTAATATTTCCTATTTCCATTATTCATGTGTTTAATGAGCACAACCTGATCATTTTAAATTGATGTGTTTTAAAATTTACTCCGCGAGTGGCGATATTTAAACTGTTATGTCATTTGCCAGATAAATCCTTACCACGCAAAATCCGAATTACGAAAAACCAAAACCGAATAAATCAGTACCGAATTGCCAACTACCCAACAATACGTCTGTCGGCGAAATAAATTCCCGAAAAACCTAGTTTCTACATCGCCTTAACTCCGGCATGGCAGCGACAGGGCTAATCAGTGCCTTCAAAGATGAGAGAAGCAGTGGCTCTGGATCCTATTGAACGTTTCCCGACTCTGAAATAAAACGAGTACAGATCCGATTGCGAATGCTTGGTGCTCAATTTTGTCGCTGTTTAATTGATAAATTGAGGGTTGCAGCTGGTATCACGTTAGTAGTAATGAAGATTGGTTATTATTCAGATTATACGTTAGCAGGTTTTACGATTCAATAAAATAAGAAATGAGTACATAAGAAGAAGTGTAAAAGTCGCACCGGTAACTGAAAAGTTGTATGGGAATCGGTTGTCATGTGATACGGAGGAATAAGGAAAATGTCGTGAGGAAAGTTCTGAGTATGAATGTTGATGACTAGTGAGAAACCAACAAACGATGGATGGACTGTATGAATGACTAAATGGTTACAAAGGGTGTGATCATCGGAATGACAACTTTTAGAGAAGTATGGAAGAAAAATACTTTTTGTGCCAATCCCAAATAGGTTAGCATAAGGGCAGACGAATGATGACATTAGCAGATGCCAAAAGTTAAGCTAGTGAAGGGAAGTGCTACTTACATCGTTTTAGCATAGCCTTTATAACCTGACAGGTCATAATTGGATTCCGTAAGAAATTTTAGTTGCCAGTAAGCCCCAAATTAATCAGCTACTCTAGTTGTATCTTAAAATGAAGCCCTTATAATCTTTGGGAGGATTTCACGATCAAATGATCGTTAAAAATTCATACACATGAACGTACTGTCTTTAGTGGGTGATTCTGTAAGAATTTTATTTGAACAGGGGTTTTTTAACCGACTTTAACGTTTTTTTTTCTTTCGACAACTAATAGGAAGAGGTTTTCAATCAGGCTGTATTTTGTAAAATTATTGTTATCTCAGAATTCATTTTTAAACCGATTTGTAAAGTTCTTCTTTGGTTTGAAAGCGTACAAATACCAAGTGGTCCCATAAAATTTTGGTCTTTTTCCAATTAGTGATTTTTGAATTAGCTACAATAATACGTAGTTATTGCTTAGTTTATATTGATATGTGGCTGCTGTCCGCGGCTTAGCTCGCATGGATGTGTAGCCTCTCTGTTATTTACTGACGACAAATTACAAAACAGTTGTTTTTTTATACATTCATCAGACTTTTGGAACTGATCTAACAGATAAGGCTTGAAGAAAGATGCAGGTGTTTTTTTAAGGGGGAAGCGCCACGGTAGACTGAGGAAATCAAATTATACTACGTTTTTCGCAATTTTCGGAACAGTGTTAGGTTGCTTTGCAATTATTGTCCGATTCAGGCGATTTAATTCGTGCAAATCGACTAATAGCCTTGGGTACCTCAGTATTCAAATAATGAATTCAAAGCACTCAAATATAAGTGGCAGACTAAAAATAAGTAAACACAGGTGCGCACTGCCACATATCAAACTATGCATTTCCACTATAATCTGACATCTCATTGCACGAAAAGCCTATATAATGTGAGGTCAGCTAAAACTGGAAATGTATAGCTTGACCTGTAGCCAAGTGTACCTATTCTGATGAATTTGTTTACATTTTCATTACATACTAGCTTTTACCACCGGCTTCGTCCGCGTGGATGTCGAAAATTATCCCGCGGGAACGTACTGCCAGGATAAAAACTCTGTGTGTTAATCCAGGTTATGCATATAAATATCGGGACAGAAGGTCGATGGCAGCTAGAATCTTCACCTTTAAGCATTTCTGTTACTGAGCGTATATATATTGTGATGTAAAGTCTGAATTTGATTTTAAGTTATCCTTTTGTTTGTGGGTGGAAAATCTCGGCTCGTCTCCGGCTCTGGGTGGAGCGGAAGAGCGTGTCAGACTTTTACTGACTAAAACCCACCCGTGTTCCTTAAGTTGCCCAAATGCCAGGGCCACGGTATCTCTTTTGAATAATACTCGCGACCCTGGCAGGGGGTAATAGTTATTCGAACTTATTCAAATTATCGAGACGTAGCATGGCTGTTGTTTGCTCGATGACCGATGGTCAAAGAGACCGCGGCGCACCGCATTGTAGCGCTTTTATCGACTCGTACGTACGAGTACGTCAGGCTAGAAACGCTCTGTCGAAACGCGCCAACTTCACACTTACGTTTCGTTGCAAATTGAATTCCCGTACTCATGAATAACTATTATATTATAACTATCTGTGTGCCAAATTTCATCAAAATCAGTAACAAACATCTATACATCCTCACAAACTTTCACATTTATCTTATAGATAGTATTTTCAGAACAGACTGTACTACTTTACATCACTCGTTCACTATTTACTGTTTAAAGACAGAATGTGACATTCATATTCCATAACGAACTTTCAGCTCATAAAGTTTCAAATGAAATTCTCATCCATGAAATCTTCTTTAGTACAATTGTGACGACGCGTGTAAAGGACAGGGGAATAAGGCGCGTGATAATACATTACTTTTGTTAGCACCGCCCTTTGTCACAGTTATATATTGTTGAAGTTTAATTTCATTATTCGACTTTTCCATTAGGATTTTCTCGCAGCTCTAAGTATGGATTGGTGCCCGATTGATTTCAGTAGGCTCGCTATCCTATTAGATTGGACTAAAACCTAACTGGCAAAATGTGGGTGTATGTATAATGATAGGCATGTAAACCTTTGCCTTCCTGCCAGGGTCCCGAGATTTGTTCGAAAGAGCTACCGTGACCCTGGCATATGGGTAAATGAAGGAACACGGGTGGGTTTTACTCAGTAAAAGAGTGGGAGACGTCATTTGGTGATTTCCCAAGCAGAAAAAAAAATCTTACCTGACCTTTCAAGGAATACAAGCGAGATCTTATGATAGTTTAATTCAGTTCAAAGACACAGAATTAATCATTTTCTTTCAAACGATTTGATCCTTTGTAGCCAGTGATTACAAGGGGATGAACAAGAACTTTGTTTTAAACCGTACCATTGGAGATAAGGTTAAATTACGCGGCATTAGCGTTGGGATTATCGTCGGACACACTGGCTCCCTCTATCATCGCAGTCTGGCGGCAATAAAAACAAAGTCTTTTCCTACTACTTACACGTTTATACCCTCGAATTACCACCCAATAACAATTGCTACGGCCGACCGCACGGTTTTCGCTTGACGTGTGGTGCAAAATATGAGTGGTGACGTCTTAAGATTTCTTACAAATTTGTTTAAGTAGAAGGTAAATGTGGTAAAGAAAAGATGACAAATGCTCTCTATTCTTTAAAATTTTGTTCGTTTTCCAGTAAATTAAATATATTGTCTTTGTGGCAGCATCTACATCTGTGACACTACGCACCACATTGACCTTACGTAAAATTTCTGAATCCCGCAAGCAGAGTTTAGTGCATAACTAGCATATACATATACATCGTCTGGAAATTAATCGTCGGGCAGTTGCTTACCAAATACAACACCCGTTCCCGTAGCCCACTTCTGTGAAGGATGAATGAACTTGCCCACATTCATCGTTATCCTTTTTGTCATTATTTAAAAAGTTTACTCAATACTTTATTGCATTCCACAATGTATGTGCTTAGGTGGTAAAACATTTTATTTAGAAACAATTGTGGACCCTGTCGGGCACAGCAAAGGAAAATACAGTAGGTAGAGAGGAGGACCTATTGATTATCTTATAATGTAACTTATTCTAAAATAGTAATTAAAAATAGATGAAATACATGCTTTGGACTTTTCTAAACTAATTTCAGGGATTTATCATTTAAAAATTCGTTGACGCTATAATAACATTTACTTAACAGCAGCTTTTTTAATTTATTTGTAAATAGATGGCTTTTTTTCTCTGTCCTTATGGATTCTGGTAACTTGTTGTATATTTTTATCGACATAACCAGAGGGCCAGATGAGTGTATTTTTAGGCGGGATGTTGGTAAGTTTAATCGTGTTTTGTATCTAAGTGTGTATCGTGTTTGTATGTCTTCTCGTTTAGTGTAAAAGTCTTGGTGTTTGTGAGCAAATTTGCATATTTCGAGTATATATATATGCATGGCAGAGTTAAAACACACACAGTTTACAGATGTATTTTGTTTTTTGTACCTCAGTTAGACTAGAAGCCGACCCCAACTACATAGTTGAGAAAAGGTTAGACAGAAAATGATGATCTGTATCATTACTAAGTACTTTATATTGTTTCCTAGATCTCAATAATCCAATACCAGGACAGCATAATGATAACCCTATGAATTTCCCAGCTTTAATTATAAACTGGGAACTTGAAGCGCCACTTCTTCCCAAGCCTAAACACTAGAAAATGGTGAAGGACGGCTGTTTTGGAGAACTGTCTTATATAATTTTGTCGTTCAAAATGCGTGGATTATCTGCCTAGTCTGACTAAATATCTTTGATTTTGATTTTGAAACTCTCCGCTATTATTCCAGGGACCTCTACATCTCCCCACTTACGTCACTCAGGGGAACATGACAGTTACCGCCTTCGCAGTCTCGTTAGCGGCGGTAATGCGATTTTAACTTTCGCCCGCTCCCGCCAATGATAAGGGCCAATTGGTCCTATTAGATGAGTTTGTAGTCGTAATTGTTCTGCACTTAGACGTTCGGGCAGCGGATTAGTTGAACGAGATACGTTTTTGTTGGATTCTGGGCAGATACTACATTTATTCGGTTTCTTGAGTTAATTGAATGGACGTTAAGAACATGTAATAACAATGTGGATAAGGGTATGGCTTGTACGTAGACTTGTTTGAGGCCTAATGAAGTTAAGTGGGCGAAGTAATGTTTTGTGTTGTGTTGTAACTTGACATTTTCAGGGTTCTTGTCTGCTGAGGGTATAATTGTCTATTACAACATAAAGACTCTAATCATTGGGAGTTTGGTTTCTTCAATGACTACAATTTTGATTTTTGAACTTTAGTATAATTTAGTAATATTTCAGAGGACAGAAAATATATTTCACCCGCGCGTGAGGTTGGCAAGTTGAGAAGTGTCACAATCACTTTTATAAGTTTTTCACACACCACCACGATTACGCGCCTAGCCAAAACGTGTAGGCAATAATGTCCGGTGAACACACGCTGTTATTAAACTATTAACAGTCGAGCCTAAACAATAATGATAAATGATTTTATTTCTGTAAGTAAGTTCGTTAAAACATTTTTACACGACAATTATATTTTTTTAAACTAGATGAGGTCGGCGTTTTCTATCTGACTAGTCTACCCTACTCTGTGCAGAAAAGCCGAAATAAACTCAGAGGCCACAGTGTCTTGCAAAGTCCAGACATAATCTTGGTTACTGTACTAAATAGTATAAAATCATTATTATAAGTACGTCCATTTCAGGGTCTAATCGCTCAGTCCATCAAGGAAAATATGGATCCGTCCGAAAGGTGTGGTTCCGTCTAAACTATTGTCAAATTAGATTTTTGGTATGGGCGAAACTCGTTAACACTAGGGACAACTGTAAAATTGTGATGTCTTTAATATTTATTTCAGTCTTCGAACTACTATAAAAACAGTAAGAATCTCTCGTAAATTCGATCGAAATTACGAGTTTGGTGGTATGAAAGTAGCCTCCTTGGATGCGTCTACATTCACCTCTGTAGGTTTTAGCCCCTTTCTTCAAGAACTTCCACGTTCTACCACGCTTCTTTAGCCGAAATCTAACATATATATTATTCAGTCTAGAAAAGAAAGGCGACATACTTGCGCGACTCATCTGATACTTTGAAAAAACAAATGCAGATGCATAACTCATATCAGTGAACATCGTTACCGTATCTTACACCTTTGCCTATAAATACTAATGCAGTCATCGTTTCCCTTTGAAGTTTTGGCTTTTGAAGACTAGTATGTTTGTATCTAGCCTTCATATTTTTAGATGCATCTGCTTTTTCGTCTGTAGAGTCCCATTTCTTTCCGCGGGTGACCTAGAAGTCAAGGGACCACCATACTGCGACCACCAACCTGCTGCCAAGCGTGGCGATTATGATAAACCCTCCTTTAGGGGAGTCTTTTGTCCAGTAGTGGACGGCTTTTGGCTGAAATTATGATGATGATGTATATATTTAAATCAATTACCATACGTTCGTCTCGCTAAAACGTGAAAATGGTTGGACCAATTTTGATGAAACTTTGGTAAGCTGTAGTGTGACCCCCGTAGAAGATTCTTAGCTAGTAAATAATGCATTCAAACGTTTTCGTTTAACTTTTCAGAATGAAATGAGCCAGTATATAATCTTCACTATACATAACATGTATCTAAAGCGAGTGTAAGACATCGAAGTTCAATCAAGACCGGGTGATTGGACCCCAATTAGGTGTGAGATACGGTCTATTAGGCTAGGTTCACATGGCTCGCGTTCATGGGGAACTAGTGGCATTTTGAAACTTGCAGAGAATCCTCTCTAACTTTGTATTTGGATAGGATAGCACAGACATCCTTCTCATATTATCAATGCGAAAATGTTTGCTGGTTTGTCTTTCTTTGACGCGGCGTTGGTTGGAGCAGTAAATTGATTATTTTTGCTTATAGGTATGAGGAAGATGTCGTGAGGAAAGTATTGAGTATGAATGTCGATGGCTTTAGGAGTAGAGGGAGACCAAAGAAACGATGGATGGATCGTGTGAACTATGATATGGATAGAAAGGGGGTGACTACTGCTCACTATTGAGATGACTACTAATAGAGAAGTGTGGAAGAAAAAGACATGTTGCGCCGACCACTAATAAATTGCAATAAGGGCAGGAGAATTATGATAGGTATGAAGAGTATTAACCCGTAAAGTGTAAAACCCGTTTCATCCCGGAAAAATGTGAACACGGGAACGCAACCACAGGAAAAGTCTCATATAAATTACAAATGATTATTTTGCATAAAATAAGAGTATGACTCCAAAACTGTAAAACGTTTTTCATCCCTGAAATAGTCTTTTATTAAGGACAAATTAAAAACTTCTTAAATTAAGAGAAGACAAAGTAAAACGTTGTTTGAAATAAATTATCTTAATATTAAAATGGCCGTGCTCATCAATTAAAATAATTGGCTGTCTTCCTGAACGTTCTACCTCCACCAAAGTTTTTGGCGAGTTAGGAGTTAGGTAACCAATATCCATGATTTTCAGCCGCAAGCAGCTAATTATAATCTACAACCCAATTTTCTTCCCGAAAATTTGAATTTGCTAAGGCGCGTGAATTAATAAACAAATAATCGTGGTAAAGTTTGTTGGAGTTAAGAAATTCTTTGCATTCACTGTTCGGTAATTAAGTGTATCATCAACCAATAACAAAACAGGGGATTTTCAAAACACAGGTTGTTTTCTTCGAGTTTTAATTAATAGCAAAACTGGAGGTAAATTGAGTCATAATAGGGCCACCTGTAACCTGATACTTGGCCGGATTAATTAGCACCCCCCTCATCATCTTTTTCTTTCTGTTTTAAATACACCAATTTGTCAGAGTCGTGTTTTGTCTCTTTTATAGCGACCCTTAATTGTGTTTAAATGTCCAAGCTCATGGTTTGTTGGGTATTTTTAATGTTTTTTTTTTTTTGTTAGTTTTGTCTTCTTTTGCGTTTTTCTTGTAAAGTAGCTACTTCTTGGAATAGGTTCGAGAAATGTATGAATATATAAGTAAAATGTGTTTCGAAAGCGCTTCAGTTGGTTAATTTGGAATAAGTTTTTCTAGATAAAATCAAAGCTGTTTTAGCCCTGTGATTGTCACATTTTCGTAGTTAAGATTGTGGAACAGAACCACATAAATAGTTTTATGGCTATAGACCTTGCCATTCTGTTACGTATATTAGCTGTGATCCGCAGTTTCAGCTGCAAAGGTTTCGATCCCGTGGGTATATCGGGGTAAAAATTCCTATGTCCGGTGTATACATCTCTTGTTATCTTCTCTCCTTTCGCAGGTATGCTGAAAGAGATTTTTGTAGAAATTAGCAATTTGTTTGTACGTAGTTCTTTGTTCCTTTTTATGTCTGTTTACATGTGTGCATAAAAGGTTAAATAATTATGTCTTAATCTAGGTCCTGGTTTAGCTAAGTGGTTTATTTCATCCATTCGTTTTGTCGTTTTAGCGTGAAAGCGTAACTAACATACAATACATACAAATACAAAAAAAATAGATTTTTCTCTTAATAATACAGGATGTAAGGGACAGCTCTCTGCAGACTGATGGGGTGGATTCAGTATATCATACTAAGATGACCAGTACAAGAAATTATTTCAGGACCGTTATGGGAATCCAATAAACCTGATTTGTTTTATTTCCTCACACGCAATGTATCTCGGATCAATTCGGAAACCCGCCTTTGTCGCCATCGCAGACGACCAGTTCGATGAACTCTGTAGTTAGGAAGTGAACAGCTGATTTTACGCGTCGTTCGTTAGAGTATTGCAACATCCATTGCTGTTTTTTTTATTTTAGCCGTATTGTTTACATAAATGGAGTGCTGCTTTCAGAGAATGTAATTTTACATTGAAATTAAACCGAAAATGCTGAAAAAACGTAAAAAAATCCTGAGAAAAATTCCGGTGGAATATGATTCAAAATAAGGAGCTGAATGCACTCTGTCAGTTTGTGGAGGGCTATCCCTTACACCCAGTATTAGTTTAGATTTATGAATCTGTATATAATATGGTCAATTGCTCATAGACAAACATATAGTCACAATTTTTACCCATGGGGGAGACAGACACAATAATATCAAACCTATTAAAACTGCTGTTAACTCCTCACCAAAAACTCCTCACTAATACAAAATTAATATAAAAGTAATTAAGTCGCACAAAATCAAAGCTTTGCAAGATATAATTAAAAATGAGATTTTCCTTCGTTATGTGATTGAACGCGCTGACGTATATTAATGGTTTAAGCATCTGTATAAATTTATAGAGGCGGTATGTGAATTAGAAGCGTCGCTTAAAGCGGTGAACACATGAAAGGGCCACAAAGCGTGATGATTTATTGAGTCAATAATGAGCGGTTCCACTGAGCGAGCTTTTTAGGGTTTCAATAATGAGTTTGCATGTTGATTTCGTCGATTGAAGTTGATTCTTTGAATTTGATTTGAAAGAAAGAAAGAAAGGCCATATGGAGGTGTTGCTTGTTTTAACCTCAATTTAATTTATTCGTGATCTTTGTTAGGGACGGAAAAGTTAAACAGAATACTTAAAATGTTCGTTTCTTATTAAAGTAGTGGAAGTTATAAATGATAGCCAAAAAAATGGCCTACACATTTAGGGCCTTTAAAATGGCTGCAGAATTAAATGAACTCAATCAATCAATCAACTCAGCCTATCGCAGTCCACTGCTGGACAAAGGCCTCTCCCATGTTGCGCCACAACACCTTGTCCTCCGCCTTCTATATCCAGTGGCACCAGCCAATTTCCTATTAAATCAAATGATAATTTTCTTTTTTAAAGTAGTGTAGGTTATAAAAGTGTTTGCAGAATTACATGATTTTTTTGAAAAATATTTAAGTGGCACACACCTTTCACCCACCTTTTAAAAGATTCAGTAAAGAGAATCCCGTTTATTTCCCTTAGTAAAACGTTCCCCTAAGTCGTGACAAAACAAACAGGCGCGGCGCGATATCGTGTCGTCGACACTCCCGCGATAAACTAATGAGCTGCCAACAAAGAGTACAAGCCGGAGGAACAAACCAGGGAACCATAAGACCGGGGAATATAAACCAGACTTTCGTTTGACTTGGCTCGCGAGGTGATCAACTGCTTGCTTCCCTGGCATTATCAGTTACACCTTTGATGGAAGGCTTGTGAGATTATTGGTCTCATTTTTAGAGAATTTAGAAAAAAATACTTTAGCACATAATATATTGACTGATTCAGATTTAAAATATAGGGAAACAACTATTTGTCTGATGTGTTAACCTCAACACATTAGACAAATAGTTGTAGTAGGTAAGTCTAGTAAGTAATCTTGTTAGTTATAATCTAGTAAATCTTCTCCTGAGAAATGGCCGGTTTTTTTGTATTTGAAATCGATTAGTAGTTTTTTTTTGTATTTCGCTTTGATACCATATTTCTGAGTTCCCCGAGCGATTTTGGGATCTACAGGAACCACTACGCACTACGCAGTAATATGTCGAGCCATTTAAGCTGGCGCAAACAGACGCGACGTGTTTCTTCACAAATAAAGATTGATTGATTGATTGATTGAACAATTTTTATGATTTTTTTTAAATAATCGTTATACATAATCCGTTTATTTTCTCTACACAAGTTATAAATTCAATGCTGAACTTAGATAGTCCACGAAAAAGGAGCTAACTTTGTGAGAGACTGGTGTCTGAGGTAGGTTTTTTTAAATACCTGTAATTACAGGTGCCTTACTTAATGGAAATTATTCTCAACATCACGTTGCGCCTGCTTGTGAGAGCCTTATACCTGCAAATAACGTGATATAGAATTTAGGATTGATTAAACATAATTATGAAATCTCTTTAGCAGGAAATGAGCAATCAAGGGAAGAACGTGCATTTTCATATATAATTTTCTTGTAAGGTACGTAAAGAAATGGCTTCTGAAAGATGTTAAACATAAACTTGGTAATATAATAAATATGATCTTTTATGCACATATTACGCTTCCAAGAAGCAACTAAGCCGAGTCAGGGATAACATTACAAAATATTGACACTTGCTTCAACCCTTAATGAACTCAAGCATAAACATAGGAAGACAATACTGTACTTATCTTTACACATGATAATGAATACAAAGGTGAGATAATTGAAAAGTAAATACTTGTAGCAGACGAACGAATTCTCTCTCTTTAAACTGCTATGCGACAAATAACGCCTGTTAACCTAAAGGTGAGGCTTAACTCATCAGTGCGTAATTTTCTCCGCATAAAATTAACTAAAGAACTATTTTTCATCTACCAATTTTAAGTCAAGCGTAGCTAAGATTGAATGCGACGTCATGCAACCTTACAAATGGGCTGTGTATGATCAGTTTTATGCTTACTATGGTAAAATCAAATAAAACTGTTTTCAACACACTTGCTCGTAAAGTGAGCCTTATTATATCGTTCTTAGGGCCATAAACCGAACTATAACATACACGTGCATAATAATATTACACACTAGTGCATAATAGAATGATCCCTACAAAGTTAAGTTAGTACCTAACTGCAAATTATATGCGAGTAAACAGAGCATTTTCAATTTAACCGGGTAATACAGTTTTTTTTTTTTTTTGTAACAACAAAGAGGTTTTATGCCACCGAAAATCTATTTACATTTTTGAAATAAATAAATGTGTCCCTAATTAAGACGAAAAAACATTTATTATTATCAAATTATTTATAATTCACAATAATTTCTTATAAAATATTTGCATTTTATCACAAAAATTATCATTTTGAAGTAGGCTGTATGGCTGTAATCAATCAACTTACATTTGGCGCGTGCAAAAAAAAAAAATTGCGCGCCATTTCCCAATTTTCCCCTAATTTTCATATTTTGTTTGTATCGCATTTGTTGCTGTTATTTGTTTTTTCCTCGCAAGTGTGTTGAAAAACGTCGTATGATACACGTGTGTATTGATGATTACCGTCCTCGGCTCTCTTAAGACCCTCACCTGACGGCTCGGGTCTCAATGGCGCCTCAGCGGTAATCACCAACATTACACACTTGTACCATAATGTACTATTCTCGCCCATTCGCGGTGCTGTTACGAGCAAAACATCAGTGTCGAATAATGTTATGTTGATTTTGACAGGTTGGCTAACATCACATTATTGAACACAGCCTTCTAATGAAATATTATAGGTATAATATTTAATTATAAGCCTATGTCGTGCCAGTACAGGGCAACGGCCTTCTTTCCTACTTTTAACTTTCCTCTGTCAGTTCTTTTTATCAAGTTTGGTCAGAAAAATATGCAGTGGAATATGTAGCATGTGAAAACCACACAAACACGATATGTCCGTCGGGCCGTCTTATTCCGTGCGCGGTAGACTTTAATCGCAAAAAAGTCTATTGTCTGTGTCGCTCCTAAACAGTAACCATAGACCGTAGCCGTTAACAAGCAAGGCTTGCGACTTGTCGTTTTTACAGCCGTTTAATGGTACCCGTGATTACTCTTAAAGATCAGGATTAGTTGTAGGTATGTATTCTGGGGCTTTAATACGACTTAAGATTCTATAAACGTAGGCAGTTTATTATTTTATGTATGTTATTTTTTATTTAGAATACTTAGCAGGCATCGGATAATAGGACTGAGATTTTTGATCTGTGTGATTGTTTGGCAAGCAAAATATGTTTGTTTTAAAACAACTTACTCATCAAGCATCAATTCAGCCGGAAAACGTTCACTGCCGTTGCTATGTGATCCCCCTTTGCCATAGTCACCACGCTTGGCTGGCGAGTTGACGACCGCAGTCTCTCAAGTAACTCTCCCTGAGTCGCCTTTTACGACACTCACCGGAAGAAATGAGATGGTGCTATTCTTTACGTCCGGCTTCACACAGAACTGGTCATTGGTAACTTAAAATCCTTTTTAACTGGACCCACTGTCAATTTCAAACCTAAATCTAAGCTTATCTTAACAGAGCTATAAGAATTCCCTAAGCGTATAGATCAACACCGACAAAAACTTCAAAGTGAGCGTGAAATAAAAATGCCCAGAGCAAGAAAAGCTAATGAAACTTCAACGTAAAATTGCCTTTTACAGAGTATAATGTCCGCCAAGAATTTCGCTCATACTCCGGAGTTAAGTACTTAATAATTCCTTTAAGGAAATGTTTTCAAACGGTGTACCTTTTAGTTAAATAGTTTTCTGAGAAGTAGGTACGGGGCCCCGGGTGTCACTTTATGTATTGGTCCAAGTAATAAGCTGAAATCGGTGAGGGTTTTGTAGTAATATTATTTTTTTGTAGAATTATTATTTTTTCCTTAAAGAATAAAACAATGCAGAAGCTTAGAAAACTTATTGACCAGTAGAGTAGTTGCGTAACACACTAGCAGTAAAAATGTCTTTTATTTTGACAGTTAAACAACATTTATTGCGTTATTTACGTTGTCAAACATGTTAATCAATGGATTAAGCAAGATCCTCCAAATGATTCAGAATCAGATTGTTGGTGTATAACGTGATTATGATACGGAATTAGAATTATAAATGCACCAAGGAAGTCTGGTAGGAGCGATTTAAAATATCAGTATTAAATATCAGACTATTTTCAGAAATTATTCATGTAGTAATGATTAGAGATTTATATTTTTATATGGTGAAGGTATCAGTGAGTGAGAGAGTAATTCTCTAATCCTAATAGCCATTTTATAGGAGATCGTAGATGAACTTAAACCAGATAAAACTGCATTTGTCTATATGTACTGCCGTCTTACACTTGCACAGTCCGCGTCATAGTCGCGAAGTTTGTAATGTCATTACGTACTTGAAACTCCGCTTTGTGAGCGGAGTCGCTCGGCCTCGCGATATGCCATTTAGATACTTCTGTTATTCGATGCGACACGACGGTACGTGACGCTCCGCATATATGTGTCGGTTGTTATCAATGTCATCGGTGGGGTGGGGACGCGCTTTGTGGTCGAATGCGTTTGTAACGTCTGGTACGCATTGTACTAGTTTTCCAATTCACGTTATTGCTTAGAGCTTCGCGTGGCTGACAATCCTGGTTGGCTTGATTCCTGACTCGATAGTAGCGAGATTTTGCTGGACAAAAATTCTCATGTTCAACAAGCCCGTGACTGGAATGTAAACAAACAGAGACTCTGTGATTTGATAATGAGATCTATTTAAAAACATTCAAGTACACTGTATACTTCATCAACAGTCTCTGAATGTGGTCCTTTTAATAAACAAAAGTCTACTTTATCTCATTTCATTCGCATTCAGAACCGCAAAGCAGATCACATCAACGCTTATTCAGATATTTCCTTTATCCGGACGCAAGTGTCGCGATTCGTATACGTGTATTGTGAGCTCAATCCTATCCAGAGGGTTCGCTCGCTGAAGGGCTTCGACAAGCGATCCCGGCTTACTTGATTTATTTCTTGCCCTTCGCAATAAAACGGCTGAATTCTGAGATATATCTCCTTTTTTGATGATTCTGCGGTTTGACGTCTTTGTTGGTGATTGGCTTTTGATCTTTAACAGTTTAATAAAGAGGTTTTTATGAAAGGCTCTCTTCAGTTATTTTGGGTGAATGAATAAATTATTCGTAGTGGCATTCATTTGTTTTTGTTCCGTGTGATGCCGGACGTAAAAAATAGCGCCATCCCATTTCTTTCCGTGGGTGTCCTAAGAGGTGACTGAGGGACTTATTGGAGAATGGACAGCAGCGTTCGCAATGCATTTGACCACCATGAGATAGCCAACCCACCTGCCAAGCTTGGCGATTATGGCAAATTTTCCATAATTGGGGGAGGCCTATGTCCAGCAGTGAACATCTTTCAGCTGAAGTGATGATGAATGATGAGTGATGCATTGGATGCTGAACATTTGGTCGGCAATGCTGTTTGGTCATTGTTAAGTAGACAGAGTTACCCTCTGTGCCAAAAGGGTTACGTAGTGCAGTACCAAGTGGTGTGGTTTATGCTGATGCCTTCGTGGTTACAGCCGTTTTAAGTTCTGGGGTCTAGAGCCGTGAATATTCAAAGCTGTGGGTCCCAGTTTTCATACCTTTGACAGTTGTTACGGGCAAAAAATTGCCTAAAACTTCGAAATTCGGAATAATGGAATGTATTGGTACTATGACGTGGTTACATAGGTCGGATGGTGTCGGTTGTCGTCGCTATTTGTTGAAATCTGATATCTAGCTGCATTCTGATTGGAATGAGAATCGAATTGAAAAATAATTGGCAAATGGCTAAACTGTTGATTAACCCATGACGGCATTATTGACGCGCAAAATGTAATCATGAATTCAGCACAATTAATCTTCATCAATCATGCTTAGCATATAGTTTAAAAAAAAAAATCTGTTGTGTTGTTTCGAACACCATTTTTAAAAATACTTATTGAAATGTCTACGCTGGATGTTCCAGAATCATGTATAGGTTGCGCATAGCTGTCCATCCCACTCTGTATTTCAAAAGATATATGAAATACAAGAGCATAACATCAAAAGGTACCTATATAAAAACAAGAGCATGATATTACCGCTATTTCCTGAAGTTTTAATTTTAATAAGAAAGCTCCCATTGCCGTCAACCGGGCAGTAATCCAGGCTTCATGTGGCTTCTGAGATTTTTTTGATAGGAAACCCAGTAAAACTGCGTCCAGCCCCTCGTACAGTAGCCGCTCTTGCGACTACCACATCAATGAGGCAGATAGAAAGTATAACTCAGTAAGGAAGACGCCAAGTTAATCATTATCCTTGTCCTGACCAAATCCCAATTTTTTTGGGAATGACATCCTGCCGGTCATCCTATGAGGTTGTCGGCTATTTAACCGGACTTGCCTGTGGCTACCTTAATAAATTAAGGCTTCCAGCCTAGGCTTACAAACTTAAAACTAGAGTGACTACTTGCTGTGGGCACCTTTTGTGGGGTACGGACCTCGGCTTAGGGCATCGCTGGTAGAGAGTAGCAAGGGACGGGTTGGATCAGAATGAGAGATAAGGAGGGGTATCGATAAGCTAAGGAAATTGACCCCAATTTGACCAAAAAATTAATAATATGTTTGTTTAATTTTTCATTTTTTTTTTTTTTTGTAAAATACAGGACACTAACTTTACGCTTAAATAAAATAAAAGTTCAAATAATTGCGTTTTGCTCACGAAACAAATCAACAAACTGAGGTCAAAATGGCTTTTTTTAGGAAAATTGTACCTTTTTTTGCATTATCAATTTTTTTCAGACATGAGCGCATCTTTTTAGCAGTTTAATTTTTATGTGCATATATTTGTTAACGTCTATAGAACAACATGTAAAAAGTCATCATGCTAAAATAATGCGCTCATAGTAAAATAAAACTTTTTTAATCTTGAGCAGTCGTACTCAAAAAATACACAGCCCCGCAAAAAAAAAACATGTACTTGTTATTAAACCACATGTTCTTTACGTATTTTGAGCTGCTGAATCCGAATCTGGACACAGAATTAACCCTACACCCTCCAGTTTTTCTCCAGGAGCAAAAAAACTCTTGAATTTTGCAGTACTGATCAGGCCCGCAAAAAAAAATGTACTTGTTATTAAACCACATGCTCTTTACGTATTTTGAGCTGCCGCATCCGAATCTGGACACAGAATTAACCCTACACCCTCCAGTTTTTCTTCAGGAGCCTAAAACGCTTAAACTCTACCGTAATGGTAATATTAAAAAGAAATTGTTTTTTTTCATGTTTTTTTATCAGACTTCCTGTCCTTTTTAGGGCTTTTTGTATCATGTTATATGTTATAAGGTAATGTAAACGTAAAGTTACTATGATTATTCAAATTTTCTTTTTAAAATTATCATTACTGCAAAATTCAAAATTTTTTGCTCCTGAAGAAAAACTGGAGGGTGGAGGGTTAATTCTGTGTCCAGATTCTGATTCGGCAGCTCAAAATATGTAAAGACCATTTGGTTTAATAACAAGTACATTTTTTTTTGTGGTTCTGTAATACTATCGTATGTTATTACTGCTATCTTCATTTCACCTTGACTCCCCACTCTTCATTTAAATCGTGCATTGGTACTGTTAATGTAAGGTAGGAGGAGCTCGTACTGTTGGTTGTTGTGCTCACATAGCATCAATTTTGTGGTATTTATCATATCAAAGACATGAAACCAACGTACAGCGTGACATTCATTACAGTCAGTTTGTGCAGGACGCAGCAGTGAACACTTCCAAGTGCGGTTTCCAAGATGGTTCTGATGCAGAATAGATATCATTTTTTAAATATTTTGTTTAATTTTTCTTGTGAGTTTTAATTTATTGCATGCTAAACCTTCAAATATAAGTAAAATTCAAAATATCTTATAATGTTGCAAACTTATTTGAATTGTGTTCTAAAAAAGAATAATAGTTATTTGTTATACAAAAGTGCAAAGTTGCTTTTTAACCGCGTGCTCAATTTTGATGACCGAGCAAGCGAAGGATTCTAAAATTGAATCACGAGCGCAGCGAGTGATTCAAAATTAGAATCCTGAGCGTTAGCGAGGGAATCAAAAGAGCACGAGGTGAAAAATCTTTGCACTCGAGTGCAACACGTAACTTTTCATTCCACCTCAGCGAGGAAAGAGTATTTTTAATCTTCAATATCTGAGTGGAAAAGCCGTTTTTATTCTCTAGAGGATAAAGTAAATTGAATTTAGAACATCGTGTGCACTATCACAAACTTAGTGCACACGATGTTCTAAATTCAATTTACTTTATCCTCTAGAGAATAAAAACGGCTTTTCCACTCAGATATTGAAAATTAAAAATACTTTTTCCGAGATGGTGGGACGAAAAAGATTTTTCTGGAAAATGAATTGTATTTTCTTTATGTATAAGGCTCATACTATTCAAAAAACATAGTTTTTAAAATTTTCTAGAGGGGTCATTTTTCTTAGCTTATTGATACCCCTCCTTTGTGGTCGTCGCAACATGTCTTGCACACTTCTCTATTAGTCTTCATCTCAGTAGTCACACCCTTTCTATCCATATCATCATTTACACAGACCATCCATCGTTTTTTTGATGACTTAAAAATAACTGGCGAAATGTGGGTAGCCTCTGCTTACACCTGCGGGAAAAACTGACGTATGGAGGGTTATGTATAAAGTTACTTACTTCTCAAAAGCTTAGAAACCCGAAGCTGTGATCACACACGTCCGCTTCTATAAAGCAGAAGCGAGGGAAGTGAAAACGGTGTAAATTATTGGCGGCATAACCGACAGGCACAGGGTACAACTTTGAGTCGTCACTAGTTCACAACTAGTTTAGTGGTGAGACACACGGTAACGTAGATTGATTGGGTTTCATGTAGCCAGGTTTTTTTCTCGTTTGAGTTCAGGACATGTTCTACTAAACAATTTTGCTTTTTAACCGACTTCAAAAAAAGGAGGAGGTTCTCAATTCTATTTTTTTTATGTGAGTTACCTCAGAACTTTTGACTGGGTGAATCGATTTTGATGATTCTATTTTTATTTGAAAGCTGGTGCGTTCCTTGTGGTCCCATTTCAATTTGGTCCAATTCTGACAACGAAATCCAGTATTAAGTAAGTGTGAACCAAATGGACGAATAAAGGTGTTATTGGATGGAGTAATTTTTCTCCTGCGAAAATTGAACTCTCCTCACTGTGAGGTGTGTGGTAAAATAGAGGATGCACAACATGTGTTGGTGAAATGTGTTCGATATACAAACAGAAGAAACGCACTGCTGAGCTCGTTGAAGCTGTCGGTAATGGATGTTGGAACGTTCCATGGTATTTTAGATAAGCCTACTTGTGAAGCAGCAATATTTATATACCTTTTTATTAGACAATTTTAAATAAATAAAATAAATAAATAAATATCTCAGGACAACCAACACACTGTTATCTGATCCCAAACTAGGCAGAGCCTGTACTATGGTAACCAGACAACTGATAAATATACTTATATATTTCTAAATACATACATATTATAGATAAATTACACCTAGACACAGAACAAATGATTGTGCTCATCACACAAAGATTTGTCCTGGGTGGGAATCGAACCCACGACCTCAGTCTTTGGAGTCAGGGTCACTAACCACTAGACTAACAGGCCAGTCAAATTTTGATAACGTTAAGTTTTGTGTGACTAGGGTTAGTTTGTTTAGTATAAGAGGAAGTGATTATTTGTAAAAGCATGATGGAATTAACATCGTCACATATGTGTACAAAACACATAAAAAAAAGAATAGTAATAATTGGGAGCAAAAATAAGCCATCGTCATGCGCCATAAGTCATTCCGTTTGTCGTATTGTTAGTCTGTTACGCAAATACCCATTACAAAGGAACCGCTTTAATTTTGACAGTTCAACGACATTCATTGTGCTATTTACGTTGTCGAGCTGGCAAATTTCTTGAGCATATGAAGCAATGGTTTAGCAATATCCCTCAATGATTCAGATTGTGATTGATAGTGTGTTACGTAATTTTAGTGCTAGACATAAAAGTGAGTTAAATGAGACTATCGTTTTATGTACGAGTGACAAACACGACGCTTTACAGAGTAAAAATTATAATAATAAAAAAATACTGATTTTCTTTGTTTAAACTTTTATGCACGTAAACGGTATACAGAGTGCCAGGGTCCCGAGATTTGTTCGGAAGAGATACCGTAGCCCTGGCGTATAGCTGAAGGCACACAGGTGGGTTTTAGTCAGGAAAAGTCTGACACGCTCTCCCGAGAGGGAGACGTCATTTGATGATTTACAAAACCCAAAAAAAACTGTATGTATATTGAACACAGCGCCATGTTACAAGTTATGAATAACGGACGCCATTAAACGTTCTATTTTTAAATTATGCTAAATGTACCCCCAACAATGGGGTGGCTTCTACGCACTTAGTATCACGTCCTCGATAAATAGACCAGACACATGACACAAAAAAATACACTCGAATAATTTCGAGAGCACACATCATAATAAATTCTACACGCTTCTCGTTTGTGTAATCACAAACCCGTATGTCCCAAATTCCGTACACCAACGAATCTTCCGTTCACACATGTGAAAGTAGCCTTTAGTCCATCCACATAAGGACACAAGTTCTTTTTCCATCTGCATGGATATCATTGTCGCTTTATAAGATTGCTCTATTGAGTTCGAGGTCCCACTTCAGGGAATTTGGGATGCGGTTTCAAGAACTTCATCTTACTATTGTTAGTCGAAGGCATTTAGAGATCCAAAATGTTCGATTATATGGATACTATCGCTAACCTGTTGCTATGGGGTTTTGTCTTGTCCTTTTCCATGGTATGTAGGAGTTCGACGGGAAACAGCCATCAAGTCTTCCGCGAAAACGGTTCTGTAATTATGCTCATATGAAGTTTACGATAACTATCACTACTTTATGCTTTCCTGGTATTACTTGTCAAAGGTGAAGCTTAGAAAGGACTTCAGCCACGGTGTCTTCAACCGTATGTAGATTTCCTCCCTCCTCTATACGTGATGAGAACGGCTGCTATTGTGTGGTTTAAGTCCGCAGGAACCCGACTTTTTATTACATAAAATTAAATTTTGAATTAGGGAACTGCATCCTATTTGCGTAATACACTATTAATCAGAATCTGAATCGTTTGGAGGGTTATTGCTAATCCATTCTTATATGTTTGCAAAAATGGTCTGTTTCGCAACGTAAACAGCAACATGAATATTCTGGAACTGTCAAAATTCCTCATCATCATCATCATTTCAGCCAAAAGACGTCCACTGCTGGACATATGTAGGCCTCACCCAATTTGGGTGATTCGCCATAATTGCCACGCTTGGCAGGTGGGTTGGCAATCGCAGTGTGGTGAAAAAATGCATAAAAAAACGCTGCTGCCCATGCTCTAGTAAATCCCATCGTCGCCTCTTGCAACACCCACGGGAAGAAATGAGATAAGTCATTCTTTAAGTCCGGCCCCACCCTGTGGAGCTTTTATTTAATTAAAATATCTTTTCAACCTTATTTAAAATCAGAATACACAGGATCTTTGAGCTTTGAGAATTCCACCTTCCACTTTCCTTTGTATAAAGAAAACCGCGTGTAAACACCTCGGCGGGAAAGAAAAGAAAAAAACTCGTGGCTTTAATATGTTTGCATTTCGATTTGCTAGTATTTTTCTTATTGCTATTGTTCATACAAACGCAGTAACATAAAAACCGGACAAGTGCAAGTTGAACTCGTGTGGAGAGGGGTCCGTATAAAACGCAATGTAACGTTTAACCTTTTTGGTAGGTAACATTATTTATTGTAGGTCATATTATCCATCAAAAACATTTAATTTAAAGGAGATTGGATTAAATAGATATTATCGAATGTAAAACCATACCCCTAACTCTAAAAGGTTTAACTCTACAAACTTTACGCATTGGTCAAAATGTACGGCATGGGTTTTTTTTTGAATGGGAAATCATCAAACGACTTCTCCCGCTCTCGGCGGAGCGGGAGGGCGTGTTAGACTTTTACTGACTAAAACCCACCCGTGTTCCTTCATTTGCCCATATGCCAGGGCAGAAATTAAATAATTGTATATTGTGTCATGCAATAGGTTAATAGCAGAGATGTGCAAAATAGGTTATAAAATGTATTCAAATACAAATACTTTTGTATTTTGTTATTTCAAATACAAAATACAAAATAGTTTTTCATTTTATATTTAAAATACTAAATGCAAAATACGTATTCACAAAATGCTTTATTAAAATAAAATACTTTTAGTTTTAAAGTATCTTTATTTTGTTAAAAAGTTTATTTCAGCCAGCTAACAGGCTGGTAAAGGAGGTGGGTAAAGTTTAGAACATTTTTCTCCTATCATAGTCATGAAAATTCAAAGTATTTATTGACGTCATGTTATTGTGTTTATGTGAAGTTTAGGTATCGACCTTTACATCTATTCTAAAATAGTAAGAAAAAAAATTGCAAGCATAGAAAAGTCATCAAACTTGTCAACTAAAATAACAACTTCTTTGAAGTTTTGTTGTTTTAAGCACTTTTTAAAACTCTCATTACAAAATAAACTGTTAAGCGCTTTATGCACCAAAATATTTTTAGTCTCTCAAATACTACAGTAAATAGGCTCTAAGCTTTATAACTAGCATTAATTTGTTAGTAGCTTAGTGATGCCATAGTGAGAAAAAAAAGTACCATTTCTCATCACATTAATTATTAATTCTTTGATGTTTACAAAACTTAGCAAGAAGTATTTTGCATTTTGCAAATACAAAATATGTCCTAAAAGGTATTTCAAATAAAATATAAAATGCTTTTCTAAAAAAGTATTTAAATACAAAATGGAAATAGGTATTTTGTATTTTCTATTTTGCATTTCAAATACTGTTATTTTTAAAATGTCACATCTCTGGTTAATAGAACGAGTTAAGCAACTTTAGATCTTTAACTGACCTTACCTTGATCTGACTCTTTAAGGGAGTTAAAGAGTGAAAATTACAGATTTCTTAATGTTTTTAATTATTGTGTGCAACTTTAGCCTGTATACTAAAATTCAACTTTCTAGGACTTTTGGAAGTGTCCCTAAAGGGTTTGATGAGTGAGTAATCAGTGACGAAATCGACGTATCACAGGTATTAATAAAATCCAAAGTAAAGACACGAGTTATCCTATACGGTAGTATGGTTCCGCTTTTTCATAACGCCGCCGTACGGAACCCTAAAAAGAACTCATATACAAATGCTGGTGAAAAAAAATATTACCCACTAAAAATGTAAGTGCAAAGAAAAGCGGCCAGTAAAACGGGAACAGCATTAGCAGTACTGCAGGTGTGGCGTGCATTAGCGGCGGTAAGTGCGTCCGCACTTTGTACGGACACGTTGATTAATGCTCCGGTTTATACTTTATTTTGCACTGGAGTGTAAATTTCACGTTATTAGTCTAGCTTTGAATTCGTATCTGCAAATGGTGGCTAATTACTAATTAGTTTCTGGGTAATGGTTACACGGATATGTTAAAGGGTAGGTATATTTGTTGACTGTATAAAGTACAGTGTACATAATTGTGTAACGTTATTATTTCCCGTATTAAATATACTTTCGCGTGAGTTTAAATTTTATATAATTATGTTGTACATTGTTCTTTCTGGTGCTTGACGTAAAACATAGCGTCATACCATTTCTTCCTGTGGGTGTCGTAAGATTAAGGGACTTACTGGAGCATGGGGAGCAGCATTCTCTATGCATTTTACCACCGTACTGCAATCGCTAACCCGGCTGCCAAGCATGGCGATTATGGCAAATCCTCCTAAACTAGGGGAGGCCTATGTCCAGCAGTGGGCGTGCTTCGGCCGAAATGATGAAGACGATGTTGTACATTTAATTAGATACCATAAAATAGGAAGCAAATGGGTGTAAACAAAATAGACCGTTGACCGGTACGTTATCAAGTATATTGTTGCAACGTATCCATTTGGTATTGTCATATGTTTATCTTCATTTTAATTTAAGATCTGATAAGATTCTAGTTATACTAGAAGCTGACTACAGCACTGTTTGGAAAAGACTTAGCAGATGATGATGATGATGATGATGTTGTTTCTTCATTTCAGCCGTAAGATATCTACTGCAGGACATATGACATAGGTGTCTCCCAATTTGGGGATCTTTGCTGTTTGGCGATGGCAATATGGTGGTTAAATGCATAGAGAATGCTGCTGCCCATTCCCTAGAAAGACCCTTAGTCACCTTTTACGACACCCACGGGAAGAAATGAGATGGTACTATTATTTATGTCCGGCACCACACGTAATTTTATCTAGTTTTAACATATTTGGTGTGTACAGTCACGAGTAATGATATGTATACACAAAGCCAAATTCAAAAGCGATTTTCTCTTTAAATAACGATTGCAACTTTAAGATAAGGCAAATTTCGTAATAGTATGGGTTCCAAAATACTATGTTCGAAATAAAATAAAATTACAATCAGTACAATAGGAGAAAATCCCTTTTAAGAGTTGGTAAGTGTATACATATTCGTGCTCGTGACTGTACCTATTTGTATTGACCGACCACTTTTATGAGTGATGCAAACTACTGTAAATATGAGTTCGTTGCTAATAAAGAAATAAGAAAAATCAATATGAAAATTAATTACAGCAAGACCGCTTGTCCAAGGACGTTATTGGTAGTATTGGAGACCAAACAAAGCGTACCCTTTGATTCCTATAGAAATTGGAATCCCAATCACGACTGGGTCCGAAAGCCGTACCCCTAGGCTTTTCTCTTAGAATATCGAAAATACAGGTGCACGTTACTGCAGCTTTGTATCAAAGGTAGTCGAGGCATTGGCAAACACCTTAGTGCGTCCTGGTAACCACTTTCCATCAAGTAAACCATCGTTGGTTCGTTTGGTAACCAGTAATATGAAACAAACTAAGAGACACTACTCCTAGCACCCTACTACTATAAAACGACTTAAAAACGAGGCGGTTTTTAATTCGAGTGTATTTTTTAGTGTAGGTGTTTGCTACACGATATCTCCGGCAATTATGTATGGACATTTCTTTTTTAATGAAGAGATTAGTTTAAGGGTAGGCTCATATAAATTTTATTAAATTAGCGTGGGTAGTTTTGAGTTTGTTAGCTTCAATAATACTAATTTTTAATGTAATTATAGCTTTTTCCTCTTACTGTATTTGTTGATGATATAATAAATTTCTTGCACTGCTAATTACGAAGCAAGTAGTAGCATACGAATTTGTGTGTGCTAGGTAGGTACTACAAATCAAAAGAGCAAAATAAAAACTATTATAAAAAACAACCGACTTAAAAAACACAAATAATCGGCAAAAAACGAATATACAATACCAAAGATACTAACTTCCGACTGTTTCGTTGGTTTAATTGTAGCAAGCGCTACTGCTGAGCTTGAGGTCCTGGGTTCGATTCCCAGGTCGGGCAAAGTGTTATTGGTTTTTCCATCTGGAATTTCTCAGTAGCAGCCCGAGGTCTGGATTGTGCCCAGTTGGTGGCAATAGGCTCGCCCCCTATTACATGGGACTTAAACATAACAGGCGAAATGTGGGTGTACTATAAGTACACCTCTGCCCAACGCTTCGGGGAAACAAGGCGTGATGTTAGGTTATGTAAATCTAATATGGCTGCTCTTTATTACATGGAACATAAACATAACTATATAAAGGTGGGTATATTTCCACATACAACTCAGCGTCCTCTATAAAATACAATAACTATGGTATCGGCTTGCCCTCTCAGAATGCCCACCATCTAGCAGTTCATGAAACGCCTTTCGACGCATTTCTTCGACTCTGCTGTGAAACACTCCAATCCCCTGATCGCGGCAACCGCCTGCTACACTCACTCTCGCATTAGTAGGATTCACTGACCGAGACATACTAACCATTTCTGATGACGCTACAACCCTTCTCCAATAAAGCGCTTATCTGATCGCTACGAACTCACGACTAGTCGTTACCACTGGGCCACCACTGCTGATGCCAATGTAAATCTTTTATAATCTACCAGGCAACAAAAGGTTCTACTATTATTCACAAGGATGATGTTAAATCCGAGGCCAATAACCCAATTCAACAAGTACACAGCCTGCCTACGTACATTCTATGGACAATATTCCGCCCACGCTACTTCCCTGTAAGTGCCTGTATATTTCGTGCGACAATACCTACCTACCTACCTACCTACCTACCTGTTCGCAGATAATAACGCGCTGGAGTGGCGTGTAAATGGCGTCGTACATCACACAGTTGGCCACTCTACCGGTTTACTTACGTTGGAATTACTTTTAGAGTGAGGATCACGGTGCAGTTTTGGGCTATCTCCGTGAAACATTTTAGTGGTTTCTTTAGTAGTATTCGTTTGGAAAATGTTAGCGTTTGACCGTCATTAGAAGGTAGCAGAAGTCTTTATAAAATAGTCGGAAATTAAGCTCTCTTATTTTTCACTGGACGCCTGAGGAATGACATCACTGTCGCGGTAGATCACGGCCAAGGTGGTGTAATGATCTAATAAGGTTTGCAAGGCAAACATGGCCAGAGAAGGTACAAAACGTGGAGGTTCGGAAGAAAAAAGGAGAGGTTTTTGTTCAGCAGTGGGACAACTAAGAAAAACAATGCACACAGTTTATTGCAACGAATGGATTGCCTAAAGATCAAAAACTAAATTCTATTCGAAATATAAACTACCGTTCCAAAGTTAGTTCACATGACTAAAAATACCGTTCAATGTTGCATTGACCCTATCAATAAACTCCAAGCTGAACTTCATACAAACCCGAACTTCCACTGAACAAAAAGGTATCAGCACCAATTTTCGGCCCACACACGCTAACCGAAAATGTTTTTCGAATAGGCGTTTCGCTTCCAATATGCTCCATCCGGAACGAACCTACAAAACTATTAAACAAAGCGGAAAAAGCGCTAGAACCAGCTTCCCGTAGTTAGCTTTCAGCGCCACAAAGTGTTCGTTCCACTGCTCATATAGATAGGAACTTTCGGGTAATAGCCTTCCTATTGCGGCTTTTGTTTAAGTGGTTATAGTGATCCGGTATGTGGACGCGTAATGGAATGGAAAATTGTTATGAATTTGGGTTTAGTTGGTGTATACGTTTAGTGCGGTGTTATTGTGGTTGTTACGTGCTTCAGTGCTTTTTTGAACGAGGCCTATTAGTTTGCTGATTTGGAGACCAATTTTGTGTGTTCAAATGATCTAAAATAAATAAAATTATCTAATTAACACGCCACCTACTTTTCATAGTGATTATAAGCCATGCCACCTTATATATTGGAAGTGGACCCTCCAGGAGGGCTACCGGTACTGAACGTGTTAAAGATTTTAATGTGATAGTAACAAAGCCAAGAAATTAGCAGTACCAATTAATTAATTCGTTGGAGGAACTAATCCATTAAGAAAGATATAAAATAAATTCAAATTCCTGGGTCTAATGACCCAGGCACACAATATTCACACAAAAACACATAAAAGTAAGATAGTATTGCGAGCCTAACGGCTGCACCATTAGAGAGTCATCTAATAATTTTAAAATTCCACTAAAAACAAGGATCGCATATAATAATTATGCTCGAGTTTTATTTTTGAAGTATACCACAGTTAGTTGAGAGCTATATTTATTATTCATTTCAATCGTCCAGTCAGATGCTCTCACCCTTAGGATATATTATATATTCATAAAAACTGTAGCTCTATGAATATTTAATTCGCAATGAATGCTAAAAACATGTCGCTCTCTTTAGAGAATTCAATATGGATTATGAAAGAAATATAATATTAATAGAACGAAAGATTTGTAATAGTAATATTGTTACAGATGGTATGTTTCTTTACGAATTGAAATTTTTCTGAAGGTTATGTCAAGACTTAGCTATTTTACCTTGGCAAGGATTATTTTCCGGGGCTATATTGTGATTCTCTGTTGCTGAAGAAATGAATATTCACGTAGCTGAAGATATTTTTCTCGTTCCTCGTCAAACACCCACGCACTGCCTAGATCGACAAAAGCTGTTTTGTTTCCTTGACTTACACAATTTCTCGATGGTGATGTTTCAAATAATTTGTCTCTGAAATTAAAACAGTGGACATCAAAATACTCATGAAAGTAAAGTAAAAGTTTGAGACCCGAATTCGTTTTATTTTGCATGTTGATTTATTCATCACGGAAAATAAAACACAGGAGATTAAATAACATAAATTCATTAGATTTGATTATTGATGCCACCCGCATAATAAATATTTACAAACATACTAAATTTTGGGTGTCGTTTGTCGTAATTTTGGGGTCTAATGGGACCCACTGCTGAGCCGTTGGAGGTTGGCGTGTTCGGATCCAATCGGGGGCTCTTCCGAAATATACAGATAATTGCACAAAATAAAAACGCAACTACTGAAAAATCACGCTCTGAAAAGTATGAAACAAGAAAATATTCACATCTGAAAGCTGTGGTCGTACCACCTTTCATTCATTCAGAGTTGCTTCAGAGGCTCTCAAAATAACTAGTAACTAAAACACGCCACAGTTACAAACTTTTTTTTAAATCAAATTATTGCAACATGTTAATAATGTATTTATTTATTCCTGAATGGCTCTGCTTTTGACCTCAATCACGCCTGATAGATGAAAACGATGGACAAAGTCTATGATGGAACAAGCCTGCCCAGAAGATACCTCGTCACTCATGCTTTGAAGACAGACGGCATAAATGTCGAAAGAACTCTAACGCTGGCAGAGAGCATACTAACTTCATATGATATGAATGCATGCATTTATGAACCGACATATCGTGCGCCATGTTTATCGCATTCTGTGGAAAATAAATGGATTTTTAGTTGGTTACAAATTTGAGTCGACACAGAGCTCAAGATTGTTATACGGGATGAAGTTTTGGGCGGGAACAAGAACTTCCGATTTGTACTGATCTGTGCTGCTTACATACAGTGAATTCCTGTAGCCTAAACCAGGTCATTGGTCAATTTAGTGGGAGAGGCGGTGTTTGCCGAAAGGCTTAAGAGAAAAAAATAGCGTTCACTTTACCTACCTAAGTTTAAGATTTTGACAGAATACTTAGAAGAGCTTCTCCAGGTCAAAAGATTTACGAACGTAAAGCTGCGGATTTCTAGAAGAGGTTTTCCGTCATATATATAACGGACTTCATGAAAATCTATCACTTTCACCAGTATTCGACGTTAAGGTGTGAAAAACACCATGTATTTGGACACTACAGCCTCCTGTGGCGGTCACCGTTATTTTATGGAACCATAGCTATACCCAATTCGTTCCATCCATATGCACGAATATCGTAAAAAATATTGCATCGTACAACTGTCATGATAGCAACCATAGTTTTTCATATTATATAGTATATCAATATTTTACCTGTATAATATAGATGGACAGACTAGTGGTGGGCGTTGTGACAACGAACCGTTTCCGAAGACCGTTTTATGTTTTGCAACGATGAAACCGTTTTACGTCCTGGGTCCAAACAGTCTTCGTTGCACAAACCAGTCTTCGAATGCCTAGATGCGATTATGTATTTTACAGGTAAGAAAATACGGTCGAGAACCCATTGATTCAACTATCACACTCGTCGCGTCGTCGTCCTTAATCCGTTCCAAAAACCGTTTTTTTGTTCTGCGACGACTACGACGATGAAACTGTTTTTACGTCTTGGATTCAAACAGTTTTCGTTACACAAACCAGTCTTCGAATTACTTGATGCGATTTTTTATTTTACTGCTAAGAAAATACGGTCGAGAACGCATTGATTCAACTATCACACTCGTCGCAACGTCGTCCTTAGTGTACCACGTTCGTTTACAAAACAGTTCTTACAGTAAAAAGTGAACTTTTTGTCAATGGTATAGAGTCTATATTTTATTACTACTTCTCGAAGAAACTGCAACTGTTTCACGCGACGAAAACGCAATTCTATTCCATATTCGATAAGTTTCGTTTTTTACAAAACGGTCGTCGTCGCAACAACTGATTTGAAGACGGCTCTTCAAACCAGTTGCGACGACGACCGTTTTCTGCAACCGTTTTCGTCGTCGGAAAAACGGTTGCGTTTCGTCCGTCAAAAATTCAACAACGACCCACCACTAGGACATACAGACAAACAGCGGCGCTCATTTACTCATACCCGCTGATAATTTTTGAGTATGGAACCCTGAAAAAGAGCCGAATGAAACGAATAGCTTCTGGTCACAATATAAGTCTGTATGTTTGCAACACCTCGCCCAGGGACGTTGCTGTAACGTCATGTTATATTATGATATGTTATTCTTGAGCACACACTGTATAACATGCCCGTTTTTACTCACTTTACGTTTTTATTTTTAAACACAGTCATGGAGTATTAAGTCTGAATTATATTGATTAACACATACACGTCTCATAATATGTTTTCTCTCATAACACGGTTTGAAACGTGTTGTGAGTCGTTGAGGTTATGTGATACTTTATGTTGATAAGGTTGAAACTCAAATATCTACGTCATGGTTCATGCTTTTGAAGAGTATGAACTAAAATTTTATGACATTATTTTCTAAAACTTTAATCTGGACGTGTATTGATGCGATATGTTTTAGTGCTTACGAATGAAACTCCTTCGATTTCTAGAGACCTGACTTACAGGTATAAAAAAAACTTAGTTAAGGCACCAATCTTCAGGTCCTCACCGGGCATGGGTGCTTTGGTGGGTTCCTGTTCAAGATAAAGCGGGAGGAAACGCCCGGGTGTTTCCATTGCGAGGATCATCTGGAGGACAAGGAGCATACGGTGGAGGTGTGCCCTGCCTGGGTGGAGTACCACAGTGTCCTCGTGGAGGCGATTGCGGCGACCTCTCGCGTCCGGCCCTGGTGCGAGCCATGGTATGGAGCGGGGGCATGGGAAGCCGACCTCCTCCACCTCCTTCTGTGAAGAGTAATGCTCGCGAGTGAGGAGGCGGGGCGCGTGAGGGAGTTGCAGTATTTGCGCCCTTACGTCCCTAGCCGCTGCAAGAGGAGACGCCCCGAGCGTCGAGAGTCAATAGCGGACTCCCGGCCACCGTAGGCGCGAGCTTGCGGGCGGCAAGCAATGGGTAGCTCGCCGCCCGGTAAGGACCAGGCTCGGGTCGACGCACTATGGGCCAGATCCGTGCGTACCGTCTCAAAAATCTGTAACTTTTATATTAATTGAAATAAATAGCTCAAATTTGGCACGTAGTATCTCAAATGTATATAAAATCCAATTATGAAACATGTTTTGTCAAATGTTGAATTCAAAATATATAAAAAATAAAACAAAAATAGAAATGTATTTTTTTAATATAAAACCATAGAAAGAAAATACGTTTATTTGCGGCAAACATGACGCACAGAAAGACCAGAGGTATACAAACATAAAAAATAAGGTGTAGGGAAACATGCGTCACATCCACGCAAAACGGCCATCACTCAGAATGGTGCTGTGACTCTCTCCATAGTTTGTTTAGCTTATTCAATTACAATTTTACAGTTTTATTATATAACTACTGTATAATATACTTTTTTTCAACAATTCCTTGGAAATAATCACTGATGGTTTTCTGATAGTTGATAGATAAGGATCTGATGTAAATAGGAGACTATGAAATACGTCTTGATTCGTTGCTGATCTAGAGCATTTTCTAGCGTGATACAATCTGAATTTTTTGTAATCTTTGTTTCGAGATTCTTGGGCATCTTCAGATGAATTACCAATAGGCAGAACAGCAAAATGTCTAATTATACTTTCCCCATGTATTAAGATTGTATGTACTGAAGAAGGCATATTATACCACATAATATATAAAACATTAACCACATCTGTCTTGAAGATAAAAAAAAAATAAGACATTACCTAGTACTCCCACCTTACCTAAATTTTTAGTAAATACATAATATTATTGAAGAATAAGAGGTTTTGACCTCTTATTCTTCAATAATATTCCATAAATCTATATAATAGTCCATAATAGTCCATAAATCTCATCAATCACAACTTAAAATATTTTTTTGAAATATTTTGTATTTTCCCCCATCTGCAATTTTTCAATTCATTTCAAGGGGGGCAGTTCCGGCAGAATTTTTTTTTTGCTTTGACTTCTGTATAAGTTGTTCTATGTAACACTACCAAAAATACGTCATGGGTAGACACGGATAAGGTAAAAATATTAGGCCCCGAAAAAAAAATTCTACACCTTTCCAGTTTTCACGAAAAGCTTCACTTAAATTATTTTTAATTAGAGTATTTCCTAACAATTCTAACCATATATCACACTTACACATTTGCTGTGAAATTAATGAAGATATGACCATGCAAACTGGAGGAATTGTGTTCTACATAATTCTCATAATTTTAACCGTCAACTTGCAAGCCTTAGTCTAATAGTAAAAAAATAGAAATAATGGATTTAAACTACTACATAGTATGCATTGGACATTTAGTTAGACGTGTGCATTAACGAAATATTCAATATCGAACATTATGAAAACCTATTTTTGAGACGGTACGCACGCTTCTGGCCCATAGTGCGACGGCGCGTAGTGTTCCACGCGCGCTTCAAAGAGATGTCAGCAATACTGAAGGGGTCTGCTTGCATGCCTGCCAGGGTCGCGAGATTTGTTCGAAAGAGTTACCGTGGCCCTGACATAAGGGTAACTGAAGGAACACGGATGGGTTTTAGTCAGTAAAAGTCGGACATGCCCGCTCCGCCCAGAGCGGGAGAAGTCATTTGATGATTTCCCATCCAAAAAAAAGACACCAATCTTCCACAAATTAAGTACAAAATTGTATTTGTAGACTAATAAAATCTTGTTTATTCAAAACAATGAGTTAGGTGTTTGAAAATGATAATACTAATTATTCAGGATTCATACTTGAATGGTTTGTTACCAATACGGTGTCTAGACTTCTCAATTGTCTGTACCTAATCGTTATCAGTTAAATGACGTCCATATTAATTGTATGTAACATTTAAGTTCACCAGATGCATGTATTTTACACTCATCTTAAGCCACATCAACGCCCAAGACTTTAAGTCAGGATAGCATTGGGATTCAGGCGATACTATAGTATATATTTAATATCATGCGGGTCACGCTCCGGACGCAAAGTCACCAACAGATATAAATAATCATGGTCGTGAGACATATTTGAATTTTAGCAAGAAGCAGATGAATATTTTCGAATGAAAGTTTTATAGATACAAAGTTTATTTTCTACTAATTTTAATAAATTTTGTTCAAAACATTTATTGGTTTCTTATTAAAGTTCAACTATATCTGACGGCACTGGTTCCTTATCTTTATTGGTGACTGAACTCACTGTCAGTATTGATTGTAAATATACAACATTAATTTTTGTTTATGCGAAACCCGAAACACGGGTCTAGTATTTTTATGTAAAGAATCTATGAAAAAAATTTCAAAACTGTATCATTAATAATCACAAAGTTATAAGCTTGATAAGTTACCTGGTTGTCCACGCAAAAACATATGCAGATCACCACAAACAGCTAGTGTACGTACCATCTCCGTGTAATGGACGTTTGAATACGAGAAAGACATGATAATTTTAAAATCGAAACAAAACACTAAGGCCCGCGACTTGGAAGCGTAATTAAATATTTTTGGTACAAAATATAACATGGTGTAAAAATTATTGGAATCGATTCAGTTACTGATTCTGAACAAACTATATTCAGGTTTCGCATATACTAAAAATAATCTTGTATATGTTAAAACTATGAACGTAGGAATAGAAATTAGCATTATGCAAGTCATGACTGAGCCTTGTAACTAAGATGAACGATAGTTAGTACGGGGCGATCCAAAGTATGCGGAGTTCATGAAACTCGAAAACAAAGCCAAAAATCCTGATGTAACCTGAAAAACCAACTTCATAAAGGAGGTTCTCAGTTCAACAATCTTTTTTTTCAAATGTATTTTTGGGTATAGGTGAGTATATTGATGATGATACTTTGGTGACAAGGACGAAAATACAATACCAAAGACTGGCTGACTTCTGAAATTAAAATTATTCTTCACTTTGTAGTGTTTTTTTTGGAACTCGTTTGTTTCTTTTTGTGAAAAAGTGTTTTTATCTGCCCGAAATTTTTTTTATTAGGTTTTCCCACCAGGACATTTTCAGTAGATCCCGGATTCTCTGCTTGCCTCCTATCTTTTTATAGGAGGTTCAAACAAAATTATCCACGTTGTCCTGCCCTTATCCCAATTTCACCCCTTTTCTATCTACATCATCTTTCACACAGTCTATCCATCGTTTCTTTGGTCTTCTCCTACTCTCAACAGGAGACTTAAACATAACTAGCAAAATGTGGGAGTATACACCCCGGCTTACAAATTTGGTTAATAATGCCATGTGATAGCCATCATTTAAAAACAAAAATTTCATAACTATAGTCTGTGCCAAATGTGAAAAAAATAAAAGTAGTTGACACCCGCCTACCAATTTATTCAAACTAGTGATCGCCTATTGGTCGAAATTCGACCGTACTTCATTTGAATAGAAATACATTATTAAATGAAAAAATATAGATAATAATAAATATAAAAAAATAATAGGGTTATATTTGACATTCAGTAACACTATAGACAAATTGTTGACGCTGTACTACTGTGGAGAGGGTTCGTTGGCGGGATGGTGATGGCCAGGACCAGGACGTAGGTGTAGTGAGTAAAGAATACTTCTTCAGGACTCTCTTCTTTATTTTCTTAATACTTCTTAACTGCTGGATATGGAACAATATGGAATGAATTATCACAGAAATTTGTTCTGTTTTTATAGAATTTTCCCTATTATTTTTAATTAATTATGATGGTTCCAAATGTCATAATTATAACCAGCCTGTACAATCGTGAGGCATACAACCTCTACAGTTTGCACACGACATTAAGTTTTGTATGGGAAACTTACTAATGCAACACACTCCCCATAAAACAAAAAAAATATTTCTTTTAAATCTAAATTATATTCCTATCGTCGCTAATACAAATAATATTAAATAGGTTATAATTTTAAAAATGAAATAGGTTATATATCTATAAAATTAATTGATTACCTATGGTTATACTTGACATTCAGTAAGACTATAGACACAAAATCAGACTTACCAACTTAGGGGTTTTCCCAAATTTAGGGGATAAATAAGAGGATTGAGATTTTTTAGGGGCGTTCCATTTTTAGGGAATTTTTGCCATCTTACATTTCTCATTGTGTTTTTGATTACAATAAAAGTATTAGCAACTTCTAGTACGGTTCCTCGATACTAAGAATGCAGAGTGAATGTCGCGTAATAAATATAGACAAATATTACTACTGTGTGCGGTTTATGATTACTGAACATTCGTTGGTTATTTTCATTATAATTTTTTAGGGGATTTTTTTAGTAATTGTGGCAATTTTAGGGGTTTTTAACTTAAGCTTTAGGGGTAAATATTTCTGGGTGTTGGTAACACTGCACAAAATAATAAAGACAGATTTGGACCATAAACAAAAGAATATCTATGCATGTGTGTATTAGATACACGGTAATGAACAGTAGTGTGTGTAACGTGTTATTTATTGAAAATAATGTACAACGCATAATTTAAAAAAAATATTAACATTCGTCACTTCTTCTCTGTATAAACTATAAGTGTGCGAAATTTCATACTCCTCCGTCCGCCCAATTTTCGTAAAAAGGGATCCAAAGTTTTCGCTTCACGTATTAATATATAGATATTTCAAAACGATACGAAAAAAAGGTAAAGAAAGTGTCGCCAGCACGGTCAAAACGGTAATTTGAATATATTGGTAGGTACATTGGTGTCAACGACTTTTATTTTTTTCACATCTGGCACAGACTAAAGTGATAATAACTCTAAAAAGTCACTAAAACCCATATACCTCTTCTACAATCTACTCCAAGTTGACATTTTAAGTTATACACGCTTTAAAACAAGCATTTTTACTGAGTACACTTAGTTTGATGGGAAAAGGTAATAATTCAGTCGCCGGTCAGCGCATGCGCGGCGGCTTGAGTGTTTCATTTCCCAGCTGTTCGGTTACTTCATGTGCTCGCTGTGAAGTTGCTATCTTTAAAGTAATGGTTGTTTTTATGGTGCTTTTTGCAGGGCGTTTGCATGGCATCGGTTTTTATGTAAACTGATGACCTAATTTCGTTGATGAAGTTTGGTTGATATTGTTACCGGTTTCTTTACAATATCTTCGTCAAAAGAAGTGTGAGTTAAAAGTGAGAAGTCATTCCACCTTATCATCATTATGATCGTTCAGCCGCAAGACGTCCACTGCTGGACATAGGCTTCCCTCAATTTTGGGAAGAAGGGTTTGCTGTAATCGCCACGCTTAGCAGGTGGGTTGACGGTAGTCGCCATTGAGGATACCCACGGGAAGAAATAGGGTGGTGTAATTCTTTTAGTCTGGCACGACATTGAACGGACTAATCCACCTGATGCTAGGTATATACACTATTGACTGTTTAATTCATCTTACTTGAAACGCGCAATGTGGAAGGAGACATTGGAAATTCGTTGTCTTCTTTGTCTTTAGGAGGACTCACAATTGCGATGACATCTCTAAGTCGAAGAAGACAACGCATTGAGAGCTCGTGATCACCTTACGTAAAACGCGCAATGACAATTCAATCCCTTAGTCAAAGATGAAAGCTAGCTCATGTGCCTGTAATTCACTGTAATTAAACCATGACAAAAAAATCTTGAGAAAACCGGCATGTCCTAGAACCGAACATTAGAAAACAATAAGAAGGGATATCCAATACAACACACACTGAGCTCGTGTATTGTGTTATGACCCGCTTCCTAGTCCCATCAGTGGCAAAATTATAGGTTAGCCAGCAACAATAACCTTAAAACCGGAACCTAGCAACTTTCCTTAGCAACTAAAATGGTTGTGCAGTCCTTAATTTTCCCTATTATCGATCATGGTGATGTGTGCTACTATGACCTGAATGCAGATCTCCTCGACAAACTTGACTGTCTTCTAAATAACTGCATTTGATTCGTTTTCACTCTGCGTAAATATGATCATATCTCTGCGCATCGGTCACTTCTTAAGTGGTTGCCCATACGCCAGCGCAGAGAGCAAAGGGCGCTGACCACCTTGTTTTTATTTCCTGATTTTCCCTCTTTCCCTGTGTATCTTACCTCCCACTTTCAGTACATTTGCGCTAACCATCATAAAAATCTACGCTCATCGCAGAATCGTCTTCTTCAATGTCCCAGTCATCGCACAGACTTCATTCACTCTTCCTTCTTTGTCCAGTCTATCTCTCTGTGGAATGCGCTCCCCCAAGAAATCAGGATGGCACCCAATCGATTGACTTTCAAAGTTAAAGTTCGCGAGCACATTCGCAAAAAGTTGGCAGTATCATTACAATGGTACCTAATATTTCTTCATTGTTTGTCTTACTTAATTTTAGTAAAATCGTTTATTTATATATATATTTATGTGTGTATATATTTATGTATGGTTAGGTATATGTATATATTGTATTTATGATATGAACAGATTTATGCGTTTATATTTTAAATATTTATTCACCAAACTTATTGCACCTACCACTAGTAGTAGTCTTTGCATCACCCAAAGGTTGACTGGTAGAAAATGTCTATGGCATTAAGTCCGCCTCTGTACATTTGTATGCCTAAAGTATTAAATAAATAGTTGTCGTGATGGTTCTTCCTCAGACGAACACATTTAATAAAATTCTTCCTCTGAATTCAACTTTCTTTTAACCAAAAATCGTCCTAATCGTCAAATCTAATTGATATTTCAGCCCGACCAATTAAATTACCATCAAGAGAGACGTGAAACATTAGAAGCAGCACGATAATAGTCCCGCAGCGGTGTGTCGGTTTCATTACAAGGCCGGTGTGGCCCCGTGGAGCTCATTTCCGGCTCCCGGCCTATTACCGGACGGCCTTATAGATTATAATGATTATCATGCATTGGGCGAACCCTTTGAGATGGAACGACTGCTATTCTCTTTTAGTTCAGTAGTTAGTGTTGTTCTATATAAATGTAGTTTACTTGGAACCTCACTCAAGTGACCGCATACATAGGGAATATACCGGATGACATTTTTTACCGTCTTGACCTTCATATGGTGTGTTGTGTAACTAGAATAGAAGGCAGGAAGGCCTTCAGATTCATCGTAAGTGACTAAAAGAGCGCGGGTTGCGGGCGGACGGGGATGCGTGTACGGCTCGTGCGCCTGCGAAAGATCAAAGAGGCCGCCTATCGGCCGCCATAAAAAGGTCGCACTACGAAATCACTGATCCATGCCGCGCATTGAGTAGGGTGCGTATGATTTGAGTTTCAATTGATTTTAATTGTTTTTTTTTTTTCAAATTTCTGTTTTTGTTGTTCTAGTATGAAAATGTTACTATAAGTGTGTAGTATTTATTGCTAGATCAATTATATTACATGTTATTCAAAAATAACTCCGTTCACCTATTTTTTCAAGACGTTAATAAATTTCACCAGGTATAGGACTTTTCTCTTAATCTTAATTGGTGATGTTCTTCAGAAAGGTCAGTACTCGAAACCGGTGTGTGCGAAAGAAATGAAAGAAAGAAAGAAAATACATTTATTTAGCACAAACTCAAAAGGCACACAAAATAATACACCAAAAAATCACCTATCACCAATTGTATGAACCTAAACGAGGCAAAAGGAGTGTGTAGAGATCGTAGCCGGTAGCGTTCCGTGGTTTCTGGCTACCCCCATGGGAAAAAGGCGTGAATTTATGTATTTATGTATGTTCTCTTAAACAATGAATCACGTTAATACAATAAACCCAAAAAAAGTATTAGGAGTTAAATTTGACTACGGTTTGTTGCTCAAAAATTGTATTACAATTAAACAAAAAAATTCTACTACAATTCAAACGTGCGTTACTATCGTGGCCACATTGTGGCGTCACTAACGACGAAACCGCTTTGCTTACACGTCTGTTTTGGCCTCAGTTCATCTAAATTAATTGTTTTCAAACAGAAATCGCACTTACTAAATTTCGTTGTTGAGAATTCAAGCATTTTGCTAAGAAAATATATTTATTCACATGTGAATAAATATATTTTCTAAAAAAAGCTGAAAATGTCTTTTCAGCTCATTTCATTGCTGTAAGCCTTTTCCTAGCTTCTAAGTAACCTAACCTCTAACCATTGTGAAAGATCTACAAATGACAGACAAGATTTACAAATTACAGCTTTACTGCTACACAGCTTTTTGAGGCACGGAAAAGTCTTGATATGTCTCCACGGACCAACCGTGGCAAACGTAGTAACTTTCATAAGTCAGTTAACACTACAATATTACCTACAAACTAATACGTAATTTGAGCTCTAACTTTAAGCTTCGTTATATATTTCAACAACTTTATTTACATAAGTTGCGAGTTATTTGTATGCCTTTGGTGTTACGTTTCAGCTTTGAAAGCAAAAGAAAGGCTACAGTAACATGTAGTTGCTAATAGTGCCTCTCGAAGCGCGCTAACTGTACGGCTGTAAGCATGTAAGCAAACGAAATGAGCACAGTCAATTCTACATTTATATTTTATTTCTGTTCATATATACGGTATATTTGAGTATCTTGACTACATACATATTTATATTATTAGATTATAAAGCTGAAGAGTTTGTTTGATTGAACGCGCTTATTTCAGAAACTACTGATTCGAAATGAAAAAAAAAATTTTTTTTGATACTTCATTTAACGAGGAAGGTTACAAAAAAAACAAAGGTGGAGATTGGAGGTGGGGTGGGGTTACTAATTAAAATGGTGTGGCAGCGTGTAAAGAGCCGCCAACACGAGGGAAGCTAAATTATGAAAAATTATGGTTTGATAGTAATTATATTGATTCCTATGAAACCCAGCCTGTGAGCTGAAGAATGATAAATAGTGCCGTCGTCGGCACTGAAAACTATTGGCCCACTAACCTGTAGACCAGCTTAGAGCGCCTCACCAGCAACTATCAGCAGCTCATACCGTGAAGCACTTTCACGAAACAGATTGTCAGATCACTGTTGGGTATTTATAACGAGTCTCTTCGAACTTTAGCTGTCCATCACGGTGAAAAACCAACTTTTCCTCAAAATTACAGGAGGAGCACCGACTGTGACTTTCTCCCTTAAGAGTAGAGTAAAATTAAAAAGTCACAAATACGGGGTAGGTCAGTGGAGCAAGAAAATTGATCCGGACGAAACCGCGGGCAGAAATCGTGTCTCAAAATATAAAGTAATTATTTAATTTACGGTGATAAGGTTGAATCTTGAGTGGGTGTTTAAAATAAAAAGTTTAGTCGATAGTTTAAGAATAGAATAGAATAATGTTTATTGTTTCTAGTATTACACCTTGTAGTAGTAGGTACATCATAGACAAAAACCGGGAAAACGGGGAAAATCGCACGGGTAGGCGGTTCGACGTGACGGGAAGGGTGAGGGGAACAAGAAATTTAACGCGGACGAAGTCGTGGGCAGAAGCTAGTTTAAAATATTGGGTCGGCCAAAAAGTCTTTATCGGTATTTTACTTGAACTGTTTAGAAGAATCTCGAAGGTTCTAGAAGTTTTCGAATACGGCTATATAAGCGGGCCGAAGGAAGCTGCACTTTAGTTGTGTTTTATTGAAATCGCATAAGGCACATAGTACAAAAATGCCGAAAATCGAATTACATGTGCATCACGCGCTGCTTTATGAATTTGAGTTGGGCCATAATGCCGCCGAAGCATACTGAAATATAGTGCATCCAATTGGATCTTATATAATCTTCGAGTCTGCATGTCGAGTTTGGTTCCAACGGTTTCAAAAAGGCGATTACAGTCTTGACGATCACTTGAGGACTGGCCGACCAACGGAAGTAGATTTGGACCTCGTGCGTTCTCTTATTGAAGCAAATCTATACGAAACAATACGTTCTCTTGCAGTAACGGTAGGATGCTCTGAGTCAAGCATTGAAAACGCTCTTCACGCCATTGGAAAAGTTTCTAAGTTAGGTCAGTGGGTTCCTCGTGATCTGTCAGATACAATCGTCAACAAAGGTGCTGCTGGATATAACTTTTATCGAGAAAACGTCATTTTCATTGACTGGACAATATTATTACTGGGGTTGAGAAGTGGTGCCTTTACGTGAACCATACCCGAAAGCGTCAATGGGTTAACAGACATGAAAAACCAAAACCAGAGCCGAAAACCGACATACACATGAAAAAGGTACTGCTCAGTGTATGGTGGGGTGTTCGTGGGATATATCATTGGGAGCTTCTTCCTGATAAAACAACGATTACCGCAGACGTCTACACAGAATAAATAAAAAGACTGTCTGAAAAAAATAGAAAAATTTAATCCAAAACTTGAAAGAGTAATGTTGTTACATGATAACGCCCGCCCCCTTGTTGCAAAAAAGACACTGCTTAAAATTGTACAACTTGCATGGGAAGTTTTACCTCATGCACCATATTCACCGGACCTCGCTCCAAGCGATTACTATCTTTTCCGCTCTCTTGGGAACTTCTTAAAGGACAAAAAATGCGTTGAAAGAGCAGACCTCGAATCAAACCTCACTAAATTTTTCGAATCTAAGTCCGAAAAATTTTGGAAGGACGGTATCCTTTCTCTACCAGAACGTTGGCGACAAGTAAAAGATAATAATGCTGCATATATTGGCGATTAATCTTCATTTTTATTTTGTACAACATATATTAAAATAAAACTATAAAACGATAAAGATTTTCTGGCCAACCCAATAATTATGTAATGATAATATTGATAATACACTATTAATATTGAAATATAAACGAAAAGAAAATAAAAAAAGTGATTTTTAGCGGTTCGTGGACACGACTAATTACTTTGTCAATAAAAAGATGTGAAAAAATAAAAAATAGAACCACATACTGAATGACTATGGGCAGCTATCATATTAATTTGTGACATCTTCATTTCAAATTTATTGTGTTTTTAAAGCTTCGAAAGGGAGCAGGTGTATTGTAATGCAGGTTTTATTTCCATGCAAACATAAACGCCTTCTTCATGAATAACTTTACTGCCAATATAAAACTTGCAGAATACTGTACGGGCTGACGTGACAAAACTCTTAAAGCCGACAGACCAACAGATTAAATATTTGAAGCGCAACATCAACACTTAGTAGTAAAACTTCTTACATTCCTTCTTTCAGGTCATGACGTAAAATACTGCAATGTGCCTCCGCTATCTTGTCAAGTACAGTTGAACAAGAGAATGGTATACAGGTTTAAAATAAATCAGCTTTTCACTACACTATCAGTTTCATTTTTACAAACCGTGTGCCCGATCCAAAAATGACAAACCTTTATTCAAACTTTTATCCCTTATTTAAATCAATTACGGATGAATTTTCAAGAATGCTTACTTAGGTATATATAATATGTAGGTAAGGAACGGACTAGTCTGTGCGTTGTTGGTCAGTATCTGGTACTTAATGACAAAACTAGGTACACTGTTCACTCATACCTTATAACACTGTAATTTGAAAATATGGTAGGTACAAGTCAATTATTTAAAAAAAAGTAACCGTTGAGTTTCATGCTGGCTCTTCTTCATTGGAAACGACCGATTGGAACCGTTTTCCAAATTTGAACGTTTCATAGGTAATTGTGAAATAAAATATTATCATTTGATTAAATGAAAGTGGATGAATGAGTGAATTATAGATTTTTGATAAGTCAAATAAAATTAATTAGATTATGAGCGTAATACAGGTTTTCAGCTGCTTCTGGAGTGCTACTAAGACTGAATGCAATAGAGTTGACAAGAGGCTGGGCAGATGATGACCGTGTGCGTAACATATTTTTACGCTTACTACACACATTGAAGCAATATATACAAGATTATCTTTTGCCCGCGGCTTCGCCCGCGTGGATGTCGGAAATTAACGCAAGCGGACGTACTACAGCGGTAAAAATGTGTTAATCCAGGTTATATAGGTAATATATACTCTGTGTGCCATTTTCGATCCAGATCCATTCGGCCATTTTTGCGTGATTGAGAAACAAACACCCAATCATACATATTTTCACACTAGCTTTTGCCAGCGGCTTCGCCCGCGTGGAGGTCGGAAATTATCCCGCGGGAACATACTACCGGGATAAAAAGTAGCCTATGTCCTTTCTCAGGCTCTAAACTATCTGTGTACCAAATTTCATTTAAATCGGTTCAGTAGTTTTAGCAGGAAAGCGAGACAGACAGACAGACAGACAGACCGAAAGACAGACAGAGTTACTTTTGCATTTATAATATTATTAAGTATATTAAGTATATTAAGTAATTAAGTATTAAAGTATGGATTAGCTGTTACCCGCGAATTCATCCGCGTGGTATTTAACAAAAAAGTTTTTCATTAGTTTTGTTTTTTTCGTGAGATCCTATTTTTTTTTCTAAAGTAAAAGTAGCCTAAGTTACTCCTTGTTAAATCAGATATCTGCCAGTGAAAATCCCGTCAAAATCGATTCAGCCATTTCAGAGATTAGCCGGAACAAACAGACAGACAGACAAAATTTAAAAAAAATGTTGTATTGGTATATGTACCGTGTATACATCCAGATACTCCAATTTTATTTATTTGTCTAGATTGAAATAGTTAGAAAGCAAAGTAAAAGTAGATTCGAGTAAAATGCGTGTCATCTAATCATTATAATGCTTTAGTATATTTAACTTCCCCATACTTAGTATATGCGAAAAACTTTTAATACCGAAAAGAAAGAGCTCACACATCCCGTATGGAACGCATATAATTCTATTCAAATATCGTTGTCAACGGACGTGTACCATGTGATATCGGACGTAAAGAATAGCACCATCCCATTTCTTCCTGTGGGTGTCGTAAGAAGCGACTAAGGGACTTCCTAGAGAATGGGTAGCAGCGTTCTTTATGCACTATACCACCATACTGCGATCGCCAACCCGCCTGCCAAGCGTGGCGATTCTGGGAAACCCCCCCAAATTGGGGGAGGCTTATGTCCAGCAGTGGACGTCATACGGCTGAAATGATTATGATGATCATTGTCAACAAAACAGAAATATGACCATATTTTGAAGTGGGCAGGTGAATCTAATGATTAAACATTAAGAGACAGTCACAAAATTTTTCGGATTTTGCTGAATTTTGTGATTTTATAGACGCGATTTTACAGTTAAAATATTATTTTCGCTAAGTTTGTAAAATCAAGTAAATCAGAGAAATCGACCATTTCATGTACGGCCTCTTAATTGCTTGTTTTTAACAGACGAAAAAAACGGAAGAGGTTATCAAGTCACCGCGTATATTTTTTTTTGTTTTTTTTTTTTTTTTATGTATGACCACGCATAACTTTTTACACAGTAGTTCGATTGTGATAATTCTTTTTTTACTGGAAAGCGTATACTCCAAAGGTGGTCCTGTATAAATTTGGAAAACAAAATCGAACCCTAAGGGTCGGAAAACAGGGGGTGATTGATTGTTCACACACTGATTGTAATGTATGACCACGCATAACTTTATACAGAGTAGTCCGATTTTGATAATTCTTTTTTCATTGGATGAGGTATACCTTGCCAAGTATTATTAGTACATTAAAGCCACAAAAATTATAAAATAAAAACTTTTTAACAAAAAATTAAACCGCCGAAAAAACTGAAAAGCAAAAATAATAAACCTTAATTTTATGAGTCGGCGCTTTGAGTAATCTTTGTTCATTGATTTTTCAGCGCCAACTCAAAATTTTAAGGTTTATTATTTTTTGCTTTTCAGTTTTTCGGCTGTTTATTTTTTTTACTTAGATAAACAGAGAGACTGCAAAAATACTCTTGATGAGATAGACTATATGAATAACAGATATAAAAGTAGACATTTTAAACGGTCTTATCTCTTTGTTTGAGTGTATCAACGACGATGTGGTAAGATATCTCAGGTATGTTTGGTTGAGTCTTAAAATTTCCGCTTTCGTGTCCGCTTTCTCACGGCTGTTACCGGTCCAGAGCTTACCCTTTAATAGATTATGTTCTTATGTTCATTCTTCATACGGAATCCTGTTGAGGAAATAATACGGCTAGAGGAAATTAGGTGTTAGTAAAGACAGGATTTATGATTTAGTGCGTTCCTTGTCGGTATTTGAGCTTCATAGAACTGGGGCACTCTTGCGTACATAAAATAAATGTTTATTTATTTACTTATTCTTTGTTGTTTGCTGTTTTTAAAATATTTTTTTTAATAGTTTTTGCAATATTAATGTTAACGTTAATTCAGTATATCAGTTTTGTATATCTCGCTTCAATATCATATTCCCTGAAACTAGAGAGTCTTGCTCTTGTGATACAGGAACTCCAAGTACAAGAGCCAAGGTTACACTGACGTTTGTAACTTAAAATGAAAATAAATAAACTGTGATTTTAGATTAATTGATTCAAAGAATAACGCTTTGGACTGCAATATCATTAAAGTTGCTTATATTTTTCTGATTGTTATATTGCATAATGTAGTTGTTCCTATTCCATTATTAAAATTAAAATAAATTAAATACTAGAACAAAAAGAACACGATACATCAAACATAGCTACCATTAAATTGTCATGATATACTTGGAAAATGGATGATTGAAAATAAAGTCAGCGACTCTGCCTAATACCACAGTTAACAACAAGGATTCAGAATAATGGGGTTTGGCTACATTTTACTAAGAACTGTTGCATTTATCCCTTGAATTTGTGCAAAAATAAACCGTCATGAAATGAAATGAAATGAATTAATTTGCCAGAATATAGGTATTTACATAGTAACATGGTAAAATAATTTGCGTTTCACTATATTCGACTTACCAGTCGTGTAAGTATTTCTAGTACATGCATAAACATCATGAAATTACACCACCGTCATTAGTCATATACACCATAATCATAAAAAAGATTACAGTCTTGCTTCGTTAATGTTACTTAGGCACATTACATTATAAATTATATTAAATTAGTTTATCCACACTAATATTATAAATGCAAAAGTAACTCTGTTTGTCTGTCTCGCTTTCCTGCTAAAACTACTGAACCGATTTAAATGAAATTTGGTACACAGATAGTTTATAGCCTGAGAAAGGACATAAGTTACTTTTTATTCCGTGACTTTGTCTGCGTTCGCGATAACCGACATTTACGCAGACGAAGTCGCGGAATAAAAAAGTTAGTTACATTATATTTCACAGTTAAAACAGTTCATCAATGTAATGATTAGATTCATCCTTTCTATTTAACTACAATCTTAATGCTTAGCAGATAGATTAGTATTTTCACTAACTCACTCATATGAATTGATACTTACTATAACTTGATTAAATTTTTAATATGTAAGTTGATGAAGTAGGTACTTAATTAATTTAGATGTAAATTTATAAAAATATTTGTACGCCTAATGGCAAAACATAGAGAACCTATGGAAATTTTGTAACAGCTCACACACTGTGTAACTCTACCTATGTTTACAAATAAAGTTCTGATTCTGATTCTGATTCTGATTCTGATTCTGAACTCACAACCTACTTACTACTACTATCTACTCGCCTTACGGTCTCTGCCGGCCCGTTCTTCCACTCCACTTCCACATCCCACCTCCTAATCTAAACTTCAAAACTGCAAATAAGTACCTTTCTCAAAATGGCACTCTAAAGAATCCAAACATACTTACCTCATTGAGTTTCCAATACTGCCTTTATTTTCCGAGACGCGGCTCCATTCTTAACGCTCTCCCAGTATAGGCACGGGCTCACTTGCACTAGTAGCTCGACTGCTATTCGAAAACGCTTTTAGCAAAATAGACGAAGAGAATTTTTAAAGTAATTATTTGCGCCAGTGGCCTCTTAATGGTTCTCACACGATCTTGGAATAGAGTAATTGGATATTGAAAGGTTTGAATTTGGAATGCATTGATGGATTAGTGGCATTGTTCTAATACAAAATGGCAGGAATGAAATTGTGTTGGGATTCAAATTTGATTTAGATTTTTTGTTAGTATTTTTTAGTAAGCGGTTCACTAGTCTAATGTACCTAATTTAAATGAAAAGCTTTCTAAGGGTGTTTAGATAGTTTTTTTAAAGGCTGTCTTTAGTCTGTCCGCGTTTCGGAAAAATCGAAGCTAATTAATGTTATAAATTCGTAAGTAAGTTTGGCTTTTTGTTTGTTAAAACGGCAAACCGGATTGGGATGAAAGTTCGCACACAGGTACACCATATGACATAGGCTACTTTAATTTCCTGGGTCGCAGAAGAAATCGTGGGCTTTAATGATTCCAAATTAAATAAGAAAGAACCTCGGTATGAAAAGATAGGAAGTGTAAACGAATAAATGTTTTCGTACTTACAATAACATACGTATTATTTTATTCACCTACCACATCAATAAATAATACCTAGACTGATTTCATGCCACTAATCAACGAATTATGTATCACGAAAGTGAGTTTAAATAAGTATGTAAGTAATAAAAGAATAGATTTATTGCATCTACGAAACAAACGATACAATCCCAATAAAAATAGACATAATTGTTAACATTGCTATACACACTATTATTCAAAACTAGCTTCTGCCCGCGACTTCGTCTGCGTTAAATTTCTTGTTTCCCCGACCCTTCCCGTCGCATCGAATCGCCTACTCGTGCGATTTTCCCCGTTTTTACAACATTTTTCATTACTGCTCCGCTCCTGTTAGTTGTAGCATAATGTTATATAGCCTTCCTCGATAAATAAGCTACCTAACACAAAAAGATCAATAAGCCACCTAACACGAAAATCAGAAACGAAGTTATCCGGAAAAGAACTGGAGTTACCGACATAGCTCGCAGAGTAAGCAAGCTGAAGTGGCAGTGGGTTGGCCATATCTATCGAAGGACCGATGACCGGTGGAGCAGACGAGTCCTGGAGTGGAGACCGCGTATCGGCAAGCGTAGTGTGGGACGCCCCCCAGCTAGATGGACCGACGACCTTAGGAAAGTGGCTGGGGTAGACTGGATGCGGAAGGCCAAGGACAGGGTGTTGTGGCGCAACATGGGAGAGGCATATGTCCAGCAGTGGACTGCAATAGGCTGAGTTGATTGATTGATTGAACACAAAAAGAATTTTTCAATTCGTACTCGTAGTTCCTGAGATTAGCGCGTTCAATCAAACAAACAAACAAACTCTTTAGCTTTATAATATTAGTATAGATTTGACACATTTTTTAAATAACTAGATAATCCATTGCTTTATATGTTCGAAAAATTCGTCCACTCAACAAAGTAAGTAAAGCAATGTATATTGTTGAACTGTCAAAAAGAACGCCACTCCTAATGTTACGGTATTACCCGGCAGGGTCCATCCAGGGTCGCAGTGGCCCTGACATAGGCAACTGAAAGAACACGGGTGGGTTTTAGTCAGTAAAAGTCTGACATGCCCTCCCACTCCACCCAGATCGGGAGATGTCATTTCATGTTTACCCACTCAAAAAAAAAAAGGGTCCGTAATTGTTTCCATTTATAATGTAAATAGCTACCACCTCTATGTTCACATTCAATAAAGATTTATTGAATTGAATTGAACAAGACAAGCTCGAATCATGTTCACATCCTTGTCAAAAACCACACGAAACTCTCGGAGTATGAGTGACGTCAGTTCGTGTAAATTGTCGGGACACGTCTGTACCGAGATACCAATAAGAGCATGATTGCTCCCGGGACCAATAGAGAGGCTGCATCGATTACGTGAGCCCGACGTAATGCAATCTTGTTGCTGTCGTAAGTGGCTTGATATGCGGAAATCTGATAGAAAATTCAATTTCGCTTATTGATGTATGAGTTATGGTTGGATGAGATGAAGAGACTACGTGTGACGTTGTGACTGTCTGGGTGACGTTTATTTCGTCTCTTTTGACAGGTACTGTATTGTTGACATGGTATCTTCTTCTTAGCGTGTAAAACAATCTATACTATTTATATCTAGTCTAGTCGATGGCATTCTAAATTGACTGAAAGCACATGAAAAGTACTTCTGAACCTTCTAAATGGTAGTTCGTTTGGAGAAGAATGGGCAAGAAAGTACACTGTTGCTATTTTAAAATGTTTTATTATATTTTATATACATCTATAAGTACTTAATATTATAACGCTGAATAGTTTGTTTGTTTGCTTGGTTGAACGCGGTAATCTCAGGAACTACTGGTCCGAATTGAAAAGATAGTTTTGCGATGGGTAGCTTATTCATTGGGGAAGGCTATAGGATATATAACATCACGCTACGATCAAAAGGAGCGGAGCAGCAACGAAAAATGAACGAAAACTGACAGACAATTCGATGCGACGGGAAGGGTTATATTTTTTTTTTGGATGGGAAATCATCAAATGACTTCTCCCGCTCTGGGCGGAGTGGGAGGGCGTGTCAGGCTTTTACTGACTAAAACCCACCCGTGTTTCTTCAGTTGCCCATATGCCAGGGCCACGGTAACTCTTTCGAACGAATCTCGTGACCCTGGCAGAAAAATGTGGTCAAGTTGTGCCTTAACCAGTTTGTGTGTTCCGTCATTGTGAAGGGGAATGCTGCTAACAGGGGAGAATTTTGACGCGGACGAAGTTGCGGGCAGAAGCTAGTAAATTATATGCGAAGACAATTCACCTAGCATAAAATTACTAGGTAAACCGAAATAGGAAAAAATAATTAAAACGAAAACAATCTATACTATTTATTAGATATAAATAGTATAGATTGTTTTACACGCTAAGAAGAAGATACCATGTCAACAATACAGTACCTGTCAAAAGAGACGAAATAAACGTCACCCAGACAGTCACAACGTCACACGTAGTCTCTTCATCTCATCCAACCATAACTCATACATCAATAAGCGAAATTGAATTTTCTATCAGATTTCCGCATATCAAGCCACTTACGACAGCAACAAGATTGCATTACGTCGGGCTCACGTAATCGATGCAGCCTCTCTATTGGTCCCGGGAGCAATCATGCTCTTATTGGTATCTCGGTACAGACGTGTCCCGACAATTTACACGAACTGACGTCACTCATACTCCGAGAGTTTCGTGTGGTTTTTGACAAGGATGTGAACGTGATTTGAGCTTGTCTTGTTCAATTCAATTCAATAAATCTTTATTGAATGTGAACATAGAGGTGGTAGCTATTTACATTATAAATGGAAACAATTACGGACCCTTTTTTTTTTGAGTGGGTAAACATGAAATGACATCTCCCGATCTGGGTGGAGTGGGAGGGCATGTCAGACTTTTACTGACTAAAACCCACCCGTGTTCTTTCAGTTGCGTATGTCAGGGCCACTGCGACCCTGGATGGACCCTGCCGGGTAATACCGTAACATTAGGAGTGGCGTTCTTTTTGACAGTTCAACAATATACATTGCTTTACTTACTTTGTTGAGTGGACGAATTTTTCGAACATATGAAGCAATGGATTATCGAGTTATTTAAAAAATGTGTCAAATCTATACTAATATTATAAAACTGAAGAGTTTGTTTGTTTGATTGAACGCGCTAATATCAGGAACAACTGTTCCGAATTGAAAAAATATTTTTGTGTTGGGTAGCCTATTTATCGAGGAAGGCTATAAGCTATATAACATCACGCTATAGCTAAGAGGAGTGGAGCAGTAATGTAAAATGTTGATGGTCGTAATAGGTGAACGGAGAGCCTTTGGCATATAAATTTTTATTATTGAATAACATGTAATAAAATTGATCTAGCAATAAATATCATACTAGAACAACAAAAACAGAAATTTGGAAAAAAAAACAATTAAAATCTATCGAAACTCAAATCATACGAACCCTACTGGGCACGCCACTATTGCGGCGGTAAGTCCCCTCTTTGAGGAGTGGATAGAGAGGCGTCACGGCGTCCTCACCTTCCGCCTGACGCAGGTTCTCACCGGGCATGGGTGCTTCGGTGGGTTCCTGTTCAGGATAAAGCGGGAGGATACGTCCGGGTGTTTCCATTGCGAGGATCGTCTGGAGGACACGGTGGAGCATACGGTGGAGGTGTGCCCTGCCTGGGCAGAGCACCGCCGTGTCCTCGTGGAGGCGATCGGCGGCGGCGACCTCTCGCGTCCGGCCCTGGTGCGAGCCATGGTACGGAGCGAGAGGGAATGGGAAGCCGTCACCTCCTTCTGCGAAGCAGTAATGCTCGCGAAGGAGGAGGCGGGGCGCGTGAGGGAGTGGCAGTCTCTGCGCCCTCACGTCCCTAGCCGCCGCAGGAGGAGACGCCCCGGGCGTCGGGAGTCAATAGCGGACTCCCGGCCACCGTAGGCGCGAGCTTGCGGGTGGCGAGCAATGGGTAGCTCGCCGCCCGGTAAGGACCAGGCTCGGGTCGACGGCGCGCAGTGTTCCACGCGCGCCTCAAAGAGATGTCAGCAGCAGTGTAGGGGTCTACTAGGACCGATGCCTGCCGGGGTCGCGTGATTGTTCGAAAGAGATACCGTGACCCTGGCACATGGGCAACTGATGGAACACGGGTGGGTTTTAGTCAGTAAAAGTCTGACACACCCTCCCGCTCCGCCCAGAGCGGGAGAAGTCATTTGATGATTTCCCATCCTGAAAAAAAAAAAAAAAAATACGAACCCTACTCAATGCGCGGCATGTATCAATGATCTCGTAGCGCGGTCCTACCCTTTGAAGCCAGCCGATAGGCGGCCTTTTTGATCTTTCGCAGGCGCACGAGCCGCACACGCATCCCCTTCCATTCTAGTTACACAACACACCCAATGAAGTTCGAGACGGTAAAAAATGTCATCCAGTATTTACAAATATTATAAAACTAGACGATTTTCTTGATATTTTAACGGGTAATAATTATGTGTGTGAGTTAAAGTAATCATCAAATATGCCATATACAATTATATTTTATAATGCCATGCCATGCTATGCCATGCCGTGCATGCCTTTTACATTTATATTTTTACATTTTATGTCGTATACATGTTATAACTGAATTACAACTAGTTTGATTTTATCTAGCTTCTCTCACTTTGACTCGGTTCACAATATGGCTACGTGTTTGGCGCCATCTTTAGAGTCCATTAGTTCCTGTACCGTGCAGCTGACAGGGCACGCAGGACATGATATTAAGTGTTCCATCGTTTGAGGAACAGCACCATATTTGCTTTCCAAGGCGAAATCATCTATAAATCTCCCTTCATCTGAATAGTACACAGGTTTTTCTTGCTTCGGCCAACCTGAGTTCGGAGTCTGCCTAAAGATTTCTAGCTAAGACAAGCCAACTCGTGTCCAGGTGGGAGTTTCTTCCAGTCAGTGCGACGATACATTTGAAGAAGCTGTTTGGACTTTTCAGCCTTTGTGGCACGAAGATTTTGTCGTGCAAAGGGTGTCGCATGTCAGAGACCATGTTGGCTCTTTCGCTGAAAATGACCACCTCTCTGCGAACTTATATTGCACTTATTCCTGCTAGTGGATAGTGTGGTGTGTCCCCATTAATATTATAGGTGATTCTCAGGTCTGATAAAGTGCTATTAGATTTTTGTATCACTAACTCAGTACCTACATGTGTACTGAGGATTCTGAGAACGGTATTATTCAGATAAATTTCATTAATTTCCCAGTAAATCTGATTTAGACTATCGTTTAACTACGAGACGTTTCGAAATAATTTAAACTCCTCCGAATCCGACACCTGGAGCTAATTGTAAGGCGGTGTTTGCACAATATCAAATATGTATACCTAGTTAGTACAAATAGGTCTGTAAAAATAATAATATGTAAGTGGTATTACAGTTTTTTTTTCATTATTTTACGTTTTAAGTAAAATTTTTTTAAATTATTTTTTCCTGTTATTTTATTTTGTGTTTTACGGACTGTGACAAATAAACGGTATTCTTTCTTTCTAGTATTTCACCTTCGACTGTTGTTGTTCTACGTTATTTAGTTATAAACTTTAGTTCTGATGTTACAAGTTTTTTAACGTTTTTATTTAACCTATCCCGGTGTTTGTCTGCCGGTTGTCAAATTTTGCAAGTTAAAATTGACATATTTCCCGATTTTCGATTACGCTGAAATTTTGCATGCATAAGTAAATTGGATGAAAATGCAATGGAGCCCACGGGAACTCTGTTATAAAACGATGCCACCTCATCGAGTTTAGATTCATCTGATACGTACTCTGGTTCTAAAAAAATAAAAATAACACAGCCCCACAAAAAAAAAATGTACTTGTTATTAAACCACATGGTCTTTACGTATTTTGCCATGCTGCCAAATCCGAATCTGGACACAGAATTAACCCTACACCCTCCAGTTTTACTCCAGGAGCAAAAAAACTCTTGAATTTTGCAGTAATGATCAGCCCCACAAAAAAAAATGTTTTTGGTATTAAACCACATGATCTTTACGTATTTTGAGCTGGCGAATCCGAATCTGGGAACAGAATTAACCCTACACCCTCCAGTTTTTCTTCAGGAGCAAAAAACTCTTAAATTTTGCAGTAATGATCAGCCCCACAAAAAAAAAAACAAAAAGAACATTTTTTTTTATCTGATAGAAACGAGTTATTTAACATCATATATATAAAGAACTTTTTTTATGAGTGTCAATATTCTTTGTGAATAAAATTTACCTAAACACAGAATTGTAATATTTTCTTAAAAGCTTTTGGTGTGCTTACCCTTGAAGATAAGCCTCAAGCTTTTAAAAAAAAAAATATCAAAAGTAAGTTTTTCTTTTAACAATTTGATTTACGTTTCGTTAATATTTCTTATTTTATTTTTACCATGCTTTTATTAGCATGGTAAAAATAAAATAAGAAATAGTTTCTTCAACTCTGTAATCCCTCTTGCTCTTGTGTTCCCTGTTCAATAAATTATTCTGAGAATTGGTTGAAAAAAAAAAAGAAAAACAATTTAATAAATAACTAGTTAGCCTTAACTTAGACATACGTCTCATTCAGTCAACTATCAAGACAAGTTAATTATTCAAAACTTAGTTAATAAACTAAGTTAATCATACAAAATCTTCTCTAACTAAAGTAACAATTTCCAAGTAATTATTTAAATGTAATTCCGAAGAATTATAGACGCTCAAGTGTGCTCGGGGCTTAACTAATGCCATCAGAAGTCTTTGCCAATATCTTGGCGTAATTTTGCTGGATGCGAACGTGACCATCTCTTCCCCCTCTCTCCCTTTGGATGGGGGACGGGGGTGGACCTTGAGGTGTTATTAAAACCGGGTAGTTGGATGTAAGACGGACTTCTTGTATTTTAAAATAATAATAATAATAATTTTTTATTCAAAAGTAAAAGTTGGTAAATCTATATATATAAAAGAAAGTCGTGTTAGTTACTTCACTTATAACTCAAGAACGGCTGAACCGATTTAGCTGAAAATTGGCAGGGAGGTAGTTTAGAGCCAGGAGAAGGACATAGGATACTTTTTATCCCGTTTTTTTTTTTTTTTTTTTTTCCCCTTTTTACGACCGCGTTCCCGTGAGACGTCACATAAAACGTCAAAGAGAATACAAGTCACTATAAAACGTGGTACTATGACAAAAACGTTGCCTTCGAAGTACCAGGTTATCATAACTTGACAGGAGCTTACCAAACAAAGGAGTGTCAGCTAGAAAACGCTTTATGCCTTCGAAGTACCAGGTCATCATAACTGGGTAGGAGCTAACCTAACATATGAGTGTCAGCTAGAAAACGCTTACCAGATCACCACCGCGTACCAGGTTGTCAAACTTGGTACGTTTATAACAACATTTATTGAATCTGAGGCGATACGAAGTTCGCTGGGTCAACTAATTATCTATACTAATATTATAAAGCTGAAGAGTTTGTTTGTTTGATTGAACGCGCTAATCTCCGAATCGAATCCGGTCCGAATTGAAAAATTCTTTTTGTGTTAGGTAGCCTATTTATCGAGGGAGGCTATAGGCTATATAACATCACGCTACACCTCAGAGGAGCGGAACAGTAATGAAAAATGTTGCAAAAACGGGGAAAATTTATTCCTTCTGAGAGTTTCCGTTGCGTGCGCTGCGTAAACGGTTAAAGTAACGCAAAAATCATGTATGACGGGATTGTTATTTTTAAAAAGTTCAAAAAAAAAGTCCCAAGAGCATATGTCTATCTTTTAAGGTTGACTCACTATAACTCAAGGAGCGAAAATGGACGAAAACTAGCAGGCAAATCGATGCGACGGGAAGGGTAAGGGGAGCAAAAATTTGACGCGGACGAAGTCGCGGGCAGAAGCTAGTAACAGTATAAATCTTAGAATATAGTAAAGGTAGTACAAAGTATGATGCCTGTACTAGGATAAACCTGTATCACAGGCGGCATGAGTTCTTACAGTTTATATTAGGTCAACTGATGTCTTAACAATATTTAATTTAAGTTTTATGAAAAGTGATATAGTTTGTTAATTTATTATGTTACAATTATAACTAAGGTTTTAATATCTAGATAATTTGTATAATATTTAGGTACGGAAAATATGTAGTTATTAGTACTTAGATCACAAATATGATTAAATTTACAGTATTATTAACGAGGTTGAAAACAAAGTTGCTAGATTCGATTTATGAAGCGGGCGGCTAATAGTGCTTAGACAGCGGCAAATCGATTTAAGTAGGACAGTGCAGTGGTCAGGTATTTCGTTGAGTCAGCAACAAGCGATACGGAAGTGGGCCTTGAGTATGACTGACTAGGTGCCCTCATAATCGATGGAGTTAATGTATCTATATTCTGCTATTTTCCTAGCAGGGCAATCAGCGTCCCCCGTTTTGTGATCACTGGGCTTTTTAAAGCGAGAGCAAGTTGCGCATTTCGGGATGTCTGCTTTCTTCGTACATTCAGTCATCGAATGGCCAGCGTCACCACAGTGACCACACGTAGCGACGATCTCTCGACAAGTTTTTGCTGCATGGCCATATTGTTGGCATTTATAACACCTTGTCACCAATGTGAAGTCCCTGACAGGACAGGACGTCCAATTTATAAAAAGTCTTGACTAAGGGATTATGGCTTTACGTATACTGGCTGAAACTTCAACAACGTAGTTACAGGTCATAGCATCTCGCTTCCCCGATTTGTGGCTCAATTTTATGCAGGTCAAGAAGGATTCCAAGGACATCGCTGGTAACTTGTCGGACACGTTTTGTTCGAAAATGCACTTGAACACCTCATTTTCAGTCAGGGAAGTCGGCACTCCTACAACCACGATCCGAGGTTTGCGCTTGCTGGGTTCGTCTGCGGTCAGTCCAGATGTAGAGAGCTGGACTGTATGCTTCAGTTTATCAGCGTCAAGTTTCGTCTCGGTACTAACGATTACTCCTCCATTTTTTGTTCTCCGGACACCACGAACGTGCAGCTTTATTTGCTCGGGCTGTATGATTTTTTGTACAAGTTCTTTCGTCTCGTCACTTGATTTAAATTTATCATTGGGATAAATGGCAACAGAGCTCAAGTTATTGGGTCGAACAAAGTCATTTGATCCCTTTTTTACCATATCGGCAAAAGAAGTATTTCCTGCACAACCAGAGTCCTTTATTGACTGCTTAAGCTCCGAAATATGTTCCGTTAGGTCTCGTTTTTCTTGAAGGACATCAACCGCGTTGTATGCTTTAATAGCCTTCTGCTTCAGCGACTGATAAAGGACTGCCATTTGTGAGGTGCCAGATCCTACTTTACGGCATAGGGTAGAAATTTTCATCTTCTGCTCCGAGTTGAGTTTGCCCTCCGAGGCAATAGAGCAGACTTCATTTAAGTGCTGTTCGATGGTTGATATCCATTTTTGAATTTCGGGTGTTGAAACAATATTGGCGGTGATCGACTCAAGGGCTGGGTTTTGCGTCATCGTCTTCGACGGCGAGGTGGAAGGTTGCACTGGGCCCCTTGGAGTAGAGGGGTTTTTATCCATTTTGTTTATTATAAGTTCACTATTTCGTGTCCATCATTAACAAAACTACACACTAAGCACAAATTTACACATGCATTACGACAGTAATGCACTAAGTAGGTCAATATTATTAAATAAATTATTTATCAAATATTGCTGGCGAGCACGTCTGATCGCTACAAGTGCGCCCGTAAGAATCCCAAAAAAAGATTTTATAGTATGTTAGAATGTGTGGTATTAGTTAGAATTAATATTATGTCGACTAAATACGCTCTGAAACTTAAAAAAACGAATATTATTTTTCATTAATGGAATTAGTAAAAGTAATTTATTTCGTAATTGGGGTACTTTTTGTACCTGCATGTGGTACAATATTAATTTATCTCCCATAGAACTCATTTCATCATGATATTACGTAAAAGAATAATGCAGCATCTTAAAATCGCTATAGTCTGTATAGAGTATAATTATAATATAGAAATATTAGTATATTGCACAAAATCAATTTGATGATTGTGCCACACAAATATAATTTTAAACGATTTTAGAGATGAATTACGTTGGTATGTAGAAAGTAAAAATCAATCCAATTATATCACGATAAGACAATTTTCAAGTGAAATTATTACTTAAATACTTAATAAAAGATTCGTTTGCATTTCATCTTATCTCCCACCAAACATTTGCATCGCAAAAAAATTAAGGATGCTTTGAAGCACTATCGAAGAATATTAAGGAGTTCCCCTGAAGGATCAGTTCATGAATTTCAAGGGGGTAATCGAAATGCATTAACTGGAGTAGAAGCAGCCTTGGAGAACGTAGAAGGCCCTCGAATGATTTATGCGGAACCTTTTCGAAACGCCCGCACGGATATTTGAATCGTATGGATTTGGTTTTAGAGCAAGAATACACTTGCAATTAATCGCAATCGCATAACGTGCCGTGTTTAGTCAGAGAAAATTATCGTTTACAGATTGACTCACCATCATCTGCCTAGCATTTTACCAGTTAAGATTGGTCGGCTTCCAGACTAACTGCATACAGCTGAATACCAGTATTTCACATAGAGTGACTCTGATCTGTACTCCAAAACCCAGTTACTGGGTAATACGAAGCCCCTTGGTAAGACTGATAGTTAGATTTTCGGGCTTCTGACGACCCGTAACGACTGTCAAGATGACTAAATTGTTTTAAATCTAAATTGTACTAAATCACAATAGTTAACCAGTCAATTACCGTAATTACAGACACAATTAAAAAACGATTGTTTACATACCAAATGTGGTATCTCAGGGACTTAGAGGTTAATCTATGGCTGCTGTATAAGTCAGCCACACACTAAATGATTTTTTCTCTGACTGTCCATGACATATTTGTCGATTACTAGTGATCGCCCATTGGTCGAAATTCGACCGTACTTCACTTGAATAGAAATACATGATTAAATGAAAAAAAAAAAATATAATAATAAATATAAAAAAATAATATGGTTATATTTGACATTCAGTAACACTATTGACAAATTGTTGACGCTGTACTACTGTGGAGAGGGTTCGCTGGCGGGATGGTGATGGCCAGTACCAGAACGTAGGTGTAATGAGTAAAGAATACTTCTCCAGGACTCTCTTCTTTATTTTCTTAATATTTCTTAACTGCTGCCTTTAAATTATTCTGCTGGATATGGAATGAATTATCACAAAAAGCTCTGTTTTCATAAAATTTTCCCTATTATTTTTAATTAATTATGACAATTCAAAATGTCATAATTATAACCAGCCTGTACAACCTTAGACCAGCCTGTACAATCGTGAGGCATACAACCTCTACAGTTTGCACACGACACTAAGTTTTGTATGGGAAACTTACTAATGCCATACTTGGCACTCCCCATAAAACCACAAAAAATATTTCTTATAAATCTAAACTAAATTCCTATCGTCGCAAATACAAATAATATTAAAGACAAAAATATTTTCAATATAATCATAGGTTTTAAAAATGAAATAGGTTATATATATCTATAAAGTTAATTTATTACCTATGGTTATACTTGACATTCAGTAAGACTATAGACACAAAATCAGGCTTACCAACTTAGGGGTTTTCCCAAATTTAGGGGGTAAATAAGAGGATTGAGATTTTTTAGGGGCGTTCCATTTTTATGGGTATTCTTAGGGATTTTTTGCCATCTTACATTTCTCATTGTGTTTTTGATTACAATAAAAGTATTAGCGACTTCTAGAACGGTTCCTCGATACTAAAAATGCAGAGTGAATGATTAACAAAATATGTCGCGTAATAAATATAGACAAATATTACTACTGTGTGGCGGTCTATGATTACTGAACATTCGTTGGTTATTTTCATTATAATTTTTTAGCGGATTTTTTTAGTAATTGTGGCAATTTTAGGGTTTTTAACTTAAACTTTAGAGGTAAATATTTCTGGGTGTTGGTAACACTGCACAAAATAATAAAGACAGATTTGGACCATAAACAAAAGAATAACTATGCATGTGTGTATTAGATACATGGTAATGAACAGTAGTGTGTGTAACGTGTTATTTATTGAACATAATGTATTTTAACGAATAATTAAAAAAAATATTAGCACTTCTTCTCTGTATAAACTATAAGTGTGCGAAATTTCATACTCCTCCGTCCGCCCAATTTTCGTAAAAAGGGATCTAAAGTTTTCGCTTCACGTATTAATATATAGATAATTATTAAATTGACTTGGTTTACTTTGTGCCTTTGATGACACATAATATAATACTAATTTTATACAAGATGTAAGGCGATAAGCATTGCACATTGCAACCGTCGCGTAGCGCGAGGCGACAGGTTAAACACTATGTTCAGATTGTTCAGCCCGCGCTAGTGTGCTACCTGCGTTTAACGTCTTTGGATTCTGAAAGGGCACAGTTGTGCGATTAAAAAGTATTGGCAAGAGAAGGAAGTTTTCTACATACCTGTATAATAGTTGTGATCACAGTCGTTGAAAATCGCAAGCTGTTCATCATATCATGAAATCACGTCTCCCACTCTGGGCGGAGCGGGAGGACGTGTCAGACTTTTACTGACTAAAACCCACCCGTGCTCCTTCAGTTGCCCATATGCCAGGGCCACGGTAACTCTTCCGAACAGATCTCGTGACCCTTGCAGGTCCATGCTTTCTTCTGATCTGTAGAACTATCGCATTACGATTATTTGCATGTGTCTTCCTAGTCTTAAGATGGATTTCAATCCGTTGGCAATTATCGGCCGTAATTAACGCCTTGTTGGCTTTAGGTGAGCTTTGATTTTCTGTGTTTTGATTGGATCAGTATTATAATTAAGATTATGGTGATTTTGATTTGTCTTGCCTAGAGTCTTCCGTCTGTTTACTTCCAGAAAATTTACATTATTATTTGATTTATGCTATGATGAATAACTTGGTGTAGTAATTAAGTTATTCGACCTAGTTTTTGATAAAAATATAATTATTATAACGTTTATCATTATCATCATCATTTCAGCCGAAAGACGTCCACTGCTGGACATAGGCCTTCCCAAAAAAATGCGGGGGTCTGCCATAATCGCCACGCTTGGCAGGCGGGTTGGCGATCGCAGTATGGTGGTAAAATGCATAGAAAACGCTGCTGCCCGTTACTAGTATGTCCCGTAGTCCCTTAATGTAATGTTACACGACAATATTTGGTTACGGATTGTGTTATACCTTTATTTTAGGGATCGTCCTAAGAAGACATGTATCTTATTGGTGATGTGCGCGCAGCGTGCGTGTATGACCAATTTATCAACGTAAACGACGAACTTAATATATCAAGGCATTCTCTAGCAATCAAACTTCAGATTGATTTAAAAAGGACAACATTTCGATCATATTTTTGAAGATTTTACCGGTTCTAAATACTAGTGTAGTACACTCTATAATAGATACTCATATCGATAATATAGAGCATATCTTTGTTAACCTAAATACTCATTTAACTTAAAGATTATTTCGCTCGATTTGACGTTAATATTCTTGCTATATTAAATCAGATATTTAATCCTGGCTTAACGTTTAGATGGGAAAGCTGCGTATAAAGGCACTATATGTATACATATGTATGTATAGGAACACTCAGAATGGACCTATCGACTAGGGCTTACTCGAATAGTGTAAAGGTTGTCTGCAAAATACGACCTTATGTAATACGGACTGGCGATAGAAGAACTTTAGTCAAAATCAATATAACCTACTTATGAAACGTCAGAAGCTAGGCAAGGTTTCAATTAGTTGATTCCTATGGAGAAGAGCCGGCAAGAAACTCCACGGTTACTCTTTTAAAAATAATTGGTTTTTACAATTGTTTCAAATTACAGTGTTAATAGGTATGAGAGAACAGTGCAGGCTCAGGGTGCAGGCCTGTCAACAAGTACCAGGTACTGAATAAAATAGAAAATTTTCAACAGTCTACAAGGCCTACAACATTCTAATATTCTCAAAATATAAAAGAATCTACATAAATGATAGTATTACAGTATTACATAAATAAAATATCATAACCTATTTAAACCAAATGTCATTATCGCCATGACAACTAATAACAAAGAGGACAAATTGGAATTGTAGGTATATAATGTGAAATTCGAATTGTCACACTAATTTAGAATGGTATCAGCAGAAAAAAAACGGTAACGGCTTAACTTTTCACGGTTTAATTTAACAGAATAAGCATATGCCTATTCTGTGTAGTATAGCTGAAAGTATACTGTGTAAAGCTGGTATAAACTTTAATCCTCACCTCGTCTTTAGTGTAATTAAAGGCTAGAAAATTGGGAAAGCAGACGTACGGTTCAAATACATCTATACTATCTATACTTATATATACTTATTACTTATATATTATTATATATTAATATTATAAAGCTGAAGAGTTTGTTTGTTTGTTTGATTGAACGCGCTAATCTCAGGAGCTAATCTCATATTTTTGTGTTGAGTAGCCCATTTATCGAGAAAGGCTATATACCACTACGCTACAATCAAAAGGAGCGGAGCATCAATGAAAAATGTTGCAAAAATGGGGAAAATTTATTCCTTTTGAGAGTCTCCGTTGCGTTCGCTGCGTAAACGGTTAAAGTAACGCAAACATTATATATCACGGAATTGTTCCTCTTAAAAAGTTCTAAAAAAAGTCCACTAGAGCATATGTCTATCTTTTAATGTTGACTCACTATAACACAAAAGGAGCGGAGTAACAACGAAAAATGGACGAAAACTAGCAAGCAAATCGATGCGACGGGAAGGGTCAGGGGAGCAAAAATTTGACGCAGACGAATTCGCGGGCAGAAACTAGTACATTTATACAGCTTAAACAAAGTTAAAACAATTATGCATATACAAGCAGCATGGCATGAAATTCTCATTAACAGAAAACTTAAACAGATTAAACAGTGAGTACCAGACTAAGTATGTATATTCTGTATTTTAGTGCTCTGTATTGTAGTATTTCTACACAGTGTGTTAATCAATTATAGAATAAGCATTTATAGGGTACATAATTATGCATCCATCATGTTATTTTTAACTAATGAAGATTGAAAATATACAAGGTGGTAACGATATCGACGAACAAACTAATTCATTACATGATTTTAAATCCCACTGGGATTTTTGCTGTCGTACATTTCAGCCGTGACACTTTTCCATTAAATAGCAGTTTTATGTTGTTGGTAAACTACAAAAACTCTTACACTATGTCTAGAATCATGTGTTGTGTCCACGGCGATCATTTAAGTGTCAATGTTCCTGCCGTACTGTATTATCTATATATTAATACGTGAAGCGAAAACTTTGGATCCCTTTTTACGAAAATTGGGCGGACGGAGGAGTATGAAATTTCGCACACTTATAGTTTATACAGAGAAGAAGTGACGAATGCTAATATTTTTTTTTAATTATGCGTAAAAATATATTATTTTAATTAAATAACACGTTACACACACTACTATTCATTACCGTGTATTTAATACACACATGCATAAATACTCTTTTGTTTATGGTCCAATCGAGAATATCTGTCATTATTTTGTGTCTATAGTCTTATAGTTAGGGAGTTGGCGAGCATTTCGGTATATGATTTGCACACGTTTCACGTCGAGGTGGATTGCAGTTTAAATCATTACGAATCGATGTGGTCCAATCAATTAAGGTCCTATGTCGCTGCGTTTTCGCGTTATAGCGGATTGAAGTTGCTTAAAAAAATCGGGGTATGAAATCATTTGCACATGTATGCCTCTAGAGTTCATGGTCACAATCATCTTGGAAACGAAGAAAATCGAAGAGGCAGACATTCAGGACTCTGCATTATCATGGGACGGAGTTGTAGAAATGTTAAAATAAAAAGCTCTACTAAGTCATTTGCACGCGGTTCCCATTGCACCCATTCGATTCACTATGACTCTGTGGATTCGAAAAAACATGTGGCAGACTCTTTGCTCACTGTTTTTCAGCTGTATAACTTTTTGAAATTCACGGAATCAAGGGGCAGCGGATATTGCATGGGATTATTGTTATTATTTATAGTTTTATTCTTATAATTTTGTTTAATATTATCCTCTAAACTCACGGTAACGATTAAACTTCTGGAGCTGAAATCTATGCAATCAATTTTTTTCTCAATGCCAACCAGAAACGAAATGCGCTTGGAACGTTAATTAGAAAGTATTTTTTTAAATTGCATGCTTGATTGTAATCTGAATAGGATTAGGATCTGGATAGGAACAGTCTTTAACTTTTTTTAATCACTTTTTAGTTGTGTAAAATACGTAGATTTTGAACCAAGACGTGTGAAAGTGCCTGAGAGCGAGAGAGAGGAAAAGCGTGCAAAATAAAAGAGGAGGCTGTATATAGATTAACGCTCTATACATTTAGTTTCACAATACGGAAAAGGTCGGAACTGAGTTATACCGTTTTCACTCATATTCCCAAATAAAAGAGAGACACCACGAAAGGAACTATAGCGATATTTTATACTTGCTTGGCATGGAGGGAGCATCGGGTTGAAAAAAAATCTAATGGTCTGCCTTTGGAATATCAGAGGCCTGAAGGAATTCAAACATCAGTCCAAGAAGTAGACGTGTGCGCATAATGTAGCACACCTTTTTTTACATTTTTGGAGCAGTGTCAATAGACAACGCAGAGGCAACATGTTGGTAGACTATTTTTCCGTGGTTCTTCGCATTGTTTTTAATCGAACAATTCAAATCTGCCAAGTGTGCACTTCATATAGAGTTTTTTAAATCATAAAAATACATGTAAAAAATGAATACTATAAAAGTCCCCCTGGATGACCCTGGACCCTGGACCCTGGATGCCTGCCTTTTCGATTCTTTCTGTTTCCAGGATGACTGTGATTATCAGCCCCAGAGGCAGACGTGTGCGCATAATATAGCACACCTCTTTTTAAACATTGTCGAAACACTGTAAATTTACAATGCAGCGCCACCATGGTGGCAGACGACGTCCTTGATTTTTCTAAGGGTATAATTATCACTATTAATAACGTCTGCCTTGTGTGCTGATCATATCGAAATTTTGCTCGCCAGCTCCCTAACTATTACTGAATGTCAAGTATAACCATAGGTAATAAATTAATTTTATAGATATATTATATAACCTATTTCATTTTTAAAATCTATGATCATATCGAGAATATTTGATTTAATATTATTTGTCTATAGTGTTACTGAATGTCAAATATAACCATTTTTTAATATTTATTATTATATATGTTTTTTTTTCATTTAATAATGTATTTCTATTCAAATGAAGTACGGTCGAATTTCGACCAATGGGCGATCACTAGTACAACATAAATAAGCAACATTTCAGTAACTTAAAACAGTAATATCGCAAAACCAAACCCACAAAACAGGTCAGATACTTCCAACGTTCCAATTACAAAATATTCACCAGTTACCCAGTGCTTTTAAATACATTCTGCATTTATACTTGAACGCACAATGTCCACGCCTCCGGTGCATTCTGTACAATAGCCAGAAATTCGTAGAACATTGTAATAAGAGCAAAATTGTGGGAACTGGCATCCAAATACCGCGATACGTCGGTGAACGCCGTTTGAAAAATAGGATCGGTTAAAAAAAATGCGGTTTTAGGCTTGGGACACATTGTGGGTGGATTACTTAGCTGTCCGTTGCGTTGTCGGAGTGACTGGTTGAGTTTCGTTTAAGGGCATCGGTACATATACTGCTGCAAAGACTTTTTAGCACTCGATTGATGTATACAGCATTGTTGCAAAATATTTGTGAAATATTACCCACTTGAAATGTATTTCAAAAAAATCAAGATGGCAGCGGTGTATGCTTTGCTAGGATCGCGAGATTTGTTCGAAAGAGTTACTGTGGCCCTGGTATATAGGCAACTGAAGGAACACGGGTGGGTTTTTGTCAGTAAAAGTCTGATCCTTGGTTCGATTCTTAAGTCAGGTTGTAATGGGATTTAACTATCTGCAATTTCTCACTAGCAGCCAGGAGCCTAGATTTGTGCCCGGTTGATGGCAATAGGCTCGCCTCTATAATATTAGACTTAAAACATAATGGGAAAAATGTATGTGTATTACAGGTACATCTCTGCCCAACCCTTCGGGGAAACAAAGTGTGATGTTACGTTACGTATATCAAAACAAGATCGTAGTGTTAGTATAAATTTTAGGAAACTCCGAAAAAATCTTGTAACGCTATAAGCTGAAACTAAAAGCATTTGTTTGCATTTATTATATGGGGTGAAAGAAACTGTTCTGAAATTGACAGGTACCGGTTTTTGTGCAATAGTAAATTGCGTGACATTGATTTCCCCCAAGAATTTACGGAGTGCAGTCATGGGTCATGCAGCCAGGCTGAACATAAAGTTATACTGGATAAGTTGTATGATCGGATTGTGAACATTCTGTGTGAGGCGGCTGAACAATCTAAGGAGTCGAGAGACTATAGGCCTCACAGACAATATCGGTGTTTGCATGGCTGGAATAAGCGACCGACTCAGGGTTACATTTGTGAGCAAATGCGAGAGGCTCGTAAAATATTCAAAAGTCGCTTGAAATGGTGCCAAAAGAGTCAAGAACAAATTAAAATGGACATATTAACTGAACAAAGAGCTGCTAAGAATTTTGGTAAATTCTGGAAATCCACAGGTAAGTTGGATACTAGGCCTGGCCTCGCGGTGAGTGTGGGGGGGGGAGAGTGATCACGGGGATATTGCAAACCTGTTTATGAAACGTTTCCAGGTGCAATCTCCTCTTGGTCCCTCAGTTCCTTCCACAGGCGCGGAGTATTCTTGTCAGGAAGAGGAGAAACCTATGCACTTCTCAGCCAAGCAAGTCAAAGGAGTCATACAACGCATGAGCAGGGGCAGGTCTCCCGGTCATGATGGACTCAGCATCGAGCACTTGAAATATGCAGGGGTCCACGTGCCAAGGGTCTTGTCACTGTTCTATGCGATGTGTGTTAGCCATTCATACCTGCCGGAAAGTTTAATGAAAACTATTGTGGTTCCCATTGTTAAGAACAGGGTAGGGGACATATCCAGTGAAGGGAATTATCGCCCGATTTCCCTGGCAACGGTCATGGCTAAGGTGTTGGACAGTATGCTTGACTCATGTTTGAAAAATATCTTAAATCTTCATGAAGCACAGTTCGGGTTTCAGCCTGGACTATCTACTGAAACTGCTATCTTGAGTCTCAAGCATACTGTTCAATACTATACTGATCGTAAGACGCCGGTGTACGCCTGTTTCCTTGACCTCTCAAAGGCCTTCGATCTTGTTTCCTATGATGTGCTTTGGGACAAATTGTGGGACAGGGGTGCCCCTGCTGAAATACTGAAAATTTTCCAGTACTGGTATGCCAATCAAAAGAACCAGGTAAAGTGGTCTAACACTCTCTCTTCAGCATATAGATTGGAATGTGGTGTGAGACAAGGGGGTTTAACATCCCCCAGGCTTTTCAATCTGTATGTTGATGGCCTCATCACTGAGCTCAGCAGCATGAGTATTGGATGTCGAATAAATGGAGTAAGCGTCAATAACATCAACTACGCGGACGATATGGTGCTGCTGGGCCCAACTGCTGGGGCAATCAGAGAATTGCTCAGAGTGTGTGAGAATTATGCTGCCTCACACGGACTGATTTATAATGTCACTAAGAGTGAATATATGATTTTTAAGGCAGCGGGTAGGTGTCCGGACTCTGTTCCGGAAATAATAAGACTGAATGGGCTCCCGTTAAACAGGGTGTCCAAATTTAAATATCTTGGACATTTCATCACCGACGACCTTAAGGATGATATAGACATAGAGAGGGAGCGTAGAGCTTTAGCGGTCAGAGGTAACATGTTGGCCCGTAGATTTGCTCGGTGCTCTGACCAAGTAAAAATTACGCTTTTTAAGGCCTACTGTCAGAGCTTTTATACGAGCAATCTATGGGTCAATTACACCAAGAGATCGCTGGATGCCCTGCGCGTACAATATAATAATGCATTCAGGATGTTGTTGCGACTGCCCCGTTTCTGCAGCGCTTCGGAAATGTTTGCTGAGACCCACACAGATGGCTTTCATGCTATAATCCGTAAAAAAACCGCGTCGCTGCTGAGCAGAGTGCGGGGTAGTCGCAACTATATCCTGAGAGCTGTGGCGGAGAGCTATACTCCAAATATTCGGAATTTTATCCGGAGGTTGATCAGGTAGGAAACATGTTTTCTTGCCTGCTCGTCCTCTGCGTGGAGTGTGCATCAATGTATTTTATTTTATTTTATACCTACCTTTAACTACTACTAACACTAGAATATAAGTTGTTTTTGTAATACTAACATAATATGGATCCCTGTTATCTGTAATAAATGAATTTTAATTTAATTTAATTTAATTTCCCTCAATCAATCATTTATTTGATCAGCCAAAGAGATGCACATTAAATAAAGTGAGTATTGATACACACACGACTACATATCAACCTATACATTTCCAGTGTTAACAGACCTCGCATTGTACAGGCTTTCCGTACAATGAAAAGTCAGCTAAAAGTTATACTGGAAATGTATAACTTGATTTGTCGCCGTGTGTTGCCCAATCCGACGGCGAGGATTTCTATAGATAGGCTTTTTCGCAGTAACATATTTCACTAACGAGAACCGTAATTAAAAGTTAATGTTTCATTATTTCTGTCAATGGGAATTTCAATAAATCCCAACGCTTATTGAAATTCCCATTGAGGATGATAAAAAGTCAGACAATAACAAATAATATGATGTGGTCAAATAAAGATAACACACATATTATCGACAATTGACAGAATTGAGTTGAAATATCTACCCGACATCCAAAAACGATTTGACAACCGTCGATAAACGTCAAAACCACAATACCCAGACCTGTTAACACCTAGGAAGGTTCCCCGAATACTCTAGTGTGTCCCGCACTTTAATATCGCCTACTCCTACCACCGGAAACGGATGTGGCTCGCGGCTCGTCCTGAGCTGTGTAATTTCGCGCGCTCGGGTTCCGCATTCTATTTTTGAATGTTAGTATGTGTTCCGTTTTTTTTTTCTTCTTCATGAATGTTCTGCGGAATTCTTTATACTGACCTAGTGTCGCTTGTTAGTAGAGCTTGTGGTAAGCAGAAATGAGTGAAATATATTAATTTACATTTTAAGTTTGTCCGTTTTAAGCTTAGTACGAATAGGGGAGTTTATTTCAGTTGGAAGATGTCGTTTTTCATGAAGTAAATTAAAATTATACATTTTTAATTTTTTTAAGGTATTATTACAGTCTTATACATAGTTATTATTTAAGTTTTTTTTCTGGAGTTTATGTTTGCCCAATATTTATGCAATTTAGATAGTTCCACACATGATTACCAATAATTAAATTGACTTGTAAAATCTGGATAGACTATTGACTGCAACGTATAAGCTATTTTTTTTTTCAAGTGGAACGTTAGCTTTATTCTTGCGATAAATTCATCCCAAACACGGAACCCTTCATTGTGAGCAATCCGACATCATCATCATTTCAGCCGTAAGACGTCCACTGCTGGACTTAAGCCTCCCCCAATTTGGGGGGCTTTGCCATAATCGCCACGCTTGGCAGGCGGGTTGGCGATCGCAGTATGATGGTAAAATGCATAGAAAACGCTGCTGCCCATCCTGTAGTAAGTCCCTTAGTCGCCTTTTACGACACCCACGGGAAGAAATGGGGTGGTGTTATTCTTTACGTCCGGCACCACACGGTACCACATATGTACCACGGTACGACATCACCATTTCAACCAAAAGACGTCCACTGCTGGACAGAGGCCTCCCACAAGTATTACCACTTGGAGCGGTCTTGTCATTCCCACGTGTCAGCGGATTCCTACGTCCCTCACCAGGACATCGGTCCATCTTGTGGAAGACCTTCCAACGCTACGTCTTCAAGTACACGGTCGCTGCGTCAGAACCTTCCGGCCCCATCGGCTGTGTTCTGCTCACTGCCACTTTAGCGGGGCAATTTTTCGGGCTATGTCGGTTACCTGGTACGACATGCATTAAAAAAAACCACGCGGAGCAAACGCACTAAATCCCACCAGACATCCTTTTCCAGGGCCACCTAGAATTAACTCTTGCAATACGTTTCTAGGTCGTCTCTTCACCTCACTTTGGGCAGTTTTTCGCCCTCTAGAGGACATAACTACTTTTTTCAATGATCTCATTTTGTGTATCCAAATGAATGTACTTTAAAATTTATATTTAGGTATAATGTTGGCTAGCCCCAAAATAATTTAAATACTAAAACCGGCCAAATGCGAGTCGGACTCGCGCACCTAGGGTTCTGTACAAACCTGTAGGTTTTCTCGGTTTATGCATAAGGTTTGTATTTAAGAAATTAAATGTTTTCTTTTAAATTTTTATATTTGAGTTGGTTGAATGAAAGGTAAATTGCGGTTTATGATTTATGACGTATTAAAAAAAATCTACTTACTAGATCTCGTTCAAACCAATTTTCGGTGGAAGTTTACATGGTTATGTACATCATATATATTTTTTAGTTTTATCATTCTCTTATTTTAGAAGTTACGGGGCGGGGGGACACACATTTTACCACTTTGGAAGTGTCTCTCGCGCAAACTATTCAGTTTAGAAAAAAAATATATTAGAATCCTCAATACTTTTTTGAAGACCTATTCACAGATACCCCACACGTATGGGTTTGATGAAAAAAAAAATTGAGTTTCAGTTCTAAGTATGGGGAACCCCAAAATTTATTGTTTTTTTTTTCTATTTTAGTGTGAAAATTTTAATGCGGTTTACAGAATACAACGACTTACCAAGTTTCAACAACATAGCTCTTATAGTTTCGGAAAAAAGTGGCTGTGACATACGGACGGACAGAGAGACAGACAGACATGACGAATCTATAAGGGTTCCGTTTTATGCCATTTGGCAACAGAACTCTAAAAAGGAACGTAAGGATACGAATACGCCAGTGCATACGACTGTGGCTTTCAAATAAGAACATGTTCTTGCTTCATATTTTTAGAGCATGATTTTCAGTACACGGGTTTAAATTTTTGAAAAATGTTTTGCTTTGTTCTTTATTAGAAGAAAAATGCCAGTTTCCAGTCGTCAAGGCTACCACAATCCACAATCCAGTCAGATCGTCTTATGTGCCTCTAAATTGGTAGTATTGGTGTTAGTTACCGGTCAAGGCAAACAGGTTGGTGACCGCAGAAACCTCTCGATTCAGTCACGTATATACACACGGTATCCACTGCTGTATTCACCACCAACTTGCGGTATACCTTACGAGTTGGATCAAGATGGATGTAGTGCGTTTCTCTATAATGGAGCAACTATATTGCAGTCGATTCGAGACATATCTATACTAATATTATAAAGCTGAAGAGTTTGTGAGACATCACGCTACAACCAATAGGAGCGGAGCAGCAATGAAAAACGGGGAAAATCGCACGGGCAGGAGATTCAATGCAACGGGAAGGGTCGGGGGAATATGAAATTTAATGCGGACGAAGTCGCGGGCAAAAGCTAGTAACGTATAAGCTCATCTTATTATCCGTGTGGTTCCGAACGTAAAGAAATAGCTGGTGCATTTCATCCCGTGGGTGTCGTAAAAAGGCGACTAAGGGACTTACTAGAGCATGGGCAACAACATTCTCTATGTATTTTACTACCATACTGCGATCGCCAATCCGCCTGCCAAGCGTGGCGATTATGACAAACTTCCCCTGATTGGGGGAGGCTTGTCGTCAACAGTGGTCGTTTTTCTGCTGAAATTATGATCGTATAAACTCGCAGGAGACTTAAATACTTTAAAGCCATGAATTTATATAATACTAGCTTCTGCCCGCGACTTCGTCCGCGTCAAATTTTTGCTCCCCTGACTCTTCCCGGCGCATGCAATTGCCTGCCAGTTTTCGTCTATTTTTCGTTGTTGCTCCGCTTCTTTTGAGAGAAGTGTGATGTTATATAGCTTATAGCTTTCCTTAATAAATAAGATACCCAACACAAAAAGATTTTAACAATTCGGACTAGTAGTTCCTGCGATTACCGCGTTCAAGTTATATTAGTATAGATTATTATAAATAAATTTGACTGCATTGGACTGTCCAATATGTCATGCATTGTGATGCCTAGGACAGTCCACAAGCGCAAGGTGGCAGATTATTTTCAGTGGATACTGGCAAGTCTAAATATGGCTTAGTTCGAACGTTCGAAAATTATCGATTCTTACAATAGGATTTATGATCTTACAGACATTTCTGCATTGTGTTCTACGACCACGGCTTTCAGATGTATATTAATTATTAATATTTTCTCTTTTCATACTGTTCAGAGTTTGATGTCACAGTAGTTGGTTTTTAGTTTTTGAAGTCACTTTATTAATTATGGATTAATAGCACATACAAAGATAAGAAACATAAATATATTAATTAAGTGTAATTCCCTTTTGAATAAAACTGAACTATGAACGAACGTTTATGCTCTAATATAAAATTCCCATTTTCTTAATTACCACAGACTATAAAAGGCGCCAAATGAGACGTAACTGTCATCATAAAGTCACGTTATATAGCCATATATAATGTGTTTAACGAGTAAATGTAATAATTTCGGCAGATATATAATTATTTTGTTATATATTTGAGTCGTAATCAGTGAGTGAGGAATATAATATTACTGTAGACGATTACGTTACATCGTTTTTTTGTTTGAATGTTTGAGATGTATTTTACGATTATCGATGTCGTCATGTGTGATAGTCATGGTTTTAAAAGTAAAATTGAAGTCCAAAAAAAGCAGGAACAACAAGTATAAAAGTGGCCAAAGTTTTATCCAAACATAAAAACTCGCAGATCTATCCACACGACATAAACTTCATATCTAGCCAGGCAAAAAACTAGGTCGAATGTCACACCCCGTCCCTATTTGCATTCTAAATGGCACCGGTATGTTTTTGTTTGGACAGCGGCAGATGGCGGTCGTTCATGGCAGTCGGCCATGACAGTCGGCCATGTTACACGATGGCCGGCCGAATTGAGTTTGAAGATCGAGTCTCACTGTCAGTTTGGGATGCTGAATGAGTGTAATTGGGTAATTTGGAAATGGAATTTAATTTGTTTGGTAGAAGTACTGAAATTGAAGCTGATGATTACCGTTGTTTTGTCGTGTTCACATTCGATGGTTTCGAAGTTCAACCGTATGTCAGTCCATGGTGCTTATAGCATAGGAGGCCTCCTAGTTTAAGCCCAGTTGCTCACGTTTTGTATCTTGCGTATTACTTCGAAAGTCTAATTTAAGGTTGTAAGAATTGTAAATAGGTTTAAGTTTTAGAACAAATAAATATTACCAATATTACTATGGTGATACATGTAAGATCACAATTTTATTAATAATACCTTAATTTACCCTGGTTTCAATCAATTAAATATATTCTGTTCCATTTTATGCTTTGATAATAATGAGCTGATAAACTTTATCATAAATATGTGTTTTATTGCAACGTTTATTCAGTGAATCTTGATGTAGTTTTTCTCTATTAATAATGGTAAATCGACCTTAAAATTCGGCGGCAGGTTTAGAAATGATTTCGCTTTCATATATTTATATTTTTGTGCCGAATTAAGTATTTATTTTTGTTCTCTTCCTTGTAGACTAAACAAAAAAAAAAAGACAGACACTGATAACATTTAGGGTAAAATTACATTCTATATAGAGCAAAACCAGTATGTATTTGGACAAAGAACCCTTTGCCGCACAATACCACAGAGTACCTACCAACACTATAACTGCTGATCTAAACCAAACACAGAGCACACCCGTATTCAGTACGTAATTACTAGTGTGTAGGCTGTGGCACTATTGTCATCTGATGGGCTTTGATCGTAATTAACAAAATATAAATACCAATTTGATACGGTTTTAGGACTATTTTGTTTATCCGATTATCTCAAATATTTGTATGTGTGCTTTTTTGTGGGCAATAAATACGATGTTCATTAGGATCAACCAATAAATAATTGCATTTAAAGAAAAGAAACAAAAAATTCTAAAATATGGCGACAGAAAACTATAATTACAAAGAGATAAAATTTTTGCATTTGTAAGATTGTATGAAGTGGTAATCTCGGGAACTGATAGTCGGTTTCGAAAAAAATCATTCTAAATTTGATATCCTAATCCGTGAGGAAGGTTAAGACTATTCAAGATCTCGATGCGATCCTAAGGAGCCAGGGAAAAAGAAAAAAAAATAGTCAGAGAGAGAACGCTTAGAGAAAACGTAATATTGCGGGCGAGTAATGCAATGCTATAGGCTATATTTAATGTTAAAATAAGAAATCTTACACGAATGAAATCGCGAGCAGAAAATATTAGTAATATAAATTAAAAAAAAAATGCATAAGGAATATAATTCAATAAGTAAAACAACAAGACTTACAAAACAATTCACATTTCAAAAAGAACACCCCATTTCAAAAACGATCTATGTATAAGAAAGTTACTTCCAAGTGATATCACCGGACATTACAAAGTTTTCTCAGCACGAGGGTACCATCTGTAGTGCCAGTACATAACATGTTTCATCAAGTGCACTTAACTCTGCAAATGTTGACGTTGATGTAGACAATACCGTGTCACTGTGAGCAGGGAGGGGTTAAGGGTTGTTCAAAAGATGTTTGGCGCTATTTTGAAGGATTAAAAGGCCGTTAGAATCAAATGCCAGTCTAAACTTCAAGTTTCAAATCTCGTGTCAATTTTTATATGGTTGGTTGTTGTTATTTTGAAAACTGATTAGAATTTTTGTCCAATAAGTCTGAAGTGTAAGAATAATCGTATGTATGCTCCTTTAGTTTAATAAGTACGCTCCTTTATAATCGTATGTATGCTGAGTTTGCAATATACCTTATATGCATTATTCTACATTATTACGAGTGCATTCATTAAATAGTACGTTAACCGATGTGGTCGTTTCCTTGAATAACACCCAACATTACATGGCGACCTTGCCAGGATGACTTAGCACTTAGCACTGTGACCTATATTGTTCTGGCCATTATTGGACTCGTAGCAGTTTATGGGGGCCTGCGGATGTACAGAAGCTGCCACCGCACATGGATCCAGCAGGAAATTGGGATGAGGACCATGCAGAGAATTAGATCATCCATCAGAGGGCGCACAGAGGGTAACCAGAATCAGTAATTGGAAGTGAATATCAGTGAGTGAGCTAGTTACGCGGTGTCATATTTCATAACGCTATAATTCCAAAGGTGCTAAAACCGTGCGCGGACATTCAGTAATAAGACACCAAACGGAAACAAAATGCAACGTCGGACTTTTTTCTTCGCATTTATGTAGAATGTGTTACATTTGTGTAATTGAATTATTAGATTAAGAATATTATGGTTGATATTTTGGAACAAAATTATGTCTTTTTAGTAGAAATACGTAATTATTTAGTAAAAAAGGGACAAACTAGATATAAGGGTAGTGTTATTGCAACTAAGTTAGATCAAGCAAAAAGCGCATACGAAAACTGTTGTAAAATATATTTAGTTTAGTTTCTTGACATTAAAGAACATTGAAGGTTAAGTGTGGGAGACCGCATGTCTGGATGCCAGACCTCTTGAAGCGGCAAATTGTAACCTGTTCCTGAGAATACTTATTCATAACCTCACTACACGATACATACACACTCACTTACATACAAGGATCCAGGTTATCCCAAGAATCAGGTGGTCGTCGCCCATCACGTGAGTTCCTTTGTTCGTTTATTGTAGTCAATTTATTTGCAATTGTTCTCTTATATATTGTCTGCTCCGCGTACGGCGGACTAGTATCGCTCGCCACTCTTGTCTCTAGAGCCCCACGATTATCACACTTCCACTGCGCATTTGAAATCGTATTGTGAGGTCTAGTCTGGCAGCGTACATTTTTGGTATTCAGAGCGCGGTTATAAGACATAACCACCAAATTGGTAATTTACAGTAGGCTAATTACTTGGCAGTCTCTATAAGGGAAGTAGTAATTCGCTGTAAATGTTTGTTAATGGTGATTAATTGTTATTTGAAATAATTTGTTTAAATTTATTGAGTCGAGTAACTCATGTTGTCGGGTAAACTGAAGTTACCATAGTCAGCCTGGTTATATGCTAACAGTGTTGATTGGCATTATTGAGCATTAACATTGAAAGTTGGAATAAAGGTTTATTATTGATGTACCGTTGACATTGGTTTGAATTAAAACCAAACTTTATTTTGTTCATTAAATTGGAACTAGTATTTTGTTATTTCTTGAGTTGTGGTCTACCAGTTTGGTACTTTGATTGTTTGCTTGTAGTTATTTTGTAATTGATTGTTTGAACTTTGTTACTTAATTATCTTTGCTTGGTTTATTTTAATTGTATTGTTTGTGCAATGGCACACAAAGCGGTGAGAGAGGCAATCAGTGGATTGACCACACAGCTACGGTGGTTCACTTCAGCTGCAGCAACCGCTGAGCGCCCGGATCTTGAAGCGGTCACTCTGGCTCGGTTCGAGCAACGTGAGACTCGGCAACGTTGATGCTCTGCTTACCCGCTACAACGAGTACATTTGTGATGTGGCTCTGGAAGTGCTGGATCAGGCAGCACGTGACAAGGTCCTTGCTGACTACGACCAGATCTTGGACCTGGGGGATGTCATTGGTCAACGTGCTCGGGAAATATTGGGGAGCCGGACACCTGTCCAGGTCAAACCGGAGACCTCGGTTGTTTCAGGTCCCGGACTATTGAGTAGACTGCCTACCTTGGAACTGCCACACTTTAACGGTCGCTTGGACCAGTGGTTAGGTTTCCAAAACCTGTTTGAAAGTTTGGTTGATGCACGCTCGGACCTCAGACCCGCCCAAAAGTTGGCCTATTTGTTGTCTGTCCTAGAAGGTGAGGCCCGAGCCTTGGTACAGCATTTGTCGGTGACTGACTCAGCCTACCCTACCGCTTTAGAACTACTCACCCGGCGGTATCAAAACAAACGTTGTTTGGCTGATGTTCACATCAAACAGATTTTGGGGTTACCGGTCATTACAAGATTATCAGCATTGCGTACTGACCTGTTGAACCCGTTGGTGGCAGCGACCAACGCTTTAAAGCGATTGGAGTTGCCGGTGGACCATTGGTCTTACCTTTTGGTACATGTGGTGCTGCAACGTCTTCCAGCTGATTTGAGGGCTCGTTTCGAGCAGAAGTATGGTGGGGATAGTGTCACACACCTCCCCCCATTTGGTGACCTCGTCAAATTTTTGGAGGATGAGTGTCGGTTTATGGACAACTCTAGCGTTGCCACCGAGTCACGCCAACCGTCTTCCCGGCCACGAGACCAGGGACGGACTAGGGCTCGCGGGCCTGTTGATGGTCGCCCCGCCGCTCGTTTTGCTGCCACCCAGAGTCGTCCTGGTTGTGAGTTCTGTAAGGACACGGGGCATGGCATGGCAACTTGCGCAGCCTTTTTGAAATTGCACGTGAATGCCCGCCGTCTGTGCTTCTCATGTTTGGGGGCTCACTTCCATCGGGACTGCCCCAACCCCCGCCCTTGTGGAATTTGTAGGGGGTCCCATTTGGACATATTGTGAGCTAACGCGAACCACGCTGGCAGACCAGCCTCTGTTGAAGGTTCGCGTACGAGGGGGCACCATGGAGTTGGTCACCGGGCTTCTGCCTCGCCGGTTCAGAACCGGGGAGAGGCCCGCAATTTTGAGCGCCGCACTCCACCCCCCGCGCAAGTTGATCGGGAGCCGCGCGATCGCCATTTGGTCTCCCCACGTAAAAGTAATTACGTAGCAGTTGCTAGGCAGCGCTGGTCAGACCAGCACCGCCTTCCCTCCCCTCCTTTGGCGGAACTTCCCGGGTTGGAGTCACGCCCCCCGCCATTCAGGCATCCGGTGGGATATGCCCTTCCAGCGATGGCGCGTGGCTCGGGACACCGCGCAGACGAGGAATTTGATCTTTATCCTCGTCGGGAAAGACTTGAGCCTGGGTGCGGCGATCGGTCGCCGCCCAGGCATTGTTAGGACATTGGCGCCTGACCCGCTAAGGAACCCCCTCAGATTGAAACGGTTTTGTTGCCAACGACATCGGTCAGGGTCTGGGGGCCCACGGGGAATTCTGTTGTGGTCCGTGCCATTTTGGACACGGGAGCCCAGGGTTGCCTTTTGTCATCTTCTTTAGCGGGACAGGTGGGCCTTGATGTGCGTGACTTTTCACGCAAAATTAGGGGAGTGGGCGAAACAGATGTCACCCCCAACGGACTGGCTTGGTTTGAGGTTACTCCTCTGAATTGTCTGGCACCTAAAATTGTTGCTTCGGCCGTTGTTCTGACGAATATTTTGGGTAGTCATCCTCAATGTCAGCTGTCTTCAGAAATCGTCCGGTTGACGTCAGGCCTGGAATTGGCTGACCCCCGGTTTGATTCCCCTAGTACAGCGCATTTGTTGTTGGGTTCCGATGTACTAGGGAGAATATTTTTGGGTGATATAAAGGTTCTGCAGCCACGCGGTTTGGTGGCTGTCTCGACCATCTTTGGCTTTGCGTTGATGGGACCAGTGCTGAGGGTCCCCCCTACACCTGAACCTGATTTTGTGTTGTCATCCGGCTCCGCCCTCTCTGACGTCTGAACGTTCAGAGGTTTTGCGAGGTTGAAGAGCCCCCTCAGGTAGCCCGTTTGAACCCGGAACACGAGGAGTGCGAGTTGTTCTACCAGAACAACACAGGTCGACTCCATTCCGGCCGGCTTGTGACCAGGTTGCCTTTTGTTGCGGTGCGACCACCTCTCGGCGAATCCAGACCTACGGCCGAGAAGAGATTGTTGGCAATGGAGCGCCGCATGAGCAGGGACCCAATGCTGCGGCAGAAATATTTGGATTTCATGCGGGAATACGCAGATTTGGGACACATGTCGGTGTCAAATTTGGATTGGCGCTTAAGTGAGCATTATTTCCTGCCGCATCACGCGGTCCTCAAGCCATCCACCGGTAAGCTGCGCACGGTGTTTGATGGGTCTGCGCGGACTTCGTCTGGTGTCTCCTTGAATGATTGCTTGCATCCAGGCCCCAAATTGTTGAGGGATCTTTGTGACGTCATTACGTCTTTCCGTCGTCATCAGGTAGTTTTTGTGGCCGACATCAAAATGATGTTCCGCCAAACGGTTATTCACAAGGATGACCGACGTTATCAGTTGATCCTGTGGCGAGAGAATCCCCAGGACCCCATGATTGTGTATGAGCTCAATACGAATACGTACGGCCTCCGATCGAGCCCTTTTGTTGCTATTCGTTCCCTTTGGGAGCTCGCGGACCGAGAGCGTTTGAAGTTCCCTCGTGCGTCCGCCATCTTGAAAACGGACTTGTATGTTGAAAACGTTTGTACTGGAGCTCCCACAGTTGGGGAAGCCGTCCTGTTGCGTGACGAATTGATTGGTATTTTGGCTTCCGCTGGCTATGAGTTGCGTAAATGGGTGTCCAACTCGCCAGCGCTATTGGAAGGTTTGCCGGAGGATCATAGGCAGGACCCGCTTTTGTTTGAAAATGTTGACAACCCTGCTATGATACCAGTTCTCGGCGTTCAGTACCGACCAGTCCAAGACATCTTCACATACGATGTCGACTTGGAGTCACCTCACACTTGGACTAAACGACTGGTGTTGTCTACTGTCGCGAGGACCTTTGACCCGAATGGTTGGATATGCCCGGTATTGTTTTGGGCGAAATGTTTTCTTCAGCGCCTTTGGACTGCGGGACTTGGTTGGGACGAGCCACTTCGGGAAACCCTGTTGGAAGATTGGCTCCAATTTGTATCCGCACTCCCTGCAGTCAACGAGGTCGTGTTACCCCGCGCTATCCTCCCCCCTGGGAGCTACACTGCTACCCTTCATGGGTTTTGTGATGCATCTTCGCACGGTTATGCAGCTGTTGTTTATCTGCGCACCGTCAGCGCGACAGGCCAGGTGAAGTTGTCACTGGTCATGGCCAAGAGCAAGGTGGCCCCCCTCCGGACGGCACTGACCATCCCTAAATTAGAATTGTCAGGGGCGGCGCTTCTTGTGCGTCTATTGAACCACGTTGCTCACACTTTGGGTGGAACTGTGGACATTCGGGTTTCTTACGCCTGGACGGACAGTCAAATTGTTTTGTGTTGGTTGAAGACGTCCGTCCACTCTTTGGAGGTCTTTGTTGCGAACCGAGTGTCCCAGATTCAAAATTCTGAAACGCCTTTGATTTGGAGGCACGTGCCTGGAGATTTGAACCCGGGCGACGTGGCCTCACGTGGGTGCATGGCACCCCGCCTGATTGCTCACCCCCTATGGTGGGGACCAGACTGGCTGACTCACCCCGAGGATGATTGGCCTCGAACGCCAGTCTTGATGTCGGGTCTTTTGCCCGGGCTCAAGGTGCTCGCTGTTGGAACGAAGGACCCTCCGTTTGACCCTGAATTTTTGTTGAATCGATACAGCTCCCTCGACAAATTGTTGAACGTTACCTCGTGGATCAGGCGTTTTGGTCATAATTCTAGGAACTCCGGGGACAAACGCCTGTCTCCGGTTCTCTCTCCTCAGGAGCGACAGGAATCACTCCTCATTTGGGTCCGCTCCGTGCAGGCTGCACACTTTGAGAAGGAGATTGAAACTTTGAAGTCTGGTAAGGCTAAATTGTCGGGAGCCATTAGTAAATTGAACCCCTTTTTGGACGATACGGGTCTCTTGCGTGTTGGGGGACGGTTGAGGCACTCTAGCCTTCCTTATGGGGCCCGTCACCCCCTTTTGTTGCCTAAGGAGGGCCATTTGGTTAAATTGTTGGTGACTGATCGTCACATTAAGAACTCGCATGCCGGTTGCAATGCGCTGTTGGCCATTCTGCAGCGAGAGTTTTGGATATTGTCGGCCCGTCGTACTATTCGTAGCATCGTCTTCCGTTGTTTGCCGTGCTACCGGACTAAGGCCTCTACTATGCAGCCAATGATGGGAGACTTGCCGGCTGATCGTGTCAATGAGGCGAGACCCTTTGCAGGCGTCGGAACGGACTTTGCTGGTCCCTTTTTGGTGAAGACGTCTCCTCTTCGGAATAGTAAAATTGTTAAGGCTTATTTGTGTGTTTGTCTGCCTGTCAACTAAGGCACTTGGAGTTGGTAACCTCCCTCTCGACGGAGGCCTTTGTGGCGACCTTGGATAGATTTGTGTCTCGCCGTGGGTTACCTACTTTGATCAGGTCTGATTGCGGTACTAACTACAAGGGTACAAGTAACTATTTGAAGGAGGTATACGCCTTCCTTGCTGAGAACCAGGTTGACATTGGTAACAAATGAGCCTGCCGAGGGGTCACTTGGTTGTTTGACCCGCCAGCCTGCCCCCATTGGGGGGGTATTTTTGAGGCCGCGGTGAAAGCGGCAAAGGGACTCTGGCGCAGATCGTTAGGAGACACCGTTCTCACCTTTGAGGAGTTAGCTACGGTATTTTGCCGCATTGAAGCTGCACTGAACTCGCGTCCATTGTGCCCGCTGTCTTCGGACCCGAACGACTTGGAGGCCCTGACACCGGGCCATTTTTTGATTGGACAGCCACTTGTCGCCCTGCCCGAGTACCCTCTTGTCGATGTGAGCCAAAATCGGCTATCGCGGTTTCAGTTGGTGCAGCAGCTCGCTCAGAGTTTTTGGAAGCGTTGGAGCTTGGAGTATTTGCACATCCTCCAGCAGCGCGTCAAGTGGACTGATAAAACGCATCCGCCCAAAATTGGAGACCTCGTCCTGATTAAGGATGCCAACCTTAAGCCGTTGTATTGGCGCCGGGGGCGCATTCTCAATCTGGTGGCTGGCACTGACGGGGTTCCTCGTTTTGCAGAGGTTTTGGTGGACGGATCGGTCGTGAAGAGAGCGGTCGCAACCTTGTCAAGATTGCCAATTGATTAGCGGACGGGAAGGCCCGTCCGGGGGGGGTAGATGTTTCGGAACGAACACTTTGTTACTCTATGCGCTTTCGGAACGCGCCGCCCGAACGGAATGACATCTGACTTGTCAAGTTTGATTTTGACACTTGTCACTTCTTTTTCCCCCCTTTTAGTTTGGTCTTTGAGAGCGTCGGACAGATTTTTGCTTCCGCGAGTTTTTTGTAAATCAATCCTTGAAATTCGGTCGTTTTTGCGGACAATACGTCATGACCCAATGATATTGTGTTAAATAACCCCATTTGGTGAAGGAATACGGGTTTAGTTTCTTGAAATTAAAGAACATTGAAGGTTAAGTGTGGGAGACCGCATGTCTGGATGCCAGACCTCTTGAAGCGGCAAATTGTAACCTGTTCCTGAGAGTACTTATTCATAACCTCACTACACGATACATACACACTCACTTACATACAAGGATCCAGGTTATCCCAAGAATCAGGTGGTCGTCGCCCATCAGGTGAGTTCCTTTGTTCGTTTATTGTAGTCAATTTATTTGCAATTGTTCTCTTATATATTGTCTGCTCCGCGTACGGCGGACTAGTATCGCTCGCCACTCTTGTCTCTAGAGCCCCACGATTATCACACTTCCACTGCGCATTTGAAATCGTATTGTGAGGTCTAGTCTGGCAGCGTACAGTTAATAAAGATAATACTATAATAAATGGAATAGGTGGTCAGCGACGCTCTCAAGGTTCTGTAAATTTAATGTTAAAATACGGCAATGCCACGTTTCAGCATAAATTACTTGTTTTTAATTCACTACCACTAAAAGCAGATGGAATTATAGGCTTAGACTTTTTAGAAAAATTTAGTGCGAATATTGATTTAGGTTCAAATAATTTAACACTATGTAACGGTAATAAACAACATTATCTACATTTTGTTGATGAACATGATAGGATGAAAAATTCTATGATTATTCCGGCACGCTCGGAATCAATTCATTTTATCATTGTAAATGAGAATGTAAGTGGAGAAGTAGTAGTATGCAGTAAAGAGTTAGCGAAGGATGTCTTTATAGCAAACGCAATAACCACAGTTAGCAATAATAGGATTCCTGTTAAAATACTCAATGTTAGTGACAAGGAAGTAAGCTTGTCATCTTTTACACCAGATTTGAAAAGTTTGGACGAGTATAATATTTGTCAATTCAATAAGACCAATATTGACGTTACCAGGGTTAAAACTTTGCTAACAGAGTTAAATTTAAATTATTTAGACGGAGAAGAGAAACAATCAATTGAAGCAATTTGTGCAAAATATTCTGACAATTTTCATTTAGAGGGAGATAAGTTAACCACAACTAATATTTATAAGCAATCAATAATTTTAAAACAAAACTCTACTCCAGTTTACGTCAAGCCGTATAGATTACCACAGGCACTAAAACCAGAAATAACTAAGCAAGTTGATAATATGTTAGAAAATGATATAATCGAAGAGTCAAATAGTGAATGGTCCAGTCCAATTTTATTAGTACCTAAAAAAAGCTGCAAAGGTAATGAGAAGAAATGGCGTTTAGTTGTAGATTACAGAAAATTGAACGAGGTTATTTGTGACGACAAATTTCCTCTACCAAATATTAATGAAATTTTAGATACGCTTACTGGGGCCATTTATTTTACTCATCTTGACCTTCACCAAGGTTACTATCAGGTAACTTTAGAGCCAAGCAGTCGTAAATTAACAGCTTTCACTACAAATACTGGTCAATATTGCATGAAACGTTTACCGATGGGTTTAAAGATCAGTCCTAATGCCTTTAGTCGTATGATGTCTGTAGCGACGTCTGGTTTAACTTACGATAAATGTCTAGTATATCAGGACGATCTCATTGTATTTGGAAGAAATCTGTCTTCCCATAACAAAAATTTAATAACTGTCATGGAGAGATTGAGAAAAGTAAATTTAAAACTAAATCCTCAGAAATGTGAATTTTTAAAGAAAGAAATTCTTTATTTAGGGCATTTGGTTACAGACAAAGGTGTTCTACCAGATCCAGAAAAAACTAAAGTATTGAAAAATTATCCTACTCCCAAGAATGCAGATGAAGTAAAACGATTTGTAGCTTTCTGCAACTATTATCGTAAATTTATAAGAATTTTTTCGGATATAGCAATACCTTTGAATAAGTTAAGTAGGAAAAATGAACCATTTATGTGGTCTGATGAATGTCAACACGCTTTTGAATTTTTAAGAAATGCTTTAATATCGTCACCGATTTTACAGTACCCCGATTTTTCCGAAAATCATGAATTTATTTTACAAACTGACGCTTCGGGTACTGCTATTGGTTCTGTATTATGTAATAAAGATCTTAGACCAGTTGTATATGCCAGCAGACCCCTGAATAAAGCAGAAAGAAACTATCCAACTATTCAAAAGGAACTTTTGGCAATAGTGTGGTCCGTTAAATATTTCAGACCATACTTGAATGGAAACAAATTCACCATAATGACAGATCACAAACCATTAATATATCTTTTTGGTATGAAAGATCCGTCAAGTAGATTACTTAAATTTCGATTAACTTTAGAAGAATATAAATTTAAAATAGTCTATGTGAAAGGAAGGGATAATGTTGTGGCCGATGCTCTATCGAGACTTTGTATAACTTCTGATGAACTTAAAAGTATGAATGAACAAGTAATGGCTGTAATGACAAGAGCGCAAAGGAAAAAGCTGAATGAGCTAAGTAAGAGTAAGAATGACGATGAAAAGAAGGATCTTAATAAATCCATTCACAATTGGACTGATCAACCAAGAGTTGTGGATATATTAAGAGAACCGTGTGATTCGGTAGAAATGTGTTTGATTGAAGGCAACAAATTAAAACAATTTAGAGATAACGATATGATAACTGAAGAATATGAATGTTTTACATTTATAGAGGGTAAAAAGACATTATACATTAATCTTAATTTCAAGGCGCATTTCTCGCGAGCCCAATTTGTGCAGAAATTAAGATATTTTTGTGAAAAGATACGTATTAATGAAGTGTGTATAATTAAAAATAATGATAATATAAAATTCATCAAAAGTGTTTGTGATGAAATAACAACACTTACTAATTGGTCCGGACCACGAATATGCATATTACGAGGCGTAAAATGAATAGATGACGACAACGAAAAGACACTTATTATGAATGACTTTCATTTACTGCCATCCAGTGGTCATGCTGGAGTGCGCAGAATGATAAAGACAATCAAAAGTCGATACTATTGGCCAAGCATCGACAAGGATGTCCAGGAATTTGTTAAAAAGTGTACAAAATGTCAAACCCATAAATATTTTCGAAACATAAAAGAACCGATGGAAATTACCACAACAGCTTCCTCAACTTTTGAAAAGATATACTTAGATGTAGTGGGTCCCTTAGACAGAGACGAAAATGGTAATTGTTATATATTGACTATGCAATGCGAGTTAACAAAATTTGTACAAGCTATTCCTTTGCAAAACAAAGAAACAGTGTCCATTGCAGGTGCATTTGTTAGACAGTTCATATAAAGATTTGGTATTCCGGCGACAATAGCTACGGATCGAGGTACAGAGTTTATTTCTGCAACCATGGAACAGGTTTGTAAAATACTTAATATTGAAAAATTATCTTCTACAGCCTATCACCATCAGTCAATTGGAGCTCTTGAAAATGCTCACAAAACTTTGGGTGCATTTTTAAGGATCCAGTGTGACAATCATACGGATACATGGAGCGATTGGCTACCATTTTGGTGCTTCAGTTTTAACAACACAGTCCATTCAGAAACAAATTACACACCATATGAACTTTGTACGCTGCCAGGCTAGGCCTCCCAATACGATTTCAAGTGCGCAGTGGAAGAGTTATAATCGTGGGGCTCTAGAGACAAGAGTGGCTAGCGTACTGTCCGCCGTACGCGGAGCAGACAATCAAATCAAACACTTACAACACAACAAAAGCACTTACCTGGTGGTTGAAGGACACTGCTCTGGTGCCAACCTGGAGTTCTGTATGTAAGTGAGTGTATGTGTATCGTGTCGTGACGTTATGAGTATTCTCCTGGCAACAATCCGCTTCCAATAAGGCTGGAGGAGGTCACAGCATGCGGTCTTCAAATCACTCATTCACAATAGCGTCACTTTGACTTGACCTTCAAACTATTTCAACCAAAGTACAAAGATACACCCGTTCTAGTTCTTCAAAAGGGGTTATTACACAAACAAACTCAGGATCATGACAAATTGTCCACAAACGGATCCATTTACAAGGATTAATTTCAACAAACGCGTCGCGGGGTTTCAACAGGCGACCGACCTATATTAGCGGCAAATCAAGCGAGCTGTCAAGTGTCAACGTCAAAAATGACAAGTCAGATGTCACTTCGTTACACGCGCATTCCATTAGGCGCACAGATAATAAACGGTACGCAACATCTACCCCCCCCGGACGGGCCTTCCCGTCCGCTAATCACTTGGCAATCCCGACAAGGTTGCGTTTTATCAGTCCACCTGACGCGCTGCTGGAGGATGTGCAAATACTCCAAGCTCCAACGCTTCCAAAAACTCTGAGCGAGCTGCTGCACCAACTGAAACCGCGATAGCCAATTTTGGCTCACATCGACAAAAGGGTGCTCCGGCAGGGCGGCAAGTGGCTGTCAAATCAAAAAATGGCCCGGGGTCAGGGCCTCCAAGACGTTCGGGTCCGAAGACAGCGGGCACAATGGACGCGAGTTCAATACAGCCTCAATGCGGCAAAATACCGTAGCTAACTCCTTAAAGGTGGGAACGGTGTCTCCCAACAATCTGCGCCAGAGTCCCTAACCGCCTTCACCGCGGCCTCAAAATACCCCCCCAATGGGGGCAGGCTGGCGGAACAAAACAACAACAAACAACAAAAACAACAATAACAACAATTTAACCAAATGGCCCTCCCTAGGCAACAAAAGGGGGTGACGGACCCCATAAGGAAGGCTAGAGTGACTCAACCGTCAACAACCAAACAACAAAAGACCCGTATCGTCCAAAAAGGGGTTCAACTTAATAACGGCTCCCGACAATATCCAAACTCTCGCTGCAGAATGGCCAACAGCGCATTGTAACCGGCATGCGAGTTCATAATGTGACGATCAGTCACCAACAATTCAACAACAAAAAAAAACAACAATTTGTCGAGGGAGCTTTATCGACTCAACAAAAAATCAGGGTCCTTCGTTCCAACAGCGAGTACCTTGAGCCCGGGCAAAGGACCCGACATCAAGACTGGCGATCGAGGCCAATCATCCTCGGGATGAGTCAGCCAGTCTGGTCCCCACCATAGGGGGTAAGCAAACAAGCGGGGTGCCATGCACCCGCGTGAGGCCAGGGCGCCTGGGTTCAAATCTCCAGGCACGTGCCTCCAAATCAAAGGCGTATCAAAATTTTGAATCTGGGACACTCGGTACGCAACAAAGACCTCCAAATAGTGGACGGACGTCTTCAACCAACACAAACAATTTGACTGTCCGTCCAGGCGTAAGAAACCCGAATGTCCACAGTTCCACCCAAAGTGTGAGCAACGTGGTTCAATAGACGCACAAGACGCGCCGCCCCTGACAATTCAACTTAGGGATGGTCAGTGCCGTCCGGAGGGGGGCCACCTTGCTCTTGGCCAAGACCAGTGACAAATTCACCTGGCCTGTTGCGCAGACGGTGCGCAGACAAACAACAGCTGCATAACCGTGCGAAGACGCATCACAAACAAGGGTAGCAGTGTAGCTCCCAGGGGGGAGGATAGCGCGGGGTAACACGACCTCGTTGACTGCAGGGAGTGCGGATACAAATTGGAGCCAATCTTCCAACCGGGTGTCCCGAATTGGCTCGTCCCAAGTCCCGCCGTCCAAAGGCGCTCAAGAAAACAATTTTGCCCAAAACAATACAAACAAACAACAAAACAATAGACAAAAGGCAACCCTGGGCTCCCATGTCCATAATGACACGGACCACAACAGTCCCCCGTGGGCCCCCAGACCTGACCGATGCCGTTGGCAACAAAACCGTGTCGATCTGAGAGGTACCTTAGCGGGGCAGGCGCCAATGTCCTAACAATGCCTGGGCGGCGACCGATCGCCGCACACCCAGGCTCCGCACCCAAGCTCAAGTCCCTCGCGACGAGGATGGAGGCCAAACTCCTCGTCCGCGCGGTGTCCCGAGCCACGCGCCATCGCTGGATTGGCATATCCCACCGGAGGCCTGAATGGCGGGGGGCGTGACTCCAACCGGGGACGTTCCGCCAAAGGAGGGGAGGGAAGGCGGTGTTGGTCTGGCCAGCGGTGCCTAGCAACAATTGCGTAATCGCCTTTACGCGGGGAGACCAAATGGCGGTCGCGCGGCTCCCGATCAACTTGCGCGGGGGGTGGAGTGCGGCGCTCAAAATTGCGGGCCTCTCCCCGGTTCTGAACCGGCGAGCCAGAAGCCCGGTGACCAACTCCATGGTACCCCCCCGTGCGCGAACCTTCATCAGAGGCTGGTCTGCCAGCGTGGTTCGCGTTAGCGCACAAAATGTCCAAATGGGACCCCTTACAAATTCTACAAGGGCGGGGGTTGGGGCAGTCCCGATGTAAGTGAGCCCCCAAACAAGAGAAGCACATGCGGCGTGCATTGGCAATTCGGCGGCGGGCACTCACGTGCAATTTCAAAAAGGCCGCGCAAGTTGCCATGCCATGCCCCGTGTCCCTACAAAACTCACAACCAGGACGACTCTGGGTGCCAGCAAAACGAGCGGCGGGGCGACCATCAACAGGCCCGCGAGCCCTAGTCCGTCCCTGGTCTCGTGGCCGGGAAGACGGCTGGCATGACTCAGTGGCAACGCCAGAGTTGTCCACAAACCGACACTCATCCTCCAAAAATTGGACGAGGTCATCAAATGGGGGGAGATGTGTGACACTATCCCCACCATACTTTTGCTCGAAACGAGCCCTCAAATCGGCAGGAAGCCGTTGCAGCACAACGTGCACCAAAGGGTAAGACCATTGGTCCACCGGCAAGTCCAATTGCTTTAAAGCGTTGGTCGCTGCCACCAACGGGTTCAACAGGTCAGTACGCAATGCTGACAATCCAGTAAGGACTGGTAACCCCAAAATCAATTCAATGTGAACCTCAGCCAAACAACGTTTATTTTGGTACCGCCGGGTGAGTAAATCCACAGCGGTAGGGTAGGCTGAGTAAGTCAAAGACAGATGCTGCACCAAGGCTCGGGCCTCACCTTCCAAGACAGACAACAAATAGGCCAACTTTTGGGCGGGTCTGAGGTCCGAGCGTGCATCAACCAAACTTTCAAACAGGTTTTGGAAACTTAACCACTGGTCCAAGCGACCGTTAAAGTGTGGCAGTTCCAAGGTAGGCAGTCTACTCAATAGTCCGGGACCTGAAACAACCGAGGTCTCCGGTTTGACCTGGACAGGTGTCCGGCTCTCCAATATTTCCTGAGCACGTTGACCAATGACATCCCCCAGGTCCAAGATCTGGTCGTAGTCAGCAAGGAACTTGTCACGTGCTGCTTGGTCCAGCACTTCCAAATCCACTTCACAAATGTACTGGTTGTAGCGGGTGAGCAGAGCATCAACGTTGCCGAGTCTCAAGTTCAACTGCTCGAACCGAGCAAGAGTGATCCCCTCAAGATCCTGGCGCTCAGCGGTCGCTGCAGCTGAAGCGAACCACCGCAGCTGTGTGGTCAATCCACTGATTGCCTCTCTCACCGCTTTGTATGCCATTGCACAAACAATACAATTCAATATACCAAACAAAATAATTAAGTAACAAAGTTCAAACAATAAATAACTGGTTCTAATTTAATTAACAAAAATAAAGTTTTATTTTAATTCAAACCAATGTCAACGTTCAAAACTGTCAATATGATATTCAATTCAAATATTCAAATTCTAATCCAATTCCAAATGTTAAGTTCACAAACCACTGTGTCAAAGGTACAACAATAATAAACCTTTATTCCAACTCAAAACAATGGTATTACTCAAAAATGCCAATAATTTTTCAAATATTAATTTTCACAAATAACCATATCAATGGTACAAACTCAATACTTTAATGTCTTCCTGACATTCAATACAACACAGAGGTCAGACACAAAAAGGGGCTACAACAAGGGGGTGCAACACAGCCCAATCCAATCCACTTTATTAGCCCGGCTGACTTTGGCAACATCAGGTTACCCGTCTCAATAAATTCAAACAAATTATTTCAAATAACAATTAATTATAGTTATCAAATATTTACAGCGTATTACTACTTCCCTTATAGAGACTGCCAAGTAATTAGCCTACTGTAAATTACCAATTTGTTGGTTATATGTCTTATAACCACGCTCTGCTACCAAAATGTACGCTGCCAGGCTAGGCCTCCCAATACGATTTCAAGTGCGCAGTGGAAGAGTTATAATCGTGGGGCTCTAGAGACAAGAGTGGCTAGCGTACTGTCCGCCGTACGCGGAGCAGACAATCAAATCAAACACTTACAATACAACAAAAGCACTTACCTGGTGGTTGAAGGACACTGCTCTGGTGCCAACCTGGAGTTCTGTATGTAAGTGAGTGTATGTGTATCGTGTCGTGACGTTATGAGTATTCTCCTGGCAACAATCCGCTTCCAATTAGGCTGGAGGAGGTCACAGCATGCGGTCTTCAAATCAATCATTCACAATAGCGTCACTTTGACTTGACCTTCAAACTATTTCAACCAAAGTACAAAGATACACCCGTTCTAGTTCTTCAAAAGGGGTTATTACACAAACAAACTCAGGATCATGACAAATTGTCCACAAACGGATCCATTTACAAGGATTAATTTCAACAAACGCGTCGCGGGGTTTCAACAGGCGACCGACCTATATTAGCGGCAAATCAAGCGAGCTGTCAAGTGTCAACGTCAAAAATGACAAGTCAGATGTCACTTCGTTACACGCGCATTCCATTAGGCGCACAGATAATAAACGGTACGCAACAAACTTGTTTTTGGAAAACGTTGTCAAATACCAGATAGAGTAAGTAATACCGTAGAACCATTGTATAATATCGATAACTATCCACTACAATTAAAATACAGGTTACAATTAGCTCACGAAGATGCAAAGAAAAATTTGTTGATTAATAAATATAAACGGAAAGAAATATATGATAAGTCTGTCAATACTGCAAAATATGAGAAAGATGATTTGGTTTTAGTAAAAAATGAAGCACGAAGTAAATTAGATGCAATATTTAAAGGTCCCTATACAGTTATGGAAGATTTAGGTTGTAACGTAAAAATAATTAAAAACAATAAAATTGAATTAGTACAGACGCCAACACATCAACTTACCCCAATCTGTCAAATTTCTTTAATAGATTTTCAACCTTATATCACAATAGTGGAAGGTTAATTTTCGATTGGTAAAATTTGACAGATTGGGGTAGCTTGACCTGGTGGCGTCTGTACATAAGAATAGGACAAGGCCTTTTTGTCAATAGATTTGAATGTAAAATTTAATTTTAGATAACATTGCAATGTATACTGATAAGGATAAATTTCAATACCATTTTATTTTTTTGTAATAATAACTGTATGTCTATTAAACACTATTATTTAAGAGATGATATTTCTAGTAAATATCTAGTAATAATTATGTAAAAAAAAAGAAAGTTCCATTCTTTTTTTTTCCTATGTCCCCGGGAGGTGAAGTGTAAGAATAATCGTATGTATGCTCCTTTAGTTTAATAAGTACGCTCCTTTATAATCGTATGTATGCTGAGTTTGCAATATACCTTATATGCATTATTCTACATTATTACGAGTGCATTCATTAAATAGTACGTTAACCGATGTGGTCGTTTCCTTGAATAACACCCAACATTACAAGTCTTAAAGACAATAATAAGCAAGAACCTATAAAAAAACTTGTATTTAGCGTATCTAACGTTAAAAGTAAAGGAAAGATTTGTTTTTTTTTACATGTTTTTTTGTTACACATTGACGCTTAATCGGATGAGCGGATTTGGATGAGATTTGGCACATTTGGCAAATTTGGAATATAAAGTAACCACTGCCAAATGTCTACCATTTGGCAGTGGTTACTTTCTATTCCGATATTTTTATGGAATCGAGACCTATGTGGGCAAAACAGTGGTGCGCGACAAGTTTTTCATAAATTAGTTACATTAATTATCAACGGTAAAAGAATATTGTCAAAAGTCACAATAACACAAGGTAAAACACGACCCTCAAGACAAATTATTCTACACCAGACATTCTCATCAAACGGTTAGTATCACTCCATTAAAACCCAAAGACTCAAAAATAACACCGCAACAACGAATCCAATATGCAAGTTAAAATTGGATTAGAGTTTTCCCCCAAGCAACTTGTTACACAGCCATTCTTGAAAAGGATTTTACTTGCGATCCTTTTGAAAACGTAAATACAACACCACTTTAAAGGAAACTTTTGACAGTGCTAACAAATCTAACTTGAAAGTTAGTTGACGTGTACATTGTTCCTAAGTTACGCCTGAGTCCGGGCCTGTATTTAATCGAACGTCTCTTGTTGATAAGCCTTTATTTTGAGGTTAGGAATTGACACTTGTATAGCTGCATTGATTGGGTAGGTTGAGATTTGTTTATGAATGGGTGAAATTAGATTGTAATGGGAGGAATGTTTAATTTTATTTATTGGGGTATCATGGGTCTGCATTATGTAGATAAATGTATAGAAGGAGATTTGCTGCTTTATCACATATAAAGTAAGTAGAAAAAAAATCGAAGCGTAATAAAAATACAAAAAGGTAAAATTAAATATCTTAAAAAAAATCTGAGCATATGATTTGTTTTTAAAATGAGAAAATACGAGAAAGGAACAGCGTGGAAAATCATTATTGTGACGAATTTGATTTTGGAAATAAAGGAATCGATTTCACACGATTTTAGGTCGAATTCATATTTTAAGATATAGTGGTAGGAATTAATATTATCATATTAAGATGAACCTAAGTTATCGCGATGCACCTCTTTGTAACTGGTTCTACACATAAAAAAATAAAATACGGTATTACACCAAACAAAATGCATAGACTTCCGATGAGTAAGCGAATATAGAAAAGTACATATTATCGTTATATGATTGAATATAATAAGCAAGGAGTCCTGGCGTTCACATAATTAAGGATTTAATATCCGAACAAAATGTCAACTGGATTCTAAAATAACTTTTTTTTCTAATCGTCGAAGAATTCGATCTTGTCAGATTTACTTAAAAACTATCAATCACAATCTTAATCAATTTGTAGGACCTTGGAAATGATTTCGATTAATAGTTTGATACGCAGATAGGGCGCAGTTGAATATTACAATTAAAACCACATAGGAACTCATTAATCAAATAGGTAGACACTTGTGCAAATCAATCCAAAACATCAAAAATTTAACTAAAAATCTTCAAAATTAAACTCCGACTCCTAAAAACCCCGCCCTTAAAATTCCACAAAGATAGCTGGCTAATTTCGCGGCGTATAAATACAAAGTTGACGGCGGGAACAAACATTTCGGCTAAGTCTACATAGATGGAGTGCCAAGTCAGCTAGCTGAAACTGACCCCGCACTGAAGTTCGCTGGTTAATTAAAAACCTATCTTGACGTTAAAAATCACAAAAGCTTTTTGGTGAGGCCCTAAAGTAAGCGATTGATTTAAAAATAAACCTTATTTTTTTAATCCAGTCATACAAGCAACGGTTGCACCTTACTGTACAGCAGGCCACATGACAGTGGTAGCAAAATCAATATAAACTGACCTTGTATGCTATTCTAAACGCCGTACTACGAAAGACCAGCTGAAAGGTCAAAGTGTTTACGTTGATTTGCTGTCGACTGTACAAGCAATCATCATCTTTTGTGGGAGAAAGGATAATCAGCTCATAATGTTCTCACGGCTGACACCAGCTTTCTCTCCGTGAAAGAGAGTGGACTATAACTAGAGGATACAATCCCGGGATCCCGAATCTCGGGATCCCGGGATCCCGACCGTTTTCTAGTCCCGAAAATCCCGAGACTGTACTTGGCTAATCCCGGGATTTCGGGATTGCCAAAAACGATTCATATTCGTATTCCGTAGTCCATTGCGCCTTGACAATAACCTTGCCTAGATTATATTAATAGCATTTATTACGTAACGACAAAAACAATCCTTAGATACGCCGTCGTACGATACGTACCTACTATACACAGTATACACTACACAGGTACAGTCCTAATATACATGTTTGTCGTAGAACTTAGAAGGGACTTAAAGGAAAACTTAAAGCTGGAAATTAACAAGAGTATGAATTCCCCAGATCCTGAAGTACAAGTACAAAATAAATTGGGGTTGGCAAATAGTATTAGACGTGAAATGAGCCTTTTCGAAAATGGAGGAGTTTGTGGCTATCACTTAGAAACAGCATATAAGTATCTATTGTCTATTCCTCCAACCAGCGTAGAACCTAAGCGAGTGTTTTCAGCTGCTGTGCTTATGTTGGCAATAAACTACGAAGCAGGCTTGTAAGTCAAAGATTGGATGCTTTGATATATCTGCGATGTTATTTTCGAAATTCTATTTTTATTTTTTGTTGTCTTTTTGTTTTCTTGCAAAGTATCATTATTTTCTTTTGTCTTTTTTCTTTTCTTATTATATTGTGATTTGTGTTGTGCAAAGACATTTAAAACATTTTTTTTTATTATTTAAGTTTTATTTTCATTTGAGCCAAATTAGAAACCATATAGTCCAATCCCGGGATAGGCCCGGGATCCCGGGATTACGCTTCAAAAATCCCGTAATCCCGGGATTGAAAACCATGCTCGGGATTGTATGCTCTAACTATAACCCACCACGCGGGCCCAGTGCAAGGGTTGGTAAATGTCACATGTCTTCGAATTTTCGGTTCTAGAACGTGCCAGTTTCGTCATGATGTTTTTTTACCGTTTTGAGAGCAGTGGTGATGAAATAATTTACATAAAGTGCATGTCTGGTTTCGAATACGACCTAACAACTCGAATGTCACCGTTACCATTTCACCCGCATGGTGGATTACGGTCCACTTCTTCTCACAGAGAGGAGGCCTGTATGCCAACAGTGGGACTTTTATAGGCTGATCATGATATGCGGGCACATTGTTCACAGAACAGCAACTCACAGAGGCCGATGGAGCCGAAAGGTTCTGAAGTAAAGTGACGAGGAGGCCTTATTACTCTAACTTCTTCTGCAATGTGAACCGATGACCTTGTGAAGGCTGCAGGTAACCTGGACGCGGGGAGCATGGAACCAGTTGAAGTGGAGGACTTTGGTGGAGGCTATTGTCCAGCAGACGTCTTTTGGCTGAAAAGATGTTGATAATGAATTATTATTACTTATAAACTTACCCTTTTGATTCACTCTGTCTATAGTGAATCAAAAGGGTAAGTTAAACTGCATGAAAATTCGTTCCGTAGTTTAAAAGATCCAAGAGTATACAGCATGTAACAAAAACTCTGTCAGATCCTTAAGGGTATTATTTGGCATCGTACTGCGTACATTATTACGTAACCAATTAATGGATTTGAGATTATTATTTTTCCCTTGTGAATATAATTAAATAAAAATAAAAAATGAAAACGAATCAAAGGCAACACTGATCGCTCGACAAAGTTCACGTGTTACTACGTACAGTTTTGTGTCAAAGAAGCCGCGGTTTGTATGATCCTCTGTCATGAACCTGCTTTGTCGCGTGCCGCCAAACAAACTTATAACGAAAGAAAATTACGCTACGTCATACCTTATGCCTACGCGTAGGTATCAGCTGATATTGTTTTATAGGCATAGTGATCCGGAGATTTAATCATGTTTATCAAGAAACTATTTATTGAATTAATTGTAGCCCTGATAAGGGCTTTTTTTAATATGATGTCCTTTGGGCAATGTACTTACTGACTGCAGGTTTCTGTTCTTTTGTTGTTGCATACTTCGGCGATCGTGCTCCACGTGTCCACCTCCAACACTGATACACATTCGACACCTTTTCACTAAATTTGCACGTACTCTTTGCAGCGCATTTGTGTCCGATTTAAGTGAGTCGAAAGCTGCCACAATTCGATCTCTGACTTCGATTTCCGAATCGCACTCTCTTTTATAAACAATTTGTTTAACATGACCCCATAAATAAAAATCCAGTGGAAAGGCTGATTGGAATACGAAATTGTTCGCGAAACGATAGCGGCACGTGATACGTACAGATGTCCGATCAAAAGCTATCTACACGAAAGACTGGCAATTGGCCAACAAGTAGCGCGCCGGTAGGCAACCAGTCGGCAACATCAAAGAGTCGAACGAGTGCCTACAACGCGGTACTATAGGGCGGTGGATCTTTGAAATAAAAATAGGTAAAAATAACAAGATTTTGCCGGCGGGTGGAGTGTTGTTAACTTATGAAAATTTCCCATATTCACTGTTATATTTCGCATGGATTATAAAAATAAAAAATCAATTACCTTTTGTTTTTTTTTAGATACATTTATATATCATTTTTAGGGTTCCGTTGCCAAATAGCAAAAAACGGAACCCTTATAGATTCGTCATGTCAGTCTGTCTGTCTGTCTGTCTGTCTGTCTGTCTGTCTGTCTGTCTGTCTGTCTGTCTGTCTGTCTGTCTGTCTGTCTGTCTGTCTGTCTGTCTGTCTGTCTGTCTGTCTGTCTGTCTGTCTGTCTGTCTGTCTGTCTGTCTGTCTGTCTGTCTGTCTGTCTGTCTGTCTGTCTGTCTGTCTGTCTGTCTGTCTGTCTGTCTGTCTGTCTGTCTGTCTGTCTGTCTGTCTGTCTGTCTGTCTGTCTGTCTGTCTGTCTGTCTGTCTGTCTGTCTGTCTGTCTGTCTGTCTGTCTGTCTGTCTGTCTGTCTGTCTGTCTGTCTGTCTGTCTGTCTGTCTGTCTGTCTGTCTGTCTGTCTGTCTGTCTGTCTGTCTGTCTGTCTGTCTGTCTGTCTGTCTGTCTGTCTGTCTGTCTGTCTGTCTGTCTGTCTGTCTGTCTGTCTGTCTGTCTGTCTGTCTGTCTGTCTGTCTGTCTGTCTGTCTGTCTGTCTGTCTGTCTGTCTGTCTGTCTGTCTGTCTGTCTGTCTGTCTGTCTGTCTGTCTGTCTGTCTGTCTGTCTGTCTGTCTGTCTGTCTGTCTGTCTGTCTGTCTGTCTGTCTGTCTGTCTGTCTGTCTGTCTGTCTGTCTGTCTGTCTGTCTGTCTGTCTGTCTGTCTGTCTGTCTGTCTGTCTGTCTGTCTGTCTGTCTGTCTGTCTGTCTGTCTGTCTGTCTGTCTGTCTGTCTGTCTGTCTGTCTGTCTGTCTGTCTGTCTGTCTGTCTGTCTGTCTGTCTGTCTGTCTGTCTGTCTGTCTGTCTGTCTGTCTGTCTGTCTGTCTGTCTGTCTGTCTGTCTGTCTGTCTGTCTGTCTGTCTGTCTGTCTGTCTGTCTGTCTGTCTGTCTGTCTGTCTGTCTGTCTGTCTGTCTGTCTGTCTGTCTGTCTGTCTGTCTGTCTGTCTGTCTGTCTGTCTGTCTGTCTGTCTGTCTGTCTGTCTGTCTGTCTGTCTGTCTGTCTGTCTGTCTGTCTGTCTGTCTGTCTGTCTGTCTGTCTGTCTGTCTGTCTGTCTGTCTGTCTGTCTGTCTGTCTGTCTGTCTGTCTGTCTGTCTGTCTGTCTGTCTGTCTGTCTGTCTGTCTGTCTGTCTGTCTGTCTGTCTGTCTGTCTGTCTGTCTGTCTGTCTGTCTGTCTGTCTGTCTGTCTGTCTGTCTGTCTGTCTGTCTGTCTGTCTGTCTGTCTGTCTGTCTGTCTGTCTGTCTGTCTGTCTGTCTGTCTGTCTGTCTGTCTGTCTGTCTGTCTGTCTGTCTGTCTGTCTGTCTGTCTGTCTGTCTGTCTGTCTGTCTGTCTGTCTGTCTGTCTGTCTGTCTGTCTGTCTGTCTGTCTGTCTGTCTGTCTGTCTGTCTGTCTGTCTGTCTGTCTGTCTGTCTGTCTGTCTGTCTGTCTGTCTGTCTGTCTGTCTGTCTGTCTGTCTGTCTGTCTGTCTGTCTGTCTGTCTGTCTGTCTGTCTGTCTGTCTGTCTGTCTGTCTGTCTGTCTGTCTGTCTGTCTGTCTGTCTGTCTGTCTGTCTGTCTGTCTGTCTGTCTGTCTGTCTGTCTGTCTGTCTGTCTGTCTGTCTGTCTGTCTGTCTGTCTGTCTGTCTGTCTGTCTGTCTGTCTGTCTGTCTGTCTGTCTGTCTGTCTGTCTGTCTGTCTGTCTGTCTGTCTGTCTGTCTGTCTGTCTGTCTGTCTGTCTGTCTGTCTGTCTGTCTGTCTGTCTGTCTGTCTGTCTGTCTGTCTGTCTGTCTGTCTGTCTGTCTGTCTGTCTGTCTGTCTGTCTGTCTGTCTGTCTGTCTGTCTGTCTGTCTGTCTGTCTGTCTGTCTGTCTGTCTGTCTGTCTGTCTGTCTGTCTGTCTGTCTGTCTGTCTGTCTGTCTGTCTGTCTGTCTGTCTGTCTGTCTGTCTGTCTGTCTGTCTGTCTGTCTGTCTGTCTGTCTGTCTGTCTGTCTGTCTGTCTGTCTGTCTGTCTGTCTGTCTGTCTGTCTGTCTGTCTGTCTGTCTGTCTGTCTGTCTGTCTGTCTGTCTGTCTGTCTGTCTGTCTGTCTGTCTGTCTGTCTGTCTGTCTGTCTGTCTGTCTGTCTGTCTGTCTGTCTGTCTGTCTGTCTGTCTGTCTGTCTGTCTGTCTGTCTGTCTGTCTGTCTGTCTGTCTGTCTGTCTGTCTGTCTGTCTGTCTGTCTGTCTGTCTGTCTGTCTGTCTGTCTGTCTGTCTGTCTGTCTGTCTGTCTGTCTGTCTGTCTGTCTGTCTGTCTGTCTGTCTGTCTGTCTGTCTGTCTGTCTGTCTGTCTGTCTGTCTGTCTGTCTGTCTGTCTGTCTGTCTGTCTGTCTGTCTGTCTGTCTGTCTGTCTGTCTGTCTGTCTGTCTGTCTGTCTGTCTGTCTGTCTGTCTGTCTGTCTGTCTGTCTGTCTGTCTGTCTGTCTGTCTGTCTGTCTGTCTGTCTGTCTGTCTGTCTGTCTGTCTGTCTGTCTGTCTGTCTGTCTGTCTGTCTGTCTGTCTGTCTGTCTGTCTGTCTGTCTGTCTGTCTGTCTGTCTGTCTGTCTGTCTGTCTGTCTGTCTGTCTGTCTGTCTGTCTGTCTGTCTGTCTGTCTGTCTGTCTGTCTGTCTGTCTGTCTGTCTGTCTGTCTGTCTGTCTGTCTGTCTGTCTGTCTGTCTGTCTGTCTGTCTGTCTGTCTGTCTGTCTGTCTGTCTGTCTGTCTGTCTGTCTGTCTGTCTGTCTGTCTGTCTGTCTGTCTGTCTGTCTGTCTGTCTGTCTGTCTGTCTGTCTGTCTGTCTGTCTGTCTGTCTGTCTGTCTGTCTGTCTGTCTGTCTGTCTGTCTGTCTGTCTGTCTGTCTGTCTGTCTGTCTGTCTGTCTGTCTGTCTGTCTGTCTGTCTGTCTGTCTGTCTGTCTGTCTGTCTGTCTGTCTGTCTGTCTGTCTGTCTGTCTGTCTGTCTGTCTGTCTGTCTGTCTGTCTGTCTGTCTGTCTGTCTGTCTGTCTGTCTGTCTGTCTGTCTGTCTGTCTGTCTGTCTGTCTGTCTGTCTGTCTGTCTGTCTGTCTGTCTGTCTGTCTGTCTGTCTGTCTGTCTGTCTGTCTGTCTGTCTGTCTGTCTGTCTGTCTGTCTGTCTGTCTGTCTGTCTGTCTGTCTGTCTGTCTGTCTGTCTGTCTGTCTGTCTGTCTGTCTGTCTGTCTGTCTGTCTGTCTGTCTGTCTGTCTGTCTGTCTGTCTGTCTGTCTGTCTGTCTGTCTGTCTGTCTGTCTGTCTGTCTGTCTGTCTGTCTGTCTGTCTGTCTGTCTGTCTGTCTGTCTGTCTGTCTGTCTGTCTGTCTGTCTGTCTGTCTGTCTGTCTGTCTGTCTGTCTGTCTGTCTGTCTGTCTGTCTGTCTGTCTGTCTGTCTGTCTGTCTGTCTGTCTGTCTGTCTGTCTGTCTGTCTGTCTGTCTGTCTGTCTGTCTGTCTGTCTGTCTGTCTGTCTGTCTGTCTGTCTGTCTGTCTGTCTGTCTGTCTGTCTGTCTGTCTGTCTGTCTGTCTGTCTGTCTGTCTGTCTGTCTGTCTGTCTGTCTGTCTGTCTGTCTGTCTGTCTGTCTGTCTGTCTGTCTGTCTGTCTGTCTGTCTGTCTGTCTGTCTGTCTGTCTGTCTGTCTGTCTGTCTGTCTGTCTGTCTGTCTGTCTGTCTGTCTGTCTGTCTGTCTGTCTGTCTGTCTGTCTGTCTGTCTGTCTGTCTGTCTGTCTGTCTGTCTGTCTGTCTGTCTGTCTGTCTGTCTGTCTGTCTGTCTGTCTGTCTGTCTGTCTGTCTGTCTGTCTGTCTGTCTGTCTGTCTGTCTGTCTGTCTGTCTGTCTGTCTGTCTGTCTGTCTGTCTGTCTGTCTGTCTGTCTGTCTGTCTGTCTGTCTGTCTGTCTGTCTGTCTGTCTGTCTGTCTGTCTGTCTGTCTGTCTGTCTGTCTGTCTGTCTGTCTGTCTGTCTGTCTGTCTGTCTGTCTGTCTGTCTGTCTGTCTGTCTGTCTGTCTGTCTGTCTGTCTGTCTGTCTGTCTGTCTGTCTGTCTGTCTGTCTGTCTGTCTGTCTGTCTGTCTGTCTGTCTGTCTGTCTGTCTGTCTGTCTGTCTGTCTGTCTGTCTGTCTGTCTGTCTGTCTGTCTGTCTGTCTGTCTGTCTGTCTGTCTGTCTGTCTGTCTGTCTGTCTGTCTGTCTGTCTGTCTGTCTGTCTGTCTGTCTGTCTGTCTGTCTGTCTGTCTGTCTGTCTGTCTGTCTGTCTGTCTGTCTGTCTGTCTGTCTGTCTGTCTGTCTGTCTGTCTGTCTGTCTGTCTGTCTGTCTGTCTGTCTGTCTGTCTGTCTGTCTGTCTGTCTGTCTGTCTGTCTGTCTGTCTGTCTGTCTGTCTGTCTGTCTGTCTGTCTGTCTGTCTGTCTGTCTGTCTGTCTGTCTGTCTGTCTGTCTGTCTGTCTGTCTGTCTGTCTGTCTGTCTGTCTGTCTGTCTGTCTGTCTGTCTGTCTGTCTGTCTGTCTGTCTGTCTGTCTGTCTGTCTGTCTGTCTGTCTGTCTGTCTGTCTGTCTGTCTGTCTGTCTGTCTGTCTGTCTGTCTGTCTGTCTGTCTGTCTGTCTGTCTGTCTGTCTGTCTGTCTGTCTGTCTGTCTGTCTGTCTGTCTGTCTGTCTGTCTGTCTGTCTGTCTGTCTGTCTGTCTGTCTGTCTGTCTGTCTGTCTGTCTGTCTGTCTGTCTGTCTGTCTGTCTGTCTGTCTGTCTGTCTGTCTGTCTGTCTGTCTGTCTGTCTGTCTGTCTGTCTGTCTGTCTGTCTGTCTGTCTGTCTGTCTGTCTGTCTGTCTGTCTGTCTGTCTGTCTGTCTGTCTGTCTGTCTGTCTGTCTGTCTGTCTGTCTGTCTGTCTGTCTGTCTGTCTGTCTGTCTGTCTGTCTGTCTGTCTGTCTGTCTGTCTGTCTGTCTGTCTGTCTGTCTGTCTGTCTGTCTGTCTGTCTGTCTGTCTGTCTGTCTGTCTGTCTGTCTGTCTGTCTGTCTGTCTGTCTGTCTGTCTGTCTGTCTGTCTGTCTGTCTGTCTGTCTGTCTGTCTGTCTGTCTGTCTGTCTGTCTGTCTGTCTGTCTGTCTGTCTGTCTGTCTGTCTGTCTGTCTGTCTGTCTGTCTGTCTGTCTGTCTGTCTGTCTGTCTGTCTGTCTGTCTGTCTGTCTGTCTGTCTGTCTGTCTGTCTGTCTGTCTGTCTGTCTGTCTGTCTGTCTGTCTGTCTGTCTGTCTGTCTGTCTGTCTGTCTGTCTGTCTGTCTGTCTGTCTGTCTGTCTGTCTGTCTGTCTGTCTGTCTGTCTGTCTGTCTGTCTGTCTGTCTGTCTGTCTGTCTGTCTGTCTGTCTGTCTGTCTGTCTGTCTGTCTGTCTGTCTGTCTGTCTGTCTGTCTGTCTGTCTGTCTGTCTGTCTGTCTGTCTGTCTGTCTGTCTGTCTGTCTGTCTGTCTGTCTGTCTGTCTGTCTGTCTGTCTGTCTGTCTGTCTGTCTGTCTGTCTGTCTGTCTGTCTGTCTGTCTGTCTGTCTGTCTGTCTGTCTGTCTGTCTGTCTGTCTGTCTGTCTGTCTGTCTGTCTGTCTGTCTGTCTGTCTGTCTGTCTGTCTGTCTGTCTGTCTGTCTGTCTGTCTGTCTGTCTGTCTGTCTGTCTGTCTGTCTGTCTGTCTGTCTGTCTGTCTGTCTGTCTGTCTGTCTGTCTGTCTGTCTGTCTGTCTGTCTGTCTGTCTGTCTGTCTGTCTGTCTGTCTGTCTGTCTGTCTGTCTGTCTGTCTGTCTGTCTGTCTGTCTGTCTGTCTGTCTGTCTGTCTGTCTGTCTGTCTGTCTGTCTGTCTGTCTGTCTGTCTGTCCGTCCGTCCGTATGTCACAGCCACTTTTCTCCAAAACTACAAGAGCTATGCTGTTGAAACTTGGTAAGTAGATGTATTCTGTGAACCGCATTAAGATTTTTTCTAGTACGTATGTTGAACGAGGATTATGCCTTTATTGGATCGGACAGGGTTTTTGTTACATATTGTATACTGGAAGCGACTTTGTTTTATACTATGTACCTAAAGATTGGTTTAGATGTCACTTCATAATTGGGAATGTCTGTTTCCTGATTACAGTCCTATTCCACCAGAAACTTTTAACACCGTGTTCGCGGTACGTGTGGACGAATAACTTATCGTATCTAATAAGCCCAGCGCGGTCTTTATCTATCCAGACTCCAGACAGGATTAAACATAATTATGCGTAGATACTTCCAATTTAATCAATGATCGATTTAAATAAATGTTTGCATAAGGTTGATACTCCATTTCATTGTGTTAATGCAGGAACATGATAACTGTTTAGTATAGTTCTCCATATGAACATATCGAGAAGAAGTTGCAGTATAATTTTAATTTAATGACTTATCCGACGATTCGCATGAATTTATGCATTTTTTTTTTCAGGATGGGAAATCATCAAATGACTTCTCCCGCTCTGGGCGGAGCGGGAGGGCGTGTCAGACTTTTACTGACTAAAACCCACCCGTGTTCCATCAGTTGCCCATGTGCCAGGGTCACGGTATCTCTTTCGAACAATCACGCGACCCCGGCAGGCATCGGTCCTAGTAGACCCCTACACTGCTGCTGACATCTCTTTGAGGCGCGCGTGGAACACTGCGCGCCGTCGACCCGAGCTTGGTCCTTACCGGGCGGCGAGCTACCCATTGCTCGCCACCCGCAAGCTCGCGCGTACGGTGGCCGGGAGTCAGCAATCGACTCCCGACGCCCGGGGCGTCTCCTCCTGCGGCGGCTAGGGGCGTGAGGGCGCAGAGACTGCCACTCCCTCACGCGCCCCGCCTCCTCCTTCGCGACCATTACTGTTTCGCAGAAGGAGGTGACGGCTTCCCGTTCCCACTCGCTCCGTACCATGGCTCGCACCAGGGCCGGACGCGAGAGGTCGCCGCCGCCGATCGCCACGAGGACACGGCGGTGCTCCGCCCAGGCAGGGCACACCTCCACCGTATGCTCCACCGTGTTCTCCAGACGATCCTCGCAATGAAAACACCCGGACGTATCCTCCCGCTTTATCCTGAACAGGAACCCACCGAAGCACCCATGCCCGGTGAGAACCTGCGTCAGGCGGAAGGTGAGGACGCCGTGGCGCCTCTCTATCCACTCCTCAAAGAGGGGACTTACCGCCGCAATTGTGGCGTGCCCAGCACTGGGTTGCGACAATCGTACCCGCCATATCGCCATGAGATCACACCGGAGCTCTGTCCGCCGTGCCGCGATTTGTCGCCGCAGCGGAGTTTCGCCCCGGCGTTTCGCCTCCTCGCGCCACTCCCACATGTGTGCGAGGACCTTTGCCTCCAGATCCCATGGCGGCACTCCGGCAAGGAGGCTCGCCGCCTCGCACGAGATCGTGCGTTATCCTCGGATTAATCGGATGGCTATGACCCTCTAGGCTGCACTCAACCGGCGCGGTGGGTGCAGCCTCAATGAGGGCGCCCACACCGGTGCCCCGTAGAGGGCCATGGACCGCACGATCCCCGTGTAGAGCCTCCGGCAGGAGGGGTTTGGACCCCCCAGATTGGGCAGGAGCCGCTTTAATGCAGCCCCAGCCCGCTCCAGTCTGGAAGCCAAACGTCGGAAATGCTCAACGAAGTTCCACCAGCTGTCGAGGACAAGTCCCAGGTACTTCATCGTCGACTCGACGCCGATGTGAACCCCTCCTACCGTAAGTTGGGAACCCGCAGGTGGCGCGTTCCGAGGACCATGAAAACCCATTGCCTCGGACTTGTGCAATGCCACCTCGAGTCCCAATTGCCGGATCCTATCGACGATTGTCGCAACCCCGCGTGTCATTAATTCGGCCGTCGCCTCGTACGACCTCCCCTGCGCAAGGACCAGCGTGTCGTCAGCGTAGCAAACTACGCTGACGCCGCTAGGGAGGTTGGCGCGCAGCACCCAGTCGTAACCGATGTCCCACAGATGCGGCCCCAGGACCGATCCCTGTGGGACACCGCACGACATCTCTCGCCGGTTCCACTCTCCCTGGTGACCGGGGTATGAATTTATGCATTAAACAAGTATTTCGATATAAGATTTTTTTTTTTTTTTTGTCAACTATTTTGCATAAAATTTATAACGTACTATTTGCCTAATAAGTATTTCTGGAGTTGTCAAATTGCCCACAAATAATTAACTTCTTGTCACCTTAATCAACGCAACCTATCTCAGTCCACAGCTGGACAAAGGCCTGTTCCATGCTGCACCATAATACCTTGTCCTCCACCTTTCGTATACAAGCCGTCCCAGAGTCGTCGGTCCATCTAGCTGGGAGGCGTACCACTCCACGCTTGCTGTGGATCGCCAACAAAAAACAATATAGGACCTAAAATTATTCATTAACTCGTTTTGGGCGAGTGAATTCCTCCGAATCTACCAGTAAATTATATCATCGACTAGGTATGCTTTGTCTGTTCTTCTTATGCACGGATAAATAGGTTACCAAATCATACACAAAGACACGCTCACATAGACCAGGGAAGCATGACACAAAAGGGAGGAGGCCCTTTTTAGATCTTTGATGTCAGAAGCTCGAAAGTCTGACCACCAGTCTTACCAACGGGTGTCGTATTACCCAAAAGGTAACTGGGTTGTGGAGGTCCAGTAAGCCGTCGCTTCAACTATAATACTGTACTCAAAACCATCCGGTAAGACAGGAAGCTGACTACAACATAGTTGAGAAAAGGCAGACAGAAGGTGATTCATGGCAAACAATCAAATTAAATTAAAAATTTCATAATTATAATCACCGAGACGAGACGGATGAATATAAAAGAGATATAATAATAAAAAGTACACTCTATTACCCTGAACATTAAGCCGAGTTTTAATGCCCTGAAGCCCTCTGTTATAGTGTATTTAAAAAGTTGCCATCATTACAGTGAACGTCCAAATTATCTTGCCAACTTTAAATTGAGGAAATTCGTATGTTTTATTTTATTTTTCCTCTTTTTTGTTGTTCTGTTTGGTTCCTTTTTTAAATAAAAGATGACAAATAGTATGTGCTTTGGGAACTGAAAGTCAAAAAGGAGTTTATTTATTAACATCCGACTTCACAGTTGTGAATATTATTAACGTAACTATTCTATATACATATATACTAGAGTACAGACGTTTTTAATGAAGGTATTTTTTTTACAAAAATTTGTATTTTGCCATATCTACCGCTGACTGAGCAAAAGGAAATTTAATTTGATTTCAAGGCTATATGAATCAATTTGAAATGCATAAAATGATGCTAGAGTCAATACGATTTTCTTGATAATAAAGGTAGCTTTAAAAAAAGTTTTGGTCATTGTTTTATGATTTTAACTCAACTCATACTCTAAATGGGGTGTATGAGGTTTAGCAAATGAGTCTTGATTTTACCTAAATAAAATAAACAAAAATAAATAAATTGTTTATTTCTCACCATTACAAATTACAATTAAGAAGGTACATGAAAATTATTACAATTCTTTTTTGTTATGGTTATAATAAGGTGCACAAAGTATTGACCCTACCCCCTGAACTAGGCGAGAACCTGTATCTCAGGGGATAGCATTCAGCTATTATCATTTTTCCCATCTGAGGACGTTTATGTGTCACAACTATCCCGGGTGGCGAGCAATGGGCAGCTCGCCGCCCGGTAAGGACCAAGCTCGGGTCGACGGCGCGCAGTGTTCCACGCGCGCCTCAAAGAGATGTCAGCAGCAGGGTAGGGGTCTACTAGGACCGATGCCTGCCGTCGCGTGATTGTTCGAAAGAGATACCGTGACCCTGGCACATGGGCAACTGATGGAACACGGGTGGGTTTTAGTCAGTAAAAGTCTGACACGCCCTCCCGCTCCGCCCAGAGCGGGAGAAGTCATTTGATGATTTCCCATACTGAAAAAAAAAAAAAACCCCTGAACTAGGCGAGAACCTGTATCTCAGGGGATAGCATTCAGCTATTATCATTTTTCCCATCTGAGGACGTTTATGTGTCACAACTATATAGATTGAGCACCATTAAAAATTGCGAGTGTTGGTTGGTGAGCTTAAACAAAAAAAAAAGAGTGGATGTGCGTACGTGTGTTAATATGATTGGTGAATTAGAGAATGCAAAAAATGCAAGACTTAATACATTATAATTCATCATCATCTGCGTAGCCTTTTTCCAACTATGTTAGGGTCGGCTTCCAGTCTAACCGGATGCAGCTGAACACCAGTATTTTATATTAAGCGACTGGCTATCTGGCCCCCACAACCCAGTTACTGGGTATCACGTTACCCCTCGGAGAAACTGGTTGTCAAAAAACGTTTGGAGCTTCTGACGAACTGTCGAAGATCCTTTAATAAAACACGAGACCAACGGTGTAACTTGCTGTATAAATACTTACCTAAAAATGGTCTGCGACCAAATAGCTCTCTTTTGTACCATAGAAGTGATCTTTTTTTTTTTGGTGGGATATTATCAAATGACGTCTCCCGGTGAAGAGTGGGAGAAGCGGAAGGGCGTGTCAGAATTTTACTGACTAAAACCCAACCGTGTTCCTTTAGTTGCCCATATGCCAGGGCCACGGTAACTCTTTCGAACTAATCTCGCGACCCTGGCAGGATAGAAGTGAACTTACAAAGCTATCATTATTATAATTTCAGTCCAAAGACTGCTAGACATAGGCCTTCCCCAATTTGGGGGACTTGCCATAATCGCCACGCTTGGCAGGCAGGTTAACGATCGCAGTCAGGTGATAAAATGCATAGAGAACACTGCAACCGATTCTCTAGTAAGTCCCTTAGTCGCTTCTTACGACACACACAGGGGAGGAAAGTGGATGGTGCTATTCTTTACTTCTGGCACCATGATCAGGGTCTTGGATGTTCTGGATGTTTTTTTAAAATGTTGAATGTCATGTAAGGCAACAAAACTATGATTAGGTCGTAATTAAAACGCTAATTTTCCAGCCCCACCGTTACATTCTGATCACGTAAGAGAGTTGAAAGTTGGCGGGTTTGGCCGACTTTTATTAAGCACATTGTTGCGATAGTTCAAGTTTAGAAAAGTAATAGGAAGCGTTGCTTTACTTATTTGATCCTTATCTTTCCGTTTAACTTTAGGGGGGAGGATCTTTTACTTTATTTCTTCTTCTAAATTATAAAACAGTCAGGCTGTGATTAAAATATTGGAAGATCTGCAAATTCGTTACGAACATAAATGTACAGAGGGCTTAGATTAAATGACGTCTATCGGCAGTAATGTTGGATAAGTCAGTAAGTATGGTACTGTATGAATTTGAAAGCGGGCTATCAAAAAATAAACAATAAATCTGGCCTGTTTTCTACAAAACTGCAGTACCTACGCGGTCAAAATGTATGGATAAACTAATGTTTTTTTTTATATGTGCAAAAATTGCAACGCCTCTGCGAAAATAAAGATGACTTTGATAAATTTCTGAGGTAAAGATTTCTTCGATGCTACGCCGTAGCAGATGCGATGGTGCTACGGCTACGTAGCTACGCTGTCGTAGAAGCTGCGCTACGCGGCGGCCGCATATTTTTTTGTATCAGTTTCCCTTCATTTCCAAATACTACCAAATAATTATTTAACGTTACCGTTAGTTAACGTAAGGTAAGATTGATCATCATCATTTCAGCTGAAAGATATCCACTGCTGGACACAGGCCCCCCCCAATTATGGAAAGTTTGGGGGGCGTTTGCCATAATCGCCACGCATGGCAGGTGGGTTGGCGGTCTCAGCATGGTGGAAAATAAATAGGGTACGCTGCTGCCCATCCTCTAGTAAGTTGCTTAGTAGTCTTTTACGACACCCACGGGAGGAAATGGGATTGTCCTATTTTTTACATCCGGCACCACACGGCAAGAAAAGATTGATAGAAAAGTGTAAATTAAAAGAGACGTTTTAATTGAAATTAAATTGTAATATTCCTAATAGCATGTAAGTTCACGAATCCTTTCACAATAACGCCACAAAATATTTATAAGTTAAGCTAATTATTTTTAGAACAACTACACACATTTCGACATTCGCTGAGATGAAAGCTAAACGTAGCTATTTATAACATGAAACTGTTTACTTAGTATGTGAGACGAAAATAGATATTTGATTTTCACGGTTCGTAAAATAGCCGTCATAGAGAAAGTAGGTATTACTAAATTGATTCATCTATATCCTACCATTTCAGTTTAGTAAAATGTTATCTGTGTTGTTTAATATTTCAAGGTTTTAATTTAAAATACTTAAAATGTTTTCAAAGCCGGAAATAGGGCACTGCCCCTTTTTTTTTTTCAGGATTTCAGGGTCATCAAATGACTTCTCCCGCTCTGGGCGGAGCGGGAGGGCGTATCAGACTTTACTGACTAAAACCCACCCGTGTTCCATCAGTTGCCCATGTGCCAGGGTCACGGTATCTCTTTCGAACAATCACGCGACCCCGGCAGGCATCGGTCTTAGTAGACCCCTACACTGCTGCTGACATCTCTTTGAGGCGCGCGTGGAACACTGCGTGCCGTCGACCCGAGCTTGGTCCTTACCGGGCGGCGAGCTACCCATTGCTCGCCACCCGCAAGCTCGCGCCTACGGTGGCCGGGAGTCCGCTATGGACTCCCGACGCCCGGGGCGTCTCCTCCTGCGGCGGCTAGGGACGTGAGGGCGCAGAGACTGCCACTCCCTCATCCACCCCGCCTCCTCCTTCGCGAGCATTACTGCTTCGCAGAAGGAGGTGACGGCTTCCCATTCCCTCTCGCTCCGTACCATGGCTCGCACCAGGGCCGGACGCGAGAGGTCGCCGCCGCCGATCGCCTCCACGAGGACACGACGGTGTTCCGCCCAGGCAGGGCACACCTCCACCGTATGTTCCACCGTGTCCTCCAGACGATCCTCGCAATGGAAACACCCGGACGTATCTTCCCGCTTTATTCTGATCAGGAACCCACCGAAGCACCCATGCCCGGTGAGAACCTGCGTCAGGCGGAAGGTGAGGACGCCGTGGCGCCTCTCTATCCACTCCTCAAAGAGGGGACTTACCGCCGCAATTGTGGCGTGCCCTCAATGCGCCTCAAGTGGAGTTGGGTAGGACTTCTAGTAAGACGAGGAGATGGCCGATGGAATAATGCAGTGACCGAATGGTGGCCAAGGTAAAGCCAAGAAACCACGGCCATCCAAAAGCACGTTGGGGTGATGATATCGACAAAGTGGCGGGTAACACATGGATGACGTACGAGATAACCGAGAAGTATGGCGAAAAAAAGGCAGAATACCCAGCAGTGGGTGATTTCGGGCTGAGATGATAATGATTAAAAAATCAGCGGTCTTTGCATAACCCTTAAAGAACTTACTGCACTAAGTATGACTTAACGTTCCCATTAACTTAAAATGCCAATAGAATACACGATGTCGTGAGCGAAACCGCGGGTCCAACTAGTTTAATTAAAATATTCATAACTTTCGATACAAGGCTCTTCTAACTTAAGCCGAGAGAAATCCCAAAAATAATATTATATTATCACAAAATCGAAATAACCGAAATTAGCTCAACTCCACCGTTCGATGTAATCTTTCACCCTAATTCAAACGAATCGTCTTACTCGAATAATCGATTTGGAATTTTCAATCAGTCCGATATAATCGATTCAGTGCGAGATCGAATGTGAAATGGGCACGATGACATATCAGGGTGTACTTTCCCAGTATAACATGACCTCTCGGTGTACGGAGAGCCATAATATCAGGGGTAAAAAGACGCTTATTGTCGCTTTTACTCCCGTCATAGTGATCATGTTGTGGTTAAGAAAAAGAGATCAGAACTGTATTTTTTATAACACTCTTGTCAGAGCGGTCGCAACCCTCATGAAGCTTTTTGTCTGTTTCACGATTTCTCGCCATAAATTCCAGTTTTAATGTGCACTCACACTCACCGCGTCCACTGTGGATTTAATTTAGTCGGTCCATCTCGTGGATATGCGTCCACGTGGACTAGAGCCTTCCAATATACCCTGCATGACAAGACGCTCAGGCACCTATTGGTTAACGAGAAGAAAAAAAAAACAAAAAGGGGAAAGGTCAAAGTTCTTTTTCTTTGTTTTTTTTTTAAATTTTCCCGTTCTCAAATTTTCAATTTATATAACATAAATTTAAATATTCTCACAACACTTGTAAAATTACATGCACCAAGTAAGCACAATTTTTGCGTGCTGCCTTAAAGAGCTATTTTCCACCCAAAAAATAAAATAAAAGTCGTTTCAATAAATATATCTGCCTAGCCTTGTCCCAACGGCTTCCAGTCTGGATGCAGCTAAATACTAGTATTTTACATAAAGTGACTGCCTATCTAACCTCTACAACCCAGTTACTGGGTAATACGAAAGTCAAAAACATACAAATAACGGCTGGGACTAAGGAATAGCAGACTTTCCAAGGCTCGGAGAAGTGTCAAAATTTCATGAACCAGCCACGCACTGACCACGGCAAGGTTGCTTAATCTTCAATTAACACAAAAGTAATAGATGTTCTCTGCAACATTTTGATCTCAATTTTACTTAGTTTGAAGTAAATAATGCATATATAACGGCTATGTGATGGGTCTTTGGGCACTCATATGTAAATCCAATAAAAAAAAAACACATCAACCCACATGTAACGTCAGAAGCTAGGTGCAAGATTCCAATTTGTTGATTCCTATGGAGAAGAGCCCGCAAGAAAGTCCACGGTTACTCTTTTAAAAATAATTAGTTAATAGGTATGTGACGACAGTGTAGGCCTGTCAACAAGTACCACGGTACGTAATGAAATAGAAAATTTTCTACAGTCTGCAAGGCTTACAATGTTCTTACATTCACAAAATAATCAATGAGAGGTCAGCTTGTACTAGGAGAGTATAGCTCGATGCGTTGTGTGTACATTCAGTCGCTGTGTGCAGATACAGGGCTATCATCCATAACGATTGATTGGACGATTCTATTAGATTTGAAATTTGACGAGAAGCGCTTGGCAAAGCTTTGACGATGCTTGATTACGAACGAAAGCAATGTACAATGTATGTATAGGTAGGTTTGGGCAGGCGCGCAGACTTCGTGGGTGCTCGGGGGCTCCAGCACAACGAGAAGTAAACAGTACACAGTGATGAGCATAGACATCAAAACTGATCGATCGATCGTCAGCTTTGATTTGATATGAACGATATTTCAATCTCTCTTACGATATTAATATAACAGTGTTTGCAATACCTACCCCTTTTAAATGGGTGCTAAAAATTTCGAGCTCATTTCGCTCGCAGTTCAGTTTTCGAATTCGCCAGCACTAAGTATATTTCCGTCAGACACTATGAAGGTTTTTCGTTGGTTGTTCTTTACTACAGAGTACAACACTAATACAAATAATAAAGAACACTGCTTTTAGAAAAAACTGGGATACAAATTTAAAAAAAAACCCTTTGGTTGCCTTAATGTAGGTACTTGTCAGTGCCGTTTAAAGTTTTGAACAACTTTGAAACGATGAAAAATTCGACGATTGATTTTTTTACGTCATTTGTTTTCGATACTGTTACCCAACACGTGGATAAAGTCATAATCAACTGCCTAACCTTTTCCCAACTATGTTGGCATCGGCTTCCAGTCTAACCGAATGCAGCTGAGTACAAGTATTTTACATGGAGCGACTGCCTATGTGACCTCCACAACCTAATTACTGGGTAATACGATACCTCTTGGTAAGACTGGTTGTCAGATTTTCAGGCTTCGGACGACCCGTAACGACTGTCTAATATCTACAAAAGACAGCCGTGACCAACGGCTTAACGCGCTTTCCGAGGCCCGGAAGGGTCTTCCACGTACCAACCGTGGTAAGCGTAGCCTAACCTGAACGATCAACCCGTACGGCTTTTAGTACTTAGCCACAAGCCCTACACGTGAATAAAGTAAATCCAGCTATTTAATTAGACCCTCTATATTCTGCACCCTAATTGTGAAACGCACTATCTATCAGAATCTGAATCGGATTGAAGATTATTTCTAAACCATTGCGTCATTTGTTAGAATAAATTGTCGGTTCAGCAACGTAAATAACGCAATGTATGTTGTTTAACTATCAATACGAAACCAATTCCTACTGACAGTAAGCTACGCAATTACCCTTCTGGTTAACAATATGGGCATGAGTACTCGTATACATTAACAGAGCACCCACGAGGTTTTCTAAAACTCGGCGCGACGGAGTTTACGTACTTAAGTACCTTCCTTTTTTTTGTTTTTATTCATTTGTCCCATACAGAATGTTATGGCTTGACTTCTCATTTCGGATAGGTCGTAAAATTCGACGCAAGGAAAGCTTCCTGTTTGTGTAAATAAAGGCCTTGAATGTAAATTATGGGTCCGTTGTTTGTGTTACTTTTATATGGTTTACGTAGGAGGTTTGTAAACTATCCGATGGACTTGTAAATGTAAAATTGTGACTGCCATATGACACCTAAACACAGCTGAAGAAAACCAAAAACATTAAATACGTCACACATGTTCTTAAAAATATTAAGAGCAATGGTGGCCCAGTGGTAATGCCCTTGACTTACTTGTCGTGAGACTCGTGAGTTTGACCCCAAGCAAGAAAATATATACTTTGTGTAATTTATTTAATCACCACTGCTCTCAAAACGGTGAACGAAAACATCGAGACGAAACCGGCATGTCTTTAAACCAAAAATTCCAAGACATGTTACATTCACCAACTTACACTGGGCCCGCGTGGTCGATTATGGCCCCCTCTCTCACTGGAAGGAGGCCTGTGTCTCAGCAGTGGGTACGTTATAGGCTGATTGTGTGTTATGTGTAGGTATAATATTGTAGCTGATAAAGAACACTAACATATTCGTGGACCTGTTTTTGGAACGAAGTTCCTTATGGCGCGTTGCGAAAGGGGGCTAGACGGAATTAAGAGAAAAAGTTGTAACGACACTTTTTAACCGACTAAAAAAAAGGAGGAGGTTTCTCAATTTGACTGTATATATTTTGTTTTGGAACGAAGTTTTTGGAACGGAGAGAGAGTGAGAGAGGGGGAGAGAGAGAGGGAGAGAGAGAAAGGGAGAGAGAGGTAGAGAGAGAGGGGAGAGAGAGAGGGAGAGAGTTTATCACTCTATGAAAACAAAAACTGGACTCCTAAAACAACTAAAATCTTAAATAGTCACTATAAACAGAAAGTAAACGCCATAAACACACTCGCAACAGCCAACACTTTGTATCTCGTTACCCATCAATTTGGTCCGTCATTGATTCGACCACGATCTTCCCCTAAATTCTATCGTTATATACCGCGGGTCATTCCCTTGTCGACAAACATAGAACCATCCCCAATGGTTTTGCTTATCTAAAAACATCTGACACACTGATACACTAAAAGATACTCTATGTCCGAATCTACAAGGTTGATATTTAAGTGGAGGCACGAAAAAGGACAATTTCTTTCGTGATAGAGGTCAAGTTGCATATGACGTGCAATTGGACTGTCGGCCTCACTTTAGCGTCTTATTGTTGGAATTATTTATTTGTTTTCTGCTTGAAGGAATGGGCAAAGATTAAGTTTGTGAGATGAGCAGAGGGGTGTGTTGTTTGATTCTATACAATACAACTTTTTACTAACAATAGCATAAGCATAGCATAATCAGGTTCTCACTGCATTGGGGCACAGGCCTCCTCTCGGTAAGAGGGAATGGGCCGTAATCTACCACGCGGGCCCAGTGCGGGTTGGTAGATGTCAGATGTCTTCGAAATTTTAGTTCTAGGATATGCCGGTTTCCTTAAGACGATTTGCTTTACCGTTTTGAGAGTAGTGGTGATGAAATATTTTACACAAAGTGAAGCGCTTGCCTGTGTTAGAACCCACGACCACGAACTCTTTAGTCGAGGTCGATGCCGCTAGGCCACCACTACTTTCTCTCCCTCTGCTCTCTGTTATAAACAATACAACAACAATATTAATGAACGGATGTTCTACGTATTTTTTTCATGTTCTATCAAGGGAAGATTCATGATCATCTGTATAGCCTTTTCCAAATGTTGGTCTGCCATATGTTGGTGTCAATCTCCAGTCTAACTGAATGCTGCCAAGTACCAGTATTTTAAATATAGCGACTATCTATCCGAGCTCCACAATCCTGTTACGGGGTAGCATTATACCCCTTAGTTAGATATAATTCTTCTTCATACGAAATCCTTTGGCAGCGGCAGCTAAAAAGAATTGCTTATCTTTGAAATGTTTACGTTCAAATTGCCTTTTAATGGCCTTTTTGTTTTGACTAAGACTCAAATACCAAAGGCACAGTATTTAATGTAATAATTTATCGAAGGTTCCTAAACCGGACACTATTGTGTTTCCTAACACTGTCCTCTAGTCGTTTATATCGCCCATGAGACGTGACCTTTCGGTAATTATAGTTTAGAACCGAGAGAGGTTTATTCGAAAAGCCTTTGGAAACTTGCTCTCCTAGTAACTGAGAACTATCAAACAGTTTCTAGTTAATCATAATAACATTAATATAACTACTGAATAACTTTCACGTAATAATTCTAAACTGTTACGTTAGTTTAAAATGGATGATTGATTTATTTAATTTGTAGATATATTCAAGCAATAAGCAATATGTCGTTTGGTGTGGTGTCGGACGTTAAGAATAGCACCATTCCATTTCTATTCGTAGGTGTCGTAAAAGGCGACTAAGGTACTTACTAAAGAATCCAGTCCGATCACTATGTACGGTAAGCCAATCCCTTGGGCGACGCCAGCCAAATACTTAGGTGTGATCCTCGACCACCACCTTACCTTCAGGACATATCGACAGGTCAATTGCGCGCCGCATTCGCTCTCGGTAGGCTCCACTTCATTCTAACCGCCCGTAGCAAATTGTCCCTTAGGTGCAAATTGCGTATCTACACCGCGGTGATACGCCCTATTATGATTTATGCGTCTTCGCGCACGCTAAGCCACACCACATCCATAGGATGCACACTCTCCAAAACAGTTTCCTTAAAAAGGTTTTTGGGAACCCTTCTATGTCTGAATCGAGAATCTCAGAATGCCCACCATTCAGTAGTTCTTGAAACGCCTTTCAAAGCTTTCTTTGACTCTGCTGTGAAGCACCCTAATGAAACCTCTGATCGTGGCAGCCGCCTGCTACACTCCCTCCCGTATTAGTATGCTCTTATGATGAATAAACAATTTTAACTTTTTAATTTTTTTTCTAGTACGATTTGCCGACCGAGGCATACTCTAACCATTCCTAATAACGCTACAATCCTTCTCCAGGAGAGTAGTAAACTAACTAGAACACTCAACACAAACAGACACAGACCGCCGTCCTTCCGACCTCGCCGCCGACGCCGACGCCCCAATCCATGTCCGCCCCAACCCTTGTTCGAGCCAGCCCGCGACGCTGAGCCGCTTTAAATTCGCCCCTAAATAATAATTATTCGGATCCAGCTCGTCCCTTGCTGGTCTCTACCAGCGATGCCCTAAGTCGAGGTCCGTACCCCACAGTGGGTGCCCTTAGCGAGTAGTCACTCTAGTTTTAAGTTGTTTAAGCCCTGGCTGGAGGCCTTAATTTATTAAGGTAGCCACAGGCAAGTCCGGTTAAGCAGCCGACAACCTCATAGGTTGACCAGCGAGATGTTATTCAAAAAAAAAAAAAATACTAGAGAATGGAATCGTACTGTCTCATCCCTCGAAGTAGTTGGATGAGGCTGAATGTCTGATCCTGGATCTGTACAGTCATCGTCGAAGTATTATACAAGCATCTAAATATTTCGGTGTTGTGTAGTCAATTCGACATCGATATAGAGATGCCGAAACTGCCCATATTTCCATGGAGTCGAAGGCATTATGCAGTATGGCATTTGCAGTCTATGGGATAGCCATAGACTGCAAATTCCATACACAGCGGCTGGTTGTACTCCTAGGTCTTCTGCAAACAAGCCATATGGCTTGTTTTTGGAGGCTGCAACCCGTCAAGTCTTCTGGTGAGACGTTTCGTGACAAATCTCGAGAATATCTTGTATACGTGGCTCAAAAGTGAGATGGCTCTGTAGTTCCTCAGTAAGGTTTTGTCACCTTCTGTGAAGAACAGAACCATTGTACCCCTGATTCACATTTTGGGCGTTAAATTCTCTTGGATGGCGGAGAGCTAGTTAGTCTCTTTAAGACTAAGACTGGCTAGCTCTCTCAGGGCTGCAGCCCCGCCCGCTTGAAGGAGCCCTGTAGTTATTTCGTCATCCCCAGGTACCTTGTTGTTTTTTAGCTACTCAAGTGCCGCCCTAATCTCGCACTGGTCAACATTTGGGATGTTCCCCGTGTATTGGCGCGTCATCTGCACTTTATTCCGCTGGTTTCACCGTCTACGTTGAGTACCCGTAATAATCCACGATTTTCCATAAGTATCTCGGACTTTGAAGTAACAATTTTCAAATCAAAATCAAATCAAATCAAATCATTTATTTGTTTGCAAACATGGGTAATACAATAAATAGGTGTTTAAGTTTATGAGTCCTCCATGTCCTACCGTCACATGGGCATGCAAATCACATTTTATTTATTATTATTGAATTTACACAAACAAACATTAAGAAAAATAAAATAATCCATGATATAAATTAATGTCAAATTGGTAAAAATGTCACTATAAAACGAAAAATGTCAAATGTCAATAAAGTTACAATAAAAATAAAAATAAATACAAAAAATGTCAATGGTCGTCAAGGATACAGTAATATAAATAATAAAAAACACTGTAAATAAGTATAGTATCATGTCAATCAGTCAGTGATGCATCATTAAGATAGTCGTCAATTGAGTAATAACTTTTATCAATTAATAATTTGTTTAGTGCCCTTTTAAAGTTGAAAACAGTCATAGTTTTAATAATATTAGGTACTTTATTAAAGATGCGAGGGGCTATGCCAAAAAAACTTTTTTCCATTAGTGCTGTTTTACATTTAACTTGACACAACTGATTTATATATTGAGTCCGTATTGGATTCCTTCTGACTGCCGACAATTTTTTAAATAGATCTGGATTACTTTTCACAAATAAAGCCGTTTCTAAAATGTATAATGATGGAAATGTTAGTATTTGCAAGGATTTAAAATAAGGAAGACCGCACATTGATCTAATGCATCGCTTTTGCATCCTAAATACAAGCTCCTTATTAGTAGATTGCCCCCAAAAAATAACACCATACCGCAAAACAGACGCAACTAGTCCATGGTATGCTGTCAAAAGAGCCTGGCTGTTGACTTTCTTGGAAAGTTGAAAGAGGGCATATGCGGATTTATTCAGTTTTTTGCAGATATCTTCAACATGAGGTTTCCAGGTGAGTTTATCGTCAATTACTATACCTAAGAACTTAGTTTTGTTTGCTTCTTCAATTTCACAGCCTTGGTAGGCAATACTAACGTTTGGAGTTTCGCAGCGTTGATGAAAGTGCATAACTTTTGTCTTAGTCAGGTTTATTACTAAATTATTATTATGTAGCCAATTTATAATGTCATGTATACAATTATTGATGTCATTCTCATAATTATTCATATTTGTACAGTTTATTACAGCTGTACTGTCATCTGCAAAGAGAACCATTTTGTTTGATGTTACTTTTGGGAGATCATTAATGTATATTAAAAAAAGTGGCGGCCCTAGTACGCTACCCTGTGGTACACCGTATCTTACGTACCTCGGCTTTGATACATAAGTGGTTTCTAATTTAGTATTTGGACATATTCTAGAAATTTCTGTACACTGAAGCCTATTACTTAAGTATGATTCTATTAGCTGTAGAACGTTCCCTCTTATACCATAACTATGTAATTTTTGTAACAGAATCTTATGATCCACGTAATCAAATGCCTTGGTCATGTCAGTATAAACTGCACAGACAGGATTTCTCTTATCTACAGATGGCATGATATTAGCTAAAAGATCAAATAGTGCCATATTGATCGTGGTGTTCTTACGAAATCCCTTTTGTTCCATACAAAATAATTTATACTTTTCGAAATAGGCATATAAGGAATGATAAATCACTTTCTCAATAATTTTTGAAAAAATGGGAATTTTGGCAATAGGTCTGTAATTTTTTAAATCTGGTTTGTCATCTCTCTTATATAACGGTTTTACTATAACTTTTTTTAAATTATTTGGGAATACGCCATGAGCAATACACAAGTTAATTATATGAGCTAACGGTGGTGCTATTAATTCTTTAGCAAATTTTATAACTTTTGTAGAAATGCCATCATATCCTACAGTATTTGTGTTTCTTAGGCTGCTAATTATTTTTATCATGTCGTCAATGGTTACTGGTTGCATAAATAGTGAATTTAATGTCTGATTTTTTAAATTAATATTATTCATTGTGATGTCAGTTTTTACATTATTTTCAATTGTGTCGATAAAATAATTGTTAAATTCATTTGCTATGTCTAAGGGATGAGTAAACGACAAATTATCCCTCTTAACGCTCATAATAGGCTCCTGCGGCAAACGCATCTTAGATGTATTTATTATTTGCCACGTTGCTTTTGATTTATTTTCTGCAGTGTTTATGAAATGATTATTTTGAGCTTTTTGTGTAAGTTTTATAACTTTCCTATAAAGTTTAGTGTAGTTTTTAAAAACTATTTTACTCTTGGAATCAGGATTCAATCTATGCGCCCAGAGTAACTGCCTTTGCCTCTTGCTACATATTTTTATTCCATGCGATATCCAACTAGTTTTCATACTTGTTTTTATAGTTACAATTTTTTCTGGAAAAAATAACCTATATAAAAGAGAAAAATCGTCCATAAAAGTGTCAAAAGCTTCGTTTGCGTCTGTGGCATCATAAACATTCTTAAAAGACAGGCACCTTAGATGTTTCTTAAAAGTATCAATATTTGCCATGCATACATCTGGCTTTTTAGTTTTCCAATATTTTAGTATGCAAGTTTTGTTAATAGGCACTCTAAGTATCTGAGATGTATGATCTGAAAGGACCAGATCTACAACTTCAGCTTTGCAATCTTTCCGGTAGTTGTGCGCAAAATTGTCTATGCAGGTGTGACTACTTAACCTAGTGGGCGTATAAAGCGCTAGTTTTAAGTTGTAATTCATAAGAAAATATTCCAGTTCTAATGTAGTTTTGTTTCTTTTCAGAACATCAATATTAAAATCTCCACACAAGACGATTTTTTTATTTGAAGATGAGTTAACTTTAGTTAAAAAATAATTTAATTTTTCATAAAAAACTTGGTAGTTATGTTTAGGAATCCTATATATACAAATAATTATAATCTTATAAGCTGTTATTTCTACAGCACAGCATTCAAAGATACCTGAGACTGATTGTTTTGCTATTTCCGATATTTCTCTAAACTGCAGTCCTACTCTAACGAAAATACATGTTCCTCCTCTCTTTGTTTTTCTAGAAAAGAACGCAGCTGGACAGAAATTTGAGATGTGTAACAAATTCTCATAACCTGTTTGTATAAAATGTTCAGTTACACAAATAACATCTATAATAGTTCCTTTTTCGAATAATTCTTCTAGTTTTACCGTCATCACTGACGGATCTGATTTATTCATTAATCCTGCTATGTTTTGATGTAGAATGTTAAGGTAGTTAAAGAAAAAACTGAGAATTTATCTGTTGCGAAACGGTGGACAGTTTGTTTTGACTTTGATTTTGAGGGTGGCAATCCACTTCTGAGTGCGTAGCATTGAGGTTGCATAGGCTAATTATTAATTCTTGCAAATCTGATACAATAATTTCCAAACCATAGCTATTTAAGTTTCCATAATATTTGCCATACGTATTATATTCATAAGATAGATTAAGATTTGAGTCTAGTAAAGACGCATAGTTACATGTTTGTATGTCCAAGTAAAGAAGGTTATTGAAGTTTTCTATGCGGCTGTTAAAAAGTACGTTAGCATCTGTCATATATTTATAAGTTGGTAAACAAATTATAAAGTTTGTGTGATTTAAACATTGCAACTTTTCTCTTATAAAAATAACGAGGTCGATATAATTATGTGTTGCCCGAAAATCTTTCTCGCCAATATAGATAACACAGTTGTCTGAGTGTGTAAAATCTAGCACTTTTCGATCAATTCCATCAAGAATTTGCCGCAACCCACATGTTGGTTTGCGATAATGATAAATTTCATAAGTACCTAAATTAGTTCTTTCAGCAATAGTATACAATCTATTAGACGTTTCACTGCTTATCAGGCATATTTTGTGTTTTGTCGCAGGTTGTACTGTTGTGTCTCGTGCGTATTGAGCTGTACTAGTTGAGCTGACATTGCTGACTTTTCTTTTAGTTTTATCTTTTTTCGTAGGTGGAGATTGATCTTTCTCAGAGGTTTGGGTTTGAATCGTCTGTGTTTGTTATTTTGCCAGCCTCAGTTCTAAAATGGGACCTCCCTAACTGAAGCTTAATCTTCGTACTGTGCCTTGACTAGACAACATCTTCGCACATGAACTGGGCTATTGGCAGAGCATGTCGAATTCGGTGTATATACGAGTAAATGTATCATTTTGCAGGTAGTACCCACCAGTGTGTTTTAGTACCTGTTACCCACCAAGGTACGCAACACGTCAACGTCAGTGTCGAGTCTGTTCAATTCACAATAATCTATGTCTATTTCAAAACAATGGATGTTTGGTGTCCCGCTGTCAAAGGAAGAAATTACAGGCCGTGGGTCGAAGTGAAACAAACATTGTGTTCCTATTGTAATGTGTGTGTACGTGTATGTTAATTTAGTGGCGATAATGTTTGTAATCCCGGAGGGAGTGTATAGGACACAATGGACAATCATTGGGTTATTTTTTGTTGTTGTGTTAAAGTGTACAAGTAATAGACAGGTAATTTTTGGAAAGAAATTCTTTAACGCAGCTTGCAGTACAAAAAGTTAAATTATAGAAATCGTCACGTAAAGAAAAAGTTTTACGCATCGTAAGGGGCGTTACGCCCCTACCATACGACTTTTATTATTATATAGAATGAGACAGAGATAGTTTTCATGGTTGAAGAGGATGTTGAAGCCGATAGTGAGGTCAAAGTTTGAGTATTTTAAAGATAGAGTAAACGACGTTATTTTCGGAGTTGAAGTAAAATCGTAAGGAATTTTGTTCCCAACAGGGGCCCCCCGACCCCATATGTTACAAGCTTTTATTTAGTTTCACCTGTCCCGTTGTCTGTAATCAAATCTTGCAAGTTAAATTTGATCCACTTTCCGGTTTCCGTTTGAGCTGAAATTTTGCATGCATGTATAAAACAGATGACCATACAATATTATTCTGACATAGAGCTGATCTGATGATGGAGCTAGAAGGTGGCCATAGGAACTCCGTAATTAAACGACGCAACCCCATCAAATTTGAGCTCATTTGATTCGTCTTGACGAGTACTTTGATACTATATGATAACGAGGGTCTGATGATGGAGCTAGAAGGTGGCCATAGAAACTCCATAATTAAAAGACGCAACCCCATCGAGTTTGAGCTCATTTGATTCGTCTTGACGAGTACTTTGGTACCGTGTGGTGTCGGACGTAAAGAATAACACCACCCCATTTCTTCCCGTGGGTGTCGTAAAAGGCGACTAAGGGACTTACTAGAGAATGGGCAGCAGCGTTCTCTATGCATTTTACCACCATACTGTGATCGCCAACCCGCCTGCCAAGCATGGCGATTATGGCAAAGCCCCCCAAATTGGGGGAGGCCTAAGTCCAGCAGTGGACGTCTTACGGCTGAAATGATGATGATGATGATGATATGATAACCAGGGTCTGATGATGCAGCTGGAAGGTGGCTATAGGAACTCCGTAATTAAGCGACGCAACCCCATCGAGTTTGGGCTCGTTTAATTCGTCTTGACGAGTACTTTGATACTATATGGTAACCAGGGTCTGATGATGTAGCTGGAAGGTGGCCATAGGAACTCTGTAATTAAACGACGCAACCCCATCGAGTTTGGGCTCGTTTGATTTGTCTTGACGAGTACTTTGATACTATATTGTAACCAGGGTCTGATGATAGAGCTGGAACGTATCCATAGGAACTCCGTAATTAAATGACGAAACCCCATCGAGATTTGGCTCGTTTAATTCGCCTTGACGAGTACTTTGATACTATATGGTAACCACAGTCTGATGATGGAGCTGAAAGGTGGCCCTTGGTATCTTGGTTGGCGTGAATATGCAACTCCAACAAATTTGGGAAATCATTAAAAATACTAAAAAGTTAAAAATAAAATTAAAGAAAAAAAACCTTTTTTAAAAACAAGCTTTTATTACTTGTTAATAAAATTAACTAAAAAGTTAAAAATAAATTAAGTCTAATAAGAAATATAACACTTTATAAGTTCATTGTAATCTTAAACGATAAGTAATCTTCTTCCTTTATAAATAAAAGCGTGTTACATTTTAATGGTATAATTAAGACCATTTAGCACGTTCTTTTCCCTCTTGCTATCAAAATGTAACACGCTTTTATTTATAAAGGAAGAAGCTTAATTATCGTTTAAGGTTACAATGAACTTATAAAGTGTTATATTTCTTATTAGAGTTAATTTATTTATAACTTTTTAGTTAATTTTATTAACAAGTAATAAAAGCTTGTTTTTAAAAAAGGTTACTTTTTCTTTAATTTTATTTTTTGTTTTAAGTAACTAGAGATAACAAATTAGTAGTTGGGTGCACAGATTATTGTTTTCTAACTAGGGCATTGAATGCATCCACAATTCAGGAGAAACTCCAGCGTAAATCAGAAAGAATTTGTTTCAGATCAGTTTCATCGCACGTTCTATTTTCATTTTCAGTATTACTCATAACTTATAAGAAATAACAAAAATTATACCAAAAAATCAACGAGCAAAAAGTTACAAAAAAATAATTTATGTACCCAGCCATCTCTTAAGTTTTCAAGGCAAAATACTGAAGTACAATAAAAGTCATCATAATTTTTATATCGTGTACTAAAATATTTTATTTCTACCGCCATGTGTTTTACGATACGTTGCATGTTCTGTGCATATGTAAGTCGTTACGACGTGGCCCGGTAGCCTTAGCACCGGAGTAGGTAACCGACAGAGACCAAACTTGAATATATCGCTCACCAGGTTACACAGTTTAGTCTTCCATCGGAAGTGAGTAGTGAGAATCAAGACTCGTCAAAGAACAAAATTCCTGCCCATTCTTCTTCACTCCACTGTATGTTTTCACGAGCGTAGCGCAGTCTTGCTACTCGATGTTCTCTCTCAAGTTTAGAGCCCTTACCAATGCAATGCATTGTTTGTAATGTACTGAAATTGCTTTCCAAAGCGGCAGCACTTTAGGCTGGACTGTCCTATTAAGCGTAGAGCGCTTAGTGCGGTGGCATCTAGTGTCAGCGTGAACTTCATGAAGTAACCTATACATACAGGTATAATGTTTCCAATGAACAAGGAAGTAGTGGTGACTATGACTTTCCAGGGTGCGTCTAACGTACAATTATGGTGAAGTCTACTTCAAACGTCTTTATCGTAAAGTGTATAGTGTTTTACCATACGCCGCGTCGTGGTGCTGCTTGCTGTGTGAATGTATTGATGTGTTTTCAACGCACAAACTACCATCATCGATTAAGTACATGATTCTGAAAGTGCGTTGAAATTTTTCGTCACTTTAAAAAAAATCTGCTTTTTATAGACAAGTGAAATACCTACGAGGTCAAAATGACTGTATGGAACAGCCAATTTATTTTTACTAATGGCTATAGGGCGTCTGGAAAAATATGGTGAATCCATGATAAAAGTTTGTGCGTGGTTATGCCTCCCATCCTGTATTTGAAGCATTTCAAAGTGACCACAACAATGCAAACATTTCGACGCGGGTGTCTGGCAAAATGCGTTATGCAGTTGATGACGTTTAAAGTAACATCATCATCATCATCAGTCTATAATGTTCCCACTGCTGGGACACAGGCCTCCTCTCGGTGTGAGGAAGTGGGCCATAATCCACCACGCGGGCCCAATGCGGGTTGGTAGGTGTCACATGCTCTGCGTGTGCAATATAATAATGGCTTCAGGATGCTGTTGAGGTTGCCCAGGTTCTGCAGCGCGTCTAGCATGTTTGCTGTAGCACGAACCGACGACTTCCATGCTATTATGAGGAAAAAGACCGCATCCTTATTAGGCAGAATGAGGGCTAGCAGCAACAGTATCCTGAAAACCCTAGCCGAACAACACGATGCACCTATACTTAGACACTTTGTCAGGTTGCTCGTGCGGCAGGTATGAATATATAATAGGTACCTACTGTTTTATTCCAATTCATAAATACTAACCCTTAGTTGATAAGTCGTTACTAACAAGTGGACCAATGTTGTCTAATCGATAAATAAATAATAATAATAATAATAAAATATTAATAAGAGCAGGAAGAAAATCGAAGTGGATCAAATTTGGGACGCCCGCACTTCTAGTGTTAATTGTATGTTGGCCACACGCTCGCTACTTCCTCGCTGATTTTGGAATACTTTTTTCTGCCAGCAGCGTTAACCACTTGGGGTTCGGAAAGTATCCCGGGAACGTACTACCGGGATAAAAAGTACCCTATATGTTAATCCAGGCTATATCTACCTGTGCACCAAATTTATTCCCATTCTTTTCAGTCGTTTTTTAGTAACAAAAATCTATAAATGCTAACTAACTTTCACATTTGCAATATTTGTAGGATGCGTTACTCTGTGAGGTCAGGGAGGTCCAGTTATGGACGTCTATTGGCAGAAATTATGATAATGTTGAACTGTTGTTATTCTTAATTTTACCGGAGAAAACACAATTCAAATCAAATCAAATCAAATCAAAATATTTTTATTTCACATAAGCCTAAAAGGGCACTTATGAAACAGAAGCTAGGTGCATGGTTCCAAATAGTTGATTCCTATGGAGAAGAGCCGGCATGAAAATCCACGGTTACTCTTTTAAAAATAATTGGCTTTTACAATGTTTTCAAATTACAGTGTTAATAGTAATAGGTATGCGAGAACAGTGCAGAACTGTCAACAAGTACTACTAAAACACTCTGCATTCGGCAATTTTGTTTTTGTTTATTATGTAATTGTCAATGTCGTAATCGCATATTTATCTGTATTGTCTTTGGTCCGTATTCATGACATCAGCAAGCAATAGACAATATTGTACAACCTTTTGAATCGTGAATACGGGGCTTTTGGCTACTTTGTACATGTGTTTTTTTTTTTGTTACTAGTTTATATTGTGCGTTTGTGCAGAATAAATAATTTTTCTTTCTTTTCTTTTTTCTAAAACCACCAACCAACCAGGTACTTAATAAAATAGAAAATTGTCTACACTCTACAAGGCCTACAACATTCTCACATTCACAAAATATAAAACAATCTACTTAAATGATAGTATATTTCATAAATAAAACATAATAATCTATTCCGCTGTGATACACTAAGATATTACATACATGTACCTATTTTTCTTGATCTGTACGTTATTAAAGCGCGGTTATGACGCTGGGACTCTGTTGAAACTCTACTCCCGTTCCACAGTGGCCTGTTTTCCTTGATATCAAGATATACGAGCTCGACATTTCCTTTATTTTTGTTTGGTATGGTTGGAGTACCTGTGTGGCCTTTTATAGCTCGGGTATACGACAAATTGGACCTTAGTAGTTCATTATTTATGTTGTGGTGAACTTATAATTTATGGAGGAATAATAGAAACCTTGGAAGTTTCGTGTGGTTTACATTATACAAGAAGATGAATTTGAGGCCCAGTTTGAGCCATAAACCACGGTTATTGATCGCGAGTCCACTAGCTATGTTTTTTGTTTTCGGAGTGTGGTAATATTAGTTTTAACTTCCTGACTCCTAAATTGTCTTACGAACCATAGGACCGTTTATTCGGTACAGCTATTGTTACTGGTTGATTAAAATTTAAACATTTACACTAAGGTGGTACAACAACCGTGTATTTCGGAATTCGATAAATTTACATTCACTTTTTGTTTTAACTGTTCTATTTGCTTACTGTCTGTGTTTGAAAAAACACAGATTAAGCAATCATGTTTGCTTCGTTTGGTCTCTAAAGCAAAATCACTATCAAAATATTTACTTTAACACGACTTTGTTACGAAATTTAACTATGTTAGTAGAACTTAAAAATAAGCTCATTAAAACTGTTTACAAAGCACTGAATAATAAAATTTAGTTTATGTAAATATTTTGTGTGAAACTCTAATATTAACTGAACATTAACTTTTCATTTATACCAATATACTAATACTAATGTACTAATAATATTATAAAGCTGAAGAGTTTGTTTGTTTGTTTGATTGAACGCGGTAATCACAGAAACTACTGGTCCGAATTGAAAAATTATTTTTGTGTTTGGTAGTCGATTTATTGAAGAAGGCTATAGGCTATATAACATTATGCTACAACCAAGAAGAGCGGAGCAGTAATGAAAAATGTTGCAAAAACGGAGAAAATCGCACGGGTAAGCGATTCGACGCGACGGGAAGGGTCGGGGGAACAAGAAATTTAACGCGGATGAAGTCGCGGGTAGAAGCTAGTATATAATATTATAAAGCTGAAGAGTTTGTTTGTTTGTTTGGTTGAACGCGCTAATCTTAGGAACTACTGGTCCGAATTGATAAAATATTTTTGTGTTGGGTAGCCTGTTTATTGAGGAAGGCTATAAGTTATAATAATATCACGCTATGATCAAAAGAAGCGGAGCAGCAACGAAAAATGTTCGAAAACTGGCAGGCAATTCGATGCGACGGGAAGGGTCAGGGGAGCAAAAATTTGACGCGGACGAAGTCGCGGGCAGAAGCTAGTATCAGATATAATTTATATTCAACACAAATTAAAAATATTTTATCTCACATAAACATTATTACTAAAACGTCAGAAGCTAGGTGCACTTATTAAAACGTCAGAAGCTAGGGGTTTTTTTTTTCAGGATGGGTAATCATCAAATGACTTCTCCCGCTCTGGGCGGAGCGGGAGGGCGTGTCAGACTTTTACTGATTAAAACCCACCGTGTTCTATCAGTTGCCCATGTGCCAGGGTCACGGTATCTCTTTCGAACAATCACGCGACCCCGGCAGGCATCGGTCCTAGTAGACCCCTACACTGCTGCTGACACCTCTTTGAGGCGTGCGTGGAACACTACGCGCCGTCGACTCGAGCTTGGTCCTTACCGGACGGCGAGCTACCCATTGCTCGCCACCTGCAAGCTCGCGCCTACGGTGGCCGGCAGTCCGCTATGGACCCCCGACGCCCGGGGCGTCTCCTCCTGCGGCAGCTAGGGACGTGAGGGCGCAGAGACTGCCACTCCCTCACGCGCCCCACCTCCTCCTTCGCGAGCATTACTGCTTCGCAGAAGGAGGTGACGGCTTCCCATTCCCTCTCGCTCCGTACCATGGCTCGCACCAGGGCCGGACGCGAGAGGTCGCCGCAGCTAGGGGTACGGTTCTTATTGTTGTTTCCAATGGAGAAGAGCCGTCACCATCAAGTTAAACAGACATCAAAAAGGCATTATGCATTATTTTAAACAGTTCAATATCACGCCTTGTTTCACCGAAGTGTTAAGTAGAAGTGTTCCTATCTACAGTGTTCCTATCTACATACAGTTAATATTTTCTTATTCTGATAAAAATGTGGTAGCCTTTTTTTTTTTAAAAAAAAAAAGTCTACCACATTTTTATGGGTTTTTGCAATACACACGAACCATTTCATTTGCACTATAGAGTATTTTTATTGCTAAGACAGCCAAGGTCGCTTTTTAATATTTTTGTTGTGTTCAGTCTTTCTTTGCGTCGTATTTACCGCAAATAAACGTATTTACTTTTTTTTCATACACAGTCGATGGACACGTCGTATGACATTTCACTTTTTGTCCACAATTTAACTGCAACATGTATGGACGGTGAAGGAAAACATCGTGAGGGTACCGGCATGTTCTAGAACCAAAACTTCGAAGAAATGTGACTTCTAACGCTACCGCACTGGGCCCACGTGGTGAGTGGTGAGTTACGGCCCACTCAGTTTGGAAATAAAAGGGGAGGTTTTTGCCCAGCAGTGGGACACAAAATAGGCTCACAAAAAATAGTATGTGGACAACGACAAAAAATACTGTTTCGTTGATCTAGTGGTCCTAAGCGCTACTGCTACGGGTCACACAAAGTGTTATAGGGGTTTTTTTTTTCTGGAATTCCTCAGTAGCAAGCCCTTTTTTATGGTGGGAAATCATCAAATGACATCTCCCGCTCTGGGCGGAGTGGGAGGGCGTGTCAGACTTTTAATGACTAAAACCCACCCGTGTTCCTTCAGTTGCCTATATGCCAGGGCCACGGTAATTCTTTCGGAAAAATCTCGCGACCCCGGCAATCAGTAGCAGCTCTGAGTCTGGATTTGTGCCCCGTTGAATACAATAGGCTTGTCCCCTCTTACAGGGGACTTAACTGGTCTAATGTGGGTTTACTATAGTTACACATCTGCCCACCTCTTCTGGGAAACAACGCGTGATCTTATGTTGTGTTTTAAGCCCCTAGCAGTGACAATATCCTCCTGACCAGGAAACAGCAAACAGCAAACATACTAAGCTGCTTCCAAAGTGGCCATTTTATAAAACAACCAATATTATCATAGCGGTCCGTAAGTAGCAAACAAACTATCCATGCAGCTTGTAGGTACTGAAGCTGTGTCCCGTGTTATCGCCCCGCACGCCCCCTAGCGGCTAAGTTCGGAACTGAATTTAGTAACTATGACAATTTATCGGTCTTTCACTGTGTTCGCCACGGTTTTGTTATGGCACAAACTGTAGTTTGAAAATTGCAATTTGAATGTTGAACTTTCCGTTCTTAGCTGGATTCAGCGCTGTAGTGTGTTACAGTGTATTTTACAACGTTTCCTATTTACTTGGGTCTGTAGATTGTACGAATGCTTGTTTGGTTTATATTTTTGTTTAAGTATATATTTATTGACTGTTGCTAATCAATTGTTGTAGAAAAAAGGTAGGTTAGTTGCATGATTAAAAATATTTCGTTTTAATTTAGCTCTTACGGCCTTGAGATTGAAATAGGTGATGTACAAAAGTAGTCATATTTTAAAGGAAAAAATAATTGAACGTACATTTCTCACGAAAAGCCCTTGGTCCACACTATTATTCGTAGATCTTGGACAGTCGTTTCGGGCCTTCAGAAGCAAAATCAGCAAGGGTATGCCCCTTACTTACCTAGTGACTTACTAAAGAATGGGCAGCAGCGTTCTCTATGCATTTTTCCACCATACTGCGATCGCTAACCCACTTGCCAAGCGTGGCGATGATGGAATACCCTTCCAAATTGTGGGAGGTCTCCATTGGATGATCCAGCATTCAACGTCTTTCCGCTGGAATGATGGTGATGATGACCCAGTGACTGGGTCGTGGAAGTCAAATACTTCGACAAATACTAGCTTTAAGTTCCATCCAGTTATCCTGGAAACCGATCCCAACATATAAAAAACGCTAAGCAAATGATAAAAAAATATTTCACCTAATGCACTTAATATTCAAAACAATTGTACAATCGTTAAATTAATGTAAATAAAACAATATTTTGACCCTGCAAAAATCTTCTTCATTACACGCACAAATATACAAAGTCAGAACAAATATGTGTAAGGTCTACCCTCACAAATATTTGTCCCAGTGCGTAACTGAACCCAACACCCTGAGCACATAAAGGGGACGCTCGCCACCAGCGCATTAACTTGTCAAAATATTACAATATTTTACAATCTATTTCTGCAAAAACACTCAGAATCCTACCGCCATTGTATTGTAATAAAGGAATTTCTCGCGCTTCCAAACTAAGTAGACAAAATATAAGCCTTATAGATCCATATCTAACCAACTCTTAGGGGAACCTCAAACCGATCCTCCGTTTATTTATACATAATCATAACATATTTCTCCGTTTTTTTTTCCTTCAAAACAAAAAAGAACTTTCCCCTAACACGTATATTTCGTGAAATATTCTTTTGGAAAGTAAAGTCCCCTCAAAGTTCTAAACATGGCAGTTCCCAGAGGTCACATATTGTAACCACTCGATCGCGGCACCTCGTTTAGAGGGACTGGTTTGAGGACAGGGCTACAAACTACGTTTTATTTGTAGCTGGGTTCACTCTTTTAATTTAATACGCTTAAAAAAGGGTTCACTGTTTTAGTTTTTTTTTTACATAATTCTATTCATAGCATCTATCTGTAAATTATAGGTAATAAGTACTTTTGTGAAAAGAATAATAAAATTTAAACAAAATCTCAGGTTAATTTGTGATAGAAAATGTAATATAAATTGCAGTAAGATATCCCTTTTAATTGGTTAAAAATTGTGTAACAGTTAAGACAAATATGAACATCAAGTGATGTGTGGTTACACTGATTTTAATGGTTTCTTAACTTTAATTAACGTTTATAAGTAGTGGGTAAATATCAGACTATAGTATTTATTTATACAAAACGTAGTCTATGTAAAAATCACAGTGGGTAGTTACTCTTTATGCCGATTAAGTACAGACGCCAACACATCAAGCTACTACAATCTGTCAGATTTCTTTGATAGATTTTCGACTTTATTTCTAGAGCATTAGGTTCAAGGTTCATTGGGAAAAATTGACAGTTTCGGGTAGCTTGACCTGGTGGCGTCTGTACATAAACAAAACATTATTTTCCAACTGAAAGAGATTAATGACGTAATAATATTTTAACAATTTGATAATTTGATAATTGTTCTTTTCAATTCAATTTAATGCAGATTAAGTACAATAAATTACAATCATTGCATTATAATAATCCATACCAGTTATATTTTATTTTATTATAGTTTTCTAATACCTAATGTTATAGGAGTAAGACTACACAACAGATACAAATAGTTCATTCCACGATGACGCGCCCTTCTGCGCCCCTTTCCTTTGTTTTTAACCGCTCTCAGTACAATTGTCAAAGAGTGGGGCGCGTCTTCATGGATTGAACTATCTATACGCTGGATCAAGACCGCACTACTCTTACATGAAGTTTTGTCCAGTGTTCCATGAAGGAGCAGTCCACATCCATTCTCCCCACAACAAGTTGCAGGAAGCTGTTTGTTTCCGCAAAACCAAATGAGTTTGAAGTTTGTTTATGAAAATCTATATATATAAAAGAAAGTCGTGTTAGTTACACTATTTATAACTCAAGAACGGCTAAACCGATTTGACTGAAAATTGGTGGGGAGGTAGCTTAAAACCAAGAAACAGACATAGGATACTTTTATTTCGTAAGAAGATAAAGCTGAAGAGTTTGTCTGTTTGTTTGGTTGAACGTGGTAATCTCAGGAACTTCTGATCCGAATTGTAAAAATCGTTTGTGTTGAGTAGCCTATTTATTGAGGAAGGCTATATGGTATATAACATCACACTACGATCAAAAGGAGCGTAGCAGCAATGAAAAATGCACAAAAATTGGCAGGCAATTCGATGCGACGGGAAGGTTCAGGGAAACAAAACTTTGACGCGGACGAAGTCGCGGGCAGAAGCTAGTAGCAAATAAATTATGAAGCGGTGAAAGTGTTTAACATTTTTTTTTATAATCACCTACCTTACGCGGATTTACGAAATCCGAGTGCAACCAATTTTACTATACCTTTTTCTATAAATAACCCAAATGAAATTCTACTCAGCTAGTTTGCCGACGACCCCTTTGTTAACCTTTTTGTTCCCTTCCATTCAACTGACATTCAACTATATTTACAGATATGAACGAGTGTGAACATTAATAAATGTATGGCGGGTTCTGATTTGTTCTGATTTAGTAAGGAGTTCGGTTCCTGCGACGTTTTTATTTTATCTAAACATCTAAATATTATTTAAACTACATTTCAGCACCCTAATTGCACACACTTTCAATCACAATGCTAAAGAATTTGAAGAAAATTATTAATCCACTGTTTCATAATCTTAGAAAATTCATTTTCTGGCCAACGTAAATGACGTAATGAACGTTGTTCAACTGTCAAATGAAAGGTTGATACAACCTTTTATTTGGCGTTTGTGTTAAAAAATTACCAAGCAGGTCTTTTATCGTTTCAAACCTAACCTTGTGGGGCTTATTGCTAAGCAATTGGAGGCGTACGGGTCGGTCAACTAGAATAAGCTACGCTAGTCGCGGTGAGATAGATGGGATACCATCTTTACATAACAAGCCCTACGTATTTGAAATCCTACATGCCTCCAAAAGCACGTTAAGCCGTTTTTCTTCTTAGCGTATCCATAGCAATATAAATAGTTAGACCAGAATTTGGCTACGAGCTTAGCATTTTCAGTAGCGTCCATCAGCTCTTGTGGCGTGCAAACAACAGAACATGCTGGACAAGATATCAAGTGCCTCATCGTTTGTGGGACAGCACCACATTTACACTCCAGGGCTGAGTCGTCTATGAATCTTCAGCTGTACAAGTGTACAAGACAGGAGCCTCCCCGAGTGACGTATCAACTGAGCCATTATACGTCCAGCGTACCCTGGGCAGTCAGCGAGTTTCCATGTTGACTGGCTAATCCTTTCACCACGATGGCAATCCAAAGTCCACCTATAAAGCCGGGTTTGTGCGTAGTATCGATCAACATCTAAGGGTTCTCACAAGGTAAAGCAGAAATTCTTTCCGATATTTATCGCAAAACTCAATGCGACATTCTTTGCGTCCAAGAGACCCATCGAGATGAAACCCAAAGCCGGCCACACATCGCTGGACTAACGCTTATCGCCGAGCTCTGTCACCCAAAGCACGGTAACGCAGTGTTTGCTGCTCCCGGCGTAAGCATACTATCCATCACGTTAAGCCATTGGTCCTGGCATTCATTCGTATATCTTTGACAGTCTTAGCGGGTCTTCTCAAGCCCGAAAATGTGACAACCAGTCTTACCAGGGGTATCAACCTATAAACTGGGTTGTGAATGTCATATAGGCAGACGCTTCGTGTAAAATAGTGGTATTCAGCTACCTCCGGTTTGGCTGGAAGCCGACCCCAACATGGCTAGGCTACTTCGAACCTAACCATATCAAATGTGCACTTTGACTATCCCTGAAAACAGTTTTGACATGAAAGCTTACAATGACGGTTTGGTGTCAAGTATGACTTTCACAAGGCAAAATTTATGGTTACTTGTTTTGCGGTAAACGTTATAATATCAAACGGAAGTATCTGAAATTGGAGATAGAGGTCAAAAATTCCAATCCGGTCTTTTGAATAGGATAAAGTGTAAATAATTTCATCACCATTGTTATCAAAACGGTGAAGTAAAATATCGTGAACTTTCCAGCATGTCCTTGAAAAAAAAATCGAAGACATGTGACATCTACCAACCCGCACTGAGCCCGCGTGGTGGATTAAGGCCCCACTCCCTCTCACATAAAGGAGGCCTGTGTCCCAGCAGTGGGAACATTATAGGCTGTTTATGCTATGTATGCTAAAGTGAAAAATCAAGAACAGTTATTCCATTATTAATAGTGCGACGGCCCAACTTGGTAAGTTGATGACATCCTCGCGAATGTCCCTTACAACCGCGGACGAGATATAATGCGAATTGAATTATACAGGATGTTCAGTAAACACTGCGACATACTGCGACGGGTGATAGCTTGCTTCACTCTCCACTTATAGAGCACCATATACAGGGTGTAACATCAACACAAACTGTTACTATGAATTAATTACTATGACAAGATTCTTAGCCCACCACCGTAGAAATTTGTCGATGATTATTAAAATGTAACTCAGTTTCTAGTATCTTTTTTACATCCAATTATTTAGGAATAGTAGCTATTAGAGACGATTTAGTTCAAGATACCAAGTAAATTACCTTACTTTTTTCACTTAACGATTTCGGGATCGCAAACTTTTTATTTCCACCTCCAGTGGTGAAAAAATTGTATGTATCTGTTCTTTACAACGCGCTGAAAAATGCATTGGTGATGATGATTCTGTAAATATAAAATACTTGTCCATTTTAATTAGAAATCACAAAAAATACGTTCTAATATTTGATATAGCAGCCTAGAAGAGATAGCTCAAAATTTCCTATATTGGTGGTTTCCTACCCTAGTTATCACTCCTCAGAGTACCTAAGTCACATTTTTAATCTACTGGACATCCTGTATAGACGTGTAACGAATATTTTTCAACGTTTCGAGAAAATGTACTGATTTATGTTGTTTTTAAGTGTCTTTATGGAAGTGTTTATATCTCCATTAGGAGCCCATAAAAAAGTCCATGAAAATTTTGAGCTACTTTTTATTTTCTTCATAGGTATAAATTGAAACCAAAGAGAAAACTTTTAAACTTTTCAATTATACATTGTGCAATGCAATTTACTATGCGTAATTGAAAAAAACTAGAACAATAGGTGCAAAATAGATTTTAAACCACTTAGTTTTAAACCGTCTTTTTGGTTTAAAATAAATTATCACACATAGCGGTTTTTTTTAAATCTTTTCTTTTAATGTAATGCACTGAAACTTCACGCGAAGTGATCCAGACTTACTCACTGACTTAGAAAAAAAAAAAAACTAAAACTATGCAGTGGCTAAGTAAAACCTAATCAGACTATTTTAATTGATCTACAACATTTTATTATAATATAGATTTTTATTATAAACGTGCATAGCAATACATTATTTTCAACCTACATACATACATACAATCACGCCTTTTTCCCATGGGGGTAGGCAGAAACCACGGAACGCCACCTGCTACGATCTCTACACACTCCTTTTGCCTCTTTAAGGTTCATACAATTGGTCATACACACACGCCGGTTGCGAGTACTACGCACCTGACCTTTCTGAAGAACATCACCAATAAGGTCACTATATGTCCTCCTAGGGCGTCCCCTCCCGGTGTTTCCACTCACATCTGCCTTGTAAATACCTTTTGTGAGTCGTCCTTCTTTCATCCTCTCAACATGACCAAACCATCTAAGCATACTTTTTTCAATTTTTGTCACTATATCTTCTTTTAAACCACACCGTTCTCTTATCACATCATTCCTCAGCCTATCATTCATAGTCACACCACACATGCTTCGCAAGGAACGCATTTCCACAGCATTTATTCTACTTTCATGCTTCTTTTGCCACACCCAACATTCACTCCCATACATAAGCATAGGCACCAGTACACCATTGTGAACAGCCAGTCGAGCCTTATTGGACATCAGTTGGTTGGTCACAATTGCATGTAGAGCACCATTTACTTTATTTCCCGCATTCACTCTTCTTTCCACATCTTTATCAATCTTTCCATCCCTTGTAAACAAACTCCCCAAATATACGAACTCACTTACTTGCTCCACATTCTTATCATTTATTTTCACATCACACACCGATACGTTCTCTTCTCTTTCAAACACCATGACCTTCGTCTTATTCACATTTATATTCAGCCCTTTCATCTTAAATGCTTCATCCATTACAGTCACCATGTCTTGCAACTGTTCTGCTGACGATGCAAGTAGAACTTGATCGTCTGCGTATAGAAGGCATTTGACAGGCAACTCACTCATAGTCAATCCACACTCACCCTCTTTCAAATCTGTCAGACAACTATCCATGTACAAGTTGAATAGCCACGGTGACGCTACACAGCCCTGCCTAACACCCCTCGAGATGCAAAACCAGTTCGTGTATGCCCCATTTATCCTAACACAAGCACTGGAATCCTTGTATAAAGATTTCAGTGCCCGTACCAAGCGCCAATCCACACCGTACATGGATAGTGTTGACCACAGTTTTTCTCTGCACACACTGTCATAGGCCTTCTCCAAGTCAACGAAAGCGCAGTAGACTTTCTTGTGCTTTGCCAGATGCTTTTCGGCTATGCACCTAAGGGAGAAGATCTGATCCATACAGCCCATCCCCTCTCTAAATCCTGCCTGCACATCCCATATTTTCTCACCGGTCACTCCTATCACTCTATTTATCAAAACCTTCGCATACAGTTTGCCGACAACACTCAAAAGACTAATGCCGCGATAGTTTTTACACTCCTGCTGTGAGCCTTTTCCCTTATATAGTGGTACGATTACAGCCTTACACCAATCATCCGGTACACGGCCATATCTCCAACACATATTAAAGATCCGGCACAACAGGCTTGCTACCACCCCGTCACCGCTCTTCAGCATTTCAGCAGACACTCTGTCATATCCTGCAGCTTTCCCAACTTTCATACCTTTCAGCGCTCGTACTATCTCTTCTATTTCTATTTCATTATCTTCATCTACTTCTAAGTTAGGGTCTTCTAAACTGGCATCTGCCCAGTTGCCCACTTCTTGCACACTGTCCTGACAACTGAATAAACTTTCAAAGTATCCCTTCCAGCGTTCCAAGACCTTACATTCTTCATTTAGTAAATATCCATCTTCTGCTCTTATAACATTCATACTCGATGTTCCTGTCACTCCGCGAGCCAATCTTACTTGTTTCCAAAACAGCTTAACATTGGCCCTGAAGTTATCAGAGAACTTCCTGTTATACTTTTCTTGCCTTTCATGCTTTTTCATTTTTACCATCTCTTTCACACTCACTTTCATTTCGGAGTATTTCCTTTTCACTCTTTCCAAACCATCCGTCACATTCGCTGCCTGATTCACCCTATTTTGAGCCTTATAGTCTAACACATTAAGCCAGGCCTCTTTCTTCTTCCGCACAACCTCTTTAACATCACCATCTACCCAAGAATCACTCATTCTATTACCATTTTTTCTCCGTGCTACACCACATACTTTTGTGGCTACTTGCACCATACTATTTTTCATAATATCCCATACTTCCTCCATACTATAATCATTCGTATCATCAAATATTTTATCCGTCTTCACCTTTACTTCCTGCTTGTATTCCTCTTTCACTTTCACATCTTGCAGTCTTTCTACTTTTATTCTTTCAAGTGCAGTCACAGGAACTCGAACTCGGTGACGCCAATGTCTGAACAGACCATCCATCCGACACATCACCAGATAATGATCTGTCCCTACGTTAACACCCCGATATGCTCTAGTATCTGTCACTTTACTCTTTAATCTTTCATCCACAATCACAAAGTCAATCATACTTCTACTGTCTTGCCTTTCCCACGTATACCTATGAACTTTTCTATGATTAAACATAGTGTTCATAACTGACAAATTCTTCTCTATACATATCTCTAGCAGACTCATTCCATTCTCATTCACTCTGTCATCCCCAAATGCACCTAATACTTTTTCATACCCATTCCTCTTCACACCAACCCAACCATTAAAGTCACCTAGCATAACAATCTTCTCGTTTGCTCTACATTCATTCACTAGATCCCTTATGCTATTCCAAAATACATCCCTCTCCGACGGTGAGCTTCCCATATCGGGTGCATAGACGCACAGCATAAAGATAGGGTTTAGGCCCACCTTCGCTCTCAGCCATAAAATCCTAGGACTCACACATTTTCAACCTATTTGAAGTTATGTCGGTTCAAATAGGTTGAAAATAATTTTTGAAGCACGGATTTTGGTTTAAAACGGTGTATTTATTTACAACTATAATTTTACCTACTTAAGAATAGATTACTTTACTATACTTTCAACAGCACTTAAATAAACTTGAGAAAGCGAATTAGTCATCCAACTGCACGCACAGTGAAGACTCCTCAACTGTATCTACCACTAATTCTCTGTTCTCCTGGTTATTAGTTTGAAGGATACTCTCTTTTCATTTATTCAAAACAGCTTTAAACTAATAAGACAGCTTACCGCGATTTTGTGGTCTAGAACAGACTTGAATTTCTGACTTGAAGACCTAATTGGAAGCATTTCTGCCAAAATGTTACACTCCACATCAAACTTGTTTTCGTTTTCGAGAAAATATTTTAAGTCGTAGCTGTGAATGCCAATTTTTATACTGTGAGGCCTGTTAGTCTAGTGGTTAGTGACCCTGACTGCTAAGACTGAGGTCGTGGGTTTGATTCTCACCCAGGACAAATGTTTGTGTGATGAACACAATCATTTGTTCCGTGTCTGGGTGTAATTTATCTATAATATGTATGTATTTAGAAATATATAAGTATATTTATCAGTTGCCTGGTTACCATAGTACAGGCTCTGCCTAGTTTGGAATCAGATAACAGTGTGTTGGTTGTCATAAGATATTTATTTATTAGTATTATTTATTATAAACATTGTTTCAGAGTTTAACCATATTTACTATTTTTCTGTAGGGTTTTATTAAAAACCATCTTTATATTTTGCATAATGTGGGTACCAAGTTTTAAGTTCTTTCGAAAAGTCTTAAAATCTTCTTACTTCTATGTTCAAACTGCTACAACGGACTGAAACAAGCCTTAAAAAATGTTTACTACATATTTTATAAACTTACTTTAGAAGTGTAATGTAAATCACAAACGAATAATCTTGAATTTGTTCACTAAAGTTTCTTAAAATGTCTTAGGTTTTAATGCAACTAAGGCTTGTTGAAATCAGTATAATTAGATGTGTACCAGTGTTTATTTGCAGAACTAACTAATGTGGTGTCTTATATAATGAGAACGAGCATTAAAATTTGTAAGTAGTAGGTACGACAACTTCATAATGTTTGCATTAAACGAGTCCGAGAATTTAAAACCAGTACTTGATATGTTGTGTTTGAACGCGGCAAGACTTTTGTTTTAGGTAAGTTACCTGCATTTTAATTAAAACTAGCTTTTACCAGCGGCTTCGCTCGCGTATCATACATCCTCAATTTATCAACCTTCCTCTTGAATCACTCTGTCTATTGATGAAAACGGAATTAAAATTCGTTGCGTAGTTTAAAAGAACAGACGCGGGAAACGACTTTGTTTTATACATAAAGATGTTTAAAATTTAATTTCATTCGTCTCCCACGACCCGCATTGGCAGAATTCTGCAGTTTCCTTTGACTGCAAAACAGAAAAAATGCTTTTCGCAATCCGTGAATCTTGTCTGGATTCTAAGGTCATTTCAACATTCAAACCAACAGTAAGTTCACAGCAAAGTTTACCAACGTTAAGAACCATCAGCCTCTAATCAAATCTGCGCGTCTAAATCAAATCATTTTGGACAATGTTCATCAGCATGCAGACACAAAAGAGATACGAACAGAAGGTTAACTCCGCACAAGATTGCAAGCTCGCACGCTACTGCCATTCGTTTCAAATTTAAATAATCCCGCGGTTGGTTTGTGTATGAATGACCATCTATTTCATACCAGACCCCTCTGTGCTAGGGAAAGCACACAGTCAGTTCCTTGTCATTCGTAAATCTTTGACAGTCGTTACCGGGTAATCATTAGGAAGCCGTCGGTTCTAGTTGTCATTCGTTAGTTGTCGAGTCGATGGTACCTACTCTTCTTCTTTGTATTTTGTTACCTATATCGTTTGAGTCCAGTAGGTGGCCACGTTGATTGCAGCATCAGTGGCAGAGCCTTTAGATCATCAGAGGTGCAGCTGAACCGGCACTTAGGACCATTCAGGAAGTGGGGTGTGGTTCTATCAGAAGCATCGCACTTGCACTGGGTGTTAGAGGTTGGGTCCATGTGTCATCCACCTAGTGACTTCTCTAACACTCCGTATCTAAACTCAACCTCTTTCACTTTCGTTTACACCCACACCACACCTACATTACCAAACAGTTACACAGCTACATCACAAAACAAACACACACACACCATACCTACATCACACAAAACACACACATACTTAGTAGAAGTTATAATTATAAATTTGCACCTTATAGTCCTAAGCAGTCTCTATTGTCCACCACTGATTGGCATGGGATGCCGTCACCTCCTTTTGCGAAGCAGTAATGCTCGCAAAGGAGGAGGCGGGGCGCGTGAGGGAGTGGCAGTCTCTGCGCCCTCACGTCCCTAGCCGCCGCCCTACGCCCCGGGCGTCGGGAGTCAATAGCGGACTCCCGGCCACCGTAGGCGCGAACTTGCGAGCGGCGAACAATGGGTAGCTCGCCGCCCGGTAAGGAGAAGGTTCAGGTTGACGGTGCGTAGTGTTCCACGCGCGCCTCAAAGATATTTCAGCAGCACTGAAGTGCTAGGACCGATGTCTGCCAGGGTCGCGAGATTCGTTCGAAAGAGTTACCGTGGCCCTGGCATATGGACAACTGAAGGAACATGGGTGAGTTTTATTCAGTAAAAGTCTGACACGCCCTCCCGCTCCATCCAGAGCGGGAGAAGTCATTAGATGATTTCCCATACAAAAAAAGCAGTCTCTATTAAAATATTTTTACTACTATGGGAACCTTGGCTGGCAAACCTTAATACAGGTTACTATGTAACCTAGCTAGGACACCTGATTCAAATTATATTACTTTCTTTATTTTCGATTTAACCATACAATATACATTGTAAAATTATATTTATTATAACAGACTGTACCACACTTTTTAAAATAAATTGAACCTTCTGTGTCCAACTTTAATGTGATGCAGAGGACACAAATTCTAACTAGTGTTGGTTCATCTCATTATTGTTCTTTGCTTAGTTAGTTAGTCGACTTGTTAGTACCGTCACTACTTGATTTACTTAAGTTTAGTGGACTGTTTGATCTGAAGTGTGAACGTGCCGGGGTTTGTGGGAGTTTCACTGCATTATGTTGAAGATTTTACAAACGTAGCCCGAATCTACGAACTCTTGACTAATGAAGTCGAAATACTTAAAAATTCAAATTTGAAAATGGGTGTCGTAGCACATTATGAAAATGGGTGTCGTAGCACATTATCTTTCTCTGTTGTGTTATGTAAATTTTGTTCTGAACATCCGATCCATGAACCAATTGGAAAGACTCAAATACAGTGAAGAAATCTTTCCTTAAAAATTGCATTATATTTTCTATGGATATGTAGAGGTATCGAAAAAAAAATATTTTTGAAAACTGACATTTTTTCTAGTTCCAAAAATGTGACGAGTGCCAACTACAGGGCAAATGGTGGGTAGAAATACAAACAAAAATATCAATATCAGAAAAAGATAAACATCTACCGGAATTATAACAACGTTGTACAGAACAGCCTTATTCAGGTCACAAGACTATCCCTACCGTCCATTTTATCCAGTTTTCTTTTCATAAAATTCACATGGTATTGTATATTATTACAGTCCCCACCACAAGTGGCCGCGAATGGAACGATAACATGGTCGTGTTTACCCATATTACGAGCTACATGTCGCGGACGGGGGCACAAAACAAGAAAGAAGGGCCCGAGTTCCGATATGCAATAAAAACCATAATTTGTTAGGAAATGGAGTCAAATTCATTTTATTTTTAGTAGCTGTTGATGTCCTACTGCAGGACGAAGGCTACTCTTTTTCCACGTCTCTCTGTACTGAGCTGCCAAGGACCAATCTGTAGTAAAAGAGTCCAGCTCATCCCACCATCTCCGTCTGGGCCTGCCGCGATGTCTCTCGGAGTGACAACTATCATCCACAGAATTTTGATTGTCGTGAAACGAATTTATTGTCATTGTATTGTCTCCCGTACTCGGCTGCCTGTAGCGCTTTGTGAGTGCATCGTGCTCGAATCAGTTTATCTAATGGCTAGCTTTTGCTATGACAGTTCGTTTAGTTATCATTTTGTTTTTTGGAATTACACATGATTACTTACTAATTGTTTCGTGTTCTGCCGGGCGTAAAGAATAGGCTCATCCCATTTCTTCAAGCGATTAAGGGACTTTCTAAAGAATGAGTAGCAGCGTTTTCTATGACCATTCTGCAATTACCAAACGCCTGCCAAGCGTGTCGACTATGGGAAACCTCCCTTGGGTGAGGCCTAAGTCCAGCAGTGGACGTCTTTCGGCTGACGTGATGATGATGACTTACTAGTTTATTTATTTATAAATAAGTGGGCACACAATATATGTATTAGGTATGTTAAAACTGTTAATACTCCTCGTCACTTGTCCCTAATGTTCATTAGAAAACCAGCGTCAGACAGCATCTGTCTGGCATTAACGCTGAAATGACCTTTTTGGCACAGGCGAGAGGCACACACTGTTGTTTCTAAAACATTATTTATAGTTTTTTTACCATGTTATTTGTATTTAGTGTTTCACAAACTGTGCTCAAATAAAAGGCATTATTATTTTTTTCATTATGCGTCTTTATTTGAGATTTGCGTAGTCTAACCTCTTGTTTTATACATCTACTAGCTGACCGTACAGACGTTGTCCTGTTTCCTAGAACTCGATAGCAGCGCCACCTACTGGGTCCAATTGTGAATCTAAACCATCCAGGGTGCCACCCAAACGCATACAAAAAAATTCATTCAAATCGGTCCAGCCGTTTAGGAGGAGTTCAGTGACATACACACGTACCTACAGTAGAATTAATATATAAAAATATTAAGTGCGCCATCTCAGTCACTCCATTTCTAGCTATATCATATTTCACACAATACTAACATCGTTTTTTTGGAATGGAGTGCCAATATAATAATTTACGCTGAAAAGAGTGAACTGCAATTTAATATTCAGGTGTTCAGGACAAAAATAATAACGTCGTTTATTATCAACATAATTATAATTTCCTTTAGCACGGCCATGTTTGCAGAATTTTCAGCAATTAATCATGCAGAAATACTTTGCTGTGCATTAAAATGAAACTGATCGATTTCGAAACTGATATTATGTTGTTATAGTAATTATAGAGGAAATACATCTACCGCTAGTAACGAAATGAAATATTCATTTATCTTTTAAACAACTAGCCGTGTAGTGCCAGCAAAAATAGTAACATTCCATGTGGGTTCGTAAAATGCTACTCAGGGACTTACTAGAGAATAAGCTGCTGCGTTCTCTATGCATTTACCACCGTACTGCGATCCCGCCTGCCGAGTGTGGTGATTTTATTATTATTGTTATTTGTATTAACTGTTATTTTATTCTACTCCGGAGGTGCTAGTTTAACTATTGTAACTTCAACTTAGCTATATGCATCAATGTATGTATATGGATCATTTTGCATCGTTGAACATGTAAGCGGGCACGCCCTTTATGCCTGGAGGCTTTATTTAGTTTTTAAGTTTTGTTTACGTTTTTGTTTTATTATTTCAGCTTGACTTTAGTATTCAATTTTTTTTGTTGGTATATTGGCGTGTGCTAGCTGACATATGGCGAATAATGTATGTTTTGTTTTATAATATTAATTACTTACACAATATTGTATAGAATCAAGTTCTTCTAACTTAACAGACAGCTGTGCTGCTGGGGAGTTTGTTCCGCCACTTCTTCTTCCCAGCTACAGCACTAGGAAGTGTCGAAGGGTGGGCGTTTTGGGGGGACTGTCTTTTGTAACTTTGACGTTCAAAAAGTGCTGACTCTCAGCCTAGTTTGAATAAATGACTTTTGATTTTGATTTTTTGATTTGGCATACCCACCTAAACTGGGAGACACCGATGACCAGCAGTGGACGTCTTTCGGCTGAAATGATGGTAACGATCTTTTAAGACGCTTTTCTCACGTCAATATTTTAAAACTCGATGACCGCCTCATTTCCTAGCTGACTGATTCCTGAGAAGAAATACCGAAACAAATTCAGAAGGTTCTAGTCTCTTTTAAAGAAGTCCAAACATTATATTATACGATGTTATGTGAGATTTACTATGCACGGCCTTGTCTGGAAGAGACTTTTGAAGAAAAATCCATTGCGGTTTTTGGTCTGACCTGTCCCAACAGACAGCATACACTTATCAGTCAGCGTGTAGCTCAACGTTATTTATAACCTAGTGAGCTTAACGACCTGTCACCGGACGCTACCAAATCTGCTGGCCATTTACGTATTCCATATAAAATCTACTAAAAACCCTCTGAACCTCCGCCCCCGTCCCTTAAACACAAGAAAAACGCGCGTCGCTTCGTAAGATAAAAATACTGTACCGTACCAAGACGAATAACGTGTTGTTCGCAGTTATCATTCTGGATTTTCTTCCTATGCTATTCTCACAACGCAACGCGGCCATGTTGCAACTGGTTTCATGACATGTCCTCTGTGTGCGACATCGCTTTGAGAGAGGAACCTTCTGTGTTCTCCGTTACAATACATTATTATTATTTGACGACCCGCTAAAATAATGTACGACGAAGATTTATTATTACTTTGAGGATTTAAAAAGGTTTTTCGTAATTTTATTCCGGGACATTTTTCCAACAGATTATATTACCTACTGAATTTTTAGACCGGGTTCTGTCTCTATAGAAAATTTCTGTAGAAAATAATGTTATTCTGTTTTCTTTTTCGATTTACCCTGTAAGCATAGGATTTAGGTGAAAGGAAACCCTTTTTTCCTTCTGGTTTCATAAACATATGTAAGAATTTTAGTTTTATTTGAAAAATATTTATTTGTGTATCTTCTATTTTTAGTTACAATAATCAAGGAGTTGTCCGTATATTTGTAAGGTAAATGAATAGAAGGAGTAGGCTGGTCTTAAATTTAATATTACTCTAGACTCAACACCAATGTATTTTTGTACAAAACGAGGAACATAATTATCAAAAATTATAATAATTAATTTTACGACATAATCTATACTTTATAGTTTATTACTTACAGGATATAACAAGTTTGATTACTTAAAACATTTGGATTATAAAGATTATTAAATTCCAACACACACACACACACATCCGTAGCAAGACACAGTCACAAATTTCAGTGACGATAAGACGATATAACATTCGTTTTTTTTTTAAATTAAATCTGACGACCAAAAAACATGGTCATACCAAAACCATCATACACACAAAACCTATCCTCCACAACGTCCTTATGTCACATGATACCCTGGTAATTTCACCCTAAAAAAAGGCCAACACCTCAATCTGTCAACCCATCTGTTCGGATCCCTTCACGTCCTATATTACCAGGCTTACATGACAATACACAGGTTCATAAAGATAACATGGGGAGCGATAATTAGCGGCCGCCGACGCAACCTGTTGACGACCCTGTGGGGACTTGCCCTGTCGTGATACGTGCTGAGTCCGAGGATTGTCCCGACTATAAATAAATAGAGGGTCGTTGGAAGGACATTAACATTTGTGCAATATTTTTTAATTCATATGGAATTAGTTTTGAGTGTCAACTTTTTTGACTTTAGTATTTTCTACTGTAGATCAATGCCAGATATTTATGAAGGGGTTACCTGTGGTGGGTAAATCCGTAAGTTGCAGTACGTAAGTCTGGTGCACCTTTGGTAGTCTGCAAAATCTGCTTAAACCCAATCTTTTTACTAAAATTTACAACATGGAACAGTAATATGGATACAGTAGATTCTGATCATTGCAATTTGCATTAAAAGTTTTCGTCGATTAAGCCTTTTCCAACTACATATGTTGGAGTCATCTTCTAGTCTAACCTGATTCTGGTGAGTACAAGAAAACTACCCTTTCGTGGGTTAATTATTAAAAAAAATGTTTGTTCCATCCATTTTGACCGCATAGTTATTGCACTTTTCTTTTGTTAACGACCAACAATTTCTCCGCTACGGGGTCTAAAAACATGTGCTGACGTCATTTATCAGTTTGCGCGAAAACCACTCATTTAAAACCATTACCGGTGGTTTACCACATGAATAACCGCTAAAATTTCACCGAATGTTATTATAACCAGTTACATTTACACAAAAATATGTCCATCACAGAGGTAACAAGCAGAGGGCAACAGAGGTTAATAAATGTAATAAAGAGCAGGGTTAATTAATGGGGTTCGTCGACCTGTTGATGGGGCCCAAGGGACATGTGGGCCGATGTGACTATTTTAATTAGTTAAAAGAGTCTTTATATTATGTATTTCTTTTTTAAAATGTCAGGCTGGAAATAGTCCTGCCAGAGTCGCGAGGTTTGTTCCAAAGAGTTAACGTGGCCCTGGCATATGGGCAACTGAAGGAACACGGGTGGGTTTTAGTCAGTAAAAGTCTGATACGCCGGCTGTCCCGCTCTGCCCAGAGCGGGAGAGGTCATTTGATGATTTCCCACCCACAAAAAAAAGGGCTGCAAATAGTGTCACTGGAAGTTTGGCGGGAAACAATGATACTCGGGAGCATAATGGTGAGCGTGACCAACGTCATCGTCACAATTTCGAAGGCAATTAAGAGGGATTTTATTTAAAAGTTTTCTTGCAATCATATCATAATTTACCTAAGGGTACTAAATGGGTAATTACGTAGCTTTCTTTTTCAAGCTGAGTACTCAGCACCACTGCTTTACGACCGCCATTGGAAGTATCACCGTAAGTGATTTTTTGTGTGATGAAGAGTTCATATTCAGCGCAGGGATTTTAATAGTATTTTCAATTGAAAAATAACCTACATATGTAGATAAAGAATAAATTATCAAAATTAAATAATTTTATTTCACATGAACCAATATGAACACTTAAAATGAAATGACCAATAGGCACCGTACACCTAGCTTCTAAGCTAGGTGTACGGTGCCTATTGGTTGTTTCCTATGGAGAAGAACCAGCAAGGAACTCAACGATAACTTTTATTAATATTTGTTTTTTTACAATCACAATCAGCCTATAATGTTACCACTGCTGGTATACAAGCTTTCTTTCTGTGAGAGGCAGTGGGCTGTAATCCACCACGCGGGTCCAATGCGTGTTGGATGTCTTCGATTTTTTTATTCTACACTAGCTGACCCAGCGAACTTCGTACCGCCTCAGAGTCAATAAAACCCATGTTAAGTGAGCTCCTACCAAGTTATGACAACCTGGTACTTCGAAGACATATTAATAAGGAACTTTTTTGGATGATTTTTTACACCTTAGGTCCGAAAAACCCAAATATCTTACGGACCCCTATTTAAAAATAAATAAAATGTAGCCTATGTTACTTGCAGATAATGTAGCTTTCTAATGGTGAATGAATTTTTAAAATCGGTCCAGTGGTTATTGAGTTTATCCATTACAAACCAACAAACAAAAATACAAACTTTTCCTCTTTATAATATTAGTATAGACAAGGACAAGCCGGTTTCCTCACGACATTTTCTTTCATCGTTTTGACAGCAGCTGTGATGAAATTATTTACCCAAAGTAAAGCACCAGCCCGGGTTCAATCTCATGACCCTAACTCGTAGGCTCACAGACCACTGGCTAAACAATGTTAAAAAAAAAAAACAAATCTGTCCCTTTCATAATTTTGCCAGCAAACTCAGCAGAACAACATTACAACGCATTACCCCTAATAAAGATAATGCATGCGACCATGTTAATGACAGACACGCCGGTCGTGACCTGTCCACGACCCTGTTGGGTCGTGTGGCTACCCCTGACGAATCCCGGAGTCCGGGGTCCCAGCGTCCCAAAGTCCCAGGATCCGCACGCATTACTGCGTGTAATTACTTTTGTTTGCTTTTATTATTGAGTAGGTTTTGGTTTAATGGTTTGCAAGCAGAGAAGGGAAAACTGTGTTTTTTTTTTGTTTTAATTTTGACGCTAACCGACTGCCAAGAAGAATTCGATTTTGTAAGGTTCCTAAGTAGTTTGTAACGGAGGTTTTTGTACCATAGTTACCGAAGAGCTTGACACTAGAAGCGCTGAACATAGTGACTGAGGTAAATTTAGATGAAAAAATATGTATATTGCAATTACGTGGTTGAAGTCTTGTATAAATAATAAATATAATAATCATCATATTTCATGAAAAGTCATAAAAAGTTACGATTATATGCATAATAAAATATTAATTAGAGCAGGAAGAACATCAAAATGGGTCAAATTTGGGACGCCCGCACTTCTAGTGTTAAGTTGTAGGTATATATTTATTTCACAGTTATTGTCATATTCAAAATGAAAATTTATTCAGACTAAGTGAGAGTCTGCATTTTTTAACGTCAACGTTAACGTACATTTAAACAGTGTGCGAAAACGTCAGCCCTTCACCATTTCTCATCTCGGAAGAAGTACAACAAAATCCCATTAACAATTATATTGACGTGAAAGTTATAAAGTCTCTAATGTCAAAAATTAAAATAAAGAAAAATAACCTGTGTTCTAGCGATCAAGTGATTTTTTATAACCCGATTACGGTCGAAGCAAAAAGGAGGGTTATGATTTTGATTGGTATGTATGTTCTCACATAACGTCTAAAATACACATAATTTGACAATGGAGGTATTGTTGGAAGCTTCTTGATCGTGCGCTGGGTATAGGTAGGCTATTTGATGCCTCATTAAATGAAAATGGCATCATCGTTCAGATGAGAGTTATCAAAAGCGTGATTTTGCAGAGGAGTTTAATTTTTCAACCGACGAACAAAAACGGAGGAGGTTATCAATTCGACGCGTATATATATATTTTTTTTATGTATGACCACGCATAACTTTTTACATAGTAGTCCGATTGTGACAATTCTTCTTTTATTGGAAAGGGTATACTTCCAAAGTGGTCTTATATAAATTTGGAAAACAAAATCGAACCCTAAGGGTCAGAAAACAGGGGATGATTGATTGTTCACTCACTGATTGTAATGTATAAACACGCATAACTTTATACAGAGTAGTCCGATTTTGATAATTCTTTTTGTGTTAGATAGGGTATACCTTTTTTTTTTTTTCAGTATGGGAAATCATCAAATGACTTCTCCCGCTCTGGGCGGAGCGGGAGGGCGTGTCAGACTTTTACTGACTAAAACCCACCCGTGTTCCATCAGTTGCCCATGTGCCAGGGTCACGGTATCTCTTTCGAACAATCACGCGACCCCGGCAGGCATCGGTCCTAGTAGACCCCTACACTGCTGCTGACATCTCTTTGAGGCGCGCGTGGAACACTGCGCGCCGTCGACCCGAGCCTGGTCCTTACCGGGCGGTGAGCTACCCATTGCTCGCCACCCGCAAGCTCGCGCCTACGGTGGCCGGGAGTCCGCAATCGACTCCCGACACCCGGGGCGTCTCCACCTGCGGCGGCTAGGGGCGTGAGGGCGCAGAGACTGCCACTCCTTCACGCGCCCCGCCTCCTCCTTCGCGAGCATTACTGCTTCGCAGAAGGAGGTGACGGCTTCCCATTCCCTCTCGCTCCGTACCATGGCTCGCACCAGGGCCGGACGCGAGAGGTCGCCGCCGCCGATCGCCTCCACGAGGACACGGCGGTGCTCCGCCCAGGCAGGGTACACCTCCACCGTATGCTCCACCGTGTCCTCCAGGCGATCCTCGCAATGGAAACACCCGGACGTATCCTCCCGCTTTATCCTGAACAGGAACCCACCGAAGCACCCATGCCCGGTGAGAACCTGCGTCAGGCGGAAGGTGAGGACGCCGTGGCGCCTCTCTATCCACTCCTCAAAGAGGGGACTTACCGCCGCAATTGTGGCGTGCCCAAGATAGGGTATACCTTGCCAAGTATTATTAGTATATTAAAGCCACAAAAAATATAAAATAAAACATTTTAACAAAAAATTTAATCGCCGAAAAACTGAAAAGCATATAATAATAAACCTTAAAATTTTGAGTCGGCGCTTTGAGTGATCCTTGTTCATTGATTTTTCAGCGCCGACTCAAAATTTTAAGGTTTATTATTTTATGCTTTTCAGTTTTTTGTTAAAAAGTTATTGAACTAGTTTTTTTTTTACGATGTAATATTTTTCAGTATCCTTTTTCTCACTATTTCCTTGTCAATTATTTCAGGTGTGACCCTCTGGAGACAAACATGTTGTCTCAACGTAATCTCCTCATTACAATGTATGAGAGATACAATGATCATAATACATACAATTACTAATTAATATTGTTATTAGCAATTTAATTATTAACTCAGTTGGCTTATTCATTGTTTGCCGAGCATAATGTAGTAGTAGGTAGGTAATGTAGTAGGTATTAGGGTTGATGGTATTAATTTAGGATGATAATTGACTTTGAAAACGTTATATTTCTAATTTAACTTATCAAGTCTCAAATTGTAAATCGGTACTTCCATTATAATAGACTTGCTTTTGCCTGTCACTTCATTCGCGTGAAATGTCTGCTTTTCATAAAATACATCATCTGCCTAGCCTTTTTTCCAACTATGTTGAGGTTGGCTTTCAATCTAAACGGATACAGCTGAATAGCGGATGTAGCGACTGCTTATCTGACCTCCATAACCCTTTTACTGGGTACCTCGTTACCCCTTGGTAAGACCTGTTGTAAGACTATCGGCTTCTGAGGACCAGTAACGGCTGTCAAAGATCCACGAATGACGGTCGGGACAATGTTTCTTAACGTACTTCGTTTCTTCCCGAGGCACGGAGTGGTCTTTTTTTTGCATGAGAAATCATCAAATGACTTCTCCCGCTCTGGGCGGAGCGGGAGGCCGAGTCAGACTTTTACTGACTAAAACCCACCTGTTCCTTCAGTTGCCCATGTGCCAGGGTCACGGTATCTCTTTCGAACAATCACGCGACCCTGGCAGGCATCGGTCCTAGCAGACCCCTTCAGTTTTGCTGACATCTCTTTGAGGCGCGCGTAGATCACTGCGCGCCGTCGCGTCGACCCAAGCTTGGTCCTTACCGGGCGGCGAGCTACCCATTGCTCGCCGCCCGCAAGATCGCGCCTACGGTGGCCGGCAGTCTGCGATCGACTCCCGACGCCCGGGGCGTCTCCTCCTGCGGCGGCTAGGAACGTGAGGGCACAGAGACTGCCACTCCCTCACGCGCCCCGCCTCCTTCTTCGCGAGCATTACTGCTTCGCAGAAGGAGGTGACGGCTTCCCATGCCCTCTCGCTCCGTACCATGGCTCGCACCAGGGCCGGACGCGAGAGGTCGCCGCCGCCGATCGTCTCCACGAGGACACGAAATGGTCTAAGGATGTAATGATGGTCATCCATCCGTGGACGAACCGTAGCAAGCGCAGCTTAACCTGATCAATCCACCCGTGAGGCTGTTAATATTTAGCCACAATCCCCTGAAGCTTAACATCAAATAAATAATACTAGCTTCTGCCTGCAACTTCGTCCGCGTCAAATTTTTGCTCCCGTGACCCTTCCCTTCGCATCGAATTGTCGCCAGTTCGTGATCGTAGTGTAATGTTATATAATCTATAGCCTTTCTCAATAAATAGGCTACCCAACACAAAAATAATTTTTCAATTCGGATCAGTTGTTTCGGAGCCAATTCAATACAAACAAACAATCAAATCTTTCCTCTTTATAATATTAGTATAGAAAACCCATCCGTGTTCCTTCAGTTGGCTATGCCAGGGCCACGGTAATTCTTTCAAACAAATCCCTCAACCCTGGCAGATATGAGTACCTGGTACTTCGAAGGCATAAAAAGTTTTCTGGCTGACACTGCTGTTTGATAAGCTCATACCAAGTTATGACCACCTGGTAATTCGAAGGCAACGTTTTTGTCATACCACGTTTTATAGTGACTTGTATTCTCTTTGACGTTTTATGTCACGTCACACGGGAATGCGGTCGAACGGGATAAAAAGTATCCTATGTCCGTTTCCTGGTTCTAAGCTACCTCCTCACCAATTTACAGCCAAATCGGTTCAGCCGTTCTTGAGTTATAAATAGTGTAACTAACACGACTTTCTTTTATATATATAAGGTGTATCTATTCATACACGAAATATTTAAAGAGGTACACCTGTAGGTGATAATGAAGCTACAGCAACGAAAAACAAAAATTCTAAGCGTTTTTTTTAAATTTAATATTTATAAATTATTTGATGCACCTATGAAATACTGGCTCTTTCTTATTTTTTACGGCCCGAGACACCGCGGTCATGCTCGCGCCGTCCGGACGTCACCCTCACAGCGTCAGGCGGGCCATTCATAGAATTTGGAGTAAAGGTTTTATGCAAAACGTCTCAAGTAGTTTTAAAATTATAATAATTACGAAAATTTAAAAACGATTAGATAAAATATTTCTTTTTGCCTGTATAGCTTCTTTACCACCTACAGGTGTACCCCTTAAAATATTTCGTGTATGAATAGATACACCTTATATAGATAAGACTAGCTGACCGTACAGACGTTGTCCTGTTTCCTAGAACTCGATAGCAGCGCCACCTAACGGGTCCAATAGTGAATCTAAGCCATCCAGGGCGCCACCCAAATGCACACAAAACAATTAATTCAAATCGGTTCAGCCGTTTAGTAGGAGTTCATTGATATACACACGTACAGTAGAATTATATATGTTACCGGCCAAACCCGATTTCAGGACAAACTAGTTTTGCCTAGGCTAAACTGGTTCTTCCTATATGCGATAGGATTAACTAGTATAGCCTAGTCCAAACTAATTTGTCCTAAGCCCGATAGGATAAACTAGTTTAGGCTAGTCCAAACGAATTTTTCCTTAGCCCGATAGGATAGACCAGTTTAGGCTAGGCCAAACTAGTTGATCCCGATATAAATACGCACACTCTAGGATAAACTGGTATGGCCCAGTCTAAGCATTATAGTAAATCTAGAAAGTCAAAATAAATTGATAAACTGAATAGAATACTCCGTAATTGGAAAAATAATCATTTTTATTAAAACCATAATGATTCGTCGTTACAAGTTATGGATAATTGGTAATACAAATAATCATACTATATTTATTTATTTATATATACTTTATTGTACACCAGAAAATACATAACAAATAATAAATGTTTTTTTAATAGAAGCAATAATCATATCTCAAATATTAAAATTGTTATGGATTTTTACATGGTTTGCTTAGAATTGCAGAGTGTAATTGCCTTCTTGCATTGGCATCTGTTTGTGGAACAGTTTTTGTTGCAGCTGCATCTCACAAACCCTTGCAAAACAATTTTAATAATTGAGATATGATTATTGCTTCTATTAAAAAAACACTTATTATTTGTTATAGTTTATTTGTATTACCAATTATCCATAACTTTTAACGACGAATCAGTATGGTTTTAATAAAAATGATTATTTTTCCAATTACGGAGTATTTTATTCAGTTTACCGATTTATTTTGACTTTCTAGATTTACTATAATGTTTAGACTGGGCCATACAAGTTTATCCTAGAGTGTGCGTATTTATATCAGGATCAACTAGTTTGGCCTAGCCTAAACTGGTCTATCCTATCGGGCTTAGGAAAAATTAGTTTGGACTAGGCTATACTAGTTAATCGTATCGCGTATAGGAAGAACTAGTTTAGCCTAGGTAAAACTAGTTTGTCCTGAAATCGGGTTTGGCCGGTAACATATACATATATAAAGAGGGAACACCCAAATACTCCGAAATATTTTATTCCGAATTTCGATGTTCCGATTTTCAAAAGTCCGAATTTCATAATACTTATCTAAGAATTATAATGCCTATTATTAAAAATCACGAAATTTATTTTACCGAAAGTCGTAAATGCGATTTGTTAGTTTTTCGATTTTCATACGTTCGAAGAATCAAATGCTCGAAGGGTTCTCGATCCGAAAAACGACATTCCGATTTTCAATACTCCGAATAAACTAAAAGTCAACATGTTGTGCTACAAAATTTAGTGACAGAAACGAATCGCTGCAAAACCGACTTCACGCAGTCTTGTCTGCCCTACCCCTAGAGTGAAATTTAAACCCGCGTAGGCGTGGAGGAGTGGGGCGGCCCGCGAGCTGAGGAGCAGGTGGTACGAAGGCCCGTCGCCGCGGCTGAGGATGGCCGGCGCAGCCGGCCAGCAAGCCGAAGCTGCGGTGGTGAGCGTTAAGACCATTTGCGACGATAAGCACGCGTGGGGCCGCCCAAACCCCGCAGCGCCGGAGCCGTGAGAGAAACAATGCTTGCTGCATCCTTGCTTGGTTGCTGCATGCCTGCTCGCTTGCTGCTTGTCTGCTTGCATGTTGCATGCCTGCTTGCATGTTGCATGCCTGCTTGCATGTTGCATGCCTGCTTGCATGTTGCATGTTTGCTTGCATGCTGCATGTCTGCTTGCTCGCTGCATGCCTGCTTGCATGATGCATGCTTGCTTGCATGTTTTTTAATTCTACCTCCTCATACTAAACATAATATTATACTTCTCTGTGTTTATTTGTCTTGCTATTCGATTTTACAAGGCGTTTTTATTTCGTAATTGTATTAATCGGTATTTTAATAAGCGGAATTCGTATTTTTGATGTTTCGAATTATCATTAAGTCGGACTTTTTGTTATTCGATCTATTGAAATTCGGTATATTGAGAATAATAATTATAAACGTTAGGAATATTGAAATTTAGGAATTATAAATATATGAGTAATGATAAGTCGGAGTTGTTATATTCGGAATTTTGAATCATTCGGAATTATGAAAATCATTATTTTGAAATTCGTATTTGTGACTGTCGGAATAAAGTTTTTCGTATTTATGTAGTGTACCCATATAAAGATATGCTTTGACACTCTGCAATACTCTCTATCCCATTTGCGAAAGCTTTTTCGAAATCGGAACAGCAAATAAAATAAATAATATGTTAGGACAACCAACACACCGTTATCTGATCCCAAACTAGGCAAAGCCTGTACTATAGTAACCAGACAATTGATAAACATATTTATATATTTCAAAAGACATAAATATTATAGATAAATTACACCCAGACACAGAACAAATGATTGTGCTCATCACACAAACATTTGTCCTGGGTGGAAATCGAACCCACGACCTCAGTCTTAGCAGTCAGGGTCACTAACCACTAGACTAACCAGTCAGTATTCGAAGGTACTTACATATAATCTCACACATATTTTATCTATACATCGTGTAACATAATTAACGCAAGACTTCATACCCAATTAGAATATTGACTTAAAAGCAAAATACAATGACCAAAACTTTTTACATGATTAATTGTTAAATATCTGGATGACCGAGCTTTGCTCGGTTTTTTTTTGGTAAATTGTGTTTAAAATAATAAGTTTATATTCAAGTTGATTATCGATAAAGTTGGTCGTTGAAAACACGAATAAAACGACATTTTATAAAAATGAATCCTAGCTAGATCGATTTATCGCCCCCCAAACCCCTTGTATACTAAATTTCATGAAAATGGTTGGAGCCGTTTCCGAGATTCAGATTATATATATACAAGAATTGCTCGTTTAAAGATATAAGATATAATATTAAGAAAAATGTGTTGACCCTAGCATTACTTTATACATTTAGAAATGAGTCTTATTGCCTTATTCCAACAGACCTGAGAAAGGATAAACGAAACAGTAAACTAGACAATAGAGTGTGAGAAGTAAAAGAGAAAATGTAAATATTGTGAAGTCTCAAACTAAAATATACCTACTTTATATAATTCTGCAAGACTTTTAATCAAACATGAATTGTTTTTCGTGATGTACTTACTAAACAGTTGCAAGGCTTAAATAAGCCGCCATGTTGGCAAAACAATAATCCTCTGAAAGCCGTTTGGTAGTCTGACACCAAACAGGCAGATTGTAGCTCACAACTAAAATACTGTAGGCTGCAATATTTTTAGCTTTATCAAATAACAGCATAAACAGCAAGTTCTGTAATCTGCTATTATACTATACTAGCTGACCCAGCGAACTTCGTACCGCCTCAGAATCAATAAATGTTGTGTTAACTTAACAGATCCCACCAACACAAAGCAAAGAGCACCAAGTACCATATACCCATGTTAGACCAAGTTATGACAAACTGGTATTTTGAAGGCATAAAGCGTTTTCTAGCTACCACACACCCATATTAGGTGAGCTTTTACCAAGTTATGCCAACCTGGTACTTCGAAGACATAAAGCGTTTTCTAGCTACCACACACCCACGTTAATTGAGCTCCTACCAAGTTATGCCAACCTGGTTCTTCGAAGACATATAGCGTTTCCTAGCTATCAAACACCCATGTGACTTTGTATTCTTAAATAAATGTTCTTAAATTTTCAAATTTTCCGCGCAATTTTTTAAATTTTTCTTTAATAAGAACCTTCTCCTGACAATAACAAACACAACAAAAAAAAAAAAAAAAAAAAATTGAAATCGGTCCAGCCGTTCACGCGTGATAGCGTGACCAAGGGAAATAGGGATTCATTTTTATATATATATATATAGATCTTTAATGTTCCCAGTGCTGGGACACAGGGCTCCTCTTGGTGAGAGGGAGTCAGGTATAATCCTCCACGCGGGCCCAGTGCGGGTTGGTAGATGTCACATGTCTTCGAATTTTTGGTCCTAGGAGTCGGCCAGTCTCCTCACGATGTTTTCCTTCACCACTTTAAGAACAGTGTGATGAAATAATTTACACAAAGTAAAGCGCGTGTGGGTTCGAACATACGACATACACCTCGTTAGTCGCGGCCGCTACCTCTAGGCCACCACTGCTCTATAACTATATTAAGCTTCTGCTCGCGACTTCGTCCGCGTCAAATTTTTTGCTCCCGCGACCCACCCTGTAGCATCAAATCGCCCGCCCGTGCGTAGTGTTGAGCAATCAGGTTGTTATAAATATAGTGCGCCAACCTTAAAAGATAGACATGCTCTCGTGAACTTTTTAGAGCTTTTTAAGAGGAACAATTCCGTCACACGTGGTTGTTGCGTTACTTTAACCGTTTACGCAGCGCACGCAACGGAAACAAAAGAAATAATTTTTCCCCGTTTTTGCAACATGTTTCATTGATGCTCCGCTTCTTTTTATTGTAGCGTGATGGTATATAACCTATAGCCTGTCTCGATAAATAGGCTACTCAACACAAAAATAATTTTTCAATTCGAATCAGGAGTTCCTGAGATTAGCGCGTTTAATCAAACAAACAAACAAACTCTTCAGCTTTATAATATTCGTATAGATAATATAAAAAAAAAAGTTTGAATGTTTGGAAGATTATTCAGTCACGCAAAAACGACTCAAAGGATTTGGATGAAATCTGGCACATGGTAGTAAATAGTTTATGATCTGGATTAAAACACCTGTATACTTTTATCTCAGTACGTTCCTGTGGGTTAATTTCCGACCTCCATGCGGGCGAAGCCGCTGGCAAAAGCTAATTATTAATATGAAACTGTAATTAGTAACTTAACAATCAAGCATATGTAAGTTACTTAGATTTAAATCAAATTCTAACTGACGAATCTGCCGTGATAAGCAAGTCAGAGTAATTAAAATAATTTATGCTAAAACTAAAACCTTAAGATAATGACGCCATAACGAAGCCTCCTCAGAACCTATTGATCGCGTTATAAGCCTTATAAAACATATTAATTTAAGAAAATTAATCTTCTTAACTCACACGATACGATTTCATAACCAAGCATTATATTATATCGAAACTCCTTGTATAAACAAAAGTATTCTGAACTCTGTTTCCAAAGGAAATTAAACCTTATTGCGTACTGCCATAGTTCAGAATTGAGTGAGGTTTGTATTACACTTGAGGTCACAAGTAAGTACACATTTTGGTATGTTGGAATGGCAAGCATGTGAGCAAGAGTAGAGAAGCTTTTACAGAATTTAGTGGGAATGGCACCTTTGGGAGTTGAGCTGGGGAAATGGGCAGCCAGTGTAGTATATTATATTTTAAACACAAACCACATAAGTAACTGCTGTTTAGTAGTTACACTGCGGGTAAGGAGGTACCTACGTGTGCTTATAAACTTTAATGCGGATTTACTACGAAGGTAGACCGAAGACGGCTGCAGGAACCCGCTAGATGCGGGAAGGACAAAACCAGTCGAAGTGGCGGAGCTTCGGAGAGACTTTTGTCCAGCAGTAGACGTATTTTGGCTGAAATAATGAATTATGAAAGAATACGTAATAGTACATTATCATACAAGAGTGTAATGATCAATATACACGCGTTTTGCACCGTGCTAGAAATGCGCGCGCGGATGTAAATAAAGGCAATGGCAAAACTGCTAATTAGTCTAAATAAAAATGGCGGAGGTTGTAACAAAAATTTAAGAAAAAAAAACACGAGTGTATTATAAAATTAACTATGTACATTAAAGCGTTGCCATAAGAGTCTTTACGAGCAAAATGTGTTGCAAAATGTTTTATCGTATTTCATATTGTGTCACAAAATTCTGAGAAATTATAATTACTTTGTGTATTAGATCTTGCTTGTATTTTGAAATTTTTATTCCACTAAAAACTTCGTCAACCTACAGAATCATGTTTTACTAGTGAAATTGTTAGTTTATCTTTTATTTTCCAAAGAATAAATGAATATAATTAATATTGTGTCTACCAGCTTTTATATTCTATTTGAATACAATACGAAACAAAGAATTTTCTTTAAAAACAAAGCAAATTAAAAGCGTAGGTTACGGCAGGTTTCAGATAAATTCACTAATCACCATCATATAGATACGAACGGTGTTTAGACAAACACATTACTCGATCTCATTACGGAGGAGTACCAGGAGCGCATGACAGACAACAGGTCACTCAATTCAGTTGGTACGGTGTTTTTCCGCGCTTCGCAAAACATTCCCTTGATTGTCGGTTCTAATCGTGTGTTGTTGAAAATCGGTTTGCGATGGACCAGAGGTTCGTTATAATGACAGATGTGAACAGTTGGCTAAACAAACAGGCTTTCAGGTCATTATAATGGGAAGCATGACGGCATTATCGCTTTTGTGAGAGTTTCTCATGCATAAATACAACATCACACCTATATTTCCAAGGGAGGGCAAAGTGTTTATTACACCTAAATTTCTCCAAGGCTTATGCAACAGTGTTTAAGCCCATTGCCACTAACCAGGCACTAATCCAGTGGGCTGCTTCTGAGAAATAAAAAATTGAAGAATTAAATGACATTTTGCTTTACCTGGGAATTGATCCAGAACACTTCGCTAAGCAGTCAAAGGACATTGTTCTGGGTCCATAGATCGTTCGCCCCAAAACCAACAGCGAATAAAATGTACTTAACGTGTTCTAAATTACAAGTACATGCCCATGAAGATAATTTTTGATGACGGACAGCTTGCGGAAAGCATTTATTTAAAAATAAAACAATGATTTTGAGGTTATGTTTAGTAAGAAACAATCATAATACAGGCTACTAGATGCCTGTCAATAATGCTATTTGTATTACCTGTACCCATATGGCTGGTTAAGCTTAAAGATTCAAGTACCAACTTATCTTGTTTGGTGTAAAATATCCTTATTTTTACTTTTAGTGCAGTAGTGGAATTACTTGACAGTTGAATTGACTGACAATATTGACATGACAAGGATTAGGGATGTCCATACGTTAGATCCGTATCCCTATATTTTGTGAAAAATCGATACCGTTCGATACTATTTGAAATATTACAACGTATCTTACTTATGTGTTGTTATTGTTTTTTCTTTCTTTATTAAATACTAGCTTCTGCCCGCGACTTCGTCCGCGTCAAATTTTTGCTCCCCTTACCCTTCCCGTCGCATCGATTTGCCTGCTAGTTTTCGTCCATTTTCGCTCCTTGAGTTATAGTGAGTCAACCTTAAAAGATAGACATATGCTCTTGGGACTTTTTTTTTGAACTTTTTAAAAATAACAATCCCGTCATACATGATTTTTGCGTTACTTTAACCGTTTACGCAGCGCACGCAACGGAAACTCTCAGAAGGAATAAATTTTCCCCGTTTTTGCAACATTTTTCATTACTGTTCCGCTCCTCTGAGGTGTAGCGTGATGTTATATAGCCTATAGCCTCCCTCGATAAATAGGCTACCTAACACAAAAAGAATTTTTCAATTCGGACCGGATTCGATTCGGAGATTAGCGCGTTCAATCAAACAAACAAACTCTTCAGCTTTATAATATTAGTATAGATAATTAGTTGACCCAGCGAACTTCGTATCGCCTCAGATTCAATAAATGTTGTTATAAACGTACCAAGTTTGACAACCTGGTACGCGGTGGTGATCTGGTAAGCGTTTTCTAGCTGACACTCATATGTTAGGTTAGCTCCTACCCAGTTATGATGACCTGGTACTTCGAAGGCATAAAGCGTTTTCTAGCTGACACTCCTTTGTTTGGTAAGCTCCTGTCAAGTTATGATAACCTGGTACTTCGAAGGCAACGTTTTTGTCATAGTACCACGTTTTATAGTGACTTGTATTCTCTTTGACGTTTTATGTGACGTCTCACGGGAACGCGGTCGTAAAAAGGGGAAAAAAAAAAAAAAAAAAAAACGGGATAAAAAGTATCCTATGTCCTTCTCCTGGCTCTAAACTACCTCCCTGCCAATTTTCAGCTAAATCGGTTCAGCCGTTCTTGAGTTATAAGTGAAGTAACTAACACGACTTTCTTTTATATATATAGATTTAGGATGGATGGATTAGGATACAAAAAATAGTTTTGTTATTTAATTCTTTTTACACTATTAAAGTTATCATGATACCAATAAAAACGTCGCAAGTTAGTATAGAGCGTCCTACCTTGAAAGGAAAAAAGCTTGTTACAAAGGTTGAAAAGAAAAGTACGAACGAATGCTCATGCCATCCCTGAGCAGGTGGCCAACCAACGCAAGCAATCTCTTTCGCGATGTGTGAAATTAAATATTGGGCATCACTATTTGTCAAAGATGGCGGTATCTAGTGTGATGTAATTTCTCGTTAGTCGTTGCAGCTCTCTTTAATGTTCATAATGATACGCAGAGTGTCCGTTTTATACAAATATTCGCAATTAGTATAATAAAATACATTTATAATTATTATGTACGTCAGATGTTTGTTGGTCCTGGGGCCATTTTTAGCGATGTCCTTTGCAATCACAAGACCAATACATTTGGAACTAATTTTTTCCTAAAAACGAGCTCAAAACTCATTAGGCAAAAAAAATGTTTTATTTCATTTCATTCTGCTATTTAAAATGTCATCAAAAGGCTCCCAGACTTAATAATCAGCTTCTCAAATCTCGAATAAAACAAAAGAAAAATAAAATGAAACCTTCACCTCAAACAGTTCACTTCAAAATTAATTATTAACTTTTTGTGTGTTTGACAAAAAGCAATTTTATGTATACCCAAAAGTTTTAGGTCACCACGAAATTTGAGATATAGGTTAATATTGTAACATCGCATTTATTTCTGTGAGTGCTTCAGAAAAATCAGGTGACGTGGCGATATCCATTAGGGTCTTTTAAAACTTAATGTTGACTTGTGAACGACAGTTGTCCTAGTTGCAAAATGTTTGCCTTATTGAATACACGTGTTTTCAGTATTTCTTTTGGAAGCTATACAAATAAATATAAAAACTGGTCAAGTGCGAATTGAGCTTGAACATGAAGGGTTCCGATCCACCAAATAATATTCTTTTAACAGCATCATCACTTGCGCGAACCCATTTGCACGACAAAGCATTTCCGCAAATGGACATTTGCGCGAATGGTCTTTGGCGCTACTGGACTTTCGTGCAAATGAACATATGCGCAAAAGACACTTGCGCGAACACACTTGCGCGAAAGTACAGCTGGGCGAAAATGTTGCAAAAATGACATTTGAAGAAATCTCATTTCTAACATCTAACATCACGTCTGTATTCAAAGGGTGGGGCAGGGGTGTACAGTACATCAGATATGTTCAAGATATGTTCAAGTTACAGACAGACTGATGAGAAATAGTCCAAGTAGACGTCAATAGTGATCATCATAATATTTTTTATTGGGGTGATCCCATCCACACCAAGGGAGCCCTTTTCATACCTCGAAAAGCGTGTTAAGCCGTGGGTCCCGGCTGTCGCTCGTGGATCTTTGACAGTCGTTATGGGACGTCAGAAACTCGAAAACCTGAGAACCAGTCTTACCAAGGGGTATGGTAACCAAATTATAGAGGTCAGATTGGCAGTTGATCCCTGTAAAGAAACAGGTTTTCAACTGCATCCGGTTAGGCTGCAGGCCGACCCTAGCATAATTGGGAAAAAGCTAGGCAAAAGACAACATACGGAACCCTAAAAAATTTAAGATGCCAAAAAATCAAGTTCTCAAGCTTTTAACTACAAGTACTTACTACTATTTGCTCAACAATATTCATACATCTGGTATGGATATTTTTTTATTTTTTAGGAAACTGTCTATTAATTGTTTGGTTTATATATTTTATGAATGTACTTATTTGTAACAAAACAAGTAACACGCCCCTGCTTTGCTCGGTTTTAGGATGTGAGAAAACGAGATTGTTTTATCATAATTTTGTAATTTTGATAATTATCTGTGATACACTTATACCGTCCAGAATAATTGGTTCAAATGATGTTGCAAGCCGCATAAAAAATAAACATTATTGTTCTTATGCTTATTTTAGATCTTTGACAATCGTTACGGCTTGTCAGAAGCCTGAAAGTCTGACCACCAGTCTTACCAAGGGATATCGACCCAGTTACTGTGTTGTAAAGGTCAGATCTGTTCGCTCTATCTAAAACACTGTATTCCATTGCATCTGGTTGAACTGGAAATTGACCCCAACATAGTTGGGTAGATAAAGGCTAGGCAAAAAGACTTACATAAATATTTTTCTTCACACTTCATTCATGTCCGTTTCTAGTGTTGCTTGTATCAGCCTTTGACGTAATAATATATCGAAGTCAACGCCCAATACTTCGTAATGACGTCGCAAGTTTACTCAACACGCTCTCATTCAGTTATAAACTTTGCCTTATTGTATATATTCGAGAATGACGTCAATAGGAACAAACTTAGTTCATATAACGTTGATGTTCACAATGTACAAATTTTAGTAGTTTGTGTTACAATACACAAACAGCCAAACGGTTTAATTACTATTTCACTTTAAACAGATAGTATAAAATGATCTATGTAGGTTCTATTGTGTTTTGTTTTATTGAAAATAGCATCGTTTTAGTAATTTCATGAATTTCCATTAATTTATCGGAACGAGTTACGTGTGCAGTAAACATTACTGTGTGATCTACACTATTAATTAATACTAGTTTATGCCAGCGGCTTCGCTCGCGTATTATACGTATAAACCTTTATCTTGAACGACTCTATACTCTATCTAATAAAAAAACCGCATCAAAATCCGTTGCGGAGTTTTAAAGATTAGATCTTTAAAACTCCGCAACGGATTTTGATGCGGTTTTTTTATTAGATAGAGTGGCATACATAGGGAGAGACAGAAGGAAGAGACTTTTTTTATACTATGTAGTGATAATACTGCTGAAGAGTTTGTTTGTAGTTTGACCGCGCTAGTCTCTGAAACTATCAGTCGGGTTTGATAAGATATTGTTTTATTTGACAGCTCAATGCGTAGGGAAGATTATATAAAGCTATTTAAATTCATAATTTTAAATGATGCTCGGACCCTAAGGAGCCGAACAAATTGAAAAAAATGTCGGCAAGAACGCTTAGCGAAAACAAAGTAATGGGGTAAAGCCATAGGATACATTTTATGTTAAACAAGAAACTTCAAGCGGACGAGGCACAGGCAGAGACATTTAGAGGCATTTAGAGAATTATTTTCATCTTATAATGAAACAATTTCTAACCGGATTAATTGCGTGTTTATTGATTTTACATTGGCAGGAAAAATGTAAAATCAGTAAGTACGCGATTAATCCGAAAATAATACGAAATCACTATTTGTTGATAAATAATACGCAACCATTAATCCATCTATTTTAGGTAGATTATCCGATTGCCCTTTTTCGAATCCTTTATCCATTTAATTAATCGAATAATATTGACTATTATTAGACTATTATAATTATACTATAACGTAATACGCGGACCAAAACACAACAAAATACTGCGCGAGCTATTACACCTACTATAACCGCTGGCGACTTGATACTAAGCGGGCCACGGCCCGCGCGGCGCGTTGTGATATGACGTCACAAGCGGTCACGTGACTTTTAGCGGGACTCGATATTTTTCGAAACTTTGAATGCCTATAAAATCAAAACTACTTGGTATTTTTGACTACAACAAAAACTAATGTATTTTTATACATACAGGCTTTATTGAGACAACATTTCAAGCGATTTGGCATACCTAGTAACATTCTTCATTGGGAAAAAGCTAGAGAATCATCATCTGCCTAGCCTTTTCCCAACTATGTTAGGGTCAGTTTCCAGTCTAACCGGATGCAGCTGAGTACCAGTATTTTATACAGAGTGACTGCCTATTTGACCCTCCACAACCCCGTTACTGGGTTATACCATACCGCTTAGTAAGACTGGTTGTCAGACTTTCTGGCTTCTGACGACCCGTAAGACTGTCTAACATCTACGAAAGACAGCCGTGACCAACGGCTTAACGTGTTCTCCGAGGCACGGAGGGGTTTTGGTATGTAAAGATGCTTACCCATCCACGGACCAACCGCGGCAAGCGTAGCTTAACCTGAATGATCGACCCGTGCGGCTGTTGTAACTTAGCCACTATTGTATAGAGAATACACACCACATAATATACATCTAAAAGATAAAATCCCTATAACTTGCAAATAAATAATAGGACATACATGAAAGTAACTTTATATTAGGTCTTACCTATGAAATTGCCGTTCTGCAGTACTGGCCATTTCAAATCAAAATAATTTTTGTTTGTCTAAGAATTCTAATTTCAAATTAATTTTATTTTAAAAACATGGAATTCTTTTTCCTAAAGTAGTCATTTGTTTATTGACTAGTGTTACATTTTCATCGCATTTCAATCTTTTTCTTCATCATGGATACGTTAAAAATTCGAGTAATTATGGAATATGAGTACCGTCGTGGCAGCAACGCGGCACAAGCGGCACGCAACATCAACGAAGTTTACAGAGCTAACACTACAAACCAACGCACCACCTGTTATTGGTTTGCTCGCTTCCGTTCTGGAAATTTCGACCTGAAAAATGAACCTCGCGGTCGTCCGAAGACTAAGGTCGACAATGACGAATTAAAGGCTATTGTGGAAGCTGATGATACACAATCTACGGCTGAATTAGCAACAACTTTCGACGTTAGCGTCAAAACAATATTGGTCCATTTGCGTCAAATTGGCAAGGTAAAAAACAAGGAAAACTTACCCCTAGAAAAGTGATGGTAACTGTTTGGTGGTCTAGCGCCGGTGTGATTCATCACAGCATCTTACCAAACGGGGTGAGCATTACTGCAGATGTGTACTGTGAAGAACTGAACTCAATGATGGAGAAGCTGGCACATCTCCAACCAGCATTGGTCAATCGCTCGTCTCCGCTGCTCCTGCACGACAACGCGCGACCTCATACTGCACAGCAGACGGTCTCCAAGTTGCAAGAACTGGGGTTGGAAGTTCTCCGTCATCTGCCCTACTCACCAGACCTTGCGCCTACAGACTACTACTTTTCCAGAATTTGGATAACTTCTTGGCGGGAAAAAAATTCAATTCCCGAGAGGCAGTACAAAATGCCTTTGAAGAATTTGTTGCCTCCCGTCCAGCTGATTTTTTTAAGAAGCATCAATAAACTGCCACTGCGTTGGCAAAGATGCATTGATTGCATGGGTGATTATTTCGATTAATACAAATAAAAAATACATAAAAAAAAATCGTTTAATTTTTTTCATAAAAAACGGCATTTTCATAGGTAAAGACCTATTATTACAGATAATTAATATGAAACGGTGAAGTTTGTTAGTTTGTGAGTTTGTTTGTTACGAGTAATCTTTGGAATTACTAGTTGGATTTGAAAAAATCTTTTTGCATTTATGGGCAAATTTTTGAGGAAGGGTTTAGGTTATTTTATATCATAGGGTCCTACCCTTTTTTATTTTTTAGTGAGTGGGTAATCATCAAATGACCTCTCCCGCTCTAGGGTGGAGCGGAAGGGCGTGTCAGACTTTTACTGACTAAAATCCACCCGTGTTGCTTCAGTTGCCCATATGCCAGGGCTACGGTATCTATTGCACCTCTTCAAACAAATTATTGGGATTCTGATTCTTCTATAATTTTCAAAATCTTCTTCGCTTTCTTTCTTCTAATTTTCCGTCTTCACAAACTTCTTGATTTTCATAATTGTTTCGTTAGTTGGTATAATCTTCATAATTTATTTCACTACGGCCGTTTATCGCGTGGGTTGCAAAATTTTAATTGCTGGCTAAGGGTCACCATGTATTATAGTGATGTTGTCGAAATAAAAGAGAACTGTTTAGTTCGACGATTCGTATAATAATGGCCATAATTAGTGTGTGCAGTTACAAATATAAGGTTAGGCGAGCTGCACACTACAACAGCTTGTGACGCTGCACGCTGGCAGGAGGGTCTTACCTTAGCTTAGGAGCAACATAAAAAGACGTCTGAAAGATCGGTAAGTGTAAACGGAATAATAGCGCAAAAGGGCGATGGGATACGATGTCGGGAGATCGCGGATCAAAATTTCACGCAAATGAACTCGTCGGAACTATTATTACGGATAATTTAAATATCGTATGAAATAAAACCCTTAAATATTCTACAACGTATTTAAAAATAAATAAATTTAAAAACCTCGAATATGGAAATAAATCCGATTCGCGGTTGTTTTACTTTTGCTTTGGAGCAACAGGTCGTGAAAAAACGACATCGTAGATTTACGTATTATTTTAGATTATTAACTAATTGTGTTTATTTTGTGTTAAACCTATTGTTAATCTTAGAATCTAAGTATAAAGGTTTCGCACAGTTGCGCGCCACAGACCCTTTATATTGGAAGATGTCACATGTCTTCATTTTTGGTTTCTTTCATAAATCTCGCAACCAGTATGCATCTATGATCGCTTTCTAAAAGAACATCACCAATAAGATCTGTATAATTGTCATCCTAGGCCGTCCTCTCCCCTCATAGGTACGATTGTCGCAACCCAGTGCTGGGCACGCCACTATTGCGGCAATAAGATCCTTCTTTGAAGAGTGACTAGAGAGGTGCCACGGCGTCCTCATTTTCCGTCTAACGTAGATCCTCATTGGACACGGCTGTTTCGGGAGGTTCTGAATAAGGCCGGAGGAAACGCCCGGGTGTTTCCATTGCGTTGATCGCCTGGAGGAGACGGTAGAGCATACAGTGGAGGTGTGCTGCCGTGTCCTCGTGGACGAGATCGGCGACAGCGATCTCTTGCGTCCGGCCCTGGTGCAAGCCTTGGTATGGAGCAAGAGGGCATGGGAAGCCGTCAGCTCTTTCTGCGAAGCAGTAATGCTCGCAATGGGAGGAGGTGGAGCGCGTGAGGGAGTGGCAGTCTCTGCGCCGTCACGTCCCTAGCCGCCGCAGGAGGCCTCGGGCGTCGGGAGTTAATTGCGAAATCCCGGCCAACGTAGGCGCGGGCTTGCGGGTAGCGAGCAATGGGTAGCTTGCCGCCAGGTTAGTACCAGGCTCGGGTCGACGGCGCGTAGTGTTCCACGCACGCCTCAAAGAGATGTCAGCATTTGAAGGGGTCCGTTGTCTTTTCCTCCACCTAGAGCGGGATACGTCATTTGATGATTTCCCACCCACAAAAATAAAAGCGTCAATTCAATTCATTTATTCATTTATTTATAGTAAAACATAGGTGTGTACATTATTAGTTCTTACGTCCCCTCCCGGCCTTCATACACATCTTCTTTGTAACTTTTGTTAGTCGCATTTTATTCATCCTCTCAACATGACCAAACCATCCGAGCATATTGTCTCTCATTTTTAGGGTTCCGTTGCCAAATGGCAAAAAACGGAACCCTTATAGATTCGTCATGTCTGTCTGTCCGTCGTCCGTCTGTCTGTCTGTCTGTCCGTCCGTATGTCACAGCCACTTCTCTCCGAAACTATAAGAGCTACGCTGTTGAAACTTGGTAAGTAGATGTATTCTGTGAACCGCATCAAGATTTTTACACTAAAATAGAAAAAAAAAATTTTGGGGCTCCCCATACATAGAACTGAAACTCAAAATTTTTTTTTTCATCAAACCCATACGTGTGGGGTATCTTCTAAACTGAAAAGTTTGCGCGAGAGACGCTTCCAAAGTGGAAAAATGTGTGTCCCCCCCCCGTAACTTCTAAAATAAGAGAATGATAAAACTCAAAAAAATATATGATGCACATAACCATGTAAACTTCCACCGAAAATTGGTTTGAACGAGATCCAGTAAGTAGTTTTTTTTTAATACGTCATACATCGTAAACCGCAATTTACCTTTCATTCAATCAACTCAAATATAAAAATAAAAAAAAAAACTTTTAATTTCATAAGCATAAACCTCATACATAAACCGAGGATACCTACAGGTTTGTACGGAACCCTCGGTGCGTGAGTCCGACTCGCACTTGGCCGGTTTTTTAATATAAGAAATTTGAAGGCCGGTCATTAAATTTTTATAAGATTTCGAATAAACCTTACCCTGATTTATGTTATCGAGTCGCAAGTTTCGGGCTAAGATCTTCTAACAAATTACTGTCGAGTCATTTGCTGTCTCTTCATAAACGATCGTGTTAATTAATACTTTCTCTCATTAGACAGATCTGGATTATTTATAATTCTGTTTCTTGGTAAGGCTAAATGATAAATGATTTTATTTCTGTAAGTAGGTTTGTACAAACACTTTTACATGTCAATTATATTTTTTTTAACTAGATGAGTTCAGCGTTTCCTAACTGACTACTCTGAGAAGAAAGGCCGAAACAAACTCAGAGGTCACAGTCTCTTTTAAAGTCCAGACATAATCTTGTTCACATCATGTGAAGATCATATAGATTGGTGACTGAAATGGTCTTTTGAAGAAAGAACCACACAGATTGAGTGGACCTGTCCAGTCAGTGCAAGCATTTGTCACTAATCGTTTAGCTCAACTCGGAAAATAAGGAGCCCAACGCTTTGACGAACAGTACCAAAGAAAGGACATTTGGGTAGGCCACATAAATTACTCAAACTGCCAGATCATAATTACTAAGAACGAAAGAAAACAAAATTTAAAAAAGACCCACATAGTCTTCACATTCACAATAATTAAAAAATACGATACTTTACAAAGTAAATATTCATGTCATTGTATATATAAAAAATTATCAATGTCAATGTGTATATAAAAAAAAAAAGAAACGGATATAATTTTGTTGGTCAGATCATTTGATGACCATGTAGATCGGTGTCTGAAATGGTCTTTTGAAGAAAGAACCACACAGATTGAGTGGACCTGTCCAGTCAGTGCAAGCATTTGTCACTAATCGTTTAGCTCAACTCGGAAAATAAGGAGCCCAACGCTTTGACGAACAGTACCAAAGAAAGGACATTTGGGTAGGCCACATAAATTACTCAAACTGCCAGATCGTGATTACTGAGAACGAAAGAAAAAAATAAAATAAAAAAAGACCCACATAGTCTTCACATTCACAATAATTAAAACAATACGATACTTTACAAAGTAAATAATCATGTCATTGTATATATAAAAATTATCAATGTCAATGTGTATATAAAAAAAAAAAGAAACGGATATAATTTTGTTGGTCAGATCATTTGATGACCATGTAGATCGGTGTCTGAAATGGTCTTTTGATGAAAGAACCACACAGATATTGCCACTAACTACTCAAACTGCCAGACCATAGTCAAAAGTGAAACAGTGACCCACATAGTCCTCAAATTCTCAATAATCAAAGTAATATTCATACAATTAATATTCATGTCATGTGAAATAATAAAAAAAAATAAAAAAATAGTAAAAAATAGCAAAATAATAATAATAAAACAACAGTCAGTGTAGATTTATTGGAGCAGTTCAATCCCAGGCCGTTTTATCCTCAATATAGTCTTTAACAGTATAATAGGCTTTCTGACATAATTTACGCTTTATAAAAGAAGGCTGAGTCTCTACCCTTAATTGTTGACAGTTAATTCTTGATATTCAATTACAAATTTGTATTTATGTGTATATTTAATCAGAGTATACTTTTCATTTTATCTTATCCCATGTACAAGATGAATGTACACACGTGGACAAGATGAATTAATTACCTGGTGAAGAACTGGTCAAAGTGTCGGTACTTGGGGGAGGCCTATGTCCAGCAGTGGACGGTTATCGGCTAAAAAGATGATGATGATGATTTCACACGTTGTTTACATCTCTTTCTATCTTCTCTCCTATTGCAGGTATACTGAAGAGATTTTTCTAGAAATAAGCATTACCTTTGTTCGTATTTTTCTTTTCTGTTTATATGTGTGCATAATTGCTTATTAGATAAATACGATGGTCAATAATTATCTGTTTATAAATATATTTCTCTTTGATTTTGTAACTTTCCGCGACCAAGTTTAATAAGGGTCGGAAAAAAGGAATATTTTAGTAAACTGTTCATAACCGGATATGAAATACATTATAGCAAAATATCGTCAAAAATATTCTCTACCCTCATAAAAATAAAATAATTTTACATCGTTTTCGAATTTGCTCCCTTGACTTTTATTGGTCGACCGAACATTCGGCCTCCGCAATAAACATGGCACATAATCTATTAAAAAAGGGGTTACCTTAATGTCTTATGTCAAAGTCATAAGGTAAAAGGTTGCATAAATATATTTGCAGTAAAACAGAAGTTACGAGTCTGTACGAACGACATATTTTATTTTCAACGTGGTTTTACTACAGTTCATATTAGATACAGGCTGATGGAATCAATAATGCTGCTTTTATTCATACTAGTGATGTTCCGGATATCCGTATCCATATCCGCGGACATCCGAGGGAGAAGAAAGATCCGTATCCGTTAATTTTTTGGCGGATCTTTTACCTTATTAATTTTAAATACATAAATGAAAATCTTAGGTAGCAATGAAAAAGCTATTAAATAATTCCATTCGGATTATTTTTTTGATTTACTCAACTCAAATACTTATTTTTAAGTGACTAAACTATAAACAAAACAAAAGAAATACAAAGCTAAGCCACAAATGGCGTCAATTTATCGTTTCAAGGTCACGCGCAGCGACACCGATTGATCCGCGGATCTTGAAACCAAATATCCGTATGGATATATATTTTTAACGATCCGGCTTCACTAATTCCTACTATTATGCCCCATGTTCCGCTTTTAATGTCCTTTACGGCCGGGACGTAGAAGATGAGTAAGGTTGAAAAGTGTATGGAGAACAAATTCAATTTCATGCTTTAATGGCTTTCGTGGTTACCAGAATATCATAAAATATATTTAAACTGATGGAGTTTCCACAATCAACTTATGGTTGAGCCATTTGGGGTTGAAACACAAGGGTTGTGAGGTCCGAGTGCTTATCGAGTATTTCGGGACATCGTTAGCGGTTGGTAGATTCATCGTGTGACCAAAAGACGGGCCTATTTTTTTGGTTTAAGAATAAGCATTGCCATCCAACGTGGCAACGCTGTTAGCTTTTTGGGCATTTTCCCACTGGCAGAGATGCGGACGAATTTTTGATGCCCCCTTGGTCCTTTCCTTGTTATCATTTATTTATTTGTTCTTAATATATAAGGTGTATCTATTCAAACACGAAATATTTTAAGAGGTACACCTGTAGGTGGTAAAGAAGCTATAGAAGCAAAAAGAAATTTTTTATCTAAGCGTTTTTGAATTTTCGTAATTATTATAATTTTAAAAGCGCTTGAGACGTTTTGCATTAAACCTTTACTCAAAATTCTATGAATGGCCCGCCTGCCGCTGCGAGGGTGGCGACCGGACGGCACGAGCATGGCCGCGGTGTGTCGGGCCGTAAAAAATAAGAAGGAGCCAGTATTTCTTATTTGCGTCAAATAATTTATAAATATTAAATTTTGAAAAAAAAAATACATTTGGAAAAAAATGTTTTTCGTTGCTTTAGCTTCTTTACCACCTACAGGTGTACCTCTTAAAATATTTCGTGTATGAATAGATACACCTTATATATTTTAGTGTTAGACTGTGTATTTTATTTAAAATTTCTTTACAAGCATACGTAAACAAATAAAAAATCGCACTCATACTGTTTTAAGAATATGATACCAAACTTAATAATACATTTTTTAATGTTTTCAATAAAAATGGATCTCATCATCGATAAAAACTTTGGTTTTAAACAATAAATAAAAATGTACCACAATGATCTCAAACCCTAGTACAATATTTTGTAGGACTTCAGTAATCAATTTACTTCGATATTTCATACAGTAATTTGTTCAATATTCCCTATATAGGCAATCGGGTGGAATAGGAATTTTTGACATCACAATGCGAATATCGTGAATAAAGTATTTTGTGAAAGTAATTTATCATATTCGTAACTGTTACAGTCTTTTCAATATAAAATCAATTGACGGACTTACATACATATTGTGAGAGAATTTTATGGATTCCAGCAATCTCGTCGGAATTCCCGGTTCATGAAAATATGATTGAAATATTTTTGCGCTATATTGTTGCTATTTTGTTTATTACTATCAGAATATTGTAATCTATACTAATTTTATAAAGAGGAAACCTTTGTATTTTTGTATGTTTGTATTGAATAGGCTCAAAAACTACTGGACCGATTTCAAAATTTCTTTTACCATTACTTAGAGGGATTCTTCCGAATCCGTATAAGCTATATTTTATCCCGGAAAATAGATAGGATTTTTCGTGGTAGTGAAAATTGTGGAGTAAGGCGTCGAAAAAACTGCCGTACGTTAACGATTCTCGCGAACGCTGCCTAAATGGTTAGAGATGCATGGTTGACTTCTATAGAAAAGTTGTAGAACTCAATAATGCCTACAAAAAAATCCGCGATAGTATAAACCAAACATTTATATTTTAGCCATTACAACCACTTTTCCATAGAATAAAAGTAATTAAAATTATTAGCCTATGTTTATTGATCATATTATCGTCAAATACTAATCCTTATCCAAATAAACTATTTATTGAGCAAGATTGTTTCAATAGCTATAAATTACTTTTTATTTTATTCCAATCGGACAATCCATTCAAAAGATATTACGAATTTAAAATTGTTATTGGTATTAAAATGAATGATGGTGTCGAGGGGGTGCACATCTATGAAGCAGATTGCCGCGCGGCTCACTCGCGCGGTCGCCTCAGAGAGTTTAAAAAATAAATGTCCACCCGTGCGAAGCCGGGGCGGGTCGCTAGTCATATTATAATGTGAAACTTCCTACTATTTACTACAGCAAACTTCTACACTTCTGTCACTACAAATCGATATACAACTCTGAAACCATGAGAAACCTGCCTTTCCCAATAACCCGAAGAAACTACCCCGCTACTTAGTTAACCTTGACAGCCTGACAAATAAAGTTAACAATTTAAACCAAAGAAATAACCGTATCAGTTACACCGACTGAAGCTACCAGAGCGGCATAAATTGGCGGGAGTTAATATTTTTCAGAAGACGAAGACCGCGGGCGACGACGTGATGCTACTACTAATGTAAGGCGAGCTGTATACAGAAGGGAATTAAACTTTAGAGAGAGAGAGGAAACGTATAGTACTGCACTTTGTACGCTTTTAAACGATATATATTAGCTTTTAGCTTAAGAGTCAAGTTACTACCAAGAATAGTCTTTATTTGTTTAGATTTAAGATTGATTTCCTAATAAAGTTATTATATCGTCAACGTAAATTAAGTGGATTATAGAATTGTAATTTCAAGTCATATAGGACTTTTATTGTTTATTTAATTCAATTTAAATTACAAAATTTCACAGGTTTTAAATAAATCCACATGAATTTGTCGATAAGCCACAAATGACTCCAATTGATCCCAAAAATAACCTAATCTGCCTTAGCCAATCAATACAGTGTTTGTACGTTAAAAGTAGATTATTTTGCCACATCCAAGTGTGCCGAGGTCCCAATTTTCTACGCGGCTGATTTTTTCCCTTTGAATCCTCCGCGATCCGCCCGTGAACTCAAACAAACAAGGATTGTTGACTTGTTTCTGCTCCAATAATGTCACTTCCGTAATTCTGTATCGAGATTTTGTTTATGGCGCTGATTTGGGTCCCCTATTCTACGTAAGTATATACTCGGCTTAATTCGAAAAATCCTTTCGGCAAAATAAGATGGCGAATGATTTTGCATGTCAATTCGATGTACAGATTATTTGGGAATATATAAGCTTGAACAATCAGCATTTATTTATTTCCTTTGTGCTTTTCCCTTTCGATGAAAATTATGCTGGATACATGACGCACTGGATACAACAAGAGGAAAAATTACACATCCAATGACTATATTCTTGGCTGTAATGTACTGCATTGTACTTTCAGCTACATACACACTGCGTACATACTGCGAACGATAATACCGACGCGAATTTACGATCCGTATTTTTAGGACTGAAATATATAATCAACTAGCTGTACCCTGCCACGGTTTGCTGTGGCACATTGTGATTGAATGGTTGAGAAACAAAACAAAGAATACATTTGTTTCTCATGTGACTGCGCCATTACTATTGCGGTTGTCAGCGAGTGTTTTCCTCGCTTCCGGCAGATGGCGCGGTCACTGGTACACAGCTGATTGTTAAAAAAAAAACTGTTTTTTCGCGGTCGCGGATATGTGACTGATGCAAAAAATAGATAAAATCAATCCTTGATGCGGATTATATATCATGCTAAAATTTCAGCTCGATCGGTGCAGTACTTTTTGAGTTTTTGAAGCGTACACAAACCAACATAACATTTTTATATATATTGATATAAACAGAGTCACATTGAATTAGCTTTACCCACGTATTGTGTATCGATATCGAAAACGAATGGCACAATAATAAACGGAATTTTTTTTTTTTTTATTCATCCTTCGGTGGTTGAAAGTCAATGACCGTAATTGATCAGCTGTTTTTGTAATTTTTCGCGGCGCTTAGATATTTTTATAAAATTCCAAAAAAAAAGGAAAGGGAGGAAGAAGGAAGGGAGGAAAGAAAGGATCGTAACAGGTGGCGTTCTGTAGTTTCTGCCTACCCCATAGGAAAAAGGCGTGATTGTTATGTTTTTTATGTGTCTAAAAAAATTGCTTTTCGGTCGTTGGGTTGCGTTAATATATTTAGAGAGTGTCGCCAGAGTGTCATCAAAAGTTTAGAGCAAAGTTGGAAGAAAAAAAGAAATTGTTTTTTATTTTTGTTCATTCGTTTTCGATATTGATATCCAACACGTGGGCAAATTATTGTCAGCTTATTTAATTTCAACCTGGATAAAATTATTTTTTTCTCCTCTTAACTAATTATTTTTTTAACTGATTTATTGGTTTAGGTTTCACAGTAGTAAATATGTAGTTTGGGTTTGTTCATTCCTAAATCGGGCAATATTTACCATTTTGCATTTCTCGGAAGCTGAACGGAGTAGTAAGGTTCACGACAACAGGGTCGCCCCCCATTAAATGAACCTCCAAAACATATTAACCTACGAAATTGAGGGTGTTAAAGTTTCAACACTAACAACATACACCCAAACTTTCAAACACCCGAAAACATTCACTACTCATCAACATCTGCCTAGCTTGGCAACTATGTTGTGGTTGGCTTCCAGTATAACCGGATGCAGCTTGAACACCAGTATTTTACATACAGCGACTGCCAGTCTGACCTCCACAACCCAGTAACTGGGGAATACTATACCCCTTGGTAATGCTGGTTCTGTCAGACTTTCCAGATTTTGACGACCTGTAACGACTGCAAAAGATCCACAAGTGACAGCTGGGACCAAGGAATTAATGTGCTTTCCGAGGCACGGAGCGGTCTTGGTATGTAAAGATGGTCTCCCATCCAGAAAACTATCGCTGCAAGCGTAGTTTAACCTGATCGATCAATCCGTGCGGCAGAAAATATTCACTACTATCGACGAAATGTCCCAACATAAGTGTGAAAATGTAACAAGCTTCAAAAATATTCTACTGAAATATTTTACATTCAATCGTCCAACATAATCTACAAAATCACTCGTGGTTATCGAATGCACCACCAACCATCCACCAACCACCCCCAACGACCCACCACCGCCCTTTCACTGCACTTATAAATGGAGCGAGTGTCCCGTTTGCTTAATGAAATTCAATTCACAGTGAAAAGGGGTGACGGACTGGTGTCGTACTTGGCAATACGGTTTCCAATAGACAATCATGTAATCAAGTAACATGTGGGTATAGCCCCGTCCAGAAACGCAACATGATTTTATGTTGCTGAAAATGTGTTGCTGGCAACATTGCTTGTAATTTGTGGGTAGACGTTTTAATTACTACTTTTATCAGCAGCGGCGGCGGGAATAGACTACCGTGATAATGTTCAATCTGTGTGCTAAATATTATCCAAATCGTGGCGTTTATCAAACTTCTGAACACACAAACTTACACAAAAGTAGTTTGTACGTTTTGGATTTCCATAATTACTGACTTTGCTGGCGGCTTCGCGTGGAGACCGGAAATTATCCTGCGGGAACGTACTACCTTGATAAAAAGTACCCATGTGTTAATCCAGGTTATGAACTATCTTTATGCCGAATTTACATCCAAATCCGTTCAGTAGTTTTTGCGTAAAAGAGTAAAAAACATCCATACATCCTTGCATTCTCAAAAACGTTACACATTTAAATGTAGCATGTATTAGGAAGTAGGATTAGTAGGAGGCATACGAGGCGTTTTAAGTTATATATCTATCATTTGTCACTTGACATCTTTGTATCTACTTATTATTATCTAAGAACAGAAATAAAAAAATCACATACGGCCTTTCTTCTCAGAGTAGTCAGATAGGAAACGCCGACCTCATCTAGTTTTAAAAAATATGATTGACGTGTAAAAGTGTTTGTACAAACCTACTTGAAAAAATAAAGTCATTTATCATTTATCATTTTATCATAAATCTACATCATGGGCACTTGTGAAACGGCAGATGCTAGGTTGCGATTTGTAGATTCCTGTGGAGAAGAGCCGGCAATAAACTCTACGGTTACTCATTAAAAAAAAAAAAATGAAAATGATATCTTATTAAAGGTATGGGAGAGGACAGTGTAGGCCTGTAAACAAACTTTTATTTCTATTTATATATATTTCGAAAAATTTCATCTTTTATTTTATGTTTTTGGCCTTCGTAATGAAATTTTCTTTCACAAAACACAGAACTAAAAGTAATAAGAAAACGCGACTCAAAGTTCACCGGCTGCCAAATTTCCTTACAAGCCAAGTTATTGTGTCCTCAGAGCAGGTGACGTCATTTTAAAGTGAATTCTCGTGTCGCTTCTGACGTTTGGAACATAAAATTTTCGTCCATATTGACGACGGTCTTCGAAAAATCACGTACCAAACTGATTTGGTGACTAAGGAGTTTCTTAGCTGAGACGTGTGACGACAAGTTTAGATATATGTATGTTGCTTGTAACTGTAATATGCTGTAAATCTACCTCAGCATCTATCCTAATTCACCTGCCAGGGTCGCGAAATTCGTTCGAAGGAGTTACCGTGGCTCTGGCGTATGGGTAACTGAAGGAACACGGGTGGGTTTTAGTCAGTAAAAGTCTGACACGCCGTCCCGCTCCGCCCAGAGCGGGAGAAGTCATTTGATGATTTATCATCCAAAAAAAAGCATCTAATTCACGGCCGTATACTCCGAGGAGTTATGCAGAGAATACTAGAATTTAATTTAGGTTGAATTTTGTAAAATATTTTCAATTTAGAGAGCAGTGTCGGTGGTATCGGGTACTTACGAGCTGTAGGTCATGGGTTCGAACCCAAGCAGGCGTTTTACTTTGTGTAAATAATTTCATCACCCACATGCTCTCAAAACGGTGAAGGAAAACATCGTGAGGAAACCGGCATGTCTTAGAACCAAAAATTCGAAGACATGTGACTTCTACCAACCCGCACTGGGCTCTCGTGGTTGATTACGGCCTAATCTTTCTCAGTAAGAGGAGTACTGTGTCTCAGTAGTGAGAATGATAAAGGCTTATTATGTAATGCTTGTCTATGTGTGGTTATAAATTCAATTTTCTCAGGGATGTAAAATACCGAAAACTGAATCCAATTATATTGTAATTTGGGGATTAAAATCATTCTTTATGAAATATTGTAATCTTTCTATAACCTCAAATAGCACATCAAGTTAAATAAAAGCAAATGACAAACTTAAACGGTTAAAAGATTAAGAACATTTTAATATCATCAATCAGATAATAAATCCTGTTTACACCATCCCTCGAAGAAATTCGTGAAAACTTACAATTTTATCTATGTTCCGAAGATATTTGCGAAAATTGCTAAAGCGATTTCGTTTTATGACCGGAAAGAATATTTCTTCTTGAAGCTCTTAGAGTAACTCTGGGCTTATAGTCTGTGTTTATTTTGTGAAAGCCTTGAGTTATGATAATTGTTCAAGATCTATGTTAGGTATATAATATAAAATAATGATGTCGTTAATGTTTGCGTGCCGCGCTAAGCGACCCGCACTTCGGCTACAAGACAGGCCGTGGTGTCCTAGACTGTTGACAACTTCGCCACAGTGGCAGCGATGAGGAGAACAACAAGGAGCTCCTAGTCTTAGAGAAGCAGCGAGGCGGAAAGTAGTGTCGTCGAGCAAAGTGCCTATGTTCGACGACGGTAGCGCATGAAGCCACAGACCCGACTCCCATTTAACCACAGCCAGCAGGCGCGCACGCTCCGCGGTTGTAGTAGACGAGTTTAGTAAATTGTCTTGTACAACTCTGCAGAGTGGCTCATCCCACCGTCTCTGGGAAAGTGGGTTATCGGGTAGATTTGAATTCGGGCAAGCGAGTTTCCAGGCATCTATAGCCTCGATGAAGCACGGCACATCAAAATTAATCAGTGTGGAAGCTAAGATTTTCCTGATTAATTTCTCAGTGCCGTGGACCGAGGATATGAAAGCCGGTAAACTGAGACTGGAAATTTTGCGGACGCCGATGCCTCCCATACGAATGGGAAGAGTTGCTTGTGCCCAAGCTCGGTCATCCAAGGCCACATTTAATAATGAGGTTAGTGTGTGTCGGATAATTTGGTCCATTCTGTCCAAAAGGTGAGTGTGCTTCCATAAATGGGAAGCGCGTAGGAAATATGTTAATTTTGGGGCGAAACAACAGTATCGAATTAAGGTGATAGCCGAATGCATGTTAATTTGGAACAGTCTTTCTGAAACATCATTAAAATTTTGTATTTTTTCCTCTATAAAAGAGGGAAATGAGTTCTCAAAGATTGGAGACCCAAGGAGACGAAGAGAGCTTTTTTCAATAATTTTTATTTCTGGAGCTATTGCGTTAAATTTTGTAAGTGTCAGTTGTCTGTCAGTACTGTCCGTTAAATAGAGTTCACATTTTGATAGGTTTAGATCAAGGCCGATGGAATGAAGCTCATGTTTTAAGAATGTTAGGTCATTTATTACTGTTTCTACATCGCCTCCCAAGGTTCCATCATCGAGATACCAAACATTAAATTTGGAATTTAGCTGTCGAATGATTGGGTGAATGGCTTCAAACATTAACGACATCATCCGACGAGCTCGTCGGCGTTCCAGCTGTATTAGAACCCATTGGCTTGGCACGCGACGATGGCAAGAGACCGGACGGTATGTCTTTGTTTCCTTGGAAGGTGGGTAGGCCTTTAGTGTGGGACGCAACGTGTGTCGATACTCTTGCGCCATCCCATCTTCCTAGCTCGGCTTGCTGCGCTGGCGCTGCCACTGCGGCTGCGGAAAACCTCAAGCGGAGAAAGTATGGCAACCTTATTGGCAATTACATTTTCGAGCCGTTTGGGGTTGAAACCCTCGGGCCGTGGGGTCAGAGTGCTCATGGCCTTTTTAAAGAAATCTCAAAGCGGCTAGTTGACACTTCTCGTGACCCAAGGGCTGGTTTTTATTTTGGCCAGCGGCTAAGCATTGCTATACAGCGTGGTAATGCCGCCAGTCTCTTGGGTACATTGCCGGTCGACAGCGTTGAGGATGAATTTTTCGATGCTTTATTTTAGTTTGTGTATAGTTTTGGTTAAGTTAATATATAATTTTGTTATTTTTATATAAAATATAATGTCATATATACATATATATAAAAAAATAGAATTACTTTTAATGAGACTGTGTTATTTTTGAGCTCATTTTGCATTACTTCTATTAGCAAAATGTCTTTTTTTTTTGTTTACCCTACAGAACAAGTTCTTTGGTCCGTGAAATTAATGGGTTCTAGATATTCTTTGATGATAATAATTAATCATTATTTTCATTTTGAAAATTGATAAATTAACATTATATTATAATTTTGCTTTAAAACAGATGAGTTCGGTATTTCTGTCCTAGAACCGAGGGCGATAGATCGAACTCAGAAGTCAACCACTTTATTAAAGTTCAGCCTTAGTCATGGTCGTATGATATTAGTCCACGCATGAGATTAGTCTTCATATGGCTTTCAGCCTTTTACGAGTTCTTTTCTGAATTAAACCGTGCACCTACACTTCTGTAGTTTCATAAGCGCCCCTGTAGTTTTATGTAAAAACTCAAACGGTTTAGCGACAGTCGATTGGTCCATGAACCGCTGGTCAGCATTATCTTTAAACCATTAACTTTTCATCCAAAGGACTTTTCATGCACGAACGTTTCGCCAGCATAACTCTACGTCAGTGAATGCTTAACCAACAGAATGTTTTGACCAATAACTTTCACCCAAAGAACAATTGGCCCATGGACTGTTCTCCAACAGAACGAATGATCAATTACTCATATCCCAAACGTTATTTTATGAGATAAAATCGTTTCTGGTGTAGGAGGTCATAGTTTTAACCTAACCTAACCTCCCCAAACCATGTCAGATCTGCCCCGAAGGGTATTTCAAGGTATTAGTGCTTCTAGAGGTTACCTAAACACTCACTGACGTACCGTTCTGTTGGAGAACAGTCCATGGACCAATTGTTCTTTGGGTGAAAAGTTATTGGTCAAAACGTCACGTGAGTGTTTAGGTAACCTCTAGAAGCACTAATACCTTGAAATACCCTTCGGGGCAGATCTGACATGGTTTGGGGAGGTTAGGTTAGGTTAAAACTGTGACCTCCTACGCCAGAAACGATTTTATCTCATAAAACAACGTTTGGAATATGAGTCATTGGTCATTCGTTCTGTTGGAGAACAGTCCATGGACCAATAGTTCTTTGGGTGAAAAGTTATTGGTCAAAACATTCTGTTGGTTAAGTATTCACTGACGTAGAGTTATGCTGGCGAAACGTTCGTGGATGAAAAGTCCTTTGGATGAAAAGTTAATGATTTAAAGACAATGCTGACCAACGGTTCATGGATCAATCGCCTGTTGGTAAACCGTTTCAGTTTATTTGATGTAAAATAAAATATTTTGTTGTGCTTATATTTCGCTTAAGATCGTCTACGGTACTTTTAAGTCGGTGGTTTGAGAAACAAACCATAAAAATTTGGGTGGGCCAGTACCCACTTGTCAGTAATCATGTAGTTTAACTTAGAACTTTTAAATGACACGCTAGTTTCTGACTATTACACAGATTCAAGAAGATGTTTTTCATGTTCAACTACCTACTTCTGTTATGTTATGATTGATGTGATCATCAACATCATCGTTTCAGCTCAAAGATGTCCACTACTTGACTAAGCCTCATCCAATTTGGTGAGTTTGACCATAAGCGCTACGCTTGGCAGATGTGTTGGCGATCGCAGTATAGTAGCCAAATGCATAGTTAAAGCTGCTGCTCATTCTCTAGTAAGACCCTTAATGATAAATATGATAAATGATAAATGACTTTATTTTTGCAAGTAGGTTTGTACAAACACTTTTACACGTCAATCATTTTTTTTTAAACTAGATGAGGTCGGCATTTCCTATCTGACTACTCTGAAAAGAAACGCCGAAACAAACTCAGAGGTCACAGTCTCTTTTAAAGTCCAGACATAATCTTAATCAGATCATGTGAAGACCATGTGGATTGGTGTCTGAAGTGGTCTTTTAAGGAAAGAACACACAGCTTGAGTGGACCTGTCCAATCAGTGCACGCATTTGTCAGTCTCAGAACTTAAGGAGGTTAATGATTCGAGGAACAATACCAAAGAAAGGACATTTGTGTAGGTCGCACAAATTACTCAAACTCCCAGACAACGTAAAAAATTAAATCAGAAGAAAAGGAAACCAAAAAAAAAGTCGCCTCTTATGACATCCATGGGAACACAAATGGGATTCTTTACGTTCGACACAACACGGAACATGATGTAACTCGTTCAAAAATACGCAACTTTTTATACTATTTTTGTATAACCAAATTTCAGAAGATGATCTTAGTCATTTCTTTGATAGAGATATCTTACATCCCCATTTATTCTGAAATAAACTCGGAACTAACATCTAATTTACATTAAGTTAAAGTGTTATGATTTACGGGCTGTTTGTACGGTGGTATATAAACTTAAAGTACAGCGTGCGAATGCGGTGCGATGCGTATCTCTTTCCAGTTTTGTTTGTAGTACATTTATAAAGGAATTTAAGTTTTGAGGTGGCAGTATTGTGAGACTTTGTATTAGATTTTGTTCTAAATCAATGTATTATTTTTGGATTTATTAATTACCTATACTAAAGCCTTAAACGACGCGAATATTCAAGGGAGCTTATGTTCGAGCCATTTCATAAATGATAATCGTCATTTATGTTCTTATTCATGTTACTGTTATAAGACTGTTACTTTTTAAATGATATAAATATTTGATTTATTAGATTAAAAGGAATGTCTTAAATAATTTCATAATATGAGTGAAATATAGTAGATATGCGTCAGGGTGCTCATTTTTAGTCAAAATTATTGTTTTTCCTTTACAGATGCAATTAAATTATGCATAAGTAAAGCAACATCGTTGTTTTTTTTTCTGAAGGCATATAAGCCGCGGCCTGACTAGAAGAGTAGTCGCGTAACAAACCAACTCAAGGAGTAGCTTTCAACAACATTCATTACGTTATAAACGTTGTTGAGCTGATAAATTTTTCCAACATAATTATGATGCAATGGATCAGCAAAATGATTCAGACTCTGACTGATAGTATGCTACGCAAACAGGATGCAGAAACAAAATCAACTACAACAGTTAGTATTCATTTACAAAAGCAGTGTATGATCGCCACATCCAACACTTACTGGTTCAGAACGTCCAATATTACTTCACCAAACTTTGTTATTACTTCAGCCAAGTTTATTTGGTAAATGAACTGAAAACTGGCGTCCAGTGACGCACACAATTTATAACCCCATACATTACTCCTGACAACATTCAGAAACGCGAATTTGAACCTTAAAACCCGCAATTAAAGTCCATCAAACAGCATTTTAAAAGTTGTAGGCTGTTTTAGATTTGCCAAATTGTAATGCAGTTAGCGTAACGTAATTTAGTCTTTATTATTTTAGTGATAGGTCTTTAAATCGGTGATTAAAATCCTCAGGTACCTAAGTTCTAATTAGGCAAGGTGGAGCTCGTTTAAATGTTTTAGAGGCCCTTAGGAGGAAGCAGTAAAATGTAAAACACTTTTCACGGTTGATTTGAATACAAAGTACTAAATGTAACACGTACCTGTTTAAATTGTTTAACTTAGTATTTTAGTGAGTATCGTTACTGAGTAATCAACTATCAAAGTTAGTATCTCTTTTTAGTTAAAAGATCATTTGCATCTGAAGTTTTTTGTTACTTTCATCACAAGTCTGCTCTGTTTCTATTTTTAGTTTGGTATTACCAACCTAAATGCAGTGCCAATAATAATGTGACGCTCTGATAACGTTGCAGGGCCAATGTAGCCAGAAAACAAACAAAAAGGTCGTGCCCAGCAGTGGGAAACGATATGGGCAACTAAAAAAAGGTTCTTTTTGCTTCCTTTTTAACCGACTTCAAAAAAAGGAGGAGGTTATCAATTCGACTGTATGTACTTCCCTCTTTGGTCGTATCTTGTATCATGTAAATGGTCCTTTAGTTTCATGTGTTTTACAAGTAGACAGTGATGTAAATCTCTGACCATTTATGTGTTGTTATACATAAAAAGAGTTGAGCAAGCCAGTGTGAATAGTAGTCTTATTTCGCCGCAGTATCTTGTAAGCAGAGTGGCGCAGTGGAAGCGTGCTGGGCCCATAACCCAGAGGTCCGTGGATCGAAACCACGCTCTGCTAAATTCTACTTTTTGTAGATCTTGATATGGTTTTGAATCACCTTTTTTTCATCCAAAAGAAAGTAATCGTCTAGCGACGCAATGGAATATTTATACCAAGACTAGAAATATTGTAAAAGCATTAGTTTAGTGAGCAAGTAATTTTGGACAGGCAAGTATGTCATTTTTAATTCATTAGTAGTAAAAAATCTGATTAAATATATTTCGTTTTTTTTTTGGTTGGCGTATGCTATTCCACTCTTTGGCAAAAGTACCCGTCAAGGTCTTCCAGGTACTCTTTCTCCGCGCCACCTTTTATAAGCTTCGCTATATGCGTCCAGGTCATCTAGCTACCGCTTTCTGGGACGAATGCTGTGGCACCGTCCATAATCGGGCACACATTGTGTAGAAACTTTTGCTCAACGGTCATTCTACTTGCAGCTGATTTTACCCGCCCATTCTCATTTGAGCCTGTCAGCATTCTCGTCTACGTGTAATTCATTTATTTAAAAAAACCGGCCAAGTGCGAGTCGGACTCGCGCACCGAGGGTTCCGTACAAATCTGTAGGTATTCTCGGTTTAAAATTATATATTTTTTTAAATTTTTATATTTCAGTTGATTGAATGTAAGGTAAATTGCGGTTTACGATTTATGACGTTTTAAAAAAAAAACTACTCACTCGTTCTCGTTCAAACCAATTTTCGTTGGTAGTTTACATGGTAATGTACATAATATATTTTTTTAGTTTTATCATTCTCTTATTTTAGAAGTTACGGGGGGGGGGGACACACACACATTTTACCACTTTGAAAGTGTCTCTCGCGCAAACTATTCAGTTTAGAAAAAAATGATAGTAGAAACCTCATTACCATTTTTGAAGACCTATTCATAGATACCCCACACGTATGGGTTTGATGAAAAAAAACATTTTTGAGTTTCAGTTCTATGTATGGGGAACCCCAAAATTAATTGTTTTTTTTTTCTATTTTAGTGTGAAAATCTTAATGCGGTTCACAGAATACATCTACTTACCAAGTTTCAACAGCATAGCTCTTATAGTTTCGGAAAAAAGTGGCTGTGACATACGGACGGACAGACAGACAGACAGACAGACAGACAGACAGACATGACGAATCTATAAGGGTTCCGTTTTTTGCCATTTGGCAACGGAACCCTAAAAAGAAACTACTATACAATGAGAATAACATAAGTACTTGTCTTTGCCTTGCAATTTGTATCATCTAAATGTGGTTTTAGTGTCATGTGTAATGCAATTAGAAAGTGATGTAAATCTCTGACCGTTTAACAAAAAAGACCCTATTACCCAATTAACACGAAGTAAAGTAAAATCATTCCATTGTTTTAATAAAGGTTCCTAAAAAATGCAAACTCACTCACAGTCAGGTAAGTTAACAAATTATGATGAAGGTTTACGAGGCGACCATGAAAACCTTATAAACAAAATAACGATGCAAAATGTTCTGTCGTTTATGGCCGTCTCTTTACGAGGCCAAACATTACGAGATCGTGTTTTAAATGAGAGAGAACTGTTAAAAGCAAGGTCTTCTGAATGGTAGGAATTCCTGGGGGTGTCCTTTTGACGGGGAGCCATTTTGGACTGCATAATTAGTGCTATGTTGGGATTGGACGGAGGTAATGGACAGTGGACATAAAAATCAAATGTATGTTAATATTATACTGCGCCTGTATTACCTGAAAGGTGGTCTGTGTCCCAGCAGAGGGCACATTATAGGCAGATTATGGTGATGTAATAGCCTCATGTCTAATTAAAAGAGCGCGAGCCTGTTGTCACTTAAATCGGACTCCGGACTTTAACTGAGATCAAAAACACGAAAACGTGCATGTCCGACATTTTCTACATATTAATGCGTGAAGCAAAAATGTTGTGCCCCTTTTTATACAAATAACGCGGGCGGAGGAGCATGAAATTTGGAACAGTTAAAGTTATGTGGAAAAGGAGTGCATATTTTTTTATAATAGTATATTTCTATTTAAATGAATTATGGTCGAATTTTGACCACTGACCGACCAATAGGCTACGCGGATAAGCAGAAATTTTTTTGGAAATATGAAGCAATTGATTAGTTAATTCCTTCAAAATGTTTTAGGGAACAGATCTGTTAAATTTCAGAAGCCCAAACACGTGTATTGCAATATGAGCCTGATCCATTTGGTAAATAAGCATGGATCTCGATACACAAATATTAAACATTCGCATTCAACTCTACATTTGTGTATTTAACTGCTAGGCACGCAATGCCTCCATACACTATGCTCTTGTTTCCGAATATCCTCAAATATAACTATATAACTATGTATCTATGTCTCTTCGCCGCCCTTCGTTAAGCGAGTAATTTGAATAATTTTATTGTTATTTTTTTTACGTGTTGTACTAAATGGATCTAAGTTATCTGAATTAAATGAATTTTATTTTTATTTATGTATATGTACGGGTACCAAAAGAGATAAGTAACCAGAGTCGTCGGAGAAATCCATCGGTTTCTGTTTTCAGATAAAATAATATTAATAGAAAAGAGTTTGAATCGTAACTTTTAAATAGTATTATATTTTCTACAGGCAACTCACATCATCATCATTATTTCAGCCGAAAGATGTCCACTGCTGGAAATAGGCTTCACCAAACTCCGCCACTTCGACCGGTTTTGTGCTTCCCGCATCCAGCGGATTCCTGCGGCCTCCACAAGGTCATCGGTCCACTTTGTGGGAGGCGACTCGCATGAACTTAATTTATTTGTGGGGAAATCGACAATTTCAAAAATATGTATTAGGCAACCGGTACGAAATTCAAACCGACCCCGGTGCAGTTGCTGTATCCACTAGCTAGAACAGAGCCACCAGAAATTCGTAGAGCAGTGGCAAGCTCAAGGTAAAGAGCCAAGATGGATTCCGATACACGACACCCTTTGCGCGATAATATCCTCGTGTCACAAAGGATCAGCTTTTTAAAGTCTATCGTCCGACTCACTAGCGGTCTAAGGCAAGGCCTGTGGGGAAATGTTGCTTCCTTGCCAAACCCATTCCTTTCACGTGCTGAAAATGTCACATCTGGACATGAGTTGCTTTGGCTTTCCTGGAGGTCTTTAAACAGACTTCAGACTCAAGTAAAGAAAACCTGTTCAGGTTTCACAGATGACTCCGCCGTTGAATGTAAATGTTGTGTTCTCACACAAACAATGGGGCATTTAATATCGTGTCCAGCGTGTCCTGATGTCTGCACGCTACAAGATTTGATGGACTCCGCTGAAAGTGCTAAGCTCATACCCAAATTCTGGGCTGTTAGTATTTAGATTGCTATCGACACGGTAAGATGAAGAAGAAGAGAGCTCTAAAACTTGTTTAAAAAGACATTCATTTAACTTCCAGCACAAACACTGCACACCCTTGTGAAGCCAGGTCGGGACGCAATTTTTAGGGTTCCGTTGCCAAATGGCAAAAAACGGAACCCTTATAGATTCGTCATGTCTGTCTGTCTGTCCGTCCATCCGTATGTCACAGCCACTTTTCTCCGAAACCATAAGAGCTATGCTGTTGAAACTTGATAAATAGATGTATTCTGTGAACCGCATTAAGAATTTCATACTAAAATAGAAAAAAAACAATACATTTTGGGGTTCTTACTTACTTAGAACTGAAACTCAAAAAATTTTTTTCATCAAACCCATACGTGTGGGGTATCTATAAATAGGTCTTCAAAAATGGTATTGAGGTTTCTAATATCAGTTTTTTCTAAACTGAATAATTTGCGCGAGAGACACTTCCAAAGTGGTAAAATGTGTGTCCCCCCCCGTAACTTCTAAAATAAGAGAATGATAAAACTAAAAAAAAATACATGATGTACATAACCATGTAAACTTCCACAGAAAATTGGTTTGAACGAGATCTAGTACGTAGTTTTTTTTTAATACGTTATAAATCATAAACTGCAATTTACCTTTCATTCAATCAACTCAAATATAAAAAATTAAAAAAAAACATTTAATTTCATAAAAATAAACCTTATGTATAAACCGAGAATACCTACAGGTTTGTACGGAACCCTCGGTGCGCGAGTCCGACGGTTTTTATGATTAAAATACGATCGTAGTGACATGCAGAATACTAGTTCTCATTTCCAATTGATTTTGACAAATTGCCCTAAACAATGTATCGGGTATATAGCAGTAGCAGGCATCCATTGCGTAATGAATCCATAATTTGAATTGACTATCTATAATCAAGAACAGTTAATCTCATATTATTTTGTCTACAAATATACCTACATATTACAACCGAAATAGACAGCCAACCACTCAACCACGCAACTCAAGCCACTCAACAATAATAAAATAACTCTCGCCACCGCCATCGCCGTGGAGAATAAGTTTAATAAACCAAAAAATGGCTCGCAAATCCCAATATCTCACGTCGCTTTATAAAATTCCCATGACGAATATGACGACGGTAGGTGAGTGAATAAACCCGACGTTTCGGAAAACTTTAAGACAATTTATTATACGTGGCTTCGTTCCTGTGGCTATACGCTACTGTGTAACAAAATGAAATATCTAAAAAGTTTTCTTCCCCGCCTTGAATTTTACACTGGGGCTCGATTTTTGAATCGCTCGCGCTCGAACTTGTAATTGCTAGTAAGTCTCGCGCGACTCCTAAGATGGATATGTTTTTGTTAATACATAGGCTTTTAAGTGTTTTTCTGTTATCCCAAAAATATGGTAATTACTTTTGATAGTATGAGCGCTAGTATAAGCATTATTGGCCTATAATTTTCCACTGTTAGCACCCAACCTCCTCGGTTCGAGAGGTGAACTATAATCTACCACGCGGGCCCAGTGGGGGATGGTAGAAGTCACATGTCTCTGAAACTTGGTACTTTAATATGGTCACCTATCCATGAACCAATTCCGGCAATCGTAGCTTAACCAGTCAATTACCGTAATTACAGACACAATTAAAAACCATTGTGTCTATACCAAATGTGGTATCTCAGGGACTTAGAGGTTAAGGTGCTAATGAACCCGTGCGGCACTGTCGTGTCCACTGCTGGACATAGGCCTCTCCAATTCACGCCATTCAGCTCGAGTCTCGGCAACTCTCATCCAGCTGCTACCAGCCACCTTGCGAAGATCGTCGCTCCACCTAGCCTGAGGGCAGCTGGCTTTACTTAGCCACAAGTCACTCAAAACCACAAAAAAGAAACATTATCAAAAATTTACCAAATATGACATAAATAAAAACAGTCGCGAATTTTATAATTACAAATGTACCTATCGCTCGAGCGATTACAGAATTGCTCCCCTTTCTATTTTTCATAGTTGTGCACCTTTTATTTGCTTACAAGACATCTGTCTTTGTTCCAGAATGTTCCGTCTCTTGTCAAATTGGGGTAACACGGGCAAGGAGCGAAGATAAACAGATAATTGGAAGGTGTTAATGGCAATTAACTGAATACAGGAGGGATTCATTCGTTAATGTTAGTCTATTTATGTGTGTTAAGTTGTTTGATGTTTGCGTTCAGGGGTTTGGCACGTTTGGCGACTATTTTGTTTTCTGGGTTATTAATTATGAATCCAAGAGTGTCTGTTTTACAAAGTCTGAAAAGGCTCTTTTTGAAAGATTATTTAGTAAAACTTTTTGCTTAAAAATCAACCAACTTAAAGTTATTTTGTCACTTTGTAGTATTTTTTTTTAGCAAAATGTAGTTTATATTTTCCACTTTTTAGTTATGATACATACCCTGCACTATTTTATTATTATTATTTATCAAAACTTTATTCACATCTAAAAGTGGTATTTTACGAGTCAACCTTAGGGTAATCCAGAGCGAAAATATGGCAGGTGCAACATAAGGGATAAATATATCGGAAACAAAATTTATAAAATGTTACATTTTGTTTTGTTATGTACGTGTACAGACGCCGACAGATAAAGCTACTACAATATGTCAAATTTCGTTAATAGGTTTTCAACTTTATTGCTAAATTATTACGTTCATGTTTGATTGGCAAAATTCGACAGTTTCGCATTATCATCATCATCATTTCAGCCGAAACACGTCCACTATTGACATAGGCCTCCTCCATTTTGGGGGTGTTCACCAATATCGCCATGCTTGGCAGGCGGGTTGGCGATTACAATACGGTGGTAAAATGCATAGAGAACGCTGCTGTCCATTCTCTCGTAAGCCCTCTAATCGCCTCTTACTGCACCCACGGGAAGAAATGGGCTGGTGCTATTCCTTACGTCTGGCACCACACGGGACATACATACATACATTAAAATAATTAAAAATTGCCGAATTCAGAAACTCCTCCATTTTGAAGTCGAAAAATAAACACTTTTTATTAAAGTGGAAGCCGGTGACTCTCCGACGGATTGTTTTTCTTTATCAATTTGGTAAATCAATCACAGAGAGACTATCAAATAAATTTTCATGAGTGTCAGCACTTTGTAACTACTGCCAGAGCGTAACATGCTACGTCAATTTGCCGTCTCAAACCTGTCAGAAAATGACAGTTGTGACTTTAATATACCTACTTTCGATCAAATTTCAGCTCGTTGATTAAGGGTCGGTTCACATCTGACAGAAGATGCGTCAGCGTATTATCGGTCGCGTCTATTCGGTCAAATAGTGTGTTTTCATATCTGACGGAAGATGCGTCGGGCGTAATTTTGCATTTCCGTGATAAATCGTTCTGTATCAAACATTTTCAATGCAAGAAAACTTCGAACGTCAGTACACAAATATCTCCGCAGATGTTACGTCTAGTCTGAATGCATCAGTCAATATACACGTGGCGGAACGTTGCCGCTCTTTACGTCGGCCGACAATGCGTTGAAGGAAACGGAACAGACGCTGTACGCTCGACGCACTAACGCATCTTCGGTTAAGTGTGAAAGGTTGAATGTTTTCTCATATAAATGTCTGTTCTGGCGTTACGCGACCGATGATACGCGACGTATCTTCCGTCAGATGTGAACCGACCCTAAGGGCGCCAAGGTCTGCCAGGGTCGCGAGATACGTTCGAAAGAGTAACTGTGGCCCTGGCATAAGGGTAACTGAAGGAACACGGGTGAGATTTAGTCGGTAAAAGTCTGACACGCCCTCCCATTCCGCCCAAGAGCGGGAGACGTCATTATGTCGAGAAAAAAAATATCCCGAGCATAACAAATATTGATGAATTAACGAACTGAATGTATTGACGATTGGAACGAATATTATACTGTAAATATAATTCGCGACCTCAACATACCTATATGTAATCTGTTATTATTAGTGTCAGGTTGTAATGTTGATTAAATGATATTAAACTCCAAAAAACGTAACAAAATTTAATTAGGAAAGCTACCTAATCGCGTTATCTATTAATTTTCCTGATTTCATTTATCTAGCAAAGGTAATAGGAGACTTTCCACCACGGATAATAGAAAACTAAAACTACACACGCCAGCACAACGAGGCTGCAAATACACATTATCTCGATGCAGAATCCAGGAAACGAAACTCTAGCCATAAACCGAGTTCAGATAACGCTTCTAACCTCGGACGTAGCAACTACCAACACGGATATTATATCTAAAATATTTCACATTTCAAAACTGAAACTTGTCTGAACATGTGACGGGAAACGCGCAGTTAAACAAGTATTTAACCATAGTCTGTTGAAAAGTGACTGCGAGCAGGGTTAGAGATGAGGCGTATTTACTGGAACAGGTATGCGCAAATGGTAATTACTGTGTGAGCCTGAGGGGGTATTTATACCGGGACCAAGCAAAATAACAGTTTTTTGCGTGTCAATCAATATTTCGTTTATTTCACGATTTCTAACATGCAAATTACTTCTTTAATTTATAGCTAACCTATATAACATAACGAAACATCGAAAGCAGTGGTGGCCTAGTGGTATTGGCTCAGACTTACGAGTTATAAGACGTGAGTTCGTATCCAGACAGGGTCTTTACTATGTGTAAATTATTTCATCACAACTGCTCTCAAAACCGTGAAAAAAAAAGCCGGCATGTCTTAGAACCAAAAATTCAAAGATATGTGTCATTTAACAGCCCGGCCCGCATGGTAGATTGTAGTCTATTTCCTCTCGAAAAGAGGAGGCCTGTGTCTCAGCAATGGGAACATTGTGGGTGGCTGATTATGTTACGTTTCATAACATATGGTCGTCTTTTGCAGACAACCTCTACAGAACCTGCTCGTATTGGGAATTTGGGATAAGGCCGCACCTAGCACGCGCGGTGGGAAGGACCATACCACAAGTACTCTATCTGGATCTGAGTGAATACTTTGGATGGACTCGAAACAGGTATTTTCTGCCTAGTATTTTTCGATACGCATACTAGGTTTACTTAGTACGAAAATAACGTAGTACGTAGGCCCACCTCTAGGGGAGAGTTAACACTCAGAGGAACTATCCAGTTGGTATGCAAGTTAGAACAAAAGATTGAATGTCGGAATATAGCTCGTCTTATGTTGTTTCAGGTTGGCCGCAAATATGTGAGGCACGTGGTTGTTATGCTGGAGTGAGATACGACTGTGACGTTATTTGGTTCATCATCTAGATAGTTACTACTATTATAAACAGGCATTTGTGAGTTTGTATGTAGGGGTTATCTTCGAAACTACTGACCCGATTCCAAAAATTCTTTCACTAATATGCAGTTACGTTATTGCCGAGTGTGCTAGGATTTTTATAGGTATTAAAACAAGAAATTCCACGCGGCTTTGTGGAAGTTTGTATGTTCATGTATAGTGGTTTGGATGTTTGTTAGTCAACCACGCAAAAACAGTCAAATGGATTTGGATGAAATATACACAAAGATAGTTTATAACCTGGATTAACTCATAGGATACATTTTTTATCCTGATTTATATTCCCTTGTGATAAATTTTTATTACAACGCGGGCGAAGCCACTGGCAAAAGTTACCACGTAATTAATAATATAAAAGAAAATATTGAAAAGGTTTAAGCGACTAGTTTTGTAAATATCTGCGATGGAATTAATCCTTGCTTAGTCCACGAATTTCTTTATTTACCTGCAGGCGAATTTCAGTCCTTTTTGTTTGTATAATTAGTATAATTACTGTGAGAAGCTAAAAAGTCAAATCCTTGTTTGAAACGTTAAAAAAATGCTGGTAATGTAGCGAAATAGGTATTTAAATAATAGTCGGTGAACTAGGTCAGTCGTGGGCTAACGAAAACATTTTTCTGTCTGTTGGATTAAAATATCAATAAACCTTTGTTTTATATTTTTTACTTGGTAATTGGAAATTCACAAAGAGTTTAAAAAATCTGAATTTTAGGCTACGGGAAAGAGTTAGGAATCCCACTTGAAATGTTACATAGGAAAGTAGAATGGTATGGCATGGTAAAATATCGCTGAGTTTTGATTTATAACATAACAACTATTGTATATTACCCATATTTGCAAAATAAAATTCTATTCTATTCTAGAAAAGGAATATCCCATCAAAAACATAAATGTGAAATGAGAGCCAAGTTCAATATATGCCTTGGTTGTTGACTTCAACGACAAAAGAAGTGAGATCTAAATGGGTGCCAAGTGCAATGGTCAGTCCTGAAATTTATTTGTAACTACATAAAATATAATTTCTTCTTATAACTTAGGATAATAATATATTGTAGCCTAAGGTCTGACTTGGCTAGTTCTCATATACGAATTATTATGTTCGATGGTTAGTTTCGACCAGCAAGCCAAATTTTCGGAATAATAAAATAAGAACCGACAAGTAACAGGTTTAGAACTTGCGAAGGTTATAATATTATTAGTATATGAAAACTAGCCAAGTCAGAACTTAGGCTACAATATATTATCAATAATAATTGTATAGGAAGCCTGTGTTCAGCAGTGGACGTCTTTTACTTGAAATGATAAATGATGTTGAGTGTCTTTTTATTGGAAGTCACTTGTTTTTATTATTACAAAAGTTTTCACCGAATTCGTTACAATGTTCAAAAATGTTTACGAACCTTGGAACGAAACTATGCTTTCACAATTCCTATGTGACGTTACAAAAATGGCCGCCAAAACTTGTTACGACTTAGTTTAACAAAGTTTTGATAAACTGCAGTTTTTTATGCTGCTTAACGCCACGTGTGAACGGGTGTGAGCCATCTGTTACAGTCTACCCTTTGATGTCGAAGTTCAAGCAAGTTTTATGGACTAACTGGAGTTTAGTGTTCAGTTTTGTTAGGCTATAAGTTACGGCAGTCAAGTGAATTTTGTGTTATTAATTTATGTTGGTTTTAAAATATGCAGCGTTTTTTTTGTAGTATCTTAGTAGGTAAATTTTTTGCTATTGTCAAACTCCATAACTGTGTGTTCATAAAATGTAAGTACTTTCATCTTTTTAACCGACTTCAAAAAGGAGGAGGTTATCAATTCGGATGTTCTGATGTCAAAATAAGCTACGTCCACCTGCTGGGGTGCAGGTGGACTTAGCTTATTTTGACATCAGAAAAGCTTTTGACACCGTCGACAATGATATCTTACTGCGGAAGCTAGCAGAGGTCGGATGCACCCAGCATCTATTGCGGTTTTTCGCCAGTTACATGCAAGGCAGACAGCAGTATGTGGACTGCAACGGATGTGAATCCGACTTATATTACACTTGGTCGGGTGTAAGTCAGGGCACCAATTTGGGGCCCCTAGAATTCATTATAATGATAAACAATTTGCCGGAAGTCGTAAGACATGGCGCTTGTTTATTATTTGCTGATGACCTCAAGTTGGTGCTTGAGATTAGGTCCGAGTCTGATTGCGAGCGCCTACAGGAAGACATCGATCAAATAGTACAATGGAGCCATGAAAACAAACTGTAGTTCAACGTATCCAAGTGCTCGTTGATGAGTTTCACCCGTGCTCGTGCACCTCTGCTCTATGAGTACGTGGTGGACGCGGCACCACTGCAACGAGTCACGGAGGTACGAGACTTAGGTGTTTTCATGACTCCCGATCTGTTATTCCGTGAGCATGTAACCAAGATCTGTAAGAAGGCGTACAGAAACTTAGGATTTGTTCTGAGACAAACACAAAGCTTCACAAACATCACAGCAGTTAGGGTCCTGTATGTTGCACTAGTCAGGAGTCATCTGGAACATAGTGCGGTCATATGGGCTCCACATGAAGCTAAGTACTCTGTAATGTTGGAGCGTGTTCAGAACAAGTTCACGCGCCATTTGTACAGGAAACTATATGGGGTATATCCGTTTTACCCACTGATGTACCCCACTCTGTTTGTCCTGGGCATGGTTGGCTACAATCAGCTGTATGTCCGACGGGAGTTTACGTTGGTCGCCTACTTGGTGAAGGTGCTTCGTGGAGTGGAGAAACACCCGGGAGTATTGCAGCGTTTGAGTCTGTGTGTGCCGGACCGCTACGTGTGGAGGCGGCGCAGCCCGCCACTGCTACTGGTACCTATAGCCAGAACTAACCTGCTTGCCAAGGCACCCCATACCAGAGCTATCCGTATCATCAACGACCTTCAAACTCAGATTGATGTGTTTACGTGTTGTTTTAGTGAATTCGCAAGGGTACTACTATATAAATTGTGCTACAAGCAAAATAATAATACTTAATTTTAACTTTTTTTTTGTACTACCTATCTTTTTTGTTAGTAATAATGTAATGCTGTTTTTTGTATTTTTTAATTTTATAATGTGCTTAGTTTTGTAACATAGTTTATTAGTTTAAGTTCTTAGCTGTCGCATTAGGGTAAACCCTGTAATGATAGTTTAAGCAGTTATAAATAAATAAATAAAATAATAAATGTTTATATTTTTTATTTTAATGTATGTTCGGCCATAACTCTGTCATATATAAACGGATTTGCAAAATTCTTTTTTTGTTCGAAAGGGGTTTATTCCGAAATGGCCCATATAAGTTTCATATAGATCTGATGATGACTTCCGGAGACAGACACCGGAACTCTTTAAAAAATGACAGCAAATCAACCGCGATTTCTGCTATCGCATAAATATGCATTGTTTGTTTGGACTTAGTGCAGGGTACATACTATACTAAAAAAAAAAAAACTTTTTTACAAAAAAACAAACAACCGACTTCCTTAAAAACACTACAAAGTGAAAAATAACTTTAATTTCGGAAGTCGGTGGCAAAAACCTTAAATAAAAATCCAAAGACACCGACTTCCGAAATTAAAGTTATTTTTCACTTTGTAGTGTTTTTAAGGAAGTTGGTTGTTTTTTTTTTTCATCAACATTTCAACCAAAAGATGTACGCTGCTGGGCATAGGCCTTCCGCAAGCTCCGCCACTTCGACCGGTTTTGTGCTTCCCGCATCCAGCGGATTCTTGCGGCCTTCACCAGATCATCGATCCATCTTGTGGTAGGCCTTCGAAGTATGCGGTTGCCACTCCAGAACCTTTCAGCCCCATCGGTCATCTGTTCTGCGAGCAATGTGCCCTGCCCACTGCCACTTCACTTTGGCAATTCTTGAATTATAGTTGTATGCTTAATTACCTACATTTATTCGCATATTATCTCTGTCTAAGACAAATAGATTAGTTAGTTACACTATCAGTTCCAACGTAATACACCTTCATTACAGGAACTTCATAAAAATATTAAAGCTGAAATATGTTTAGTATTTAATTTAATTTTATTCTAGAAACTTACTGTTAACTTTATTTAACAGTGTTCGTAAACAATATCAAACTGAATATCATTTACACGTTTCCAGTGATAAACACTAAACATGAACACAAAAAAGTTCGTTACAAAATACCAGCCAGGCTAGTATCAGCCTTAAACTATAAAAAGAATCTCTGGTACTGCTTTCAGATTCCATAAAGAAACCAGAAAGCAAGCCTCAATTCAATCAATCGACCATACTCTAGTCGAGACTGGCGCACCTCTAGTAACACAGAGAAATAGTGATGTCCCCGCAGATTCCCGGCTAATGCACTCGATAACAGATTTCCCGGGGTGGTCGTTTGTCCCGTGGAATGGACCGCGCATGCGCTCTACTGCAAATATGATAGACCCGCGCAACTTCAGGTGTTTAATAAAATATTATATTAGTTTGGAGGCAAGTTTGTTGGTGAAGATAATGAGTAAAAATCTATACTAATACTATAAAGAGGAAAAGTTTGTATTTTTGTTTGTTTGTTTGTTTGTAATGGATAAACTCAAAAACCACTGGACCGATTTTAAAAATTCTTTCACCATTAGAAAGCTACATTATCTGCGAGTAACATAAGCTATATTTTTATTTTAAATAAAAAATAGGAGCCCGTAAGATATTTGGGTTTTTCGGACCGAAGGTGTAAAAAATCATCCAAAAAAGTTCCTTATTAATATGTCTTTGAAGTACCAGGTTGTCATAACTTGGTAGGAGCTCACCTAACATGGGTGTGTGATAGCTAGAAAACGCTTTATGTCTTCGAAGTACCAGGTTGGCATAACTTGGTAGGAGCTCACCTAACATGGGTTTTATTGATTCTGAGGCGGTACGAAGTCCGCTGGGTCAGCTAGTGTTTGATAAATAGAGAAATATTCCATGAGGGATGGCTAACGCAGACAACCCATCCATGTGATAGGAAGTGTTGAATTCGGTCGAGTGTTTGATTTGCTACTTTAGAGTTCATCATGTGCCCAGCTTTTTCTCAAAAAATTCTGTAGTCGATCTCCAGTGTAACAGGATGCAGCAAAATACCAATATTTCACCTAGAACGACTGCTTATCTAACCTCCACAACCCAGTAACTGAATTACACTATAACCCTTTGTAAGACTGGTTGTCAGACTTTCGACTTCTTATAACTCGTATCGGACATCAAAAATCCATGAATAATAGCCGCGGCCCACGGCTTAACATGCTTTGTAAGGCACGGAGTTGCAACTTTAGAGTTACAAAGTAAAAATCTGCTTGACGTTTTATCAGTCCATTATACTAAAGCAGAAAAATCAATTTTCTTTTGCGGCTCAAACAGCTACGTTGGCACTTCGTATTGAACTTTTGTAAATAGTATTCAAATAACGGAAACACCACAAAACACAAAGGGATTCAATATCAATTGCGTCATCCGCTTCCAAAATTGCATTGCAAAATTGTAACAACCAAGCGCCATCTAACCTCGCTTCACAAAACACAACACAGTGCCATCTCGTTAAATAGGTACGCACCACAATTTCGGGCATAGTTGGCCGCTGTTCATTGCGCCGCGTACCGGTTCCCGGGAGGGCCGGGATAATGGGGTAACTCGATAAAAGATTTCCCGGGACGGCGATACCTCACAACACTGCCATCGCGGCCATTTTAACTTCATCCCGGAGTGGCAAGTTGGCTGGGATTTACACTTCTGATGGTCCCGCGCTGTTATCATAAACAAGAATGGAGTTGGAAAGTTTCGTTATTATTTACAGGGTATGTCACCTGGGTAAGTGCGTGCATGTATGTTCCTAAGTGGGATTTATAGTTCTGACTTTCTGGGGAAATGAAATTATTATTGTGGTAATCATTTTATATTACGCAGATATTATTTTCTTAGACCTGATGGTAATCCGAATAAAACGTTCTTTTTTTAACACAAATCATGGTTTCTTTGTTAAAAGTAAAGGCTTGGTCTTACGAGTATAGGTCGTGAGTTCGCACCCACTTACACAAAGTAAACTGTCTGTTTCGTGGTTTACTTTGTAATACATTTCATCACCACTGATCTCAAAACGGTGAAGAAAAGCATCGTGAGGAAACCGGCACGTCCTAGAACCAGACATTCCAAGTCATGACTGTGATATCTACTAACGCGCACTGGGCTCGCATGGTAGACTGTAGCCCACTCCCTCTCGAACAGAGAAGGCCTGTGTCCCAGCAGTGGGAACATTATCGGCTGATCAAAAATAATGCAATGGTGGTGCCGGTTCTATTTCTCATACATTCAGTTGAAGTCATACAAAATACCTATGCAACCACCAATTCGTCATAGTAAACTTCAAAACGCTCAACCTACATTATCTATCCTAAGACGAACCCCCAACTTCAAATTGAAGTTAGACCAAGCAAATTGAGCGTGGAACCCGTATTTTCGAATCAAGGCTGTATCTGCCGGTCACCAATAAAGCTATCTAACCAACCTAGATCTCAGGACTCCACATAACTTTTCCTAACTGTCTGGGACATATCTCGAGAAACAGTTACCACAAATAAAAGTGCCGTTGTCTGTCCGAAGATAATCAGGCCGAAGGCTAATTTTCTCGACGCGAGAATGGCCGAAAAACAGTTTTATCTTGCCCATAAGACCACTAAGGAAGTAATTCCACTAAACAAAGGGTCCCAATAACGATCCTAGTGTTCCGCCATAAGATATTCGCTGATCGGTCCGCCGGATAAGTTCTGCTGTAGAGTAAGAATACAGTGTAGAAGGGAAACTCATGTATAACCAGATTAAACTGGTGTTACTATGACACATTTGAGAGCGAAAGAGACCGTCATAGGGGTATAGGTGACAGAGATGACGCTATTCAAAGCCGCACTTTTTCTAGTCGATGTTCCATATCGACGGTCGGGTACCATATTTTCTTTTCTTGTCGATGTGTCATATCGACGGGCGGGTACTGTACTTTCCTTTCTATTCGATATGCTGTAAGGACGGCCGGGTACCGTACTTTCTTTTTTAGTCGATGAGCCTTATTAACTACCGGGAACCGTGCTTTATTTTCTAGTCGATGTTCCATATCGTCGGCCTTTTGCACGTAGGCCGGTTTAACTTCTAAGACCTACGGTCGCTTAATCTAAGAGCAGGGGTTCTTAATATCGTTGACGATCTAGCATGTGCGATGCACTGCTGCACGGTGGTTGCGTTACACAGTAACAGTAGGAATGGCTTTCATTTTGAGAGTTCAAAAACATTCACTGCGTTATTTACGTTTTTGAGCAAATTTAACACAAAATTAGGTAGCTGACTAGTTTTATAGAATAATTTTTATACTTTTTGCTGTGCCCTTCAAGATCCGTAATTTTACCTTAGCTTTAAGCAATTGAAAATAATTTAAAATTACGGAATGCAAATAAAGATATGAATAAATTTCTCCGCCCTAACGATGTAGGTATTTTTATTGAGTTCAGGACTAGAGTGTCGTTTCTCTATATATTTATTCTATGGTTCTGGTAATGCTACGGTTAGGGCGTTTGCATATGGGGGTGTAATGTGTAATATCAGCGCGTGTAGATGCAACGAGGGTTTAATGGATGTGCTAAGTTACTTAACTGAGTAGGGGTTGTCTTCAAATAGTGATACTAAGTTAACTTTAGTTAAGAAGTACTGTTTCATACGTATAAATTAGGTTCAGGTCGTTGCTAAGCAGAAAAATGGAACTTTAATAAGTTGTTCTGCAAATAATATATAATGCAGTTGATGTTTTTGGACTAACAACATTTTGAATTTATGACGACTTTAAAAAAAAAACTTTAGTGCCTTTGAATTTTTAAGTAGACTAAATCCATATAGACTTTAGTCTCTTTAACTCCCGACGCAAAAAGATTGGTATTATAAGTTTGATCGCTATGTGTGTCTGTGTGTGTGTGTGTCTGTAGCACCGTAGGTTTTAAACTGGTAAACTGATTTGGTTGCGGTTTTTTTGTTTAAAAGAAACTTTTTAAGCATTGTTAGACGCTGTAGAAAAGCTTCGTACTGGCTCTGCATGAGTCGTAACAAATCATATAGATTAAGAAAAAAATGTGGTATAATATTCAAAAAACTAATTTTAACACAAATATGTGTGTTCGCTCTTACAATAAAATTGAAGTTTCTATAGGTATGTTCCAAAAAAAATTCGGGCGTACTGGGGTCACTTGAATGTTTTCAGCTTTCAGATCCCAGCGGATAAATTCCCAATGATCGGTAATAAACGTAGTTGTATTTTACACTATCTATTCGCTGTATTTATCTGCAAAAATTTGAACAAACACCGCAAATGTTTTTGGTTTCCGATAAAAACATTCGGCTGCAGATTCAAACATATTCTGCTAACATAAATAAGCCTTTTTTGGTGTACATAGACTTTATTAATAAACATTAATTGATATTAGTAACTGAATAGTGGAAGTCAAATGGCAGTCGGTCCATGTAAAGTAGGTAGGTACGTGTGCAGTTGCATCCGGATAGACGAAAAAGGTTAAGCAGATGATGATGATGAATTGGTTTCCGTATCTTTTATTTGTGGAAAGCTTGTGGCTAAGGAATAACAGCCGCGTAGATCGATTAATCAGGTTAAGCTACGTTTGCCGCGGTCGGTTGATGGATGGGTAACCATCTTTACATACCCCTCTTTGCCTCAGAAATCACGTTTAACCGTTGGTGCCCTACCAGGGTCGCGAGATTCGAAAGAGTTACCGTGGCCCTGGCATATGGGCAACTGAAGGAAAACGGGTGGGTTTTAGTCAGTAAGTCTGACATGCCCTTTCGGTCCTTAGAGCGGGAGACGTCATTTGATGATTTCCCGCCAAAAGAAAAAAAACCTTTGGTCCCGACTGTCAACTGTGGATCTTTGACAATCGTTATGGGTCATCAGAAGCCCGGAAGTCTGACAACCAGTCTTACCAGAGGGTATCGACTTGATAGCCACATTTTCCGCAATTTTCCGGCCGACCGCAAATATTATTCGATCACATCCGAATCCGATCACATACACATCCGTAGTTCGTAAATTAAAATCACAATTGTATACCAAAATAAAATATACAGTTAAAAAGCTGAAATAAATGAGATTTTTTTTTTTATTAATTTTGAGGGTAGATGTTAGTTATGTTCATTCTGGGTACTACAGTACCCCTTGGCGCTCTACAGGGTATTGTATTACCCACTTAATGGGCAGATAGGCAGTCGCTCCATGTAAAATACTGGTATTCAGCTGCATTTAGTGAGACTGGAAGCCAACCCCAACATACTTGGGAAAAGGCTAGGCAGATAATGATCTTTTATTTCAATGATCTGAAATTGCATTATATGTACGGCACATTTAACAGAACAGTCGTAAGACAAACCATTTAACACTAAAAGTTAACCATTCACGTGAGACGAGAACTTTTTTGCTCGAAACCGTCATATATCTCTGAGAACGGGGGCCCAACGTCTGAATGGTTGACAATGCGGCACTGAACACGACGAGGCACATATAAACAGGATATAAAATATGTCACCAATAAGCAAGACCAAATGTCGGATGAGGGTACGTCTATATTGGTACAAGAACAGCGGGGAATAGAAATATATGTCTGTCAAGGATAGATAATATTGTTTAATATGTATAGATTGTGTGCGACAGAGGAATTTATTGAATGAGGGAATGATATGAGAGATGCTATGAATGAAATTGCAAATGATAACGTGTCTGCTGACATGGGAGAACAGAATAAGATAACAGTTTTGGTAACACCAAATAACACGAGACAATGGTAGGCAGAAAAAGCACTTGATCTTGTCGTGAGAAGTATAGACATTAAATACAAAGAACAGTAGTAATTTTCTCTAGAAAGGTCGTGTAGTGTGTCGGTAGTAAGGTCTCCTAGCACAGTTATTTTTATACTTAAAAGGACACCTCTATGTAAGATTAAATACTGTAAAAGTTAGTAAAATAACTTAAATAATTTTTTATTTGAGTTTTTGGAATTTTACTCTGGATTAAAAGTTCATTGTTTTAATGAACTCCCATTTTCATGGAATTATTATGGTTGTACGTGATGTTCTAAAGCTTTTTCCTAGAATTTTGTACCGTAACCCATTTCCTGTTGGGCTTATTTATTTATTATTAATTTTATCTTCATCATTAATATATATATAATTTTGGTATCGTGTCTCGTAACCATTTCCAATGAATTGACTTGAAAATGTTTGTTTACACCTCATTGCTTTTCTTCTAACCAACCCACATTATAACCACGTGGTACATTATGGCCCACTCCATCTCACCGAGAGGATGCTTGTATTTTAGCAGTGGGAACATTATAAGCTGCTGATGATGATGATTGTTTTCTTCTTCCACTACCGACTTAACATTGACGGCTAGTTATAGAATTCCTTTCATTTTTTCATCTTCATCTAGTATTCCTTGAGTGTCTTGCCGGCTCTTCTCTATAGGAATCAACAATTTGGAACCTTGCACTTAGCTTCTGATGATTCATAAGTGCTCTTGTGGTTTATGTGAAATAAAAATCTTTTGATTTGATTTGTCTACATTCCAAATCGCTGTCGCTCTCACCAAGTCCACACCAACACCAGAGCAACAGTGAAATGTAGCGTAAAAGAAATCCTTGAGAGGGCCAATGTCGATCCTTATTTATGAGTCAGCGTATTATTATGACTTGCCAATTTTCCGGAAAATAAAACCCGTTACGGCTTCGATCCGACTCGGCGACGTGACGATGCCGAATTGCGTTCAGATTTTACTGACGCTCTGTATGATAATTTGCCAGTTTCGACGGACGGATGGTAATGTATGATTTGATTTTAAGGAATGATCGTTGGGCTCGTCTTGGAAGATGTGGTGGCAGATAAACGTATATCTGAAATTCTTGTTAAATTTTAATTTGGCTGCAATTAGGCAGTGTTTTTAAATGACTTGCTGTATCTTTTGTTCTTTTTTTCGTGATCACGTATGGCTACGCTATAAACAAGATGTAATTCGCACGATCTATACAATAGATTTTTCAACTTCTGCCTTGGTCAACTAAAACTAACTCCAACCCTCCTCTCACACTCTTTTTGACTCCTCTGCAAAGTCATAGAACTGTAAACTTCGAACCGGTACTCTCATTCCATATTGACGTGAATACACATTACCCGTATACCTTCTTCAAGATCTAGGTTTGTTAGAAATATTACTTGTGTGTACTATATTCTTGAATTCCATGAACAGTTGGTTCCTTACCTTGTGTTGATAATGTAGTAATGTACTGAATTTCCTTTGACTAACTCCTGGCCTGGAGTGTAAATATGATGCAGTCCTACAAAAAACATACATATATACATAGTCAGCGTATTCCGTTCCCACTGTTGGGACACAGGCCCCATCTCGGTGAGAGGGAGTGGGCCGTAATCTATCACGCGGGCCTAGTGCGGGTTGGTAGATGTCACATGTCTTCGGATTTTTGGTTCTAGTACATGCCGGTATCCTAACGATGTTTTCCTTCACCGTTTTGAGATTAGTGGTGATTAAATTATTTACACAATGTAAAGCGCCTGCTTGGGGTCGAACCCATGACCTATAACTTGTAAGTCGAGGCCGATATTACTGGGCCATCACGGCGCACCCACAAAGAATGCGGCACTTAATATCTTGTGCAGGATGTCCTGTTGTCTGCACGCTATAAGAGTTTATGGACGCTGCTGAAAGTGCCAAGCTCGTATCCAAATTAACGCTTAGAAGAAGAAGCAAGCGGTACCAATATATTCAAACATAATTTAGAAAAAATGTGTAAATTGACTAAAACAGGATATAAAAAAATAGCGATCAATTTCAACTTTTCAGAAACCAAAGTCTCATTATATTGGACGGACTGAGCCCCAACACTTTTCTATTATGTTTTCGCGGCAAAAACAATTTCCTTCAAGGTTTTCGTCGAGGATTTACGAGACACCTTTTTTCGCGTCTCAAAATAGTTTTGGGCGTGTTATGTGCTTTTGAAACAGTGGGAAATAGAATTTGGGGTAATCTTATCGATCTTGTTACCCCACACTTGATTTTGTTTCTTTTGGATACTGCTTAGAGTGGAAACGATATGGCTTTTGTGAAGAAATACGATTTATTTTTGGGTTAGGTATACCTTCCCATCGTTTTGTTTGAGTTTGTTGTTTTTGAAACTGACGAATAAAATATCAGAACGAACCGATCTGATGGAAGTCTGGGCTGTCTGACCCAGCCTTTAGGTAGGGTACTCAGAGAAATTTAAATTTTCTTAATTTTTTTTGCAAATTGCAGATCAGTGCTAGGTTGCAAGTTGATTAAAATATCATTCGCGACGGTAACACGTATGTATACACGGTATGTACTTAAATAATTAAAATCATCATACATCCCTCTAGGTTCAATAAATTTCATTGAATTTCACTGGATTTTAAACTCTCATTGTTAAACCGAGTACTGAGAATCCAACAGTATATTCCAGAGTATCGAAAAAATACACTGCTGGAATTTCAACTCTCGGCGCTAAAAACTGCGTTGAAGATACAGTGCTCGAGAAAATCCAGCTGCACATTTTTGCGTCCTTTCAAATGTCAACTTAGACACATAATCATCATCATCATTTTAGCCAAAAGACGTCCACTGTTGGACATAGGCCTCCCCAAATCGCCAAGCTTGGCAGGCGGGTTGCCGTTAGCAGTTGGTAAAATGCATAAAGAACGCTGCTGTCCATTCTTTAGTCCCTTAGTCGCTTTTTACGACGCCATATTCTTCTAGACGCCACTATTCTTTACGGCCGGCAACACATGGCACGACTTAGATATAACGTAAATTACAACATCAATGATTTACCGACACCAGTACATACATACATACATAAAGTCACGCTTTTTTCCCATGGGGTAGGCAGACACTACGGAACACCACCTGCTACGATCCTTACTATTAGCGACGATAGGAATTTAGTTTAAGAAATATTTTTTGTAGTGTCAAGTATGGCATTAGTAAGTTTCCCATACAAGGCTTGGTGTCGTGTGCAGACTGTAAAATTTGTATGCCTCACGACTGTACAGGCTGGTCATGGATTGTACAGGCTGGTTATAATTATGACATTTGGCTGTCATAATTTACTAAAAATAATAGGGAAAAATTCTATAAAAGAGCAAAATTTCTGTGAAAATTCATTCCGTATCCAGCAGTAATAAGAAAATAAAGAAGAGTCTTGAAGAAGTATTCTTTTACTCATTACACCTACGTCCTGGTCCTGGCTATCACCATCCCGCCAGCGAACCCTCTCCACAGAGTAATACAGCGTCAACATAATCCTTTTGTCACGTTTAAATCTGCGTGATTCATACACGCACGTCGGTTACCAGTGCCACGCAACTTAGCCTTTCTGAAGAACATCACCAATAAGGTCGCTATATGTTCTCCTAGGGCGTCCCCTTTCGGCATGTCTATTCACACCTGCCTCGGTAATACCTTTTGTTAGCTGCCTTTCATTCGCGCTCTCAACATGACCAAACCATCTAAGCATACTCTTCTCATTTTTTGCCACTACATCTTCTTTTAAACCGCACCGCTGTCTTATCACATCATTCCTTTTCACTGACACCAATAGCCGTCCAAATTTGATCGCCGTAACTATTGCAAAAGGACCAACAATCAGATTTAGGTGTGCCGGCACAACACAACTTTCCCAGTCAAACTGTTCTTCAAGGAGCTTTGTCCATTCGTACGAAGTTTAACAGTCATTTAAATTACTGGCTCGTACTACTGCCCCTGTTGATTTTGCAAAGAAGACGCTGTTTAACTTACAAAGCCTAAACAAGTTGTTTACAAGTTCGAACTCAACCGAGTCGACAAGTATTTTGCTCGGAGCTGGTTACTGAGTTACTGTAGGCTTTTATTGTATAAGTGAAAAGGAATGGGAAATGTTATTTATTTGAAAAGAACTGTTGTTGTTTTTCATTTTTTTATAATATCGTGTTCTTAAAATTTTCGTTAGTTATGATCACTTTACTGAGAAAATGTTACATAATACAATGACGAGTATGTAAAGTTTCGAATATTGTATTATTTTTATTGGACTGAATTTTTTCAAGGGTAGCTAAGTCTTTCTAAAGGCATCGTTTAAAAGGATTAAGCAAGCTTAGGTTGACATCAAGTGGAGATGACAAGAGTGGCTTAAATATTACCTACAGCTAGTCACAGTATATTATTTGCCAGTGAACCCCAAACTAGACAGTCAGTCTGTATCTTGGGGCTCAGGATACGAATTCCATAGTGGAGACTAGATAGGTATTTTTGTATGGGTAAAGTAGTGGGCGTTTGGCGTATGTATAGTGTGTGTGTGCGTGTGGAATAGAGATACATAGATATACTTTTGTGCATGCAATGTATTTTGAGACACCTGCTCACACGCTTACCATATTTTGGATCTATTACAGTTTTTTTTTTTTTGGAAGCCTCCACTGTCCCACTCCTGAAAAAAGGGCCAAAGCAAAGGCGTACCACCAGTCTTTCCATCTTTCGCAAGCCCGCGCGTCCTCCTAGCGTCCTCGTAGGAGATGACGAGACGAGCTGGACAGATTCCGTGGAAACTGGAAGGTATCTCTGTATTATGCGTGAGGCGCACATTTAGCGCATTTTCTGGCTGATCTTTGTTATTTTACACGAGTTGGGACGTGAGATGGACACTGTACCGATGTATGCAGGTACCGATGTTTGCATTAATCGGTGACCCGTTTAACTAAGGTTAAAATTTACTTTTGTCAGCGGCTCTGCCTGCGTATTATACATATAAAACTTCCTCTTAAATCACTCTGGCTACTAATGAAATCCGCAATCAAAATCAGTTGCGTAGTTTAATAGATTATTAGAGAACTTTTTAAAAAATAATTAGCTTTTCCATACATTTTGACTGATCAGTGCAAATATTCTGCATTGTCCATCTACTCGCGAATAACACATAGACTGAGATAGAGGTCAGTTAGTAAATGCCCCAAAAATCAGTCAGGCCGCTAGGGATCTAAAGAATCGGATATCGCTGAGGTGTTCAGACTGTGTATGAAGTATTTAAACTGTGTCTTGCCCTATCGTATTTCTGAGAACGAGCACCTCCAGCGAATTATGTTTTCCTGGTAACGGCCCGCAAAAACGACCGATTGACACGTTACCTTTCTGGTTTCGATTTATAATGATTTGTTGGCGGCCACTTGACCCTTACCTGGCTATGTTATTATATCAATTTTACCGCCACTCCAGTAAACAGCGCTTTGCCAGCGATTTGGGATGGAACTTGAACGTTGACCATTGAGATCGTACTTCAGTCATTGCTGGCACAATTTATTGTTATGTTTCCTACTTTTCTATGAGTGGCTAAGTAATAAGAGCCGCACTTATCGATCAATCAGGTTAAGCTACGCTTGCCGCGGTTGGTCTGTGGATGGGTGGCCAACTTTACATACCAAGACTCCTCCGTGCCTCGGAAAGCATGTTAAGCCCAGCTGTCATTTGTGAATCTTGCCCCTTAGAAGCCAGAAAGTTTGACAACCAGTCTTACCAACAGGTATCGTATTACCCAGTAACTGGATTGTGGAGGTAAGATAGGCAGTCACTCCATGTAAAATACTGATATTCAGTTGCATCTGGTAAGGCTAGACGCCGACTTCACGAAAGTGGGAAAAGGCAAAGCAAATGATGATGATTTATCCTACTTTTCTGTATGAGTAACTGAACCGACAGTCAACAGTCTTAGGAATTGGATTTTTAAGAACGTGTAGATAAACACTATCAATCAAACTCGTTCGAGTTCATGCTAGTGAGCATGAGGCTACGATTTTGCTTTCTTCTGTTTGTATTTAATCATCATCATAATAATTTCAACCCAAGAACGTCTACTCTGGACATAACAACCTCACCCAAACGTCGACCGGTTCAAATGCTTCTCGCATCCAACGGAATTCTACAGTCAAAGTCATAGGACATCGGGTACTGTAAAAGATAGACTATCGGATGATTTATGTATTTATTTATGGTGTATCTACAATTTTTATACTTTTTAATCCAATAATACATGCTATAATACACACCAAGTGTACATGATGCGATAGACGCAGCATGCATGAACTTAGCTAAAAATGAATTACAGTATTGTATGTACAATTTTATATATACTTAATATCTAGACTAGATGTAGGCAGTAATTAATTTTTATTTTTCCAAAATAAAATCTCTGGCGATAGGTATTATGATCCTAAATCTTCTCTATATTAGCTCTCAAAATAGCTTCATCCAAGGGTAACAGACGAATATTTTTTTGTCAAAAAAATAGAAACTCGTTTCCATTTATAGCCAGCCCATACAATTTCAGTGTGTATTCATCTTTTTTTCGTATTACATGGGAATGAGGTCCGAGGCAAAATGAATGACCATAATGTACTGTTACAGTGTTTTTGGGGTCCAGTCAAGTAGTTTAAGCTGTTTAGATTTACACTGTGAGTTCCGTATAGACACGCTTTTCGAAAACTTGAGTATGAACTAGCGAGAACTATTTTTTCCACTGCTGGTGCTACCGCCGCAATCCAAGGAAAATCATTACTTTGAAGAATTAATACATCATTAGCTTAAATAGCACTGGTGGCTCTAAGCTATCAGGCCCGACATAGAACGCAGGAAGTTCGAACACAGGCAGGCACTTTGTGTGATTAATTTCACCACCAGTACTCTCAAAACGGAGAAGGAAATCGTCGAGAGGAAGCCAAAAACATCAAAGATATGTGATATTTAAAAACCCGCACTAGGGCCATGTAGTGGACTATGGCTCACCCCCTTCTTATAGAGAGGTCTCTATCTCAGAAGTGGGAAAATTATAGACTGATTATGCTTATACTACCTTCCTTAAACAGTCCTCTCAACAGGGTTTAAAATTCTTTAGCAGACTAGTTATGTTATGTGCTATGGTAGAACTGTATGGCTGACTGTTATGAGGAGGAGCACTAGATGTAACAGCCGCAGATCAAAGAGGAAAGTCAAATTGAAACCACAAGGTGGGGAACACCCAAATACTCCGAAATATTTTATTCCGAATTTCGATGTTCCGATTTTCAAAAGTCCGAATTTCATAGTACCTAAAAGTTATAATGTCTATTAATAAAAATCACGAAATTTATTTAACCGAAAGTCGTAAATGCGATTTGTTAGTTTTCCGATTTTCATACGTTCGAAGAATCAAATGCTCTAAGGTTCTCGGTCCGAAAAACGACATTCCGATCTTCAATACTCCGAATAAACTAAAAGTCAACGTGTTGTGCTACAAAATTTAGTGACAGAAACGAATCGCTGCAAAACCGACTTCACGCAGTCTTGTCTGCCCTACCCCTAGAGTGTAATTTAAACCCGCGTAGGCGCGGAGGGGTAGGGCGGCCCGCGAGCTGAGGAGCAGGTGGTTTGAAGGCCCGCCACCGGGTTGGCCGGCGCAGCCGGCCAACAAGCCGAAGCTGCGGTGGTGTGCGTTAAAGCCATCTGCGACGATAAGCACGCGTGGGGCCGCCCAAACCCCGCAGCGCCGGAGCCGTGACAGAAACAATGCTTGCTGCATGCCTGCTTGCTTGCTGCTTGCCTGCTTGCATGCTGCATGCCTGCTTGCATTTTGCATGCCTGCTTGCATGTTGCATGCCTGCTTGCATGTTGCATGCCTGCTTGCATGTTGCATGCCTGCTTGCATGTTGCACGCCTGCTTGTATGTTGCATGCTTGCTTGCATGCTGCATGTCTGCTTGCACGCTTCATGCCTGCTTGCAAGCTGCATGCTTGCTTGCATGTTCTTTAATTCTACCTCCTCATACTAAACACCATATTATACTTCTCTCTGACGAGCAATTATGTGTTAATTGTTTTTATTTCGGAATTCTATTAATCGGTATTTTAATAATCGGAATTCGTATTTTTGATGTTTCGAATTATCATTAAGTCGGAATTTTTGTTATTCGATCTATTGAAACTCGGTATTTTGAGAAAAGTAATTATAAACGTTAGGAATATTGAAATTTAGGAATTATAAAAATAGGAGTAATGATAAGTCGGAGTTGTATATTCGGAATTTCGAATCATTCGGAATTATGAAAATCGGTATTTTGAAATTCGTATTTGTGACTGTCGGAATAAAGTTTTTCGTATTTATGTAGTGTACCCCACAAGGTGACTATCTAAGATTCAAGAGTCATAGTTTCTAATCGAATGAACCTTTTGTGGATTTTGGATTACTGAGTAAAAAATTGAAAGTATAGAAGAGAGATAGAAATGTGAACCATACCCCACGGAACTCCAAAAAAGCGAGACAAAAATGTCGTAAACATACATTCAATCTGGGGCCAAATGTTAACTTCATAATAAAGTCATAAAGCGGCGTTATCTGATCGCCATGCGTCACTGGTATCCTAGTATCTATCCCCCGTCCCCTCGCTATCCCTCTGTTTAATTCGCAAACTGGCGTATTTTCGCTTGTTGTTACACCATCTTTGCTAGTGGATAAAAGTTGTCTTTTATGGGGACAGCGTAATAAGTTGTTGTTTGATATGGTGGGCACCAGAAAGTCTTGATTGTATTTTTCTAAGTCCAGAGTTCAGATTGGTCGTATGTCAACTGTTTGATGGATATTGGTGCCGATTCTGTTGTCACAAAATTCTCTAAACTAAACTAAAAATCACTAAAATTTGGTTTAATCCTGTCAAACGACGATTTCCTATTCTGAAATAGACTAAAGTGACACAACTTAACTATATTTTAGTTTGACAGCACTAAGATTGCACTGAGTTATTAGTTTAGTGAAAATGTCAATTTTGCTATTCTGAGTTTGCCGGTTTTCACCAAAAATTTTGACTATAATAATTTATTTTAACTAAATCTGACTATTTTTAATCGCGATTAAAAAGGTGTGGAATAAAACTAGTGGTTATGAACTAAAATTCTCAACAACGCCTCGCCTTCACGTGCAAAAACAGTTCTGTATTTTTTATTTTCTTTTTGCTTATATCTTGAAAATGGCGTGTCCTATCGCAAAAATAATGAAATTTTCGGCCCCCTTAGTATACCCCGGCACATTTAAATCTCAACACGTGGGTAATATTTTTTTTATATTTTTCAAACAAAAGTGAAAAATTCCATATAAAACACGTTGAGGCTGCCCCCCAGCACGCGCCTTTCTCTCTCAAAAAATTCATTCTACGCAATGCACACACAAGTACAACGTTGCGAAACCAAAAGAAAAAAAAATACCACGCTGAGTCGCGATTGTCAAATTCGATTTTAGTCGTGTCAAAATAATTTTTAAATTTAGAGATTTTTCCTTGCAGAATAGCGTTACAATTCTCATAGCCAAAAGTAAGCAATTTTAGAGATAGTTTAGTTAGTTTAGTTCGTGTACAACAGAATCTGCCGATTCTGTTGTACACGAACTAAACACCATTGAGTGATAATTTTAGTGACAGAAGTTTTGCTGTCTTACTAGATGCAAACCTTTTCTTCTCGCGAGTATCGTAAGAGGTGACTATGGGACTTACTAGAGAATGAGCAGCAGCGTTCTCTTCGAATTTTATTACCATACTGCGATCGCCAACCCGCCTGCCAAGCATGGCGATTATGGCAAACCGTCCCAATTCAGGGGAGGCTTTTGTCCAGTAGTGGATATCTTTCGGCTGAAATGATGAAGATGAATCAAAGTCACTTCTAACGATCACGTTAGAACAAATTAGACATCGCATTGCAAAGATATGTTGTCATTAGCCTAAAGAATAATGCTTCCTGTCTGCTTTTAACAGTCCATTAGAAAAAGAGTATGTCCAATTATTTGCACTAGGAACTAGGTACTTGGTAGGTACTAGGTAATTTGGAGAAACAGAGGGGTAATTGCGGAACTTTTTATCGGTAGGAATTGGTTTAATATTCATAGTTAAACAACATTCATTGCGTTATTTACGTTGCTGAGCCACAATTTATTCGAACAAATGACGCAATGGTTTAGAAATAATATTCAATCCCATTCAGATTCTGGTAAATTGTGCGTTTCGCAATTAGGGTCCAGTTATTTAAGAGCAATGCATTGGTTTATATTATACTGTTTCTACCAACTTCCATAGAATTAATGCACGACTATACGATTATTTCATTAGTCAATTTTGTTTATATTGCTAAGGAAGTAAATTGAATATATATATTTGACTGGAACTAAGTTATTTATGTATTTAAATTGAATTGTTGCAAATTTTTTAAGTCAACATTATTGTAATACGTGTAGCATAGAATAAAAGGCTTCTTATTTTATTTATATGATAAGTACTTACTTGTATGTACCAGGATTGAATAAAGACGAGGTCACAATCACATAAAGAATCAATATTTTCAACTGATTACCCAAATCTTTTCCAAACCAAATATCCGCCAAACTTTTCAGTTACCAGGAAAACAGAAAGCAGGAAACAATATCATACAATAAAACGCAAATAAACAATATTGTCAGCATAAATAAGTCGCCGCTATAAATAAGTCCACTCTCCATTATATTGCTATGAACTGATAGAGATTTTATGGGCTGCCAAGATGAAACAGGGCCGTGAACACAAATACACGGAATATACGACCAGCTTAATGGGTTTTCTTGAAATATTTTGAAGCAGATAGGTGAAGAGGAAGATTTGAGATTTAGATAGAACCTTTTTTATTATGTGAGATTTTCGTGGATAGTTTTCGACTTATATTAAAGTCAAGTGCCTCGTTAATCTAGTGGTTCGATTCCCACGTCGATTGAGTTTCTCCATCAGGGATTTCTCAGTTACAGCCCGGAGTCTGGCATTGTGTCCGATTGATGGCAATAGACTCGCCCCCTATTACATGGGACTTAAACACAGCTGGCAAAATGGATCTGCCTAACCCTTCAAACGTTACAGGCGTACGTGTTCCATCAAAGTATTATTTCAGCTTAGAAGCTTATTGGAAGCATCTCATTTCATCCAACCAATATGCTCCAGACCAGAGTACTTGAAGATGCTCGGTTGACCCACGTCACTTCTCATTCTTTGGACTAACTAATGCAGGCTGTTAATGGGACCCTTTCGTTACGTCAGCGTATCGCCCAAATTAATTACAATTTACTTCCCTTTCAAATGGTTTCACAACCACCAAAACTCCAAAACACAAAACTCGAATTTCAAAACAAATCCCTAACCGAACCAGGAAGTTAAAGCAAAAAGCGCTTTCTGCTTAATTTTTAACTGACTTCGAAGTTGTGATACAAATTTTGTTCGTCGGCGTTCCGCTGGATGCAGCGTTGTGCAGTACTGCAGCGGTTGTAAAAGGAATATGAAATGAGGTTGCCATCTTACCTTTGCGTGCGAATACCAATGGAATGTCCCCTAAGGTTGGTGTAAAGAGTAAAGAACACTCGATCCTTGAACTTGTGACCCAATGGTATTTTAGAAAGCATTTGAAAATTTTAGACGTAGTACGTACTTTGTATATGAAAATGGAATGCCAAGAGTATCGGGCTTTATTTATTTGTTACTCAGCCAGTTTGAATTTCTCTAGTAAAACCTTCTTGAGACGCAGCGGTACATTGTTTCAATTGGTTCTAATCACTTTTAAAAGCCTTTGTGTGTATTAAGTCTTCGCTAAGTAGGAGTGCAAAACATTTTATTTCCAAGTTATAACTTTTTTGATAGATTTAAGACAGTATTAAATACTGATATAAATGAAATAAAATACTTTTTTATTTTAAATAAAGCTTTATTATATCATTAGATAAGCCCAGCTGTCACAGTTTATGATGGGATTAGGTGACGTTTTAGATTTGGTAGAATTATTGTGAAACGACAAAATGTTCTCAGTATTGTTCACTCCTGCTTCTTTTAGGTTCTTAGCATTGACAATTTAAGTTTAAATTAGAATGGAATAAAAAATCTAAATAGAAGTCACTTAATTTCATATGATAAACAGTTGAAATGATTACAATAATGTGTGACAGCTGGTTTATAAATAGATTTTAATAAATTTGGCAGTAATCGTAACTGTAACAAGTTTAATGTACTTTTGTTACAAAGTGTACATTAAAAAGCCTTTTTTAACTTCTGTCTAAAGCTGTTTTAAATGTAGTATACGTCAATAGAGGGGCTGAATTCCCAGGTGATCTATGATCTTTCATGGAGGCTCTTCACTGAACTCACTATTATGCATTGACTAACAGGGCCTGTTTTAAATACGTCCACTGCTGGATAAAGACCTCACACTATGCCCATATCACTCAGTGGACATCTGTCGGATGAACGCTGATGATGAAGAGGCACTGAGTTAATATTTAAAAGAACGGAAAATAATACAAGTACATCATGACCAGCCTTATATGTTCCCACAGCTGGGACATAGGCATCCTCTTGGTGAGTGGGAGTGGGCCGTAATCCACCATTCACATGTTACATGTCTTCGAATTTCTAGTTCTAGGACATGTCAGTTTAATTAAGATATTTTCCTTCACCGTTTTGTATTCAATAAAAGTATACAATATTTAAATTGATAAGATGACGAAGAAATATTTTGTTTGAGAATAAAAAAAAACTACTACAAATTATGAAGTTGTTTCTTTTACATCGATGTATTTTTTTAATGTGTATTATTACTGAAAAATAAATGAAATTTACATACCTACTCTGAACTTCCTACCGTACATATCCTATTATTAATTCTCTATCGAAAATCTAACTTCGACATGCCAAGCTGCTAACGATTAAATCTTAAACGCAACTTTATGTTTTAATACTTCAATAAGTATCATAAACATGATACGCTCTTCGTAAACACGTACTTCGTAAAATGCACCTCATCCTCATGAAGACTTGATGAATAAGTAATAGCTTCCTATATGAGGAGCACGTTTAGTATCATATTAAAAATGAATTCTCGTAAAAACACCCCTATTTTGTAGCAAACAAAGTCGTTAACGTAATATCTTATAGGTTAGAGATTTAAAGTAATTCATCATCTTCATCATCATTTCAGCCTAAAGGCGTCCACTGGTGGACATAGGCCTCGTAACGCTTGGCAGACGGGTTGACGATCGCAGTATGGTGGTAAAATGCATAGAGAACACTGCTGCCCATTCTCTAGTAAGTCCCTTAGTCGCGAGCCTTGCGAAAACCCACGCGAGGAAATGGGAAAGTAATTGGTTGTTTAAAATTACAGCTTAACTAATGCCCATAAACTTAAAAAAAAAATCCTTACAGGTTTTTGATCTGACTGAATAAGCAGCCTATAATATTCTCATTGTTGGGATACTAGCCTCAAGTATGACTGTGAGGGACTGTGTAGGTGTCACGTGTCTTCGAATTTATGGTTGATTTTCGCGCGATGATTTCCTTCATCGTTTCATTGACATGGTTTAAAACACCTAAGTAATCATTATGTTTCTTGATCAAATGGGAAACTCAGTTTGCGAAGGTCTGATAAATGACCTGATAAATTCAACTATTACATAAGTATCTGTTAATCTAAATGGACGGTTGATGTGATATTAAAATCTCCAAAAACCTATTTGCCTACGTTATAACATCGATAGTCGAGATCGAAGAATCAAATCACATTCCTAAGAACATAAAATTCACAATGTAATCGTATATTGTCAGTGCAGCTGCACCGGATCGCAGCCGTGATTACGTGAACTATGACGTAAGCGATCCGAAAAACCGTCGCAATGCGGTTTGCGTGGCTATAAACATTGACGCTCTATCCATCGTCAGCCGTCAGGAATTCCGTTTGTCTAATTTGTTAATCGTTTAGTACAATGTACCGCGTAAAACTATTTGGAAGAAGGTTTTTGAAACAGTTTATTTTGAGCTCTAATATTTTGGTTTACGGTGGAGTTTTGTCTGAGTGGTGTCATAAGCAGTGAAACTCCGGATCGCTGACTGTACAAAATCCCTGCCGAGGAATACGGGCGTTGCCAATTTTCCGCAAGAAAGCCCACCCCTTCCGGTAAACGCTTAAGTGTTTGATACCTTAATTGTGTATCTCCTCAGTTCGATGTTCGGACGTGAAACACGTGCTCTTATTTATTTTGTCTTGTTTTCCTTTCATTTTGAATATCTTATACAAATACGCCCCGAGGGAAAATTTTTGTTTGGTAAAAAAATTGAACACTTTCGGCAGATTCTACTAATATTTTACGTTAGGAGTACCTAAACATAGATACGTATAGAAGATTAAATGGTTGCTGGCGATTGGATGTCTGCTTAAGTGGATAAATATTAAGCTTATAGGAATCCAACCTATTCAATCATGCTTTTACATTCTCACGCTGGTAGCGGCGTCAAAATAGTAATAATTTAACGTTACCAGAAAGTTACTAGGACGTGAGGAGTTTACTATTTTCCACTTTTTCCCTTGTTATCTTAAATTTGTCACAGGAAGGGAATTCACAAGTTTTACAAACTTGTTAATAGATAGTTAATTATGTGTCATCAACTTTAAAGATACGGGTTCACTTATTTCCTTGCATGCCTTCGGAATAAAAATAAAGCTATTGCATAGCATTTTTTAACAACTTATGCAACTATAATTATTTATTTATTTTTATTTATGCAGTATCGATTACTATGAAGTCAAAGTAATATGAATTACAATCCTACTAATCCTGTACTACCCGGCCGCTGCCAACAGATAGACGGGACGGACGTACGACCCGCCAGCTGCTCTGTCCTCGCTTTTTAAATCTCTGATATCTTCTAAGATTTTTATTTAAATTACATGCTGTAAAGGGCCATATTAATCTATATTAAATGCACAATGTATTTAAGATACTTACTTGGATAAGGATTAATGCTGTATTCCTTAAAATCGCTTCGTAAATAAGCCCTTATTTCTCGTAAAAAGTAAATGATAAAAATGTTTATTGTGGGTTATCCCTAAGAGATAGAAATATACCATTGCGGATTTTTTGTAGATCTTTTTAAGGTGTACAATACTGTAGTACATTATTTTGATCTATTTCGTAGAGTTCAGCCAGCGTTCGCAATGTAAGCGCAAAGCGCTAGTGGTTGGTGAGTTGGTGACCCTGACTGCTATGCCGGAGGTCGCGGGTTCGATTCCCACCCAGGACAAATGTTTGTGTGATGAGCACGATCATTTGTTCTGTGTCTGGGTGTAATTTATCTATAATATGTATGTATTTAGAAATATATAAGTATTTTTTTCAGTTGTCTAGTACCCATAACACAAGCTCTGCTTAGCTTGGGACTAGATGGCGTTGTGTGATAGTTGTGGAATATTATTATTATTATTAAAAAATGTGTTTATTTATGACATCACATTAGAAACCCCTAAAATTATCAGCGTTTCTTTACTAAATTATGCATGTTATATATATAAACCTTCTTCTTGAATCATTATATCTATTAAAAAAACTCGCATCAAAATGCGTTTCGCAGTTTTAAAGATATAAGCAAACATAGGGCAGAGAGACCGGGAACTTTTGTTAAGTTTTATTTTCGTTACGGAATTTCTTGATTCGGTCGCCGCGCACAAAGCTCGCGATAAATGCTATGCAATAGCTTAAATTATTTTGTCTAAATTTTAACTCTATGAACCATGCTATGAAACACATATTGCTACTATTTTTACTGAACAGTAGGTAAACCATTTTACTAAAGTAAAATATCGATGAGGCAAACATTTCTAGTTTTTTTTTTTTGTTTTCGAGGGGAAACCTTCAAAAGGCGCCCGGTCTTCGGGGATGAGACCGAGGAGTGTGCGATTTTTACCTCACTAAAACCACCCCGGTGATCACCATCTACACATGGAAGGGGTACCGTTACCTCTTAAAAGACCAATCCGGAACCCGGAAACACCTGTTAGGGCACATCTCTGGGGAGACTGTAAAGGGGCCTCCCCGAAACCGATGAGGCAAACCTACTTACTAAACAGACCCTCTTTTAGTGATTTTTTAGGTTATGAACGTATCCCTTTAGACGGCTGTTCTCTCTAAATAAATACATTAACTTCAATATAATTATGTTCAATAACATTAAACAGTTATTATTTAATCTATTCAAGATATCGACATTTACTCCATCTTTAAAATTTTCAAAATGTTGTGCATTGTATTTTTGTCTAGGATAGAAGAGTTGTACCCACATGTATCAATAAAAATAAGTATTTAATACATTTTTCAATGTGTTAGTAACCCATTCAACCATTCCACATAGAAAGATGCAGGTTATTCCATTAACTTTTTGCACCACTATCAGAATACTATGGACGAGTAGATAACGTTGCAATGTGGATCCTTCAGTACGTGTTACAGTAAGTGGCAGTGAGGTCAACAACCGCGCGCTGTCATCCCGGGGGAAGAGTCTGTCGTAAGATATGGTAAACTTTAATGTGGAAACATAGGGGGGACAGTTGTGAGGTGAACTGGAGTGGTTACAGAACGTTTGATTAATAATTGTCATTAATATAATTCACCGTCCTTATCCCAGTTTGATTACATTTTTATTGATTTCTATTTTGCAAAAACCTTATCGTACTACCTACCTACTCTTATTAGGGTTAAATCTATTAACTCTAAGGGATTAGTGTCTTAAATAAGGGTTGAATTCATTATTCGGCTGATTTCATTGTTTTTTAATCTTTCAATGTTTTAGGATACCCATGAGAGAAGCTTTTGAAGTACACATAAGTATAGAAATTGTTTATAACGTAGAATTTTTTCAAGATTTTAGTCATCATTTAAATTTATTTCAAGTCTCGTTTTCAAATAAGTCTTCCAAAAAGGAAAGGTATTTGAATGAGCGTTCGAACCGCGTTCGCTCTCCAAATCGGGCACGATACATTCATCAAGTGCATTCCACGCTCTGCATTGGTGGAGTGGTCTCCCTCACGCTTCGTTACTCCGCAGCCTCAGTGACAAGGGTTTTTGTCTCCTCAAAGGAACGAGGAAATCTGAACATTTCTTCCTTTTTTCGCAATCTTTTTTGTCCTGAATTCGCGTCTTCTCAACAGCTTGTTTTACTTTATTAGTGTTATGCTCGTTACTCGGTAATGAGTTGGATAGTTTTCTGTTTTTCTTTGCGCGGTAAATTGTTGCCTCAAAACGTTTTTGCGTTTGTTCATTATTGTAATTTGAATTTGCATTTATTGTTCTTGTAACTTTAATTGCGCAATGTGACTTTCTTCAACCTTTTGGACCTTAGTCTTTTCAATTATGTTATAGAGAAGTTGATTTCAATATTATAAAGTAAGTCACGTTTCTCTTGATTCCCGCCACGCACGTAATACATGCCAATATAGGTGCGAGTCTTGGATTCCATCCAATCTACGTCGAATACTAAATGCATTAACGCGTCTGCCACCAACTTTTATTTTATTCAGATCTTTTTCACCTTCAGATGACTTTGGTTATTAGTTTTATCTATAACTGTTAGTTGACGCATTATTAAAGCGTTTTTACTCGTAAAAACTTTTTAAAATAAATATATTTGTCTCATCGTTTTTCTGATCGGTCAAAGCGAATCTTTGTTCCGTTTTTGTTGTACAAGTAATTGCTTTTGTAGGTTGCTCGTGACTGTAGCTGTATTTGTTTTATTTTTTTCAAGCTTCAATTTTTCAGTCAAATGTATCAATATAAACTTATTAGAGTTTCACCGTGCATCGAAATCAGTAATTAATGTTTGATAGTCATAGGCTACATAATTAATTGACACGAACACGAAACAAAAGAACTGTAATACAATAATGATATTATTTTAAAGTTTTATTTAAAAGCAACACAGAAGAATTCACTTGTTCCAAAATATAATAATAATCACAACAAAACTAAATACAAATGAACCGAGCCAGTAACACTAAACAGTCCCAAACGCAAAATTTTAAAAAACAACAAAATCTGAGCAAGAAAAACACATTAAAACAAAAAAACGAAACATATAATAATAACAAAGTTCGTTCAACAGAGGTGGCTTTTGTACTAGGAGAGCAGCAAGAATGGGGAGATGTGTCCCTGTACTGACATTAGGGCTTTAATGTCACTTTCGGGGCGAGAGGGCCTTTCACGCGTTATCGTTTCAGTTTCGGTTGGCGGGTTGATGGGGCGAATCTCTCTCAGTGGACGTTTGGCCGTTTTGCGAATGGGATGAAACAATGTTACTTACAGATGTCGGGACAGGTGAGCGGTTTTTATTGGAATTAATGTGCTTTCTGTTTTTGCTTTATAAGATGTAACTTTGATTTAGTTTTATGGTTTCATTACAAAATGTTCAAAAATGGAACCCTAATTAGAACCGACATTTAGATAAATTTCATACATTTTTTTCTTCACTATTTTGAAATACTCCCGCCGTAAAGATAACACAATCCTCAATTTTATGTCCAATTGTCGTACAAAACTGTTCGTCTACCAATAGAACGATGTGTCCCAGGTAAACAAAGTAATAAAACAAATTTTCAACGCTCGCCGTTGGATGTGTATCTCATAATGATAATTTTAGTCAGATTAATAACAATTTCAGCGCACTATACGTGGTTTCAATGCAAGTATTTAAATATGAATACTTGCAAGCGTTATAAAGTGAATGTATTTCTTTTTACAAACAGTAATGGCAATATGCATGTTTAATGTTAAGAAATTTCTCCGTAATAATGACACAGATTTAGTCTCTCAAATAAAAAAACTATAAAAAAGCCAATTTATTTTCAGTGTAGTATTTTTTTGGTATTCAAATATTTTTTTTAATAATAATCTTTTTATTTTTCGCTTTTACGTTGTGAGATCTATCCCACACAAATGACTAATGCAAATACCTACCTTTCAAAAACATTTCAAACTAGCTTTTGCCAGCGGCTTCGCCCGCGTGGAGGTCGGAAATTATCCCGCGGGAACATACTACCGGGATAAAAAGTAGCCTATGTCCTCTCTCAGGCTCTAAATTATCTGTGTACCAAAGAACAGTGGCGAACTCCCGAACAAATTTTTGTTGACATTTTTTTTAGCGTCTGCCTATGAAAAATATGTAAAAGTACAGAGATTGAATTGCTGAACAGTTTTGTCTTCAGTTATACTTTTATAGGAAGTCAGGAATTTAAGATATTTCAGGTTGAAGTTTTAGAGGTTATGTCTCGTCAACAACAGACTTATCGAAAAAGATATATAGAAATACCTACTTATTGCTCAAAATATTATTGATAGAAATGCATTTAAAACATAAAATAAACTACGGACTACGTATTCAGAATATTAAGTCCAACCGACGTGCGTAGGTCTGCCACATGGTTCACGTAAGTAAGTAGGCAGGTACTTACCTACTTAATTATATGTTCAGAAGAATATTAATTTAATAATCTTAGTCAACTATCTTTAGAGCAGTTAGTTTTGGTAGGTATAAAAAAAAACAACTTTATTTTTTAAATATTTATTCCTCATCTTCTCTAACCACAATGTCATCAAGAAAACCTGCGGGTGCTGTGATATATGGTTGAGGTCTGGCCCATCCTAGATATCATACTTACTTCAGTCATTGTATGAGCGCAACATCCAACTCTCGAGTTAAGTGCCAATGCCGGGTATCGGCGCATTTTATTGACACATAATGTATTGCAGTTGACACACATGATGCGTGTAGACCTTACACGGCTACTCATCGTGATAAACAAATCGATGCACACACAACAAAATCCAAGCTATCAGGCAGAATCGGGATCCAGAGTCACAGAAAAATGTCGTCGTATAGGCAAACAATCAGAATCCTTAGGCAAGCACTAGTCACACAGGGAACCTAAATCTCAGTCCTTAAGCAGAAGCAGTCGTTGAAGTAGAAAATCACGGAAAATCGATGGAAAACAAATAACGAGACGCACGCGAAGACAACAACAAGTTATCAGTGCCGGCCGATTGACAGCTGAACTGTCATGTTTTTTTTTTTGCGATGTTGCCATACTCGAATTGCACTACGATGTCATATGTACGTATTAAAAAATTATGACCGCTATAATCTTTAGCACAAGCAATCATTTTTATTTTAACATTTGTATTCTGATACAGAAATATATTTCCTAAGTATATTAATGCAATACGTAAAGCCACAGCGTATGTAAGTTGACTAAGATTTATATTACATGGCAACATTAAAAGTATCGCTTAGCCAAAAGTCATGAAGTCGAGCAAGAAAGAAAAAAAACTATGGCATGGTTATTCCTTAGCATCAATAATCTAGTCAAATAAGCTCTTTATTATGATGATTTTTTTTTTCAGACTTAGTACTTATGTTTGATTTGATAAAACTTAGTAAATTATTTCGTTGGTATCGAGTAGGGTGACATACGTAGACGCTTAATAATTTCATCAACAATTCTCTCGCCGGTATCCTTTCATTTAAATCGGTTCAGTAGTTTTAGCAGGAAAGCGAGACAGACAGACAGACAGACAGACCGACATATTATATAGTAAATATAGTAATAGTATGGATTGGTTTATAAACGACGGAGTTCTAAGGAAACAAACATAGAAGTACAACCGAGTTAAGAACCTCCTGCTTAAACTGATTTTAACTTGAATTCGGTTAAAAAGAAAAACAATAGACATGTAAAATGCAGTAGAAAAAAAGAAAGAAAAATACATATAATACATAAATACATAAAAATGTTATGAATTTAACCCTGCAACGTTACCTAAAAGGATCAGTAACAAACCAACGCCATCGTAAACACAAAACCGCGGCAGTAACTGATTTTTTCACCTCAAAACCTAATAAAGCACCCACGTTGCCAATCCTAAACTAACATAAGACACTGACGCAGCCGCAAGCTTCGACAATTTGATCTTTACAATCTTCAACCTTATCTTTATTAAAATAAGGGTGTTAGAAAAATTGGCGGTTCATTTTGGCGCCAAACTAAACAAGACTTTCTTACGTGCTCCTCGGTCTATTTCAATTTTCGCTTCGTTACCTTGCCAGGTTTCTATCGTGTTTTATTTTTTCTTACATGGCAACTTAAATTCACTCGAGGAAAGTGATTTTTGTGGCGTATTTTTTACGTCTCAATCTTGATGGAGTCTTGATCCGAAGCGTGAAGGTCAATGTGAGTGGTGCGAAATAAATCTTAATGTTTTTTTCTTAAATCTTAATGTGTTTCGGTCTGAAAGATGTATTTAATCAGTGACAAGGTTCAGATAAGAATGAGATTTTATTTATCAGATATTTTTGTGTATGAAATTAATTGTTACTCTCTTTTCTATTAGGCTTCATTACAGCCATAATGAGAAGTAGTAGAAAGGTGAAAGAAAAGTACTAGGGCTAAAGAAATAGCAGCAGCAATAGAAACTAAATTAGACAGATAACAATACCATTATTTTAATTTCAATTGTATTTCTTACTAAATGTTTCTTGAGCAATTAAACTGTCCTGAACTTGGACAGAAACTTCGTGTTTTGATCTTTTTCAGTCATTGGATTTATTACGAAGAGTTTTAAAGATAAGCTTTGGAAGTCTGTTAGGGAAAAACTCGGCCCAAGATTAGAGGATTTTTTTTATAAATAAGGAACAATTCCTTTATATTTTTTAAGAAAATATGCATACATTATTATATTCATCATCAGCAAGCCAAATATAATTTGAAAAAATAATATAGGTAGATAATCGTATGTGTTCTACGGGGGGTGGGTAGAATATAGTGGCGTAGCTAGTCCAAAAGGGAGGGCCCCTTTTGGACTAGCTACGCCGTCAAGATTTGTTAGGGGCCCTTTTTCCCAGACTGCGGCTAAGCTCAAAAGTAGGGTATTGTTTTTTTTTTACTCAAAAAAAGAAAACTACATTCTGACCAGGTAGGTTTTACCTAGCTCCCATTGTGGTCGTACAGAATGCAAAAGCAAGTAAAGTGCGTTCAAACATTGGGAGATTCCGAATCGGAAAAGTTAAATTTTCCGTTGTATTCCACTTAATGCAAGCCATTAAGAATTGTCCTACTACTGCTGCTTAAAGCCTTTGTAAGACATAAGCTAATTACGCAAACTGTTATATTTTCATGACTCATTACGGGCCTCTCATCAAATTTCACAAGTATTTGACGTGTTGCATAATGTTTTTTAAATGCTTTACAATTTGTTGGAGCTCAAGGGGGCCCTGTAGTTTGCGGGCCCTGTATCATTGATATGGCAGATACGGCGGTAGCTACGTATCTTGTAGAACAGCACACCCCACTTAGCCAGCTAAATTTAATTTCCATTCAAAAAGATATCTAGTATGTTATCATTTAAATACTGTTTTTCCTAGAAATACAGTGAGCCCAGATGGCCTTCGTAAGTTAAACTCTAACTGGGCCGACGCCATCCGCCGCGGGCATAGGTCACCAGGCAAACAGCACCATTGTGGAGCCTTGTATGAGGCTTTTAGTTGAACTTGGACACAAAACGGGTGTAGGTCATGTTTTGTAGTACTAACATCTTTTGAGTGCTCATTCATGACTTTCTGTGTAATGTATCAGTATAAATGATATCTTCTTCTTCATTGTTAACTCTTTTACTAAAGATTTAAAAAATATTACCGAGAAAACGTAGGCTAAGTGAGCTGTCTTACAAGGTGGCAAACATCGACGCGTAAACTGTAACCATGAATTCAATACATGAAATTTTTCGCGTATTATCAAAAAAAATCAACCGTGGTTCGACCAGGGGCCGATGAATGTTATTCTGACTCAACTTTAGATGTGTTTTATTTTTTAATTTTTTCAACAAAAGAATAAAGAATCCTTTACAAAAGATGGTGCTAATTTCTTTAAATTTTTTCATCCTTTCCTTTTTTCTTTCTCTTCATAATATTTTTTCTTTCTTTATTGTCCTTTTTTAAATTCCTTTGTTTTTTTTTAATTTTTATCATAGTGTCAATTCTACGATAGAGGTTTTTACGAATGAATGAATGAAATTATGAAAGACCGTATGGACGAATGAATGAACCGTCGCGGTGCACCTTCTCTTGCTTGTGTTGCGCCAAGACATCTCACATCAGTGCGGTTCACAAACAAGCGATTTCATAGAAAACTGCTATACCTATTCTGTCAAAATGTCTGGAAGTGGTACAGTTTTCTTCGATTATTTATAATTAAATAGGTTTCGGGTCTAAATAATGTCAATCTCTAGCATCAGGTGGAATGACAGATCACTTCAAGCGTACTTACAGAATTGGTCGGTAGATCTCTTTATTTTAAACTATCTCAGAGATGTAGGTACTTTACGTTTTCATCGAGGTTTTACCACATACTGGGAATCTTTTTCTTATTTATTTTAATACATACATACATAAACTCATGCCTTTTTCCCATGCGGGTAGGTAGAAACTACGGAATGCCACCTGCTACGGTCCTGACATACGAGTACTTTTGCCTCGTTTAGGTTCATACATCTGGTCATACACGCACGCCGCCGCCGATTGCGAGTACTACGCACCTGACCTTTCTGAACAATATCACCAATAAGGTCACTATATGTCCTCCTAAGACTCACGCCTGTCTTGTAAGCCGTCCGTTATTCATTCTCTCAATATGACGAAACCATCTTCATTTTAATAATCGAATTATAAAATTGTCATCGCCTTTAGTGGCTATAATATTAGGTATATCAAATGCCCTGTTTTATTAAAAAACTTCGTTTGAAATATCCATAAAAAACGAACGGAGGCTCTAATCAGAATTTATAGTACATCGAAGATCGTAATCCGCGACCCCAACACCAAAGATACACTTAAAAAGGTCTATTACAAAAATTCTTAGATTAATTACTTCTCTGATCATCCCTTTAATGAAAAGGGTACGGCTGGCATTAAGAGATTAATTCGAGAAAGATTCCCAAGGGACTTTTTGTATAGAAAATCTTATTTACTTCAAGTGAGTTCTAAGAGGGGCGTGAATTGTGAGATATTGGCGATTCATGACGCGGGGGAAATATTGCATTACTGTGTATTTCTTTATTTTCTACTTCAAAACTGAAGTCCGTTTATTGGTTTCGCTTAAATAACTCTCTTGCGACGGTAAATTTTTTTTTTTACCTTTTTTTCATTTTGCCGGTCAGTATCAGGCTGTATGTTGACCAAAATATCAATATAAGACTCCAAGTTCATAAAATCTCATTGAATGATTTTTCATGAAATAGTTATTCTTTGTACTCGCGGGCTACTTGAGCGCTGAGCCTTAAGCAATGGTTCTTAAAAAGAGCTACTTAAATGTCCAAGCATCATCGATATCAAAACCTCACGTTGATTCTATAATATTATGAGATCTCAACATATTCCCAATGACATAACGCGACTGCAAAAAGACACTCACTGAATGGTTGAAGAGGAAAGGTTACGAAGAAATCGAGGCTATGCTCCATACAATTACATAATCAAATCTTTTACCCCAACATTCACACCCATCACCGTAAAGTACATATATGATAAAAATAAAAAATAAAGCAAAAACATATTATTGTCAAGTAATAATAACTTACACTTCGTTAAATAAATATTTATCATATCTTGCCTTTATAGGATCTATGATTTCTGGCAATACGCAATTATGGTACGGCTGCAGAGTGTTTATTTTGTCTTTTTTTGACACAATGGTATAAACGACCCTCACACTCCATTGCTAAACAATTAAAACAAAAATATAATATGATTCTACAATCTATTAAAACAATACTTGATAATAAACGAAACTTATCTTTTACAAAAATAAATAAATAATATATAATAATAATATAATATTCCACAACTATCACACGTCATCTAGTCCCAAGCTAAGCAGAGCTTGTGTTATGGGTACTAGACAACTGATAAACATACTTATATAAGGTCTATCTATTCATACACGAAATACTTTAAGGGGTACACCTGTAGGTGGTAAAGAAGCTATAGAAGCAAAAAGAATTTTTTTATCTAAGCGTTTTTGAATTTTCGTAATTATTATAATTTTAAAACTACTTGAGACGTTTTGCATAAAAATCTTTACTCCAAATTCTATGAATGGCCCACCTGACACTGCGAGGGCGACGACCGGACGGCATGAGCATGGCCGCGGTGTCTCGGGCCGTAAAAAATAAGAAGAAGCCAGTATTTCTTATGTGCGTCAAATAATTTATAAATATTAAATTTAAAAAAAAACCCTTATAATTTTTTTTTTGTTGCTATAGCTTCTTTACCACCTACAGGTGTACCTCTTAAAATATTTCGTGTATGAATAGATACACCTTATATATTTCTAGATACATACATATTATAGATAAATTACACCCAGACACAGAACAAATGATCGTGCTCATCACACAAAAATTTGTCCTGGGTGGAAATCGAACCCACGACCTCCGGCATAGCAGTCAGGGTCACTAACCACTAGACCAACAGGCCTGTTAAAAAAAAAATGGGAAGAGTAGCAAAATGTTGTAGTCGTAGTATATTTTTACGTTCACGATACGAGCGTACTACTACATACGTAAACTATACAACACAAAGTGGTGCACAGTGGATCGAAACTGCTATATAAGGGACATTCGTATTTTTTTACAAATTGCAGTTTTTTTAAATACATATCAAAAGATCTCGTCATTCCAATAAATAATTATCATTACAAGTAGCAAAATATCTAAAATATTGTTTCCGGAAAAATATTATAGATATTTTTGTAAGAATTGAAACAGAAACTGCTTAAATTGGGCCATGTCTTGTAAGACCAGGCTTTCAAACTACTATATTCTTATTCTTTGACTTGCTGGCTATAAATCTACGCTATCAGCGCGCGCTCATAGTTGTCCGTTCAAGAGTTATGAGGTTCGGAAAAATGAAAAAAAAAAGTACCTAAGTCAAAAGTATTTTTTCACTAATATCGTAATATTTTGGGGATATAGGTGAAAGGATTCTATCTGTGTCCTCTTACGAGTATTGTAGGTGAGGTTGTGGAAGCCAGAAGTAAGAATCATGCTTGTAGGTAATAATATTATAATTATTACACAGGTAGTACAGTTTAGAATTACATACACTATTTAACACAGTTATATAAGTAATTAAACTAATAGGGCATAGATAGAACATTAAAACATTTATAATTAGCAGTTTCTGTTTCATTCCATAAAAAAATCTAAAATATATTTTTTTCCGGGTGAACTATCAGTTTTAGAGAAAAACTTGTAATGACAATAAAATTATTCATTGGAATGACAAGATCTTTCGATAAGTACATATAAAAAAAAACAATTTGTAATTAAAAATGAATGTCCGTCATATAGCAGTTTCGATCCACTGTGTACCAGCGCCCCGCCCCGCCCCCTCTGAGTTGTATTCCGACTGGGCGCAGCGGCGGCGTGACCGGTCGCGCCGAGCGCTCTGTGTGAAGGCGTCCGTAATATCTAGTACATTACAACTGCTCAGCGTCGCGTCGCCGTCACGTCACGCCGCGCCCCGCCCGCTGTGTGAAGACACCTTTATTAGAATTTTATGTGAGTCTAACAATGCAGCGCCATGTCTGGAAGGGCTTAAGATAGCTAAAATATGTAAATGATGCACGATGCATAATGCATTTTCAACAACATAAATATGTAGATAATCAGTACCATTAATTGCCCATCATTCGTACCAAAATATAACTCTGTTAACATTTTTTAATTACGAGGTACAAATCTCCATGTTTCGTAATCAAGCATCGCGTTTGTCCCATTTTTCGCCCCGGCCCATACACTGCATGAAAATGAAAGATAATAATCGCTGAATGCTTACAGTTGGGTCCCATTTAAGACGCGACCGATCGAGTTGCCGAGTCCGACATTTTGTAGTTGATTTTTATTGAAGCAGGAATTGAGAATGTTATTTCGTTGGCTTTATTTTTGATTCGATACAACTGTGAAATGAGTTTGTGTCGGCGCATTGCTCGATTTGCATTTAAACGTTTCTGGTTTTTGATACTAGCTAATGTGTTTTGATGCTAAGAAATAGGTTTCGTTTTCTTTTAAGGATTTGCTAAAAATGTTTTTGAACTAACTGTGCTGAGCAGTGGACTGGAGTGGAGTTTCAATTGCATTTTTATGGAGACTTTCCGAACCCATAAACACTTAACCTATTTATTGAAATGACTAGGTACTTGATTATTTTAATTAAAAAAATATTAAAATTGACCTTATTGATAAGTTCTTCAGAAACTTCAGGTGCGTAGTACTCGCAACTGGCTTGCGTGTATGACCAGACGTATTAACGCAAACGAGGCAAAAGGATTGTGTAAGGATGGTTGCAGATGGCGTTTTGTAGGTTCTGTCTATCTCATGGGAAGACGGCATGAGTTTATGTTTATATGTATGATGGCATGTACTTATGTAAGTATGTATGAAATGATTTGCGATAAATCGTTTTCCCAATTTGGAGTCGGCTTCCAGTCTAACCAGATGCAGCTGAGTACTAGTATTTTACATGGCACGACTGCCTACCTGACCTCCACAACCCAGTTACTGGGTAATACGATACCCCTTGGTAAGACTGGTTGTCAGATTTTCGGGCTTCTGACGACCCGTAACGACTGCCTAAGATCTACGAAAGACAGCCGGGACCAACGGCTTAACGTGCTTTCCGAGGCACGGAGGAAAAGATGGTCTCCCATCCACGGGCCAACTGCGGCAAACGTAGCTTAACCTTATCGGCTGTTATCATTTACCCACAATCCCCTCTAGCAAAAAAGTACTTATATATATGAGAATAAAGCAAGATGATTTGTTCCATTTTTTGGTATCTACATAATTCGAGAACTTTAACCACCAAAGCGGACATTCCCAATAAGATTAAAAAACCTTTCCTAAATAGATTAGAATTCTTCCTCAGGCGTATATTTAAGCTCATTTATAAGTATTTCGGCTACAGAAATAATTTCTACAGTATATTTATTGTGAAGCTGAACTATTTAGATTAAAATACTCGAACGAACTTATTATGTTAGAGAATTGTTGAAGAAAACTTCTGAACTTGTGGGAATTTCGCGTAGACGCTAAATAAAGTTGAGAATTTCGATTATTCTCCGAGCTTGTGTTTTTTTATTTCATTTACGTAATTAAAGTTAGTAGTACGGGCGCAGCTAAGTTAGCATGTTCTGTGCCATTATTGTAGAAAGGAACAATAAGGCGTCAGATATGCTATGAAATAAAAATACTACAGTATAAAATTAAAAAGTAGTTTATGAAAACTGGTGCAATGTAGAGTAATTAATGAATACTTATTATAGTTATGGGCTTGTGGCTAGGTTACAACAGCCGCACGGGTCGATCGTTCAGGTTAAGCTACGCTTACCGCGGTCGGTCCATGGATAGGTGACAATCTTTACATACCAAGACCCTTCCGTAGCTCGGAAAGCACGTTGAGCCGTTGGTCCCGGCTGTCTTTCGTAGATCTTAGAAAGTCGTTACGGGTCGTCAGAAGCCCGAAAATCTGACAACCAGTCTTACCAAGAGGTATCGTATTACCCAGTAACTGGGTTGTGGAGGTCAGATAGGCAGTCGTTCCATGTAAAATACTGGTCAGTTGCATCTGGTTAGTCAGGAAGCCGACCCCAACATAGTTGAGAAAGGGATATGTACATGATGAGTTATGTGCAGTTTTATAAACTACTTTATCTACTCTCAAATTTAAATACTAAATATAGAAATCAGAGTTAAAAGAGGCAGAAATAGCTCGCATCGCATTCCATTAGACAAAAATAAATTGATGGAAACCTCTTGGTAATATCAACTTCTATAGTCTGTGCCAGAAGTGAATAAAATAAAAGTCGTTGACACCTGCTAAAACCCACCCGTGTACCATCAGTTGCCCATGTGCCAGGGTCACGGTATCTCTTTCGAACAATCACGCGACCCCGGCAGGCATCGGTCCTAGTAGACCCCTTCACTGCTGCTGACATCTCTTTGAGGCGCGCGTGGAACACTACGCGCCGTCGACCCGAGCCTGGTCCTTACCGGGCGGCGAGCTACCCATTGCTCGCCACCCGCAAGCTCGCGCCTACGGTGGCCGGGAGTCCGCAATCGACTCCCGACGCCCGGGGCGTCTCCTCCTGCGGCGGCTAGGGACGTGAGGGCGCAGAGACTGCCACTCCCTCACGCGCCCCGCCTCCTCCTTCGCGAGCATTACTGCTTCGCAGAAGGAGGTGACGGCTTCCCATTCCCTCTCGCTCCGTACCATGGCTCGCACCAGGGCCGGACGCGAGAGGTCGCCGCCGCCGATCGCCTCCATGAGGACACGGCGGTGCTCCGCCCAGGCAGGGCACACCTCCACCGTATGCTCCACCGTGTCCTCCAGACGATCCTCGCAATGGAAACACCCGGACGTATCCTCCCGCTTTATCCTGAACAGGAACCCACCGAAGCACCCATGCCCGGTGAGAACCTGCGTCAGGCGGAAGGTGAGGACGCCGTGACGCCTCTCTATCCACTCCTCAAAGAGGGGACTTACCGCCGCAATTGTGGCGTGCCCAGCACTGGAATGCGACAATCGTACCCGCCATGTCGCCATGAGATCCTGCCGGAGCTCTGTCCGCCGTGCCGCGATTGCCGCGATTGCACCAGTTTGGTTGCAACATAATTATATTTTAAAATTCCGTTATGTGTTTCTAAATTATGTCAAATATAAACTAATTTGAAGTTTATAATTCGAATTTTACGATATAAGAGTAGATAAAAAAATGATAATTTCAGTGGCCTTTTTTGGCTACTTTATAATATTGGATGGTTAGCAAACCAAACTGGTGGAAAGTGGTCACCGCTGCTTATGGAAATTTGAATTACAGATTCATCAAGAATTCGGTAACAAGACCACCAAACCACCAAACATAGCAACCTGCTTTGTTAGAATTTGCCTATCGAATAGACATACTCGTACATACCTACCATATTACCAAAAATCTAAATAATATATTAATCTGCTTAAACCTTCATGAGCACTTATCAAACGACAGAAACTAGGTGAACGATTCCAATGGCTCATTTTCTATGGAAAACAGCCGGCAAGAAACTCCTTCTTAAATTGACTTTTGCAGTATTTCTAAATTACAGGCGATTAATCGTGTTTTAATTTAGTGATCAATTCTTGACGTAATACAGGGACTCGCTATCACTCACTAAGCTATGTGTTTTCTTGTTGCAAAGGGGTCACAGTATCATGCGTTAAAAGTACGTTAGCCTGTATAATTAAATATTGTTTCATTTCATTAGCAATCTCCCCACAAACAAGAAACTCAAATCAAACACGAACCAACACAAAAGACAATAAACTTGGCGTACAAGAAAATCTCCAAAAGATTGGTTCTTCGTTTAATCGCTAATACTTAGTATTCCATACGACAATCGCTATATATTGTGACCGGTCTGCACCAATCACGCGAAAACCAACTTATCCAATAACGGAGGCGGCCGTATTCCGGAGTACGATGTCGAACGATAATTCATTAATTATTTAGCTTCTTGCTTACTTTCGTAAGTACGCATTGTAACCTTCGGGGATTATGCTCCAGTAACTCCAAGGTTGCTGTAATTATTTGTGTTTTGTATGGCTTGTAATGGCGCATGTGCCTTTAATATTTTGTTGGTATTATTTACGTAAGTACGAGGAGTTAAGTAGGAGTATATTAGGATCGAAGCAATAGGTGTTCTGCAAACGAATTTTTGTTGCCCGTGATTTTTATCCTTTTATATATGTAGGACAAGGAAACGTAAACGTAAATAATATTTACACACAAAATATTATTTACGTTTACGTTTTATATACTTGTATAGATTAATTAATAACTAATTCTATGACTAATATTAAAACATGGTGTTCTAAAGGTTCTCTTCTCCGAGCCATTGGAAAAAGTAGTCGAATTTATTATTTACAGTACGCTGTGTTTGAATGTTTCAACAAAGAGACACAGGAGCGATGCGACGCAGCTTTCTTGGCGGCCATTGTAGCCGATAGACTCGTCGACAAAGTAGTGGAGACGAGACATCCGGATGCCGATTTGACAAAAGATTGGGAAGCCACTGTTGATGTCAGGTAATTATTTGCCAAAATAGTCCATTCATTGCCATTCTTCATATGTTATTTCTGAGTAAGCGATTAGTGTGAAAATAGTGAATGGTAATCCTTGAGTTCGGTGCACACCATGATTACGCAGCTTTGCTATTATTCTTGCTAACGGGTTATTCACAAACATGTACACTGCAGAATTAGGTAACTATTTTATTATATTCTACGGATGCAAGATACCTATACTGTGCTAGCTTCCTCTAAGTTTAATAGTAAATACTCAAACACGCTCTAAAATCGTTGTTATAATCACCAGCACCTATACTTCTCAAATTGAAACGCATTCAATGGTTAAATTAGGTAACGTTTTCGATTTGTGTACGTTTTTATGTCAAACTAGCTTTTGCCAGCGGCTTCGCCCGCGTGGAGGTCGAAAAATATCCCGCGTGAACGTACTACCGGGATAAAAAGTATCGTTACTGCTCGGCTCCTATGTGTGTTAGCGTTATGTTATATAGCCTATAACCTACCCAGGAGTATGGACTACAATCGTACCAAGTTTGGTTAAAATCCCTTCAGTAGTTTTTGACCCATGCGTGCACATACAGACAGACAGACAGACAGACAGACAAAAAATTTACTCATTGCATTTTTGGCATCAATATCGATCACCATTCATCCTCCAATATTAATTTTGAATATATTTTCAATGTACAGAATTGACCTCTCTACAGTTTTATTATAAGTAATATACAAGATTATTTTTAGTATATGCGAAACCTGAATATAGTTTGTTCAGAATCAGTAACTGAATCGATTCCAATAATTTTTACACCATGTTATATTTTGTACCAAAAATATTTAATTACGCTTCCAAGTCGCGGGCCTTAGTGTTTTGTTTCGATTTTAAAATTATCATGTCTTTCTCGTATTCAAACGTCCATTACACGGAGATGGTACGTACACTAGCTGTTTGTGGTGATCTGCATATGTTTTTGCGTGGACAACCAGGTAACTTATCAAGCTTATAACTTTGTGATTATTAATGATACAGTTTTGAAATTTTTTTCATAGATTCTTTACATAAAATTACTAGACCCGTGTTTCGGGTTTCGCATAAACAAAAATTAATGTTGTATAGACTAGCGTTTGCCAGCCGATAACCTACATGTAAGGCGAAAATTATCCCATGGGACTATACTACCGAGATAAAAAGTATCCTATGCTTTTATCCATGTCATAAACTATGTGTGTGACAAATACGTTTATCCGTTTTGGCGTAATTGCGTTAAAAACATCCAAATATACAAACTTTTACATTCATAATATTAACAGGATAGTAGGAAAATGAAACTCTTAATTTTAAATATAAGGTCATTCCATTCAAACTTGCACTGACTTATTTCGTTCCTGTTGTGACATGTCGAGCGAATGGTTGATGTTAACGGTAGATTATTATTTAGTGTTTCCCAGTGCGTCTAGCTATCAACAAGATTGTTCGATATCTTTCAAATTGAATCGCAGTGACCTCATAAATTCAATTAGTGAGTTTGACCAACGGAGTTTTATTAAGATTGAAGTTCTTTTGGGAAAATGTGCAACCAATATTCATAAAGACCTTGTGAAAGCAATAGGTGGTTCTGCGTACTCTTTACGTACAGTGCATTTTTGGGTGAAAGCTTTTCACAGTGGTAGAATTTCTACGGAAGAGGGCCGAGGAGGGCCTCACAATCTGGCACCTGAACACGAAGATCGCATCGCTGCCGTAAAAGATAAACTGGACGAAAAGCGGGATTGGACTGTCGCCGACCTTTCCCATGAACTTCAGATTCCTAAAACCAGTGTACACCGCATATTAACAAAAACATTAAATATGCACAAGGTGATTGGCAAGTGGATACCCCATGTTCCCACCAAAAAGATTATCGAAGAGCGATGTAGTGCGGCTTCTCAAAACTTACTGCTGCTAAGACAGCATCCACACTATCTGCGCGGGACATTGGCGGTAGATGAAAGTTGGGTGTTTTTATACCGAGCTCCCGAACGTGATCAGTGTCGATTTTGGGTTTCGGTTGGCGAAGAACCGCCGCAGGTACCACGTCAACATAAAGCTGAACACAAGCGTATGCTGATAGTTGCTATGGATTTTAATGGTATCGCTTTTTGGCACTTGTACGATGAAGGGGAAACCGTGACAGCGGATCGTTATATTAGCTTTCTAAATGACGTGGTCAAGGAATTTAAGATACAAAATAAAATAAAGAATGTTATGCTACTCCATGACAATGCCAGACCCCACAAGGCTCATATTGTTTCTGAGTTTTTGTTGAAGAACCACATACTGACATGGACCAACCCCCTTATTCCCCTGATCTGATACCTCCGGATTTTGGCTGTTTTCACCATTTAAAGCGCGCACTGAGCGGCCGTCACTTCAACGAATGGTCAGACCTCTATGGGAGATTAGAAGTAGAAATTCACGAGGGAAACCGAAACGGCACGTTCCAAGGTGTTCGCAAACTAGAAGAGAGATGGGCTGCTGTCATTGAAAAGAACGGGGACTATTTATAGCTATCAAAGTTATATCACCTTAGTTTGATAATATTAGAAAATAAAACCAATAAAAACACTTGCGCAAGTTTGAACGGAATGACCTTATAATTCTCAAAATGGCGTTCGGGGATAGAAGTACCTATGGTGCTAACATAAAGGATAACGCTCATTTTCACTAACACTAAACGACACTTAAATGAAGGCGCGCTGCTGGATTTTCTTCGCTCGGCTTGGCGTCGTTTGATAATCCAACACGCTTTAATTTAAAAAGGTGTGGATTATAAACCGGCGCTAAAATGAATGCCAAAAAATAGGCATTGATTTTCTCACCTAGTGTTGGTAAAAACGTGATTATATTATAGTTCGTCTAAGAAACTACCACCCACCATATTACCTCCAAAACTCTTTCACAAGAAGCTTTACTGCTAATAAAATCTAAATCTACTGAACTGGAAACTTTCCTTTCTTTAAGCAAAAACCTTTAACTTTTAAAGCTGCTAGGAAAAATCTCATTGTTAGTCTCAACCGATTGCTTTTAAAAGCGATAATAACGTCGCCTTCCAATTTCCTTAGCGTAAAAATAAAATGGACGTTCACAATAGAAAAATAAAATATTTAGATAGGTATTTTATTCCTCAAAAAGTACTGCAGAGTATTATGATATCTGCAGCCGAATGAGCGAGGCTTCATCATCACCATAAGACTTCCAGTGTTCGCTTGCTTGGAGGATAAGAATCCTCCACACAGCGACCAAACTTGTAGAGAATATTGTGGTATGTAAAATTTCAATACCTAGGGGTATTGAAATTTTACATACTGCGTAATCATGGTGTGCACTAAGTTTGTGATAGTGCACACGATGTTCTAAATTCAATTTACTTTATCCTCTAGAGAATAAAAACGGCTTTTCCACTCAGATATTGAAGATTAAAAATACTCTTTCCTCGCTGAGGTGGAATGAAAAGTTACGTGTTGCACTCGAGTGCAAAGATTTTTCACCTCGTGCTCTTTTGATTCCCTCGCTAACGCTTAGGATTCTAATTTTGAATCACTCGCTGCGCTCGTGATTCAATTTTAGAATCCTTCGCTTGCTTGGTCATCAAAATTGAGCACGCGGTTAAAAAGCAACTTTGCACTCTTGTATAACAAATAACTATTGTTCCAATAACGATTTGAATGGAATTGCTTTGTCTACCTTGTTGGTCTAGTGGTTGCAAGCGCTACTGCTGAGCATGAGGTCCTGGGTTCAATTCCCAGGTTGGGCAAAGCGTTCTAACATTTTTCTATCTGTAATTTCTCATTAGCAATCTGGAGTCTCGATTTGTGCCCGGTTGATAACCGGTTGGGATCTCATATGGGACTTAAACATAATTGGCAAAATTTGGGTGGTTACTCCAGGTTACGGTCACCCATCCACTCTATAGCCGCATAAATTGCAGCTTAACTTCACTTACCCTTCGATTGATATCGTTACCATTTAGCTACTAGCCTTCCATAATAAGTCCGTGTAAGACGAACAATTCCCATTCACAACACGTACAGTTCTCGATGGAAACCATATCTTGTGTTATTAATATCAGAAGGTTTTATTTTTTCATTAAATCCGAACTCCGTATATTTATTCTCTTATATATCTATGTTACAACAATGGGCAAGGTATGGTAAGTAATTGGTAATGAATAAAGGAAGAATTGGTGGCGGGATGGCTTTGTGATGGTAAAATGTTATACTGTAATTAGTTGTTGTTTGTACGTATAACTAGAAGACGGAGACGTCAATAAGTCGACATACACATGGCTAGATATCAAGCTATATATTTCCAATTTTAGCTAACCTCGTATTAGATGATTTTTAGCTGATTCGTTCAGGAAATAACTTGAATATAAGCACCAACCAAGTTCTCTAAACCACATCAAACTTACCGTATTGTCGTAGGACTTTTTTATAGAACAGATAAAAAATATGAAAATGCACAAAGAAGATATTCCATAATTTCCTTTATGTTCCATTGCTAACATAAAAAACCCAGATACATCGCATTTCTACGTAAAAAGCATTGAGATTCAATTCCGACATAAAAGAATTTTACTCTGCGTTTTAGATTTTTTTCCCGTGTTCATCGAGTCATTAAAATCGTTCGCAATAAGAGTGTCCTTTTGAGGGAAAAATATGAAAGAAACGTGGAAGGAATTACTGCTTAGATAAATTGTTTGGGCAACTTTTCTGTTCATTTTCAATATTCTGCAAACCGCTTGGTATGAAATAATCTATAGCTTAAATTTTATTGTAACAACACCTAAAATAACTATTATATATTTTAAAGTTAAATATGATCAAGAGTAAACTACATTATACATAATTTTTCTTATTATTGTTAGTCTCATAATAAACGCTTTTAAAATTTTCAGGTAGCCTCTCTACCTACTTACATTCTATTTTCAGTTCTGTATCTGATCTGTTATTCAGAGTTACTTGAGACTCAATTTTATACACCAGGCAAGTAATCATTTTAGCTGAAAATCGTCTAATGGTGGACATAGACCTCCCCCTATTTAGGGGGGTTTTACCATAATCGCCATGCTTGGCAGGTGGGTTGGCGATCGCAGTTTGGTGGTAAATGCATACCATAGAGAACACTGCTGCCCATTCTCTAGTAAGTCCCTTAGTCGGCTTTTACGACACCAATGAAAAGAAAGAGGACGGTGCTATTCTTTACGTCAAGCACTACACGGAAGAAATATTATCTATTGGTTGGTATTTGGTAAAATAAATGATTCTATGTTTTTTATAATGGTCAGTATTGTTCCTAATCTGCCGATGGTATCATCAGATGTATGAAGCAAAAGAAGTATGGAAAGATCATTGCAGGTGGCGTTCTGTACTTTCTGTCTTCCTACATGAGACGAAAACCTGAGTTTATGTATGTATGTAAACGATTCGCTAAATATAGGAACAGGAACCGATTATGACTGACCTATTTTGGTCGGGTAAAAATGTAAGCGAGGTTAATTGACCTGTCAAACGGGTGCTAACCACGAGGGTGGGATTAGTGCCATAAATAGGCGAGGGAAGGTACCTTTTTCTGGTCATAGTAGGGTAGCATTCAGTACCGCCTCATTGGTCGGTAATTTTCCTGTTTTATGTGGATGACTATTTCTGCTTCAATGGGTGGTCATTGGTCAGTGACAGACTATTAACGGTGTATTTTAGTTTTTGGAAATTTTTAGGGTTTCGTACTTCAAAAGGACAAAACGGAGTACTTTTAGGATCACTTCGTTGTCCGTTGGTCTGTCAGTCTATTAAGACCCTTTTTCCCAAGAACATATGGAGGCATTAAGTTAAAATTGCAATCAAATAGAGAGGACTAAAAATAAAACGCAATAAAAAATATTTTGAAACTTACAAATAAATCAAAACCGGATACTTCTCGATGTTGTTGTGCGGCAAGGAGTAAGGTCTCTCAGCATAAGTAACGGCAAAAGGTGATAATCATTCATTTATAATACAATACATTCTGCCTACATTTAGTAGTTGGAGAATTGACCGTGACGTATATGAATCCATGTATTGGAGAACATTTTTTTCCATAAAGATGCTGAGTTTGTTACCGAGATAAATTCATCCAACTTAGACATTGTGTTAGTCCGACGCGAGGTCATCGGTCCACTTTGTGGAAGACCTCCCTACCCTACATCTTCCGGTACAAGTTTGTTACTCCAAAACCTTTCAGCCCCATCGGCCAACTGTTCTACGAGCAATGTGCCCTGGTCACTGTCACTTTCGTTTGTAAAGTCTTCGGGCTATGTCGTTCGCCTTGGTTCTCCTGCAAATCTCTTCTTTCTTGTTTTGATCACACAAGGAAACTCCAAGCATTTCCCTCTCTACCTAATACAATATTTAAATTATTTGCTTTAGCTTTATTTCTGCATGTTTATAAGTTAGAACATTAAACCTCACTAAATTGATTTCCCCATATTTCAAACACCCGTTGCATACCTTTTTGAGGACTGTTTCAAACAATCATAAAATGTATAATTTCATTGTTTTGGGGAGTAAATTTTCAATTAGGTAATTGGTATACAATTTCCGACAGAACCTTGAAATGAAGTCCTTTTATATATTTCCTTACGCCTTTCCAAAGAACACTTAGCTTTAATATCAAGCCGATATTATAATAATATTTGGACTAAAATCTACTTTACCTCCGTACCTACTAATTACAACGAAATTTAATATTAAAATAATTACGGCTGCCACGTCACGCGGTAAAGGGTAACCTATAACTAATCTAAGTTAACAAAGCCGTGTAATTAAAACTTTGGGTTTAGATGAGAACAATCGGTCGCCCGCGGCATTCGTTCCACTGATTATTCTCTTGAAATGGTAATGAGTAAAGCTCTTAGAACGTTTTTGAAACAGATCGAAAATTTTTGATTTTATAAGGCGAGTTACTTAAGTCATAAGACAAGTCTAGGATAGTCTCTTAGCCGTAATGTCTTGACTTTTGTCCTTGCCATAATATTAATTTTAGTTGGCACTAGGGTTGGCATTCATTTTTCATGCCAACACACAGCTTTTTTGGACAGAACGAAAACTGGAGAGGCGTATGGTTCAGTAGTAACAATACAATATAATACAATCCTTTATTTCAGGCTACTAAAGCCCATAAAACAATACATAAATAATATAAAAACAAATTCTATAAACAAATACATATTCTATAAAACAAAACTAAACTAAAACTATCACTAAACACGTAATGATGACGGCGTCGAGTTCCGCTGCGTGGTGTCGCGTAACCGTTCTCTAAAACGTCGATATACGACACCTATCGGCCAAAAGTCCTCTCTCAAGCAGGTCTGTAGATGGTAGGTTGGAACTCGTACCACGAACGACTTAAAGTTGATCTTGTGGCGCGATTCCAACCTTTCGACCATCAGAGTCCAGTTCGTCTTCACTTTCAAATACTACATGACTTCTTCAATCGTCGTGGAGTGGTGCAAACGTGAAATGTACAGCTGCGCCGTAGGCACAGCAGGGCGCAGCAGCATGTTGGGTCCGCACTGGTTAGGTGAACAGGGCTTCTTCTTCTTCCTTTTCACTTTCGGGAAACCCTCTTTATCAACTTGTAACGCCTGCACCGGTTGATCGATCAGGTCATGCTATGCTTGTCACGGTTGGTCCGTGGATGAGATTTTGGTATGCCCCTCAGAAAACACGTTAAACCGTTGGTCCCAACAGTCATTCGTAGGTCATTGACAGTCATTACGGGTCATCAGAAGCCCGAAAGTGTAAAAAGTTATAATTTTGTTTGTTGGTGGGAAATCATCAAATGACACCTCCCGCTCTGGGCGGAGCGGGAGCGCGTGTCAGAATTTTACTGATGAAAACCCACACGTGTTTCTTCACTTGCTTATATGCCAGGGCCACGGTAACTCTTACGAACAGATGTCGCGACCCTGGCAGATACCAAGGGGTATCTTGATAATCAGTCACTGGGTTGTGGAGATCAGACAGGCAATCGCTCCATGTATAACCAGTATTTCAACATTCAGCTGCATCCGGTTAGACTGTAAGCCGACTTTGACATAGTTGGGAAAAGTCTAGGTAGATGATTAAAATTGTTATCTTCCACGTGCAAACTTTATATTTCATCTGCAGCATAACATATCATACCTTATTTTACGTTACTCTTATTTTTGTCAAAAGTGAGTTTGAAGTTTTCATTTGGAAAACTACTTTATCGCTCTCGGTGAGAAGGAGTAGATATTTGAACTGACTTCGAATTTTTGAATATGCGTGTGTAAACATCTGTGTTGTGTTTCCGCACAATGTTTTCGTTCACTGAATTGAGAGCAGTGGTCATGAAAAAATTTACACAAATTAAAGCGATTATCTGGGTTTGATCTTACGACAAACAACTCGAAAGTTGCAGCCGGTGCCACTGAGCTAGCAGTACTCCAGCCGATAGCATTTATTTACATTACTTGGCCACCTTATTTTTATTACTGCGTTGATCGATTTTGAATGCAAAACAGTATTTTTCAGCTTCAGTGCAATAATTTAGATCGAATCTAAGTCACGACCACTCAGGCTTGCCAGTCCCCGCTATAAACATTTGGCTATTGCCACTTTAAAATTTATCTTCCCCACAGCGTCAACCAACTGAAAATGGCACTAAAGATTTATCAACCGGCCGTCCGATTTCCGACCTAGCTGCCGGTGCTTCGATCATAACTTCATTTGTCTATCTGGTTCTGGCGATAGGATCCGACGACAATACGGTTGGGTACAGTTTCCTTCACTATTTTATGGAATGATAAAATATCCTAAGTACTGATAAGACTTTGATTGGTGTAAGTACCTTATTGGTAAACTAAGATTTACATTATTCAAATCAAACAAGGAAAACATCGTGATGAAGGAGCCATGTCCTAGAATGGAAAATTCGGAGACATACATACACATGCATACATACAATCACGCCTTTTTCGCATGGGGGTAGGCAGAAACCACGGAACACTACCTGCTACGATCTCTACACACTCCTTTTGCCTCTTTAAGGTTCATACAGGTTCATTCGTAGACATGACATCTACTAACCCACTCTAGGCTGCCATGGTGGATTACGGACCCATTCCCTCTCACCGAGAGGAGGCCTGTATCTCAGCAGTAAGGACATTATAGGCTGATTATTGTATTGTATGATAAGAAAAGATATAGCAACTTGTATGAAAGAGAATAGTGCAATACCTAGGCGATCAAATATACTGACAATTTTTTTCATAACCGACAATAATTTCAATGAAGGGGCTTCCGATCCATGTATTAAATCAATTGTAACAGGTTGTGCGTAGGTATCCCTGCCACCCTTGAATTTATAGCTTCTGATTTACTTCTGCTTCTTCTGGTTATAAATTATAATATTTAACACTAACACTTCGCCCGTGACTTCGCCCGCGTGAAATTTATAGCTCATATTAGCTTTACATATGTGAACGAGATTTTTTAAATCGATTAAAACGATATATATACACTACAGACACTTTTACAAGCTCTTTATGCTAAGTCAAGATTAACAAATTGAGTTCCTTATACTTTCGACACCCTTTTAATCCTATAAAAGGGGTTGATTTGGGGGAACAAATTGACAAATGAGTAATTAAGCAAACTACTTGAACATAAAATTCACCACTCTTCTTATCTTTGAAAAGTAAGGCTGAAGCGTACCTATTGTACTCAAATTTTGCAAGTTATGTTTGTTATATAGAGTGAAAATTACTTTCCATTATCTAAGAACTCTTCGAGGGGTCATAAAGCCAATTAATTTGCCAACATTGACAAAAAAAAAAAACAAAACAATCATTGTACCCAAAACTGACCCCGAACACTGACCATTGTAATAAGAGACGAAAAAAAGAAACAAAATAAACCAAAGCGAAAGCACTCACATTCTTTTGAACGATTCTTTTCAGAAATAGCTTGAATGAGGAAAACGTAATGGTGCTCCTTACTTTCCGGATAATGTTTGTAAATAATCGAATCTGTTATTATAACAATGTGATCTTTATTTCCACCTTAATTACTTATTCCAGGAAAGTGAACAAAGAAGGAATTAGTATTTTGTGTGCAGAAGAAAATTGACTGAGCACTTTTGCCAATGACAACGATACTGACGAATTTGTTGATGCCTAATTTGGTCTTCCCCTTTTTGCATATAGGTACTTATAACTTATATATTACATATTATCTTTTTCTGTCACCTTGTTTAATGTACTATGTTGTTAAATTTAATTAGTAAGCGAACTCCACAGACTGATGGATCGTAATCGAAACATGATAAAACAAGTAAGAAATTAATTTGACGATATTTTTCGTGGGTTCGTCGACTGCTGTAGGTAAGTGTAGTCGATTGAAATTTCAGTTTAAAAATACGTTATTTTAACAAGCTTTTATCGGCTTCAAACGTATGTTAGTATGTTTATATGTCAGTATGTTAGTAAGTGCCTATGTAACAGAAATTTTGAAAATGATTTTGACCCCCGTCAAAACGTCAGTGTAACTTGAAATTTGACATACTTATCAAAGACTAATGACAATACAATAATTTTATAAATTTGTGCCATTATCCTTTCCAGGGTTACCAGGATTACAAAAAAAAACTGTCTTCGAACACTACGCTGACATACGTCACAAAATTCGAAACACCCTAAAAAAATATAAAATAAATAATCGGTTAAAAAAACTAAAAAACACGCTTACCTATAATAGGTAGGTAATAGGTAGAATGGGCTGATGTCCGCAACTCGTCTGAGCGCGTATTTTGCGTCCACCCCAGCTCCTCGAGAAAGGCCAGCAACGCCTTGATGTTGCTGACTATCTCACGTAGGGTACCTGGGTTACCGAAGTACTTGGCCCTGTATGTGGCGATCGCCGGGCAGTTTAGAAGCACGTGCGCTGCTGTCTCGTCGTCCCCAATACAGGCCCTGGACAGCGAACTGTTTGTAACTCCTATGACAGATAGATGGTTATTAAACGACCCATGTCCAGTTATTGCTGCTGTAACCATACGCAACTGTCGTTTGTCTAACCGGAGGGACTGTTTTGTGAGGCGGGCATCGATGGTATGAAGTGCTTCCTTGACCTGCCTGCACTCACTTTGGTCCACCCATAGCTTACAGTGTAGATCCCTGGTACGTTTTTTTACCAGAGAGCGTAAGAACCCAAAGGGGAGTGGCGCGATGGGTTCTGGTCCCACCGGTGTCATGCTCGACCCCCTTCTGGCAAGTTCATCGGCGGCATCGTTACCTAGCGAACCGCTGTGTCCATTGAATGGTTATATTATTGAGGCTACCCACCTGGTTGAGGCGCTGGTGGCACTCGTATATTAGCCCAGAGTCAATCGAGTGACTGTTCAGCGCTTGCAGAACAGCCATACTGTCTGAGAGTATGCGGATCGAGTGGTTTTTAACTGCCCTGGCCATGATGGCTGAAGCAGCAAGAGTGATCCCAATGCATTCAGCCTGGAACACTGTGTTGTGGACTCCCAACGGTGTGACTATATGTATGTTGAAGTTACGCTTTCCTATAAAACCAAGCCAAAAATTAGAAAATAATGGAAGAAGGCTTGGAGTGCTTGATATCAATTAAAAATACCTCAAAGAGCAACGAACGCGTTTTTCCATTATTTTCTACTTTTTGGTTTGGTTTTCTATGGAAGCGTATTTGTTAAACTATTAATTTTATGTGTAAACTTCACAGAGAGATCGGTATTGATTGACTTCACACACATAAATAAAATAAAATAGGTTTTTTCAACTCAAACTTTAAGTAAAAAGGGTACAAGCGGTCGTTGACTTTGTATTGTTTCGTGTTAAAATATACTGTACAAAAAATAACACAAAAAACATCTCTAAATTGGCACCACTCTATGTACTCGACTCTAACCTACACTATAAATTCTACTTTGCCACAGTTATGTCCTTCGGGATCTAAAGGAACCCACAAGCAAGCAACACTTGATGTCAATGACCTTCATCATAGTAATAATCGACTGTCATCAAGTGCAAAAAAATATTTAAAAAATTTGTAACCTACTGATATGACTTCAATGCATAAACATTTATGAAGTTATTAATTTTGTAACCCCGAACATTAATTTACATACATACCATACATAAAATCACGCCTTTTTCCATGGGGTAGGCAGAAACTACAGAACGCCACCTTTTGCCTCGTTTAAGCTCATACATCTGGTCATACATGCACGCCGGTTACAAGTGCTACGCACCTGACCCTTCTGAAGAACATTACCAATAAAGTCACTATATGTTCTCCTAGAGCGTCCCCTTCTGGCGTGACTAGTCACATCAGCCCTGTAAATCTATACTATAAAATTATAAAGCTGAAGAGTTTGTTTGTTTGTTAGATTGAACGCGCTAATCTCAAGAACTACTGGTCCGAATTAAAAAAATCTTTTTGTGTTGCGTAGCAAATTTATTGAGAAAGGCTCTAGGCTATATAATTTCGTGCTACAACAAAGAGGAGCGGAGCAGTAATGCAAAATGTTACAAAACGGGGAAAATCGCACGGGTAGGCGATTCGACGCGACGGGAAGGGTCGGGGAAACAAGAAATTTAACGCGGACGAAGTCGCGGGCAGAAGCTAGTAACTTATGTTAGCCGCCCTTCATTCATCCTCTCAACATGACCAAACCATCTAATTATACTCTTTTCGATTTTTGTGACTACATCTTCTACATTAATTTCTATGCAAAAAGAAACAACTCTCTTAAATAATTGTATATTTTGCATGGCTCTCGTGTATACAATGCTTACCTAAGTATTTGATGGACGTATCATTGCTAAAAATGTAAAAAAAAAACTATACTTAAGTTTTTATAAAGCTCAATGCAGTTTATTTGAATATTTGCAGTACAAACTATAAGATTTCTTTTTAAACAAGTGTTAGTGATCTCATTCTTAATTTTATTTTTTTTAGTATTCCCTATATGTAGTTTGCATGCCGAAAAGTATAAAATATAGTGATACCAAGACTGTGTAAATATATGCAATAAGTATACGAATGTAAAACATCTGCGTAATGTATACCCATATTTGCCGATTATTGTTTTTGAAATTGAATTTGTTAGCAACCGTTTGCAATGACGTCTCCATATGTCTTTGAGTAACTGGAAACAATTTGGAACAACATAGGTAGGTACGTATTTTAGTGTATAAACTGAAGTTTCATCTTTTCTAATAGATCTATCGTCAATTTATTATAAATTTTCTAAAACTGCTAACATAATCATAATCAGCTTATAAATGTTACCAAAATGCTGGAACACGGGCCTCTTCTCTGTGAGTGGAAGTCGGCAATACACAAACATTTGTTGTATGTTTTCGATCACCGTTTTAAGAGCATTGGTGATAAACAATGTATCGATACACAATGTAAAGGGCCTACTTCTGACCCCCGACCCACAACTCTTAAGCCGCGGCCGCTACCAGGAGGCTATTACTGCTTAAACGATCTTTTTTTTTCTGGCTGGGAAATTGTCAAATGACGTCTCCCGCTCTGGGTGGAGCGGAAGGGCGTATCAGACTTTTACTGACCAAAACCCACCCGTGTCCCTTCAGTTGCCTATGCCAGGGCCACGGTAACTCTTTCAAACAAATCCGCAACTCTGGCACTGCTTAATCTTTTTTGAGCCTTCTACTACAGGCTTTATTATCTTAAAAGGAGGCTCAAATCACAATTTCAGTGTCATGTATTTGTTAAAAAAATGAACTATTTTGTATGTGTATTTGTATTAATCGATCTAGCGTCGATTTACTATGAATTTCTAAAACGGTTATTGCTGCCCTCAAAATCTTAGACCCACGGTGATGACAAAAAGCGTCACTCGTCTATATTCTGTAGTAACGCAGTAACGGAACGTTACTAATCTGTCATGAGTGACAGGGGGTTGTCACCATCGTTTTGGACAACGACTAATATCCGGTGTCCTCTCAGGTGTATTAAGAACTAAGTAAGGAACTAAGAGATATACATATTAAAATAGTTTAAATAAAAATACTTTTATTTGATTCAAAACAAATAACAATACAATAATAATAATTCCCCCCTAATTTCTCAACATTTCGTAGAATATTTTCCCCGCACTCTCTGAGACTATGCAGATGGTGAGTTGAGCTGGGCTAGGAGGGATCAAAAGGGCCAGGGTAAACCTTTGTCGTACAATGGACAATACGGGCCCCGAATAAAAAGTAGTTGGTCTGCCCTACTATATTGACACGTACGGGTACTGACGTCTAACTGTGTTACTGGCTTTCTTTTGTTAAAGGTTCTGACTGGGGACTAGATTCTGTGATTACGTGAGGAGAGTAATAAATTTTATGGTTTTTATGTACCTATGTCAAAAAAATCTTATATTATCTTTCTTAATCTCTAATTTGTAGCTGAGATTATAGATAAGCATACAATCTTGATTTATTGTTTTAGTGAAATATTAGTACAGAATATTGATTTTGAAAAAGTTTAAGCATCTGTAGCATTAAAAAAAAATATTAGTTTAAATTAACATAATGCCGTCTTATTACAGAGCGCGATCTCATTTTCAACATTATGATCATCATCATCATTTCAGCGGAAACATGTCTACTGCTGGACATTGGCCTCCCCCAATTTGAGGGGATTCGCCATAATCGCCACGGTTGGCAGGCAGTTGGCGATTGCAGTAAGGTGGTAAAAGATATAGAGGACGCAGCTGCCGATTTTCTAATAAGTCCCTTAGTTACCTCTTACGAGACCCAAAGGGAAAAATGGGATGGTGATATTCTTGACGTCCGGCACCACACGGAAAAAACTCGAATGTAACGTTAATTCTAGCCTAAAGCTTGACCCAGTTTTGGTATTTCGAACTTTATTTCGATTTGGGTAAAGTTTTAAATACAAAAATGAGAACGTACCGGACTAAACTTGTCAAACTAGTATGCGTAAAAGTCACGTCTATACCTGTTGGATTCTTAATTAAAAACTAACTTCGTGGTTGAAACTTGAGGTAAATAGAAACCTTGTTTAGTAATAAGGGGGTTTGAGTTTTGGTCAAGGTGTAGTTTTTTTAAAGATTATGGGGAAGCTTAAAACAATATACAGATACCATTTTATTTTTGTGGTTGAAATCATCAAATGACTTCTCCCGCTCTGGGTGGAGCAGGAGGGCGTGTCAGACTTTTACTGACTAAAACCCACCCGTATTCCTTCAGTTGCCCATATGCCAGGGCCACGGTAACTCTTTAGAATAGATCTCGCGACCCTGGCAGATACAGATACAATCAATCTCATTTGTGAGTCATATTCCAGCAACATTCCTCCGTTTAATTACTATTTGCTCTCGGTTTTGTAGAGCTGATGTTTATCTTCAGTTTACGTGCTATATATCTCTCGTTTTCATTTCATAGGATTTCAACAATACTAAATCCTACAGGAAAGCTAAGCAAGCTCTATATCTTAGTTCGTATATCTATAGCCGGATTCCGAAAACATAACATTATATTGCTATTGCTTTAGGGAAAACAGTAATAGTGTAATTTTATGTTCAAATGTCTTTGTCTAAACAAAGATGTTGGTACTTATAGTACACTCACATTTCGCCAGTAGTCCCATATAATACGAGCCGAAGCTTTGTCACCAATTCGCCAGAATTCCAGATACCCTGAGTGCTACTGAAAAAATCTAGATAAAAAACAAAACAAAAACACTTTGCTTGATCTGGAAACGGAACCTAGGACCACTTGAAGACATTGTGGAGTACGTACGCCAGAAGACGAAGTACATGCCGAGGGTACAGTTACTGGAGTCACACCGCAACGTCAACTTCAAGGCGTTTGTGGTGCGTGTACCGAATTGCTATCTGCCCGTCGTCATGGACGAAGACTTTTGGCCACAGGACGTGGTGTTCCGTCGCTTCCGCGGACAAATGCCACAGGACAGCTCACGGACAAGCTAACTTAATAGTGAAGTGCTACTAACATAGTTTATGGTACTATTATTAACACATGTTTTTGTATAATACTTATGTATGTTAGTTTGTAAGGTATATGTCTATGGGGCTTTGTTACCTGAAAATAAATGTTTTATTTATTTACTTGCTCAGCCGTACGGCTTGAGTCCACCGTACCAAAGAGGAAGTCCTAGAGCATACAACAATATATAAACGACCAACACATATTCAAAATCGTATTATTTCAACAATAACGTACAAATCGAAGTAGTTTACCGTTCGTATACAATGTACCCTCGTCACAAACTTTTAATTGAAAATGACGCCAAACAATTTGGAAGAGATAGTGTATCACATCAGAGAGTTCAGGACGAAACTAATAGCACCTGCCGCAGAAATTGTGGAAGCCGGCGACGGAGCGTGTACACAATGGCCCATGTTTACAGATGTTTTCCTGAGATGAAAGTTTTAAAGAATGGAAAGGTCCTCTGCCAAGGTCACTGATAGAATCTATTAGAGAAAATGCACAACTAAGTGGACTATGGTAATTTTTTAAATCATAACGTATCGTTATGTTAAGAGGTGGTGAGAAGACTTAGACGCGTACTGCAAGGATTGGATTAAGGTGTCCCTGGAAAAGGATGCGTGGAAGGATTTTGAGGAGGCCCTTTCTCAGCAGTGGCTAATAAAAACAAACATATCGTTTCCTTACTGTAGTTTTCGTGTTGTTTTCTTTTTTCTCTACTATTTTAATAGTCTCCTTTCAGGCGCGGCAAGATAAAGAAGTTGCCCGACGCAACGAGAGCGCCTGGAAGAGTTATTGGTCAATGAAAGATCTTCTGAAAGGAGATCTACCACTATGTCTCAAACGGAGAATTATGAACATGTGTATTCTCCCCATTCTCACATATGGTGCTCAAACCTGGTCTTTGACGCTTCTGCAGAGGTCCAAGCTTGAAGTTTGCCAGCGAGCCATGGAGCGCAGGATCCTGGGTGTTCGACTTTCAGACCGTATAAGGAACACAACACTGCGCGCCAAAACCAAGCTCACAGATGTTACCCAGAAAGCTGCCCAGTTCAAGTGGGACTGGGCCGGACATGTCTGCCGGATGTCTGATGACAAATGGGCTAATAGAACTACCAATTGGATCCCATTAAACGCACGACGACATCGCGGCAGGCCGAGACGAAGATGGCGGGACGAGCTTGACTCCTACCGAAAGGACTGGCCAACAATAGCAAAAGACAGGAATGTGTGGAAAAGGGAGAGGGAGGCCTTTGCCCTGCAGTGGGACAATATAGGCTAGTTAGATTAGATTAGATTTTAATGTTTACATTTTCAAACTTACTGTACCTAGATCACAAGTAAATGATGTAGCTCCTATTGAAGGCGCACACTTTATTTGTCCCTGTTTTATATATCATCATCATTTCGGCCGAAAGACGTCCACTGCTGGACATAGGCCTCCCCCAAGCTCCACCACTTCGACCGGTTTTGTGCTTCCCGCATCCAGCGGATTCCTGCGGCCTTCACAAGGTCATCGGTCCACCTTGTTGGAGGCCTTCCAACTCTACGTCTACCGGGTTTTATGTATACATACATATTAATGTATGTATACATGTTTGCCTCATGTGTTGCCTCTGTTGGAGATCCAATAAAGAATTATTTAGTCTTTTACTCAAACTAGGCGTACAGTCAGCACATTTTGAACATCAAAATTACATAAGACAGTCCCCTAGAATCGCCCACCTTTCACGACTTCCTCGTGCTTTAACTGGGAAGAAGAAGTGGTGCAACAAACTTCCTAACAGCACATTTGTCTGTTCAGTTACAACTTGATTCTTTACTATTGTGAGAACATTACGAAACATAAAACATTAAACTCGTATATTATAATAACATATGTCAGCTAACACATACCAATATACCAACAAACCATTGAAAACTATACTCAAGCAGGAATAAATAATTAAATTATACCAGATTCCTATATTTCATGGTAATAACGGTTATTTACCCACCTACATGTTCTCAGAATTCAATTCAATCTATGGTTTTGGGATCCACAACATTATTGAATAATGCAAAACAAAACGAATTTTATTTTTCCGATTTCTACGAAGTAATGTGAGAGCCACAATTGCCAGGCGAAACGCTGAAACTTTAGAAGTAATACCTATGAATGAAAGTTTAATTATTTGAGATCCTCATTTAAAACGACTTACCACTAAAATAAACTCTAAAACACAAACCACTAATCAGCAGAAACTAAAACAAGAGCTTAAAACCTGAAGCCTCTTACACACGATGTAACATTCCGAAATCCCTACACTTCCTATTGCTATTCGTTTTAAATCCGACACTCCGAAAATGTAGTCCCAAAAATAAATCACAACAGTTTTAAACTTGAACGAGTTTTTCTTTGTATTGCTTCCTTACCACAGACACATTAAAGATACTTGCAGAAGGTCAGCTACATAAAAAGGATTGTGCTTGCAGATAGCAGCCAAAATCTGGACGGAATTATCAAAAATAAAATCTTGTCCTGTAGGCTAAATTTTCTACTTCACTATTGGGGGTTTCACCTACTTATTTTTTATGATTTTTTGGAGACACTATTTATAAACGAGCCATTGTCTATTATCTGCCAATAATATTTCCACTGCTAGGACAAAAGTCTCTTCTCTTTGAAAGGGAGTGGACCGTAATCAATTATATTTTAAGTTAATTTTGTCTTAGCGAAATGATGCAAATGTTTGCACAAATTACGCCGAGTGTATTGTAGCATCAAACGAATTTCCCTTATACCTCAACTCTACCTACGTAGATGCATATCTATGTGTGTGTACATGGCTGGTTCAATAAAGTCAACCTTCTGTTTCTACCTATTATGTGTCTGCGGAAGTCAGTAATTTATCTTCCGAGATATAAAGAAGTCGAAAAACAGAAAGATTGCACTTTGCTGAAATCTTTGGACAAACAATGCTGGGACAATTAATGGGGGATGAGGATCTGTAGTTTTTTCGAAGGCAATTAGCGAAGAAAGTTGGTAACCTTGGAAACGGTGTAGTTAGTAATGAGTTCTGTTGTACGTTTTCATGTTTTGAGAGAGTTTGTCAGTTTCTTCATATATTTTCGTCGAGATAATTGGTACAAGGACAGTTATAGATTTGATATTTTTTTGACTCTTAGAAGTACGAGTATACCTAACTTGCTTTTTCTTTCGCGTATAGGTGATTTTTTTCCCAGGGGAACGTATTACCGGGATATAAAGAATCCAGTACCCAGGTCATGGTCTACGTATATGCTCATTTTCATCCAATCATGTTCGGCCCTTTTAGCATAAACGTATGCTTTCATGCTAAAATGCAATTAAACAAACAAGCAAATTTACATTCACGTTTATAATATTGGTTAGGATTAAGATTTTTTATTCAGATCTCAACTACGACAACTCAAAGTATTTATTTTGATACTGGTATTTTCGAATCGTCAAAGAATGGAATTCGTGTGAGAATGGATGTTCGTCAGAAATTTCAACGTAGTCTCCCGTTGCACAGTGCAGTTTTCTTTAAAGAAAAAAACCGGCCAAGTGCGAGTCAGACTCGCGCACCGAGGGTTCCGTACAAACCTGTAGGTATTCTCGGTTTATGCATAAGGTTTATTTTAATGAAATTAAATGTTTTTTTTTTTAATTTTTATATTTGAGTTGATTGAATGAAAGTTAAATTGCGGTTTACGATTTATGACGTATTAAAAAAAAACGACTTACTAGATCTCGTTCAAACCAATTTTCGGTGAAAGTTTATATGGTTATGTACATCATATATTTTTTTTAGTTTTATCATTCTATTATTTTAGAAGTAACGGGGGCGGGGACACACATTTTACCACTTTGGAAGTGTCTCTCGCGTAAAATATTCAGTTTAGAAAAAAATGATATGAAAAACCTCAATACCATTTTTGATGACCTATACATAGATACCCCACAAGTATGGGTTTGATGAAAAAAAATTTTTGAGTTTCAGTTCTATGTATGGGGAACCCCAAAATTTATTGTTTTTTTTTTTCTATTTTAGTATGAAAATCTTAATGCAGTTCACAGAATACAATCATCTACTTACCAAGTTTCAACAGCATAGCTCTTATGGTTTCGGAGAAAACTGGCTGTGACATACGGACGGACAGACAGACAGACAGATAGACAGACAGACAGACATGATGAATCTGTAAGGGTTCCGTTTTTTGCCATTTGGCAACGGAACCCTAAAACTATGTAGGTATCTAAATCAATTCGATCAAAGCGGAAAGTAGTTAGGTATCCCGCTACTCCGGAAAATTTATTGTCTACCTACTGTACGTAGGTAACTATAATCTCTGTGATTCGAATAGAATTTAAGGTAATAATTTCATCTACCTTTCCTTTTCCCAACTATGTTCAGCTTCCAGTCTATACAACTGAATACCATATTTTACTTGGAGCGACTGTTTATCTGACCTCCACAACCCAGCTATCGGGTAATCCGATATACCTTAGTAAGACTAGTTGTCAGACTTTCGAACTTCTGACGACTTCGGCCAAAAATATACGAATAACAGCCAAATGAATACGTCTCCCGCTCTGAATGGAGCGGGAGGGCACGTCAGACTTTTACTGAATAAAACCCACCCGTGTTTCTTCAGTTGCCCATATGCCAGAGCCACGGTATCTCTTTCGAACAAATCTCGCAACCCTGGCAGGCATTGGTCCTAGCCCCTTGAGTTAATGCTGACATCTCTTTGGGGACCACGTGGAATTAAACGCGCCATCGACACGGGCCTGGTCCTTACCGGGCGGTTAGCTACCCATTGCTCACCGCCCGCAGGCCCACGCCTGCGGTGGCCGGGAGTCCGCAATGGATTCCCGACGCCTGGGGCGTCTCCTCCTGCGACGGCTGCATGAGGGCACATAGATTGCCTCTATTTCACGCGGTCACCTCCTCCTCCGCGAGCATTACTGCTCCGCAATATGACATGACGGCTTCCCATGCCCTCTCGCTCCGCCCCATGGTCTGGACCAGGGTCGGACGCGAGAGATCGCCGCCGCTGATCGCCTCCACGACGAATCGGTGGTGCTCTGCTCAGGCATGGCACACCTCCACCGTATGCTCCACCGTGTCCTTCAGGCAATCCACGTTGTGATAGCACCCGGGCGTTTTCTGCCGCCTTATCTGGAACAGGAACCTCCCGAAGCGCCCATGCCTGGTGAGGACCTGCGTATGGCAGAAGGTGAGGACGCCGTGGCGCCTCTCTAACCGCTCCTTCAAGAAGGGACTTACCGCCGTTATAGTCTTGGTATGTAAAGATGGGGTCACCCATCCACGGATCAATCGCGGCAAGCGTAGCTTAACCTGATCAATAAAACTGTGAGATTGTTATTACTTAGGCACAATATGAAATGATAACACGGAAAATGGATGTAAACTGTCATTTTCCTTTAACATTTTTCTATCTGGATGTGTATAAATACTCTTATATAAATACCCTTTTACTCTCTTATGTTAACAAAGCTTAAATATTCAACCGTCAGGAATCTACATCCGAGCAATTTACGAGCCGCAGCATTTAATCCATGTCGTAACTTGTTTGTATAAAAAACATGATTTATTGTACTATCAGAACATTCAGAGCACAATGTCTATGCACAACGCGTTCCGGCTATCTCTGGGGTAATAAATACGCTTGAGTTGGAAACTCTATGGAAAAATATTCGTGTTAAATAAATAAATTAACGTCGGTATTCATAGTCGTGTTTTGTTGAGGGTACTTGTACTTTATTTAATACAATTTTGGGATTTGTGCAAACTGTAAATAGGACTGAGAATGAATTGGTCTGATGTTGACAGTAATGACTATATTAAAAGTTACGAAGTAATTTTGCGAATGATAACGCTGTTTGAAATAGTAATTAATAGATAGTTTAACACCTTGAATTTTTTTTTTTTGCTGAACTTCTCGAAAATATATTAAACTAGCTTTTGCCCGCGGCTTCGCCCGCGTAGATGTCGGAAATTATCGCAAGAGGACGTATTACCGCGGTAAGAATGTATTAATCCATGTTATACATACATAAAATTACGCCTTTTTCCCATGGGGGTAGGCAGAAACTACGGAGCGCCACCTGCTACGATCCTTACATATCTTGTGTTTGATGTACTTAAAAGAAAACTAATAGTATTCAGAGTAAGAAGACTGCGACATAGGGCTGGATTGGATTGAATATAAGTCTTCCTGGTTTTTCTTAGCGCTTCTATTCTACCTATATAAACACTCAGTTATTTACCAGACACCAAATTAAACATAGTTATAAGAATAGTACTTTGGCCAGTGGCTTCGCCCGTATAGCTGTCGGAAAATATCACCCGGGTAACTACTACCGGGATAAAGTATCCTATATGGTACTAAGTATCCAGGATAACCAAAAATCCAAAACCATCCAAAAATCTAAAAATCTAAGCCATATTTCGCGGTCTTGGAATAATACAATTAGGTTTATTTTGAGTACTTCGAACACACATGATATTCGCATTTACTATGAAGCCAAAGTAATATGAATTACAATCCTACTAATTCTGCACTACGCGACCGCTACCAACCGGGACGGCCGGACGCGGGACGGCCCGCTAGCCGCTCTGCGGCTATTTTAATATAATCTCTGATATCTTCTTAAATATTCATTTTAATGATATGCTGTAAAGGGCAATTTTGATCTACATGAAATGCACAACGTATCTAATGTATTTAATTGGATAAGAATTAATGCTGGATTGCTTAAAATCGCTTCGTAAATAAGCAATAATTTCTCGTAAAAAGTAAAGGATAAAAAATGGTTATTGTGGGTTATCCCTAAGAGATAGACATATACTATCGCGGACTTTTTTGTAAACCTTTTTAAGTTGTACAATACTGTAGTACATTATTTTGATCTATTTCGTGGGGTTCAGCCAGCGTTCGCAATGTAAGCGCAAAAAAATGAGTTTATTTATGACATACATTAGAAACCTCTAAAATTATCAGCGTTTATTTACAATATTATGCATGTTATATACATATAAACCTTCCTGTTGAATCACTCTATCTATTAAAAAAACTCGCATCAAAATCCGTTGCGTAGTTTTAAAGATATAAGCATACATAGGGACAGACAGACAGCGAAGTGACTTTATTTTATAATATGTAAAGATATGTAAAGATGAAAAGGAAAAATTTTATTTCATTTCACAACAGTAATGAATTCATACGCATAGTAATTCATTGCGCTTAGATTTTTATTCGTTGATACGCCTGAAAATGCAAAATTAAATGAATTGTTAATAGAAACCAATAATAGCAATAATTAGTGTGTGAATATTGTACTTGTAATTGGATCGAACATCTTCAACGTGATGTCGTATCCGTCTTGCCCTTGCCAATAAATGATTGGATATTGTAACGCATCGTACCAACGATGTGTCTCGTTTACACGATGCATGATATTGCTTCTTCGCTGAACGACAATGTCTCGCGATTTAGTTGGATCGCCAACAATAAATTGCAGCAACATCATTAACGGTGGGTGCATTGAATCTTCGCACATGTTCACCTGTTGGGGTACAATCCGCTCTTATGACAAATTTGTGCGTATCCGATGGCATTCGTTCCAATGCTGTTTTGAACATATTAACCACAGCATTATTAGCGTGAAAAAATGCTTGCAACTGTTCAGTAATTCGTCTCTTTAACTGTTGTGTTCCCTGTATATTGCACCGCACATTCAGCTGATCCACCATCGACGAAATGAAATATATTTGCAGAAATTGATGCGGTTCATCTGGTGTTGACACCATTGAACCTTGCAAATGATATATTTGTCCTTGTATCTGTAATTGCAAACAATCATTTGTTGAATAATACGGTGTAACTTCTGATCGTGGGATGGTGGAGTGTGTGGTGTATATGTAGTTGTTATGTGTTGCAATTAATTGTGTTGGTGTGAGTGATTGGTTATGTGTGTTGTATCTTTTACCTTGCAAGTCGGCATGAAGCCTCAACAGAATGCGACGCAATTACCAAGTGCAGCGAGCACACGTGGCGCTAACACAGGCTGAACACGCCCTAATTCTTTCAATTTTTACTAAATAGGGGTACAATCCGCTCTTACGACAAATTTGTGCGTATCCGATGGCATTCGTTCCAATGCTCTTTTGAACATATTAACCACAGCATTATTAGCGTGAAAAAATGCTTGCAACTGTTCAATAATTCGTCTCTTTAACTGTTGTGTTCCCTGTATATTGCACCGCACATTCAGCTTATCCACCATCGACGAAATGAAATATATTTGCAGAAATTGATGCGGTTCATCTGATGTTGGCACCATTGAACCATGCAAATGATATATTTGTCCTTGTATCTGTAATTGCAAACAATCATTTGTTGAAGAATACGGTGTAACTTCTGATCGTGTGATGGTGTAGTGTGTGGTGTATATGTAGTTGTTATGTGTTGCAATTCATTGTGTTGGTGTGAGTAATTGGTTATGTGTGTTGTATCTTTTACCTTGCAAGTCAGCATGAAGCCGCCTTCTCGAAGGATATTAGCTCCAAAGGAAGTCATGCGAAAGCAGTTATTGTATTCTAGGATGTGTTGAAAGAAAATGGCTGGAATCGGGATTACTTCCATCGAACAATGGTTTCAGTGGCTGTGGTGGTGTAAGTAATGGATCCAGTTTGACTTTTCCACTTGCGCAGCACAATCCAGCCGTTTCTCTTTTGAATTGCAATATAGTCGTCATTGGTCCAATATCTAAATTTTCATCATCACTGTTATGTAGTTCGCAGTGGGATCATATTGGAATGCCAAGCGATTGTATGATGCCAATGATCTTCGTCTGCTCACGCGTTGTCTCAATCGGGCATTTTCTCTTATTATATTTTGTCTTTCTTCGCTTAAGTTCTGTGAATACACTTGTTGCTGGCTTGCATGTCTTGTGCGGCGGCCGATGTTCACACGTCGTCCTCTAGGCATTCTGGACTTTGGACAGAGTGGTGAATTTAACCTCAAATGCACGATCCACATAATTTACACAGTTCAACTTACCACCTTAAAGACAAATGCCTGCTGTTGAAATTGAATAAAAATTTGCACAATACACGTGATTGATTTGATGGTTTCCAATTGAAATGTTAGGAAACGAATAACTTATTTTTTTTACTTTTTTTTTCACAATTTCACAGTGAACACAATACCGGTTTGTCACATGAAATTAACTGAGCAGAGAACAATGAGTAGCTGTCAAACAATGTATCACGCACCGGCGCCATCTACTTAAAATATTGGTTTGTAGTACATGCTATGTATCAGAGATGGCGCTGTTTGTGAAAAAAGATTTTCCCGCTTTTCTGTTGAATTTTTTCTTTTTTTTTTTAATTTTCTTTGCTATAAACCTCACGGAGCCCGAGACCTTTCCAACGAATGCAAAACCGTGGAAATCGGTTCGTGCGTTCTGGAGTTATAGCGTCAGGAAGGAAAACCCGACTTATTTTTATATAGTAGATATTTGTTTAGAAGAATTCATTAAAATTAGAGACTATAATTAGTTATGAGACGTTGCGATTATATTAGCTACTAGCTGCGCCCCGCCGTTTCGAACGCATAAGTCACAATTTTGTCAGAATATTTGGATGAAAAGTATTCTCTGTCGAAATCCGGGTTATGGTCTACTTCTGTGCCAAATTTCACTTAAATCCGTTTAACCGTTCTAGTGTGTAAGCAAAAAAAAAACATCCAAAACAACAACATTTTCTCTTTATACTATTAGTTATGATTATTATTTTTAAATCGGATACGGTAATTAAACAAGCAACCTATTTTAACGAAGGCAAACCTACACTAAACACGCAGTTTTATTAGAACAAAAACTTTTTTGTCACTTTACATAACCCTATCATACCACCAATTCTCTACATAAAACCATAAAGTTATATCAACCAACAATTTAGGAGATCCAACCAAATTGAACACGCACCACAACCCAAACCACCTAACCGTGTGCTAACAATGAATTTATGAAACGAGATTAACCCGTTCACTGAATCGACATAAAAAAACTGTGTACGAAATGATTCAGCGCTGAAAACAGAATCAACTGAGCGTCAATAGCCTGAATACGGAAGGCTTTCGATTGAAATCTGACGTCATATTTCAATGAATACATGGGTTTTGAAACCCGCGGCGGATTTTGAGCGGGCTTTAATTTTGATGATCCAAGGTACTGCGCTACACGATGAATGGTGCATGCGTTTTGTCTTTTGGGACAAATCAGCTCAAAACTGCAATGGTTCTTTCTCCAAAAGGCCCATCTAAACAAGGCCCTGCAAACACATAAAAATCTAATAACATAATGTTGTAAACAAACTCAGAGAGAGTTTGTTTCGATATTTCTACTTGGGAATCAGTCAGCTCTGCCAGGGTCGCAAGATTTGTTAGAAAGAGTTACCGTAGCCCTAGCATACAGGCAGCTGAAGGAACAGGGGTGGGTTTTAGTCAGTAAAAGTCTGACACGTCCTCCCACTCCGCTTAGAGCGAGAGACGTAATTTGATGATTTCCCACTCAAAAAAAAAAAGAAAAAAAGGGATCAGACAGCTAGGAAAGGCCAGCACCATCTCATCATCATCATTACAGCCTGTCAACCATTTACGCGCTGCTGGAAATAAGCCTCCTTCAAGCTCCGCGACTACGGCCGGATTTTATGCTTCCCGCATCCAGCGGATTCCGGCACCATCTACTTCAAAATAGTGACGTATAAAAGTCGATAACAGCAAAGTAGAAACGGACATCTACATTTTGATAAAAATGCTTTTTTTTTTACAAAAATGAGCTTATAATCAATCCAAAAATCCAATTCATGGAGGTTATTTTAATGCATCATAGAAAATTTCATGTTAATCGGTCCATAACTTTCGAAATTACCTTTATTTTTTACTAAATCTGCTTTCCTGTAAAATTTCGATTTTGTAGATGTCCGTTTCTACTTTGCTGCCATCAAAGTGACATAAAAGATCTACTTACATGAATAAACACTTCATTTCATTAGAATACAAAATATCATGATTTTGGGTAACACAGAGAAGACAAAAGTTCATCGCCATGTTAGCTCATAATGCCAATCAGAAGACCAATGGCGTAATTGCTAAACTAACAAAAAATTACAATTGATCGCAATTTCTTTTATTTTGACAGTTCAACGACGTCCATTGTCTTATTTACGTTGTTGAACAGACAATTGTTTCAAACCTATTAATTAATGTATTAGGAATATCTTTTAAAACCCTCAGATTGTCATTGAAAGTGTGTTACGCAAATATGATACAAGTTTCTATAAGGAATTCGGCAAAATTTCTTAGTTTCTATTAAGTACTGATTGAATTGTTGATAATGTTATAATCAACTAAGAATACACTGTTCTACCAGGGTCGCGAGATTGTTCAAATGACATACCGTGGCCCTGGTATATGGGTAACTGAAGGAACACGTGGGATTTAGTCAGTAAAAGTCTGACACGCCCTCCCGCCCCGCCCAGAGCGGGAGACGACATTTGATGATTTCCCATCCAAAAAAAAGTATACACTGTTCATACATCTAGATACGATTAGAACAACACTCTTTCGATGTATGACATTCAAACCAGGATCAGACTTCAAATTATGTAAATAAATACAAAGTTTATTCTAAAATAGCTTGGTATGCATGCCTCACTCTGTCTAAGGTAAGGAGAAAATTTGTTACGTGTTTCTGCACACGTATGCAAGTGAATTTTAAAATGGTATCCAGTCTTGAATCTAGCCAAGTGCTCCTCATTACATTTATAAACTTATGCATAGAGACTACAGATCAGACATGAAGTTTTGGTGATCTTACGTTAGTGGCAAGTTGTAAGTGCAATGATGAATTAGTCGAAGGCCATTTTATTAAAATATGTGTAGGTAGAAAAGTAGCAGTGGAGTAGTAGTGAAGTGATGGTAGTATGTAGGTACACTGATTAATGCGTGCACTAACTGTACAGTTCCACTCAATGTAGTCAAAAGACCATTTCAGGCACCAATTTATATGGTCTTAACTAGCTTTTGCCCGCGGCTTCGCCCGCGTAGATGTCGGAAATTATCGCAAGAGGACGTATTACCGCGGTAAGAATGTATTAATCCATGTTATACATACATAAAATTACGCCTTTTTCCCATGGGGGTAGGCAGAAACTACGGAGCGCCACCTGCTACGATCCTTACATATCTTGTGTTTGATGTACTTAAAAGAAAACTAATAGTATTCAGAGTAAGAAGACTGCGACATAGGGCTGGATTGGATTGAATATAAGTCTTCCTGGTTTTTCTTAGCGCTTCTATTCTACCTATATAAACACTCAGTTATTTACCAGACACCAAATTAAACATAGTTATAAGAATAGTACTTTGGCCAGTGGCTTCGCCCGTATAGCTGTCGGAAAATATCACCCGGGTAACTACTACCGGGATAAAGTATCCTATATGGTACTAAGTATCCAGGATAACCAAAAATCCAAAACCATCCAAAAATCTAAAAATCTAAGCCATATTTCGCGGTCTTGGAATAATACAATTAGGTTTATTTTGAGTACTTCGAACACACATGATATTCGCATTTACTATGAAGCCAAAGTAATATGAATTACAATCCTACTAATTCTGCACTACGCGACCGCTACCAACCGGGACGGCCGGACGCGGGACGGCCCGCTAGCCGCTCTGCGGCTATTTTAATATAATCTCTGATATCTTCTTAAATATTCATTTTAATGATATGCTGTAAAGGGCAATTTTGATCTACATGAAATGCACAACGTATCTAATGTATTTAATTGGATAAGAATTAATGCTGGATTGCTTAAAATCGCTTCGTAAATAAGCAATAATTTCTCGTAAAAAGTAAAGGATAAAAAATGGTTATTGTGGGTTATCCCTAAGAGATAGACATATACTATCGCGGACTTTTTTGTAAACCTTTTTAAGTTGTACAATACTGTAGTACATTATTTTGATCTATTTCGTGGGGTTCAGCCAGCGTTCGCAATGTAAGCGCAAAAAAATGAGTTTATTTATGACATACATTAGAAACCTCTAAAATTATCAGCGTTTATTTACAATATTATGCATGTTATATACATATAAACCTTCCTGTTGAATCACTCTATCTATTAAAAAAACTCGCATCAAAATCCGTTGCGTAGTTTTAAAGATATAAGCATACATAGGGACAGACAGACAGCGAAGTGACTTTATTTTATAATATGTAAAGATATGTAAAGATGAAAAGGAAAAATTTTATTTCATTTCACAACAGTAATGAATTCATACGCATAGTAATTCATTGCGCTTAGATTTTTATTCGTTGATACGCCTGAAAATGCAAAATTAAATGAATTGTTAATAGAAACCAATAATAGCAATAATTAGTGTGTGAATATTGTACTTGTAATTGGATCGAACATCTTCAACGTGATGTCGTATCCGTCTTGCCCTTGCCAATAAATGATTGGATATTGTAACGCATCGTACCAACGATGTGTCTCGTTTACACGATGCATGATATTGCTTCTTCGCTGAACGACAATGTCTCGCGATTTAGTTGGATCGCCAACAATAAATTGCAGCAACATCATTAACGGTGGGTGCATTGAATCTTCGCACATGTTCACCTGTTGGGGTACAATCCGCTCTTATGACAAATTTGTGCGTATCCGATGGCATTCGTTCCAATGCTGTTTTGAACATATTAACCACAGCATTATTAGCGTGAAAAAATGCTTGCAACTGTTCAGTAATTCGTCTCTTTAACTGTTGTGTTCCCTGTATATTGCACCGCACATTCAGCTGATCCACCATCGACGAAATGAAATATATTTGCAGAAATTGATGCGGTTCATCTGGTGTTGACACCATTGAACCTTGCAAATGATATATTTGTCCTTGTATCTGTAATTGCAAACAATCATTTGTTGAATAATACGGTGTAACTTCTGATCGTGGGATGGTGGAGTGTGTGGTGTATATGTAGTTGTTATGTGTTGCAATTAATTGTGTTGGTGTGAGTGATTGGTTATGTGTGTTGTATCTTTTACCTTGCAAGTCGGCATGAAGCCTCAACAGAATGCGACGCAATTACCAAGTGCAGCGAGCACACGTGGCGCTAACACAGGCTGAACACGCCCTAATTCTTTCAATTTTTACTAAATAGGGGTACAATCCGCTCTTACGACAAATTTGTGCGTATCCGATGGCATTCGTTCCAATACTCTTTTGAACATATTAACCACAGCATTATTAGCGTGAAAAAATGCTTGCAACTGTTCAATAATTCGTCTCTTTAACTGTTGTGTTCCCTGTATATTGCACCGCACATTCAGCTTATCCACCATCGACGAAATGAAATATATTTGCAGAAATTGATGCGGTTCATCTGATGTTGGCACCATTGAACCATGCAAATGATATATTTGTCCTTGTATCTGTAATTGCAAACAATCATTTGTTGAAGAATACGGTGTAACTTCTGATCGTGTGATGGTGTAGTGTGTGGTGTATATGTAGTTGTTATGTGTTGCAATTCATTGTGTTGGTGTGAGTAATTGGTTATGTGTGTTGTATCTTTTACCTTGCAAGTCAGCATGAAGCCGCCTTCTCGAAGGATATTAGCTCCAAAGGAAGTCATGCGAAAGCAGTTATTGTATTCTAGGATGTGTTGAAGAAAATGGCTGGAATCGGGATTACTTCCATCGAACAATGGTTTCAGTGGCTGTGGTGGTGTAAGTAATGGATCCAGTTTGACTTTTCCACTTGCGCAGCACAATCCAGCCGTTTCTCTTTTGAATTGCAATATAGTCGTCATTGGTCCAATATCTAAATTTTCATCATCACTGTTATGTAGTTCGCAGTGGGATCATATTGGAATGCCAAGCGATTGTATGATGCCAATGATCTTCGTCTGCTCACGCGTTGTCTCAATCGGGCATTTTCTCTTATTATATTTTGTCTTTCTTCGCTTAAGTTCTGTGAATACACTTGTTGCTGGCTTGCATGTCTTGTGCGGCGGCCGATGTTCACACGTCGTCCTCTAGGCATTCTGGACTTTGGACAGAGTGGTGAATTTAACCTCAAATGCACGATCCACATAATTTACACAGTTCAACTTACCACCTTAAAGACAAATGCCTGCTGTTGAAATTGAATAAAAATTTGCACAATACACGTGATTGATTTGATGGTTTCCAATTGAAATGTTAGGAAACGAATAACTTATTTTTTTTACTTTTTTTTTCACAATTTCACAGTGAACACAATACCGGTTTGTCACATGAAATTAACTGAGCAGAGAACAATGAGTAGCTGTCAAACAATGTATCACGCACCGGCGCCATCTACTTAAAATATTGGTTTGTAGTACATGCTATGTATCAGAGATGGCGCTGTATGTGAAAAAAGATTTTCCCGCTTTTCTGTTGAATTTTTTCTTTTTTTTTTAATTTTCTTTGCTATAAACCTCACGGAGCCGGAGACCTTTCCAACGAATGCAAAACCGTGGAAATCGGTTCGTGCGTTCTGGAGTTATAGCGTCAGGAAGGAAAACCCGACTTATTTTTATATAGTAGATATGATCTGAATAGGATTATACCTGCATTTTAAAAGACACTGTGATCTCAGAGTTTGTTGCAGCTTTTTTTCTCGAAATAGTCAGATACAAAACGCAGACGTCGTCTAGTTTTAAAAATATGATAAACATATAGAAGTTTTGTACAAAGCTACTTACAGAAATAAAATTGTTTATCATATGTAAACTTTTTCCTTATTATTTTCAAGACCAAAACATTATGGGGGCTGCACAAGATACAGCCTGTGGGGCTATCTACTCCAGAAATGGCTTTTCCCAAGTTACTAGGAATACAGGGAGCGAGAGGGGACTGTTTTTGCGTTACGGGTAAAGCAAACCATACGCTTCTCATTACAGCCAGTGCGTAAGCTCCTTTATAGCGGGTATTAGTTCAACGGGATTAAATCTCGGCTAGTGTAACCGTGCTTTAGACTTAGCCGCTCATAATCCTACTCATAAGGAAAGCTTATGCTTCGTTTGTTTTGTGAAACTACTGGAATGTTTGATCTCGTTTAAGATAATGCCGTGTGCTGATATTCTCAGTAAAGAAATATGGTAGCGTAACATTTACAACAGTACAGTTTTCTAATGGAATACCATCAAATACTTAGTCCTGCGTGATGTCGGACGTAAAGAATAGCACTATCCTATCTGTTCTCGTGGATGTCGTAAAAGCGACTAAGGGACTTACTAGAGAATGGGCAGCAGAGTTCTCTGTATATTTTACCACCATACTGCGATCATGACAAAAGTGGCTGAGACAGACTGGATGCGGAAGGTGTAGGACAGAGTTCATGATGCGCAGCATCAAATGACTTCTCCCGCCCTGGGCGGAGCGGGAAGGCGTGTCAGACTTTTACTGACTAAAACCCACCCGTGTTCCCTCAGTTGCCCATATGCCAGGGCTACGGTAACTCTAGAATGGTCACGTCCTTCAGTGGACTACAATAGGTTGAATGAACATCACAATATATGAACTTATCATTACGCCTGGACTCTCCGCAAGTAGAAGTAAACAGTACACCCTCTTAAAAACAGCTTCAAAAACAGAATCTATCTCTAGGCTACGACGGAGATACTCGTTATCACAAAATAGTTTACCCGACCAGCATGCGTAGCATGACCACCGTAGAATTGGGTTTTGTCGACGGAAGAACAGACGAAATTACAGGTTGTAGAAAGATTAAAGACAGATTAATGATTGTAGAATGATTTGTACCGTTTTATGCTGGCGTAGCATGACAATTTTATCTCTATTCTACCAAGAATAGACAAAGTTCTTATGGTGGTCATGCTACGCGTGCTGGAATAGAAACCAGAAGTCTACACTTATATCTTACATACAAGTCATATAGAACGTACAAACAAGTTTCCAAATCGTTTAGATGTATTAAACATATTATACATGAAAATATAACCCAACGCTTTGCTTTTTCCCATGGGAATGGGGGTAAGCAGAAACTGCAGAACGTCACGTACTACGAGAACACAGAGCGGCAGTGACACGCGCAAACTGTAACCATGAATTCAGCACATGATTCTAACAAGGTCGCGAGATTTGTTCAAAACAGTTACCGTGGCCCTGGCATATAGGCAACTGAAGGAACACGGGTGGGGTTTAGTCAATAAAAGTCTTGTCACGCCTTTCCGCTCCGCCCAGAGCTTGAGACGTAATTTGATGATTTCCCACCCACAAAAAAAATGCACTGTTCTAAACATTTTAGCGTGGAAATTTTTCCTTCGAATATCCGAAAAAAGAAAGAAAACGGACATTTCAAAAATGGAACACCTACGCGGTCAAAATATTTGGAACTGCATTTTTTTTAATAAACAACGTACTAAAAAATTTCAACGCAGGGATCCATTCGAAAATCACGTAACCCGTTACTATTGATTTATCCATGGTAACGGGTTACCAACCTATTTAAAATACCTATCTGTTTATGTACTTTAAAATTTTCACCCACCATGAAAATAATTTCCAGAAGACAATCATTGTCTCCTGTTGCCAACCGCTATATTTTTAATATCCCAGTAATATTTACTAAAACGTAATCCCAGTACGCCGTAAATAAACCAATTAGCCGGAGGCTGTATTTACGTTGTTTCTAAAAAAAGCTCCTCCAAAACTGAGGAGTTTAATTTAACTGAGTTTCCAAATACGGTCGCTGAGGTAAAAGCTTTTCTCTGTTTTCTTACAATAAATGTTAGATGTTCAATAATTGATAATATTCTCTGAAAGGAAGCACCTTTGAGGAAATGAAGGAAAATTACCCGAGTGGTGGGTTGTATGTTTTTCTCGGTAATATTACTGTAAAGGTGGTGTTGCTTCTGAGGAAAGGAGCGTTCTGCCTTGATTTAAGGGCTAGTGATAACAAAATTATGGTTAGTTTGTGTCTCGTCATGTTATTTTGAATATTATCCGCCACTATCAGCCGCCGTTTGCCAACTATGTTGAAGTTGGCTTCCAATCTAACCGGTCTCAGCGGAATATCAGTATTTTATCTGGGGTGACTGCTTATCTGACCTCCACGACCAACAGTTCTTGAGTAATACGATACCCCTTGGTAAGACTGGTTGACAGACTTTCGAGCGTTTCATGACTCGTTACGACAGCCAAAGATGACCACGAATGACTGCCAGGGCCAACGGCTTAGCGTGATTTCTGAGGCACGGAGGGGTCTTAGTATGTAAAGACGGTCACCCATCCACATATCAACAGCGGCAAGCGTAGCTCAATTTCATCGATAGACCCAGGCGGGTGTCTGGTGGGTCGCGTGATTGTTCGAAAGAGATACCGTGACCCTGGCGCATGGGCAACTGAAGGAACACGGGTGGGTTTTAGTCAGTAAAAGTCTGACACGCCCTCCCGCTCCGCCCAGAGCGGGAGAAGTCATTTGATGATTTCCCATCCAGAAAAAAAAACCCATGCGGGTGTTACAACTAAGCCACATCCCTCATGTTATTCTGAACCTGGTTTATGATAAAAGTAATAAAGCCCCCCATTACGTGTTGTAATTTATTTGCGTGTGTCGCACCATAAAATTGAAACAATTGATTGCCTTAAATAAACAACACCTACAATTATTGTATGATACGTGCAAGTTATTTATCTAAATTTTTTACCTTTTATGTAACTGTACAAAGATACACACATAAACGGTAAAAAAAGTGATACTTATTACTCACCATAAAACTGGTATAAGGTGTAAACAACACGTACAAAAAAGAATTGTAGAAAATTTTCAATCATTAAAACGTAACCGAACAAGTTAAAAAATCTTGAAGAACACGTTTGATAAAATTAAGTGAAAATATGGGAAATACTTGAAACAATTATACACATGTAGATGTGTTTAGAGGAGGCCAAAACTTGATGTAAACAGAAGTCGCATGTAATAATTGAATGGCAGAACTTGCATTCAATTATTGTATGCCATTTTATGGAAATCGCACGCGTGTTAACACTTGCATGTAATGATTAAATTGCAATTATGGAGTCTGTTTTATAGCATACGATTTTTGCTCTGAAACTTGCAACGTGGAAAAAGAGCTTCATTGTGTTCAACCTTCGAAATCGCAGATCACTTTATGCCCTTATTGTGGGTGCCTACCCACCATTGTGTTTTACAATAAAACATTTTCAGTATTAAAATATTTTTGAATTTACGCGTATATTTAAGCCGATTAAACATTCCTAATTCTGAGAAAGAGAATCTTATCATCTCATCATCTGCCGAGCCTTTTTCCAATTATGTTGGGGTCGGCTTCTAGTCTAACCGGATGCAGCTGAGTACCATTATTTTATGTGGAGCGACTGCCTATCTGACCTTCACAACCCAGTTACTGGGTAATACGATACCCCTTGTTAAGACTGGTTGACACTTTCGAGCTTCTGACGACCCGTAACGACTGTCCAAAATCTACGAAAGACTGCCGGGACCAACGGCTTAACGTGCTTTCCGAGGCACGGAAGGGTCTTATTATACTTTTTTGTCATCGGTTTTGGTACACCTATACTTGCATATATTTTGAGCTGGAAACTAAACACTCCCGGGATACAAGAAAATTCTATAAACAAAGACAATATATCATTATAAGATGATACCGGGACAAAAGCCGTGGCTATACCGCAGTGCGGTTAATTGCTATAAATGAAGTTTACGCTATTCATGAAACTGAAATAAAACATAGGAATATGTGGTTGTAGAACACAGGTTGACTGGTTTAAGAACGACATAATTGCAAATACGTGAGTTCGTATATTTAGGGAGTCGATATACGAGGAATAAAAAGATTCATGAAGATGTAGAAAGGAGAGTAAATACGGGAAATAAAGTTAATAACCAACCAGATGGTCGCCTGGCTGTTTAAAATGGTGTGCTAGTGCCTACGCTTATGTATGGAAGTGGATGTTGGGAATAGCAAAAGAACCCTGAAAGTAGAATTCGTTGGAAATTCGTTCCTTGCAAAGTATGTAGAGTGTGACTATGGATGATAGGCTGAGAAATGATGTGATAAGACAACAGTGCTTAAAAGAAGTCGCCATTCAATCATCTAGACACGCGGCAGCGTGTCAAGCCAAGTTCAAGTAACAGAACTGGCGAGCAGCACCGTGTGTAATATTACACGAACCATTTGGAGCCACTTTTGACCCCCTCATAACTCAAAAACTGTTTCACATAAACATGTCAAATTTGGCTCATATAGTGAAACTTGCAAGATACGTATATGCTCTTAATTTCATAAACATATCTTCAACGGTTATTTAGATATTAACGTCCAAAAATCGTCATTTTTATCACTGACTGACCTATAGATCAAAACTCTAACCCAGTTCCAGATGACCTAGAAAGTTCAAATTTGGCATGCAGATAGGTAATTAGGTGAATACAAAGGAATAAATCAGAAACTGGCAAATTTTTATCATTTTATTAAAATTTTTCACTTAATTGATTCTATTAGGAACACTTATAACAAAAACGATTTGGTATTAATTTTGTTATAAATTTGCTATAAATAAGTACTTACTAATAATTTATGTACAAAAAGTAATGATATCCCATCAAAAACATAAATGTGAAATGAGAGCCAAGTTCAATATTATGATATATGCCTTGGTTGTTGACTTCAACGACAAAAGAAGTGCGATCTAATTGGGTGCCAAGTTCAATGGTCAGTCTTGACTTGGCTAGTTTTCATGTAGGAATGATATTATAGCCTTCGCAAGTTTTAAACCTGTTACTTGTCGGTTCTTATTTTATTATTCCGAAAATTTGGCTTGCTGGTAGAAACTAGCCATCGAACATAATAATTCGTACTTATCTCTATTTTTACCTTCGAAGACAGTGCACAATTAAGTTTTCAACTTAACCAGTATAAGATGACCATTTATTCTGTAGAAACTCCGTACTTTGCTGGGCCAGCTCAATGCGACCTCAGTACGTCCAACTATACAGTTATAATTAAAGTTGGTAGTATAACACACACACACAAACAACACCGGTATAGTAGGCATCTGATTTTAGTACTGTTGTGGCATTCCAATAGCCGGTATGGAAGTGTAGGTGCCAGTGCACGCCCCACTCTTGTCTAAGGCCCACAACCACGGTCTGCTACCAAAAGCATGTTCGACGCCAGGCCAAGGCCCTGGCCATAGGATGGTGATGGTGGGCCTTGGGCAAGAGTGGGGCGAACTGTCCGCCGTGCGCGGAGCAGATTAATACAAATATTCAATCACTCACCTGGTTGAGGAAAACTGGTTCTGGAGCCTACCTGGATTTATGTATGTAAATGAGTGTATATTGTACTGTGTAGTATTCCTATATAGTATATAGCTGTAAGTATTCCAGGATTCCAGGCCGCTTCAATACGCTAGAGATTTTCACAGCATGCGGTTCCCAATGAATCACTATCACCTCAAACTATTTCAATCAAATTCCAAACTAAACCCGTTCTATATCGTCAAAAGGGGTTGTTTACACACAAAACAATTGGATCACAACAAATTGTCCACAAAACTATAGATTTAACAAGATTAATAAAAACAATGTTCGCAAGGCAAATTACAACGATTATTCATTTTTCAGACAAGTGTCAAAATCAAAATGACAAGTGACAGTTGTCACTCCGTTACACGTCATGATGCGTAGGCGCACAGAGTAAACAAGTCAAACGGTCGTACGGTCCGGTCGGTTGGTTGGTCCGTCTGTTGTCACGGGACGAAACAACAATTAATTAAATGAGTTACATTATAATTGGATTTAATCATACATATCAATGCGCAATATTGAGATAATAAATCATTGTATGGCCATTAACTGTTACACTTAGTATGCAAACAGTTATTGATATCATATGAGTATGGTGTTATGCATAGTATGTAATTAGGCGTGTTATAATTATACTGAATACTAGCTTCTGCCCGCGACTTCGTCCGCGTTAAATTTCTTGCTACCCCGACCATCCCCGTCGCATCGAATCGCCCGTGCGCACGCAACGGACGCTCTCAAACATTTACCCTGTTTTTGCAAAATGTTTCATTGCTGCTCCTCTCCTATTGGTCGTAGCGTGATGTTATAAAGCCTTTCTCGATAAATGGGATACCCAACACAAGAAGAATGTTTTAATTCCAATTAGTAGTTCCTGAGATTATAGCGCTCAACCAAACAAACAAACTCTTCAGCTTTATAATATTATACTATAGATAGTAATTACGATACCGTCAGTCTTGAGCAGCACGTGACAACGGTACGTGATTGTTCTGAGTCTTCAGTCAAATAGTAAAATACCCACCAGTAGGAGATTACGGGCTGAAATGATGAGGACGATGAGAAATATCGTAATCCACACTTCCACACTATATATTATCTAAACTAATATTATAAATGCAAAAGTAACTCTGTCTGTCTGTCTGTCTCGCTTTTCTGCTAAAACTACTAAACCGATTTAAATGAAATTTGGTACACAGATAGTTTAAAGCCTGAGAAAGGACATAGGCTACTTTTTATCCCGGTAGTATGTTCCCGCGAGATAATTTTCTACCTCCACGCGGGCGAAGCCGCTGGCAAAAGCTAGTTAGTTATAATTAGTGCATCAACAAAGAGCTGCCTAGCTTTTTATCAGCTTCGTCGTGGTCAGCTTCCAGTATATCTGGATGCAACTAAATACCTGTATATTACATGGATCGAATGCTTATCTGACCTTTACAACCCAGTTATTGGGTAATACGATATGCCTTGGTAAGCTAGGGTGTCAGACGTATTAAACTTACTAGACTACGCATGACAGCTTGGACTAGCGTTGCCAACTTTTTTTACAAGAAATAAAGTATAATGAGGTCTAAGAAGAATATTAATAGTATTTTAGAAAGATTAACAGTCTTTTTTTAATGTTTTAAATACATATTTTTAAGAGCTTCTCGCACAATTTATTCATTTACAGTCTTTATGTGTGAGCGTAAAAGTCTAACATTTATAGTGTTAATCATGTTGATGCTGAAAACACTATTTTGTATACTTTATTTTCGTTCAAGTATAATTTAGTGAAAAACAGTATAATACTGTTTTTAACAGTATAGTTGGCAACCCTAGCTGGAACCAACCACTTAACGTGCTGTCCGAGACACAGCTTCTTCGTGCCTTGGAAAACACATCTTGGTCCGTGCAGAATCTGATCAATCATCTCATGCGGTTGTTACTGCTTAGCTACAAACCACCAGCAGGCAGCATACCAACTACAATATGGGAATAAAAAATAACTGCCAACTAATATTTAAGTCTCTGGATACAAAACTGGTTTATACACCTTAGCTACCCCTTTCAGGAAAAAGTTCATGACGTCATGTAGTCAAAACTTATGTATATATAACGTCTCATCTTGAACACTGCACTTTTCGACTTCGTAGTTTTCTAACTTCCCTAGATAACCCACGTACACAAACTAAACGGCTTGCATAGCATCGAATGATTCTCATTAAAACTAGTTTAGCTTCTATAACGATCGGGATCAGTTTCATTTCGCGGTTCATCGGGAGCTTTATGCAAGCGCAACTTTTGTCTGATGTCACTGTGCGGGTGAAAGACAACCACGGAAATGGGTTAGCAGGCTATTTTGTAAGATATGAGAAGATTATGGATAAGTTCACAAAAGGTATTTACATGGCAGATGTGAGTGGAGACACCGAGGGGGGACGCCCTAGGAGGACATAATATGGCGGCCTTATTGGTGATGTTCTTCGGAAAGGTCATGTGCGTATTACTCGCAACCGGCGTGTGTGTATGACCAATTGTATGAACCTAAATGAGGCAAAAGAAGTGTGTACAGATCGTAGCAGGTGGCGTTCCGTGGTTTCTGCCTACCCCCATGGGAAAAAGGCGTGATTGTATGTATGTGTGTATGTATGGATAAGTTACATACATACACAGCTACATGTGTCGATCAATCAGGTTCAGCTGCGGTTGCTCCTTGGATGGATGACCATCTTTACATACCAAGACCCCTCCATGTCTTGGAAAGCACGTTAATCTATTAGACCTGGCTGTTATTTTCATAGTCGTTATGGGTCGTCAGAAGCCCGACAGTCTGACAGTCTTATTAAGGGGCTAGGACTGATGCCTACCAGGGTCGCGAGATTTTTCGAAAGAGACACCGTGACCCTGGCACATGGGCAACTGAAGGAACACGGGTGGATTTTAGTCAGTAAAAGACTGACACACCCTCCTGCTTTGCCCAAAAGCGGGAGACATCATTTGATGATTAACCCACCCATAAAAAAGGGTATCGTGGTTTCCCAGTAATTGGGTTCTGGAGGTCAGATAGGCAGTCGCTTCATGTAAAATACTGGTACTCAACTGCATCCGGTTAGACTGGAAGCCGACCCCATCAAAGTTTGATAAAGGCTCTATTGGGCTGACCAAATTTTGCCCAAAGAATCAATCAATCCTGATTCCAGGCCATACAACATGGCAATGCTGCCAGTCTTTTGGGCATTTCTCCTGCTAACAACGATGCGGACGAATTTTTTGATACCGGGTAGGGTTTATTTACCGAGGGGGCTTTCCTGTTTTATATGCCTAATTGTTTTTATGTATATATATTTTAAGCTCATTAAAGAATATGTATATTAAAAAAAAATATGCGTCTACACTAATAAAATTATAAAATGATACAGTTTCTAAGTTTGTGACTTTATAATAAGTAATCTCTTGAACGAACCGTTGGATTTGGAAAATTATTCTTGGCTATATTTAACTACACACTACGACCCTAAAAAGCCGAGCAAAACATAAAAAAATCGGAAAGAACGATAAGTGAAGTCGCAACAGCGCGGGCGGGCGATGGAAATGCAAAGCGGCGGGTCGTAAACCAAAATATCACGCGGGCGAAGTCGCGGGCGAAGTATTAATTTCTGCAACGTTACACATACGTAATCATTTTTAACTTTTATCTAAAAAATAACCATTTCATAACACAAATTAGAATTTCATAACTATAAATCCACATTGACTTAGCATTACATTAATAAAACAGACGCTAATTTGTAGCCATGACTACAATAAAACACTAAAGTATATTAATTAATTAATAACAACGGATTATGCAAAAATAAATGATCATTATCAACGGTTAATACTATCAACAACAAAAACAGAATAAGAACATATAAAAACGGAACATAATGAACTGTAATAACAATACCATTATTAATTAATTATAATCAGTCGTGGATCGAAAGACCAATGATTGATATATCTCTGGTCTGTGTTTAATTCGCTTGTTTAATTAAATTAGTCATGGTGAGATCCATTTGAACAATGTGCTGTAACCTATTTTTTCAAAAAGCTACGGCCGCCACTACCGATCGCCACTACGAATCCAAAATGTTTATGTAATTCAACATAACTGTCGAAATGTGGATGTACTATAGGTACACCTCTGCCTAACCCTTGGGGGAAAATAAGGCGTGATGTTATGTTTTGTTTATGTAATTCAACTTATAGTTGAAAAAACATGAAAATTGCCAAACGTCACAGCTGTTTTACATAACGGAGCTGTTTTGTAAAACAGCTAGCGGTTATGTAAAACCGCAGATTCGATAATCCATCTGCGATAAATACATCAAGATAGTAACAGCACTAAGCTTCACAGTTTCACATGCTACGCTAGCTAGGTATTTATCTAACTAACGATTAGTTCACCCAAAACAATAGTCTTGTTATAGATGGATACGGCCCATCTTGGATAGCTGTAAACACTGATTTGCACTGAAACTGTGCTTTATGTCGATGTGTGAATTTTTATTCGCCATTTAGGTATATTGGCCGCAGCTTTACTGTCAATAGTAATGAGAACAGATAACGTTATTGGAACTAATTTAAACTAGATACATTTATTGCTTTCCATAATTTTGCACTGCAGTTTTTTCTTTTGTGTGACCCGGTTTTTACGGTTAAAAATAGCATGGTTTAATTGCAAAAAATGGTTTGAATTTGTATTGATTTTCAGAATTAGTGAGCTGTATTATTTGGGTCCACCCTTTATGGCAGAATTTTTTTCGTCATAATATTATTTTGCATAACAGCGGATGGCATAAACTTCATTTCGCAGAAAACCGTTTGGCATACACTCATTTATCATACATTCACAACGCATAATTTTATAAGTCAGAATAATCTTTAGGCATAAATTTTATTCCATAATAATTAAAAAGTAGAATCATCATATCGCAGAAAGTTCGCAGTCAGAATCGTCTCTTGGCATAATTTCATATCGATAGTTATTAAAAGGCAGAACTATCATATCTCAGAAACTTTAAACTTAGAATCATCTTTTGGCATACATTTCGTATCTAAGAAGCATGCAGCATGCAAACAAGCATGCAGCATGCAGCATGCAAACAAGCATGCAGCATGCAAGCAAGCATACAGCATGCAAGCAACCAAGTATGCAGCATGCAAGCAAGCATGCAGCAAGCAAGCATGCAGCAAGCAAGCATGCAAGCAAGCATGCAGCATGCAAGCAAGCTTACAGCATGCAGGCGAGCATGCAACATGCAGCATGCATGGTTTCTGTCACGGCTTCGGCACTGCGGGGCTCCGGCGGTCCCACGCGAGCTCATCGTCGCAGATGGTTTTACGCTCACCACCTGCTCCTCAGCTCCTCAGCTCCTGCTCCTCAGCTCGCTGGCCGCCTCGCCACTCCGCGCCTACGCGGGCTTAAATTACACTCTAGGGGTAGGGCAGACAAGACTACGTGGAGTCGGTTCTGCAGCGATTCGTTTCTGTCAATAATTTTTGTAGCACAACATATACTGACTTTTTGAGATACTATTTCATTTTATTTAAGGTTAAAATGCAATTTAATAGAAATGAAAATATGCCTAACAAAATTATTCTAAATTAAATTCTGCCATCTTCATAGTATGCCAAGTGAAATTATGCCAAATAATCATTGCTCTAAATAAATGTTATGCTAAACGAAATTATGCGGAATTTTAAGTCTGCCAAAGGTAATTATGCGAAATAAAATTCTGCCATCTTAAAAGTATGCCAGCGTAAAGTCGGATATATAAACAGTCGGCCAAACAATGATTATGCTAAACATTTTTTATGCCTTACAAATACTCGTTTAAATAAGATTATGCCAAGTGTGTTATGCCAAATAAAATTCGGAGCATCAAGTTTCTGCCAGATAGAGGGAACCCGTATTATTTAGTCCAATTGTTTTATTTTCATTCCATTGTAGAGAAAAGGCGAATTCGCATATAGAGAAGGATTTAATCGCTGGCCTTGCTTATATATCACAACATGCTACTTTCTTGCCGTAAGTACTTATCTACGGTCTAAATCATCATAATTTCAACCGAAAGACTGTAGGACATAGGCCTCCCCCGAAGAAGACGGATTTGCCATCGCCCACTGCAGGACATACGACTGCAGCAAAGAGGGGGAATTTGCCATAATCGCCACGCTTACCAGGCGGGTTGACGATCGCAGTATGGTGTTAAAATACATAGAGAACGCTGCTGCCCATTCTCTATTACGTCTTTTAGTCGCCTTTTACTACACCCACGGCAGGAATTGGGAGAAATATTGGTTGTAAATACATTAGATATTAATTAAATGCAATTTTAATTACCACATACCTACATATTTTACACAGAAATAAATATCCATTTATCAAGCCCCAACAAACGATTATTTTTTTCCGAACCAGATTCATATTTTCACCTGGTTAACGAAAACATTTCAATTTATATATTTATAATTTAAATTTTAACAAGTTGGTGTAAAAGTAAAATTAATTTGGAAGCGTTGGTATTTTTAATTGAGTTTCAGTCGTATTGTCAGTTGGAGTCATACGTCACTCGACGTGTAGTGTGGAGCTCGGTACGAAACAAGTCGGAACTAGTGTTGGGGCTTGTTTAAACCTGTCCAACTCGAGTTTCGCGAGTTAGAACGGTAGTTTAGTAACTATGCAACTTTATGTTACTTTTCGTGTGATATTTATGTTATTCTGTTTATGAGTTCAAACTTTATAACATAAACAATGTTTGAGTGTTTTTACGGGTAAGCTCGATGTGAACATTTTATAAAGTTACTGCGTTAAACTTTGGTCCTCAACCCACCACATCGCATCTTATCGCCCGCCCACACTATTACTGCATTTTCAGTTAGCGTACTTTCCGTCTTTTCTCTTTTTGCTCAACTCCTATTGTGTATGACCTTTCTCAGTTATTGGACTATCAAATGCAAAAATAATTTGTCAAATACGACTGATAGTTCCAAAGAGTACTTCCTACAAACTATCTTACAATCGTAAAGATTTTAATGTTTATAATATTAGTCTAAACATTTTTTTATGTATAAAAAACCTTATGGAATCAATGATACAGAAAGATTCAATAAAACATATACTACAGGTAGTACAGTCCTATCTAAATAAGTCCTAAAGCTATGAAATCCAAATAAAAATCTCGTACACAGCATTAAAATTCAATTTTTCCAACTCAATGAAATAATTAAAATAAATGAAGGTTTTAAAAATGAATATTCATCACGTCAGTTTTGTCAACGCATATTAAAATTTGAAAACATTATACCGTCATTCATCACTGGTATTTACGAGTGTCAATTTGGACAGAAATATGGCTGCCTTCATATTAAACTATGAGCCTGTCATCGCTGTTAATAAGTACGTATTTTTAAATCACTCGATAAAAAATAAAAAAACCGGCCAAGTAGGAAGCGGACTAGGCTCGTATCACGAGACCAAAACATTTTTTGTATGGAGATCGACTTTAATTTTTTACTTTATTTTATGTTGTTATAGTGGCAATATTTATTTATTTATTATTTATTTATATTGTATGAACCTTAAAGAGGCAAAAGGAGTGTGTAGAGATCGCAGCAGGTGGCGTTCCGTGGTTTCTGCCTACCCCATGGGAAAAAGGCGTGATTGTATGTATATATGTATGTATAGTGGCAATAGAAGTATACAGTTCATGAACATTTCAATTGCCTATTTATTACGGTTCATGAGATACAGCCCGCTGACAGACAGCCGGACGAATGGACGGACGGACAGCGGAGGCTTAGTTATAGGGTTCCGTTGGCACCATTTAGGTACGGAATCATAATAATATTTTCTGTTGTTTTTCCTCGTTCCTGAATACGGCTACTTAGGATAAATTTCACCAATACAACGGAACGCGATCACCATATCGAAACTTCTTTCAAGAGCTGTCAGTCTCACTATTTCAAAGAAAATACTTACTCTTATACGGGGTGTATGAAAAAATAAAATGAAATTACATTTTAGCACAGAGTAAAAGGCACATCATTTACAGCAGGGAAGATTAAAATAAAGTAGTGTAAAGTTCGATGACAGAAACTAGCATTATTGTGTACCTCAAGGCTGCACCAAAAAGTCTCAATTCAAAAAAAATGTAGTGCGTGGTCCTTGCCTTATGTGCCGATCGCACAATTAAATTAATTAATTAATTGAATTTCGTTGATGAAGTTTTCTCTTAAGAACTTAGTGGCAACGTCATGATAGACGTTAACTAGGCTTCGTAGTTTTAAATCTTTTTAAATGATGGAAAACATTATAAATATTTAAAATACGAGCCAGTAAAATAACAACCCGTTTAGTACAAAAATAGACAGTTTTATCAGCCATTATCTACTTCATCTCATATTTATAACCTTTTACGTTAGCTTACATAGAAACCAATTAATCCTTCACTACCTACCTGCTCCTTTAACCCTAGTACACAAAGGGGTAAGTAGGTACTTACCTTATATAATCTAAAAAAGAGAACATTAGGATAATATCCAGGTTATTTCTCGATTACCGGCCTCACTTATTGAAGTTGGCAAAACGGGGCAGAACGGGATCTAAGTGGCGTTAATTTAAAAAGTTAGCAACTTACCACTACACAAAATAGGTACACACAGAAGTTCATATCTATACAGTGAGAGAAATTACACGTACAGATAGACACGATTCACCTACCGATATTGAAGCGCACTTGACAAAAACAAATCTGATTGACATCCATAGGTTCAGAGGCTTTATACACTATCAGCAGGAATCGTTTTGATTTTGACAGTTGCACAACATTCATGGCATTGTTTACATTGCAAAGCAACTAATTTTTCGAACATGTGGAATGGATCAGCAATAAGTTTCAAAATGATTCAGATTCTGACTAATAGTGTGTTATGCAATTAAGGTGCATGTTCGCATGGGCTATTTTCACCTGCGGTGATTATTTTACGCGCAGTGCATTTTAAACTCATTGCTCTGCACCGAGAGTGGGTAATGTGATGTAGTGTGTAAGTATATTATATTATGCATGTGTAAGTGCATATAAGATGTAACAATGCACCAAATATACTCGGTGTTGACTCGGCATTGAAATGTTTCATTTCTACTTAAGTCCCTACCTTATATGGCGGCCCTGCCACTTGAGCGGACATTTGTTTACCATTATCTTTCGCATAGCCTAAATCGTTCTTAGAGCGAATGTCATCGAGTTGAAAACTTATTGAAAGAATTATATCATCATGTGTCAATCTAAAATGCAGAATGAAGAGGTTTTTTTTTAAACCAGAACAGTACAAAAAAGAAAGGAATTCGAAGGATTGGAAAGATTTGATTCGATTATTTTGTTATTATTTTAGATGCACCTTTTTTCGCATTTTGAAAGCAGTCAACCTTCTGTAGGTATCTTGTTTAGTGCTCATAGCAAGGAGATTAAAGACTTGATTACAGATTTAAAGGCACAATCTTCATTAAGTACGTGCTTTACCCGGTTTCCGATGAAGGATCAAGGTTGAACAACTCCGAGTTAAGGAAATGGAAAATTATTTTTTATGTGCGTAAGTGCTTATTAAAAAGAGTCTTTTCGATTAAAAGGAAACTTTTCAAGCATGGTTTTTTTAATTTAGAGTGTTAGATGATTAAATTTGTTTTACCCAATGTCAGATACATTTTTTTTTTCTCAGAAAAAAAAACATAAATTTAGTTCAATTAATATTGTGGCGGAATAACAAGAAGGTATCTCAATAAATTATTTAGAACAAAATGGGACGTTTAACAATTAACTTTTTTACAGAATAACGAATTTATTCAATATATTTCCTAGAAAAAAACAGCAATAAAGACCTATCTATCTACTTGAGGCTAAGCCTCTCATTATTTTTAAATCCTTTAGATAGACTATAATATCGTTTCATAATACGATATTCCGTATACGACATAATAGCGAGAGAGTCAACAATACCCCCTCTGCAAGTTAATGAAAAATGATATTCATGCAACTGGCGGTATAATCCCTTAATTTTAATACTTTGGGGTGCAATAAATTTTACGGCTGGCAATATTTTCTGAGTCATGGCATGAAAGCTGGGTTGCCATTTTAATAATGTGCTGCAGTGGCAGGTGATGCGGCTTTCAGTCGTTTTTAAGGTAAAATGATACTTAATTATTTTATGTCATCTAAATAACTACGCTTTTGTTTGTCAGTTTGCTATTTTTGGTACTATGTTTCTCGTTCACGAACATATTAGTAACTTAAGCTTAGTAATTGGCACATAAACTAAAACCTGACTAAGTATTAGTGAAACGGTTCCTAGATGTATATAATTAATTTGTATAGTGAGATTCTTAATTAAGAGTATTCTATTCCATTCTATGAAGGCCGATCATATTTACTTAGTGAAAGTTCAAAAATAACAACATGTGGGTGCGAAATAAGCTCATGTAAACTATACATCCTGCCAGGATCGCGAGATTCGTTCGAAAGAGGTAACGTGGCTCTGGCATATGAGCAACTGAAGGAACACGGGTGGGTTTTGGTCAGTAAAAGTCTGACACGCCATTCCGCTCCACCCAGAGTGGGAGACATTTGATGATTTCCTACCCACAAAAACAAAAAAACTTGACATAAATCAGTAAAAACTGGTATTTTCGTACGAAACGTTAATTGTACAAAAACTGATTTAACTACGCGACACTATATTAATTAGCTGTGTGTCTCCCCTTTTTTTTTCTCAGGAGGGCGTGTCAGACTTTTACTGACTAAATGTGTGTCTCCCCTCACGCGGCCTTACCGTGGCGATAATAATGACATTTATTAAATTTTCACTCTGTTTCACCCCTCTCGGCTGGGTGGGGGAAGGAATAACTTTTCTTGCATATGTTTTGCAGCATAAAATATCACATAGATTACATACAATTAATTTATAAGTTAGTTACGTACAAAAACGTTTTATAGTTTTGAAACATATTAATATTACCATTAATTATTTTAAGGCCTGAAACACAGGTTTGAATTAACCTAGATCGGGCGACCTTACCTTGTTATTCTGAGTTATCATTAGTTGCACCTGTAATACAGAACATATAACGTCTTATATGCATACACTAGCTTCTGCCCGCGACTTCGTACTTGTTAAATTTCTTGTTCCCCCGACCCTTCCCGTCGCGTCGAATCGCCTACCCATGCGATTTTCCACGTTTTTTCAACATTTTTCATTACTACTCCACTCTTCTTGGTTGTAGCGTGATGTTATGTAGCCTTTAGCCTTCTTCGATAAATAGACTAACTAACACAAAAAATATTTTTTCAATTCGGACCAGTAATTCCTGAGATTACCGCGTTCAATCAAACAAACAAACAAACAAACAAGCTTTATAATATTAGTATAGATAGAACGTTTACAAAAAATTGTAATTTTGCCATCAGTAAAATGTCCATACAATAATCATAGTACTGAAAAAATAAACTACAATTTCATTACAGGTGCAAATAATGATGATTCGGAATAAATTATTTACTCATTTGGTTAGTTCATCAGTGCAGTATGAGGGCCAAAATAATTGGCAATCGTTTTCAAAGCGTTTCTTTTCGACAGGATTGACATAAGCATTTCGGTAGCTTATGTCCGTTCAGTTTAGGGAATGCAGAACCGGTGCTGTTTTAAAGAACCGGGATTTTTGGGACTTTCTGGCTTAAGAACCGGGATTCCCGGTACTATCGGTACTTTTGATACTTTAATAAGTCTTTGTAAGAGAGTTGAAAGTGTTGAAACGGAGAAAGTAAAAAAAAGACGAAATGACAGGGCAAAGTAAAAACATTTTAATCAAATCAAATAAAACGTTTTATTTCTTGTTTTATAGACACTAAATCAGTTTTATTTAGTATAATTTTACTGGTAATTACGCATATTATGCCAGCAACATTTTTTAACATTAAATAATTTTTATACCTAATCCGACATAATATATAACAGAAACATTTATTAAACATCTTTACTTTACCAAACAAATTAACTTGACTTTTATTGCAATTCTGCATAACCAAATCATAATTTAAAACTTACGTAACATCTACAAAAAAAGGAACTATGGAGTTTTAGCGTAGCATTAATCAGTCTCAATATTTATCGATTAGATAATGTTAACAAACATTTTTTTAAATTTTAACCTTATATAAGGTGTATCTATTCATACACGAAATATTTTAAGAGGTACACCTGTAGGTGGTAAAGAAGCTACAGCAACGCAAAAAAAAAATTCCAAGTTTTTTTTTTTATTTAAATTTTATAAATTATTAGACGCACATAAGAAATACTGGCTCCTTCTTATTTTTTACGGCCCGAGACACCGCGGCCATGCTCGTGCCGTCCGATCGTCGCCCTCGCAGCGTCAGGCGGGCCATTCATAGAATTTGAAGTGAAGGTTTTATGCAAAACGGCTCAAGTAGTTTTAAAATTATAATAATTACGAAAATTCAAAAACGCTTAGATAAAAATTTTCTTTTTGCTTCTATAGCTTCTTTACCACCTACAGGTGTACCCCTTAAAATATTTCGTGTATGAATAGATACACCTTATATAATAATTCAACAATAGTTTGGAACAACTTCAATCGACAAATTGTTTAAATCAACTTGACTGTAATTATACATTTAAGAAAAATAAAATAAAAATATAACTTTAAACTTAAATATTTTTGCAAAACTTAAACATAGCTATTCATCCTTACAATACTATAAATGAAAATACCCAACCTATAAAATTATAAAAATTTAAAATACTTGCTCAGACCGAATATTACATTGGTCTGATTCTTATAGTTACAATGGGGGCACTCAATAACCTAGGTTATGTACCTGTTTATTTATTTTTTAGAGTATTTCTCTCCTGCCTATATAGGGTTGCCAGGTCATAAAACCGAAAAGCCGGACAGACCTGTCAGTTTAGCCGGACAATTGGGTAAAAAGGCCGGAAATCTTTAAATTTTTTAGTCTTAAAACAAAACTAAACATAAGACTAATGAACTAAATACCTAAATTTTAAAATATTTGTAACATAAAGGAATTCATATTTTTTGGTGTGCAGACACCTTGAAAAGCTCATTTTCCTTTAAAATTGAGTAGTAATAACACGGGGAGGACAGTGCTAGTTCGCTCGCATGCGCTAGCGATACAAGATGAGGCGGGTGAAGACAAAAATGATCATATCTAAAAAGCCTAACAAAAAGCCGGACGGCCGGACACCATCTAATTTAGCCGGACATGCAACTAAAAAGCCTGACTGTGTCCGGCTTTATCCAGACGCCTGGCAACCCTATGCCTATATAATGATCTTAAAAATATAAGAGCGTCCAAACTCTTATCACTTAAACGTGATCTTATTTTATTACAAAGGTGCCCAGCTAAAGAAAAAACTCTTTCCGGCTCTACACTTGTCGGTGGAATTGCCGAAAGTACCGAAAGAACCGGGATTTGGTTTTGGAAATTCCGGTTCCTAAAACAACGCAAATTTTCGGGATTTCCCGGTACTTTCGGTTCCGGGATTTCCCGGGACTATTCACTAGTTCAGTTAGAGAGGCTTTATGTTATATAATAACAGTAAGAGTACAGGCATCAGCACAGTTCAAACCGGAACACACTTCGCGGCAGAACAAGAAGGTTTTTTTTTTTTGGTGGGAAATCATCAAATGACCTCTCCCGCTCTAAGGTGGAGCGGAAGGGCGTGTCAGACTTTTACTGACTAAAACCCACCCGTGTTCCTTCAGTTGCCCATATGCCAGGGCCAAGGTAACTCTTTCGACGGCAGAACAAGAAGGTCTTGACAAGTAAAATTCTATCACTAACAACCTCGTGCATTACGCCGCTGTGCCGAGACTTTGTAGGCAATATAACATATTAGCCAAAACCAAATTAAATTTAGACATTGCGAGTCTCTGTCTAAATATAGGAATTGTTTGATTTAAGTATCTCTACGTGTTAATATAAGTATCTCAAAATGTTACATTTTCTGCTTTTTATTGTATGTCCTTTAACCTCTAAGAAAACACAATGGTTATTTAATTGTGTCTGTAATTGCGGTAATTGACTGGTTAATTATAATTAATTATAATTATATTAATTAATTATAATTTATAAACTGTTACCAAATTTTACTTATAGTTAACATTTGGGTTCCCTCTATCTGGTAGAAACTTGATGCTCCGAATTTTATTTGGCATAACACACTTGGCATAATCTTATTTAAACGAATATTTGTAAGGCATAAAAAATGTTTAGCATAATCATTGTTTGGCCGAATGTTTATATGCTCGACTTTACGCTGGCATATTTTTAAGATGGCAGAATTTTATTTCGCATAATTACCTTTGGCAGGCTTAAAATTCCGCATAATTTCGTTTAGCATAACATTTATTTAGAGCAATGATTATTTGGCATAATTTCACTTGGCATACTATGAAGTGTAGTAATTCATTACTACATACTAACCGATTGAATATCCTCAATGTTTGACATTTTGTCTGTATATCAATTTTAGGTCAAATCTTCATCACGTCCATTATTATTTTATGTTTTATCGTTTCACACTAGTCTTCTATTGTAATCCTTTCATTTAGTTTCATTGTAGATATTGTTTTACTGCAACAATTATGAGTTTATTACTTTTCACATTCATGTTACGCTATACTCACAAATTGCTCACAGATGATGCGCAACATTCTTTACTACACTATCCACGCACCAGAACCTTTAATTTCATTGTATTTCTTCATGTTTTTGCAAACTTTGTGATTATTAATTCTTTGACATTTATGTCTATAATCTAGTCGCCATAGCAACCCTTTAATCTTTTGTGGTTTTCTATGTGGACCTTACCGCTTTTTATCTTTAAAACCAGAAAATCGTTCTGGCCGTCTACTTTTTACACTATATTTTCAAAAATATCCAACTCCAATTTTGATTTTCAAAATATATGTCAAATTCAGCTATAAAAGGCTGAGCTGCCCTAGACCTGGAGTCATTTCTTCGGCTAGTTGCCTAACAGCTAAACGAAATTATACAGGCCTTATCCCGGGGCCGACTGCCCCGGGACTCAAGAAAAGACCTCAAAGTCGCATGACAGATTCTTGGCCTTTTCTCCAGCATCTTCACCAAGCCTCTTCACCAGCTACTTCTCCGAGCTCAAGACTCTGTTGAGTCTCCCCACGGCGCCTCTTCACTGCTCAGGGTTCTGCTGAGACTCTTCACGCCGCCACAAACCTGCTGTGCCACTTCTCACAACCTCGTCACTGCACTTCGAGATTCGACGGAGCCACTCCACGTCATCTCCACTACAGGGCACCTCATCTGTGTCACCGGCTGTGCTGCGCTGTATTACGGACCTCCGTGAATAGCACCCTGCATTGACCTCCTCTACATCCGGGGCTGGAGTCAGCTGCAGGACCATATTGTCTGACTCGCCCCGGACTGCCGCCGACCCACTCCTGCCTTCGAACCCTCTCGTGCTCTCCATCATTCATTAATTCATTAATCAATCATCCTTCACCTTCAGATTGTTATTTTTGAATTTGGTTTGTCTTTTATACTCATACTGTTATAATAAATCGTTTTAAAGTTTATTTTCCTATTTTCTTTGTTTTGTTTTTAACTGTCGCTTCACGACAGTTTGGCGCCCAACTATTTGTCTTCAGGTTCTTCACTACTACACTTTTACATAACACTACACATTTATTTTTATAACCTTCACAAAATTCTAAAGAAAACACTTTGTCTAGTGTCCATAAATCAGAGTGAAAATAGGTACTCATTTTAAAACATTATTTCTGGTGGTCATACACCTTAAGTAATATTTTTAAGATTGTGGTATCCTACCTTTACATAGTGTGCCTCATTATATAAACTAAAGAGGTCATTACTCTTCACTAAACCTTAAAACCTTTCTGCTTGGCCTTAAAGAAATTGTTTCTGTTCCACCTTGACTACAATTTTCCTCTGATTTAATACCAACCTTTTTTGGCAGTCTTTCTTGGCAACGTCATCTTAGACCATTCGTTCATCTTCATACCACTGACATCATAATTTGTATATTCATATAACTATCGTATTACTTTTAATTTTTCTTTTAGAAGGAAAACAGGTATTTTTCCTTAATTTTTTAGCTAACTTAATACTTCTAATTTTTTTTCTTTTCTTCTAGAAGAAAACAAGGTATTTTCTTTGAACCTTATCTATAATTTACTAAAATGTCTAGACTTATTAAGTTCGAATTTCTTAATAAACCTGAACTCGAATATGAAGTTAGGATCAGACTTGAGGAACCAGTAGACACTGTTATACGTTTAAGAAAGCAAGTTCTTCGACTTTCTTCTATTACCTCCTCAGAGGAAATTTTAATCTCACCAATTCCAATTGAGGAAGAGCTTCCTCAGGTTAACGCCACTATTAATTACTTAGACTTAAAAGTAAATAAATTACTACAGGGTGATTCCAAATACAGTCGTCTTATAGAAACTTATCTCAATCATTTATTTTTTAGATTCGAGCGTATAGACGTTGACGTACTAAACTCTGAACAGAAAAGTGAGTTTGACGCTTTACGGTCCAAGTTTGATAGCCTTAACAACAAATTTGAGCCATTCACTTTCCTCCCAGCGGAAAATACTCCTTCTCCTCTCCACGATTTATCTACCTCTCATGACAACTCAGAAACTCCTCCTTCAACTATCCCTCCCTCACAGACAATTCTTGAGGCCCTCCTTCAACAAATTAATTCTACAGTTTCCCCTCAACAAGTGAAGCCTCATATCTTTAAAGATCTAAAAAGATACGCTTATAATGGAAAGTCATGTCCTAGGTCATTCCTTCAAAAACTAGAGGAATACTGCATTTCACGTAGCCTTGACAAAAAACTCTTGATTAGTCAAGCGTACGAAATCTTTACAGATAATGCTTTACACTGGTTCAGATTTCAGATTAATCGTAATCCAAATCTGACCTGGCAAGAAACTTCTGAGCTTCTCATAAAAGATTTTGGTGTTTTCGATTACGATTACAAATTACTCGAAGACATCAGAAAGCGAACTCAAGGTCTGGACGAAACTATAGCGGTCTACATTTCAATCATGTCCGGAATGTTTTCACGTTTGACTAAAAAAATGTCAGAGTCAGAACAATTAGAAATTTTACTGAGGAACATCAGACCGTGCTATTCAGTTTTTGTGGCACTAAGAGATTGTACTACTATTGACTCTCTCTTAGCTGTCTGCCAGAATTACGAAAAATTCTTGGACAAAGATAAAAACTTTAAAGAGCCCTCTCTGCAACAAAACTCTTTAACGGCTGAATTTAGCTACAAACCTCATATTCCAGTTACTAATTCAACCTCTGTAACTTTTCAGAAACCTCCTCCTCAGTACCTTCAAAAACCTAAACAAGTTAGCACTCTGACTCGATCTGCTCCTCCTCAGCAGAATAGCTTTTGCGTCCGTTGTCGTGTGCATGGACACACCTTAAATACTTGTAAGAAACCTCATTTCATTATTTGTTTCAAATGTGGTTTGAAGGACTTTGAAACTGCTGATTGCCCTAAATGCAATCCTAAGCCTGGTACTAGTTCAAAAAACTAACAACTGACTTGAAAAGCTCAAACTTTGGCATTAATGATTGGAATAATTGGATCAAAACTCTTAAAAATTTCTTTTCTTTCTACAAAATTTCTTCAACTCTTTACTCTAATGACAATGATTCCAAACGCCCTTTCATTAACGTGCGAATTAATAACTTAAATATTTCTGGTTTACTTGATTCAGGTAGTTCTGTTACCATACTTGGCAACAATTCTCACCTGGAAATTCTTAAATTAGGCTTCAAACTTTTCAAGTCAGACTTAATTACTGTCTCAACTGCTAGTAACCAAAAAATTAAATCCTTAGGCTATTTTGAATTACCTATTTTCTTTAATGACCAGACTCATTTAATTAAAGCTTACGTTTTTCCAGAATTATTCCCTTCTCTTATTCTTGGTATTGATTTTTGGAAAAAATTCAATCTTTTTCCCACTATCCTATCTTCTGTTAGTCAGTTGACCCTTAAATGTTCTATTCAAGATGCAGATAAAAAGATACTAGCTTATGAGCATCTTAGTGCAAATCAAAAGGATATTGCAGATAACATTATCCAACGCTTCAAGAGTATCTCATTTGAAGAAAATGGCATTTTGGGACGTACTCATTTAATTACACACAAGATTGACACAGGTGATTCTCTTCCCATCAAGCAAAGATGTTATCGATTGTCCCCTGAAAAACAAAAAGCTTTAATCAACGAAGTAGATAAAATGTTGAAATGGAATGTCATTGAACAATGCGAAAGTCCATGGCTATCTCCGGTGCTGATAACGCCGAAGAAGAATGGAGAATGGCGTTTCTGCGTCGATAGCAGAAAACTTAACTCAGTCACTCGTCGTGATGCTTACAGCCTCCCACTTATAAGTGAGATTCTTGACAATCTTAAAAACGCCAAATATCTCTCAAGCATCGACATTGCGAAGGCTTTTTGGGAAATTCCTCTCAACCCTGCGGACAAAGACAAGACTGCCTTTTATGTACCCGGAAGAGGCATGTACAGATTTAAAGTAATGCCCTTCGGCTTAACTAACTCTCCTGCTACTCAACAGAGACTAATGGATATGCTGTTTACTCCAGATTTTGACAACAAAGTATTCTGTTATCTTGATGACATCGTGATTATAAGCGATACCTTCGAAGAACATATATCTCTTCTCTTAAAAGTTCATGAAAAACTTTCTTTTGCTAATTTAACTATAAATTTTGAAAAAAGTCAATTCTTCAGGAAAGAACTCAAGTACCTCGGTTTTGTCGTGGGTGAACATGGCCTGCGAGCTGATCCTGACAAAATTCGAGCCATTTTGGAATATCCTACGCCAACCTCCAGAAAAGAAGTACGAAGATTCATCGGTACATGCAGCTGGTTCCGAAGATTCATTGCAAACTTCAGCACAATTGCTTCTCCACTTAACAGGCTAACTTGCTCTGGAAAGAATGCCCCTAAATTCGTTTGGAACCCTGAAGCGGAATCGGCGTTTGTGAAACTTAAAGAAGCTTTGGTTACTACTCCTGTTCTCGCTTGCCCAGACTTCAATCTCCCATTCTCTGTACATTGCGATGCATCAAATTTTGGCATAGGAGCAATGCTTACACAATATCAAAACGACAAGGAAGTTGTTATTGCTTACATGAGTAAAGCTCTTAATAAAAATCAACAAAACTATTCTACAACAGAGAGAGAAACTCTAGCCGTAATAACTGCTCTAGAACACTGGCGTTGTTACCTAGATAATGGTAAACAATTTACAATTTACACAGACCACGCTGCTCTTAAATGGTTCCAGAACTTATCCAATCCTTCAGGAAGACTGGCTCGTTGGACGCTACGCCTATCTTGCTTCAACTTCATTCTAAAACATAAAAAGGGTAAAGATAATGTTGTCCCGGACTTATTATCCAGATCGAAAACTCATGACTCTGAAGATTCTCAACGTCAAGGTGTAAATCCTATCTTAACAGATGAATCAATTCTTAACCGTGACTTGCAACACTACAACAAGATTTTACTTGGTTGCCAAAACAATCCTAATTCTTATCCAAACTATACGGTTAAAGAAAACAAGCTCTATCGTTGCATTCACTCTCCTTATTCTCTGAACGATGACTTCACGTGGAAAGAAGTTCCACTCCCACATGAAAGACAGGCTATTATCGAAAGGAATCACGCTCCTTCTCAAGGACCACACCTCGGAAATTTCAAAACCTACAAGAAGCTTTCGCTACTATATTACTGGTCTGGCATGTTTAAAGATATCGCTAAATTCATCTCTAATTGCGACACTTGTCTTGCTTATAAACATCCTAATCACTCTCCTTATGGCCCTATGGGCAAACCAAAAATTTGCTCGAGACCTTTTCAATCTATATCGCTTGATCTTATGGGTCCGTTGCCCATGACCAGAAGACGTAACCAACATATTTTAGTTATTAATTGTACCTTTACTAAATATACCTTAATCTTTCCCTTAAAACGTGCTACTGCGTCTAACATAATTAACATTTTAGAGAATTCCGTATTTCTTATCCATGGTGTTCCTCAAAATATTATCATGGATAACGGTCCCCAATTTCAGTCCCGTGAATTTACTACATTTCTAAATAAATATAAAGTCCCTTTTATATTCTACTCTCCATTTTACTGTCCTCAAGTCAACCCTACGGAAAGGTATAATAGGACCATCATCACGGCTCTAGCTACTTTAGTAGGTGACGATCATCGAACCTGGGATATTTATCTTCCCAAAATTCAACACGCGATGAACAGTTGTGTTAATGCTATAACTGGTTTTACTCCAAACTTTTTAGTATTTGGTCGGGAAACAGTTCCTTGTGGTTCATTCTACACTCCAACTCAAAATTTTGAGGAAGTTGTTTTTCTACCTCGCGATGTCTACGCTACAAATACTGGTTTCCTCTCGTCAATTTTTGATAAGGTTCAAACTAATTTATACATAGCGCACGCTAAGAATAGCGCTCGCTATGACCTACGTCGGTCATTTAAAGAATTTAATGTCGGCGATACAGTTTGGCGTAAGAATTACGTACAAAGCAACGCGGGTTCGTACTTCAGCGCAAAACTGGCCCCTAAATTTGTGAGATGCAAAGTCTTTAAGAAACTCTCGCCCTTAGTATACATATTAGAAGATACTAATGGAACGAAAGCTAAATGGCACATCAAAGACATTAAAATTTAAACCTCTTCTTCATCGAATCATATTATTTAGTTAGTTAATCTTTCATTAGCTCATTCATCATTCTCTTAAAATTAATCTTTATTTTTGTTTTGAATACGAGTTTTTAAACTCACAATTCAACGTCCTATGCGACGTTACCTTAAACTTGTTTTTATTTTTGTAATTTAGAGCTTACTGCTCTTATTCTTCACTTACAAGTAATTTCAGAACAATACTAGTTCTGATACCTTTACTTTAGAGCCCTACCGCTCGAATCTATCTTAGACTAAACTAAATAGTCATCTTAATAATTATATTAATTATTCCTTTATCTGTATTTTCTTTAATTACCATTTAAGGTTTTCTTCGAGCGGCTGACTACTCGTAGAATAAGCCTTAGGTTAATTTTCTATCTAAACTTCGGAGCGGCTGACTACTCGTGAAATAAGCCTTAGGTCAATTTTCTTTCTAAACTTCGGAGCGGTTGATTACTCCTTTAAAAAGCCTTAGGTCAAAATATTTTCCACCCATGGAGCGGTTGATTACTCCCTAAATAAGCATTAGGTCATATAGGAACATACTTCTAGAGTGGTAGTCATTGACTGTGAACTCCACCCTTACCATTATGTAGATGATAGTATGCTTGAGGAAGAATGAATGTCTGTTAGATGATTTCTGTTTGGACGAAGTTATGTTTCAAGGATTTCTCTCGAACCTTAAACTTAAAATTTTCTCTGAGTCGAAAATTTTCTGGGGTTGTCGGGGAAATGTAGTAATTCATTACTACATACTAACCGATTGAATATCCTCAATGTTTGACATTTTGTCTGTATATCAATTTTAGGTCAAATCTTCATCACGTCCATTATTATTTTATGTTTTATCGTTTCACACTAGTCTTCTATTGTAATCCTTTCATTTAGTTTCATTGTAGATATTGTTTTACTGCAACAATTATGAGTTTATTACTTTTCACATTCATGTTACGCTATACTCACAAATTGCTCACAGATGATGCGCAACATTCTTTACTACACTATCCACGCACCAGAACCTTTAATTTCATTGTATTTCTTCATGTTTTTGCAAACTTTGTGATTATTAATTCTTTGACATTTATGTCTATAATCTAGTCGCCATAGCAACCCTTTAATCTTTTGTGGTTTTCTATGTGGACCTTACCGCTTTTTATCTTTAAAACCAGAAAATCGTTCTGGCCGTCTACTTTTTACACTATATTTTCAAAAATATCCAACTCCAATTTTGATTTTCAAAATATATGTCAAATTCAGCTATAAAAGGCTGAGCTGCCCTAGACCTGGAGTCATTTCTTCGGCTAGTTGCCTAACAGCTAAACGAAATTATACAGGCCTTATCCCGGGGCCGACTGCCCCGGGACTCAAGAAAAGACCTCAAAGTCGCATGACAGATTCTTGGCCTTTTCTCCAGCATCTTCACCAAGCCTCTTCACCAGCTACTTCTCCGAGCTCAAGACTCTGTTGAGTCTCCCCACGGCGCCTCTTCACTGCTCAGGGTTCTGCTGAGACTCTTCACGCCGCCACAAACCTGCTGTGCCACTTCTCACAACCTCGTCACTGCACTTCGAGATTCGACGGAGCCACTCCACGTCATCTCCACTACAGGGCACCTCATCTGTGTCACCGGCTGTGCTGCGCTGTATTACGGACCTCCGTGAATAGCACCCTGCATTGACCTCCTCTACATCCGGGGCTGGAGTCAGCTGCAGGACCATATTGTCTGACTCGCCCCGGACTGCCGCCGACCCACTCCTGCCTTCGAACCCTCTCGTGCTCTCCATCATTCATTAATTCATTAATCAATCATCCTTCACCTTCAGATTGTTATTTTTGAATTTGGTTTGTCTTTTATACTCATACTGTTATAATAAATCGTTTTAAAGTTTATTTTCCTATTTTCTTTGTTTTGTTTTTAACTGTCGCTTCACGACAGAAGATTGCAGAATTCCATTTAGAATAGTTTTGTTAGGCATATTTTCATTTCTGTTAAATTGCATTTTAACCTTAAATAAAATTAAATAGTGTCTCAAAAAGTCAGTATATGTTGTGCTACAAAAATTATTGACAGAAACGAATCGCTGCAGAACCGACTCCACGTAGTCATGTCTGCCCTACCCCTAGAGTGTAATTTAAGCCCGCGTAGGCGCGGAGTGACGAGGCGGCCCGCGAGCTGAGGAGCAGGTGGTTTTGACGGTCGCCGCCACGGCTGAGGCTGGCCGGCGAAGCCGGCCAGCAAGCCGAAGCCACGGTGGTGAGCGTAAAACCATCTGCGACGATGAGGTCGCGTGGGACCGCCGGAGCCCCGCAGCGCCGAAGCCGTGACAGAAACCATGCATGCTGCATGTTGCATGCTCGCCTGCATGCTGTAAGCTTGCTTGCATGCTGCATGCTTGCTTGCATGCTTGCTTGCTGCATGCTTGCTTGCAAGCTGCACGCTTGGTTGCTTGCATGCTGTATGCTTGGTTGCTTGCATGCTGTATGCTTGCTTGCATGCTGCATGCTTGTTTGCATGCTGCATGCTTATTTGCATGCTGCATGCTTCTTCGATATGAAATGTATGCCAAAAGATGATTCTAAGTTTAAACTTTCTGAGATATGATAGTTTTGCCTTTTAATAACTATCGATATGAAATTATGCCAAGAGACGATTCTGACTGCGAACTTTCTGCGATATGATGGTTCTACTTTTTAATTATTATGGAATACAATTGATGCCTAAAGATGATTCTGACTTATAAAATTATGCGTTGTGAATGTATGATAAATGAGTGTACGCCAAACGATTTTCTGCGAAATGAAGTTTATGCCATCCGCTGTTATGCAAAATAATATAATGACGAAAAAAATTCTGCCATAAAGGGTGGACCCTTAACATTTTGGTAGTTGAATTGTTACCTCTATTGTGCATGCTGTGGTCTCCTCTAAGAGAACGAGTACACTTAATTAATACCTGATGTTTCCCTTTATTAATGTACCATAAACGGTGATAGAAAAGTTAAAAATGTGTTGAACTGATCTCAATTATCCGCCTACCCGTTTCCCAGATATGCTGGGGACGGCTTCCAGTCTAACCGGAGGCAGCAAAATACCAGTATCTTACATGGAGCGACTTCCTATCTGACCTCCACAACCTAGTTGCTACGTAATATGATACCCTTTGATAAGAGTGGTAGTCAGACTTTCAGGCTTCTGATAACCCGTAACGACTGTCAAAGATCAACAAATGACAGCCGGTACCAACGGCTTCACGTGCTTTCCGAGAAAAGTGAGCTTGTTTGTATATATAAAATATAGCTTCTGCCCGCGACTTCGTCCGCGTTAAATTTCTTGTTCCCCCGACCCTTCCCGTCGCGTCGAATCTCCTAGCCGTGCGATTTTCCCAGTTTTTGTAACATTTTTCATTACTGCTCCGCTTCTCTTAGTTGTAGCGTGATGTTATATAACCTATAGCCTTCCACAATAAATAGGCTACTCAACACAAGAAGAATTTTTCAATTCGGACTAGTAGTTTCTGAGATTAGCGCGTTCAATCAATCAATCAAACAAACAAACAAACTCTTCACCTTTATAATATTAAAGTATAGATTCACGGTTCAGGTAATACGAGTACAGTAAGCCGGTTCCCGAGTTAACAGCAAGTTAAGATGACATGAGTAGCTTAGCCTACAGCTAGGTTACAATAAGTAAAGAACTTTCGCAACAACGAACGTCTCGATAGTTTAAACTTTTGCAGTAACGTACATCGTGGTAATGAACTTCGCAATTATGATTTACTCTCATTAATTTTTGCCAGTGAGCTCCAAACTAGACAGTTATAGTCTGTACCAGATGTGAAAAAAAATACTACAAAGTCAAAAATAACTTCAATTTCGAAAGTCGGTGTCTTAGGCTCTGTATTTAAGGTTTTTGCCACCGACTTCCGAAATTAAAGTTATTTTTGACTTTGTAGTGTTTATTTTAAGGAAGTCGGTTGTTTTTTTTTTTTGTAAAAAGTTTTTATGATTTAACTTTTTAGTTGTGGTAGATACTCCGCACTAATCTAATCGCGTTATTTGTACATTTATCGCGCAAATACGTAATGCAAATTTAAGACTTATATGGTTTTCACATGGACCTCATTGTCTAAATGGAACCAAATTAAAATGGGACCATTCAGAAAGCACCAGCTTTCAAATAAAAAAGAATCATCATAATCGGTTCACCTAGTCAAAAGTTATGAGGTAACAAACATAAAAAAAAAAATACAGTCGAATTAATAACCTCCTCCTTTTTTGAAGTTGGTTAAAAAAATAAAAGTCGTTGACACCAGCCTTCTAATGTATTCAAATATTTCAAAACGATACGAAAAATAATGTAAAGAAAGTGTCGCTAGCACGGTCAAAACGGTAATATGAATACATTGGTAGGCGCGTGAGGGAGTGGCAGTCTCTGCGCACTCACGTCCCTAGCCACCGCAGGAGGAGACGCTCCGGGCGTCGAGAATCAATAGCGGACTCCCGGTCACCGTAGGCGCGAGTATGCGGGTGGCGAGCAATGGGTAAGGACCGCCCGGTAAGGACCAGGCTCGGGTCGACGGCGCGTAGTGTTCCACGCGCGCCTCAAAGAGATGTCAGCAGAACTGAAGGGTTCTGCCAGGACCGATGCCTGCCAGGGTCGCGAGATTGTTCAAAAGAGACATCGGGACCCTGGCACATGGGCAACTGAAGGAACATGGGTGGGTTTTAGTCAGTAAAGTCTGACACGCCCTCCTTCTCCACCCAAGAGCGGGAGACGTGCTTTGATGATTTCCCATCCAAAAAAAAAAGCAGGCGTCAACGACTTATTTTTCTGACATCTGGCACAGACTATAGTCTGTATCTTGGGGCTCGAAGTACAAAATCTAGAGAGGGGACTAAGAGAAGTGGTTACAGGTATGGTATGTCATAATGAGTATTGTTTGTGCGGTGAATTTTTTGTGTGTGTGACGTGATATGTGCGTGTAAGATGGCAACTTATACGTGATGCGATGCTTCTGGTATTGCATAGTTTCAAAAGCGATAGTGGTCAATAACCATAATGGTGGGTCGTTGGCTAATTCATCATCCATATGAAAAATGGCTACCCTTATATTTATTAACCCTGTTCACATAGTGTGGGTAGTTCTGTGTAGAATATAAAGTTCGGCTCATGAAGAATAACTACAGGTAGTTAGACTTTGCAGGATATTGTTGTGTTAAAAATTCATGAACAGGGCTGAAATATGGACGTAGTTTCAGAACTATGAATATTTTGGGGTGAGGTACGAAAGAAGAATTAAATTAATTCTAGTTGCTATATAGTTTTAGGATTTTCATATATCACTACTTTTGTTATTACTGTAAACTTTGTAATTTTTTCACGGTTTAATTATTCCTCAAAACATATTTAAATTATTATAATCGAATAGAAAAAGTTAAACCGACAGGAGGCTGGAAACCAGAGGAGGAAAACTATGGACTCGAATAGCAGTCGATTTAATAATTTCATGGTTTACATATTTAAATTAATAAAAAAATATACAAACGTATAAAAAAAATATACGTGGGAACTACGTACGTATGGCAGCCAAAATTTGTTGTAAATTTTTTGGTGAGGTGGTCTCGGAAAAATTTCAGCCCCTGCAGCTAGGTTACGGCTCCAAAGGGGGTTGCGAGGCTGCCGTACATGCCTTATCGACCTATCTAAATTCTGGCCAAGGAGAGGTTATCCTGAAGGTTGACATAAAGAATGCCTTCAATTCAGTTAACAGGGACACCTTGCTGGCAGAAACTAAAAAAGAAATACCCCAAATTTTTAGTTTTCTTTGGCAATGTTATAGACACCCATCTAAATTACTGTATCGGGACAACGTTTTGGAATCTGCAGATGGCTGCCAACAAGGTGACCCCCTCGGGCCAGTGATTTTTAGTTTAGCAATCCATCCAACTATTCGAAAGCTAAATTCCAAATTTAACGTTTGGTATCTTGATGACGGAACCTTGGGAGGCGATGTAGAGACTGTTTTAAATGATCTTAAATTCTTAAAAAATGAACTTCATTCCATTGGCTTTGATCTCAACCTTTCGAAATGTGAACTTTACTTAGCGGACAGTACTGACAGACATCTGACACTTTCCAAATTTAATGCAATAGCTCCTGATATTCAAATTATTTAAAAAAGCTCGCTTCGTCTCCTTGGGTCTCCAATCTTCGAGAATTCCTTTTCCGTTTTTATTGACGAAAAAATCCAAAATTTCAATGACGTTTCGGAAAGATTGTTCCAAATTAACATGCATTCGGCCATCACCTTAATTCGCTATTGCTGTTTCGGCCTCAAATTAACATACGTCCTTCGCGCTTCCCATTTATGGAAGCACACTCACTTATTAGACAGAATGGACCAAATTATCCGGCATACATTAACCTCGATTTTAAATGTGGCCATGGACGACCGAGCTTGGGCACCAGCTACGCTTCCCATTCGTATGGGAGGCCTCGGCGTCCGCAAAATTTCTAGTATTAGTTTACCAGCTTTTATATCCTCGATCTACGGTACTGCGAAATTAATCACGAAAATCCTAGCCCCCACACTGATTAATTTTGATGTGCCGTGCTTCACCGAGGCTATAGATGCCTGGAGACTCGCTTGCCCGAACACTGAGCTACCCAATAATCCATTTTCCCAGAGACGGTGGGATGAGCCGCTCTGCAGAGTAGTACAAGACAATTTTTCCGCCTCGCTGTTTCCCTACGTTTGGGAGCTCCGTGTTGTTCTCCTCATCGCTGTCACTGTGGCGAAGTTGTCACCAGTCTAGGACACCACGGCCTGTCTTGCAGCCAAAGTGCGGGTCGATTAGCGCGGCACGCAAACATTAATGACATCATCCGACGAGCTCTTGTCACCGTCGGCGTCCCAGCTGTATTAGAACCCAATGGCTTGGCACGCGACGATGGCAAGAGACCGGACGGTATGTCCTTATTTCCATGGAAGGTGGGTAGGCTTTTAGTGTGGGATGCAACGTGCGTCGATACTCTTGCGCCATCCCATCTTCCTGGCACGGCGTGCTGTGCTGGTGCCGCTGCTGCGGCTGCGGAAAACCTCAAGCGGCGTAAGTATAATAACCTTATTGGTAATTATATTTTTGAGCCGTTTGGAGTCGAAACGCTTGGGCCGTGGGGTCCGAGTGCTCTTAGCCTATTTAAGGATATTTCTAAACGGCTGGTGGACACTTCCCGTGACCCAAGAGCTGGTTTTTACCTTGGCCAGAGGCTAAGCATTGCCATACAACGTGGTAATGCCGCCAGTCTCTTGGGTACATTACCAGTCGACAGCGATGCGGATGACTTTTCGACGCTGTTTTTTTAATTTGTAAATAGTTTTAGTTAATTTAGGCAGTCGATTGGAAAAAATTGAAGATAATGGAGGAGGCTTTTGTCAATGGGCACACAGACCAGGTATCAATAATATGATTATTGTTAATTTGTAGTTGTTATACTGTAGTGGTACTACAATGCTACTACATTACACAGTGGGCTCGGAAAAGGTTGTCTGGAAACATTTGTGGTAGTTTTTTGCTCAGCAATGGGACATTGTAGGCTAAAAAAAATTAGCATTAGTTTCAAATAGTCTGATATTACTGTAAACTTTGTAATTTTTTGACGGTTTAATTATTCCTCAAAACATATTCAAATTATCATAATCGAATAGAAAAAGTTAAGCCGATTGACATTGGCTTTTATCATTATACAATGATAGAATATGGTTTTTTTGTGGCACAATTTTTTTTTTTTGGATGGGAAATCATCAAATGACTTCTCCCACTCTGGGCGGAGCGGGAGGGCGTGTCAGACTTTTACTGACTAAAACCCACCCGTGTTCCTTCAATTGTCCATATGCCAGGGCCACGGTAACACTTTCGAACGAATCTCGCGACCCTAGCAGGTTTTGTGGCACCATGGGAAGTATTTTTCCACTTACTGGTGAGAATCAGCCGTTTTTAATCACCCACTGGTGAGAATGCGGGATCCTAGGTTTGATTCCTGAGTCCAATAAGTTTTTGGGCTGTTCTATTAGATCAGAAAACTGAGAGGAACAGAAGCATGTCTAGTGCAGTCGTAGTCTTAAAATACTGTTTCTAACCTTATAAATACTGATTCAAACAACAACTTTCATCGATAACCATAGATCTTCTTCCCGAACATTTAAAAATCAACACAATATTGTATGTACAACTTCTATGTAGCTATATGAGGTTTAATTCTGCGCCAGAGCTCAGGGCAACGACATAAATCTCTCTAAACAACAATATACTGCTTGCTGCATTCAATGCTGACGATTTATCGCAGAAAAAATATATTATAAGGAAACTTCACTTTGTACTGTAATGATAATGCTTGTAAACTTAGGAGGACATCGTTGGTCATTTTATTTATGTTATCGAATGAAAAAGGAGCCATCGATCTAATAGTACGCCACATATGGACATCTGTATTACCGACCAGTTTTCGTAAATTCCTTAACACAGAAACTTGGCGTCCGAAATACGTTGGTAAAATAATAGGGTATTACTTCCTCACCGGTCAAGCTGTTTTACAAAAAAAACTTTTCCCGTTATCATACGCCTAGCCATCTCCCAAATACGTTGGAATCGGCTTCTAGCCTTACCGGATACACTTGTTTACTATTATCTATACATATGCATACAAATAAAATTGGAGTGTCAGTTTTTAATATTAAAATAACTGCTTTTTACTAAGTGTATATGGATGTATACACGGTAAATATACCAAAACATTTTTTTTTACAATTTTTGTCTTTCTGTCTGTGTGTCTGTTTGTTCCAGCTAATCTTTGAAATGGCTGGACCAATTTTGTCGGGACTTTTATTGTGTAATGAGGAGTAACTTTTATTTAATTATTTTTTTCGAGAAATACCTTCGTTAATTTCCGACATTCACGCGGGTGAAGCCGCGGGCAAAAGCTAGTTTTAAATATAACGACTGCCTATTTTAGTTCCACAACTCAGTTAGTGCGACACTACTCAGTAAGACTTATTGTTAGACTATCGTATTACTGACGACCCGTTATGAATCAAAGCTCTACAAATGACAACCGGGAACACACGGTTTTTTTTTTGGGTGGGACTTCATTAAATGTCATCTCTCGCCCTGGGTGGAGCAGAAGGGCGTATCAGTCTTTTACTGACTAAAACCCACCCGTGCTCCTTCAGTTGCCTATGCCAGGGCCAAGATAACTATTTCGAACAAATCCGCGTCCCTGCAGAGGGACCAATGGCTTAACGTGCTTTCCGAGGCACGGAGGTGCCTTGATATATAATAGACTAGCTTTTGCCAGCGACTTCGCCCGCGTGGTGGTCGGAAATTATCCCGCAGGAACATACTACCGGGATAAAAAGTAGCCTATGTCCTTTCTCAGGCTCTAAGCTATCTCTGTACCAAATTTCATTTAAACCAGTTCAGTAGTTTTAGCTGGAAAGCGAGACAGACAGACAGACAGACAGTTACTTTTGCATTTATAATATTAGTGTGGATGGATAGTGTGGATGGTCACCCATTCACGGACCGACTTAGGAAAGCGTAACTACGAGCTTTACTTCTACTACTAAATGTTTTAGTAAGTTTACTCGATACTCTTCAGTTGTGAAATGGATAATTCAATGTGCAAAATTCTACTGGGGATGTGATAGGTCTGCCTAGTTCAAAAGTTGCTAATTTCCCTTGCCTTAATAAAAAAAGGCCTACAGCTAGGGCTTAAAAAATTTAAAGATAGAGCGACTACTCGCTAAGGGCACCCAACCAAGTCACTTGCATCTTGCATCTATAATATTCAATATAATGATTTAATCTCAACCTAGGTTGACAGTTGCGACCCGGATTACCATGATTGCCAATCAGGTTGTTAGGAAGCCCCCAACATACTTGACTAACCAGCTGTGTGGACAATCGCCACTAACATCATTACGCATAATAGCACAAAACGGATTAAACAGATCGTATAAATGGGATTGTATTAATGAAATTTGCCGATGGAATGAATTTTGTGTGAAATGCGATTATAATAATTTTAGCTTTTAACACTAGTCCATAGGATGGACGATGTTAGTTATAGGGGTGTTGGTGTTTATCAATTGGTTTTGTATTTTATTACTTGTCATTAATTATTTTGACATAATAAATCAGACGATATTATTTATTGTTACTACAGGCATTAGTACAAATGTAAGCAGCATTAAAAAAAACGTTTTTTAAACCATTTCCCAATATTTTTAAGTGTCCTTACATTTCTGGAAAATATTGGGTTCTGGACCTAAGGATACGAGGGATCGAAGCAACTTGTAGAGGCTCGCTAGTTAAATAAGCCATCGATCGACGATTATCGCTGTATATTTTATGCTAGTGCACTTGGGACAACTCTCAATAGTATTATTATTGGTTTCGTTAGTCTTCTACTTACATACATATATGTACATAATCAGTCTATAATTTTCCCACTCTTGGGATACAAGCCTCCTCCTTGAGAGGTATAGGGCCTTAAACCCACAACGCAAGCTCAGTGCGACTGGGTAGATGTCATATGTCGTCGAATTTTAATCTAAAACCTAATCTGGTGATACTGTAAGTACTTAATTCATAACAAATTAATGTGCCTAACATTTTCAAATTCAAATTCAAATTCAAAATATTTATTTCGGTAAAAAATCCATATAATCTATACATATAATAAAACAGTAAAAAAACTGTGTCTGTACATTGAATATATTAAAAAAAAAATAATTGAGGGGGGTTTAGAAACAGTAATAGAGCACGAAACCAAAAAAAAAAGTATGTCTGTTTGTCTGTTTGTCTGTTTGTTTGTACACGCTAATCTTCGGAACTACTGGACGGATTTGAATGTTTTTTTTTTTTTGTTGTATAGGTATTAAGTCTGGGCAACATATAGTTTATAATTTATCTTGGAAACTTGAACACCTGATGCAGAACCGCAACAGACCAGCTAAACTATAAGAGATACAAAAATGGTACCATAGCAAAAATTGTTTCACGTGATGAGCATTTTCTGCTAATAGAATAAATTTGAAGATCTGGAACACCTGATGTGGAAGTCCAACAGCCCAGCTACACTATAACATATATAGGAATGACGTCTTAGCAAGAGTTGTTCAACCTGATGAGCATTCTCTGTTGTCGTATAAAATTTGAAGATCTGGAACAGCTGATGTGGAACTCCAAGAGCCCAGCTACACTATAACATACATAGGAATGACGTCTTAGCAAGAGTTGTTCAGCCTGATGAGCATTCTCTGTTGTTGTATAAAATTTGAAGATCTGGAACAGCTGATGTGGAACTCCAACAGCCCAGCTACACTATAACATATATAGGAATGACGTCTTAGCAAGAGTTGTTCAGCTTGATGAGCATTCTCGGTTGTCGTATAAAATTTGAAGATCTGGAAAAGCTGATGTGGAACTCCAGGAGCCCAGCTACACTATAACATAATTATATAGGAATGACGTCTTAGCAAGAGTTGTTCAGCCTGATGAGCACTCTCTGTTGACGTATAAAGATTTTAGATCTGGAACACCTGATGTGAAAATCAAAGCTATCACTAATTTCACTGTATTATTATAAAATAACATAAGGTGGGAGTACCTCCACGCGGTGAAGGCGGTAACAGTTTAGGACTGATTTTCGATGAAAATTCTATGAATCATTGAAAATTTGACTCTACTGGCTAAAACTCCCATTTTATTTTATTTTATCGAAGAAATATGCCTTCGAGCTTATGTTGTTTGAGTGTTTAATTTCCTTTTCCATTTATCTTCGTGACACGGTAGCCTACCCGGTAACGCAGATGAGCAGTCACTTAGATTTTAATTGACAGGTATCTTCAGAATAAAACTGTAACCATGCCTAGAAAGAGGTCAAATCTTTCCCAACGTTCCAAAGGAGCTAAAAGATTGAGGATCATAAGATCCCAAGAATCTACCGAAGAGCGTCAGGATAGACTTGATGCTGTTCGAGAACATCAGGCTGCAACTCGCTCCGTAGAAACATCTTCGGATCGCGAAGCTCGCTTGCGTTCTCAGCGTATTTATGCATCTACATCCAGGTCTCTAGAGACCAGTGAAGAATATGATGCGCGACTGTCGGCTGATCGTGAACGTCATGCATTGTCTCGCGAGTCGGGGACTTTTACGGATAAAGAATTGCGCTTGAGTTCTCAGCGTATCTACACATCTGCTGCTAGGTCTCTAGAGACAAGTGCGGAACATGATGCGCGACTGTCCGCTGATCGTGAACGTCACGCATTGTCTCTCGAGTTGGAGACGTTCACTGATAGAGAATTGCGCTTGAGTTCTCAGCGTATCTACGCATATGCTGCTAGGTCTCTAGAGACAACTGCGGAACATGATGCACGACTGTCCGCTGATCGTGAACGTCACGCATTGTCTCGCGAGTCGGAGACGTTCACTGATAGAGAATTGCGCTTGAGTTCTCAGCGTATCTACGCATCTGCTGCTAGGTCTCTAGAGACAAGTGCGGAACATGATGCGCGACTGTCCGCTGATCGTGAACGTCACGCATTGTCTCTCGAATCGGAGACGTTCACTGATAGAGAATTGCGCTTGAGTTCTCGGCGTATCTACGCATCTGCTGCTAGGTCTCTAGTCAGACCAGCTAAAGTAAGTATAAGAGATATAAAAATGGTACCATAGCAAAAAATATTTCACGTGAAGAGCATTTTCTGCTGTGAAAATAAATTTGAAGATCTGTAACACCTGTTGTGGAACTCCTAAGTAAAACTCTTAATAACATATTAAGGAATGACGTCTTAGCAAAAGTTGTTTAGTCTGATGGGCATTTCCTATTGACATACAAAAATGAAAGATCTGGAACGACTCCACTCGTCTCGCTCATCCCGTTGTTTTCCCGTCCCCGGGCCTTAGAATTCTACATCAGACGTTTCAGATCTTCGATTTTGACGACCCCGTAGTCGCTGTCGCATAAGCAACAGGATCCGCGTACGAAGTCGCGGGCAGAAGCTAGTGTTAGTAATAAAACAACTTACCCTTAATTTTCTCAACTATGTTATGATTGGCTTCCAGTGTAACCGGATGCAGTAGAATACCAGTATTACCAGTAATATCTATCTGACCACAAAACTCAGTTACCTACCTCAGTTACTTTTAGTAAGACTGGTTGTCAGAGTTTCGGGCATTTGAAGACCCGTAATAAATGTCAAAGGTTTGTGAATCTTTGACGAACAACAACCGGGACCAACGCCTTTCCGAGGTGTTCAAGCGACCCCTAGCGGGCGACGCACACACTACGGTGCGCGCCCGCCAATTTTGGAAGCCAGCGCGTGAGTCGGCCCACTGCAGCGACGCGAGCCCGCGTGTAGACACGCTCTGAGCAAAACTAACAATGTATTTCTTATTTTCATAACTTTGTACCAGTAAATCTCAAATCCAATAAAAGTCCAGTCAATTTAGTATAAACCTGCGTATCATTTCACACGAGGTGTAGATGTTATGTAATGGTATGGTCAGGGTTATGTGTAAAAAAGGCCTCCCATCCACCGATAAACCGCGGCAAACGAAGCCTAACCTAATCAATCTTCCCGTGCGGATATTATTACTAAGCCGATGTCAAAAAACATTTTATTCCTGACTAATCTAACTCTTCACCCAAAATAAGTAGGAAAATAAATTTTCACTTAACATCCTAGATTCTCAACATCAAATTACCTTCCTAGACCTCGAAAATTAAAACACGGATACATAAACCAAAAACCCAATAAGCATGAACATCTCCTTCCGAGCTTAATACCACAAACCACTTCAAATTCAACCATATCGCTCACACTTTAAGGTTTAACTTTCTCTGTAGGGGTACCAAGTCCTACACCGAACTTAATTTCTTACTTAACTACACAGATTGTCAAAGGGGACGCTAATTACAACTTAACAAGATGCCGTCCGTCCACTGATTACGTCCGTCGGTTGAGTTAACTAACGTTTCCTGTGAAACAATTTACTTTTAACTTTGAACTATGAATGAGTCGTGAGTAAAAACGTTAAAACGTTTCCTTAGAATAGTTGAGTGGTCGCTTGTGTGCGGTAAATTTAAAAGTAGTTTTGTTACAATAATGGCTGTTTAATTTTTGATAAGACTGCCTTTTGTTTGGATTTCCGTTTTGCGTATTCGTGGAAACTGCTGGGCTATACATTTTAAACCACATTTAGGTTACAAAAGGGAGGGTTATGATTCTGACCGGTATGTGTGTATGTATGTGCATCCGATTCTTCATGCTTTGTAAACTAGTGATGAATTTGACAAATCGGTCGTCTGTCAACGGTTACAGTTGAAAGTGCGTTGATTTTCCACTTGTTATAGGCTGGCATCACATTAAATTGAATATGGCGCCCTCTATAGGACATAAAGACATGACCAAAAGGTTTTTTTTATGATGATTTTTATGATATCCTTTGAACATCTAAAACAACAACGAATTTGTTTGAAATATATTACGTTTAAGATGTTTATTTAATAGTCCATAAATATTTAATATATTCATGAAAAATTCAGGTAAGGATATTTCCTTGTTTCATATATTTTTGACCGTGATTTTTCAGTAGTCGGGTATTTGTTTGAAAACTCACTTTTTTTATAAAGATCTAAGCAAAGTTCTTTCTTTCTTGTTTCTCTATCCATCGCCTTTGACTATAAAGACTGACATAAATGCACATCATTGGTATGAACTTGTAGTAGTAACGAGGCATGGTAGGCATGTAGTGGAGCGGAAGGGCGTATCGGACTTTTAATGACGAAAACCCATCCGTGTTCCTATGCCAGGGCCGCGATAAATGGACAGCAGCATTCTCTATGCATTTTACCACCATACTACGATCGCCAAACCACCTGCCATGCGTGGCGATTATGGCAAAACCACCAAAATCCCCCATATGTCCAACGATGGATGTCTAAATCATCTAATGACTTCTCCCGCTCTGGGCGGAGCGGGAGGGCATGTCAGACTTTTACTGACTAAAACCCACCCGTGTTCCTTCAGTTGCCCATGTGCCAGGGTTACGGTATCTCTTTCGAACAATCTCGCGACCCCGGCAGAACGATGGATGTCTTACGGCTGAAATAGTGATGATAATGATCATGAACTTGTATCGTTACTGACTGCCAAACATCGGTAATTGTGGCTTTTTTAATACAAAATCCATATTTCAGATTAATTCTAAAAGTAATTTAATTAAAACACAATTAAATTAGACTTATTATCGTTGATAAACTTATCAAAACAAAACGTTTAAAAATTTAACATAAAGTCATCTTATCCAAAGCTTTTAAATTCAAACTATTTATTTTAATGAAATACAGAGTCTAGGGACACTAAAACTTCTAGCTTTATAAAGCTTGTGACGATATCAAACTAAAATAAACTAATGGTAGACTCCCGTGATGCTTTTCTAAACAATATATTACATTGCATATTTATGAAACAAATAGGGTATAATAGACAGACCTACCCGCGCGTTAAATAAAATTTATTGAGTTTTATAAAGAGAGAGCATATCGCAAATTTCAATATATTAGATCACTATCGCACGTACCTAAAATTATCGCGGTGGGATTTTGTCGTGCAATGGAATTCCAACTTTTGGTGTTGAACTTAGCATTTAGAATCCAATAGAGTGCATTCAAGCGCGTTGAAAAACGCACCGTTTAATTTCAATTAAATTATTGGCGCTAAGCAGTACGTTGAAAATATCCCGTCACGATATTTTATGCCCATATGAACATTGACGTAACTTACGCAAGATTCGAATGCAGTTTGAAATTTAATTTGAAAAAACTTTTTTACAAAAACAACAACCGACTTCCTTAAAAAAACAATACAAAGTGAAAAATAACTTTAATTTCGACAGTCGGTGTCTTAGGATTTGTATTTAAGGTTTTTGCCACCGACTTCCGAAATTAAAGTTATTTTTAGCGATAAAGTTGAGTATCTATTAAATAAATTTGACATATTGTAGTATCTCGATGTAATGGGGTCTGTACATGGTACTTGTTGATAGACCTACACTTTCCTCCCATACCTATGAACACTGTAATTTGAAGAGATTGTAAATGTAAAAGACAATTATTTTTAAAGAGTAACCGTGGAGTTTCTTTCCGGCTCTTCTACATAGGAAAAGACAACTTGGAATCTAGTTTCTGACTTTTCATGTTTAAGGAACGTCAGAAGCTAAGTGCACTGTTTCTAAACTATTTTGTTTCACATAAACCTACATAGAAATTTGCCTATGTAGGTTTATGTGAAATATAATAGTTTGATCGAGACCACACAGTTATGGAATTGTTTTATTCTCAAAGTTGTAGTTTTTATTTCAAGAGCGCTTTAGTAAAAATATCATTCAAATCTAATATGAAAATATACTTAAGTAGAAATACATCCGGCACACTTCATGCAAAAATAATCTTAAGTGAAATACAATCCAAGATTGCCGCGAACTTGGCACGCGCACTATGATGCACCTATGAGAACTTGGCAGCTACACTACCGTCCACAAAATAAACTTTATTTCTTTGTAAAAGCATAGAAACTGCAATGTATTTTAATAGGAACCTAGCTATGTCAAACATCGGATAGGTACATTTAGTTACTACTGTATTGTTGCATTTTGTGTAACGTGCTGTAGTGCAGAGGATTTTTAGAAGTTTCATTAATATAAATAAACATCAATACTATAATAGTATTAGGTTCATAGGTTTTATATAAAACTAGATTTTGCCAGCGGCTACGCCCGCGTGGAGGTCGGAAATTATCCCGCGGGAACATACTACCGGGATAAAAAGTAGCCTATGTCCTTTCTCAGGCTCTAAACTATCTGTGTACCAAATTTCATTTAAATCGGTTCAGTAGTTTTAGCAGGAAAGCGAGACAGACAGACCAACAGACAGACAGACAGAGTTACTTTTACATTTATAATATAATAATATATAAAATATATAATATATATATATATAATATATATATATATATATATAATATATATAAGTATAGTATAATATAGTATATAGTATAAGTATGGAAGTATGGATTGTTAGCATTAGTACCTATGTTAAGTTATCCTTTAAGTTTTTTTACGTTAACTAGCTACTGTCCCCGGCTTCACCCACGTGGATTTATAAAGGAAATATGCTACCGGAACAAAACGCAGCATGTAATAATAATATTTTTCCTTATAAAGTTAGCAATCTGTCAGTGAAAGTCACGTGCAAGATTTTTTTTTTTCGGTACCTGTATATACTTTCGTATGCACATAGTAAAAAACCTCTTGCATGTTTTGAGATTACTAGCAGACACTTTAATTATGTGAATTTGTACTATTAGTAATCTTTTAATATTTCTGTACCAGAATCTTTACTGTTATGTGAGCTTATATAAAAAGATTCATAATGAATTGGACACACGTCAAATGCTTACAAAAACAGTCAAAAGCGTTGAGACTACGCAAGCTGCTACGGCGTAGCTGCTACGTCGTAGCGCGTAGCACCACAGCACAGACGACAAAACAGTTTTAAAATCTAGACTTCTATGCTAAATAGACTGCTATCAAAAAGAGCTCTATTACTTTGCAGTAATAGTAACAAGTTATTTACGTCGTAATACAAAAAAAAAACTTCTGTTAAACGTCTGCAATATGACGCACTATAATACTTGTATATTGTTCCATTTGCACTGCACGGTTAACCACACCTATATCTATCGTTTGCTGAAAACTTTGACAGGATTTTAGGCCCTATCACTTTATATATAAGATCGATGATCGTTTGCATTTTGTGTTAGGATGGCATTGCTTTTGATGCGCGGTGTACTCCACAGCACTCGGTGGCAACGCTCGTGAAATTATATTTTATATGCGAGCTCCCGTTACTGTGCGCTATGGAAAGACACGATATTGTTGCAATATAACCTATATTATACGGTGTATTTACTAGTTTTGGCTAGTTTATTAATAAACACGTTTACAGTTTGTAGTTTAAAAGCAAAACGTTGAATTAGTGGTTGTTCTAGTGGAGTACATAATAAACCGGTCAAATGCGAGTTGGACTCACACACTAAGGATTCAGTACCACGAATATTAATAAACCACGTTTAAATGGACGTAAAATATCGAATGGACGCAAAATATTATATTAAAAATCCACTATATGAAAAAAATACTCTGTGTTAAACTGAGGACTGAAGACCAACAGAGTACAAATCAATCAGTTGAAAATACATACTGTTGGATTTTCAATTTTCTAAACAATGCGTTGGAGATTCATTGCGCGAAAAAATCCTCCCGCGATATTTTTATGTTCGTGCGAACGTGTTCTTATCCAGTTTTTGAGATACGATCGTAAATGTGGTTAAAACTAATATGATAGAATTGTTCTAAGTTGTCAGTTTTGTTGTCAGAGTTTGAGCAATCGAAGTTCGAAAATAAAAAAGTATTACAAGGTTAAAGGTTAACCTTGTAATACTTTTTTATTTTCGAACAAAATAAGGAAATCTTCAGGTCAAGCCTATCCTTGACCTGAGGATTTCCTTATGTTGTAATGACATGGTGACAGTCGACATTTTTTATTGATACAAGTCATAAGTAAGAAGCATTTTGCAAAAAGTTCAACTGGCTAACTATTCAGAGCAAAGTAACAGACAGACGGCGTAGTCTTAGTAATAATGTCCCGTCGGCGGGTCCACCCTTTATGGCAGAATTTTTTTCGTCATAATATTATTTTGCATAACAGCGGATGGCATAAACTTCATTTCGCAGAAAATCGTTTGGCATACACTCATTTATCATACATTCACAACGCATAATTTTATAAGGCAGAATCATCTTTAGGCATAAATTTTATTCCATAATAATTAAAAAGTAGAACCATCATATCGCAGAAAGTTCGTAGTCAGAATCGTCTCTTGGCATAATTTCATATCGATACTTATTAAAAGGCAGAACTATCATATCTCAGAAACTTTAAACTTAGAATCATCTTTTGGCATACATTTCATATTGAAGAAGCATGCAGCATGCTTGTTTGCATGCTGCATGCTTCTTCAATATGAAATGTAGCAAGCAAGCATACAGCATGCAAGCAACCATGCATGCAAACAAGCATGCAGCATGCAAACAAGCAAGCAGAATGCAAGCAAGCAAGCAGCATGCAAGCAAGCATACCGCATGCAAGCAACCAAGCATGCAGCATGCAAACAAGCATGCAGCAAGCAAGCATGCAGCATGCAAGCAAGTTTACAGCATGCAGGCGAGCATGCAACATGCAGCATGCATGGTTTCTGTCACGGCTCCGGCGCTGCGGGGCTCCGGCGGTCCCACGCGAGCTCATCGTCGCAGATGGTTTTACGCTCACCACCGCAGCTTCGGCTTGCTCAGCTGCGGCGGCGCGCGTCAAAATCACCTGCTCCTCAGCTCGCGGGCCGCCTCGCCCCTCCGCGCCTACGCGGGTTTAAATTACACTCTAGGGGTAGGGCAGACAAGACTACGTGGAGTCGGTTCTGCAGCGATTCGTTTCTGTCAATAATTTTTGTAGCACAACATATACTGACTTTTTGAGACACTATTTCATTTTATTTAAGGTAAAAATGCAATTTAATAGAAATGAAAATATGCCTAACAAAATTATTCTAAATGAAATTCTGCCATCTTCATAGTATGCCAAGTGAAATTATGCCAAATAATCATTGCTCTATATAAATGTTATGCTAAACGAAATTATGCAGAGTTTTAAGTCTGCCAAAGGTAATTATGCGAAATAAAATTCTGCCATCTTAAAGTATGCCAGCGTAAAGTGGGACATATAAACATTCGGCCAAACAATGATTATGCTAAAAAAAAATATGCCTTACAAATACTCGTTTAAATAAGATTATGCCAAGTGTGTTATGCCAAATAAAATTCGGAGCATCAAGTTTCTGCCAGATAGAGGGAACCCCCCGTCGGCATCGTTTGGCTATGGAACCCTAAAATATATAAGCATAGTGTCCTAGACTACTTCTTAGTCCGAAATCTCGTGAACACACTGCGGTTTGGATTATGAAGAATTAATATACAAAAACTTTAATTACAGATCCTAAGACACCGACTTCCAAAATTAAAGTTATTTTTAACCGACTTCAAAAAAAGGAGGAGGTTAGTTTTTTTTTTTCATGTTTGTTACCTCGTAAATTTTCACTGGGTGAACCGACTTTGATGATTCTTTTTTTATTTGAAAGCTGGTGCTTTCAAAATGGTTTCATTTTAAATTAGTTCCATTCGGACAATGGGATCCATGTGAAAACTATATAAGTCTTAAATTTGCATTAAGTATTCGCGGCGACAAATTAACGAATAACGCGATTAGATTAGTGCGGGGTACCTACCATAACTAAAAAGTTAAAAATAAAAACTTTTCACTTTGTAATGTTTTTTTTAGGAAGTCGGTTGTTATTTTTTTTTGTAAATTTTTTTTTCACTTTATAGTGTTTTTTTAGGAAGTCAGTTGTTATTTTTTTGTAGTAAGTTTTTATTTTTAACTTTTTAATTATGGTAGATACTCCGCACTAATCTAATCGCGTTATTCGTTCATTTGTTGCGCAAATACTTAATGCAAATTTAAGACTTATATGGTTTTCACATAGACCCCATTGTCCGAATGAAACCAAATTAAAATGGGACTATTTGGAAAGCACCAGCTTTCAAATAAAAAAAGAATCATCAAATCGGTTCACCCAGTTAAAAGTTATGAGGTAACAAACATAAAAAAGTACAGTCGAATTGATAACCTCCTCCTTTTTGAAGTCGGTTAAAAAATGATATTATTTATTTAAAAAAAATCCAATAAATGATAAATAATTTTATTGCTCTAAGTAGGTAGGTAACACGTTTACACGTAAATTATTACATAATTTTAAAAACTAGATGAGGTCGGCGTTTACTGACTATTCTGAGAAAAAAAGACTGAATAAAACCCAAAGTTCGTCTCTTTGAAAGTCAAAGAAGATCATGATTGTGGAGACCATGTAGATTGGTTTCGGAATTGGTATCAATGTTAATATAAGGTACATATAGGTAAATATTATACGTACAATTCATCAAAATGTCCTATGGTTACAATTACTTGTATTAGTGTAACTAAATATTGTACTAAATTATTCTTGTAGCTTCTATACATATATCTTATACCTTTAAACGAGCAATTCTTGTATATATATATATATAATCTGAATCTCGGAAACGGCTCCAACGATTTTCATGAAATTTAGTATACAGGGGGTTTCGGGGGCGATAAATCGATCTAGCTGGGATTCATTTTTATAAAATGTCATTTTATTCGTGTTTTCAATGACCAACTTTTTCTATAATCATAAACTTATTATTTTAAACAAAATTTATCAAAAAATACCGAGCAAAGCTCGGTCATCCAGATATTGAGAACAATGTAAACACAAGAAGAAGCAATTCTAAATATAAGATTAAATAGTTTCAACATTCAGACTAACTGATTGATTTTTAAACAATTTAAAAGTGCATGTTAATTGTCTAATAAAAATAAACGCTTTAAGTTTTAACTGACGCTGACATGTGAACCAAAAAAAAACCTACTAACAAGTTTACGTGGGAGCGTCTTGATTGCGTGAAAGAAGCGACATAACAAGTATCTTATCTATGTCCTAATCCAGGTCATGGTCTACCCAAGTGCCAAATTACATCCAAATTCGTTCAGCTGTTTTAATTTTAAAGCAAACATACAAAAATTCAAATCTTTTTTCTCTATAATATTTCAATCTACGGCAATCAATAGAGACCTAATTTGTAAGACATTTTTTTTAAGTATCTTTTTTCACTTTTAGTTGCACTAATTTACACCTCCTCCTTTTTGAAGTCGGTTAAAACTTCCTGTCATAACAAAATACAATTAGACAAATTTGAGAGACGGAGAAATATCATTCATTACATAAATATACGATGGAAACATATTGCGATCCCTTTCACATTGTTTAAATATGACCTTAACAATGCCACTAAAATGCTAATATCAAATTATACATCACCAAATTACAGATTGTATTCGAAATACTTCGGAATATATTAAAATAAACATTCATACAGGGTGTTAAGAATAAAAGGCTTAATTGTAGTGAAACAACATAATACAAAGTAATAAGTTAATCACAGCAAACAACTAATCTTATCGCTTAACTAGTCGTTGATATAATAGTATGCTTTAAAATAAAAGTTGGGTTTTACGTTAGCTTTAAACGCATTATAAATTTAAATAACCAAGGTGGTGTTATGCCCAACAAATGATTTGTGAACCTTATGAAGCCGCCATTAAGTGTGTACTGTTTACGTTGTCAAAATGTTGTCTATTCTTGTCTACTTTAAAGATAAGAGAGGTATAAGAAAGGCATCACCAGCACAGATAAATTCACATATACATACACACACACACACACATAGTCACATATAGAGTATATACTACGAATAAAAATGAGCCCAGATTGTGCCTTGAGGTACTCCTTAAAAATTGGTAGATCGGAAAATTTCACACCGTTAACATCTACATACTGGTGCTTATTATGTAAATAAGAAGTTATTACATTGAGAGCTTCGTTTGAACACTGTAATGACGTAGTTTACGCAAATCGTGTCATAGTGCACGCAATGAAATACTTTAGAGAGATGATAAAAAACTCCAATAGCATTCTGCTACGGGGCCTATGATGTCGATTATATTATTAATATATTTTTTCTTGACTTAAGTTCGTTGAACATATTGATTACATCAGGCGTTACATGTTCCACACTCTGCGATTACATTAGGGGCATACTTCTTTGCAGAATATTTTCAGCTTTAGACGGGGACGCATTCAAGAAGCGAGTCGTAGTTAATAAAAAAACATTAAATGCCTCAGCTAAGTCAGTTGTTTGATTAATAAGTTAGTTTTTGTTAATCTCTAATTGTTTTTAATGTTTAACCGACTAACCATTTCATTGTCAATAATTCTTAAATGGTTTTTACTTTATTATTGGATATATTTATTGTATCACTTAAATAAAGATAAAGACATTCAGTCACTTAATTCTAATTTATTTTTGGCATCACAATCACTAAATATAATACCAAGATAAGTCGACGGAGATGCTATGATCCTAATAGGTTCAAAAAACAAGTTGATTAAATTAAAAGACCTAAACAGCTTGGGAAGTGTAATATTTAATGAGGTAAAATTAAAAATATTAGGATTAAAATTTCCACATTAAATGTACTTTTAATGTCCAATCAAGTAGATTTTAGTAAAAAGTTAAAAGGAGGGTCCAATCAAAAACTAATGTTTACTAGTTGGTACTTGAAATAAACATTTTGTATTTTTGTATTTGTATTATATTTTAGTTATTGAGTGAATACTTCATTACCGATTTGAAATGAATAAAATTCTCAGAGGGTTCTTTAAACTCAAATCATAACGTAAAACGCTCGAATTCAACTCATGGCATAACAATAGTGCGCTCGATGGCAAGAATAACTAGATTTCAACGTTAATATGCGTTCCGGACGTTATAAATACAAAAATCTAGTGTTCTTCACTTTATGAGAATTTCGTTAAATCAGTTTTATAAATAGTTAAAAAACAGTCACCCTGTAGGCATACCCAAGTTCCAAGACCGATCATAAATACCAACCAAAGGGACACACATTAATTCTAGAATTCTACCAAAATGTGAATATTATTAATTCCTTTTATAGTCCTCTACAATGGTATATTATTAGTAATTCCCGTAATAACGTGTTTGTGGTAAATTAATGTATATTTGATAGCAAACTAAGCAGCTATTCATAGCGTGACATGCAATTTCATTAATTAACGGTCAGTACGCTGCTCCCGCGGGCAACTACTAATATGGCCAATATAGAAGGGACTTGGTTCAAGACACAGGCGGGAAGATGGAATAAGATTTTAAATAAATAATGTATTATTTAATTATTTTAAAATACCTTATTACGTGAGGAATGAGGAAAATGTCATGAGGAAAATATGAAGTGTGAATGTCGATGGCTATAAGAGTAGGGAGACCCAAGAACCGATTAATGAACTGTGTGAATTATGATATGGATAGAAAGGGGGTGACTACTGAGATGACGACTAATAAAGAAGTGTGGAAAAAGTACATGTTGCACCGACCACAAATTTGGGATTAGGGCAGGAGAATGATGATAACCCTATTATATATCCGGCTCGAAGGACCAAAAAGAATGTATGGTCTCTTGGTAGACTTATATACATTACTTTTAGATGCGGGTTGATTGCAATGAAAGAAGTTAAATTACTGAAAACACTATTGTATTGTCTTAAAGGTGGAATGAGCTTAATGAACTGCTGGTATGTGGCAGTGAAGTGAGTGACGCGGCCCTTGTTGGCTGTAATGAGAACGCCTGGCTGACTTGATAGCCTAACGCGAACTGAACTTATTATTGTGTGTGGAAATGAATGTGTGGCGCAAACTGCTGAACTGCAGAATGTGCGGTTGCACCGTACATGGGAGTCAAACAAAACTGGCAAAATGTGGGTGTAAATTAGGAACAACTTTGCCTTTGGGGTTATAGGCATGATATTACTGTATCTTAAGTAATTCATTTTGATAGCTATTTTTTTTTACCCTTGATGGCACGTACTCTTTTCATATCATCACCATCTTCATGGTCAGCTAAAAATGTACCCACAACTGACCTCCTCACTGTGTAAGGGTGTGGGCCTTAATCCACCACGCGGTCCCAGTGTAGGTTGGCAGATGATACATTTCTTCGAATTTTTGGTTTTAGGACATGCCGGGTTCCTTATTTGTTTTCCTTCACCGTTTCACACAGATTTGAATAATTAATGATCTTGACTTCAATTAGTTTGCCAAAAACTGCAAAAATTTGGCTGCTATTTTCATAAAACTATTTTTCTTTTGTGACGAAATTCACGAAATGTGGCAACACATAAATGAGCTTTGGTGACAGTATTATAAAGCATTAATTGACCCGTTGACACGAAAGAAAAAGATGACTGTAAGAAAAATTTGATTCGTAAATCTTTGTTAAATCTCTTCGGTATAAATTGTGTCAACTAGAAAGCAGTAACAATGCCAGCCTTAAAAATTACAACAGGATATTTTCTTTCTTTAAATGTTCACATTTTTATTCTCAGGTATTAATTTTGATAAGAATTGAAACCGCACCTAGCCATGACTTGCGACCCAATTCGATCCAAAATCGGCACTCACATGTCGACCAGAGCTGATTGAGACTACAAAAGCAAGTGTGGTCACCTTGGGTATGACGTCACCGGTACTCTGGGTAACAAAGCTGTTTGAGGGCTCAGGAATAATTACTATTAGCGTCGTCATGTAAGTTTGTTTGAATGTTCATTGTATGAGCAATTGACCATTCAAGTATTTGACTTAAATGGTGGAAATTAAGTTTGGCTGTAGTAAAAGGTACCTCCTGCATTGTAGCAAGATTGTAGTGGCGCAAATGTACTCAACTGCGTGTAGTTTAAATACAGCTGAATCGTAAGACTAGCTTCAACCCGCGGCATCACCCACGAAAATTTAAACCCCACCCAGGTCATGGTCTAGTCCGTGTACCATAATTCATTGAAATCCGTTCAATAGTTAAAGTGAGGAAAAATGTTATGTCAAATGACGTCTTCCACTCTGGGCGGAGCAGGAAGGCGTGTCAGACATTTACTGACTAAAACTGACCCGTGTTCTTTCAGTTGCCTATATGCCAGGGCCACAGTAACTCTTTCGAGCAAATCTCGCGTTCCTTGCAGGCATCGATCCTAGCCGACCCCTTCAATGTTATGCCCCCTACATGCGACTTTTTGTTCCACTTAAAAGTTTTTTTATACGTTCATAGATATCAACGTGTTAAACCGAGCGCGCAAAATTGATTAATGTGATTAAACGGATATAATACAGGAGTCAATCACCCGTTAGTATTTATTAATGACCGTGTGAACGCCCACTGATTTTGATGTTAGTGATAATTTGTAAAGGAATAATCGCAGCAGTAAAATAACTTTACATTTTTACCTCCATTTTAATATTTAGCAACGGAAGTATAAATAGTTAGTGTAAATTGTACGATGTCAATAGATAGTATTATGAATTAAAAAAGTAGTGACAAATATTTAAATTCCAGCGGTTTGTTTGCAAAAAACGCTACTTTCAGTTTGCATTGCTTGAATGTGAACTGAATAAACATAGGTTAATAAATAAATACTAGTATTTTTGTACGTATTTTTTTTTCGTATTAGTGCCCTGTCCGGACAGATCCACTCAATCTGTGTGATTCTTTCCTCAAAAGACCATTTCAGACACCAATCTACATGGTCTTTACATAATGTGACCAAGATTATGTCTGGACTTTGAAAGAGACTGTGATTCAGAGTTTGATTTAGAAACGGAAGAAACCCGCGAACCTATTTTTTAAATATGATTGACGTATAAACGTGTATAAACTTACGTACAGAAATGAAATCATTTATCATTTACAAAGAGCGCAATTTGCAGCATAACCATCATTCATCATGGCTATTATTTTTTTAAATTAATTAATTAGCACTAATTAATTACACGGTTGCTCACGGGTTAACTTTGCACTTATTGTGATTATAAAACCAATATGAAGTGTACAAGCGTATTAAGTTATGTTAAAAAAAGAATAATAGTTGCAATTTGCTTTGAGTATGAAAAGTTGACATCGTAAATGATTTACCACTTTCCGTCAACAATTCCATTGTTGACATTGGTGCCGATTCTGTTGTCACAAAATTCTCTAAACTAAACTAAAAATCACTAAAATTTGGTTTATTCCTGTCAAACGACGATTTCCTATTCTGAAATAGACTAAAGTGACACAACTTAACTATATTTTAGTTTGACAGCACTAAGATTGCACTGAGTTATTAGTTTAATGAAAATGTCAATTTTGCTATTCTGAGTTTGCCGGTTTTCACCAAAAATTTTGACTATAATAATTTATTTTAACTAAATCTGACTATTTTTAAGCGCGATTAAAAAGGTGTGGAATAAAACTAGTGGTCATGAACTAAAATTCTCAACAACGCCTTGCCTTCACGTGCAAAAACAGTTCTGTATTTTTTATTTTCTTTTTGCTTATATCTTGAAAATGGCGTGTCCTATCGCAAAAATAATGACATTTTCGACCCCCTTAGTATACCCCGGAACATTTAAATATCAACACGTGGGTAACATTTTTTTTATATTTTTCAAACAAAAGTGAAAAAATCCATATAAAACACGTCCAGGCTGCACCCTAGCACGCGCCTTCGTCTCTCAAAAAATTCATTCTACGCAATGCACACACAAGTAAACGTTGTGAAAACAAAAGAAAAAAAAAATATTACGCTGAGTCGCGATTGTCAAATTCGATTTTAGTCGTGTCAAAATAATTTTTAAATTTAGAGATTTTTCCTTGCAGAATAGCGTTACAATTTTCATACCCAAAAGTAAGGAATTTTAGAGATAGTTTAGTTAGTTTAGTTCGTGTACAGCAGAATCGGCACCATTATCTAACTGTCGCATAGACAAATGGACCTTGCCATTTTATGAAGTGACACTGGTATTCAACATCAAAACTTGTGACATTAAAATGTTCATAAAAATTAGTTATTAATTTAACTTATAAAGTTTAAACTTCATCTCTTCAACGACTTTGCTATGCCTAACAAGGTCCATATTATCTAGACCGTAGCTTGATTCAAGCTCAAAGAAGTGGAGAGCAGAGTTCCATGTGTGGTTTTTGGGAGCAGGTACAGTCGTGGGATCGGTCACACTTGGAGACGGGGCCCGCAGAGGAGGATATAGGTACATGAAGATTACCTACGAAAAAAGGTGACCCTTCTGCCGGTATCTTTCACCGTGCTCCCATTTTGGATTGTAATAAACTATTGAGCGCAAGTAAGTTTAGGGTGGTTAAGGAATTAAGATGTCAACTACACCCTAAAGAATCATCATCATTTCAGCCAAAAGACGTCCACTGCTGGACATAGGCCTTCCCCAAGCTCCGCCACTTCGACCGGTTTTGTGCTTCCCGTATCCAGCGGGTTCCTGCGGCCTTCACATGACCATCGGTGCACCTTATGGGAGGCCTTCCAACTCTGCGTCTTCTGGTACGTGGTCCCCACTCCAGAACTTTCCTCCTTCCCGCCTTTCTACCTTTTCCTTAAAGTATATCTACTAGAAAATACCCAAAAAGTATATCTACTTGGACATAAACACCCATATTTCAGAGACTTATCTTCTGTCCATTGTCGACATGACAGAAGGCATTGCCTGTCGAGTGTCACCGTCTATTTTTAGTGCGAGTAGTCTCGACGAGCCCGTTGTTATGTAAATCGGAGCGCCATTTGGCTCGGCCGTGGATAGCACGATTAGATCAGAGCATTTTGATCGATTGGCTGGCTGGCGTTCGACTTATTAAGTTTGCCGAAGTCTCGAAGGATGAATAGATGATTAGATACAGTCTGTAAATTAGAACTGATTTCAAACTCAGTGTTTGCGAGTTTTTGATTAGCTATAACGAGTCGTGAACTTAATAATTAACGTTGAACAAGCAATAGAAGAAAAAAACTGTCCTAACAAAAACTGTTTTTTAATACTCTATTGAGTATCATCATCAACAGCAGTCTATAATGTTCCCACTGCTGGGACACACGCCTCCTCTCGGTGAGAGAGAGTGGGCCATAATCCACCACGCGGTCTCAGTGCGTGTTGGTAGATGTCACATGTTTTCGAATTTTTGATTCTAAGACATGCCGGTTACGGAGCGAGAGGGAATGGGAAGCCGTCACCTCCTTCTGCGAAGCAGTAATGCTCGCGAAGGAGGAGGCGGGGCGCGTGAGGGAGTGGCAGTCTCTGCGCCCTCACGCCCCTAGCCGCCGCAGGAGGAGACGCCCCGGGCGTCGGGAGTCGATTGCGGACTCCCGGCCACCGTAGGCGCGAGCTTGCGGGTGGCGAGCAATGGGTAGCTCGCCGCCCGGTAAGGACCAGGCTCGGGTCAACGGCGCGCAGTGTTCCACGCGCGCCTCAAAGAGATGTCAGCAGCAGTGTAGGGGTCTACTAGGACCGATGCCTGCCGGGGTCGCGTGATTGTTCGAAAGAGATACCGTGACCCTGGCACATGGGCAACTGATGGAACACGGGTGGGTTTTAGTCAGTAAAAGTCTGACACGCCCTCCCGCTCCGCCCAGAGCGGGAGAAGTCATTTGATGATTTCCCATCCTGAAAAAAAAAAAAAAAAAGACATGCCGGTTTCTTCACGATGTTTCCCTTCACCGTTTTGAGAGCAGTGGTGATGAAATTATTTACAGAAATTAAAGCGCCTGCTTGTGTTTGAACTCACGACCTACTCCTAAGTAGCAGCCGCTACCACTGAGCCACCACTGCTCATTGAGTATACTCGATTTGAAATCATTATTCTTGTTTCCATTTGGAATTTTAAGAACTTTAGCAATTTTGCTCAAAATAGTCGCTAAATAATCACTGAACGAAGGTTTATGGCCACACAATTTGTTCTGCAATTCGTTGACTAATTAATGATTCTCAGATAAAAATAATAATTTATTATAATTATGACAGCTTTGACCCTAAACATGAAATAATGTTTTAAATAATGTAAGAATCAGGGAAGTAATCACTCACTATCAGAGAGAAATTCAGTCTGATTTCAGTCGCATTCTGTTTAAAATAACGACTATTTCAATAGATTTTTGACATTTATTGGCACTGAGGTGAGATTGCATTGGGCAGCAGCGTTCTCTATGTTTTTTTTTTTAAACCAGAATACGATCGCCAACTGGCATGGCAAGTGTCGCCATTATGGTAGCCCTCCCCATATTTTGTGGGAGGCCTATGTCCAGCAATGGACGTCTTTGAGCTGAAATCGTGATGATGAGCCTATACATTATTTGACGAAAAGATCCACTAACTTTGGACCATTATTTCCATAATTTGCCCTCATTTTCCCCATCTGGCCATATCCCCAGCAGACGGGCAAGCATCTGAGCAACTCATCCGTCACGTCCAGGCAGTTGCCAACTGTCGTTGTTATGTAAATAAGAGCCGCTCAAACGGCGACGATCGCAGATTCCGATAAACGATTGAACTTTGCATTTGAACTCGGAGAATAAAATCACTACTCTTTGTGGAGTACTGGTGGTTCTTAATGTTCAGAACGTGTTACAGCCTAACGACGGCCTTTTTTTGTATCAACCTGTAAACATGTACTTAATACAATCCTCAAGTTGTACAATATACACTAGTCACAAAAATTAAGGGATATAAAAAAATAATCCAAATCTTTTGGTGATTTTCAACAAGCTGTAAATCCGAGGAAAATTATCGTATAGCAAAAAATTAAACAGCAAATTGTAGCTTCATGTGTCTAGTTTTCAGATACGAAAACATGACATTTTTATATAATGTTTTAATCTAGAGAAATCCCAAGGAAACTACCAAAACCCGCCTTACAAACCCGCCTTATAAAACGTCTACGAGCTTCAAAAATTTTTTGAAGCTGTCAGGCTTCAATTTTTTTTTCCATTATTTCACTCAAAAGTTCTTTTAGAAAATTTAATGCCATTTAATTTGACGTATCCAGAATGCCTATATTATACAATGATTTGCCACGGAATTATCGTCAGTCAAAGCAGAAAAGTACTTTTTAACTACTTACTACTTTTTGACTAACTAAAAAAATATTCAAATTTCTTGAAAATCAATCTCTTTGATCGAAAAAATAAAGACTTTTGAGGAAAAAATTGTTTGTTTATCGAAAAACGAATTAAAATCGAAACATTGCTCATAATGTTGATTTTTGCAAAAACAAAGAATTTGAAGCTTCGGGGCACTATGAAAAAAAAATTGCAGCGCTTTAAATTTTTCAGGGATTTTAGGGGACACTTTGAGGTTGAAAAATTACCGACGATATCCTTCGTTCATCCATTTTATTCAAAGTTATACCAAGTTATCGAAATATCCTTAATTATGCAATTTTTTGTCTTTTTTTTTCAGTCATAGCGTACAATTCAAAAAAAAAATTCGACATAAGCTATTCATAGTATCTTATAGAAAATATTGTCTAGTTTCCAAAACTCTCCTTCGATTTCCTATACAGTCATTATTTCCAGAGTTGTTGATTATTAAATTTAAAAAGTACTTTTTTGTTTTGACTGACAATAACTCCGCAGTAAATCATTGTACAGGCATTCTAGATAGGTCAAATAAAAGGACATTAAATTTTCTAAAAGAACTTTTAAGTGAAATAATGGAAAAAAAAATTTGATGCCCGTAGACGTTTTTTAAGGCGAGAAATAATTTGGAAAAAAATTTTTTTGGTACTTATCTTGGGATTTCTCCAGATTTAAACATGATAAAAAAAAATCATGGTCGTGTCTGAAAATTAAACACACGGAGCTACAATTTCCTGTTTAATTTTTTGCTATACGATAATTTTCCTCGGAATTACAGCTTGTTGAAAATCACCCAAAAATTTGGATTATTTTTTATATCTCTTAATTTTTGTGACCAGTGTAGTTTTTTTTTTAATCCGAATACAGCGAAGCAAAAATAATGGTTATGATTTTGACCGATTTGTATGTATGTTCATCTGTTCCCTCGATAACTTCTAAACGACTTATTATATTTTGACAAATTAGATATCGTTAGAAACATTTTGATTGTCCACTGGTTATGTGATCTCACATTATGAATATAGCGCCCTCTAGGGGACATTAAGATATTAACTAGAAAAAAACAAATATATGAAGAAAGAGCTTAATTGGCACATTTCAAAAATCTGCCTCATAAAACAATACATTGTAACATTAATAAGCGATTATAAGCCTTAGGGTAAAGTGGCATACAACCACGGCTTTCAGACAAGAATATTTTCTTGTTACATACTTTTTAGAGCGTGAATTTTCAGTAGTCAGGCTTTAGTTTTTAGACTTATTCTTGAAGGATTTGTCAGTCTGGATTAGCATCCACTTACATGCCAATCCCTCTCTGGGTACCTCCCCTAAAACATAACTGGCAAATTGTGAATTTCTACCTACTACAATGTGTAATTCAAAACAAATACATATACTCTGAGATGGTTCGACTTTTTTTCTCATGGAACAGTCAGTTAGGAAATGCCGGCGCCATCTAGTTTTAAAATATTGATCAAAAATTATTGACGTGTAAAAGTGTCTCATAAGATCTGTTTACATGAATAAACATTTCATTTTATTTACATTTACATGTACAGACGTAAACTAAGGCTACCCGAAAATGACAAATTTTCCCAATCAATTTTGAACCTAATACCAAAGCGATAAAGTTGAAATTTTAAAAAATTGACAGATTGTAGTAGCTTTAAATGCTGGCGTCTGTACTTATTTTAGTAGTATTTTGAATTTTTATCAAGGTGCCAAAATTTTATGCAGATATCAATTTGAATTTTATTGCAATATACCTATGTAGTTCTTGAACAGCCAAAACGAAAGTATGGAAACAGCATTAATAATGCCCTCCGTACAACTCCCAGAATCACAGGAGCTCGTTCGACACCTTTACATCGCTCTTATGTAAATCAAATCGCCATTTCGCTTCCGATTCGGCGCTCGGTGCTCGATAATCCATTCTGCATAAATGTTTCTAATATTGCATAAGTGCTATATTCCTTATACGTGTGATGTGTCCATACATTATTATGATGAGCGTCTAAAACAGATAGCTAGTTCAAGTGACTGGGGACAAGGGATACAGGCTTCCTGTCGATGAGAGGCAGTAGGCCGTAATCTACTACGCGGACGCGGGTTGGTAGATGTCACATGCCTTCAAATTTTTGGTTCTAGGACATGAAGTCATGGGGGACGGCGCGGCGTGTTGGAACTTATATTGGTACTTTGGGACTTGGGCAGCACGTAACTTAACCTACTGTAGGGAAACAATCGATCAAGAAAAGAGCAGTGGTGGCCAAGACTCACGATTCGTAAATTGGAACTGAGGCAGGCGGCTTCTGCCGGGGTCGCGTGATTGTTCGAAAGAGAAAGAAAGAAAGAAAGAAAAAAAAAAAAAAAAAAAAAAAGAAAAAAAAAAAAAAAAAAAAAAAAAAAGAAAGAGAAACCGAAAGAGAAAGAGAAAGAGATACCGTGGCCCCGGCACATGGGCATCTGAAGGAACACGGGTGGGTTTTAGCCAGTAAAAGTCTGACACGCCCTCCCGCTCTGCCCAGAGCGGGAGAAGTCATTTGATGAGTTCCCATCCAGAAAAAAAAAAGCCAGCGGTACCTATGTAAATTATTTCATCACTACTGCTCTTAAAATGGTGGAAGGAAAGCGGCATGTCCTAGAACCAAATATTCGAACACACGTGACATCTACTAACCCACACTATATATATGCTGGGACTCAGGCGTTTTCTCTGAGAGACCCAATAGGCCGTAATCTACCACGCAGGCCCGCGTGGTAGATTACGGCCTATTGGGTCTCTCAGAGAAAACGCCTGAGTCCCAGCAGTGGGAAAATTGTAGGCCGATTGTGATGATCAAACATTGCCACCGCATAACCCTTTGGGGAATCAACTATGATCTTGTGTTACAGACTTTTTATAGAACAAATTAGTTTACAGGCAACTCAATTATAACGTGTTTATATAAACTATCAAAGCGGAAGTCTCAAGACCTCATTCCTCACATTCCCGCCCCGCCCGCTGTCTTTGTTATGTAAATAGCGCGTCTTTGTCGCAGGTCGCAGCTGTTGTGCGTTTATATCGCGCGTTTGATTGACAATCGCCCGAATTTGCTTCTTAACTGGACCCGCGTGTAAAGTGACGGTGATTGGATGTCCTGTTCCATATAAAGGGTTTGTTTGTATCCCTTATAGCTAGCTCATTATGAAATACACTATAACAGTCATCACAGTTTTGTAAAATTTAGAAAACACAAGTTTTTGTTTCTCTTTTTCTTCTGCGTCATTCTCTCAATGCCGAAGATTGCAACCTCATACGACGCATTTCCAAGTTATGCGGTCTTTTGCAGCGTGGACCGCTCGGTAGATGCTGCCTTCAACAACCCTCTTGATCGCATCTGATCATCTTTTGATCATTTCTTCTTATAATTTAAAAAACTTTTCAACGTTGTTTCTAACAACGATAACGTAGTACTTACCACTTTCAGTTTTCCGAGATATTGCCAAACGGTCGGTAAAGTCTTCACGTGACATGAGGGCTAGCATAATTTAACAAATCAGCATTGCCATATAACGTGGCATTGCTGCCAGCCTTCTAGACACTTTTCCCGTCGATAACGATGCGGATAATATTGTTTATGCCTTATGCTTCTTTTATTTTTAAAATAGATAGTTGTACATATTATTATTTTACGATCGTAAGGTTTTAAATTATGTAAATATTTAAATTTATAAACAAACTGTCAAAGAATGACTCGGCATCATCATCATTATCATGATCTTTCAGCCCTGGTTCCATGCTACTTGGCGTCGATGTTTGACAGGCCTGTTGGTCTAGTGGGTAGTGACCCTGACTGCTATGCCGGAGGTCGTGGGTTCGATTCCCACCCAGGACAAATGTTTGTGTGATGAGCACGATCATTTGTTCTGTGTCTGGGTGTAATTTATCTATAATATGTATTTAGAAAGATATAAGTATGTTTATCAGTTGTCTAGTACCCATAACAAAAGCTCTGCTTAGCTTGGGACTAGATGGCGTTGTGTGATAATTGTGGAATATATTATATATTATTATTATTACCATATTTTTTTTTTAAAAATGACCATCTGAATATACTGACAATTGTCATCATCTGTCTAGCCTTTTCCCAACTTTATTGGGGTCGGCTTCCAGTCTAACCGGATGCAGCTGAGTACCAGTATTTTCCATGGAGCGACTGCCTATCTGACCTTCACAACCCAGTTACTGGGTATTACGATACCTCTTGGAAAGACTGGCTGTCAGACTTTCGGGCGTCTGACGACCCGTAACGACTGTCTAAGGCGCTCCACCCACTGCACCGCGTCCCGTCGCGTAGCGCGGGATGGCAGATTTTACCATTGTATGCAAGTATCTCAATTTGTATAGAAATCACGCCTAGCACAACACACTGCCGACGCGGAAATGCGCGGGAAGGCGCCCTACGTTTATCTGTCGCTCCACGCACCACGACGGGACGCATCTTCAGTGGGTGAACCGCCTAAGATCTACGAAACACTGCCGGGACCAACAGCTTAACGTTCTTTCCGAGGCACGGAAATGCAAAAAAAGGTCACCCATCCACGGACCAAACGTGGCAAGCTTAGCTTCACCTACAGGATCAACCCATGTGGCTGTTATTATTTAGCCATAAGCCATTCTCATATACTGACAATTGTGTTGGTAATCAGTTCACATTTAGACGTCAACTCTTAAGTAAAACCACACATGCGCCTCATAAAATACTGCTCGACGAAACTATGTGAGTGGATTAAGCTTCGTATACACTTTAAAGCATCACAAACCACTCCTACATCCGAGTAACCGCATTGCGATATCAATAAACTAGTCAACAGAGCACATGCTTTGGACTGAAACCATTTACAAAATGGCCAAATATTTAAAGACTTACAAATGTAGGGCACATGGAAATAAGCTGTAAGCTATCTCAAGTTATGAGAGCGTGTTTATTTAACGCACAAAGTGGTGGAACTTATGTCTCTGTGCATGTAGCGGATATTTTGTAATTTAAGTGAGGATAGTTGGGCGGAAATAATCGTATTAAAACTATAAAGTTTTATGGATAATGTCGGAAACAGCGGCGTTTTGTACTGTAAAACTTAAACGATGTGTTATTTATTTATTTATTTATATTATAAGCCAACTAGGCTAGATCAGAGCCGTAGTGGCCTAGTGTTAAAGGCTGCAACTTCCAATTTTTTGGTCGAAGATTAGAACCTTGACAGGGGCTGTACTTTGTGTAAATTATTTCGCCACCACTGTTTTCAAAATGGTAAAGGAAAATTTTTGTGAGAAAACCGACATGTTCTAGAAAACATGTGATTTCTGAACTACCAAACCGTGACAGCGTGGTGAAGATTGACCTATTTCCTCTCACCGCCTGAGTCCCAGCAGTGGGAACATTATAGACTGATTATGGCAGCCTAGATCAGTAATAGCACTCATAAATAGATCCCGCCTTATTCTTCACATGATAATTATTTCAAAATTAAAATAGGTACCTACACTACGATGAAATGGGCAGTTTGTTCCACATTTTTTAGGTAGATGTTTATTACAGTAATTTTAATTAACATGTATGTATCTGTCTCCAGATAAATGAACGTGTAAACAACACACAATTTTACAGTGAAAACAGCCAGCATAAAACGTACTAAAACGACGAAAATTAGATTCTTCTGTAACTAGGCGTTCAGCTCAGCAACTGAAAAGATTTTGAGATGATTTGAAAACAAAGGAGGACTATAAAAAAACGTTAAAAATACCCGTTTCTTAGCATAGCGCTTTCATCAAAGGATTCTAAAGCTTTTAGGTAACGGTTCCTTAGTTTTTTTACTGTCTTCCCGAAACATAGATTTTTCACCAAAACTTGATACTAAGCCGGTATCATTTTAATTTTTGCTTGACTACGGTGAAGTAACAAGGAGCGTTTTGATTTTGACCGATATGTATGTATGTATGTGGGTATATAGGTATGTATTTATGTACATCTGCTCCCTGATAAACTTCTTATCATAATTTCAGAAACAATGTATTGTTGGAAGGGACTTTATCGTCAGATAGTTTTATGCTATGTAACGTCACATTAAGTAAGTAAGTAATAATTTATTTGACACAGAAAATTTGTGACATTTAAACACACAACAACACACAGGACAATTTATTATTTTCTTAAATTTTGTATTGAAGGCTGTGTCTGAACTAGATAAAATATATCTGTATCTCAGACATCAGCACTCTTCCTTGTGATGACCATTACATTCCTAGTTTAATTAGAGATATTAATATTAGGAGGTATATCATTAAATGAAGGGTCGTGGGGCTTTTAGGACCGGGACCGCGGTCCTGGATTCCACCTATTAATATAATAAATATTTTTAGTAGTATTTTGAGACCACAAGTAAAATAAACAAAGTTATGTCTTGGAAAAGTACGGTCAACCCAAAAATTAGAAAATATACAAATAAAATTATAACATTTTTTTACACGATATAATGTTTATTTCATTTCATCAATGCCTTCCATAAGAATTAAACGTAAAAAATAATACAAGATACTGTTAAAAAAAGCAATTTTTAGTGTTTAAATCACCTATCGTCCCCCTAATCAGCCACCGATACGTAACAACAAACTTTTAAAAAACTCCACTATCGTATTTAGACACGTCAGCAGCTAAATATGATGATATTAAATAATAATCATTATTATTATTTAATATAATTACTATATTTGTAAATTAAACATAATTAATGACAATAAAAAAATTGCTGTCCCAGCGAACCTTGTACTGCCTTAAAGTCATTAAATGATGTGTTAGCTTATTAGGCTCCTACCAAGTTATGACAACCTGGTACTTCAAAGGCATTAAGCGTTTTTCTAGCTAATACATACCCACTAATGTAAAGTGAGCTCCTATTGAGTTATGACCACCTGGTATCGAAACCACCAAAGCCATTGAAAGCCATTCTGGCCATTCTGGCCATCGAAGGATGGCATAAAGCGATTTTTAGCTGACACTCTTGTTTGGTAAGCTCCTACTATGTTCTGAGAATCTAGTACTCAAAAGGCATAACGCGTTTTGTAGCTGACACAAAAAATGTATGAGAAAATGTTTTTTAACACGCTTTTATTAGGTCGACCTGTAACTAATTTAACCATCTTCCAAGGATCGTAGCGTCATGAAAATTGGCAGCTGTATGTAGTTCTGATGACAATACAATAATATGGTACTGTCGAACTGATTTGATGATGGAGCCGGAAGATATGAACTGGAACTTCATGATGGAACATCGTATTATAACTGTGTTTGAACTTGTTAGAAAAGTTTTATAATGAACTTTGACGGTGATTAGGTTTCAAGGTCTGATGATGAAGCCGGAAGATAGGCACTGGCATTCCATGATGGAATATCGTATCATAGCCGTATTTGGACTTGTTAGAAAGGTGTTGTAATGAACTTTGACCACGATAAGGTTTTTGGTTTTTACGTACATTTATTTATAAAAGCGTGTTTTTCAAGTAATTTTTTAAACTATAAATTTATTTTTATGTTCACTGTACTTTAACTTCATTTTCTTGTGGTCCCAAAATACTACTGCAAAATAATTATTGTGTTTTAGGTGGAATCCGGGACCGTGGTCCCGGTCCCGAAAGCCCCACGACCCAAATGAATACGGTGCACTTATTCTATCTAAACGACTTATTATATTTTGACAAATTAGATATCGTTAGAAACATTTTGATTGTCCACTGGTTATGTGATCTCACATTATGAATATAGCGCCCTCTAGGGGACATTAAGATATTAACTAGAAAAAAAAACAAATATATGAAGAAAGAGCTTAATTGGCACATTTCAAAAATCTGCCTCATAAAACAATACATTGTAACATTAATAAGCGATTATAAGCCTTAGGGTAAAGTGGCATACAACCACGGCTTTCAGACGAGAATATTTTCTTGTTACATACTTTTTAGAGCGTGAATTTTCAGTAGTCAGGCTTTAGTTTTTAGACTTATTCTTGAAGGATTTGTCAGTCTGGATTAGCATCCGCTTACATGCCAATCCCTCTCTGGGAACCTCCTTTTTTTTTTTTAAGGTTGGGAAATCGTCAAATGACTTCTCCCGCTCTGGGCGGAGCGGGAGGGCGTGTCAGACTTTTACTGACTAAAACCCACCCGTGTTCCATCAGTTGCCCATGTGCCAGGGTCACGGTATCTTTTTCGAACAATCACGCGACCCCGGCAGTCTGGGAACCTCCTCTAAAACATAACTGGCGAATTGTGAATTTCTACCTACCACAATGTGTAATTCAAAACAAATACATATACTCTGAGTTGGTTTGACTTTTCTTCTCAGGGAACAGTCAGCTAGGAAGTGCCGGCGCCATCTAGTTTTAAAATATTGATCAAAAAGTATTAACGTGTAAAAGTGTCTCATAAGATCTGCTTACATAAATAAACATTTCATTTTATTTACATTTACATGTACAGACGTAAACTAAGGCTACCCGAAAATGACAAATTTTCCCAATCAATGTTGAACCTAATACCAAAGCGATAAAGTTGAAAATGTATTAAATAAATTTGACAGATTGTAGTAGCTTTAAGTGCTGGCGTCTGTACTTATTTTAGTAGTATTTTGAATTTTTATCAAGGTGCCAAAATTTTATGCAGATGTCAATTAGAATTTTATTGCAATATACCTATGTAGTTCTTGAACAGCCAAAACGAAAGTATGGAAACAGCATTAATAATGCCCTCTGTGCATCCCAGAATCACAGGAGCTCGTTCGACATCTTTACATCGCTCTTATGTAAATCAAATCGCCAGTTCGCTTCCGATTTGGCGCTCGGTGCTCGATAATCCATTCTGCATAAATGTTTCTAATATTGCATAAGTGCTATATTCCTTATACGTTTGATGTGTCCATACATTATTATGATGAGCGTCTAAAATAGATAGCTAGTTCAAGTGACTGGGGACAAGGGATACAGGCTTCCTCTCGATGAGGCAGTAGGGCGTAATCTACTACGCGGACGCGGGTTGGTAGATGTCACATGCCTTCAAATTTTTGGTTCTAGGACATGAAGTCATGGGGGACGGCGCGGCGTGTTGGAACTTATATTGGTGCTTTGGGACTTGGGCAGCACGTAACTTAACCTACTGTAGAGAAACAATCGATCAAGAAAAGAGCAGTGGTGGCCAAGACTCACGATTCGTAAATTGGAACTGAGGCAGGCGGCTTCTGCCGGGGTCGCGTGATTGTTCGAAAGAGATACCGTGGCCCCGGCACATGGGCATCTGAAGGAACACGGGTGGGTTTTAGCCAGTAAAAGTCTGACACGCCCTCCCGCTCTGCCCAGAGCGGGAGAAGTCATTTGATGAGTTCCCATCCAGAAAAAAAAAACCTATGTAAATTATTTCATCACTACTGCTCTTAAAATGGTGGAAGGAAAGCGGCATGTCCTAGAACCAAATATTCGAACACACGTGACATCTACTAACCCACACTATATATATGCTGGGACTCAGGCGTTTTCTCTGAGAGACCCAATAGGCCGTAATCTACCACGCAGGCCCGCGTGGTAGATTACGGCCTATTGGGTCTCTCAGAGAAAACGCCTGAGTCCCAGCAGTGGGAAAATTGTAGGCCGATTGTGATGATCAAACATTGCCACCGCATAACCCTTTAGGGAATCAACTATGATCTTGTGTTACAGACTTTTTATAGAACAAATTAGTTTACAGGCAACTCAATTATAACGTGTTTATATAAACTATCAAAGCGGAAGTCTCAAGACCTCATTCCTCACATTCCCGCCCCGCCCGCTGTCTTTGTTATGTAAATAGCGCGTCTTTGTCGCAGGTCGCAGCTGTTGTGCGTTTATATCGCGCGTTTGATTGACAATCGCCCGAATTTGCTTCTTAACTGGACCCGCGTGTAAAGTGACGGTGATTGGATGTCCTGTTCCATATAAAGGGTTTGTTTGTATCCCTTATAGCTAGCTCATTATGAAATACACTATAACAGTCATCACAGTTTTGTAAAATTTAGAAAACACAAGTTTTTGTTTCTCTTTTTCTTCTGCGTCATTCTCTCAATGCCGAAGATTGCAACCTCATACGACGCATTTCCAAGTTATGCGGTCTTTTGCAGCGTGGACCGCTCGGTAGATGCTGCCTTCAACAACCCTCTTGATCGCATCTGATCATCTTTTGATCATTTCTTCTTATAATTTAAAAAACTTTTCAACGTTGTTTCTAACAACGATAACGTAGTACTTACCACTTTCAGTTTTCCGAGATATTGCCAAACGGTCGGTAAAGTCTTCACGTGACATGAGGGCTAGCATAATTTAACAAATCAGCATTGCCATATAACGTGGCATTGCTGCCAGCCTTCTAGACACTTTTCCCGTCGATAACGATGCGGATAATATTGTTTATGCCTTATGCTTCTTTTATTTTTAAAATAGATAGTTGTACATATTATTATTTTACGATCGTAAGGTTTTAAATTATGTAAATATTTAAATTTATAAACAAACTGTCAAAGAATGACTCGGCATCATCATCATTATCATGATCTTTCAGCCCTGGTTCCATGCTACTTGGCGTCGATGTTTGACAGGCCTGTTGGTCTAGTGGGTAGTGACCCTGACTGCTATGCCGGAGGTCGTGGGTTCGATTCCCACCCAGGACAAATGTTTGTGTGATGAGCACGATCATTTGTTCTGTGTCTGGGTGTAATTTATCTATAATATGTATTTAGAAAGATATAAGTATGTTTATCAGTTGTCTAGTACCCATAACAAAAGCTCTGCTTAGCTTGGGACTAGATGGCGTTGTGTGATAATTGTGGAATATATTATATATTATTATTATTACCATATTTTTTTTTTAAAAATGACCATCTGAATATACTGACAATTGTCATCATCTGTCTAGCCTTTTCCCAACTTTATTGGGGTCGGCTTCCAGTCTAACCGGATGCAGCTGAGTACCAGTATTTTCCATGGAGCGACTGCCTATCTGACCTTCACAACCCAGTTACTGGGTATTACGATACCTCTTGGAAAGACTGGCTGTCAGACTTTCGGGCGTCTGACGACCCGTAACGACTGTCTAAGGCGCTCCACCCACTGCACCGCGTCCCGTCGCGTAGCGCGGGATGGCAGATTTTACCATTGTATGCAAGTATCTCAATTTGTATAGAAATCACGCCTAGCACAACACACTGCCGACGCGGAAATGCGCGGGAAGGCGCCCTACGTTTATCTGTCGCTCCACGCACCACGACGGGACGCATCTTCAGTGGGTGAACCGCCTAAGATCTACGAAACACTGCCGGGACCAACAGCTTAACGTTCTTTCCGAGGCACGGAAATGCAAAAAAAGGTCACCCATCCACGGACCAAACGTGGCAAGCTTAGCTTCACCTACAGGATCAACCCATGTGGCTGTTATTATTTAGCCATAAGCCATTCTCATATACTGACAATTGTGTTGGTAATCAGTTCACATTTAGACGTCAACTCTTAAGTAAAACCACACATGCGCCTCATAAAATACTGCTCGACGAAACTATGTGAGTGGATTAAGCTTCGTATACACTTTAAAGCATCACAAACCACTCCTACATCCGAGTAACCGCATTGCGATATCAATAAACTAGTCAACAGAGCACATGCTTTGGACTGAAACCATTTACAAAATGGCCAAATATTTAAAGACTTACAAATGTAGGGCACATGGAAATAAGCTGTAAGCTATCTCAAGTTATGAGAGCGTGTTTATTTAACGCACAAAGTGGTGGAACTTATGTCTCTGTGCATGTAGCGGATATTTTGTAATTTAAGTGAGGATAGTTGGGCGGAAATAATCGTATTAAAACTATAAAGTTTTATGGATAATGTCGGAAACAGCGGCGTTTTGTACTGTAAAACTTAAACGATGTGTTATTTATTTATTTATTTATATTATAAGCCAACTAGGCTAGATCAGAGCCGTAGTGGCCTAGTGTTAAAGGCTGCAACTTCCAATTTTTTGGTCGAAGATTAGAACCTTGACAGGGGCTGTACTTTGTGTAAATTATTTCGCCACCACTGTTTTCAAAATGGTAAAGGAAAATTTTTGTGAGAAAACCGACATGTTCTAGAAAACATGTGATTTCTGAACTACCAAACCGTGACAGCGTGGTGAAGATTGACCTATTTCCTCTCACCGCCTGAGTCCCAGCAGTGGGAACATTATAGACTGATTATGGCAGCCTAGATCAGTAATAGCACTCATAAATAGATCCCGCCTTATTCTTCACATGATAATTATTTCAAAATTAAAATAGGTACCTACACTACGATGAAATGGGCAGTTTGTTCCACATTTTTTAGGTAGATGTTTATTACAGTAATTTTAATTAACATGTATGTATCTGTCTCCAGATAAATGAACGTGTAAACAACACACAATTTTACAGTGAAAACAGCCAGCATAAAACGTACTAAAACGACGAAAATTAGATTCTTCTGTAACTAGGCGTTCAGCTCAGCAACTGAAAAGATTTTGAGATGATTTGAAAACAAAGGAGGACTATAAAAAAACGTTAAAAATACCCGTTTCTTAGCATAGCGCTTTCATCAAAGGATTCTAAAGCTTTTAGGTAACGGTTCCTTAGTTTTTTTACTGTCTTCCCGAAACATAGATTTTTCACCAAAACTTGATACTAAGCCGGTATCATTTTAATTTTTGCTTGACTACGGTGAAGTAACAAGGAGCGTTTTGATTTTGACCGATATGTATGTATGTATGTGGGTATATAGGTATGTATTTATGTACATCTGCTCCCTGATAAACTTCTTATCATAATTTCAGAAACAATGTATTGTTGGAAGGGACTTTATCGTCAGATAGTTTTATGCTATGTAACGTCACATTAAGTAAGTAAGTAATAATTTATTTGACACAGAACATTTGTGACATTTAAACACACAACAACACACAGGACAATTTATTATTTTCTTAAATTTTGTAATGAAGGCTGTGTCTGAACTAGATAAAATATATCTGTATCTCAGACATCAGCACTCTTCCTTGTGATGACCATTACATTCCTAGTTTAATTAGAGATATTAATATTAGGAGGTATATCATTAAATGAAGGGTCGTGGGGCTTTTAGGACCGGGACCGCGGTCCTGGATTCCACCTATTAATATAATAAATATTTTTAGTAGTATTTTGAGACCACAAGTAAAATAAACAAAGTTATGTCTTGGAAAAGTACGGTCAACCCAAAAATTAGAAAATATACAAATAAAATTATAACATTTTTTTACACGATATAATGTTTATTTCATTTCATCAATGCCTTCCATAAGAATTAAACGTAAAAAATAATACAAGATACTGTTAAAAAAAGCAATTTTTAGTGTTTAAATCACCTATCGTCCCCCTAATCAGCCACCGATACGTAACAACAAACTTTTAAAAAACTCCACTATCGTATTTAGACACGTCAGCAGCTAAATATGATGATATTAAATAATAATCATTATTATTATTTAATATAATTACTATATTTGTAAATTAAACATAATTAATGACAATAAAAAAATTGCTGTCCCAGCGAACCTTGTACTGCCTTAAAGTCATTAAATGATGTGTTAGCTTATTAGGCTCCTACCAAGTTATGACAACCTGGTACTTCAAAGGCATTAAGCGTTTTTCTAGCTAATACATACCCACTAATGTAAAGTGAGCTCCTATTGAGTTATGACCACCTGGTATCGAAACCACCAAAGCCATTGAAAGCCATTCTGGCCATTCTGGCCATCGAAGGATGGCATAAAGCGATTTTTAGCTGACACTCTTGTTTGGTAAGCTCCTACTATGTTCTGAGAATCTAGTACTCAAAAGGCATAACGCGTTTTGTAGCTGACACAAAAAATGTATGAGAAAATGTTTTTTAACACGCTTTTATTAGGTCGACCTGTAACTAATTTAACCATCTTCCAAGGATCGTAGCGTCATGAAAATTGGCAGCTGTATGTAGTTCTGATGACAATACAATAATATGGTACTGTCGAACTGATTTGATGATGGAGCCGGAAGATATGAACTGGAACTTCATGATGGAACATCGTATTATAACTGTGTTTGAACTTGTTAGAAAAGTTTTATAATGAACTTTGACGGTGATTAGGTTTCAAGGTCTGATGATGAAGCCGGAAGATAGGCACTGGCATTCCATGATGGAATATCGTATCATAGCCGTATTTGGACTTGTTAGAAAGGTGTTGTAATGAACTTTGACCACGATAAGGTTTTTGGTTTTTACGTACATTTATTTATAAAAGCGTGTTTTTCAAGTAATTTTTTAAACTATAAATTTATTTTTATGTTCACTGTACTTTAACTTCATTTTCTTGTGGTCCCAAAATACTACTGCAAAATAATTATTGTGTTTTAGGTGGAATCCGGGACCGTGGTCCCGGTCCCGAAAGCCCCACGACCCAAATGAATACGGTGCACTTATTCTATCTAAACGACTTATTATATTTTGACAAATTAGATATCGTTAGAAACATTTTGATTGTCCACTGGTTATGTGATCTCACATTATGAATATAGCGCCCTCTAGGGGACATTAAGATATTAACTAGAAAAAAAAACAAATATATGAAGAAAGAGCTTAATTGGCACATTTCAAAAATCTGCCTCATAAAACAATACATTGTAACATTAATAAGCGATTATAAGCCTTAGGGTAAAGTGGCATACAACCACGGCTTTCAGACGAGAATATTTTCTTGTTACATACTTTTTAGAGCGTGAATTTTCAGTAGTCAGGCTTTAGTTTTTAGACTTATTCTTGAAGGATTTGTCAGTCTGGATTAGCATCCGCTTACATGCCAATCCCTCTCTGGGAACCTCCTTTTTTTTTTTTAAGGTTGGGAAATCGTCAAATGACTTCTCCCGCTCTGGGCGGAGCGGGAGGGCGTGTCAGACTTTTACTGACTAAAACCCACCCGTGTTCCATCAGTTGCCCATGTGCCAGGGTCACGGTATCTTTTTCGAACAATCACGCGACCCCGGCAGTCTGGGAACCTCCTCTAAAACATAACTGGCGAATTGTGAATTTCTACCTACCACAATGTGTAATTCAAAACAAATACATATACTCTGAGTTGGTTTGACTTTTCTTCTCAGGGAACAGTCAGCTAGGAAGTGCCGGCGCCATCTAGTTTTAAAATATTGATCAAAAAGTATTAACGTGTAAAAGTGTCTCATAAGATCTGCTTACATAAATAAACATTTCATTTTATTTACATTTACATGTACAGACGTAAACTAAGGCTACCCGAAAATGACAAATTTTCCCAATCAATGTTGAACCTAATACCAAAGCGATAAAGTTGAAAATGTATTAAATAAATTTGACAGATTGTAGTAGCTTTAAGTGCTGGCGTCTGTACTTATTTTAGTAGTATTTTGAATTTTTATCAAGGTGCCAAAATTTTATGCAGATGTCAATTAGAATTTTATTGCAATATACCTATGTAGTTCTTGAACAGCCAAAACGAAAGTATGGAAACAGCATTAATAATGCCCTCTGTGCATCCCAGAATCACAGGAGCTCGTTCGACATCTTTACATCGCTCTTATGTAAATCAAATCGCCAGTTCGCTTCCGATTTGGCGCTCGGTGCTCGATAATCCATTCTGCATAAATGTTTCTAATATTGCATAAGTGCTATATTCCTTATACGTTTGATGTGTCCATACATTATTATGATGAGCGTCTAAAATAGATAGCTAGTTCAAGTGACTGGGGACAAGGGATACAGGCTTCCTCTCGATGAGGCAGTAGGGCGTAATCTACTACGCGGACGCGGGTTGGTAGATGTCACATGCCTTCAAATTTTTGGTTCTAGGACATGAAGTCATGGGGGACGGCGCGGCGTGTTGGAACTTATATTGGTGCTTTGGGACTTGGGCAGCACGTAACTTAACCTACTGTAGAGAAACAATCGATCAAGAAAAGAGCAGTGGTGGCCAAGACTCACGATTCGTAAATTGGAACTGAGGCAGGCGGCTTCTGCCGGGGTCGCGTGATTGTTCGAAAGAGATACCGTGGCCCCGGCACATGGGCATCTGAAGGAACACGGGTGGGTTTTAGCCAGTAAAAGTCTGACACGCCCTCCCGCTCTGCCCAGAGCGGGAGAAGTCATTTGATGAGTTCCCATCCAGAAAAAAAAAACCTATGTAAATTATTTCATCACTACTGCTCTTAAAATGGTGGAAGGAAAGCGGCATGTCCTAGAACCAAATATTCGAACACACGTGACATCTACTAACCCACACTATATATATGCTGGGACTCAGGCGTTTTCTCTGAGAGACCCAATAGGCCGTAATCTACCACGCAGGCCCGCGTGGTAGATTACGGCCTATTGGGTCTCTCAGAGAAAACGCCTGAGTCCCAGCAGTGGGAAAATTGTAGGCCGATTGTGATGATCAAACATTGCCACCGCATAACCCTTTAGGGAATCAACTATGATCTTGTGTTACAGACTTTTATAGAACAAATTAGTTTACAGGCAACTCAATTATAACGTGTTTATATAAACTATCAAAGCGGAAGTCTCAAGACCTCATTCCTCACATTCCCGCCCCGCCCGCTGTCTTTGTTATGTAAATAGCGCGTCTTTGTCGCAGGTCGCAGCTGTTGTGCGTTTATATCGCGCGTTTGATTGACAATCGCCCGAATTTGCTTCTTAACTGGACCCGCGTGTAAAGTGACGGTGATTGGATGTCCTGTTCCATATAAAGGGTTTGTTTGTATCCCTTATAGCTAGCTCATTATGAAATACACTATAACAGTCATCACAGTTTTGTAAAATTTAGAAAACACAAGTTTTTGTTTCTCTTTTTCTTCTGCGTCATTCTCTCAATGCCGAAGATTGCAACCTCATACGACGCATTTCCAAGTTATGCGGTCTTTTGCAGCGTGGACCGCTCGGTAGATGCTGCCTTCAACAACCCTCTTGATCGCATCTGATCATCTTTTGATCATTTCTTCTTATAATTTAAAAAACTTTTCAACGTTGTTTCTAACAACGATAACGTAGTACTTACCACTTTCAGTTTTCCGAGATATTGCCAAACGGTCGGTAAAGTCTTCACGTGACATGAGGGCTAGCATAATTTAACAAATCAGCATTGCCATATAACGTGGCATTGCTGCCAGCCTTCTAGACACTTTTCCCGTCGATAACGATGCGGATAATATTGTTTATGCCTTATGCTTCTTTTATTTTTAAAATAGATAGTTGTACATATTATTATTTTACGATCGTAAGGTTTTAAATTATGTAAATATTTAAATTTATAAACAAACTGTCAAAGAATGACTCGGCATCATCATCATTATCATGATCTTTCAGCCCTGGTTCCATGCTACTTGGCGTCGATGTTTGACAGGCCTGTTGGTCTAGTGGGTAGTGACCCTGACTGCTATGCCGGAGGTCGTGGGTTCGATTCCCACCCAGGACAAATGTTTGTGTGATGAGCACGATCATTTGTTCTGTGTCTGGGTGTAATTTATCTATAATATGTATTTAGAAAGATATAAGTATGTTTATCAGTTGTCTAGTACCCATAACAAAAGCTCTGCTTAGCTTGGGACTAGATGGCGTTGTGTGATAATTGTGGAATATATTATATATTATTATTATTACCATATTTTTTTTTTAAAAATGACCATCTGAATATACTGACAATTGTCATCATCTGTCTAGCCTTTTCCCAACTTTATTGGGGTCGGCTTCCAGTCTAACCGGATGCAGCTGAGTACCAGTATTTTCCATGGAGCGACTGCCTATCTGACCTTCACAACCCAGTTACTGGGTATTACGATACCTCTTGGAAAGACTGGCTGTCAGACTTTCGGGCGTCTGACGACCCGTAACGACTGTCTAAGGCGCTCCACCCACTGCACCGCGTCCCGTCGCGTAGCGCGGGATGGCAGATTTTACCATTGTATGCAAGTATCTCAATTTGTATAGAAATCACGCCTAGCACAACACACTGCCGACGCGGAAATGCGCGGGAAGGCGCCCTACGTTTATCTGTCGCTCCACGCACCGCGACGGGACGCATCTTCAGTGGGTGAACCGCCTAAGATCTACGAAACACTGCCGGGACCAACAGCTTAACGTTCTTTCCGAGGCACGGAAATGCAAAAAAAGGTCACCCATCCACGGACCAAACGTGGCAAGCTTAGCTTCACCTACAGGATCAACCCATGTGGCTGTTATTATTTAGCCATAAGCCATTCTCATATACTGACAATTGTGTTGGTAATCAGTTCACATTTAGACGTCAACTCTTAAGTAAAACCACACATGCGCCTCATAAAATACTGCTCGACGAAACTATGTGAGTGGATTAAGCTTCGTATACACTTTAAAGCATCACAAACCACTCCTACATCCGAGTAACCGCATTGCGATATCAATAAACTAGTCAACAGAGCACATGCTTTGGACTGAAACCATTTACAAAATGGCCAAATATTTAAAGACTTACAAATGTAGGGCACATGGAAATAAGCTGTAAGCTATCTCAAGTTATGAGAGCGTGTTTATTTAACGCACAAAGTGGTGGAACTTATGTCTCTGTGCATGTAGCGGATATTTTGTAATTTAAGTGAGGATAGTTGGGCGGAAATAATCGTATTAAAACTATAAAGTTTTATGGATAATGTCGGAAACAGCGGCGTTTTGTACTGTAAAACTTAAACGATGTGTTATTTATTTATTTATTTATATTATAAGCCAACTAGGCTAGATCAGAGCCGTAGTGGCCTAGTGTTAAAGGCTGCAACTTCCAATTTTTTGGTCGAAGATTAGAACCTTGACAGGGCTGTACTTTGTGTAAATTATTTCGCCACCACTGTTTTCAAAATGGTAAAGGAAAATTTTTGTGAGAAAACCGACATGTTCTAGAAAACATGTGATTTCTGAACTACCAAACCGTGACAGCGTGGTGAAGATTGACCTATTTCCTCTCACCGCCTGAGTCCCAGCAGTGGGAACATTATAGACTGATTATGGCAGCCTAGATCAGTAATAGCACTCATAAATAGATCCCGCCTTATTCTTCACATGATAATTATTTCAAAATTAAAATAGGTACCTACACTACGATGAAATGGGCAGTTTGTTCCACATTTTTTAGGTAGATGTTTATTACAGTAATTTTAATTAACATGTATGTATCTGTCTCCAGATAAATGAACGTGTAAACAACACACAATTTTACAGTGAAAACAGCCAGCATAAAACGTACTAAAACGACGAAAATTAGATTCTTCTGTAACTAGGCGTTCAGCTCAGCAACTGAAAAGATTTTGAGATGATTTGAAAACAAAGGAGGACTATAAAAAAACGTTAAAAATACCCGTTTCTTAGCATAGCGCTTTCATCAAAGGATTCTAAAGCTTTTAGGTAACGGTTCCTTAGTTTTTTTACTGTCTTCCCGAAACATAGATTTTTCACCAAAACTTGATACTAAGCCGGTATCATTTTAATTTTTGCTTGACTACGGTGAAGTAACAAGGAGCGTTTTGATTTTGACCGATATGTATGTATGTATGTGGGTATATAGGTATGTATTTATGTACATCTGCTCCCTGATAAACTTCTTATCATAATTTCAGAAACAATGTATTGTTGGAAGGGACTTTATCGTCAGATATTTTTATGCTATGTAACGTCACATTAAGTAAGTAAGTAATAATTTATTTGACACAGAACATTTATGACATTTAAACACACAGCTACACACAGGACAATTTATTATTTTCTTAAATTTTGTATTGAAGGCTGTGTCTGAACTAGATAAAATATATCTGTATCTCAGACATCAGCACTCTTCCTTGTGATGACCATTACATTCCTAGTTTAATTAGAGATATTAATATTAGGAGGTATATCATTAAATGAAGGGTCGTGGGGCTTTTAGGACCGGGACCGCGGTCCTGGATTCCACCTATTAATATAATAAATATTTTTAGTAGTATTTTGAGACCACAGGTAAAATAAACAAAGTTATGTCTTGGAAAAGTACGGTCAACCCAAAAATTAGAAAATATACAAATAAAATTATAACATTTTTTTACACGATATAATGTTTATTTCATTTCATCAATGCCTTCCATAAGAATTAAACGTAAAAAATAATACAAGATACTGTTAAAAAAAGCAATTTTTAGTGTTTAAATCACCTATCGTCCCCCTAATCAGCCACCGATACGTAACAACAAACTTTTAAAAAACTCCACTATCGTATTTAGACACGTCAGCAGCTAAATATGTAAATACAGCTATATTTGTAAATTAAACATAATTAATGACAATAAAAAAAATGCTGTCCCAGCGAACCTTGTACTGCCTTAAAGTCATTAAATGATGTGTTAGCTTATTAGGCTCCTACCAAGTTATGACAACCTGGTACTTCAAAGGCATTAAGCGTTTTTCTAGCTAATACATACCCACTAATGTAAAGTGAGCTCCTATTGAGTTATGACCACCTGGTATCGAAACCACCAAAGCCATTGAAAGCCATTCTGGCCATTCTGGCCATCGAAGGATGGCATAAAGCGATTTTTAGCTGACACTCTTGTTTGGTAAGCTCCTACTATGTTCTGAGAATCTAGTACTCAAAAGGCATAACGCGTTTTGTAGCTGACACAAAAAATGTATGAGAAAATGTTTTTTAACACGCTTTTATTAGGTCGACCTGTAACTAATTTAACCATCTTCCAAGGATCGTAGCGTCATGAAAATTGGCAGCTGTATGTAGTTCTGATGACAATACAATAATATGGTACTGTCGAACTGATTTGATGATGGAGCCGGAAGATATGAACTGGAACTTCATGATGGAACATCGTATTATAACTGTGTTTGAACTTGTTAGAAAAGTTTTATAATGAACTTTGACGGTGATTAGGTTTCAAGGTCTGATGATGAAGCCGGAAGATAGGCACTGGCATTCCATGATGGAATATCGTATCATAGCCGTATTTGGACTTGTTAGAAAGGTGTTGTAATGAACTTTGACCACGATAAGGTTTTTGGTTTTTACGTACATTTATTTATAAAAGCGTGTTTTTCAAGTAATTTTTTAAACTATAAATTTATTTTTATGTTCACTGTACTTTAACTTCATTTTCTTGTGGTCCCAAAATACTACTGCAAAATAATTATTGTGTTTTAGGTGGAATCCGGGACCGTGGTCCCGGTCCCGAAAGCCCCACGACCCAAATGAATACGGCACTTATTCTATCTAAACGACTTATTATATTTTGACAAATTAGATATCGTTAGAAACATTTTGATTGTCCACTGGTTATGTGATCTTACATTATGAATATAGCGCCCTCTAGGGGACATTAAGATATTAACTAGAAAAAAAAACAAATATATGAAGAAAGAGCTTAATTGGCACATTTCAAAAATCTGCCTCATAAAACAATACATTGTAACATTAATAAGCGATTATAAGCCTTAGGGTAAAGTGGCATACAACCACGGCTTTCAGACGAGAATATTTTCTTGTTACATACTTTTTAGAGCGTGAATTTTCAGTAGTCAGGCTTTAGTTTTTAGACTTATTCTTGAAGGATTTGTCAGTCTGGATTAGCATCCGCTTACATGCCAATCCCTCTCTGGGAACCTCCTTTTTTTTTTAAGGTTGGGAAATCATCAAATGACTTCTCCCGCTCTGGGCGGCGCGGGAGGGCGTGTCAGACTTTTACTGACTAAAACCCACCCGTGTTCCATCAGTTGCCCATGTGCCAGGGTCACGGTATCTTTTTCGAACAATCACGCGACCCCGGCAGTCTGGGAACCTCCTCTAAAACATAACTGGCGAATTGTGAATTTCTACCTACCACAATGTGTAATTCAAAACAAATACATATACTCTGAGTTGGTTTGACTTTTCTTCTCAGGGAACAGTCAGCTAGGAAGTGCCGGCGCCATCTAGTTTTAAAATATTGATCAAAAAGTATTAACGTGTAAAAGTGTCTCATAAGATCTGCTTACATAAATAAACATTTCATTTTATTTACATTTACATGTACAGACGTAAACTAAGGCTACCCGAAAATGACAAATTTTCCCAATCAATGTTGAACCTAATACCAAAGCGATAAAGTTGAAAATGTATTAAATAAATTTGACAGATTGTAGTAGCTTTAAGTGCTGGCGTCTGTACTTATTTTAGTAGTATTTTGAATTTTTATCAAGGTGCCAAAATTTTATGCAGATATCAATTTGAATTTTATTGCAAAATACCTATGTAGTTCTTGAACAGCAAAAACGAATGTATGGAAACAGCATTAATAATGCCCTCTGTACAACTCCCAGAATCACAGGAGCTCGTTCGACATCTTTACATCGCTCTTATGTAAATCAAATCGCCAGTTCGCTTCCGATTCGGCGCTCGGTGCTCGATAATCCATTCTGCATAAATGTTTCTAATATTGCATAAGTGCTATATTCCTTATACGTTTGATGTGTCCATACATTATTATGATGAGCGTCTAAAATAGATAGCTAGTTCAAGTGACTGGGGACAAGGGATACAGGCTTCCTGTCGATGAGAGGCAGTAGGGCGTAATCTACTACGCGGACGCGGGTTGGTAGATGTCACATGCCTTCAAATTTTTGGTTCTAGGACATGAAGTCATGGGGGACGGCGCGGCGTGTTGGAACTTATATTGGTGCTTTGGGACTTGGGCAGCACGTAACTTAACCTACTGTAGAGAAACAATCGATCAAGAAAAGAGCAGTGGTGGCCAAGACTCACGATTCGTAAATTGGAACTGAGGCAGGCGGCTTCTGCCGGGGTCGCGTGATTGTTCGAAAGAGATACCGTGGCCCCGGCACATGGGCATCTGAAGGAACACGGGTGGGTTTTAGCCAGTAAAAGTCTGACACGCCCTCCCGCTCTTCCCAGAGCGGGAGAAGTCATTTGATGAGTTCCCATCCAGAAAAAAAAAACCTATGTAAATTATTTCATCACTACTGCTCTTAAAATGGTGGAAGGAAAGCGGCATGTCCTAGAACCAAATATTCGAACACACGTGACATCTACTAACCCACACTATATATATGCTGGGACTCAGGCGTTTTCTCTGAGAGACCCAATAGGCCGTAATCTACCACGCAGGCCCGCGTGGTAGATTACGGCCTATTGGGTCTCTCAGAGAAAACGCCTGAGTCCCAGCAGTGGGAAAATTGTAGGCCGATTGTGATGATCAAACATTGCCACCGCATAACCCTTTAGGGAATCAACTATGATCTTGTGTTACAGACTTTTTATAGAACAAATTAGTTTACAGGCAACTCAATTATAACGTGTTTATATAAACTATCAAAGCGGAAGTCTCAAGACCTCATTCCTCACATTCCCGCCCCGCCCGCTGTCTTTGTTATGTAAATAGCGCGTCTTTGTCGCAGGTCGCAGCTGTTGTGCGTTTATATCGCGCGTTTGATTGACAATCGCCCGAATTTGCTTCTTAACTGGACCCGCGTGTAAAGTGACGGTGATTGGATGTCCTGTTCCATATAAAGGGTTTGTTTGTATCCCTTATAGCTAGCTCATTATGAAATACACTATAACAGTCATCACAGTTTTGTAAAATTTGGAAAACACAAGTTTTTGTTTCTCTTTTTCTTCTGCGTCATTCTCTCAATGCCGAAGATTGCAACCTCATACGACGCATTTCCAAGTTATGCGGTCTTTTGCAGCGTGGACCGCTCAGTAGATGCTGCCTTCTACAGCCCTCTTGATCGCATCTGACCATCTTTTGATCATTTCTTCTTATAATTTAAAAAACTTTTCAACGTTGTTTCTAACAACGATAACGTAGTACTTACCACTTTTCAGTTTTCCGAGATATTGCCAAACGTTCGGTAGTCTCTTCACGTGACGAGAGGGCTGGCATATTTAAACAAATCAGCATCGCCTTAAAACGTGGCATTGCTGCCAGCCTTCTAGACACTTTTCCCGTCGATAACGATGCGAATAATATTTTTTATGCCTTATGCTTCTTTTATTTTTTAAATAGATAGTTGTACATATTATTATTTTACGATCGTAAGGTTTTAAATTATGTAAATATTTAAATTCATAAACAAACTGTCCAAGAATGACTCGGCATCATCAACATTATCATCATTTTTTAGCCCTCGTTCCATGCTACTTGGCATCGATGTACCATATATCTACCTAGCTTTTTCCCATCTATGTTGGGGTTGGTTTCCAGTCTAACCGGATGCAGCTGAGTACCAGTATTTTACATGGAGCGACTGCCTATCTGACCTTCACAACCCAGTTACTGGGTAATACGATACCTCTTGGAAAGACTGGCTGTCAGACTTTCGGGCGTCTGACGACCCGTAACGACTGTCTAAGATGAAAGACAGCCGGGACCAACGGCTTAACATGCTTTCCGAGGCACGGAAGGGTCTTGTATGTAAAAAATGGTCACCCATCCACGGATCAACCACGGCAAGCGTAGCTTAACCTAAACGATCAACCCATGTGGCTGTTATTATTTAGCCATAAGCCATTCTCATATACTGACAATTTTGTTGGTAATCAGTTCACATGTAGACGTGAAATCTTAAGTAAAACCACACATGCGCCTCATAAAATACTGCTAGACGAAACTATGTTAGTGGATTATGCTTCGTATACACTTTAAAGCGTCACATACCACTCCTACATCCGAGTAACCGCATTGCGATATCAATAAACTAGTCAACAGAGCACATGCTTTGGACTGAAACCATTTACAAAATGGCCAAATATTTAAAGACCTACAAATTTAGGGCACATGGAAATAAGCTGTAAGCTATCTCAAGTTATGAGAGCGTGTTTATTTAACGCACAAAGTGGTGGAACTTATGTCTCTGTGCATGTAGCGGATATTTTGCAATTTAAGTGAGGATAGTTGGGCGGAAATAATCGTATTAAAACTATAAAGTTACATGGATAATGTCGGAAACAGCGGCGTTTTGTACTGTAAAACTTAAACGATGTGTTAAGAATATTTTAATTTCCGTTTATATGTTGGAATGTTTTTATGTTTTATAGCAATAATAATTAAATAGGCTAGATCAGAGCAGGAGTGGTCACGGCTGTGATTTCCAACTTTCTGGTCGTTTATGCGAACCTTGACTGGCGCTGTACTTTCTGTAAATCATTTCAACACTACCTGCTGCTTTCAAAATGGTGAAGTAAGATATCGTGAGAACACATGTGACATCTACCGAAACGCACTAGGTATGTGTGGTAGATAATATGGCCCAGTCCCTCTCACCGAGAGGACGCCTCTGTCCCAGCAGTGGGAACATTATAGGCTGATTATGGTAGGCTAGATCAGTGATAGCACTCATAAAGAGATCTATTTTAATTATTCACATAATAATTATTTCAAAATTAAAATATGTACACTACGATCAAATAAGCTGTTTGTTCCACATATTTGTGGGTCGATATTTAATAACTTAATTAACATACTGTATGTAGGTATCTGTCTCCAGATAAATAAACATGTAAATAACACACAATTTCGCAATAAAAACAGCCAGCGTAAAACGTATTAAAACGACGAAAATTAGATTCTTCTGTAACTAGGCGCTCAGCTCAGCAACTACGATTATGAGACGATTTAAAAACAAAGGAAGACTATAAAAAACGTTAAAATACACCCGTTTCTTAGCATAGCGCTTTCATCAAAGGATTCTAAAGCTTTTAGGTAAGGGTTCCTTAGTTTTTTACCTTCTTCCCGAAACATAGATTTTTTATCAAAACTTGATACCAAGCCGGTATTAATAGCATTTTTGCCAGACTACGGTGAAGTAACAAGGAGCGTTTTGATTTTGACCGATATGTATGTATGTATGTGGGTATATAGGTATGTATTTATGTACATCTGCTCCCTGATAAACTTCTTATCATAATTTCAGAAACAATGTATTGTTGGAAGGGACTTTATCGTCAGATAGTTTTATGCTATGTAACGTCACATTAAGTAAGTAAGTAATAATTTATTTGACACAGAACATTTATGACATTTAAACACACAACAACACACAGGACAATTTATTATTTTCTTAAATTTTGTATTGAAGACTGTGTCTGAACTAGATAAAATATATCTGTATCTCAGACATCAGCACTCTTCCTTGTGATGACCATTACATTCCTAGTTTAATTAGAGATATTAATATTAGGAGGTATATCATTAAATGAAGGGTCGTGGGGCTTCTAGGACCGGGACCGCGGTCCTGGATTCCACCTATTAATATAATAAATATTTTTAGTAGTATTTTGAGACCACAAGTAAAATAAACAAAGTTATGTCTTGGAAAAGTACGGTCAACCCAAAAATTAGAAAATATACAAATAAAATTATAACATTTTTTTAAACGATATAATATTTATTTCATTTCATCAATGGCAGCCTTCCATAAGAATTAAACGTAAAAAATAATACAAGATACTGTTAAAAAAAGCAATTTTTAGTGTTTAAATCACCTATCGTCCACCGATACGTAACAACAAACTTTTAAAAAACTCCACTATCGTATTTAGACATGTCAGCAGCTAAATATGATGATATTAAATAATAATCATTATTATTATTTAATATCATTACTATATTTGTAAATTAAACATAATTAATGACATTAAAAAAAAAATTGCTGTCCCAGCGAACCTTGTACTGCCTTAAAGTCATTAAATGATGTGTTAGCTTATTAGGCTCCTACCAAGTTATGACAACCTGGTACTTCAAAGGCATTAAGCGTTTTTCTAGCTAATACATACCCACTAATGTAAAGTGAGCTCCTATTGAGTTATGACCACCTGGTATCGAAACCACCAAAGCCATTGAAAGCCATTCTGGCCATTCTGGCCATCGAAGGATGGCATAAAACGATTTTTAGCTGACACTCTTATGTTTGGTAAGCTCCTACTAAGTTCTGAGAATCTAGTACTCAAAAGGCATAACGCGTTTTGTAGCTGACACAAAAAATGTATGAGAAAATGTTTTATTTTTATTCGTCTTTTTTTTTTGTTCACTGTACTTTAACTTCATTTTCTTGTGGTTCTTCCAAAGTACCTACTACTGCAAAATAATTATTGTATTTTAGGTGGAATCCGGGACCGCGATCACGGTCCCGAAAACCCCACGACCCAAATGAATACGGTGCACTCTAGAGGATCTGAATCGAACCAATAAAAAAAACTAAAAGTTCTGAAAATTCTAGAAAATATTCTCATCAGAAAGCCGTAGTCATTTGCCAACGCTAACAAAACTATACATGCTAACAGTAGTGAGCGATCATAAGCGTTAGGGCATACGACCACGGCTTTCAAATAATATTTTCTTGTTTCAGACTTTATCATTATCATCATTTTAACCGTAAGATGTCCACTGCTGGACATAGGCCCCTCCCAAATTCGGGGGGGTTTGCCATAATTACCACGCTTGGTAGGCGGGTTAGCGATCGTAGTATGGCGGTAAAATGCATAGAGAACGCTGCTGCTCGTTCCCTACGATGACGCTATTCTTCAAGTCAAGCACCACCAGGAGTCAAGACTTTTAGAGCCTATTTTCAGTAGTCGAGGGCAGCGGCGAGGTGTAAATTTTTCTAAAAGAGAAGCCGAAGCGAAGTCGGCTTTAACTTACTGACTCATCAATAAAGAATACTTACTATCATTCTAAAATTAATATAGGAATGTAATGAATTAAATACAATTAAATTGAACAGCTGAAAACCGAATAAAATATGCAATATTCCTCTATCTCGTTCTCGCTGACGCATTTTTCTATACCTGTCTCTGTCATAACCAGTTGTACAGCGGCTTGCTCTCGTACATATCAAGCGGTGCCACGTGACCTAAAGTGACATCATAACGGGATCGCTGTTGTATGAATTTTTAGTTCCCGATTACGACGTTTTGGCGCCGGGTTAATTTAGAACATTTCTCTTTTGTTGTAATACAAAGTTATAAATAACCTTTTTTGTTGTTTGAATGTTATAGTGAATTAAATACCCGTAGTGTAACGATATTTATTGAAAATAGTAGCCACTATTTACATACTATTGTATTTTGAATAGTGATAGAGTTACCAATGCGAATCCCCGAAGGCAAGCCGGTGGGAATCGTGTTATATGGTGCTTTCGCCACTGGTCGAGGGTTAGTTTTGAAACTTGCTTTTTTTTTGTTTCAAAGTAAATATTATTTCCTTTACTCGAGTTTTGAGTTCTGCAAGATTGACGTTGGAAAATATAGTAGCAACAGTTTTACTGTTTTCTTTTGATCAGATTTGCTTGATATATTATTCGGTTTATATTTTGATGTTTCTTTCAGTCAAAAAGAAGATGTCATCCACTCGATGTCCATTTTGCTTCATAAAACCCTCGCCAATTTAATCCTATCCAGGAAAATATAAGTCATACGCGAGAAAGAGCACAAGTTGTATGAAAAACTAGCCAAGTGCGAGTTGGTCTCGTACACCAAGAGTACCAAAACCCATAAAACACCGAAAAACCACGCTTCTCAAATAGTAATTCTAACTTTTTAATAATATTATTTGTTGTTACAGAGCCAATAGAAAAAACTAGGCTCTGTGAAAATTTCAATTAAACACCTAGTATGTTTAATGAAATACTTTCTGATGACCGACAGACGCACGGACAAACAGCTGAATCTTAATAATAGTTTTCCGTTGCCATCCTTTGAGTTCGAAACCGTAAAAATTAATCGTAATTTTAACACAAGAGGGATTATTGACCAACCTAATTTCCGTTCAAATAACGTAAACCGTCAAAGACGACATTTGGAGACCCAATCTATTTCCCGAAGCAAATTGCGTGATATTTCGCTAAATAAACTACCTCAAATTAAACACCAATCAACGAGCTGTACGTCATAACAAGACGGTTAAACGATTCCAAATATTTGTTCCATTTCCGAGTTGATTACACAAAAACCTTGAATACAAGATGGCCGCCGTTCAGATTTAATTATTCAACGATAATTTCTCGAAGCGATTGGTGAGTGATCTACCCCTTTTATGAAATATAATGAGAAAATTAGCAGAACAGCGAGGTTTTGAATTAACTATTCGTTCCTTTATTCTTGGATTAAATATCAACCAATTTTCCTGAATGAAAATGATAGCTATTGTTTGAGGATAAACAATGAACAAAGGGAAGCAAAGATGAAATATAGTTTGACTTTCAGAGGTCGCTTTATGGATAATTATATCATGTACGTGTATTTGTTGTGGTAAAAGGAATTGTGTGTTCTGAAAAATACTTTTTTTCAGTGTATATCCCACTAATTAATGTTACTCACAGTTGGGAATTTGTTACTGAGGGTATCCTCAGTAACAAATTAGAATCAAAAAAAAAGAAAAAAAAAAAGAAAAAATAAAAATAAAAAAAAAAAGTAAAAAAAAAAAAAAAAAAAAAAAGAAGAAGAAGAAAGAAGAAGAAGAAGTAGAAGAACAAGAAGAAAAGAAAAGAAAAAGAAGAAGAAGGAGAAGAGAAGAAGAAGGAGAAAAAAGAAGAAAAAGAAGAAAAGAAGAAAAAGAAGAAGAAAAAGAAGAAGGAGAAGAGAGAAGAAGAAAGAAGAAGAGAAGAAAGAAAAAGAGGAGAAGTATTTTTTACGTTGATACAAGTAGCTTTCGAATGTATGCATGGTGATGATATTATGATTCTATCATAAATTCAAAGGTCTGTTTATTTTACTGTATTACTTTTTTGTCTATTATATTTTTTTCGTACGTTGTTTTCTAGTGACCATTGAAAATCGGCGCTGTGCTGTGGGTCCCATAGCACAGCATCATGCTGAGTGAAAGCCTTCTTGTTACAGTCACGGCGTGCAGCCACCGACTATTTATGGTCTGTATTCGTAAGTATGAATCTATTTTTTTCCACGTTTTTTATATGATCTTTAATTTTTTTTATTGTTTGGTCATTAGCCCTGACATCAATAAGGAATGGATGATGTCGATAAACTGTTTTATAATTGAATTGAATACGGGGCTTTTGGCTACGTGTACATTTTATGTATCTTTTTTTGTTTTGTATGTCCAGAATAAACCATATTTCTTTCTTTCACGTGTTTCTGTGACAAATGAACCTATGTTTCTTTCTTTTCTTTTCCGGAAATTGTGTACGCAAAACTCCGGGAAATAAGTAGTATAGTATAAATTTGCTTATACACAGCTGCGGATTGGAAGACCATCGCTATGCTGTATTGCCAACTTTTGACCAACAATATTTGTGCCAAACCTCATCATCAATTAGTGTTTTGGCACTAATTATACCGTTGCTAATGCACCAATATTGCTGTTTATACTCAAATGAATTTATTTGCAAATATAGATAAACAATCTGTAGATGTCCTACATTCATGTAATACCTTGTTTAATGTCACAGTCTTTGTATCATCATATATTAGCTACCGGCCTGCAAACTACATTCAATTTTTAAATTTAGCAAAATAAAATTAAGCATGAGATCTATAAAACAAGTTTTAAAACAAAGTATGAAATAAATCATATATTTTGTCCTGCAAATATTGAGATACACTGTCATAATGCGTGATTTATTAAAGAACTTTTTAGTTTTTGTTTTAATATATTAGGCGATAATGCCTGCATTAAATATTTAGGTAGGTGATTTGTTACATGGGGAGCGATGAATATAATATCTATACTAATATTATAAAGCTGAAGAGTTTGTTTGTTTGTTTGATTGAACGCGCTAATCTCAGGAACTACTGGTCGGAATTGAAAAATTATTTTTGTGTTGGTTAGCTCATTTATTGAGAAAAGTTTTAAGCTATATAACATCACGCTATAGTCAAAAAAAGTGGAGCAGCAAATGAAAAATGGACGAAAACTGGCGGAAGGGGAGCGAAAGTTTGACGCGGACGAAGTCGCGGGCAGAAGCTAGTACTACGTATTATTAAAAGAGTTGAGCTGTGTAAATCCAAGTCCGATGTTGTCCCAGTCCGATTAGAAGTGCGAAGACCGCGCGTTTAGTTTTAAATATGTATACCCAGCACGTGGATAAAGAATTATCAGCCAATTTAGTTTACCCTGTATTGTCATCCTTTCAATTGAATCTGGTAGTACTATCTGTGATAAGACCCTATACCTTGAACTACTGTGTTGTGTGTGTAATTGCATCACAACTCATAGTACAATACTATGAGCTGTGATACAATGAAACAAACCTATACTAACCGCGTATTATGATCTGCTGTTTCTCAGTCGTTAAAACAATGTACTACTGAAACTCTATAAATGTACTAACATCAAAAGAGATAGGTAACGAGGGTCGTCAGATATAGTCGAAGTTTTATAAGAAACCTATGTAATGGATGTTTTCGAATGAAATTTAATTTGAGAAACAAAATGTTTGTATTCTATAAATTAAATTAAATTTGTCTCTAAAACATCCATCGGCTTCTTTGCCAACTTCAAATAAATACGACGACCCTGGTCATTATTTCTTTTGGTTATTGTACCTACTTACAAAAATAATACTATCGCAATCATATACGACGTGTCTCCAATTTATGCGTCTTTTGCAGTGTGGACCGCTCGGTAGATGCTACCTACATCAGCCCTCTTGATTGCGTCTAACCATCTTGCTGGTGCTCCGCATTGAGCGCGTTTTCTTGCCACGTGGCCCGGTAACGTACAACAATTAAATACTACCATACTACATAGGAATTGTACTTATTAACTACTAGTCACAACTTCCATTCACATTAATATGTTAGTTTAATGTGTCCCAATAGTAAGCATTAGTATTATCAAATGAACATCAATAATAATTCCATCAAATGGAAGTAAGTATTTAATGTCGTGTCAGTTTGTCATAGCGTGCTTAGTTTTTTTATTTTTTATTTTGATTGCATTTAGAAGCTAATAACTTCATCAAACCCACTGATCTACGAAATGGAATACTGAGGTAACAAATAAGAAAAAAATATATACAGCCGAACCAGGAACCTCATCCTTTTTTGAAGTCGGTCAAAAATGCAAATGAATTGTAGTACGAGTATGTAGTGTGGTGTGGATCTAAAACTTTCTTCATAGAACCAATATCGGAATCGAGAAATAAATCACAGAGTTGTGTATTATTTGGACTTTCAATTGTTATGAAACCAATTGAGAAATACCAAGGATTGTTTTAAGGAGCTATCTTAATTTTAAATAGCCTCATTATTAGTATTATTTTTATTCACTGTATTTTCACTTTACGCAGTAACCAATATTTAAATCAACTAAAAATCTCCTTTAAAATTCGCAAACCAGAACTTTATGCTTATACCAGCTTTTGGCCAGCGACTTTGCCTGCTAGGAGATCGGGAAATATTCCACAGGAACTTACTAACAGGATAAAAAGTATAGTTTGTGTTGACCCAAGTTAAAAACTATCTGTGTGCCAAATTCTTCTAAACCCGTTCAGCCGTTTCTTTTTTTTTTGTCATTTATAAAAAAACATCCAAACATCTAAAAACTATAACCAGCTAATATACAAACTTTCGTATTTATAATATCAAGTAGCACTTTTGCCCCCGATTTCACTCTTATGCAAAAACTAAGCATTTTTAACCGACTTCAAAAAAAGGAGGAGGTTATCAATTCGACTGTATTTTTTTTTTTTTTTTAATGTTTGTTACCTCATAACTTTTGACTGGGTGAACCGATTTTGATGATTCTTTTTTTATTTGAAAGCTGGTGCTTCCCGAATGGTCCCATTTTAATTTGGTTCTATTTGGACAATGGGGTCCATGTGAAAACCATATAAGTCTTAAATTTTCATTACGTATTTGCGCGACAAATGAACGAATAACGCGATTAGATTAGTGCGGATTATCTACCACAACTAAAAAGTCAAAAAATAAAAACTTTTTACAAAAAAAACAACCGACTTCCTTAAAAAAAACACTACAAAGTCAAAAATAACTTTAATTTCGGAAGTCGCTGGCAAAAACCTTAAATACAGAGCCTAAGACACCGACTTGCGAAATTAAAGTTATTTTTGACTTTGTAGTGTTTTTCCCCAACTACTATAACGTCTTCGCCAGTAGTTTCAATAACACTAGTAACCGAACTCAGAAACATATCTAGGTGCTGCTGCGTTACAGGCGGTGGTAAGTAAACGGCACAAATGTTCACTTTCTTCCCCTCGTTTATCTTTACCCGTATCCAAAGGTCTTCTGCAGTAGTTTCCCACTGACAAGCCCGCGCGGAATCATACGCCTTGGAAACAGCAATAAGAACGCCACCTCCTTCTTTGCCAGTCAGTGCGCTGGAAGCCCTATCTCTCCTGTAGATATTATAGCGAGCGTTAAATAGCTCACCATCATTGATGTTGTCATTGAGCCATGTTTCGGTCAGCACAATCAGGTCATAATGATTGACATTAACTGCCATATTGATATCACTCAATTTAGTTCGCATTCCTCGGAGATTCTGGTAATATACAGTGAATTTTAAAGATTTACTTACGGGTTTCCGCTCCTGACTTTTGGGTAATTACATTAAAGAGGCAGCGTGCAGGCTCTTGATCTGTACAGCGCGTGCTCCATCTTCTTTACGGACTAATACGCGGCCATCGCGGACCCAAACATATTTGTAGCTCTTCTCTCGTGCCATTTTCCTAGCTTCTGCATGTATGGCTTTATTCAGGGGTGACAGATGTTCGGAGACGAAGACGGGCTGTTTGGTGCCAGCATAACCCAAGTGACATGAATTAAGTTTATCGGAAACATGTGCACGGTTGAATTTCGTTACTGATGCTAACACTTCATCACGTTTTCTTGTATTTTTCAGTTTGACGATAATCGACTGCGGACGGCTACTGTGCAAGTCCAGTTTTTTGACACGAGTTATTGTAGAAATGTTATCAGCTTCAATGTTGCATGAGATAGTTTTTCCTAGTTGAACTACCGTGCTCAATAGGTTTTCCGCTTGATTTTCAGGAATTCCGTTTATCTCTAAATTATCCCGACGAGAGTGTTGTTCTACAATATTAAGCCTTATAGACAAGTCAGAGACACAGGTTTTTAACTCCTCGTTTTCCTTCTTAAGTTGGTCCATGACGTTTCTGTTCTGGCTCAACTCGATCTTAATATCATCATAGTCCTTGCTCATAAACTCGACTGAGTCCACCAGTCCTTGCAGAGTTTTTTTTAACTCAATAAATTCGTTCTCAAAATAGGATTTCAGTGAAGCCTGTAGATGCACGGTCATCACTGACTCAATTTCTTTACGAAGTTCAGATATTGTTGCTCCATCTAACTTATGAGAGTGGGTAACCGAGTCCTGGCCGGTTGAACAATCTTCTAAAATATCGTCGTGGGAAACGTCGTTGTTCGGCGAGTCGTTCAGTCGTGGTCGCTTAGATCTTACTACAGAGACGTTAGTGGTTGCGTCCGTGACACTACCACCACTACTACTACCAGGCGTGGCTGGCGTTAAGACTGGCTCAGGCACTTGCACAACATTCTGCTTAGCTGTAGTTGCGGGAGGAGAACGCTGTATGCGCGGCATTTCAATATTAATTACACTTCCTGTTGCGTACCGAGCGCCAAAAGATGTAAGCGTGATAGCCGACAGTCGCGAGTGCAAGCGAACTAAGTGCGCTGTGGTACTTTGTTTCGTAAGTTTACTCGTAGGATCTTCAAGTAGCGCAGGCGCCGGAGGAGATGAGGCGCGGTGCGCGCGGGGAGTATCGGGCGCTCTGCGGGTTGAGGTAGGTCAGGGTTCGCAACCGTTAAATTTTTTTTGTGGAAGTTTTTTACCTATAACTTGGCAGTCCGTGGTTGTATTGATTTGCAGTTTTCACTATGCGATAGTTCGTTTCACCAGCAATGCAACGATATCACACACGTTTATAAACTAACACTTTTTACTATTATTTCGAAATAAATTGTAGGAGCAAAACAAAAACGATCTTTAATGGGCGGCGGTAGACGACGTTTTTTTTCTTTCTTTTACTAAAAACTTTTTACAAAAAAAACAACCGACTTCCTTAAAAAAAACACTACAAAGTCAAAAATAACTTTAATTTCGCAAGTCGGTGTCTTAGGCTCTGTATTTAAGGTTTTTGCCAGCGACTTCCGAAATTAAAGTTATTTTTGACTTTGTAGTGTTTTTTTTACGCAACAGGAAGTGTAATTAATATTGAAATGCCGCGCATACAGCGTTCTCCTCCCGCAACTACAGCTAAGCAGAATGTTGTGCAAGTGCCTGAGCCAGTCTTAACGCCAGCCACGCCTGGTAGTAGTAGTGGTGGTAGTGTCACGGACGCAACCACTAACGTCTCTGTAGTAAGATCTAAGCGACCACGACTGAACGACTCGCCGAACAACGACGTTTCCCACGACGATATTTTAGAAGATTGTTCAACCGGCCAGGACTCGGTTACCCACTCTCATAAGTTAGATGGAGCAACAATATCTGAACTTCGTAAAGAAATTGAGTCAGTGATGACCGTGCATCTACAGGCTTCACTGAAATCCTATTTTGAGAACGAATTTATTGAGTTAAAAAAAACTCTGCAAGGACTGGTGGACTCAGTCGAGTTTATGAGCAAGGACTATGATGATATTAAGATCGAGTTGAGCCAGAACAGAAACGTCATGGACCAACTTAAGAAGGAAAACGAGGAGTTAAAAACCTGTGTCTCTGACTTGTCTATAAGGCTTAATATTGTAGAACAACACTCTCGTCGGGATAATTTAGAGATAAACGGAATTCCTGAAAATCAAGCGGAAAACCTATTGAGCACGGTAGTTCAACTAGGAAAAACTATCTCATGCAACATTGAAGCTGATAACATTTCTACAATAACTCGTGTCAAAAAACTGGACTTGCACAGTAGCCGTCCGCAGTCGATTATCGTCAAACTGAAAAATACAAGAAAACGTGATGAAGTGTTAGCATCAGTAACGAAATTCAACCGTGCACATGTTTCCGATAAACTTAATTCATGTCACTTGGGTTATGCTGGCACCAAACAGCCCGTCTTCGTCTCCGAACATCTGTCACCCCTGAATAAAGCCATACATGCAGAAGCTAGGAAAATGGCACGAGAGAAGAGCTACAAATATGTTTGGGTCCGCGATGGCCGCGTATTAGTCCGTAAAGAAGATGGAGCACGCGCTGTACAGATCAAGAGCCTGCACGCTGCCTCTTTAATGTAATTACCCAAAAGTCAGGAGCGGAAACCCGTAAGTAAATCTTTAAAATTCACTGTATATTACCAGAATCTCCGAGGAATGCGAACTAAATTGAGTGATATCAATATGGCAGTTAATGTCAATCATTATGACCTGATTGTGCTGACCGAAACATGGCTCAATGACAACATCAATGATGGTGAGCTATTTAACGCTCGCTATAATATCTACAGGAGAGATAGGGCTTCCAGCGCACTGACTGGCAAAGAAGGAGGTGGCGTTCTTATTGCTGTTTCCAAGGCGTATGATTCCGCGCGGGCTTGTCAGTGGGAAACTACTGCAGAAGACCTTTGGATACGGGTAAAGATAAACGAGGGGAAGAAAGTGAATATTTGTGCCGTTTACTTACCACCGCCTGTAACGCAGCAGCACCTAGATATGTTTCTGAGTTCGGTTACTAGTGTTATTGAAACTACTGGCGAAGACGTTATAGTAGTTGGGGATTTTAATCTCGGCTTCATCGAATGGAACCAGGACCTGAGTCACTCCTATGTAACCTCAACTATTCCGTTAAACTATAGTAATAACCTAGGATACTCTCTTATAGATTTTATGTCTTTAAACAGTTTACTTCAATATAATGTTGTTAAAAACGCAAATAGTAGAACATTAGACTTAGTGTTTTCAAACATGCGAAATGTAGTGGTCAGAAGGTCTGTTTCACCTATCTGTAAAGAAGACTGTCACCACCCTCCTTTAGAAATGGAGTTTGTTTTAAAAGCATATGTACCACTCAAACACGTAAAACAAGCAAGGTTGAATTTCAAGGCAGCTGATTATGTACTAGTCAATAAAAAATTACGTGAAATTAATTGGAAAGAGCGGTTAGAGCAATGCGCAAATGTAAATCTTATGATAGAAGAATTATACCATTCCATTCAAACAATTATTAATGAGCATATTCCTAAGATTAAGTGTGTAAATAAAAACTTTCCTCCATGGTATTCCAAATCCTTAGTGAAAGTACTCAATGAAAAAGAAAGAATAAGACAACGTTTTAAAAAATACGGTAATCCACGTGATGATATTGAGTACAGAATGCTCGACGACAGGGCACGGTCAATTATTAAGAGTTGTTACAGAAAATATGTCCACTCTGTAGAGAATAACATCCAGTCAAACCCCAAAGCGTTCTGGTATTTCGTTAAGACCAGAAATTCAAAGTCTAGCTCAATACCATCAGAAGTAGCATGGAATGACTCAGTAGCTACGACAGGTGATGACATTTGCAAACTTTTTGCCGCTCATTTCTCATCAACATTCTCTGCTGCTAGCAGCAATACTAGAGCAGCAACAGATTGCCTATCATTTCCTCAGTTTGTACTGAATAAAGTAGCGTTTACTAAGAGGGAAGTTCTGAAAGCACTAAACAGGATTGATGTTACCAAGGGTGCCGGTCCGGACGGGTTGCCACCACTCTTCATAAAAAAATGTGCTCGGAATTTGGTATATCCCCTTACCTTCATTTTTAATAAATCACTCGAGACATCTACATTTCCCACGGAATGGAAAAAAGCTAACGTGATTCCTATACTCAAAAAGGGTGATTGCTCCGACGTTTTTTTTTTGAGTGGCAACACTCGTACTGTTTACATGAGCCGCATATTTTTTAATCATAAATAATATAAATTGCTGTCTAAATAGTTTAAAAAGTGGTTAGATGGAGTGTAAGAACTAAAACTAACAAGTGACATTATTCGCGACAATTTGTGGCAAGTGAAAAAGCAAATACGATGACATATGAAAACAATAACATTCCAGTAAAAAACGGTGTATAAACAATAGTTATGTGTACGTGAAGGCAAAATAACATCTTGTCACGGAATATTACGGAAAAGGGACTACTTTAAGTGCAGTTTCTTAAGAATTTTGGTGATCTACATAAATTACCAAAGCTATAACATCGTTTTTGCAATAGTTTTTTGAAAATTGGACTTTGGACTCTTAGATTGTACGACAACTACCGCCAATACGGCCCCAAGTGGTGAGTAGACAAACTAAAAACGACAACTTCTGATCGCCAAAGAGCGACAGTGTTGCCATACTAATAAGAAAATAATTATTTGGTGGAAAAAAATAAGATTTTGGAAAATTAATAATGGATGAAAACGTAACCTACCGCAACCGTAAATTATTCAGAACGACTTCATTAGGTGATTTGACTGCAGATAGTTCTGCTCTTTTTGATACGACTATGATGAGCCTACCTAATACGTCGTTAAATACCAGCCAAACAGTTTTAGATTTTCAAGAAAAAAATAAACAGCTATCAAATGATTTACAAAGTGCTCATCAGGAAATAGAAAATTTAAATTCGGAAAATTTTAGGCTTAAAACGGACATACAAAAGTACATCAAAATAATAAATGCCTACAAGGAAATAAATATTACTGACATAAATTATTTGACACCGCGCTCAGGGCGTAAACGTAAAATAAATCAGAAGAGCAAATCAACGCCTGTCAGAAATAATAGGCAATCAATCACAAATATGCAAAATGACGAATCAGCTGACGACAGTCCAGGAAATAATAAAGCAAAGACAATCATAATGACACCTAAAAAACATACAAAGACAAAAGAAACACAGACCATAGAAAGAAACCACTCATCCCCTACGAACACAAATATAATCAAACACGACAGGAGCAACATAAGCTCATCTAAAACAAGGGAGAACATACGAGCCGAAACTGTTGTAGAAAAATCTTCAAAAAAGCATAAAATATGCCTAATCAGCAGCGAAACTTCTAATAGATTATATACACTTGCCGAAAGGAAAAATATAAGTGACTTTGAAATCTGTCACTATCGCAAACCTACATGTGGATTATCGCAGTTACTTGAACAAATTGAAAGTAAAGTCCAAAACTTTACACACTCGGACTTTTGTGTTATTTATATTGGCGAGGAAGACTTCAGAAAAACACAAAACTATCTACAGCTTGTTATGTTTGTTAGAGAAAAATTATTACCATTAAGTCACACAAACTTTATTATTTGTTTACCTACGTATAAATATATGACAGATGCCAACATTATGTTTAACAGCCGCATAGAAACTTTTAATAACCTTCTTTACTTAGATATAAATACATGTAACTATGCGTATTTACTAGATTCGAATTTTAATCTCCCATATGATTATGAAACCTATAATAAAAAATATGGAACCTTAAATAATCGTGGTTTAGAGATTGTTGTATCAGATTTACGAGACCTTATATTTAGTTTAAGCAATCTGACTACTACGAACTCAGAAGTTGACTGTCTCCCTAAAAATCAAGATAGCTTTTGTACAGAATCGCAAGTAAATTCTCAGTTTTTTCTTTAAATACCTTGGTATTCTACATCAGAATATAGCAGGACTTATAAATAAATCAGACACTTTGACTATAAAGCTATTAGAATTATCTGACAAAGGAACCATTATTGATGTTATTTGTGTTACAGAACACTTTATACAAACGGGTTATGAGGATTTATTGCACATTCCAAATTTTTGCCCAGCCGCTTTTTATTCTAGAAATACAAAGAGAGGTGGGGTGTGTATTTTAGTTAGAGCAGGATTGCCATTTAAAGAAATATCAGACATATCAAAACAATCAGTTGCCGGGATTGTTGAATGCTGCGCTGTAGAGATCTTATCTTATAAAATTATTATTATTTGTATTTATAGAATTCCTAGACCTAATTATGACGTATTTTATGAAAAATTAGATAATATTTTGACTAAAGTTTGTACTTATTCAAATAAAAGAATCGTTGTTTGTGGTGATTTTAATATTGATGTTTTAAAAAGAAACAAGACTACATTAGAATTTGAGTATTTTCTTATGAACTACAATCTACAATTAGCGCTTTATACTCCTACAAGGTTAAGTAGTCACACTTGTATTGACAATTTTGCGCACAACTACCGAAAAAACTGCAAAGCAGAAGTTAAAGATCTGGTTCTTTCAGACCATATGTCTCAAATACTTAAAGTACCTGTTAACAAAACTTGTAAATTACAGTATTGGAAAACGAAGAAGCAGGACGTAAGCTTGGATAATTTAAAGACTTTTAAAACGCATCTTAGCTCTCTATCTTTTATACAAGTTTTTGATTCTGTAGACGCAAACAAAGCTTTTGACAATTTCATGGACGATTTCTCTTTTTTATATAAATTATGTTTTCCGGAAAAAATTGTAACCATCAAAACAAACAAGGAAACGAAATGGATATCTCGAGGAATAAAAATATGTAGTAAGAAACAAAGGCAGTTGCTATGGGAATATAGACTAAAATCAGACTCAGTTAATAAAAAAGTTCTTAAAAACTATACAAAACTTTATAGAAAAATTATCAAACTAACACAAAAAGCACAAAATAATCATTATATAAACACAGCCCAAAACAAATCCAAAGCAACCTGGCAAATTATAAATAAAAACAAATTCTGTTTGCCACAGGAGCCAATCATGTGCATTAATAGAGATGACTTGTCGTTTACACACCCTGCAGACATTGCAAACGAATTTAATAATTATTTTATTGATGACATTGAAAATGATGTAAAACCTGACATAACGAATAATATTAATTTTAATAATCAGACATTAAATTCCTTATTTATGCAACCTGTTACAGTTGATGACATAATAAAAATAATTTCCACCCTAAAAAACACAAGTACTGTTGGATACGATGGGGTTTCTACTAAAGTGATAAAATTCACTAAAGAAGTCATAGCACCTCCCTTAGTGTACATAATTAACTTATGTATTACTGATGGCATATTTCCAGACAGGCTAAAAAAAGTTATAATTAAACCCTTGCATAAAAGAGATGACAAAACAAATTTAAAAAACTATAGACCTATTGCAAAAATTCCAGTTTTTTCAAAAATTATTGAGAAAGTCATTTACAATTCTCTTTACGTATATTTCGAAAAATATGGATTATTTTGTAAAGAACAAAAAGGGTTCCGTAAGAATACTACAGTTAATATGGCACTCTTTGACCTATTAACTAACGTCATGTCATCTGTAGATAAAACAAATCCAGTATGTGCAATTTATACTGATATGACAAAGGCTTTTGATTATGTGGACCATAAAATTCTGTTACACAAGCTACATAGTTATGGTGTAAGAGGAAACACCCTACAGCTAGTAGAATCATACTTGAAAGATAGACTGCAATGCGTGGAAGTTTCTAGAATTTGTCCAAAGAGTAAGTTAGAAACAGTACATTTATCTAAACCAAGGCTTGTAAAATATGGTGTTCCACAAGGTAGTGTTCTTGGCCCACCACTTTTTTTAATATATATTAACGATCTTCCGAAAGTTACCACAAGCAAAATGGTTCTTTTTGCGGATGACAGTACAGCTGTAATCAAGTGTACAAATAAATATGATTATGAGCAAGACATAAATACTACATTACAAAATATAATAAATTGGTTACATGGTAATAATTTAGTCATAAACCTAAATAAGACAAAAATAATGCATTTTCATCAACGTAGTGAATATCCAAATGTTCGTATTGCTTACCAAGGCTGTAATATTGAGGAAGCAAATGAAGCTAAGTTTTTAGGTATAGTGATCGACAGTAAACTCACTTGGAAACCTCACATTGAAGTCCTTTGCAAAAAACTTAGCAAATCTGCATATGCTCTTCATCAACTTTCAAAAAAAGTCAACAATCAGGCTCTTCTAACAGCCTACCATGGACTAGTTGCCTCTAACCTGCGGTATGGTATAATTTTTTGGGGGCAGTCTACAGATAAGGAACTGGTATTTAGAGTGCAAAAAAGATGTATAAGGTCAATGTTTGGTCTAAAAACAACAGATAGCTGTCTTCCCTATTTTAAATCTTTAAAAATTTTAACCTTTCCATCCTTATACATTTTGGAAACAGCTTTGTTTGTAAAAAATAATCCAAAATTATTTAAAAAACTGTCGGAGGTCAGAAAAAATCCAATACGGACTCAATATTTAAACCAAGTATGTCATGTGAAATGTAAAACCGCGCTAATGCAGAAAAGTTTTTTTGGCACTGCCCCACGTATTTATAATAAAGTACCTAATGTAATAAAAAATATGACTGTAATAAAATTTAAAAGGGCACTAAATGAAATATTAATTGACAAATGTTATTATAAAATTGACGACTTCCTTAATGATGAATCGCTGACTGGTTGACTTATTTTGTTATTGTTATAGATGCTACTAATTATGCCGATTGACTTACTTTTATTCTGATTGACATATGTGCTTATTATTTTTTATTTTGACATCATTGTAATGATTTTACTAGAGTTACCAGTCCGGCATTATTATTATTATCTTTTTTGTAACCTAACCATGACAATTGCTTAAGAAATTTTGACATTTAAATATATTTTTTTTGATTTGACATTTATCTGAATTAGTATCTGTTGTATTTTCTAATTTCATTATATTTCACATATGAATTTTATTTGCATGCCCATGTGACGGTAAAATATGGAGGACTCTATTATGTAAAAAAACAACACCCATGTACCAATTACCCATATTTGCAAAAATAAATGATTTGATTTGATTTGCAAAAAATTACCGACCAATCTCTATCCTGTCAATTTTCTCCAAACTTTTTGAGTCAATGATATGCCCTATATTAACATCCTATGTTAAAACACAACTTTCCCCTCAACAGCATGGCTTCTGCAGCAACAAATCCACTGTCACTAATTTGGTATCATACATCGACGAAATCTGTATGGGCGTTGACTCTGGACAACGAATCGACGCTCTGTATACCGACTTCAGCAGCGCTTTTGATAAGGTCAACCATGAAATCCTCCTGTTGAAACTGCATGGTTTTGGCATACACGGGCCCCTGCTAGAGTGGTTTAGATCGTATTTATGCGAGCGAACACAAAGAGTGGTGGTAAACGGCTATGTATCCCCGGAATATATTGTAACCTCAGGTGTTCCTCAAGGATCGCACACTGGCCCAATTCTCTTCATTGCGTTTATAAATGACATAGTAAATTGCATCAAACACAGCCAATGTTCCTTATTTGCCGATGACCTCAAAATCTATCGTCAAATAAGAACTCAAGAGGACATTGCGCTGCTTCAAACTGATCTGAACTCAATACAGAGCTGGTGTGTGGTGAATGGGATGGTTCTAAATGCCAATAAATGTTTTCACATAACATTTACGCGGAAAAAGCATCCCATACCATCAACTTACTCCCTCAATGGGACGTCATTACAAGAAGTGAAAAACATACGCGATTTAGGTGTAGTGCTTAGCAGCGATCTCTCATTTACCACACACATAAACAATGTCATTGGGAAGGCAATGAGGATGGTTGGGTTTATCAACAGAATTGGCAAAGAATTTAAGGGAACCTTGGCATTAAAAGTGCTCTATAACACCTTTGCGCGGAGCGTATTGGAATATGCATCTCCCGTCTGGAGTCCAACTTATAACATCCATAAAGACCGCATCGAGCGTGTTCAAAAAAAATGACGAGGTGCTTGCGGTTTAAAGACCAAAAATGTCCTTACAGAGCCGATTACGCAGAACGGCTAAGTTACTTTAAGTTAGACTCATTGGAGCAACGCAGGGTTCTAAATGATCTAACAACACTGTATAAAGTTATAAACGGGATAACATCGACTCCAGATCTCCTTAGCAAAATCAACCTAGTTGTACCTTGTCACTATCATCTCCGTTCCAAGCGTACCACTAAGACGTTTGCCACTAAACCGTGTCGCACAAACCTGGGCCAGCATGCACCCTTAAACAGAATGTTGCTTTTTTACAACAGTGCATGTTCAGTCGACAGCAAAATTGACATTTTCCTCGATAGTCTGCCAATATTTAAAGCTAAAGTAAATAAAATTCACCTATAATCAGCTGCCTACACAAGTCATGAATACTTATTTAAATTCAATCATGTAATTTTAATTTAATCGTTTTGACATTTAATTTAATAATGTATTCAAATTTTAATTTTAATAATATCTTAATTTCATTTAATTTAATTAGAGTTAGAAAACATATTTGTATTTTATTCTTATCATTTATATTATCTTTGTTATTTTATTAGATATGCAGTTTTTGATATGTGTGCATTTTTAATTTAATTTTATGGTTGCATTGTTTTCGTGTAATGTGACGATATCTATTATTTTATTTTATAATTTAATCTTATTTGTAATATTTTGGAATTTAATAATGTAATCGAAGAATTTAATCACCTTGTAATATGAATGTTGTGCATGCCTATAAGTGATGTATTTACACAGGACTAAAATTCGACATCACATTATGTTAATATCACTGTAAATATGTCGTTGGTGTGCCTTGATTAATAAATAAATAAAAGCAAAAAATAACTTTGATGCGTTATCTGATTCTGCGTAAGCGTATTCCATAATGTGTACATATAACAGTTGGTATGTAGAAGTATATAGAAGTATGATAGGTCTCCACAAAATGTAACCATCACAGCATGCACAAGGAAATGCAAATGATCAGGTTGGTCTACTACTCAGACGGTGTGCAGACAAAATTATTCATTCTGAATACATTCTGTTTGGAAGGCGCTGATTAACCGGCGCTTAATTGAGTAACGAACTCCCTCCGACTCACTAAATAGTCGACGGCGACTAGATGACAGGATGTGGTGTGAAAACGTGGGGGGAGCGGGGCGGAGTGATAGCTGGAGGGTATCTAAGGGATAGATGAACCAATCACATTTTCTGGTGCGAGCCATGGTACGGAGCGAGAGGGCATGGGAAGCCGTCACCTCCTTCTGCGAAGCAGTAATGCTCGCGAAGGAGGAGGCGGGGCGCGTTAGGGAGTGGTAGTCTCTGCGCCCTCACGTCCCTGGCCGCCGCAGGAGGAGACGCCCCGGGCGTTGGGAGTCGATTGCAGACTCCCGGCCACCGAAGGCGCGAGCTTGCGGGCGGCGAGCAATGGGTAGCTCGCCGCCCGGTAAGGACCAAGCTCGGGTCGACGGCGCGTAGTGTTCCACGCGCGCCTCAAAGAGATATCAGCAACGCTGAAAAAGTTTATAACTGAATGATAGCGTATTGAGTAAACTTGCGACGTCATTAAGAAGTATTGGGTGTCAACTTCGATATATTATTAGGTCAAAGGCTGATAAAGGCGACACTAGCTACGGACATAAATGAAGCGTGAAGTGTCAAGAAGTGGCAGTCTCTGCGCCCTCACGTACCTAGCCGCCGCAGGAGGAGACGCCCCGGGCGTCGGGAGTCCATAGCGGACTCCCGGCCACCGTAGGCGCGAGCTTGCGGGTAGCGAGCAATGGGTAGCTCGCCGCCCGGTAAGGACCAAGCTCGGGTCCACGCGCGCCTCAAAGAGATGTCAGCAAAACTGAAGGGGTCTGCTAGGACCGATGCCTGCCGGGATCGCGTGAATGTTCGAAAGAGATACCGTGGCCCAGGCACATGGGCAACTGAAGGAACACGGGTGGGTTTTAGTCAGTAAAAGTCTGACACGCCCTCCCGCTCCGCCCAGAGCAGGAGAAGTCATTTGATGATTTCCAATCCAGAAAAAAAAAAGGCCTGTAATGAAGGAATGGCTGGAGAGACAGCATGGCATCCTCAATTTTCGGCTGACTCGGGTGCTTACTGGACATGGAAGTTTCGGGAAGTACATGCGTCGTCTAGATTGCGAGCGGACGTTTGCTTGTTATGACTGAGTGGACTGCCCCAAGGACACGATGCAACATACACAAGAAAAGTGTTCAACTTAGGCCCTTCAGCGATGTGCCCTGTGTGGATAATATCTCGTTTCCAGCCGTGGTTCAGTCCATGGTCGGAAGCGAAGACGCGTGGGATATTATTGCCTCTTTTTGTAAGGAGGTGATGCATGCCATGGAGTCGGCAGAGAGGAAGAGAGAGAGTATACCTTTCATTCCACCCTCAAACTTGACGCCAAAAATTTGCCTCGCTTAGAGAGATTAAAGCATGACAATAAAAGTGTGTAGTTGTATCAAGAGAGAAACGCCAGACTATTTTTAACCCCCGACGCAAAAAGAGGGGTGTTATAAGTTTGACGTGTCTGTCTGTCTGTCTGTCTGTCTGTCTGTCTGTCTGTCTGTGGCATCATAGCTCCCGAACGGATGATGCGATTTCAATAAAAAAAAATATGTATTAAAGGTGATTTACCTAAGAGTGTTCTTAGACATGTTTGATGAAAATCGGTTGAGCCGTTTAAAAGTTGTGGGGGGGAAAGTGGAAAAGAGTAACCGAATGTCAGCAAATATACTCGAGTGGGGTCTCAAATGAAAGCGCACTGAAAGAGAATATTGATGAATTAATCGAGAGTGTTCTTAGCTTCGTTTGATTCTACATTATATTAAGTATTTACCTATAAAAAGTACAAAATAAAATTTAAATTAAAAATTTAAAAAACCCCCGACACAAAAACCTAATTTCCCTTTAAAAAGTAAAAAATAATAAAAAATAAGTCAATCTTAAAATACCTAAGTACCTTAATACATTCTTAGGTATTTTAAGATTGACTTATTTTTTATTATTTTTTACTTTTTAAAGGGAAATTAGGTTTTTATGTCGGGGGTTTTTTAAATTTTTAATTTTATGGATAGTCATTCAATGGGATTACATGAACTAATAGGGAGATTTTAATTATTATAATCTATTAAATCATATTTTTTACGAAAGTTAATCATATTTAATTAACATACAACTTAACGATGAACTGCAAATTGTAAAAAAAAACATAAGAAAATTTGAATTTCGCGCACACCCTCCATAAGTTAATCAAATCAGCCTATCACAGGCCACTGCTGGACATAGGCCTCTCCCATGCTACGCACAACACCCTTTCCACCTCTCTGCCTTCCGCATCCAGTCTGTTCCAGCCACCTTTTTGAGGTCGTCGGTCCATCTAGCTAGGTGGCATCCCACACTACGCTAGCCGATACGCGGTCTCCACTCCAGAACTCATTTGCGCCATCGGCCATCGGTCCTTCGACAAATATGGCCAGCCCACTGCCCCTTCAACCTGCTTATCCTGCAAGCTATATCGGTAACTCCAGTTCTTATCCGGATAACTTCGTTTCCTATCTTATCCATCAAAGAAACTCCGAGCATAGCCATCTCCATAGCGCGTTAAGCGACTTTAAATGTGTGGCCCAGCCCAACCATAAGTTAATACCTCTAATTAATACTGTTCAAATGCACATTGAATAAAAATCCTTGACTTAGAAATGATCACAAGAAAAATAAATAAAATATTTAATTAAAACTACGTATAACATGCGCGGGTATGAAAAAAAATATCTACCACAAAATAAATCTTCAATAAACCCAAAATTAAGTTACGAAAAGCTAAAAATTCAAATGTATGGGTAAACTGACATTATTCCGACCATAACTTTAATCCAAGTTTAATAAGGAAGAAAATAATTTAATAAACCGGCCAAGTGCGAGTCGGACTCGCGCAACGAGGGTTCCGTACAAACCTGTAGGTATCCTCGGTTTATGTATAAGGTTTATGCTTATGAAATTAAATGTTTTTTTTTTAATTTTTATATTTGAGTTGATTGAATGAAAGGTAAATTGCGGTTTACGATTCATGACGTATTAAAAAAAACTACTAACTGGATCTCGTTCAAACCAATTTTCGGTGGAAGTTTACATGGTTATGTACATTATATATTTTTTTGAGTTTTATCATTCTCTTATTTTAGAAGTTACGGGGGGGGGGGACACTCATTTTACCACTTTGGAAGCGTCTATCGCGCAAACTATTCAGTTTAGAAAAAAATGATACCAGAAACCTCAATACCATTTTTGAAGACCTATTCATAGATACCCCACACGTATGGACTTGATGAAAAAAAAAAATTTGAGTTTTAGTTCTAAGTATGGGGAACCCCAAAATTTGTTACTTTTTTTCTATTATATTGTAAAAAACTTGATGCGGTTTACAGAATACATCTACTTACCAAGTTTCAACAGCGTAGCTCTTATAGTTTCGGAGAAAAGTGGCTGTGACATACGGACGGACAGACAGACATGACGAATCTATAAGGGTTCCGTTTTTTGCCATTTGGCAACGGAACCCTAAAAATCGAGCTCGGTTAAGGATACCTACACACCAGCTTGATCCAACATTGGACATTGTAATATTAAGAACAAATTTACGCAACGTAAAACGAGAAGAAATTATCTTTTTCTACTCTACCTTTCCTTCTTTTTTGCACCCATTTTGAATACCAATTTGTATTTATTTCTGACCACCATTAACCAATGGTTCTCTGAATATGACCTGACCTTTTCCATTTCAGCGTCAGGACCTGTTTGACCGCATCTCTTGCCTTCGCCTAACCTGCTGGACCGTTAGTTGCGCCACTTCTTCTTCTCTGATAAAGCACTAGAAAGTGGTGCAGGGAGAGCGTTTTGGGGGACTGTCTTATGTAATATTGACGTTCGAAAAGTGCTGATCCTCAGCTTAATTTGAATAAATGACTTTTGATTTTGATTTTGTTCTTTTCCTAGGTAAGCTTTGACTCTATCATTAAGATAGTAACTTATCATTTATGTCTAGTGTTTACTTCTTCATAATCCGCGACATGTTACTATTTGGGCCGCAGGAAATACCCCACTATCCGCGTCTGTGCAAATTCGTTATCACTACCATTCTTGTTAAATATATTCAAGTTCTAATTGTGATTATGTTCCACAAACCACGCCAGCGTTTTATTCATATAATATTAAGATTTGCATATGGTTGTAGTATGCATGATAATTGTATTAAAATATGTTATGATACGGTTTATAAAATTAATTAAAAGACGTTTAAATGAAAGCAGTCGAAGTATATAAAACTGTTGTTGTTTCTTATTTTATTTAACTGTTAAAGTTAATTATGAATTAATTTGTTTGCAAGGTCAATTAAAGTCGTAATTGTTATAAATAAGTTGTAGTTTTATTTATGTCCAGTGGCATAGAATATTAAATGTAATATGCAATTACTTTTACATTTATAAGAAGTACAAATAACTGACTTTATCTATTGTGGTATAATAATTTAATTCTAGGAGCAGCATTGTCGTAATGAACACTAACAAAATATTGTAAAACTTTTATATCAGTAACGGTGGAGCTTCCTTCCCATTCTTCTACACCAGGTCCTCTCCAGGAATAATTCTATTTTCTTGTTAATTTTGACGTTAAAAGTGAGTTTTAGATACCCATTAGAAATAAGTGATTTGACTTTGACTTTGACTCTGAAGTCGGTGCCTCGTCTTATTTACTTTACCCCTTAGGCTTATGTACTAAAAGACGAAACTAAATCCTAACATCATGATCAGAGATAATCGTTCACGTAACAGCCAATTTGGACGCTTTACCCTAATGCAGAGAAATTGTAAAATTACAGAAGGTTAACTAAAACAAAACATGAAATCACGAATTTTTCAAAGAAAAATAGTACCTACTATTATTTATCTTAACCAATTTGGAGATCCTGATATGATAGTCAGTACCACCAACATTCACTTTAAAAAGTAGAGATGACTAGATTAACCTCATATTCCGTGTTAAGTGAGATACCATATACAAGTCCGCGGTAACAGATTGTGTGTCAATATCACACCACCTTTTATAAATAACATTTAAAAATAAAACAACAAATGAAAATAAACAAAAGATAACAAAGAAAAGTTAACAAAAATAACATTATTATTAGTTACGTAGAAATATGACGAAGTATTGTATTTATAGCTGTTGTTCTTTCTCTACAGAGTTAATTAATTAGGCTTTCAATTAAAACAGAGACGGTCTTATTATAAAACTAGCTTTTGCCAGTGGCTTCGCCCGCGTGGAGGTCGAAAAATATCCCGCGTGAATGTACTACCGGAATAAAAAGTAGCCTATGTGTTAATCCAAGTTATTTTTTTTAGCTCAAAAGCGCATTTTCATCCGACTTGCTTCAAAATTATCGTCACTGCTCGGCTCCTATGTATCTTAGCGTTATGTAATATAGCCTATAACCTGCCCAGGAGTATGGACTATAATTGTACCAAGTTTGGTTAAAATCCCTTCAGTAGTTTTTGACCCATGCGTGCATATACAGACAGACAGACAAAAAATTTACTGATTGCATTTTTGGCATCAGTATCGATCACTATTCATCCTCCAATATTAATTTTGAATATATTTTCAATGTACAGAATTGACCTCTCTACAGTTTTATTATAAGTATAGATAAGATTAATTTTTAGGGAATAGATAGACTGTTTTTCAAAAGAAACCAAAACACAGTTCTTTTTTCAAAACTGACAACTTACTTTGGTACTAACTTATCATTTTTGTATTATGAACTTTATCCAAATTGAAATAAAGTTGGCAATGCAAAAACTGTCTCAGAGCTTTTGGGTAGACCTAAAATGAAATGATGTTTTGTGATAAGCCTAATTAGTTTGTCACTCCGTTACACATACATATTTATTTTTCCTCGGTTATTAAAAAAAAAGCTCCGATACACATTTTGGCCATGTTGGTATTGGTATTGCATTTTTCCCTAACACAGCAGATTTTTTTTTCGATAACTGATCCGATCTAGACCCATGTAGTCCGTGCCAAACCGGACTAAAAGAATAGGACCACTTCATTTCTTCCCGTGGGTGTCGTAAAAGGCGACTAAGGGAGTTACTAGAGAATGGACAGCAGCGTTCTCTATGCTTTTTTTTAATCATTCTGCAATCACCAACTCGCCTGCCACACATACACACACATACATACAATTACGACTTTTTCCCATGGGGGTAGGCAAAAACAACGGAACGCCACCTGCTACGATCTCTACACACTCCTTTTGCCTCGTTTAGGTCGCCTGCCAAACGGAGCTATTATAGCAAACCTCACCTTTTGGATGAGGCTTATGTCCAGCAGTGGATGACTTCGGCTGAAATGATGATGATGAGACCCATGTACGTGCTATGCATGGTTTAATTTCGCGCGACGATGACCCTACAACACTGTATGTAAAGGGTATTGTCCAGAATTGGCCATTTTTAAACACGCTGCTATACAAAAATGTAATTTACCAATAATTTTAATTCTATTTTAGTATATATCTGATGCTAATAAGTTTGTGTGAATATGCACTGTAAAAAATCTTTTTGTTTGGTATTTGTTATGATTTGACCAAGTCTTTGGCTTTGAATTTGACTTCAGTGTTACCAAACAAAAACTGCATTTACAATAAATTCAAATCGATTTAAAGTTTAGGGTAATCTATTCACTGTATTTAACGCAGTTTTTATTTAATCATATTATTAAAGAAATACTAACATACGATATAAATAAAAATTATAAACTGAAGCGTGCATCTGAAGAACTTATAAAACAATAATCGATTCCATAGGTATCGATACAATCATCGTTTTTTTTTATTTGGCAACACAATGCTTTAAAAATGTTGTGTTAACTGTCAAAATGACAGTTATCATTCACTTAGTTTTTTTTGCATCGTGAGTGTAGTTTTTGTAAGTTTTATTGCGATTACTTTGGCTGTTTCTAAATGGATTCCGATTTTCCCCTTTGTGACGACCCCGGCACTTCCATGGACCCTGAACCTTGTACTTATGATGAACTTGGCACATCTAAAGCAGGTTTTATTTCATACATAACCAATGTCTTTAAAATGTTAAAAATTATCTAAATATAAATCTTGATACAAAATTAGGTTTATATTGGCATTCTTACTGACATGAACTATTAAATCAATCATATATTATTAGCTGAACTGTTTGTTTATAAGTGGCCAAAGTCCCATAGAAGTTGGTCAATGCCCTTTATTGAATAAAGTAGGTGAAAAAACTTGAGAGGTGTCAAGGGACACCCGGATGGAACGAAGTTCCTTTCGATTAATTGCATATATTATTGTCTGTATAAAATCTCTGCTTACCTAACTCCATCAGCAATATCCGAAACTTGTGCAGAAACACTGTCAGGATTCATTTTTTATTATTTATTATGTACAAAAAACCTGTATACACTCAACAAAAATTATCGTCGCGACCCCACACTGTTCATTGCGAAATAGAAAGACGAAACGAAAATAACTGGCTTGCTTTATAATGAGAGAGAGAGAGAGAGAGAGAGAGAGAGAGAGAGACAGTCAGAGAAACACACGCACGCCGCACGGCTTACAACTATAGCAAAAAGTGTCGTTACAACTATTGGTCTTAATTTTTTCCCTCTAGCCCCCTTCGCAACGCGTGATAAGGTACTTTGTTCCAATAACTTACTAGATAAAATCACAAATTTCACTTTTGTAATCCATATCGAAGAAACTCCATAGTTACTCATTTAAAAATCATTGATTATTACAATGATTTCAATAAACAAAGAAATACAAACTGGTGATATATGAATATACTACAGATACACCGCTGCCTAACCCTTCGAGAATAAAAGGCGTGATGTTGTATTACTAAGAAAAAAAAGATTAAAATTTCAATTAAACTCATCAAAACTACAATGAATTAAAAAAGATTTTAAAGTCGGTGCTTCTAACAGAATTCGTAAACTTTTATTATATTTTACTCATCAAACAATGCCTTTGTTTTGCATCTAAACTTCTTGGATAAACTAATAATATAATTAATAAATCTGTTTCACTCAATATCAGGATCAATGTTCGATGATACTGTATGATTTATCGTAAACGCTTTCTGTGGTTGACTTTCTGACCATCTCTCTTCTCTACGACAGCTTAAGATCAGAAGTTTGTCTAGTTAATGGACCACTATGTGTATAAGTCGCGGCTATAGTTTGTTAACTACGACCTCTGATTGTTCGGCAGGATCGTTGTTCTAAATCTATTGTATTCGTGATCTATTAACCGTTCACTTCATGGTTTGGGTTTCTACGTGCTTTAAGAAGTGAAGAAAGTTTCACTCAATACAAGGAGATATCTTTTTCACTAAGACTAGACCCGCGCAGAATGTCTATATAAAAGTGCGTTGTCCGATTTTCAACTTTCTGCGCTAAGTCGAGCGATTAAAATCCAACAGCACGCTTTGTGGTAGTAATTGGAAGTTTGGAAAGTCGTCCACAGACCGGTAAAGATTGCTACGCATAGGCTACGGCGTAGGCGTCACTGTTACGAAAGCTACGTTCTCGTAGCAGAATGCAGTACCAAATAAAATTCTTTAAAACATAAGGGTCAATTTGCTTTGCTACTTAATTTAACTGAAAACCATTCAACTCTAATTGCGTACCATGATTAAAATGATTATTCGCTTCGGTCCGCAACTGTACTTACTTGATCTTCTAAAGATAATCCATTTATTTATTTAAAGTTTATGTACATTATGTATTTATGTGGCAGGTACGAGAAAATACACAGAAAATATATGTACATCCTAAATGTGGCAGCTATGAAATTGTATATTCAGTGTATGAGGAACCACATTGTATTTGTGAATTCTGTTGAAGCTGAAATTTTTATTCAAGGTAAAATTATTTGAATACGTTGAAATTTTTCATTTTGCGCATATTTCTTTTATAGCAGACTAAAAGATTAGCAAAATAAAAGAAATGTTCTTTCTCTGAGGTAAATATATTCGTGACAACTTTAAATAATCAATAACTTTGCAAGAGTAGCAGGCGCCAACGGCAGAGGCAACTGCATCAATCGACAATCGTTGGCGGCAGCCTTCGACGCGTTGTTGGCATCCGCCGATGAGTCGCAAAAGAGACGTCTGTAGCCGTTGACGCGTCTACGGCTATTGCCAACGAGTGTCCTAGAATGCAGTTACCTCTGACGTTGGCACATACTGCCCGTGTATATGAGCCCTAAGATAAAATTAAAAATGTTATAAACATAAAATAATTATTCCTTTCGTCTTAACCAGTCAATTACCGTAATTACAGACACAAATAAAAACCATTGTGTCTGATACCAAATGTGGTTTCTCAGGGACTTAGAGGTTAATATGTTTTTTTAGTGAAATTTCCCAGGTATCCTTTTTCAATGCCACCTCGATCCAATCATTGCAATACGCATACCACTACCTCTTCTTGGACCGGTCTCGGTGGCGCCGTACATTCTCGGGCATCCACTGTGTGAAGACTGTGTCGATCAGGTTAAATATGTAATTGTTTAATCTTTTCACTAAAAACTTTATCATCATCATCATTTCAGCCGCACGTTCTAAAACCTTATCGAGCTCATAATGATGAACGCTTTTTTAAACTGAACTTCTGTTAACTTTTTGCTTTTAATCACGCAAAATATTTTTTATAACCTTTTAAAATTTCTGGCCTTTTCTTATAGTTCGTCGAAGAAACAAAAAAAGAAAGAAGAAATAAATAAATAATTAAGCTATGAAGCCCCGAAACAGTGTCATCGAGACCAAATCAGGTGCTGTCGGAGCTTTTGGCAGTATTAACGTCATATAGACGCGCGGTGTCATGACTGCATCCATGGTCGTCGTCGACCTGTCACTGCGAGCTGCAGAGGGCAGATATTGCCCCTTTCCAGCCCTCTTATGTAGGTCAGGTACGGCGGACCGACGTCCCCTAACGTCCACCGCCCCCTATCATATAAGATCCGAGGTCGTGGCGCCTAATGTTCCACGCGCGCTCGTAGTCCCTGGTGCACCTGCCAGGGTTGAGGATTTGTTCGAATGAGTTACTGTGGCCCTGGCACAGGCAACCGAAGGAACAAGGGTGGGAAGATTTCCCACCCAGAAAAAAAGCCCCTGGTGCGTGTGCGAAGGAACTCGGTGTGGTTTAAATCAGTAGAAGTCTAAAAGATCACTCCGTCCACCCCAGAACGGAGTACATCCTTAAGGATAACCATTTTTAGAAGCATGTTACAGGAAGCTGGATCGAATTAACTCAATTTCAATGGTCATGTATTGCCTTTTATACACTCTCTTAAAGAAATCCGATAGCCGTATCCCACAGATGCATGACCGAACTATAGTACAATCAAACAAATAGATTACTGTAGAGGCCGGTAGCTGGCGAATACTTTGAAACAATGATCTTTAAGTACGCAAAATACTCGCTCAGACGTGGAATTGAGGAGACCAGCTCGTTCTACCTATTGCCTAACAATGGTGTGTGAGTTTTGAGTAGTGATGTCTTATACATCACTATTTCTAGTGTGTTTTAAACCTTAATAATAAATACATGCACAGTCATAAGAAATACTGTTCGTCATCTTATCTCTAACCGACATTATATCATAGTAAAAACATATAAGGCAGTCAATATGTTGGCAGCAAGGATGCACAGAGTGTTTAAGTTTCGCCACTTGTGGATTATATTTCTCTGTAGTAGATGGGTATTTCTTGTCTGCATACCGCATTCATTTCTCGCTTATACCTGTTCCGAGCATCGGAAGCCGACAATACAATAGAATTCTACCCGCGCGTCCAAATTTCCATCCACCACGACAGTGGGAAGACGCGCCGAGGTCGCACGTACGACGCCGCGGGGGAAATCTATTCCTCTGCTTATTATTTATATACCCTTTTGTTACCACTTGCGGAGGTAAAGTCGCTAAATAATACAATGATACTAGAACACTTGCGACGAATCTAATTTATGAGTTAGAACGACGCACGTGTAGTTTTTGTAACCTAAAAAAGTTGTCTGAAACTGTCTCGAGGTTGTCAATCCATTAGGAAATTCTTAGAAGTAGCCTGGAGGGCTAGAGTTGAGCTCGGTGTAAGGCAGGCCTCCTTATAAGGTAACATTTATATAAAAAATGCCGACTTGTTAGTTTAGACATGTTTGCTGAATCTACCTGAGAATTTTTCCGATGTTTCGTCGAGTAAGTAAATAATAGAAAATAGGTTATTTACCTAACTATATGTTTTGTCTATTTCTAATACACAACATGAAATCACGCCTTGTTTGCAGTCGCACGTAATAGGGGGCGAGCCTATTGCCATCAACCAGGCAGAAATCCAGACTTCGAGCTGATACTGAGAAACTCCTAATAGAAATCGAAGCCAGAGCAGTCTCAATCGTTCCAGCAGGATCCCTTGCGACTACTAGACCAGGATAACAGAGCACCAAACAGTTACACATTAATTCATCGATATTTTTTTCCAAGAACGATGTTTTTCAAAAAGTCTAACCAAGTTTTTATGCTTGACTTGACACCCTTACTTGTTCACAGAATTCCAATGAAGAGATAATTCAATAACTTGATATGTTATCAAAATATCAACTTGTTACGAAACTGACACCTGCGATGGAGCTATTCATCCTCGCTCAAGATCGGAGCTTTCGCGAATTATGTATTTTCAATAATGTAATGTATCCAGTTTATTTATGCTTTTTGCTTCGTGAGACGAGAATTTTGGAGAATATTGTTATTATAAGGCGTTCATTACATTAAATAATCTTTTAGTAGAATTTATGTTGAAATTGAATATTTGATTACTAATTACGTAAGTAAATACCTATGATGTTAAACTTGTACTTATGCGTGAGTGTAACTAAGCAATCGTTAAGACTTATTTATACAAATAAGTCTTTAGTTTAATACAAAAGCCATTTTGACTCTTAAAAATGGGTAATGAGTTTTTGAAAAATTGGTGACTAGATTATGTTTTTGTAAAAGCATCAACCAATTTATAGCACCTCGCGATACAATATTGCAAAATGAAAAGATTATTATCTTTATTGTGACTAAATAATGGCAGCCAATACGGGTCGATCGAAGGTTAAACTACGCATGGCGCGGCTAGTTCATGGATGGGTGGCTATCCATTACATATCAAGACCCCTCCGTGACTCAGAAAGCGATGGTCTCGGCTGTCATTTAAAGTTCTTTAACTGTCGTTACAACCAGTAGCCCAGAAGTCTGGCAACAAGGCTTACCAAAGTACATATATTACCCAGTAACTGTGTTCTGATATTCAACTGTATCTAGTTAGACTAGAAGCCAACCCTAACGAAATTGGGAAAAGATTAGGCAGATTCGGACTGGAGAATGGGCAGCAGCGTTCTCTCATCCATTATACCACCATACTGCAATAGCCAGCCCGCTTGTCGAGCGTGGCGATTATGGCAACCCCCCCCCCCCCCTCCAATTTGGGGAGACGTCTTTTGACTGTAATGATACTTGTATGCTATTCTATATTTTCTAAAGTACAAAAACGATAAATGAGACACAATCATTTAGAGTTAACGAACCATTTACCTGCCAACTACCAGGCGACCAGCAACAAACAAGCAGTCGAACTCAACACGATAAACAGCGTCATTGAGTGTACGGTACATTACAAACCGCTCCAATTCATTACGGACGGACGCAAATGATTGAATTAACTGCGCCACCGAGACAACAGGATATTGTGAGGGTCATGATGAATGTGTTGATGCAAAGAATTAATACAATACACAATTCTCATATTAATATCGGTAGGTATACAAAATTAATACGGTAAAGCAATTTAATTTATTTTATGCCTGTTTATAAACGAGGCATTCATTGAGTTGTCACAAACAATAGTGAAGTGTTTAAAGTAGTATTTACATAGTTAAATATGGGAACGAACATTGGACAAATTAAGTTTTGGGAAATGTAGGGATGAATAAAGAGCCAAGATGAGAATGTTAAGACTCCCGTAAGCAGGCGCGACGTGACAACGTGGTTAGTGAAAACCGTTCTACAATGGTTGCATCGCGCCTTTCCGAAGAATGCTTTAGGAGAGATGTGTGGTTTGAATAGATACAATAAGAGAAAAGTACATAAGAGGGAGTCTGAAGGTAGCACGGTAACTAAGAAGTTGTATGAAAATCGGTTGTCACGGTATGGGTGTCACCGGAAAATAACAAGAACCGTAAATTTACTAGGAAATTTATAAACTTTCGTAGGATTCTAAACGAGACATAAATTGTATTATTTTACGGCCACATTTTCGTAAATTGATAAACTTACCGAAGTCACGCGTAAAATAATAAGTAAGCAATAACACGCTCTGATTGGTTGAATAAGTCACGTGTTCCTTCTCGTTCCTCTCCACCGCCATTGTTCGCCAAAAATATTATTTATGTTTAAATGTTGAAACGGTTACCTAATTAACAGTCGCTCGCTTCGTTCGCGTTCATAAGGTCACAATGTAACCTAACCCAACCTAACATCTGAGTAAGACAGTTAGGTACATTGTCAAATAAAATAAAATACATTTTATAGGGACACGAGCATTGCCACTGTCAGCATCGACCAATCAGAGAGCAGTGTGTTATTTTCCGTAGTTTAAAGAAGCGTCAAATTAAATGCTCTTCTGTGATTGGTCGAACCGTTTAGAATCTTACGAATGGATATCCGTTAGTTTATAAATTTACCACGAGACGTCGCAAATTGATAAATTTGCGAAAATGTGACCGTAAAATAATACAATTTTTCTCTCGTTTAGAATCCTACGAAGGTTTATAAATTTCCTAGGAAATTTATAAACTGTCGGATCTTGTTATCTAACGGTGACATGGGCACGTGATACGGAGGAATAAGAAAAATGTTGTGAAGAAAGTTTTGAGTATGAATGTCAATGGTTATTAAAGTAGGAGGAGACCAAAGCAACGATGGATCGACTGTGTGAATTATGATATGAGTAGAAAGGGGGTGACTACTGAGATGACGACTAATAGAGAAGTGTGGAAGAAAAAGACATGTTACGCCGACCCCAAATAAATTGGGATCAGAACAGGAGAATGATGAAATAAAATACCCGTATATTTCTTGTCGATTGAATAACAAAAAACGCATTCTATTATACACTTGTATCTCAATACATAACCTATGTCTTTGTTATATTTTCTAACAAAAATATTGATACGAAATATATTACGCAACATCATAACTTCATAAAGTATCTACAAAAAATCGTCTCATCTTGATTTGATCAAAATTCAGCATTTAAAAAAGAAAGGTTACATTGCTTTAAAAATAATTCCATTGGTGGTAAATATAATTTTGCGAGTCATACTCTCATTTTCTTCGAAGTACGACCTAAACCTTTAAGCGGTAAGACTGTAATGTTTTTATTAGAAAATATCGGAATGAAACCGGTAACGAACCGTATCGAACGGAAACCGGGGTATTAGTAACTGATGCATGTTGCATAAAGCCTAATCAATTGGGTTTACAGATAAATCTAATAGCTAGGTTAAAATTTAGGTATCAAAATAAATATGATAAGGTATTAACGATATTGTTGGAAATATGTTATATTTTTATTAAGAAAATAGATGGTAAATGAAGCCTCAATTTTCTTAAATGACTTATTCATGATAATAAAATATGTCAAATACTAAAGCAAAATATTATAGCAGTGTTGGCCGGGTGGTAACGGCCGTGACTTACGAGTAGTTGATCGTGAGTTCGAACCCGAGCAGGCGCTTTAATTTGTGTAAATAATTTCATCACCACTACTCTCAAAACGGTGAAGGAAAACATCGTAAGAAAACCGTGAAATGTCTCAGAACCAAAAATTCGAAGACATGTGACATCTAACAACCCGCACTGGGCCTGCGTGGTGGATTATTGCCCACTCCCTCTCACCGAGAGGAGGCCTGTGTCCCAGCATTGGGAACATTATAGGCTGATGATAAATAAATATTATTTATTTAACATAGTTTATCTCGACCCACAACTATTATTGTGACATGATAAATCCAATTTATTATTGTGAAACAAAATTGTGTATATTAATGATTTAATTAGCCTAAATAAGCAATATAAATTCAGTGAAAATACAAAATCACTTCGTTCATTCAAATCTATGATTTTATTCAGTTTATTTGATGGAAATTTTGGTACAAAGTACTACTACTACTTTTTTTTACAATTATAATCAACAAAAATGTGAGTGGTAGGTACCAAATGATATAGGTATATCATTTATATGCAGCCCGCCCTTTGGGTATTCCCTTTGAAGAGCGATATAGTTATTTTTTATACACAAAAAAGTAGATTTTCAGGAAGCACATATTTTTCCAATTGAGTCTTATAGGGTGTTTAAATTATTGAAAATGGATCACACTATCACGTCCTGGAAAGAATACGTCAATTTACAAGTCACCTGTATAATATACAGCATGCAAGTATCAGAAAGGTGTGATGAAATTAAAGGTTATGGCAAAGACCATCAAACTGTATTACTTTGTCCATGGGACAAACAGTGTAATCGCGAAAAAAAAAAACATATCCCATACAGAACTTCAATACGTACTGAACTCATTAATGTATACTAGTGACCGCCCATTGGTCGAAATTCGACCGTACTTCATTTGAATAGAAATACATTAATAAATGAAAAAAAAATATAATCCACATCTACACTATATATATCATATATAATTATAATATTATAATTATAATTTATAATTTTATAATATAATATATATATATATATATATATATAATTATATAATAATATTATAAATGCGAAAGTAACTCTGTCTGTCGGTCTGTCTGTCGGTCTGTCTGTCTGTCTGTCTGTCTCGCTTTCCTGCTAAAACTACTGAACCGATTTAAATTAAATTTGGTAGACTGATAGTTTAGAGCGTGAGAAAGGACATAGGCTACTTTTTATCCCGGTAGTATGTTCCCGCGGGATAATTTCCGACCTCCACGCGGGCGAAGCCGCTGGCAAAAGCTAGTAATAAATAATAATAATAATATGGTTATATTTGACATTCAGTAACACTATAAACAAATAGTATTAAAGACAAATATTCTCGATATGATCATAGATTTTAAAAATGAAATAGGTTATATATCTGTAAAATTAATTTATTACCTATAGTTATACTGGACATTCAGTAAGATTTTAGACACAAAATATTAAAGACAGATGTTCTGGATTGGACCACAGAACAAAAGAATATCTATGCATGTGTGTATTAAATACACGGTAGTGAATAGTAGTGTGTAACGTGTTATTTATTGAAAATAATGTATTTTTACGCATAATTTAAAAAAAAATATTAGCATTCGTCACTTCTACTCTGTATAAACTATAAGTGTGCGAAATTTCATACTCTTCCGTCCGCCCAATTTTCGTAAAAAGGGATCCAAAGTTTTCGCTTCACGTATTAATATATCTAAGATGGTAGTTTCCCATGGATAGGATTGTGAAACATGCTGCATTTCAAAATAAAATAGTATAATATTAAATTCTCTTGTTTGCTTCCTTTCATATCTACACTATCTGACGTCTGACAATGAAATACGTGAGTTGGAATGTCACCGTTCTGCCAACATTTCAATGTACAGGGAAGAAACTTGAAAAGTAACCAGTCGGTAGAGATAGGAGCAATATAATTTAAGTTTAAAATGCCCGCTAACTTACGAGGCACGAGACCGCGCAACTGTTGCCGTAGAGATGTTGCATGTTTGTGGGATTTTGTGAGTCCCGGGAATTGGTAAGTTTGTCCTGTTTCACATTTTCGAAGTATGTAGGTATCTAGCTAGCTACCAGACGAATGCAAAATTTAAAGAATGTATGTAGGGAATAAGTAGAATGTTTTTTTTAAAATAATATATCCAAAATAGGAGCGAATAGAAAGCTTAATAAAATTTTGATTTTGGCTTAGTGAGTTCTTTGTTTTTTTGGTAGAACAATGTTGGTAAGCCGGTTGTGTTTTTTTACTTCACTGTTATATTTTTTAATAATAAAGTTTTATTAAGTTTATCGCTGAATTTTATTTTCCTTACCATTTATACAACATTAACTGCCCGAAAAGCTCAAATGCACCACTTTTAAACTGTCTGCAAGATTAGAGATATTTTAAACTTTGAAGTTTGTAATAACTTAGTTTAGTTATTGTATTTTTCTCTATTAAATTATTTTGTTACATAAATACATGAATAAATAATACCTTATTATTTTTATATCATCAAAGCTTGTGACGACACGAAGCCAAAATTATAATGATGGACACATCAGAGAACACAGGAATTTTCCGAAAAATTAGAAAAGTCCTTAACATGATTATTACCTATCGTCAAATTCCCGGATCCCGGTACAATTATTACTAACATGAACATCCCTACGTCGTACGTGGCAGCTGGGACAACTTTGTACTGCAAAACAGACTGAAATATAAATTATAATTAAATTCTTTTCGTAAAAACTTTCTTCGTACGACATGTATAGAATCTCCTTCAAGTATTTCTGTTTAAATTAAAAGTTGACGCTTATTAAATCTGTTGAATTTTGATTAAAATAAATTGTTAGTGGCATTATGAAATAATAGGTACTCGTGCTATTAAAAAGCACATTAATTTATTTAATGGGAAGGGGACATATCAATACTTGAAAAAAAAAAAAAAACCACCATTTCATTGTGTTTGTGTTTTTGTGTGAATGTAATAATATATATTTGGTAAGATAAAACAACTGCCCGGACACTGTATTTGTGCCCGGTATATGATCCGTATTTGTATGTATTTGTCCCGGCATTGGTCTCGTGGTCGTAAGCGCGACGGCTGAGTGTGTGGGGTCTTGGATTCGATTCCCAGGTCGGACAAAGTGTTATTGAGTCTTTCTAATAAGAATTTCTTAGTAATAGCCCGGAGTTTTGAAATTTGGCGGTGCAATACCCGCGTGCGCAAAACATGTTAAGCCGTGGGTCCTGCGCCTGATTTCTCACCGGTCGTGTTATTGCCGTCCCATCGGACTATGAGAGTGAGGGAAGATGGAGTGCCCTTGTGTCTGCGCACACACTTGTACCACTTGTGCATTATGATATCTCCCGCGCCCAAGGCTAGTCTCCGTTGAGATTGGCTGCCATGGCCAAAATATGATCTGGAGGACTCTATAGCAATAGGCCCCTGTTACAAGGAACTTTAACATAACTGGCGAAAGGTGGGTGTAGGTACTTCAGGTACACCTCTACCTTTTTTTTTCAGGATTGGAAATCATCATATGACTTCTCCCGCTCTGGGCGGAGCGGGAGGGCGTGTCAGACTTTTACTGACTAAAACCCACCCGTGTTCCATCAGTTGCCCATGTGCCAGGGTCACGGTATCTCTTTCGAACAATCACGCGACCCCGGCAGGTATCAGTCCTAGTAGACCCCTATACTGCTGCTGACATCTCTTTGAGGCGTGCGTGGAACACTACGCGCCGTCGACCCGAGCCTGGTCCTTACCGGGCGGCGAGCTACCCATTGCTCGCCACCCGCAAGCTCGCGCCTATGGTGGCCGGGAGTCCGCTATGGACTCCCGACGCCCGGGGCGTCTCCTCCTGCGGCGGCTAGGGACGTGAGGGCGCAGAGACTGCCACTCACTCACGCGCCCCGCCTCCTCCTTCGCGAGCATTACTGCTTCGCAGAAGGAGGTGACGGCTTCCCATTCCCTCTCGCTCCGTACCATGGCTCGCACCAGGGCCGGACGCGAGAGGTCGCCGCCGCCGATCGCCTTCACGAGGACACGGCGGTGCTCCGCCCAGGAAGGGCACACCTCCACCGTATGCTCCACCGTGTCCTCCAGACGATCCTCGCAATGGAAACACCCGGACGTATGCTCCCGCTTTATCCTGAACAGAAACCCACCGAAGCACCCATGCCCGGTGAGAACCTGCGTCAGGCGGAAGGTGAGGACGCCGTGATGCCTCTCTATCCACTCCTCAAAGAGGGGACTTACCGCCGCAATTGTGGCGTGCCCAAGGTACACCTCTACCTTACCCTTCGGGAATTACAGTCGTGATGTTCTGTTAAGAAATAAAACTTCCACAAACCGAACGGTAGTACTAGGAAAACATGACACAAGCGGAACGACAACTCAACAAACTGTCATTAAGATTGCAACATTGCACATGAGTATTTGGGTACAGTCGAACTCATAAAGTCTTTATCACCCTACGATTAAATGTCAGTTGCGTATCGTAAAACAACTGCAGTCCATTCACACTTATATTACCTTTGACTTTATGTCACTGTTAAAAGGAAAGTGATCTTTGTCTTCTTTGCAATAAAGTTGCTTTTGGGTTACTGCCACTAACAAGCCTGTCAATAGCACAGAAACCTTTATTCTCGATACAGTAAGATTGATGTTGGGTTGCTGTTATGACTGTTAACAGAGGGGGCATTTCACGTCAAGCGGACAGGGAAAAAAAAGTGAGGTTATGAAATTTGTTCATATTAAGTCCAGTTATACTGCTGCCAGCTATTTCTAGTAGATATAAATACAGACACGATTTTTTTTATAAATATGATGTGTATTTGTCTAGTTATAGGCTCCTAAAGAATCGTCTAAACTGAAATTAGGATTTTTTTTTGAAGATTTTTTTCATATTGCAAACAATTACAACAAATTTTCAAACTATGCGATTTGTATAGAAATTTTCCCGATCTTTTTAAAAGAGGAAGCAAATTTGAAAAAAAAAAATGTCTTATAAACCGGAAGTAAACATTTCAAAACAAAATTTGGGAAACTTCTACGATTTTTTTAAAATTTTCGTGTTTTAAAATATAGCTAGTATCTAAATAATACACCAGAAGTTTTGAAATGAAATCTGTATTAGTTAAGGAGATAGGTAAATTAATGTATGTACATGTAGGAGTAGTAGATGTGTATTTGTCTAGTTATAGGCTCCTAAAGAATCGTCTAAACTGAAATTAGGATTTTTTTTCGAACATTTTTTTCATATTGCAAACAATTACAATAAATTTTCAAACTATGCGATTTGTATAGAAATTTTCCTGATATTTTTAAAAGAGAAAGCAAATTTGAAAAAAAAAATTGTCTTATAAACCGGAAGTAAACATTTCAAAACAAAATTTGGGAAAATTAGACAATTTTTTTTTTAATTTTCTTGTTTTAAATTATAGCTTAGAGTATCTAAATAATACACCAGAAGTTTTGAAATGAAATCTGTATTAGTTAAGGAGATAGGTAAATTAATGTATGTACATGTAGGAGTAAGTATGCTGTTTGTTGGGGTTTTCTCGTCGTTGACGGATACCCCGGTAGTTGTTGTAGGAAGATAGTTAGTTCACACCAAACCACTGTTTTGTTCAATAGTTTAATTACGTTTAAGTTACGATTGTTTAGTTATCTGAGCCGCACTTGATTCAATGTTATTATTGATCGACCCGCTTGTGGCTGAGTTTTAGTGACGACTGAATTTATATTAGAAAATAATTAATAAAGTACGTTTAGCGTAATTCATTACATGCGCAGAAACGTACTTTTGCTGTATGAGCAATATTGGCTCGTACATGCTCCCGAGGGAAAGAATATGTACGCACTCAGATTACCAAACTTGAGTTACAAGTTAAATAGTATACAATACATGTTATTAAGCAATCAAAACAATAAGCAAAAAATAATTCTTAATTAATTAATCATAGTTTAAATCTTGTTCCAATTGCTGGTAGCGGTGGCCGGTAGTTTTCCGAATATCCACCTCGTATTTTGGCGTAGGCAGGAATCTCTTTCAGTTCTATATCTTCTGTCCTTTCTTGAATCTTGTTCGCGTTGGCTGCAGTATCGCTCTTCTTACGAGCCTGAAGATATCTTCTTATTCGCCAAACTATTATAGCGGCGACGATTCCTCCCACCAGCAAAGAGCTCATAGCGTAGTTACCTATGTCGTGCACACTTAGGCCGTTAGGTAGGCTCTCTCGTCCCTTTTGTGCGGTTATAAGGTCATCTAATAATTTGTGGTCATTAGATAAGTTTAATTTCGGTAGCACAACCTTTGTGTTTTTGAATGTATTCCACATATCATTTGGTGAGTCAATAGTAGGTACCTCCAAGGTTATTCCAATGTTTGTATTACTACTAAAAACGTTATGGGAATAAATTGTGTTGTCTTTGTGCTGAAGTATGCAGTCCTGACCTAGGGCAAGGAGCCCTGCTTTTGTTATAGTGGTTGTTGTAATTCGATTTTCGCAAACAATGCGAATCGTGCACTCATTGATGCAATTATAAAGCCATATGTTTGGTCTCTGTAATTTTATCCATTGGTCAGCGCATTGTTGTGATACCCAATCACATGTAATGTTATTTACATTTTGACTAATTATTTTAGCTTCGCAGGATGCTGTGGCCCCATGTAGGTTGTTGATAGTTGTAGAGGCGTGGCAGATATGATTGTCCGCCGTCATTGTGGTACACTGCTGAAGATCAACCTCTTCCATCTGTATGTAGGTACTCTTTACGAAGTTGACTCCAATATATTGTGTTGCTGTCTGTATCACTTGACATTGTTCAGCTGTTTCCCATCTAGGAATAACTATATTGCGATACAGTGTATACTCGTCATCGCTTAGTAACGGGATATGTAATTCGAAGAGTAAGTACTGTTCGGTGAGTCGGGCTTTAACATAAATAATGTTGTAAATATTTTTTATGTTCGACCCATTGCTGTGTTTGATAGGCAATGTTAATCTTTTCGGTATGATACCGGCAATGTAATTGAGTTGTTCAGATAGCTGCTCCGGTGTGAATAATTTCATGTCGAGATGGCCTCTGTAGATATCTGTCAATGCACTTAAGAGCATTTCTTGGTTTCTCCTTAGTACTGAGATAAGTAAACTAGCTGTTAAAGCGCCAGCATTGACATCATTCATTGTTTTCATTCGTTGAAATCTGTTTTCTATAACAGCCGTATTATATTTCGTTTCATTCATAAATTGTTGAATTACTTCCAGTTGCGTCTTTACAAAGTCTTCATTTTTCTTGATGACGTTGTTTTCTGCTTCGATAATCAGTGTCTGATTTCGTATCAGTTGTAGTAAATATTGTTCGTTTGTTCTAATTTTTTCTATGTCCTGAGCGTATTTTTCGGCGAAATCGCTGTCAAGGACACCAAATAGGGCTCGTGCAAGATTTCCTACGCCGTTGACGTAGCCACGTCGCCTCCGCTGTTGATGTTGAGATCGCAACAATATGTTATACTCGTTCAGCTGGTCCATTTCGAACTTGAGTTGTTGTGACGTAGAGTGACATGGTTCGTTAGGCATCGTGTCGCATAGTTGGCCTAAATGATTTACGAACTCCTCTACCTTTGTCGTACTTTGCCAGAATGTTGTCAGGTTGTAGTATACAAGAAGTTTCCATTCATCGTGGATGAGTTGGATGTTTCCGACGGGGTCAAAGTACACTGGTTGGTTTTCAGTTAACCGAGTTATTTTAAAATGTTGCAGGGGTGCTGCTAGTCCACATGATAGCGTTGTAAATGCTACTAGTAACATCATAAGCAAACTGTTTACCCCTTTTCGACTTTTATTAGTGCTTTTCTTTGGCTCGTCGTGCTCCGTTTCTGGACTTACTTCTTGTGTTTCAGCGCTTCCGCGTACTTCGTTTATAGGTAGCGGGGCGAGTTTAGTTATGGGTCTTTTAAGTACCCCATTTTGTGTCTTAAGCGTGACTACTCGAACTAAGTTGTCACTGCCTGGGTGCAGTTCTACTACTCGTCCCATAGCCCATCTGCTTGAGGGTAGATTACTTTCCTTGACGAGAACTAGCTGCCCTTTCCGTATGTTTTCTTTAGTTTGTTGCCATTTGTTTCGGTTTTGTAGTGAATGAAGGTATTCTTTCGACCAGCGGCCCCAATAGTGTCGACGCATGAGCTCAATGAGTTTCCAGTTGTTTCTGATGTCTATCGTTTTGCTTTCTTCAGGTTCATTGAGTGGTAGTGTTAGTGTTGGACTCCCCGTGAGAAAGTGACCAGGAGTGAGGTATTCCAGATCTTCAATATCTTCTGATAATGGGCACAGTGGCCGGCTGTTCATGCACGCTTCGATTTGTGTGAGAAGCGTTGCAAATTGTTCGTAGGTAAGCTTTTGTTGTCCGATCACCCTTTTCAGGTGTGCTTTCATGGAACGTACTGCGGCTTCCCATAAGCCTCCTGCTGATGGCCAGGATGGAGCGTTGAAATGCCACTCGATTTGGAGGTCGTTGATCTCCTTAAAGAACTCTGACGATTGCAGTGTTTTAAATAGTTGGAACTCTTCTTTTAAAACTCTTGCGGCTCCGACAAAGTTGGTTCCGTTATCCGAGTAAATATGTTTTGGGGTGCCTCTTCGGGCGCACATTCTTCTTAGTGCTGCGATGAAAGTTTCCGTTGATAGGTCCGAAACAAGTTCGATATGCACTGCTTTTGTGCACATACATATGAATATGGCTATGTAGCCTTTGCAGGTTTTTATCCCGCGGCCTTTGTTTATCTTTACGTCCACATGGCCTGTAAAGTCGACGCCGGTATGTGAAAACGGCCTCGATGGAGTAATCCTTTCTTTAGGGAGGTTGCCCATCAACTGTTCACTTCGAGTTGTTGCGTATCGACGGCATCGAATGCATTGTCGCAGTATTTTCTTGACGGTTCGATTGCCGCTGATTATCCAGTAAGTGTTTCTAGTGTTAGCTAGCGTTAATCTTGCTCCACCGTGTAAAGTTCGTTGATGCGCGTTTTCAACAATAAGTTGAGTAAGTCTTCCCTCTCCTGGTAAAAGAACGGGGTGTTTCGTTTCCACTGGCAAGTTTGATTGGTTTAGGCGTCCTCCAACACGTAAAACTCCATTAGAGTCCAGAAATGGATTAAGTTTCAAAATGTTGCTTCTGTTGGCAAGTTTTTCACCTTTGTTTAGGGAATTTATCTCATTATCGAAATAATCCCGTTGCACTGATTTAATAATTATAAATAGCGTGTTGTTTTGTTCGTGCAAGTTCAGTTCATGGCACTCAGTTGACCTTCTTTTGTTTCGTAATGCATCAGCAAAACGTATCACCAAAGTAAGTATTCTTGTAATACGATTTATGTTGCTATGTTGTTCAAGTAATGAATTTATTAATTCATTTTTTATCGACGTGGGTTCCGTACTATTAGTCGTATAACAGTTTGTTAGAAAGCCCTCGTTTGTGCTATAAGTTTCTTTAGAGTCAAGGGCTTGTGTTTCTTGCTCCTTAAGCCATTTAGGGCCTTCCCACCAAAGGGAATAGTTGACCAGTTTGGATGGTGGAAATCCTCTTGTGGCACAGTCGGCAGGGTTTTCGTTTGTTTTTACGTAACCCCAGTTGATCGCAGGCACGATGTTTATTATTTGTGTTGTTCTGTTAGTTACATACTTTTCGTATTTAGTTTGATTTCCCTGAAGCCATGCTAGAACGACCTTAGAGTCGGTCCAGCAGGTAATCTTTAGCTCGTAATCTTCAAGGATTTTTGTTATCCTTTGTAGGAACTTCGCTAGCAAAACTGCGGCGCATAATTCCAATCTCGGTATTGTAGTTTTCTTCTTGATTGGTGCCACTTTAGTTTTTGCTGCGAGTAGTGTTGTTTCGTAAGCGCCACTGGATGACGTAGTTCGGCTGTAGATAACGCATGCGTAGGCTTTCTCGCTCGCGTCACAGAAGGCTTGCAATTCGATCGTACTATTGTTTTCATTTTTTATCCATCTTGGTAAACTTATGAATTTTATGTTTGGCAGGTCGGATTTTATTTGCCTCCATTCCTTTTCTATGGAATCCGGTACATTTTCATCCCAGCCAATATTTTGGCAGCTATCATTCCATAGTTTTTGGAAAAGCAGTTTTGCTTGTAGTGTTATTGGAGCCAACCAACCGAGTGGATCGTAGATCTTGCTTATTTCTGACAATAGCCTGCGTTTTGTATATGATGCATTTTTGCTGTCATTAGGTGCTTCACTAATAAAATGGAATGTGTCGCTTGCGTCATTCCATGTGAGCCCCAGTGTTTTGCTGAACTCTTGTTGTTTGAAGTTAAATTCGTTATTGTTACTTTTCTCTTTCTTTTGTAGGTCTTTGAGAATAGATGGTTCGTTCGTGGACCATTTTCGTAAAACAAAACCACCTTTCTTCAGTAGTTCGCTTAGCTCTTTTTGCAGTAGCTTTGTCGATTCTATGGTATGTTGGCCCGTAATGGCGTCATCCATATAAAATTCGTTAAGTAGCGCCTTTTGGGCCAGAGGGAAAGCGTTGCCTTCATCTTTGGCCAGCTGTTGGAGAGTCCGCATCGCTATGAATGGTGCGACTTTGGTCCCGTATGTTAGGGTACACAGTTGCATAGCTCTCAGTGGTTCTCTCTTGGATTCTCTCCAAATAATTCTTTGAAGACATTGTTGATCTTGATGAATAAGGATTTGACGGTACATTTTCTCAATGTCCGCCGTTAGAACATATCTATAGCTCCGCCATTTTATGACCAGGGATAGTATGTCCTTTTGTAGATTTGGCCCTTTTTCCATCAAATCGTTTAGGCTGTATCCGGAGTCTGTTTTCATTGATGCGTTAAAAACAGCTCGTAGTTTCGTTGTTGATGAGCACTCCCTTACTACGCCGTGGTGTGGTAGGTAGGATTGTACTCGACTTTCCGATTCTGTCGCGGGTTTCATGTGACCCAAATCGATGTATTCTCGGATGAAATCTTTGTATAGTTTAGCGAAGTGTTCTTGCCTCGCCATTTTCTTTTCTAAATGAAGAAACTGTGCTGTAGCTTGAGGTTTCGAGTTACCCAGGTTTTGTTCGTAGTCAGCGTGCATTGGCATTTTCACCACATAACGCCCGTTGCTTAATCGTTTGGTTGTTTCTGTGTAATATTTTTCACAGAATTCGTCTTCCGTGTAGTTTTCGGATTCCGAAGGGATGTCTTCTATTTCCCAAAATTTTGTTAGATTGTCTAGCTCTGTTAGCGTTACTAGACAGTTAACCTGCTTTGTAGCTCCGCACAATATCCAGCCCAACTTTGTCTGTTGTGCTACTGGGGAACCATTGTTATGCTTAATTATTCCTCCTAGGATCACGTCGGAGTAAACATTTGCTCCAAGCAGAAGATCGATGGGTCCAGAGATGTTGTAGTCTGGATCAGCTAACTCAATATTGTGAAGATGTGTCCAGTTCTCTGTGTTGATCGTTGAGTTTGGCAAATTGTTGATGAGTTTACTCATCACTAACGCTTCTGTTAGGAATGTATAATCAGAGTGGATAGACTTGCATTCCAATTTTATCATCCCTTTACTTTTGCCCATTATAGTGCCAACTCCAGTGACCGCAGCGTTCATTTTATTTCGGGGTAAGTTCAACCGTTGTGCAGCATTTTCTGTGACCAAACTTACTTGAGAGCCTTGATCCAGTAACGCCCGAAGGATGACGTAATCTCCTTCCTTGTTCTTGACCCGTAATTGAAGAGTCGTTAAGAGTATCTCTTGTTCACCGTTAATGTGATTAGATGTTCGCTCAGCCATCGTTGATGTGGTTGGCGTTGATTGTTGCCCTTTCAGATTATCATCATGGAGAAGAGAGTGATGCTTGTAGTTACACGTGCGGCATTTTTTCATTGAGTTGCATTTATTTCCGCCGTGACTAAACAAACAATTTTTGCACAAGTTAAGATTTCTTGTTGTTTTGTTTCGCGTTGCGACATCCATGTCCATGAATGTAGGACACTGCCTCAGCGTGTGATCGTTTTTGCACAGTGGACATTTCCTCAGCGTTGCATGGAAGGTTTTTGTCCACTTTTCTGTGTCTTTAAAGTTCGTTGACTTGTTGTTGTTATAGTTTTTATGTTGGTTATTTGATGAGTAGTTTTGTTTCCCGCCATTCTTTTTGTTACGGGATGTTTCTAGAGTCATGAACTGCAATTCCAGGAACTCCATAAACTCCTCTAAGTCTGGCAGCTCTCTTGACTGTTTCATCGTTTTTATGTAGTCAGCGTACGTGACGTCATCCAGTTTGGAGGATAGTAAATAGACGATAAGTGGACCCCATACAGGAATATTAATGTCTATGTTTTCTAGGCCATTTAAACACTCTTTAGTTGTGTCATACAGCTTCTTCATGTTAGTCGAGTTTGGTTTTTCTATGGACGCTTGATTGAGAAGTGTTTCTATGTAGGAAGTGAAAAGTAATCGCTTGTTGTCGTAGCGGTGCTCAATAATATTTAGGCACGAGTCATAATTCTCAGCACTCACAGGAAGGTGCTTGATTAACTTTTCTGCTTCGCCTTTCAATTTTGACTTTAGGAACTTCATTTTCTGCGTTTTGTTCAGCGTTGGATTGTTATGAATCATCTCAAAGAATAAATCCCTAAAGGAGATCCAGTTGTTGAAAGTTCCGTTGAACTCCGGTAATTCCATACGCGGTGTTGTTTTTTCATAATGGGATGTCTCAAAGATTTTTCTATTTAGCTCTTCCTTTAGGTTGTCGTAGACTTGCTCCCAATGGTCGAATTTTGCTTCATAGTCCTTGTCGTTCCCTTGCAGTAAATAGCTTAGTTCCCAGTGAATCTTGTCGATGGATTCCCACTTCGATCGTAATATGTTGACTTGATCTTGGAGTTGCCACTTCTCTTTCATGTCATCCAGATTAATTTTGGAGACCGCTCGCTTAAAAGCATTGAAGTTACACATTTGATTACGTAACAGAGTTGATAGGTGCTTGTCCGTTTCATCCCCGATTTGTTGGTGTACTCCAGTTGTATCAAAGTGCGGTGTTCCGGGAGTTTCTAGTATTTTCGGTTTTGAAATACCCGAAAATCCAGGTTCGCTTATCAACTTGTTTCGTAGTTGATTCATAGATTGCATTGTTTCGTCAAACATGCTTCTAGTGATAATAAATATGTCCTGCCTAAAGTAGTCATGGTCTCTTTGGCCAGATTCATACTTCTTCAAAATTTCATGATTCGATCGAAACTCATCCCACAGGGGTTGTAAAGCTTCGATGCGCTTGTTCAGGTAGTCTGTGGTTTTTCTACTCACAGCATCCTTTTTATAGTTGGTTTGTAGAGTTTTGATTCTCTCGTAGCTGTTTTGCTGTCTCGTTATAAGTTCCACGAATTCAGGGCAGTCTTCTGTCGGCATTGTTTCTGCCTTGTGGCTGCGCGTGGTTGGCGTGTAAGTAGTGAGTACTCACGAAGTTTTCGGAGCTGAAGTAACCGCAGGATGTGATCCCCGCTGATTATTTCTAAGTTGAAGCAGTAGATGTAATCTCCGCCGATTGTTTAGTTGTAGTTGTAGCAGTAGACGTCTTCTCTGCTGGTTCGTTAGTTACAGGCACTCAGTGTAGCTCACCCTCCTTTACGTTATGTGCAACGTCTCAATGCTATCGGTGAGACCCGCTTGTGGGAGGCCAATAACACCGATTTGCTAACGTAACTGGGATATACCACGCTAAGCACTCTGCTGATGAGGAGACACGACGGCTTACGAGGTGATATGCCGCGTGATCCGGCTCGAAGGACCAAAAGATGTTGGGGTTTTCTCGTCGTTGACGGATACCCCGGTAGTTGTTGTAGGAAGATAGTTAGTTCACACCAAACCACTGTTTTGTTCAATAGTTTAATTACGTTTAAGTTACGATTGTTTAGTTATCTGAGCCGCACTTGATTCAATGTTATTATTGATCGACCCGCTTGTGGCTGAGTTTTAGTGACGACTGAATTTATATTAGAAAATAATTAATAAAGTACGTTTAGCGTAATTCATTACGTGCGCAGAAACGTACTTTTGCTGTATGAGCAATATTGGCTCGTACACTGTTTATGTCGGTTAATATGCGAATTATGGAATTCAAACGCGACACTATTGAAATTTATCATCCTGTTTATGTTTGTTGAAGCTCTAAACTAATTAGGTGTAGTTATTAAAAAATAAAATAATATCAAGACAATCATAAAAAAAACATTTGAATAGCTACAAATATTAGTAGGAAGAAGTAAAAGATAATTTTATCTTTAGCTTATCAAAAAGTTTACTCTTACCAAAAAATACTACAAACATAACTTCTTGAACAAGCTATAGATGTGTCTTAAATTATATACAACATTAATTTTTGTTTATGCGATACCCGAAACACGGGTCTAGTATTATTATGTAAAGAATCTATGAATAAAATTTCAAAACTGTATCATTAATAATCACAAAGTTATAAGCTTGATAAGTTACCTGGTTGTCCACGCAAAAACATATGCAGATCACCACAAACAGCTAGTGTACGTACCATCTCCGTGTAATGGACGTTTGAGTACGAGAAAGACATGATAATTTTAAAATCGAAACAAAACACTAAGGCCCCGCGACTTGGAAGCGTAATTAAATATTTTTGGTACAAAATATAACATGGTGTAAAAATTATTGGAATCGATTCAGTTACTGATTCTGAACAAACTATATTCAGGTTTCGCATATACTAAAAATAATCTTGTATATAACCAACGGTGCCTCTCAAAATTTTAAAAATAGATTTAATTCTGTGAATTGATTTTATTATAAACATGATTTTAATACGAATGCAGAAATACATTTTCACGCAACGTCTCATGGAAAGGGGCCATGTGATGGTCTTGGGGGAACCTCAAACGTTTAGCGACGCGTGCATGTCTACAATTACCTGCAAGTAGATCAATCCTTTCGCCAATGCCATTATATGAATGGGCAAAATCATCTTTAAAACAAACAGCGATTTACTACTGTTCCTTTCTGTTGGCATGGGCGAAAAGATTGATCTACTTGCAGGTAATTGTATACTTGCACGCGTCGCTAAGCGTGCACATGGCCCCTTTCCATGAGACGTTGCGTGAAAATGTATTTCTGCATTCATATTAAAATCATGTTATAATAAAATCAATTCACAAATTTGAATCTATTTTTAAAATGTTGAGAGGCACCGTCGGTTATATATATATATAATTTAAGACACATCTATAGCTTGTTCAAGAAGGTATTTGTGTAGTATTTTTTGGTAAGAGTAAACTTTTTGATAAGCTATAGATAAAATTATCTTTTACTTCTTCCTACTAATATTTGTAGCTATTCAAATGATTTTTATCAATGTCTTGATATTATTTTATTTTTTAATAACTACCCCTAATTATTGTTAGAGCTTCAGCAAACATAAACAGGATGATAAATATATCAATAGTGTCGCGTTTGAATTCCATAATTCGCATATTAACCAACATAAACAGCATACTTACTGGTATATGTACATCCATTAATTTACCTATCTCCTTAACTTATGCAGATCCCATTTCAAAACTTCTGGTGTATTATTTAAATACTCTAATCTATGTATATTTTGAAATAAGAAAAGTAAAGAAAATGGTCGAAGTTTCCAAAATTTTGTTTTGAAATATTTACTTCCGGTTTAGAAGACTATTTTTTTTTTTCAAATTTGATTCCTTTTTTAAAATATCAGGAAATTTTCTATACAAATCGCATAGTTTGAAAATTTATTGTAATTGTTTACAATACGAAAAAAAAACTTCAAAAAATCCTAATTTCAATTTAGACGATTCTTTAGGAGCCTATAACTAGACAAATACACATCATATATATATAAAAAATTGTGTCCGTGTTTATATCTACTAGAAGTATAACTGGACCTAATATGAACAAATTTCAGAACCTCAATTTTTTTCCCCTGCCCGCTTGACGTGAAATGCCCCAGAGGTAAAATACGTATAACTGTGAACAGTTTGTAGGTGAATTAGTCCACCTGCCAGGGTCGTGGACTTATTTGAGAGAGTTACCGTGGCCCTGGCACAGGCAACTGAAGGAACAAGGGTGGGTTTTAGTTAGTAAAAGTCTGAAACGCCCTCCTGCTCTGCCCAGAGTGAGAGAAGTTATTTGATGATTACCCACCAAGAAAAAAACAAAAGATGAGTTAGTCCCTATTAGAGGTTCAGTTAACTGGAGAAGACTAAAGAATTTACTAAGAATTATTGTCGTCAATTGTGGTAAAAAAAATACGTGGTTTACTACCCACAGCACCATCGTTTCTGACCCAATTCCCCCACAACATTACAGAAACTTGCCCGCAGACGAGCCACTGAAACTATCTAGCTTTCTCATCACTAATGCAGCACGGAATTACCGCTGTTTGTCTGTTTACGTGGGCGACTTCTGTAGTTTAACGCAGTAGTATCTTCTTCTCTTCCAGAAAATCTAGGAGAATGTTGGCCTTCAATTACTTAACCTATATTATACGATAAATGTTTACCTAACCTGGGAGTGACAACGGTATTATCTCCCCTAGGAAGTCAATAAATTAAAGGTTTATACAATAACGGTATAGAAAAATTAATGTTTTGTTTTGCCTCTACGGACTCTTTGCACAGCTGCCAGACGATTGGGCATGCTGTTTATCAAGTTTCATAAGGGATGTTGCAAGATACTTATTGGTATCTGCATTGCCATACAACGTGGTAATGCTGCCAGCCTTTTGGGCAAATATCCTGTTGACAGCGATGCAGAAATTTTTTATGATGCATTTACTTTTAAATATACATGTACATTTTTTTATCAGTGTGTAGATGCTTTTATATACATGGTGATTTCTGAACAGTTACATTTACTTAATTATTATTATTAATCCTTGCTGGTTGGATAATATTTTTAGGAAAAAAAATCACCTGCTAACTTATCAGAGGATCGGTTTACAAAATACACGATGATCGGTTAACAAAATATCTGGCTTTTCTCAAAGTTGAACACAGTAGAGTAACTAAGCTATATTACCTAGACAAAATGGATGAGGTTCAGACAGAACCATGAACAACTTCATTGTGATGTAATACATGCCTAAAGAGAGCAGTGGTGGCCCAGTGGTATCGGCCCCGACTTACGAGTTGTAGGTCGTGGGTTCGAACCCAGGCAGGTGCTTTACTTTGTGTAAATAATTTCATCACTACTGCTCTCAAAGTGTGGTAGATTACGACCCACTCCCTCTCACCGAGAGGAGGCCTGTGTCCCAGCAGTGGGCACAATATAGGCTGATGATTATGATGATGACATGCTTAAATTATACCAGGAAATCAGCACATGAGCAGTGGTAGCCCAGTGTTAATGGCCCCGACTTTCGGATTGTAGGTCGTGGGTTCAATCAAACCTATACAGGAGCTTCAGTTTTTGTGCTGCGCTGTAATTGCATTACTACTGCAGCTTTCAACACGATAAAGGAAAATATCGTGGGGAAAACTGCATATCCTCGAACCGAAACTTTGAAAACATTATGTGAGTGCTAGAACATAGTGTTGGTAGATGTCACTCAACCAACTCACACTGGACCCGTATGCAAGATTATGGCCCACTCTCTCTCACAGAGAGGAGACCTGCGCCCCATCAGTGGGAGCAGAGTGTGTGCACTATCCATATCTTCTATATATATATATATACTAGCTGAACCAGCGTGAACTTCGTATCGCCTCAGGTTCAATAAACGTTGTAATAACCCTACCAAGTTTGACAACCTGGTACGCGTTGGTGGTCTGGTAAGCGTTTTCTAGCTGAAACTCATGTTTGGTTAGCTCCTACCAAGTTATGATAACCTGGTACTTCAAAGGCAAAAAAGCGTTATCTAGTTCAGTGTTCCGCAAAGTGTGTGCCGCGGCACACTGGTGTACCGTGATCATTAGTTGGTGTGCCGTGGAAAAATAAGGTTATCTTATAAAATTATTTTTAGTAAGTAAGTAAGGGTAAGTAAAATACCTACACAAATCACGCGAGCGCACGAGAACGAGGCGTTTTCTTTCGTTCATCTAATTCTGTGGTTTAGTTAGGCGCGGGCGGCGGCGGCCGGCGCGTCGCGGGAGGCGGGGACGGAGGCTCCCCGCCCCGCTACCCGAACTCTCTGGCTCACCAGTCTGTCAGTACGATACGAGTACGAGTGCGCCGTTTAAATTCACCGCACGCTTTTGTTTCGTCGCATATTGTTATGCTTATTACTCTAAGCGTAAAATAAGTATTAAAATAATGGATAAATTCATTAAACGTAGTGTAAGTTTGTCAGGTGAAAGTAATGAAGAAGTCAATGAAGAAGAAACCCATAATTGTTTATAGAAAATATGACGAAAGCTACATAAATTACGGTTTTACATATTGCGGAGACGAATCTTGTCCTACCCCAAAATGTCTTGTTTGCGGAGAAACTTTGGGTAATAATTCGATGGTACCCAGTAAACTAATACGACATTTAACTACTAAACACCCATCAGTAGCTCAAAAAGACAAAACGTATTTTCAACGTTTGAAGGACCAATCGAAGAAGCAGGTAAATCTCATGAGTTCGTCTTTCAAAACCTCAGACAAAGCACAAAAAGCAAGCTACGTAATCGCTAATATGTTAGTTAAAGCTAAAAAGCCGCACTCTCTTGCTGAAACTGTAGTTTTACCTGTCTGCAAAGAAATTGTCAAGATAATGATTAGCCAAGAAGCTGCTAAAGAAATTGAAAAAATACCTGCATCGGCAGAAACGATTTCACGTCGAATCAATGACATATCGAATGACATTAAATCGACGTTGATTGAAAAATTGAGAGTTAGTGGAGTTTTTGCGCTACAAGTTGATGAGTCTACTGACATCAGTGGTCACGCGCATCTCATCTCAAATGTTAGATACATTGATGGATGTGAATTAAAAGAGGACTTTTTATTTTGTCTGCCACTGCCTAACCATACAACTGGTGAAGAAATATTTAAAGTAACGGATGAATTTTTCAATGAGCATAATTTGTAATGGCATAACTGTATAAGTGTTTGCTCAGACGGCGCAGCGGCTATGACAGGAAAGGTTAAAGGCTTTATAGCTAAGGTTGCTGAAAAAAATCCTAATGTTCAAAAACAGCATTGTTTTTTACATAGGGAAGCTCTTATGACGAAGTCTCTGCCTGACGATCTATTGCGCGTTCTTCAAGAAATTATCAAAATAGTCAATTACATCCAGTCACGACCGCTGAACTCTCGTCTTTTTAATGCACTGTGTCAAGAAATGGGGGCAGATTATCAGTCGCTTTTGTTTCATACAGAGGTACGATGGCTTTCTCGCGGCAAAGTACTGTCCCGAATTTATGAGTTGAAAAATGAGACTGAGATGTTTTTGCAGTCCCAGGGTTCAGATTATGCACATTTATTTAAAAAATAAGAATGGCTAGCACAACTTGCATATTCGACGGATATATTTGCTCACTTGAATGAGCTCAATAAAAAAATGCAAGGCAGAAATTCCAATATTTTGACATCGTCGGATAAAATTGAAAGCTTTCGCGCTAAATTGGAACTATGGATCAGTCTCGCTACGAATGGTAATAATGAAATGTTCCCAAATGTCATAGCAGCTGATCCAGAAAAAAGGGTGCAGGCTTTGATTGTCAAACACTTAAAGCTTCTTGCAGAGAAAATGAATTTTTATTTTCCTAAGCGTGATCTGCAACCTATGGACTGGGTTCGAAATCCATTCTCCGAGAACATTCCTTTGGGCCACTTGCCAATAAATGAGCAGGAAGAACTGATTGAAATGAAAACGGATCGCAAATTAAAATTAAAATTTTCTGAAACTGATTTAGAACATTTTTGGCTATGTGTGAAAAATGAATATCCTCTGCTTTCTAAGCATGCTATTGCAATACTTTTGCCGTTTGCAACGACCTATTTGAGTGAATTAGGATTTTCGACTCTTACCACAATAAAAACCAAAAAAAGGGAACGCCTCAGGACGATCAACGAAGAAATGAGAGCAGCCTTGTCAGCGATTACTCCAAATTTAGACCGTCTATGCTCAATTAAACAGTCTCATGTTTCGCATTAAATAACTTTTCTGAAATTTAAAGTTTAAGTTTGTTGATTAATAATAAAAGTTGATTAATATTACTTAAAAACTGTTTTTTAATTTGTGGTGTACCTCAATTTTTTTTCGTTTTCCTAGGTGTACCTTGAACACAAAAAGTTTGCGGAACACTGATCTAGTTGACACTCCTTTTTTGGTAAGCTCCTGCAAAGTTATGATAACCTGGTACGTCGTCGCCATAAAGCTAGTTGACACTCCTTTGTTTGGTAAGCTTCCTGCAAAGTTATGTTAACCTGGTACGTCGTCGCCATAAAGCGTTTTCTACCTGACACATAACCAGAGGGTTATATCGTCATTGCTCAGCTTCTATGTGTCTTAGCGTTATGTTATATAGCCTATAACCTGCCCAGGAGTATGGACTACAATCGTACCAAGTTTGGTTAAAATCCCTTCAGTAATTTTTGACCCATGCGTGCACATACAGACAGACAGAATTGACCTCTCTACAGTTTTATTATAAGTATATATATATCTATACTTATAATAAAACTGTAGAGACGTTTAACCAAACTTGGTACGATTATAGTCCATACTCCTGGGCAGGTTATAGGCTATATAACATAACGCTAAGACACATAGAAGCTGAGCAATGACGATATATTTGTACCCTCTGGGTATGTGTTAGGTAGAAAACGCTTTATGGCGACGACATACCAGGTTATCATAACTTCGCAGGAGCTTACCAAACAAAGAAGTGTCAGCTAGCTTTATGGCGACGACGACGTACCAGGTTATCATAACTTTGCAGGAGCTTATCAAAAAAAGGAGTGTCAGCTAGATAACGCTTTTTTGCCTTTGAAGTACCAGGTTATCATAACTTGGTTGGAGCTAACCAAACATGAGTTTCAGCTAGAAAACGCTTACCAGACCATCAACGCGTACCAGGTTGTCGAACTTGGTAGGGTTATTACAACGTTTATTGAACCTGAGGCGATACGAAGTTCGCTGGGTCAGCTAGTAAAAGATATAGGATTGCTATTAATAAGGTGGGTGTTAGAGCATATAATTACAATCTATGTAGTCAAATCAATCGTATGCAAACACACAAACAATTGCTTCTCAAATATCGTAGTAGGTAGTGAGAGATTAGTGGAGCGGCATCCATCGGTAACGTGAGGATTTGTCATGTTGTAGCCTCTTTCGGGGAGCAGACGTTACAAGAAATGACTAGGTTTTAACGGATAATAAATTTACAAGGTGTCTTAAAGTATGGTTAAGGAAAAAAAATACTCGGTAAGCGACATATTTAATAACAGGTTAAAAATTTCGGAAGTCGGTGTCTGTAATTAAGGTTTTTTGCCACCGACTTCCGAAATTAAAGTTATTTTTCACTTCGTAGTTTTTTTTTAGGAAGTCAGTTGTTATTTTTTTGTAAAAAGTTTTTAACTTTTTAGTCATGGTAGATACCCCGCACTAATCTATCAGCGTTATTCATTCATTTGTTGTGCAAATACTTAATGCAAATTTAAGACTTATATGGTTTTCACATGGATTCCATTGTCCGAATGAAACCAAATTAAAATGGAGCCATTCAGGAAGTACCAGCTTTCAAATAAAAAAAGAATCATCAAAATTGGTTCACCCAGTCAAAAGTTATGAGGTAACAAACATAATTTTAAAAAAATACAGTCAAATTCATAACCTCCTCCTTTTTTTTGAAGTCGGTTAAAAATTACAGTAATTGTATTTAAGTAATTGGTGTTACAGTAGGAAATTGCCGATTTATACTGCAAAATTAAATCTTGGTTTTTTCGAAGATGTAGGGTAAGGTACCTTTAGTCGTACCAGCGCTTAAGTCGTACCACGTGGATATCTGCGCACCCGTCTTAAAAAGGAGACATCTAGCGTTGCCATATGGTTCTACTCACTCGCACAGATAAACAACAACACGCGGCGGCTTGCTGGATTTCGCGATCAAAAAATAATGAAAAAGTAAGTTTTTTGCACAGTTTTTACTAATATTTTTAGGTCAGTCGTAAGCCATTTCACATAAGATTATGATGAAATAGTTGTTTTTTTTATTAAACTCTGTTTTTGTAGTGTTTTATGATTATTATGAGCAAGGTCAAACGGTAAACGTTTTTTAGGTTATGTTATTAATTTTGATTTATAACTGTGTACACCCCGCTGCCTAAGTCGTACCTTTAGAAAATTCCTAAATCGTACTGGTACGACTTAGGTGTTACGGGAATATTTTTCCTTATTTCAATTCTTTCTATTCAGGTGATAAATATGGCAAAGAGAATTTATAAAACTTGGAAGCAAGATGATATGGATGAAGCTCTGCAGAAGCATCGGGATGGTAAAATTGGATTCAACGAAGCATGTAGATTAATGCTATACCAAAACTTACTTTACGGCGTCATTTAAAGGGTTTGAATAAAACGAGTTAATTCGGAAGACCAAATTATATGACACCAGAAATGGAAAACGAATTAGCGCAGCATATACTCCTCAACCAAGGACCTTCCAGGATAGACGACCCTACCAATAAAAAGCAAATAATGGCTTGCTTGAATACAATATCTCCTATAGCGAGCTTAACAAAAGTTGACCAGAAAATGAAGAAAGGAACAAATAAGACCGCGGTATTGATTTCGACCCCCTACAAAATAGAAATTGAAACCAAGGAAAAGACAAAGAAAATAAAAAGTAACGCAAGGATCTAATAAAAGAGAAAGATAGACAGAAAATCTAACAAGGATAAAGAAGCAAACGTTAAAGGAACCTGGTTGTGCAAACTATGCAACGAAGATCGCCAAGAAAATATGATTCAGTGTATTAAATGCAAAGTATGGGTACATGACTTATGTGCGGATGTCGAAACTAAGATAAAAAAATATATTTGTGATTTATGTGCGTTTAAATTGATTGATTTCTGTACCAAATGATTGTAACCTAAGAATGTTAGTTTTGTTTCGTAAGAATCATCATCATCATCATCATTTCAGCCGAAAGACGTCCACTGCTGGACATAGGCCTCCCCCAAGCTCCGCCACTTCGACCGGTTTTGTGCTTCCCGCATACAGCGGATTCCTGAGAATGTCGTAAGAATGAGTACTTTTAATTATTATTATAATAAGGAAGACTGAAATTGATCTCATAGCATTTAATCTACGCTGTCATTAAATTTTCAGATGACTTCTTCTTGAAAAAAGATACGATTACTCTAAGTACGACTTAGGCCATGGGTGGTACGATTAAGGCAACCGGTTGCCTAAGTCATACCGAAGGAAGGTTTTTGTAAAACTTTTAAAATACAATTTTATTAAAAGATTTTTTAATGTTTATTAATGCTATCTGATTCGTTAATAAATGAATATTTTTTATGTGCAAAGATTTTTCTTTTATTTAAATAACAATAGACATTATAGCGATTTCTCCTGAAGTGGTACGACTTTGGCGACCTTACCCTAACATATTTATTTATTCATAATATTTACACTCATATAAACTAATATACTAATTACTAATCATCATTATCATTATCATTACATATTATAAAATAAAGTCACTTCCCGCTGTCTGTCTGTCCCTATGTATGCTTAGATCTTTAAAAATACGCAACGGATTTTGATGTGGGTTTTTTTAGTAGATAGAATGATTCAAGAGGAAGGTTTATATGTGTATAACATGCATAATATAGTAAAGAAACGCCGAAAATTCTAGAGGTTTCTAATGTGATGTCATAAATAAACACATTTTTTTGCGCTTACATTGCGAACGCTGGCTGAACCCTACGAAATAGCTCAAAATAATGTACTACAATATTGTACACCTTAAAAAGTTCTACAAAAAAGTCCGGAATGGTATATGTCTAACTCTTAGGGATAACCCATAATAACCATTTTTATCCTTTACTTTTTACGAGAAATAATGGCTTATTTATGAATGCGATTTTAAGCAATACAGCATTAATCCTTATCCAATTAAGTACCTTAATTAAATTGCGCATTTCATGTAGATCAAAATTGCCCTTTGCAGCATATCATTAAAATTAATATTTTAGAAGATATCAGAGATTATAATAAAATCGCCGCAGAGCGGCTAGCGGGCCTTCCCGTCTCGGTTGGTAACGGTCGGGTAGTGCAGGATTAATAGGATTGTAATATTGTAATTCATAATTAATACTTTGGCTTCATAGTAAATGCGAATATCATGTGTGTTCGAAGTACCTACTCAAAATAAACCTAATTGTATTATTCCAAGTAAGAGACCGCGAAATATAGCTTAGATGTTTAGATTTTTGGATGGATTTGGATTTTTGGTTATCCTGGATACTTACCATATACATAGGATACTTTATCCCGGTAGTAGGTTTCCGACTGATATTTTCCGAAAGCTATACGGGCGAAGCCACTGGCAAAAGTACTATTCTTATAACTATGTTTAATTTGGTGTCTGGTAAATAATTGAGTGTCTGTTTAGGTAGAATAGGAGCGTTAAGAAAAACCAGTAAGACTTATATTCAATTTAATCCAGCCCTATGTCGCAGTCTTCTTACTCTGAATACTATTAGTTTTAAGTACATCAAACACACATGATATGTAAGGATCGTAGCAGGTGGCGTTCCGTAGTTTCTGCCTACCCCCATGGGAAAAAGGCGTAATTTTATATATGTATGACATGGATTCATACATTCTTACCGCGGTAGTACGTCCTCTTGCGATAATTTCCGACATACACGCGGGAGAAGCCGCGGGCAAAAGCTAGTAATATTATAAAGCTGAAGAGTTTGTTTATTTGAACGCGGTAATCTAAGGAAATACTTGTCCAAATTGAAAAATTCTTTTTGTGTTAGGTAGTCTATTTATCGAGGAAGGCTATACCCTGTATAACATCACGCTACAACCAAAAGGAGCTGAGCAGTAATGATAAATGTTGCAAAAACGGGGAAAATCGCACGGGTAGGCGATTCGACGCGACGAGAAGATCGCAGGAGCCGGTCGCTAGTAATATTATACATATACTAGTTTCTGCCCGCGACTGTCCATGTCAAATTTCTTGCTGACCCGACACATCGCATAGCGTGGGCACTTTTTTTTCGTTTTTGACTTCCTTGATAAATGGGCTACACAACAATAAAATAATTTTACATTTAGAATCAGGAGTTGCTAAGAATAGCGCATTATAAAACAGTATTTTGTTAACATTTAACAGTAAGTATCCCATAAAAGATGTATTTACTTTAGGTAACCTGAAAAAATGGATGATCTATTTTATATTTATTTCTAGTACGCTAACGTGTGGATACACTTTTTCATGTGTCTGTTACGTTTTCATGGCTGTCGAACCTAATGTTCTTTAGGTAATCTGAAAAAGTGTTGATCTATCATGTCTAGCTAAAGCGTAGATATTTTTTTTTTTTGCTTACTATACATAACGATAATATAGATAGAATTATGATAGAAAAAAGATAACGGGCAGATGTCTGTTACGTTTTCACGGATGCAATTATGTATGTATGTTTAAATCCCTTGAGTCTTTGGCCGTCCCGGTTTCATTTCCCTAACCCACCATTTAAAAACGCAATCTCTAAAGCTTTACGAGAGATTCAGTATACCTTATAGAACCCTTTCCATAAAATAAGATATGTCAAAGAAATGTAACAAGTCCGGCTTTAAAAAAGCCAAAAGAAAAATAAACTGGCTACAATATCTATAAGAATAGCACTAATGATTATTTCGAAAGTTCACTGCAATAATCATGGTCCAAATAATTACAAATGTAAATCAGATCAAAATGATTTAATAATGTCGCATAAAACTTCAGCAGTTTATGAATTGTCAAAGAAGCACTTTTTCAATTAGTCGTTTCCAATAAAGAAGGACTGGCAAGACACCCCACGGTAAGTCTTTTATAAAATTGACTATTACAATATTTCCAAAACACAGCTGTGTTAGGAGGTATGAGACGACAGTGTAGCCTACCAAGAAGTACCAAGTAAATAAGGAAATAGAAAATGCTCAAGACATCGAATTATCTGCTATTCCAATGTAAGCTTTATTCGATTTAATCCTAAATAACTAAACTATTTTCGTTGTTACATGGTTACTAAACATTCGTCAAACCGACTACGCCAAATCAAATGCATTTTTTGGAAAAAGTATTTATTAATCACAGGAACTTTTGACATTGGTACATTCTTTTGATCATGATCAAATAAGAATAATCAAATCAGTAATTAAGAACTATTCCACACAGCCACAGCATATATCGATGTTCACTTAGAAGTACACGTACACGAGAATCGCGGGTAGGTGGGTTGTCGAACGAACGAATGTTTAGTTATCAAGGGTTAAATAAACTGTAAGATGTAAGTAAATTTAACTGTTAAAGATTAATATTATTCTTTCCTGTGTGTTTTACTGTCATTACTAGCTTTATAACCGTGTGAATTAGAAAGTTACCGATCTCTATCAAATTATTATCCAAACACACCAAAAAAAAAACATTAAAACCAGGCATTACCCCAACTGTCCTACTACACTACCTTCCTACAACACAGACAGCTCTAAGATCGATTACTGGTCGCCTGGTGTCAGTATCGAGATAAATGACTCTCGATTCCAGATTGCGAGTCGAATCGAGACCGCAACGTAATCTGCGCTGTGACGTATGCATCTTCACGTTACACAGACCGGAATAATTAGTTGATTGTCTTAGGTGGGAGTTCCTCGTGTGGTTTGTTGTTTATGGTGGTAATAACGTGGTTTCTGAATAGTATAATCAGCCTTTAAGGTTCCCAATTCTCGGACACAGGCTCTTTGTGAGAGGGAGATGCTGTAATTCACCATGCGGATCCAGTGCGTGTTTTCAATCATCAACAATCATCATCCAATTTTTGTTTCTAAAACATCCTCACAATGATTTCCTTCACCGTTTTGAGAGCAGTGATGGAGATTTTTTTTTTTTCTATAAGTCTGAGTGCCGTCTGCCCTGAGGTCACTCAGTGGGCGGAAGAAATCACCACTCTGAGCACCCGCGACGCCTTCTTTTCCGAGCGGAATCAACTCTCCCGCTCGACAGCCTCCTTCTGTACCATCACAGTCTCGCAAAAAAAGGCCATTTACTTCCGGTCCTCCGACTTCGCCAGCAAATACCAACTGCTGATGGTAGAAACAAAGCTTGACAAAGCCTGGCGACCGGGACTTGTTTCCCAGAAGCCCACGTCAAGCACTCGTCGAGCATGTGCTATGCAGAATCCAAGCCACCTCCGCAATAGTGGCATTTACAGCTCGATATCTTATTGCAATACGAATGGCCATTTCCCTCTACAGAGAGTTTTATTAGTCCAAATTGGTTCCACGCCAGACAGCCTATTTGACAAAACAGGTGCCCCATAAAGGACCATCAACTACATGACACCAACATAGGAGCGGCGAGCTGCTTGAGGTCACTGAGACTAGACATTAGTCTTGCAGAGCCCCGACTGCCTTCCTGACGCCCCCATCCAGGCGCTCGAAAAACTCTTGGAAACCTCACCAACAGTTCAGTTAGGCCGAGAAACTTAATGCATCGATCCACATGGATTGATCATTTTCCACAACCTGACTGTACCTTCACAATGTAGAAGTAAAATTAAAGATTGTCGAACAATAAACTTGACATTATTCAAATCAATAAATGATAAACAGCCTTTTCTGAACACCAGGGTAACATAACACGAAGATACCGAAATTCAACTGTTTATGTAAATCGCCAAACATTCGCCTCACACACACATACACAGTCTACCGTGCAGAAGATTGATTGCTGACGCTACCTTTGTCACTATTGATATAAATGGCTGCTGATAGCACCAAACAGATTCACTCCATTCACTATCACCCCGACTGATATCCTGATTGTCTTGAACCTAGGTCGAATGTTATCGATGACGTGAATATTAAGCCTGTATTTATGAGGAAGGCAGAGATGTAACTCAGTTTTACAGAGTGTACTGCAATATTATTAAACTGCGAGCAAATACAGGCAAAGCTTCAAACGAAACTGTACGTCCTAAACAAAAGTAACAATCAACCACTTTCAGACGAAATACAAAACAGGAAAATACCTGTGATACAGGATTCCATAAAGAACTTTCCATTTTGTTTTCCCTGTAAAATATAAGACAGGAGAGTAATGAAAAAAGCTTATCTTGGACATATTTTTAATAACAACAAAGTACTTATGCAAAAAAAATTACTACATTCTCCCTTTGTAGGCACTCAATCTTTCTTTTTCTGTTGGAATTGAAGAGAAAATATAATTACTTGAGTATTTTGTAGGCACCTGTTTGTTTTAGAAATATTTTTGTGCGTCAAGCCAGGGCTTACCTGTCTGGACTGTCAAACTGTCAGTCTGGCTTGATGAATGAAGACCTAGACGCAGCGTTTACTTAAAAACCATTTTAAACTTTGACCTTGTACTTCAGTAAGACTACATCACGCCGGTATTTATTAATTGTTTTCTAGAAAGGTTAGGCAGAAGTGTATAATCCCCACAATTTAAATTTAAGTTACACATTTTTCCATTTCGAGAACTCACAACGCTTTGTCTTGTTTGTTAAACCGTTGTCGTTTGTTGATGTTTGACAGTGGTTACTTCTGGTCAGAAGCCTGGAAGTCCGACAACTAGCTTCATCAAAGGGTATCGTATTATCCAGTCACTAGGTTGTGGAGGTCAGATAGGCAGTCGCTCCAAGTAAAATACTGATATTCAGCTGCATCCATTTAGACTGAAAGCTGGCCCCAACATTTGTGGGAACAGGCTAGGCAAATTGATTGAGAGCACTTTGTCCTACCTGGGGATGAAACCCAAGACCTCACGTTCAACGGTCACGCTTGCGATACAAAGGAGGTACACTCATACGTTTTATCTATTTACTTAGACTAGCTTCTGCCCGCGACTTCGTCCGCGTCAAATTTTTACTCCTCTGACCCTTTCCGTCGCATCGAATTGCCTGCCAGTTTTCATCCAATTTTCATTGCTGCTCCTCTCCTATTGGTTGCAGCGTGATTTTATATAGCCTATAGCCTTCCTCGATAAATGGGCTACTCAACACAAAAAGATTTTTTCAATTCGAATGAATAGGTCCTGAGATTAGTGCGTTCAATCAAAGAAACTCTTCAGCTTTATAATATTATAGTATAGATTAAATTAATGGTTTGAAGAGCACACCCCAAAATTGTTTGACGCTTTTGTAAAAATTTTAAAGCTATAAATTCGCATTTGTAATTTTATTTTGTACTTTTTGTTTCATAAACTGACGCTATTCACATATTTTTCTCAATTTTTCCTTCTCTATAGTTGAAGAAATTCATTCCTCAATTAACAAACATTAATTTACGTGAGAACATAAAATAATATAATATCTGGTACGCATAGTCCCTAAAAGAAATAATTTACATAAAATTTCATTTTATACGCCAATACTTCTGTCTCTTAACGGCTCAGAAAAAAAAAACGAGTAACTCTCCATAGAGTAAAATTGCCTCACCACCAAGGTATTTCCTTTATATGATATTTATGTTATTTCCTACCATGTACAACTAAGCCATTTAACGTTACAGCTCCATCACCGAATCTGTGAAAATCGGACCTCGACGTTCAACGGTTTATGTCGTAGCATTTGGAGCCAGGCCAGTGGAATGTACCCTTAATGGAGTAATGGAACGAAGATGGATGCGATCACTTAAATGGATAAAATAAAATTTAATTTATTATGAAGTAAATTGTCGAGTCCTTTTAATGTTCTGGGTGTTTTTGAGCTTTTTTTGTTCGTTTCCATTAACTTAATCTTGTTTTATAGCAATCAATTAGGCCTTTTTAATGTTTCAATCGTATAATTTGAACATAGTAAAAGGAGGTAAAGAATAGCACCATCCCATTTTTTCCTATGGGTGTCATAAAAGGCGACTAAGGGACTTACTAGAGAATGGGCAGCAGCGTTTTCTATGCATGTTACCACCATACTGCGATCGCAAACCCGCCTGCCAAGCGTTAATCGCCACGCTGGTAAACCACCCCATTGGGGAAGGCTTATGTCCGGCAGAGGACGTCATACGGCTGAAATCGTTATAATGATGAAATAGCTTATTCTTAAACAAGACTATTTTACACCTGGAATTCATGGGGAGAATTCATTTTGGGAGAGAGCAGTAAGCCACCACACGGCCACAATGCGGGTGGTTATTCATGTTTCTAGTAGGTACCAACCTAATTAATAAAATCATTTTATTTCGGACAACTGAAATCCATAAATTGTTAGTAACAAATTTCCTTAAAACACTATTGTTAGTAACTTAATCTAAAAACAAATGAATGAGAAGACCACCCAGCAATTAGACATAACGATATGTGGATTAGGGTATAACTCTTCTGACAAATTGCCTTATTATGGCAGAGGAAGTGTCTGCCACCACAGCCTTCAGGATGCTATTATGACTACCTCTTATTCTGCTCAGGAGTGAAGCCGTCTTTTTTCGGATGATGGCGTGGAAGCCATCTGTATGGTTTACCGCAAACATTTCAGAGGCACTGCAAAAACGAGGTAGTCGCAACAGCATCCTAAAAACATTATTGTATTGGACGCGTAGGACATCCAGCGACCTTTTTGAGTAGTTGGTCCAAAGATTACCGGTGTAAAAACTCTGACAATAAGCTTTGAAAAGATTAATTACTTCCGATGTTTTCGACTCAAAGTGAAAGGTCCAAAGTTGGCCGCAAAATTAACGAAGGACAGCAGACAGAGCAGGATAAGACAGGACAGGACAGGATAGGACTTTCAATAAATCCGAAGGATTTTGTAAGAAATTTCAATCAATCTATCAAACTATTTTTATTTGACATATACCTGCAAGGGCATTTATGAAACGTCAGAAGCTAGGCTGGTGCACGGTTCCAAATTGTTGATTCCTATGGAGAAGAGCCAATTTTAAATCCATTGCCATATAAGTTTGAAACCAACGTCTGTTCGAGATCGTAAATGACGCAATGATTGTTGTTGTGAGACAAACTACAGAGCGCCACCTGCTACGATAATTAGATACTTTATTTTGCTAGGTTTAATCAAATGTTGTTGAATTGGCGAAATGAATGGCAATAAAAGGCCATTGTACCTATGTATGAGTTTACTAAAACTACTAGGACTAAAACCTAAATAATCCAGGTTCCTAGAATTGTATTCCAATCTTGGATTAGTCATGAATATTAGTTAGTAGACTAGTACTAGTTGTTGGTATCAAACACAAAGGTTAATTTGTGAATCATTGATTAAAGGGTTGATTAGGCTTTCAGTAGTTCGAAGCGATTATGGTCAAAAGGGGTTAGGTAGAAATTAAACAATAATGGTATACAAACAATGTTCATGTACACCTGCTGTCGCAGTTGATCTTTAGATGGGTAATTATTTTATTACTACTCTTGTACACCGTGACATTTTATTCGTCTTACAACGGCAGCCTACTTCATATAACCAATGACTACTACACATCTATAAGAAAAAAAATGAACAAAATCAAAATCAAAAGTCATTTATTCAAACTAGGCTGAGAGTCAGCACTTTTTGAATGTCAAAGTTACACAAGACAGTCCCCCCAAAACGCCCGCCCTTCGACACTTCCTAGTGCTTTGCATAACTAAAAAATTAAAATATTGTTCACTATGATGAGGCACTACGTGGTTTAAATTGGATATTTTGTCTTATGGAAAATGGGGATGGAATGATCTAGCCGACTCGTGCACTGGGTAGGTATGTTCTCTACCGTATGATACGTAAACATTATTAACAGGATGTTTCATAATTCTAATCCATTACTTATTTTTCTTAGTAACTATTATCTTAATTAATGGTAACAATTTTTAATCACGCCTAGGGGTATATTATGTCGGAAACATTGAGTGGACAACCTCTGTAAGACGCTAAAATGACACGGTGTATATTTATAAAGTATCAAGACGCCTCAGTGTCTCTAAAAGTACGTTGAATCGTTGGTCCCGGCTGTCATTCAGAAATCTTTGACAACCGGTGCGGCTAGTCAGAAGTCCAAAAGTTTGCGTGTCACACAGCATAATTAGGTTGCGGAGGTCAGACAGACAGTCGTTTTACCTTCCACTACAGGCTTTATTAGCTTAAAAGGAGGCTCCAATCACAATTTCAGTGCCATGTATTTGTTAAAGAAATAAACTATTTTGTATTTGTATTTACGTAAAATAATATTTAGCTGCATCCAGTTTGACTAAAAGCAGACTCCACAACACAGTTGGGAAAAAGCTGGGCACATTGACTGATTTGTATGAGTTGTTTTTTTTTTATTGGATCTTCACTGAAGTTAGAGACATTAAATTCACCCAGGCTATGCATCGTTAGTACATCATACTCCTGCCTATCCGAATTTATTTGGGGTCAGCGCAAAATGACTTGTTCTTCCATTTTTCTCTATTAGTTCGCACGTATAGATAGATAAAAATAAGCCAAATAAACAGTTGAAGTATCTGTGCAATCGATTGACATCAAAAGAGGTTTTGTAAAAAAAACAAATATTTATTGGTACATGTAGGTACATTTCTCCAAAATACATAATGCATTCAATGTTGATCCAAATTTCTCAAATAATTGAGGTATGTCTCCTAAGTTTGTTTTCTTGCTAGCTACAACAGTTTAAGGTAACTATCCTTTTCTCAAAAATTTACCCGATACACAAAATCCACAAATGAAGAATGCAACCAGATTCTTTACTTTTGTCTTCTAAACATAACTCCTTTATAACTAGTTTGCAATCTAACCCGTACAGCTTCACTTTATAATCTAAACACATTATCTGCCCGTCGTCTCTGCCGGTCTCTTTATTTGAATACGTCGTTAATATAGGCGTCAGGAGCAGGCCTGTCATTACGACGCGTCAAAGGCGGAATTAATGGAAGTCGCAAGCGTAAGCTAAGTCGCCTCCGTATACCAGGGCATTATAAGCTTGAGTAGGTAGAATTTGTTGTGCGATTGGCTATTATTGATTTTTGTGTTTCGAAGTTTGTAGACTACACGAGGCTGAGAAAAGCATATGCCTACTTAGTTTGTAGAAGTTTGAACTATATTTAATTTAATTATTAGAGCTTTATTTAAATGTAAGTACTTAGTTATAATAATCATCATCATCCAGAGCCTGTTTATTCTTGTGCCTTACCAGCCTCCTCCAGGTGTTGCTCACGATGGCAACAATGTCTTCCAGCCATCTCGCTGCCAGACAACCAACATCTCGTCTTCCAGTCCATGGACGCCACTTTGTTACAGCCTTACCCCACCTGTCATCACGGCGCCTATTCAGGTGTCCTGCCCAAATCCATTTGTGATTCATAATACGCTTTACGAGAGAGTTGTGGCCGTTGGTCCCGGCTGTTCTTTGTAGATCTTTAACATTTGTTAGGAGTCGTCAGAAGCCCGAAAGTCTGACAACCAGTCTTACTAAGGGATATCGTATTATACAGTTACTGGGTTGTGGAGGGCAGATAGGCAGTCGCTCCACGTAAAATACTAGTAATCAGCTGCATCCGGTTAGACTGGAAGTTGACCCCAACATAGTTAGGAGCTAGGCAGATGAATACGCTTACCGATACCCAAGACCTTCGTACGTGTTCGTATCTGGACGGTTGGAACTCGATCTATTACTACCTTATGTCATTAAACGCTCCATGGCTCTCCGTGGATATAATCAGCGATTAGAAATATGTGGGCCATCTTTGAGTTTATGACTAATCTTAACATATTATAAAACATTGTCGGTTCCCGCGTTTATACTCTTAGATCTTTTAAACTACGCAACGAATTTTAATACTGTGTGTGTTTTCATCAATAGCTAGACTGATTCAAAAGTTTCTAGTATATATGTATAATACGCGTGTGAAGCCGCTGGCTAAAAGCTAGTATATTATACTTTAAGCTCTAAGTCCCTGAGATACCACATTTGGTATATACACAATGGTTTTTAATTGTGTCTGTAATTAGCGGCATTCAACGGGTTAATGAACATTGGGAGGAAGTAGGTACATCAGACACAGGTTCTTAGAAATAGATACGCCCTCTTAGGACTTATAACCTAATAGGCGATAAATGGATGAACATGTAGTTACGTATTATGTTTCTATGTTGTAAGTGTTCTTTTTGTCTGTGTTTGTTATCCTGTCTGTATCCTTTTAATATGTGTCTGAATATGAGTCATGTGACTTGAATTAAACTGATTTTATTTATTTATTATTATACGAATAGCCAAAAACTCATTTTCATGACCCATTCTAAGCAATTCCTAAGTAGACTATGCTATAACGGAACCACATTGAACCTTCCTATTCCACGAAAACCTTCACTATATTACTATTAGCATGTTCTGAAAGCCTGGTACCTACGGCATCGAGCCCCTATAACCACAATTACGGTAAGACCGCGAATCCGTCAGGCGTGACGCGGACACTAACCGAATACGGGCTGATAATATCAAATGTGTACCGTGCCTGTTAGCCTTTATGTGAGCCTGGTACTAAATTGATTTCATCGATGAGAAGTATTGACAATTCACTCTTGATTTTTTGGATTTCCAACTTTATTGACACATACCGAATTTAAAATGGGTACACAAAGAATCCATACAAAAGTGTAAAAAAGTTAAATTGACAATCAGTTTGAAAATTACAACGAAAAATATAACGATGAGGAACCTAAGGTTAGATCCACTAGACTCAAATGACGTAAGACTGCATGAACCAAAAACTTTTTAACAAAAAATTAAACCGCCGAAAAAACTGAAAAGCAAAAAATAATAATCCTTAAAATTATGAGTCGGCGCTGAGAAATCAATGTACACCCTTTCCAATAAAAAAAGAATGATCACAATCTGACTACTATGTAAAAAGTTATGCGTGATCGTACATAGAAAAAAAAAAAAACAAAAAAAAATATACGCGTCGAATTGATAACCTCCTCCGTTTTTTTTCGTCGGTTGAAAACCATTCACTATCACAAAATTAGTAAGTTAAGAGAAACTTACAAACTCCGTTTATTCACCCATGAAAGGTCTCAACAACTATGTCTGATTTTCCATGAGAGAGGAGGGGGCTGTTCATGGAAAATCAGACACAGTTTCAACCTATTGTTACTAGCGTCTGTATCTGGGGCTATACAGGGCGGCCGTAACAATAGCTCAAACCCTTTCAAAATGAAGTCATGTCTGTAACTTGTGCTTTGACTGACAATCCTTATTATTTTGATAGTGCAACCATATTCACGTTAGCTATACCAACAAACATACACCAAAGATAAGCACCTTCCTTCATTTCACTATCAACATCCAAACTACGTCAAACCCGTTACTATAATTAAATTAGATAATCAAATCAAAACATAAACTATATGCCTTCGAAGAGCATCAATCTCAAATAAGCACAGAAGCTAATCTTTACACTTAATTACCGTACGTATTCCGTATCGGTAGAAATTATTACCCCTTCCTTACAATAGACATACGTAATGTAGAATGACATTGTTATAGAGACGTTAGTAGGATTACGATGCGAAATAGAATACTATATTGGCCTCCAACACATTTAGGGTATGTCGTAGGGTAGCCAGATTGAGTGGCAAATGGCGGATAATTTTTAGAGTAAATCTGTGTCACATTGTACACGGATTTTTCTAAAGCCGTTTTAGATGAAAACGTGGTAGAACATTTTAATTGCTGAAACTCAAATAAGCCATGTATGTATAGTCATGTGTGTGTATTAGAATGTTTGGTAGACAATATTTCGGAGACTGTAACGTTATAGGAAGATAATGTAGCTGTCCGCAAATACTTTTGCTCTATTATAATTAAGGACCATCAGTTAGTAAAAGATTTCAAACAGTTGTTGTTTTAAACCGTAACTAAATTAACAGTTAATCTCATTTTCAATAATAAACCTACAAAACGAACTACAAGATCCAGACTGTCTCCATAAAATACATTGCCTATCCACCACTGTCCTCCATCATCAATTCAATTAGTGACAGCATTAAAGCCAACAGATTATCATTGGGAACCTCGGCTTTTGAGTCGTGCACAGATTATGTACGAATAATCGGCTCGGGAGGAATGTGCGCGTGTTTGTCTTTGATAGACACGGCGTATTGTATTTGGAATTACAGGTTAACTAGTTTCGATTTTAAGTCGATGGTTTATCACAAAACTGGTATTTTCGCGAGCTGTCTTGGCTGACTTGCATTTACATTACATATGTCAGTTTATCCTCTGCAAAGTCACGATGCCTGATTTTCTCTCACATATCGTCGTGAAATTGCAGAGGATATTACTGTGTCCGAATGTCAGTCGAAAAGTGACAGTTTTTCATAGTGAGACATCATGATTGTAGCCTAAAGATTGATTTTTGCTATTTAACAAACGCAAATGTAAACGTACCACAAAGGATATACAAGGTTCACCAAAAAGACAGATTTTTGGATATCTTACTTTATATTGGGATCAAAATATTAATTACTAAATGTATTATTAAGTAAGGTCAGAAGGTACAAGAAGACTGGACGATGACACCCAAAATCGGCATTTGCCTTGGACTTCCCTGGGGTTCGGAATTGTGACAATTTTCAACCGACGAAAAAAAACGGAGGAGGTTATCAATTCGACGCGTATATTTTTTTTTTTTTTTTTTTATGTATGACCACGCATAACTTTTTACATAGTGGTCCGATTGTGACAATTCTTCGTCTATTGGAAAGGGTATACTCCCAAGGTGGTCCCATATCAATTTGGAAAACAAAATCGAACCCTAAGGGTCGGAAAACAGGGGATGATTGATTGTTCACTCACTAATTGTAATGTATAAACACGCATAACTTTATACAGCGTAGTCCGATTTTGATAATTCTTTTTGTGTTGGATACGGTATACCTTGCCAAGTATTATTAGTACATTATAGCCACAAAAAAATATAAAATAAAAACTTTTTAACAAAAAATTAAACCGCCGAAAAACTGAAAAGCATAAAATAATACTTAAACCTTAAAATTTTGAGTCGGCGCTGAAAAATCAATGAACAAGGATCACTCAAAGCGCCGACTCATAATTTTAAGGTTTAAGTATTATTTTATGCTTTTCAGTTTTTCGGCGGTTTAATTTTTTGTTAAAAAGTTCTTTAGAGGACATAGAGATTATTTCATACCAGGATAACATATAAATGACAATCATAATTGAAAGATAACAAACCCAAATGGAAAAAAAATTAAATAAGAAAGCTCCATGAAAAAGGTCTATTTTTCAAACGAATGTTTGGTAGTGTTTTGAAAGGGTTGTATTTTTTAAATCAGCGCACAAGCATCAAAAAACAAGTGCACCAAGCATTCAGGATTCATTCCCAATAGCATTATGATTTATTTAGCGATACAATATTATCCTAGATATTACTCGCGTTGTTTTTCTAGACAAATATGTCCCTCGGGGGGTATAAATATCAAGCCGGGTTGCTTTCTGTTTGGTTATTGTGTTGATTTCACCCCCCCAGGGGAACTCTTAACAGGTTAAACGAGTTAATTACGTTTGAAATAATGACCTCTGTTGGGGTCTTAGGTGTAGAAGTTTGTTGGAGGTAGTTCGGGACATGAAATTTGTTGGGTAGTTAATAAATTATGATGGTGACGGGGATGGTGGATACTTAAATACTGGTTTGAGTTTTTTGACATTTCGTTTCGATGAATATTCTGATGACACTAAGCATGCTTTGAACTATTTCATTCAACCAGTATTATAAGATATTGTTCAAACGTTGGTACCTAACGTCAACTAAGGTCTAATCGTGATATAGAAAAACGGCCAAGTTTTAGTTGGACTGGCACACGAGGTGTTCCGACCACCGTACAATATTGAAAACTGCATATTAAAAAAAAAATACGTATTTCTTTTATGGGTCTCCATACAGGAAACGTGTCTTTTTGACACGACAGCGGGATGCAAAAATCAAACTGATAACTTTTACGTCAATCGATTTGTTTTAATCTTACGGGTGTCACTAAAGACGTGACAGTAATCAAAATTCAATATGTCGTCAACCAGATACCATATTGTGTAATGAAAACTAACGACTTGTGTTGAGTGGGGTATCCTTGAATAGGTCTCATCTCTTCATCATTAGGATTTTGTTATATTTTTCATTTTGAATGACCATTTAGAATCTACTAGCGTTTTCAGTGGCTTCGCCTGCGTATTATACATATCGTAAGAGTCATGAGTACGGGATGTCAACTGACCATGAAACGCAAGCGTGAAGTTGGCGCGCTTCGATAGAGTCTAGCCTGACGTTCGTGCGTGTTGAGAAGAGCGGTTACAGGCAGCGTGACGCAGCTCTCTTGACCATCTGACATCTTAAAATTTTGAAATGTTATTTAAAAAGGTTGACTATTAAACTCAATACTAGGTATATGTAGGTAATCTCATACAGTCGGAGGCAATAAAAGTCTTTATTGTTAAATTGAACAAGATGCTTGTACGAAATATTGTACGACTTTTTTACGCAGCCGTGTTTTTTATTTCTTTAATTTGCTTTTCATTAACTTAAGGCTTGTGACGTGTGAGAAAGCCGGCCATACATAATCGTGCCTGCCCAAATTTTCAACAAGAGCTCCACAGTGACATTTTTGATTACAGGTAATATATTGGTGCGGGAAAAATCGAAAAGTTACTCGAATAATGTGTTAATTAATCGAATTTCGACGTAAAAACACGTATTTTAACTCATTAAGACTGATAATAATGCATGAGAAATTAAGGTACAGAATTAACCGAGATTATTCTGTATCTTAATTTCTTTGTACTTGTATATTAGGTACCTACTTATAAAACAGAAAGCGGTTCTAGGAAAGTGCTGAGGTCAATAATAAGAACAAAATAAGCAGATTTTCTTGAAAATATAAATTAACCTACGACAGATTTATTTCAGCGTATATTTTGAACAGTTTTTCAAAATGAACTGAATGTATGAATCTTTGGCCGTCTAGACGGCAAAGCCCCACAATATTGGGGGAGGCTTAAGTCCATCAGTGGACGTAGTATGGCTGAAATGATGATGATGACAATGGATGGCTGAAACAAGCCTATAACTAAATACTGCAACAGTGAGCTAATCTTTTACTTAATCAATCAGGTCAGCCTATCGCCGTCCACTGCTGAGTATACGCCTCCTCCAGTGTTTCACAACACCCTGTCCTCCACTTTCCACATCCAGAGCCCTGAGCGAACTTGAATTTGTGAACCAGCCCAACTGACAGTGTCCACGTTTCGGCACCGTATGTAATTACGGGCAGGAGACACTGGTTGAAATTAGTATACAAACATTACGGGATAGCTGATGAGAAGACTTGATAAAGTTTCCCGAACGCTGCCCAACCCAATTGGATCCTTCTGTTGGCTTGTTTCTCAGCGTTGTATCTACCGAACTGGATGACTACCCCTAGGTAGACATATTCATTCACAACTGGATTGGACTCGACAAGACGTGAAAGTTGTACACAAATTTCGTCTTGTCCAAATGCATGCCAAGACCAACCCACCGAGAGGCTCCATTCAAGCTAAGCAAAATCTGGTCTAAGTGTTCCAGCGTCTCTGCCATTATAACGAAGTCATCGGGAAAGCGAAGGTGTTAGAATCTTTTAGTCAATAAAAACCTTAAATTTATTTATTCACTAAAGAGCAACGCAAAGGCTAAGCTGCTGGCTCTACTAACGAAAGTGAGGACGCTGGAAAGACTTTTGAACATGAATCCTCTAAATGGATTAAATGCTTTCTAGGAAGTTCATAATTTTTGCGGGTATTGCAAAGCCAACAAATAATTTGTTCCTCTTTTTTACTCGATTCTCACGAATTTGCTCGCCCAAATCAGCACAACTGAATTCTAGAAATAAATATGAGCCCATTCGCACGGTTTGAATTTTATGTAGTAAAGTTATGAAAAAGGTACATGCAAAAAAATGTACCAGTGTGCCAATTCCCTAATATGTATTTCTCGAGTTGTCGATCCGCCCACAAATAAATTAACTTCATGCGAGTCGCCTATAGAAAAAACTATATTCTTTAAAAGCATCGATTAGCCCCGTTCCTGCGAATCGACTAATACACCGAATATTCAAGCACAATCGGACTTTAAACATTATCAGCAAAGGAATAGTGAAACTCGTCAGCGGACTGCTGACGAGATAGTATAGTATCGTATTGTACCGAGTGGAGTCAACTCTCGCCAGCCTACTCGTCGCGTGAAGCCGTGCGTACCGCTTGTGATCGGGTTCACGTTTGCATCGCGTACCCTGCCGCTTCACGCCTTGCGTACGTCAAAGTCACTAGAATCCATATTAACTCGAAACTTTGACGTGTATATTGATGTAATATTAAATTCCACGGTTATCATCATAGCAAAAATTGTTTTAGAAGAAGATTGTCATAGGTATGCTTGTTAGTGTTGACGCTCCACAAAGTTCTATATAATTACTCATTCGTTGGCTAATACACCAACCTATGTCTGATGTAGCTACACCACTCATTCTAAAATATTTGTACAGTTCTACAGAGCTACTAGAACACAAACATACGACGCTTTGAACTATAATATCTCGTAAATAATATTGTGATCATTCTGTAGTAGGTATTTTACATAAAATTGTTTACTTAGAGTCTATTATAAATTGTAAAGAAGCCCTCGTAATGTACTCTATTTAAATAATAAATAGGTTAACGATTGATCTTAATACAAATAATTTAATTATTAATGAAGCGGCAATTACTCTGATGGTAGTAGTTCTAGATATTTCTCGGAGGAGTTTCTTTACAAAAAATCTGATTTGTGTAGCTTTTACAGGAAGATTTTTAACCAGCGTGCAAACTATAACCATGAGTTCAGCATATGATTCTAGAACCCTTAGCGTAATAAATAATTCATTGCGAAATAAAAAAAACAACTGCTGTTTCATAGAAAAGTGCAATATCAACCCAGTCAAAACCGTTCAATGAACTGTTCAATGTTTTTTATAACCGCCGTAGAATTCATGGTCACGTTTGCATATGACTAAAAGGCCTATTACGACACCCAGTAAGATAGAGAATGGGCAGCAGCTTTTTCTAGACATTTTACCCCTTACTGCTGACGAACCCGCCTGACAAGCGTGGCGATTATGGCATACCTCCCAAATTGGGGTAGACCTATGTCCAGCAGTGGGCATCTGTCGGCTGAAATGATGAGTAAAAGAGCTGAAGTAGCCTCCTCCACGAACACCGTCACACATTGCCAGTAATAAAAAATTCATGCCCTATTCTATCGACGCAGCAAGCAGTATAGGCATTAGGGTTGTCACGGGACCTCGGCTCCGCCTCCGCAAATACGGAAGCTTAGCCAAAAATCATTCCACCGTAGCATCATTTTTGATGGAAGTAGAATATGTCACTGCAGGGATCCAGCAGAATATCAGCGTTAGGTATATTTGTTGTCTGACACACGCTGAGGTGGAATCTCTTTTGTTGCAACCATCAGATGCACCCCGCACTTAGTGTGTTTGTTATTTCATTTGAATTTTAAACTATGTCATAGCCAAAAATATTTGGCCATGCCGCCTCCGCTGGGCCTGGCAGAAGGGGAAGATGCAAGAAGTGCTGGCTTGACGTCGTAGGGGATGACGTGCGTACCAACAGACTTACGATTAGGGATGCAGAAGACCGTCCGAAGCGGAAGGCTAAAAGCAGGAAAGCGGACCCTGGGCGCCGACAGGAAGGAACCGGGATAACGCGAAGATGATGATGATTATAGCCCAAAGTGTCATCACAATAATATGTCTTCTTTTCGTTTATTTTTTGCATGTTCCTAATATGCATGTAATTCATTATTACTAGCTTTTGCCAGCGGCTTCGACCACGTGGAGGTCGTAAATTATCCCGCAGGAACATACTACCGGGATAAAAAGTAGCCTATGTTTTAATCCAGGTTATAAAATAACTGTGTTTCAAATTTCATCCAAATCCGTTCAGTAATTTTTGCGTGAAAGAGTAACAAACATCCACACATCCATATATCCATACATACAAACTTTCGCATTTATATTATTATTATAGTATGAAGTAGGATTTCATCGTGTTTTTGTATACGAGTATTGTGCTATGTTTTTTGTACAACAAAGATACGGTTTACCTATCCATCTATCTAATTTAAAAAAAAAACAGTTCCCAAACGTTTTGCTCGCATGTCACCGCGTCTACTAGCTTCAGAACCAAGTGAGCAACTGTTTAGTGGAACCGGTTAACTTTATGAACCACTAAAACATCGTCTAGAAGGTGATACAGCCACACACCTATTTTCTGTGTTATCAGTTTCACCCTTTTATATTTTGCTTAACAAAAGGTTTCTAGATAGGTACATCTATACTAATATTATAAAGAGGTAACATTTGTTTGTAAGTTTGTAAGTTTGTATGTAGGGGGTAATCTCCGGAAATAATGAACCAATTTTAAAAATTGTTTCACTGGTAGAAAGCTACATTATTTGTGAGTGATATAGGCTATAAATTATAAAGATATCATGCATATTAGCCGAACTATCTTAATTTTTGTTTAGCCAGGCGGAAAAAATAGCTCTTACAACAGAGTTATTTGCATGCGCTGCTTTAACAGTTGTATATAATTCAAAACAATGTAGGGCAACCTGGTTCGCTTTGAATAGTTCTACAAAAGAGTCCGCAACACCATATTTCTATCTTTTATATTTTAGCAGATATAGTAGCTTTTATGCGTTAAAAAAAGTATTTTTCGACGTACTTACCTTTGGACGATTTTTTAAACAACAAAATATTAAACCTTATAGAAAATAACATAATGATCACAAGAACATCATAGAGATACGATTTGCCCAAACAGTATGTCAATTGGTTAAATAGTTTCGAAGGTAATATAAAATTACTAAATCGCAAAATGCCGCCGTCCATTCACGAACCGCATTAGAACATGCTTTGTACGGACGTTTTATCTATTTACCCATAGATTGCATTGTACAATTGCGTCATTTTTCTGAATCGCGGTGTTAATATTTTCCGCGGATTAATGACCCCCTCCGGTTATTATTTAACCTTCGTCGTTAGGTAGGTGAATTGTACGTAGTTGCTTGGATGTTGTTGGTCTTTAAAAGTGTTTTGGTTGTTGGTCTTTAAAATTGTTTTGGTTGCTCGGTTTCTTAAAATAAAAATACTACTTCGTTCTCATTCTTCGAGTTCGAAGCTGTGGTATTTCTGTTTTTTGGATATCGGACAGTTTCAGTGATTGTCTATCATGCCTAAAAGGAAATCACAACTTTCCCGTCAGACATCCCAGAGAAGAGAAGCTTGAGTACGCCGTACGGAAGAGTCTGCTCTTGAAAATTATCAGCGCCTTTCGAGGAAAAGAGATATTAAATAAAAATATATATAGCGAAATATTTCGCAAGCACGCGCTGGGGAATCTAGCTCCGAGTGTTCACAGCGGCTTGCTAACCAAAGCTGGAGAACATCGCAGGCCCGTGCTCGGGAATCTAGCGCTGAACGTGCGCAGCGTCTCAGTGATTTAAGGCAGCATGTCTCTGCAACAAGGGATAGGGAGTCTAGCGCTGAGCGCTCGCAGCGGCTCACTAGCCAAACTGTGAGAACATCGCAGGCCAGTGCTCGGGAATCTAGCGCTGAACGTGTGCAGCGTCTCAGTGATTTAAGGCAGCATGTCTTTGCAACAAGGGATAGGGAGTCTAGCGCTGAGCGCTCGCAGCGGCTCACTAGCCAAACTGTGAGAACATCGCAGGCCAGTGCTCGGGAATCTAGCGCTGAACGTGCGCAGCGTCTCAGTGATTTAAGGCAGCATGTCTCTGCAACAAGGGATAGGGAGTCTAGCGCTGAGCGCTCGCAGCGGCTCGCTAGCCAAACTGTGAGAACATCGTAGGCCCGTGCTCAGGAATCTAGCGCTGAACGTGCGCAGCATCTTTCTGATTGCAGCATGGCTCATATGCAATAAAAACAAAACCCTCCTTTTGGCAGTCAGGAAATAAATCATTACTAACAATCAAACAGCAATCAGTACTAACCGAACCACACTCATAATTTCATCACAAGTTAAAATGTTTACCGCCCAACGAAGTGGGCACGGGTCAGCTAGTAGATACATAAACTCGCACCTTGTTCCCATGGAGTAAGCAGAAACTACAGAACGCTACCTGCTATACATACTCCATGTATGTTAGGATCGTAGGAGGTAAGGTACTGTCAAAAAAGTGTATCTTTTGCTTTCTTTAATCTTTTTTTCTATATTTTGCCACCTCCGCCTCCGCAATGAGGGCTTTCGTGACATCCCTAATAGAAACGATGTCAGTGTGCTCTCTAAGAGTTAATCAGCGGAGTGGTTCAATAGTTCGCGTCAGTATTCGCCTCAGTCAGTTTTGTTCCATTTTGTACCGAACAAACACATGCATGCCAATTTCTACGCGCGAGCAGCGAACGGGTTAAATGAGGCGAATTAGGGCAATGTCCTGAGTTCTTTTATATCTGGTGATAAAATTAGTTTGTGGATTGTTTTAGATGTTTTTGTTGGTATTAGACTGAACATGTGTTTATTAATATTAACGTTAATATTTTATTTAGATACTAGCTTCTGCCCGCGACTTCGTCCGCGTAAATGTTGGTTATCGCGGACACAGACGAACTTGTGGAAGAAAAAGTAGCCTATGTCCTTTCTTGGGGTTCAAACTTATCTCGTACCAAATTTCATCAAAATCCATTTTGTAGTTTAGTCGTGAAAGCGTAACAGACAGACAGTGTCACTTTAGCGTTTATAATATTAAGTATATCGATTGAAAAGTACACCAAATACTCGAATTTAGGCGACTTTATTTGAGAGCTCTAGCAAACATTAATATTTTTACTTTTATTCCAACTTACAAGGCTCAACCCTTTCAAGTTTTAATTTTACATTTTAAGCTTGAAAGCCTGTTTAATTTTATTTCCAAGAATTATTTTTAATTTTACTAAAAATATTTCGTAGGTAAAATGGCTATGTTTTAAAGCACTATCAGAGTAGAACCTATTTCAGAGTAGACATCTGTGACAACAGTTAAGGGACAGTTAGAAATATAAGTGATAAGGGTACCATGTATCGCTGAGACCGATCTACGTTTTATGAAACTGAATTTATAATAAGACTGATATGTTTATAAATATTAACTATATTTTCCCGCGGCTTTGCTCAAATAGTCTTCTTTATCAGACCTATGTTGCTGCTGAATTTTGATCTAAAATCAATTAAGTGGTTTATCAGTATAAAAGTAGCAAACAGAGAAACTTATTTTTTTCGTTCATAAAATTAGGAGCTCGTAGTAGTGAAATGTTTTATAGGCAGTTGTTAGTATCCCAGTGGGTTTAAACTAACCGTATCTAACTCACTGTTAAAGGTCAAAGTGGAGGCTGACACGTGTATGTTTTTTTAAGAATTAGTATAAAGGCTCCCACACACAAGCGGGACGCGACGGTGGGTCGCGGCGGCGCGGTGGGACGCGATTCTATTGACGGGCCTACACTGTCCTCTCTTACCTATTAACACTGAAATTTAAAACTATTGTTACAGCCAATTATTTTTAAACAAGTACAATCAATTTATGTAATTCGTATTTCTGATAGCAAAAAGACAAAAAGGGAGCCCCGCTTTTTAGCTATTCGAACTTAAAAATACAAAAGAAATAATAGTTTCAAAACATCAAACTAAAAGGAGAAAATAATGGGAAAAAGCGTGGGGTGCTTTTTATTTTGAATTGATATCAAGTACCACTTTTTCCATTATTTTCTACTTTTAAGTTTAGTTTTCTATGAAAGCGTGTTTTTTTATTATTTTTCATTTCTTTTCATAGAAAAGGTTCTACAAAAATCGCTTCACGCTGTCGCGCGGCTTTATCGCGCCTGTTTGCGGGGAGCTTTAAAATAGAGAGAATGAAAGTTTTGCGTCAATAAAAGCGTCGTTACAAAATTGTGACAGCCTGTCTATTCTGGAAAACTCACCGTGAAAACTTAGATGAAGTGAGCGTGGAGTAAGCTGCCATTTTGCCGGATACTAAAGGGATTGACAGGTCACTTCAAGCTCAACTTTAACTAAGCTTTCACTGTAAGATTTTTACGGAACCACTCAGCAGATCGAGATAAATTGTGAGCCAAACATCCGGCAGAAGACTATATGTGGATGGTTGAGGGCATCATAGTTGTACCTGTTAGGTGGGGCCTGAGCTAGGACGTTTTCCGTCTTTCCGAAAGGCTGTGGACGTTATTCGAATGTCCTGAAGAAAGAAATAAATAAAACGCATTTATTTAAACATGTACAGGAAGATCACAAACTCAATTGAAAGATGAGCAAACTATTGAGTTCGTGGCAAATTGAAAGCAGACATTTTGATATCTATAAATCTGAATGATCGGCACTAAATAGTAACAACAAAGCTGAAGACGTTAACCATTCTTCAACAATCTTATTCATATGAAACCCCAATTTTCGAAGAACGCTTTAGGCTACTTAACATTACGTTAGGACCATTAGGAGCCAAACAAAAAGAAAAAGTCAGAAAGAACGCTAAGCGAAAAAGAAGTTATAACACGAAGAGGAGACGCAATGCGATTGGGTGGGGTAGGAGATCAAGAAGTTACGCGGGCAGAAGCTAGAACCTACAGTCCGGCTGTCGAGAAAATGCGTTCTTAACATCCGTCAGTTTCATACAAATAGATACGTGTTTTGCAAATTTAATATTTATTAGTTACTTTATGAAAGTAGAATAAATGCTGTGTAAATGCGTTCCTTGCGAAGCATGTGTGATGTGACTATGAATGATAGGCTGAGGAATGGAGTGATAAGAGAACGGTGTGGTTTAAAAGAAGATGTACTGACAAAAATTGAAAAAAGTATGCTTCCATGGTTTGGTCATGTTGAGGGGATGAATGAAGGACGGGTCACAAAAGGTATTTACAAGGCAGATGTGAGTGGAAACACTGGGAGGGGACGCCCTAGGAGGATATATAGTGACTTTATTGGTGATGTTCTTCAGAAAGGTCAGGTGCGTAGTACTCGCAACTGGCGCGTGTGTATGACCAATTGTATGAACCTAAACGAGGCAAAAGGAGTGTGTAGAGATTGTAGCAGGTGGCGTTCCGTGGTTTCTGCCTACCCCCATGGGAAAAAATCGTAATTGTATGTATGTAGTTACTACAATTGACGCACTGACAGTTGTCAGGAACGCATTCTATTGATGGCCGAATAAGAATAAGAATAATAAAACTTTTATTTGCAAACACAGGCAGTTACACGGTGTGTGAGATGTTACAATATGTTGTTATATTCTGTGTTTTGCCAAGAAGCGTACAAACATGAACAAATAAATATCCTAATAAAAAAAAACTATATGTCACTGAGTGTATCATGCATCTTTACAATCATTAAACTTAGAAGAAGTGAAATTTAAGATAACATTATCCATAACCGGTTATAGTAACATTAAATGCAAAAAATAACATAAAAAATTAGAGACCTATAATAAATTTTCAATTAATTAGTCAATCAATTCAAGATTAGTTGACATATAATAAAAAAAAAACAAACAGAGGTCAATATAAAATATCATTAAATAATAGATGTCACAACGGAATTAGATTAAATAAGTAAACATATGTAATTAAAAAAAAAAATAGTCAGAGATTCAATCATATTTCGTCACAAAATAAACAATTAATATCAAAGTACATACACGATCGGATGTCAAAACAGTGAATTGCAATAATAGACTAAATAAGAAATCAAACAGACATGTCAATCACTAAAGTTATAGAAATATGTTTTCCTTCAGAAACTCATTTACATTGTAATACGATCTACTTACCGTCGAATTATAGTCTAAAACAAAGTCGCGTTTCGTGTCAGTCTGTTTTCACCATCAATTTGGAGACTTTATATCGTCGGAAAGTTTATTAGCATATATATTTAGATAGATACATAAATTAGTATTTAACTGCCTGTGTCGAATGGACTGTCTCGTTAATCTAGTGGTTATTAGCGCTACTGCTGAACATGAGTTCCTTGGTTTGATTCCTGGCCAGGCAAAGTGTTATTGGGTTTTTTCTATCAGAAATTCCTCAGTACCAGCCTTGATAGATGATTTTTTTGCCCGGTTGATGTCAATAGGCTCGCCCCCTAATAATAATAATATCTTCTTAGGATAACCAACAAACGTTATCTGATCCCAAACTAGGCAGAGCCTGTAGGTACTATGGCAACCAGACAACTAATAAACATACTTATATATTTCTAAATACATACATATTATAGATAAATAACACTCAATCACAGAACAAATGATTGTGCTCATCACACAAAGATTTGTCCTGGGTGGGAATCGAAGCCACGACCTCAGTCTTAGCAGTCAGGGTCACTAACCACTAGACTAACAGTTCAGTCGATCTAATAAATTGAACTTAAACATAACTGGTAAAATGTGGGTGTACTATAGGTACAACCCTTTTTTTTTTTTTTTCAGGATGGGAATCATCAAATGACTTCTCCCGCTCTGGGCGGAGCGGGAGGGCGTTTCAGACTTTTACTGACTAAAACCCACCCGTGTTCCATCAGTGGCCCATGTGCCAGGGTCACGGTATCTCTTTTGAACAATCACGCGACCCCGGCAGGCATCGGTCCTAGTAGACCCCGTCACTGCTGCTGACATCTCTTTGAGGCGCGCGTGGAACACTACGCGCCGTCGACCCGAGCCTGGTCCTTACCGGGCAGCGAGCTACCCATTGCTCGCCGCCCGCAAGCTCGCGCCTACGGTGGCCGGGAGTCCGCTATCGACTCCCGACGCCCGGGGCGTCTCCTCCTGCGGCGGCTAGGGACGTGAGGGCGTAGTGACTGCCACTCCCTCACGCGCCCCGCCTCCTCCTTCGCGAGCATTACTGCTTCGCAGAAGGAGGTGACGGCTTCCCATTCCCTCTCGCTCCGTACCATGGCTCGCACCAGGGCCGGACGCGAGAGGTGGTGCTCCGCCCAGGCAGGGCACACCTCCACCGTATGCTCCACCGTGTCCTCCAGACAATCCTCACAATGGATAGGTACAACCCTGCCCAACCCTTCGGAAGAACAAGCCACGATGTTATGTCATTTAAAGGGCCTCATCGGGTTTCCATATGAAATCTGCACTGGCGTCTTTTTTGACATTGGTGCCTTAATTATGTTGCTAATGGTTGAAAAAAAAAATGGGGCCAATTATCAAATCCCTAGCTGCTTTAGTTTTTGAAAAATAAGGGTTGCAACCTCAAACTTGAATGTTTATTTTCTACGAAACTTAAATAGATTTTCAAATGAAACCAACGCGACATGATGTCGTGAAGCGACAGTTAAAAACAAAACAAAGAAAATAGGAAAATAAACTTTAAAACGATTTATTATAACAGTATGAGTATAAGAGACAAACCAAATTCAAAAATAACAATCTGAAGGTGAAGGATGATTGATTAATGAATTAATGAATGATGGAGAGCACGAGAGGGTTCGAAGGCAGGAGTGGGTCGGCGGCAGTCCGGGGCGAGTCAGACAATATGGTCCTGCAGCTGACTCCAGCCCCGGATGTAGAGGAGGTCAATGCAGGGTGCTATTCACGGAGGTCCGTAATACAGCACAGCACAGCCGGTGACACAGATGAGGTGCCCTGTAGTGGAGATGACGTGGAGTGGCTCCGTCGAATCTCGAAGTGCAGTGACGAGGTTGTGAGAAGTGGCACAGCAGGTTTGTGGCGGCGTGAAGAGTCTCAGCAGAACCCTGAGCAGTGAAGAGGCGCCGTGGAGAGACTCAACAGAGTCTTGAGCTCGGAGAAGTAGCTGGTGAAGAGGCTTGGTGAAGATGCTGGAGAAAAGGCCAAGAATCTGTCATGCGACTTTGAGGTCTTTTCTTGAGTCCCGGGGCAGTCGGCCCCGGGATAAGGCCTGTATAATTTCGTTTAGCTGTTAGGCAACTAGCCGAAGAAATGACTGCAGGTCTAGGGCAGCTCAGCCTTTTATAGCTGAATTTGACATATATTTTGAAAATCAAAATTGGAGTTGGATATTTTTGAAAATATAGTGTAAAAAGTAGACGGCCAGAACGATTTTCTGGTTTTAAAGATAAAAAGCGGTAAGGTCCACATAGAAAACCACAAAAGATTAAAGGGTTGCTATGGCGACTAGATTATAGACATAAATGTCAAAGAATTAATAATCACAAAGTTTGCAAAATAATGAAGAAATACAATGAAATTAAAGGTTCTGGTGCGTGGATAGTGTAGTAAAAAATGTTGCGCATCATCTGTGAGCAATTTGTGAGTATAGCGTAACATGAATGTGAAAAGTAATAAACTCATAATTGTTGCAGTAAAACAATATCTACAATGAAACTAAATGAAAGGATTACAATAGAAGACTAGTGTGAAACGATAAAACATAAAATAATAATGGACGTGATGAAGATTTGACCTAAAATTGATATACAGACAAAATGTCAAACATTGAGGATATTCAATCGGTTAGTACGTAGTAATGAATTACTACATTTCCCCGACAACCCCAGAAAATTTTCGACTCAGAGAAAATTTTAAGTTTAAGGTTCGAGAGAAATCCTTGAAACATAACTTCGTCCAAACAGAAATCATCTAACAGACATTCATTCTTCCTCAAGCATACTATCATCTACATAATGGTAAGGGTGGAGTTCACAGTCAATGACTACCACTCTAGAAGTATGTTCCTATATGACCTAAGGCTTATTTAGGGAGTAATCAACCGCTCCATGGGTGGAAAATATTTTGACCTAAGGCTTTTTAAAGGAGTAATCAACCGCTCCGAAGTTTAGAAAGAAAATTGACCTAAGGCTTATTTCACGAGTAGTCAGCCGCTACGAAGTTTAGATAGAAAATTAACCTAAGGCTTATTCTACGAGTAGTCAGCCGCTCGAAGAAAACCTTAAATGGTAATTAAAGAAAATACAGATAAAGGAATAATTAATATAATTATTAAGATGACTATTTAGTTTAGTCTAAGATAGATTCGAGCGGTAGGGCTCTAAAGTAAAGGTATCAGAACTAGTATTGTTCTGAAATTACTTGTAAGTGAAGAATAAGAGCAGTAAGCTCTAAATTACAAAAATAAAAACAAGTTTAAGGTAACGTCGCATAGGACGTTGAATTGTGAGTTTAAAAACTCGTATTCAAAACAAAAATAAAGATTAATTTTAAGAGAATGATGAATGAGCTAATGAAAGATTAACTAACTAAATAATATGATTCGATGAAGAAGAGGTTTAGATTTTAATGTCTTTGATGTGCCATTTAGCTTTCGTTCCATTAGTATCTTCTAATATGTATACTAAGGGCGAGAGTTTCTTAAAGACTTTGCATCTCACAAATTTAGGGGCCAGTTTTGCGCTGAAGTACGAACCCGCGTTGCTTTGTACGTAATTCTTACGCCAAACTGTATCGCCGACATTAAATTCTTTAAATGACCGACGTAGGTCATAGCGAGCGCTATTCTTAGCGTGCGCTATGTATAAATTAGTTTGAACCTTATCAAAAATTGACGAGAGGAAACCAGTATTTGTAGCGTAGACATCGCGAGGTAGAAAAACAACTTCCTCAAAATTTTGAGTTGGAGTGTAGAATGAACCACAAGGAACTGTTTCCCGACCAAATACTAAAAAGTTTGGAGTAAAACCAGTTATAGCATTAACACAACTGTTCATCGCGTGTTGAATTTTGGGAAGATAAATATCCCAGGTTCGATGATCGTCACCTACTAAAGTAGCTAGAGCCGTGATGATGGTCCTATTATACCTTTCCGTAGGGTTGACTTGAGGACAGTAAAATGGAGAGTGGAATATAAAAGGGACTTTATATTTATTTAGAAATGTAGTAAATTCACGGGACTGAAATTGGGGACCGTTATCCATGATAATATTTTGAGGAACACCATGGATAAGAAATACGGAATTCTCTAAAATGTTAATTATGTTAGACGCAGTAGCACGTTTTAAGGGAAAGATTAAGGTATATTTAGTAAAGGTACAATTAATAACTAAAATATGTTGGTTACGTCTTCTGGTCATGGGCAACGGACCCATAAGATCAAGCGATATAGATTGAAAAGGTCTCGAGCAAATTTTTGGTTTGCCCATAGGGCCATAAGGAGAGTGATTAGGATGTTTATAAGCAAGACAAGTGTCGCAATTAGAGATGAATTTAGCGATATCTTTAAACATGCCAGACCAGTAATATAGTAGCGAAAGCTTCTTGTAGGTTTTGAAATTTCCGAGGTGAGGTCCTTGAGAAGGAGCGTGATTCCTTTCGATAATAGCCTGTCTTTCATGTGGGAGTGGAACTTCTTTCCACGTGAAGTCATCGTTCAGAGAATAAGGAGAGTGAATGCAACGATAGAGCTTATTTTCTTTAACCATATAGTTTGGATAAGAATTAGGATTGTTTTGGCAACCAAGTAAAATCTTGTTGTAGTGTTGCAAGTCACGGTTAAGAATTGATTCGTCTGTTAAGATAGGATTTACACCTTGACGTTGAGAATCTTCAGAGTCATGAGTTTTCGATCTGGATAATAAGTCCGGGACAACATTATCTTTACCCTTTTTATGTTTTAGAATGAAGTTGAAGCAAGATAGGCGTAGCGTCCAACGAGCCAGTCTTCCTGAAGGATTGGATAAGTTCTGGAACCATTTAAGAGCAGCGTGGTCTGTGTAAATTGTAAATTGTTTACCATTATCTAGGTAACAACGCCAGTGTTCTAGAGCAGTTATTACGGCTAGAGTTTCTCTCTCTGTTGTAGAATAGTTTTGTTGATTTTTATTAAGAGCTTTACTCATGTAAGCAATAACAACTTCCTTGTCGTTTTGATATTGTGTAAGCATTGCTCCTATGCCAAAATTTGATGCATCGCAATGTACAGAGAATGGGAGATTGAAGTCTGGGCAAGCGAGAACAGGAGTAGTAACCAAAGCTTCTTTAAGTTTCACAAACGCCGATTCCGCTTCAGGGTTCCAAACGAATTTAGGGGCATTCTTTCCAGAGCAAGTTAGCCTGTTAAGTGGAGAAGCAATTGTGCTGAAGTTTGCAATGAATCTTCGGAACCAGCTGCATGTACCGATGAATCTTCGTACTTCTTTTCTGGAGGTTGGCGTAGGATATTCCAAAATGGCTCGAATTTTGTCAGGATCAGCTCGCAGGCCATGTTCACCCACGACAAAACCGAGGTACTTGAGTTCTTTCCTGAAGAATTGACTTTTTTCAAAATTTATAGTTAAATTAGCAAAAGAAAGTTTTTCATGAACTTTTAAGAGAAGAGATATATGTTCTTCGAAGGTATCGCTTATAATCACGATGTCATCAAGATAACAGAATACTTTGTTGTCAAAATCTGGAGTAAACAGCATATCCATTAGTCTCTGTTGAGTAGCAGGAGAGTTAGTTAAGCCGAAGGGCATTACTTTAAATCTGTACATGCCTCTTCCGGGTACATAAAAGGCAGTCTTGTCTTTGTCCGCAGGGTTGAGAGGAATTTCCCAAAAAGCCTTCGCAATGTCGATGCTTGAGAGATATTTGGCGTTTTTAAGATTGTCAAGAATCTCACTTATAAGTGGGAGGCTGTAAGCATCACGACGAGTGACTGAGTTAAGTTTTCTGCTATCGACGCAGAAACGCCATTCTCCATTCTTCTTCGGCGTTATCAGCACCGGAGATAGCCATGGACTTTCGCATTGTTCAATGACATTCCATTTCAACATTTTATCTACTTCGTTGATTAAAGCTTTTTGTTTTTCAGGGGACAATCGATAACATCTTTGCTTGATGGGAAGAGAATCACCTGTGTCAATCTTGTGTGTAATTAAATGAGTACGTCCCAAAATGCCATTTTCTTCAAATGAGATACTCTTGAAGCGTTGGATAATGTTATCTGCAATATCCTTTTGATTTGCACTAAGATGCTCATAAGCTAGTATCTTTTTATCTGCATCTTGAATAGATGAACATTTAAGGGTCAATTGACTAACAGAAGATAGGATAGTGGGAAAAAGATTAAATTTTTTCCAAAAATCAATACCAAGAATAAGAGAAGGGAATAATTCTGGAAAAACGTAAGCTTTAATTAAATGAGTCTGGTCATTAAAGAAAATAGGTAATTCAAAATAGCCTAAGGATTTAATTTTTTGGTTACTAGCAGTTGAGACAGTAATTAAGTCTGACTTGAAAAGCTTGAAGCCTAATTTAAGAATTTCCAGGTGAGAATTGTTGCCAAGTATGGTAACAGAACTACCTGAATCAAGTAAACCAGAAATATTTAAGTTATTAATTTGCACGTTAATGAAAGGGCGTTTGGAATCATTGTCATTAGAGTAAAGAGTTGAAGAAATTTTGTAGAAAGAAAAGAAATTTTTAAGAGTTTTGATCCAATTATTCCAATCATTAATGCCAAAATTTGAGCTTTTCAAGTCAGTTGTTAGTTTTTTTGAACTAGTACCAGGCTTAGGATTGCATTTAGGGCAATCAGCAGTTTTAAAGTCCTTCAAACCACATTTGAAACAAATAATGAAATGAGGTTTCTTACAAGTATTTAAGGTGTGTCCATGCACACGACAACGGACGCAAAAGCTATTCTGCTGAGGAGGAGCAGATCGAGTCAGAGTGCTAACTTGTTTTGGTTTTTGAAGGTACTGAGGAGGAGGTTTCTGAAAAGTTACAGAGGTTGAATTAGTAACTGGAATATGAGGTTTGTAGCTAAATTCAGCCGTTAAAGAGTTTTGTTGCAGAGAGGGCTCTTTAAAGTTTTTATCTTTGTCCAAGAATTTTTCGTAATTCTGGCAGACAGCTAAGAGAGAGTCAATAGTAGTACAATCTCTTAGTGCCACAAAAACTGAATAGCACGGTCTGATGTTCCTCAGTAAAATTTCTAATTGTTCTGACTCTGACATTTTTTTAGTCAAACGTGAAAACATTCCGGACATGATTGAAATGTAGACCGCTATAGTTTCGTCCAGACCTTGAGTTCGCTTTCTGATGTCTTCGAGTAATTTGTAATCGTAATCGAAAACACCAAAATCTTTTATGAGAAGCTCAGAAGTTTCTTGCCAGGTCAGATTTGGATTACGATTAATCTGAAATCTGAACCAGTGTAAAGCATTATCTGTAAAGATTTCGTACGCTTGACTAATCAAGAGTTTTTTGTCAAGGCTACGTGAAATGCAGTATTCCTCTAGTTTTTGAAGGAATGACCTAGGACATGACTTTCCATTATAAGCGTATCTTTTTAGATCTTTAAAGATATGAGGCTTCACTTGTTGAGGGGGAACTGTAGAATTAATTTGTTGAAGGAGGGCCTCAAGAATTGTCTGTGAGGGAGGGATAGTTAAAGGAGGAGTTTCTGAGTTGTCATGAGAGGTAGATAAATCGTGGAGAGGAGAAGGAGTATTTTCCGCTGGGAGGAAAGTGAATGGCCCCACGTTGGGCGCCAAACTGTCGTGAAGCGACAGTTAAAAACAAAACAAAGAAAATAGGAAAATAAACTTTAAAACGATTTATTATAACAGTATGAGTATAAGAGACAAACCAAATTCAAAAATAACAATCTGAAGGTGAAGGATGATTGATTAATGAATTAATGAATGATGGAGAGCACGAGAGGGTTCGAAGGCAGGAGTGGGTCGGCGGCAGTCCGGGGCGAGTCAGACAATATGGTCCTGCAGCTGACTCCAGCCCCGGATGTAGAGGAGGTCAATGCAGGGTGCTATTCACGGAGGTCCGTAATACAGCACAGCACAGCCGGTGACACAGATGAGGTGCCCTGTAGTGGAGATGACGTGGAGTGGCTCCGTCGAATCTCGAAGTGCAGTGACGAGGTTGTGAGAAGTGGCACAGCAGGTTTGTGGCGGCGTGAAGAGTCTCAGCAGAACCCTGAGCAGTGAAGAGGCGCCGTGGAGAGACTCAACAGAGTCTTGAGCTCGGAGAAGTAGCTGGTGAAGAGGCTTGGTGAAGATGCTGGAGAAAAGGCCAAGAATCTGTCATGCAACTTTGAGGTCTTTTCTTGAGTCCCGGGGCAGTCGGCCCCGGGATAAGGCCTGTATAATTTCGTTTAGCTGTTAGGCAACTAGCCGAAGAAATGACTGCAGGTCTAGGGCAGCTCAGCCTTTTATAGCTGAACTTGACATATATTTTGAAAATCAAAATTGGAGTTGGATATTTTTGAAAATATAGTGTAAAAAGTAGACGGCCAGAACGATTTTCTGGTTTTAAAGATAAAAAGCGGTAAGGTCCACATAGAAAACCACAAAAGATTAAAGGGTTGCTATGGCGACTAGATTATAGACATAAATGTCAAAGAATTAATAATCACAAAGTTTGCAAAATAATGAAGAAATACAATGAAATTAAAGGTTCTGGTGTGTGGATAGTGTAGTAAAAAATGTTGCGCATCATCTGTGAGCAATTTGTGAGTATAGCGTAACATGAATGTGAAAAGTAATAAACTCATAATTGTTGCAGTAAAACAATATCTACAATGAAACTAAATGAAAGGATTACAATAGAAGACTAGTGTGAAACGATAAAACATAAAATAATAATGGACGTGATGAAGATTTGACCTAAAATTGATATACAGACAAAATGTCAAACATTGAGGATATTCAATCGGTTAGTACGTAGTAATGAATTACTACAATGAAAGCTACTTAATAGATTTACATTTCACATTTTTCTCATAATTTTTCAACCACCTATAGGGCAGAAACAAATGTGTTTTAAAAATTAAGGGTGGTTTTTCGTGGCCATTTTTCGAGGTACACCGACCAAATAAATTACATAAAGTACGTATATATCCAACTATAAAACATAACAATTACATAGATGTGTCATGGGTGGAACATATTCAAAACAATAAAAGTTTTCAATAAGGTACACACGGCTACAGGTCAAGATGTAAATTTCCAGTTTTAGCTGACCTCGCATTGCATAGAGGTTTCGTACAATAAGATGTCAGCTTATACTGGAAATGTGTGGCCGTGCGTACTGTAATCATAGGAATTATAATCAGATACTAGACTCATAATATACTGCGCTATCGACAACTTTACACAATTGCGTTATTTGTATCAGTTGAAGTATCGTGTTACACTTCTTCCAAACGTTATTATGTCAAGTCGCAATATTTCGTTTCCTTTGAAAAAACGGCGTACGCATATTAAGTACACGCGTATTAAGTAGCTTTCATGTCGCCTTGGTTTCATTTGAAAATCTATTGTAGTTTCGTAGAAAAAAAAACATTCAAGTTTGAGGTTGCAACCCTTATTTTTCAAAAACTAAAGCAGCTAGGGGTTTGATAATTGGCCCAAAATTTTTTTCAACAACTAGCAACATAATTAAGGCACCAATGTCAAAAAAGACGCCAGTGCAGATTTCATATGGAAACCCGGTGAGGCCCTTTAAGTTAACTATAGCACAAAAATCTCAATGTGTTGACATTTATCACCTTTTAAATAGTAAGTAAATAAATAAACATAAACAGTGAGTTGACGTGAATAAATACTTTACAAAATAATTTGTAAGCAGGCGTATGTGATCGTTTTCAGTTGGTATATTATTTAGGGTAATCTAAAAGGGTTTCCACATGGTCGCTACATTGAGCGTGGGTTCAGGCGCGATTTACCCTAAGCTATGTATGCAAAAACATATGGGTTTTGTTGTGTGTTGTGGTGTCCCTTAAGTTGTTAACGGTGTGGGCACAGTATAAATATGAACAGTATGCAAAGTAAGTATATTTGTTGAAATAATTACATACATTTCATTGGGTTGTCATTGTATTTGTAAAATTCAAAATTGTTCAATTGGAACGAAGTTGTTTAATGAGACTTTCAGTAGAAGTTGACTGGTAGAAATCATCAAGCGAAACGTCAATTATTCATATATGTTATTTTTATTTTACTTTATTGGGACATAAAACAGTTACACATTACAATTTAAGTGTGACAGAATAAGTTATAGATTAGGTAAACGTGTAACCCACACCAATGTCCGCGAAATAATAGTTTGTACTTAGATATTATATAATTCATGCGTTAATTATACAATATTAAAAAAAATATATAAAAGAAACAATAACTCGTACGTATTTTGGAATAATTGTGAAGATGGCTAATTGAGAAGTTCAACCGCCATCTTTTTGAACTTAGAGTGCGTAAGTGCAAAAATATCCAAATCGATAAATAATGTATTATACGTATCTACGAGACGTCGTCGTCGGAGAGGCGCCCGTGCACCAGCATGAGTTCTGCACCTTGCAGTGTGGAATAGCCGGGGCACAGCGCCTCTCGACGCATCACAGTTCTAGGTACAATATAACATAAGTTATTGGTTATATCTGGACAATCAAACCTGTTATTACACAGACCATGAAGCATCATGGTCATCAGTAGGCTGCGCCTTGACTCCAAGCTTTGAAGCTTATAACGCATCAATAATTGAGTGTATGGTAATTTAGACTTAGTGCATCTGTAGTGCATAACACGTATTTTTTTTTTTGAACCATTTCCATTCTTTTTATATAAATATCAAAAATGGGACTCCAAATAGGAACTGCAAATTCCAATTGAGAACGGACCAAAGCTTTAAATAAAAGTAAAAAAGTAGAAGGTCTTTTAAAGTCTTTTGAAGAACGCATGACGAAACCAAACATACGATACGCACTAAACGATGTTATCAATATGAAGATTGAAGTGCAATTTCGAGTCCATTGTTACACCAAGATCACGAACATGGTCAACTCTTTGTAGAAAGATGTCATGAAGACAATAGTTAAATTTTATAATATTTTTGTTCTTTGTGAAAGTGATTGCATTACATTTAGATAAACTAAGGTGGAGCTTGTTGTATGAACAATATCGAGAAAGTCTATTATGGTCTTCTTGCAAAAGCAGGCAATCTTGACTGCTTTTACACATCTTATAAATTTTGATGTCATCGATTAGAAATCGGGAATTTATAAAACACTTCTTAATGTCGTTGATGAACAAAATAAAGAGTAGGAGCCCCAAAATTATGCCCCCTTCATACGACTTTCTTTTTTGGTCAAAATGTAAATTCAAGATGGTGCCTGCGAAAATTTTCTTATCGTTTTAAATCATACGTGATTTTGATTTTACGTTTTTAAAATATAAATTAATGTAACTTTATAATTATTGCATAATAAAAATTACCTACAGTAATATTAAAATATAATTAAAAACAGGCTTAAATTATCCGGTCGTTTTGGGTTTCGTCTGATTAGTACGATAAAGAGAGAGTCGCCGGCTAAGTATCGTTATACCCGAATTCTAAGAAAGCGCAAGAGACAAACGTAAAACGTGTCCAGTCGTCTAGACGCGCCATCCGTGACTGAGTGCACCGCGACGATCGCTTGGATTTCATAGATGCGCGCGTTTCTGTGAGTGTGCCACTTAAAAGGTTTGTTCATAGTTAATGTACTGTTCAAATTTATACTGTGGTGCAGAGTTGCTTTTGGAAAAACTTGACTGTAAATGACGAATTTTTTTTTCGAAGATTTGTATGATAAATGAAGGTGAGAGAGGGAAGTATGATGGAAATCCATTGAAATTGAGTGATGCCTAGCATCCGATAGGTTTATTTTACCATTAATGAAAAATAATAAAAAAATTGTAGGCATATATAATTATACTCGAGACTTATTACGTACTAACGTAATTCTGTACGTAATAAGTCTCAAATCTTAAACCAAAGTTTTACACAAAATAACGACTAGGTAAACTTATATACATATATAAATTGTCTGTAGGTGGGGTAATACACGCAGGGGTTGACCTTTTGTCTTAAATAAATAAATCACTCAAGTCCAGATTCTAGTTTTGTGCGCCAATACCTAAAACAATCGTTTGTTCTGTAGTCGCAAATGGTATAGAACTAAAATTTCGACTCGTTAAATATTTATTTTATGACAATTGCTATGTTGATTCTCAGAGAGCCACGCTGCAATCTATACATCTATACAAACAAATAAAACTGAAGTGTCTTTTTGTAATTTCAAATTAACAGCTTTTCACTAATGTATATATGAAAGTAAATACGGTACTTACACCAACATTTTTTTTTACTTTTGTCTGTCTGTTTGTTCCGGCTAATCTCTGAAATGGCTGGATCGATTTTGGCAGGTAGCTGATGTAATACGGAGTAACTTAGGCTACTTTTATTTTAGAACGACATCCACGCGGGCGAAGTGGCGGGTAAAAGCTAGTATAATAATAAAATTATACGTAACACGAACAAAATATCTAGCATACTCTTTTCAGTTTTTATCTCTACATCTTTTAAACGACAGCATTCCTCAGCCTATCATTCATAACCACACCACTAATGCTTCAAAAGGACCGTATTTCACAGCATTTATTCTACTTTCATGTTTCTTTTGCCACAGCCTGCATTCACTTCCTTACATAAGCGTAGGCACCAGCACACCATTGTGAACAGCCAGTCGAGCCTTTTGGGACATCAATTGCTCATATCAAATCCACGTTAAATATTTTTTTTAACTCGACAAAATTATACGCACACCACAAAATATTCACACCAAAAAACCTACTGAAGCCATAAAAATATTCATAGCGAAAATGTGAACAAAAAAAAAAAAACGAAATTTCCAACTACCCGCAACACGCTAACGTATGACAACGTTGTTTTACGCTCTATAGCCACTCAAACATATTTAAAATGGCCACCCACATTGTGAACATAACCGTAGAATATTCGAAACAAAGCCATTTCAATAGTTTCCCGCATTGTTCGACCACCAATTTAGACAAACGTATCTTTCAATTCATTGGTTAGGTTATCAACTGAATCATTGTTTTGTTTGATGGATGTTTTAGCGAATAAACACCGCCTTATTTGAAATGAATGGTGCATTTAACGGTTTAACAGGGGGTCTAAAAGGCCACTTTGGTAGAATCATAATAGGAAAATATTATGATTCATATTATAATCCGTAAAATGGTCACAAACTGACAATTCATAATATGCTCTGCGTACAATTCATTAAACACAATTCATCTATTTGACAGTTTTGTATGGAGATTCGTAAAATGGTCCACATAATATGAGTTGCTTTATTGAAGTTTAATGTCAAATAACAGAATCATAAGATGTTAGTCAAGTGCATCATTTTATAAATCATATTTTAGGAATTGCTAAGGAATTGCTGGGAATTCAGAATATGAATTGGTTTTAGAGGAATTACTTAATGTGGCCTTTTTAGGCCTCCAGAAGTACTTAAACCAATAAAACTGGTATAAACATAAATGCTTGTGAACCCATTTTACACTTACATGTTTCTAAGACATAATTATAATATTTCTAGAGAAGAAATAATGATGTCTCCCCCACAAAATTCACAACAATATTTTTTTGCAATTCATCCATAATTATGTGAAAATCCAGCGTGCAAATTAAATAACACTGACAAATATGAAATTAAGTTAATAATAATACAAAAATAATAGCTAATATAGCTGACGAAGAGTACTTGCATAGACACAATCTTGTAGCCAGGATTATCCACCAGCAACTTGCTCTGAAATACTGCCTTGTGGAATCAGAAGTGCCGTACTACACGTATGTGCCCGACCCAGTTCTTAAAAATGGCCATATCACACTGTACTGGGATCGATCCATCATCACTGACAGGACTATTGTTGCAAATAAGCCTGATATAGTGGTGGTGGATCGACTAGAAAGGCGCACAATGATTGTTGACGTAACGGTTCCGCATGACGAGAACCTCGTGAAAGCTGAGAAAGATAAACAAATCAAGTATCTTGACTTGGCTCGCGAGGTTGTCGACATGTGGGATGTGGACTCAGCGATCATTGTGCCGATAGTCGTCACAGCCAATGGGTTGATAGCCAAGAGCCTCGACCAACACCTGAAGAGGCTCTCGTTAACCAGTTAGATCAAGGGCTTGATTCAGAAAGCGGTACTTCTGGACACGGCTCGCATTGTCAGGAGGTTCCTCTGTCTGGAACCCTGACCGCCGGTAGCTTGGACCCTGTTCCCGATACCGGCTACTATTTTTTTATATTTTTAAATGTTTTTATTTTTTTATTCTAATATTTAAAAATATAATTTATAAGTCTGTAAAATGAATAAAGGGAATACAAAAACATAAGACGTATTGTAGTGGTTATTATCGGTGCTTTTAGCTAAGTAATAATAGCCGCACGGGCCGATCGATCGGGTTAAGCTACGCTTGCCGCGGTTAGTCCGTGGATGGGTGACAATCTTTACATACCAAGACCTCTCCGCGCCTCGGCAAGCACGTTGAGCCATTGGTCCCGGCTGTCATTTGTAGATCTTTGACAGTCGCTATGTGTAGTCAGAATCCTTTGACAGTCGCTACGTGTTGTCAGAATCTTTTAACAGTCGCTACGTGTTGTCAGAATCTTTTGACAGTCGCTACGTGTTGTCAGAATCTTTTGACAGTCGCTACGTGTTGTCAGAATCTTTTGACAGTCGCTACGTGTTGTCAGAATCTTTTGACAGTCGCTACGTGTTGTCAGAATCCTTTGACAGTCGCTACGTGTTGTCAGAATCCTTTGACAGTCGCTACGTGTTGTCAGAATCTTTTGACAGTCGCTACGTGTTGTCAGAATCCTTTGACAGTCGCTACGTGTTGTCAGAATCTTTTGACAGTCGCTACGTGTCGTCAGAATCCTGAAAGTCTGAAACCAGCCTTACCAAGGGGTATCGCATTACTCAGTACTGGTAGAGTAGGTAGAAAGTCATAGAAACTCCTTAACGGGGATGTGCTAAGGTAAAATATAATTATGTAATGAAATAATTGGGGCCTTTGCCTTGCAGTAAGGCAATAGACATAGGCTAATTACATTAGTCATTTAATAGGATTCTATGAACGTAGAGGGTTGTATTGATGATTTTAATGATAATAATAATTCTGTGAACTTTTCTTATTGTCTCGTGAATCATATTTTAATCAAGATACAACTTGACAATGACCTACAAATTGCAAAAAACGTTAGAATATTTGAATTTTGTGGGCTTTCCCGTCGCTTCCCCCTTATAACGTAAACGAGGTAGTTTGTTTTTATTTTTATTTTATTCAAAAGGAACAACAAACAGCTACAATATAAAATACAGATAGAAGATAAACACAAAACTAGACAATATTGCAGCCCACAACGCTGTTCACAGATTAACTAAAATATTTAACAGTGAAAATAATAATCGCTAGGTTAACAAAAGCATTTTTTTTTTGTAAATAATAAACTAACTATAAAATAAATCATAAACTAAATATAAAATTAACTACACGTAAAATGATTTTCATAGATATGAAAATCATTTCAGGATATAATAATTAAAAATGTTCTTTGAGTATAAGACTTTTGAATATATAGGGAGTACATGCAAATATATCTATATGTTCAAAAGTCTTATTGTAGGAATCGACCATTCTACGAACAGGCGAACGCAAGCCAGAGTTGGACTTGCAGGTACCCACCGAGATCATTTGTTGAGGTCCTCGATTCATCATCACGAATTTCTCTGGATGTATGTTCTCTTAATGGGCGACCTTTATTAGATGTAACTTAAATATAACTGACACATTCTGTAAGAACACCGCTAACTATCCCAGGAAGACAGGAATGACGTTATGCTGTGTTTTTTCCTTCTTTGTAACCCTACTTTTAGTTGTAAAATCTTTGTAACAAGGCACTACTTTTAACTAGAAAGTACTTACAGAAATATTCCACCCAGCTAATCAATACCTTCATAAAATAAACCCTACAATCTAACATAAAACACCCTTTTGAAACAGTTATGTCACATAGAAACAATGTCCCGTAACTATCTCACAGTTAACTAGACGTAAATATTTGAATACTATCCGTAGTGCCACGATAACTTGGACTAACGCTCCGTTAGAGGTCCGCCCATTAACTATTCAAAGGCTTTAAATAGAATCGAAAACGTGCCAAGTCGGCGGTAACCTTACCATGTCGAGGCGCACGATACGAGACGTCATTTTATATTAATGCTGGAGCCGTATTATGAGAGGACTGGAGGTGTGAAGGTAGAATTGAGGAAGAAATGAGATAGTACCAATCAGTGGTTTGTTATGAAGTGATATAATGGCACCATCGTCGATCGTATCCTCACTTTCTATCAGTCGTTCTACTCTGTAAATTTCTCATCGCGCATACGTAGGTGACTTAAGCGTGAGTTGACCTGTCATTTTACCAGTATGTAGTCAAAACTTCCATGACCTGAGAGTGTCATCCCATAGAGGCTAGGGATTGACTCAGTATTATATTTACAGTCATAATCGAGATTTTAATAATATTTTAATGCTCATTTTAGTCCGCCTTCCAGTTTTGACGGAACCTATCCAGCTCGTCCATCAGCTTAAGGCACGTGTTCTGTACGTTTGGGCCCACAATTTATCTGACATGTCCTGTCCAGTTTCCTTTAATTTGGACAGCCTTTTGAGGTACATCAGCTGTCAAAAATGTTAGACAGCTTTTTTAATATTCGAATATTACAACCACACGCGTAAGAACCGTGAAGATGTTCCAAAATCAAAATGTGACATAGAGAGAGATGAAATGTCAGATACTAATGTGAGAAACAAAATTATTCCAACAGCCTTTCATGTTGAACTCTGCTATTCAAATAACTGTAATCTAATGAAACTACAAACAAACTTAGGTATTCGGATACTCTTCAATGCTAACTTGGGAATGAAGTTAAAAATTTGGAACTGCTGTCTGATATTACCTCATTTCTGGCATCACGTAATTTTAGTTGATTAGCTCTTCTACAAATAATGTTACGAGATATTTGATATTTACATAATGTATTAGCTTAAATTATCTTACTTCTAGGCCAAAGCCTCGGATCATGATTGTCAGTTACGATCTGAAGTGGTGAGGAACATTTATTGTGTTATGTCTTGTTCCTATTGGAACGAAATTTCTTATAGCGCGTTGCGAAAGGGGGCTAGACGGAATTAAGAGAAAAAGTTGTAACGACACTTTTTAACCGACTTAAAAAAAAGGAGGAGGTTTCTCAATTGGACTGTATATATTTTGATTTGGAACGTAGTTTTTGGAACGAAGAAAGAGAGAGACAGAGAGAGAGAGAGAGAGAGATAATATTTTTGTTAAATGTATACAGGTTTTTGTACATAATAAATAATTAAAAAAAACAATAATGAATCCTGGAGAGGAACTTCGTTCCATCCAGGTATCCCTTGACACCTCTCAAGTTTTTTATTTATTTTTTCTTTTGACTTCGGGATAATTGCATGGCACGCTTTTCAATGATGGAGGAGCTTGTGGCTACGCTTGCGGCATTTGATTCGTGGATAGGTGACCACCTTTATATACCAACACTCCTCCGTGCTGCAGAAAGCATGTTAAGCCGTTGGTCCCGGCTGCCATTTGCGGATCTTTGACAATCGTTGCAGGTCATCAGCCCGGGTAAACTGGGTTGTGGAGGTCAGACAGGCAGTCGGTCCATGTAAAATACTGGTACTCAGCTGTATCCAATTAGACTGGAAGCTGACTACAACATAGTTGGGAAAAGGCAAGGCAGATGATGACACTTTCAAATAATAATGCCATTCATATTGATGATGGAACAACATTGATTGCGTTATATAGCACGTTGTAAAGCAACGAATTTATAAGAATATTAAACAATGAATTAGGAAAATTATTTTTCCTTCCAATCTTTCGGATTGTGACAGAAGTGTATTACGCAATCCAGGACCCGACGGCTTGCCTGGAAAAGCCTGTGTCCTGGCCTTGGAGGCACTCGAGCCTCGAATAGGGGGGCTCTTTAGCGCATGCATGGAGAGGGGCCAGTTCCCACTTTGTTGGAAGACGGGGAAACTGGTCCTCATTAAGAAGCCTGGGCGCCCAGCGGACTCTCCGTCCGCTTACCGGCCCATCGTGCTACTCGACGAGGTGGGCAAGCTCTTTGAAAGAGTGATTGCAGACCGCCTCGTCGGGTGGCTGGTGCGGGAGGGGCCGGACTAGTCGGACAGCCAGTACGGCTTCCGCAAGGGGCGCTCTACGGTGGACGCCATCATGCGTGTGCGAACCCTCACGACGGGGGATGCAGTGGCCCGGGGTGAGGTCGTCTTGGCGGTGTCTCTAGACATCGCCAATGCCTTCAACACCCTGCCCTGGAGTTGCATTAGGGAGGCACTCTGGTATCACCGGATGCCGACCTACCTCTGTCGCGTGGTCGAGGCCTATCTGACTGATAGGGCCGTTATCTACACCGGGTCACCAGGGAGAATAGAACCGGCGAGAGATGTCGTGCGGTATCCCACAGGGATCGGTCCTGGGGCCGCATCTGTGGGACATCGGTTACGACTGGGTGCTGCGCGCCGACCTCCTTAGCGGCGTCAGCGTAGTTTGCTACGCTGACGACATGCTGGTCCTGGTGCAGGGGCGGTCGCACGAGGCGACGGCCGAAATTATGACACGCGGGGTTGCGACAATCGTCGATAGGATCCGGCAATTGGGACTCGAGGTGGCATTGCACAAGTCCGACGCCATGGGTTTTCATGGTCCGCGGAACGCGCCACCTGCGGTTTCCCAACTCACGGTGGGAGGGGTTCACATCGGCATCGAGTCAACGATGAAGTACCTGGGACTTGTCCTCGACAGCCGGTGGAACTTCGTCGAGCACTTCCGACGTTTGGCTCCCACACTGGAGCGGGCTGGGGCTGCCTTAAAGCGGCTCCTGCCGAATCTGGGGGGTCCAAACGCCTCCTGCCGGAAGCTCTACACGGGGATCGTGCGGTCCATGGCCCTCTACGGGGCACCGGCGTGGGCGCCCTTATTGAGGCTGCGCCCAGGCTGCGGCCATCCGGTTAATCCGGGGATACCAAATGGTCTCGTGCTAGGCGGCGAGCCTCCTTGTCGGAGTGCCGCCTTGGGATCTGGAGGCAAAGGTCCTCGCGCACATGTGGGAGTGGCGCGAGGAGGCGAAACGCCGGTGTGAAACTCCGCTGCCGCGACAAATCGCGGCACGGCGGACAGAGCTCCGGTGTGATCTCATGGCGACATGGCGGGTACGATTGTCGCAACCCAGTGCTGGGCACGCCACAATAGTGGCGGTAAGTCCCCTCTTTGAGGAGTGGATAGAGAGGCGTCACGGCGTCCTCACCTTCCGCTTGACGCAGGTTCTCACCGGACATGGGTGCTTCGGTGGGTTCCTGTTCAGGATAAAGCGGGATGATACGCCCAGGTGTTTCCATGCAACGTGCAATGGGTAGCTCGCCACCCGGTAAGGACCAAGCTCGGGTCGACGGCGCGTAGTGTTCCACGCGCGCCTCAAAGAGATGTCAGCAGCAGTGTAGGGGTCTACTAGGACCGATGCCTGCCGGGGTCGCGTGATTGTTCGAAAGAGATACCGTGACCCTGGCACATGGGCAACTGATGGAACATGGGTGGGTTTTAGTCAGTAAAAGTCTGACACGCCCTCCCGCTCCGCCCAGAGCGAGAGAAGCTATTTGATGATTTCCCATCCAGAAAAAAAAAACAAAAAAAAGTGTATTACGCAATTGGGATGCTGGTTATTATAGGGAGGGCCCTTCATTCATTGAACGTATGCCAAACGTGACCAGCCGTGTTCCATTTTTGATTATTTTTCTTTAATGGCCTTTCTTTGGTATTGTTCGTCAAGTCGTTGAGCTCCTTAAGTTCCGCCAAGCTACACGATTAGTGACCAATGCTTGCATTGACTGGACAAGTTCACTCAAACTGCGTGGTTGTTTCCTCAAAAGACCATTTCAGTCACTTATCTACATGGTCTTCACATGATGTGACCAAGATTATGTGTGGAATTTAAAAGAGACTGTGATCTCTGAGTTTGTTTCGGCCTTTCTTCTTCAAGTATTCAGTTAGGAAACGCCGACCTCATCTAGTTTAAAAAAAATATTTGATTGACGAGTAAAAGTGTTTATGCAAACCTACTTGCAGAAATAAAATCATTTATTATTTAAAAGGAATGTTGGCAACATCGCAAATGGCTGTCCAATATTTTGCTGTGTTGATTATTTTGTCAAGTTAATTAAGTTATGAAAGACTGTATGTATGTGTATGGTATTGGTTATGAATTTTAATTGCTCATGCTAGAGGAAAAATATTCACTAGACAGCAAGATGACAGCCGGCTCCATATTTCCTTTCATTTTCAGCTCATTAACTCTATGATACCCTAGTAACCTAGTTTACTTAAACTTTGCCTCTTACAATAGAAAACAAAATTCTTTAAACAACTAAAATTAAAGTTAAATCTTCAGTGATTATCCAATTACAATTCACAAATTAATTGTCATTTTGGTTTAATTATTTTCCTAAAAGCCTTTCAACACGACATCTTGTAAACAACTTTGGTCTGACGACATCTTTAATAAGTGTTTCTTGGATTATAACTATTGATTTTACCTTAGTAGAATATCACGCCTTGTTTCCCTGAAGGGTTGGACAGAGCTGTACCTCTCATCATCAGAAGCCTATACCGTTCGCACTGCTGGGACACAGGCTTCCTCTCAGTGAAAAGGAGTGAGCCATAATTCACTATGCGGGCCCAGTGCGTGTTAGTAGATGTGACATGTCTTCAAATTTTTGGTTCTAAGACATGCCAGTTTCCTCACGATGTTTTCCTTCACCGTTTTGAGAGCTGTGGTGATGAAATAATTTACACAAATTAAAGCGCCTGCTTGGGTTCGAACTCACGACCTACTACTCGTGAGTCGCGGCCGTTACCACTGGGCCACCACTGATGCGACCTTACCTATAGTACATCCAAATTTCACCATTTCTCGTTTATGTTTATATCCCACGTAAAAAGGGGCGAGTTTCTTGCCATCAACCCGCAACAAGTATACATAGATACTATTACAAATTAGATTCAAAGCCGATTATTTACCGGTAGTAAGACGGTATCGCTCCAAAGTCTTCCAGAACATCCAGAATACCACCCCCACATGTTGCATTATAAAGGTAGTCAAGTTGGTTAGCAATAAATTTAAAAATGTATGCGGAACATCGCACTCTTCGGTATTTTATTACGTGGAACCCAATCCAGCGGATACATGCAAAAGATTTTCATCTTAAACTTCTTTCCATGTTTAAAGTTCAAAGGGAAATGAGGGAGAGGAGGCAATGGGGTATAAAATGTTAAAGATTTCAATAAATGTTAAAATAAACTTTAGTATTATGTTTTCTGAAGATTCTGATAACAAAGCATGAGAAATGCTGAAAAAATTTCAGAAAACTTTTTGTTATTTAACAAAAAAGTCTTATGAGATTGCTAAGGTTAATATCTGGAGCTAAGGGGTAGTTTTGATACGTCCGGGTGTTTCCATTGCGAGGATCGTCTGGAGGACACGGTGGAGCATACGGTGGAGGTGTGCCCTGCCTGGGCGGGGCACCGCCGTGTCCTCGTGGAGGCGATCGGCGGCGGCGACCTCTCGCGTCCGGCCCTGGTGCGAGCCATGGTACGGAGCGAGAGGAAATGGGAAGCCGTCACCTCCTTCTGCGAAGCAGTAATGCTCGCGAAGGAGGAGGCGGGGCGCGTGAGGGAGTGGCAGTCTCTGCGCCCTCACGTCCTAGCCGCCGCAGGAGGAGACGCCCCGGGCGTCGGGAGTCGATTGCGGACTCCCGGCCACCGTAGGCGCGAGGTAGCTCGCCGCCCGGTAAGGACCAGGCTCGGGTCGACGGCGCGCAGTGTTCCACGCGCGCCTCAAAGAGATGTCAGCAGCAGTGTAGGGGTCTACTAGGACCGATGCATGCCGGGGTCGCGTGATTGTTCGAAAGAGATACCGTGACCCTGGCACATGGGCAACTGATGGAACACGGGTGGGTTTTAGTCAGTAAAAGTCTGATACGCCCTCCCGCTCCGCCCAGAGCGGGAGAAGTCATTTGATGATTTCCCATCCTGAAAAAAAAAAAAAAAAAAAAAAGGGGTAGTTTTGTAACACAAAAAACGTAGGAATAGCTTTTAACTGACGAAAAAAAACGGAGGAGGTTCTCAATTCGACGCAATTTTTTTTTACAGTTCTGCAACATTCCTTGTTTTATTTATGTTGTTCAGCAGACAAAGTCTTCGAAAATAAATACAACTGGTTGGCAATATATTATTTCAAAATGGTTCAAATTGTGCCTGAGTTACGTAATTTGAGTGCAATTTACTACAGTTTCCAGGAAGATACTCCCACTAATCATATTAATTTATAAATAAACCATTTTTCATGGAAATGAAGCGAGATACAAGAAAAACACCATTTATTTCCACACAGATCGTGAAACACAAAATACAAATGAAAAAGTTAATAAAGTGAAAATTATATTTTAACGACAATAGTGCCTCTGTCCTGCGGTTTAATTTCACGGGTAAGTATATTGTGTCATGGTATTATGTAGTTCCTTGTGGTGCCGAACATAAAGAATCACACCATCCAATTTCTTCCCGTGTGGGTGTTGTAAGAGGCGACTCAGGAACTTACTAGGGGATGGGCAGCAGCGTTCTCTATGCTTTTTACTACTATACTACTATCGCCAACCCGCCTGCCAAGCTTGGCGATTATGGTAAACCTTCCAAATATGGGGAGGCCTATTTCCAGCAATGGACGTCTAACGGCTGAAATTGAAAAATGAATTTACACCTTTTTACAAAAAATTCAGATGTGAAAAAAACTCCAGTGCGTTCTCAATATGAAAATCAATTGTGCAACATAAAATGCAGAACCAGTTTGATGAAAAAGAGTTTTTTTTTTTTGGAATAGCTTCAATCATTTATAATAAAATACCCGATAGTATAAAAATAGGCCTGTAATAAAATTTAAGAAAGCTCTCACCTCTCTATTAATAGGAAAATGTTATTACACTGTTCAAGATTTTATAAATGTTATTTTTTTTTGTTTTAGTTAATTTTGGTTTTGTTTGTATTGTTTGTTTTATTTAGATTTTTAAGTATTTTAGTCTTTTTTATTACATTTTAATTGAAATTTGTACGCCTTCGCGGCAAAACATAGCGCTCAAATATGTTAACCTAACACCATTATATAAATACCTATGTTTAACAAATAAAGATTCTGATTCTGATTCTGAAATTATGAAGTATGTAAGTACATATTTTCAAAATAAACATATAACATTACTATCTTTTATGCACTTCCACATTTTACCAAAACGTACCATCAAAGAGATCCCGACCCTTCTCATTATTAATTCGATTTCGCGTAGGTACCTAAGGTATCCGGATTCCGATATTATATTCCCGGAACCGACATCCAGCTTTGAAGGCTTTGGAACGTATCTACAGACCGCTTTGTGCCTTCAGACAACTTTAACAAAAACGTCACGGATTCTATTATCATGTAACGTATGTACCTAATACTAGTATGGATTTAATCCTTATACGCAATTTAGATGTTTAAACTGATGTGGGTTGGCATGTATGATGTAATTAGGGGTGTCTACGTAATAATATTTTGGGCTTGTGGCATCCTTGGATCGATTTTCATGGTTAACTTGTCTTGTGCTTAGCGAGGTCGAGTTTTGAGTTTTGTAAACCAAAATAAAGGTCTAAACGCCTGGCAATTAAGTGGTCTTATTATAGTTTCTTTATTAGAATAGGCTTAGGGTTTAAACAAAACAGCGATAAATTTTATGCAACATATTAAATTAAGATTCCAAAAAACTTGCTACAAATTTGTCCGATTTTATATTTATTCCAATGTTTTCTTCAATTGGTGAGATAAAAGACGCCTAAGGGATTATGACAATAATATCATAACCTATCCAATGTTTCCCGTGTATTAATAGTATCATTTTCTGGTCAATAAATATTATATTTCGCGGGAGAGATCATTATGGCTAATCTGACAATCACTCAATGTAACGGCCAACAAAGAAAATCTACTAACGGTAAATCGCTGATTATGTCTAATTTGAAATTGGAAGGACCGGGAATGCAAATTTGCATTCCGAAACAGCGAGATACAATTCTATAATTATTTTAAACGCAAGTTGGTACTAGTACTAGGTACATTTTGGATAGGGAAAAAGCTATTTAGAATGACAACTATAATAAAAAGGTAGTTAAGATCCTCTATGCTATGATCTTAAAGCTAATAAAGTTTGTGGTATTTAAATCCGCGTACTAAAAGACATAAAGATCATTTTACTTCTAACACAATAAATTAGGGTAATTTCGCCTGTTCGCGTCCATCGCCCAATTCGCGTCCTTTTTTCGGATCTCTCTATAAAAATCCTCGAAAATAAGTAAACTAACACACCAATCAAACGAAAAGTCACTATCGCTAATACCTCAATGTATAAGAGGCACGTACATATGGACAAAAGGTCCGTCCGCCAAACCAATCCCGTTAAAATTAGTTAATCTCGACTGTTCATCAAGGGAGTGCGTACGCGCGGGATTTTAGGTAAAAAATAGTGTGCAGCGGCGCGTTCGATGGTAAGTTTATTATTGTTTTATATGAATTTAAGGTACATAGCTGTTTCGAGTTTAATAAAGAATAAAGGAATAATATTAATTATGAATTTGCTTATGTTTTTTATTTTTAACGAATAAAATAAGGTGGACGCGAATTACTACATCGAATTTACAAAACTTCCACTTTGCGTCCGCAATGGACGCAATGTATACCTACAGGGAATAATAATAAACCAAATTGCGTCCACTATTTTCATTAAATACAATCGACTTGCTTGTAAAAATAATTTAAAATGTATTGATTATTACTGTATTTTTTTTATTGAGTCTAGGTGTTTATAATTCTATTTTTAAATGAAATGAGTAATTTATTTCATTCTTATTATTATTTTTTAAGATGAGTTCTTCGGAGACAAGAAAGAAGAAGGAAAAGAAAACATACACAGCAGACGATTTAAAGAAAGCATTAAATGAAATTCGAGAGAAGAATAAATCGATAAGACAAATAAGCAAAGAATATGCTATTTCCAAGACCACAATATTGGACAATATCAGTGGGCGCAGACCAGACTGATGGAGTAAAGAAACCTGGACCAGAAACAGCGTTAGGAGTAGATGGTGAAAAAAAGTAGTTGAATGGCTCCTTAACATTTCCAAAAAGATTTGTAGAAGACGACGATGGGAAAAACATAGGCTGTGACAAGTATATTATATGGTATCATCTGAAATGCACGCGATTTGTAGGATTTAGATATTAAGAGGCCAAAGATAAGTCTTTTGAATGTGACCTGCGTCATTAATTGAAATTCTAAGGCTAGAATAATCATACCTTGTCTCATAATTTATTGATTCAACAATGCCTCTAGTTGCATTATTAAACAAAATTGTTGTATTGTTTTGTTGCTTTAATATAGCCAAAAACTTATTATTAATCAAGGCTGATCTTCAATAATAATATACCTTGTGATTTTAGGTGCAATCATTATTTACCTACTACTTACCAAATTTTAAGTTCAATCTATGTTGAGAAGAATTAATTTTAGTGTGAAGTGATGTTTTTTAATGATAATAATGTTGATTTTTTAATATTTATATTCTTAAATAAAGAAATTGTTAAGATACAATCTTTCTTTACAAATTCTTAAAAATATCACCCCTATATTCCTTTTCTAAGCTGGTGGACGCTCAATGGTCCATGGGTGGACGCAATGTGGATTTTGTGAACGCAAACTGGGTGAAACGCCTAATTCTGAAGTGTATCTATTTAAAAAAAAAAACACAAGATGTTTCGAACAAAACAGAAAGTTAACCTTAAAATAGACTATATAATGAACACATTACAAAAAAAAAACATAGAAATTAGTGCTGGGATATTTTTATTATAGCCGTCAAACTTGTCAACTGCACTAAATGGACGCGAACAGGCGAAATGACTGTTAAGGTAAATTTCGAACTAAGTAGGTAAGTTAACGAGACCTGATACTGCGGTTGTAAGCGCATAGCTATCACGTTGAGCGAGAATTAATTACTCACTACGTGTTTACATGTTACGGATGAGTAAGCAAGGGTGACTGACAGCTGGTTAAATTGTTGTGCACGCGGTGGGTTGTAGAAAATATTAGACACCAATGACCAATTGCTAAAGAAAATTTTAGTTTAAGTACAAAAATATGTTAGGGTAAGAGTCAAAGCATGTATTTCAAATGGGCGCGTAAAAGACACTTTTGAAAGTCAAAATTGACATTCAAGTAGAATTGATTCTAGTCACTCCTTCCAAAAAGTAGTTTCTTGTGGAGAAGAATGGGCGAGAAACTCCACCGTTACTCTTGCACAATATTTTACATACATTCTTAATTCTCCATACGAAACTACATTTTAATGTAATTTATAACGAAAATGATATTCCTAGAATAAAATTACCGTACCACAAGAACCATCAGAAAAATTATAATAAAGCTTCTGTGTTATAATACCAGCAAAAAATGGTTCATCCTTATTTTTTAATCTTCTTTCTCGTTTCAAAAGGGACTGTGTGTTACCTTTTTTGCACAAAATTTTCCTTTGTTTTAATTTCAAGAAAAGTGGAGGCTTACCTGTTTTTGTCTTTTACGTATTTAACATACCAAGCCAACATAAGAACTAGGAGACAATGCGACGAGTTCCACTCGTTAAAGTTCTTTGCGCAACCTAAATTCTGTTCTGTGTGTGTGATAGAAAAAAAAATACCAGGGGAACATGAAGCGACGTAGTTCTGCGATAAAAACCGCTCTATTCGGAGTTCTCGACCCGTAAATCGTTGCTAGCGTCCCCTTTTCTTCTAATACGCGGTTGGTTTGCGATTCCGTGTTATTGTACCGTTCAGAATGTTTGTATGAATGGGATAAAAATTGCAGTGCTGAGTTTGTTTGTGTAAAAATATATTTATAGTTACCTGTAAAATGTGGAAGAATGAATGTTGTTTGTGCTCGGAGATGCTATGTATAAATGTGTTTGCGATTGTTTTGCAATTCGTTCGTTTCTCTCGGCAGTATTATTTTTACGGAGCATACCGTGCCGTTGCATGTGGCAGACCAGCCAGGTTTTTTATACCTCCTTAGTTTTTTTGCAACGAATAATGCTATTAATAAGTATGACAAAATGAAAATGCGAATAATTCATTAAATACATTTATTTATCGCCATTAAGAACGTGACACCCAATGACAATATTAATATGTTACATATATTTATATAATGCAATATTAAACTAACAAACAAATGTATCACAGAATATTTTGATAGTGTTCAAAATTGACCAATATTTATACAACGTGGACGATCACTAATAAAATCAAATTACAAAGTCACGTGAAAATTAAATTACAATCATATTTCATTTTAAATACATTGGGAGAGTAATTAAGTTAAAAGAACACAGCTGCAGCAGTACTTACTAAAATTAATTTAAAACAAGTTATAATTATTTTATAATGTTCATTTATAAAAGCTAGTTCTAAAAAAGCTAATGTTTTTGGTAGAAACAAAATGTGCGTACTAAAAAAGGAAGTTATTAAAGTCAACATATTATAATTAACATTTTATTTGAGTTGAAATTAACAGAGCAGAACATTTCGTTTAATTAGAAACGTACTAATGAGCTTAACATTATTAATTAAGTATGAACACAGAGAAAATGTCTCCCAATTACTTAAAACAAATCACAAAAAGAGTCGTCAATAGATTTTCATAGATTTATTAAATTTAGACATTTTTAACTACCTAGCTGTCCTTAATTTTATATACAATTTACACAATAATAACTTTAATATTTATAATAAATTGGCACGACGAGTGACAGAAGAATTCTTTGCATTAAAATGTTTGAAACAGCTGAAAGCGTTTCTCCTTTGCATTTCTTGGGGACAATGTAATATCGCGATGTTATTAGCAAGGAAAACTTCGTGAACAAACTTTGAAACTACTACATTTCATAGTTCACGTTGTTTTTATAACATTGTGAGTACAAATTCTTTGAAGAAATGTGAGTTTCATGTTTTCGTAACAAAAGAATATGCATTGTACCTACACTGAACCCTTAAGCCCTGATCAAGGTAATAGTCAAAGTTAGGTACGGCCGAACTAGCTGTATGACCAACACTCAGTCGATTTTTATCGACTAAAACCGACAAAACTATAAAGATTTTCTTCTTTTTACAGACGTTACCGGTCGTCAGAAACCCGAAAATCTGAAAATCAGTCTTACGAAGACATACTGTTTACCGAATGTTTAAAAAAAAAAATTAAACATGTTTTAATTTGTAAAACATGTTTAAGTTAAAAAAAATGTTTGTGGAGTTCAGAAATGCAGACGCTCTATGCAAAATACTAGTTTTCAATTGCAATCGGTTGGACTGGAAGCCAACTTTGATTCGTCAATCGTCCTTACCTATTAGACCATGCCATTGAAAACTCGAACGACGTTGTTAATGTCGATCGTGTAGGTAGTATCACACACAATAAGAAGGAACGTGAAAAACGTATCTCGTAGACAATGTGTCGACAATCCGGGCCCGTCATTTGGAACCATTGTACTTATTCTCGTCTCAGTCGACCTTGTTACGAACGTGCGAATTCGGATTCGGCGATAGAAATCAAATTTATGCCTTCATTAGTACCCTTATTATGTAAGGTCGTAAGATTTTTTACTAGAATATAGGAGTAGGATTGCTTCATGTGGGTGCTGGAGAGTATTGATGAGCCTTGATGAGAAAGTCTGAGGTGGCAAGTATTGAGAAATTCTTTCTGCGAGAATGTTTTTTTTTACTCAGGGAAAGAGGATAGTTGGCTTAATTGAATATATTGAGACTCTTTTGTCGACGAAAAGTAGTATAAAGCCAATTTTAAGGTTACTATATCGGTAAATAAAATAATGATACCTATAATGTAAACTCGTGTAGCTGACCTACCACGAATTTTATTCGCCATTGAAAGGAGAAAATAATTAATATGAACACCATTTCAGCAAATTAAACACAAACATATTTACTGTTTTTTGTTTTATTTTTAAGTATTATCCCAAAATATGATGTGCTAGTGATTCCACTATACCATGAGAGCATAACATGAAATCTGTTCCGATGTAACACGTAGTGACGTCACGCGCACCCGCTCCGCGCCCCGTCAGTCGTTTTTAAATCACATTACGTTCGGGATTGTTCGGTTTCATGAATTTTGATGACGTCACTACGATTTTACACAGAAATCTGTGTTTTAGCAACCGTGTGGTGAAAAATATTTAAATTAGATTTTTGGGAATAAAATTAGAAACGCTGTGATTTGGGTTTTAGTATTTCAACACTCGTTATTTTTTGTGGAGTTTTTATTTAAAACACAGTACTTATTCGCATAACATTTTAGTTTCATTTTTAGATGTTTTTTTTTTTATTTGCATTGTCTGAAAGTAATTTAATAAAAACTGTTTTTGCCTGTCGCGCATCGAAAGGTTGTACCTACAGCTGTCAAAAACATTTTAAAATGTCAAGACTACAATTTGAGTGATTTACTATTAACAAATACCTAGAATTTGGCACCAAAGTAATACAATACTATTTACAATAGAAGAATTTTAGGAACGTCAGGACATGGAAAAATACAGAAAAAAACAATGCAAGTTCTTACAAACCACATTTAAGGTAACCTACTCATACAATCTGTTCTCCTGGTAGATAGGTAGCCAACTACAGAAGAAAAAATTACCTTTTGATTAGAAGAAATGGTTCGACCGTTTTGCAAAATTATGACTTGAAAACGTCAACGTAAAGTTATTACTTGAACGGCTATAGTGCATATTTATAATTTCTATCGTGACGATAGTTATTATCGTGTACGTCCACGTCCCGGTATCACCATAACACAGGGAATTTAAATATATGGAAATATTATGCTTTCACAATACACGTTATCGATAACATTATAACGTGCACATATTTCCATATTATGGGCGTGGATAAAAACATCACGTTATAAATATTATAAAAGAACACATAAGCCAAAGCCGTTGCTGATCATGCAAATTTATTGACCGAAAACATAATGCATGAAACGCATTTCTTCGAAACAAACGTCTTTTTCCAGCTAGTGTGTGGCGTTTGTCAAAAAAACGAATGAGCAATATTTGAGTTATTCAAAATTTGAACGCAGCTATACTTTAATTGGAATTTGACGTTTGTTCGAAAAAGGATATCAAAAAGGATATTTTTGCAACTTACTCAGTCATATTGATTGTTAAGAAGGTATCAAGAAGGTAACACAAATATAAATTCAATCCTGCATTGACTAGATATCTATCATCAGGATTAATAAAAAAAAACGTTCTTGCCCTTATAAACCAGCACAAGATTATTATATTAGTACAAACATGGTATTTCATAGACATAAATAAAATAAAAAGATACAACAGCAACTAAATCCTAGACCAATATGAAAATACAAAACAAAAGTAATAAATTCGTTGCATAAAACTAAACAACGGACACATAATTTATTTTATTTAACATGTATTCTAACAACAATTTGACAGCGTCATGTTGACAGTTGAACAAAGTGGCGGCGGTACAAAAATACAAAATATGGAATATCACATAGAATTATGAAAATAAGAATTCAGTACATTTTGTTTAATTAAATGAAAACATAAGCCAAAGCGAATTGAAGCCGACGGCATAGTTAATAGCTACTCATATGACACAACATGCGTTTTGAAAAAAGAACTGTACAACTTGTATGAATAATTTAAATAATAGCTGTTCGAAATTTGAAGTCGTTCTTTTTTTTAATTCCCCACAAACTTTTTTACTTGTGATTTTAGGAATATTTATGAGTGAGAGAGAGATAATTTCCACGAAAATATATTTTTATTGGTTGAACAATTTAATTCTATCAGTACAATTCGTGAAGCACATTAATAATAAAATAAATAACATTTTCCCCTACGCAGTACTTGAAGTAAAATGTCTTGGAACTTACTTATTACTGCAAATTAACTTAGGATTTACGAACTTAACGCATAAGTTAAACGTAGGTAAGTTTAGCGCTTAACTGTCAACACAACTTGTCCCTGCCTTAGTCTGTACATTACATTAACTTAATCGTATTCACATCAGCCCCTTTCCAACATATGTAAATATTACAAATTTTTATTTTTTTCTCGTGACATAAACATCGAAATTCAGTGCTTGCTATTTATAGAATAATTGATTTTATAATATAATTTTATTTTACGATTTTTTATTACAATTACCTATCACGATAAACGAAGCCGTATTCTGTCGATTAAGTTCTTAAAATAATAATAATTCCATATCAACATAACTTTGCTACATCACATCCCTATCTACAATATACTGAGCATTATTTTCACATTAACGCCTATCTAAAACATAATATCTTCACACGATTCCTAACAGGGAAACAAACAAAAACAAACTTCTAACTCAAATCTCCGCCGTTTACTTCGAAACTTCCATGCGGACCCCCATGAAAAGTCATATCATATCAAATATGAACGTGATAACAGAAAACAGCGCGTTATTGCGAGTAAAACAGTAGACAGGCACGGTCAAAGTGTTCTAAAAGCTTATTGGGCCTGACAAAGGATTCAGCCTCGAATTCCCAACTCCATTGCAAACGATGTAACAAAATACAGACGCACACGGACGCGGACGGTGCAAACTCACTCAAATATTAACATTTATTCGCTATGCGATGTTTTACTCCACGTTGGTCCTTCGAGCCTGGTACTATTTTCTTTTATATGCCATGTGATTGTTATTTTATTTTGCACTATAATTTTAGGCTTTATTTGCAAAAAATGCCTACTAGTTACCGTAAGTCAACATGACACATCGGTTTTTAGGAAAAAATCAGCTTTGTAGATGAGTCTTCTTCAGTCATAACTAGGTGCCCGACAGTATCTTTCTCAATTTCGAAGATTATGTAATAAACTACTTCACGTTTGGTCAATTAATCTTACAGGAATGGATAATATCGCCTTGAAGGTTTCAAAGAAACTGAAAATCGAGCTATTAATTTGAATATATAGTTTTCATTGAATATTGAGAGAAACTAGCTTTTAGGCATCTTAAAAGATCAACCTGATTGCAGCTGACCTTTACAAATACTCATCACTCAATCTTTCCCATGACCTCTGGAGATTTTGGTACTTCGGATTGAATTACATTTAGAGTATACGAACCAATTTGGTCAATCGTATCACTTACTGGCGCTACAGCCTACCAACACCGGCATTCAAGTGGTCTTGGCATTGTCTCGTCACAGTAATAAAGGACCACACACGTTTTGACCATCAAGGAAATTAAGTTAGTATTGTGTAGGCCTTACAGCTTGCTGCACTATACATGACAAAGTTTCAAAAATGGGCAAACCTAACTATAACAAAAATGAAAAATACGCATTTTATCACATACACTTTGCAATTTTCACACAAACGACAGAATACAGCTACGTTTTACAATGTTTACACGCTAAAAGAGACTCGCATCGCATTTGATTGTACAATGTACCAGGATTTCATAAATATTGAATGGTATACGGAAATAAAAGATCCCTGGATGCTCCTACGATTGTTTGTGTTATGTATTTACGACGCTACAAATTGATACGAAGACTCTTTGATGCTTTTTGCATAGCATGGAGCATGTATTGATATAAATATTTATAATTTGAGATTTTATTTATGAGTGAAATGCTTTGATGTCGACCGGGAACGATAAAACATAGAATTTTACGGAAGTTTATTTTTGTTGCAGATGGGACGCATTTTCTTTTTACTCACATTATAACAATGCTTTGAGAGTAAGCACAACGAGCAAGGATGGAAAGTTTTCAATTTTATCGTGATTTTTCCTACAAATGACTATTACGGCTATAATTTGTTATGAGTATAGTACTTGGGATGGTACATATTATTATTACTTACGGTCGTTTTGTACTATGGCTGCATCTCATTCAGTTTCACTTTTAATTGCCCATTTTAAGTCAGTTGTGAAGTACCAGGCAAACAGCGGAAGCAAAGAGAGTGATGATGGAAATTTTCTCTAAATAAACTGAGTAGAAAAGAGGGGCTTGAGATTGTAATATTTTAAAGTAACTGATCTGTAATAGAAACCCAATGGCTACTGAAAGTGCGGTGTCTCAACCTATTTATTAGATTTCACATCTCTGGCCAAAATGATTAAAACGGCAAGTCCATTTTGTTGATTTGTTATTTTTATTAGAAAAGTTACCCCCTCGGTTAAAGCTGGCTTCCGCATTGCTTGGAGCAGAACTTAAAAGTTACGGAGCGTCGAATTTCAAAGGAAGAGCTCATTGGAAAACCTCTCAGTCCTTTTAAATGTTACAGTGAACAAGAACCTTATTAATTAAAACCAGTTTAGTACATATCCAGTAAGTCTTTTTCCTTCGTTTAAAGTATATTTTTCCACATATTTTTCTGTATTATCCATTTTGTCTGAATACATTGAGCCTCGTTTTAAAGACGCAGAAAAGACGCAGAAAAGACGCAGAAGACAACAGCATTGTTACAGCAACATCATTTTGCATTCCTATCCACATGTTTCACACTCAAGTGTACCGCATGTTGCTAACAACAATGTCATCTTCGCACTGAAGTTGTAAGGAGGAACACCAGGGTAGTCCCTACAGTCAAAATTTTCTTCCGTTTTTTACAATTTGCAATTGAGTGTTAGTCTGTATGTTGAAAAAATATGATCCGTGGCCGTAACACGTGTGTATTTACAGAATTAAAATCATCAATACAATCCTCTTTGTTCACTTAATCTCATTGAATTACTATTTCATGAAAAAGTAATTCAATTCAGTCACTGATCTGCAAATTGCAAGAACATGAAGGACCATATCCGGAAAAGAACTAGAGTTACCGACATAGCTCGCAGAGTAAGCAAACTGAAGTGGCAGTTGGTAGGCCATATCTGTCGAAGGACCGATGGCCAATGGAGCAGACGAGTCCTGGAGTGGAGACCGCGTATCGGCAAGCGTAGCGTGGGACGCCCCCCAGCTCGGTGGAGCGACGACTTAAAGAAAGTGGCTGGGGCAAAATGGATGCGGATGGCGGAGGACAGGGTGTTGTGGCGCAATATGGGAGAGGCCTATGTCCAGCAGTGGGCTGCGATAGGCTGAGTTGATTGATTGATTGAAGGACCTTAGCACTTTCTCATTTAGTTTTTATTTCCAGGTTTTCTCTCCGTGTAAACATTGTCGTGATATAAATTGTTATCTAACTATACTAATCGCTCGGTACTTAAGCTGACACCTACAGCATCGGTTAGACTTCACTCAAGGCACTGTATTTAGAAAATATATGTACTGAGATGCACAACGCGAGTATCAGTACTGTTGCATCCAACTTGGTTGAGCTTGAACCTGCGAACAATTAATGATGGTTAGTTATTTTGTCTAAATTAAAAGACTTTTTAAAGTGCAAGTTGGACTCATACTTGAAATGTTTCGTATCACCGTATAATATTTAAGACAACATATAAAAAACACATTTCTACTATGGCGGAAAAAATGGGGAGTCCTCTTTAGTTTCATTTTATTTTATTATGTTGTTATAGAGGCAATGAACATACACACTCTGTAAAAATGTCAACAATGTTTAGTAATGGGGTTCCCTGGGCACCTTTTGGGTACTAAGCCCTAAAAACCACGAACAAAACGTCACATTCTATGCAAAACTTACAATATACCATCAAAATCACAAACTATCAACCGTAACATTTCTTCGCTCATTGGGCCATGAACGTTCGGGCTATTAACTTTTCTTTGATAACAGGGAAAGTCACTCAACCAATAACAGATTTGTTATCGAATCGAGACGAAGTTATACGAGAATCATGTGCGGCCATGTTAACTCATAATTGCTCCTACTCCATTGATCATCCATTTGAGCAAGAAATTGCACGTTGCTCTCTATAAAGTCTCTTTGAAATGTTGGATTTTCATGTCGAAGCAAAATTGGACTATTACGAGTTCCAACAGAAAAGTATTGAGCGTCATTTTTATTTTTAATATTATTGGAATGCGTGTGAAATGATTGTGCATTTTTTTTTTTGCGTGCTAAAAGTAAAAAACAGTTTTATCAAAATTGCTTTAATACTTGTGAAATCACAATCTTGTATTTTATAAAATGTTTTTTTTTTTATGATTCACGAAACAGTCACAGACCTACCTGAAAGTAAATTTTCCCCTTATTATTATCAAAGTATGGGCTCTATCTGAATCTAAAGGATAAACAGACAAACTTCAGAAGCTCAAGTATCTCGTGAGTTCATAAATAGTTGGGAACCTCCCCCAAACTCGAACCGACTCGAAAACTTATCGCTATATGAAACCCTTTGGAAAATTAGACAAATAACCCTCAAGAGAATTAAGCGGTTTTCAGCAGAATTGTGAAACGGAATGCAAGTCATCTGCGCCATGTCTTAATTACGTCTACCAGGGTACCAGGGTAGCATAGTATGTTAATTAGTCGCTTGACGGAAACTACTTAGTTGCCGTGGATACGTGGTAACTAGTTGGATGAGACGTGGTGCAAAGCAAGTAAGGTAAGTCTCATCTTATTTCGAAATATATGGTACTTAAAACATTGTACATCTCTTAATAAACAATCTGTAATGTTATAAACAGAGAGAGAGGAAATTATGTAAGTGAGTTTGTATCTTTGTGGAGGGTGTAATCTCCAGAAAAACAATTCCTATTTTAAAACTCTTTCACCATTTGAAAAGGACACTATTGCAGATGAACTGTACTATGTAGGTAAATATACACAAAAAGAAGTAGATTTTGTATAATACAAATGCACTGCTATCTTGAATTCATGCAAGCCTAGTACTTTTTTTACAAAAGACACAGTCATGTAAATTGCACCCTTGCAATGTCGGGGCGGGTCGTTCGCTAGTATCAATTAAAACTGTATAAAATTAGTAATTATGGCAAAACAATAAACCCACCTGCTGCTGTGAACATAGACAAATGCGGCGACCTTGCAACTACTAGGGTCGCGTTTGCGGTCCTCGTGTACGGGGGCCAAGTTGGCTGCGTGGCCTCACAGCGCAAGGCCATGTAGCCTTTGGACGTGGCCACTCGCAGCCGCAGGGCTCGCCAGCTCGACCGGAGGCCGAAGTCGTTGGCGGAGGATACTTGTGTATTGTTCAACAGCCCGAGTTCTGTCTGTTGGCAATGTAAAGGAAACTTGTCAGTAATGTAATCATAAGTAGTTCATGAATCTACGTCTGTTACAATTATTCTTGCACAGTCCTCTTGCTTCATCCCAGTTGCGAGTAATACACCTGTCCCTTCTGATTACAGGTACATAACTAAACGGACGGTGTACTTGTATGACCGTCTAGGGTGTCTTCTTTTGCGGCGCTTCCACTGTTGATAATATTTTATCTATTGAGCCTATTATCATCACCATTCAATCGAAAGACATTCGTAATGGACATAACTATCCCCGAAGTATCGCCATAACAACCGATCCTACTCTCCCGAAACCAACGGTTATCCATGCCGAAGATGTTTAATCTACTTATTTACTTTCGACCAGGATATTTTAATAAAAACATTACGTGGGTAACAATTTTATTTAATAATTAGTAAAAAAAGACCGGATGACGTAGTGTTGGAAACCCTTCCCACAAGGTGTACTGATGACCTGGTGAAGGCCGCAACGCTGGATGCGAGTAGCAAGGAAGCGGTCGAAGCTTGGGGAAGTCCTTCGTGCAGCAGTGAACGTTTTTCGACTAAAGATGATTATGATAATCTATCTATATCTATATCTTCTTCTATACTTATAATAAAACTGTAGAGAGGTCAATTCTGTCTGTCTGTATATGCACGCATGGGTAAAAAAATACTGAAGGGATTTTAACCAAACTTGGTACGATTGTAGTCCATACTCCTGGGCAGGTTATAGACTATATAACATAACGCTAAGACACATAGAAGCTGAGCAGTGACGATATATTTGTACCCTCTGGGTATGTGTCAAGTAGAAAACGCTTTATGGCGACGACGTACCAGGTTATCATAACTTTGCAGGAGCTTACCAAACAAATGAGTGTCAGCTAGCTTTATGGCGACGACGTACCAGGTTATCATAACTTTGCAGGAGCTTACCAAACACAGGAGTGTCAGCTAGATAACGCCTTTTTGCCTTTGAAATACCAGGTTATCATAACTTGGTAGGAGCTAACCAAACATATGAGTGTCAGCTAGAAAACGCTTACCAGACCACCAACGCGTACCAGGTTATTGGTAGGGTTATTACAACGTTTATTGAACCTGAGGCGATACGAAGTTCGCTGGGTCAGCTAGTGAGTTAATAAAATTTAAGATTTTCAGAATACAGGTAAGGTTACCTACCCTGAACGATTGTGTACTAATTTTAACGAAATGATTTCAATTCCAGATGTACTTACCCTATCAGGCCGTCCGTCGATGTACCACACTATGTTCGCCGGAGGCATCGCTGGCTGAGTGGTGCAGTTGAGCAGCACGTCCTCGCCGAGCTGGACCGTGCCAGGTAAGCCCACTATCACGGGGTCCTCTTTTAACGTCACTGTGTAAGAAAAATCATTGTGTCAAAATTTGCAAAAAAATGTTGCTGTTAACTGTGAAATGATAAGAAATAGTTGAAGATGAATAGTGGAAAAAAAAGATTACAAGGAAAGAAATAAAAAGACGACTTAGAAAATGTCGATAAGTCATAAAAGCTCATTTATATTCAGACTTTTTTTATCTTAGAGCATAATCCTATAGAGCAGTGGGGGACTGGTGGCCCACTGGTATTGGCCCCGACTGACGAGCCGTAAGTTCAAGGCCAGGCAGGCACATTACTTTTTATTTAATTTCATCAACAATGCTTCCAAACCGGTTAAGAAAGGAAACCGTCATGTCTTAGAACCAAACATTTTACGACAATCAAGCCGCACTGGGCCCGCGTGGTAAATTTACAGCCCACTCCCTCTTACAGCAAGGATGTATCCTAGTAGTACGTACTTAATTAGAATTACAAATATAAACGATATCGGATCGACGATTTAATATAGATACTTCAATGGAACGAATGAAAACGGAAAGCAATTTGTGGAGCTCACTTTTTAGATAGCTGTAAGCCACTGTTTCAAAAACTTAAAATTCTACGTTTGCCGTGTTTGTATATTTTTGAAACTTGTATTTTTGTTAAGAGCAATTATTGTTGTTGTTTTTTCTTGAAATGTATTTTCTGGTGTACAATAAAGCATATATAAATAATACATAGTAATTTATTTGAAGCAAGCATAGTCAGGCCAAATAGCCGCACACGGCATAGACTTCAGCTGCCACCAATAAAACTAAAATTATAAAAAAAAAAAATGTATACTGCATGTCGATTATTATTTACAATCATTTACCAAATAGTTTTCAAGACTTACCCCTGACAATGTTTAAAAAATTACTATTCAAACTACTGTTAATCAAAAAAATATTATACCAATAAGGACTATTTGGAAGACAAATCAATAGAATCTTCAATTTGTAAGGTATAATAATTGACATCGCTGATTGTAATTGATATTTGCACGCCAGGTTATGGCAGGATATTTTGAAACTAAATTACTGTAACACCTTATATACTATATTCTAACAAATAAATATTTTTTATTTGATTTGAATGACGTACGCTATTTATGCAGTCCACTGGCAAAAAAAAGTAATTCCATAAGGTTTTCGTATGGAAACTTACCAGCCACAGTTAAATTCTTGGTTTGCTTGACAACAGCAAACCTGGGACCTTCGGTGGATACCTCACAAGTGAATGATAGCTTCGTGTTATAGTTCCTTGGTAGCACCACGCTGATGGCGCAGCTGTTCAGGTTACAGGTGCCCTTGGACACGCCCCCTGCTGTGGAGTTGAAGGTCCTCGTAGGGGGCTGAGAAAGAAGGTTTACATTAGACACTATCACACTAGTAACACACTCTGCTTCACACGGTTGGTACGACATAACCAAACATCATTATCACAAATGACCCTTCTGAAATAAAGAATTTATATATAAGGGATGGTAAAACCCGTTGTTGTTCCGTGTGGTGCGGACGTAAAGAATAACATCACCCCATTTCTTTCCGTGGAGGTCATCTAAGGCGACTAAGAGTTTCGATCGCAGTATGGTGGTAAAATGCATAGATACGGGTGGTAAAATGCATAGAGAAACGCTGCTGCCCATTCTATAGTAAAACTATAGAATGGGCAGCAGCGTTTCTCTACGCATTTTACCACCATACTGCGATCGCTTACACGCCTGCCATGCGTGGCGATTATGGCAAAGCCCCACATATTGGGGGAGGCCTATGTCCAGCAGTGGACGTCTTACAGCTGAAATGATGATGATGTTGATGTTGAAAACCCGTTGCGTCAATTTGAATAATAACATGATTACACAGACAGACATGAAAGCGATTTTATAATATGTGTAGAATAGATAGCACAACTTTACGTCATGAAGAAACAGAGATGGGAAAGTATCACATTTCGTCTACGTTAGGATATGAGGGTAGAGGGTGTCTGTATGAGAAAACGTCCATTAAAATGTTTAAAATAATGGTGATGCTACAGTAGCGACCGGGTAAATTTTTGACAGCAATAATGTATCATCTATCTAGCCTTTTCCCAACTATGTATGTTGGGTCAGATTCCAGTCTAACCGGATGCAGCTGAATACTAATATTTGATATGGAGTGCATATCTGATGTCTACAATCCAGTTACTGGGTAATATAACCCTTTGGTAAAACTGGTTCATGGTTGTCAAATGTTCGGGCATACAACGACCCGTTAAGACTGTCCACAAAAGTCAGCTGGGACTAACGGTTTAACTTTGGCACGGAGGGGTATTGGTATGTAAAGATGGTCACCCATGGGCACGCCACGATTGCGGCGGTAAGTCCCCTCTTTGAAGAGTGGATAGAGAGGCGTCACGGCGTCCTCACCTTCCGACTGACGCAGGTTCTCACCGGGCATGGGTGCTTCGGTGGGTTCCTGTTCAGGATAAAGCGGGAGGATACGTCCGGGTGTTTCCATTGTGAGGATCGTCTGGAGGACACGGTGGAGCATACGGTGGAGGTGTGCCCTACCTGGGCGGAGCACCGCCGTGTCCTCGTGGAGGCGATCGGCAGCGGCGACCTCTCGCGTCCGGCCCTGGTGCGAGCCATGGTACGGTGCGAGAGGGAATGGGAAGCCGTCACCTCCTTCTGCGAAGCAGTAATGCTCGCGAAGGGGGAGGCGGGGCGCGTGAGGGAGTGGCAGCCTCTGCGCCCTCACGTCCCTAGCCGCCGCAGGAGGAGACGCCCCGGGCGTCCGGAGTCCATAGCGGACTCCCGGCCACCGTAGGCGCGAGCTTGCGGGTGGCAAGCAATGGGTAGCTCGCCGCCCGGTAAGGACCAGGCTCGGGTCGACGGCGCGTAGTGTTCCACGCGCGCCTCAAAGAGATGTCAGCAGCAGTGTAGGGGTCTACTAGGACCGATGCCTGCCGGGGTCGCGTGATTTTTCGAAAGAGATACCGTGACCCTGGCACATGGGCAACTGATGGAACACGGGTGGGTTTTAGTCAGTAAAAGTCTGACACGCCCTCCCGCTCCGCCCAGAGGCGGAGAAGTCATTTGATGATTTCCCATCCTGAAAAAAAAAAAAGATGGTCATCCACCCAAGAATGAAACGCGGCAGGCGTGGCTTAACCTGATTGATCGATCCGTGCTTCTGTTATTACTTAGCCACAAACTCCCTATAGAAAATTATAGGTGAATACAATAAAAACATAAAGCTAAATAAGCTCAAACATGTTTAAGAACTGGACGTTAAGGTACACAATCATTGTATCTGCAGACCCGAAAAAGTACTCTAAAACCAACTGAAAATCTTGTTTCATTCACTGTTATTTACATATTTTCCGAACTTACCAGCAACCCATTTTTGTTCTTAAACTCCCGTTAAAAAGTTGAATGATGTTTTATAAAAAAAAACATTAAAAACACATTGTGTATTGTACTAGGGCACCACGACACATGAAGAGATTTCTATATTCTCGTTAGAGCGAGCAATCGTTAGATCACTATTATTTTTAGCATGTAACGAACACAGTCGATATCATAAATCTGGCAAACGCTGATGTTTTTGTTGTATGTAATGTAATATTTAGCTTCGGGCCGTTACTAAGAATATTCCGAAACCCGATATTAGGCAACACAAACAATTAAAACAATCGCAATTACGAACATAAACTTTATAGGTTAACATATTATTTTGAAATAGTAAAGATTGTATGAAATCAGGATAGAATAACCGTCTTAATGGAACTAACAAAAAGCCAGTGTTACTAGGGCTACAACATTCCTCTTTTCAAAATCGGAATTATCTTTGTAATAAAAATATCATTAGAACAGAACGGTTCTACCGTCGGCAACAAAATCCATGAAACATGATAAAAGTCGAAAAAATTAGCACTAAAGATTACTCTTGTAAATACGTGATTACTTTGAAGGTTCGTGCTTTGTATAATTTAATGCATTATATGTTTTTGTTATTTTTTATCAAATAAACTAGTCTACGTACAAACTATACACATAAAAAATACTGCTACAGACAGGTCAAATGTGGCGGAAGGACACAGATTAACGCTAATATATTGTTACGAGCTGGGGTTCGGGATAAATTAATAGAAACCAATTTACCAAAACACACAACACAGTTTAATTAACTAAACACAAATATCGCAATCAAATCAAAACGTCACTTGGAATCACTTGTTTAGCTTGTACTGTATCACTCGAATCGTATTCGCTCGCTTCCGAAATCGAACTGCTTGTCGGCCCGACAATCCGCTATTTATATCCCGAGCAGAACATTCTCGAACATTCGACACCGCCACAGCGTAGAAGCTTCTAGTAACTTCCATTGAACTGTTTAATCCCACTATTCGACAATAGATGGCAGTAGCGTCTACGTACAATTTCGTGTAGTACTTGCTACTCAATAACAGATGGCGTTAGCGTGTCATTTCCAGTAGTTTCTAACACTGCCCCGTCCTTAGATGGAATTAGCGTGATGTTTCTAGACTTTTCGATTTACGTCACACTGCCCTTTTCTGAGACGGAGTTAGCATGATGCTTCTAGACTTTACGATCTACGTAACACTGCCCCCTCCTTAGTCATGCTCGTCCCGAGCATCATTATTCCCGTAGTATCATGCCAATCCATCTACATGAATAATTTTAAACGCAGTTTGCATATCCTTTTACCGCCGCACAACTGGTGCATTTGCGACACCAATCCTCAACATCCTGTCGACAGTGGATCCAGTAGAACCGTTCTCTGATCTTCAATAGAGTCCTTTTTACACCCCTATGTTCGCCTGAACAACTGCTGTGGTAGTACTGTAGAACATCTAGTACCTTTGCTTTCGGGACGACCATTTGCAAGTGACAGCTATCCCCTCGACCATTTTCCTTTTTGCGGCACAAGACACCATCCTGGAGCATTAAGCTCTCCCACTGTGCCCAATAATTCTTTGTGGTGGTACTCATCGCTGCAACATCACACCATTTCGGTTTGGAAGCATCAGCTTTAATCCACTCGAGAATTGGCCTGATATCTGTATCACGCTGCTGGGCATACCGTAGGGTTTCCTTCCATTTGTCACGAAGGTCCGATCTTAGCACCCTAACAGGAACTACTTCCTTAGCTTCCTGTCTGACACAATGTTTGTACTGTTCAGGAGAAGGTCTTCTTGATAAAGCGTCCGCGTTACCGTGGGATATGCCGTCATTGGCCTGTGACATCGAAATCCTTGGGCCTCCATTAACACCAACCAATACTCGCCCCGCACACTTATCACTTACTAATTTCTCTTGCTGCTGCGCTGTGATATCGGACACCCTTCTAACCAGGGTGTGATATTCGCTGGCAGTGTTTCGCTTCGGGCAATTCGACCGGAGGTGGCCCTTTTCTCCACAAGTGTAGCACCTAGGGCTGTACCTCAAACGGTCAGGAACAGGTGATCCCACAACCTCTCTGAAGCGATGGGCTCGATGATCATGCCTCACTGCTTCCACCTCCAACGCGTGGGCCAAGGCGTCCTTCAGCTTCTCATGGTGCCCAAGTCTCACAGCAGCCCTTACTTCCAGGTCCCGTATGCCATCTATGAAGGTTTGAATTAGTATACCCTCGATGAGCGCGAGCGCAGACTGGTACGCCTTTCGAACCAGCTTCTCGATTTCTAGGGCCCACTGCTGCAGGTTTTCACCACTGCGCTGCACACGATCCTTCAACTGCGCACGAAAAACTTGTTCCAGGTGCGCCTCACCGTATCTGGCTTCTAACGCCTCAACAAGCTGCTCATAGGTAACATTTTTGCCGAGAGCCTCTAACACAGTTAAAGCCTGGTCACGAAGGGCCAAAGTAAGCGCGGTCATGGCTTGGCCCGTTGTCCACCCATTTGCTTCCATGACAGCTTCAAATTGAATTTTGTATGCCGACCAGGAAGATGTTCCGTCGAAGGGTGGCACTTTAAACCCGCGCACGAAAGGTGCAGCAACTATAGAAGCCGTAGTCCGATTTCCAGCTTTCAGAACTCCAACCGCTTTTCTTATATCAGCGATCTGGACTTCGGCCTCGGAGATACGATTTTCATGTACCTGAACAGTCTCCTTCATGGCTTTGATGTCCTTGCCAAATGTCGCGTGTAGATCTTTCAAAAGGAGAACCTGCTCCTCTTTATCACGCTGAAGCTGCTCTTGCAGGCGGCGGGTCTGTTCTTCCTGTCGACGGGCCTGTTCTTCCTGTCGGCGAGCTTGCTCCTCTTTGTCCTGCTGCAGCTGTTCCTGTAGGTGGCGGGCCTGTTCTTCCTGCCGGCGAGCTTGCTCCTCTTTGTCCTGCTGCAGCTGTTCCTGTAGGCGGCGGGCCTGTTCTTCCTGTCGGTGAGCTTGCTCCTCTTTGTCCTGCTGCAGCTGTTCCTGTAGGCGGCGGGCCTGTTCTTCCTGTCGGCGGGCCTGTTCTTCCTGTCAGCGGGCCTGCTCCTGCAGCATCGCCATTAGCGCAGAAAGATCCATGGCTGGTGATGCTGTAGCAACACCAGACGCTTGGGAGACTGGCTCCGTCATCGGCTGATTACCCCCAGGTGTCTGTCTAGAAGTTCCTTCAAACCGCCTCTGATCCACCTCCTGCTGGCGCTGACTCCTGGTACGGATACCTTCCGTATCCTCCTTCGGTAAAACTGGCATAATTTATACCACTTCTGACACCAAATGTTACGAGCTGGGGTTCGGGATAAATTAATAGAAACCAATTTACCAAAACACACAACACGGTTTAATTAACTAAACACAAATATCGCAATCAAATCAAAACGTCACTTGGAATCACTTGTTTAGCTTGTACTGTATCACTCGAATCGTATTCGCTCGCTTCCGAAATCGAACTGCTTGTCGGCCCGACAATCCGCTATTTATATCCCGAGCAGAACATTCTCGAACATTCGACACCGCCACAGCGTAGAAGCTTCTAGTAACTTCCATTGAACTGTTTAATCCCACTATTCGACAATAGATGGCAGTAGCGTCTACGTACAATTTCGTGTAGTACTTGCTACTCAATAACAGATGGCGTTAGCGTGTCATTTCCAGTAGTTTCTAACACTGCCCCGTCCTTAGATGGAATTAGCGTGATGTTTCTAGACTTTTCGATTTACGTCACACTGCCCTTTTCTGAGACGGAGTTAGCATGATGCTTCTAGACTTTACGATCTACGTAACAATATGCTAACACTAATATAGCGAGAAACTAAATGGCGTCAAAAAGTGCGCATCGCTGTCAATTGCTAATGTGCCCAAGAGACTGGTGGCTACGCTGAGTGTCAAGGCTAGTCTTTAAAAATAATATGATGGACATATGTATTAAAGTGTTTGTATAAAACCTATTTACAAAATATACATCAAATATTATTCAATGGTTAGCCTCTGGCCAAAATCAACAACATCCGACCCGTGTGTCACGTGAAATGTCAACTAACTGTTTAAAGGAGAGAGAGAGAGAGAAAGATAATGGAAATTGTTTTGAGCGACTTTACTAGCTGTCTGTACTCTCTGTACAGATTTATTTCTCGAATGTAGGCACTTTCATCAAGAGTACATTATATCCCATTAGAGTAATTTTCAAAGTACTTTCAGCTACTTAAAAGGTTACATGTTTCGCCACTTTTTTGTTGTTTTATTTTGTTTTTGCTAATGGCATTTTATTTCGTTGTACGGGTTTACGTTTAACCGCTACCTCACCTGGAGCGTTACATGCTAAAACATAAATTAAGTATCATTTAAATTAAAATGTAATGCAGCAAAATAAGTACAATAACTATGCGATCGTTAAGAGCAGTCAACCCGTCATAAAACTCATACAAATGGTGATTATGGCGTTATAATAAATTTTCGTAAAGATCTTTTGAACACACAGGTATGTAGGTATCTTTTGGTTTATATCTAAAGACATCTGAAAATCAGCTTTTTTAGGACAGTTTTTATCTGAATTATGGCTTTACATGATGAAGGTACTACATACATTGAAGAAGTAAAGAAAAAGTCTTTATCGATACCTCGCACATTAATGAAAATCCTACATGACAAACATTTCCCAAAAACTTGTAAGGCTTTTTCAAAAAACACGTATTTCCCGGAGCAAGTTTTGTGATATCCCCGCGTGCCAATTCGTTTCATGTTCTCGCGTTCTCACGCTTGCATTGCGTTGGATGAAATAACAAGCTTTTCAATAATGTTCTCATTAAGAAGGATCCCTCTATACACGGAACTTGGACTTAAAAAAAATTGGCTTGTAGACCATTCATCTATCAGTTCAAACTGCAGGACTCTTTCTAAAACTTGATGCGCTTATGCTTAGGGACTTATCTTTATAGCTACTAAATAGGAAGTACTGTGTTCCATATTTTTCTCAAATTTTCAGGACAAACATTCATCATGAAACGGAAATATCTACTACAACGAACGACATTTCTAACCGGATCTCAATAAATAAATATTACTAGCTAACTTGATGGCTCTGGTAAGGTAACTTTTTAGAATTCGCCGGGCTACCATCCGTTTAAGTAGTAAGAATCTTTTCAGGATTAACTACGAGATGTCCCACAAAAAAAAAAGGCTCTGGTGGTTGTTACTATTCCGTTAAGAAACAGGTACTAGGAACGCAGAAACATAAAGCATAAAAATTATGAAAAATCAAATCTTAGTAGAAGAGAGACTTTTGGGTACCTAGTCCTTCAAGGATAGCTATATAGCTGACACATAAATAACAATAACACCATTCATAACTCAAACTTCTTTGGCCACCCACCTGTTGTCCGGGCGTAAACCTGAAGATCTCGTTGCTGCCCCGGTACCATTTGACGGAGTGGAGAGCCGGGTCACCCTGGTCGTTCATGTAGTGGCAGACCAGGTTCGCCTCCTGGTGAGGGTCACCGTAGCGAGGAACCTCGAGGAATGTGATGTTGTGTGCCGTGGCTATAACTAAGGACAACAGAGAAGAATAGGTTAGAACTTAGATAGCATATTTGTGAGAGACAGTCTCCTCATCTCAATTTATTGCCTTGGCTTCGCACGGGTGCAATTTACACGTAAAGGCGGTATTCTCTTCTATTTCACAGGGGTCGTGCGGTCCATGGCCCTCTACGGGGCACCGGTGTGGGCGCCCTCATTGAGGCTGCGCCCAGCGCGCCGATTGAGTGCGGCCCAGAGGGTCATGGCCATCCGGTTAATCCGGGGATACAGCACGGTCTCCTGCGAGGCGGCGAGCCTCCTTGCCGGAGTGCCGCCATGGGATCTGGAGGCAAAGGTCCTCGCCCACATGTGGGAGTGGCGCTTGGAGGCGAAACGCCGGGGCGAAACTCCGCTGCCGCGACAAATCGCGGCACGGCGGACAAAGCTCCGGTGTGATCTCATGGCGACATGGCGGGTACGATTGTCGCAACCCAGTGCTGGGCACGCCACAGTTGCGGCGGTAAGTCCCCTCTTTGAGGAGTGGATAGAGAGGCGTCACGGCGTCATTACCTTCCGTCTGACGCAGGTTCTCACCGGGCATGGGTGCTTCGGTGGGTTCCTACTCAGAATAAAGCGGGAAGATACGTCCGGGGATCCATTGCGAGGATCGTCTGGAGGACACGGTGGAGCATACGGTGGAGGTGTGCCCTGCCTGGGTGGAGCACCGCCGTGTCCTCGTGGAGGCGATCGGCGGCGGCGACCTCTCGCGTCCGGCCCTGGTGCGAGCCATGGTACGGAGCGAGAAGGAATGGGAAGCCGTCACCTCCTTCTGCGAAGCAGTAATGCTCGCGAAGGAGGAGGTGGGGCGCGTGAGGGAGTGGCAGTCTCTGCACCCTCGCGTCCCTAGCTGCCGCAGGAGGAGACGCCCCGGGCGTCGGGAGTCGATTGCGGACTCCCGGCCACCGTAGGCGCGAGCTTGCGGGCGGCGGGCAATGGGTAGCTCGCCACCCGGTAAGGACCAAGCTCGGGTCGACGGCGCGTAGTGTTCCACGCGCGCCTCAAAGAGATGTCAGCAGCAGTGAAGGGGTCTACTATGACCGATGCCTGCCGGGGTCGCGTGATTGTTCGAAAGAGATACCGTGACCCTGGCACATGAGCAACTGATGGAACACGGGTGGGTTTTAGTCAGTAAAAGTCTGACACGCCCTCCCGCTCCGCCCAGAGCGGGAGAAGTCATTTGAGGATTTACCATCCTGAAAAAAAAAAAAAAAAAAAAAAGGCGGTATTCTCCGGCCAGAGTCGCGAGATTTGTTTGAAAGAGATACCGTGGCCTTGGCATATATGTAACTGAAGGAACACGGGTGGGTTTTATTCAGTAAAAGTCTGACACGCCCTCCCGCCCGTCATTAGATGATTTCCGACCCAAAAAAAGACTGTATTCTGTTCACGCCATGATGTGCATAAATTCTGAGCAATAATCTACCAAAAAGTACTAGGCCAGCATGAATCCAAGATAGTATTGATTTAGTGTTATTCAGTACTTCTTTAAATATTACATAATATATATCCTATATTTATCTGGAATAATATACCTGTCAAATGGTGAAGAATTTTACAAATAGAATCAAATTCAAAGCATTTATTTCAATTAGGCCCAAAAAAGGCTACTTTTGAAGGTCAACCTGAGGTTGCTGAGATTACCCACCATATATACACAAACTCATAGAGTTCGCTCTCTCTTTCTTTATTTTATTATAAGTATAGATCCATTACACCGCATCTGATGATTTATTTTGGTTAATTATATTGAGCCTTTAGTTACCAGTTTACACCACAATTTTTTTCTTCCTTCTTATCCGCGTGCTCAACAAGAACTTGCAACTTATACAGCCTCTGACTTACTGCTCATTTCAACCAGAGGCAAACAATATTAAATAAAGGCATTATTATCACTGATTCACTTACGTTACAACCCGAAGACTCAGCAACTTGCAAGATAAAAAGCTGAAAGCTAGTCCACATGATTGTGTATCAAAACTAGATTATCGCAGCGTCAACAACACGAAACGACTTGGATAACAACATTGGACAAAATAATTTATATTGGATAGCTAGACAAATGTTTATCTAGGCATTTGTAGATTAAGGTAAGACAGTGAGTCTTCAGTTTTAAAGGTCAGAGGCACAGCTGTTGGGTCACGGACTAAATGAAATCTACTGTTACATTTTTCACTTACAAGCGAAATAAGTAAAACAGCTTTTAAGCTATTGCATAGCTTCTATCGAGGGCCTTGAGCGCGGGGACCGAATCCAGAAATTCCGTAACGAAAAAAAACCTCACGCTCCCCACTCCGACGGGCACGGAGGTGTGGCTTGAAGGCCGTGCATTGTCTAACGTCGTTTCTTTTCGGCAGTCTTCGACACGGTGTTTGTGTGCATGCAATTAGCCGTATTGTACGAATCTACGAAGCTCGCACGAATCGAGACGAGCTGCTCCGAAATCGGACGAATACATAAGCAGCTGTTTATGAGAAAGTATATAGGTGTATAGGTATTTATGTACAGTGAATAGCTGTACTTGTAAAATTTGTGTATAAAGTGTTTGTATTCGTGTTGTCATCGGTTGCTAGGTAAAAACCCAAAATATTTATCATCTTGTTATTTGTCATCGGTAACTAGGTAACAAACCAGGCCATAGAGTATTATGGGCATGGAGTACTAGTCCTTTTGTGCGGTGGCAAAACTAGGTACTAAAGTTTACTTATCAAATTTTGCGGTGGCAATCATAAAATAAGTTTCCAAAAATAAGTTTTCCTTAGTGTACTTTTTTTTTAATATCAAAGAAAAAGAAATACTGCATAAATAAAATAAATAAATAATTATAATTGCATAAGTTGATACAAAATGCTATGCAATAGCTTTACCGCGGCAGTCCCCGAGTGCCACACGTCTTTTTTTGTTTTCTTAATGTGCATTTTTTTACCGTTTACAGTGTTCTATTTATAAGCAAGCTCTTTTAACCTTACTCTGCAAATAACCTGAATTTAGCCGCCATTACGACATGCATACATTGCACGTACAAAGCGAATTTATTAATAAAAAGAGTAATACAAATTGACTACCCGAAACAGGTAGAATAAAAATTGTTTGGAAATTCCATGTACATATGTACGTACGAACCGCAAGCGTATCGAAGTACATGACAGTTCTGAGCAAAAGGACAACGAACCTGTAGTTTAATGGAAAACATACCTTTTATTCACCATTAGTTCCTATTAAACCGAACCAACGCTAACAGGAGCCATATCTTTTTACGATCTATTTTCTACAAAGAAAATTAAGTACTGGTACAGCAAAACCATTAAGCAGATTTTGCAATACCGATAACATTGTGCAATATACAACTTTGCAGGAACTTCGTGCAGTTTTTGTTAAGCACGGACGCTGATTAAGAAGTTACAAACTAATTTTGCACAATGTGCAAAATGTAACAGATTTTAGTTAGTGTCTGTTTGTGTTTTGTGTAGGTGTATTGCGAAACAATTTTAAACTTTGTGTATGTTCTTGTATTGTTTTCATTTGGATTACTTCGGAAATGAGATACTCGCAATGTTTTTAAAAACGGTAATATGTATAGCAACTTAGAACTAAAGATAGGTCACGTAATAAGGTTGCCGATGTGAGCAAAATAAAAACAATTATTGAACTGTACTTGCAGTTTTGTAACCCTCAAAAACCCAAACCGCTTGCGGTACCAGGAATGCATAAATGAATAAGTAGTCACATTTTCAGCACCTATACACGCTAATCTCCATTCAGCACAATCGCGTTCATATCGCACATGATGTAGCAACTATCGCTAAGCCTGTACTTAGCAGATTGCTAGTTCAACGCTGAATGCGCTAGATTGTAGAATTAGCATAATACCCCAATTTTGCTGTAGTATGCGATAGCTGGCTAATTAGGACCGTGCAGCGAATAGGAAAGCGATTTAATAGCTGAGTTCCTATGTTCTGTTAAGAATTTTAATCAATTATGTGCCTCATTGTGTTCCCGGATGTTGTTTGGCAAGCAGATTGAATTGAAACAAGTTTACAGAACACATTTCAACTCTCATAGTGTTTCGTATGCTAAAAGGTACGTATAGTAGTTATTTAATGAACTAGTTCTGTCCTTGGTTTCACCCGTGTGAATGTTAGAAATTATTCCAAGGAAACGTGATAACGAGACAAAAAGTAAGCAATGCTAGTTCTCATAGCATCAGCTATCTGTCAGTCTGTCTCTTCCAAATCGATCCAGCCGTTTCAGAGATTAGCCGAAGCAAACAGTCTTTTTTGTGGGTGGGAAATCATCAAATGACGTCTCCAGCTCTGGGTAAGGGCCGGTCAGACTTTTACTGACTAAAACCCACCCATGTTTCTTCAGTTGCCTATATGCGAGGGCCACGGTAACTCTAACATATCTCGCGACCCTGGCAGACAACGGCAAAGGTCCTGGCGGACCCCTTCAGTTGTTGCTGACATCTCTTTGAGGCGCGCGTGGAACACTACGCGCCGCCGCACACTGGTCCCAAATTAAAAAAAAGTGGACATTGATAGTAGACCGCTGATATTTTTTTTTATTGTTGATACAATGATAACAGATAAGGCAAAAAAATATTATTGTCCTACTTCAAATACTTTTCTGTAAAAAAAATATTTCTTTTTTTTTTGTATGGGAGCGATTACATTTTACTCAATTTCTCAAAAACTTTAAGCGATGTCGAGATGGCAATCACATATGTTAGAAAACTAATAATTCTGAGTATTTGGCTCGAAGAAACTTATTGCTTATCTCTGCGTACTTTCGAGATAATAGTGACAGAAAATAACATTTTTTTTTAATGTTAATTTTTTGCTTTTTTTTTATCATAGCCTTACTTTAGCACATAATTATAATGTATGCGTAATGTCAAATAAGTAAAAAGAGACTTCTCTGTAAAAGAGGTTATGGGGGCTCACTAATGACTGAAAAGCTATGACCTTTCTGAAGGAGTACTTTCATCAGTTCTAAAAAACAATCAAAATGAAGACATATTAAGCTGCAAACATAAAGTTGAATATGTTCACAAACGATTCTGAAAAAATATTATGGTGAAAGATTAATATTTGGGTCTATATTCTCTTGAGAAATCTCTATTTCCTCGTTTTCCAACGAAAGCAATTCATTGTTCAAGATCAAAGCACTAGCCTCTGGAAACAACTGTTTATGTAAACGAGCAAACTTTGGTTTGATATGGCTGATGTAAGGATCTGAGCTAATTAGAAAGCTGTGGATAATGTCTAAATTAGTCTGAACTCTACCGATTTTTCTTGTATGTGCCATTCTAACATTCCGGAAATCTTTATTCCTCGCTTCGGAAGCTTCTTCGGAAAGCATGCCTATCGGAATAAAGGAGAAATTTTCACAAATATCAGCACCGTGTATCAACAATTTATGGACACTTGAAGGCATGTAATACCATGGATATAAGTTTACATATAGCATTGCTGTTTCTTTACAATATTCCCTAAACAAGTTGGTATTAATAAGTTGACCAGATGAAATTGTTTGTAAAATGACTGCAAATCTCTTGATTAAATCAGGGTGGATACCCGTTATTTCAGCAGATACTTCATAATTTTCAAAAAACCTTCTTGCCGTGTTACCGTCATTGGTTGTACCAAATCCCTGTTTTACTATGTCAATTAACAAACCAGTTCTTTCCCGGAATTCTTCTTGTGTCAAATTCTTTTTAATTTCTTTTAACAATTTATCTTCTTTTCGTGCAGCCCACTTTTTGAAGTCTAAGTTGTACGAAATGTGTAAAATACATTCCATACATCTTATCCACATATGAAGCGAAGACAGACCATATTTATACATATCTTCTCTGATGAGTCTTTTGGATACAAAGTCCAAGTCATTCATTTTGCTAGGTGGGGTATTGCAAATATTACAAACAGCTGCAGAAGAAGTATTGGAAATCACAGTAGAAATTTTCCCATCAATCATAGTCATGTACAAATCATGTTTAATATCAAAATTATCTACAATTGTGGGAACAAGATTACGAATTTCTTCCTCTAAGGATGCACTTTCCTTCTTTATCAATTCATTTGTTTCTTTTGCAAATATAAAGCCAATTGGACGACAATAGTTTGTTGAAGAGGGAGCAGGATTTTGCCACAAGATAGTACCATTCTCTTCTTCCAAACGAAGCGGAACCAAACTAATCTTGAAAACTGAAGAATCGTCAATTTTAGTGTCGGAGTGTGACTTTTGTTTATAATTACTTTGAGAAGATGACCCGTCAAAATCCCATTTGCTTATTAGTTTTAGCGATTTTTTGTCGGCAGAGTTGTGCTGAATTGTTTTTAATATCCTATTAGTTGTCAAATCTAGAAGCGATTGAAGTCTTATCTTAGCATCAGATTCAGTTACAGTTATGTCTGACTCTGGAGGATAACAAGTTTTTTTAGCTTCCAGGAGCTTTTGATAGGATGGAAGACCATACATTTTCTCTGAAGCAAGAATAGTTCTTAAATTTCGATATTGCCATTTTGACAAATTTGTTGAGGTGTAAAGCGCTAACGTTTTATCATCTGGTAAACACGGTTTGTCAGTCTTTTTAGCGAATAGTACATCATGTACCATCTCACATTTTTCCTTGTTTTGGCTGAGTTCGTTTAATATAGCTGCTAATTTTGTTTTTTAGACTCTTTTAATTTGGCACATAAAGCATAAACTAATTCCTCCTCTGTGTGATCTAGAAGTGTTAGAGAACGCCTTTTCTTCTGTTTATCAGATATATCAACAAATGGTTTTTTACTTGTACCATAACTTAATTGATGAGTATCCACTTGCGTTTCGAAATTTGGAATTACTTCCTCGGCAACTTTAAAAATGCTGCTTAAATCGA